>BSBN01000296.1:0-2826250 GCA_027924645.1 Cunninghamia lanceolata | reverse complement strand
TAGACTCCTATTTTTTAAGGAATTGTGCATCATCTGCAAATTGGCCGCCTACACACTTATGTATGTTTTCTTTGAATCTTTGCTCAAAGTCATAAAATTGGTTGATTCGAGGGTCTAACCTAAGAGAACTTGACCCTAGCTGATGTGACAAATGTTAGTGTGAAAAGGCGTTTTATTTAACTAGCTCTCTTTTGACTAGTAGACCTATTCATAAATTAGCTTAAGTTCACTTAAAGGATAAGATTCCCTTTTGTCTCATCTCATGTGGACTCAATACATGTCCTCACACTTTTCTCAAGTGTTCAACATGTGTCATTCACTTTTGAGGGGTAGTCAGACTTAGAGTCCTACCTTCTTACCTCATCAACCTTGCCTGTATAAGCAAGGCCTCTTTGTGTGTTTCATATGCTTGTTGATAGTTATTTGGCTTTGTTATTTTGTTGTTAATATTCATATGTGGAAGTGTTATTTGATTTTGCATTTATATTCCTGCTCCAACATGGTATCAAAGCAAGGAATTGCAAGTCCCTTTCTACTTTTTTGGTGAATTCATCACTTAACCCTATCATTGGAGCATCATGGAGCCAAATGAACCTCGTCATTGAGTCCAGAAGGCTTGAGATAGTAAAGATTACCTTTCATTTGATAAAAGATAATTTTTACAAAAAAAAAATTAGTTCTTGCCCCTTGCACCATATGGCCTACACGAACTTGTATGGATTTTTTCGAGAAAAAAACACAAATTATTTTTAGCAGAGTGAGCATCGGCTCTGCTGCCCTCTGCTATTATTTTTTGGTCATTTTTGTTTTCTATAGGTCAATTATTTAAACCTAGGGCTCGACCCTGGTTCAAGTAGCCTCAACCCTAAACACACAGTCCTCAGTTTTTCACAACCCGATCGACGCTTGTTTAGCATTGGTTCGTTTATAGTTTTGGGCACCTCCCAACTACGGCCCATTTTGGGCTCCTGCACTTGGCTCCTGTTTTATTCCACAAACAACCCCAATCCACAAATTTCGGCCCATTTTGGGCGTTCCACAGTGTCGTTTTGGGTCATGACCTCTGCTCAAGGTTGAACACACCTTCTTCGTCATGCTCGGCCCTTGGGGAACCTTCACCTGGCCTTTGCATCTGTGAATCATTTACAGCCCCGACAATTCCACCATTTGACCACCTCGGGCCCTGTTTGGTGTTCCTACTCAACTAGCTCTCGCAGAGTCTTTGGCATTACCTTTGCATCTATTCTCGGGTTTCCTCATTGGCATCCGACATTATCCATAGCATCCCTACACTCCAAGTGGCCCACTAGTCCCACAGCGGCTCTCTTTGGCATTCCATGTGTTGAATTTGTTGGACAATCAAGAACCTGTCTCAAAATTAACCCCAAAATAGAACCCATCTTCCCCGGCCACCTTACAAGTTGCCTCAACCACTTTTGGGTGGTTTTTGGCTCATGGTTTTTTAATTACCGATTACCAGTGTACTATATTGTATCTCCTATATATCAGGTGATTGAAATGTAGGTTGTGAAAATTTGGCTCCTCTAGGCTGCCACCAGGGCACCGCTTGCCCTTTCAATATCTCAAATGGGTATTTTTTTCTTTTTGCAAACCGGGAATCAAATTTTCACAAATGTACATCTATAGAAAGGTGTTTTCATCAACTTCGCTATGGCAAAGTTTATTTTCTCAAATTTTGTTATTTTAACTTTTTTTTTTTGCTTTGAAGTTCAAATTGTGTTGTAAATTTCACTGGGGCATAACTTTCACCCCGTTTGTCAAGACTTCGAACAATTTTTCTTGAAAATTACTAGAAAAATGCAAGGATTTTTTTATGCATATATTTTTTAAGCTTAGGATAAGTTGTTTTATTAAAATTATAAACATCATCGTGTTTTATAAATGATTGATTTTGGCTTTTCGGTTGCTCGAATTGTAAACAAATCTAGTCCATTTTTCTGGGGGGCTTTTGTTTTAATTTTAATCAAATCTGGGGGGATTGTGAGGCACAATTTAAGTGCCTATTTTTGTCTTCTTCAACATGAATACTAAACATGACTCAAGTTAACTCCACACAACTACCACAACTAGAAAGTCAAAGTTAAGCAACTACTTCAATCTAAGGGCTTATGAAAAATGTTAAGTAATGAAACACCTAAATTTAACAAGGAATTTGACCATTTTGTATACACAAACAAATTAGATGAAGCCATGGGCATTATTGGCTTACATGTATCAAATAATTTACAATTTCATTTAAAAAATTGTACAACTCCTAAAGAAATGCAGGATAGATTATCAAATTTTTTTGGTTCCATCAATGAGTTTCATACTTTAAAACTTGATGCCGTTTTAACAACTTTATCTCCTGATGCATTTCCATCAATTAAAGACTTTTTGGTTAAACTCAAGTCTCTACTTTCTCTTCTTGATGTTTGTGGTAAATCTAAATTAGAAAAGGAATGTGTCTTTTTTATAGTGTCAAAATTGAAAGGCTCCTATCAGGTCTTCTCTTCTACCTTCTACTCCACTATGGATGCACTTGGCACAAAATTTAAGATGCCCACTTTTGAGTAGTTTTATTATCAACTCACGAGAGAACAATCTAAGTTACTCTCCATGCATGCAATCACCTCCTCTAAAAATCAAGCATTTATGGCTCAATCATCTAAGGGTAAAGGCAAGAAACTCAACAAATCTAAGGCAAATTCTAGTTCAAAAAGTGAGAATACCTCCACATAGAAAAATAAGTCTAATAAGAAAGCCACTTAATCTTCTAAGTCAAGTGAGAATCCCTCCAAGATAAATAAAAAGAGAAGTAAATGGCCTTGCTTTTATTATGGAAAAACAAGTCATGATATGATTCATTATTTTCAAAGAATGGAAGCCTTGGAAGAGGCTATGAAGAAACACAATATTGTTTTACCATGCCCCTATAGCTAGATGTTTGGCTACATCTAATGACAGTTGGATACTTGACTCATGAGCCTCTGATCACATGACTAAGTCACATGATCTTCTTGACAATCTTTCTGATAGTTTGACATCTTAAATTATAGTGGGTAACTCTACAAAGATTCTAGTTTTGGGGTCAGGTACTATTTAGTTGATAGAAAGGTGTATTGAGGATGTCCTCTATGTTCTTGATATTTCTATCAATCTTCTCTCCATCTACTAGATTTGTCATACTGGGGAAGGAAAGACAATTGATTTCTCCCCACATGATGTAGTTATTAGAGAACTACAACCTCCTAAGAATATTGTTGCTTTAGGAAAAGTTGACCATGGGTCAAGATTGTATAGGTTTCATTGTTTTGAGTCATGTTGTAGATCATCACACATTACCCATGTAGATTCTTTGAGTCAACTTTGGCATGAGAGGTTTGGACACCTTAATTATAGATATCTTCAATAATTGAGTACACACGATATGGTACTTGGTCTTCCAAAGGTTTCATGCACAAATGGAGTATGTCGAGGTTGTGTCCGTGGCAAGCATCATCAGGATCCCTTTCCTAAGAGAAAGGCTCACCGTGCCTCTAGCTTTCTTGAGTTGGTTTATAGTGACCTCATGCCATTTCCAACTCCATCTATTTCTGGATCCAAGTATGTACTCACATTCATTGATGATTTCTCTCATTGAACATGGGTGTACTTTCTCAAGTACAAAAGGTATGTCTTCACTACATTTATGACCTTCAAAGTGTTCATGAAGAAGTGATCAAGTTCTTCTGTTCGACAACTATGTATAGATAATGGGGAGAGTATGTGAACCAGTCTTTTCAAGATTATTGCACTGAGCATGGTATACTTCATCAATATTTAGTTCCCTACACTCCTCAATAGAATGGTGTTGTTGAAATAAAGAACATATCTCTCAAGGAGATGGAAAATTGTATGCTTCAGTCTCAGTCTATGGCTACTTCATTTTGGGCTAAAACAATCAATTGTGCTAATTATACTCAGAACCACACGCCCCACAAAGAAGTTCATAATATCACTCTAGAGGAGGCTTGGTCCAACATCAAGCTAGATGTTTCCTTCTTCAGGGTATTTGGTAGTTAGGCTAGGGCATTCATACTAGATTGTTGGCATAAAGCAATAGAGAAGAAAAGTCTATAATTCATCTTTTGTTGGCTATTCTGAGGATATGAAGGCCTATCGGTTGTTTGATCTTGCAAGCACCAAAATCATGCACAACCTCCACGAGGACCCCTATGATGAGTTATAATCCTTGTCATGTATATGTAAGCATGAAATAACATCCTCTCAATAGTAATTCTCTTTGTGACGTGTCTTTTCTTTCATCTTGTGTTGTTTCCGCTTTATCGTTTTCTCTCTCTTTGTTGTTGATACTTTTCGACACTTGTTGATTTGCATTTTCTGTGCTTGCGACCTTGTTCCTAAGCCTTGTATGCATCTTTTAGGTGATTTTTCACCTCTCCCCAATGTTTTTGATTCATTCTGACTCCTAGAAGCCTTCTAGAGGTCCGCCAGGTAGCCATCTCCAACTTCCAATTTTTAATTTCACTCAACCAATCTAAATCTCCCCCTATTATTTCCAAATCTCCCCCAGGAGATCCTACTTTTGCAAGTGGAGATTTGGATTTTGACACATGATTGACCTATTTTCAGAGGTAGATCCCCTTCTTTTCTCCTCTTCTTCCATCTACCATCGTGCACTTCAACACAGGTGCCCTCCTCTCAGGGTCACCCATGGGTCGCCCCTCGGCCGACCTAACTAGTGAAAGGGGTGACCCCTATGCGACCTTGTCATGTTTCCAGCCACAAAAAAACTCAAAGTTTTTAACTTGAAAAAGCTTTGTTTTTGCCTATTTTTCTTCCTGTTTACATGGATTTTTTTGCCAAATTTAGAGTTAACTATTTCATGCACCCACACATGCATAATTAGCTCTATTTTATCTTTAATTAAAAACTCATGCATTCTCTTGCATTCCCATGCACTCCTTCTTCTCTTCTTCTTGAGTGATAAGCTTTTACTAGGTAGATCACTCCAATTTTAGCCTAGATCACTCTTCAATCTTCTAAGTTAAAACTCTCCAATCAAATTGAGTTAACTCTCCTTCTTCTTCACCTCTCATCCCTTCTTCTAAGCTATAAATACCCCCTTCCCTAAAGCACAAAGGGAAGCAATTTCATTTGTGCACACAGCTCTTGCAAGTTATTGCTCTCCAATCAAGCATTCTCATGCTCATACATGACATAGGAGCCTTTTATTTTCATCTTGTTATAGATTTCATACAAGCTCGTTATGCAGCCATACGTTGCACACACCAAGCCATAGTGCTCATCAAATCTCTTATTGAGCTCTCTTCAAAAAGCTTCTTTTTCTTCCATTTTTGTCTTGTTGCCAAGAGGATCACCCCACTGCTGGGTAACTAAACAAAGATGAGGGACCAAAATGGGGTCTTAAGATGCCACTTTTTTTCTGAAATTAGGAAACATTGATGTTCGATGAGAAATTGAAGATAGCTACACTCAAAATTTAAAGATGGAACAAAAACAAGAGTCATAGTGCTCCGAATCTAGTTTCTAAACTACTAATTTTCTCCAAAAATGGTTCAGATTAAAGGGTTCAAAAAGGGGGAGCACACAAATGTTGCAAGTATGAGGATAACCAGTGTTGTCATTGATGTCAACATACTCATATTGCATTAATGAGAAGGATTGGATGAGCTGTGTGCTGAGGATATTGAGAAAATTAGCCTTAATCAGGAACAGTGCAGAACAGTGATGACATTAAGGTAAAAGTCCAAGATAAGATGAAGATCAAAGGATGCGATTTAAAGGGTTTGTAGATATGAGTCTTGAGATGATCCAGTTAAGATTTCAGAGGTCCTTATGACTATATGAAGAAGTTGTGATCGATCAAGTAGAACCGGTTCCGGGAGATGCTCCGGAGTGACAGAGTGTTACAAAAAGGTCCAGTGAGATCTGGAAGTGCATTGTCCTATTCTGTGGATTGGAAGGAGTGTTTGGGATGTCCTTGTGATGTGTTATCTTGATTTGTACATAGTTTGAAGGTTCGAAAGAATCTACTCCGTTGTGACAGTCATGACAAACTATGTTCTTGAGGCACCGGAGGCAGGAGAGAAGAGATTCTAGTAAGTAGAGGAAGTGCGGATGTACCTGGTCATTCAGGCAAGCCTGTGAAGGTTCTTGGATCATGTTGAGGTTGTGTTGTCAGTCCGCATTAGTGTTAGAGCCCAGAATTGGAGATATACTTCCGGATGAAGATGTTCTTGTTCAGGCTGGCCGATCGGATGAGTTATTCATCTTGCAAATGTTCTTGTGGATGATTGCCGCCTTAGATGATTGTTCCTAAGTCGATGCCTTGTATAAATAAAGGTTTATGAATTCATTTCGAAGAGTGTTATGGAGTGGATGAGTGTGGTATAGTGAAAGAGTGAAAGGTAGAGCAGGAGTGTCTCGGGCTTAAATGGAACTGATCTAGACATGGTAAAGATGTCAATCTCCAGTTCAAGTTTGTAATGCTTGTTATCTTGTAGATAGTGTGTCTCTTGTAGGCAGTGTGCCTCCTTGTGAGCAGTGTGCTCGGGCAGTGAGCCCTAATTGGTATGTGCCATCTATTTTTCTTATTCTTCTAACAGAGAATAATCCTTGGGTTAATCACCCCGTGGTTTTTCCCTTAACCGGGTTTTCCACGTCAAAATCTTGGTGTTTCATGTGTTGATGTGTATCTACTCTGGTGTTTATGCCTTATGCTTTCATGAATGATTAATTGCTATGCTATTGATTAACAAAGTGGATTTAAGTGTTTGAATTGAAAGCAAATTAAGGATAACTGATTCACCCCCCCTCTCAGTTATCAATAATTGGTATCAGAGCCAAATTCCTCTAAAAAGAGCTTAACCGCTTGAGGAGATCCAGGATGTCATCATACAAGAAGGATAGTCTGAAGTTTGATGGAACCAACTTCTCTCTCTGGAAAGGTCGCATGAAATGTCACTTGGAGTGTATGGGAAAAGCATACTTGTCCATGGTCACAAAAGTATATGTACCTCCACAGGGTGGTCCGACAACTCTAAATGAAATCACAGATGTTGAAAACAATCTGTGGACAAAAGAAACTCTTCTAAGTGCATTAACTAACTCAGAGATCTGAAATGCTATTAACCTACCAACTGCCTATGAGATCTGGATTAAACTGGAACTTCTGCATGAAGGAGATGAGTTTGTTAAGAGTGCAAGGTTGCAAAGTCTCAAAGGAAAATTTGAAAGATTGAAGATGAGAGATGATGAAAATATCACTACCTTTATGCCAAGAGTAAATGAGTTGGTGTGTGGAATTAGGAATGCTGGTGGAGTTTTAGATGAAAATGAGATTGTTTGCAAAATTCTCAGATCCCTTCCTGCTGCCTACAAAATCAAGGTTGCTGCCATTGATGAATTCAGAGCCCATACAACTATTACAAGAGACCAATTGGCTAGCAAATTGGCTGCTTTTGAAATGACTGAGTTTGGAGATGATCCCCCCAAGACTGAATCTGCATTCAAAGCCAGTACCTATGTGAAAGGCAAACAAAGATTTGATCCAGGAGAAAACTCTTCAAGGAAACTGTCATGGTATGATCAAGCAAGGAAAGACATGGAAGAGGAAGAAGCAAAAACAACTCAACTTGAAGCCCTCATTGCAAGAAGACTACCAAGAGGATCTGGTAAGTATGAAGGAAAGTTACCTTTTAAATGCTTCAACTGCAATAAGATTGGTCACTTTGCCTCAAGATGTCTGGAAAGATCTACAAGGTCAAATTTTGATAGACAAAGGTTCCAAAAGAATTGTTATTATGTTCATGAAGAAGCTGATAATGAAGGAGTAACAGATGATGAATCAGAGATAGGAGACAAATTTGGAAATGAATGGGTGTTTATTGCCATCAAGGAAGAAGATCCAATATCTATCAATCATAAGGTTGTAGAAAGAGCTTTGGCTGCCCAAGTTGAAGAAAAGGATGAGTGGGTTATTAACAGTGGATGCTCTCACCATATGACAGGTGACAAGAACAAGTTCTTAGATATGGAAAGGTATGAAGGAGGAATGGTAAAGTTTGGTGACAATTCTGTTGGTAGAATCAGAGGTAGGGGAACTATCTCTTTTGATGGAAAGAACAAAACCGGTAATGTACTGTATGTTGAAGGATTGAAGCACAATCTTCTCAGTGTTGGTCAGTTGGTGGACAAAGGCTATGATCTCTAGTTCAAGAATGGAAGATGCAGGATCTTTGAAAGCTCCAGAACTAAGATTGCATCCGGTACTCAAACAAAAGGTAATATCTTTCATCTAGTTGGTACTAATAAAAGTTGTTTGTTTGTTCAAGTTGATCAGAGTTGGTTATGGCATAGAAGGATGTGTCATGTAAATTTTGATAACATCATCAAGATAAGTAATACTCAGGCTGTAAGAGATCTTCCAAAGTTGATAAAACCTACAAATAGTTTGTGCAAAGAATGTCAGCTAGGTAAACAGAGTAGAGTCTCTTTCAAAAGCAAGGATCAGTCATCTACCAGATTATTGGAATTAGTTCATACTGATCTATGTGGTCCGACAAGAATCAAGAGTATGCAAGGTGATAGATATTTCATGTTACTGATTAATGACCATTCCCAGATGATGTGGGTTACCTTTCTAAAAGAGGAATCAGAAGCTTTTGAGAAGTTCAAAATCTTCAAGGCTATGGTAGAGAATCAAACCGGATTGAAACTGAAATGTCTGAGGTCTGATAGAGGTGGTGAATTCACATCCAGTGAATTCATAGACTTTTGTGAGAAGCATGGTATAGAGAGACAGTTGTCTGCTCCTAGGACTCCACAGCAAAATGGAGTAGTTGAGAGAAAGAACCGGACCATCTAGGAAGCGTCCAGGACAATGATGATGGAAGCAAATGTTCCTCAGATGTTTTGGAGAGAAGCTGTCAGCACTGCAGTCTACACTCTCATTCGAGTTCAAATCAGAAGCAATACTGGTAAGACTCCCTATGAACTTTGGTTTGGCATCACTCCTACTGTGAGATATTTCAGAGTATTTGGTAGCAAATGTTACATTAAAAGAGATGAAGATCTAGGAAAGTTTGATGCTAGAAGTGATGAAGGAATTTTCTTGGGATACTCCACTCAAAGCAAAGCATACCGGTGTTACAATAAGAGACTGAGAAAGATGATAGAAAGTACAAATGTGAAGGTTGATGAAGGAATTGAGAAGCCCTCAAGGTTTTATGAATATGATGATGATGATCAGAATGGTTCTCTGGTTCAAGGAACTCAATCCTCTCTTGAAGGTTAGATTCAGACTGATCCGGTAAATCAGGAAGAAGAGATAGGTCTGGATGAGCCTGATCAAGAAGCAGAAGTGCAAGAAACTCCCAAAGTTCCAAGGTATGTAAGACTGAACCACTCTGAAGATCAGATCATAGGTGACAAAAGCAAAGGTGTGCAAAGTAGAAGGAATGTTTCTCAAAATCTGGATGAATGTTGTCTGATTTCAAAAATTGAACCTAAGACAATAAATGAAGCCTGCAATGATGAAAATTGGACCAAAGAAATGGAGGAAGAGTTGATGCAAATTGAGAAAAATCACACTTGGGATCTTGTTTCTAGACCTAGTAACAAGAATGTGATTGGAACCAAATGGGTCTTCCGGAACAAACTAAATGAAGTTGGTGAAGTAATTAGAAATAAAGCCAGATTAGTTTGCAAAGGCTACTCTCAAATAGAAGGGATTGATTTTGAGGAAACCTTTGCTCTGGTGGAAAGAATTGAAGCAGTCAGACTATTTCTTGTATTTTCTGCCTTCAAAGATTTCAAAGTGTATCAGATGGATGACAAATTTGCTTTCTTGAATGGTGACTTAGAAGAAGAGGTGTACATTGAACAACCGGATGGATTTCAGTTATATGAGCATGGTGATATGGTCTGCAAATTAAAGAAGGCACTTTATGGTCTAAAGCAAGCTCCAAGAGCATGGTATGAGAGGCTGGACAAACATCTTTTGAAGATTGGTTTCAACAAAGGTATTGCTGATAGTAATCTATATTTCCAAATAGATAATGAAAACATCTTGATTATTGAAGTATTTGTTGATGATATAATCTTTGGAGGAAGAGATAGTATGTGTAAAACCTTTGCAAATCAAATGAAAAGTGAGTTTGAAATGTCAATGCTTGGTGAAATGAATTTCTTCTTGGGTCTACAAATTACTCAGACAAAGAAAGGCATCTTTATCTCTCAGACTAAATATGTGAAAGAACTTTTGAAGAAATTTGGAATGGAAGATTCAAAGCCTATGAACACTCCCATAGCTACCAGATGTAAGTTGAGCAAAGATGATGACTCTCCTAAGACAAATCAGATAAAGTACAGATCAATGATTGGAGGATTATTATATCTCACTCAAACTAGACCAGATATAATGTAGGCTGTTGGTCTTGTGGCAAGATTCCAGGCTGATCCCAGAGAATCTCATGTCATGGCAATCAAGAGGATTTTTAGATATCTAAAGGGGACAGTTGAGTATGGTTTATGGTACCCTAGAGATCATGATTTCTCTCTTCATACATATATAGATGCAGATTGGGCAGGAGATGTGGATGACCAGAAGAGCACCAGTGGTGGAGCCTTCTTTTTAGGAAAAAGATTGGTTTCTTGGCTAAGCAAGAAACAAGAGGCAATATCTCTATCTACAATTGAAGCAGAATACATTGCAGCAGTAGGTTGTTCCACTCAAATCTTATGGATGAAGCAGATGCTAAGAGACATTAAAGTAGAATATGAGGAACCTATCACAATTTTCTGTGATAATTCAAGTGCAATAAATATTTCTAAGAATCCGTTGTTGCATTCTAAGACCAAACACATATCTATCAAGTTTCACTTTCTGAGAGAACAAGTGAACAAGGATGAAGTCAGACTGGAGTATATACCCTCCAAGGATCAGATTGCAGATGTTTTTACTAAACCTCTTCCCAAGGACTCTTTTGAGTATCTCAGGGAGAACTTAGGGGTCATTGCCCCTTCGGTGATGAACTAGGATGCACTGATGTGCATCAGTCCGGTAGATATCACAGTCATATCTTGTGATCCGGATTGGTGATGGGGAGCTACTACTCAGGGGGAGCAGCTGGTATGATTCTGATATGTTAAAGTTGCAAGTGTGAGCCCTTTGCCATTGATGTCAAAGGGGGAGAGAAGACATGTGAAAAACAAGTTCCTAATCAAAGGGGAAGCAGGAAAAGAAAGAGAAGACATGTAAAGAGTTGTTGTTGATAGGGGGAGTTGTGATAGAAAGGAGAAGTTCTTGTCTTGATGGTTTTTCACATCATATGTTGCCATCAATGACAAAGGGGGAGATTGTTGCAAGCATGAGGATAACCAGTGTTGTCATTGATGTCAACATACTCATATTGCATTAATGAGAAGGATTGGATGAGCTGTGTGCTGAGGATATTGAGAAAATTAGCCTCAATCAGGAACAGGGCAGAATAGTGATGACATTAAGGTAAAAGTCCAAGATAAGATGAAGATCAGAGGATGTGATTTAAAGGGTTTGTAGATATGAGTCTTGAGATGATCCAGTAAGATTTTAGAGGTCCTTATGATGATATGAAGAAGTTGTGATCGATCAAGTAGAACCAGTTCCGGGAGATGCTCCGGAGTGACAGAGTGTTACAAAAAGGTCTGGTGAGATCCGAAAGTGCATTGTCCTATTCTATGGATTGGAAGGAGTGTTTGGGATGTCCTTGTGATGTGCTATCTCGATTTGTACATAGTTTGAAGGTCCGAAAGAATCTACTCCGTTGTGATAGTCATGACAAACTATGTTCTTGAGGCACCAGAGGCAGGAGAGAAGAGATTCTAGTAAGTAGAGGAAGTGCGGATGTACCTGGTCATTCAGGCAAGCCTGTGAAGGTTCTTGGATCATGTTGAGGTTGTGTTGTCAGTCCGCATTAGTGTTAGAGCCCGGAATTGGAGATATACTTCCAGATGAAGATGTTCTTGTTCAGGCTAGCCAACCGGATGAGTTATTCATCTTGCGAATGTTCTTGTGGATGATTGCCGACTTAGATGATTGTTCCTAAGTTGATGCCTTGTATAAATAAAGGTTTGTGAATTCATTTTGAAGAGTGTTATGGAGCGGATGAGTGTGGTATAGCGAAAGAGTGAAAGGTAGAGCAGGAGTGTCTCGGGCTTAAATGGAACTGATCTAGATATGGTAAAGATGTCAATCTCCAGTTTAAGTTTGTAATACTTGTTATCTTGTAGACAGTGTGTCTCTTGTAGGCAGTGTGCCTCCTTGTGAGCAGTGTGCTCGGGTAGTGAGCCCTAATTGGCATGTGCCATCTATTTTTCTTATTCTTCTAATAGAGAATAATCCTTGGGTTAATCACCCTGTGGTTTTTCCCTTAACCAGGCTTTCCATGTCAAAATCTTGGTGTTTCATGTGTTGATGTGTATTTGCTCTGGTGTTTATGCCTTATGCTTTCATGAATGATTAATTGCTATGCTATTGATTAACAAAGTGGATTTAAGTGTTTGAATTGAAAGCAAATTAAGGATAACTAATTCACCCCCCCCGTCTCAGTTATCAACAACAAATTGGTCATGTTTTTTTTTTTTAACATAACATAGCGTCTGGTGTCCTCTCCTTAAAATGTTAACTTTTTTTAGTATTTCAATAATCGCTCCAGTGAAAATTTAGCTATCCCTGATTTTTCTGATAAAATTTTCATGAATAATTGATTTTTTAATAATTTTCAAAGTGGACACATCTTGAAAAATAGAAATTTGAGCATGCTCCCCCCTAAAAGTTTTGAAAATTAATCAAAAATTAGTTTTTTTTAATACATATTGAATGGAGTCTAGTTTAAAAAAATGTAACTTATTTCAAATTTGATGAAAAGTTAAAAAAACAAGTCAAAAATACTAGACAGTGGTTTTTGACAAAAATGGACACACTAACAAAAGAAATTCAAGAGGAAACCCTTAACCTACTTGAAATGTGAAAAAAATAACGGTTAGATAGCTAATAGAGAGCTTAAGATTATGATGGTAGTTTTGTTTAGTTTTAATTGAAAAAAGTGTCATCCTGATGGGGAGCACGCTCCAGATTATCTCTAGATTTTGCTAAAAACTAGTAAAAACATGTCAAAGAAAGCTCACCGTAATGTGAGTGCTTTATAACATGCTTGCGTTATGGTGAGCTAAAACAAATCTCTCCCTCTCGATCTCTCCCTCCCTCCCTCCCTCTTTCTCTCTAAGGGAGAGACATAGGGAGATAGGGAGAAAGTGATATATAGGGAGAGAGAAAGAGAGAGATAGAAACAAAATCATAGTTTTATTTTTGACATTTCCTTCATCGATAAGGGATAGGGAGAGATAGGGAAATAGAGGAATGATAGGGGAGAAGGAGGTAAGAGATATGGAGATAGCGAGAGATGGATAGGTAGAGATAGAGCAAACAGATAGGGAGAGATAGATGAGAAAGAGGGGAGAGATCTAGGGTGATAGAGAGTGAATGAGATGTCTAGAGAGACAGGGACATAGAGGTTTGGGGTTGCTCAGGTTTAGATTATAGGGATTAGGGGTTACTATTTAGGGACATTATTTAGGGTTTAGGGTTTAGAGAGAGAGTGACTATTTTTGACATGCAACCCTAAACCCTAAAACCTCTCAATCTCTTTGCCTATGTCTTTGGCCATGTCCATCACTCTTTATCTCCCTATCTCTCCCCTCGGTCTCCTTTATATCTCCCTATCATTCCTCTCTCCCTAAACCCTAAACCTCCAAACCTTAACATCCAAATAATGCCCCTAATCTCTAAACACTAAACCCTAAACTTGAGCAACCCTAAACCCCCAAGCACCAAACCCCAAACACCTAAACCCTAAGCCCAAGAAACCCTAAAAATCTATCTCCCTATCTCTCCCCTATCTCCATATCTCTATCATCCCTCTACCTCTCAATCTAGAGATTAGGGGCATTATTTGGATGTTAAGGTTTGGAGGTTTAGGGTTTAGAGAGAGAGGGCCGATAGGGAGATATCTAGAGGAGACCTAGGGGAGAGATAGGGAGATAGAGATTGATGGACATGGCCAAAGACATAGGTAGAGAGATTGAGAGGTAGGAAATGATAGAGATCAGGGAGAGATAGGGAGATAAAGGTTTAGGGTTGCTTGGGTTTATGGTTTAGAGAGAGAGAGAGAGAAAGAGAGAGAGGTGTTTAGGGTTTAAGGGCATTATTTAGGGTTGCTCAAGTTTAGGGAGAGAGATTGAGAGGTACAGGGATGATAAAGATAGAGAGATAGAGATTTGGGTTTCTTGGGTTTAGGGTTAGGGTTTAGGGGAATTATTTAGGGTTTAAAGGCTTAGGGTTGCTTGGGTTTAGGGTTTAGGGGAACTTAGGGTTGCTTGGGTTTAGGGTTTAGGGTTGCATGTCAAAAGCAATCTCTGTCTCTCTCTCTAAACCCTTAAACCCTAAATAATGCCCCTAAATTGTAACCCATAAACCCTAAACTTGAGCAACCCCAAACCTCTATCTCCCTATCTCTCCCTTATCTCCCTATCTCTCTAGACATCTGACTCATGCTCTCTATCACCCTATCTCTCCCCTCTTTCTTCTCTATCTGTCCCTATTTGTCTCCTGTCTTTCTAGGTCTATCTATCTCTTGCTATCTCTCTATCTCTTACCTCCTCCCCTATCATTCCTCTATTTCCCTATCTCTCCCTCTCCCTTATCGATGAAGGAAATGGAAAAAAGAAAACTATGACTCTCTTTCTATCTCTCTGTCCCTATATATCACTTTCTCCCTATCTCTCTCTTCCTCTTAGAGAGAAAGGGAGAGCTACAACAACAAAGAGGGAGAGAGAGAGAACGTGGGAGGGAGAAAGGGAGGGAGAGAGTGAGGGAGTGGTGTAGGGGCACCCCTTCAACAGCCTTCAACAGGATAAATACGCACAAGAGGGAGAAGAATAAGACTTTAATATATTTTTAGATATTTCATGTTACCATGTAGCATTTGTATGTCATTGGCAAATGTAACATTTTATTTTACATTGTATGTTTTAACATCTCTCTTCCCGAGGCCAGTATTTGACATCATGGACAATAGCAGGCAGTTGGGTTATGTGCAGGATTAAGGCAAATGTGTCGTATTATCTGATGTTTTGTTGTCTTAAGCAAAACAGGTGCCGTATGGTTAATTAGGGTTTCTGTTGTTAACCTTGAAACAAACAAATTCCTGAAAATAGAGGAAAGGGGTAAACAAAAAGGGAGAGAGTGTGGTCAAAAAGGAGAGTTCTTCCATTTTTTCCTGTGAAAATGATCAATTGTATGTAGCTGAAATGAAGGAATAGAAATTATGTCACCCTGTGTTTTATAAATCTGGATTCTGTGTAAATTCTTAGTGTATCACATTATTCTCTGTATATCAAATTTATTCTGTATATTATCTGTTGTATTTAATTTAATTCTTATGTTGCCGAGATGCATGGTTAAATCCATTCCATTGGTGGATTTATGTGAAATCAGTGGAATGGACTTGTAAAATAGTTTTCCATTTTTGTTTTGTTCTTTTGTTTGATGAGCTTGACAGAGTAGAAATTGTGGAATTCGTCGTAGAGGAAGTTGTCGGTGGGAAGTTCAAATGTACATTGATGTATATACATCAATTGTATGTGGAGACAGTATATGAATATATCACATTTGCATGTGAACAACTTCCTGTGTATATACTATGGAAAATGGTATCTACAAAAGTCTGTTGAGTCAAATTTGTGTTGGTTGCTAAATATACAATCCCTGTATATATCGCCAATGTACTTGAGTACATTATATGTGTATCCTACAATCATATGTGAAAATCCATTGCTTGTGTATATCACCAAAGTCTATCAACGGACAATTCCTGTGTCTATCAAAATTGTCTGAAAAGATACATTTCCTGTGTATATGTCCATTGTATGTTATAGACAGTTTGTGAGTATATCACTATTGTATGTGAGTATACTACAATTGCATATCGCTATTGTATGTTGTGAAAGTGCGATGAAAATATACATTTCATAAGATGCAAAAGAGGACCGGCCGAGGTGGTAGTTAGTTTGTATGATTGGGTTGCTTGTGGCATGCAGATACAAGGGATGACCGATAATAGTAGGTGACGAGGACCAGTGACAGGGAGTTGTCAATTGCATGTTCCAATTGTATGTACAAATGTATGTTGAAACATACAAGGGATTGTGATACAAGTGTTAACTGGCCATAGTAGATAAGAGCGTTTTCAGTCCACCAGGGAAAGCAAGTTGAAGAATGTATGTTGGAATATACATTAAAACATACATTTCAAAAGATACAATGGGTGTCCTGCTGTAGCAGTCAAAGTGGGTTGAGATACAATAGACTACCTGCGATAGGAGGTCAACAAATTTATATGCAAGCCAAAGACATCGGTGTAAGGGCAGTACATCGGTTAGAGTCTGTAAGTCGCTGTCGATAGGATGTTATGTCGCCAATGAGGAGTTCGAAGAGACATTTGATGATCTCTCACCGATATTGACATGATTGACATTTTGAGTGTGTGTGCTTCTACTGTGCACCCGCTTTGCATCATAGTGGTATCAGAGCCAAGGAGTGTTCTTTGGGTAGAAGAAGAAGACAAAATGTCAGAAGGAGAAGGGTTAGAAATGTACCCAACAAAGATGACCAACGTTGAGTTGACGGACTTAGTAAGAAAGTACATGGTAGAAAGTAGAGCAAATCGAGCTCAGAATCAAGCATTGAAAGAAGAACTAGAGAAGTTGAGGGACAAAGTAGAGAAAGGGGAAGAAGATTCTGGTAAGCAAGAAGATAGGGATGAAGAGGAGGTCCCTAAGCAAGAAGAGATAGAGGTTCCTGCAGACCAGAGACCCTTACTCAATGCCCTCAAGTCCATGGAAAGAAGGACCATGGATATGAAAATAGACCTGCCAGTGTTTGCAGGAAAAATAGAACCTGATTCGGTGATGGAGTGGATAGACTCCTTGAATAATTTCTTTGAGACCAAGGAAATACCAGACCACCAAAGAGTGAAGATGGCTCAATCCAAAATGAAAGGGGCTGCACTGACTAGTGGAATTTCATCCAAGATGACAGGGTGAAAGAGGGAAAGAACAGAGTTGCAACATGGAAGAGAATGATGGCTTTAGTGAAGGAGGCCTATGTCCCATTGGATTATAACATCCAACTACATAAGAGGAAACAAAATTTGAAGCAGAAGGAATTAGATGTCAATTCATACACAGAAGAGTTCATGAAACAATGTGTAAAAACAAAGGTAAAAGAGGGTGAGGAAGAGAAGGTAGCAAGGTACCTCAATGGATTGAGGTTTAACATCCAAGAAGACCTAAATCTGCATAATCCATATACAGTTCAGAAATGCTACCAATTGGCACTCACAGTGGAAGAAAAATTAAAGAGAAGGCATGAGCAGAACAATAGAGGTAGAGGAAGACATCAAAGATGAGGAAGAAGTCCTTTCAGAGGCAGGGAATTTGGATACCAAGGTGAATCCAATCAAGAGAACAGCAAGGGAGACAGCAGTCAACATCAAAGGGGAAGTTATAATCAAAGAGGAAATTTTAGGGGCAAAAGACCACCATTTAGAGGAAGATCCCAGGGCAGAGGACCTATCAGATGTTACAACTACAATCAAGAAGGCCACATAGCCAGCAAGTGCCTAGCAAAGGCAAAAAGTTCAATAGGAGAAAAGAGGATCAATTTGATCCAAGAATCTGATTGTCAAAGTGTAGCAAGCTCAAGCACTAATCACAGTGTGAATGCTCCTAACAATTATGGATATCCTAAGAGAGTAGAATCTTTGATGATTAGAAGAGCAATGACCACCATGAAGGTGCCCAGCAAAGAACCCCCACAAAGGAAGTCTCTCTTTAGAACTACTTGCAAGGCAAGAGGAAAGGTATGTAAAGTACTAATTGACTCTGGATCCACTGAAAATTTTGTGTCTTTTGAAATGGTAGAAAAGCTTAAGCTTAGAAGACTGCCACATCCTTGCCCATACAAGGTCTCATGGCTCAACCAAGGTCAGCAAACAGTTGTAGAAGACCAGGCTTGGGTAGAATTTCAAATTGGCCCATACAAGGATAGGTTATTGTTTGATATTGCCAAGATGGATGCTTGCCATCTCCTATTTGGAAGACCATGGCAGTATGACTTGAACGCATACCATGATGGGGTCAGAAACACTTATTCAATCACCAAGAGTGGTAAGGTGATAGAATTACTACCATTAATGGAGAATGAGGTGGAATCAAAAGGAAAAGAAGTTAAGGTGATTATGGTAGAAGGCAAACAATGCATGAAAGGGATAGTAGAAGAAGGAGCAGATGCATATGCTCTGATCCCATGCCTAAAGGTGAACAAGGAACAACAGCAAGAAGTCAAGGGAGAGGAGAGGCAAAGGTTCATAGATCCAGCTGTCCAAGGGCTATTAGACAAGTACAAAGGCATTATCTCTAATGGAATGACAAGTTCCCTACCACCTATTAGGGACATCAACCATTGTATAGATCTGACCCCAGGATCTACACTTCCAAACAAAGCAGTGTACAAGCTTACCCCAGAGCAGAATACAGAGGTAGCAAGGTAGATTGAGGAATTGTTGGAGACATGCCTAATTGGCAAAAGTTTAAGTCCATGTGCAGTACCAGCTGTACTAGCACCAAAGAAGGAAGGCACTTGGAGGCTTTGTACTGATTCAAGGGCTATCAACAAGATGACAATTAGGTATAGGTTTCCAATCCCTAGGATAGAAGATTTACTTGATTGTTTAGGAGGTGCTAAATACTTCACCAAAATAGATTTAAAGAGTGGTTATCATCAGATTAGGATTAGACCTAGTGATGACTGGAAAACTGCATTTAAGACCAATGAGGGGTTATATGAGTGGAAGGTCATGCCTTTTGGTTTGTCCAACGCCCCTAGTACCTTTATGAGATTGATGAATGAGGTCTTGAGGGAATTCATAGGAAAATTTGTCATAGTATATCTAGATGACATCCTGATTTTCAGTAATATGAGGGAAGAGCACCTCACCCATATAGACTTGGTTCTCAAAAGGTTATATGAAGAGCAGCTAATAATCAATTTAGCAAAGTGTTTATTTATGTAGGAAGAGATCATCTACTTGGGATTTGTTATCTCACATAACAAACTGAAAATGCATCAAGAGAAGGTAAGTGCCATATTGTCTTGGCCAACTCCCAAAACCTTGAATGATGTTAGAAGTTTTCATGGGTTAGCAACCTTTTATAGGAAGTTTATAAAGGGATTTAGTCATATTTGTGCACCCATGCTTGACACTATAAAGGGAGGATAGAAGTGCAAGTTTACATGGACAAAGGAAGCAGATAATTCCTTTGAAACATTGAAGAAGAAGGTGGCAGAGCAGCCAGTTCTTACATTTCTTGACTTCAACAAGATTTTTCAAGTAGAATGTGATGCCAGCCACATGGCAATTGGAGCAGTACTCAGTCAAGAAGGTAGGCCTATTGCATTTTTTAGTGAAAAACTAAATGATACAAAGAAGAAATACTCATCATATGATTTGGAGATGTATGCTCTAGTACAGTCACTCAAAAAGTGGAGGCATTACTTGATGCCAAAAGAATTCATAGTGTTCACAGATAATCAGGCCCTTAGTTTTATAAACAATCAAGAAAAGTTAAACCATAGGCATATGAAGTGGGCGGAAAATTTACAAGCTTTCACTTTCACACTCAAGCGCAAGAAAGGGGTCAAGAACAAAGTAGCAGATGCTTTGAGCAGGAGGGTCCTGACCATAAATCAGATCCAATTGGAGAGTGTTGGGATTGATTCTTTGAAGACAATGTATGACAATGATGAAGACTTTGGAGAGATCTACAAGGTATGTACTTTTTGTGACAAGTATCATGTTGAGTTCTCTGAATTTCTGATCCAAGATGGATTAAGGGGGGATAGGTATGTATTCCAAGGTGTTCTATGAGAGTGAATATTATTCAGGAGAAACATTGTGGGGCCATGGCAGGACATTTTGGTTTGGATAAGACTCTTGATCTTGTGAAGAGGCATTACTATTGGCCCAAGCTGCAATCAAATGTGAGAAGATTTGTGGAAACATGTGTGATATGTCAGAAAGCAAAAGGGAGATCCACAAATGCAGGTTTATATCAGCCACTACCCATTCCTTCTAGGCCATGGGAGAGCATAAGCATGGATTTTGTACTAGGTTTGCCTAGGACAAGGAAAGGATATGATAGTGTTTTTGTGGTAGTAGACAAATTTAGTAAAATGGCACATTTCTTGCCATGCAAAACCATTTGTGATGCTTCATATGTTGCAGACCTATTTTTCAAGGAAATAGTGAGGATCCATGGATTGCCATTGAGCATAGTCTTAAACAGAGATGTAAAATTTATTGGCCATTTTTGGAGGACTCTTTGGAAGAAGCTTGGAACCAATTTATCCTTCTCATCAGCCTACCATCCTCAAACACATGGGCAAACTGAAGTTGTTAATCGTTCATTGGGAAATCTATTAAGGTGTTTAACGAGGCAGCATGGACAGAAGTGGGATAATATCCTACCACAAGCATAATTCTCCTATAATGACACCATCAATAGGAGTACAGGGAAGTCACCTTTTCAGGTTGTATATGGTATTCATCCAAGAGGTATTTTGGAGCTGAGAGATTTGCCTATAGGAGAGCCTATTAGTGTAGATGGAGAAGCTTTTGCATCAGCCATCAAAGAAGTGCATGCTCAAGTCAAGAACCAGCTTTAACAAACTACAGTGAAATACAAAACATATGCTGACAAGAAAAAGAGGGATGTACAATTTGTTGTTGGAGATTTGGTATGGGTGAATCTGAAGAAGGAGAGGCTCCCAAAAGGTCAATATACCAAGCTAATGCAGAGGAAGATTGGACCATGTCAGATTTTGAAGAAATGTGGGCACAATGCTTATGAGATCCAACTTCTTCCTGATCTTGGATTGTCACCCATTTTCAATGTATGTAATTTGACTCCATACAAGCCAAATGCAAATATAGAACAGGAACCGTTGTAGGATGCAGCAGATGATGATATTCCTAAGCATGATCCACCAAAATTAAAGAAGATATTAGACTCAAGAGTGACAAAGAAGACAAGGGACAAAGAGTACATGGAGTACTTGGTAGCTTGGCACGGGCAACCTGTTTCAGAGGCAGTCTAGATGACTGAAGATTAGATTACAAAATCTGGTGCCGATTTTCAAACTCTGATCTCAAAGGGGCTTGAGATCTCTTCTCCGGGGAGTATGGTGCAGGGGCACCCCTTCAACAGCCTTCAACAGGATAAATATGCACAAGAGGGAGAAGAATAAGACTTTAATATATTTTTAGATATTTCATGTTACTATGTAGCATTTGTATGTCATTGGCAAATGTAACATTTTATGTTACATTGTATGTTTTAACATCTCTCTTCCCGAGGCCAGTATTTGACATCATGGACAATAGCAAGTAGTTGGGTTATGTGCAAGATTAAGGCAAATGTGTTGTATTATCTGATGTTGTGCTATCTTAAGCAAAATAGGTGTCGTATGGTTAATTAGGGTTTCTTCTGTTAACCTTGAAACAAACAAATTCCCAAAAATAGAGGAGAGGGGTAAACAAAAAGGGAGAGAGTGTGGTAAAAAAGGAGAGTTCTTCCGTTTTTTCCTATGAAAATGGTCAATTGTATGTAGCTGAAATGAAGGAATAGAAATTCTATCACCCTGTGTTTTATAAATCTGGATTTTGTGTAAATTCTTAGTGTATCGCATTATTCTCTATATATCAAATTTATTCCGTATATTATCTGTTGTAATTAATTTAATTCTTATGTTGCCGAGATGCATGGTTAAATCCATTCCACTAGTGGATTTCTGTGAAATCAGTGGAATGGACTTGTAAAATAGTTTTCCATTTTTGTTTTGTTCTTTTGTTCAATGAGCTTGAAAGAGTAGAAATTGTGGAATTTGTCACAGAGGAAGTTGTCGGTGGGAAGTTCAAATGTACATTGATGTATATACATCAATTATATATGGAGATAGTCTGTTAATATATCGTATTTGCATGCGAACAACTTCCTGTGTATATACTGTGGAAAATGGTATGTATAAAAGTCTGTTGAGTCAAATTTGTGTTGGTCGCTGAATATACAATCCCTGTATATATCGCCAATGTACTTGAGTACATTCTGTGTGTATCCTGCAATCGTATGTGAAAATCCATTGCCTGTGTATATTGCCAAAGTATATCAACTAACAATTCCTATGTCTATCGAAATTATCTGAAAAGATACATTTCTTGTGTATATGTCCATTGTATGTTATAGACAGTTTGTGAGTATATCACTATTGTATGTGAGTATCAATTTGTGAGTATACTACAATTGCATATCGCTGTTGTATGTTGTGAAAGTGTGATGAAAATGTACATTTCATAAGATGCAAAAGAGGACCGGCTGAGGTTGTAGTTAGTTTGTATGATTGGGTTGCTTGTGGCCTACAGATATAAGGGATGACTGATAATAGCAGGTGACGAGGACTAGCGACAGGGAGTTGTCAATTGCATGTTCCAATTGTATGTACAAATGTATGTTGAAACATACAAGGGATCGTGATACAAGTGTTAATTGGCCGCAACAAGTAAGAGCCTTTTCAGTCCACCAGGAAAAGCAAGTCAAAGAATGTATGTCAAAATATACATTAAAACATACATTTGAAAGATATAATGGGTGTCCGGCTGTAGCGGTCAAAGTGGGTTGAGATACAATAGACTACCTGCGATAGGAGGTCAACAAATGTATATGCAAGCTAAAGACATCGGTGTAAGGGCAGTACATCGGTTAGAGTCTATAAGTCACTGCCGCTAGGATGTTATGTCGCCAATGAGGAGTTCGGAGAGACATTTGATGATCTCACTGATATTAACAATATTGACATTTTGAGTGTGTGTGCTTCCGCTATGCACCCGCTCTGCATCAGGGAGTGAGGGAGTGAGAGAGAGAGGTTTAGGGTTTAGGGGCATTATTTAGGGTTGCTCAAGTTTATGGAGAGAGATTGAGAGGTAGAGGGATGATAAAGATAGAAAGATAGAGATTTAGGGTTTCTTGGGTTTAGGGGTTAGGGTTTAGGGGAATTATTTAGGGTTTAGAAGCTTAGGGTTGCTCAAGTTTAGGGTTTAGGGTTGCATGTCAAAAGTATTCTCTCTCTCTCTCTCTAAACCCCTAAACCCTAAATAATGCCCCTAAATCATAACCCCTAAACCCTAAACTCGAGCAACCCCAAACCTTAATATCCCTATCTCTCCCTTATCTCCTTATCTCTCTACACATCTCACTCACACTCTATCACCCTATCTCTCCCCTCTTTATCCTCTATCTCTCCCTATCTATCTCCTCTCTCTCTCCCTAAACCCTAAATAATGCCCCTAAACTGTAAACCCCAAATCCCTAAACCCTAAACACTATCTATCTCTCACTCTCACTCTCTATCTCCCTATCCGTCCCCTCTTTCTCCTCTATCTCTCCAAATATTTATTGGTCCCCTCTCTTTATCTCTTTCTAAACCCTAAACCCTAACCCCTAGAAACTCTCTCTATCTCTCTCACGTTTAGGGTTTCTCAAGTTTAAGGTTTAGGGGAATCATTCAGGGTTTAGGGATTTAGGGATGCTCAAGTTTAGGGTTTAGGGTTTAGGGGTTTAGGGTTTCTCTCTCTATCATTCCCCTCTCTCTAATTGTACCTTTCTATCTCTTCATCCCTCACTATCTCAGTCCCCTTCTCTATCACTCTCTCAATCCCTCTACCTCAAATCTATCTCTGTATGTGTGTCCACATCTCTCAAGATCTCTTTCCCTATCTCTATCTCTCCACATAGATCCCTATCTCTTAATCTATCATTCTTTACCTCTCTCTCCCTCCCTCTCTATGTCTCTCCCCATCTAGCTACCTCTTGAAATTTCTCTCCAAGTATGTCTCTAGACATCTCTCCATTTGTTTCCCTATCTCTATCTCTCCCCATAACCCTATCTCTTAATATATCCCTCTCTACCTCTCTCTATATTTCCCTATCCATCTCTCCCTCTTTATCTATCTTTCTTCTTCTATCTATAACCCTTTGTTTATCTCAATTCACCTCTCTCCCTCTCCCCATCTCTATCTCCACCTATCCCTCTATATCTCTCTATTTTCCCCTCTTTCTATATTTTTTCCTTTCTCTAACTCTATCTCTATCTCTCCATATATCTATATCTCTCTCCCTCACATTCCAAGGGGTTGACAGAGAGAGGGAGAGAGATATAGAGAAAGAGAGGAAAATATTTTTATGCTTCCCATAACACACTCGCGTTATGGGAAGCAAAAAAAGGGGCAAAAAGCATGTGCAATCCGTGATTCAGACCCCACATGCCTATTATTCCTTCTTTTCATGTAGTATATCGGATAAGAAAATACTTTTCATGCTGGTTGACATATCAACAATCATTTTTAGATCAATCGACCGCCTTTTTAGTTTTTTCAACATAGAGTAACCGATTTTGCATGTTTTGGAGAAAATTTGATTATTTAAACCTAAACTTTCATGTTTCATGTGTGATTTTGTTTCAAAGGTAATTACCAATGATATATAGATTGAATTTTATGATATGTATGTTTGTTTCTTCCATAAATTCACTAATCCCATTCTAGAGTTATATAGAATTCATAATCAAACTTGCTAAAAAGAAGAATTTGAGGATTTTGAAGCCAAAATTTGGAGAATTGGTCAAATCCAATAGAAAAGTCTTTTTAAGGTATGTTCTAAATTATATCCATTTTAATTCACTTATATATATGTCTTTAATCTTGTTTCAACTTTAGGATTGTCATCTTGTTTCAACTATCCATAAACTACTCACGCCAGATGTTGCTCATGTTAGATGCTACAACAATCCATGCAAAACTAGATCTTAGATCATGTTAATGCTTACTTTATGAGTGTTTTTATAGTTTTCTTAACCATTTTAGATCATGTCTATCCTCTTCTTTAACACTACTACCATAATCATACTCAAATAGAGAATCTAAACATACAACATATCTGTTAGATTCAGGACAGACAACTGAGAGGGGGGGTGAATTAGTTGTCCAAAACTTTCTTCCAATTAAACACTTAAATCCACTTTGTAATTTAGTAGCATAATAATAAATCAATCATGGAAGTACAATGCATTAAATAAAGAGCAGAAACACATTAACACATGAGACACCAAGATTTTGACGTGGAAAACCCAGTTAAGGAAAAAACCATGGGGTGACTAACCCAAGAATGTATTCTCTGTTAGAAGAATAGAAAGAACCAAATGGCACATGCCAATTAGGGCTCACAGCCTGAGCACACTACTCACAAGAGGCTCACTGCCTATAGGAGACACATTGTCTACATAATAATAAGTATTACATACTTGAACTGAAGAATAGCATCTTCACCATGCTTGAGTCAGTTCCATTTAAGCCCAATACTTTTGCTCTGCCTTTCACTCTCCTCCTCGCTACCACACTCTCATCTCCACAAGATACCCTTTGAAATGACTTTACAATTCCTTATTTCTACAAGACATCGACTTAGGAATGATCATCTAAGTTGACAAGTATTACAGAGAAAATACATAAATACATCATGACTAATTACAAAAGACTTCATGCAGATCAACACACTGTCAACCACACAGATCTGAGACTTCAATCTTCTTCTAGGAACATGCCAATCTTCGCATAACATCTTCAAGATCATCCGTAGGATGTGTAACTCATCCGGTCAGCTAGAGTTAGGAAGAATATCATCATTCAGAAGTTATTCTTCAATTGTGAGCTCAAACTCCAATGTGGACCACCAACACAAACTAGACATGATCCAAAGACCTCCACAAGCTTGTCTGAATCACCAAGAACATCCACACTACATCTGCTTACTAAAATCCTTATCTCCTTCATCTAGAACCTCAAGAACACAGTCTGTCATCACTGTCACAATGGAATAGATGCTTGCGGACCTCCAGGTCACAAACCAATTAAGTTGTCAATTCACATTGACTTCCTAAACACTTCACCAAATCCGCAGAACAAGATATTTCATTTCCAGATCTCACTGGACCTATCTGTCACTCTGTCACCTCTGAACATCTGCCAGAACCGATTTTACTTAAGTGGCCATAACTTCTTCAGATCTTCATGTGGAGCTCTGAAATCTTTACTAGATCATCTTAAGACATATATGCAAACCCTTTGATGCACATCCTCTGATCTTTATCTTAGTTAGGATCTTTAGCTCACTGTCTTCACTGTTCTTCTCTATTCCTGATTAGGACTAATTTCCTCAATATCCTCAGCACACATCTCATCCAATCCTTATCATCAATGCAATAGGAGTATGTTGACATCAATGACAACACCGGTTAGTCCCATACTTGCAACAATCTCCCCCTTTGTCATTGATGGCAACATATGATGTGAAAAACTGTTTTGACCATCAAGACAAGAACTTTTTCTCACTGACACAACTCCCCCTATCAACAACAACCATTCACATGTCTTCTCTTTCTTTACTACTCCCCCTTTGATCAACAACCACTTGTTTTTCACATGTCTTCTCTCCCCCTTTGACATCAATGGCAAAGGGCACATACTTGCAACTTCAACACTTTAGAATCATACTAGCTTCTCCCCCTGAGTATCAGCTTCCAAAACATCAATCTGGATCACAAGATATGACTGTGAGATCCACCAGACTGATGCACATCAGTGCATCTTAATTCAGAACTGGAGGGGCAGTAACCCCTAACTTCTCCCTGAGATACTCAAAAGAATCCTTAGGTAAAGGTTTAGTAAAAATATCTGCAATCTGATCCTTGGAAGGCACAAACTCCAATCTAACTTCATTCTTGTTCACTTGCTCTCTCAAAAAGTGAAACTTGATGGATATATGTTTAGTCTTTGAATGCAACACTGGATTCTTAGATATATTTATTGCACTTGAATTATCACAGAAGATTGTGATAGGTTCCTCATACTCCACTCTAATGTCTCTTAGCATTTGCTTCATCCACAAAACTTGAGTGCAACTACCTGCTGCTGCAGTATATTATGCTTCTATAGTGGACAGAGATATTGCCTCTTGTTTCTTGCTCAGCCAAGAAACCAATCTCTTCCCAAAAAGAATGCTCCACCACTGGTACTCTTCCAGTCATCCACATCTCCTACCTAGTCCGCATCTGTATATGCATGAAGAGAAAAATCATGATCTCTAGGATACCACAATCTATACTCAACTGTCCCTTTTAGATATCTAAAAATCCTCTTGATTGCCATGACATGAGATTCTCTAGGATTATCTTGGAATCTAGCAACAAGACCAACAACATTCATAATGTCAGGTCTAGTTTGAGTGAGATACAATAATCCTCCAATCATTGTCCTGTACTTTTTCTGATCAGCCTTAGGAGAGTCATCATCTTTTCTCAATTTACATCTGGTTGCCATGGGAGTACTCATTCATTTTGAGTCTTCCATCCCAAATTTCTTCAACAATTCTTTCACATATTTGGTCTGAGAAATGAAGATTTCTTTCTTAGTTTGAATGATTTACAGACCCAAGAAGAAATTCATTTCCCCAAGCATGGACATCTCAAATTCAATTTTCATTTGATTTGCAAAAGTTTTGCACATACTATCTCTTCCTCCAAAAATGATATCATCAACAAATACTTCAACAATCAAGATATTTTCATGATCAATTTTGAAGTACAAATTACTATCAGCAGTACGTTTGTTGAGACCAATCTTCAAAAGATGCTTATCCAATCTTTCATACTAGGTTCTTGGGGCTTGCTTGAGTCCATACAGTGCTTTCTTCAACTTGCAGACCATATCACCATGATCAAACAATTGAAATCCATCTGGTTGCTCAATGTATACTTCTTCTTCCAAGTCACCATTCAGGAAGGCAGACTTGACATCCATCTGATATATTTTGAAATCCTTGAAGGCAAAAAAAGAAAGAAATAATCTGACTGCTTCAATTTTTGCCATTGGAGCAAAAATTTCTTCAAAATCAACTCCTTCTATTTGAGAGTAACCCTTGCAGACCAATCTGACTTTATTTCTGATTACTTCACCAACTTTATTTAGTTTGTTTCGGAAGACCCATTTGGTTCCAATCACATTCTTGTTTTTAGGTCTGGGAACAAGATCCCATGTGTGATTCTTCTCAATTTGCATTAGCTCTTCCTCCATTGCTTTAGTCTAGTTTTCATCATTGCAAGCTTCATTCACTGTCTTAGGTTCAACTTTTGAAATCGGACAATACTCTTCTAAATCTTGAGCAATCCTTCTTCTTGTTTGTACCCCTTTTCTTTTATCACCTATGATCTGATCCTCAGAGTGATTCAGTCTTACATACCTAGGAACTTTGGGAGTTTCTTGCACTTCTGATTCTTGAACAGGCTCAATCACATTTATCTCTTCTTCCTAATTTACCAAATTAGTTTGAATCTAAATTTCAGAGGGAGCTTGGACTCCTTGAATCAAAACATCATTTTGATTATCTTCATCATATTCATAAAACTTTGAGGGTTTTTCAATTCCTTCATCAACCTTCACATTTGTACTTTCTATAATCTTTCTCAGTCTCTTGTTATAACACTGGTATGCTTTTCTTTGAGTAGAATAACCCAAGAATATTCCTTCATCACTTCTAGCATCAAATTTGCCTAGATCTTCATCTCTTTTAATGTAGCATTTGCTACCAAAGACTCTGAAATACTTCACAGTAGGAGTGATGCCAAACTAGAGTTCATAAGGAGTCTTACTGGTATTGCTTCTGATTTGAACTCGATTAAGAGTGTAGACTGCAATGCTCACATCTTCTCTCTAGTAGATTTGAGGAACATTTGCTTCCATCATCATGGTTCTAGATGCTTCTTGGATGGTCTGGTTCTTTCTTTCCACTACTCCATTCTGCTGTGGAGTCCTAGGAGGAGACAGTTGTCTTCTTATTCCATGCTTCTCATAGAATTCTATGAACTCACTGGATGTGAATTCTCCACCTCTATTAGACCTTAGACATTTTAATTTTAATCCGGTTTCATTCTCTACCATAGCCTTGAATATTTTGAATTTCTCAAGAGATTCTGATTTCTCTTTCAGAAAAGTCACCCACATCATCCGAGAATAGTCATCAATTAATAACATGAAGTATCTATCACCTTGCACACTCCTGATTCTTGTCGGACCACATAGATCGGTATGAACTAGGTCCAATAATCTGGTAGAAGATTGTTCCTTGCTTTTGAATGAGACTCTACTTTGTTTACCCAACTGACATTCTTTGTACAAACTATTTGTAAGTTTCACCAATTTTGGAAGATCTCTTACAGCCCGAGTGTTGCTTATCTTGATTATATTATCAAAATTCACATGACACATTCTCCTATGCCACAACCAACTCTGATCAATTTAAACAAATAAGCAACTTTTGCCAGTACCAACCAAGTGGAAGATATTACCTTTAGTTTGAGTACCAGATGCAATCTCTATTCTAGAACTTTCAAAGATCTTGCATTTTCCATTCTTGAATCAGAGATCATAGCCTTTGTCCACCAACTATCCAACACTAAGAAGATTGTGCTTCAAACCTTCAACATACAGTACATTACCAGTTTTGTTCTTTCCATCAAAAGAAATAGTTTCGCTACCTTTGATTCTACCAGAAGAATTATCACCAAATTTTTCCACACCTCCTTCACACCTTTCCAAATCTATGAACTTATTTTTGTCACCTGTCATATGGTGGGAGCATCCACTGTCAATGAACCAATCATCATTTTCTTCAACTTGGGCAGCCATAGCTCTTTCCACAATTTTATGATTGACAGATTTAGAGGGCATTGGATCTTCCTCTTTGATGGCAATAAACACCAGTCACTTCCAGATTTGTTTCTGGATTTTGATTCATCATCTGTTACTCCTTCATCATCATCTTCATGGACATAGTAACACTTCTTCTAGAACCTTGATTTGTCAGGATTTGACCTTGAAAATCTTTCCGGACACCTTGAGGCAAAATGACCAGTCTTATTGCAGTTAAAACATTTAAAAGATAGTTTTCCTTCATACTTACTGGAACCTCTTGGCAGCCTTTTTGCAATAAGGGCTTCAAGTTGAGAAACTTCTGCTTCATCTTCTTCCATTTCTTTTCTTGCCTTTTCATACCATGAAAGTTTCCTTGAAGAGTTCTCTATGGGATCAAACCTTTGTTTTCCTTTTACAGAGGCACTAGCTTTGAATGTAGATTTAGTCTTGTGGGGGGGCATCTCCAAACTTGGTCAATTCAAATGCAACCAATTTACCAACCAATTGATCTCTTGTGACACATGAATGGGCTCTGAATTCTTCAATGGCAGCAACCTTGTATTTATAAGAAGCAGGAAGGGATCTAAGAACTTTTCCAACAATCTCATCTTCATCCAAGACTCCACCAGCACATCTAATGCCACAAACAAGCTCATTTACTCTTGGCATAAAAGTAGTGATATTTTCATCTTCTCTCATCTTCAGATTTTCAAATTTGCCTTTTAGACACTGTAGCCTTGCACATTTAACATACTTGTCTCCTTCATGTAGAAGTTCCAGTTTTTCCCAAATCTCAAAAGTAGTTTGTAGGTCAACAACATTCGTTAGATCTGAATCAGACAAGGCACTTAGAAGAGCTTCTTTAGTCTGCAGATTGTTTTCAGCATCTGCAATTTCATCTACAGATTTTAGACCATTCTGTGGAGGAGTATACTTCTTTGAAGCCATGGTCCAATACTGCATTCCCATACATTGCAAGTGACATTGCATGTGACTTTTCCAAAGAGTAAAATTGGTTCCATCAAACTTCGGACTATCCTTCTTGTATGATGACATCTTGGATCTCCTCAAGTAGTTAAGCTCTTTGAGAGGAACTTAGCTCTGATACCAATTGTTAGATTCAGGACAGGCAACTGAGGGGGGGTGAATCAGTTGTCCAAAACTTTCTTCCAATTAAACACTTAAATCCACTTTGTAATTCAACAGCATAATAATAAATCAATCATAGAAATACAATGCATTAAATCAAGAGTAGAAACAAATTAACACATGAGACACCAAAATTTTGATGTGGAAAACTTGGTTAAGGGAAAAACCACGGGGTGACTAACCCAAGAATGTATTCTCTATTAGAAGAATAGAAAGAACCAAATGGCACATGCCAATTAGGGCTCACTGCTCGAGCACACTACTCACAAGAGGCTCACTGCCTACAGGAGACACACTGTCTAAAGAATAATAAGTACTACATACTTGAACTGAAGAATAGCATTGTCACCATGCTTGAGTCAGTTCCATTTAAGCCCAATACTTCTGCTTTGCCTTTCGCTCTCCTCCTTGCTACCACACTATCATCTCCACAAGATACCCTTTGAAATGACTTTACAATTCCTTATTTATACAAGATATCGACTTAGGAATGATCATCTAAGTTGGCAAGCATTACAGAGCAAATACATAAATACATCATGACTAATTACAAAAGACTTCACGCGGATCAACACACTATCAGCCACATAGATCTGAGACTTCAATCTTCTTCTAGGAACACGCTAATCTTCACATAACATCTTCAAGATCATCCGCAGGGTGTGTAACTCATCTGGTCGGCTAGAGTTAGGAAGAACATCATCATTTAGAAGTTATTCTTCAATTGCGAGCTCAAACTCCAATGCAGACCACCAACATGAATTGGACATGATCCAAAGACCTCCACAAGCTTGCCTGAATCACCAAGAACATCCACACTACATCTGCTTACTGAAATCCTTATCTCCTTCATCCAGAACCTCAAGAACATAGTCTGTCATCATTGTCACAATGGAATAGATGCTTGCGGACCTCCAGACCATGAACCAAGTGAGTTGTCAATTCACATTGACTTCCTAAACACTTCACCAAATCTGCAGAACAAGATATTTCATTTCCGGATCTCACCAGACCTATTTGTGTCACTCTGTCACCTCTGAACATCTGCCAAAACCAGTTTTACTTAAGTGGCCATAACTTCTTCAGATCTTCATGCGGATCTTTGAAATATTTACTAGATCATCTTAAGACACATATCTGCAAACCCTTTGATACGCATCCTCTTATCTTTATCTTAGCTAGGATATTTAGCTCACTGTCTTCACTATTCTTCTCTATTCCTGATTAGGACTAATTTCCTCAATATCCTCAGTACACAACTCATCCAATCCTTATCATCAATCTAATAGGAGTATGTTGACATTAATGACAACACTGGTTAGTCGCAATACACCACGCACCCTAAAAGAGCCAACCTTCTAGAAAATGGATAGCTGGGCAATAGTACCTCCACTGCCAACATTGTGTTGCGAAGCTCTCTCATCTCCACTATCTCCATTATCGGAAGGCTGATATGCATTTGATTGAGTCTCCTCAGCTGAATAGTACTTGATCAACTTGGCCTTAGCCTTGTGTGAGCACTTATGAGAGGGATCCCCTGATTCTTTACAATGGAAGCAAAGTCTCTTCATCCTGTACTCGTTGAGTTGATCATCTGTTAGCCTATTTGATCTGTCTTTCTACTACTCAACCTCTCTATGGAAGGGTCTCTTCTCCTTCTCCTTATCCCTCCTGTGTGGAAACCCCTTGGGCTGAAATTTACTTCTCCACACTGATGACTCCATATCTTGGGCCTTCTTCATGGCCTCTTGGAGTGAAGTAGGGTCAAAACCCTTAGCCTAACCACGAAGTGGATCTGACAATCCATTAATGAAAAGAATCACCAGTTTGCACTCAGAAATATCTGGGACCATAACAGATAGGTCCCAGAACTCAAAAATGTAGGAGTCAACTGATCTAGTCTGCCTTAGCTATGCTAACTCCTTAAACTATAACTCTAGGTCCTTCTTATTGAATCAGTGATCAGTCTAGTTGTAAACTCCATGTATGAAGTAATCTAATCATGACCCAGTGTGACCTTCCCATTGCTCCACCATTTATGTGCTACCCCCTCCAAGTGCAAAGCTGCATAAGTAATGGCGTCCTCCTTAGGCATGGGACTAATCTACAAGTAGTTGTTCAATTTCTAGACCCAAGCTCTTGCTATGGTTTTACCTGATCCGTCAAAGTAGGGAAGTGTCATTTTGCTCACTTTCTTCTATAGTTCTTGGTTCTGAGGTCTACCTCCCCTGTGATGTATGTTCTTTATCCTATTGTCAAAGTACTCTACAAAGGTCATCTCGACCCTGAACTCTACACTAGAAGCTCTCCAATCCCTCAGAATCTCATCCTAAAACTCAGCCTGTGTGGGATCCTCCTCAGGAACTTGGTTCCTAAGAATAAAAGTAGGTATACCAGGTCTATCACCTGCTGTGAACTGTGAAGCCCTTCTATGAGTAAGTGAGGCCTCATCCTCATCATCTCTACATATATGTCTATCATCTTGGTTCCTCTCCCCATTATTTATGTTTCCCTGATTCCTGTCAGCATTATTTCCATCACCCACATTATGCCTGTTCCTATCTCCCCCATTGTCTCTGTTTCTATCACTGTCATTATTCCTATTCTTGTCACCTCCATTGTACGTATTCCTATCATGGTGATTATTATTATTTTCCTTGTTATTCCTTCCATCTCGCAACTACTCAAGGGTATGTGCTATCTCTGCTTGTGATTCTCAACTCCTGTCGAGACTCCTTCAATTCCCTTTCTAGGGCCAATGATCTCCTGGTGAGCACATTCAAGATCTCTCGCAGGCTAAGCTCCTCAACCTCCCTGTCACCCATTTCTCCTGTAGGTTTTGTAACTGGATGTAGCTCACCTAAAAATGGCTCTGTTCGTGAAACTTGGGAATCTTCCTCGGTAGTGGCAACCTCTATCTCTGACTCAAATGGATCTATTATGGGTACTGGATGATCAGTTTCTTCTATCTATGGTACCTCTCTTCCCTATGTCCTCTGTGAATTTTGTGTTCCTGGTCTATGTCTAAAATCATATCTATTTGTAGGCCGCATGTCATACTTATCCTCGCCTACTATAACATACACCCCTCTGTATATGTTTGTCTGACTAATTTTTTGTGTTTTTTGATGTTTTGTTGTTTAGGGTTTTATGGGTTGATTTTGCATGTTTATTTTTTGCATTGCATGTGTAAAATATGAAGCATATGAACAAACACAGGAAATATAAAAGAGATATTAATATAATAACTACTACCTAGATAACAATGAGCCAAAATATGAATTATATTGACATACCCAGATGGAGATTTACAACTTCGTCCGGATGCTATAGCCAGACCAACAACAAAGCCACAATAAAATGCTCACAACTCCATGAAATGGAAAGATATGGAAATGCAAATACAAAGGACTGATCTACAGTCACTAAATGCCCAAGATAGGACCGATTGAAGCCACAAAGTTGTTATTTTTTCTCCCCTTACAACCCACATCCTAGCTACACATGTACGACCTCCTTGGAATGAGTGTAGCTCCAAAAATCCAATGAAATGTCCTTCAAACCCCTCGCATATGGACTGATACTATTTGCTGAAGCTAGACGACCTGGTAAGGATTAAAGATGCACCAAAATACCACTCAAAAACCCATGATATCATCAGTAAGAGGTACGACCTCCCTAGCAGCAGTATGACCTGCCTGGAAATGACTATGGCAGCCTCAAACTCCTCCAAAATGGTATGAATCTAACACTACTAATACTGTTCACCTCTGCAGATTGCAAACACCTAAAAATGTAGCCATTTCATGCATAAATTAAATCCAAAATGTCTTCCTGGAATGCACAAATGAATCCTCTAAATGAAGACTCCAATAGTCTCTCCTGATACAATCTCTCATGCACGAGGAAAGGGATCAATGAAGGGGTTTTCATCCAAACACTGTCAAAAATCCAAACCCTAGAGCCAATGCACAATACAACTCCAAAAGCCAGAGCAAAATATCATAATCTTCACATAAGGCAAAATGGGCCTTCTTTCACCTTTTTACTCCTCCAAACCCCCAACGTCCAAGATAGGGAATTTTTAATTATTTTTAATTTAAAAACAACCCCTTGCATCACCATGAGGGGCACTCATCCCTAGGCATGTAACTTTAAGTTACAACTTGCACTTATAAAACACTTTACTTTATAACTTAATGTTATATTAAAGCCTCATAAAATAATATAAGTTAAATATTTAATTTGACTTATATTATATCGTTTTAGGCTCTAGTCATATCAAGACCATGAACATTGTGCCAAGGACCTCCACAACTGCCCTGCCAAAAATAGTAATTGCTCAGCTCATGACTTACTATAAATAGTAAGTCCCTCGAATGACTTCCTAAACACCTTCATTAGCCTACGGAAGTCGAATTATAGGCTAACCCTGGTCTACTGATGTAATGAGCTAGATGGGGAACTTTACACTTATACAATTTTTATGAACTCAATAAATCCTGTAAAACCTACGTAATTTCATGAAAATGGCTCATCTTTGGGAGATGATGCATCACACATGGAAATGGTTCAGATAACTTGTAGCCTTGATAGGATACTAGAATTGAAGTAAAAATGTCTTAACCCCAAATTGGACATAAGGACTTGATGAATGTATAGAACAAGAATAGGCCAAGGTCATTTAACCTTGTATCAATGCATAATCTTTCCTAGTGCACCTCCTCAAAAAATATGGCTCATGGAATTTATGTGTAGAATTTTTGAGGTTCAAATTAACTCACAATCAAGGATAAGTTTCCAACCCCTATGATTGATGAGTTAGATGAATCACATGAGTCTTATTTCTTCTCCAAACTAGATTTATGGTTTGCATAGTACTAGATCCATCTTCAAGAAGCATTCTAGACCATGTTCTAAACTCATGAGGGCCACTCAAGTTCCCAATTATGGACTTCGGCCTAACTAATGCCCTGTTTACTTCCAAATTCTCTTAGGTCTTTTAACCATTTCTTAGGAAATTCATTATGGTATTCCTTGATGACATAGTCATTTACAAAATAAAATTGGATGAGAACCTCATTCACTCAGATCAAGACCTTCAAATTCTTTTAGATAACTAGTTAAGTGCAAAAAGTGTTAGAACTAGGTGTTGTAAACCTTGCAAGTCCTAGTGATGATGTCATTATTGAATATTTGAAAAATATTATAATGTTTGGCTTTAATGGAAAAGGGTGACACACATGAAGAGAATCTTGATATTCCTTTGTTGGCAATCTTTATTGTGTGTCATTTGTCTTATTCAATGATTGTAAGAAGTCAGTGGAAGGGGATTACAAGCTAGACTAGCCAAGGCATCTTTAATTGTCTCATAATTTAGATGTTTGTAAGAGGTGTGTAAGAGACAATATTGCACCCACAAGGAGAACTCAAGAGTTACATATATTTTCCTTGGTCATAGGGGTCAATGGTCATCATTATGCGTTACAAATTCTAAGTGGGAAGGAGTTAATTTTGGAGAGGGGCACATGGGTTCAACTTGGACAAGATGGACAAGATTCAACTCATTGTTTTTAAGTCCATAGTTTTGGGGAAACATTTGTGGCATCTAGGATCTCCTTTTCCTATATACCAAGGGATTCAAGTGTAGATTGTATGTTTGCTTTTATGTAGGTTTATGCTGCCAAAATTCCCCCAAAATGCAAAGCATTGACCTTTAATTATACAATCTCCCAAGTCAATTTATCTAACTTTACATAGATCTCTTGTGTATGTGGATGCAATTTGTCTCCTACACAAAAAGCATGTACCTTTTATGGCCTTCAATCCAACTACATCCATGGGTCTTTTTAATTTCTTTATCTCATCAATCTCATTACTATTTGAACCTCACACCACCTGCCCACTTCTACATAGATGTTTGAGAGACAAACATAAGTCACAACATTTTTAGGATCCAAATCAAAATGCAACATTGTTGTAAATACTGCTAAGCCTATGCTTATATGTGATTTGCAAGCACCAAGAAAACACATCCACAAAACCACCAGAAGTTTAATTGGCACCTTAACGATAAAGTTTAGGGTGTCCTCAAGATAGCCAACATGGGCAAGAAGGTCAACCATGCACACATAATGATTAATTGTAGGTGTAATGCAATAGAAGTTACTCGTGTGATTGAAGTATGTATAGCTCTCATTGACTAAATTTCCATGGCTGCATACACATAGAATACAAGCAAAGCTTATAATGCCATGATATGTTCCAAAGTGCTTTATTAATTCAAAGATTTTGAAAGCATCCTTGCAAAATCCATTTTGTGCATATTTCTACAATCATGGCATTCCATGAGAGCACATTTCTTTGAGGCATTTTCTCAAACAGTTCACGTGCTTTGTCTATGCTTCCACATTTTGCATAAATGTCTACCAGAGCAGTTGCAATTACAACATCTGAAAAAATTCCTCTATCCTTTATGCTTTGATGGATGTCATACCCGGTTCCAAAGCTCCCGTCTGGCACAGGCTGGGAGGATGCTGGCAAAGGTTGTAGAGTTTGGCTTTACGCCTGCCAATTGCATTTGCTTGAAAGTTTCTAAAGCCTTCTCAACAAATCCATTTTGTGAATATCTTGCAATTGGGGCATTCCATGAGAACATTTTTCTTTGAGGTATTCTGTCAAACAACTCGCGGGCCTTGCCTATGCTTTACACATTTTGCATATCTTGCAATCATGGCATTCCATGAGATGATATCTCTTTGAAGCGTTCTATCAAACAGTTCACGTGCCTTGTCTATGCTCCTACATTTTGCATACATGTCTACGAGGGCAGTTACAACAACATTGACAAAATTCTTGTATCCTTTATCCTCTGGTGGATGTCCATACCCTGTTCCAAAGCTCCCATTTTGGTACAGGCAGGGAGGATGCTGGCAAAGGTTGTGGAATCGAGCTTTACACCTGCCAAGTGCGTTTGCTTGAAAGTTTCTAAAGCCTTTTCAACAAACCTGTTTTGAATATTCCATGCAGGGCTTAAATTTGACAGTCCACCTTGCCTGTCAAGGAATTTTTTTCATACAGTTTAGTCTTCAGTATTGCCTGTCATGTGACAATTAATTTTTTTAAATGCAAGTCAAAATTTTATATATAAAGTTGGAGCTTTGTCAATTCAAAACCCAAATCAGTGAATGCTTTACCAAATGAAAAAGCCTAGGAAAAATAAAATATTTTATAAAAAAAACAAATCTAAGTAATTTTTTTTTGAAATAATAGAAGTTCCTATTAAAAAATTTAAAAATAAAAGGAAAAAACTAGAAATTTAGAATGAATATATTCTATAAAAAATAAATCTATTTCTTAAATAATAGAAGTTCCTATTAAAAAAATTTAAAAATAAAAGCAAAAAATAGAAATTTAGAATGAATATATTATATAAAAAACAAATCTATTTCTTAAATAATAGAAGTTCTTACTAAATTTTTAAAAATAAAAGTAAAAAACTAGAATGAATATATTCTATAAAAAATAAATTTATTTTAAAATTTTTTTCTTAAATAATAGAATTTTCTACTAAAAAATTTAAAAATAAATAGAAAAAATATATATTGTATAATTTATAATGAATATATAATTATATTCATAAAAAACAAATCTAAAAGATATATATTTAAAATGAATATATAATTATATTCATAAAAAGAAATTTAAAAATTGGGGATATATTCTATTAAAAACAAATCTAAAAGATTTGGGATATATTCTATTAAAAAACAAATCTAAGATATCTATATATACATATATGTACAGTCAGATTTTCATATTGATTGTTTTTTTAACAGTTTTAAAAATAAATTAATTGTATATCAATACAGTCAAATATTTATTTTTATTGTATTTTACAGTTAAAATCTTTAAATACAGCTATACAACTGTCAAATTTAAGCCTTGATTCCATGGTTGAGAGGTTGCTTCAACTGAGGTTCTGCTGCACCTCTCAACTTCCACACCATAGACCATCTATGGCGGAAGTGCTCAACATGCTTCAGAACGTAATGCAAAATTGAGATAACCAGGTAGTTATATAGCTTAAATGTTTTTTCTCTTCTGCATCGGCTTTGAACAGCCGATCAAAGGCACGTATTATTTATGTGGTGAGCCTTGTAGAGCTGCCTCTACCTTTTCACGCTAATTGTAAGTACAAACCAAGACACTTTGCCTAAATTTGACGGTCGACCTGGCTGTAAGTTCAAAGTTGCCTTTCATATATTTCATTTTAAAGAAATATATAACAAATTAGACACACATAACTAGAATTTTATACCATCTTTGATTGTCTGTCCAAATTTTCTTATTTTATGTAATAAATTTTTTATTATATATTGCAACTAAAATGGTTAAATACGGTCATACGACCAACAAATTTAGGCCAATCCATAACAAGATTGAATAGACATTGAAGTTAAATATTGCCATCTGTTCATCCAATCATTATGGCTTACAAACATGTCTTAATTGAAGTTATGAGAATTTACGTTTGCCGGCCTCACACATAAATTTGCTCCAAAAAAATTCATTGTCTCCGTTGCGTTCTTGCACACTTTCCCAAAATCACACCTTCTAATTAATATCAACTAGCAATGGCACTGTAGTGTGCAATGGGCCGAAAAAAATTGTAGAAAGATGTATATTGTATGTTCAAATTATATAAAATCGACCAAGTAAATTGCAAGTAAGCTTATTTATAGTGGTTTCCATACAATTGCATAATGATCATTTGGGAAAAAAAAGGAGAAAAACATGATTTGTTTTCTAGAGAATTTAGAATTGAACCCATTTTTTTAGGAAAAAATGAAACCAAAAGGAATATTTTTTATTTTTATTTTCAAGGAACATACTATAGTGTGATCAAATAATTTAACTATACAATGTAAGAAGTTGGACATATAGAATTGATGCTAAGAACATAATTTGTAATATTCATATGTAAAAAGATTAGCAAGCAATGAAAGTAAAACCAAAGTTGTGACTTGTCTATATAAACAAAGGTATGAAAATTGCATATGTAGACAAATATTTTGTAAATTTACTCAGTTTTATTTGTGACAACAATAGGGAGGAATTTTTTTGTTTCCAATATTAGTATCCTATAAAAGGGAGTATCTATAATATATGCAATTATGTTTTAACAACTGATATTTTATTTTCCCTTTTTTACTCTATGGTATCGTTCCATCATTTTCACTCTCAAATCATATAATAAAGTGGAGTAAAAAAATGTGTATGCATTATTGTAAACAAACTTTGTTGTGAGCAAGAGTATAATGGTGTATAGTCCAAAAAAATAGCTATATAAATTATATACCTTTTCTAACTATTTCCATGTAAAAGTGCTCTTAATCAGTCCTCTTCTTGCTTTCTTAGTACAATAGATAGACTATGTGAATCCAGTGCATATGCAAAGAGTACGATACACTTATATCATAGGATATTTTTTTGAGTAGATAAATTGTCTTATTCAGGGTGAGTCATGTTGTGTGGTTACACAACACACCCTATTTTGCCCTAGCAAAATAGGGACCCAACTTTTCTTGTTTTGCTTGGCTTGTTTTGCTTTCCCTTTTGTTTTTGGGCAATATGGTAAAAGGACTATCAATCAGTATGTCTAAGTCCTGTTTTAGGTAGTTCTGGATCAAAATTTCAAAGTGTGAATTCTCCCTCACAAAGCTTTTTAAATGATAGAGGATGAGATTCTAAGCAGGTTTGTCTTTTGGATCAGGTAGAAATTCCTCAAAATAGAGATGTTATTCATGATCAAAGTGTTGGTCAATGGTCATGTGGATATTCACCTTTACACTTAAATGTCCTCGCATTTGTTAATGTCCATACAAATTATCCCAACTGAAATGCTTGAAAAATGCTAAGTAAAAGGTCATATCCCGATATTCGCAAATGTGCACACATCGAATTTTATCCTATCGTGCAACAATTCGTCATATGCATAGATATCAACAGGTTTGGATATTCAATCTCAACATTTGGACATTATCTTAATGTCCATACCTTCTTTAATATCCAGACATTTCTTAATGTCCCAACCTTTTAACATCCTAATGACGTGTCTTATTTGACTTTTCAAATGGACATTAGACTATGGACAATTCACATATAAACTTAAAATCTAGATCTTTGAATGTGAATATCTGGATGACGTCACCAAATGTCATCTCAAGGAAATATCAAATAGTGATAACATCATCTAGACATTCTACCACAGGATATTTAGCAAAAGTTAATGTCTAGATCTTTCAAATATCTGGATGATGTCACTTTTCTCATAACCAAAAATCACTTTAAAAGGGGTGACATCATCAGGATATTCAAACTTGGGGATATTTCGTGAGTTTTTATATCTGGATATTTCTTAATATCCATATCCTTGTTTGTTATGAACTAAATTGGTGACCTCCTGTGAACCAACCAAATGATGCCACGTGGCATACAGTTTGACAGACATTTGAATGTCCATATATTCAAAGATAAAAGGAGAATGCCTTAGGATTTCCTCAACCCGATATCCATCTTTGGGTCAACATTTGACCAAATGATTGCTGACATCACATGGACATTTGTGCATATGCATATCTCGCACCCCTTAGCATCCTAACTTTCCAAATTCCATGCTTGTAGTTCAACTTGGAGACATAGTCCACGTGGTGCCATTTCACGGCCTCGCGAGAAGCCTTTTATGCCTCTAGTGACCCAACAAAATTCATTTCGCGCTCGCACCACTAATATCCTGACTTTCCAAATATCCATGCCCATGTCCAGCCAATAATGTTGAGACGCGTGTCCACATGGATATCCTAACCTATTCTAAAAGGAATTGAAGCCCGATAGTTTATTTTTGATCAACAAGGCTTGACCTGACCTTCATGCTGACGTCATATGGACATATCCATATGGACATTTTACATATCCTAATAGATGGATATCCATACCTCGATATCCTCGTCCATACTCATTGCCATGGATATAGTTTGAACCTGATATTCACATCTTGGGTATCCATATCCAGACCTCCTCTCACACTTAATGTTATGCATAATTTTCTGTAGGATTATCAAATGATTAATATATGTATGTTTGTTGCAGGATATTGGAGCTAATTAAAGCTTGAAGAAGAAGAAGCTAGATTCTAGAGAAAGGAAGCTAAGCTAGATGAAACTCAAGGGTTGACAAAGGAGAAATCTGTGGAAGATGCTAAATAAGAAGAGATCCTAAGGACCAAGTCAAAGATGCTGGAATATTCTTTTCCAGTTGTTCTCCACCAGCGATTGCCAACTGGAAATCACGTGCCACCAATTTGGGCCATTGATTATTATAGATGGATCCTAACCATTGGATCAATGTAACTATTTTTGGCCTTTGTTCTATAAAAGGGTCGTGACTTCTTATTTGAGGGAGAAAACCAATTATTACATATCTGGAAAGAGGTCAAATTATTGTAGACCTAATTGGAGATCGGATTACTGAGACTAATGGAGACTGAATTGTTGAAACTATGGGAGGTTAAATTGTTTCAATTCTGGGCACAAGTTTGTGAAGTTCTGCAATTTGGTGAATCCCTCGCAAGGTTCTTTCTTCAGACCACTATACATGTACCTGTTCTTTGCATACTTGATGGAGATGAAGCTACAAATTACATCCTGATTGTAAACTTTACGTAATCTTCCAGTTGATTTCTGGATGTGTAATGGTGAAATGTTGCGTTCAATAGAAGTGCTTTCATTTTATTGCATATTGTTATCAACTTTTCCTTTGAAGATTTGCATTAGATCATGTAGATTTGTGGACTGTCCTGGTGAAGTATGTTTTAGTTTCACTTCTCTTCATTACTGTATCAAAGCATGTATGTGGATCATTTGTCATAGTTAAGTAATTTTAGGAATCTCAATCTCTAAACTCTATTTTCTCATTTTCAATTTCATAGATAACCATAGGATAACTGCAAATAAAGATGAATCATAAGTAGATATAGTAAAAATATGTTGAATTAATGCAAATAATTGTATATCTAGAACATATTACAGTAAGAAATGCACATCATATTGAATATCATGCAAATAATGGCAAATTATAGTGAAATACATGCTTATAGACACAATCTTCGAGAAGATTTGAAGTGCATATGAAAATATTAGTTCATATATGGATAATATCAGAAGAACTAATTGAATCTGGAAATATATTCAGAATTAGTCTAAATCAGAGACAAATTCTAGTGAATTACTCAAAGTTAGGATCATATTAATGTCTATTTGTTTAAATCCTTACTTAACAGAGTAAGATTTGACAGAATTGTTGGAGATTTGTGTAGAACATGCATAAAGAATAGGATACTCAATAGAATGTTGAAGAACTTTGTAGGAATTACTAAAGTACGTAAGGACTTGAAATGATTAACAACAACACACATCAACCTCTGAGTAACGTCAAACGACCAAGACCTGGTCCACGGAGACTTGGGATCATAAATTCATCCTAAATTTATCGTTTCTTCCAAGATGATAAAGGTTTGTTGTGTAAACTTTTATTTGTGTTAATGAGACTAACAATCATCATCAACAAGTCCTAGCATGTGGGATGTGACATGTTGGACGGTTGGAGTCAATGAAATTAAATGCTGACACTTGCAAAAGTGGATCGATGGTTGGTGTAGGCCAATTGTGGTTATTGTCAATCACACATTGGCCAAGAAAGCTAAGGTCATCTAGTTGAAAAGGTACAGACCTAGATATAATGTTGATAAGACTTTCCATTCATCAAGACTATCTTCTTGCATCACATGCTCTCTATTAGAAGAAGATTCACTATTATTGTATATCAATGGATCTAGAGGTGTATGGTGTACATGCCATGGGTGATAGCTAGTAGAAATTATTTCCCAGTGCTCTACAATATCTTACTTCGACAATCCAATATCATTGTGAATTGCATGAAAAATAAATGGAGTAAATTAAATTTATATGCATGATTATGAAATTACATTCTTGTAAATAAGAGAACAATGTTTCATGGTGAACAAATAAATAGGTATGTAAATTATAAACCTTTTTTTGTTGTTGTTGGCTAAGTATTGTCATTTGAAAGTGCTCGTAAGCAGTTCTCTTCTTGCTTTCTCAGTGCAACATATGGACTATGTTGCATACGTACATAGTACTCTCGATATAGCTGTGAATGTGAGTCCTTGGTGATTAATGTTGTTGATGTTGATTATTGTCTTTTCAAGTGCCTATGCCATTTTTAAAGAAATTTGGTGATGCCCACCATGGCTTAGTCAGATGACGGGCACATTTTTTTGTTGATTGTGATCCCAAGGTTGGCCTATGTAATGTTTGAATTGCACTTCCAAAATAAGGGGAGGTCTGGGGGTTTTTATTCATTTTTGTATACAATTGCTTCAACTTGTCCTAGTTCATGATTCCCAATGGCTACTCCCACCCACAAATTAGAACTTAGCATAATGTTTTGGCCAATGCACAAGAGAATCTTTGCATCAAGTTGCTAATCCTATGGATTTGGGCATGATGTCTCCTTAAGGTGCTTTGCATTGGATCTTGAAATGGGCATTGCTAATGATTGGAGCATAAATTTATTATGAAGTGAGACCAATTCATTTGTTGCAAATAAATGTTTCGAGGAAAGAAAAGTTGTTTGTTCCACAGAGGAAAGTGAAGAATTAGAATGTGACATTAGAAGCTCCCAATCTAGAAGTGTTGGCTAAGCATTCCTTATATTTGAATGAATTGCACAAAAAGCAACTTGCATTGGTGCTTCTCTAGTTTGATGAGAAATTTTGTTCAATGTAACAACTATGTTGAAGCTTTTCCAAAGCGTCACCATGTACAATGCTCCAACATATATGGGAATGTCCTTCACTGGAGGGACCTACCCTAGATCATCAAAGAGGATGAATGGGCATCTCCCTTTCTTATGTTTTGAAAGTAATTATTCTTAGTTTCTTACTTTAAATGCTTGAGCCTTTGCATATAAAGTTGATTGTTGTATGGTAGTGTGGATTTTTATGTGATGGCTTATCCATGTTAAAATGTTGTTTAGAAGAACGTGGCTAATGTGTGTCATTGTAAAGGGTTCATCTCTTTTATTGGAATGTGAAGGGCATAATGTATAGTGGATACACGTATGTTGGAAGTTGTGACTCCTGTTGGTGCAAGCACTAATAATGATGATTTTCCATGTGTTGTTCCCTATATGATCAAGTGTGATTTCCTATACTTGTAGTTCCCTATATGATCATTTTTAGTGGTGCCTCCATTTCCATGCTAGAAGAGTTTGATACAATTATAACATAGGCTTGCCATTGTTCACCAAATAAACTATTTGATGTAGGGCGAGTTGCAACATGGGGGAGCTATTATGTTGGGCCGTTGAAGTTAATGAAATCAACTATTGACACTTGAAAAAGTGTCTTGAAGGGTTGTGTATCTCAATTATGATAAGACTTGCAATTACACCTTTGTGTGCAATGGGTACATCAAAGAGTTTTGGAAGGGTAATTAGCAATTGTTTTTTTTGTATACAATCATGCAATAGATGAGGGCAATTGACAAGTTATTAAGAAAATGATGGTGTTTACATGATCAAGGTTTTGATGGACAAGTGGTAGCTTTAGATTGACTATTAATTAACTTACATTAACTTTATATATTATTTGATGTTTAAAATTTAGTCTCCTATGTTGTGAAATCATGGAATTTCTAATAATAAATGTAGATGGTTAATTGTTAAATGCATATACTATTAAAATTTGTAAGTGGCATATAAAATGTAATCATCGGGTCATTAAGCGAATGACATGTTTATTTAAGTGTACATTAAATGTCCTAAAACATGGACACATGTCATCTTCAGATTGTTGGGAAAGACGATTGATCAAAAGCTAGTTTCTCTTTCTTTGTCTCTTTCCCTTTATATATTTTATTTATATCTCTCCCTCTTGCTCTATCTTACTTTCTCTATTCCTCTCTCTATCAATATCCCTCTATAGACTCTATCTCTCTATCTCTATCTCTATATCTCTTTGTCTCCCCTCTCTCCCCCCTCTTTATCTCTCTATTTCTCTACCTCTCTCTATATATCTTTATCTCTCCCTCTCTATCTCTCTATCTCTCTACCTCTACATCTCTTTGTTTCCCTTTCTATTTTTCTTTATCATAACCCAAAGCTAATTTTAAAAGCACTTAGCCACAAAAAAATTTTACTTTGACATTGGTTGATAGGAGGGGTTGTAACTTTGCATTCACCAGGCAAGGCTAGGAGGCCCCAACACTAAGAAACTTACAAACTAACAAACTATCAACACTAAGCAACTAATAGAGATACGAGGCATCATTCTTCACAATGGAAGCTTAATGTTAGTGTGCAATTGGTACACCAAAGAGGTCTTAAAGGTGAATTATTAGGTCCCTAAGTTCATGACGTGTTGCCCTGAGCATAGCTCTCCATGGACACATGTCATCTATGGGATGTTGGCATGAAACAACTAATTGAAACTCTCTCTCTCTCTCTCTCACACACACACACACACACACACACAATCTCTTTGTTGGCCTAATAAAAATAATTCAATAATATATATTATATCAAGAAGATCAAATACTTTAATATTAAATCTAATATCCACAATTCACACTTATATATAATTCTACAATTAAAAATTTCTAATTTTATTATATTTCTTTAAAAACCTAATATTAAAAATTCCTATAATACATAAATACATTTAATTAAGAAACTAATTTTATTTTTATGATTTTTTGGAATAGAACAAAATATAATATAAGAATATTTATTTTATTAAAACCTAAACCTATATATAGCATAAAACAAAAAATTATTATAAGAGATATTAAAGCTTATTATTATTTTAAATGAAGAAACTTAAGCAAACTTATATTGCATTTTCTCATCGAACCTATGAATCATAACTTTTATTTTCTCAATGGTGTTTTTCTTTCTAAGCAGCTAAAATGTCTATGATGGCGGCTTGGAGAAGGGATCTATGACTATTTTAATTGAGAGCAAGGACAGCTATAGGGATGAGATTTAAAATAAGCCACCCATTTTGACTTTCCTTTGCATGTCTCATTACGTAATTCAGACACAATGTTAAGCTCACCAATGCACTATTACAACTTGGTTGTGCCATTGTCATTACTTTCCCACCACAATTATGAATTTTGATTAATAAAACTCTGATGGGAGATCAAGAGTAGTGAATTGTTGGTTGTATTGCTTGCTCATATATATACACTTTATTAATATGATGTATAAATTTATGTTACATGTTTTCTAATCTATTTATTGTATATAATTTTTTTGACTTATAAATGTATGTTATATATTTTTCTAATCTATTTATTATATATATTTTAGTTCAAATTCTTAATATTGGTTTCTAATGACAATTGACAACTCAACTTATTTGGCATTGTAAATAAGTCATCAACCAATTTTATTGAGCTATTAAAATATTGTTGATTTTGTGGCACGACTCTTGAATAGGTAAATGTGATCAAGACCATTCTTTCATTTTGATCTATCAAGGTATAGGGTGTTAAGTTACTCATATTATTGTATCCCATGTAATTGGACCCCCTTTGGCTCTACATGTTTTCAAAATATAGCAGGAGTTTTACAAGAAAAAAATGGTACAAAACACAATGATCTCTACGCTCACAATATTTAAGTTTATTTGGTCTTCTTTGGAAGAAGAGATAGATGATATGTTTGAAGACACTGTGCACCTTGCATGCAACACAAGAATGGCATAGATAGTTGTCTTGAAGTTGTGCAATGTAGCCGAAAGGTTAATTTATTTTGGTGCTTTGTTTTTAAAGCTGGTAACATCTTGTTAAAGAGATTTGGTAGAGTTTGTTCTCCATCTTGTTAAACTAAATCTTATTCCTGCAATTGCTTGATACTCCAATAAATTCATAACAATACTCGGAGAGCTTATCCTCTGGTCTAGGACGCACTTCTCTATAATGCCACTCACACAGAAACCATATTTCTATCTTAATGGAACCAAGACCATCAAGATATTTATCTTTGACATAAAAAATCCCCTTTAACTGCTCATTGAATATTTCCCTGGTAGTTTTACTTTTGGAACCCCTGTTCTTCTTCTTATTCTTCGGCACAAACTCTAACGGTAAACAGTTTCTGATTTCTTCTCTAAACTGATGGTGGGTTTCTTCTTCGTCTTCTTTTTTTTCTTCTTGACAGAATCAAGTGGCGAAGTAGTTCTGGTTTATGGTTTTCATTATTTGCAGGGAGATTAACTGGGCCACTATTGTGTGGTGATGAACAGAGCTCCAATGTCTTTAATTACTTGAGATTCAATGGAGTTAATTTGGCCAGGTCTGATTTTACTTTTGTTGTGTTCTTTACAACACATTTATGTGAACATAGCTTATAATAATATAAATCAACCGGAAATAATATTTTGCAATTTGTGATGTAACGAATGCACGCACATGACACATGAAATGATAAACTTGTGTGAAGTATTAGATTATATATTCAACATAATCTCTATCTTACATCTGGCTAGTTTTGATATCTTTAGAGGGATTCAATATCCTTTATTTTTTTGCTAAAATTGAGGGTGTAGAAGTTATGCACATAATATATATAAAATAAATAAATAACATAACATAATATATTCTAAAATGATATACCTTTATTTGTTTTATTTCATGTATATTTTCTTTGTGATTCCTTTTTATACAATATTATAAAATAATATTATATATCGTATAAAATATATTATAATATTGTATATTTAAATGACACATATTACATATTTATTATTTATATTATATATTATATATTTATATTTTACGAAAATTATTAAATATTTTTTAAAAATACTATTATATTATAGATTGTATATTTATATTAAATATTAAATATTAATTTTTTTTATTATATATTTAGTATATAATACCTTGTTTATGTTCATTTCTATTAAAAGCTCTTTTATAAATTGATTTTTCCTATTTCTAATCCTTGCACATGAGTTAGGGTTTTGTGAGGGATAAAAAGGCAAAACATTTAAGCAAGAAAAACAAATTTTGAATTTAAAAAATGCCATTGAGAAAGTCTTATTTGAGGGACATGAGTGTAAAATGCCAACTCTAAAATAAGCAAATAATCAACAATGAGAATGAAGAGGTGTGTGAACATGGCTTAGTCTTAGTTTGAGTTTGCAGAGTGAGCTCAAAGACAAATTGATGCTCTAGAAAAATAAAAATAACTAGAAGACATATTTATAACAAAGACACTAAAACAATTATAAATAAGATTAAGAAAATGTTAAACATACACTTTTCAAACCTACTATAACCTTCCCTCCTGTTATCATTCTACGCGCTTTTATCTAATTGAGAACATGTGGAATACTATACCATCCTACCTCACTAAAAATAGAAATCCCAAATTATTTGGCAGGGGAAATTTAAATGACATCACTTTTTGTGACATGATTTTTTTCCCAGCGTGAGACCAACTGACGAGTTTAGAAATGGCGAAAGAAAATAGAAAACGGTGAAAAATCAGAAAATGGCATAATTAACTCAGTAAAATGGTGAAAGAGATTCGTGGAGGGAAAACAAATTATTCACCCTGAATGGCGAAAACAATGAACCAAAAAATGGCAAACGGAAACCATTCAAAAACGTAAACAAAAAAATGGCGGCACGGAAAAACTCTCGAGAGGGCAGGCTCCCTGCATTGGCCAATTTGAAAAACTGGGGAAAAAACTGCATGACAAGGATGGAAAACGGCGAGACAAAATCGTGATGGAGGACAGAAAACAACGAGACAAAATCCAACGGTTGAAAATAGTTCAATCATCTTGGCACCCCTCATGCACCCCTCCGAACCATTGATCCATTAAGTCAGCCCAACTACTCACAAAGGGAATGCCTTTGGCGTAATTATAAGATTTTTCAACCTAGATATCATTTTTCCAACCTTTTGAACTTCCTCTTGCTTCGTTTTGTTGTTCAAATTGTACCTTTTTTCTTTCATCTTCATTCCCTCCATTATTTTCACCAATCCCCATGGTAAAGTATGCATTCTTATCATTTGTTTATTTTTGATGATGAATTATATTGTTTGATTCTAAATGCACCAATTAAAAACATAGTTTTTCACTAGAAACTTCTAATTTAATTGTTTGTTTGTTTATGTAAATGTATTTTGTTTATTGTTGAGTCTTGCTTATGGAAAAATATATTTTTCTATGAAAATAGGAAAATCCCATATACAAAATTCCATTGTAAAGAATGCAGTATACATCCCTTACATTTGTAGGAATACACTCAACACTGAGAGGGGGGGGGTGAATCAGTGTTGTTAACAATTTTTACTCCTTTTCTTAATTTAATTTCACAATTGTAAAATTCTTCAGATAGAACAAAGAAAATATGCAGAGTATCAACACAAAACTTGACACAAGAAATTTCCCGAGTGGAAAACCCTCCTGGGGTATAAAAACCACTCAACTGCCTCACTGGCTTAACACAAATTTCAGATTACAATTGTCTCACTGACATTACAATTTTACCTCACTGGCATATTGTACTTCTCTGCATGTCTCACTGACATTACAACATCAACAATTTCAATGAAAAATATAACTCAGGGGATTTCCCTGTTTCAATGAAAACAAAACCTTATTTCTCCCTTTTAACAATCAAAGATATATTCTTTACAATTAAACTTCAAATCAAACAATTTTGAACTTCAAAAATACTTCATATCTCTGCAAAAACAACCTCAAACTAATTCACCATTTCTTGATCTTTCTCCCTGTGCAAAACTGAACAATTTACCCTCTCTGAAAAATTATTGTCTTTCATCACTTTCACTTTCTCTGAACAAACATTCATTCATCCTGATCATTGAAGAACTCCATTCATTTATTGAACCAACATTCTTTCAAAACCTCAACACAATTCTCTAAAATAAAATTGTTTCTTCATACCTGCATAAAAATCATTTCATAGCAAAAATCCCATTAAAAGCTTCTCACCACACACAAGATCTTCTCTCTTCTCTGCATCATTATCCACCCCTGAAAAAAAATTCTCTTTATACAAATGAACTTTCATCATTCAATCTTCTGCAAATCCGTTCAACTTCTAACATCATATATTTTTTATCACCTTCAAATCATATTCTCTCAAAAATAAAAAAATCTTGATGATCACAATCTTTCATCTTCTCAAAAACTCTCTCATCTTCAAAAACTTTCTCCTAAACTCTTCAACACAAAATCAATATTTTCTTTTCCTTAAAAATTGCATTGTATTCTATATGATTTCTAAAATAAAAGTTTCTAATTTCTAAATGTCTTCATTGATCCACATTCCATGATTGAAAAAGTCTTTTAAGAATCTTTCTATAAACACACTCTTCTAACATCAACCTTTGCTGTCACTTTAGAATAGAAACCACATTACTTTCTGCCTTTCAAACCGTCAACTTTTACTCCCCGTTCTGCGGCATGGTTTAAAAACCCACCATCGGATATGGTAATCCCGCCATCTACCGTTTAAACCTTAGCCGTTGATTGGCTTTCTCGCGCCAATATTGGAACTTCCACCGGCGCTCACCCGAAGCCTAGCACAAGGGGCCGGTAAGAATTACGAGCCAACACCCCTTAAGTTATAACTTAAAAACCTGATGACCTTCTCAACCGGTCACTGAACAATTAAAAGAAAAGTGCATTGACGTTTAGAATAGGATTTTAATGAAGTTTAAATTAGGTCTTGTGAAATAATGAAGAACTACATAAACCACATTTACCACTTCAAAAATTCTAAACCTCAACATTGTAAACCAAACTTCAACTGATCTGCCACTGTCATGAAGTTAATATAATGCAAGTTAAATGAAGTTAATATGATGCATATTAAATTTTATCAAATGACACAAGCCCTTGCCCTGATAATATGCAATGAATGTCATCCACTGACATAACTAAGTCACAGAACAACTTCACACAAGATCAACATTGATGTCACTGATGTCATTACCATGAAGGACCACTGAAAGATCAAAACTGAGAGATCTAACAACCATTGTCACTGATGCAGACCATATCACTGAACTGAAAACCATTGCCATTGATGAAGACCATGTCACTGATGAAGACCCTTTTGGCATCAATGAAAACCACCATCATTTTGTCATCAATGAAAAGACAATATACTCAACTGTGAAATGTGCTACAAAACTCCCCCTTTGTCTTTGACATTGATGGCAAAACCATAACTGATTTCTCCCCCTTTTTGACATAAAAAATGTCAAAGGCAAAAGAAATAACACCACAACCAATAGATTCCTATTCTTGTAAATACAATCCTCTGAAATTTTTTTGTCAAAATCAACACTTTACTTCAAACTGATCAAATGTACAATATTGTAACACTGCCAACCACAAAAAAAATGTACAAAAACTATATACAGACTATGTACAAATGAGATTCAGGACATCAAAAATAATCTAGAAGACAACTCCCCCTGAATCTAATATCTTTGTAACTTACTGAAGAGAGGCAAGAGACAGAACTCCTAATCTCTGTCTCAGAGTTTCAAATGTCTCCTTTGGCAAAGGCTTTGTGAAGATATCAGCTAATTGATCACTAGTATGCACATATTCCAAAGCAACTTCATTTTCAATCACTTTTTCCCTTAGAAAATGATATCTGATAGCAATGTGTTTAGTTCTTGAATGCATTATAGGATTCTTTGACATATTAATAGAACTTGTGTTATCACAAAGAATAGACACAAGCTTTTTAACCTCAACCTTAATATCAAGAAGTGATTCTACCATCCAAAGTACCTATGTACAACATGATGAAGCAGCAATGTACTCAGCTTCAGCTGTAGATAGAGAAACACAATCTTGTTTCTTACTATGCCATGCAACCAATCTGCCACCCAGAAAGAAAGCTGCCCCACTTGTGCTTTTTCTGTCATCAGGACACCCTGCCCAATCTGCATCTGTATAGGCAAGAAGTGTAAAATCATTATGTCTAGGATACCATAAACCAAAATCAAGTGTACCCTTAATATATCTAAAGATTCTCTTAACAGCATTCAAGTGTGATTGTTTAGGACAAGCTTGAAATCTAGCAACCAAACAAACAGCCTGCATAATATCAGGTCTAGAAGCAGTGAGATATAAAAGACTCCCAATCATAGATCTATACAGAGACTGTTCAACTTCAGGTGATTCATCATTTTTACTTAGCTTATGCCCTGTCTCCATAGGAGTACCCAAAGGTTTGCAATCATCCATTTGAATTCTCTTTAACATCTCTCTGGCATATTTATTTTGTGAGATAAATATTCCCTTTTCAAGCTGAGATACCTGAAGACCAAGAAAGAAAGACAATTCTCCCAACATAGACATTTCAAATTCTGATTTCATAATGTTAGGAAATGAATGACTCATATCATCATTGTTACTACCAAAAATGATATCATCAACATAGATTTCAACAACCAGAATATCCTCACCTTTGATTAAATAGTACAAATTACTGTCCACACCTCCTTTTGTGAACCCCTGTTCCTGCAGAAACTTATCCAGTCTATAATACCAAGCCCTTGGAGCTTGCTTTAAACCATATAAAGCCTTTTTCAATCTATAAACATGATCTGAATTATCTTTATTCACAAAACCTTCTGGTTGTTCCATGTAGACTTCTTCAAGATCTCCATTTAGAAATGCTGATTTTACATCCATTTGGTAAACTTTGAAATTTTTATAAACTGAAAAAGCTAAAAACATTCTTATAGCTTCTAATCTAGCAATAGGAGCAAATGTTTCTTCAAAGTCAATATCTTCAATTTGTGAATACCCTTTGCAAACCAATCTGGCTTTGTTTCTAACAACTTTACCTTTATCATCAAGCTTATTCCTAAATACCCATTTTGATCCAATGACATTCTTACCTTCTGGTCTTGGAACAAGTTCCCATGTTTTGTTCTTTTCTATTTGGCTTAACTCCTCTTCCATGGCATTAACCCATGCTTCATCTTTGCTGGCCTCAACATAATTCTTTGGTTCCATTTCAGATATCAAACAGACATGTGCTTGATTATGTGCAGCAGCTTGCTTTCCTCTTCTTGTTAACACACCACTGTCCTTATCCCCAATGATCAACTCATGAGGATGATCTCTTTGAAATGCCTTTGAAAGAGTCTTTGTCTTAACATCAACAGATTTTTCAGGATCTTCTTCCTCTTCCTGAATTTCTTCTTCCTTTTGTGAATGATGATCAACTTCAATGTCATGAATCAACTGCATACAGGGCTGCAAGTCCTCATCCACCTTAACATTAGTACTTTCAATTATTCTTTTGAGCCTATTGTTAAAACACTTATATGCCTTGCTATGTGTAGAATAACCAAGAAAAATGCCTTCATCACATCTAGACTCAAAACCACATAAGCTATCATTATCTTTCTTGATGTAACACTTACTTCCAAAAATTTTAAAATACCCAACATTAGCTGACTTACCATACCACAGTTCATAAGGAGTATAATTTGACTTTACCCTTAATTGAACTCTGTTCAGAGTATATACAGCTGTATGAACAACTTCTCTCCAATAGACATTAGGCAGATTTGCATCATGTAGTAGGGTTCTTGCCATTTCTTTTACAGTCCTGTTTTTCCTTTCAGCTACTCCATTTTGCTGTGGAGTTCTAGGAGTGGAGAATTGCCTTCTTATCCCATGTTTTTCACAATACTCCTCAAATTCCTTTGAAGTGTACTCTCCTCCATTGTCTGACCTTAGACATTTTAGCTTGAAATCAGATTCCTTTTCAACCATCTTCTTGAAGATTTTGAATCTATCAAATGCCTCTGATTTATGCCTTAAGAATGTTACCCATGTCATTCTTGAAAAGTCATCAATGAAAAGCATAAAATATTTTTCTCCTCCCAGAGCTTTAGTCCTTGTAGGACCACACAAATCTGAATGTACCAGCTGCAGAGGTTTTGAAGTAAAATACTCCTTAGGCTTGAAACTGACTTTGGTTTGCTTACCCAGCTGACACTCTTTGCATATAGTATTACTTGGTTTTGAAATATGAGGCATATTTCTGACATTGTGATTCCTGCTAATTCTCACAAGATTGTCAAAATTCACATGACCAAGTCTTCTATGCCACAACCAGCTTTCCTCAATTTGACCCATGAAACAGATCTGGCTATCAATACTTTTAGTTTCTGAGTTATGAAGATTGTAGATGTTACCACTAGTCCTTAGACCTGCTGCAATAACTTTACCTGATTTCTTTTTGATCTCACATCCATGTGCATCAAATACCACATTAAAACCATTGTCACATATTTGACTGACACTTAACAAGTTGTGCTTCAGTCCTTCTACAAAATACACATCATGTAGTGGTGTTTCTTCATCAAGAAGAATTGTACTTTTGCCTTTAATCATAATGCAATCATTATTTCCAAACATAACAGAACCTTCATTAATGTCTTCAAACTTAACAAATTTTTCTTTGTCTCCTGTCATGTGATTGGAACAGCCACTGTCAATCACCCACTGTTCCTTCTTTCTGGCATGAAAAGCAGCTTGTGCAATCATAACATTAATGCTCTTATTGATTACCTTAGGTTTCCAAACAAGCAACTTCTTTTTAGAACTTGAAGAAGACAAACCTGTAATAGTATTCCTTATAGTTTGCTGCATTTGCAAAGAAGGTCTACAAAATTTGGCAATATGCCCAAAATTTTTACAATTGTGACACTTCAAACTTCTTAAAAACATGAATGGATTCCTTGGAAAGGAATGCATTTCTCTTCTGACTCCAAATCTGCATTCACTGGCTTTATGTCCAAACCTATTGCAACAAAAACAATATCCAGTAAAGTGAGCATTATACCTGAAAGTATCACTTCTATTGTAGTTTGTTGTCCTTATGATTGATTTGCCATTTGTACTAGCCTTTTGTGAACATTGTCCCTCTTCAAATCCAAGACCTGATTTATCTTTGAATCCTTTTTGTTTATCAAGAAGATCATCTAATTTATCACTGCTTCTGCACATATCAAGTCTTCTTCTCAGATCAACAATTTCAGCTTCAAGTGTATGACATTCCTTGTCCTTGTTATTCAACTCTTAGTCTTTATCATCAATAATTCTCTTACTTTCTTCAAGAGAAAGAATTAGATCAGTAATCTATTTCTCATAACAAGTTAACTTATTATTTATGATATCATTTTCTTTTTGAAACTGACTTCTTTGTGCAATGATTTCCTTTTTAAGTTTCTTGACTTGACTTAATGCACACATCAATTCTCCTTCAAAGTCAATAACAGCTTCACAACTGTTTGATTGTTCTTCACATTTTTCATTTTGATCTTCATTTAGAATAGCCATAAACAAAGTCTGTGCATTTTCATCAAGAAAATCATCTGAATCACTTTCAGTCATATCAACATTTTTGATGAACAGACTTCTTTTCTTTCTAAAATTATTTTTCCTTCTAGAAACAAACTGTTTCTTTTTGAATTGCTTCTTGTTTTCATCTTCATCACTATCTAGGTCTTTGTAAGGACACTGAGCTGCATAGTGTCCAATCTTTCCACACTCAAAACATTTGAATGGAAGCTTACCTTTGTACTTACCAACAGATCCCTTCTTTAACTTGCTTGCAAGAGATATTTCTTGTTCATCATCCAATTCATCTGAATCAGAAATCTCCTTTTCTTTTCTAACTGATTTGAAAGCAGCTTCTTTGCTTGAAGGTATGTCATTACTAATTCTCATCTCATAAGCTGTGAAAGTGCCATGAAGTTCATCAAAGGTAACTTTGCTTAAATCTCTTTCTTCAACTGCAGACACTTTGGATTCATATTTTTGATTTAAGGTCCTTAAGATTTTTGTAACAACTGTCTTCTCTTCCAGTGTATCACCAAGTCCTCTGATAGCATTTACAATTTCTTGGACCCTTAGAAGATATTCTGCCACTTTCTCATCATCACTCATTCTGAGACTTTCAAATTTTGCTCTGTAGGATTGCAGTTTTGCTTCTTTGATTTTATCATCTCCTTGATAGATATTAGACAGTTTGTCCCATATTTCCTTGGCTGTTTTACACTCCATGATTTTGACAAGTATGTCATTGGTAAGACCACAACATAATGCATTTTTAGCCTTAGCATTATTTTCATATGCTCTTTTCTCATCAGCTGTGCTAGGAGGATTTGTAGTAGTATATGCAGTAATAATGGCAGCATACACATCATACCCCAGAGATGACAAATATGACTCCATCCTAAATTTCCAAAAAGCATAGTTAGAGCCATCAAACATAGGTGCCTTATAATTTGAGTAACCTTCTTGACTTGCCATGATAAGTATTCCAGAAATATGATCTACCCAAGCTGATTAAGCTTTGACAGGGTACCAGGCTCTGATACCAATTGTAGGAATACACTCAACACTGAGAGGGGGGGTGAATCAGTGTTGTTAACAATTTTTACTCCTTTTCTTAATTTAATTTCACAATTGTAAAATTCTTCAGATAGAACAAAGAAAATATGCAAAGTATCAACACAAAACTTGACACAAGAAATTTCCCGAGTGGAAAACCCTCCTGGGGTATAAAAACCACTCAACTGCCTCACTGGCTTAACACAAATTTCAGATTACAATTGTCTCACTGACATTACAATTTTGCCTCACTGGCATATTGTACTTCTCTGCATGTCTCACTGACATTACAACATCAACAATTTCAATGAAAAATATAACTCAGGGGATTTCCCTGTTTCAATGAAAACAAAACCTTATTTCTCCCTTTTAACAATCAAAGATATATTCTTTACAATTAAACTTCAAATCAAACAATTTTGAACTTCAAAACTACTTCATATCTCTGCAAAAACAACCTCAAACTAATTCACCATTTCTTGATCTTTCTCCCTGTGCAAAACTGAACAATTTACCCTCTCTGAAAAATTATTGTCTTTCATCACTTTCACTTTCTCTGAACAAACATTCATTCATCCTGATCATTGAAGAACTCCATTCATTTATTGAACCAACATTCTTTCAAAACCTCAACACAATTCTCTAAAATAAAATTGTTTCTTCATACCTGCATAAAAATCATTTCATAGCAAAAATCCCATTAAAAGCTTCTCACCACACACAAGATCTTCTCTCTTCTCTGCATCATTATCCACCCCTGAAAAAAAATTCTCTTTATACAAATGAACTTTCATCATTCAATCTTCTGCAAATCCATTCAACTTCTAACATCATATATTTTTTATCACCTTCAAATCATATTCTCTCAAAAATAAAAAAATCTTGATGATCACAATCTTTCATCTTCTCAAAAACTCTCTCATCTTCAAAAACTTTCTCCTAAACTCTTCAACACAAAATCAATATTTTCTTTTCCTTAAAAATTGCATTGTATTCTATATGATTTCTAAAATAAAAGTTTCTAATTTCTAAATGTCTTCGTCGATCCACATTCCATGATTGAAAAAGTCTTTTAAGAATCTTTCTATAAACACACTCTTCTAACATCAACCTTCGCTGTCACTTTAGAATAGAAACCACATTACTTTCTGCCTTTCAAACCGTTAACTTTTACTCCCCGTTCTGCGGCATGGTTTAAAAACCCACCATCGGATATGGTAATCCCGCCATCTACTGTTTAAACCTTAGCCGTTGATTGGCTTTCTCACGCCAATATTGGAACTTCCACCGGCGCTCACCCGAAGCCTAGCACAAGGGGTCGGTAAGAATTACGAGCCAACACCCCTTAAGTTATAACTTAAAAACTTGATGACCTTCTCAACCGGTCACTGAATAGTTAAATGAAAAGTGCATTGACATTTAGAATAGGATTTTAGTGAAGTTTAAATTAGGTCTTGTGAAATAATGAAGAACTACATAAACCACATTTACCACTTCAAAAATTCTAAACCTCAACATTGTAAACCAAACTTCAACTGATCTGCCACTGTCATGAAGTTAATATAATGCAAGTTAAATGAAGTTAATATGATGCATATTAAATTTTATCAAATGACACAAGCCCTTGCCCTGATAATATGTAATGAATGTCATCCACTGACATGACTAAGTCACAGAACAACTTCACACAAGATCAACATTGATGTCACTGATGTCATTACCATGAAGGACCACTGAAAGATCAAAACTGAGAGATCTAACAACCATTGTCACTGATGCAGACCATATCACTGAACTGAAAACCATTGCCATTGATGAAGACCATGTCACTGATGAAGACCCTTTTGGCATCAATGAAAACCACCATCATTTTGTCATCAATGAAAAGACAATATACTCAACTGTGAAATGTGCTACAACATTTTCTATTTGATATGATTGTAATGGTGAAATTTGCATGCTCATGCTATTTCTTATTTGGTTTTGAGTTCATTTTGGTGGAATACCTTTAATGCAATTACATATCAAAAAGTGCCATGTGCTTTTGTATTGTGTTTGGCTCATGTCTTGATCCATATCTATTCCTATTTCCTCCTACTTGCACTTATTTTTCTACATTCATCCCTCCTTATTACATTCTATTCATAGTTCCTCAATACATTCACTCCATGTCTCAAGATTATCACTTCTTTATCCAAGTTCATTTATGCACCACTAGAGATCAATCACATGATGCACATTAATGAACCTTATATTCAAATAGTGAAGTTCAAATTCCAAATCCAACTTTGTTAAATTCAAATAGTCAAATTCAAATTCTAATTCCAACTTTGTTAAATTCAAATAGTCAAATTCAAATTTCAATTCTAACTTTGTCACCCCATTTCACTCACTATTGTGAGCTAACATAGTACACATTTATGTGACATGTTGCTATGCCTTGGAATTTAAAGACATTAAATGTACCATTAATTTGTATGTTGGAGTCTCTATATAAAAAGAACATCTAGAGTGGACTTCTATTTTTTAAGGAATTATGCGTCATCTGCAAATAGGCTGCCTACAAACTTATGTATGTTTTCTTTGAATCTTTGCTCAAAGTCATAAAATTTGTTGACCCAAGGGTCTAACCTAAGAGAACTTGACCCTAGCCGATGTGACAAATATTAGTGTGAAAAGGTGTTTTATTTAACTAAATCTCTTTTGACTAGTAGACCTATTCAAAAATTAGCTTAAGTTCACTTAGAGGATAAGATTCCCTTTTGTCTCATCTCATGTAAACTCAATACATGTCCTCACACTTGTCTCAAGTGTTCATTTACATTTGTGAATCATTTACAGACCCTGATAGTTCCACCATTTGACCACCTCAGGCCCTATTTGGTGTTCCTACTCAACTAGCTCTCACACAGTCTTTGGCATTTTCTTTGCATCTGTTCTCAGACTTCCTCATTGGCATTCGACATTATCCATAGCATCCCTATGCTCCAAGTGGCCCACTAGTCCCACAACAGCTCTCTTTGGCATTCCATGTCTTGAATTTGTTAGACAATCGAGAAGGTCTCAAAATTAACCCCAAAATAGAACCCATCTTCCCCGACCACCCTACCGGCTGCCTCAACCACTTTTAGGTGGTTTTTGGCTCATGGTTTTGTAATTATTGATTGACAGTTTACTGTATTGTGTCTCTTATATATTAGGAGATTGAGATGGAGGTTGTGAAAGTTTGGCTCCACTAGGCTGCCACTAGGGCACCACTGGGCCTTTCAAGATCTCAAATAGGGGTATTTTTTTCTTTTTGCAATATCTTGCAAACCGGGCATCAAATTTTCAAAAATGTACAGTCCACATATAGGTATTTTCATCAACTTCACTGTGGCAAAGTTTATTTTCTCAAATTTTGTTATTTTAACTATTTTTTTTGCTTTAAAGTTCAAATTGTGTTGTAAATTTCACGGGGGCATAACTTTCTCCCCGTTTGTCAAAACTTTGAACAATTTTTCTTGAAAAATGCTAGAAAAATGCAAGGATTTTTTTATGCATATATTTTTTAAGCTTAGGATAAGTTGTTTTTATTAAAATTATAAACATCATCGTGTTTTATAAATGGTTGATTTTGACTTTTTGGTTGCTCCAATTGTAAACAAATCTAGTCCATTTTTCTGGGGGGGCTTTTGTTTCAATTTTAATCAAATTTTGGGGGGATTGTGAGGCATAATTTAAGTGCCTATTTTTGTCTTCTTCAACATGAATACTAAACATGACTCAAGTTAACTCCACACAACTACCACAACTAGAAAGTCAAAGTTAAGCAACTACTTCAATCTAAGGGCTTATGAAAAATGTTAAGTAATGAAACACCTAAATTTAAAAGGGAATTTGAGTGTTTTGTATACACAAACAAATTAGATGAAGCCATGGGCATTATTGGCTTACATGTATCAAATAATCTTCAATTTCATTTAAAAAATTGTACAACTCCTAAAGAAATACGGGATAGATTATCAAATTTGTTTGGTTCCGTCAATGAGTTTCATACTTTAAAACTTGATGTTGTTTTAACAACTTTGTCTTCTGATGCATTTCAATCAATTAAAGACTTTTTGGTTAAACTCAATTCTCTACTTTTTCTTCTTGATGTTTGTGGTAAATCTAAATTAGAAAAGGAATGTGTCTTTTTTATATTGTCAAAATTGAAAGGCTTCTATTAGGTCTTCTCTTCTACCTTCTACTTTGCTACAGATGCACTTGGCACAAAGTTTAAGATGCCCACTTTTGATTAGTTTTATGATCAACTCATGAGAGAACTTTTGAGTAGTTTTATGATCAACTCATGAGAGAACAATCTAAGTTATTCTCCATGGATGCAATCACCTCCTCTAAAAATAAGCATTTATGGCTCAATCATCTAAGGGTAAAGGCAAGAAATTCAATAAATCTAAGGCACATTCCAGTTTAGAAAGTGAGAATACCTCCACATAGAAAAATAAGTCTAGTAAGAAAGCCACTCAATCTTCTAAGTCAAGTGAGAATCCCTCCAAGATAAATAAAAAGAGAAGTAAATGGCCTTGCTTTTATTGTGGAAAAACAAATCATGATATGATTCATTATTTTCAAAGAATGGAAGCCTTGGAAGAGGCTATAAAGAAACACAATATTTTTTTACCCAAACCTAGTAAAGGAAATGCCCCTATAGCTAGAGGTTTGGCTACATCCAATGACAGTTGGATACTTGACTCATGAGCCTCTAATCACATGGCTAAGTCACATGATCTTCTTGAGCATCTTTCTGATATTTCGACATCTTAGATTATAGTGGGTAACTCTATAGAGATTCTAGTTTTGGGGTTAGGTACTATTTAGTTGATAGAAAGGTGCATTGAGGATGTCCTCTATGTTCTTGATATGTCTGCCAATCTTCTCTCCATCTACCAGATTTGTCATACTGGGGAAGGGAAGACAATTGAGTTCTCCCCACATGACGTAGTTATTAGAGAACTACAACCTCCTAAGAATATTGTTGCTTTAGGCAAAGTTGACCATGGGTCAAGATTGTATAGGTTTCATTGTTTTGAGTCATGTTGTGGATCATCACACATTGCCCATGTAGATTCTTTGAGTCAACTTTGGCATGAGAGGTTTGGACACCTTAATTATAGATATCTTCAACAATTGAGTACACATGATATGGTACTTGGTCTTCCAAAGGTTTCATGCACAGATGAAGTATGTCAAGGTTGTGTCCTTAACAAGCATCATTGGGATCCCTTTCCTAAGAGAAAGGCTCACCATGCCTCTACCTTGCTTGAGTTGGTTTATAGTGACCTCATGCCATTTCCAACTCCATCTATTTCTAGATCCAAGTATGTACTCACATTCATTGATGATTTCTCTCATTGAACATGTGTGTACTTTCTCAAGTACAAAAGGTATGTCTTCACTACATTTATGACCTTCAAAGTGTTCATGAAGAAGCAATCAAGTTCTTCTGTTCGACAACTATGTATAGATAATGGGGGGAGTATGTGAATCAGTGTTTTTAGGATTATTGAACTGAGCATGGTATACTTCATCAATATTCAGTTCCCTACACTCCTCAATAGAATGGTGTTGTTGAAAGAAAGAACATATCTCTCAAGGAAATGGAAAATTGTATGCTTCAGTCTTGATCTATGGCTACTTCATTTTGGGCTAAAACAATCAATTGTGCTAATTATATTCATAACCACATGCCCCACAAAGAAGTTCATAATATCACTCTAGAGGAGGCTTGGTCCAACATCAAGCTAGATGTTTCCTTCTTCAGGGTATTTGGCAGTGAGGCCAGGGTATTCATACTAGATTGTTGGCATAAAGCAATGGAGAAGAAAAGTCTATAATTCATCTTTTGTTGGCTATTCTGAGGATATGAAGGCTTATCGGTTGTTTGATCTTGCAAGCACCAAAATCATGCAGATCCTCCACGAGGACCCCTATGATGAGTTATAATCCTTGTTATGTACATGTAATCATGAAATAACATCATCTCAGTAGCAATTATCTTTGTGGTGTGTCTTTTCTTTCATCTTGTGTTGTTTCCCCTTTATCATTTTCTCTCTTTGTTGTCGACGCTTTTCGACACTTGTCGATTTGCATTTTCTGTGCTTGCGACCTTGTTCCTAAGACTTGTATGCATCTTTTAGGTGATTTTTCACCTCTCCCCAGTGTTTTTCATTCATTCTGACCCCTAGAAGCCTTCTAGAGGTCCGCCCTAGCCATCTCCAACTTTCAGTTTTTAATTTCACTCAACCAATCTAAATCTGCCCCAGGAGATCCTACTTTTGCAAGTGGAGATTTGGATTTTGACACATGACTGACCTATTTCCGGAGGTAGATCCTCTTCTTTTCTCCTCTTCTTCCATGTCCCATCATGCACTTCAACATAGGTGCCCTCCTCTAAGGGTCACTCATGGGTCACCCCCCAGCTGACCTAACTAGTGAAAGGGGCGACCCCTAGGTGACCTTCTCATGTTTCCAGCCGCGGAAAACTCAAAATTTTTAACTCAAAAAAGCTCTATTTTTGCCAGTTTTTCTTCATGTTTGCATGGATTTTCGTGCCAAATTTAGAGTTAACTATTTCATGCACCCACATATGCGTAATTAGCTCTATTTTATCTTTAATTAAAAACTCATGCATTCTCTTGCATTCCCATGCACTCCTTCTTCTTCACTTCTTGAGTGATAAGCTTTTACTGCATAGATCACTCCAATTTTAGGCCAAATCACTCTTGAATCTTCTAAGTTAAAACTCTCCAATCAAATTGAGTTAACTCTCCTTCTTCTTCACCTCACATCCCTTCTTCCAACCTATAAATACCCCCTTCCCTCAAGCACAAAGGGAAGCAATTTCATTTGTGCACACAACTCTTGCAATTTATTGCTCTCTAATCAAGCATTCTCATGCTCATACAGGACATAGGAGCCTTTTATTTTCATCTTGTTATATATTTCATACAAGCTCATTATGTGGCCATATGATGCACACACCAAGCCATAGTGCTCATCAAATCTCTTATTGAGCTCTCTTCAAAAATCTTCTTTTACTTCCATTTTTGTCTTGTTGCCAAGAGGATCACCCCACTGTTAGGTAAGTGCAAAAAATGAGGGACCAAAATGGGGTCTTAAGATGCCACTTTTTTTTTAAAAAATTAGGAAACATTGATGTTTGATGAGAAATTGAAGATAACTACACTAAAAATTTGAAGATGGAACAAAAACAAGAGCCATAGTGCTTTGAATCTAGTTTTTAAACTACTAATTTTCCCCAAATATGGTTGAGATTAAGGGGTTCAAAAAGGGGGAGCACACAAATTGGTCCTATTTTTTTCAAAAAAACATAACATAGCATTTGGTGTCCTCTCCCTAAAATGTTAACTTTTTTTTAGTATTTCAATAATCACTGTAGTGAGAATTTAGCTAACACCATGTAGTTTATCCCTAATTTTTGTGATAATTTTTTCATGAATAATTGATTTTTTAGTAATTTTTAAAGCGGACACATCCTAAAAAATAGAAATTTGAGAATGCTCCCCCCTAAAATATTTGAAAATTAATCAAAAATCATTTTTTTAATATGTGTAGAATGGAGTCTAGTTTCTAAAAATGTAACTTATTTCAAATTTGGATGAACAGTTAAAAAAACAAGTCAAAAATACTAGACAGTGGTTTTTGACAAAAATGGATACACTAACAAAAGAAATTCAAGAGGAAACCCTTAACCTACTTGAAATGTGAAAAAAAATATATAGTTAGACAGAGAGCTTAAGATTATGGTGGTAGTTTGTTTAGTTTTAATTGAAAAAAGTGCCATCCTGATGGGGAGCATGCTCCAGACTATCTCTAGATTTTGCTAAAAACTATTAAAAACACGTCAAAGCAAGCTCACCATAACGTGAGCACGTTATAACGTGCTCATGTTATGTATATTCACATAATGTGAGCACATTATAACATTCTCATGTTATGGTGAGCTAAAACAACTCTCTCCCTCTCGATCTCTCTCTCCCTCCCTCCCTCCCTCCCTCTCTCTCTCTGAGGGAGAGAGATAGGGAGATAGGGAGAAAGTGATATATAGGGAGAGAGAAAGAGAGAGATAGAAACAGAGTCATAGTTTCCTTTTTTCCATTTCCTTCATCCATAAGGGAGAGGGAGAGATAGGGAAATAGAGGAATGATAGGGGAGGAGGTAAGAGATATGGAGATAGAGAGAGATGGATAGGTAGAGACAGAGCAAACAAATAGGGAGAGATAGAGGAGAAAGAGGGAAGAGATCTAGGGTGATAGAGAGTGAGTGAGATGTCCAGAGAGATAGGGAGATAGAGGTTTGGGGTTGCTCAGGTTTAGAGTATAGGGCTTAGGGGTTACGATTTACGAGCATTATTTATGGTTTAGGGTTTAGAGAGAGAGTGACTACTTTTGACATGCAACCCTAAACCCTAAAACCTTTCAATCTCTCTGCCTATGTCTTTGGCCATTGTCCATCACTCTTTATCTCCCTATCTCTCCCCTTGGTCTCGTCTATATCTCCCTATTGGTCCTCTCTCCCTGAAACCTAAACCTCCAAACCTTAACATCCAAATAATGCCCCTAATCTCTAAACTTGAGCAACCCTATGGTGCAGGAGCACCAAGGCTCAATGCAGCCGTACATAGTTTTTGGTTTGTCAATTTTTAGTTTGCAGTTTGTGTTTTTGTTTTTGGAGTTTTTCGAGCATTTTGAAGGTGTTCGGCATTTTGTTCAACAGTTGAACCATTTCGTTGAACCTTGTGATTGAACCTCACTGTTGAAGTTCAATGGTTCAACGGGTTCATTCTTTTTGTGTAGTGGAGTTGAAATCGCCGATCATTTTGTTTAAGGTTGAACCTCATTGTTGAACCTTACATTTTGAACTACTGTTGAGGTTCAATGTTTCAGCTGGTCATGTTTGTGGAGGATGAACCTCACTATTGAACCTTGCGTTTGAACCGCTGTTGAGGTTCAATGGTCCAGCGAATGGAGTAGTCGATTTATCGGAGTGAGATGCCTATCGGGAGGAGATCGGAAGGTCAGTCCGAAGACACAGGTCTGGCCGATGGCACTAACCATCGGGAAGATAATGGATATCGGCAAGCAAGGAGAACGTTCCACCGATGGAGGCAGGTCTTATCGATGTGTGATGTCCATCGGCATGAGGGTGGTCATCGGTGGAGCCTGTGGTTGTGTCTCCGATCGCTTGGTGTTACCCCGATGGAGTGGTAAAGGTTGGTGAAGGCCATCGGTATGAGAATCACTATCGGTGAAGGATGTGGGTGTCACTCCGATATTAATTGTCTGTCCGATGAAGTGTTGCCGAGGCTTGTCATTGGTATGAGGCTTGCTATCGGTGATGGCTGGGAAGGTCACTCCGACAGCTATGTGTTACTCCGATGGAGTTGGATGTCGGTGCAAGGATTTCTATTGGCGTAGCTTTAAGGCTTTAGGCCGATGCTTAGTGATCATGCCAACGAAGGGTGAAGACTTGGTATTGGTGAGACAAGGGACTATTGGAGTGCATGGTTGTGGTTGTGCCGACAGTTTGAGTTGTGCCGATGGGGGTAGACAGGGGTCGTCGGCGGCAAAAGTGCCGACAAGAGTTTACTAAGCCGACGGATATATAAACCGCAGTGGTCGATTTGAATGGGTGCATGTGGGACTAAAAGTTCTCATGAATGTGAAAGTCAATAGAATGCATATCGATAGGGGAAGAATATGACCGGTGTGACAAAGAATCTGTCTTGCTGATGGGAAAGCGTAAGTATGTTTCGATGAGACATCTGTGTTATCTTGCCGATAACACAAAGCTAAACCAGCAGTTAGAATATGAACCGTCTGGTAGTTGAACCGTCCTGTAACGGACATGAGCAGAGATATAAAATGTAGCATTCTTTCTGTAGAGGAGTTCAGCAGAAGAAGAATCGAAGAAGTGAATTTTGGTGTGTGAAGCATTTTGATGTAATCAGAATTTTTGAATAGAAATAAAGTACAACAGTTCGATCATTTGTGTATTTTCTTTTCTGTTTTCAGTTTACCATTCTGAAGTAGATTAGTCTTTCTGTTTCTGTAATTTTGTTTTCTTTTGCAAACCATGACTTTGTTTTGATGACTCCTCAAGTTCCACTGTACAGTATGGAGGTCATCAAGCAGAGCCATGATTTTTGTTTGTTTTTCTTTTGTGGGGTGGTCGGATTGCCAGCTAGAGGCAATGCATGCTTGTTCTAGGCGAGCTCAGTGAGGAGCCCGGCTAGTTAAACAAGTAGGAAAATAGATTTGCAGGGGTGGAAAAATAGAGAGAAAGAAAGTGAGGACCAAGCAATCCAGACCCTGGAACAGAGTGAGAAGGGTGGGCAACGGGCTCAGAAAGTTATGTGCCATTGAGGTAGTATCTGGAAAGCAGTGAAGACAATGTATGTGTCCCACAGCAAGCAGAGCAGTAGAGTTTTCCATCTCTGTAAAGAGTATGTCTTTTAGCACTTTGAATTGGTAGGAAGGCTAGTGTTGTCAAACAGTCTTGTACACCTACAGGATGTAGAGCAGGCAGCCTAGAGTCTTCCCTATCACCCTAAACCCCCAAGCACCAAACCCCAAACACCTAAACTCTAAGCCCCAAGAAACCCTAAAACTCTATCTCCCTATCTCTCCCCTATCTCCCTATCTCTATCATCCCTCTACCTCTCAATCTAGAGATTAGGGGCATTATTTGGACGTTAAGGTTTGGAGGTTTAGGGTTTAGGGAGAGAGGACCGATAGGGAGATATCTAGAGGAGACCGAGGGGAGAGATAGGGAGATAGAGAGTGATTGACATGGCCAAAGACATAGGTAGAGAGATTGAGAGGTAGGGAGATGATAGAGATCAGCGAGAGATAGGGAGATAAAGGTTTAGGGTTGCTTTGGTTTATGGGTTAGAGAGAGAGAGGTGTTTAGGGTTTAGGGGAATTATTTAGGGTTGTTCAAGTTTAGGGAGAGAGATTGAGAGGTACAGGGATGATAAAGATAGAGAGATAGAGATTTAGGGTTTCTTGGCTTTAGGGTTAGGGTTTAGGGGAATTATTTAGGGTTTAAAGGCTAAGGGTTGCTTGGGTTTAGGGTTTAGGGTTGCATGTCAAAAGCAATCTCTCTCTCTAAGCCCCTAAATTGTAACCTGTAAACCCTAAACTCGAGCAACCCCAAACCTCTGTCTCCCTATCTTTGCCTTATCTCCCTATCTCTCTAGACATCTCACTCATTCTCTCTATCACCCTATCTCTCCCCTCTTTCTTCTCTATCTATCCCTATTTGTCTCCTGTCTTTCTAGGTCTATCTATCTCTCGCTATCTCGTTATCTCTTACCTCCTTCTCCCCTATCATTCCTCTATTTCCCTATCTCTCCCTCTCCCTTATCGATGAAGGAAATGGAAAAAAGAAAACTATGACTCTCTCTCTCTCTCTCTCTCCCTATATATCACTTTCTCCCTATCTCCCTATCTCTCTTCCTCTCAAAGAGAGAGAGGGAGAGCTACAGCAAGAGAGAGGGAGAGAGAGAGAGAGAGAGAGAGAGGGTGGGAGGGAGAGAGGGAGGGAGTGAGGGAGTGAGTGAGAGAGAGAGGTTTAGGGTTGCTCAAGTTTATCAAGAGAGATTGAGAGGTAGAGGGATGATAAAGATATAAAGATAGAGATTTAGGGTTTCTCGAGTTTAGGGGAATTATTTAGGGTTTAGAGGCTTAGGGTTGGTCAAGTTTAGGGTTTAGGGGTATTATTTAGGGTTTAGGGGTTTAGGGTTGCATGTCAAAAGTAGTCTCTCTCTCTTCCTCTCTCTCTAAACCCCTAAACCCTAAATAATGCCCCTAAATCATGACCCCTAACCCCTAAACCCTAAACTCGAGCAACCCCAAACCTCAATCTCCCTATCTCTTCCTTATCTCCCTATATCTCCCTTATCTCCCTATCTCTCCCTTATCTCCTTATCTCTCCCTTATCTCCCTATCTCTCTAGACATCTCACTCACTCTCTATCACCCTATCTCTCCCCTCTTTATCCTCTATCTCTCCCTATCTATCTCCTCTTTCTCTCTCTCTCTCCCTAAACCCTAAATAATGCCCCTAAATTGTAAACCCCAAACCCCCAAACCCTAAACACTATCTATCTCTCACTCTCACTCTCTATCTCCCTATCCCTCCCCTCTGTCTCCTCTATCTCTCCCAATATTTATTGGTCCCCTTTCTCTATCTCTTTCTAAACCCTAAACCCTAACCCCTAGAAGCTCTCTCTCTATCTCTCTTGCGTTTAGGGTTGCTCAAGTTTAGGGTTTAGGGGAATTATTTATGGTTTAGGGGTTTAGGGATGTTAGAATCTGAAAAGATTATTAACCCATAAAACTAGTGCAAAAGAATAGATATCTAAACTCTAAATTCAAATGATACGAAATCAAAATAGAAACATAGAGTTAGTCTCCAAGAGAGTAATGCAAATGCTAGAAGCAAAATAATATCAAGAGGATACAAAATACAAGCCAGGTAGCATGCTTATTTAGACCAAGGAGAGGGAAGAGGTGGCAACACTGACCAATGAGGAGCAACCATCTATCAGACTAAAGATAGCAAAGTATCTTCCCAATATAGCTAATGAATACTCACATGTAGGAAGGTGACACCTCATAATCCTCTCACCTAATTAGGCATGCTTTGTTAACCTAAGTGAGATTAATAGAAGTGTAGGAAAAACCTAGGAATATAGGGAAAAATAAATAACCCACTAGGAAATAAAAACCTAGAGTAACACCCCCCATAATTGAAGCTTAGGTGGATGTAGAAATGGGTCCTGACAAATCAAGCTTGATGAGGTACCCATGTACATAAAATTCCCCCCCAAAAATAGAGAGAGAAGAGACCCCCCCAAAGTAGAGAGAGTCAAGACTCCGAGTGAGAGGAAGAAGCCCCCTAGAAGATGAAGCATCCCGCACCCCCAACAAAGCTTGCAAATGAAGGAACTTACTCTTAGTGAAGGGTTTGGTGAAGATATCAGCAACCTGCTCAGAAGTCAGATAGTAGCGAAGGTTGATCATGTGGCCATGGATGAGCTCTCGGATGTAGTACGTGTGGACCTCTATGTGTTTGGTCCACTGATGATGGACCAAATTCTGTGAGATCTGAATGGCACTCTGGTTGTCACAAAATATGACTGATGGCCATTTGATCTAGATACCAAACTCAGTGAGAAGAGTTTGAAGCCAAATGGCCTTAGTGGTAGGATTCACAGCCCCCCGATACTCGGCCTTAGTAGAAGATAGAGCAATAGCAGATTGCTTCTTGCTCGACCAACAAACATGACCTAAACCAAATGAGAACCTGTAACCTGAAGTAGACTCGCGATCTTGAGAATCGACTACCCAATGTGAATCTGTGTAGCCAACCAAGGCAAGATCAATGCCCACTGCATAGTAAATCCCAAAACTGTGAGTACCCTGAATGTAGTGAAGGATCCGCTTGGCTACTTTCCAGTGCAGCTCATGGGGCTTCTACATGAATCGAGAGACCATGCCTACAACATTTGAAGTGTTAGGTCTTGTATGAGTTAGATAAATGAGACTCCTAACAAGCTATCAATACAAAGTGCCATCAACAAGTGGAGAAGAACACTGAGCCTCAAGTTTGACTCTAGAAAGGAAGGGAGTCAGAGCAGGCTTATAGTTAGCCATATGAAACCTCGAGTGCAAATCTAGAGCATACTTAGACTATATGATGGTGATTTTGGAAGCAGACTGGAAGATCTCAATCCCAAGAAAGTAATGCAACAAGCCCAAGTCAGTCATCAAAAACCTATCATGAAGGGTAGTTTTGACAGCCCCAATGGTGGATGAAGAACTCCCTATGATCAGCAAGTCATCAACATGCAAAACTAGAAATAGGAGTGAATCATCCTGCTGCAAAATGTAGACATTGGGATCAGAATGACACCAAGTGAACCCAACTAATAGAAGGAAGGAGTCCATCTTGGCATACTAGGCCTGAGGAGACTGTTTGAGGCCATAGAGAGACTTTTGAAGACAACACACAAGTGAAGAATCCTAAATGAACCCCTGTGGCTGTTCCATGTAGATTTCCTCCTAAAGGTCACTGTGAAGAAAAGCACTCTTCACATTCATCTGGTGTACTTCCCAACGATTGGCTATAGCAATGGAAAGAACAAGTCAAATGGAATTCATTCTGGCAACTGGCACAAAAGTCTTAGAGCACTCAATCCTAGGAACCTAGGAGAATCCTTTGGTGACCAAGCGAGCCTTATGCTTGTTAAGCGACCCATCTGCTACAAATTTTATTCGATAGATCAACTTATGTCGAACAAGTTTTCTTCCCTTAGGAAGAAGGACAAGATCCCAAGTGTGGTTCCTCATCAAGGAACTATACTCCTCTTGCATAGCTATATCCCACTCAGAAATACTAGAAGCCTCATGAAAAGACTGTGGATCTGAGGTATTAGTAGAAGACATGTGGAGCATCCTGGAACTGTGAATGAGTCCACCTGGTATCTGATGGATCCCCAACCCAACCACCTATAGACTGCAAGTGTAACTAGGCCAAATTGGGTTGAAAGATGGAGAATCTGGAGGAGAGTTATCAACCTGTGAATGTTGACTAAGAAAGGAAGAAGGTGAGTCCTTTGAATCACTCTCTGCATCAGAAGTGGAGGTAGAAGACTGCTCAAGTGAATCTGACTCATCAGAAGATCTGTCATGTATCCCAAGTGACTCCAATGTCAAAGTAGAAGGAGTTGGAGAAGTGATAGAAAGTGAGCTTGAAGAGCCCTCCTCAAACTGAACACTCCTCTCAATGAATAGCTCATGTGTAGTAGGGTGGAGCAACCGATAACCCTTCACACCATTGGGATAACCTACAAATATGTAAGGTCTACTCTGCGAATCCAAGGCCTTACGTTTCTCTGTAGGAATGTGGGCCCATGTAGGAGAACCAAAAACTTGAAAGTGCTTAACTGATGGTTTCCAACCACTCCAAGCTTCAAAAGGAGTGACTCCCTTCAAGGCTTGATGAGGAACACGGCTTTGGATATAACAAGCACAGTTAATGATCTCTACCCAATACTGTGGTGCAAGAGATCTGGAGTGAATCATACAGTTTGTCATTTCCTTCAAGGACCTATTTTTTAGTTCTACAACACCATTCTACTGAGGATTGTATGGATTGAATGCTACAAATTAATCCCCTCTGAAGTGCAAAACCTCTCAAACTGATGGTTGACATACTCACCACCATTCTCAGTGCACAAAACTTTGATGGCTTTCTCAGATTGCTTCTCTACAAAAGTTTTGAAGTCTTGAAAATGATCAAATAACTCTAACTTCTATTTAAGAAAGTACACCCAAGTATATCGAGAAAAGTCATCAACGAATGTGAGGACATATCTAGCCCTGCTAAAAGAAGGATGTTGAAATGGACTAGCCAAATCACTGTGAACTAACTCTAGTATCTGTGAAGCTCTCCATGCCTTACCTTTGTCAAAATTTTCCTTAGGATGCTTACCAAGAATGCAACCTTGGCAAACAGCACCTGAAAATTGAACCGAAGGCAACCCTATGACCATGCTCTGCTGGTTGAGCTGTTGCAAGTAGCGGAAGTTAAGATGGCCAAACTGCTCATGCCATAATCTACTCACATCATTAGAATGAGTGAGAAAAATAGTTGAAGGAGGATCAGGAACAAAATGAGAAAACAAATAGAGTCGTGACTGATGATCTGCTCTCCCAACTACAACTGTAGAATGACTGTGCAACTCATGAATCTCCACTGAATCAGGAGTGAACTCAACCCGCTTGCCTGAACCTGTGTGAGTAATCTAGTATATCGATAGGACATTAGTTGATAATGAGGGTACACAAAAAATATCATGGAATGTGCCATCCCCCACATCAACAGACCCTCTCCCACACACCTCAACAGGAGTGTCACCACCCATCAAAATAGAAGGCATAGTACATGGCTCCAAAGATGCAAGTTCTTCCTTAGATGAAGCCATGTGGTGTGAAGCACCCAAATCAAGAACCCAAGTGGATAGTGAAGAAGCAATTGCAACAAGGGCCTTTCCCTTTTATTTCCTCTTGCTATTTTCTTTTGCCTTGTTAGACCCCTCATTAGAACTTTGTTTGATAGAATCAAAAACATTGATATTATTCTTCTTAAGAATGTGTGTCAAGTGATCAATTTGTTTCTTCAGACATTTATGTTCATCATGACCAGGTCTTTTACAATAGGTACATTGGACCTTCTCTTTGTTAGGCTTGTTGCCCTTAGAAGATTAGGTCTCATTAGTTGCTTTTGAAGCAACTGGTATTTGATCCTTCTTCTCCTTGCTATTCTTTTGTTTCTTATTCTTACTATTGTTGTTACTACTTTGTCCTTTCTATTCTTTTGTACCTTGGTTGGTAGCCAGGGCATGTGACTTAGAGGAGTTAAGAGTACCCATCTAGATTAGCTTATCCTGTTCCAGAGTGAGAGATAGTAAAATCATCTAAAGATGGCATGGTGAATTGAGTACCAAGTGCACCCTTAGTAGCATAGAAGGTAGAAACAAATACAGAATATTCTAAACTTAGCTTAGAGAGAATACTGAGAATTAATTGTTTATCTTTCTTTTCAATTCCACATTGTTTTAACTACAGCCTTAGTGGTTTCAATTTTGTGAAGAAATCTTGGATTGTGTTGAAATTGCCTGGACTTAAACTAATTTGTTCATTTTCCAACATATACCCCTTATTGAATCTTATGTGCCAAATAGTGTTTCTAGCTTTGTCCAGATTTCATTTGGTGAATTTAAAGACTCATTGTGAAAGAGCAAATCTGGAGAAATAGACAAACACAATATTCCATATGCCTCATCACATTTGTTAAACCACTTAGGCTTATCTTCATCTTTAGCAGGTTCAGTTCCAAGTCCCATTATTATCCTATGTAATCCAACTTTCCTTAAGTGAATTGTCATGCATGATTTCCACTCAAAGTAGTTGTATGGAGTTAGGATGGGTACAATTGTTTGATCCATGATGAAGAAATGTAGAAAATAAATGCTGAAAAGAAGATAACACCACCAAGACAACCCCCCCTTTTCACTCAATCAAAGAACCCCCCCAAGCAAAAATGATTTATGATTAGTGCATTTACAACTTTCACTAGCAAGAAATACTTAGTGGTCTTGATCTCAATACATTACAAAACCCTCACAAATTGAGTGTATGCTGAAAGTACAATACTGGAACTCTTCCAAGCAAAACTAACAACACCACTGTGATCTAATTGAAAAATCATGCACTTTTAAAAAAATAATCGCCTTGATACGAGGTTGTATGTGAAAGTTATGATTCTCTAAAGTTCCAAAAATGAGAACTGTGCAATGTCACAGGTGAGAATTTGTAATTTCTAGAAATTTTCTGCATCAAAATCAAACAACATCTGCACTAGTGCATAGAGCACGAAAAAAAAACTAAAATCAAAAAAACATTCTCAGGAAATGAAGTCCATATGAACAAGAACGAAGCATTTTAAAACTACCTTCAAATCTACAACTGCCAATGGAGAGGGGCCCTGCTATATCTTTCTGAGTTCATTTATGCAAAATATATGAGTTTTATATAAAAAATAAAACATACCCAGATAGTTTTTCTATGGTGCGAATAAAACCCAGAAGGTGTTTTTCTTGCTGATGTACAGAAGATTTTGATTCAATGTAAACAAAATGCCTTTAGCAACAAAAAATGACCCCAAGAACCAAAAAATGACATGCAAAGGCTAAATAAGCTACCTAAGACAAGAAATGGCATGTTGGAACCTATAATATTGATTGAAAACACCAAATATGCAAGTTGGTTGTCAGATTTGAGCTAGAAACCCTGGTTCCGCAACTGTGTCTGACGATCTCTGATTTCGGTGAAATGAAAGCCAAATCTGACTTTCTCAAGCCTCCTGGATGCGTTGGAACAACTGGAAATGCTACCAATATAACCAGAAATGTTGCAATCATCTAGATTTCATAAAACACATGTGCAAACCTTAGAGATTAAAATGTTTTCGTCAAACTTTTCTGATTCTCCAGATCATTCGAAGATGCAAGAGAAGAGCATACTGGGTTTTTTAAAAAATTGCAATAAGATTTATTAGCCCCCCACCCCTAATCTCTCAAATATGGAAACTAAAATCTAATCTTGCACATAGAAAAGCTCTGATACCATGTTAGAATCTGAAAAAGATTATTAACCCAGAAAACTAGTGCAAAAGAATAGATATCTAAACTATGAATGCAAATGATACGAAATCAAAATAGCAACATAGAGTTAGTCTCCAAGAGAGTAATACAAATGCTAGAAGAAAAATAGCATTAAGAGGATGCAAAAGTATAGGATACAAAATACAAGCCAGGTAGCATGCTTATATAGACCAGGGAGAGGGAAGAGGTGGCAACACCGACCAATGAGGAGAAACCATCTATCAGACTAAAGATGGCAAAGTATCTTCCCAAGATAGCTATTGGATGCTCACATGTAGGAAGGTGACACCTCATAATCCTCTCACCTAATTAAGCATGCTTTATTAACCTAAGCAAGATTAATAGAAGTGTAGGAAAAACCTAGGAATATAGGGAAAAATAAATAACCTACTAGGAAATTAAAACCTACACTAATAAGGGATGCTCGAGTTTAGGGTTTAGGGTTTAAGGGTTATGGTTTAGGGGTTTAGGGTTGCTCGTGTTTAGGTTTTAGGGGTTAGGGTTTAGGGTTTAGAGGTTTAGGGTTGCTCTCTCTATTGTTCTCCTCTCTCTAATTGTACCTTTCCATCTCTTCGTCCCTCACTATCTCAGTCCCCCTCTCTATCACTCTCTCAATCCCTCTACCTCAAATCTATCTCTGCATGTCTCTATCCACATCTCTCAAGATCTCTTTCCCTATCTCTATCTCTCCACATAGATCCCTATCTCTTAATCTATCCCTCTTTACCTCTCTCTCTCCCTCCCTCTCTATGTCTCTCCCCATCCATCTACCTCTTGAAATGTCTCTCCAGGTATGTCTCTGGACATCTCTCCATCTATTTCCCTATCTCTATCTCTCCCCATCACCCTATCTCTTAATATATCCCTCTCTACCTCTCTTTGTATTTCCCTATCCATCTCTCCCTCTTTATCTATCTTTCTTCTTCTATCTAGAACCCTTTATCTCAAATCCCCTCTCTCCCTCTCCTCGTCTCTATCTCCACCTATCCCTCTATATCTCTCTGTTTGCCCCTCTTTCTATATTTTTTCCTTTCTCTAAGTCTATATCTCTCCACATATCTATCTCTCTCTCCCTCACATCTCTATATCTCTCTCGCTCACGTTCCAAGGGGTCGACAGAGAGAGGGAGAGAGATATAGAGAAAGAGGCAAATATTTTTATGCTTCCCATAACACGTTTGCATTATGGGAAGCAAAAAAAGGAAAAAAGCATGTGGGATCTGTGATTTAGACCCCACATGCCTGTTATTCTTGCTTTTCATGTAGTATATTGGACAAGAAAATGCTTTTCATGCTGGTTGACATATTAACAATCATTTTTAGATCAATTGACTGTTGGCAAGAGACACTATGTGGCTTCATAAGTGTTGTCATTGATGGCAACAAAGTCCATCCCACACATCCGCAGGACATAGTGTGTTCCTACCGGAAGTTAGATTGAAGAGTGTTGTGGTCTGGTAAGCAAGAACAGAGCATGCAGCAAGGTCTGACAATCAGGTCCAGATCTCTCAGAGGAAGTATCTCAGTAAAGTGTGGACTTAGGAAGTCAAGAGGAGTACCTTGACTAATAGATTCCAAGGATTGAGCCTCCAGTGATGAAAGAGTGAAGAGATATGAGCATCTGAGTATTGAGTTCCTGTTGGCAGAGTAGACAGAGGAAAAACTGATCGGCAGAGCATCAGAGCTTAATCTGGATGAGATATTGATGGTGATCAGGCCTCCTGAGGTATCATTCATGATTGGCCGACATGATTGATGACTTCTATAAGCATCTCCTTGATACGCATCACTTGATAAGCAAGGATTCAGCCGACAAACTAGAGTTTGAGAAAATAGTGAGTATTCTAGATGCCGACTAGAAAGTTGTTGAAATCCTTTATATGGATATATATACCAGATGGATTTCGATGAGAAGGTGTGTGTGGTGTATTATGAAGTATGAAGAAAAGTAGAGAATTATTTGGAAGCAATAATACAGGTCCAGAATGTGACTGGACAGCAGCACCAAAGAAGAGGAAGAATGAAGTGCAGCAGATCAGTATATTGAGCCTAACTGGAACTGAACTTTAGCATATGTGGATACTTTTCATCAGTTCAAGTGTCTTGTTACTCTCTTTACTATTTGTAGATAGTGAGTCTCTTGTAGGTAGTGAGCCTCTTGTGAGTAGTGTGCTCGAGCAGTGAGCCCTAATTGGCAAGTGCCATTTTGTACTACCTTATTCTTTTAACAGAGAATACAATCTTGGGTTAATCACCCCATGGTTTTTCCCTTAACAGGGTTTTCCATGTCAAAATCACTGTGTTATGTGTATTGAGTTTATTTCTGCTTTCATGGTTATGCATGCTTATTTAATTTGATGCTGCCCTAGTTGTTAAAGAAGAACAAAAAGTTAAATAATCAAGACAACTGATTCCCCCCTCTCAGTTATCAACAATTGGTATCAGAGCTAAGTTCCTCCAAACATAGCCTAACATCTTGAGGAAGATCTAGGAATATCAATAGATATGTATGGTATGAGGGAACAACTTCAGTTTGCCCTAGATGATCTTGAACAATCTCACTCTGAAGTCAACAGCTTGAAGGAAAGACTCAAACAGGCTGATGATTTCATAAATGAACTAAAAGAGAAACTGAGTATCTATATGAAAAAGAGAAAGGATCTACTTCAACAATTGGCAAGTCAAGGTGAAGCCAATGATACAGATGAAGATCTAAAGGAGAAAACCAAGTTATGTGAAAAGTTATCAAAAGAGGTCATTATGGTAAGACATGAAATGGAATCAGGGGTTATGAAATTCACCCAAGAAATTGAAGAGAAAAGAAAAATTGAAGATGATCTAAGACAATCTCTCAAAGAGAAGTCAAAAGACTGCCATAAAATGGATAGAATAATTAGGCATCTAGAATCTGACTTTGAAGAAGCAAGAGATAATGAAGATCAACTTGAGAATCAGATTGACACTCTTAAAAGGGATCTTCAAACAACAAATGAATACAAAGAGAAATTCAAGATAAGCTCTGCTCAACTTGAAGTTCTTCTTCAAATCCAAAAGAGGGTTGATGACAAGCAAGGCTTGGGGTATGAAAAAGGTGAAAGCTCCGGATCTGGTCAGAAGAACTCTAGATCAGAAAATCTAAGAAACAGGCCTAGAAGACCTTCGGTAAGGTAACCAAATGCTCAAAGATATCCATCTTTCAATGGATACTGCCACAACTGCAATAACTTTGGTCATAAAGCAAATCAATGCAGAAGAAGAATGAATCAGTCTAATTCATCCTTCTCCAGATAGTGTTTCAATTGCAAAAGGTATGGTCACAAAACTCATGAGTGTAGAAATATGCAAATGAACAATTCATTCAATAGTAGATGTTTTGCATGCAATAGAATGGGACATGTGGCTAACCATTGTAGATCAAGAGGATATTAGTCAAATATGCAAAGAAATGTTGTTTGCTACAATTGTAATAGATCTGGTCATATTGCCAAATACTGTAGAAGTAAGAATCAGGACAAAAAGGGTCCGGTGCATCATAATCAAAACCAAGACAAAGGAAAAGGAAAATTGAATGCGGATGAAATTCAAAGGGAGATGAACAAGATATGGGTGAAGAGAAGTACATAAAATGATGGGGATGGATCCACACCAAAATATGGTGCTGATATTCCTTCCAGGAACTAAATAGATGAGCTCTAGCTCAGGGGAAGTAACAAAAGAAAAATATTTTCCCCCAGCTAGTCAACAGGTGCCTGAAATTGGCACATAAAAGGTTACGGATCAAAGGGGTTCTCAGAGAAATATCTAAATAATCCATGGTAAAGATATGGAAGATCCGCAAGAAGTTTTGAAAAGATTAATCTTCCAAGATTGATCCGGTTCAACAGTGATCCGGTAAGAAGCAAGATTTTCATAGTTAGATCCGATATGATTGAGAAATCTTGATCTGTGGATAGATCAAATGATTGGGGAAAGGAAGATAGATTGTCATTAATCACCAAGAATAACTCTAAATGTATCTCAGTGATCCGGAAAAGATCTTTCTCAAAACAAGGAGAACAAGGCAACTAGAATGACTTAAGTTGCACATTTATTGCAATGTGGAATTAGGGTTTGCTTAGAGATAAAATGATTCATTTGCTCGTCATTTGCACATTTTCATTAGTGAAGAAGATAAGAAGAGCTCTGCAAACAAGTTTGCTTCATCTCTCTCAAGGATCAATCGTAGAATTCAAGTCAACCAGCGATCTTTTCGGCTCATTTCGTGAATCCTCAAAGCATAAAAGGTATTCTCCATTCTTGAAATCTCTCTCTGAATCTTTTGAAAGATGGCTACTCCAAATGTTGTGAATATCACTGATAGACCTCGTCCTAAATTCAAGAAACATCCATACAAATCCCTAGAAGTTGATCCCCTAGGCACCTTTTCAAACATTTCACATGGGGTTTTGCATGTAGAAGATGTTAGGGCATATATTCATGCAAACATTGAGGAATTTGGGGACTCCAATTTAATGGATATCTATCACAATCAGTTAATAGATGATGCTTTTGAACTCAAACCACAGTACAAGGCCATCTAGGACAAGTATTTTGGACATTGCATCCATTTCCCCTATTTTGCAGAAGATGAATGGGTCTGGTATGTTCTTAGTAGAATGCATGATAACTTTATGTGGTTGATGAGGCCATTCAAGATAACCAAGGATGCCATTAGGGAAGTTACTGGATTGCACTCATCCGGTGGGATACCTGCTCTCAAATCTGTCAAGAATCAAACTGTGAGTGAGGCAAATAGATCAAAATTTTACAAGAGGGCAATGACAATTGAAGATATCACTGATCCGGATATCAAGTTTGCATCCATGATAATTGTCTACGAGATATATCACTCTAGTAGGGAAAATTTAGTACCCGGAACTACAATCTACACAGCTTATCAAATGCTAAAAGAAAATACTGACTATGATCTTTGTGAGCTTCTCTTCAACCAACTTTTGGAGAATCTATAGAAGATAAAGAAGGAAAAGAAGAATTCCTTCAAATACGGTGGCTTGATACTCTATCTGTTCTTCTATTACATGAATGAGCTAGCGGGATCTACTGGCTAGATGTGGCAAAATGATAGACCTATTGCCATACAAATCAGAGATTATTTGCATGGAATAGGTGATGCCAAGGCACATAATACAAAACTATGGGGCTACTTCAAAAACTTTCAGAGTATGATGCAAGAAAGAGAGAGAATTCCCCAATCTCTGGTGGAAAAATACAAAGATACAGTATGCTTCATGGTAGATACTGATCAATGCCTAATGGAGGTAGTGGAGCTAAGGACAGTCTGGATCATGCCAATGGGGTATGAAGTAGATGAGAAAATTGTTGAGATACATATTCAATACATGTTAAGTCAGCCCAAGGACCCTAAGGCAGAAAAGTTTGGTACCTTTGAAGAGTTGAGTGTAAAGATTCATGTGGAGCTTAGACAACCAGGGATGAAAAGAAAAGTAAGAAAAGAAGTAGAGAATGTTGCCAAAAGGTATGGCATTTCAAAAGATACACTCGATGAAAATAGAGAGAAGATGGAAAGGGTAGAGAAAGAAAAGGAAGAAGTAGAACAATAAAGTTCTCTGGTAGAAGCCCCTTCCTGGACCAGATCCTCTAAGAGCTCTGCACCTGCCACTGCTAAGAGCTCAAAGGCATCAAAACCGGAAGCAAAATCATTTGGTAAAGGAGAAAAGAGAACAAAGACAAAGGCCACAAGATCATACACCAGCCTCAAGGATGATGAAGAGATAGAGACAAATGAGGAAGTAAAGAAAATGAAGAAGAAGAAGAAAACAACCGGTGAACCCTCTACCAGTCAAGACAAAGAAGAGAAGGCAGAGGAATTTGTTGAAAACCCCACTCTCTACATTGATGATATCATCAAATCAGTTACTATGGATGGGAACTTACAACCAATGGTTGAACTTTATGATGAATATAATGAAACTGATCAAAAGATATTGTAAGATGCCATATTCAGGTATCTAAACATCTACAACAAAGCTTTCATTGAAATTATATCTCTGATTCCCAAAATCTTAGAGAAGGAACTTGAAATAAGGAAGAACAATGCCCAAGCAAAAGATCTAGAAATCCAGGAGCAAATTGCTATTTAGCCCTATCCTTCAATCACTCAGAAACAAATGAATATGATCTTCAAAGATTGCATGGATGAGTTCTGGAGCAAAGCTAGAATGAATTAGCTTATGGTTGGAGACACTGACAAAGTGGTAGAAGAAACATAAGAGATCCTCTGGAATGCCTATAAAAGATTCAATCTTCCTATTATAGAGGATTTAGGTGATGAACCCTCTGTCATGGATGACAAAGGAGAATCTACTGAGACAGTGGTAGAAGGGGCAAAGGAGACAAGTGAAGAGAAAGCTAAGGTCTTAGATTCCTCTACTCTGGAAGAGGACGTCCATGAAGAAGCAAACATCTCTCCTCCGGTTTCCCCTGCAGACTCCAGATCTAAAGGAGAAGAAAGAACAGAAGAGAAAATCAGTCAAGAAGAAGAGGTGAAGGGAAGAGAAGAAGGTCAAGCAGAGAAGACCACAAGTGACATGCTGAGGCTACACAAGGGAAGAAAACTCTGTCTCTGACAAGAGACATTGCAGAAACTGTTAAAGATTTCTTGACCAAAGAGATGATGGAATTTGATGAACCGAAACTGCTTCAAGGTCCATTCAATTTTGATTCCCTCTCCCCAGCTCAAACCATGAAGCTAGCATCCTTCACTCAAGCAAAGGCAAAAGAAAAACTTATGAAGTCTCACATGGAAGACTGTGACCTCATAGAAGTTGCATCCAGTGTATTGGAGAAGATCATGCCATCCTTCCAAAAGGATCCTTCAGCCTCCACATTTGGTAATCTAAAGTCTCTTGTAAATTCTGTTTATATGCATTTTGACCCCTTAGAGAAGTCAGCAGAAGAAAAGGTTCAGAAGGAGTTTTTGGGAAAGAGATTCTCTAAAGTACAAGGACTAATAACCAATGATAGGAGAGTTATGGATATTGGAATAAAGAGCTTAGAAAATGCTCTTAAAGATGGTAGAGATATATATAAATTTTGTTTATCCTGGCCTAAAGTAACCAAGGATATTGAGAAGAAAGTAAAAGAGCAAGAGGATAAACTGTTAAGCTTATCTCAAAGTTTTGATCCTCTCTCCTCCTCCATAGTAAATCAAGAGTGTCAGACTATTGCAGTCATAGATGAAATAAAGAAGCTTGAGAAGGAGAAGAAAAATAGAGTAAACAGGTTAAGTGAACTTAGAGGGATCATTATCCCTAAGTTAGAGGCCATGCATGAGGCCCTCACTGATGCACAGGCCACAACTCATACCAATGATCCAACAGATCTTAAGAAGGCAGAAGCTTTTGCATTCCTGTTGAGTGGTCACATCTCAATTTTGGAAAGGATGAAGTAGAGTTGGGTGACAGAAGTTGTACAGTTGAAGAATACTTTTGTAGATATACTTAAGTATATGTAAGTACAACTTGTATATATACTTATGTAGATATGTATAGATTAATTTTTGAAATTTTTGGTATGCAGATTCCACCCTTTTCCATTGATGTCAAAGGAGGAGTGAGGAGCAGTGAAAAATGTGGGACCTAGCTAAGGGGGAGCTCTGAAAAAGTGTACATTAGAATAGAACATCAGGCAAGGGGGAGTACAGTGTGACACTTAGTCATTTTTCACTAAGTGTTGCCATGAATGCCAAAGGGGGAGATTGTTGGAAAGAGACACTATGTGGCTTCATAAGTGTTTTCATTGATGGCAACAAAGTCCATCCCACACATCCTTAGGACATGGTGTGTTTCTACCGGAAGTCAGATTGAAGAGTGTTGTGGTCTGGTAAGCAAGAATAGAGCATGCAGCAAGGTCTGACAATCAGGTCTGGATCTCTCAGAGGAAGTATCTCAGTAAAGTGTAGACTTGGGATAGTCAAGAGGAGTACCTTGACTAATAGATTCTAGGGATTGAACCTCTGATGATGAAAGAGTGAAGAGATATGAGCATCTGAGTATTGAGTTCTTGTTGGCAAAGTAGACAGAGGAAGAACTGACCTGCAGAGCATCAGACCTTAATCCGGATGAGATATTGATGGTGATCAAGCCTCTTGAGGTATCATTCATGATTAGCTGACATGATTAATGACTTCTATAAGCATCTCCTTGATACGCATCACTTGATAAGTAAGGATTCAGCTGACAGACCAGAGTTTGAGAAAATATTGAGTATTCTAGATGCCGACTAGAAAGTTGTTGAAATCCTTTGTGCAAATATATATACCAAATGGATTTCAATGAGAAGGTGTGCATGGTGTATTATGAAGTGTGAATAAAAGTAGAGAACTATTTGGAAGCAGTAATATAGGTCCGGAATGTGACTAGATAGCAGTACCAAAGAAGAGGAAGAATGAAGTGCAGCAGATCAGTATATTGAACCTAACCAGAACTGAACTTCAGCATATGTGGATGCTTTTCATCAGTTCAAGTGTCTTGTTATTCTCTTTACTATTTGTAGACATGAGTCTCTTATAGGTAGTGAGCCTCTTGTGAGCAGTGTGCTCAAGCAGTGAGCCCTAATTGGCAAGTGCCATTTTGTACTACCTTATTCTTTTAACAAAGAATACAATCTTGGGTTAATCACCCCCTAGTTTTTCCCTTAATAGGGTTTTCCATGTCAAAATCACTATGTTATGTGTTTTGAGTTTATTTCTGCTTTCATGGTTATGCATGCTTATTTAATTTGATGCTGCCCTAGTTGTTAAAGAAGAACAGAAAGTTAAATAATCAAGATAACTGATTCAGCCCCCCTCTCAGTTATCAACATTGACCACTTTTTTTGTTTTTTCAACGTAGAGGAACTGATTTTGCATGTTTTTAGAGAAAATTTGATTATTTAAACCTAAACTTTCATGTTTCATGTGTGATTTTGTTTCAAAGATAATTACCATTGATTTATAGATTGAATTTTATGATATATATGTTTTTTTTTAAGAGAGTGTACCTGGTAAACTTTTTAACGTGACTGGCGACGCTTGTGCGACACACCCTCCAGCTCCACGTGAATGCTTTTTCCTGGAGCAATGAACTGGTGAGGCCACAATATGGGAGACCTCATCCCCTAGCAAGAACACTTCAAACCCGTGAGCTTATTGGCCCAGCGAAGGGGTAAAGCCTTGCGAGCTCGTTGGCCCAGCGGGGGTTTGAACTCTAGTGGCTGCCACAACAACTGAGCGACTTAACCACCGAACCACACCGTCATCAGCATGTATGATATATATGTTTGTTTCTTTCATAAATTCACTAATTCTATTCTAAAGTTATATAGAATTCATAATCAAACTTGCGAAAAAGAAGAATTCAAGGAATTTGAAGCCAAAATTTGGAGAATTAGTCAACTCCAATAGCAAAGTCTTTAAGGTATGTTCTAAATTATATGCATTTTAATTCACTTATATATATGTCTTTCATCTTGTTTCAACTATTCATAAACTACTCATACTAGATGTTGCTCATGTTAGATGCTACAACAATCCATGCAAACTTAGATCTTAGATCATCTTAATGCTTACTTTATGAGTGTTTTTATAGTTTTCTTTTAACCTTTTAGATTATGTCTATCCTCTTCTTTAACCCTACTATCATAATCATGCTCAAATAGAGAATCCAAACATACAACATATCCAACCCCTATAATGTTTGACATGAATCATCTATCATAGAGGTCAGATGATAGTTCTCTAGGATCAATGACTATTCTGACCCTTCATGACCATTGTGAAATTTGCCCTACTTTCCTATTTTGGGATATTAAGAGGCTACCATGACTGTCCCAACCCTTCATGACTATGTTGTCATATTAAGAGGCTACCATAATTCATTTAGGATCATTTTTTATGTTATAAATTCAGGTTGTGATCTTAGTAGGGTATAAATTTAGGTTGTATCATTCATTTTAGATAAAATTTAAAGATACCATCAACTAGAGATAGATAGGATAGTCCATGTAAAGGAGAAGAAGACAATTTACATAAAGGGTTTCAAGGCTAGATTTTCCATTGTGATAGTCATATACGATTTGTATCATGCCCATTATCTAAGAAATCTCCATGAAAATGAGGTTTAGGGGTTGTCTTAGGGTATACACGATGATACAAAGGGAGTTATAAGGAGATAAAACACTAAAAAGAAGGTTTTCATGAGTGTAGGATAGTCACAAGTCTATATAACAGTCCACTATCATAGTCATGACCATCATGAAGTTGTTTTTAATTTATGCATTACTTAAGATGTCTTTGATCTTTTTTCACAAGTATCCAGAAGGTTATCTTCAAGGTTTAATGTTCTTTTGACTAACACAAAGTTTTTGGACTAGTTTGAGATTATTAGGATAGTCAATTTATGTTGATTATCAGTCCCCTTTGATGACTTTCATTTTGTCATCCTTCAGAATCACCTCCATACAAATCATATATGTAAAAAATTAACCATACAATTCATGATTTCCAAAACTAAAATAATGATTTAATACTCATTTAAGAGTCCAAACAATAGCCTTCAATGGGCAAGACAGTCAAGAATAGTCCAGGTGATGTTGTTATGAGTTGATAGGGTCAAGGGGAGGCTTAGTATTAGAGATATCCTTGCATGGAGGATGGTGAATCATCAAATGAATGAAGGTTACAAACATGACCTTATGATTGTCTCTTGATTGTGATACTCCCCTATGACACTTGATCAACAATGTATGGATGTATTTTTACCTTTAAATAGTGATCTCTCAACACCTTATGGTTTCAAATAGTTATGAAGTCTCTTGGCAACCCTATTTTCCTTTATGGAAATACTCATGACAATCTTGAAGGAATAAAACTATTTATGTACATCAGTCCACTATGACTATCATAGTATTAGAGTCTTTTGGAAACCTTCCCAACTTTCTCCTTCATCAGATTCATAGTCCATAATTCATAGTCCATAATTCAAGTGTATTAAATTTATGCCCTAAATGTCCTCTTTCCATTCAGGTGTATACTTCATGATTAGGTATTCAAGTGTATATGAGCTATGACTTTGTATTTGTATTCAAATGTATACTCTATGACCTATATTCAAGTGTATATCATGACTATGTATTCGAGTGCATACTCCATGACTTTGTGTATTCCATTATATACTTGGTGCATTTTGTGATTGGGAAAAAGGTGTGAAGAATCTATATGAAGGTCTTTCAGACTTGCTCAAGGAGTTTTGAATATTTCTTGGGCATTATTTGACAAAGTGGGATGATTGTCCTAAATGATTGTGTATGATAGTGTTTTGGCAGCAATTGGAAGTTCAACAAATCTAAGTCTAAAAGTGTTGTTTGTGCATATTCCTTGTTGGGAAGGGGTCTTAGAAGGTCCTATAGACCTGAACAAAGGATTCTAGAGCATTCTTCAAGGGTTAGACAAGTTTTATTATGACTATCCCAAGAGGACTAGTTTTACAATCATTGAGTAAGTGTTGGCACCCAAGCAAGTTAGGGTTTGCTTTTGAGTCTAGGTGTTTAATACCTATTGGAATCACCTTTAGAATGTTTGAAAGCAGCTCCCAAATCTATATTGAGGTTTTTGAAAGCATTCCAAGTGGATTTACCTTAGTTCATTGAAGTCATATAGGAAGGTGTACATAGGAGTAGCAATGGAGAACATGAAAGAACAATTTGTCTTTTGGGTCTGTTTTCATGAACTCCACCCTTCATCTGCATCATTTATGACTTCGTGTATTTGAGTGTATACTCCATGACTTTGTATGTTCAAGTGTATACTCCATGACTTTGTGTATTCCATTGTATACTTGGTGTGTTTTGTGATTAGGAAAAAGGTGTGAAGAATCTATATGAAGGTCTTTCAGACCTGTTCAAGGAGTTTTGAAGCTTTCTTGGCCATTATTTGATAAAGTGCGATGACTATCATAAATGATTATGTATGACAGTGTTGGGGAAGGGTAAAAGCACAAAGCTATGTCACACTTTGGGTCAATAAAACAATTTAGAACGAGCCATTTTTGGGCGAGTCTATTTGGGGGTGAGATAGTTTTGCCCGAATACACGTAGCCGTTGCGTGGGGCATATGTGGCAAGCTATTTTTAGGCGAGTCTATTTGGGGGCGAGATGGTTTTGCCTGAAATCATCTAGTTAAAAACAAAAAAAGAAATGAAATCATGCAGTTAAAAACAAAAAAAATGATTTCGCCCCCAAATACTTTCATCTGAAACTGTTTATGTGGCATCTTGCTTGGCAACCACCTCCTCATTTTCTAGGGTTTTCTGAAATTCTCAACTTAAACTGAATATTTCTTCAATTAGAATGGATTATTTCAAAAATAAAAAAATACCCTTTTGTAGAGCTCTGAGTCTAGAATCCAAATATGATTTTTTAAAATATTTTGATTAGTTTTAATATGTTTTTATTTAAATTATTGCAAGTAGGTTGTTAAAATCAAAGATGACACTAATTAGAAATTAAAACAAATATCAAAACACATCCAATTTTTTTCAAAATTATATGGTGCACTAGAGGAAAGAGTCCTGTCCAAAAGGGTATAATTGGTTTTGTGAAAATGGTAAAACAATTATACAAAAGTTGACGTGGAATGAAAACTATCAGATTCTGTAAAGTCTGACTTTAAAATGATATTACAAAGAAAATATGCATTGAAAACTAATTTTTTTTTCTCCATGCACTAGATATTGAACTCCTCTATTTGGGAAAAAAATTAGGGAAAAATAAGATTGTTTGCTCTTTTTTTTGTGACGTGGACTCAAAGTCACTTTTTCTGAAATTTTCAGCAATTCAAAATTTGCTCTTTAATTTATAAAAAAATTGTCAAAATGTTTTTTTAAATTTTTTAAAAAATTACAAGCATAAAATTCATCAAGAGATCTACATTTCATTAGTTTACATCATTTTAAAATTCAAAACATAAATGGCACTTTTATGAGGTCGAAGTTCAGAAATTTTTTTGCTGTTGGCCGATTCCTTTATAAAGTGTGACACATGTTTGTGCTTTTAGCCGGAAGCAATTGGAAGTTCAACAAATCTAAGTCTTAAAGTGTTGTATGTGCATATTCCTTGTTGGGAAGGGGTCTTAGAAGGTCCTACAGACCTAAACAAAGGATTTTAGAGCATTCTTCAAGGGCTAGACAAGTTTTATTATGACTATCCCAAGAGGACTAGTTTTACAATCATTGAGTAAGTGTAGGCACCCAAGCAAGTTAGGGTTTTCTTTTGAGTCTAGGTGTTCAATACCTATTGGAATTACCTTTAGAATGTTTGAAAGAGGCTCCCAAATCTATATTGAGGTTTTTGAAAGCATTCCAAGTGGATTTTCCTTAGTTCATTGAAGCCATATAGGAAGGTGTACATAGGACCAGCAATGGAGAACATGCAAGAGCAATTTGTCTTTTGGGTTTATTTTCATGAATTCCACCCTTCCTCTACATCATTTATGACTTTGTGTATTTGAGTGTATACTCCATGAATTTGTATGTTCAAGTGTATATTACATGACTTATATGTGTGTTCAAATGCATACTCCATGACTTATGTATGCTCAAGTTATCTTGATATGAGGTGTCTTATTCAGAAGTTTGTAGAACCTTGTTATTCATTCTGACTATGCTATTCATTGTCATTATAAATTTTTTAATTATCATTATCTTATTCATCATGCTTGTAGAAATCATCATCATGCCAAGGAAATGAGAAAAGACTCTAACACCAAAAGAGCGTGAAGCTGATAATGAGAGGAAAAGAGAAGGAATGAGGAGAATTCAAGAAAGTAGGAAATTGTCAACCATACAAGAAGACATTCCACCATTGCCAATTGAAGAGGAACATGACACATCTAATGAAGCTAAGAGAGAGATGGAATTGGTGGCACAAAGGGAATGAATGCAAAGCCTCCGTGCAATGAGGAAGGGAATCTCCAAGTTGGAGGCACTCCATCGTCCATAGGTCAAGTTGAAGGAACACCATCATTATCTTCTCGAATTGGAGACACTCCATCTTTCACAGGTGAAGTAGAAGGTACATCTACATTTTCTTTTGAAGTTGGTGGCACACCGTCATTCACACCTCAAGTTGAAGGTACGTCATTTTAATCTTTTTCACCTCCAATCGAAGGTACGTCATCTATCCCATCTCAAGTAAATATTGAAGAAATTACTAATGTTGAGTCTACTTTACCAATTAAAACACCTAGAATTTTGCATAGGAAGCCTAAATTTCTAATTGATATTGATGAGAATGTATTGGAGCCCATGCAGGATAAGATTCCCATGTGCACTTGCTAAATATATGCAAATAAGATATGAAAATTATTCTTTAATAATTTAAATGAAACCAGAAGATGTCAACTCTTTGTTGAATTGATGAGATATCTAAAATTTAGGCCCACTACGAAGATTCTTGGCCGAAGAACATCGAATGCCTCAAGTGAAAAATTAATTGTCAAGAATCTAATGAGTGCATATGAGAGTGTGGGTTCCACCTCATGCACAAAGGATAGGAATGTCACACGACGTGTCATTACATTGACAATAGTAAGCCAACAAACAAAAAAATCTCTCTCATTAGAAAAACAAGTCAAGCATTGAAAATAAATAGAAAAACTCTTATGAGAGCCATTGCAAGACATTAAAGAGTTGAGGATCCAAACACTAATGAATTGTGGGCATTCTCTGGGAGACTCCCACGGAAAGACAAAGTTTTTGTTGAAGCTTTGAGATCACTAATTGAAGACTTTTGGAAGAATTACACAAGGGTATCTCCAAATCAAAGGGATGTGGTAAGAAGGAGAATCGGTAGTCGAAACTGTGAGCCACATCCAAAGCATTTTTTGGATATGACTCAAACACAATTTTTTGGTAAATTTCTAGAGATGTATTCTCAAATTAAAATTTCTCAAAGATATTTTGAAATGCTAAAACCTTTCTTTGTCAAAATAAATCACACACGCACTATTTGTTGTTGTAGATTACATATTGAATTTTCTACCATTTTGATGTTTATCGGTCTATATGTTTAGATTTGCATGTACTAACAATGTTTAGACTTCATATCAATAATTTTATGTGATAAAGAGGAAGGTCAAATATTCTACAGGAAATTATGTTTGGATGACACATGTTAGTATTGCGGTGGCTTGCAACGTATACCAATATGTGAACATATGAAAAGAACACATGCGGTTGGAAACGAACTAGTAGAGTTCGACAAGTATAAAACAATGGCATACAATACAAAAGATGGTAAAGAAGCAAAGAGGTGTGAATATGTTATTCAAAATATTCCAGTGTATTAGTTTATGTCTATATTTCGTGACAGTATAGTGTATGAGTATGTAAGACATGCCCATAGAGCTCGATGGTTGGACTTGCAATTCAAGTTATGTAAGGACACATTTCTAGTTGCTAGCATTGTTTCAGTCGTCAACTTTGCAGAGAACTATAGTCTACAGCCACAGTGTGAGGTGTAATCCCAATATTACAACTGGACATAGGTTTCTATATTTGTGCACATCGCATTCATTCATGTGAATGATAGTATAAAGGATGACAAAAAGATCATAAGGGAGTATCATTTTTATATAAGTGATGATTACACGCATTCCGTGGAGTTTATGCAAGGTTTCTTTCAAGTGTTCTACAATGATTTGGCTAGAAGGGGCATATCATTCAGTCAACATATCATATGGTCAGATAACCATGCATCACAGTTCAAGAACTCATAGAATTTCTATTAGCTGAGTAAGAGACATAATATTACAGGTGTTCAGCATATGTGGAACTTTTGTGAGGCCAGGCATGGAAAGGGGGAGCATGATGGTGCAGGAGCATGTATCAAAAGAGCCATAGCACAAGAAAAGTCAAAGTATAAAGACAATGCAAAGTTGACAGATGAAAAATCAATCGTCGAGTGGTGTAATGCTTCGATGGGTCTAGGTAATGAAGGTAAGTCTTCAGTTCGTAGATTTTTTTGGTTGATAGATGATACTAACATTGCACCATATGAGGACTATTGTACACTGACAAGATCAAGTGAGCTACACTCTTTCAGAAGCTTGATTGCAGGTTCATGGAGTATCCATATGCAGAAGATGGCATGCTTTTATTCTTCATGTACAATTCAAGCCTGGAATGAGTGCGAGTCAAAGGAGTGGGTTGACGAATGGTGGTTAAGTTATCTTAGCCCACTTGACACGTATTGACCCTCGACGGCACTGGAACTGACAGAGATTGAATCATTAGTTGACTTTGACCACATATCAGATCTAGTTCAACCAGGTAATATATCTACTTGCATAGTTTTTGAAATGCCTAATGTTATCTTAAACTTTGTAGTATTTTTGTAATGTTGACTAATTTCATCTAATTTGTTGCACATATCATTATAGGGCATGTTTATGTAGTTATTGTAGATGAAGATAACGAAGAGGGAACATATTATTACTTGTGTCATTGTGTTGAAGCCAAAAAGAAATTGGAGGCCCCAGTTACAGATGGAGAAAACATTGAATACACTACATGCTCAGTGGTTGTTACTAGAACATGACTTAGAAGGTACCCACATAAGAGTGTTAATGTTTGGCTATTGGAGGACTTTGACACACATTGGAAGATTCTTCATTAGCCCAACCTTGTCATGGCAACCAATGTTCATTTGATACAATATCGAGGTAGACCTTTGAATAAGACCTTGTGGAAGGTGCGTGAGTCTGACCATGAGGCAATACTACTAGAAAGAGACACTGTTATAATTCATAAGTGTTGTCATTGATGGAAACAAAGTAGATCCCACACATCCGCAGTGCATAAATTACTCATACCAGAAGTCAAAATGAAGATAGGTTGATTCGGTAGTCAAGAACAGAGCATTTGTTAAGGTCTGATAGATTGAGTCTGAAACTCTGATGGTGAAACCCGGCATGTTCCAGATTTGGGTGAGTAGTAAGAAGTATCTGAACTATTGTATTCTAGAGATTTAGCCTCTAGAGACTAAGCATATGAAAGATATGAGCATCCAAGTATCAGACTTCTATTAAACAGTGCAGGCAGAGGAAGAACTGGTCAACAGGGTATCAGACCTCAATCTGGATGTGCAGAAGGTGTTGATCAAGTAACTTGTAGTGTTATATGTCTTTGGTCGACTTAGGTAATGATTTCTATGCCTAAGATTTTGGTGCGCATCATCTATCAAGTATGAATTCAGCCGACAGAACAGTATCTTGCAAATATCCTAAGTGTTCTTGTTGCCGACTAGAAAGTTGATTGAAATCTGTGATCTAGATATATATACCCAATGGATTCAAGATTGTAAGTGAAGGGTAGAGATATGTGTATGGATTAAGTGTGAAGAAAAGTAGAGAGAAGTGCGAGGGCAGTAATCCAAGACTGGAATGTGACAAGAGAGTAATACTAAGCAAAGGAAGAATGAAATGTGCTAGATCAGTATATTGAGCCTAACTAAAACTGAACTCTTGTATATGTGGATGCCGTTCATCAGTTCAAACACATTGTTATCATCTATAAGTCTCTAGTAGGCAATGAACCTCTTGTGAGTAGTGTGCTCAGGTAGTGAGCCCTAACTGGCAAGTGCCATTTTGTAATTCTTTATTCTTTTAATAGAGAATACAATCTTGGGTTAATCACCCCATGCTTTTCTCCCTTAACAGGGTTTCCACATAAAAATCCTTGTGTTATGTGTGTTGATTTCATTTTAGTTCTTATGATTGCTTATTCTTTCATGCTTTGATTTATCACTAAATGTTAAGACAAGAAAAGGAAGTAAAAGTAAGAAAGTTTTGAGATAACTGATTCACCCCCACTCTCAGTTATCCACCTTGTTTCCAACAATTGATATCAGAGCCAAGTTCCTTAGAAAAATCCTAACAACTTAAGGAGGATCTGGGAATCTCAATGGATGCATATGGTATGAAAAAGCAACTACAGTCTACCTTAGATGATCTTGAACAATCCCAATCTGAAGTCAATGATTTGAGAGAGTGACTTAAGCAGGCTGATGATTTCATCAATGAGCTAAAAGAAAAACTTAGTAATTCTGTGAAAAAGAGAAAAGAACTACTTTAGAAGTTAGCAGATCAGAATGAAACCAATAGTACTGATGATGACCTAAATGAGAAAACAAAGCTTTGTGAAAAGTTGTCAAAAGAAGTTGTTATGATAAGACATGAAATGGAATTAGGGGTTATGAAATTCACCCAAGAAATTGAAGAGAAGAGAAAGACTGAAGATAACTTAAAATAATCCCTTAAGGAGAAAATAGAAGACTGCCACAAAATAGACAGAATAATCAGACATCTTGAGTCTGATCTTGAAAAAGCCAGATACAATGAAGAACAACTTGAGAGCTAGATTGACGCTCTTAAACAAGATCTTAAAACTACAAATGAATACAAAGAAAAATTCAAGATAAGCTCAACTTAACTTGAAGTTCTTCTTGAAAGTCAAAAGAGGGTAGATGATAAGCGTGGCTTGGGATATGTGAAAGGTGAAAGCTCTGGATCTAGTAAAAAAAAATTTGGGTCAGGAAGACAAACAAACATGCCTAGAAGACCTCTGGTAAGACAACCTAATGCTCAAAGATGTCCATCTTTCAATGGAAACTACTTCAACTACAACAAATTTGGTCATAAAGCAACTCAGACCAGAAACAGGATGAATCAGAATAATCCATCTTTCTTCGGTCAATGTTTTAATTGCAGAAGGTATGGTCACAAATCTCATTAATGCAGATGTACACAAATGAACAATTCTTTCAATGGTAGATGCTTTACATGCAATAGAATGGGGCACATGGATAATTAGTGTAGATCAAGAGGATATCAACCAAATAAGCAAAGAAATGTTGTGTGTTACAATTGCAATAAATCTGGTCATATAGCTAGATTTTGCAAGAGCAAAAATCATGATGGAAAAGGTCTAGTGAAACATGATCAGAAACAAGACAAAGGCAAAGTGAATGCGGATGAGATTCAGAAGGAGATGAGCAAGACTTGGGTAAAGAAGAGTGTGATGAACATTGACGATGGGTCTGCACTAGAATTTGGTGCTGATAGTTCTTCTAGAAACTAAAAAGTGAGCTCTGGCTCAGGGGGAGCTACAGAAAAGACTAAATTTTCCCCCAGCCAGTTAGTAAGTGCCTGAAATCAGCAAACTAAGGAAGAATCAGAGGTTGCAGATTAAAGGGCTTTTAAAGGTTCATCTGAAAAACTAGTTAAAAGTTGAGAAATCCACTTTTTGAAGAAGTTATGGATAGATCAGGTTCTAACAGCTATCCGATAAAAATAGAATTACACAAACAGGTCTGGTATGATCTGAAAATACAATCTTATGGTCTGTAGATTTAGAGACATGTTTTCAAAGGCTAAAGTTATGTTGTCAACTCACTTAGATGATAATTTGAGGATCTGCACAATGATTCATTAGAAATTCACTCAAAATAGGGTAACCAGATGACTTAAAGTGTGCATTTATTATAATGAGGAATTAGATTTTTGTGCAAGGATAAAAGGATTTCAATTAGTCATTTACAACACTTTGTACTCACAAAGAAGAGAAAAGAGATTTGAGAAGAGATCTTGCAGATTGTACAAGTTAAAGCTAAAGATCGAAATCAAGCAGAAATTTGCTCCGACAGTTGTAACAAACCCTAAGGTGAAAAAGGTATTTCTTCTCTATAAAATCTCTCCAAATTTCATTACTAGAATGGCTACTCCTATGGTTGTGAATGTCACTAAGAGGCCAAGACCAAAATTCAAGAAACACCCACACAAATCTATAGAAGTTGATCCCTCTGATGCGTTTTCTAGTATCCCTTATGGTGTTCTGCATGTAGAAGATATTAGGGTTTACATTCATGCAAACATTGAAGACTTTGGAGACTTAGAATTGATGGAAATATATCGTAAATAGTTGAGAACTAAGAATTTTGATCTCAAACCAGAATTCAAGGCCCTAAAAGACAAGCACTTCGCACATTGCATTCATTTTCTATCTTTTGTCGAGGATGAATGGGTCCGGTATGTGTTGAGTAGGATGCATGATAACTTTATGTGGTTAATGAGACCATTGAAGATAAGCAAAGATGCCATTAGGGCTGTAACTAGACTTCACTCAATTGGTGGGTTGCTTACACTCAAATCTGTGAAAAATCAAACCGTAACAGAAGCCACCAGATCAAAATATGACAAGAGGCCAATGACTATAGATGATATTACTAATCCAGATGTCAAGTTTGCATCAATTGTAATTGGCTACAAGATTTACCACTCAAATAGGGAAAATTTGGTATTCAGTACAACAATCTATACTGCATATCAGATGGCGAAATAAAATGCAAATTATGACTTGTGTGAGCTTCTATTGAATCAACTAATGCAGAATTTGCAAAAGATTAAGAAAGATAAGAAAAATTCCTTCAAGTATGGCAATCTGATGTTGTGTCTATTCTTCTATTTCATGAATGAGTTACCAGGATCAAAAGGTCTAATCTGGACAAATGATAGACCTATTGCAATTCAAATCAGAGATTATTTGTATGGACTTGGTGATGCACAAGCCCAGAAGACAGCTCTCTGGGGCTACTTCAAGAATTTCCAGAGCATGATGCATGCTAGAGAAAGAATACCAAAATCAATAGTGGAGAAATACAAAAACATAGTTTGCTTCATGGTTGATACAGATCAATGCCTAATGGAGGTAGTTGAGTCAAGAAATGTATGGGTGATGCCCCTGGGTTATGAAGTTGATGAAAACATATTAGAGGTACATATTCAACACTTGCTAAGCTAACCCAAGGACATTGAGGCAGAGAGGTTTGGCACCTCTGATGAGCTAAACATAAAAATACATGTTGAATTAAGGAAGCCTGAGTCAAAAAGAAAAGTGAGGAAGGAGGTTAAAGAAATTGCTAAAAGGTTTGGCTTAACAAAGGAGGCAGTAGATGCTAATAGAGAAAGAATAGATAAAATTGAAAGGGAAAGGGAAGAAGCAAAGAAAAAAAGTGTATTGGTAGAAGCCTCTACTTGGACAAGATCTACCAGGAGTTCTACCCCTGTCTCTCCTAAAAGCTCAAAGAGTACAAAACTGGCAACCAAACCATCTATTACAAGAGAGAAGAGAAAGAAGTCCACAAGAACATATGTGAGCCTTAAGGATGATGAAGAAACAAAATCTGATGTAGAGGTCAGAGATTTGAAGAAAGCCAAGAGCAAACCTTCCAAGACTGATAGGACTGATGAGGAGAAAAAGATAGAAGTGTTTGTTGAGAAACCCACTCTCTCAATTGAAGACATCATTAAGGCAGTCACTATGGATGGAAATCTGTAGCCGGTAATAGAATTCTATGATGAATACAATGATGCAGACAAGAGAATTCTTAAGGAAGCAATGGTAAGATACCTAAAAATTTATAACAAAGCCTTCATTGAAATAGTTTCCTTGATTCCTAAGAGCTTAGAAGAAGTTTTGGAGTCAAGAAAAGAAAGTGCAAAAGCAAAAGACTTGGAGACTCGGGAATAGATAGTGATACAGTTATGTCCAACTATCACTCAAAAACAAATGGACATGGTTTTCAAGGATGCCAAAGAAGAATTTCGATGCAAGTCCAGAATGAATAAGCTCATGCTTGGAGAAACTAACCAAGTACCTGACGAGACAAAAGAAATTCTCTGGTGTGCCTTAAAAAGCTTCAATCTTTCCATTGTAGAAGAAGTAAATGAAGAGCCTTCTAACATGAATGTGAAAGGATTAAAGAAAACTGATGAAGAGCCTTCTAACATGGATGTTGAAGGATTAAATAAAATTGATGAAGAGCAATCTGAGGCCTTAGACTCCTCTGTTCTGAAAGCGGAAGTGTAGAAAGAAGAAACAAATTCTGTTGGTAGCAATAAGCAAATCAGTCCAGATACCCCCAAAGAAAAGGAAGTTAGGAATACAAGAGACACTGTAGAAGTAGTACAAAGTTTCTTGGACAAGGAAGTTGTGTAATTAGATGAACTAGAGTTAATACAAGGACCACTGAATTTGGACTGTCTCTCTCCAGTTCAAATAATGAAGATAGCATCTTTTGCTCAGGCCAAAGCCAAAGAAAAACTCCTAAACTCTCATATGGAGGACTATGAGCTACTAAGTATTGCATCTGAAATGATGGAGAAGATAATGCCCTCATATCAGAAGGATCCATCTACCTCTCCATTCGGTAATTTGAAGAACCTAGTTAATTCTGTCAATACACACTTTTAGTCTTTAGAAAAATCAGTAGAAACTAAGGTCCGTAATGAGTTCTTGGGAAAAAGATTTAGTGAGGTACAAGGGGTAATTGCTAATGATAGAAAAACCCTAGACATTGGCATAAAGAGCATTGAAAATGCTCTTAAAGATGGTGGAGACATATACAAATTTTGTTTTTCCTGGCCCAAAGTTACATAGGACATTGAGAAGAAAATGAAAGAACATGAAGGAAAATTGACAAATCTATCTTAGAATTTTGATCCTCTCACTGTCTCTCTGGTAAGTCAAAAATGCCAAGAAGATGTTATAATAAATGAAATTAAGAAACTGGGTAAGGAGAAGAAGAATATAATGGATAGAATGGGTCAACTCAGAGGGATAATCATCCCTAAGTTAGAGGCAATGCATGATGCTTTAGCAAATGCTCTAAGTACAACCCAGACCAGTGATCCAATAGATTTGAAGAGGGCAAAAGCATAAGCATTTTTGTTAAGTGGACACATCTCCATTTTGGATAGTATGAAAAGAAGTTGGGCCACAGAGCTTGTGTAGTTGAAGACTACATTTGCAAATATACTCAAGTATATGTAAGTTTATCATATCGATTGGATGTACATATGCAGCCTTATATAATAACTTTTGCACATTTTTGGTTGGCGGATCCCACCCTTTTCCATTGATGTCAAAGGGGAAGTAAAGAGTAGTGAAAAATGAGGAATCCAACATTAAGGGAGCACCGGTAAGTAGTGTGGAGAAATGGAGCACAAGCAAAGGTGGAGTCACAATGACACTTTTCACTAAGTGTTTCCATCAATGCCAAAGGGGGAGATTGTTGGCAAGAGGCACTGCTAGAATTCATAAGTGTTGTCATTGATGGCAACAAAGTAGATCCCACACATCCGTAGTGCACAAATTACTCATATCAGAAGTTAGAATGAAGATAGGTTGATCCAGTAGTCAAGAACAAAGTATTTGTTAGGGTCTGATAGATTGAGTCTGGAACTCTCTGATGGCAAAACCTAGCATGTTGTGGATTTGGGTGAGTAGTAAGAAGTATTTGAACTATTGTATTCTAGAGATTTAGCCTCCAGAGACTAAGCATATGAAATATATGAGCATCCAAGTATCAGACTTTTGTTAGACAGTGCAGGCAGAGGAAGAACTGGTCAACAGGGTATCAGACCTCAATCTGGATGTGCAGAATGTGTTGATCAAGTAACTTGAGGTGTTATATGTCTTTGGCCAACTTAGGTAATGATTTCTATGCCTAAGATTTTGGTGCACATCATCTATCAAGTATGAATTCAGCTGACAGAACAATATCTTGCAAATATCCTAAGTGTTCTTGTTGCCGACTAGAAAGTTGATTGAAATCCATGATACAGATATATATACCCAATGGATTCAAGCTTGTAAGTGAAGGGTAGAGATATGTGTATGGATTAAGTGTGAATAAAAGCATAGAGAATTGTGAAGGCAGTAATCCAAGACTGAAATGTGACAAGAGAGTAATACTAAGCAAAGGAAGAATGAAATGTGCTAGATCAGTATACTAAGCCTAACCAGAACTAAACTATTGCATATGTGGATGCCATTCATTAGTTCAAATACATTGTTATCATCTGTAAGTCTCTAGTAGACAGTGAGCCTCTTGTGAGAAGTGTGCTCGGGCAGTAAGCCCTAACTGGCAAGTGCCATTTTGTACTTCTTTATTCTTTTAACAGAGAATACAATCTTGGGTTAATCACCCCGTGGTTTTTTCCCTTAACAGGGTTTCCACGTAAAAATCCTTGTGTTATGTGTGTTGATTTCATTTCAATTCTTATAATTGCTTATTCTTTCATGCTTTGATTCACCCCCCCTCTCAGTTATCCACCTTGTTTCCAACAAGTACTTGACACAATAAAGAGTAGAGAAGACCCAGATGGTTCGTTGGATTAATTTGTAAGTATGCATAAAACTTTCCTAGATGGTTACTTGTACTTTGTTTTGTATATAAAAAGTAGTATGAATTGCTTCCCTCTAGTATATTTATGTTTAGTCAATTTTTCTTTTTGATGCTTCTCACAGGAGGTCACAACTCCAGTCCATCCAACTACGGACAAAGAAGCTAGAGAAAGGATGATGGAGAGTGATCATCAGATGACAGTAAGTGATCGATTACATATGTGATGTTATATATTTCATGTACATTTTGTTATAGTAATGTGGATATTGTTTGATTGTATTAATAGGTGGAGCTGCATGATCTTGAACTATCGAAGAGGGGCTGCCAATTATTTCATAAAAGTCCATAGGAAAGTAGTTTTGGGACAAGCAGTGGTATGAACTTGAGCATCGAAGGCCTCATGTTTCATTTGATTTGTTTTCTATGGTATACATTTGATGCTTGCATCATCATCATGTTATGCTTCATGGGGTTAGATCTAAGTAATGGATGAAGTTGATCCTTATTGGTCTTATTCCTGTTCACTCATGTTTCACTCATGTTATATCAATATTGATGTCACAGGGTTTGGATGTTAGTTCACAACATTCATGTTTATCATGTTACAATAGTAGGACATAGTTGCTTATGTCATTGGTTCATGCCATTGTATCATTGGATTTGGTTGTGGTTCTTCATCATAACATGTCATGCTTTCAGGAGTTGGATTGGGTTGTGGTTCTTCCTCATGACAGGAGTTTGTTCATGTCTTCATGCTTCTTTGTCCTCCATGTCTTCAGTGTTCTTAGTATCTTCATGTGTCAAAGATTTCTTCAATGTCCTCATGATGTTTATGTTGATCACAAAATATGGTGTTAAGCACCTCAATCATTTGGGGCAGTAGGCTATTGACAAAGTCCCTTAAGATCCCTAAGACAGAAAAACTACCAAATTTTGACATAGGTTTTCTTAGAATTTGTGGTAGATGGGAACATTTCATTTGGACCTACAGGTGTACATGAGGTCTGTCCACAATAACCTCTCTTGGTTTTGGTCAACTCTAGTATATTTGACCGTGTCGAAATCAAACACATTCTTACAAAATGCTTCAGTTTCATGCAGTAGAAAGGAGCTAGGAGTGATCTTTTTCATTCCATAGCTTGTGGGGCTAAACGGACTATGCCAACACATTGGGGTGGGTAGGTAAATGCTAGGGGAGGTCTCATTTCATGTACCAAGTGGCCCAATCGTTCGAGGCAGCAGACTATCGGTAAAGTCCCTTAAGATCCCTAAGACGCAAAAATTGCCAAACTTTGATGGAGCAGTTCTCAAAATTCACGGTAGCTGGGAATGTTTCATTTAGACCTACAAGTTCACATGGGGTCTATCTACAATAACCTCTCTTGGTTTTGGTCAACTCTAGTGCGTTTGACCATGCTAAAATCAAATGCATTCTTGCAAAATGCTTCAATTTCATGCAGTAGAAAGGTGCTAGGAGTGACATTTTGCATTCCATAGCTCATGGGGCTGAATGGACTGCTCCAACACATCAGTGTGGATGGGTAAATGCCAGGGGAGGTCTTGTTTCATGTGCCAAGTGCCCCAATCATTCAGGGCAACAGGCTATCAGCAAAGTCCCTTAAGATCCCTAAGATGCAAAAACTGCCAAACTTTGATGGAGCAATTCTCAAAATTTATGGTAGCTGGGAACATTCTATTTGGACCTACAGGTGCATGTGGGGTTCATCTACAATAACTCAATTTTTTTAACTCCTATCTATTTGATCGTACTAGAAACAAACGCATTCTTGCAAAATGCTTCAATTTCATGCAGTGGAAAGGTTGTCAGGTGCAATATTTCTTGATGTTCTCATCATGGGGGTGAACTAACTAAGTCAACATGTCGGGGTGGGCAGGTAATGGTAGAGGTCTAGTTTCATGTGCCAAGCATCCCAGTCATTTGGGGCAGTAAGCTACCGACAAAGTAGAAAGTTGCTAACACTAAAATTTAACATTCGATATGTCTTGGGGGAAAAATGCCTACACCAACATGTCTGTGTGGGTGGGTAAATGCTAGGGGAGGTCTTGTTTCATGCACCAAGTGTCTCAGTAGTTCTGGGCTGCAAGCTATCGGCAAACTCGAAAGGTGCTAGGAGTGACATTTTACATTCCATAGGTTGTGGGGCCGAACGAACTTTGCCAATGCATCGCGGTGGGTGGGTAAATTCTAGGGGAGATCTCATTTCATGTACCAAGCACTGCAGTCGTTCAGGGCAGCAAGCTATCGGAACAGTCCCTTAAGATCCCTAAGATGAAAAAACTACCAAACTTTGACGGGCAGTTCTCAAAATTTGTGGAAGCTAGGAACATTCCTTTTAGACCTATAGGTACATGTGGAGTTCATCTACAATAACCTCTCTCAGTTTTGTTCAACTCCTGTCCATTTGACCATGCCGGAATTAAATGCATTCTTGCAAAATGCTTTAGTTTCATGCAATGGAAAGGTTGCTAGGTGCCATATTTTTTGTTCTGCTCATCATGGAGCCAAACATACTATGCCAACACATCGGGGTGGGTGGGTAAATGGTAGGGAAGGTCTCATTTCATGTGCCAAGCATCTAGTCATTTTGGCCTGTAAGCTACCGACACCTAGCATCTTTCAAGTTTCTAGTAGCTTGCAGCCCAGCTAAGACACTTGGCGTACAAAATGAGACCTCCCCTAGCATTTAACCATCCACCTCGACGTGTTGGTGTAGTCCATTCAGACCTATGATGAGCAAAACAAAAAACATGGCACCTGACAACCTTTCCATTGCATGAAACTAAAGCATTTTGCAAGAATGCATTTGATTCTGGCATGGTCAAACAAATAGGAGTTGAATGAAACCAAGAGAGGTTATTCTAGAAGGACTCCACATGCACCTATAGGTCCAAACAAAATATTCCTACATGTCACAAATTCTGAGAACTGCCCCATCAAAGTTTGGTAATTTTTTCATCTTAGGGATCTTAAGGGACTTTGTCGGTAGCCTGCTACCCCGAATGATTGTGGCACTTGGCACATGAAATGAGACCTCCCCTGGCATTTACCCACCCACCCTGATGTGTTGGGAAATTCTGTTTAACCCCACAAGCTATGGAATGCAAAATGTCACTCCTGCAGCTTTCGAGTTTGCCAGTAGCTTGCAGCCCGGAACAACTGAGACACTTGGCACACAAAATGAGACCTCCCTAAGCATTTACCCACCCACCTTGATGTTTTGGTGTAGTCCTTTTGGCCCCATGATGAGCAGAACAAAAAACATGGCACCTAGCAACCTTTTCATTACATGAAATTGGAGCATTTTGCAAGAATGTGTTTGATTTTGGCACGGTCAAATAGATAGGAGTTGAATGAAACCAAGAGAGGTTATTATAGATAGACTCCAATGCACCTGTAGGTCCAAACAGAACATTCCCAGCTACCACGAATTCTGAGAACTACCCCATCAAAGTTTGGTAGTTTTTTCATCTTAGGGATCTTAAGGGACTTTACTGATAGCCCGCTGCCTTGAATGACTACAGCGCTTGGCACACAAAACAAGACCTCCCTTGGTATTTACCCACCCACCCCAATGTGTTGGTGAAGTTCGTTCGACCCCACAATCTGTGGAATGCAAAATTTCATTCCTAGCACCTTTCAAGTTTGTCGATAGCTTGTAGCCTGGAATGACTGAGACACTTAGCACACAAAACAAGACCTCCCCTAGAATTTACCCACCCACCTAGATGTGTCGGTGCAGTCATTTTTCCCCCAAGACCTATGGAATGCAAAATTTTAGTGTTAACAACTTTCTACTTTATTGGTAGCTTACAGCCCCAAACAACTAGGATGCTTGGCACACGAAACCATACCTTCCCTACCATTTACCCGCCCACCCCGATGTGTTGTTGCAGTTGGCTCACCCCCATGATGAGCAAATCAAAAAATATGGCACCTGGAAACCTTTCCACTGCATGAAACTAAAGCATTTTGCAAGAATGCGTTTGATTCTGGCACGGTCAAACAGACAGGAGTTGAATGAAATTGACAGATTTTATTGTAGAAAGACCCTACATGCACCTGTAGGTCCAAACAAAATGTTCCCAGCTACCATGAATTCTGAGAATAGCTTCATCAAAGTTTGGCAATTTTTTCATCTTAGGGATCTTAAAGGACTTTGCCGGTAGCCTACTACCCCAAATGACTGGGGTGCTTGGCACATGAAATGAAACCTCCCTTGGCATTTACCCACCCACTCTGATGTATTGGCGAAGTCCATTCAACCCCACAAGCTATGGAATGTAAAATTTCACTCCTAGCACCTTTCCACTGCATGAAACTGAAGCATTTTACAAGAATGTGTTTGATTCTGAATTAGTCAAATATACTAGAGTTGAACAAAATTGAGAGAGGTTATATTGGATGAACCCCACATGCAACTGTAGGTCCAAACAGAACATTCCCAGTTTCCATGAATTCCAAGAACTGCTCTGTCAAAGTTTGGCAGTTTTTTCGTCTTAAGGATCTTAAGGGCTACACCCATTTTATCCTTCCTCATGCATAAAACAATAATATGATGTTGTAACAAAGTTGATCTTGAGTTGGGAGAGATTTGTACATCCATTATTGTACATCATAGCTTCTTTTTCTTGCATCACTCAAATATTTTCAAGGCCTTTCCATGGTTTCCTCTTACTAATCTAGCCAACCAGGACCTTGAAAATGGTGTAATAGTAACATATAAGGCTAAGAAATTAGGTAAAAGATCCATGTGATCATCTATTTTTAGTTTTAACATATTTTTCTATCATCATTGACCATTGTATCTATGCATGTGTAGGTATATCAGTTAGTTTAGTCAAAGAGACTCCAAATTCATCATGTTTCAGGCCTTCATGTCTTGACATTATGACTATCTCAAAATGGTCTTTCATAATTTTAATAGTCCTCTTTAGTGTCTTGGGCTAGGACATTCCTTATGCACCTATTCATGATGATTTGTATGCATGACACAACAATATTTTAAAATTTTCTAATTGTCCTTTGTTACTACATGATGGTGGTTACCTTGATCGACTATATGGGGGATTGTCTTCATGGGGGTTTGAAGCTTAAAAACAATCATCACAACATCTACCATGGTCCAAGAAGGTAAAATCCATTCCCAATTTGAAACTACTCGCAAAGGGCTTCATTCAAGTCATGATTGTTGTCTTCACATGTCTTCCTCTAGACTTTGGGACAACAGTTATTACTTTTTCCTTGGGTCAAGAAAATGAACTACAGATTGATTTTTAAGAAGTTATGAACCTTATGCATGTTTAGGACAACCTGGGCATCATAAAAATGAGTTTTATCAAACATACAACAGCCATGAACATGAAGAACAAGTTGCAGATTTGGTTGAGAAAATGGGTATAAATCAAGCTAGTCTTTCATCACAAGGGGAGGTGCATGATATTTGTGCATTTGTATGTGAAGCACTAGAATAATCATGATGAGGCTCATCATCATCATTTATAAGGACTTTTGTAATTGCAACTGCCCTTGTAGACATGTGTGCAAAGTGTGGAAGCATAGACATGGCACGTGAACCGTTTGGCATGATGCCCCAAAGAAATGTCGCTTCATTGAATGCAATGATTGCAAGATATGAATAAAATGGATTTTTTGATAAGGCTTTGGAAACTTTCAAGAAAATGAAATTGGCAGGTGTAAAGCCAAATTCCAAAACCTTCGAAATGGTATCTTTGGAACACGGTATAGACATCCATCAAAGCGTAAAGCATACAGGAATTTTGTCAAATGTCATAGTTGTAAGTACCCTGCAAGACATGTATGCAAAATGTGGAAGCATATACAACGAACGTTCAAACTATTTGACACGATGCCTCAAAGAAATGTTGTCTCATGGAATGTAATGATTGCAAGATATGCATGAAATGGATTTGTTGAAAAGACTTTAGAAACTTTTCAACAAGTAAATGCAATTAGCATGTGTAAAGCCAAATTACACAACCTTTGCTAACATCCTCCCTATCTGTACAAAAATATAGAATGTTTGGAATGGCGTATCGACATCCATCAAAGCATAAAAGATATAGGAAATTTGTCGCATGTTGTAATTACAGCTGCCCTTGTAGACATGTATGCAAAGTGTGGAAGCATAGATAAGGCATGTGAACTATTTGGCATGATGTCCCAAAGAAATGTCACCTTATTGAATGCAATGATTTCAAGATATGAACAAAATAGATTTTTTGATAAAGCATTAGAAAATTTCAAGCAAATGCGATTGGCGGGTGTAAAGCAAAATTCCACAACATTAGCCAGTATCCTCCTTGCCTATGCCAAAATGGACATTCATCAAAAGGATAAAACATATGGGAATTTTGTTAGATGTTTTAGTTGCAACTACCCTCAGAGACATGTATACAAAGTGTGGAAGCTTAGACAAGGCACGTGAATTGTTTGGCATGATGCCCCAAAGAACTGTCATCTCATTGAAAGCAATGATTGCAAGATATGAACAAAATAGATTTTTTGATAAGGCATTAGAAACTTTCTAGCAAATGTGATTGGTGGGTGTAAAGAAAAATTCCATAACCTTAGCTAGTATCCTCCTTGCCTATGCCAAAATGGACATCCATCAAAAGGATAAAACATATGGGAATTTTTTTAGATGTTGTAGTTACAACTACCCTTAGAGACATGTATGTAAAATGTGGAAGCATAGACAAGGCACATTAACTGTTTGGCATGATGCCTCAAAGAAATGTTGCCTCATGGAATACAATGATTGCAAGATATGAACAAAATGGATTTTCTGATAAGCCTTTAGAAAGTTTCAAGAAAATGCAATTGGCAAGTGTAAAGCCAAATTCCAAAACCTTAGAAATTGTATGTTTGGAGCACGATATAGACATCCATCAAAGCATAAAGGATATAGGAATTTTGTCAAATGTCATAGTTGTAAGTACCCTGCAAGACATGTATGCAACTTGTGTGGAAGCATATACAACAAACATGAACTGTTTGACATGATGCATCAAAGAAATGTTGTCTCATGGAATGCAATGATTGCAAGATATGCACAAAATGGATTTTTCATAAGGCTTTAAAAACTCTCAAGCAAATGCACAAAAATAAATTTCAACCATTTATACAAATTTTGGCACATCTAAAACCAAATTGCACAACCTTAGCCAACTTCTTCCTTGCCTATGCTATAATGGTATCTAGAGAACATGGTGTGGACAACCATCAAAGCATAAATGATATAGGAATTTTGTCACATGTATTGTATTTACAAAGTTGCCCTTGTAGACATGTATGGAAAGTATGGAAGCATAGACAAGGCACGTCAACTAATTGAAATGATGCCTCAAAGAAATGTACAGTCCCACAGAATTCAATGATTGCAAGATATGCATAGAATGGATTATTTGAAAATGATTTATAAACTTTCAAGCAAATGCAATTGGCAAATGTAAATCCAGATTCCTATAACAATAATTGATTATCATATTAAATATTTAATATAAACTGTCATATTGTTGGGTGAATATTTTGTCGTTTAGCTAACTAATGAAAAAATGGTTATATCGCCACAGCTATGATGAGACTGAGTCTCTCCTCTCAGCAAGGGGAGGTTCCCTCTAGGTAATGAGCTCTTTCTAACAAACAAATTTTAATACTTAAATAAACTAAAACTATTCTTGGGGTGTTTCCATCGCATCCTATTCTCTTTTTTCAGAATAGATGTTTATCTCTTACAAAATAACAACTTCACAATAGATGATATTTGATAATTCTTGAATCGAGACAAACCATAGGAACGCAAAGTTTTCTATCATTTGGCTTATTTCTAACAAACAAACTTAATTGAATTTAAATGTAGCCCAAAGTCTCCACTTTCACCCAATATGATATAACTAACTTGAACACAACAGTTTATAGCACAAAGTCTCTAAACAATTCCGTTCCCACAAATAAACACAAACTCCCGCAATGAGAAAAATAGCGAAAGTCTATTCAACCAAAACAAGAACACTCATCTCAAATTTCAATAAACCCCACAATTCCAACAATGATTCAATATAATATAACACCAATGACATAAGAACACTGATATCATAAAACAATATGATTCAACTCAAAGTTTGATACTCAAATTGCCTGCTTATATTGATATTCACTTGAAAAATATGATAAACATAAAAGCTTAAAGTCTTGAAATGCTTTCCAATTTGGCAGAGGTTATTTGCAATAGAAAAAAGATGATATTTACAATGGGGGTCCTCTTTATTTATAAGAGAAACCGAGAGCAAAAATAGGAATTTATCCTAACTGCTTTGACTTATTCAAAAAAAAGAGTCCTATTTGACTTAGGACTTCCTTTGCCTCACATGTAATTACATTTTAGAAAATTACATATGATTATGTCCACAAAAAAATTCAAATTACATATACAAGAATAAAATAAACTAAGGTATCAGCTTCCTCCATCATTCTTCTTTATAAAGTTCTAGTACATGGCCTATATAGCCATCATTTCACATGCATCTGACTTAGCTGTATTTTCTAAGATAGTGCGGGCCTGAAGAATTTCATCTTTTACTACCTTTATTGCCATCTCATGTTTGTCAAGATTGTCCTTCAAGTTCTCAAAAGTCAAATGTTGATCATAAAGATTATCCATGGAAAGTACTGAGGGCACTTCATCTTTGAATTTCCTTTGAACCATCTTTTCAAAGGAGCTTATCATTTCATCTATTGAAAGGAACTTATGATCTTCACCCGTGAGGGTGCATGGGAGTTCTTCCAACCTATATAGAAGTGTGACATCGCTGTCTTCACTAGTTTCACAAGCTTGACATAGATCCTCAAGTAAACCTTTTATTATATGGATGCGATGAACCAGAGACTCCTTAGTTTTAAGATATGATTCCCTATTTGCAATGACCTGATGGTGATCAGATTCTTTATCTTAATCTTTTTCATCTCTATCCACTCCTCCAAGCTCTCTTCCTGATCTTGCATATCTTGGGAAAGTAAGTCAACCATGTTATCAAACTCGGCTTTGGATTTATCCATCTTTTCTTTTCTTTCTATAGTGGTCTTCAGTAGAACTCGCCCTTGAGCTAGCAAATGTTCCACAATATCTCCTACCACTCTTCCTCTGGCTTGAGCTTTTTCAACCTTCTGTATTAGAGGATCTTCTAAAGTCACTGCCATGGGTTCCACAATTTTAGATGACTTTACTATTTTTTGAAGAACAACATCAAGTTGTTCTGCTTTAGCTTTATACTATTCTTTTTCCTTTTTGACTTCATCATATTTTTTAAGCAAGGTGCTGGCAATAGTTTGAAAATCTACTTTTATGCCTTCATGAGTTAGCTTTCCTAACTCAACCCTTGAGATGACATAATCATTCATGTCAAAATTGTCAATAGTAGCATCCTCTGGTGGCTTAGCAATCTCTGCATATCTGATCCCTTTTTCATTGATAAGCCTAGAAATAGTCCTAGGCTTTTTCTTTAGAGTCTTTGATTTCATAGGTAATAGCTTCTCTATATCAATTTCATTTGGTGAAAGAGCTTGCTTCTTTCTCTTGGGAGTATATGCAGACAACCATGGGGGAAGCACAGAAGCACTAATAGTCAAAGATGAATCCACTACTTGTTTTGCCGGATCCATATTTACACATCTTATGGTAACAACAGGACCTGTGTCAACAACTTTTTTTGAAACGTCCAGAAGATTTTCTAAAACATATTGTTCACCAATATCAAAAGACAAAGAAGATAAACTTGGGATAGAACCAGAGGAATCAAACATGGTCCCAAAACTAATTCTTATAGAAGTAGGGGTATTATCAAAAGAAACAATGAAAATAGGTGAAATAGGAACACTTGAAACTACTGGAAAACTACCAGAAATAGGAGCATGAGGAAGGGGTGTAGAAACTTGTGATTTAGTGGGAAGATCTTTCTTAGGGGACTGATGTGGATCACCAAGTTGTTCCTTTTCTACAGTCTCATCCTTGCCTTGTTCAGTTTCGTCTTCCTCGTCAGATTTATCAGACACTTCTATTTGTTGGGTATCCTTAGATTTCTGAATATTTTGCTTTTCAGTCCCAACATCTTCAACCTCCATTTGCTCAACATTTTTATCTTCAACACCTGATTCAGTGACATTAGAGGTTTGTGCAACTTGTTTCTTCTTCCCTCCCTTGGATACAAACTTAATTTTTGGCTTTCGTATTTGGAGGAAGAAGGGGTGTCACTCTTATTCTTGGTCCTGTTTTCTAGTTTCTTGCCTTTTTGCTCCTATGCTTCAGTCTCTAACCCTGTGAGAAATTCCTTCAATTTGATCCCTTTGATTTCCAACCATATATTTGTGTTAGCCACGATCAGTTGAAATCTTTTCCTTATGGATGTTTCCTCTTTAACTGACCATTTCACCTCTAGAAGAGGTGATACTTCAACATTCTCAGTGTTATATTTGGGGTCTAGAACATCCCCATCATCTTCTATTCCATCTGGAATATCTACAAGGCCCAACTCTTCAATCTGACTCAAATGAAGTCTGTAGTAGTCTAACTTCCTAATCTCATTCTCTGTCCTGAGATCAGCCCAAATATTTCCACCATAGGCACATGAAAAGTTGACTTTCTTTTGATCTTATCTTGTACTCTCTTGACGTCAAAACGTCCCTTTTCTTGAAAGTTTTCATAGTGACCAGCTATAATTTAGAATCAACTATTTTTGCCTTGTTAGCTAATTGAACTGAGTACCTTCTAGTTTCAACATGAAACTTTATCCCTAACTTTTTCAGCTCCATTTGTTTATTATGTACTACAATCAGCTGTCTACATAATTCCAAGAGGACAATACGATCACTGGGATATCATGGAACAATATAAGGGTAGCCAAGATAATACCATACTCTGAGATATGTGAAAGTAGGGAATTGTAAGAACAAGCAACCAAAAGAATTCACAACTTCCCAAGCTTCATCTGAGACCCTCTTCTGAACAAGTTCATTATCCCATAAGCACATGAATACTGAAAATAAGGCATCATTAACCCTACGAAAATAATGGATTGATCCCTTCAGAGTAATTTGAGGATAATACTCATACACAGGAACCAATCTCCTATCACCAACCTGAGTCAGACCGGGAAAGCTCCTCATGCTAGCAACAACATATACAAGATATAAGGTCATATAGAATTTGAATGTTGTGTTGACCCTTACCAATTGTTCATGTAATGCATTACTGATCTGCTCTCCCCAGAATATTCTCTGTGTGCCTCGAAGAATCACCTTGATGTATGTGTACATCCATTCTTGAAACTTGGAGGAAGAAGGAAGTCCTCTGATAAGACTCAAAAGTATGATCAAATCACAAACTTCCTCTACAAAGTCACTCCTAAGGAGATCCTTCGGCCATCTGGTCAGATTACTTCAAGGAATTTTTAACCATTTATTGTTTATGTACCTTCTTGCAACTTCCACATCTGTATCATAGTCTTTTTGCCCTTAAGAAAAATCAATCTGTCCAATGTTTTCAATAGGTGGACACATGAAGATTTTATTAAGAAATTCTGCATCCAACCTCATGATCACATTCCCTTGGGAATCTATGACAACCCTAGTGTCCTTCTTGTAATGGCTAGCCACCTGAAGAACAAACTCAGGTTTATGGGCAGTAACTGGAAATGAGGCAACCAAGTGAATATTATTGTCAATGATCTTTTGCATGTGTCTGGAAGGATTTGTCTATTTAGTTCTGTCCATAAATTCTGCCATATCCACATGTCATATTTCTATATCCCTGATTTCGTTAACATTTGACTGCACTGAAGTGACATGGAAGACCTCTTGGTATTTGTACTTCATGATTTAGGCTTTGGATGGAGACAGCTCTGACATCAGCTCTGAAAAGAAATCTGGAAGAGATATCTACCACAAATGTTTGTTGGAAACTACAAAAGGCCATGATCTCATAGTTAGGGCAAAAATGGATAAACTGGGAAACTACATGTCGATGATCATGAATAGGAAAGCATGTGTTGAAGGGCTTGAGTGTGCGCAAATCAAGGTAAAGGGCGAAAGTGGGTTAACAGGTCTTGAAAGGCAAATTTTCCCAGTGTTAGGAAAAATTCAGGAAAATGTGCACGAGTAGTCAAAATGACCACTCCTTCATGAAGGACTATTTACATATGTAAAGTTGGTCATTTTGACTACTATTACATGTTTTTAGGAAGGGTTGTTACAACTCTCATGCAAAGTCGGTGAAAAATACTGCCTTTACATGTATTTGGAAAAATATAAGTTTAAATGTAGGGGCGTTCAAAATGACCGCCCTTACATCAGGGTAAAATTTGAGTCTTTGAAGCATATGCGAAGTCAACAAAATGGGCTGCCCATACATGTTGAATGAAAAGGTTTGATGTATAGTTGGCGAAAAACACCACCATTGCATCTATTTTTACAAACTCTGAGTTATGTGTAAAAGCGGGAGTTTTGACTGCTCCTGCACATTGGAAAGATTACATAAGGATCATGTAGGGGTGGCAGTTTTAACCGCCCTTACATGTGGGAAAGACCTAAGATTTGAAGGATGCGATAGTGGGGGAAAACTCCGCTAATACACATGAAGGTTTAATGTGTTAGGTTCATGTGAGAGCGACAAGAAATACCGCTATTGCATGTAGGAATCTACAACCCAAGTTTAATAAGATGATGAAGTAGGGCATGATGAAACTACTGCTAACCAAACAAAGAAATGGTGAATACACACAAGCATTCTACTTAGGGTTTCAAACTACATTCAAACATGCAAAATAATGACCCGAAGTAGATAAGAACATTTACATAAATCTCAAATGAAAAACATTAAATAAAACCCTAACAGAAAGAAGGAAATCAAAAATAAAAATGTAAGAAACCTCATCCTACCTAGAAATAGTAATGAAAAAACCTAGGTGTGAAATCTGCACAATCCACGAGATCCGCAGTTTGATCATCTTCGTAGGGTGTTAAATGACTATTCCGAGAAGTTTGAGGATGAAAACTAAAAAGAATAGTGACCAAAATGCTTTAAGAAGGGTTAAAAGAAAGGTATTAATGGCCACATGAATGCCATTAATGGAACTCATAGTTCAAAATTCAGAGAGATCTGCCAAGGCAGTGAAAAAGCCCACTCATACACATGAACGTTTAATGTGCATAAGCGGTAATAACAACCACCTTTACATGTTAAACTTTGTTAGGGGACATGCACGAGCAACAGTTAGGATCTCTCTCACATGTTAAAAGAAAAATTTGGTAAAATATGTGAAAGCAGCAAAAAGAGCTGACCTTACACATAAAATAACAAAACACATGTAATAGCGGTTATTTGGACTGCGATTACATGTAATTAGAAAAACTTTTCTAACACCCCAAAATATTCAATAATTGATATTTTGGCAAGCTTACGACCAAAACAAGCTTCATGATTTTCAAGGAATTGTCATAAGGAAATGTCACAAACTCTTCTAGGATGTCAGATGAATTCGCACGAGATCAAGATTGCTTTTCTCATTTTGCAAACTTAGAGTGTTCTACAAAAATGAGTGTAGCTAATTTTGAGAACAACAGATGGCTCTAACTGGGGAACTTCCATCGATCAAACTTTGAAATGATTGAAGGGAGAAGAATCTAGTCTCTAAGTGCCTTCATCCATGCCATTGGGCCATAGAGTCAAGCTACCAAAAAGAAAAAGACACAAAAGACTAAACAAAAACACAAAAATAAAAACACAAAACTATACAAATGTACAAATGAACTTATCTAATACTTCAAGGATTGAAGTGCTTCAGATGTTGTCCACTGTGAGGTAGCAAGAATGGTGTTCCATCTAGATACTCCAGCAAGAAGCTATTTTCACCACAAAGTTGATGAATGATGAACATGCTTCTCCAAAGGGAATCAAACTTCCCATGCATTCCTTTTGGTTCTCTCCTCTTGTCCCATAACAAGACTTGATCTCGAATTTGAAACTCATGAGCCCTTGCTTTCTTGTCAAAGACTTTCTTCACCTGACTTTGATGTTTAGTGATACGGTCTACTACCATAGCTTGTTGTTCTTCAAGTTCAGTTAGGTACATGATTCTTTTGTCAATAGAACTTTCAAAAGTTCTATCTTCTACTACCTTTGCCAACTTCAGTGTCGACAACTCTAAAGTAATAGGTATCTCTGCATTCAGACCATACATAAGCTAAAATGGTGACATACCTATCACCCTTTTGGGGGTAATCATGTCTGCCCATAAAGCATCAAACAACGCTTTATGCCAAGTTCTCTGATTATCTTCCACCAGTTTCCTGATAATAGTAACCAGATTTTTGTTACTTGATTCCACTTGACCATTTCCTTATGGTTAGTAGTTTGAAGAGTGGGAAAGAATGATCCCATGTTCATAGCAAAAGCTATTAATCTTGTTGGAAGAGAAACAAGTAGCATTATCTGCTACAACCTTGTTTGGGACTCCAAACTAGGAAATAATGTTTTCCTTAGGGAAATTACATACCACTTCAGAAGTGGCATGCTTAACTAGGATGGCTTCCACCCAATTGGTAAAATAATTAGTTGCGGTGAGAACAAAGTTGTGACCCGCACTTGATGGTGGGTTCACAGCACCAATGAAGTCGATGCCCCATTGCTGAAAAGGTTCTTTAATCACAACTAGCTTGAGAGGTAGTGCAGCCAACTTAGGCTTTCCAACAAACTGTTGACACAACTCACACCTACGTACCCAATTGTACACATCTTGAAACAGTGTGGACCAATAGTATCTAGCCCACAAAATCTTATGAGTTGTCACAGGTGTAGAAAAATGTCCTCCACAAGCTAAATTGTGAAAAGACTCCAAAAATTTGCTTTGTTGTGCTTTATCCACACAATGGAGAAAGACTCCATCAAGGCTTCTTTTGTACAAACCATTATCCCATAGGACATAGTTAGTAGCCTTCAATTTGATAGTTCTTTTCTCCTTATAGGATAGATGAGAAGAACACTCACCATAGGTAAGAAAATGAGCAATATTTGAATACCACTCATCTGTAGTAGTGACAAAAAGAATAATAGGCATATCTTCAACTTCTTCTTTTTCATCCCTTGTCTCTTTTGGCACATTGTCAAAAATCAATTGACACAAACCTCTGCCATGTACAAGCTTGGTAGGTTTGATATCAAGATCAAACTCTTGGATCTTAGCAATCCAATTGCCTCTTTTGGTTCCAAACTCCTATTGAGTCAAAATCAACTTTACTATTGTATCAGGCACCAAAACAATAGTATGTGAATTCAAAATATAGAACCAGAAATGCTTTACTGCCTTGACCATGGCATAAGGATGTTTCTCCATATTTGAATATTTCAATTCATGAGCCTTTAGATGACAACTCATAAATGAAATGGGAGATTCCACACCTTCTTCATTCTGTTGAACAAGAATGGCTGAAAGTGTATGCTCAGAAGCATAACTATATACTACAAAATCTTTGGTATAATTAGGACAAACAAGGACTGGAGCATGAGCTATGACCCTCTTGATGTCCTCAAATGCCACTTTACCTTTTGCACTCCAACAGAAAGTAGCCTTACCCTTCATCATCTTGACAATGTAATGGGTTTTCTCTGCGAATTTTGGAATGAATCTTCGCAGAAAATTTACCTTTCCGAAGAAAGAGTGAACTACAATCTTACTAGCAGGCAAAGTAAGACTTTGGATGGACTTGACTCTTTCTGAGTCAATTTTAGTGCCTTCTTGGGACACAATGTGACCGAGGAGTTTACCTTCTGTAATCCTAAAAACTAATTTCTTAGGGTTGAGAGAGCTACCATTTTGTCGACATCTTTCCAACACCTGTCACAAATGATACGCATGATCACGATGTTGTTTGGAGAAAACAGTCAAATCATCAAGATATACCACAATGAATTTCCCCATCTCATCTCTGAAGACAAGGTCCATTGCTCTCTGGAATGTGGCGCCAGCATTGATCAAACCAAAAGGCATCTTGTGATATGCAAACATGCCCCAAGGTGTTGTGAAAGCAGTCTTGTACTAATCTTCTTCGCTGACCTCTACTTAATTATATCTCAAAAAATTGTCTAACATAGATAGCATTTCCAAACCAGTTATAGTTTGCAACACCTGGTCCATGATGGGTAGGGGGTAATTATCCTTTAGAGAAGACTGATTGAGATTCCTGAAATCAACGCAGATACAGATTTCTCTGTTCATCTTTATTACAGGAACTATATTCATGATCCAGGTGGAATGATGAATAGGAAAGATTATTCTTGCATTCAACATTTTCTAAATCTCAGAAAGGATAGTACCTTATATTTTGGGATTGTATTACCTTTGTTTCTACTTGTGAGGCAATGACCCAACTTTGAGAGGAATTTCATATTGAATCTCCTTAGGCCTGAAGGACTTTAGATCATCATAAGAATATGCCAGAACATCAATGTAATGGAAAAGGAGTGTAGTGAATTTGAATTTCTCGTTGGCAGTGCAACACTTCCCAATGTTGATCATTTTGGGATCTACCTTAGAACTCAAATTTACTTGCTCAAATTCCATAGAGGAACTTGAATCAAGTTGTTGCTGCTGTTTAATATATCTGTCATGCTTATCAAATAGCTTTTCTAGGGAAACCAAACCTTTTGAAATCTTATTCCCTTTTAGTTGAAGAAACTCTTCACTAGTTTGCAAATCTATTTTGGAAACGTATTCCCGTGGTGGAGATTCACTACCTTCAAAATAGAGCTCATCAAAGCTATCTGTCTTTTCCAAGAAAGCTATGATTTGATTATCACCATTGAACACCTACCAATGGTCAGTATTATCCGGTACACTTGGTCGGAAGACCAGCTCAATTGTGTACTTGTTACCTTTGAAGTCTTTATGAGGAACCATGAGGGTGGAAGAGACGACTAATGAATCTACACGATCATTAAATTTTCTAGGCACCGCAGAGATATCAAAAGCATCAAAACCTTCAATGCAATCCCATACGCGATTGCGATAATGTCTCAATCTTTCATTTTTGGTCTGATACAAATTTCTCACTTGACAAACCACTAATTTGACATCTCCTTGAGCATGAAGATTTTTAACACCTTTAGCACGAGCAGCCTCTAATCCGAGCAACAATGACTCATATTCAGCAGTGTTGTTGGTATTGTCAAATTGCAGCTTGTATGAGAAAGGGGAGATATCACCTTGTGGAGATATCAAAACAACTCCAGCTCTAGAACTGGTAGAGGAACAACTTCCACCAAATTCTAAAACCTAAACATCATTTGAATTTCTTACTTTGATGTTTCTATTACTAGTGAATTCTTCATCATCGGAAAGAGGAGATTCCGACATCACTATACTCTCATCTAAACTTTCATCTGATTTACTAGAAATATTCTCTAATTCTGCATCTAAAATGTTGGAGCTCTCGTCTAATGAACTAGAAGTATCTTCAGTAGACAAGAAATAATTACCCATTCCCAAGGACTCAAAGAAAATTTGGGCTTTGGGATTTGCCATTTGGGTAACAATATATTTTGCTTCTTTCTCAGGAAGCAACTTTTGCATGACGCCTTTAACAGGTATCCTAGCTTTGGATAGATCCATGTTTAGTTCTCCACCCACATCTTTACAAAAAATTTACGCCCGAGCAGAATGCCATAAGAGGCTGGAACATCAGCTACTAGGACGGTCATCTTAATCCTCTTGTTTGGAAAGGCTGCAAATGCAAATTGGGCATCTTTGATCTGGCCCAACAATGGCACTTGCTTATTTTCCATGGAGAAACATCTCCCAAAGGTTTTGGTTAGAGTGAGACCAAGGGGGTCTGCCACTTTACCAGGCATAACATTATCAGAGGCCCCAAAATTTATTATGCAATTGCTCAACTTATGACCATTTACCAATAGAGAAACATAGAAAGGTTTTATTTTTCCTGGGGCAACAAGGGGAGTAGTGACAAAATTATTTTGGGTGGATTTATTTTTCAAGGAATCATGGGTAACTTTTGGAAGGTCTTGTCCTATAGGAACAATTTTTTTTTTGACATATTTAGCTAACCTATCAAACTATTCGGGATTAGCTTGTAAATACTCAACCTCAGACATTTGGATTTTCATCTTCCTAGCATGATCTATTATATCAAATAGCTGAAATGAACTAGGGATAGAGGAAGGCAATCCATCATTTTGAGTTTTATTAGGGGTAGTACTATTCTAAGGGATAGAAGTAGAAGATTCAAGATTGTTAGATGTACTCACTTGCTTATTGCCCACCGGGTCCTTTGACTGAAAAGGCAATGAAGTTCCCTATTTGGCAATTGAGATCACTGGCTAAGGTTCCTCTCTTGCCTTTCCTTTATCAACTTGCTGATTTGGCTAATTTTGGGACCTGGTAAAAACAACACATGCTGCATCATATACTTCTCCTTCTTTTTTGGCTTCATCTTGGTAATTCAAAAAGCCAATGGTAGCATTGCCAGCTAATTCTTCTTCTCCTTCTGCAAAAAGATTAGCATCATTCTCCTGGTCCAACTCAGGTTGGAAAGAATGACCATGTTCTACTTCACAATAGCCAACTGTTGAGTTGACCGACACTACTTCAATGGTGAGCTTCCCCTGTGTGGGTGGAATACGATTGTGTTGCCCTTGATTTTTGATAGCATTGCCTTGATATGAATTATTGGGAAATGTTCTCCTTGGTATATCCTGATAAGAAGGAGGGGCAGACATACCTTGTGACATTTGCCTTTTCAAAGCTAGCAATTCATTTGCTAACTTTTGCACCATAGGATCCGTGGTGCTCGTGGAAGAATTATCAATAGAAGAAGGACCTATGTTTTTTTTAGAATCTCTTCTTATCTTACCCACAAGGATAAGATCATCTTCAACTTCAGTAGCCAAAATTTGAGCTACAGGAAGATCTGCGGGGCCAGCCCACCTTAGCAGAAAACTCACCTTGAGAAGTTGAGTATTGATAAAGAAACATTTAAGATTCTCCACTATTGGCTGAGCTGTTGTAGGAATCCTATTTGTTAGCTTATTGAACTTAGCAATGAAATCTCATATGGGTTCATGTGGCTCTTTCTTCATCTGTGTTAGCTGTACTAATAGGGCATGTGCATCTTCCACAAGTTTTAACCTAGCTTCAAACTTAGTCTTGAGAGTATTCCAACTTGTTATTGTCTGAGCTTGAAGATGGTAAAACCAATCTGCAGTAGCACCTTACAGTGTTTCCACAAAAAGTCTTATTGCTACATATTCATGTTCCACACCTAATACACCGCAAGCTATTTAGAAAGCTGCAATGTGTTCATTTGGGTGGACTTTCCCATTGCCATAGAACTTAGGAAAATTCTTCCTCGAACTACAAAGTAGTTCATGCAATGGTGGGTCTAAATTCAAAGGAATAAAAGCGTTACCCCAAGGGCTTTGAACTGCCATGGTGTGCTGATTAAAGGGTGGGATAACAAACCTCTATGGAATATGAACAAACAAAACTCTGCTAGTACTAGAACTAGAAGCTTCACCTGGTATTGGAGACCTGGCGTTGGTAGGAGGAAAACTCCTAGTTCGCTGAAGTCAAGGTCATGGAGGCAAAAGACCAAAGTTATTTTGCTGCATCAACTCAAATATAGGATCAATAATACCTTGAGCCCTCTTGCTTCTTGTATACCATGAATTTTCCAGAATGCAATGTACTCAAGAAAATTTTGAAAAATCTCAGAACAATGGAAAAGAACTATAGTGCTTCAACTTAGAGCATGAGGCTTCAAATTGTGTGTTCCTTCCCCAGTAGAGTCACCCAATGGTTATATCGCCACAACTATGATGAGACTGAGTCTCTCCTCTTAGCAAGGGGAGGTTCCCTCTAGATAATGAGATCTTTCTAACAAATAACTTTTAATACTTAAATAAACTAAAACTATTCTTGGGGTGTTTCCATCGCATCCTATTCTCTTTTTTCAGAATAGATGTTTCTCTCTTAAAAGATAACAACTTCACAATAGATGATATTTGATAATTCTTGAACTGAGACAAACCATAGGAACGCAAAGTTTTCTATCATTTGGCTTATTTCCCACTAACAAACTTAATTGAATTCAAATGTAGCCCAAAGTCTCCACTTTCACCCAATATGATATAACTAACTTGAACACAACAGTTTATAGCACAAAGTCTCTAAACAATTCCATTCCCACAAATAAACACAAAATCCCGCAATGAGAAAAATAGCGCAAAGTCTATTCAACCAAACCAAGAACACTCCTCTCAAATTTTAATAAACCCCATGATTCCTATAGTCATTCAATATAATATAACACCAATAACATAAGAACATTGATATCATAAAACAACATGATTCAACTCAAAGTTTGATACTCAAATTGCCTGCTTATATTGATATTCACTTGAAAAATATGATAAACATAAAAGCTCAAAGTCTTGAAATGCTTTCCAATTTGGCAGAGTTTATTTGCAATAGAAAAAAGATGATATTTACAATGGGGTTCCTCTTTATTTATAAGAGAAACTGAGAGCAAAAATAGGAAAATCCTAACTACTTTGACTTATTCAAACAAAAGAGTCCTATTTGACTTAGGACTTCCTTTGCCTCACATGTAATTACATTTTAGAAAATTACATATTAATATGTCCACAACAAAATTCAAATTACATATACAAGAATAAAATAAACTAAGGTATCAGCTTCCTCCATCATTCTTCTTTAGAAAATTCTAGTACATGGCCTATATGGCTGCCATTTCACATGCATCTGACTTAGCTGTATTTTCTGAGATAGTGCGGGCAGAAAGAATTACATCTTTTACTGCCTTTATTGCCTTCTCATGTTTGTTAAGATTGTCCTTCAAGTTTTCAAAAGTTGAATACTGATCATAAAGATTATCCATGGAAAGTACTAAGGGCACTTCATCTTCAAATTTCCTTTGAACCATCTTTTCGAAGGAGCTTATCATTTCATCTGCTGAAAGGAACCTATGATCTTCACCTGTGAGGGTGCATGAGAGTTCTTCTAGCCTGTGTAGAAGCCTAACATCGCTGTCTTCACTAGTTTCACAAGCTTGACATAGATCCTCAAGTAAACCTTTTATTATATGGATGCGATGAACCAGAGACTCCTTAGTTTTAAGCTATGATTTACTATTTGCAATGACCCCGATGGTGATTAGATTCTTTATCTTAATCTTTTTCATTTCTATCCACTCCTCCAAGCTCTCTTCCTGATCCTACAGTTCTTGGGAAAGTAAGTCAACCATGTTATCAAGCTCAGCTTTGGCTTTATCCATCTTTTCTTTTCTTTCTATAGTGGTCTTCAGTAAAACTTGCCCTTGAGCTAGCAAACATTCCACAATATCTCCTACCACTCTTCCTCTGGCTTGAGCTTTTTCAGCCTTCTGTATTAGAGGATTTTCTACAGTCACTACCATGGGTTCCACAATTTTTAGATGACTTTACTATTTTTTGAAGAACAGCAGCAAGTTGTTTTGCTTTAGCTTTATACTGTTCGTTTTCCTTTTTGACTTCATCATATTTTTCGAGCAAGGTGCTAGCAGTAGTTTAAAAATCTTCTTTTATGCCTTCATGAGTTAGCTTTCCTAACTCAACCCTTGAGATGACATAATCATTCATGTCAAAATTGTCAACAGTAGCATCCTTTGGTGGCTTAGCAATCTCTGCATATCTGATCTCTTTTTCATTGATAAGCCTAGAAACAATCTTAGGCTTTTTCTTTAGAGTCTTTGATTTCACAGGTAACAACTTCTCTATATCAATTTCATTTGGTGAAATAGCTTGCTTCTTTCTCTTGGGAGTATATGCAGACAACCATGGGGGAAGCACAAAAGCACTAATAGTTAGAGATGAATCCACGACTTGTTTCACCGGATCCATATTTACACCTGTTATGGTAACAATAGGATTGGTTTTGGTAAAAACTACACCTGTGTCAACAACATTTTTTGAACCATCCAGAAGATTTTCTAAAATAGATTGTTTGCCAATATCAAAAGATAGAGAAGATAAACTTGGGATAGAACTAGAGGAATCAAACACAGTCCCAAAACTAGTTCTTACAAAAGTAGGGGAATTATCAAAACAAACAATGAAAATAGGCAAAATAGGAACAGTTGAAACTACTAGAAAACTACCAGAAACAGGAGCATGAGGAAGGGGTGTAGAAACTTGTGATTCAGTGGGAAGATCTTTCTTAGGGGACTGATGTGGATCACTAAGTTGTTCCTTTTCTACAGTCACATCCTTCCCTTGTTCAGTTTTGTCTTCCTCATCAGATTTATCAGACACTTTTGTTTGTTGGGCATCCTTAGATTTTTGAATGTTTTACTTTTCAGTCTCAACATCTTCAACCTCCATTTGCTCAACATTTGTATCTTCAGTATTTAATTAGGTTTTTACAACTTCTTTCTTCTTCCCTCCCTTGGATACAAACTTAATTTTTGGCTTTCGTATTTTGGAGGAAGAAGGGGTGTCACTCTTATTCTTGGCCCTATTTTTTACTTTCTTGCCTATTTGCTCCTGTACTTCAGTCTCTGACCTCGTGATAAATTCCTTCAATTTGATCCCTTTGCTTTCCAACCATATATTTGTGTTAACCAGGATTGGTTGAAATCTTTTCCTTATGGATGTTTCCTCTTTAACTGACCATTTCACCTCTGGAAGAGGTGATACTTCAACATTCTCAGTGTTATATTTGGAGCCTAGAACATCCCCATCATCTTCCATTCCATCTAGAATATCTGCAAGGCCCAGCTCTTCAATCTGACTCAAATGAAGTCTGCAGTAGTCTAACTTCCTAATTTCATTCCGTGTCTTGAGATCAGCCCAAATATATTCCACCATAGGCACATGGAAAGTTGACTTTCTTTTGATCTTATCTTGTACTCTCCTAAAGTCAAAATGATCCCTTTTCTTGAAAGTTTTCATAGTGACTAGCTTTAATTCAGAATCAACTATTTTTACCTTGTTAGCTGACTGAACTGAGTACCTTCCAATTTCAATGAGAAATTTTATCCCTGACTTTTTCAACTCCATTTGTTTATTATGTACTACAATCAGCTGTCTACATAATTCCATGAGGACAATATGATCACTGGGATATGATGGAAGAAAATAAGGGTAGTCTTAATAATACCCTACTCTGAGATATGTGAAAGTAGGGAATTGTAAGAACAAGAAGCCAAAAGAATTCACAACTTCCCAAGCTTCGTCTAAGACCCTCTTCTGAACAAGTTCATTGTCCCATAAGCACATGAATACTGAAAAGAAGGCATCATTAACCCTACAGAAATGATGGATTGATCCCTTCAGAGTAATTTGAGGAGAATACTCATACACAGGAACCAATCTCCCGTCACCAACTTGAGTCAGACCGGGAAAGCTCCTCATGCTAGCAGCAACATATACAAGATATGAGGTCATATAGAATTTGAATGTTGTGTTGACCATTACCAATTGTTCATGCAATGCATTACTGATCTGCTCTCCCTAGAATATTCTCTGTGTGCCTCAAAGAATCACCTTGATGTATGTGTACATCCATTCTTAAAACTTGGAGGAAGAAGGGAGTCCTCTAATATGACTCAAAAGTGTGATCAAATCACAAACTTCCTCTACAAAGTCACTCCTAGGGAGATCCTTCGGTCATCTAGTCAGATTACTTCAAGGAATTTTCAACCATTTATTGTTTAGGTACCTTCTTACAGCTTCCACATCTGTATCATAGTCTTTTTGCCCTTGAGCAAAATTAATTTGTCTAATGTTTTCAATAGGTGGACACATGAAGATTTTATTAAGAAATTTTGCATCCAACCTCACATTCCCTTGGGAATCTATCACAACCCTAGTGTCCCTATTGTAATGGCTAGCCACCTAAAGAACAAACTCAGGGTTGTGGGAAGAAAATGGAAATGAGGCAACCAAGTGAATATTGCTGTCAATGAACTTTTGCATGTGTTTCGAAGGATTTGTCTATTTAGTTCTATCCACAAATTCTTCCATATCCACATGTCCTATTTCTATATCCTTGATTTCATCAACATTTGACTGCACTGAAGTGACAAGGAAGACCCCTTGGTATTTGTACTTCATGATTTAGGCTTTGGATGGAGACGGCTCTCAAATTAGCTCTGAAAAAGAAATATGGAAGAGATATCTACTGCGGACGTTTGTTGAAAACTACAAAAGGCCATGATCTCACAGTTAGGGGAAAAATGGATAAATTGGGAAACTGCATGTCGATGATCATGAACAGGAAAGTATGCATTGAAGGGCTTGAGTGCGTGCAAATTGAGGTAAAGGGTGAAAGCGGGTTAACAGGTCTTAAAAGGTGAATTTTTCCATTGTTAGGAAAAATTCAGGAAAATGTACACAAGTGGTCAAAATGACCACTCCTGCATGAAGGACTATTTACATATGTAAAGTCAGTCATTTTGACCGCTATTACATGTGTTTAGGAAGGGTTGTTACAACTCTCGTGCAAAGTTGGCAAAAAATACTACCTTTACATGTATTTGGAAAAAATAAGTTTAGATTTAGGGGTAGTCAAAATGACCGCCCTTACATCAGGGTAAAATTTTGAGTCTTTGAAGCATATACAAAGTCAGTGAAATGGACCACCCATACATGTTGAATGAAAAGGTTTGATGTATAGTCGGCGAAAAAGACTGCAATTGCATCTATTTTTACAAACTTCGAGTTATGTGTAAAAGCGGGAGTTTTGATCGCTCCTGTACATTGGAAAGATTTCATAAGGATCATGTAAGGGAGGCAGTTTTAACAGCCCTTACATGTGGGAAATACCTAACATTTGAAGGATGCAATGGCGGGGGAAAACTCCATTAATATACATGAAGGTTTAACATGTTAGGTTCATGTGAGAGCGGCAAGAAATACTGCTAGTGCATGTAGGAATCTACAACCCAAGTTTAATAAGATGATGAAGTAGGGCATGACAAATCTACTGCTAACCAAACAAAGAAATGGTGAAAACACACAAGCATTCTACTTAGTGTTTTAAACTACATTCAAACGTGCAAAACGATGGCCTGAAGCAGATAAGAACATTTACATAAATCTCAAATGAAAAACGTTAAATAAAACCCTAACAGAAAGAAGGAAATCAACAACGAAAACATAAGAAACCTCATCCTACCTAGAAATAGTAACGAAAAACCCTAGGCATGAAATTTGCACAATCCACGAGCTCTGTGGTTTGGTCGTCTTTGCGGGGTGTTAAATGACTATTCCGAGAAGTTTGAGGATGAAAAATAAAAAGAATAGTGACCAAAATGCTTTATGAAGGGCTAAAAGAAAGGTATTAATGGCCACATGAATGCCATTAATGGAACTCATAGTTCAAGATTTGGAGAGATCTGCCAAGGCGGTGAAAAAGCCCGCTCATACACATGAAGGTTTAACGTGCATAAGCAGTAATAACAATCGCCTTTACATGTTAAACTTTGTTAGGGGACATGCATGGGCAGTGGTTAGGACCGCTCTCACATGTTAAAAGAAAACTTTGGTAAAATATGTGAAAGCGAAAAAAAGAGCTGACCTTACACATAAAACAACAAAACACATGTAATAGTGGTTATTTGGACTGCTATTGCATGTAATTACAAAAAAATTTCTAACACCCCAAAATATTCAATAATTGATATTTTGGCAAGCTTATGACCAAAACAAGCTTCACAGTTTTTGAGGAATTGTCATAAGGAAATGTCTCAAACTCTTCTAGGATGTCAGATGACTTCGCACGAGATCAAGAGTACTTGTCTCGTTTTGCAAACTTAGAGTGTAGGCTACGAGATGGACAAGTTTCATAGGGGTTGTCTATAAAAATGAGCATAGCTGATTTTGAGAACAACACATATACATAATGTCATGAACATAACATCTAGTTTATATAAAAATCCATATAGGCACGTCCAAGCAAATCCATACAGGCAAATATACAGTGAATTGACATACAAAAGTATGTATACAAAGCCATCTAGGCATACAAAAAAGTCCCAAAAACTAGTTTCCTATAGAATTTTATGAAATAATCGACGGCCCTTCTTTGACTGTGAAGATGGAGAGCCAGTCAGTGACACATCCTCTCTCTATCGTCGAGTAGACCTCTTCGAATAATGTTCATCTAGCTGCACCTATTAATACAAACAAACAATATGCACATTAGTGTAGAAAATGTATGAAATATAGAACATCACATATGTAATTGATCACTTACCACCAACCAATGATCACTCTCCATCATCTTGTCTCTCTCTTCATCCATAGTTGGACAGACTGGAGTTGTGACTTGTTGTAAGAAGCATCAAGAAGCAAAATTGGCTAAACATAAATATCATTTATGTACATCAAATGACATGAGATAAAACAAGAAATATAAAATTATGACATTTTCATGTTATTGGCTCATACCCCAGTCAAAGGATTTGTAGACACTATAGTTGCATCAATGCCTCTCTACGTTGACTCACGAACATGAGGAGGAGTCTCCAGATTCAGCATCTGAAAATCAAGTTCAAGATTAATCGACAAAAATGAATACATAACATTAGTTTAAAAATGCATAATTATTAGAAATGGTTAAATTTACCTCCGTATAACTGGTGGGTTAGTGTCCAGGGGACCAAGGATATAGTGCAGTTGTCAGTGACTGTTGAAATCATCAAATTGTCACAAAATAATAGTACCATTACCATATCTACAATAATTAAGATCATGTGATAAATTACATACTTACTATCTTGACCTCCTCTCATAACCTACCAGTGGACAACTAATAGAGGTAGGATAAAGACTCTGACCCTAGAAATTCATTATGTAGACAATTACATACATTTGACTTATAATATAGATAATCATATAAAAATAATTACAAATTTCAAACAATATATTAAATCATAATGAAACTTGTAACAAATTACCTGAGAGTCAATCACCCAATGTATGCTATAAGAGATCATCACTGAGAATAATATCATCCAATATGGATGGCCCCATCAATTGGGTCTACCCTTGCATCGCATCATCCTACCCCTGCGTTGCAGCATCCTATGGAGAGTCTTGCCGTGTATCCTACCATGTGTCCTGCATCCCATAATCACATAGGTTCCCACATGAACTACACAAATGTGGGGACACATGACACCTACTACTCTCACCTCCATCATCTTGGGTAAAATCATCAGCATGTTGTGATAGAGATTGAGTAAGAGTAGTCAATGAGTGTAATGTCTCCACCTCAACACTCTCCTTCAAAGTCAAAGTGAGTGACCTACGTTCTAGGTTTTCCAAGGGTATAGCACATAGGTTTCATCTCTCTGAGCCCTGGGTCGATCTTGGGAAGAGCCACCACCTCTACCCTGGAACTCACGAATGTCAAAATAATTCAAAATCTTCTTGAGGATGAACTCACAATAGAGTTTCCTCAAGAAATATTGTGGTACTTCATCATTGTTGCATGGGTGCTCATCAAAGACCATGTACCATCTATCCCAAAAGTCTTGGGATATTTCTTCATTCCTACACCAATGAATAGGAAACCATTTGCAAGTTTCTTCTAATCTTTGGCCACTTTTGGGATTAATAAAGTGTGCACATAATTCAGATTTTGTGAGTTTTTCATTCTTCACTTGTTCATATGACAACTTGTTGGCATAGAATTGCTGACACCTCTCCCTATACTCTTGGAATTTGCTGATTTGTTTTGTCACCGTATCAGTGTGGGAAACAATCTCCTCTAGTGACTTTGCAAGCACACTCCTACGATTGGTGCTTGCAATTGGATTGTTTAGCGTTTGAATAATAGTTTGAAGATGTTTCTTGTTTTCTTCTATTATTCATAGGTAGTTTTCTTGACTATCCCTTACATTGTTAGGAAGTGAAGGTGGGCTTTGCGGGTTTGGAGGGTTTTAGGGGTTGTTTTCACCCTCATCAGCTGGATTTGGGTTTTCTCTTGCCTCAAAAACTGTAAATGCAATATAAAAACTAATCAAAAAATGTAAAAACCAAAATTTATTCTCAAACTAACAAAATTTGATCAAACCCTACCTTCTTCCTGTGCTTGACACTCCAAATTTTCTTGACAATGTCTTTGGCGGTGAGGTGGCATCATGAATTTGATGTTTTTGACCTTAAACTCACTTAGAGGCTCCCCTTCAATGCAATCATGCTTTCAACTCTCTTTTTCACTGGTAAACACTCACCACTCATAGATGTGACAGCAAAAATGAAGTTTTTTTTTCTTTTTATGCAAAATAAAACACAAGCGCGTTATAACGTGCTCACATTTTTTTTTTCACTTTTGGACCAAAAAGTCCGATGGTGGCAACTTTTTGGTCCCCCATCTTTGTGCATACACCCTGTTGCAAGAGGATTCAAGGTTGCCACACAAGGATATTTGAGGGTAGTGGAGGCTCATGCGTCTCCAAGTTCCTTTATGCTTTCTTTCAATTTGTAGTAATTAGATAATCAAAATTGCTTTTGGAATCAGTAATCTTGTTTCTTTTTCCTTGATATAATAGATAGATCTTGCATTCTTAGAGTAATTTTCTTTCAAAGTTTGTAGATTAATTTCCCCCTTCTTAGATTAATTTGTTCCAAATATTCAGAAAACCCCAAAAACATAGCTTACATTGCATCAGGTAAATTCATTATAGATTGCATCCATTCTTTAATTCCTAGAATAGAAAAAAGCATCTTCAATTCCAAAAACATAAAAAAAGCACAAAAAAAAAGTTATGCATTCATTTAGTCTTACATCCATAAAAACCCCAAAAAGAACAAAAACATTAGCAGCAGAGAAAATTTTCAAAGCTTTAATTCTAACACAAGGTCAACTATAGTCAAACATTTGGCCAAAACCCTTGATTCCATCACAAGGTCATACAAAGTCAAGCAAAGTCAAACCTTAGGTCAAACAAACCCTAAGTAAAACCCTAAGTCAAGTAAAATCTTAGCTCACAAACACCTATCTCTTGCCAGGCTCACGAATGTGCCTAGGGCAAAGAGGTGAGTGGGTGAGGGAAATCCTCAATGAGATAGAGGAAATCCATTCAAGACCACAATAGGACCCACTTGTCTTACAACAATAAGAAGAACTTAGACAACTCGCAGTACAAGAAACCATACAATAGTTTGAAAGACAACGTCGACTTGAATGAATAATCAACTAAAACAATAGCCTACCCACACAAAGATGGAATATTGGGAATCTAAATAGGAGAACAGTGACTAGTGACCCTTCGGGTCATATAGTTATTTTTACAACCACAACCATAGAAAAACACATCTACACAAGCACACAACAACATAGGCCCCAGGACTGGTTGACCCCTCCCCACGAAGTCCAGCTCTCCAACAAGTTAGACCACCCCCATGTATCACCTCCTCTTGACTAGCTACTTCCATGAGAGCAAGAGTGATGTGGCAGTTCGGCCTATGGCAAGGAGGGAAGGGTCCGTGTGCACACCAAAATATGACTTGATAGCCCCAGGCCATTGATGTCACAATTTATAGCATATATATTTTGGTGAACCCAACATGAAGAGAAAAAACTTTTGTTTATGCTTTTTGCATTCCAAAATCTCAGATCCCATTAAAACATTAAAATCCTTCAAACATTTTCACTTTATTCTTCATAGCCACTTCTGTCACTTCCACCTTCGTCGCCTTTGCCATTGCTCACTCCATTTATTCTGTGGTGTCTACGACACCCCTAAATATGATAGAGCTAGATCTAAACTTAGGGAATATCCCTTCTAGGGAACTAGAAACTCCCTCTTTTGACGGTTATGTGTTGCCTAATTCTGATGTAATTGTCACAAATTGCTATGATTACAAAGACTCTGACTACTAACAAGACCAAAGGTAACTTGGGCATTCTCTATCTTTTAACAATCTAGCTTGGGAACACAACTCTGCCATACCAAATGCACAACACAAAGCTAGAAGAATGCCACTAAGGTCAGAAATCCATCAACCCGATCAACCATCCACAAGTACCTCTAGTACTAATCTTGATGATGAAGTAAGAAGGTTGGAAAGACACTTGCAAGAGGCAAGAAATGCTCAAGAAGCATTAAAGATTGCCCTACAAAAAGAACAAAGAGATAATGTTGTATGAGAGGAAGCACAAATCATGACAACACTCAAAGAGAAAACCCTAGAAATGAGGAAGTACTTAGAAGAGCCACTCCTGCAAACTTAATTGTGACTATGGTACAAAGAATAGAACCCTAGAAGCAGAGAAACCTACTCCAGAAAGAAGACAAAAGTCGTATGACAACATTAGAATAGAACAAGACCAGGAGGCATCTTAGAATCCCGCCTACCTCAGCTATTACTCAAGAAATATGAGTAATGACACATGCCTGAATGGGAATCCTCTTGTTCAAAACATTCAAGCAATGCTAGGAAATGAAGCAAATCAAATGGTAGGTTACCAAAACGCTCCTATGGGGTTGATGCTATCGACCCCCCAATCACAAAGTGCCTATCTAGGGACATATCTATAGTACTTGAAAGAACCCCTCAAGTTAAACATAAGGAACATGTAGTTATTTCGGCCATTCTTTATCTCCCAAAATTCAAAGGAGAAGGTGATCCAAACTTTCATATCAAAGCTTATACCACTGCAATAAGAGAACTCCTCCCTTGGGATGGTGTTGTCACCAAGATCTTTCCAAAGACCCTCAAAGCAATAGTTCTAGATTGGTACTATCACCTACTAGAGGCCTCAATCCACTCATTCAGATAACTTATCAGAGAGTTTGTCATGGTATTTGACATGAACAAACTCGTCAAAAGAGGGATCAGAGAATTCTTGACCATGAAACAAAATCCAAATGAATCTATAGCCCACTTAGTTACCTGATGGAGAGAAGTCCTCTATTCCTCAACTAGTGCCCCAAACATGGACCATCATGAGTTATGCAACCTTTTCTTACATGCCTTAAACAAGGATATGAGAGAAGATGTTCAAAAGTTACCATACAAATCCTATGAAGAATCATTGGAAAGTACTTTGAGGATCGATCAAGATGCCATTTACAGTGGCCAAAAAACTTATGATACTAATGGAAGACTCAAAATATCGAAAGGAATTGAAAAAATTACATCAAATGTCTCCCCAGACAAGGATGTTAATGTTGTGAAGAGCACTCCCAATAATGACAAGTGACGAAAAAAAATAAACCAAGGATCAAATCATTACTGCTACGATCCCAATACATATTGTTGATTCCATGGGACAAAAGGTCATGAAACGAAAACCTGCTATGGGTACAACAAAGCTATTTCAAAACTTACTCATGCTCCTTCTATCTCAAATGAAGGAGAAAGAACCTCAAAGTGAAAAAGGGAAGGCCAATCAAGAAAGCTCCAATCACGTGGAGTTGAACCAAGAAGTGTTTGTAATACAAGAGGAAGAACAAATAGACCAAACAGAAAATGTTTTCTCACAAGTGATAAATTTGTTGAGAGCCTCCCCCTCACACTGAAAAACATTCTTGGAAGTATTAGAAGTAGGATGTTCAACACAAGAGGATCCAACCCCTCTCACATTTGATATCTCAAAATTCCCTAAAGATGAAGTAAACAAAGCAATTCACCGTTATACATACAAGTTCTAGTTGAGGAGATCATTGTTAAAAGAGTAGTGGTGGATGAAGGGTTGGAAGTCAATCTCTTGCCGATTTCATTCCTGTGAAGGATGGGATATAGAAAAATAAACATAAAGCAATAGGCTGCCACCTTAAGGATATACGACAGTCATGACATACAAAAAGTCGAGAAGATTAGTCTACCAATCACTCTCGTAGCCAAAACCATTTCCATGAACTTCTATGTCATCAACAAAGAAACCAACTAGAATATGATCCTCGAGAGTCCACTCTTCACTCTACTATCATAGCCAAAAATGATAGCCACCTTCGTTGAAAAAGGATAACACATCATAGTCACTAACTGACCCTCATGTGCTCAATAACCATAGTACCCACTCTGCAGAGCATTACCATGAAAAGCTCCTCAAAATGAGAATGCAACTCCCAACCAATTGAGGATTCCTCCCATTTTCCCACCTTACATGGTAGTGTAGGGAATGTGTGCCACCTTGTGGCACCACCTAGGGGTTATGGTTAACAAAACCATTGATAAATAGACTCAAGATGGTAAGCATTTAAAATATAATAGGAAGACATAATATATCTATTATCAAGATATATATTTAAATAAAAACAAGATAACAACTTAATGGTAGCAACACTATTCTAAGAATGATGAAAATTACCATTTACAAGTTGCGACAATGGGGTCAAGATCTTCTCCCCCTTCATAACCTCTTGTTGATGTTAGTACTAGTCGACAAGCAAACCAAGAACATGGTCGAAAACTTCCCAATGAGAAGAATGATTAAACTATAACCTCCAAAACTTATATCACAAGACCAAATTAAATAGGGTTTGATGTCAAAAAACCTTACTTGACAAAACGACAATAGTCAAATTGAAATTGAATAGAAACAAGGGTAGACAATTGAAAAATACTCTATCTCACGATGGTTCACGTAAATAACAACTTTGAAACTCAAATGGTCACCTGAATTTTTTCCACAACATCTGTTTCCTTCTCTTGGGTGATACTCTCCTTCCCATCTTAGAATTGTAAGTTTGTTTTCTTGGTTACACTCACAATCATACAACTATGATTAGTGTATCATCAACAAATCATTAAACATCATGCTAAAGTAATCTTAATCAACATGTAATCTCATGTCTAAGAATTAATCGTAATCCACATAATCAATGATTTATCCTGACATTTTCTGCAAACATGAAATCATTAACCTATGATTACTTAGCCGGTATATCACATAAAAAGTAAAAGTTAAACATAGTCAAGGTTGGGGATGTAAATTATCTCCTCCATAAGAATCATCATCCTTGATGATTTAATGTATCCAAGTTCATAACATAAAGAGAGTTTTGTTCATCATAATAAAATCTTAAAAGAGATGAGGAAATCTTTGATAAATATCATCATAATTCTCCCAAGTGGCATTCTCTTCAACATATTGGTCCTACTAGACCTTGCATTGACTAATCTCTTTATTATGCAATCATAGCTTATGCATTTCAAGCACCTTGATGGGATCAATCATTACCACTCCTGGGTCCTTCACTTGTATGGCATTCCAATCAAGAATAGGAACATGATTATCTCCTACAATATACTTTTTCAAATATGAAACATGGAAAACATTATACATCATGGCAAGGGTTGGTGGTTGAGCAATCCTATATGCAACTGGGTTGACCTCTTTGAGAACTTCGAAGGGACCCACATACCTAGGAGCTAGTTTGGATGTCTTTCCAAACTTAATAGAACTCTTTTGTGGTTTGACTCTTAAGATGACTTTTTCTCCCACTGAGAAATGTTTTGCAATGCATTTAGCATATGTATAACTTTTCTACCTATTATTCACTTTTGCTAGCCTTTTCTTAATCAGATAGACTTGCTCTTCCATTTCTGATAGCATTTTTGGACCAAAGCTAATTCTATCTTCTAGGTTATCCCATCTTATAGGAGTTTGGCACTTTCTTCCATATAATGCTTCAAATGGAGCCATCTTGATAGCAGAATGACATGAATTATTATAAGCAAATTCCATAAGAGGAAGATAATCTTCCCACTTGTATTGTTAATCCATGCAATACATTATCAATAGATCTTCCAACACTTGGTTTACTCTTTTTTTCTGACCATCTGTCTCTGGATGATAAGTAGATATTATGTTCAATTGAGTTCCAAGTGAGAAGAATAAGGTTTTCCAAAACCTTGATGTCATATGGGCATCCCTATTTGAGATAATCTTCTCAAGAATACTGTACAATCTAAAAATTTCTTACACAAATTTGAGGGCTATGACTAGTGCCGCATCTGTCGAATTCCTGGGTATAAAATATGCTACCTTGGTGAGTCTCTCCACCACAACCAGAATAGCATTATGTCTATTTCTAGACAAAGGAAGTCCTTGCACAAAATCCATGCTAATGATTTGCCATTTCCATTCTAGAATCTCATGAGGGTATAAAAGTCCTGTTGGGTGATGGTGTTCTATCTTCACCCTCTGGCATTCTAGACATCTAGCTACAAACATTGCAACATCCCTCTTTATTCCCTTCTAGAATTATAATGGCTTCACATCAGCTAGCAATTTCATCACTCTAGGATGTCATGAATAAGGTGCAGAATGAACTTCCTTCCCACTATATTCCTTAACTCCTCAGAGTTTAGAACGTACATCCTCCCTTTAAACCTTAAGAGTCCATTTGGTTTAACATAAAACCCATCGTACCTAGGGTCATGGGGATCATCCATAAGAGCTTGTTTTATCTACTCATAATATTCATCTCCTTTGGACTTTTGCAATACCTAATTTCTAAAATCAAAATGTATGGAGATCATTGAGGAGATACATCTTCTCTTACTTAAGGCATCTGCCACTCAATTTTCCTTGACCTGTATATATTTTATCTTAAAATCATAATCAAATATTAACTCTAACCATCTCCTTTGGTGAGCATTTAGATGTGGTTGAGTAAACAAATATTTGAGTCCTTGGTGGTCTCTTTTTAATTCAAATGGCTTCCCAAGTAAATAGTGTCTCCACATTTGCAGTGCATGAACCACAGCTGTCAATTCTAGATCATGAGGATCATAATTCTGCTCATAAGTTTTCATCTTTCTAGACTCATAAGAAATAACTTGCCCATCCTAGACAAGTACACAACCTAAACCTTCTCTTGAGGTGTCAGTGATGACTACAAATTATCCATCTGGGTCAGGCACCTTCAAAATAGATGTCGTAGTCAACTTTTCCTTTAGTTAGCCAAATGCCTCCTAGCATTTCTCTGACCAATCAAATCTTTTGCCTTTTCTTTACAATGAAGTAATAGGATAGGAAATTTTTGAAAAATTAGCTACAAATTTTCTATAATATCTTGCTAGGCCCATGAAACTTCAGACCTCATGCACATTTCTCGATGCTGGCAATTCCAAAATGGCTCTAATCTTCATTGGGTCCATAGCTATTCCCTTAGCTGAAATTATATGACCCAAGTACTGCACCTCCTTTTGAAATAAATTACACTTCAAGAGCTTTCCATACATTTTATACTCTCTTAATTTCTGAAGAACAATCCTTAAATGTTGAAGGTGTTCCTCCTCATTTTTAGAGTAAATCAAAATATCACCAAGGAAAACAAGGATAATCTTGTCAAAACAATCTCTGAACACGATGTTCATTAAGTTCATAAATGTTGCAGGTGCATTCATTAAGCCAAAATGTAGGACAGTGAACTCATTGTGCCCATACCTTTTTGTAAAGGTTGTCTTATGAATGTACTCATAATTTAGCCTCAATTGATGGTACCTTGATCAAAGATTGATCTTTGAAAACACAGTTGCCCCTGGAATTTGATCAAAGAGATCATCAATGCGAGGCAATGGGTACTTGTTCTTTATCATTTCCTTATTTAACATACAATAATCTATGCATAGTCGCAATGTACCATACTTCTTTTTAACAAAAACTATGGGTGCTCCCCAGGGTGAAACATTGCGTCTTATCAATCCTTTATCAAGCAATTTTTGTGGTTGAGCCCTTAGCTCTATTAACTCTATTGTGGTCATTCTTGTTTAGTGGGAAAATGTGGAAACAAGATGGATTATACAAGTCCTACACTTTCACCTACTAAAGTATTAGGGAAGCAAAGGGTGAGTTTAAGGATAACTACAAATCTCCAATGTTCCCTTTTGTTGTTAATCATGTCTATGTGGCTGTTGAATCAAGTTTTACAAGCTAGTTTTCCTCTTTAACCTTAAAACCCTAATTTACATATCAGACTGTAATAATTCAATTTCTAACATAGATATTGACAAAACAAACATAGAAATGTAGAGTACATAGTTTAGAGATAGTGTACCTGGAAACTAAGGAGCTGTTGGACTAGGGTGCTAGTCAATGTGTATCGAAAGTTTCTTGATGTTGGAATTTTCTACACCAGCTGCTTCACAATCTCTAGAGGTTCCCAGATCCCAAAAAAATCACCCAGTTGGACTAGGGCATGAGTCACTGTGTCTCAGAACTCTTGAAATCCTGAAATTCAAATTTTGTCACGACTGTGTCTGCAACTTGAACCTTCTTGCAACTCCTTTCCACTGGATCTCAACAAATACAACCTGCACATGGAAAAGGAGGAGAAAAAGTTTTGCAACTATATAGGAGCTTTGCTTAGTCAAGCCCCATTTTGGTCTTCCCGCTTCAACAATAGCCAGAGATAAAGATTTGTAGATGTGTATGCAAACCCTAACAAAGTTTATGTAGAAATATCAAACCCTAGATGTCTCAATCAAGGGAAGATCAACAACTTGCATTAACTCAATGAATAAATACAACTTCAGCTCAAGGAGATGAAAATCAATGAAGACTTGCATGAACAAGAAGGTGAATCAGCAATGTCTGTGGAGGATCTCCAAACTCGATGTTGGAGGCTTCAACCCTTCTCCCGATCATGCAAAATGTGTACAAACCCTAGGAAGAGAAAGATAGTCTCAAGATCTTGATTCCTAATCTCCATCCATTGTCTCCATGAAAGCAAATTCAAATTACTTCAAGAGCTTCAACAAATTATTGATCTTCAATGGTAATTTTGGTAGAGTTTTAGCATCAAGTTTGCATGAAAATTGTATATGATAAAATTATTTTCAAATGTCTCTTTATATCCAATCTTAGGAATTTCAAATTTTGAAATAAGATGTCGACATCACGTGAAAAATGAAAATTTGAAAGTGGAATCCCAGAATGCACGACAAGAGCCGACATCCCTCAAAAACTCAAGACCTCAGGAAATAGGGTAGGACAAGGGCACTAGTGCCCAAGTCCAAGCCTTGATTTCCTTCTCAGGACTACTTTAAGGAGGTTAGGGGACCCCAAATCCAAGTTTGTTTTTCCCATTTAGTCTTCAGTTATTACAAAATGTGAGATTCTTCCAATTAGACCTAGGTCAGTCAGGTTTCAAGAAGGTCTGTAAAACTAGACTGAAATGTCACCAAAGGGAAGGAGCTAAACCATGGGGAAATTGTACCATTTTGTACAAGAGGACAATTTCCAACATAACATTTAGCCCCCACTTTAGTGGCCATATGACACTATGTGCATATGTAACTAAAGGAAATTAAATACATCAATCATGAAATGGATACCCAAAAGGATAGTGTAGAGGAAGTTGAAGTGTCATCGCAAAAGAGGAAGAAGCCCACAAGTCTGTAATCCTGCAAGACCACAAAGTTAGGAACCACAACATGCAAAGGAACACTCGTCAGAGGATCCAAAATCAAATCGAATCAACTTGCAACCACCATCAATAAGTCAATTCATAAAACACTAAGGGTGTTGAGTGATGAGACATGATGAGGGAGGAAATCAAGGGAGATATATGCCCCCTTGTCTTTGCTTGCTTAGTCCAAAAAGGAGAAACAAAGAGATATCTACATGCATCGATTTCAAAGGAAACTTGATGAGAAATGCATTGTGAGGGTTGTCTATAGAAACAATATCCAAACACAACACATTAGGGAATATGGGGAGCAAAACCAGGATTTCAACGCAATAGATGTCACAAAAATCTGAGTTTGTCAGCTCACGATAAAGGCTCAAGAGTGAAACTTGTTAATTTGTTTATTTTTGCACCTAGATAGTGATAGGATTTCTCACTTACTTTACTATATATAAAGGGAGTCATCTCTTTTCTCTAATCATTTGTTTTGTAGAGGAGTGAAGGAGAAGGAAGAGGAGATCGACGATGCTAACCTGACATCCATACCAGCTTCCACAACTGGAGATGCTCCGAGTTCAGGTGGCAGAGAGCTGACTCAAGGCCAAGGTAGGTTCCTGATCCTTGCTTGTTCCATCTTGTACTCTTCATTTGTTAGGTTTTGACTATTTTCCATGCCATTCAAGTGAGAATAGACAAGGGTCCCAAACAAGGGTACCCAAGTCCACCCGGGGTGCCCACGTCCTCCTTAGGTGCCCTAGTCCACCTAAGGAACCCAAGTCTTCCTAGGGCACCCAAGTCTAGAAAGGACAAGGGCCCCGAGGACTGGGCACTGTTCCTTAGTTTGATCATGAAGTTATACTTTGCTGCTCAAAAACTAATTGAATCTCTACTTGTTTGTGTCATATAGGTCATCCCCAGGATGCAAGAGCATAGAGGAGGTCACTTGATGTCGCTTCTACGCAATCACATTACTACCATGTCTGATGTGGAGAGAGAATTTATAGGAAGTGGGCCTCTGGGGTGTATTTGACATGCCCATGACCAGATTCCATGCTAGAATGTTGATGGTAGTGATGGAGAGATGGAATGCAGATACATCGACATTTCATCTACCTATGGGAGAAATGACCATTACACTAGAGGATGTCTTCCAGATCCTTCAACTGCCCATACGAGGAGAGATAGTGAGGATAAAAAATCATCACTTATCAGAGTACACTCGATAGAGTTAGATGTATTGTTTGGGCCGCACAGTCTCTCAGGTAGAGCATGGGCACATTCAGCTTCATTTGTTAGAGTAAGGGTATGTCGACATTCCACTAATTCAACAGATTATGATTGTTATGATAGCACTAGCAGTCACACTTGATGGTTGAGACACTCACCTTCATGGGGGCCTAGTTCACACTATTAGGGAGATGGAGGAGAACATGATGGTGTACATGTGGGGGCACAATATGCTTGCGCACCTCTACCATGAGTTAGATCGGTATGCCCACTATGAGACGCATAGGCTGATGTGCTGCACACTACTACATGTTTGGGATTTTGAGCATATCAATTGTATGTAGCCTATAGGTTTTCCTATAGAGCCAGCGTTATCTTATCCATGGGTCCATGCCTATCTGCTTATCTGGTGTTGGAGACACGATGATCTACTCTACTGGAGGGTTATATTTGATAGATTACGACCCGACGATATCATCTGGAGACCATATCGTGGCTGCATATCATGGCCAGGTGAGGGGTAAGTGTAGGAATATTGGGGCCAAAAAGGGGTCTTAAGTGGCCACTTTTTTTCTAAAATTAGGGAATACTAGCTTTGGATGAGAAATTGAGTATAGTTACACTCAAAATTTCAAGATGCAACAAAAACAATGTTCGTAGTGCTTCGAGTCTACTTTCTAAACTACTATTGTTTTGTTTAAAATGGTATAGATTAAGGGGTTCAAACGAGGGAGCCACAGAAATTAGTGTTGTTTCTATCAAAAAAACATAACACACCATGTTTTGTGGCTCCCTCAAAAGGTTAACTTTTTTTGGTATTTTTGAAATCACTTCGATGAGAAATTACCTAACAACATGTAGTTTATGCCCAATTTTTATGATAAATTTTTAACAAATATTTGATTTTTTACTAATTTTCAAAGTGGACACATCTTGAAAAATAGAATTTTGGCCATGCTACCCCTATAAATTTTGAAAACTAATTGAAAATTATTATTTTTTAATATGTGTAGAATGGAGTCTAGTTTCTAAAAATGTAATTTTTTAAAAATTTCAATGAACGGTTAATTTACAATGAAAAAAAGATCAAACACTAGTTTTTGCCCAAAAAAAAACACACAAACAAAAGAAATTAAAGATGAAAGGCTTAACATTGTCAAAATGTGAAAAAAATTACATCATTAAATAGTTAAGAGAAAGCCTAACATTACCCAGGTGTTTGATTTGTTCAACCTTGAAATGCATGCAAATATGAGGGTTAGCATGAACAAAATTATGTGAAATCTTGGGAAATCCAAAGCAAATCCCAAGACTAAGTCTTGGGATTCCCAAAGCAAAATATAACGCGAGCACATTATGTTTTGTTTTGCATTTTTTCACTTTTTGCAAAAGGTTGCCTTATGTTTGTCAAGTTTGACATATCGCGAGTGCATTATAACGCCCTCGTGTTATGTCTCCCTTGGAATGTTTTATGTACAAGGTTATTAAGTATGTATGTATGTATGTATGTATGTATGTATGCGTGTTTGTATGTATGTATGCCTATATGTATGTATGTATGTATTGATGTATGTATGTATGTATGCCTATATGTATGTATACTTATATGTATGTATATATATGTATGCTTGTATGTATGTGTGTATGCATGCTTGTATGTATATATGTATGCATGTTTTGTGTATGTATGTATGTATGTATTTATGTATGTATGTATGTATGTATGCTTGTATGTACGTATGCATGTATGTAAGGGTTTTGGGTTTAGGGTATATAAGGACCTAAGCCCATAGAGTTTTTAGGGTTGAGGGTTAAGGTTTTAGGGTTTAGGGTTTAAGGTATAGGGTTGAGGGTTGAGGGATTAATTAGTAATAGGTTGAGGGTTACAATTGAGGGATAATATTCAACTTGTTGAGTGTATAATATTAATTATGTAAGGTATGGGGATTAGGGTTTAGGGTTTACGATATGGATTGAGGGTATATAAGGCATAGGATGACTTGGGTTGAGAGTGTATGGTTTAGGTTTTAAGTATAGGGTTGAGGTACAATATTTAGGGTTTAGGGTATAAGGGTGAGGTTATAGGGTATAGGGATGAGCGTTTGTGGGTGTAGGTTTCAGAGTTTAAGGTATAGGGTTTAGGATTGATGGATTAGGGCTTAAGTATATGGTTGAGAGTATAGGGTAGAGGGTTGAGAGTTTACAGTTGAGGGATAATGTTCAAGGTTTAGTGTCTAAGGTATAGGGTTTAGGGTTTAAGGTTGAGGATATAAGGCATATGGACGAGGGTTGAGTGTTTAGGGCATAACTATAGGGTTGATGGTATAGGGTAGAGGTTTGAAGGTTCGGGGATAATGTTCAAGGTTGAATGTCCAAGGTTAGGTGTTAGGGTATAGAGTTTAAGAGTTTAAGGGTATCTAGGGGTTAAGAGTTTGGGGTTTAAGGGTTTAAGGTTTGAGGGATTAAGGGTTGAAGGGTTGGCAGTTTAAGGCATAGTGTCGAGGGTAGAGGGTTTAGTGATAGGGTTTAGGGTTGACGGTTTAAGGGTTGAGGGTTGAGGCTTTAGGGCTGAGGGTTAAGGGATTGGGGTTTAAGGTATAGTGTCGAGGGTAGAGGGTTTAGGGATAATGTTTAGGGTTTCAGATTTAAGGGTTGAGGCTTTAGGGATAGGGTTTAGGATTTAGGGTTAAGGGATTAGGGTTTAAGGTATAGTGTCGAGGGGTGAGGGTTTAGGGATAGGTTTTAGGATTTAAGGTTTAAGGGTTGAGGGTTTGAGGCTTTAGGCATAGGATTTAGGGTTTAGGGCTAAGTGAGAGACCTAGATGGCTAAGGATGGATGGAGAGACAGACAAGCAGTGACTGAGAAACGTAGAGAGGGGAGAGGTAGAGAGGTGAGGGGGAGAAAAAGGTGAGAGATAGAATAAAATGAGACAGTGAAGTTGACAACTTGAGGGAAATATGGTTAAGCAGGAGGGAGAGAGGTGGAGAGGAAGGGAAATATCTAGAGATCCCTAAGAGATATACAAGCGAGAGACCTACAATCTAGGGAGAGAGGGGTGAGAGAGAGGGGAGAGATGGGGGTGAGGTAGATAGGGGAGGAGAGGGGTGGATAAAGGTCGAGGGTTTAAGGATTTAGGGTTTAGGGTTTAAGGGTTGAGGGATAAGGGTTTAGGGTTGAGGGATTATGGTTTAAGGTATAGTATCGAGGGTTGAGGGTTTAGAGATAGGGTTTAGGATTTAAAGTTTAAGGGTTGAGGGTTGAGGCTTTAGGGATAGGTTTTAGGGTTTAAGGTATAGTGTCGAGAGTTGAGGGTTTAGGATTAAAGGTTTAAGGGTTGAGGGTTGAGGCTTTAGGGATAGGGTTTAGAGTTTAGGGTTTAGGGTTTAGGGTTAAGTGAGAGACCTAGATGACTAAGGATGGATGGAGAAAAAGACAAGGAGTGACTGAGAGACGTAGAGAGGGGATAGGTAGAGAGGTGAGGGGAGAGATAGAAGAAAATGAGAGAGTGAAGTTGACAACTTGAGGGAAATATGGGTAAGGAGGAGGGAGAGAGGTGGAGAGGAAGGGAAATATCTAGAGAGCCCTAAGAGATATACAAGTGAGAGACCTACAACCTAGGGAGAGAGGGGTGAGAGAGATAGGGGAGAGATGGGGGTGAGGCAGATAGGGGAGGAGAGGGGTGGATAAGGGTTTAGGGTTTAAGAGTCAAGGGTTTAAGGTTTAAGGGTTGAGGGTTTAAGGGTTGAGGTATTAAGGGTTTAAGGGTTGAGGGATTAGGGTTTAGAGTTGAGGGATTAGGGTTTAAAGTGTAGTGTCAAGGGTTGAGGGTTTAGGGATAGGGTTTAGGATTTAAGGTTTAAGCATTGAGGGTTAAGGCTTTAGGGATATGGTTTAGGATTTAGTGTTGATGTATTAGGGTTTAAAGTATAGTTTTGAGGGTTGAGGGTTTAGGGATAGGCTTTAGGGTTTAGGGTTTAGGGTTGAAGTATTAGGGTTAGGGTTGATGGATTAGGGTTGAGGGATTAGGGTTTAGGGATTAGGGTTTAGGTTTGAGGGATTAGGGTTTAAGGTTGAGGGTTTAGGGTTGAGGGTTTAGGGATAGGGTTTAAGGTTGAGGGTTGAGGGTTTAGGGATAAGGGATTAGGATTTAAGGTATAGAGTCAAGGGATGAGGGTTTAGGAATAGGGATATCATTTAGGGTTTAGGGTTGAGGGATTAGTGTTTAGGGATAAGGGATTAGGGTTGAGGGATTAAGGTTTAGGGTTGAGGGATTAAGGTTTAAGGTTGAGGGTTGAGGGTTTAGGGATAAGTGATTAGGGTTTAGGACTTTGAGGGTTTAGGGTTTAGGGTTGACGCTTTAGAGATAGTGTTTAGGGTTGAGGGTCAAGGGATTAGGGTTAAGGTAGAGTGTTGAGGGTAGAGGGATTATGGATAGCGTTTAGGGTTGAAGGTTTAAGGATTGAGGGATTAGGGTTTAAGGTTGAGGGTTGAGGTTTGAGGGTTTAGGGATAGGGTTTAGGGTTGAGGGATTAGGGTTTAGGTTGAGGGTTTAGGGATAAGGGATTAGGGTTTAAGGTATAATGTCAAGGGTTGAGGGTTTAGGAATAGGGATAACATTCAGGGTTTAGGGTTGAGGGATTAGGGTTTAGGGTTTAGAGATAAGGGATTAGGGTTTAGGGTTGAGGGATTAAGGTTTAGGGTTGAGGGTTAAGGGATTAAGGTTTAAGGTTGAGGTTTGAGGGTTGAGGGTTTAGGGATAGGGTTTAGAGTTTAGGGATAAGGGATTATGGTTTAGGACCATGAGGGATTAGGTTTTAGGGTTGAGGCTTTAGGGATAGTGTTTAGGGTTGAGGCTTTAGGGATAGCATTTAGGGTTGAGGGTCGAGGGATTAGGGTTAAGGTAGAGTGTTGAGGGTAGAGGGATTAGGGATAGGGCTTAGGGTTGAGGGATTAGGGTTGAGGGTCAAGGGATTAGGGTTAAGGTAGGGTGTTGAGGGTAGAGGGATTAGGGATAGGGTTTAGGGTTGAAGGTTTAGGATTGAGGGATTAGGGTTTAGGGTTGAGGATTTAGGGATAAGGGATTAGGGTTTAAGGTATAGTGTCGAGGGTTGAGGGTTTAGGAATAGGGATACCCTTTAGGGATTAGCGATTAGGGTTTAGGGTTTAGGGATAATGGATTAGGATTTAAGGTTGAGGGATTAAGGTTTAGGGCTGAGGGATTAAGGTTTAAGGTTGAGGGTTTAGGGATAGGGTTTAGAGTTTAGGGATAAGGGATTAGGGTTTAGGACCTTGAGGGATTAGGGTTTAGGGTTGAGAGTCTAGGGATTAGGGTTAAGGTAGAGTGTTGAGGGTAGAGGGGTTAGGGATAGGGTTTAGGGTTGAAGGTTTAAGGATTGAGGGTTGAGGCTTAAGGGTGAGGGTTAAGGGATTAGGGTTTAAAATATAGTGTCAAGGGTTGAGGGTTTACGGATAGGTTTTAGGGTATACGGTTTAAGGGTTGAGGGTTGAGGGATAAGGTTTAGGGTTTAGGGATAAGGGATTAGGGTTTAACCTATATAGTGTCGAGGGTTGAGGTTTTAGGAATAAGGATAGCATTTAGGGTTTAGGGATAAGGGATTAGGGTTTAGGGTTTAGGGATTAGGGATTAGGGTTAAGGGTTGAGGGATTAGGGTTTAAGGTATAGTGTTGAGGGTTGAGGCTTTAGGGTTTATGGATAAGGGATTAGGGTTTAGGGTTGAGGGATTAGGGTTTAGGGTTTAGGGATAAGGGATTAGGGTTGAGGGTTGAGGGATTAAGGTTTAGGATTGAGGGATTAAGGTTTAAGGTTGAGGGTTTAGGGTTTAGGGATAGGGTTTAGAGTTTAGGGATAAGGGATTAGGGTTTAGGACCTTGAGGGATTAGGGTTTAGGGTTGAGGCTTTAGGGATAGTGTTTAGGGTTGAGGTTTGAGGGATTAGGGTTAAGGTAGAGTTTTGAGGTAGTGGGATTAGGGATAGGGTTTCGGGTTAAAGGTTTAAGGATTAAGGGTTGAGGCTTTAGGGTGAGGGTTAAGGGATTAAGTTTTAAGATATAGTGTCAAGGGTTGAGGGTTTAGGGTAGGTTTTAGGGTTTAAGGTTTAAGGGTTGAGGGTTTAGGGTTTAACATATATAGTGTCGAGGGTTGAGGGTTTAGGAATAGGGATTTAGGGATAAGGGATTAGGGTTTAGGGTTGAGGGATTAGGGTTGAGGGTTGAGGGATTAGGGTTTAAGGTATAGTGTTGAGGGTTGAGGTTTTTGGTATAGGGCTTAGGGTTTAGTGATAAGGGATTACAATTTAGGGTTGAGGGATTAGGATTTAGGGATAAGGGATTAGGGTTGAGGGTTGAGAGATTAAGGTTTAGGGTTGAGGGATTAAGGTTTAAGGTTGAGGGTTGAGGGTTTAGGGTTTAGGGATAATGTTTTGAGTTTAGGGATAAGGGATTAGGGTTTAGGACCTTGAGGGATTAGGGTTTAGGGTTGAGGCTTTAGGGATAGAGTTTAGGGTTGAGGGATTAGGGTTAAGGTAGAGTGTCGAGGGTAGAGGGTTTAGTGATAGGGTGTAGGGTTGAGGTATTAGGGTTTAGGGTTGAGGGAATAGGGTTTAAGGTAAAGTGTTAAGGGTTTAGGATTTAAGTTTTAAGGGTTGATGGTTGAGGCTTTAGGGTTTAGGGTTAAGTGAGAGACCTAGATGGCTAAGGACAGATGGAGAGGTAGACAAGGAGTGACTGAGAGATGTAGAGAGGGGAGAGGTAGAGAGGTGAGGGGGAGAGATAGGTGAGTGTGAGGACCGCCCTTTTTACTACTATTGTTATGACTATTTACAGTACTGTTATTGTTACTTTCATATTTGTGGGATAGCAATTCCCAGAATTTGTCAGACTATTTAACTTTATTATGTTTTCGAAAAAACTAATTGGGTGATGTTTGGATAAGTTACTTTTCAGAAAAATGAATTAGGGATGATGGAAAATTGTAATATGATTTTTTAATTATGTTAAATTGTACTAAGGCATGAGAATGCATGTGTTATTTAAGTTGCTTCGGCTATGATGAATTTATGTGGTTACTGATCTTGTAATTGAGTGTGCAGGGACTACTAATCAAACCACAGATTTCGGAGATCATTCCACACCTTGTTAATTGTTATTCCCTGTTAAGCCGATCTGGTTCCACGAAGAACCAAGATCTCTTTGTGTTTGATGTCTTGATGTAATGTGGTCTTTCGTATGGTCGAGTGGGTTAGGTTACCCTCATGTATCATTATTTTTATAAGTAAGTGTTGTTAAGAGATTGAATTTGAAATTTCTATTTTTCTTTAAATTATGAGGCCCTTTTTCTTGTGCTTTACCTTGACCTGGGGTGTCTTGTATGGGTTAAAATTGACCCTGGGTTCTACCCCATGGGTCCAGGGGCCCATTTGGCATGGGTAACCCTTGAGTAACCTCCATCTAGTCAACTTAACCTTCCCCTGAAGTTAAGTGGCGAAAATTGGAGGTAGGAGGGGACATGATGGGTTGTACCAACACTCAACCCATCCCCTCTACTTTTCCCTAGATAAGAGATGCCATCCATTAGTAAAAGTTACCTCTTCTTTAGTAAGATTCCCCCATGTACTATGGGGACACCCATGTGAAGAAAGGAGAAAGAGGCATGGGTCACCTGTCTTGTTCCCATTTAACTCTTTTTTTTTTTTTTTCCCATGAGAAAGTGGAGTCACATGAAAGGAATAAGGAGTACCCTTGGGAATGGAGAGTGACATAAGCCACCTGGACAGAATAGTGATTTTTGGGAAGGGTGAGGAGGTGACAAGTGTCACTTCCCCATTTCTCAAAATTAGAAAGAAAGAGAATTTTGGGTTATTTATTTTCAAATTTTGGGATGAGAGGGAGTTAGTTGAATTTTGGGGAAAATCTTTCATCTTTGGCCTTACCAAAAAATAGAGAAGTTAGTTTGGAAGATAGGGAAGGGAGAGGGAGTTGGTGGCTAAGCTTGGAAGTGAACTCTGTGGACTCTGCAACAACTTCATTCCAGGAGGGCTTTGCAAGGTTGGTCTGAATTTTATCTTTGTTTTGGTAGAACTGAAATGTGTATGAAATGTGTGTGAAATATGTGTTTAAATTTGTTTTTCTGTGGGGTTCTTGTCGGGTGTTTGACAGAGCGTCTCCCACTTGGGAGAAATGCTCATCAAGTTTGGGGTAGGGGAGGAGAGATCCTCCTCGGGTGCATACCTGTTCCATCTTTTGGGATGTTGAAAGCCTTGAGGGCATGTATCTGTGACTGTATTTTTGACTTGAGAGTCATATACAGATTTCTTACAACTTGTGATCACACTTGGTTGAGACCAAGAGAAATTTATATGAGTTCATTTATCTGTCAGGGTGACACTCTGGAGTCGAGTGTATCCACTCTCCTGCCCCTTGTGAAACTCACTGTAATTGAGTTTCCGTATTGTGTAAAATAGCCACGGGTGTAGGTGTGCTTTGGGATTGTTGTTGTTTCTGTTGTGAAGTGGAGTGTTTGAGTACCCAGGTGTGAGTATGGTCTCCCTAGCTCGGGGGTGACCCTCTTGCGGGTCTACGGTAGGGAGGAGAGCTAGACAAGTGGTATTTTCTTCTTTGTTTGTCTTGATACGCAGGTTTTTCTCTTGGAGCTTCTGGTTGGCTATTTATGAAGAAACAGTTCATCTTCTTGTCATGAGAATTAGGCCTGGTTCATTTCATAGAGATGAAGAGGGAACATCTCTCTTGTTATTGTTGTAAATTAATGATATTCTGGGAGTGAAGAAAATCACTTCCCTGGTCTTGTTATTATTGGACTTTTATTGGTTGTCATAAGTTTTCAGTTGTATACTGTTTGGGAGGAGAAAGTTCATATCTGGGAAGTTGGTATTCATGATTGAGAAGTTGTAATATGACTGTGCTTAAATTTTAAGTTGATGTTTGCAACCTTTGTTCAATAGCAATTTTTGTGTTTCAAGTATTACTGAAAAGAATAAGTTCGTTTTTGCAACTTAATCTGAGTTGTTTACATTTGAAAGTTTGGAATTGCTTCACTAGTTGAAATGCTAATTTTCTTTTCAATGTTAAAATGGAAAAGACAGTTTAAAATATTTGAGTTATTCTCCATATTAATGAGTTCTGTTAATTTAGAAGGATTAGAGGAAATCTAGCATGTAAATATATAATCTATTGAAAAGTTATGAAGTCTTAAATGTTTATGAAAATGGAAAATTATAATTATAATAAGGGGATAGCTAGTTACCATTTCTATCAATTAAGTGAACTTGGGATATATATATATATATATATATATATATATATATATATGTGTGTGTGTGTGTGTGTGTATATAGATAATTATATCTACTAGTTATGACAATTTCTTTATAACAGGTTGATTTGGAGAAAATGCATTAAGTAGTGAAATTGAGAAATTTAGGAAATAGTTAAGCACATATAAGAATATTTTTATATATAAATAAATTTAAATATATATATATATATAGAAATATATATATATATTTCATATTTTGAGTAATTATCATTTTCCAGAATAATAGTGAAATTGAAAATAACTTATCATTTTTATGAAATTGTCGGAGAAATATCAATATAAAAATAGATATATATATATATATATATATATATTTTTATATATATCTCTAATTATATACTCATTTTTAAATATATATATATATATACATATGAATATATATATAGATATATATATATATATATATAAATATATATTTTAATGTTGTGAGAAATGGCGGACCAAATGTAAGCCGCGGTTTAAAAAAAAACACAGTCGAATTTTTATATTGGGCGGTGGGGAGTAAACCCCACCGCAGGATTGTTAATACATTTGGAGGTGTGGAGTGGGGGCGGAGCCCCACGCACACCCCCACGTCGTGGGAATGTGGGTGGGGCTCCGCCCCACTCCACATCTCCCCCCCTCCAAACCCTTATGCCACCCGCGAAACCTTCCCGCCGCTCTGCGGCCACCGCGAAATCTTGTCTGCCGCTCTGCGGCCACCACGGAATTTCGTCCGCCGCTCTGCGGCCACCCCGACCCTGCTCCTCTGCGGCCACCGCCGCCCATGGCCGCCGCCTGCTGAGAGTCTAAAGCAATACAAAAATGTTAGGGCTTGAGCCCTAACATATGAATGGTGTTTTTGTAATATAAATACAGTTTATTTTTATATAGCTTTATATATATAGGCATATATATATACTATATATGTCTATGTATATAGCTATATAGATATATTATAATAATGATTATATATCTGTATATATCTATATATATATATATATAGGTATATAAGTTGTGGGAAACCAATTTGTCCATTATATAGACATTAAAATAAATATATTATAGATATATATATATATATATATATATATATATATATATATATATATATATATATATATATATATATATATATATGCATAGGAGTGAATCTTTGAACCAATTTATTGGGCCCTCATTTAAGATCGTTATAAACTATGTCTCATGGATATAGAAGAACAAAAATATATATATATATATATATATATATATATATATATATATATATATATATATATATATATATCTACATATATATATATATATCTAAATATATATATATATAGATGTTATTAAGTGTTGAACACAACAACCAAAGAAGATATATTACCATGAACAGAGTTTTATAAAGTGGTGAACCACCTACATCTATTGACAACGTCATACGAATTACAATCAGTGTATGAATCGTAATTAAGAGTAACAGTAACAACAGTAATTCTAAACAAGAGAAAATAAAATTATAATGTAAAGAGAGTTTAGGAATATTCGGTGATACTCAGGAAAGAGTTTCTCGGAAGTTTCAACTGTTAACGTACTAATAATCACCCAGAAAATGAAGAGGAAAATTACACAACTCTTGCTCAAAGAACACTGGAAATAAACTTATGAAGCCACCACTAACTATCCATGTGGTCATATTAACCTCAACTGTAGCAAACGATCTCATATGTAAACCTGTAAGAGGTTCCGAAGAAGGAAAAACTAACATTGGAAAACACAGAGGAGAAAATGCGCGACCTTTCTCACACGGGATAAGAGAACTAAGTTGACGGACCCTTCTGTCAATTGTGCTTAGGAACAAGTTGACTAAGTATTTACGAAGAGGAGGAACCTAGATCGGGGAAGATTAGGAGACCGAGTCCAGCGAAATAGTAAACCAGCCTTTGTGACCGAGATCATCCTGAAATTAGGTTTAATATCAACAATAGCTGCAGTAATAACCCTGATTGACGTAAATCACGAAGAAAGGACAGGATGCACATAAAGAAAGTATAGAAAATGAAAGAGAGAGAGAGACCGAAATATAAACACACTAAATGAACTAAGAGATAGTTAAGGTAAGGGCGATAAAGATATAATCCAACTTAAGAACTTGTGGAAAGGGAAGAGAGGGCAACCAAACCGCCTTGTTGAAAATGCTAAGTCATAGGAGGGGTATGTTTCAGGAAACAAGAGAGGAGACAGACAACCGTGCCTGGCTGAAAAATGACTAAATAGGGAGATCACTAACCGGTTTAGTCGGAACAAGGCGTCGTGGGGAGTGGTTCCTCTATCAGCGAACCACGGGCGTAAATGAGTGCAGCGTAATTCCCACTAACACCGTAAGGCATTCTGCTACCGAACATTGCCGAGGATTCGATTGAAGAACTTTGGTAATCTCACTCTTGCAATGACGTTAGCAGTGTTGTATAGACCCTCTTGTTGATCTATATGCTTCTGGTTGCACGCCATTGTACTTGTATTCCGCCGATGAGAATAGTGTTTCGCCATGAGAGAACACCGTTGAGCATGCGTACGCATGCGAAAGGGGTTTTTAGGACAGTGTGAGAAAAGTTTTTCATATCTCGTGTCATAACCACATGACAGATGTGGCTATGACACGTGCGATGTGTGTTGTGACCACAAGGAAAATGTGGGCATGACAGTGAGAGATAGAAGAAATACATGGAGAAATGAATAATATAGATTTTTCTATAGTAGGTCAAATAGTGCTCGCGTTACAATGTGAGTGCATTTTGGATTGCTATACATATAGTAAAAAGGCCTGGACCCTTGTGATCCAGGCCCACATACTCTGCTTTCTTTTGTTTATGCGCGTGTTTTGACAAAAAAAAGGGTTTTCATGTTGTTGGGAAGTTCACATGCACATTTTTCACATTCTATCACCTTTGCATGAACTTTCCACCACCTTTTTCTGCTTTTCCAACTTAAGGAGGAAATAACATAGTTTTCACATCTAATTTGATATATATCAATTCAAGTTTCAAATTTTGTAGTGTTGCAATGTTAATTGTGATTAAATTGTAGGAATTTAACATTATAGATTGGTTAATAGTATTGTTGTTACTAATTCTATTTGAGTGTTATTCAATTTAACATTGAAAAGGAAGTAAGTGGTGAAAAACTCAAATTGTTGAGGAGTTTGATGGAAGAAGAAAAAAACACTACATAATTGGGTACTCTCTCCATTCGAATCTCCATTTTTTAGGTATGCCAAGTCTTTACATGCATGTTATTTACATTTTCCTTAATTCTATTTGAATTACTTTATCATGCTTTAGCATACATGTTTATATCACTTGTATGGTTTCCTTTAAACCTACATAGATAGCCTTAAGTTAAATCTCTAGATTTTATAACTCAAGAATCCATAAGGTCAGCCTACAATCTCACATGGTGCCATGTATATTTTCTACACTTGGGCTCTTTAATAAGTATGTGCACTAATGAATTAAATACATCTTAACATACCATGATGTCAAATTATACAAGAATAAATCCTTACAACATATAAATATACAATCCCTTAAGCATAATGAAATACTATTATCTTGTCATAACAAGTTAAAATACAAATGAATACGTGCCAAGATCATACAAGTAAATCCCAATAGGCTTAATCTAATCATGATCCATGCTATGTGATGTAGGAGCATCCCTAGTTCAAGAGAAATCTTGCATCAACCAAAAACATTTGTGTTTTAGTTTGTTTCTTTTCATTTTCCAATTCAGTTCAAGCAGTTCAGTCAATAGCAGTTTCTATATTTTGGTCCTCATTCTACCACAATTGCATTTCAGATTATGTGGAGCTAGACTTAGCATCTAGAATCATTCATCTACATTATATTTAGAATTCAAAGCATTTGGATAAAGTACCAGAAAGTTATCTCTATCAAAAGATTGAATGTTTTCTCAGAACAGAGCATCCTGACAGTCTCAAATAATCAGCTAAAGGAGAAGACTTGTGGAGCCTAATGACACATCATTCAATGATCTTTGGTTCATGGCCAACCTTCCCTAAGATCCGTACATCATTCCATACATTTGCAGAGGAGTCCAATTCATTTAGGTCTGACATATCCGTGTACACACGCCAAAATCTTCTTTGGAATTTGTGATCTTCCTTGGCCGACGTGGAGGAATCTTATGATCTTGAGATGATATATATATGTAATAGATCCCTAGGAAAGGGGTGATCAAGTTCATAACAATAACGATAGTTGATAATTTAGATTTTGCACGAAGGAGCTTCAAAGATATATCTTGAGATATTTTGTATTTAGGCTAGTGAGCCTAATTATAAGCCCACATGTTGCTGGCCCATTTGTATTTGAATTCTTTGATATACTAAATGACTGGATCTACATTTACTTCATATCTTGAGTTGTTTCTGTTGTGTTTACTCTTGTTGTATGGCCTGAACAGTTCACTCTGTGAACCCTCCTATTGTGACTGCACTAAGTGGTATCAGAGAAAAAGTTTCAAATCTTTGGGAGTGAATCGAGCAAAGTTGGTGAAGGAATTCTATAAGATCTTGTTGTGGACAGATCTCCAAATTGAGGCAGGTTACATGGAAGAATACCTTGAATATGAAGAAGTCAAAGATCTAGAGAAGGTGAAATTTGCAAAGAAAATGTTGAAGGGACATGCTGCTATATGGTGGAAAGAAGTACAATTGGAAAGAAATAGAAGAGGGAAAGAAAAGATTACAAAATGGGATAGGATGGTGACAAAACTAAAGAAACAATTTGTACCTGCTGACTATGAGTTAGAACTATTGAAGAGATTGCAGAATTTGAGACAAAAGGAGAAATCTGTGAAGGTGTATACTAAATAATTTCATAAGATGATCATAAGGATAGGACATAGTGAAGCAAGCAAGGATAAAGTGGCTAGATACATAAATGGACTAAGATTGAACATTCAAGAAGAACTAAGCTTGGTAAGGATGACATATTTGGAGGAAGCATATTAGTTTGCCCTGAAAGTTGAAGAGAAGCTAAATAAGAGGCATGATCAAAGACAGAGAGGTAGAGGAGGTAAATTTTAGAGGGGCAAAACATTTTTGAGAGGAGACAGATCACATTTGGAGCAGAACAAGTTTGACAACCCATTTAAGAAAGAAGATAAAGAAATTAATACCTACCGGAGCAATGGCATAAATTTTCATCACAGAAGTAATCATACTTCATATCGGAATGAAGGATATGGGAGAGAAGGAAGAGGATTTGATAAGAGGACATTTAGAGGCACTTGTTTCAAGTGTGGAGGTGAAGGACATAGAGCATTTGAATGCAATCAGGGTAGTACAAGCAAGAAGATAGAGAATAGTGGAAGAGTAACCTATGTTGAAGAAGAACCTGCTGGATCACATAGTTCAGTTGGCAAACCAGAGAAAGGAGAATCACTTGTGATGAGGAGAGTACTATTCCAAGTAGAGACAAATGAAGAACCATGACAGAGGAAGAGTCTGTTCAGAACCAGATGCAAATCAGTAGGTAAGTGTTGTAAGGTTGTAATTGATAGTGGTGGTTTAGATAACCTAGTTTTAGGGGAGATGGTGACTAAGATGAAGTTGGAAAGATTGAAACACCCTAAGCCCTATCAGATAACATGGATCCAAGATGATCATAAAGTACTAGTGAGTGAACAATGTTTGGTGAAATTTCATATTGGATCTTATTATGATAAAGTATTGTGTGATATTATGCCTATGGATGTTTGTCATATCTTGTTGGGTAGACCTTGGCAGTATGATAGAAAAGCTATACATGATGGGAGAAATAATACATACACTATAACATCAAATGGAAAGAGAATTACCTTGATTCCTTTGGAAGATGGTCCTAAGAATGAAGTATGTGGGAATGCTAGAATCTGTTTGGTAGATGGAAGAAAATTCATAGATGGTTTGAGATATGAGAATATATGTGATGTTTTGATTCCTAAGAAGCCTGAAACATTGAAGGAGACTAAAGAATCACAACCGGAGGAGATAAAGGAGTTGCTGACAGAGTATGAAGACATCATATCAGACAATGTACCTGAAGGATTACCACCAATCAAGAGTATCAGTCATCACATGGATATTATACCAGGAGCAAGTTTGCTTAACAAAACATCACATAGAATGACATTGGTAGAGAATGAAGAATTGAATAGATAGATATAGGAGTTGTTGAAAAAAAGGGTTGATTAGAGAAAGTCTGAGTCCTTGTGTAGTACCTACAATGTTAGCACTGAAGAAGGATGGAGAATGGAGAATGTGTACTGACTCTAGAGCAATAAACAAGATCACAGTTAAGTATAGATTCCTGTTACCTAGGATGGATGATATCATGGATTGTTTGAGTGGAGCAAGATATTTCACAAAGATAGATTTGAAGAGTGGATACCATCAGATCAGAATTAGAGAAGGTGGAGAATAGAAGACTTCTTTTAAAACAAATGAAGGACTGTATGATTGGTTAGTGATGCCTTTTGGATTGACAAATGCATTGAGTACTTTCATGAGATTGATGAATGAAGTTCTAAAGAAATTCTTGGGCAAGTTTGTTATTAGGTATTTGGATGACATTCTAATTTTTAGTAAGACAAAGGAAGAACATTTGTGGCATATTAGACAAGTTTTACAGATACTGAGAGAAGCGAAATTGCTAATAAACATCAAGAAGTGTAGTTTCATGAAGGAAGAGTTGGAATATTTGGGATTTGTAATTTCTGCGGAAGGATTCAAGATGGACCCTGAGAAAGTGAAAGCCATTGTTTAATGGCCTACACTGGAGAGCATTGGAGAAGTTAGATCATTTCATGGATTAGCTAGTTTCTACCGAAAGTTCATCAGAAATTTCAGTTTAGTTTGCAACCCTATGATAGGGACAATGAGAGGTGATAGAAAAGACTTTAAGTGGACATCAAGAGCAGATAAAAGTTTTGAATTGTTGGAGCAGAAGGTCACAGAGCAACCTATTTTAGAATTACCAGATTTTAATAAGGTATTTCAAGTTGATTATGATGCAAGTGGAAACACAATTGGAGCAATATTAAGCCAAGAAGGTAAACCAGTAGCATATTTCAGTGAAAAGTTAAATGATCCAAGTAGAACATATTCAGTTTATGATCAAGAGTTCTATGCCATAATTCAAGCCTTGAAGAAGTGGAGACATTACTTATTTCTTAAGGAGTTTGTGTTGTATATAGATCATCAAGATTTGCAATATTTGAATAGTTAAGGTAAGTTGAATCAGAGACATATGAGATAGGTAGAGTTCATACAGAGTTATACATTTGTGTTGAAACATAGGAGTGGTAAATCAAACAAAGTTGTCAATGCATTGAGTAGGAGAAGGAAATTGTTGACAGAGATGAGAATTGAAGTGTCGGGATTTGATGAATTGAAGAATATGTATGAGGGAGATACTAATTTTGTAGACCCTTGGAAAGAATGCAAGGAACATGTTGTGACAGATAGGAGTAAGTGGTTGGACTATTTCATTCAAGATGATATGTTTTTCATAGGAAATCAGTTATGCATACCTAGAAGTTCAATGAGAGATAATTTGATCAAGGAGAAACATAGTGGAGGATTGGTAGGACATTTTGGCATTGATAAGATAGTAGCTTTGGTGACTAAAAACTACTTTTGGCCTTATATACATAAGGATGTTAGGAAATTTGTGTAGATTTGTAGAGTTTGTCAAGTTGCAAAAGGAAGTAGTCAGAATACTGGATTGTATAAACCTTTGACAGTACCGGAGAGACCTTGGAAAGACATAAGCATGGATTTTGTGATGGGATTGCCTAAGACACCGAGAGGACATGATTCAATATTTGTAGTGGTGGACATATTTTAAAAGATGGCTCATTTCATACCTTGTAAGAAGACAACTGATGCAGTGCATGCAACTGACCTATTTTTCAAGGATATTGTGAGATTGTATGGATTACCTAAGAGTATAATTTCAGATAGAGACACTAGATTTCTTGGATACTTTTGGAAGATACTTTGGAAGAAGATGAAGATAGATTTAAAGTTTAGTTCAACATTTCACCCACAGACCGATGGACAGATAGAGTTAGTGAATAGGAGTTTGGGAAAATTGTTGAGATGCTTGGTTGGAGAGAAAGCTAGAAGTTAGTGTTGTTATATGGAGCCCAATCAAACTCAGAGGTTATATTTACCCCTCTTTTATCAGTGTGGTTTCCCCCCCAAATCCCTATGGGGTCAAGGGGCAGCGCCCCCAAGACGGGGTCAAGGGGCACCGGGATTTATTTTTCATTGACCAACATAAGAAAACCCTATTTTTGTAACCGACAAAAACCTTAATAAAAGGTGGCCAAGGGTTAGGGTTTGGGTGTTGTATTGTAGAATTTTGCAGCGGTATTGAGTTGCAGGGATTGCTGATTGTAATCGGTTTCGATTTACTGGATAATAATATTGGACTCTTTGTTTGGTGGATGTAGCCTGAGTTTGGGTGAACCACGTTAAAACTTGTCTCTCACTATTATTATTTCTATGTATTTCTATTCCTCTGTTTAATCTTTATTTGCATTTAATTGATATCTTCTTCCGGCTAACCCTAACAAGTGGTATCAGAGCGAGGTTATGTTTTGATTATCGTCTACAGGAAAGTCTCACGGTTGAGTGGGAGCAATGGCGGACGAGGGTAAATTTAAGGTCGATAAATTCAATGGGCAGAACTATCAGTTATGGAAGATGCAAATGAAGGATTACCTCTATCAAAAGGATTTATGGATGCCATTGGAAGGAGTATCGAAGAAATTGGCAACAATGTCTGATGAGGATTGGAATCTTCTTGACAGAAAGGCACTAGGAACCATTCGGTTGTGCCTGGCACCAATGGTGGCATTCAATATAATGGAAGCAAAGACAACAGACGGTCTGATGAAAGCTTTGACTAAATTGTATGAAAAACCCTCAGCCTCAAATAAGGTATTTCTTATGAAGCATTTGTTTAATCTAAAAATGGTTGAAGGTGGATCTGTGATAGATCATTTAAACGAATTTAATATGATTGTCAGTCAATTGACTTCTGTAAATGTAAAATTTGATGAAGAAGTTAGAGCTCTCTTGATATTATATTCATTGCCTGAAAGCTGGGATAGTTTGGTAATGGTGGTTAGTAACTCTGTTTCTAGTTCAAATACCCTAAAATTTGATGATGTTGTTGGTGTTATTCTGAGTGAGGAAATTCATAGGAAAAGCTCAAGTGGATCCAAATCAGGCAGTGTTTTGAATGCAGAAAGCAGGGGCAGATCAAAGGAGAGAGGAAAAGGTTCTGGAGGTCATGGGAAGTCATGAGGAAAATCAAAGGATAAAAGATCCCAAACCAGAGGATAGAAGGATTGCTGGTACTATGGAAAACTAGGTCATCTGAAAAAAGATTGTTGGTCTCGGAAGAACAAAGAAGGAGACAAACAAGAAGGCAATAAGGAAGCAAATGTGGTAAGTAATAAGTCTAAAGATGATGCTTTGATTCTTTCTCTAGATAATGCTAATGATTCATGGGTTTTAGATTCAAGGGCCTCATTTCATGCTACGCCCCATAGAAGTTATTTCCTTGATTATGTCCAAGGGGATTTTGGGTTGGTTTATTTGGGAGATAATGAACCCTGTCAGATTGTTGGAAAGGGAAGAATCAAGATTAAGTTGTAGAATGGAAATCATTGGCTACTACAAGAGGTAAGGCATGTTCTAAGGCTTAGTAGGAATTTAATTTCAGCAGGGCAGCTAACTAAACAAGGTTGCACTATTACATTTACTGATAAAAATTGGAAGGTTTCAAAAGGTGCCTTAGTAGTAGCAAAAGGTGTGAAAGTAGGCACCTTATATCTTTGTACAGGTCATACTATTCCTTCTACTTTAGCTATTACAGAGAAAAAACAAACAGGTTCAGGAACAGTTGTTGCAGGTTTGCAGGAAGAGACTAGAAAAGTTGCTGCAGGTTCTGAGACAACACTGTGGCATAACAAACTTCGGCATATGAGTGAAAAAGGTATGAAGGTACTTCATTCTAAGAAGGTTTTACCAGGTCTGAAATGTATTAATATGGATTTCTGTGAAAGTTATGTGTATGGCAAACAAAAGAGAGTCAGTTTTCTCAAGGATGGGAAGCAAAAGAAAAATGAAAAATTGGAGCTTGTGCATACAGATGTATGGGGACCAGCTTAGGTATCTTCTCTCGGTGGCTCTCGGTATTATGTTACATTCATAGATGATGCAACTAGGAAGGTCTGGATTTATTTCCTTAGATAGAAATCTAATGTATTTGAAACATTTAAGAAATGGAGAAGCTTGGTTGAGAATGAGACAAGTAAAAGATTAAAATGTCTTAGATCTGATAATGGCGGTGAGTATTGCAGCAAAGAATTTGAAGATTATTGTCCCTTTAATGGAATTCGTAGGCAGAAAATGGTTCCAGGGACTCCACAAGAAAATGGAGTGGCTGAATGCATGAATAGGACAATAATGGAGTGTGCAAGGACCATGAGATTGCATGCTGGACTGCCTTTAAATATGTGGGCAGAGGCTGTCAACACTGCTGTATATTTAATTAACAGAGGTCCTTTAGTTCCTTTGGGTTGTGATATTCCAAAGGAAGCATGGACAGGTAAGAAGGTGAGTTATTCTTTTCTGAAAACCTTCGGCTATGAAGCATTTGTACATATAGATTCTGAAAATAGAACCAAGCTGGATGTGAAATCAAAAAAATGTACCTTCGTTGGATATGGCATTGATGAATTTGGTTATAGGCTTTGGGATTTTGAAAATCAGAAAATTGTGAGAAGCAGGGATGTTATATTCAATTAGAAGGTGTTGTACAAATATCAGTTGTAGTAGCATGAGAAGAAAGAAAAGAATTATGTGGTGCTGGATGATACTCCAAATAGTGATGTTCCAGTGGCTCCTCATGCTCCGCAATAGCAACAAGAAAAACCACAAACTCCAATGAATGTTAGACGGTCAACAAGGATAAGTAGACCTCCTGAAAGGTTTTCTCCCTCTTCGTATTCTATTTTGTTAACAGATGCTGGTGAACCAGAAGGGTGTGGTGAAGCTATGCAGGTGGATACATAAGTTCAGTGGGAGCTTGCAATGAAAGAAGAAATGGACTCCTTGTTGGAAAATCAGACTTGGGAATTATGTAAGTTACCTGCAGGTAAAAGGGCTTTACCAAATAAATGGGTTTATAGGCTGAAAGAGGAAGATGGAGGTAAGAAAAGATTTAAGGCTAGGTTAGTTGTAAAAGGATTTGCATAGAAAAAGGGCATTGATTTTGATGAGATATTTTCTCCAGTTGTCAAGATGACTTCTATTCGTACTATTTTAAGTATTGTGGCTGCTGAAGATTTACATTTGGAATAGCTAGATGTTAAAACTACCTTTCTCCATGGTGATTTGGAGGAGGAGATATATATGGAACAGCCCCAAGGATTTGAGCTCAAAGGTAAGGAGAAACAGGTGTGCAGATTGAAGAAGAGTTTGTACGGGCTGAAACAAGCACCTCGGCAATGGTATTTGAAATTTGATAGTTTTAGGGTTGAGCAAAGCTACAGAAGGGGTAATTCTGACCATTGTGTTTATTTTAAGAGGTTGGATAATGACAGCTACATTATTTTATGTTTATATGTTGATGACATGCTTGTAGCTGGGTCTAACATGGATCACATAAGAGAGTTAAAACAGTAGTGTTGGTCATGATGTTAGTCATTCGCAAACATAGAATAAAAGTTACACAACAACCTTTACTCATCTTGAAAGATACGATGAATTCAAAGAATTCATGATCCCAAGTCTCCGTTGATTAGGTCTTAATCTACTGACGTCACTCAGTGGTTGATGTGTGTTGCTGTTTTCCATTCAGGGGCCTTACGTGTTTCTGCACTGTTCATCATCATCATCTTCAAATATCCTGCTCTGGATGTTCGCTCTGCAAGTCTCCAACGATTCTACTTCTGCACTGTAAATTTAGTCAAATAATGTACATACAGGCTGATATTTGCATGATTTCTATCATTATTTATGATTCTTTGCATGATATTTTCAGTACTACATGCATTTAACTCAAATATGCTAAGGATCTTCAGTTACCTACGAGATTTCAGTATATTTCACTGTTTCTGCTTGTTATTTATCATGATTTGCAGTTATGGTGATGAATTAATGAAATTGAAAAAGGAAAAGGGTTAGAGAATGAGATTCCCAAAACTACTGGACTTAGATCACTGATCCACATACAAGCTCCCATACTTGCAATGAAAAGAAGGAAAACTAGAAATCCTACTTCACCAGGACATTCCACAAATCCGCATGATCTAGTGCAAAGCTTCAAAGGAAAGTTGACAACAACATGTAATGAAATGAAAGCGCTTCCAGTTGAACACAGCATTCACTAGTACATATCCAGAAATCAACAGAAGATTACGTAAAATTTACAATTAAGATGTAATCTGAAACTTCATATCCATTCAGTATGCTCAAGAACAGGTACATTTACAGTGATCTGAAGAAAGAACCTTGACATTTCAACAATTCTATCCTCATTAGTCTCAGTAATCCGATCTCCTAATTGATTCTACAGTAATTAACTTTTTGCGCCAGATGCGTCTGTGTATTCTAATGTATTCCTCTTTCTTTAATGACAAGCTCTGGCCTTATATAGAGCAAATGCCAAAAACGGTTACAACGATCCAAGGATCAGGATCCTCTCACAACAAACAACGGTCCAGATGAAAAGCACATGCTTCATCAGTTGGCAAATGTACAGCTGGCACAGAATATTCCAGCATCTTCGACTTGATTCGGTCTCCAGCTGGCAAACAGCATATTTGACAATATCCTCCTCATGTCTAGCCCATGTTGACCCCATGCGTAACTTTGTAATTATCAGCTTCAGCAGCATCATCATGATTTCCACGCTCAGCTTCAGCAGCATCATGATGACTTCAATGTTCAGCCTCAGCAGCATCATCATGACTTCCTGCAAGTAAACAGACAAACATTAAGTTCATCATCATGATGATAAACAACAGGAATTTAAACACTTTATTAAACACCTCCCCATGTGCAACTACAGGCAATCAAGCTTTACCTGTGAAAAATATGCACCAAATGCATAAACAGCATAAAAACAACCAGGTCAACCCTCGTTGACCAAAATTCAGGCAGTCGGGCTTTCAAATTTCTAATGCTTCATGTTTTGCTCATTCTCTTGTATATCAGGCTCGAAATATGATGATGATGATCTCAAATTATACAAGGAAATAATCGCCCTCCAACCATCCTTAGAATCCGGCTTTACATCACCATCATATTTGCATCAGCGTGACTACATATGATCAGGGTGACAATTTTACCTTAGGCCGACGGCAACAGTTATACCGACGCCAAAAAAAATCATGAGGATGACCAACTATATGCCCTCTGTATCTAGCCGCAGGATATTGTGAAATATGATGCTCCTCTCCTCCGAATGCTCTGAGGAAAAGCACATCAGGATGTTTTGTTTTTGCATATTCGGGAAAGAAAGACATCGTCATCATCATCATGATGAAGACAAACAGGAGGACTTGGAAAATGATCCTGCCGCTGAGGAATATCATGATGACATCATCGTCATCATCAGGCTTGGTTAAAATGCAAAGGGATGACGTCACCGCCATGCTTCGTTAAGAGCAGGAGATAAATGGAATATCGGGTCACCTCTAAGGAAGATGATCAGGTTGATGAATGCAAAATGACCCCTTTTTCGGAGAAGGCAACCTGCCTGGAAGATCAGGATGATGAACATCATCATCATCATATTCACACTGGGTGATCTAAAATATGATCCTGCTGAAAGTCTTGATGACGTCATCAGGATATCCGGGGCTTGTGTTAATCTTCGAACATGACGTCATCGTCATCATCATATTGGCGAACAGGATCATACCCTGGAAAATATCATGCCGAAGGAGAAAGGTGATGGTGACGTCGTCATCATCATCATATTCGCAAAAGTTTATACTTCTCGGCAGGAGGATATTACGAACTGTCGGGTAGAGAAAGATCATGATGATGATGTCAACAAGACTAAGGAATGAAATATTACCCTCCGCTTCGAAAGATAAGGTGATCATCATGATCACGCAAAAAGGAGATCAGGAGGATATTAGGAAATGTGATCCTGCCATGAAAGATCATGATGATGATGATCACGCATAAGGACTTTGACGTGCGCGCGATAATTATGCAGATGGCATATTTCTTAAGCAAGGTGACGATGATCATCAGCATGATATTATCACATCGGGTGATTTTAAATATCATGATGCTCGCAATGTTGGAATATCATGATGATGATGATGCTTCCAGGGTCGCTTGACGGGAAAAGCTCACTATGACTTAAGATTGACGTCCGGATGTTTCGGGACTGCATGATTTTTTTATCAGGTGATAGAGTAAGATCATGATGATGACCTTTGGCGACACAAAAGACCGCTCGACGGGAAAAGATTACTACGACTTAAACTTGACGTCCGGATGTTTCGACCTCAGGATATTATCGGAGAGCTTTTCAAATATCATGATGATGATGTTCATCATACAGCAATTATCAGGTTTGACCAAAACTTTGACTGCTCATAACTCCTTCATATGGACGAATTTTCGGGTGATGTAAAAGGCAAACCTGCATGGAATTTCAAACTCATTCTAACCATGAAGTCATAGAAACAAAATATGAACTTTGACAAACTAACCTCATGATGATGACCTACCTCATCCTGACCTTCATGATGATGATGCACCTGACTTATTTTTACCAAACCGCCAGAAACAGACAACACAAGCCAAAACAAAAGTTGGGTCCCTGTTTTGCCAAGTCAAAATGGGGCGTGTTGTGTAACCACACAACAACTTGCCACCAAAGAAAACAACAAAATTCAAATAATTCAAGTGATATGATCCTATTCATCTATAATATTCTAATTCCTTCTAAATAAAATCATCATGATCTTTGAATGATAAAGTCTCATCAAGGTAACAGTGCTAACAAAGGATCATGTGTGTGCATATGATTAATTATCCTCATCTTGAAAGTAAGTTGAAAACATAAGTAACTGGTGTTAAACTACATAGTTGGAGATCATCCCTCATAGCCAACCTGGATAGAGCCTTGCTGCCAGCAGGTGTCTATAGCCTCGGCAAGGTTATCTATACAATCTCCCTAAGTAGGGCTCCACTGCCAGCAGGCGTCCATAGCCCCGGTAGAGTTACTTAGATGGCCTAAGTTTATTGTTTATATATTTTCTATTTATATACTTATATTTGATATCATCATGTCAGCTCATTTGTACAAGGTGTAGCCACTTGCAGCTTTAGGTTGGAGATTGTATTGGTAGCAAGGGAGTCCCTTTAGATTTTTCACTTAACACCTATACTCATATCTTCAACAAGCCCAAGGCTGTTAGGTGTTTCATTGTGTTTGATTCACTTTGGACAAGAAAAGGTACCCTGATGAAAAGACATCATAAAACCTGATCATGAGTATTTATCAGAATGAATTACAATCTATATCTAAATCTGATCTCATCACTTGAATCCTAACAATTTAGTTATTCTCTTAGGTGATGAAGTGCATCATCCTGACTTACCAAAACAAAACTCAACCAAAACAACACAAAACAGAAACAACACTATACAAACAACCAACCCACAAAAAGGAAACAACAGGAACAGAACAAGAAAGCAAAACAAGCAGACTGTACAAACAACTAATCTACAAAATTATATACAAACCACTACCAGGCAAACAAAAACCAGAAAAAGACCTAAGGACACCTGAATTTGCATACTTCTTTTGATTGTGCAGGAGCATCAGGGTATTAGTTATGGTTCTCAACCTAGCAAGTTTATCTTTATATTCTGAAGAATATTCTGGTATTCTGAATTCACTGTATTCAACAGAACAACTCTTGATGATCAGCAACTGAGGAAGCTCATCATGTTCATGATTAATCCATATGCATGTCTTATCTCCTGAATTTCCATAATCAAAATGGTATTCAACATCATTTACTGTGGAAAGGAGAAATACAACCTGGTGTATTTCTGGCTTTGCTGGACATGCTTCTTCATTGGCAGTTGGTCTTCCATTTGTCATTATATTTTCACTGCTTGGCTCAGTGCCTGGTCCCTCTTCGAATTGAAGGATGTATGACCTTTGATGTGTTAATTCTTCATCTTTATCCAACCTTATCCCTCCATTCTGGATGTTCAGTTTATCCTCCAGTTTAGGAAACTTCTCAATATTTTCTTCAATTTCCTGCACATCAGTGTCTAAATAAGTATCTTTATTATCACAACCTGATATACAGAAATTTATTATTTCTAAATCATTTGACTGTAAAGGAGAAACAACTTTCACTTGGTGAGGACACTCCCCTGTTTCATTTTCAAAATATTTCTGGAGTGACATCTGATTATGCACGACAACTCCAAAGTCTTCTACATCTTCATCTTTCAGGAATTGTTCATTAAATAATTCACATTTTCTATCTATTAGAGGATCTGGTTCCTTTAACCTGCAACATTCTTGCATTTGATCATTTAATTCAAAAAAGTCAGGTAGTAAATCAGCATTTATTTTCTTCTCTATGACTCCCTGAGTTACCATCATAGGAACTTCATCATCAGGAGTGCATTTAAATTGCTCTACTATCTGTTTACACTTCTCTTTACTATAGAATGACTCCAGGAAAGATGTTTCATCTTCTTTATCAAAAGTATTAGGATCAGAATAAAAAATATTATCCTGATGAGTGATTTCTTCTCTAAAATTTTCACAAGATTCATACCTGCATACTGACTGATCCTTACTTGTATTAGGAAGTAGAGAACTCCTATCAATCTCACCATAAAATGAATCCAGGAAAGATGTTTCCTCTTCATTACCTTCTGGAACTGACTCAGCTATTGTATTTTCTAGAATCTTTTTCAACATGACCAAGCAAGGGTAGCAATCTCTCTCTGAATGCTCTTCATCATGTAATCTGCACCAGCTTTCAATCAAGACATCATCAATGGGCAAACCTAATATTTGACTACACTGTATATTTCTAGACAAGTATAATTGAAAATCTTCAGAATGATCCACTTCAGTGTCTGGACAATTAATAACTTCTGGTGCTGCATCTGCTTGTTGCTCCAGAATTTCTTCATTTCCCTGGCAGATCTCTTCATTTTCTTGGCAAGTTTCAGCTCTGAACACATCCGGGAAGAATATTAGTCCTTTCAAATATAAATCCAACCTTGTGAGGAAAGTTAAACAATTAATTTCACTGTGTTCTACAGTCTGGTGTATCCTGCAACAGGTAGATAAACCAAAGTTAGACAAATTGTGAGGGTAAAGCTGCCTACTCAAAGTTTCCTGAAATAAAGGAATGTTAATTTGACCATTATTTTCATATACATCCATCAAAATGAGACTCTATTCTTCAAATTTCTTTAGTATTTTGCAATTTTAAGGAGATCTATCATATCTCAAACTAAAACTTGAAAGTCCAGAAAATCAAACAAATATTTGATGCTTTGGGATAGATCTTTGCAAAGGTGCAACCAAAACGTCTCAGGTAAGAGATATTTGCAGACATTCAACTGAAATGCTGAAATATTTATGCAATATTTGCAGAAAATCCAAAAATTCTTTGTTCAGGAACAGGATCTATTTTCCGCCCTCCTTCTAGCGCCAATTTATGTTGCGTTAGAAGCGAGGAGCCTGCATAAAATGGATGATGACTGAAGCAATGGTGTCTTTTCCAGTTCTCAGCCCTCCTTCTATTGATGATGCTGAGAAACAGCTCAGCGGCCCTCCTTCTAGCGCCAATTTATGTTGGTCATGATGTTAGTCATTCGCAAACATAGAATAAAAGTTACACAACAACCTTTACTCATCTTGAAAGATACGATGAATTCAAAGAATTCATGATCCCAAGTCTCCGTTGATTAGGTCTTAATCTACTGACGTCACTCAGTGGTTGATGTGTGTTGCTGTTTTCCATTCAGGGGCCTTACGTGTTTCTGCACTGTTCATCATCATCATCTTCAAATATCCTGCTCTGGATGTTCGCTCTGCAAGTCTCCAACGATTCTACTTCTGCACTGTAAATTTAGTCAAATAATGTACATACAGGCCGATATTTGCATGATTTCTATCATTATTTATGATTCTTTGCATGATATTTTCAGTACTACATGCATTTAACTCAAATATGCTAAGGATCTTCAGTTACCTATGAGATTTCAGCATATTTCACTGTTTCTGCTTGTTATTTATCATGATTTGCAGTTATGGTGATGAATTAATGAAATTGAAAAAGGAAAAGGGTTAGAGAATGAGATTCCCAAAACTACTGGACTTAGATCACTGATCCACATACAAGCTCCCATACTTGCAATGAAAAGAAGGAAAACTAGAAATCATACTTCACCAGGACATTCCACAAATCCGCATGATCTAGTGCAAAGCTTCAAAGGAAAGTTGACAACAACATGTAATGAAATGAAAGCGCTTCCAGTTGAACACAGCATTCACCAGTACATATCCAGAAATCAACAGAAGATTACGTAAAATTTACAATTAAGATGTAATCTGAAACTTCATATCCATTCAGTATGCTCAAGAACAGGTACATTTACAGTGATCTGAAGAAAGAACCTTGACATTTCAACAATTCTATCCTCATTAGTCTCAGTAATCCGATCTCCTAATTGATTCTACAGTAATTAACTTTTTGCGCCAGATGCGTCTGTGTATTCTAATGTATTCCTCTTTCTTTAATGACAAGCTCTGGCCTTATATAGAGCAAATGCCAAAAACGGTTACAACGATCCAAGGATCAGGATCCTCTCACAACAAACAACGGTCCAGATGAAAAGCACATGCTTCATCAGTTGGCAAATGTACAGCTGGCACAGAATATTCCAGCATCTTCGACTTGATTCGGTCTCCAGTTGGCAAACAGCATATTTGACAATATCCTCCTCATGTCTGGCCCATGTTGACCCCATGCGTAACTTTGTAATTATCAGCTTCAGCAGCATCATCATGATTTCCACGCTCAGCTTCAGCAGCATCATGATGACTTCAATGTTCAGCCTCAGCAGCATCATCATGACTTCCTGCAAGTAAACAGACAAACATTAAGTTCATCATCATGATGATAAACAACAGGAATTTAAACACTTTATTAAACACCTCCCCATGTGCAGCTACAGGCAATCAAGCTTTACCTGTGAAAAATATGCACCAAATGCATAAACAGCATAAAAACAACCAGGTCAACCCTCGTTGACCAAAATTCAGGCAGTCGAGCTTTCAAATTTCTAATGCTTCATGTTTTGCTCATTCTCTTGTATATCGGGCTCGAAATATGATGATGATGATCTCAAATTATACAAGGAAATAATCGCCCTCCAACCATCCTTAGAATCCGGCTTTACATCATCATCATATTTGCATCAGCGTGACTACATATGATCAGGGTGACAATTTTACCTTAGGCCGACGGCAACAGTTATACCGACGCCAAAAAAAATCATGAGGATGACCAACTATATGCCCTCTGTATCTAGCCGCAGGATATTGTGAAATATGATGCTCCTCTCCTCCGAATGCTCTGAGGAAAAGCACATCAGGATGTTTTGTTTTTGCATATTCGGGAAAGAAAGACATCGTCATCATCATCATGATGAAGACAAACAGGAGGACTTGGAAAATGATCCTGCCGCTGAGGAATATCATGATGATGTCATCGTCATCATCAGGCTTGGTTAAAATGCAAAGGGATGACGTCACCGCCATGCTTCGTTAAGAGCAGGAGATAAATGGAATATCGGGTCACCTCTAAGGAAGATGATCAGGTTGATGAATGCAAAATGACCCCTTTTTCGGAGAAGGCAACCTGCCTGGAAGATCAGGATGATGAACATCATCATCATCATATTCACACTGGGTGATCTAAAATATGATCCTGCTGAAAGTCTTGATGACGTCATCAGGATATCCGGGGCTTGTGTTAATCTTCGAACATGACGTCATCGTCATCATCATATTGGCGAACAGGATCATACCCTGGAAAATATCATGCCGAAGGAGAAAGGTGATGGTGACGTCATCGTCATCATCATATTCGCAAAAGTTTATACTTCTCGGCAGGAGGATATTACGAACTGTCGGGTAGAGAAAGATCATGATGATGATGTCAACAAGACTAAGGAATGAAATATTACCCTCCGCTTCGAAAGATAAGGTGATCATCATGATCACGCAAAAAGGAGATCAGGAGGATATTAGGAAATGTGATCCTGCCATGAAAGATCATGATGATGATGATCACGCATAAGGACTTTGACGTGCGCGCGATAATTATGCAGATGGCATATTTCTTAAGCAAGGTGACGATGATCATCAGCATGATATTATCACATCGGGTGATTTTAAATATCATGATGCTCGCAATGTTGGAATATCATGATGATGATGATGCTTCCAGGGTCACTTGACGGGAAAAGCTCACTATGACTTAAGATTGACGTCCGGATGTTTCGGGACTGCATGATTTTTTTATCAGGTGATAGAGTAAGATCATGATGATGACCTTTGGCGACACAAAAGACCGCTCGACGGGAAAAGATTACTACGACTTAAACTTGACGTCCGGATGTTTCAACCTCAGGATATTATCGGAGAGCTTTTCAAATATCATGATGATGATGTTCATCATACAGCAATTATCAGGTTTGACCAAAACTTTGACTGCTCATAACTCCTTCATATGGACGAATTTTCGGGTGATGTAAAAGGCAAACCTGCATGGAATTTCAAACTCATTCTAACCATGAAGTCATAGAAACAAAATATGAACTTTGACAAACTAACCTCATGATGATGACCTACCTCATCCTGACCTTCATGATGATGATGCACCTGACTTATTTTTACCAAACCGCCAGAAACAGACAACACAAGCCAAAACAAAAGTTGGGTCCCTGTTTTGCCAAGTCAAAATGGGGCGTGTTGTGTAACCACACAACAAGTAGTTAGCATAGTCATTTGCTATGAAGGATTTGGGGGCAGCAAAACAAATCCTTGGTATGAAAATTTGTAGAGATAGGAAGAACAGAAAATTGACTCTATCTCAGGCTGCTTATGTTGAAAAGGTGTTGCAGAGATTCCATATGGAGAATGCAAAAGTTGTCAGTGCACCTTTGCCTAGTCATTTGAAATTAACTAAGGAGATGTGTCCTAAGAAACAAGAGGAGGAAGAGAAAATGTCCAAGGTACCATATGCTTTAGCTGTAGGAAGTTTAATGTATGCCATGGTATGCACAAGATCAGATATTGCACATGTTGTAGGAGTCATTAGCAGGTATATGAGTCATCCCAGATTCGAGCATTGGAATGCGGTAAAATAGATTCTTAGATATTTGAGAGGTACATCTAATAAGCACTTATGTTTTGGGGGCTCTAATACTAATTTAGCAGGTTATGTAGACTCAGATTTGGCAGGGGATATTGATACCAAGTAGAGTACTATAGGTGGAACAACGGTGAGTTGGATTTCCAGGTTACAAAAGGTGGTTGCTTTATCCACCACAGAGACAGGATATGTAGCTACAACAGAGGCAAGCAAGGAGATGATATGGCTGCAATCTTTCATGAACGAATTGGGCACACAACAGGTTAAGAGTTATTTGTTTACAGACAGCCAGAGTGCCATACATCTTGCAAAGAATTCTGCCTTTCATTCAAAGACCAAACACATACAATTGAGGTATCACTTCATTCATTCAGTGTTGGATGATGGATAGTTACAGCTGGCCAAGATACATACAGATGACAATCTAGCAGATATGTTTACAAAGGTAGTGACAAGGGAGAAGCTGAGCTCCTCTTCAGCTTTGGTTGGTCTTCTAGACTGAAAACAACAAAAATAGAATAGCAGAGTCCAGGGTGCTTATTTCCAGTGGGAGCTACAGGGTCAGTGGTGTTATGATCAATCTCCAAGTGGGAGATGATATGGTGTGGAGTTTGATCAGTCTCCAAGTGGGAGATTGTTGTTATATGGAGCCTAATCAAACTCAGAGGTTATATTTACCCCTCTTTTATCAGCGCGGTTTCCCCCCCAAATCCATTCCTCTGTTTAATCTTTATTTGCATTTAATTGATATCTTCTACTGGCTAACCCTAACAGTTAGGATTGTATTCTTTCATAAGCAGAGTTTGCATACAATAATTTGGTAAACAGGAGTATCGAAAGAACACCTTTTGAGATTATTACTGGAGCAAACCCTAGAGGAGTAGCAGAATTGAGAGATATCAACATGGAAGAAAAGAGAAATGCAGAAGCAGAAGAATTTGTAGAACACATGAAGGCAGTGCATAATCAGGTGAAGAAACATTTAGAGGATATGAATAGTAAGTATAAGGAAAAGGGAGATGAGAAAAAAAGACAAGGAATTTGAAGTTAGAGATGAAGTGATGGTATATTTGAGAAAAGAAAGATTTCCAGTTAGAACATATAACAAGTTGAAGATGAAGAAGTTTGGACCTTGTAGGGTACTCAGGAAATTTGATTCAGGAAATGCATATGAAGTGGAATTACTAGAGACATTGGGTGTATCACCTATTTTCAACATTGTAGACTTATATCGGTATCATGAAGTAGAGTTCAGTGCCAACATTGAAGAAGATTTGAAGAAGCAGTTACCACAACAAGCACCGGAGAAGATTGAAGACATTTTGGACAACTGAGTTGGACGTAGCACCAAAGGAAGGCAATACAAAGAATATCTTGTGAACTTGAAAGGCAGACTTGAAGAGGATTCATCATGGATTTCTCAAGATGAGGTAGACCGTCTTGGTTTTCCTCTAGCCCCAGCAAAGTGAGGGACTCACTTTTTCAATAACCTCAGATGTTTGATGCAAGAGTATCTGTGGTTCAAGAGAAATCTCTCATCAACCAAAAGCATTTGCATTTTAGTTTGTTTCTTTTCATTTTCCAGTTCAATTCAAGCAGTTTAGTTAGTAGTAATTTCTGTATTTTGGTCCGTATTCTACCGTAGTTGTATTTTAGATCTTGTGGAGCTAGACTTAGCATCTAGATTCATTCATCTACATCATATTAAGAATTCAGAGAATTTGGATCAACTAGCAGAAAGTTATCACTATTAGAAGATCAAATGTTTTCTCAGAATAGAGCATCCTAACAGTCTCAGACAATCAACTAAAGGAGAAGACTTATGGAGCATTTCTCAACTTGTGGAGCCTAATGACACATCATTCAATGATCTTTGGTTCATGGCCGACCTTTCCTGAGATTTGCACATCATTCCATACATTTGTGGAGGAGTCCAATTCATTTAGGTCCGATCTATCCATGTACACACGCCACAACTCTTCTTTAGAATTTGTGATCTTCCTTGGCCAACACAGAGGAATCTTATGATCCAGAGATGATATCTATTGATGTAATAGATCCCTTTGAAAGGGGTGATCAAGTTCATAACAATAGCGATAGTTGATAATTTAGATTTTGCACGAAGGAGCTTCAAAGATATATCTTGAGATATTCTATATTCAGGCCAGTGAGCCAAATTGTAAGCCCACATGTTTCCAGCCCATTTGTATTTGAATTCTTTGATATATTGAATGACTGGATTTGCATTTACTTTGTATCTTGAGTTTTTTCCATTGTGTTTACTCGTGCTGCACGGCCTAGACAGTTCACTCTGTGAACCCTCCTACCATGACTACACTATTATGCTACATTATTCTTCATGTTGATAGTTCATACAAACCTTGTATACCAAATGTTTCCATTACCATATCTATGACAATGTACCAAGTTAAATACTACAAATTAGTCACATTGCCATGGAATTGATATAGGGTCTCAAGATAGTTCAATCACAGCAAAGTACAAAGTTCAACATGAGTGTCTCCATGAAAATCAAGCCTTAAGGCTGATCCTCCTAGTTGTCATAACATGATAATGTGAAGATAAGGGACTGCTATCACACATCAGAAAATTAGTCCTTACCTCATGCCCTAGTGTGATGTCTCCCATGATCTCAATCATCTCTCCTTTCATGACTAGATGGTTATCAACAAGTGCTAGCCCATGAGATGTCTCCAAGTGAAAATCAAGTGCATCATGTGTCCTACATTCTATTCCATGGCTGCAAGCTAAATCTTCATGTGTGAGGAGATGATATCTATCTGTAAGTAAGTGTAGATAGTTTTATGCCACTAGCAACAAGGCCTACCCCACATCTTCAACCTTGTAATCAACATGAAGTACCATGTACTCTTCACTTGTAGCCTCAATAGGTGACTCTCCTTTGTCCTTATCCTCATAGGACTGAAGTGAACTTTGTACCATAATGCTTTGTATGGCTGCAATAACATTGTGCAAAAATGCTTTGTATGGCTGCAATAATGCTTTGTATGCTTTGTACCTATTTTGGTTGAGTGACATTTACTCTTCTACATGATGATTGTATGTACATTTTGTATGAAGGGTTGAATGATATATATTTTAGTTATTTGTATGGATTCATTTCTTAGGAACTAATATTTGTCTCTTTATCATGTTATAGATAAATTCTTCGTCATGTCAAGGAAACGATCAAGAATTAAACACTAACACAGGAAGAGATAGAAGCTAAGAATGCAAAGAAAGTAGTGGCTATGTGGGAACTTTGTGAGAAAAGGAAATTGGACACGATAAATGAATACATGCCAATTGAAGCAGAACCTCAACCATCAACAAGAGATAGGGTATTGGTGGCATAAAATCTTCGTGCTATGAGAGATTTGAATACCGCAATTGGAGACACGTCCTCTACTATAAGTCAAGATGGAGGGACACCATCTACCACATCTCAAGTTGAGAGTACATCATCACTCACATGTGAGCAAGGAGGTACGCCATCATTCCCACATCAACCTCAAGGTATGTCATCTATTCCATCTCTGATCAAAGGTAGGCCATCTACCCCGTCTCATTTAAATATTGATGAAATTCCTAATGTTGAGATGAATTTACCTTTCTTAACACCACCTATAATTATGCATAGAAAGCCAAAGTATTTTATTGATATTGATGAGAATATTTTGCAGACAATGGAAGGTAAGATTCCAAAACGCACTTGTAGAAGATATGCTCATAATCTATTTGGAAAGTGTTCTTTGAAAAGTAAAATGAGACCACAATATGTCAACTATTTGTTGAAATGATGCGAAGTATAAAGTATAGGTCCATCATGAAGATTCTTGGGTTGAGAACATCAAAATCTTTAAGTGAAAAATCTATTATCAAGAATCTAATGAGTGCATATGAGAGTGTGGGTAACACCTCACTCACAAAAGATAGTAATGTTACACAACGTGTCATCACACCAACAATATAAAGTAATCAAATGAGGAAAGATCATCTCATTAGTAAGACAAGTCAAGCATTTGAGAATTAATAGAAAAAATTTATCAAGAGCTGTTGGAAGGTGCCAAAGAATCAAGGACACTGATGCCAATGAATTATGGACATTCTTAGAGAGACTACCACAAAAAGATAAACCAATTGTTGAAGCATTGAGATCACTAATTGAAGACTTTTGGAAGAATTACACAAGGGTATCTCCAAATCAAATATAGTTTTTTGGTAAATTTCTAGAGATGTATCCTCAATTAAAATTTCTCAAAGATATTTTAAAATGCTAAAACCTTTCTATGTCAAAATAAATCACACATGCCCCACCAACATCTTCAAGAGACTTCATATCAACAATTTTATGTCAAAGAGGGGAAGGTCAAATATTCTATAGGAAATTGTGCTTGGATGGCACATGTCAACATTGTGGTGGCTTGCAATGTATGCCAATATGTGATATTGAAAGCACACATGCAGTTGCAAACAAACTAGTAGAGTTCGGCAAGTATAAAATAATGGCCTACAATACAAAAGATGGTAAAGAAGCAAGTGTGAATTAGTTATTCAAAAGATTTTAGGTTATTCAAAAAACATACCCATAGAGCTCTATGGTTGGACTTGCAAATCAAGTTATGTAAGGACACATTTCCACTTGGTAGAATTGTTTCAGTTGTTGACTTTCCAAAGAACTACAGTCTACATCCACAGCATGAGGTACAATCACAATATTACAACTCCACATAGGTTTCTATATTTGTACACATCGCATTCATTCATGCAAATCATAGTACAGAGGATGATAGAAAGATCATAAGGGAGTATCATTTTTATATTAGTGATAATCGCACACATTCTATGGAGTTCGCACAATGTTGCTTTCAAGTGTTCTATAATGATTTGGCTAGAAGGGGCATATCATTGAGTCAACATATCATATGGTTGAATAACTATACATCACCATTAAAGAACTCACATAGTTTATATTGGTTGAGCAAGAGAAATAATATTATAGGTGTTCAGCATATGTGGACCTTTTGTGAGGTCAGGCATGGAAAGCGGGAGCCGTGTCAAAAGAGCCATAGCATGAGAAGAGTTAAAGTATAAAGATTATGTAAAGTTGACATATGCAAAATCAATCGTCGAGTGGTGTAATGCTTCGATGCGTCCAGATAATAAAGGTAGGTCTTCAGTTCGTAGATGTTTTTAGTTGATAGTTGATACTAACATTTCACCATATGAGGATTGTTGTACACTGATAGGATCAAGTGAACTACGCTCTTTTAGAAGCTCAATTGGAGGTTCATGGAGTATCCATATGAGGAAGATGGCATGTTTTTGTTCTTCATGTACAATTCAAGCTTGGGATGAGTGTGAGTCAAAGGAGTGGGTTGACGAATGGTGGTTAAGTTATCTTAACCAAATTAAAACGTATCAACCCATGATGGCACTGGAACTGACAGAGATGGAATAATCAATTAACTTTGACCACATATCAGATCTAGTTCAACCAGATAATATATTTACTTGCATAGTTTTTGAAATTCCTAATGTTATCTTACTTTGTAGTGCTTTTGTAATGTTGACTAATTTCATCTAATTTGCTACACATATCAATGTAGGGCATGTTTATGAAATTATTGCAGATGAAGATAATGAAGAGGGAACAAATTATTGCTTGTGTCATTATGTTGAGGCCAAAAAAGAAATTGGAGGCCCTAGTTACAAATGGATAAAACATCTAATACCCTACAGGCTCAGTGGTTGTTACTGGAACATAGTTTAGAAGGTACCAACATAAGAGTGTTAATGTTTGGTTGTTTCAAGACTTTGACACACATCGAAAGATTCTACATTACTCGAACCTTATCGTGGCATCCAATGTTCATTTGATACAATTTCAGGGTATACCTTTGAACAAGACCTTATGGAAGGTGCGTGAGTCTGACAACGAGGCAATACTTGAAACAATAAAGAGTAGAGCAGACCCGAATAGTTCATTGGATTAATTTGTAAGTATTCACATTGATTTTGTCTTTTTTTATTTGTTGCTGCATTTTTACACATATACAGTAAAAATTGGGATGAATATGTTTGTCATTGATGTCAAAGTGCTTGGATGTTAGTAATTGAGTAAGGAATACATAATTGTGCAAGTCTATTGGTTGTCTATTATTTGATGATACCATTATGCTTTCAGGATATGTTGTTGGGCTTTGTGATATAAAGACACTTGCTTCTTCATAGAGTATGTGATGTGATGCGTAGATTTGTAGTACTTCAAGACAAGGCATGAACTTGAATAGTGGAGATCTTACTCAAGTAGTGGTATGAACTTGATTTGTTTACTATGGTATACATTTAATGTTTGCATCATCACCATGTTATGCTTCATGGGGTTAGCTCTAAGTGATGGATGAAGTTGATCCTTATTGGTATTAATCTTATTCACTCATGTTTCACTCATGTCATATCAAGATTCATGTCACAGGGTTTGGATGTTAGTTCATAACATTCATGTTTATCATGTTACAATAGCAAGACATAGTTTCTTATGTCATTGGTTCATGCCATTGGATCAATGGATTTGGTTGTGGTTCTTCATCATAGCATGTCATGCTATCAGGAGTTGCATTGGGTTGTGGTTCTCCCTTAGTGTCTTCATGTGTCAAAGATTTGTTCAGTGTCCTCATGATGTTGATGTTGATCACAGAATATGGTATTAAGGTCATGTTGATGTTGATTGATATGTTGTGGTTGCTGTTGGAAGTTTTGGAAGTCTAAAGGATGTCATAGTGGTAGTGTTCATATCACAACTGCAGAGGTTTAAACATTCAAAACTAGTTAGGGTTTTTAATTTAAAGTTATTAGTTATGTTTTAAACCCTAAGTGTATTGTCTTTAAAGACCTAGTTTGGTAAGTTTTGTTTGTGTTATACTCTCTGTTTAATCTGTCTCCGATAACCTTTTGTGTTCTTCATGTGGTCTTCCACACTTAGGTTGTATTATATTTAGGGTTATCTAGTCCTCAACCTCCTGAAACCCTAGTCTTTACTTTTCTCTAAAATCCAACTTGATACCTTACACCCATATCGGCAATATCCCTGAAGAGTCCAAAATACAAAAAGGCAACAATCTTTGATGAGTTGTTACTTGGAAACCATGACACTTAGAAACATTTTTTCCAAGGCAATGTGATCACGTAGAACCCCTCTAAAATAACCTCTCTCAATTTTTTATATATCTGAGGCATTTTCCCATGGTAAAAGGTTTTCTGCTACCCCAAAAATTGTCAGAAGGAGGTAGTGTAATTGCAAAGGGGTGTAACTTGTTGGCAAGAGACACTATATGGATTCATGGTTGTTGTCATTGATGGCAACAAAGGTCATCCCACATATCCGCAAGTCATGATGTGTCTCTACCGGAAGTCAGAATAAAGAATGTTGTGGTCCGGTGAACAAGAACAGAGCATGTGGCAAGGTCCGACAGATTGGTCCGGATCTCTCAGAGGAAGTGTCTTGGTGCAGTACGGATTTGGGGAAGTCAAGAGGACTACCTTGAGTGGTATATTCCAAGGATTTAGCCTCCGGTGATGGACAAGGAAAAAGATATGAATAGTTGAGTACCGGATTCCTGAGAGACAGTGAAAACAGAGGAAGAACTGACTGACAGAGTATCAGACTACTTTCCGGATGTGTTACTATTGATGATAGAGGTTGTGAAGGCATGAATCATGTTTGGCCGACATGATTAATGATATCTACAAGTATATGCTTGATCCGCATTGCTTGGTGAGGAAGGATTCAGCCGACAGAACAAGAGTTTGTAAGAAACTAGACTGTTCCGGATGCCGACTAGAAAGGTGATGAAATTACTTGTGCGGATATATATAGAGGATGGATTTAGTTGTGAAGTGTGTGATGGTGTGAAGATATATGCGAATAAGTCCAGAATAGAGCAGAGGTAGCAAAAAGGATCCGGTATGTGAAAGATAGCAGAATAAAGAACAGAGGAAAGATGAAGTGCAGCAGATCAGTGTACTGAGCCTAACCGGAACTGAACTCCAGCATATGCAGATGCTTCCAATCAGTTCAAGACTGTGATTCTTATCACTTTGTAGACAGTGTGTCTTCTTGTAGGCAGTGGGCCTCTTGTGAGCAGTGTGCTCGGGCAGTGAGCCCTAATTGGCAAGTGCCATTTTGTAATTTCCTATTCTTCTAACAGAGAATAATTTTGGGTTAATCACCCCGTGGTTTTCTCCCTTAACAGGGTTTCCACGTCAAAAATACTGTGTCATGTGTTTCTTATTTCATGATTAATGTTTTTGTGTTTGATTCTATGCTGCATCAATTAAAAAGAAAGTTCAATAAGGGAAATAATTAGGATAACTGATTCACCCCCCCCTCTCAGTTATCAACAATTGGTATCAGAGCTAAGTTCCTCCTAATAGAGCCTAACAGCTTGAGGAAGATCTGGGATTTCAAATGGATGCATATGGTTTAAGGGAGCAACTCAAGACTGCTCTTGAGGATCTTGAACAGTCAAATTCTGAAGTCAGTGAATTAAAGGAAAGACTCAAACAGGCTGATGAATTCATGAGAGAATTAAAAGACAAATTAAGTCTCTCTATGAAAAAGAGAAAGGAGCTGCTCCAACAGTTGGCAAGACAAAGTGAAGAAAGCAATACAAATGAAGAATTGACTGAGCAAACCAAGTTATGTGAAAAGTTATCAAAAGAAGTCATTATGTTAAGACATGAAATGGAATCAGGAACTATAAAGTTTACTCAAGAGATTGAAGAAAAAAGAAAGGCTGAAGACAATCTAAGACAATCTCTTAAAGAAAAATCAGAAGAATGCCACCAGATGGACAGGATTATCAGACATCTTGAATCTGATCTTGAAGATGCCAAAGATAATGAAGAAAAACTTGAGGATCAAATTGCCTCTCTCAAAAGAGACCTTCAAACAACAAATGAATATAAAGAGAAATTCAAGATAAGTTCTGCTCAACTTGAAGTTCTTCTTGGAAGTCAAAAGAGGACAGATGACAAGTATGGTTTGGGATATGAGAAAGGAGAAAGCTCCGGATCCGGTCAGAAGAATCTTGGATTAGAAAATCCAAGGAGCAGGCCTAGAAGACCTCCGGTAAGACAGCCAAAAGCTCAAAGATATCCATCCTTCAATGGATACTGCCACAGCTGCAACCACTTTGGTCACAAAGCTAATCAGTGCAGAATGAGAATGAATCAGATTAATTCATCCTTCTCCGGACAGTGCTTCAACTGCAAAAGGTATGGACACAAATCCCATGAATGCAGAATTATGCAAGTAAACAAATCATTCAAAGGTAGATGCTTCACATGCAATAGAGTAGGTCATATGGCTAATCAATGCAGATCAAGAGGATATCAGTCAAATATGCAAAGAAATGTTATTTGCCAAATCTGCAATAGGTCCGGTCATAATGCTAAAGTCTGCAGAAACAAGTATCAGGACAAAACAGGTCCGGTGTATAATCTGAATCAAGACAAGGGTAAACAAAAGATGAATGCGGATGAAGTTAGGAATCAGATGAGCAAGATTTGGGTGAAGAAAAGTTCAGAGAATGTAGAGGTTGGATCCGCACCAGACTCTGGTGTTGATATTTCTTCTGGAAATTAAAAAGTGAGCTCAGGCTCAGGGGGAGACTCAAAGAAAATCCTGTTCCCCCAGCCAAACAAGTGGTGCCGAATGTGGCACAAGATGCGGATTAAAGGGTTTGCAGATATGAGTCTTGAGATGCTTCAGTCAAGTTTTCAGAGGTCCGCATGGAGTCATGAAAAAGCTGTGATCGATCAAATAAGACATGCTCAGGGAGATGCTCCGGTATGATAAAGGATTACAAAAAGGTCCGGAGAGATCCGGAAGTGCACTATCTTGTTCTGCGGATTGGACAGAGTGTTTGGGATGTTCTTGTAATATGTTACCTTAATTTATTCATGATTGAAAGATCCGGATGATATCCACAGATCAGGACTAATCCGAGATACTCCAAGCTATCCAGACAAGGCAAACTGGAATGATGTAGGTGAAGCATTTATTGCAGACAGATATTAGGGTTCGCGGAGCAATTTAAGGGATTTCTCAAAAGTCATTTGCTCATTCTGCACTCAAGAAGAAGCGAAAAGTGGAGCTCTGCAACAAGGTTCATCAAGCACACCAAGGATCTCCTGCCGAAGTTATTGCATAAAGAAATCAATCCAACCACTCCATGCAAACCGAAGGCGCATAAGGTATTCTCCGTTTTTCATTATCTCACTACAAATCTTTGAAGAATGGCTACTCCAAATATAGTTAAGATCTCTGATAGACCTCGCCCCACATTCAAGAAACATCCTTACAAATCATTGGAGGTAGATCCACTAGGAGCCTTCTCTAGTGTTCCTCACGGAGTTTTACATACTGAAGACATTAGGGTTTACATACATGCAAGCATTGAGGAATTTGGGGAATTCAAATTAAGAGACCTCTATCACAAGCAACTGATAGACAATGCTTTTGAGCTTAAACCAGAGTATAAGGATATCCAGAAGAAACGGTTTGAGCAATTTATTCATTTCCCCTGCTTTGAAGAAGATGAATGGGTCCGGTATGTACTGAGCAGGATGCGTGACAACTTTCTATGGCTGGATAGACCCTGCAAGATCACAAAAGAGGCAATTAGAGCAGTAACTGGTCTATACTCTTCCGGAGGGATACCTATCCTCAAATCTGTCAAGAACAACATTGTAACTGAGGCCACCGGATCAAAATTTGATAAGAGGGCAATGACCATTGAAGATATTTCAGATCCGGATATCAAATATGCATCCATGATAATAGGATACAAGATCTATCACTCCAGTAGGGAGAATTCTGTATCTGGAACTGCAGTATACACTGCCTATGAAATGCTAAGAAAGAATGCAGAATATGATCTCTGCGAACTACTGCTAAGCCAATTAATGGAAAATATACAGAAAATCAAGAAGGATAAGAAGAATTCCTTTAAGTATGGTACTCTTATTGTATGTCTATTCTTCTACTTCATGAATGAGCTACCCGGATCAAGTGGATGGGTATGGCAGAATGACAAACCTGTTGCAGTCCAGATAAGAGACTATTTGCATGGACTTGGGGATGCAAAAGCGAGAAATTCAGCTCTATGGGGATACTTCAAAAACTTTCAGAGCATGATGCAAGCAAGAGAGAGAATTCCCCAGTCTCTTGTTGAAAAATACAAAGACTCAGTGTGCTTTATGGTTGACACTGATCAGTGCCTAATGGAGGCAGTGGAGCCAAGGACTGTCTGGATCATGCCCATGGGGTATGAAGTGGATGAACAGATAGTGGAGCTGCATGTTCAACACATGCTAAGTCAGCCCAAAGATCCTAAGGCAGAAAGGTTTGGAACCTTTGAGGAGCTGAGTGTAAAAATACATGTAGAACTCAGGGAACCTGAGATTAAAAGAAAGGTGAGAAAAGAAGTAGAGCACATTGCTCAAGGCCTAGGCATCTCAAAAGAGGCACTTGATGCCAGCCGGGAAAAGAGGAGGAAGGCTGAGGAAGAAGAGAAAAGTAAAGAAAGTGCTCCGGTTGAAGCTCCCACTCGGACCAGATCATCAAAGAGATCTGCACCTCCCACAACCAAAAGTTCAAAACCGGAAGTCCAGGCATCCGGTAAGAGATCCAAGACAAAAGCCACAAGGGCTTATGGAAGCCAAAAGGATGAAGAGGAAACAGAGTCAGATGAGGGAGTAAAAGAAATAAAGAAACAGAAGAAGAAAGGATCCGGTAAGCCCTCCACAGGCCAAGACAAGGATGAAATGGCAGAGGTATCTGTTGAAAAGCCCACTCTGTCTCTAGAGAGCATAATCAAGTCGGTCACGGTGGATGGAAACCTTCAACCAATGACTGAATCTTATGATGACTTCAGTGAGGCTGACCAAAAGACTCTGCAGGAAGCCACAGTCAAATATCTGAACATATATAATAAGGCTTTCATTGAGATCATATCTCTTATTCCTAAAAGCCTAGAAAAGGAATTGGAAGTAAGAAAGAACAATGCTCATGCAAAAGATCTTGAGATCTGGGAGCAGATAGCTATTCAGCTATATCCTCAAATTGATCCCAAGACAATGAACATAATCTTCAAGGACTGCAAAGATGAGTTCAGAAGTAAAGCCAGGATGAATCAACTCATGCTTGGTGAGACTGACAAAGTGGCCCAAGAAACAGAAGAGATCCTCCGGAAGGCCTTCAAAAGGTTCAATCTTCCTGTTGTAGAGGACTTAGGTACAGAAACAGCTGAGGACTTGGAACCCTCTGCTCCAGAAGAAGTGGGCCCTGAACATACAAGCATCTCTCCTCTGGTTTCCCCTACAGTCTCCGGATCCAAAGAAGAAGAGCAATTAAAGGAGAAGGAAGCAGTGGTGAAAGACAAAGAGGTTGACAGTTCCAAGACTGCAGAAGAAAAGAAACATCTGTCTCCGGCAAGAGACACTGCACAAACTGTTCAACAATTTTTGAGCAAAGAAACTTTAGAGATTGATGAACCGGAGCTTCTAAAAGGCCCATTCGACTTTGACTCTCTCTCTCCGGTACAAACAATGAAGATAGCTTCATTTGCAAATGCCAAGGCAAATGAAAAACTCCTGAAGTCTCATATGGAAGACTGTGAGTTGATAGAGGCTGCTTCCAGAGTACTTGTAAAGATTATGCCATCAATCCAGATAGATCCGACAGCCTCCTCTTCCGGTAATCTAAAAACCTTAGTCAGCAGTGTTGATACACATTTTGATTCTCTAGAAAAATCAGCTGAAGAAAAGGTCCGGAAGGAATTTTTGGATAAAAGATTTTCAGAGGTATTAGAATTAATCTCTAAAGATAGGAAGATTGTGAGCATTGGAATAAAGAGCTTAGAGAATGCTCTTAAGGATGGCGGTGACATCTACAAATTTTGCATATCCTGGCCAAAGGCAACAGCAGCAATTGATAAGAAAATAAAAGAGGAACAGGACAAGCTACAAAGCTTATCTCAAAGTTTTGATCCTCTCTCTTCCTCCATAATAAATCAAGAATGTTAGACTATTGCAGTCTTGAATGAAATAAAGAATCTTGAGAAGGAAAGGAAGAACATCACTAACCGGATGGGAGAACTTAGACGGATTATAATCCCTAAGTTGGAAACTATGCATGAGGCCATCAGTGATGCTCAGACCACCGCCCAAACAAAAGATCCGACAGATCTCAAGCGGGCAGAAGCTTTTGCATTTTTGTTGAGTGGTCACATTTCAATTTTGGATAGAATGAAGCAAAGTTGGGCTACAGAAATGATCCAATTGCAGACATCCTTTGCAGACATTCTTCAGTATATGTGAGTATGTAAATATGCGGCTATGTATAGAAAATTTTTGAAAATTTTGATATGCAGACCCTACCCTTTGCCATTGATGTCAAAGGGGGAGTGAGGAGCAGTGAAAAATGAGGAATCCAATTAAGGGGGAGTTCCAAAAATTGTATATAAAGACAGAGCATCAGCAAAGGGGGAGCATAGTGTAAACACTTAGTCATTTTTCACTAAGTGTTGCCATCAATGCCAAAGGGGGAGATTGTTGGCAAGAGACAATATATGGATTCATGGTTGTTGTCATTGATGGCAACAAAGGTCATCCCACATATCCGCAAGTCATGATGTGTCTCTACCGGAAGTCAGAATAAAGAATGTTGTGGTCCGGTGAACAAGAACAGAGCATGTGGCAAGGTCCAACAGATTGGTCCAGATCTCTCAGAGGAAGTGTCTTGGTGCAGTACGAATTTGGGGAAGTCAAGAGGACTACCTTGAGTGGTATATTCCAAGGATTTAGCCTCCGGTGATGGACAAGGAAAAAGATATGAATAGTTGAGTACCGGATTCCTGAGAGACAGTGAAAACAGAGGAAGAACTGACTGACAGAGTATCAGACTACTTTCTGGATGTGTTACTATTGATGATAGAGGTTGTGAAGGCATGAATCATGTTTGGCCGACATGATTAATGATATCTACAAGTATATGCTTGATCCGCATTGCTTGGTGAGGAAGGATTCAGCCGACAGAACAAGAGTTTGTAAGAAACTAGACTGTTCCGGATGCCGACTAGAAAGGTGATGAAATTACTTGTGCGGATATATATAGAGGATGGATTTAGTTGTGAAGTGTGTGATGGTGTGAAGATATATGCGAATAAGTCCAGAATAGAGCAGAGGTAGCAAAAAGGATCCGGTATGTGAAAGATAGCAGAATAAAGAACAGAGGAAAGATGAAGTGCAGCAGATCAGTGTACTGAGCCTAACCGGAACTGAACTCCAGCATATGCAGATGCTTCCAATCAGTTCAAGACTGTGATTCTTATCACTTTGTAGACAGTGTGTCTTCTTGTAGGCAGTGGGCCTCTTGTGAGCAGTGTGCTCGGGCAGTGAGCCCTAATTGGCAAGTGCCATTTTGTAATTTCCTATTCTTCTAACAGAGAATAATTTTGGGTTAATCACCCCGTGGTTTTCTCCCTTAACAGGGTTTCCACGTCAAAAATACTGTGTCATGTGTTTCTTATTTCATGATTAATGTTTTTGTGTTTGATTCTATGCTGCATCAGTTAAAAAGAAAGTTCAATAAGGGAAATAATTAGGATAACTGATTCACCCCCCCTCTTAGTTATCAACATAACTTTCATCCTACTCTTGATGCAACCAAATTGATAGTTCCAATGTGTCTATATGGGTATGTTTAGGCTAGGCATGGTCTTGTTTTGTACCCAAACATGCTGAAATAGTTCGAGCTACATTGTACCAGCGATATCCCTGAAGAGTCCAAAGTGCAAAAAGGTAGCAATATTTCACGAGCTGTTACTCAGAAACCATGACACTTAGAAACATTCCTTCTAAGGAAACATGATCATGTAGAACCCCTCTATAATAACCTCTCTTAGTTTTTTCTATCTCTAAGGCATTTGCTCGTGGTGAAAGGTTTTTTGCTGCCCCAAAAATCGTTAGAAGGAGGTATTGTAATGTTGCAAAAGGGTGTAACTTTCATCCTACTCCTGATGCAACCAAACTGACAGTTCCAATGCATATGGATGGGTACTTTTAGGCTAGGCATGGTCCTATTTTGTACCTAAACATGCTAAAATAGTTCGAGCTACATTGTACCAGCAATATCCCTGAAGAGTCCAAAGTGCAAAAAAGTAGCAATCTTTGATGAGCTGTTACTCAAAAACCATGATACTTAAATTTTTTTTGTCTGAGACTATGAGACCATGTAGGGTCCCTCTATAATAACCTCTCTTGGTTTTTTATATCTCTAAGGCATTTTCCCGTGGTGAATGTTTTTCTGCTGCCCCAAAAATGGTCAGATGCATGCAGTGTAAAGTTGCAAAGGGCTGTAACTTTTGTTTTGCTCCTCATGTGGCCAAACTGACTATTCCAATGCATTTGGATGGGTACATTTAGGCTAGGAATGGTCCTATTTTTCACCCAAACATGTCAAAATAGTCTGAGCTACATTGTATCAACGATAACCTCACACATTGCCTTTTCTATAATTGTTATAGTCTTCACATGTCAACATGCATCTTATGGCTATTAACATACTTGTTCTAGTAGTCAACATAGTCATATATGAACTGCTTGTTCTTTTATCTTGGTTCACCTTAACTTTATTCTCTAGTACTATCTTTGTAGGGTTTGTTTTAGTCCTTCAATGCATTGTTCCATCACTGCAATCTTAGACCCCTATTAGGCTTGAAATAGACCTCTGTTAGGCTACTCTCCTAAACCTTAATATCATCTTCATGTTGTCATATCCATGTTGTTCAACCCTCATCTTCTTCCACCTTTAGGCCACTGTGTTATTAGGCTTGAACTTAGACTTTTGTGATATTTGAAATCCTCTACACTTCATGGCTCTATCATTATGTAATGATCCACAGTACACCTATCTTGCTTATTATATTTCATAGCAATCTTAAAAAGAGTTGGGGTAGTGGTATGCATCCTTTTGTGAGATCAATACAATGTCATAACAAGGATTTCAAGCTTAACAAGTTTTTGGGTCGGGAATTGCTTTATGGAATTAGAGTCAAATTGGTAAATGTGATGACATGATACATATTAACATGGTGAGATACAAAGTATACATTTATAATATTAACCACATACTCAAAGGGATTGCTGATGACTTATGGAAGCCTATAGCCCCAATGTTATGTTGCATACTCAAATTAGGTAAGACTCAATGTACTCTCATCACCTCACCTTATATGCAAGAGGAATTACATTTAATAACCACAATGGTCATCAGGTGCTCATAAGCATATGATTTTGACTATGAAGAGGAAAACCATAGAAGGTGTTTTTAAACATTTATTTTAGTCCCCATATAGTCCTCTACAACAATATTAAAACTTAAGCATATACGCTCAAAATAAAATCATTTTACAAGATCTAACACAAGTCCTTCATGAGTTTAATGGCCATAAAGGCCAAGATAAAATGAGTGTTGATGAGACCATAAAGTGTCTCATCTTTAGTCAAATAAAAGTGTACATTTTCTCTTCATTAAATCAATTTTTGAAGTGGACTTGAGTATGGGTTTGAAGATTTTTAGATAAATATCAAATAAATTTGTCTAAATGCAATGATCAATGCCATGCATGAGTTTATCTTGATATTACATGTTCACCTCAAGATCAACAATTATTTTATCAATAAAGTGAAGAGAAAATCTATTTTATGTCAAGTTTGAAAGTTTTAGAGTTGCAGAGCTCTGAAGATGCACAGAGCACCGGAGATGCACAGAGCTTCGGAGATGCACAGAGCGCCGGAGATGCAGAAGTCAAAAAGGCAGTTTCAGTAAAACTGTAATATCACTCATTTCTTAATGAAAATTAGAATTTCAAAATGATCGAGAAAGCTTAAAGAGAGGAAAAAATCTATGAAGACATTTTGAAGAGATTCATTAAAATTAATAAATAGTTAATGATATAAGTTGACTATTATAGAGCATGAAGATGCAGAACAGAAAAGTCAAGAAAACTAGTTTCAGTAAAACTATGATAGCTCTCTCATTTCTTAATTAAATTTAGAAATTCAAAATGATCTGGAAAGATGAAAGTTGGGGGAACAAAACCCAGAAATCATTTGGGGAGATATGATAAAAAAATGAGAAGTTTATGATAGAAGTTGACTATTCTACAAGCTCTAGAGATGTTCTAGAAATACTTTATGAAGTCACTGTGAATTCTTCCAATCTACCAACACACACTCTGAGATTTTCTAAAGGATAGATTGACTATAATTACTCCTTAAATAATGGATCTAATTATGAGTGATTATTCCATGCAAATAATACACACTTAGTGTCATTGCATGTCTTTCTAAAAGACTACATGTTTTGCCTTGTAATCAGCAATTGTATAATCAGTTAACTAAATGAATAAGTTCTCTAATCTAGAGAGACTCTCAATTAGAATTTAATAACCATAGTTATATATAGAGAACTATGGCGTAGAATAGAGGGAAGGAAGTTGTAAAATAATTTTATTGAAGGAAAGAAGAACTTTATTTTTTACAGCAACATGTACTCTTGATTTTGAAGGTTATTGAATAAAAAAATTTGTTCTACCCATTTGTTGATTGCTGGAATTGATTAGTCTCTCTGGAGGAAGGAGCAAGGGCCCACTCCAACCAAAGGGCAGAAACTATATTTCTTAGTTTCATTAGTTGCTTTGCTGTTATGCATAATTCCTTTAGCTATTCCAGTTTTGCCTTCCATAGAATAATTTGTTTTTCTACTGTGCAATTCCTTTATTCCAAAATTAGATCAGATGCTCAAGTTATTGCTTTCCTTAGATTAAATTGTCTTTTTCAGCAGAGTTAAACCCTAATCTGTTCCATGCAATTGTTGTCAATTCCCTTTTGTAGAAAAGACTGCCATGCAAGTTATTCCTCTTCCCTTTTGCATACAGCCATGGACACTGCCTTGGATTGATATTTATTAAAATTAAATGATGAGGATTGCAATGACCCTCTTCTAGTGTAGAGACCATTTAGATTCACAAGGTATGGGGGTGTCCCATGCTAAAATTATCATATAATATTATTGCAATATCCCCTTGGTCACTTGCGTAGCAATGTACAACCTCATGCATAGCTCCTTGCATCATGTGACAACTGTGTTGCACTGAAAACCATGTTGTGTATTGGTGCAGGAGCATCATAGACTTTAGGGTTTTGTTTAGATTTACAAGGGGTTGTTTGGTGAAATAAGGTCTATAAGACCATCTTCAATTTTGTCTAAGGCTCGAATGCCATTCTTGTAATGGACTATGTCCAAATAGATAGACTCTACTATTGTCTTGTTGCAAGTCCTAGTTAGGACAATCATATTGCATAGGTAGTGCAATAGTCATTTAAATTTAAATGTTTGTTTAGGGAGTCATTTAAATGTTGTAAGCCTTTAAAAGGCATGTCTTAGGTTAGTAAGTATGATATAACCATACCAAAGGTTAATCCAAGTGTTTAAAGGCATTTAAACCTCAAAAATTGAAAAGGCAATCCAAAATAGGCAAGTTTCTAAAATAATTTTTAAAAGCTGCAGTTATAAAACAAGAAAGGATTCAGTGGTTGAAGAGTTTTTTTGGAATCTCAAATGACTCCAAGCTTGGTGTAAGGCTGTTTGAAGCCAAATATAACTCATTGTATTGTTTCCATTTGAAGGAGGAGGAGAAATGATAAAAAGAAGACTATTTTTTGTTGTTTTACTATTTTTCTATTTTTTTCCTTCACTATTTCTGTAAAATCCGTACCTGTACGGAATAATCTTGGCATGAATTTGGAATGGGATGAAAGGGGACTGAATTACCTTTGATCCAAAGCTTATTGGAGGTCTTAATATCAAATTTGAAGGGAGGAATCTCTGTTTTACCAAAAACTATTTTTTCTATTTTTTTTATTTTTTCGTTGTTTTTGCTACAGTAATCGCAATTCCGGATGCATTATTGCCCAAGCTTGTAATGGATGGAAAGAGATTTGAAGTACCTTCAATTTGAGTCTAGTTTGGTGTCTTGGAAATGATCTAGGTGAAAGATATCGCCGTTTTCCCAAAAACTATTTTTTTAGAGTTGCTGTTCATTTCTGAAATTGACTATTTTTTTGCATTATTCTGTACCTGTACAGAATTTTTGTGGTACAAGGGTATAATGGTTGGATGGGGTATTGAGAGAGATTTGAATTTAATCTTGGTTGGACTCCTACCATAAATCTTGCTAAGAGAAATCGCTGATTTACCACAGACTGTCCTAAAGTTGCTGTTACAACCATTAAATTGTTGTTTTATGCATAAATCCGTACTTGTACGGCTAAGTAGGGGTTGGTGCCTAGGATGGTTGTTTAGAGTGTTGAGTTACCTATTGTTTGCATGTGGTTTGGGCCCTTGACTCCATTTATTAGCTCTGCATTCCCCTTTTTGTCTGAAGGTAGGTTGAAATCCTGAACTAGGTTTTTCCTAAGTGGGCCGATGATAATCTTCTCATTCCATTGATCCTTTCAGTTACTGATCAATGGAATGGTTTGTATACTAGACAATACAATGGCTTGTGAAGGTTGTAGGGGCAGGGGAGCAGTGTAGGTGGAGTTTGCTTTGAAAATGGGCCACCAAGATCCTTGTATTTGAAATGGACTAGAGGCCAGCAGTCATAAGGAAGAAACTTGATATCTTCACAAAGAAGACATGGTGACTGTATACACAATGGAGCAATGAAGTGTTATGACTATCTTTGAATACTTTGAGTAAGTTGGAGATGGTGTTGAAGGCTATCTTGAGTGATCTTTGCATGTGAAGTTATGATCATGCTATTGCTGTCCTAGATGCTCTGCATCATTTTTGGTATCAGAGCTAGCTAGTAGATCCTTGAAGGTGTTGTGGATCTTGTGAAGAAGATAAGGTTTGTGAGAATTTGTAAAGATGCCTCCAAAGAACTAGATGGCAAGAGAGAATGCTGAGCTGAGAGAAGCCTTAGAGGCAAGAGAGAAAGAGCTGAGGGACAGAAGAGAACAGGATGCTGCCAGAGACAGAGAACTGAGGCAAGTAAGAAGGGAGAATGCAACAATCTTGGCAAGATTGGAAGCATTAGAGAAGAATCCAAGAAAGGTTGAACAAAGTGAGTCAGAAGGAGATGAGGATGCAGATGAGAATCCTCCTAAGGATGAGTTAGATGCTGAGGAAAAGAAGTTTGTAAGATTGCTGAAGGCAATCCAAGGAAGTGGAACTAAGGCAAACATAGAGCTACCTATCTATCAGGGGAAGATGGATAGTGAAGAAGTGTTAGGGTGGATAGATGCCCTAGAAAATTTTTTTGAGTATGAGGAGATGAGTGATGAAAAGAAGATCAAGTTTGCAAAGACAAAACTGAGAGGAACAGCACTTACCTGGTGGAGTAGTGTGCAGACAGAAAGAATGGCTAGAGGTGCATCAAAAATCACTTCTTGGAGTAGGATGAAGAACATGATGAAGGATCAGTTTCTTCCATCTGATTACTCCATTCAGACAAAGAGGATGAGGTAGAATCTGAAACAGAAGGACATAGATGTTCTGTCCTATACTGAGCAACTTCATAAGCTTAGTATTAGAGTTGGGCTGGAAGATGAAGAAGAGAAAGTGGCAAGGTACCTTAATGGGCTTAGGTATAACTTGCAGGATGAGATTGGGTTGGCAGTACCAAAATCACTTGGAGAGTGTTTTCAGTCAGCCATCAGGGCTGAAGAGATAGTGAAGAGGAAGCAAGAAAGGCCAGGAGGTTATGGAAGAGGAAACAGAGGTAGGGGCAAACCTACTAGTGAAGTTCAGAACAGCAATGAGAAGGGTAAGGAGATTTCTACAGAATAGAGAGGTGGATATAGAGGTGGAGGTAGATTTGGCTCAGGAAGAGGAGTGTTCACAAGTAGATGTTATCACTACAATGAGGTGGGACACACATCTTTCAACTGTCTTAAGAAGGATGGTGTTGACAAGACCAAGGATAAAAGAGTTCACTTGGCACAAGAGGAGGAGAAGCCAGAAGAACCAAAGATGTCGTCAGCCTCTCCAATGATGGATGGAGAGATGCTCATGGTGGAAAGAGGTAAGATGCAGCAACCACCACAGGTATCTATTTTTAGAACTAATTGTTTGAGCCATGGCAAGATATGCAAGTTGATTGTAGATTCAGGTTCTCATGATAACTTAGCTTCTTGGGAAATGGTGAATAAGTTGGGGTTGAAGACTTTTGATCATCCCAGTCTTTACCATGTCACTTGGGTGAGTCAAGAGCAGCAGGTAATGGTCACTAAGAAGGTTTATGTTGACTTCACAATTGGTCCATATCAGGACTATGTTTTGTGTGATGTTATTCCTATGACTTGTGGGCATGTAATCTTGGGCAGACCATGGCAGTATTCGAGGACTATTCATGATGGGTATACTAATACCTATGTAGTGCACAAAGATGGTAAGAAGTTCAAATTGATTCCTTTACCTTGTGAGGAGAAGAAGGAATAGGTTACAATTTGTTTTGGAGAGAAACTACAGTTGAATGTGCAGGTTAAGGATGATTGCACCCAGCAGCAACAGTTGCAACAGAGTAAGGTGGATGACAGTCTTAGAGAGCAGCAGGCTTGGGACTTGAGTTATGTTAAGGTAGGGGACATTGAGTGTCCTATAAGGAGTCAACAGAAGGTAGGCAAACAACAGAAGGTATAGGGAGGAATGAATCAGAGCCTCCAGTTGAGAAGAGCTGAAGCATTAGAGCAGCAAGGTCCTAGACAAGGACACCAAAACAAGTTTTATGGTTCTAACACTGTTTACAGGAGCCATACAGGTTGGAGACGGAGAAAGATAACTCTTGGAGAGTTCATGTTTCCTAGCTTGAGGAACATTCCACCACGGTTGAAGAACATTCGGAGCAGATCCCCTAACTCTTGAGACAAGAGTTTTCATCATGCCGGGGAGTATGGTGTAGGAGCATCATAGACTTCAAGGTTTTGTTTAGATTACAAGGGGTTGTTTGGTTAAATAAGGTCTATAAGACCATATTCAATTTTGTCTAAGGCTCGAATGCCATTCTTGTAATGGACTATGTCCAAATAGATAGACTCTACTATTGTCTTGTTGCAAGTCCTAGTTAGGACAGTCATATTGCATAGGTAGTGCAATAGTCATTTAAATTTAAATGTTTCTTTAGGGAGTCATTTAAATGTTGTAAGCCTTTAAAAGGCATGTCTTAGGTTAGTGTGATATAACCATACCAAAGGTTAATCCAAGTGTTTAAAGGCATTTAAACCTCAAAAACTGAAAAGGCAGTCCAAAATAGGCAAGTTTCTAAAATAATTTTTAAAAGCTATAGTTATAAAACAAGAAAGGATTCGGAGGTTGAGGAGTTTTTTTGGAATCCCAAATGACTCCAAGCTTGGTGTAAGGCTGTTTGAAGCCAAATATAACTCATTGTATTGTTTCCATTTGAAGGAGGAGGAGAAATGATAAAAAGAAGACTATTTTTTGCTGTTTTACTGTTTTTCTATTTTTTTCCTTCACTATTTCTGCAAAATCTGTACCTGTACAGAATAATCTTGGCATGAATTTGGAATGGGATGAAAGGGGACTGAATTACCTTTGATCCAAAGCTTATTGGAGGTCTTAATATCAAATTTGAAGGGAGGAATCTCTATTTTACCAAAAACTATTTTTTTCTATTTTTTTCTATTTTTTCACTGTTTATCCTACAGTAATCGCAATTGTACAGATGCATTATTGCCCAAGCTTGTAATGGATGGAAAGAGATTTGAATTACCTTTGATTTGAGTCTAGTTTGGTGTCTTGGAAATGATCTAGGTGAAAGATATCACCGTTTTCCCAAAAACTATTTTTTTAGAGTTGTTCATTTCTGAAATTGACTATTTTTTTGCATTATTCCGTACCGGTACGGAATTTTCATGGTACAAAGGTATAATGGTTGGATGGGGTATTGAGAAAGCTTTGCATTGAATCTTGGTTGGACTCCTACCATAAATCTTGCTAAGAGAAAGCACTGATTTACCACAGACTGTCCTAAAGTTGCTGTTACAACCATTAAATTGTTGTTTTATGCATAAATCCGTACTTGTACGGCTAAGTAGGGGTTGGTGCCTGGGATGGTTGTTTAGAGTGTTGAGTTACCTGTTGTTTGCATGTGGTTTGGGCCCTTGACTTCATTTATTAGCTCTGCATTCCCCTTTTTGTCTGAAGGTAGGTTGAAATCCTGAACTAGGTTTTTCTTGAGTGGGCTGATGATAATCTTCTCATTCCATTGATCCTTTCAGTTACTGATCAATGGAATGGTTTGTATACTAGACAATACAATGGCTTGTGAAGGTTGCAGGGGCAAGGGAGCAGTGTAGGTGGAGTTTGCTTTGAAAATGGGCCACCAAGATCCTTGTATTTGAAATGGACTAGAGGGCAGCAGTCATAAGGAAGAAACTTGATATCTTCACAAAGAAGACATGGTGACTGTATACACAATGGAGCAATGAAGTGTTATGACTATCTTTGAAGACTTTGAGTAAGTTGGAGATGGTGTTGAAGACTATCTTGAGTGATCTTTGCATGTGAAGTTATGATCATGCTATTACTGTCCTAGATGCTCTGCATCATGTATCCACACACATCTCCTTACTCCATGGGAAACTTGTGTAACACTAGGAACCATGCTGTGTAATTACATGTATCTTCTTGCACCATGCATAATTCACACAATGCTAGGAATCATGTTGTGCAACTCAAAAGACACCCTACAAATCTTTCCCAACCCTTTATATTAGGTACCATTCACATAATTCCAAGGATAATCCACATAGTTTTATAAATAACTTTGTCTGAGTTTTGCATCACATCTACACCTACACATGCTATTGTACACAAGGCACACAATCCAAAACTCAACACATAACCTTGTGCAACACTTCTAAACATCACACACCATTTTAGTTCATGCAAACAATCACTTGGCACAACTTTATTCCATCACAAGACACCTTTTAATACAATGAACAACTAAGAGTCAAACCAAATCTAAAAGTTGTCTACTCAAACTATTGTGATGGTTGAGTTCCCACATGTCACTCTTGGTTACTGACTGTGATGAAAGTCATCTTTTTAGGGAATGCATCCATAAATTGTGCCAAATGGTTGCTTGTGCAAATTGAAATGTTGCGTAGTGTTATGGGGTGTTGCACATGGTTTTGTATCAAGTTTTGGAATCTAGATCCTATGAATAGTAGTGCACGTAGGTGTAGATGTGGTCCACATAAATTAGATAGATTTGTTTGTGAAACTATGAGACATGATCCTTAGTGTTGTGCAAATGTCACATGATCCAAAGGGTTGTGTAAGATTTATAAGGTGTCTTTTGAGTTGCACAAAATGATTCCTATCACTATGTGAATTATGCATGGTGTAAGGAACCATGAACTTTGTGTTGGATTAAGTGACATTGTTTAGGTGGCACATGATGCAAGGACTTATGCATGAGGTTATACATTGCTATGTGAGTGACTATGGCTAACATGCAAGCTTGTGCAATAGCATGTAGATCATGATGTGAACAAAAAAAAATTCTTTCCATTTATCCATTTAACCAATCTTCTTTTCTCTATTTTCTCAGGTATGTCTAGTTTTGAGAGGCTAAAACATTCAACCCAAAACTCAAAATCTCTTATCATCAATTGGGATGGATTCTTTGACAATTAAACTTTGAAACCTAGAGGCATACAAAAATGATCTACACTGCACCTATCCATATTACATAATGATCAACAAAAATGATTTGTATTAACCAAATATCCATATAGGCATACATCAATATCTGTCAATATAAGTATAACATATATACAAAATAGCCATATTGGCTTACAAAAATGCCATATAGGCATACAATGTCAACTATATGTAATACAAAATATATTTCCATCTCTAGGTTACAATAATATGTCATTCCCCTCTGTTCGGTGAAGAGAATATATCATGGGCAACCTTTGATCTTCGAGTGGATGAAGACACATATGAAGGTGATCTACTACAAACCCAATGGTTGTTCCTCCTATTTAGTTATTCGTGGATTTGTAGTTGTTACAATAAAAAGTATAGACATTAATATATAGAAATTATATTATAAAAAATGAAACATTTAACAAAATAATCACTTACTGTTACCATAAAATTTGTCTCCTCATTTGCCTCAGTACAGGGATTAGGCTGTGGTGATGTCATGTCCTATAGAAACCATCTAGATAGAAATTAAACTTAAAATCAATAATCAATTGATTTTTTAAAAATAAACAACTATAACAACAAATGTAATTTGAAATTTACTAATCTACCTCATACCCCCATTAAAGGCATGGAGTTGTGAATCGCAGAGGACACACCATGCTCCATTTCCCTATGAACTTCAGGAGGTGTCCCCGTAGCCTGCATCATCTAAAAATAAAACAACATTATTCAATTACGAAAACTAGAATAGTGATGCAAGTCATGGCTCCTAACATACACACATGTTCACCTAAACATGGAAGTACACACAATAAAGAACACAAGTCATGTATGCATATATACAAATTAGATGAAGATTCATGACTATTGTGTGGTATAAGGGTCAACAAAGGAGGGACCATAGTAGCATCAAATTTAAGGTTTTAAGAAGTCAGAGAGGGAGTGAAGGTGTTATTTTAGGTTTAGATTATGGTAGGGTGGGGTAGGGTTGTGGGGTAACATAACCATGACTTGCTAAATTGTTTTAAAAAAATAAAAAATAGTAGGATGAGAGATTCCACCTATTACTAAAAGTGATAAATACACTAACTATGCCGAAAGGACTCCAACCAAGTAGATATGTGCAAAAGGGCTCCATCTAAATACATGGTTTATTGATGTTTAGACATAAAATACGTGGACCTTTATTAGAGTGCAAGTTTGTAATAATCATGGTTCATTGGTGAAGTCATCAACCTATTAAGCAATTATTAAATTATAGGCTTGAAACAATGGTGGTTCATTGATGAAGATATTTGTGTCGAAATAGTCAAGTTCATTTATAAACATATCAAACTAATGAAACATTATCAAGTTGTAGGAATGGAAATTGTCATGGTCCATTGTTAGAATATATTAGGCTCATGATTCAAGATTCCAGTAACACCTCTTTACAACTCAAAATGTCTCTATTTTGACTCTATCTCTAGGTTTTCCATCTCATGTGGTGGGTTTTTGAATTTTCCTTTTCACTCTCATGCATTCTATGGTGAACTCTCTTGGTTCTTCAACTAGTTGTGAACTCTTGTGAAGATTTGGCTCTCTTGGTGATATACTATAGCTCTTTCTTATGCTTCCTCAAGTCTCCATTGTTGTTGCGCTCTTTTGGTACATGTTTATTTGAGTTCCTGGAGGATTTTGTGCTTTCTTTCATCTCAAAGAATATCATAGTATTAAATGAAGGGTCCTCATTCGACTTGTTACCTCTCAATCCGACTGGATGCTTATTCCCAGTTATCCCTACAAGGTAGCCATCAATTATCAACAAGATCTCTGGGCTAGTGGCCAATAGTATAGGAGATAGACTCTATAATATATCCTCTTCTTCTTTAGGCTTTGTAGAACCAAGGGGGGTATTCCCAATTCAACATCCATGAGATATACTTATGGACTAACTGGGTGTTGATACAAATTAGATAAATCCTCCTTTATGTAGACCAAAACTGTGAGATAAGTGCAAAGGGGCTAGCTTTGGGCCTATTTTCAGGTGTAGATAGAGGATTTGGGTCCTAAACTACTCCTAAAGTCCTAATGGTTTGATTTTGAAGTTTAAGTTTAATTTTATGTGGATGCAAAACTAGGACCTTGGGTGTAACCTCAATACAAGATTAGATTGGTGCCTATCCAGGGCTCGGAATTAGTAGATGTACACATGTGAATGGCCTACATGAACATATACCAAAGACTAGATATCAAGGGGTTTTGTAGTATCTACTTTACAGATACATCCCAAGATAGGGTATCATGTTATCTCCACTTACAATATCCTCACTGCAATATATTATTCCCAACCCTTTATCTAAAACATTTAATCTCTTCCTTGAGCAGAAGTAAGAAATCAAGCATTCAATACAACATACTTGTATTCTAGAATCATAAGCACCCCTTAGATGCTCAGATTTAGAAGAAGAACATATTTAGTTTGGAGACAAATGACAGAACACATGCAATATAGCATTACTCATTTATATCAACATGATATCAGTGGAATAATGCAGAAAAACATACAACATGAGACTCATAAACTTCAAAACATCCAGGAAAGGGCCACCAAAGAAGTTGTATTATGTCATGGCACCCAAAATTTTGTCCAGTTTCCAACCATCAATGAGTAACACAATTTGGCCTTCTATACCAAGACTGTGTACTCAGCAAAATTAATTAGAAGGCAAATCAAAATTTTGCCAGATTTAATGCATGGGGAATGGTGCTCCCAAATGTTCAACGTTGTGGGGAGACAAAGAGGAATGAGCAGACGAAATCAGGATCTGCACTGCCGTTCAAGGACATTCATCTTCAATCAGGTTGTTGACCCGTCTATCATCGACCCAAATCTTGCAAATGTCACCATTATTGGTCAGCTACCCGCAGACCTTCAGTGGCATGTCCCTGGAGTTTTTCCCACCCAAATGCAGCCATAGATATAAAGAAACCCATCACTACAGCAAAGTACAAAACCAGCTATTGATCCACCCCCATCGCTGAAATAAATGGCTCAAAACACCTTGAAAAGTTGCCAACCAGTGAAAACATGCCATGTAGGAACTTCATGCTCCTATCATTGACTTCTCCTTTCCTCATTTTGCCATTTTTGCCCTCGTATATGCAAAAGCATATGCATATACAACTGCCAATGTTCACCTGCCAAAAACCCTTTGTATATGCAAGAGCAAATGCATATACAACTGTTCATCATACAAGCAGACCCCAAACTATTATAGAGCAAATTGAAATTCTAATTGGGTCCAGCTTGCATGAACATTTTGCTCTTATCACCTTGTACATGCAAATGCATGTACAAGCACCATATATATCAGTCGGACCTCAAATTTTATAGAACAATTTGAGAATCAGATCAAATCCGGCTTGTATCCTTTTCATTGCACATCGGCTTGTATATCGGCATATACAATTGCCTTATACAACCCACGGACCTAAAATATTTACTCACTGTATTTCATTCCTCCATCGCGTCTGGGTTGTATATCCTTTTGCTTGCATCCATCGCCTCATACATACAAGGTGGATCTCAAAAACTTATCCGCCACATCTTACTTCTCCTTCAGGACCAGAATGCATATTTCACTTGTATGCCCAAATGTATATTTTGTTTGTATGTCGAATATACAAACACAAACATACAAGCAGGGAATCTATTCAAAATATTCCACATACATTCTTCCCTTGTATATTTAACATGTACAAACCTGTTTGTATGAAACTGTGGTGGGCCCCACCAAATGCATCTCTGCTGCACAGTAGCAAACGTATGTGTGCTAGCCCTTTGTATATTTTTCAATGTACATTTCCACTGCATGTCGAACATACAAATGGGAATCTTCCATGGAATATACCTACAATGTATCTTTTCTTTGTATCTAACCGTTGTATGTCTAAATATACAAACCAAATATACATGCAACCCAATATGCAAGCAGCGAAGACTCCTGGAATCTTCAATGTATATTCCACCCTTGTACATCCTCCTTTTGAACTTGATATGCATTTATAATGCATATAACTCAAATTTTTACCATTTTTTGGAGGCCGATAGAGATTTCATGAGCCCGTCAATGTACACTTTGACCTGCATGCATATACAAACACCTTTGTATGTATGAAGACACTTGCACCTTAATTGACTTTAGCATTTTTTAACTACAGGGGCCAAAAGTGTTATAATTTTTTGGACTCTTGGGAAAAGGCCTGCATATCTAAATACACAAAACCAAATTGCTCATGCAGGCGGTAACATAGGCTCCGATTAGGGACGTGCAGGCACAAGGCTGCAACGAGAACCAGATCACTCCAAGGTAGACCAAGTAGAACACAAAATGCAGAAAAGCACTGACTACACAAGGCGAGCACAGACTATTTACACCTAATTTACAAATGTGCATAGAGGAAGATTATTTATGAAAAATAGGGCTTCAGGAACTGATCGTGCATTGGCAGTTCGAGCAATTCACCACTCAGGGCCTGGAGGAAGTATGAATTTTCTCCATGAATATTGCTAATTTGATATGGACCCATCCATAGTGGCTCAAATTTATTATGCCTACCCTTATCTTGGCTCCTCACATTCTAGACAAGAACCAAGTCACTTATCTGGAACTTTCTTTCCGTTGCCTTTCTATCAAACAAATATTTCATTTTCTGTTGTTTCTTAATGTTTGTCATGTGTGCCTCTCTTCTGATTTCATCCAATGCAACTAACTGGTTTATCCTTTCAGTCATTGAGTCCTCAACCTCCACATCATTTTCTTGTATGAATCTATAGACTGGCAAAAGGTTTTTCACAGGCAGCCTAGCTAGTGCACCATACACTAACTCAAAAGGTGATCTTCCAATTAATTCCTTTACTGTCATCTGGTTGGCCCATAGTGTCATCTTTAACTTCAAACCCCATGCCCTTTTGCTCTTATCTAGCATCCTCTTAATGATTTTCATGAGGCTCTTGTTGCTTGACTCTGCTTGACCATTTCCTTGTGGATGATATGGTGATGCATATGATAGATTGATCCCGTACTTGTTGCAGAAATCAACAAAATCTCCAGATCTAAATCACATGGCATTGTCTATGACAATCGTAGCTGGCACTCCAAATCTAATAATAATGTACTCTAAAATAAAATCCATCACCATCCTGCTCGTAACTTTCTTAGTTGGAATGGCTTCAACCCATTTGGTGAAATAATTAGTAGCAACCAAAATCCAATTGTTTCCTCCACTTGATTTTTCTGAGATTTCCCCTATAAAATCATTTCCCCACTGCTGAAATGGGGCATGTACAGTTACAATCCTAAGGGGCAATGTACCTTCATATTTTAGCTTCCCTAAGAACCTTTGGCAAGGATCACACTTTCTTACCAACTTCTGTGCATCCGAGAAAAGAGTTGGCCACCAATATCCTGCTCTAAGAATTTTGTGGGTTGTTGTCTTGGTAGCGTAATGTCCACCACATCCTCCTGTGTGTAAATCATTTAAAATATCAGCAGCCTGATCCTTATTCACACATCTGAGTAATACACCTTCAGGATTCTTCCAATATAGCTCTCCTTGAAGAATTATGTATTTGATTGCATGTAATTTCAAGGTCCTTTTTTGACTATCACTGAAGTGGGAAGGGCAATTCAAATTCTGCAAGTAATATACAATGTCCTTATACCAATCAAATTCAGATATACTGACAGTTTTATTTTGCACCACATTCACTTGGCATGCCTCTAGATTTGATTCTATCATTATCTTTGTCAAACCTTGTCCCCTTACCAGCTTTGTAATTTGTATCTCTATGTTGAACTCTTGTAGTTTATTTATCCATCTGCATCTTCTTCCGTTTGCCTCCTACTGAGTAAAGATGTCCTTGACCACTGCATGAGGCACATATGCAACTATGTGAGAGCCCACCAAATATGGCCTAAATCTCTTAACTACCCTAACTAGTGCATATGCCTGCTTCTCCATGATGTCATACTTTAATTCAATAGCCTACAATGACCTACTAAAGAAAGCTATAGGTTGTTCAAAACCTTCTTCATTTTTCTGCAATAGACATGCAGCAATAGTATGGTAAGAAGCAAATGAGAATAGCTGAAATGGCTTAGAAAAATTAGGGGATTTTAGCACAGGAGCCATCTTTATAGCCTCTTTTATATTCTGAAACGATTTGGCTACTTCATCTTCCCATTTTACAATTGCGCCTTTCTTTAACATCTTAGAGATATCTCTTGTGGTCTCTGCAAAGTTAGGCACAAATCTTCTGACAAAGTTAACTTGTCCAAAGAAGGACTAAACACCTTTCACTGTTTTAGGGATCTGAATTTTGTCAATTGCAGCCACTCTTTCAGGATCAATCCTGACTCCATCCTTGGAAACAATGTGACCAAGCAATTTTCCCTCCACTACCCCAAAAGCACATTTCTTTGGGTTGAGTGAGATGCCATATTCCAATGCTCTAATAAAAATCTACTCTAGGTGCTTACAATGCTGCTCCTTTTTTGAATAAGCTGTCAAATCATCCTGATACATAGCCAGGATTGAATCAATCAACCCTATGAAAGTGACATCCATTGCCCTCTGAAATGTAGCACCTGCATTTATTAGTCCAAATGGAATTCTCACATAAACATAAGTTCCCCATGGAGTAGTGAAGGTAGTCTTAAACTATTCTGATTCTTTTACCTTCACTTGATTGTACCCCAAAAATCCATCCATCATGGATAGAAGCTCACAGCCAGTCACCTTCTGCAACATGGCTTCCATGTTTGGCAATGGATAATTATCCTTCAAAGAAGACACATTCAAATATCTAAAGTCCACACATAATCTTATGTCACCATTCTTCTTTCAGACTGGGACAAGGTTAGACACCCAAGTAGAGTGTCTGATAGGCATAATTATTCCAGCCTCCCTAAGTTTCATGAGTTCTTCTTGCATTTTTGGAGCTAAGGTTGGGTTGATAGGCCTCTATTTTTGTCTAAATGGTTTAGCTCCAGGCTTCAAAGGGATTTCATGCTGAAATAAATCCTCTCTATAAGCTTTTAGGTCCTCATAAGACCAAGCAAAGACATGCTTATACTTTTTTAGTAGTGCAATCAGCATTGTCCTAATATGTGGCCTGAGCTGTTTGCCAATGTATACCTTTTTGGGAGCATGGAATGTCCCCAAGTTTATCTCCTCTAGATCATTCTTATTTGTTGGAGATGTCTTTGTAACAAATTGGTCCCTATTGTCAAAAGCTCTCTCTAAAGCAACCAGCCCTCTAGGGATTTTATTTGTCTTTAGTTGCATTACCTCCTTCCCTAAGAGAGTTTCTTTTCCATCTACAACCTCCACAAAGATCTAAAAGTCCACTTCCTGGTTCTCATATTTATCAATACAATGCAAAAATCTCAGTAAATCCTTATCATCATCGAACACTTGCCAGCTGCACATATTATCTGGCACTGCAGGTCTAAGCTTGACTTCAACATTTGTAACATCTGATAGAGTTATATCATCTGGCCTTATGGCTACATTAGCTAGAAAATTTGCCATGACATTTTTTTATCTCTCTATCTAGTTTATTGAAAAAGCATCAAACAATTCAATTGTATCCCAAACAGCATGCTTATATTGTTTCAACCTCTTTTTTTTTTATGCATACTTATCTCTAACCTGGGAAACAATAAGCTCTGAATCACCAAATACTTTGAGCATCTTAATTCCATGCCTCAAAGCAACATTCAATCCTAACAATAGAGCTTCATACTCTGCAATATTATTTGTACAGGCAAACTCCAGCAAGAATGAGAATTTTAGAAGCTTACCAGCTGGAGATAGAAAAACAATGCCAGCACTAGAGCCTTCCTTCGAACAAGCTCCATCAAAAAACATGGTCCAGAGACCCTGCTGGTCAAGCTCTTGAAAGCACATATCTCTCTCTTTACCCTCTTTATCTTCCGAGACAACTCTAAAATTTTCACAGTTAGTGTCCACAAAACATATATGCTCCTCTGATTCTTGATCCTCCACTGTCTCTGCTAACCTTTCTTCTCTGATTAATTTGACATCCCTGTCATTCATAGGGATCATAGCATATGACAGATCTAATTGCATACTCCCACCAATCAATGCTACCCATCTTCTTGACGACAACACGCCATACTGTGGCTTGATGTCAACAACTGTAATGTTCATTTTGTAAGTTTTTTCCGGATATACTGCCAGTTTGAAATCCACATCTTTCATGATTCCAATGACAGGTACTTCTCTTGCATCCATGGCATAGCATTTCCCACATGCTTTGTCTATTTTCAAACCAACTTGCTGCATGATGGCCAAAGGCATGATATTCATTGATGCTCCTGAGTCAAGCATACAATTCTTATTCATTTTTCTATTTATGAAAAGGGAGACATAAAATGGTTCAACCTATGAAGGGCATTTTGTCATGGTCATCCCTAGATATACCTCAAGAATCTCATCCTCATCCATACACATAGTTTGTTTTTTACCCTGAGGTTCATCACTCAACTTGGCCTGACATGGTACTCCTGAAATTAATGATACTACTTTATTCTTGAATTCTTCCACTTTCATCAGTTCCATCAGTGGAACAGAGACTTTTATCTACGACAAGACTTGAGTCATGTCAAATGTAGCATAATTTTGAATAATAGTTGTAACTTGCTCCACCATTTTACATTTATTTTGATATGACCCAACCTTAATTTTTGTGGCTCCCTGACTGTCATCCTTGATCTGAAAACTTTTGTCTTGAACCTTAGGTTGGGGAATTCTATTTTTTGGTCCTTGGGAATCATGACCTATTTTTTGCTTAAAATTTTGCCTATTATTGCTCTATTGCTTCTTTTGTATTTCAGTCCCCTTATAACTTTGCACTGGCTGGCCTGCAGAAGTATTCTCTGGTTGGTGTGAGTTGCTTACCTAAGCTTTACCTCTTAGGTTATAATTGCTTTTGACTTGAGCTACTGCTACAGCTATGAAGGCTTGAATTTCTTCATCAGAAGGCCTCCTCAAATTATTCAAAAAATTGTGTGAGTCCTGAGCATAAGCGTAGTTATCTTCCTCATCTTCATCATAGGGAAATTGCTGCCAGATTTGAATCTCATCATTTACATTTACATCAGCATCGTCAGAAGAGTAATCTCTTTTTGTAGAAAGCATATTGACACTCTCATCTTCCATGCAATGTAGCTCACTACACTCATCACAGGCAACCGCATTATCATATAGAGACTAAGCAATCAGGCATTGTGACTGTGAGTGAGGCATTTGACATATGATACACCATGGGGTGTCATTAACAGTATTTACAGCCTTCTTCAAAGGATCAAGAGTTTCCTTTGCATTTTGAATCCTTTGACCTATGTTGCTATCTAGAAGAATGGGTTTACCATTATGCCAATTAGTCTTATATGGCATATCATGTAGTGATGGTCTTCTTTCTTGCCTTAGGTAAACTGGTATGTCAGGACCTATTCCCTTTTCATTTTTATCCATTCTATAGCTCAGGTCCTTGACAATAGTTATCAATTTGTCTAATTTATCCTCAGAAGTAGATGCATTGCCCTGAACACTCTGAGATTTAGCATTTGGATTTTGTAGAATTTTTACATCATCTCTTATATTTGTCTTACCAGATGCTTTTCTGTTATTTTCAATGTTTGTTGCAATCTTGAAAGCATCTCTGAGGCTGTGAGGACTCTTATCTCTCAATCCATAAGCTATTTTGGCATCAAAAGCATTTATATACAACACTATGCACATAGGTTCATTAGGCCTTAAGTCCTGTGGCAATTTGTTCAATACCTTCGTGAATCTAGTATTGAAATCAGCAACCTGTTCATTTGATCCTTTGGTGATGCCAGTGAATTCATTAATGAAAAAACTAGGATCAGTCTTGTCACCATATTGTTCTTTAAAAATTCTTCTGAAGTCATTCCATGATGAAATGCTTCTGTCAAGCAGACCCTTGTACCATTCTTTGGCTTCATCAACTAAGGATTGCATAAATGATTTCATGAAAACATCCTCATGCTCAACCTCAAAGTTGTCCATGATATTCTAAAAAGATTTTAAATGGTCTTCACCTGATACAGTGTTATTTCCTAAAAATTTAGGCACTTGCAGCCTCACATGTTTGTCAATAGGATTTGGGTAACCAGGAATGCCATCAAAAACAAGTTGTCTAAATCTGTCTAGCTGCATCGATTGTCTACCAAATTGATTAGCATTGGCATTTTTGTTTGCATTCTGATTTCCTACATTATTTACCGGTATTCTGGCATCATTTATGTTAGCACAGTAAAAATTTGAAATTTTTACTATCTCCTTACTCCATCATATTTGAATAAACCCTGAAGAATATCCCAAAAAGACCACAATAAAAGATTTTTGTATCTCACAAGATGTCTATGGATGAGCAGTGCCAAATTTCATCAAAATCAATCCATCGGCAAGAGGTTGTGTTGCTTACACCGATACACAAGGAATCGTTTGAAAACAACCATCGGCATGAAAATAGGGATCGGAAGAGGAATTATGGAAGTCACCGATGGAGTAAGTGATACCGATGACCTTACATCGGCAAGAAAGGTAAGTGGTCATACCGATCGGTATGACAGATATCTATCGGATGATTTTTTAAAAGATACCCCGACGGTATATATCATACCGATAAAGCACTTCGGCAAGAGTTTCACCGAACATCCTGTGGGGGTAACGAAGAAAATAGTCATCGGTGAGAAATAAACTATCGGGATAGAAAACAAGTAAGCCTCCGATGATTAAGAGTCTTGGCGATAAGAAAGCCATTGGCGAGATTCACAGCGAAACACCTCTATCGGGATAACTTGACATATCGGAACAAAAGAACCAGGTCTTGCCAATTCACAAGTCACGACGATCAAAAGGTGTCGGTGATACTTTACTAAACTTTGCCCAATGAAGGATATGAAAAGAATCATTGGGGAGATAATTTGGATCGGGATATCTTGAGAAAGCTATCCCGATAGTGAATGTCATTCCGATAAAGATAAAGTTCATACATGAAGATGATTATCGGCAAGACAATAAAGATCGGGAGAACATAATTTTATTATCCCGATAGTCTCAATCTTCCCGATAAGCAAATCATATCGGTGGGACTCGCTATATCACAGAGAGATCTAAAACCCTTGGCGATGAAGGAAGTCATGCCGATGGTCTTTCCCACTTAAAATATGACATTACATAGCGTCGGGAAAACAATTGAGGGGTCACAGTGATTGACTGTTCGCGCCATAAAAAAAGTTGAGGTCGCCCATACATTTCAAAAATCACGCCGATAAGAAGAGTTATGGCGATGTGACACTTCACAGCGATGAACATTGAATTGATCAGATAATTAATACAAACGGCTACGAAATTCATACGATCATTATAATTGCAAAAAACTGTCCGAGAGCAGAATACAGAGGAATTCTCAGGGCAAAAGCAAAGGCTTCCAATTCCAGCCATCGAACGACAGGTACACATACACAAACCACTATATTGCCTGTTTTTGAATTTCCTACCAAATTTTTAAAATGGAAACTCCGGGAAAGGGAAAAGGAAGAAAGTCCCAAGGGGAAACCAGTAAGCCAAAAAAGCAAAAAACTGATCAAACCCCTGAAGAGAAAGTGAAGGATAGAAAACTAAATCAGGACCTAATTGATCAATTGCCTAGGTCAACTCCTAAGGCCAGGAGGTCTGCCCAACTCAGAGCAGAAGTAGAAAAACTGGAAGATAAACATAAATGCCTGGGAGATATCTGGACCCCAATTCGGGGGTATGAGCTTTTCAGATTTCACTATAATAGACGGTTTAGAAATGCTCCTGTGTCAAACCCATGGCACATGAATTTAGGCAAACTGGTTGTACCTAATGTATTCTTGAATGTAGAACTCCTTCAACTGCTAGCCAGGCATTACAATTCAAGCCTGAAAGCTATCTACAACCCTCAAGGAGAACCAATTGTACACCTGTCAAAAAATGCTATTTGTGAGGTGTATGATTTAGATGATTTGTGCACTATCCCTATTATTTATGAAGATTTGGATAAAGAGTATTGGAGAATGGATACAACCTACAATGGATGGAGGTTACCCATTCATAGGCCCATGATTGAAGGAGAAGTGATACCCTTGACTGAGAATGATGGCCCTCCCTTTCATGTAGCCATTTTTGAACCATACATTCAATATACTTACTATTCTGTAGGCCAAGTCCTTGGCTCAGAGGTCCCTGAATTCATGACTATTCTTCTGATGGTCATAGCCTCTGATATCCAGTGTCATAATGCCAGACAATTTGATTATGCTTCTTACATTGCTAATAGAATAGACTCTGGTCTATCTGCAATAAAAAACAATGCTCCAGCGTGCTCTTTTGAGCATTACTCAATGCTTATGCATATGGTGTTATACTATGGCCAGGAAGTAGGGTTGTGGCCAAGTGAGTTTCGAGTTGTTGCTGTAGATAAGAAAGGGGAAAAGATACCTGTACAACTGTGGACCAGAATCTGGGATAGCAGGTATGCCAACTCTAGCTATGCTCAATTTGAAGAGCATTGTGTAAAAGTACTGTATAGATATTTCAATCACCCCTGTGAATACTCAATTTCAAATGAAATAAAAAGATTCCTCAGACCAAAAGATTTTGGTGGCCCCCCTACTGTCACTCATAATTGGGGAGATTGGTATTGTTTTGAGGATGCTACTATGATCAGAGTTTATGGTTTTGAGGATGCTCCATTCATATTGCCTAAAACTGTCCCTGACAGACTTGCATATTTGGAAATAATTAGGCAAATGCATTGTTCAAATGTCATGCATCTAAGTTCACATGATAAACAATCATTCATGCCCAGTACTTTGTGCTTTGGAGATTTCACTGTGGTTTCGAAAGAAGGATACAATCTCATTTTGGACAAATTAATGCATTATAATATGATGACTGCTGAAGTGAGGAAAGGGTTCGACCCTGAAGGTTTCATTGATTCTGCAAGAAGAAAACAAAATCTTAGTGGATACATGCACATCCATTATCCACATGATGATGTTATTAGAAATTTGGAAGAAGCTGAAGTCGAATTGGTGGTAGAGAAATATAATAGGGAGTTAAATGAAAAGAAAAAGTAGTTAGCAGAGGTTGAAGTGGTATCCTGTGAAGACAAAGAACTGGCAGAACAGGAGCAGCCACAAGAGAAAACAATAGAAATGTCCAAAAGGAAGATGCAACAATATCAGCCTCCAGTTGTGCTACATGATGAGGAGGGGTTTGCTGATGAAGATCCACAGCAAAAGGCTTATGATTCTTTCATTTCAGATGATACATTCATTCAGTCAAAGGAATTTAGGTCATTCCTGTATAAATACAAAGGAAAAGAAATTAGAGAGTCAGTAGATGATGTTTCTGCTGACAATGAAAAATAGTTATTAGATATGTTGAAGGAAACAGTGGATAAAGAAATGCAGGACATGACACCAAGCAAAGGCAGACAGCTGCTCAAGGATGCAGGGGTTATGATTTTTCCTGGTTTGGATTTAAATTCTACTTTGGTTTTTGATAGCTTTTTGAATAATGCTAATGACAAGTATAAGCTAACTCCAAAAGGAGTTAATGAAGTATATATGGGAACTAGATACAATAATGATGAAAATTCTTTGATGATATGGGCATTGTATCCTCCCCATAAGAAGACGGCCATCATAGACACTAAAAAAACTTTTGGCCATGTTATGACTTTCAGAGCAGGTGAAACTGACCCTATAATTACTGCAGACATTGGTATCAATGTTGCAAAGTTAAATAAAGCACAAGCTCAGATGTTGATCAAGGAAAGAGATGCTTATAAACTAAATTGTGAGAGATTAACAAAAGAGAATGATTACTTAAAGGATGCTGTTAAGAGCACCTTTGGCCAAACTACAAAAAGAATAACTCAAGGTGAGAGCTCACAAGGTAGTCAAGTAATATCCCCTGATTAGGCCAAACAAATTCAAATAGATGCATTTGTTACAATACTGCAGAGCAGGTATGCAAACATGGTACGGTGGTTAAACCAGTTTTGGGATAACTACTCAGAAAATCGTAAAGCAGTCAAAGAACATGAAAGGCTTGATAAGAGGATACAAGAAAAGGTGATTGAGTTACAAAATAGAAGTGCCACTGATGGTACAGATATCTCTGATGCAAGAGCATTGCTCAAACAGCACCAGAATTATTATGACAAACTCAAAGTTGATGCTAAGGAAGGGACTGATGCCTCAGACGCAGGAGTGCCAAGGATATCTAAAGATAATGGAGAGGTAAAGAGCAAAGAAGAGTGGATTGTTGATTGTCAAGTTATATTGCACAAAGCCACAGGAGCTCTGAAAGATAAAGCCTCTGCGTCTAAAGAAGTTTGCAAACAATTGGAGGAAATGGTCACCCTTGATATAATCACCAGGAGCGCAGTTGATCTTACTGATTCTCACTGTGAGCAGGAGTATTTAGATCATCTGGCGAAAGTCTATTTATGGATAAATAGAGCCTAATTAAGCTTATGTAATTATTGTTTATGTTGGTTAAATTCCCAAGAGACTTATTGAAGAGTTGTATCTCTTCATGAAAATATCTATATAAGTTTAAACAATCGATGCTGAAAAATCATCAGCAGTAGAAGATTTCATATATACATAATATACAATGTCTCAAATTGACTATGTTGCATATTTTTTTTGAAGAAGAAATTTGAAGTTCTCTGATTCAGTATTTCTATTTTGGTATCAGTTGCTTGTTGAAAATATTCAATTGTGTGGCTGTCTCCATTTCTGCATTTCCTGGTTATTCAGATTAAGATATCAAGTATATAGTTAATCTGTCATTACACACTTGTTGTATCTGTGTGATTAATTTGGTTGGTGTCCATCTGAGGAATTAAACCCTTCTAATTTAGTCGCAGTAGCCTGGAAGTAGTAAGTTAGGATTACTAAGTAGAGCCATACAATTAGGATTACTATTCTGTCTCCAGTAAAATATTATCTGTTAATCTTGCCTCATTCATTTCATTTGGTTCCTTCAAGTAAGGATTAAAATACCTTCTGGTGAATTATAAGATAATTGATTATATTGGTTACTAAGAAGAGTTTGTCAATCACTTCCTTGCACGTTTATACAAGCTATAAACCAAAACTGTGCCAAGCAATTAGAATTATTACCACTAAGAAACTACTGGTCTAGGTCCTTCAAATTGACTCTGTTACCCAACAAGGCACTAGTCTCATTCAACTCATTATTTAAAACCTTGATATTGCTTATACAATTTCTGCCAATCATTTATTAAACATTATACATAGAATTAAGTAGTCAGCTTCTTTTTCATCTATCTTACATCCTATGCCATTATAGATAGATCTAGTTAGTCCACTCATCCACTGTTTTAATATTTCAAGGTTCACCCACCTAGGTGTAGCAGGACCTAAAGTGTAGGAAATCATCAAACCTTGAAGGTTGATTTCGTCAAGTTAGTTCAAAAACGTTGCAAATCCAAACATAGAGCCTGGCATCCTCTTAGGATTAGCAACTTGCATTTTTGAGACCTAACAAATTGGCGACCCTGCTGGGGACTTAGTAAAAAGACCTTAGAAATTAATCCTTTCTTGCATAGAGTCATTTTAAAATTTTAATTTGGTAACTCTGCTGGTGACAAGAACCCTACAGATAAAAATATAAACTTTTCCTATTCAATAGGTGGCGACTCTAGTTACAATTACAACAAAAATTTCAAATGGATGGTAGGAGATCCAAGATGGAAGGTAAAAATTTGCAGTCATCTCCACCCCTCAGAAACATTTCCAAAAGAAATGTGAATTTAAAGCATTCCCATCAAGATAATAATCTGGACATCCAAGAGAATGATTCAGAACAAAATATTTCAATTCACAACAAATTCACACCTCTACATGATTCAAACGAGAACCTTAGTGGAGCAACTGATGATATTTTGGCAAGGTACAGACCCACCCCTCAAGAACAGCGTGATCATGATGCAAAGGTCATGAGGGATATTGATAGAAACCAAGCCGAACATGATTTCAAGATGTCATTATATCAGGGAGAAGAGATAAGATATGAATTTTCAAATCAGGGAATGAATGACAATCTAGAGCATCAGGAAATAAATAATCAAGACATGAGTGATGAGCAACAGGAAATACTCATGCTCAGGAAAGAACTTGAAAGGTACAAGATACAAGAGGAGAAGGAGTTGTTGCAGCAAGAAATTCAACAAAGGAAAAATAAAGCCAAAACAGCCCCCCCAAAATATGTACCTCCGCATAGAGGGAATATTTCAAGAAATACACAGCAAAATACAGGTGGTGTTCAAAACTCACATGCTTCTGGAAGTCATCAGAACATTGTTCCCCAAAACCCTAGACCACCTCCCATACGTAATGCATCTCAACATATGGCAAATAATTACCCACCCCCTGGCCAACAATATTATAGGCCACAAAATCAACACATAAATCCCCATATGAACCAACATCAACAATATGCATATAATCAGCCACCAGGTGGATATAATTACTATCCTAATCCACCACCTCTGAATTTCCCTCCCCAGAACCTAGCTAATATATGCAGTCAATTTGATTTAACAGGATATCAGTTATATCCATATCCTATGGATAGTACTTGGAGAAATATGGTTCCCAAGTTTACTGGAAACAATGCAGTATCTGCAGAAGATCATATCAGAAGTTTTAATGCCTTTGTACAGGATATAGGTATGGATTGGGAAGACATTAGAATGAGGTTATTTATGATGTCCCTCACTGAAGATGCCAGAGATTGGTTTAATAGCTTGCCCGATGCATCAATCAATTCAATTACTGATTTCCATAACCAGTTTAAGGATCAGTATGGTAACCAATATGCTCCTGAGTTTGCACTGCATGAACTAATAAGTATACAGAAGTATCAAAATGAATCAGTGTTTGATTTCAACCTAAAGTTTTCCAAGTTACATAATAAGGTACCACATGGAGCCAAGTTATCTGACCAGGCAGCACTGAGTATCTATATGAAAGCATTTGACCCCAAAAAAGGATATGAACTCAGAAACCGATGTCCTACAACATTGGCCGAAGCACAGAAAGTAGCCATAACTATTGAAAATAATAGGAAGGCTGCAGGAATGGTCAGTAAAAGGGAAAATCATAGAAATCTTCAGAATCTAAATGCTCAACAGATTAAAACAGAGGGTCAGCATAGGCATGATAGACCTAGGTTACATGATATGCCTTACAATACAAATTGGAAGGATGGAAGACCTATTGACAACAACAGAAAGCAACCATATGGAAAGGATACTCCTGATCCCTTGAAGAGAAACATGGCACATATGGCAGAAAATAAACCTTGGTGTTTTGTATGTAACTTGCCACATTCACCTGAATACTGTGAGGTAGCTAAATCAATACAGCAAGAGGAAATGCTATACAGCTACAATAGGGATAATCACACCATCAATATGATGCAGGATACACCATGTGTAGTAACAAAAGATTATTCTTCTTCAGAAGAAGGATATGAGTATGATGTAGGGAACCAAAAATATCATATTAACATGGGGGAACAGCAGGTATTCTTAGACCAGGAAGATAGTTCTATCAACAAGTCATGTGGTCAATGGAGAAAACCTACTGAGGATGAAAGAGAAGCTCTCACAGTGGCTGCAGTGGCTCAAGCTCAAAACACTTATAACTTAAGGAATAGAACAACAAATGTTGGGCAGGGAACTCCTGGAAGTGTATTTATAAAAGACCAGAATAACAAAGAAAATAATACAAAATCATCACCTAAAGAACCAGAAAAGGGGGATAAAAATAAAATGAAAGGAAATCAAGAAAAAGAAAACACAAAAACAGAAAAGAATGACCAGATCATAACCCCTTCTTTTGACATTGCACAGGCAGTGTCTCAGGTGAAGATATCAGTCCCACTCCTAGAGATGATGAAAATAGATAAATATAGGAGTACAGTTGTCAAGATGATTTCTGATACACCAAATTCAAAACATAAAGGGTTTGAAAAAACAACAAATAATGTGCATCAAGAAAATTTTAAGATGCCTGAGGTATACCTTGGTGACACACTTACAAAAAATCCCTCACAGGTAGATCCATTCTATACTACACTAGTAATCAAGAACAGAATAGTCAGGAATTGTATGATTGATTCAGGTGCTGCTATGAATATCATGCCTATAGCAGTGATGAAAGAATTGGGGATGTGGGTTGATACTACGTATGGCCAGTGTTATGCAATGGATAACAGATCTATTCCAGTAGTTGGTATTATGAAAGATGTAGAGATAAAACTTGCTTCACATCCTGAAGCAACATATAACATTGACATCACTGTGGTTGATATCCCACCGTATTATGGAATGCTGTTATCAAGGCAGTGGGCTGCAATGGCAGGAGGCAATGTTCAATTAGATCTATCATATGCCACCATACCAGTAGGTGACAAGGAAATTAAGTTGTGCAGAGAACCAAGGTATGACAATATTATAGAAAGAATGGACCGGCATCAGGTGAATTTCTTTTGTGACACAGATTTAGGAGTTTTCAAAGTTGGAGAAACTACCCCAGAATTGCATAACACTGACCCAATACACACTGAATCTATGAAAAGAGAAAATGATTTGTGGAAAATGTATTTCGATGGTGCATGCAGCAAGATAGGAAATGGGGTCGGAGTAGTTTTTATCTCACCAGGAGGTAAAACGTTCAAATACTCTTTCTTATTGACATTTGAATGCACCAATAACGTAGCTGAGTATGAAGCCCTACTCATTGGCCTAAACATAGCCACCAAATACAAAATAACAAAGTTGGATGTCTATGGTGATTCTGAATTGGTCATCTCCCAAGTAAGAGAAAAATATTTATCTAAGAATAAAAGATTAAGACAGTACAGAAATGCAGTTTGGGATAGTGTTGAATTATTTGATGTTTTTTCAATCAGCTGGGTTGATAGGTCTAAAAACATCATGGCAGACTTTTTAGCAAACATTGCATTAAAGAGAGATGATGTAACATTAGGAGGGATCATAGAAGTAGAATTTAAAACTAGACCTACCATCCCTGATAATATACAGAACTGGCAAGTGTTTGATAGCGATGCTGATATAATCAATTTCTTACATTGTGCTGATTATTATGAAAATCAAGAAATTGATTTCAGTGCATTTGTGGAGGAACACGATGGGAAAGAAACCCTTTTTGGCCAAGAAGTGGTTCAACTGAAGACAAATAAGATACCCAAAGGGCTTATTGCATTAGAAAAAGCATTTGATGGGCATGATAGATACAAAAAGAAAGAAACACCAGTGATACCTGAGAACCTTGAGGAAGTGAATTTGGGGACTCAGACAACCCCAAAAAATGTATATATTGGAAGGAATCTTGACCAGAAAATCAGAAATAGAATCATCAATCTACTTAGGAAGTACAGGCATGTGTTTGCTTGGTCATATGATGACTTAAAGGCATATAGAGAGGATTTATTTCAACATGAGATACCACTCAAGCCAGATGCAAAACCATTCAGATAGAAACAAAGGCCGATTAATCCTACATTGGCTCCGAAAATGCTGGAGGAACTTACAAAGTTAAGGGATGGAGCTATAATCAAACCTATTAGACATTCTTCCTGGGTCTCAAACTTAGTACCTGTCAGGAAAAAGAATGGTGACATTAGACTATGTGTGGATTTCAGAAACCTGAATAAATCTTCCCTCAAAGATAATTATCCTCTTCCCAATATGGAGGCGATATTGCAGAAAGTTACTAGATGTGAATTGCTATCCATGATGGATGGTTTCTCCGGCTACAATCAGGTAAAGGTTAAGGAGTCTGAACAATTTAAGACGGCATTCACCACTCCGTGGGGAACATATGTATACTTGAGAATGCCATTTGGATTAACTAATGCTAGGGCAACATTTCAAAGAGCGATGGATGTAGCTTTTGCTGAATTGATCAATAAGATTATGATAGTATATCAAGACGACTTAACAGCATATTTGAAAAGGGCCGAAGATCATTGCACACATCTAGAACAAATATTTCTCAAAGCCCTAGAATATGGAATATCATTGAATCCTAAAAAATGCCATTTTGCAGTAACAGAAGGAAAATTGCTTGGCCATATAGTCTCGAAGGAAGGAGTTAAAATAGATCCTGAAAGGGTGAAAGCAATTGATCAGGTCCCTATTCCAAAAAATGTAAAAGCTATACAATCATTTTTTGGTCAGATAAATTTTGTCAGAAGATTTATACCAAATTTCACAGAGATTGTTTGTCCTATATCAAGAATGCTGAAGAAGAACTCAGATATGAAATGGACAACAGAAACAATGGAAGCATTTGGTAACATTAAGGAGGCCATCAAGCAAGCTCCAGTCTTAATATCCCCTGACTTCGGTAAACCTTTCCAACTCTTTTCATTTGCTTCCTATCATACAGTAGCAGCAGTGTTGTTGCAGAAAAACAATGATGGATATGAACAGCCTATCTCTTTCTTTAGCAAGTCCCTTCAGAATGCAGAGTTGAAGTATGACATTATTGAAAAACAGGCATATGCATTGGTAAAAGCAGTAAAAAATTTTAGACCATATTTGGTGGGGGCTAAAATCATAGCATATGTTCCTAATGCTGCAGTGAAGGATGTACTGATCCAAACTGATGTCACCGGTAGGAGATGTAGGCGGATCAATAGGATTCAGGAATTCAACATTGAAATCCAAATCACTAAATTAGTAAGAGGACAGGGTCTTGCCAAATTGATGGCTGAAAGTAATCTAGAAGCTTCCCAGATATGTAATGTTGATGCAAGTACCAGTATTGAACACACTCCGTGGTATACTGATATAGTATATTATCTAAAACATATGAAGTGTCCTGAAGGATATGATGATAATAAAAGGACACTCAAACTACAAGCTTCAAAATATGTACTCATTGGTGGGGATCTCTATTGGAAAAATAGAGATGGTGTTCTACTATTATGCTTGGATGAATATCAATCAAAACATATTATGAAGGAGTTGCATGAAGGCATGTGCGGAGGACATTTCTCAGCAAAAACCACAGCCCACAAGATCCTGAGGGCAGGGTACTATTGGCCTAAAGTCTTTAACGATTCATACCAGTACACTAGAAAGTGTGAAGCATGCCAAAAGTTCTCAGGGAAGTTAAAGTATCAGGGGGCACTACCCTTAAAACCTATGCAAGTTGAGGCTCCATTTTATCAGTGGGGTATTGATTTTATAGGTGAAATTTCAGAGAAATCGAGTGGGGGACACCGATGGATTTTAGTGGCTACTGATTACTTTACAAAATGGGTGGAAGCAATCCCAACCAGACAGGCTACAAGTAAAGTTGTGATAAATTTTCTAATGGATAACATTATATGCAGATTTGGTACTCTTGTAAGACTGATTACCGATAATGGGATGTGCTTTAGATCTGATGAATTCAAAGGTATTTGCAGCACACATGGTATCACTGTTTCTTATGCTGCTCCTTACCATCCACAGGCCAATGGACAAGCTGAATCAAGTAATAAGAGCCTGTTGAAAATCATAAAAAGAATGTTGGATAGAAATAAGAAGGCTTGGGATTGAAAATTAAGAATGGCAGTGTGGGCTGACAGGATTACTATAAAAAGGGCAATTGGGAGATCCCCTTATGAATTGGTATATGGAACCCAAGCAAGGTTACCATTAGAAAATCTTATACCAGTATACAAATTCATTATTCAGGAAGACTTGAATATCCCTGAACCAATGGAGGAAAGGTTGGAACAATTGGCAGAGCTTGATGAAACAAGAAGAATAGCTCAGAGACAGAATATTAAATTACAATCACAGGTAAAATATCTCTTTGACAAGAAGGCCAGAGAAAGAAAGTTTGAAATAAATGATCTGGTACTAATGTGGAATGCAAGATGTCAGGACAAAGGAAAACATGGAAAATTTGAAGCCCTGTGGTTGGGTCCTTTTGTTATCACTGGCAAGGGAGGTGATGATTCTTACTATGTACAGAATATGTCAGGAGAGGAGTAGGAATTGCCTGTACATGGGCAATACTTGAAGCAGTTCTTTTCATAAACATGTACAAAGAGAATTGAGTGTTGCCAGTGCATGGACAACATTCAAATAATTCTCAAAAATATCTTATTCCATGCACAGTAGTCTAGGAATCATTCCCGCTCCCCATCATTTGTTCCTTTCCTTTTCCCAATTTCATAAAAACCTCACCCCAAAATAATAAAATATGTGGTCTACTTCCCCAGGAGATCTAGATCCTTGTTATACTCACAGGGAGTATACATCCCAGACAGAGCCACTGTTAGCACAGTAAAAATTTGAAATTTTTACTATCTCCTTACTCCATCATATTTGAATAAACCCTTAAGAATATCCCAAAAAGACCACAATAAAAGATTTTTGTATCTCACAAGATGTCTATGGATGAGCAGTGCCAAATTTCATCAAAATCAATCCATCGGCAAGAGGTTGTGTTGCTTACACCGATACACAAGGAATCGTTTGAAAACAACCATCGGCGTGAAAATAGGGATCGGAAGAGGAATTATGGAAGTCACCGATGGAGTAAGTGATACCGATGACCTTACATCGGCAAGAAAGGTAAGTGGTCATACCGATCGGTATGACAGATATCTATCGGATGACTTTTTAAAAGATACCCCGACGGTATATATCATACCGATAAAGCACTTCGGCAAGAGTTTCACTGAACATCCTATGGGGGTAACGAAGAAAATAGTCATCGGTGAGAAATAAACTATCGGGATAGAAAACAAGTAAGCCTCTGATGATTAAGAGTCTTGGCGATAAGAAAGCCATCGGCGAGATTCACAGCGAAACACCTCTATCGGGATAACTTGACATATCGGAACAAAAGAACCAGGTCTTGCCGATTCACAAGTCACGGCAATCAAAAGGTGTCGGTGACACTTTACTAAACTTTGCCTGATGAAGGATATGAAAAGAATCATTGGGGAGATAATTTGGATCGGGATATCTTGAGAAAGCTATCCCGATAGTGAATGTCATTCCGATAAAGATAAAGTTCATACATGAAGATGATTATCGGCGAGACAATAAAGATCGGGAGAACATAATTTTATTATCCCAATAGTCTCAATCTTCCCGATAAGCAAATCATATCGGTGGGACTCGCTATATCGCAGAGAGATCTAAAACCCTTGGCGATGAAGGAAGTCATGCCGATGGTCTTGCCCACTTAAAATATGACATTACATAGCGTCGGGAAAACAATTGAGGGGTCACAGCGATTGACTGTTCGCGCCATAAAAAATGTTGAGGTCGCCCATACATTTCAAAAATCATGCCGATAAGAAGAGTTATGGCGATGTGACACTTCACAGCGATGAACATTGAATTGATCAGATAATTAATACAAACGGCTACGAAATTCATACGATCATTATAATTGCAAAAAACCCTCCGAGAGCAGAATACAGAGGAATTCTCAGGGCAAAAGCAAAGTCTTCCAATTCCAGCCATCGAATGACAGGTACACATACACAAACCACTATATTGCCTGTATTTGAATTTCCTGCCAAATTTTTAAAATGGAAATTCCGGGAAAGGGAAAAGGAAGAAAGTCCCAAGGGGAAACCAGTAAGCCAAAAAAGCAAAAAACTGATCAAACCCCTGAAGAGAAAGTGAAGGATAGAAAACTAAATCAGGACCTAATTGATCAATTGCCTGGGTCAACTCCCAAGGCCAGGAGGTCTGCCCAACTCAGAGCAGAAGTAGAAAAACTGGAAGATAAACATAAACGCCTGGGAGATATCTGGACCCCAATTCGGGGGTATGAGCTTTTCAGATTTCACTATAATAGACGGTTTAGAAATGCTCCTATGTCAAACCCATGGCACATGAATTTAGGCAAACTGGTTGTACCTAACGTATTCTTGAATGTAGAACTCCTTCAACTGCTAGCCAGGCATTACAATTCAGGCCTGAAAGCTATCTGCAACCCTCAAGGAGAACCAATTGTACACCTGTCAAAAAATGCTATTTGTGAGGTGTATGATTTAGATGATTTGTGCACTGTCCCTATTATTTATGAAGATTTGGATAAAGAGTATTGGAGAATGGATACAACCTACAATGGATGGAGGTTACCCATTCATAGGCCCATGATTGAAGGAGAAGTGATACCCTTGACTGAGAATGATGGCCCTCCCTTTCATGTAGCCATTTTTGAACCATACATTCAATATACTTACTATTCTGTAGGCCAAGTCCTTGGCTCAGAGGTCCCTGAATTCATGACTATTCTTCTGATGGTCATAGCCTCTGATATCCAGTGTCATAATGCCAGACAATTTGATTATGCTTCTTACATTGCTAATAGAATAGACTCTGGTCTATCTGCAATAAAAAACAATGCTCCAGCGTGCTCTTTTGAGCATTACTCAATGCTTATGCATATGGTGTTATACTATGGCCAGGAAGTAGGGTTGTGGCCAAGTGAGTTTCGAGTTGTTGCTGCAGATAAGAAAGGGGAAAAGATACCTGTACAACTGTGGACCAGAATCTGGGATAGCAGGTATGCCAACTCTAGCTATGCTCAATTTGAAGAGCATTGTGTAAAAGTACTGTATAGATATTTCAATCACCCCTGTGAATACTCAATTTCAAATGAAATAAAAAGATTCCTCAGACCAAAAGATTTTGGTGGCCCCCCTACTGTCACTCATAATTGGGGAGATTGGTATTGTTTTGAGGATGCTACTATGATCAGAGTTTATGGTTTTGAGGATGCTCCATTCATATTGCCTAAAACTGTCCCTGACAGACTTGCATATTTGGAAATAATTAGGCAAATGCATTATTCAAATGTCATGCATCTAAGTTCACATGATAAACAATCATTCATGCCCAGTACTTTGTGCTTTGGAGATTTCACTGTGGTTTCAAAAGAAGGATACAATCTCATTTTGGACAAATTAATGCATTATAATATGATGACTGCTGAAGTGAGGAAAGGGTTCGACCCTGAAGGTTTCATTGATTCTGCAAGAAGAAAACAAAATCTCAGTGGATACATGCACATCCATTATCCACATGATGATGTTATTAGAAATTTGGAAGAAGCTGAAGTCGAATTGGTGGTAGAGAAATATAATAGGGAGTTAAATGAAAAGAAAAAGCAGTTAGCAGAGGTTGAAGTGGTATCCTCTGAAGACGAAGAACTGGCAGAACAGGAGCAGCCACAAGAGAAAACAATAGAAATGTCCAAAAGGAAGATGCAACAATATCAGCCTCCAGTTGTGCTACATGATGAGGAGGGGTCTGCTGATGAAGATCCATGGCAAAAGGCTTATGATTCTTTCATTTCAGATGATACATTCATTCAGTCAAAGGAATTTAGGTCATTCCTGTATAAATACAAAGGAAAAGAAATTAGAGAGTCAGTAGATGATGTTTCTGCTGACAATGAAAAACAGTTATTAGATATGTTGAAGGAAATAGTGGATAAAGAAATGTAGGACATGACACCAAGCAAAGGCAGACAGCTGCTCAAGGATGCAGGGGTTATGATTTTTCCTGGTTTGGATTTAAATTCTGCTTTGGTTTTTGATAGCTTTTTGAATAATGCTAATGACAAGTATAAGCTAACTCCAGAAGGAGTTAATGAAGTATATATGGGAACTAGATACAATAATGATGAAAATTCTTTGATGATATGGGCATTGTATCCTCCCCATAAGAAGACGGCCATCATAGACACTGAAAAAACTTTTGGCCATGTTATGACTTTCAGAGCAGGTGAAACTGACCCTATAATTACTGCAGACATTGGTATCAATGTTGCAAAGTTAAATAAAGCACAAGCTCAGATGTTGATCAAGGAAAGAGATGCTTATAAACTGAATTGTGAGAGATTAACAAAAGAGAATGATTACTTGAAGGATGCTGTTAAGAGCACCTTTGGCCAAACTACAAAAAGAATAACTCAAGGTGAGAGCTCACAAGGTAGTCAAGTAATATCCCCTGGTCAGGCCAAACAAATTCAAATAGATGCATTTGTTACAATACTGCAGAGCAGGTATGCAAACATGGTACGGTGGTTAAACCAGTTTTGGGATAACTACTCAGAAAATTGTAAAGCAGTCAAAGAACATGAAAGGCTTGATAAGAGGATACAAGAAAAGGTGATTGAGTTACAAAACAAAAGTGCCACTGATGGTACAGATATCTCTGATGCAAGAGCATTGCTCAAACAGCACCAGAATTATTATGACAAACTCAAAGCTGATGCTAAGGAAGGGACTGATGCCTCAGACGCAGGAGTGCCAAGGATATTTAAAGATAATGGAGAGGTAAAGAGCAAAGAAGAGTGGACTGTTGATTGTCAAGTTATATTGCACAAAGCCATAGGAGCTCTGAAAGATAAAGCCTCTGCGTCTAAAGAAGTTTGCAAACAATTGGAGGAAATGGTCACCCTTGATATAATCACCAGGAGCGCAGTTGATCTTACTGATTCTCACCGTGAGCAGGAGTATTTAGATCATCTGGCAAAAGTCTATTTATGGCTAAATAGAGCCTAATTAAGCTTATGTAATTATTGTTTATGTTGGTTAAATTCCCAAGAGACTTATTGAAGAGTTGTATCTCTTCATGAAAATATCTATATAAGTTTAAACAATCGATGCTGAAAAATCATCAGTAGTAGAAGATTTCATATATACATAATATACAATGTCTCAAATTGACTATGTTGCATATATTGTTTGAAGAAGAAATTTGAAGTTCTCTGATTCAGTATTTCTATTTTGGTATCAGTTGCTTGTTGAAAATATTCAATTGTGTGGCTGTCTCCATTTCTGCATTTCCTGGTTATTCAGATTAAGATATCAAGTATATAGTTAATCTGTCATTACACACTTGCTGTATCTGTGTGATTAATTTGGTTGGTGTCCATCTGAGGAATTAAACCCTTCTAATTTAGTCACAGTAGCCTGGAAGTAGTGTTGTGTGGTTACACAACACGCCCCATTTTAACTTGGCAAAACAGGGACCCAACTTTTGGCTTGGCTTGTGTTGTCTGTTTTCTGGCGGTTTGGTAAAAATGAGTCAGGTACATCATCATCACGATATTCGATGAGGTTGGTCATCATCATGAGGTTAGTTTGTCAAAGTTCATATTTTCTTTCTATGACCTCATATTTAGAAAGAGCTTGAAATTCCATGCAGGTTTGCCTTTTACATCACTCGAAAATTCGTCCATATGAGGGAGTTATGCACAGTCAAAGTTTTGGTCAAACCTGATAATCGCAAAGGATCATCATATTTTTATACCCTCAGTCATGTTGTCAAGGTCATCATGATCTTGATCTATCACCCGATAAAAATCATGCAGTCCCAATATCCGGACGTCAGTCTTAGGTGATAGTGTGTTTTACCCATCAAATGACCTTATGCGCATCGTGAGCATAATGTTTTGAGTCTAACCCGATATTTCAAATTACAACGAACATCATGATATTTTTAACATCACCTGATGTTATAATATCATGCTGATATTATAATATCACCCTGCTTAGGAAGTCCACTATCTGCATAATTTGCATGCGCATGTCAAAGTCCTATCGGAGGGTCATCATCCTGATCTTTAAGGGAGGGTCATATTTGCTGATATTCGCTAATATGATGATGACGTCATCATATCCTCTCGATCTCCTTTTGCATGATCATGATGATCACCCTATCTTTTAAGGGAAGGTGATATTCCATTCCTTAGCATGATCATATTTTAAATATCACCCTAGCGCTAACCTGATGATGACCTCAACTCATCCTCATGCTCCGAAGGTGGAATATGATGGTTATGCCATCATGATATTCGATGAGGAGGATCATCATATTTTTATCTTGTCATGTTGTCAAGATCATCATGATCTTGTTTGTCTACCCGACATTTCGTAATGTCCTCCTGCCGAGAAATATGACCTTTTGCAAATATCCTGATGACGTCATCCCGATCTGATAAACGAAGAAGCAAATATCAGGATGACATCATCATCACATTTCCCTTCGGCAGGATATTTTCCAAAACATGATCTAGTTCACGAATATGACGATGACGTCACCATCATATTCCTTTCCTCAGCAGCAGGATCATATTTCATATCCTCCTATTTTCCTTCGACATGATGATGATGATGATGTCTTTCTTTTCCCCAATATACAGAAGCGAAACATGACGGTTGCATCATCTGGACATTCGGAAGGGGGAGCATCATATTTCCAAAATATCATGCAGACGAAAGTTTTAAGTCTTGCTGTCGGCCTTATCTTGAGTTATCATGCCGATAGAACATGTCTTCCCGATGGAAGGACATCATCATGATTTTTGGCGTCGGTATAAGTTTAGCCGTCGGCCTAATGTAAAAATTGTCATTCCGACAGTATGTTGCGATGCATGATCATAATTTGAACCCGATATACATGAAGATGGGCGGGAAGACAGAGCGATAGAAATTTGGAGCCCGATTGCCTGTAGCTGCACATTTTGGAGGCCTGTTTAATAAATTCCTGTTGTTTATCCACATGATGATGAACTTAATGTTTTTCTGTTTATTTGCAGGAAGTCATGATGCTGTTAGAGCTGAAGCTAAGCATTGTATGGTTGCACATGGAGGCAACATGAACCAGAAATGAGGAGGATATTGTCAAATATGCTGTTTGCCAGCTGGAGACCTATAATGAGACACTGCAGGACAGAAAGAATAAGCTGGACAACAGCAGGGATAAGTATGAAGCGAACAAACACGCCATTATCAAGGCAAAGACTCAAGATGGCGGAGGAATAGATCAGGTTGTGCAGGCATACAAACAGATCCAAAGCAGCATGCAACCCCATATGCAACAGCGTCATCATCCGGATAGCGAAAGTTCAGAAAGCGATACACATGATGATGACCCGCATGCATCGGATGAAGAGCATGATGAAGATACATCATGAAGGGGAGTATCTTGCATATGCAGTATAGGTAGTTGCCAGCTGGCAACTTGTGCCTTTTTGTAAAATTGACAAGTCATGAAATGATGACCGTTGATCTGTATTGACATATCTGATCCGTGGATCTTTTGTAACGGATTCCTCACCTTATTCTATAAAAGGTGGTGGAATGCCTTGTTATTTTCATTCGAAACTTAATTGAAATTTGATTGCTGAAGTATTCAGGACTTATTTCAAAGCTGCTGTATATGTACATGTCTTTTGCATACTTAATGAAAGGGAAGAGTATTTTGATTACAAATCTTCGTAAATCTTGAGTAATCTGTGTCTGAATTCTGGATATGTGCTTTGATTTGCTGCGTCCCTTGGAGTGCTCATCATGTTGCATGTATTGTTTTCATTCACTATCCTCTGAAGTTTGCATCAATTGTATCTAGCTGTGGAATGTCCTGGTGAACATATGGTTTGATTTCTTCTCCTCATGACAGTATCAAGCATGTATGTGGATCAAAAGCTGAAGGTTCAACTTAATTAGAAGTATTTCCTTTAATTTCTTTCAATTTCAGAGCATCTCACTATCACAATTGCAAATAAACTGATAATCTCAAGCAAACAACAGAGAAATATGCTGACATCTCGTAGGTAACTAAAAATCCTTAGCATATTTGAGTTAAATGCATGTAGTATTGAAAATATCATGCAAAGAATCATAAATAATGGTAGAAATCATGCAAATATCAGCCTGTGGGCACATTATTTGACTAAATTTATAGTGCAGAGGTAGAATTATTGGAGATTTATGCAGAGCAGACATACAGAGCAGGATATTTGAAGAAATGATGATGAACTTTGCAGAAACACGTAAGGCCCCTGAATGGAAAACAGCAACACACATCAACCACTGAGTAACGTCAGTAGATTAAGACCTAATCAACGGAGACTTGGGATCATGAATTCTCTGAATTCATCGTATCTTTCAAGATGAGTAAAGGTTGTTGTGTAACTTTTATTCTATGTTTGTACATGATCAACATCATCACCAACATAAATTGGTGCTAGAAGGAGGGCAGAACTGGAAAAGACACCACTGCTTCAGTCATCATTCATTTTATGCAGGCCCCTCACTTCTAACACAACATAAATTGGTGCTAGAAGGAGGGCAGAACTAGAAAAGCCACCACTGCTTTAGTCATCATTCATTTTATGCAGGCCCCTCGCTCCTATCACCAACATAAATTGGCGCTAGAAGGAGGGCAGCTGAGCTGTTTCTCAGCATCATCAACAAAAGGAGGGCCGGCCCGGAAGATCACGCTCATCATCAGTATTTTCAGGTTTGATGACGCATAGAGTAAGGTACCCTCAGATCGTCTGTGAATTTCAGTAAATTACGTAAATATTTACTGTGAGAAGATTGTATATGCACATTCTATGTAAAGATTTCTAGATCTCACATAAATATTGCAAGCTTTACAATAGATCTCTCTGAATTCACTAATATCAGCTAAAGATACGTAAATTTGTTCAAACTTTGAGACTTTTAGGCCTTAGGCACTCGAGATCTTGTGTTACGGGTCAGGATATCCCAATATCCTGTCACATTTGCAGTGTCTTCACAAATATTTCGTAAATATCCAGTCTGATTTGCTGTTTAACCGCAAATATCACCTCATCCAGTGAAATCTAACCAATATTTGCAAAGTTTCAGCCAATTTGCCTCCAAATCGAGAAATCCTGGCTTACAGGATAAATACCAGGTCTAGACCTAGTGAAGTTTTTGAAGAATTGCCTGTTAGAGGTTTCAGACCTAGGACTGTAGACATTCACCATACTCCAGGATCAAGCGCGTCTAGAGCTTCACTGGGACCTCCTCCTGTGACCCCTGTCGGTTTGCAAATACCTTCCGGTATATCCGTGACACCTCCTGTTCAAACCCAGGGTATACCTTTAGTTCAACCTCAGCCAACTGCACCACCAGTTCAGCCCCCCCTCGCTTCTAACGCAACATAAATCACCAATAGAAGGAGGGGAGAACATCAGCAGAACATCATGATCATGATTTAGGAGGAGGGCAGCCTGAACAGAGAATTTCTAGATTTCTACAAATATTGCATAAATATTTCAGCATTTGAGTTAAATGTCTGCAAATATCTCTTATCTGAGATGTTTTGGTTGCACCTTTGCCAAGATCTAACCCAAAGCCTCAAATATTTGTTTGATTTTATGAGCTTTCAAGTTTTATCCTGAGATATGATGGATCTCATTAAAATTTCAAAATACTAAAAAATTGAAAAATATAGTCTCATTTTGATGGATGTATGTGAAGGCAATTGTCAAGTTAACATTCCTTTGCTTCAGGAAACTTTGAGTAGGCAGCTTTACCCTCACAGTTTGTCTAACTTTGGTTTATCCACCTGTTGCAGGATGCACCAGACTGTGGAACACAGCGAAATAAATTGTTTAACTTTCTTTACAAGGTTGGATTTATACTTGAAAGGACTAATATTCTTCCCGGATGTGTTCAGGGCCGAAATTTGCCAGGAAAATGAAGAAGTCTGGCAGGAAAATGAAGAAATTCTGGAGCAACAAGCAGATACAGCACCAGAAGTTATTAATAGTCCAGACACTGAAGTGGATCACTCTGAAGACTTTGAATTATACTTGTCTAGAAACATACAGTGTAGTCAAATATTAGGTTTATCCACTGATGATGTCCTGATTGAAAGCTGGTGCAGATTACATGATGCAGAGCATTTAGAAAGGGATTGTTACGCCTGCTTGGTCATGTTGAAAAAGACTCTAGAAAATACAATAGCTGAGTCGGTTCCAGAAGGTAAAGAGGAGGAAACATCTTTCCTGGATTCATTTTATGGTGGGATTGATAGGAGTTCTCTACTTCCTAATACAAGTAAGGATCAGTCAGTATGCAGGTATGAATCTTGTGAAAATTTTAGAGAAGAAATCACTCATCAGGATAATATTTGTGATTCTGATCCTAATACTTTTGATAAAGAAGATGAAACATCTTTCCTGGAGTCATTCTATGGTAAAGAGAAGGGTAAACAGATAGTAGAGCAATTTAAATGCACTACTGTTGATGATGAAGTTCCTATAGTGGTAACTCAGGGAGTCATAGAGAAGAAAATAAATGCTGATTTACTACCTAACTGGGTTGAATTGAATGATCAAATACAAGAATGTTGCAGGTTAATGGAACCAGATCCTTTACTAGATAGAAGATGTGAATTATTTAATGAACAATTCATGAAAGATGAAGATGTAGAAGACTTTGGAGTTGTTGTGCATGATCAGACGTCACTCCAGAAATATTTTGAAAATGAAATAGGGGAGTGTCCTTATCAAGTGAAAGTTGTTTCTCTTTTACAGTCACATGATTTAGAAAGGATAAACTTTTGTATATCAGGTTGTGATAATAAAGATACTTATTTAGATAGTGATGTGCAGGAAATTGAAGAAAATATTGAAAAGTTTCTTGAACTGGAGGATAAACTGAACATCCAGAATGAAGGGATAAGGCTGGATAAAGATGAAGAATTAATACATCAAGAGTCATACATCCTTCAATTTGAAGTGAGACCAGACACTGAGCCAAACAGTGAAAATATAATGACAAATGGAAGATTAGCTGCCAATGAAGAAGCATGTCCAGCAAAATCAGAAATACACCAGGTTGTATTTCTCCTTTCCACAGTAAATGATGTTGATTACTATTTTGATTATGGAAATTCAGGAGATAAAACATGCATATGGATTAATCATGAACATGATGAGCTTCCTCAGTTGCTGATCATCAAGAGTTGTTCTGTTGAATACAGTGAATTCAGAATATCAGAATATTTTTCAGAATATAAAGATAAATTTGCTAGGTTGAGAACCATAACTAATACCCTAATGCTCATGCACAATCAAAAGAAGTATGCAAATACAGGTGTCTTTGGGTCTTTTGCTAGTTCTTGTTTGCCTAGTAGTGGTTTGTATTTAATTTTGTAGGTTAGTTGTTTGTACAGTCTGCTTGTTTTGCTTTCTTGTTCTGTTTCTGTTGTTTCCTTTTTGTAGGTTAGTTGTTTGTATAGTGTTTCTTCTATTTTGTGTTGTTTTGGTTGAGTTTTTGTTTTGGTAAGTCAGGATGATGCACTTCATCACCTAAGAAAATAACTAAATTGTTAGGATTCAAGTGATGAGATCAGATTTAGATATAGATTGTAATTCATTCTGATAAATATTCATGATCAGGTTTTATAATATCTTTTCATCAGGTGCCTTTTCTTGTCCAAAGTGAATCAAACACAATGAAACACCTAACAGCCTTGGGCTTGTTGAAGATATGAGTATAGGTGTTAAGTGAAAAATCTCAAGGGACTCCCTTGCTACCAATACAATCTCCAACCTAAAGCTGCAAGTGACCATACCTTGTACAAATGAGCTGACATGATGATATCAGATATATAAATAAATATATATATAAACAATAAACTTAGGCCATCTAAGTAACTCTACCGGGGCTATAGACGCTTGCTGGCAGTGGGGCTCTACTTAGGGAGATTGTATAGATAACCTTGCCGGGGCTATGAACGCCTGCTGGCAGCAAGGCTCTATCCAGGTTGGCTATGAGGGATGATCTCCAACTATGTAGTTTAACACCAGTTACTTATATTTTCAACTTGCTTTCAAGATGAGGATAATTAATCATATGCACACACATGATCCTTTGTTAGCACTGTTACCTTGATGAAACTTTATCATTCAAAGATCATGATGATTTTTTAGAAAGAATTAGAATACTATAGATGAATATGATCATATCACTTGAATCATTGGAATTTGTTTATTTTCTTTGGTGGCAAGTTGTTGTGTGGTTACACAACACGCCCCATTTTAACTTGGCAAAACAGGGACCCAACTTTTGGCTTGGCTTGTGTTGTCTGTTTTCTGGCGGTTTGGTAAAAATGAGTCAGGTACATCATCATCACGCTATTCGATGAGGTTGGTCATCATCATGAGGTTAGTTTGTCAAAGTTCATATTTTGTTTCTATGACCTCATATTTAGAAAGAGCTTGAAATTCCATGCAGGTTTGCCTTTTACATCACTCAAAAATTCGTCCATATGACGGAGTTATGCACAGTCAAAGTTTTGGTCAAACCTGATAATCGCAAAGGATCATCATATTTTTATACCCTTAGTCATGTTGTCAAGGTCATCATGATCTTGATCTATCACCCGATAAAAATCATGCAGTCCCAATATCCGGACGTCAGTCTTAGGTGATAGTGTGTTTTACCCCTCAAATGACCTTATGCGCATCGTGAGCATAATGTTTTGAGTCTAACCCGATATTTCAAATTACAACGAACATCATGATATTTTTAACATCACCTGATGTTATAATATCATGCTGATATTATAATATCACCCTGTTTAGGAAGTCCACTATCTGCATAATTTGCATGCGCATGTCAAAGTCCTATCGGAGGGTCATCATCCTGATCTTTAAGGGAGGGTCATATTTGCTGATATTCGCTAATATGATGATGACGTCATCATATCCTCCCGATCTCCTTTTGCATGATCATGATGATCACCCTATCTTTTAAGGGAAGGTGATATTCCATTCCTTAGCATGATCATATTTTAAATATCACCCTAGCGCTAACCTGATGATGACCTCAACTCATCCTCATGCTCCGAAAGCGGAATATGATCGTTATGCCATCATGATATTCGATGAGGAGGATCATCATATTTTTATCCTGTCATGTTGTCAAGATCATCATGATCTTGTTTGTCTACCCGACATTTCCTAATGTCCTCCTGCCGAGAAATATGACCTTTTGCAAATATCCTGATGACGTCATCCCGATCTGATAAACGAAGAAGCAATTATTAGGATGACATCATCATCACATTTCCCTTCGGCAGGATATTTTCCAAAACATGATTTGGTTCGCGAATATGATGATGACGTCACCATCATATTCCTTTCCTCAGCAGCAGGATCATATTTCATATCCTCCTATTTTCCTTCGACATAATGATGATGATGATGTCTTTCTTTTCCCCAATATACAGAAGCGAAACATGACGGTTGCATCATCTGGACATTCGGAAGGGGGAGCATCATATTTCCAAAATATCATGCAAACGAAAGTTTTAAGTCTTGCTGTCGGCCTTATCTTGAGTTATCATGCCGATAGAACATGTCTTCCCGATGGAAGGACATCATCATGATTTTTGGCGTCGGTATAAGTTTAGCCGTCGGCCTAATGTAAAAATTGTCATTCCGACAATATGTTGCGATGCATGATCATAATTTGAACCCGATATACATGAAGATGGGCGGGAAGACAGAGCGATAGAAATTTGGAGCCCGATTGCCTGTAGCTGCACATTTTGGAGGCCTGTTTAATAAATTCCTGTTGTTTATCCACATGATGATGAACTTAATGTTTGTCTGTTTATTTGTAGGAAGTCATGATGCTGTTAGAGCTGAAGCTAAGCATTGTATGGTTGCACATGGAGGCAACATGAACCAGAAATGAGGAGGATATTGTCAAATATGCTGTTTGCCAGCTGGAGACCTATAATGAGACACTGCAGGATAGAAAGAATAAGCTGGACAACAGCAGGGATAAGTATGAAGCGCACAAACACGCCATTATCAAGGCAAAGACTCAAGATGGCGGAGGAATAGATCAGGTTGTGCAGGCATACAAACAGATCCAAAGCAGCATGCAACCCCATATGTAACAGCGTCATCATCCGGATAGCGAAAGTTCAGAAAGCGATACACATGATGATGACCCGCATGCATCGGATGAAGAGCATGATGAAGATACATCATGAAGGGGAGTATCTTGCATATGCAGTATAGGTAGTTGCCAGCTGGCAACTTGTGCCTTTTTGTAAAATTGACAAGTCATGAAATGATGACCGTTGATTTGTATTGACATATCTGATCCGTGGATCTTTTGTAACGGATTCCTCACCTTATTCTATAAAAGGTGGTGGAATGCCTTGTTATTTTCATTCGAAACTTAATTGAAATTTGATTGCTGAAGTATTCAGGACTTATTTCAAAGCTACTGTATATGTACATGTCTTTTGCATACTTAATGAAAGGGAAGAGTATTTTGATTACAAATCTTCGTAAATCTTGAGTAATCTGTGTCTGAATTCTGGATATGTGCTTTGATTTGCTGCATCCCTTGGAGTGCTCATCATGTTGCATGTATTGTTTTCATTCACTATCCTCTGAAGTTTGCATCAACTGTATCTAGCTGTGGAATGTCCTGGTGAACATATGGTTTGATTTCTTCTCCTCATGACAGTATCAAGCATGTATGTGGATCAAAAGCCGAAGGTTCAACTTAATTAGAAGTATTTCCTTTAATTTCTTTCAATTTCAAAGCATCTCACTATCACAATTGCAAATAAACTGATAATCTCAAGCAAACAACAGAGAAATATGCTGACATCTCGTAGGTAACTGAAAATCCTTAGCATATTTGAGTTAAATGCATGTAGTATTGAAAATATCATGCAAAGAATCATAAATAATGGTAGAAATCATGCAAATATCAGCCTGTGGGCACATTATTTGACTAAATTTACAGTGCAGAGGTAGAATTATTGGAGATTTATGCAGAGCAGACATACAGAGCAGGATATTTGAAGAAATGATGATGAACTTTACAGAAACACGTAAGGCCCCTGAATGGAAAACAGCAACACACATCAACCACTGAGTAACATCAGTAGATTAAGACCTAATCAACGGAGACTTGGGATCATGAATTCTCTGAATTCATCGTATCTTTCAAGATGAGTAAAGGTTGTTGTGTAACTTTTATTCTATGTTTGTACATGATCAACATCATCATCAACAAGTAGTAAGTTAGGATTACTAAGTAGAGCCATACAATTAGGATTACTATTCTGTCTCCAGTAAAATATTATCTATTAATCTTGCCTCATTCATTTCATTTGGTTCCTTCAAGTAAGGATTAAAATACCTTCTGGTGAATTATAAGATAATTAATTATATTGGTTACTAAGAAGAGTTTGTCAATCACTTCCTTGCACGTTTATACAAGCTATAAACCAAAACTGTGCCAAGCAATTAGAATTATTACCACTAAGAAACTACTGGTCTAGGTCCTTCAAATTGACTCTGTTACCCAACAAGGCACTAGTCTCATTCAACTCATTATTTAAAACCTTGATATTGCTTATACAATTTCTGCCAATCATTTATTAAACATTATACATAGAATTAAGTAGTTAGCTTCTTTTTCATCTATCTTACATCCTATGCCATTATAGATAGATCTAGTTAGTCCACTCATCCACTGCTTTAATATTTCAAGGTTCACCCACCTAGGTGTAGCAGGACCTAAAGTGTAGGAAATCATCAAACCTTGAAGGTTGATTTCGTCAAGTTAGTTCAAAAACGTTGCAAATCCAAACATAGAGCCTGGCATCCTCTTAGGATTAGCAACTTGCATTTTTGAGACCTAACAATTTACATTCTATCTTTGATCATTGTACTGATCCCAAACTTCACTCCTGTGTTGATTTCTTTGCATATTGGCATTGCCAAGGGTAGCAACTGAATCATTCTAAGCAACTCTCAGAGCCTGCACCTTCTGTCTCATGTCATCTCTGATTTTCACTGCTTGCAGATATTCCAATTCTACCCTTAAGTTCTTAATTTCATCAGCTAGTTCCTCCTCTCTAGGCATAGAAGAGAACGGTTTTATCATATTTTGATCATCATTATCATCATCCCTTAAGGATTCAACTTCTTCAAATCTGTCAGGGGAATCATGAAAAGGGCATTCTTGAAACACTTCTGACCTCATTCTCAATCCATCACCCTATTGTCTTTGATATACATTATGGATCGTAGCCTCAGTGTTTGAAAAATAGGGTAATGTCTGCTCTGAAGATCCTGGATTGTCCTGAATAAATTCATTTTTCTTGGGGCTTGGAGAACCATCTTGACTGGCTCGAACAGTGCCCTTTTTCTTTTACATCATTTTGATGGGTAACTATTCAAACAAAGGGTTATGCTAGGATCTTCTCCCTTGCATACAAATTTTTACTTTACTGGTTGAGAGATTAGTTCGGAGTCGCCACCTATTAGTAGGAATTGTTTTCTTTTAAATCAGGGTTCTCTCACTTCACATCCCCATTAGAGTCACCAATTTCTGTTACCTCTCAATCCGACTAGATGCTTATTCCCAGTTATCCCTACAAGGTAGCCATCAATGATCAACAAGATCTCTGGGCTAGTGGCCAACAACATAGGAGATAGACTCTATAATATCTTCTCTAGTTCTTTAGGCTCTACAGAACCAAGGGGGGTATTCCCTATTCAACATCCATGAGATATACTTATGGAATGACTGGGTGTTGATACAAAACAGATAAATCCTCCTTTATGTAGACCAAAATTGTGAGATAAGTGTAAAGGGGCTAGCTTTGGGCCTATTTTCAGTTGTAGACAGAGGATTTGGGTCCTAAATTACTCCTAAAGTTATAATGGTTTGATTTTGAAGTTTAAGTTTAATTTTATGTGGATGCAAAACTAGGACCTTGGGTGTAACCTCAATACAAGACTAGATTGGTGCCTATCTAGGGCTCAGAGTTAGTAGATGTACACATGTGAATGGCTTGCATGAACATATACCAAAGACTGGATATCAAGGGGTTTTGTAGTATCTGCCTTACAGATACATCCCAAGATAGGGTATCCTGTTATCTCTACTTACAATATTCTCACTGCAATATATTATTCCCAACCCTTGATCTAAAACATTTAATCTACTCCTTGAGCAGAAGTAAGAAATCAAGCATTCAATACAACATACCTGTATTCTAGAATCATAAGCACCCCTTAGATGCTCAAATTCAGAAGAAGAACATATTCAGTTTGGAGACAAATGACAGAACACATGCAATATAGCATTACTCATTTATATCAATATGATATCAGTGGATTAATGCAGAAAAACATACAACATGAGACTCATAAACTTCAAAACATCTAGGAAAGGGCCACCAAAGAATTCGTATTGTGTCATGGCACCCAAAATTTTGTCTAGTTTCCAACCATCAATGAGTAACACAGTTTGGCCTTCTATACCAAGACTGTGTACTCAGCAAAATTAATTACAAGGCAAATCAAAATTTTGCTAGATTCAATGCATGGGGAATGGCGCTCCCAAATGTTCAACGTTGTGGGGAGACAAAGAGGAATGATCAGACCGAATCAGGATCTACACCACCATTCAAGGACATTCATCTTCAATCAGATTGTTGACCCATCTATCATCGACCCAAATCTTACAAATGTTGCCATTATTGCTCAGCTACCCGTAGACCTTTAGTGGTGTGTCACTGGAGTTTCTCCTACCCAAATGTGGCCATAGATACAAAGAAACCCATCACTGCAGCAAAATACAAAACCAGTCGTCGATCCACCCCTATCGTTGAAATAAACAGCTCAAAACACCTTGAAAAGTCACCAACCAGTGAAAACATGCCATGTAGGCACTTCATGCTCCTATCGCTGACTTCTCCTTTCCTCATTTTGCCATTTTCGCCCTTGTATATGCAAAAGCATATGCATATACAACCGCCACTGTTCACCTGCCAAAAACCCTTTGTATATGCAAGAGCAAATGCATATACAACTGTTCATCATACAAGCGGACCCCAAATTGTTATAGAGTAAATCAAAATTCTAATCGGGTCCGGCTTGCATGAACATTTTGCTCTTATCGCCTTGTAGATGCACATGCATGTACAAGCACCATATATACGAGTCGGACCTCAAATTTTATAGAACAATTTGAGAATCGGATCAAATCCAGCTTGTATCCTTTTCATTGCACATTAGCCTATATATCAGCATATACAAGTGCCTTATACAACCCATGGACCTAAAATATTTACTCACTATATTTCATTCCTCCATCGCGTCCGGGTTGTATATCCTTTTGCTTGCATCCATCGCCTCATACATACAAGGTGGATCTCAAAAACTTATCCGCCGCATCTTACTTCTCCTTCGGGTTCAAAATGCATATTTCACTTGTATGCCCAAATGTATATTTTGTTTGTATGCCGAATATACAAACACAAACATACAAGTAGGGAATCTATTCAGAATATTCCACATACATTCTTCCCTTATATATTTAACATGTACAAACCTGTTTGTATGAAACTGCGGCGGGCCCCACCAAATGCATCCCTGCTACACTGTAGCAAATGTATGTGCGCCAGCCCTTTATATATTTTTCAATGTACATTTCCACTGCATGCCAAACATACAAACGGGAATCTTCCATGGAATATACCTACAATGTATCTTTTCTTTGTATCTAACCGTTGTATGTCTAAACATACAAACCAAATATACATGCAACCCAATATGCAAGCAGCGAAGACTCCTGGAATCTTCAATGTATATTCCACCCTTGTACATCCTCCTTTTGAACCCGATATGCATTTATAATGCATATAACTCAAATTTTTACCATTTTTTGGAGGCCGATATTGATTTCGCGAGCCCACCAATGTACACTTTGACCTGCATGCATATACAAACACCTTTGTATATACGAAGACACTTGCACCTTAATTGACTCTAGCATTTTTTATCTACAGGGGCCAAAAGTGTTACAATTTTTTGAACTCTTGGGAAAGGGCCTGCATATCTAAATACATGAAACCAGATTGCTCATGCAGGTGGTAACAAGACTTAGGTAGGTTAGATGTAGGATCAGAAGTAGGGATGGAAGAAATTGAGCCAATAGGATCGACATAGTTTGTAGGGGAATGGATTAATATAGATTGGAAGATTTTGGTTAGGGGTGACTTGTTGCCCCCATAATTAATACCTAAAACCTAGATGATGTTGGAGTCAATCACATGCTATATAACATGTCATAGGCTCATACCCCTCTCTAGTGTCATGTCTCAGGGTCTAATTGGTGGTAATTGGATGAGTTTATTATAGAGAATTTGTCAAAGAATAGTGTGGAGGGGATCAACAAGCTTTGGTAGACATGTATGGAAAATGTGGTAGCATAGATAAGGCAGTGAGTTTTTTGAAAAGATGCCTCAAAAAATGTGGTCTCTTTGTGATGTCCTTGTCTATGCATCTGCTTGTCATGGCATTCCATGAGACCACATTTCTTTGAGGTAGTTTTTCAAATAACTATATTGTAATTAAAATTGTGTCATCTATCAACATCTAGTTATTAGTTATGCAATGTCCAGTAATGCTTTGAGTTTGAAAGATGTGCAATGAAATGTAATCAACGATATCAATATAAAATACAAAAATCTAGTAAGTACAATTCATTAGTTAAACTATTTATTTTATTACCTCAGTGAAGCTTTGAAGTCCACCACCACTGGTAGGTGTTGCCATGAAATCTCCAATATTAACCTATTCAACATCCAAAATCAGATATTAGAATACCATTCGTATAATAATGCTATTCACATGTAATATATTTATAATTGTTTACTAGTTGCATACCTCGACAGTAGATGTCGTAGTGTAATGTGCAGGTGGAGAACCACCGAAAACTGCATCAATGCTATGACCTTGAAATTTCATTAAAATCATCAAACTAAATTAGTTAATCTTGCATTTCAAAAATAAAATTTAATAAATTAAATTCAATGAACTTGCTAACATTTACCTGAGTATCAAGGCTGAAAGTCTCACTCGGGAGGGCATCTATCATCACCAGCTGCTCAGCTGTAGATGTAGCCTACACACCTGTGTCCTGACTATCCATGGGGTCATAACCATAGGTTGATTAGCAAGCCTGACAAGTATGGGGTGGAACCCTACTCCTCGAACTCTCTTGTGGCCCACGCTATGTTGCAAGACTGGCATGCTCTATGATGCTCTGGGTCAAGGCACTAATGGACTGAAGTATCTCAACCTCAGCATTCTCCTTCACAATGGAAGGGACAGACATGTGCTCATGGGCTGGTTTGGTGAGTGCTCGTCTCGCTGGCTGCTATGGGTCAACACATGCGCCTGGTCTATCCTGTGTTGACCCCCCACCTCTACCTTGGAAGTCCCACATATCAAAATAGTTTGGCACTTTGTTTTTTACAAACTCGCAATAGAGTTTCCTCAAAAAGTATTGTGGGACCTCATTATTGTTAAATGGAAGATGGTCAAAAACCATCCGCCACCTCTGCCCAAAATTCTCCCTTATCACTTGGTTGTTGCACCAATGGATAGGGAACCTCTTACATGTAAGAGGTAGAGGTTGATTTGTTCATGGGCTTGTAAAAATGGAACACAAGTCCAATTTTGTAATTTGTTCTTTTTTGACTTGCTCATATAACAACTTGTCTACATAGTACTCTCTAAATTCTCTCCTCTTTTCAGACCAACTAGTTATTTGCTTGCTAATTGAATCTACATTTGATAACATAGATTCAAGAGATTGAGTAAGCATGGATCTATGTGAGGTTGAAGTTGCAAGATCTTTCAACCTTGCAATTATATCTTCAATTTATTTTTTATTATTTTTAATTTGCCCCATTATAATTTCTTATGTTCCAGGGCTATGTCGAGGAATGGATGGAGGAGTTTGTTGTTCGGGTTGTGCTTCAACAGGTATTTGTTGTTCAGGTAATTCAGGATTTTGTGGATTTTCAGGAGGAGGAGGGGGTGAATTATCATTTCCTGTCATTAAGGAAATTTACATCAAAATTCAACTTAAACCTACCTATTTAGAAATAAATTCACACAAAAAAATAAATACAACTGACTCCTTTAGCATCCCCGATGTCGTGGCGGCATTTTGGTGATGAATAGATAAGATTTTGGTGTCGAATTTGGTCTTCAATAATGTGAGCGTGCTCCTTAGGGTTTGTAGGCCGCAGGTGCAAAGAAAATGGAAGGAAAGAATGAGAACAAATGTTGCTTTTTTATAGTAAAACATAACATGCTTGCATTATAACACAAGCATGTTATGGTTTGGTGTTGCCAAGCCTTAGGTTCGGCATCACCAAACCATAATGCGAGCATGTTATGTCTTAGAAGTTTTAAAAAAAAATTGGCCACATTTTGCCCCCCAACTTTTTGTACCTGCCCTAAGAAGAGTCAACTAATGAGGATGTAGAGGGATCGACTGATGGTCGGTCGCCTCAATCATGTTATCTCATGCTTTTATTTTGATCGAGTAGCATGACAGTTTAGACACCAATATGATGTTCCTATGATGCGTTCGAGCTATCCGTGCTCTGTACGCAGTGCAGTCAGGGTGAATAGCATCTGACAGCCGATGATAGCAGATGTGACAGTTAGTGATGATGATGGTCCAAAGGATGCAGAGCCAATATCCAATGCAGATGACATCGGAGTGACCCGAGCATATCATACCTGGTGGCAGATAGCGCGACTTGCTCCTATCTATCCACCCGGTCACCATACAGGTGATCCTCGGCCTTGGGCCGGTCATGGGATAGACACGGAGATGGAGGATGACATTAGTGATCTAGCAAAGCATTATGACCTAGATAATGATGAGGAAAATGAGGATGACAACGAGGGAGAGGTCGAGTCACAGTACATCTTTAGGGTGAGACCACAACGAGACCAATAGGAGCCAGACATTGATGAGGAGAGTGATACCCAATCTCAGTCAAGTGCTCAAGTTCCCACGTTTGTGGATGTGAGGGGATTGAGTCGGTGTGAGGAGGGTGAGTCCAGTAGGTGCATGCCCCCACCTTCAATAGTGAATGTAAATCTTGTCACACCATCGGCTATCTGAGATCCATCAGGTGAGATGGAGATCCTGGTAGGATGATTTATGTATTTAAATGCAGTTGTTTATGATTGTTTGATTGTTTAATCATTTATGATATCTATATGGGGTACAGATATGTAATTTGTTTCTATTTTGCAGTTGGGACAGACACATGGTGCAACTTTGTGGGTCATGTCATAGTGGAGATAGTACCATCTGATGCGGTTGAGTATCGAGTGCAGGCGAGGTATTCACCACAACCTTCTCCAGGATGGCATACAGAGATCTTCATGTCATTTATTCGATACAGATTGTCAATAGAGGAGATTTTGGATCAGTCTACCTAGAGAGTCGAGCATATGGAGGCAGAGCTCCATGTACTATGAGAGTAGACTACAGCAACATCAACACCTACGAGAGATCTTATCACTGGTGAGACCTCATCAGCAGAGTTATGCCATTCGAGAGCTAATAGGGACAAGATCTAGGTAGAGCTAGAGCAAGCTATCTCAGAGAGAGACTGCTATCAATAGATGTACCAAGATACATGTGACATGGTGTTAGGATTGAGAGGAGATATTAGGGGGTTACGAACATGGAGTGCCTCTAGGAGTCACTCGCAGTCCGTAGCCACACATGGTTAGCCCTCTTTCACATGTACACCACAAGGTTCTGAGGGTACAGGTGACAGGGGTTTAACTATGTGATGTATATATGTTGTACTATGACATCTCATTTTTCTATGCGGGACAGTCAACTTAGATGTATAAAAATGATGATGATATGTATATGATGTCTTATTGTTATTATTTCTAGCTGTTATGTAATCTATCACATGTGATTTATGTAAAATGCAACTAGTGATAAATGTTAAATGCTTATGTGGAAATATAATTAATGCTAATGTGATACTAAACAATTCTTTGCAGAACATATAGTAGAAGCACAATGACTAATGAATTTCACACAACCAAAATTCTATGCTCGGATCAATTAATGTGAAAGTGATCTTTCATGAAAACATGTTTAAGCAAGATACAACAATGATCAACTGAAAAATATTTTATGTTAAATGAATTAGGACAACATACTTTTATCTTTGTCAAAATTGAAGCTAAACTAATTAATAATTTTGCTCTAAAGTAACATCTAACAAATAATCTTAAGCATAAAATTTCTTGAGATGCGTTGCATTAATGGGTTCTTTAAGTGGCGTACCTTGTTCATCAGCTAATTTATATGCTCCTGATCCAAAGGCTTTAGTAACAACATAAGGTCCGAGCCAATTAGGGCTAAACTTTCCTTTTTCTCTAAGATGTGCTTTTACATTGCGTTGATTCTCATAAAGTACCAAATCTCTAACATCGAATGAATGGTGTATAACATGTTCATTATACGATCATTGTATACTCTTCTGATGGGCCTTAAGATGTTCAAGAGTGTTAATACATTGTTCAGCCAACATCTCAAGTTGTTGTAATCTTTTTTCTCTTTCCATGTCAGCATTTATAACATCTCTCAAGGAAACTCTTAATGAAGGAATTTCAAGTTCTAAGGGCATTACCGCATCAACACCATAAACAAGATTGTACAAGGTGGTTCCAGTAGTTGTACGAATGCTTGTTCTATAATCCCATAACACCTAGGACAATTGAGTATGCCAGTCTTTCTGATGCTTGTTAATAGTTTTTCATAGGATTTGTCCTATAACCTTGTTTGAAGCTTCTGCTTGGCCATTTGATTGAGGATAATAAGGCATAGAGAAGCAATGCTGAATATGATATTTTTCCAAAAATTTCTTGACATCCTTGTTCTTGAATGGCATGCCATTGTCAAAAATGAAGGAGGAATGAATGCCAAATCGAGAGATAATGTTATCTTGTATGAATCGGCAGATTACTTCAGTTGCGATGGATTGTAAAGGGACAACTTCAACCCACTTCGTAAAGTAATCAGTAGTAGTGACTATAAAAGTATGCCCTTGAGAAGAAGGTGGAGATATTTTGCCAATTAGATCCAAGCCCCCAACAAAAAAGTGCCAAGATGTGACTTGGGCACGAAGTTCCTGAGCAGGTGCTTGGATTAAGTGTTGATTCTATTGACATTGTAGACACTTTTTGACATAAGCGAAGGGATCTTGTTCCATGCGCTGCTAATAATATCCCATACATATTAGTTTCTGTACCAGTGATTTGCCTCCAAAATGCCCTCCAAAATCACTAGAGTGATCTTCTTCTAAAGCTATCGGAATGTTTGACAATATGATATAATGTGCCGCAATCTTATGTAAGTGAATTCGAGTATTCTTAGATGTAAAATTATACATAGTTCCATCACACAGATAATTGAATATATAGGAGAACCATTCATAATTACAGAATCATCGTTGTGCTTTCCATTGCATCTGCATGTCGATTGTCTTTCTTGGGAATAATATCTATACTGAAAACAATGTGAATAGCTTTAATAGAGATAGAGCAAGGTCACAATATTGAGATAACTTATCTTGTTTAGCTTGATATGATCCAGTTATTTGTCACACTATAAGCTATGAATCACCGTATATAGCAAGGTTTTTTAAGTTTAAAGCCAAGGTGGCACGAAGTCCAGTGATGAGAGCTTCATACTTGGCAATATTGTTCATGCATGAAAAGTTTAGATGATAAGACATATGAATCAACTTACTTGAAGGAGGTACTAATATGATACCAGCACTGGAGCCGGTTTGACATCTCAATCCATCAAAGTACAATTCCCATTCATCTTCTTTATCAAGGGCTAAGATTTGGTCATCAAGAAATGTATCCACACTTTGTATAGTAAAAGTAGAGGGTGCTTTAGCTAAATGGTTGACTAATGCTTGTCCTTTAATGGCCTTCTAAGAAATAAACTTAAAATCAAATTCAGTTAATAGCATAACCCATTTAGCAAGACACCACGACAAATCAATTTTTGTGAAAAGCTGTTTCAAAGGGTCGAATTTTACCATCACACGTATTTCAGCATTTAAAAGATAATGTCTAAGCTTCTATGTTGCAAACACTAAGGCTAAGCAATGCTTCTCAATAATAGTATATCACACTTCATAATCAAGCAAGGTTTGGCTGATATAATATACAACACATTCTTTGCCTTTAGTGTTATGTTGTGCTAACAAAGCTACCAGAGCATGGTTAGATGCTAAAGTGTAAAGGATAAAAGGTTTACCAGACACAGCAGGCCATAAAATAGCCTTCTAACAATTTGACTTCCATTGAAATTTCGAATCCTTTTTCAGTAATTGAGTAAAATGGTGAGTCATATCAGCGAGTTGTGAAACAAATCAGTGGATGGCCTGTATCTTCCCTTGCAAACTACGAAGTTGAGATACATTCTTAGGTGTTGGCATATTGACAATCACATCAATATTTTTCGTATCTACTTCAATACTGTGATTTGAAACTATAAAACCCAATAGTTTGCCACTGTCTACACCAAATACACATTTATAAGGATTTACTCACATATTATTTTTATTTATTTGTTCAAAGATCTGCTGGAGGGTTATGGCGTGTTCTTGGCGATAGATAGAGTTCGCAAAGATATCATTGACATAGTCCTCTAGGATATTGTGCACATAGTCATCAAATATAAGAGTCATGGCACGTTGGTAAGTAACTCCTACATTCTTAAGTCGAAACAGCATGACTACCCAACAAAACATTCCCCAAGGTGTTATGAATGCTATTTTATATTGATCATGAAGATTTATAAGGATTTGGTTATATCTTGAAAATCCATCCACGAAGGAAAGTAATTCATGGCCAACTATAGAATCAACAATCATATCAATGTTTGGAAGTGGAAAGTCATCTTTCAAAGATGCTACGTTCAAATCACTAAAATTGGTACACATTCGGGGGTGGCCATCAAGTTTAGCGACAACCACTATATTCAAAATCCAAGGTGAATAATCAATAGAATGGATAAAACTGGCTTGCAAGAGCTTTCCTATCTCATCTTTTACAAGTAATGCAACTTTAGGATTCATTTTATGAATCTTTTGTTTAAACGGTTTAGCATCTGATTTCAAGACAATACTATGTGTCACTATCTGAGGATCAATACTAGGCATATCTGAATATCTCCAAGCAAATAATTCAGAAATTTCATGTTATAAATTAGTCATTTCTTCTTTCTCTTTTGTGTTCAAACAATCACCAATAGGAATAACTTTTTCAGTGTTATCTTTCTCCATGGAGACATCAACAATTTTTCCATTAAGTAGAGTACTGTGGTATGGGAGATCGAATGATTGTGGTAAGTCTTTTGTTTGATCTTCAGATATGAAAGTGTTACTTATCATGCTAGCATACTTTCCAAAATATGCATCATTTTTTCAGGTAATAAGGCAATCCATGTTTATGATGGTAATGGGTTATATTGTCATAAGCACCCAAGAATTCAATTATCGCGTCATCTATCGAAAATACATCTAAGGGAATTTCTCCTGGAGGACAGTTGGTGTCAATCATCTTAGGGAAGATCAAATTGAGAATCGATATTGTATTCACATTAAGATTAGGGTACCAACGAGATTTAGACTCCCTAAAAGGGTTATATCCAATACCACTTGAGTAATGTTATGAAGCAGATTCTATAGGGACTTTAATTCCTTGTTGATAAATATCGCAACCCATACCTACATAGTCACAGTTCTTATAAAGGATCTGAATTCCTCGACCATAAAGAGAAGCCATTTCTTTGGAAGAAGGTGGGGCTTCATTGGTTTCATAGTATGTAGTATAACTAAGAGTATTGTCTGGATTTGTAACCAAAGAAACCTTAGGTTTGATGGTCGAACTTTGAGATAATATCTGTATACAAAAAATTTGGATTAGCTAAAATGATGAAACAAATGCATACATTACCAAACCCAAACCTTTAATACACCTCGAATGATATGCACAAGATGACGGCTTGATCGATACCTGCAAAATGATGGATGCAATATGAAGAAAGATGCAAGATGGAGATGGAAATGGATGCAAGAGAGAGATTGATGAATGTGGTTGAATGTTGGCTGCTCAAGATTTTGGCAGCATAACAGTACTCAAGATCAATGCCTTAAAATGGCTTAGAGGAGGAAGAGGTTGATTTGAATGGATGGATAGGATTGAAAGTTATGTTGGATGCTATGGATGGTCAAGATCAATTAGGGTTAGATTAGGGTTTCCCACTCAAAGATGGATTGTAGTCACATGACAAGTGTACGATGGAGAACAAAATGAATCTAATTCAAATATTATATTTGAATTAGTTTGACATGTGAAGGCATATTAAGTGGGAGATGAGACATGTGACATGTGTCGCAATGTGATGAGAGGTGAGGGAGTAATTCAAATTTTTAATTTGAATTATGTGAGACATGTGAAGGGGTATTATTAACTAAACAAATGGGACTTATTTAGTTAATTGGAATGTGATTAAGTGGGATTAATTAAATAAAGTGGGTTTATTTAATTAATCAAGAAGGTGATTAAGTTGGACAAATGGGATGGGGAATTAATTAAATAAATAAAATTTATTTAATTAATTGGCTAAGTAATTATGATAGAATTAGGAGTGGGATAAGTGGGATTTATGAGTGGGATGAGGTTGGATGACCTAGGACCTAGGGCAAAAGACACAAGGTCATGTCAACAAGGTGTTGTGTCAAGACATGGACATTTTTTTATGTCTATATTTGCCCCTCTTTGAGATGATAAGATTTGTGTCGAGTAACATCATTTCAAAGAAGCTAAGGTATGGATAGAGGAAAAGGATAGGATGAGGATGCCCCCTCGAGAGGATAGGTGGGTTGGACAAACATGGGTCTGCTCTCGAAATGAAAGGAAGTGGTTGAGGAAGAAAGGAAAGGAAATGGATAGAAGAAAGGGAAGGATGCGTTATGCTGCAATGAAATTGAGCAACCATGATGCTTGATATAGCATGAGACATTATGCACCAAGGTATAAGGACCAAGGTGACGATGTGTCTTGTACCCCAGCATAATACAACCTTGTCTAGATACAAGATATGAATATTAGCTGGGTTGATTCAAATTTGATGCAAATGCAAGATAAAAAGATAACACACACAAGCGAGAAAGCAAGCATGTACAAATGGTACAAAAAAAAATAGGGACAATACCTTGTTTATTTTTGTATCATTTGTGCATGCTTTCTTGCTTGCTTGTGTGTGTTATCTTTTTATCTTGCATTTGCATCAAATCTGAATCAACCTAGCTTATATTCATATCTTGTATCTAGACAAGGTTGTATTACGCTGGGGCATAAGACACATCGTCATCTTGGTCCTTATACCTTGGTGCATAATGTCTCGTGCTATATCAAACATCATGGTTGCTCAATTTCACTGTAGCATAACGCATCCTTCCCTTTCTTCTATCCATTTCCTTTCCTTTCTTTCTTGACCAATTCCTTTCATTTTGAGAGCATAACTGTGTTTTTCCAACCCACCTATCCTCTCGAGGGGGCATCATCATCCTATCCTTTTCCTCTATCCATACCTTAGCTTCTTTGAAATGATGTTACTCGACACAAATCTTATCATCTTGCAACATCATCTCAAAGAGGGGCAAATGTAGACATAAAAAAATGTCCATGTCTTGACACAACACCTTGTTGACATGACCTTGTGTGTTTTGCCCTAGGTCCTAGGTCATCCAACCTCATCCCACTCATAAATCCCACTTATCCCACTCCTAATTCTAACATAATTACTTAGTCAATTAATTAATTAAATCATATTTATTTAATTAATTCCCCATCCCATTTGTCCAACTTAATCACCTTCTTGATTAATTAAATAAACCCACTTTATTTAATTAATCACACTTAATCACATTCCAATTAACTAAATAAGTCCCATTTGTTTAGTTAATAATACCCCTTCACATGTCTCACATAATTCAAATTAAAAATTTGAATTATTCCCTCACCTCTCATCACATTGCAACACATATCACATGTCTCATCTCCCACTTAATATGCCTTCACATGTAAAACTAATTCAAATATAGTATTTGAATTAGATTCCTTTTATTCTCCATCGCACACTCTTCATGTGACTACAATCCCTCTTTGAGTGGGAAACCCTAATCCAACCCTAATTGATCTTGACCATCCATAGCATCCAACATAACTTTTAATCCTATTCATCCATTCAAATCAACCTCTTCCTATAAACCTGGCCTCCTCTAAGCCATTTTGAGGCATTGATCTTGAGTACTATTATGCTGCCAAAATCTTGAGCAATCAACATTCAACCACATTCATCAATCTCTCTCTTGCATCTATTTCCATCTCCATATTGCATCCATCATCTTGTAGGTATCGATCAAGTCGTCATCTTGTGCATATCATTCGAGGTGTATTGAAGGTTTGGGTTTGGTAATGTATGCATTTGTTTCATCATTTCAGCTAATCCAAATTTGTAGTATACAATATCGATTCAACTTTTGATGTTTCAAGAATATAATCATTAATTTTATATTCACCATGGAAGGAGATGTAAAATCTAATGATCCCCAATCGTCACCAAGGAATGCATTCAACTGTTTGGATTCTAGCACAACATTATTTGTGGCAAGGGAAGATGATGATTCAACTTTTAAATTGCTTAAGATTTTGTGTTGAACAACTTGTTTTTGTGATACAATTTGTAAACAAAGATTAGGTTTAGGATGAGTGTGAATGGTGTGAACCTTATGTTTATGAATAAATTTGATCGAATGATGAATGGTAGAAGAGACTACCCTTAGTGCATGAATCCATGGTCTACCTAGAATCATGTTGTAAGATATAGAACAAGGCATGACATGAATCAAGGTAGGCAAAGTCATAGGCCTGACTTGTATAGGTAGAGTTATAGAGCCTACAAATTGTCTTCCAACATTATCGAAGCCATGAATACTTAACTTATCTAGTTTAATAAAAGATGTATCAACTTTAATCTTATGTAATAAGCTGATGCCACAAACATTAAGAGTTGATCCATTGTCAATCATAACTCGTTTAATCAATTTCATGTTTATTGTAACAAATATAATCAAAGGATCATATTGGTTTTGAACTTCTAGATATGGCAACTCATGTTGTTGAAACAAAATATCTATTTTTGTCACATGCATACAATCTACAAGAGCTGCCACATCATTAGGTTTAATAGAAGGTGACACAATCACCTTTTGTAAAGCTTCTTGGAGCATTCCATGGTATGTAGGTGAAGTTTGAAAAAGTTCCCAAAGAGATATATTAGCAGGAGTAGCATGAAGTTGCTCAACAAGATCATAATCGTGATCAACTTTTTGTGTTAAATGAGGTGCTTGAGGAAGCATCGGTTAAGAAGTTGGTAAAGATATCAAAATGCTTGATTATTGTTCATTTTGCTTGTTATTCCGAGTATTGTATGTATGAGAAACCATAGTAGAACTAAGTTGTTGTGAAGTTGGATATGATATCTATTTAGTATAGTTGTAAATGTAATCAGGACAATGAGAAGAAGGTGAAGGACCTCTAATAGTGAGCACCAGTTTAGAGGGGGATTGAGGTACATTTGAGCACAAAGTGACCACTATTTTTGGTTTCACAGTTTCTTCTTTAGCTTTAGGAACATAAATTGCATTTACAAATATTTGAAACAATGATGGTTTAAGAGTCGTATTGGACTGTTCAATTGAGATAAAGTCACCAAGGGCTTCATCTAGCATATTGAAGTCATCACAACTAAACAACTCATCATACACATGAAATTCTTGTAAAAAGTAATATGACATTTTAACATGCTCAAATTCACCCAAGACTTAAATGTAAAATTCTATAACATGAACTTTGTGAAAAAGATAAAATAATATTATGCACTACACAAAGTTGTAATTTTCAAATTCTTTTCAATGAAATGATAAAAGAATCGGTCAAGATTTAAAGCGCACACTTTCATGAAAGAAGGTTTGCAATCTAAAGGTGTTTTAGGACAACAAACTAAATCAGATCTGAGTGTAGAAAGATGCAAATTCTTATAGAGTATGAGTTCACCAAAATGTTTAGTGGGAAAAATGTGGAAAGAAGATGGATGATACAAGTCCTACAAATTCACCTACTAGAGCATTAGGGAAGCAAAGGGTGAGTTTAGGGATAAACTACAGATCTCTAATGTTCCATTTTCCTATTAATCGTGTCTATGTGGTTGTTGAATCAAGTTTTACAAGCTAGTTTTCCTCTTTAACCTTAAACCCTAATTTGCATATCAGACTGTAATAATTCAATTTATGACATAGATATTAATGAAACAAACACAAAAATGTAGAGTAAATAGTTCAGACATAGTGTACCAGAAGCTAACGAGTTGTTGGACTAGGGCGCTAGTCACCATGTCCCGAAAGTTTCCTTATGTCAGAATCTTCTACACCAGCTGCTTCACAATCTCCAGAGATTCCTAGATCGCAGAAAAATCACCCAGTTGGACTAGGCCACGAGTCACAGTGTCCCAAAACTCTTGGAATCCTAAAATTCAAATTTTGTCATGACTGTGTCCACAACATGAACCTTCCTACAACTCCTTTTTGCCAGATCTCAACCAATGCAACCTGCACATGCAAAAGGAGGAGAAAATTTTTGTGGCTATATAGGAGATTGCCTCAGTCAAGCCCCATTTCGGTGTTCCCACCTCAACAATAGCTAGAGATAAAGATTTGTAGATGTGTGTGCAAACCCTAACAAAGTGTATGTAGAAATATCAAACCCTAGATGTCTCAATCAAGGAAAGATCAACAACTTGCATTAACTCAATGAATAAATACAACTTCACCTCAAGGAGATGAAAATTAATGAAGACTTGCATGAACAAGAAGGCAAATCAGCAATGTCCATGGAGGATCTCCAAACTTGATGTTGGAGGCTTCAACCCTTCTCCCGATCATGCAAAAGGTGTACAAACCCTAGGAAGAGAAAGATAGCCTCAATATATTGACTCCTAATCTCAATCCATTATCTCCATGAAAACAAATTCAAATGAATTCAAGAGCTTCAACAGATTACTGATCTTCAATGGCAATTTTGGCAGAGTTTTGGAATAAAGTTTGCATGAAAATTGTATATGATAAAATGATTTTCAAATGTCTCTTTATATCCAACCTTAGGAATTTCAAATTTTGAAATAAGATGTCGACATCACGTGAAAAACAAAAAATTGAAAGTGGAATCCCGGAATGCATGGCAAGAGCTGACATCCCTCCAAAACTCAAGACCCCAGGAAATAGGGCTTTTCATATTGAATCTTGTACTACACCTAATCAAGTGTGGACTACCTTAGAAAATCTCTTTGGTAAACAAGATACTATGAGAGGTTTCAAATTGGAGAATGAATTAATTGGTTTGAATCCAACCGATTTTGCAAGCATCCAAGACTTCTTCACAAAGCTAAATCACTTAGATTGCAGCTCAAACAATGTGGAATTGAGAAAGAGGACACTTAATTGATTCTTTCAATCCTTGCCAAGCTTGGTCTTGACTATTCAGTTTTTGTTTCTACCTTTTATGCTACAATGGATGCATTTGGGAAAGCTTTCACAATGCCTTCACTTGATGAGTTTGCTACATCACTCACAAGGGAGCAAGCTAAGTTAGTACACATGGGCACATTGAAGTTTCCTAGACCTCAAGCACTTCTTGCTAGTCAAGGTACAAAGAATCAAAAGGCTTCACCTAACAAAGGCAAGAAATAGAAAAATAAGGATCTCAAGAACAATGAGCAAGCAAAGGAATCAACCAAATCACCTAAGTCCTCATCATCTACCAAGGAGGAATCATTTAAGAAGGAGAGACCAAAGTGTGCATATTGCAAGAAACTAGGACATGATGAGCATAAGTGTTATGAGAAGAAAATTGATGAGTTGACTCACATTATTCAAAAGCACAACATCAAAATGCCATCATCATCACCTAGTACACCTCTTCTTTGACACCATCATCATCTACACAGATAGGGACAATAGGCATTGCTAATGGGACATACAAAGGAAAAGGACATGTACTCTTTGCTTCTACACGTCTTCAGTCAGAGAGGTGGCTTCTTGATCCAGGAGCTTCTCATCATATGGCATCTTCACAGGGGATGTTCTCTTCATTTGAGTCATGTACTTCGACACCTATCTTGATGGGTAACAATACATACATGCATGCATCTGGAAAAGGGACAATTGATGTTGGGGAGAATACATTCAACAATGTGTTGTGTGTACCTTCCTTGACATCTAATCTCCTTTCCATCTACCAGATTACTCATTGTGGTGTAGGGAAGATAGTAGAGTTCACTCCTGATTAAGTGATCATTTGAGACTTGGAGAGCAAAGATATCATTGCAGTTGGGATGGTTGATCATGCATCTCGCTTGTATACCTTCTCTCATTTTGCTTCTTCTGCTGATGTTGATCCATTGATGGATATTTACACTCATGCATCAAGTGTGAATCATATTTCTAAGGAGAAGTTTGGTCACTTGAACCTTAGTGTTCTTTCATCCACTTCAGTTCCTGAGACTAGTGCTGAGCTTCCATCACCTCAACCTCCTGCTTCTTCAGAGATTGACATTGAAATGGTTTCTTCTACTTTAGTTGAGTAGGATCATTCTAATCTTTCAGAAGCAGCTTTGTGGGATACTTTCTTGGTAGGTATATCAGACTTGTTTTGTGAGTCTCATATTGCAAATTTGGAGGACACACTTGAGGGGTTATCTCTCCTCTTTGATGATAGTTACAGCACAACTGTTATCCCATCTACTTCATCTTTGGAGGTTGTTCTTCATCAGTCTACACAGGATTTTGGATTGGACACACATCATTGCATTGTGGCATTCCTTGATTCTGACATGTGGACATTTGAGTAGTTTTCAGAGACATCATGAGGCTTTTCCCTTCATATATTGAGATGGATTCATTTCTTTGACATCAGCCTTTGGATTGGTTTCTTCCTAAGGGGAGAAATGTTGTTTGCAAGTGCAGGACACTTTCCAGCGTTCATCTTCAGGCACTCATCATCGGCACAGGAGCTGCTTCATTGTGGGGGGGACTTATAGTCTCACACTTGCTCTCCTATGGGGGGATATTTGATTGTACATATGTGATAGAAGTTGTCCTTGGGGGGTCATGTTGAGTCCTCCTACTATCACTTCTTTCACTTTCATGTTTCATGCATTCTCACTTTTGGAGAGGAGTTTTTTCCCATGTGGTTTTCTCCTTTTCTCCACTTGAGATTTGTTGTACATGGGTACCTAACATGGCCTAGTAGCCAGGACCCATCCATCATTTCATCTTTCTTTAGTTAGCTACTCCCTAAGTTGCACTAAAGGGGGGGTGTTGGTGTGAACAGGGTTTTCACCTAACCGGTTTACCCTTGTGTGGATAATTCATCTTATTTAACTATTTACTAGTTAAATAATATTCACACATCACACATATTAAGTTGACTTAGTGAGTCTACTAGATGTCTACTTGTGTCTAGTTGAGTCTGGTTGTGTGTTGAGTTGTTGATAGTTGGAGTGAGTTGTCTTATCCTCCACATGTGCAATTAGCTATCATCCTCTAATTAGCACATGTTGTAGGAATATCTCCACTTTCCACTCCACCTTTCTAGCTCTCATCTTGCCTTTATAAGAAAGGCATATCATGTACATTGCAACAGCAACAACAATATTTTGCATTCGTTAATAGAATAGCATTATTCTTTCATTTGATCTCTTTTGTGCTTTCATGAAGTCCTAGATCCTGGGTGGCTCCAATCATAGCCAACTCTAACACTTAGGAAGTAACCCTAGTAGTTCATTTGGGAATACATCCTCAAAATCTTGAAGAAAGGGGTATCTATCCATATTTGATCTCCCATGATCTATGGATTCTCTTCATTCAACTCCTTGGAGTTTCTGAGATTCATAGAACATCAAATCATCTTGGAATATAGATTCCTTGTGACTATTTATTTTCTCCATTTTAACAACAAAATTTGGCATCCTTTTCTTTGGGCTCTTTTCATTTGTAGGGAAAATCTTTGCCTCAATTTAATCTCTCTAGTGGTGCCTTGCAGAAAAAATTTATTCCCAAGGTCATCTAGGCATTCTATTGTTTTAGCAAAATAATTGGAACCTTATCTCTATGTTTCCATAGCAAATTAATTCCAAGAATAACATCATATGAGTCTAATGGGGCTATATAAAGGTTCACTTTGGTGGAAAAACTCAAAAGTTCAACCTTAGCCTCAAACAAACATTGCTCTACCTGAGCTCTAGTCTGATTAGCATATTCAACTGACCAAGTATTTTCCATGTACACCAACTTTTCTAGAGATCTTATTTAAAACTTTTGGAGAAATAAAACATTTTGTAGCACCAGTATTTATCAAAACTAAAATTGGTATACTAGATAAAATACCTATGGTTTCAATTGGAGTGATTTGATACTCATCTTGTCTATTGTCCAAGGCTACATGTATCTGCTATTGGGAAGTTGTCAATTGTGAGGGTAAAGGATTTCCTCATGGCTAAGTCTCTTGTGTCTTATTGGGACATTGATTGGTATAATGATCACCGCCACATGAACAACATCCTCCCATGGGTACTCTCTATTCATAAGGCTTTCCTAAATTGTCTCCATTTTTCTTAGAGTTATTATTATTTTTCTTTTCACTCTTGGATTTGTTTTGATTGTCCTTAAATCCTTTATAACCTTTCTTATTGAAATTCTACTTATGCCCTTTTTCTTAAATGACTAAGAGGATTGAGACCATCTAAACCTTTTATAGTTCCTCTCCCTACAGGCAAACATGGATTTCAACTTTTGTTCCTGTTTAATAGCTTTCTCATAAACTTGGTCCATTGTGGTGGGACCATGCACATCAACTTCACCTCCAATTTGGGCATTTAAGCCCATGAACTTTCAGATGTGAAACTTCTCATCCTACTACTATTGGGGAACATATTTAAGGAGATGAGTGAATTTCTCTCAGTACTCATTCATAGATGAGTCACCCTATCTTAGATTTTGGAAATCTATAAGCTTCTGATCAAAATACAACTGAGGCAACCATCGACTTTGCCTAAAAAGTTCCACAAACCTTTCCTAGGTTAGACTGAAGGAGCTCAATTTTAACTCCATCTTCTTGTTCATCCACCAGGTGGATGCTTCACCTACCAATTGGTATGCTCCCCATACCGCTTTGGTGATTTCAAAATAGTTTCTTATTTCAAAGTATTTTTTTTCATTTCTGTAAGCCAGGCCTTCACGGCATCTTTGCTTACAGTCCCATCAAACTTGGTAGGTGTGATCTTTTTCATATCTCTAGATAATTCTAGAGACAAATGGCTTCTTTTATTCTCATCATGTCTTATTTTGGAGTTATTCTCTCCACATCCACTTTGGGTGGTGGTTTCATGACGTTCCTCATCCTCACCCTCATGGAAGGCTTCCTGCTTGGGTCCATTCTGACCCCTGACCTCTTGCTCTAGAGTTCCAATTCTTGCCCTCGTATCATGGTGCATAACAAGGATCTGGTCAATTTTTTAATCGAAGTGGCCTGAAGGTTGCCCTTCCTCTTGGCTATCCCCAATGTTGGTTCATGTCTGAACCATGCTACAATCTACTTCTCCTAAAGTTTGCAGATTAAGCATTCAATTAGTTTTTTTTCATACTATCAAATCCATTCATAAACATAAATCCATTCTCATTTATATAATCTTTAAACAAGGAGCAATTTTTTTGCCAAAATTTTCACAATTACATTACAGTATTCATGGATCACACAATATCCATCATTCATTACAAATTTTCACATCTTGCAACTGCAAGTCACTTTCAGATTGGGAAATCTTCACATGTTTATCCTCATCCTTGAGGTTCATCAAATCAGATTTAGGAGGTGGTTGTACTTGCAGGTACTCATCCATGTCCTCCTGAGTAGTTCAATAGGAGCATTAGTTTCACTCCCCAATGGTAAATCCTTAGGTTCATAGGGTTTCACTGATTCATTTTTAGAGGTAGGAACAATAGCCTTAATTGCTTTGTCCTTCTCCTTCTTAATGCATTTAATAGCATCAACGAAGGTTTCAGTATTAGATAATCATCCACCTTCCAGGTAACTAGTTTGGCCTAGGATTTTCGTCCTTAAGGCTTTCTCCTTCATAGCCTGTAGGTAATGTCTATTTCCCCTTACCTTCTTCCTTGGTGTCATTCTTGTTCTTACTATTTTGGCAAAAGAACATCCAAACATTAGCAATTGTTAATATCTGAGGAAGATTTCATGTAGTGAGATCATAGGTCCATGTATTGAACCTGGTAGCTCTGATACCATATGTAACATGTCATCTCACATTACCCGAAAATTACATCCCCTTTTTGCCATCAAGTAAAAATAAAATCAAGATTATCATAATCATATGTTTATCAAAGATTAATCATTTGCATAATGATTACATAAAAAGCATATTATTGTTTTTCAATATTATCAAACTGATAATGTATAACATGTTTCAAAAAAGCATGTTAGTGAAATCCTTCACTTTACAATAAAAATATTTTATCATGGCATTAATGTCAAGTTTACATAAAATTTGACTATCAAGTCATATAATTTAATATACTACATTTAGATTTTTTATATCTGTCTTCATAAGTCTCAGCTTGTCAACTGCTTAGAAAGGAGAACATCACCCAAGTGCTTTTTCTCCAACCACAGACCGACAGTCCCCCACACAACTTCCTACCTGAAAGTGGCCCTTCCCTTCACAAAGGAAATAGATATAAAGAACCAATAGTTTTTCCATCTAAGTCTCTAGTGGTGTGTCCTTCATAACTCTTCACGGTCATACAACTATAGAACCACTCTAACTATGTATGACACTACTAGAAGGTTATACCATCTAGAGAATAGTGAACCAACTAATGCATGCAAAGATGGATGTATTACTTTGGCCAAATATTTTATATACATAGACATTTCACAATGAACATAGTCAATTGTTCACCCACATCTAACTCGACTTAGAAGTCATCTCATCCAACATTAAGTTTTGTTCATTAAATCCATTAATGGATATCTAGGTTAATCTTACCCATAGTCTCACCAACTTTCATTTTCTTCTTTGAACTCTGGAGTACAAGACCAAATGATTCTCTTAGAGGTCTTTCTAACTTTTAAAAAAGTTTACTAGTTGCTACAACAACATGAAATCTATGACTCCACATCACTCTATTTCATGATTCACAAGTTGAACATGTAAGTATTTTTCTGGTTTCATGTGTCTAGTATAGACATGGATGTTATTTTGATGAAACAATCTTTGTTTGTTCAAGACAATTAATTTATTTCTTGGATTCCCTTCTAATCCAAAAATAAACAACAATTTAATGTCTATATGCAAGACAATCATATTCATATAAAGAGATTGCATGTTCAGTATGCATGTATACAAGATTCTTAGTAAACATCAAGTTTCTAATCCCAAGACATAACCAAGGGAATAATAAAGAGTCCCTTACCAAAAATGGTTTCTTGATATACTTCAAAACATATATTTAAATCTAGGCTTTTTCAACAAATAGCTTACCATTTTACCACCAAGGGAATAACATATAATGGCATGTTTTGAATCTATAGAAGTCCAAGATTTTACAACACAGTTTTGTTAACATATCAAAATATCATTAGTCAACACCAACAATACGGGTATCATTTCAGTCACCCACTCATACTTGGGCTCGGGTATTTAACCTCGACTCTACCCGGCTAAAAAAAAGAAAGATTTAAATGTCTAGTATTATACTAAGCCTCACTAGATAATAAATACTTCAGGCTAGCTTCACTATGGTGCCCTGCTCTCATCTTGATAAGAGATTGCTTATAAAGATTGGTTTACTTAATGTATAAAAGGCTTCCTTGGCCAAGAGGAGCCGACTGTATTCTTATTACAGTCAAGTGCATTAAAGAATGAGTGCATAGAAGTTATCACTAATAAATGGCATACAATCGAAACCGACTAGAAAAGCTTGTTGGCAAGAGACACTATATGGATTCATGGTTGTTGTCATTGATGGCAACAAAGGTCATCCCACATATCCGCAAGACATGATATGTCTCTACCGGAAGTCAGAATAAAGAATGTTGTGGTCCGGTGAAGAAGAACAGAGCATGTGGCAAGGTCCGACAGATTGGTCCGGACCTCTCAGAGGAAGTGTCTTGGTGCAGTGCGGATTTGGGGAAGTCAAGAGGACTACCTTGAGTGGTATATTCCAAGGATTTAGCCTCTGGTGATGGACAAGGAAAAAGATATGAATGGTTGAGTACCGGATTCCTGAGAGACAGTGAAAACAGAGGAAGAACTGACTGACAGAGTATCAGACTGCTTTCCGGATGGGTTACTGTTGATGACAGAAGTTGTGAAGGCATGAATCATGTTTGGCCGACATGATTAATGATATCTACAAGTATATGCTTGATCCGCATTGCTTGGTGAGGAAGGATTCAGCCGACAGAATGAGAGTTTGTAAGAAACTAGACTGTTCCGGATGCCGACTAGAAAGGTGATGAAATTACTTGTGCGGATATATATAGAGGATGGATTTAGTTGTGAAATGTGTGTTAGTGTGGAGTTAAATGCGAATAAGTCCAGAGAAAGAGCAGAGATAGCAAAAAGGATCCGGTATGTGAAAGATAGCAGAATAAAGAACAGAGGAAAGATGAAGTGCAGCAGATCAGTGTACTGAACCTAACCGGAACTGAACTCCAGCATATGCAGATGCTTCCAATCAGTTCAAGACTATGATTCTCATCACTTTGTAGACAGTGTGTCTTCTTGTAGGCAGTGGGCCTCTTGTGAGCAGTGTGCTCGGGCAGTGAGCCCTAATTGGCAAGTGCCATTTTTGTAATTTCCTATTCTTCTAACAGAGAATAATTCTTGGGTTAATCACCCCGTGGTTTTCTCCCTTAACAGGGTTTCCACGTCAAAAATACTGTGTCATGTGTTTCTTATTTCATGGTTAATGTTTTGTGTTTAATTTTATGCTGCTTCAATTAAAAGGAAAGTTCAATAAGGGAAATAATTAGAATAACTGATTCACCCCCCCCCCTCTCAGTTATCAACAATTGGTATCAGAGCTAAGTTCCTCCTAATAGAGCCTAACAGCTTGAGGAAGATCTGGGATTTCAAATGGATGCATATGGTTTAAGGGAGCAACTCAAGACTGCCCTTGAGGATCTTGAACAGTCAAATTCTGAAGTCAGTGAATTAAAGGAAAGACTCAAACAGGCTGATGAATTCATGAGAGAATTAAAAGACAAATTAAGTCTCTCTATGAAAAAGAGAAAGGAGCTGCTTCAACAATTGGCAAGACAAAGTGAAGAAAGCAATACAAATGAGGAATTGACTGAGCAAACCAAGTTATGTGAAAAGTTATCAAAAGAAGTCATTATGTTAAGACATGAAATGGAATCAGGAACTATAAAGTTTACTCAAGAGATTGAAGAAAAAAGAAAGGCTGAAGACAATCTAAGACAATCTCTTAAAGAAAAATCAGAAGAATGCCACCAGATGGACAGGATTATCAGACACCTTGAATCTGATCTTGAAGATGCCAAAGATAATGAAGGAAAACTTGAGGATCAAATTGCCTCTCTCAAAAGAGACCTTCAAACAGCAAATGAATATAAAGAGAAATTCAAGATAAGTTCTGCTCAACTTGAAGTTCTTCTTGGAAGTCAAAAGAGGACAGATGACAAGTATGGCTTGGGATATGAGAAAGGAGAAAGCTCCGGATCCGGTCAGAAGAATCTTGGATCAGAAAATCCAAGGAGCAGGCCTAGAAGACCTCCGGTAAGACAGCCAAATGCTCAAAGATATCCATCCTTCAATGGATACTGCCACAGTTGCAACCACTTTGGTCACAAAGCTAATCAGTGCAGAATGAGAATGAATCAGATTAATTCATCCTTCTCCGGACAATGCTTCAACTGCAAAAGGTATGGACACAAATCCCATGAATGCAGAAGTATGCAAGTAAACAAATCATTCAAAGGTAGATGCTTCACATGCAATAGAGTAGGTCATATGGCTAATCAATGTAGATCAAGAGGATATCAGTCAAATATGCAAAGAAATGTTATTTGCCAAATCTGCAATAGGTCCGGTCATAATGCTAAAGTTTGCAGAAACAAGAATCAGGACAAAAGAGGTCCGGTGTATAATCAGAATCAAGACAAGGGTAAACAAAAGATGAATGCGGATGAGGTTAGGAATCAGATGAGCAAGATATGGGTGAAGAAAAGTTCAGAGAATGTAGAGGTTGGATCCGCACCAGACTCTGGTGCTGATATTTCTTCCGGAAATTAAAAAGTGAGCTCAGGCTCAGGGGGAGACTCAAAGAAAATCTTGTTCCCCCAGCCAAACAAGTGGTACCGGATGTGGCACAAGATGCGGATCAAAGGGTTTGTAGATATGAGTCTTGAGATACTTCAGTCAAGTTTTCAGAGGTCCGCATGAAGTTATGAAGAAGCTGTGATCGATCAAATAAGACCTGTTCAGGGAGATGCTCCGGTATGATAGAGGATTACAAAAAGGTCCGGAAAGATCCGGAAATGCACTATCTTGTTCTGCGGATTGGACAGAGTGTTTGGGATGCTCTTGTAATATGTTACCTCGATTTATTCATGATTGAAAGATCCGGATGATATCCTCAGATCAGAACCAATCCAGGATACTCCAAACCTATCAGACAAGGCAAACCGGAATGATGTAGGTGAAGCATTTATTGCAGACAGATATTAGGGTTCGCGGAGCAATTTAAGGGATTTCTCAAAGGTCATTTGCTCATTCTGCACTCGAGAAGAAGCGAAAAGTGGAGCTCTGCAACAAGGTTCTTCAAGCACACCAAGGATCTCCTACCAAAGCTATTGGATAAAGAAATCAATCCAACCACTCCGTGCAAACCGAAGGCGCATAAGGTATTCTCCGTTTTTCATTACCTCACTGCAAATCCTTGAAGAATGGCTACTCCAAACATAGTTAAGATCTCTGATAGACCTCGCCCCTCATTCAAGAAACATCCCTACAAATCATTGGAGGTAGACCCACTAGGAGCCTTCTCTAGTGTTCCTCACGGAGTTTTACACACCGAAGACATTAGGGTTTACATACATGCAAACATTGAGGAATTTGGGGAATTCAAATTAAGAGACCTCTATCACAAGCAGCTGATTGACAATGCTTTTGAGCTTAAACCAGAGTATAAGGATATTCAGAAGAAACAATTTGAGCAATTTATTCATTTCCCCTATTTTGAAGAGGATGAATGGGTCCGGTATGTGCTGAGCAGGATGCATGACAACTTTCTATGGTTAGATAGACCCTGCAAGATTACAAAAGAGGCAATTAGAGCAGTAACTGGTCTATACTCTTCCGGAGGGGTACCTATCCTCAAATCTGTCAAGAACAACATTGTAACTGAGGCCACCGGATCAAAATTTGACAAGAGGGCAATGACCATTGAAGATATTTCGGATCCGGATATCAAATATGCATCAATGATAATAGGATACAAGATCTATCACTCCAGCAGGGAGAATTCTGTATCCGGAACTGCAATATACACTGCTTATGAAATGTTAAGAAAGAATGCAGAATATGATCTCTGCGAACTACTACTAAGCCAATTAATGGAAAACATACAGAAAATCAAGAAGGATAAGAAGAATTCCTTCAAGTATGGTACTCTTATTGTATGTCTATTCTTCTATTTCATGAATGAGCTACCCGGAACAAGTGGATGGGTATGGCAGAATGACAAACCTGTTGCAGTCCAGATAAGAGACTACTTGCATGAACTTGGGGATGCAAAAGCGAGAAATTCAGCTCTATGGGGATACTTCAAAAACTTTCAGAGCATGATGCAAGCAAGAGAGAGAATTCCCCAGTCTCTCATTGAGAAATACAAGGACTCAGTGTGCTTTATGGTTGACACTGATCAGTGCCTAATGGAGGCAGTGGAGCCAAGGACTGTCTGGATCATGCCCATGGGGTATGAAGTTGATGAACAGATAGTGGAGCTGCATGTTCAACACATGCTAAGTCAGCCCAAAGATCCTAAGGCAGAAAGGTTTGGAACCTTTGAGGAGCTGAGTGTAAAAATACATGTAGAACTCAGGGAACCTGAGATTAAAAGAAAGGTAAGAAAAGAAGTAGAGCACATTGCTCAAGGCCTAGGTATCTCAAAGGAGGCACTTGATGCCAGCCGGGAAAAGAGGAGGAAGGCCGAGGAAGAAGAGAAAAGCAAAGAAAGTGCTCCGGTTGGAGCTCCCACCCGGACCAGATCAACAAAGAGATCTGCACCTCCCTCAACCAAAAGTTCAAAACCAGAAGTCCAGGCATCCGGTAAGAGATCCAAGACAAAAGCCACAAGGGCTTATGGAAGCCAAAAGGATGAAGAGGAAACAGAATCAGATGAGGGAGTAAGAGAAGTAAAGAAACAGAAGAAGAAAGGATCCGGTAAGCCCTCCACAGGCCAAGACAAGGATGAAATGGCAGAGGTAACTGTTGAAAAGCCCACTCTGTCACTAGAGAGCATAATCAAGTCGGTCACGGTGGATGGAAACCTTCAACCAATGACTGAATCCTATGATGACTTCAGTGAGGCAGACCAAAAGACTCTGCAGGAAGCCACAGTTAAATATCTGAACATATACAATAAGGCTTTCATTGAGATCATATCTCTTATTCCTAAAAGCCTAGAGAAGGAAATGGAAGTAAGAAAGAATAATGCTCATGCTAAAGATCTTGAGATCCGGGAGCAGATAGCTATTCAGCTATATCCACAAATTGATCCCAAGACAATGAACATTATCTTCAAGGACTGCAAAGATGAGTTCAGAAGCAAAGCCAGGATGAATCAACTCATGCTTGGTGAGACTGACAAAGTGGCCCAAGAAACAGAAGAGATCCTCCGGAAGGCCTTCAAAAGGTTCAATCTTCCTGTTGTAGAGGACTTAGGTGCAGAAACAGCTGCTGATTTGGAATCTTCTGTTCCGGAAGAAGTGAGCCCTGAACAGACAAGTGAGGACTTGGGACCCTCTGCTCCAGAAGAAGTGGCCCATGAACAAGTTAGCATCTCTCCTCCGGTTTCCCCTACAGTCTCCGGATCCAAAGAAGAAGAGCAATTACAGGAGAACGAAGCAGTGGTGAAAGACAAAGAGGTTGACAGTTCTAAGACTGCAGAAGAAAAGAAACATCTGTCTCTGGCAAGAGACACTGCACAAACTGTTCAACAATTTTTGAGTAAAGAAACTTTAGAGATTGATGAACTGGAGCTTCTAAAAGGCCCATTTGATTTTGACTCTCTCTCTCCGGTACAAACAATGAAGATAGCTTCATTTGCAAATGCCAAGGCAAATGAAAAGCTCCTGAAGTCTCATATGGAAGACTGTGAGTTGATAGAGGCTGCCTCCGGAGTACTTGTGAAGATCATGCCATCAATCCAAATAGATCCGACAGCCTCCACTTCCGGTAATCTAAAAACCTTAGTCAGCAGTGTTGATACACATTTTGATTCTCTAGAAAAATCAGCTGAAGAAAAGGTCCGGAAGGAATTTTTGGATAAGAGATTTTCAGAGATATTAGAATTAATTTCTAAAGATAGGAAGATTGTAAGCATTGGAATAAAGAGCTTAGAGAATGCTCTTAAGGATGGCGGTGATATCTATAAATTTTGTATATCCTGGTCAAAGGCAACAGCAGCATTTGACAAGAAAATAAAAGAGGAACAGGATAAGCTACAAAGCTTATCTCAAAGTTTTGATCCTCTCTCTTCCTCTATAATAAATCAAGAATGTCAGACTATTGCAGTCTTGAACGAAATAAAGAATCTTGAGAAGGAAAGGAAGAACATCACCAACCGGATGGGAGAACTTAGAAGGATTATAATCCCTAAGTTGGAAACCATGCATGAGGCCATCAGTGATGCTAGGACCACCGCCCAAACAAAAGATCCAACAGATCTCAAGCGGGCAGAAGCGTTTGCATTTTTGTTAAGTGGTCACATTTCAATTTTGGACAGAATGAAGCAAAGTTGGGCTACCGAAATGATTCAATTACAGACATCCTTTGCAGACATTCTTCAATATATGTGAGTATGTAAATATGCGGCTAAGTATAAGAAATTTTTGAAAATTTTGATATGCGGACCCTACCCTTTGCCATTGATGTCAAAGGGGGAGTGAGGAGCAGTGAAAAATGAGGAATCCAACTAAGGGGGAGTTCCGGAAATTGTATATAAAGACAGAGCATCAGCAAAGGGGGAGCACAGTGAAAACACTTAGTCATTTTTCACTAAGTGTTGCCATCAATGCCAAAGGGGGAGATTGTTGGCAAGAGACACTATATGGATTCATGGTTGTTGTCATTGATGGCAACAAAGGTCATCCCACATATCCGCAAGACATGATATGTCTCTACCGGAAGTCAGAATAAAGAATGTTGTGGTCCGGTGAAGAAGAACAGAGCATGTGGCAAGGTCCAACAGATTGGTCCGGACCTCTCAGAGGAAGTGTCTTGGTGCAGTGCGGATTTGGGGAAGTCAAGAGGACTACCTTGAGTGGTATATTCCAAGGATTTAGCCTCCGGTGATGGACAAGGAAAAAGATATGAATGGTTGAGTACCGGATTCCTGAGAGACAGTGAAAACAGAGGAAGAACTGACTGACAGAGTATCAGACTGCTTTCCGGATGGGTTACTGTTGATGACAGAAGTTGTGAAGGCATGAATCATGTTTGGCCGACATGATTAATGATATCTACAAGTATATGCTTGATCCGCATTGCTTGGTGAGGAAGGATTCAGCCGACAGAATGAGAGTTTGTAAGAAACTAGACTGTTCCGGATGCCGACTAGAAAGGTGATGAAATTACTTGTGCGGATATATATAGAGGATGGATTTAGTTGTGAAATGTGTGTTAGTGTGGAGTTAAATGCGAATAAGTCCAGAGAAAGAGCAGAGATAGCAAAAAGGATCCGGTATGTGAAAGATAGCAGAATAAAGAACAGAGGAAAGATGAAGTGTAGCAGATCAGTGTACTGAACCTAACCGGAACTGAACTCCAGCATATGCAGATGCTTCCAATCAGTTCAAGACTGTGATTCTCATCACTTTGTAGACAGTGTGTCTTCTTGTAGGCAGTGGGCCTCTTGTGAGCAGTGTGCTCGGGCAGTGAGCCCTAATTGGCAAGTGCCATTTTTGTAATTTCCTATTCTTCTAACAGAGAATAATTCTTGGGTTAATCACCCCGTGGTTTTCTCCCTTAACAGGGTTTCCACGTCAAAAATACTGTGTCATGTGTTTCTTATTTCATGGTTAATGTTTTGTGTTTAATTTTATGCTGCTTCAATTAAAAGGAAAGTTCAATAAGGGAAATAATTAGAATAACTGATTCACCCCCCCCCCTCTCAGTTATCAACAAAGCTTGCCTCTAAGAATTTATTCCCAGCTTATACAAAACAAACATGTAAATGATAAAGCCCACGGCTTGTCAAGTTGTATAGTATACCTTACAATATACAAGGCCAAATAGTAAGTAACTGTTATAAAAGAAAAGGAATAATAATGGCTCACTCAACCATTCCCATACACAAGAAAACATATATATAAATAATAAGGATACTACGTATCCAACACCATGGTTGCAGCCAATGTGAAGAAATTACCTAACAAGGTTAGAATACAGTCCTCTTCAGGTTTGTTGGCTCATAGCTTGAGCTTCCTTAATCCTTCTTTCTAGCCCCAAACATAGTCTACTCTTCACTCTACTATCACAGCCAAAAATGATAGCCACCTTCATTCGCAAGGGATAACATATCACTCACTAACTAACCCTGGTGCCCTCAAGAGCCATAATACCCACTCCGCATAGCATTACCATCGAAAGCTCCTCAAAATGAGAATGCAGCTGCCAACCAACTAAGGATTCTTCCCATTCTTCCCACCTTACATGGTAGTGTAGGGAACGTGTGCCACCTTGTGGCGCCACCTCGGGGTTATGGTTAACAAGACTATCGATAACTAGACTCAAGCTGGTAAGTGTTTAAAATATAAAAGGAAGACATTATATATATGATAACAACTTAATGGTAGAAAATCGTTCTGAGAATGACATGAAAATTACCATTTGCAAGTTGCGACAATGGGGTTGAGATCTTCTCTCCCTTCGCAACTTCTTGCTGATGTCAGTGCCAATCAATAAGCAAAGCAAGAACATGGTCAAAAACTTACCGATGAGAAGAATGATTAAACTATAACCTCCAAAACTTATATCACAAGACCAAATTAAATAGGGTTTGACATCAAAAAACCTTACTCAGCAAAATGACAATAGTTGAATTGAAATCGACTAAACAAGGGTAGACAATTGAAACATACTCGGTCTCTTGATGGTTCACATAAAGAACAACTTTGAAACTCAAATGGCCACCTGACTTTTTCCACAACATCTATTTCCTTCTTCCAGGTGATACTCTCCTTCTTGTCTTAGAATTGGAAGTCTCTTTTCCTGGTTACACTCACAATCATACAACTATGATCAGTGTATCATCAACAAATCCTTAAACATCATGCTAAAGTAATCTTAATCAACATGTAATCTCATGTCTAAGCATTAATCATAATCCACACAATCAATGATTTATCCTGACATTTTCTACAAACATCAAATCATTAACCTATGATAATACTATTGCAAATATGTGCCTAAGCAGTGTTGTCATTGATGCCAACTTATCCTTGTTGCCATTGGTGTCAACTGTATCCTATTTTGTTGTCTGTATAGAAGACCGTACATTGTTGAGAATATTGAGAAAATTATTAAAGATCAATGTATGCGGACCATATGGCTATGTAGAGGTTTGTTTGAAGAAGCTCCAGATAAGATTTGAGAGGTTCGCATTAAGATCTGATGAAGTTATAGCCATCTAAGTAAAATCAGTTCCTACAATATTCAGGAGAGACAGAGTGATAGGAAAGAGGTTCAGATTGCTTTGGTAATGTAAAATAATGATTTTTGGATCTAGAGGCATGTTTGGGAAGTCTTTGTATCAGCCATTCAAGTAGTTCATGGTTTGGAGGTCCGCAAGCAATCTTTCTAATGTGACAGTTATGGTAGATAGTGTTTCTAAGGTTCTAGATGCAGATGCAAATGATTCTGATGATTTGGAGGAGTGTGGATATTTTTGTTGAATTTGATGTGCTTCTAGAGATCTCTGTATCATGTAGCTGCTATGTTGGAGGTCTGCATTGAAGTTTAAACTTGTTATTGAAGATTTTCTTTTTCAATGTTGATGTTCTTCCCAGTCTTGGTCGACCAGATAGTTTTAGCATGTTGCAGATGATCTAAGAGCATTCTATGGAGCATGGCATGTTGATAGATAAAGATTTGAGTCCTAGTTATGTTTGGCCGATAGTGTGATGACGTCGAGTTTAGCCGGCCTTGTTATTCATTCCAAGGTTGATGATGTTGGAAACAAGGTAGATAACTGAGAGGGGGGTGAATCAGTTATCCCAAAATCTCTTTAAATTTCTTATCTTTTGTTAACTTAAAATTAGTGCTACATCAAATTATATAAGCATATGTGATCATAAGAACATAAATAAAATCAACACACATAACAAAAGGATTTTACATGGAAAACCCTGTTAAGGGAAAAACCACGAGGTGACTAACCCAAGATTGTATTCTCTATTAAAAGAATAAAGGAGTACAAAATGACACTTGCCAATTAGGGCTCACTACCTGAGCACACTGCTCACAAGAGGAACACTGCCTATAAGAGATTCACTATCTATAGAACTTACAGAAGGTAATCAGGTGTTTGAACTGATGAGAGGCATCTACAAATGCTGGAGTTCAGTTCTGGTTAGGTACAATACACTGATCTGATGCACTTCATTCTTCCTCTGTTTTAGTGATGTTGCTTTGTCACATACCGGACTTGAATTGTTGCTTTCACACTTATCCTGCTTTTCTTCGCACTTTATTTCCTCTTCCTTCACACCACACACACTTACATACTGGAATCCCTCTGATATATATATCCGCATAAAGAATTTCTATCACTTTGCTAGTTGACATCAAGAACACTGCAAGTGATTACTTGGTCGGCTAAATCCAAGCTTGATTTGTGATGCATATCAAAAACATAGATAGAGAAGTCATCAATCATGTTGGCCAACAATGTATGATCCTCAAAATAGCTTGATCAACATCATTTACTCATCCAGATTGAAGTCTGACACTCTGCTAGTCAATTCTTCCTCTGTCTACTCTGTTGGTCTAGAACCCAACACCCAGATGCTCATAACTTTTTCATGCTTTATCTTCGAAGGCTAAATCTTTGGAATATAGTAGTCATGATACCCTTCTTGACTTTCCCAAGTCTACAACTTACTGAGTTATACCATTTGAGAGATCCAGACCTAATTGTCGGACCTTGTTGCATACTCTATTCTTGTTCATCAGACCAAAACAATCTTCAATCTGACTTATGGTATAGGCATACTAAGTATTGCAGATGTGTGGGATAGACTTTGTTTCCATCAATGACAACACTCATGAAGCCCCATAGTATCTTTTTCCAACAATCTCCCCCTTTGGCATTGATGGAAACACTTAGTGAAAAATGGCTAAGTGTCACTATAAACTCCCCCTTGGCTGATGCTCTATCTTTTGCACTGTTATACTAGAACTCCCCCTTACATGGATTCCACATTTTTCACTGCTCTTCACTACCCCTTTGACATCAATGGAAATGGGTGGGGTCCGCATACCAAAAATTTGCAAAAATTATTCTATACATGGCCACATAAGTATATATGAATTATATGTGATACCTACATATACTTAAGTATATCTGCAAAGGTGGCCTTCAACTATACAAATTATGTGGCCCAGCTCTACTTCATCCTGTCCAAAATTGAGATGTGACCACTCTACAAAAATGCATATGCTTCTGCCCTTTTCAAATCTACCAGATCACTAGTCTGGGCTGTGGTCTGGGCACCTGTCAAGGCCTCATGCATTGCCTCTAACTTAGGGATAATTATCCCTCTGAGTTCACTCATCTTGTTTATTATATTCTTCTTTTCTTTGTCTAGCATCTTTATTTCATTTATAATGACAATAGCCTAGTATTCTTGATTCATTAAGGATGTAGTGAGGGGATCAAAATTCTAAGATAAACTTGACAATTTGCCTTCTTATTCTTTCACCTTATTTTCAATATCCTTTGTCACTTTGGGCCAAGATAGACAAAAATTGTACATATCCCCACCATCTTTAAGAGTATTTTCAAGGATCTTTATCCCAATATCTAGGGTCCTCCTATCATTAGCAATGAGTCCCTGTACTTCAGTGAATCTTTTTCCCAAAACCTCCTTCCAGACCTTTGCTTCTGTCGATTTCTCTAAAGATTCAAAATGAGTGCTAACAAAGTTTACCAGAGATTTCAAGTTACTGGATGGAGAGGCTGAAGGATCCTTTTGAAAAGATGGCATGATCTTCTCCAGCATCCTAGATGCAATCTCTAACAGCTCACAGTATTCCATGTGATATTTCAGAAGTTTTTCTTTTGCTTTGGCTTGAGCAAAAGATGTTATTTTCATTGTCTGGACCAGAGAGAGAGAGTCAAAATTTAGTGGTCCTTGGAATAATTCAGGTTCATCTATCTCCATCATTGCTTTGTTCAAGAAGTTCTTTACTGCCTCTACAGTGTCTCTTGCCGGTGACTATGTTTTCTTTTCTTTTGGGATCTCAGAATTGTTATCAAAGGTCTTCTCTGCTTGTTCTTCTTTTCCCTTTACCTCCTCTTCTTGACTCACTTTCTCCTCTTTTCTTCCTTCTCCTTTAGCTCCTGAATCTAGACTGTCTGCAGTGGGATCTGGAGGAGAGATGTTAACTGCTTCATGAACTTTCTTTTCCGGAATAGAGGAATCCAAGTCCTTAGACTTCTCCTCATCTATCTCTTTTGACCCTTCTACATTTTTGTCAGAAGATTCTTCATTGGCTGCATTTAATTCTTCAACATCCATGGTGGAAGGTTCTTCATTTGTTTCCTCTACAATAGGAAGATTGAATCTTTTGAAGGCATTCTAGAGGATGTCTTTTGTTTCTCTTGCTACTTGGTCAGTTTCTCCAAGCATAAGTTTATTCATTCTTTCTTTGCTCCAGAATTCATCCTTACAGTCCTTAAAGATCATGTCCATTTGCTTTGGAGTAATAGAAGGATAGAGATGAATTGCAATCTATTCTCGAATCTCTAATTCTTTTGCCTTTGCATTCTCTTTTCTAAGTTCAAGTACCTTCTCTAGACTTTTGGGAATTAATGAAATAATTTCAATGAATACTTTGTTATAAATATTCAGGTACCTGACTATAGCTTCTTCCAAGATCCTCTTGTTAGTATCACTATATTCATCGTAGAATTTGGTTACTAGTTGCAGATTCTTATCCATAGTAACTGCCTTAATGATATCATCAATGGAAAGAGTGGGATTTTCAACAAATTCTTCTACTTTTTCTTCTTAGTTTTTGCTAGCAGAGAATTCCTCAGATGTTTTCTTCTTCTTCTTCATTTTCTTAATTTCCTCATCAGACTCTGTTTCTTCATCATCTTTGAGACTTATGTATGACCTTGTGGCTTTTGTTTTCATTCTCTTTTCTCCTTTTCCAGATGTCTTGACTTCTAGTTTGGTGGCTCTTGAGCTCTTAGGAGTGGCAGGTAAAGAGCTCTTAGAGGATCTAGTCTGGGAGGGGGCATGTACCGAAACACTTCCTTTCTCTGCTTCTTGTTTCTCTTTCTCAACTCTTTCAACTTTCTCTCTGTTTGCATCTACTTCCTCTTTTGGTATGCCATATCTTTTGGCAATTTCCTCAACTTCCCTTCTAACTTTCCTCTTAATCTCTAGTTGTCTTAGCTCAACATGTATTTTTACACTTAGTTCTTGAAAGGTTCCAAACCTTTCTGCCTGAGGGTCCATAGGCTGGCTCAATAGGTGTTGAATATTTAGATCCAAGATTTTCTCATCGACCTCGTATCCCATTGGCATTATCCAAACTGTTCTGGGCTCAACTGCCTCCATTAGGAATTAATCAGTATCTACCATGAAACACACTGTATCTTTGTATTTCTCAACTATGGATTGAGGTATTATCTATCTGGCTTGCATCATGCTTTGGAAGTTCTTAAAGTAACCCTAGTGTGTTGTACTTTGAGCTTTAGCATCACCAAGTCCATAAATATAGTCTCTAATTTGTATTGCAACTAGTTTGTTATTTTGCCAAACCCAACCACTTGATCTGGGCAGCTCATTCATGTAGTAGAAGAATAGACACAGTATTAAACAACCATACTTGAAGGAGTTCTTCTTATCCTTCTTGATCTTCTGTAGGTTTTCTAACAATTGGTTTAAAAGAAGATCACATAGGTCATAGTCTGCATTTTCCCTCAACATCTGATATGCTGCATATATTGTAGTCCTAGACACAAAATTCTCCCTGCTAGAATGATAGATCTTATACACAATTATCATTAAGGAAAATTTAACATCCAGATCTGTGATGTCATCTATGGTCATTTCTCTCTTGTCAAACTTAGATCCGGTAGCTTCAGTTACTGTCTAGTTCTTGACAGATTTGAGTGCAGGTAACCCATCGGATGAGTACATTCTAGTTACTACCCTAATGGAATCTTTTGTTATCTTTAAGGGCCTCATTAAACACATGAAATTATCATGCATTCTACTAAGGACATATCGGACCCAATCATCTTCTGCAAAACAGGGAAAGTGGATGCAATGTCTGAAGTGTTTATCCCGGAGGGCCTTGTATTAAGGTTTGAGTTCAAAACTTTCATCTATTAATTGTTTATGATAGATTTCCATCAACTTAGATTCTCCAAATTCCTCAATGTTGGCGTGAATGTAGACCCTAACATCTTCTATGTGCAATACCCCATGCAGAATGCTAGAAAAAGTGCCTAAAGGATCAACTTCTAGGGATTTGTAGGGGTGTTTCTTAAATTTTGGGTGTGGCCTATCAGTGATCTTAACAACCATTGGAGTAGCCATTTTGAAAAAGATTCAGAGAGAGATTTTTAGAATGGAAGTACCTTTTTACGGTTTAGGGTTCAAAATAAGAACTGGAACAAATCACTGGTTGAATTGGATTTTATAGTTGATCTTCTTTTCTTCTTCTTGAATTCAAATGTGCAAATGATGAATGAAAGAACCCTTTATTCTTGCGCAAACCTTAATTTCCTTCTTGCAATAAATACACAACTTAAGTTGTTCGGTTGCCCTGTTCTAAGAGAGATCTTTTTTGAATCACTATGTTGTACTTAGAATCATTTTTAGTGAGGATTGACAATGTATCTTCTTTTCTCCAATTATGCCATGGATCTGCAAATTAAAGTATTTCAATTTTGAATCATACTGGATCTATCTGTGAAAATCCTGCTTTATCGAATGGCTATCAGACCGAATCAATCTTGGATGATTAAACTCTTGCAAAACTCCATGCAGATCTTTCAAATTTTTACCAAGGGTTATTTATATATTTTTCTGAGAACCCTTTAATCTAAAATATTCCATGTGCCAAATTTAGGCACCAATTGACTGGCTGGGGGAATTTATTTTTCTTTGTGACTCCCCCTGAGCCAGAGCTCATCTGTTTAGTTTCTGGAAGGAATATCAGCACCAGATTTCGGTGCGGATCCATCCCCAACATTTTCTATACTCTTCTTCACCCAAATCTTGCTCATCTCCCTTTGAACTTCATCCGCAATCGCTTTACCTTTTCCCTTATCTTGTTTTTGATTATGATGCACTGGACCCTTTTTATCCTGATTTTTACTTTTGTAGAATTTGGCAATATGACTGGGGGTAAGTGCAAGAAGATGGGGGGCCAAAAAGGGGTCTTAAGTGGCCACTTTTTTTCTGAAATCAGGAAATACTGGCCTTGGATAAGAAATTGAGCATAGTTACACTCAAAATTTGGAGATGCAACCAAAACAATGTTCGTAGTGCTTCGAGTCTACTTTCTAAACTACTATTTTTTTTAAATGGCATAGATTAAGGGGTTCAAAAGAGGGATCCACAGAAATTGGTGTTGTTTCTGTCAAATAAACATAACATAGCATGTTTTGTGGCTCCCTCAAAAGGTCAACTTTTTTTTAGTATTTTTAAAATCGCTTTAGTGAGAAATTAGCTAATAGCATGTAGTTTATGCCTGATTTTTCTAATAATTTTTTGATGAATATTTAATTTTTTACTAATTTTCAAAGTGGACACATCCTAAAAAATAGAATTTTGGTCGTGCTACCCCTATAAATTTTGAAAACTAATTGAAAATCATTTTTTTCTTTTTTTAATATTTGTACAATGGAGTCTAGTTTCTAAATATGTAATTTTTTTGAAATTTCAATGAATAGTTAATTTACAATGAAAAAAAGACCAAACAGTGGTTTTTGCCCAAAAACAGACATACAAACAAAAGAAATTAAAGATGAAAGGCTTAACATTATTAAAATGTGAAAAAAATTACATTGCCAAATAGCTAAGAGAAAGCCTAACATTACCCAGGTGTTCGATTTGTTCGACCTTGAAACACATGCAAATCTGAGGGTTAGCACGAATAAAATTATGTGAAATCTTGAAGAATATGGAAAAACACGTCTATGACTGTTCAAAAGACACTCCAAGCCTTTGGGTTGGAAATCCAAAGCATATCCCAAGCCCAAGGCTTGGGATTCCCAAATTAAGACATAACGCGAGCGCGTTATAACGCGCTCGCATTATGTTTTGCTTTGCATTTTTTCTTTTCTGCAAAAGTCTGTGTTGTTTGTCATGTTTGACATAACGCGAGCGCGTTATAATGTGCTCGCGTTATGTTCCCTTTAAATTTTTTTATGTTCAAGGCTATTAATCATGTATGTATGTATGTATGCCTATATCTATGTATGTATGTATCTATGTATGCCTATATGTATGTATGTATGTATCTATCTATCTATGTATGCCTATATGTATGTATGTATAGTGTCGAGGGTAGAGGAGGGTAGAGATGGGAGTGAGCCAGATAGGGGAGGAGAGGGGTAGATAAGGATTGAGTGATTAAGGTTTAAGGTTAAGGGTTGAGCGTTTAGGGATAGGATTTAGAGTTTAGGGATAAGGGATTAGAGTTTAGGACCTTGAGGGATTAGGGTTTAGGTTTGAGGCTTTAGGGATAGCGTTTAGGGTTAAGGGTCGAGGGATTAGGTTTAAAGTAGAGTGTTGAGGGTAGAAGGATTAGGGATAGGGTTTAGGGTTGAAAGTTTAGGGTTGAGGGATTAGGGTTTAAGGTATAGTTTAATAGTTCTTGTGGATAGAGCTAGTAAACAATGGGAGATTATTTGCCTGTTTCATAACAATATACCTTCCCTAAATGCAGGGTGGACAACAAGAAACATAGATGTACCCCAATGCAATTTTTTTCTCATAATGATCATCCTTTTGATTTCAACTGTTAATTACTCACTATGGATGTACCATACGCAAAGCTTTTCTCATAGGGTTTAAGGTATAGTGTCGAGGGTTGAGGATTTATTGATAGTGTTTAGGGTTGAGGGTTGAGGGATTAGGTTTTACGGTAGATGGATTAGGGTTTAAGGTATAGTGTTGAGGGTTGAGGGTTTAGGGATAGGGTTTAGGGTTGACATATTAGGGTTTAGGGTTGACAGATTAGCATTTAATGTTGAGGTTAGGGTTAGAGTGTCAAGGGTAGAGGGATTAAGGATAGGGTTTAGGGTTGAAGATTTAAGGATTGAGGGTTGAGACTTTAGGGATGAGGGTTTAAGGCTTAAGATATATTGTCAAGTGTTTAGGCTGTAGGGATAGGGTTTAAGTTTTAAGGGTTAAGGGTTGAGGGATAGGGATTAGAGTTTAAGGTATAGTGTTGAGGGTTGATGGTTTAGGGATAGGGTTTGGGTTTTGAAGGATTAGAGTTTAGGGTTGATGAATTAGGGTTTAATGTTGAGAGTTGAGGGTTGAGGGTTGAGGGTTGAGGTTGAGGGTTAGGGTTAATGGTCAAGGGACTAGGGTTAAATAAGAGTGTCGAGGGTAGAGGGATTAGGGATAGGGTTTAGGGTTGAAGGTTTAATGATTTAGGGTTGAGGCTTTAGGGATGAGGGTTAACAAATTAGGGTTTAAGATATAGTGTCGAGTGTCGAGCATGTAGGGATAGGTTTTAGGGTTCAAGTTTTAAGGGTTAAGGGTCGAGGGATCAAAGTTAAGGGTTGAGGGATTAGGGTTTGACATTGAGGGTTGAGTACATTGAGGTTTGAGGGTTAAGGGTTTCGGGATAGGGTTGAGGGTCGAGGGATTAGGGTTAAGGGATAGGGTTGGAGGGTTTACGGATAAGGGATTAGGGTTTAAGGTATAGTATCAAGCTCGTTGAGGGTCTAGGAATAGGGATAGCATTTAGGGTTTAGGGATAAGGGATTAGAGTTGAGGGATGACAGATTAGGGTTGAGGGTTGAGGGATTAGGGTTTAGGGATAAGGTTTAGGGTTGAGAGATTAGGGATTAGGGTTTAAGGTATAGTGTTGAGGGTTTAGGGATAGGGTTTAGGGTTGAGGGATTAAAGTGAAGGGTTGAGGGATTAGGATTTGACGTTGAGGGTTGAGGGTTTAGGGTTTAGGGTTGAGGGATAGGGTTGAGGGTTGAGGGATCAGAGTTAAGGGTTGAGGGATTAGGGTTTGATGTTGAGGGTTGAGGGTCAAGGGTTTAGGGATAGGGTTGAGGGTCAAGGGATTAGGGTTAAAGTAGAGTGCAGAGGGTATAAGGATTAGGGATAGGGTTGGAGGGTTTAGGGATAAAGGATTAGGTTTTAAGGTATAGTATCAAGTTTGTTGGGGTTTAGGAATAGGGATAGCATTTAGGGTTTAGGGATGAGGGATTAGAGTTGAGGGATGACAGATTAGGGTTGAGGGTTGAGGGATTAGGGTTTAGGGATAAGGTTTAGGGTTGAGGGTTGAGGGATTAGAGTTTAAGGTATAGTGTTGAGGTTTTAGGGATAGGGTTGAGGGTTGAGGGATTAGAGTGAAGGGTTGAGGGATTAGGATTTGATGTTGAGGGTTTAGGGTTTAGGGATAGGGTTGAGGGTCGAGGGATCAGAGTTAAGGGTTGAGGGATTAGGGTTTGATGTTGAGGGTTGAGGGTTGAGGTTCGAGGGTCAAGGGTTTAGGGATAGGATTGAGGGTCGAGGGATTAGGGTTAAAGTAGAGTGTGGAGGGTATAAGGATTAGGGATAGGGTTGGAGGGTTTAGGGATAAGGGATTAGGGTTTAAGGTATAGTATCGAGTCTATTGAGGGTTTAGGAATAGGGATAGCATTTAGGGTTTAGGGATGAGGGATTAGAGTTGAGGGATGATAGATTAGTGTTGAAGGTTGAGGGATTAGGGTTTAGGGATAAGGTTTAGGGTTGAGGGTTGAGGGATTAGGGTTTAAGGTATACTGTTGAGGGTTTAGGGATAGGGTTTAGGGTTGAGGGATTAGAGTGAAGGGTTGAGGGATTAGGATTTGACGTTGAGGGTTGAGGGTTTAGGGTTTAGGGTTTAGGGATAGGGTTGAGGGTCGAGGGATCAGAGTTAAGGGTTGAGGGATTAGGGTTTGACGTTGAGGGTTGAGGGTTGAGGTTCGAGGGTCAAGGGTATAGGGATAGGGTTCAGGGTCGAGGGATTAGGGTTAAAATAGAGTGTGGAGGGTATAAGGATTAGGGATAGGGTTGGAGGGTTTAGGGATAAGGGATTAGGGTTTAAGGTATAGTATCGAGTCTGTTGAGGGTTTAGGAATAGGGATAGCATTTAAGGTTTAGGGATGAGGGATTAGATTTGAGGGATGATGGATTAGGGTTGAGGGTTGAGGGATTAGGGTTTAGGGATGAGGTTTAGGGTTGAGGGTTGAGGGATTAGGGTTTAAGGTATAGTGTTGAGGGTTTAGGGATAGGGTTTAGGGTTGAGGGATTAGAGTGAAGGGTTGAGGGTTTAGGGATAGGGTTGAGGATCAAGGGATCAGAGTTAAGGGTTGAGGGATTAGGGTTTGACGTTGAGGGTTGAGGTTCGAGGGTCAAGGGTTTAGGGATAGGGTTGAGGGTCGAGGAATTAGGGTTAAAGTATAGTGTGGAGGGTATAAGGATTAGGGATAGGGTTGGAGGGTTTAGGGATAAGGGATTAGGGTTTAAGGTATAGTATCAAGTTTGTTGAGGGCTTAGGAATAGGGATAGCATTTAGGGTTTAGGGATGATGGATTAGAGTTGAGGGATGACAGATTAGGGTTGAGGGTTGAGGGATTAGGGTTTAGGGATAAGGTTTAGGGTATCTCTGAATCAAAGGGATGTGGTAAGAAGGAGAATTGGTAGTCAAAACCGTGAGCCACATCCAAAGCATTTCTTGGATGAGACTCAAACATAGTTTTATGGTAAATTTCTAGAGAAGTATCCTCAAATTAAAATTTGTCAAAGATATTTTGAAATGCTAAAACCTTTCTATGTCAAGATAAATCATACACGCACTACTTGTTGTTGTAGATTACATATTGAATTTTCTAACCATTTTGATGCTTATAGGTCTATATGTTTAGATATGCATACTAACAATGATTTGCAGGGTTGTGCCATATGTGCCCCACCAACATCTTCAAAAGACTTCATAACAAGAATTTTATGTGAAAAAGAGGAAGGTCAAATATTCTACAAGAAATTATGCTTGGATGGCACATGTCATCATTGTGGTGGCTTGCAACATTTGCCAATATGTGAATATATGGAAAGAACACATGCGGTTGGAAACGAACTAGTAGAGTTTGGCAAGTATAAAATAGTGGCATACAATACAAAAGATGGTAAAGAAACAAAGAGGTGTGGATTGGTTATTGAAAAGATTACAGTGTATCATTTTATGCCTATATTTTGTGACAGCATAGTGTATGAGTATGCAAGACATGCCCATAGAGCTTGATGGTTGGACTTGTAATTCAAGTTATGCAAGGACACATTTCTTATTGGTAGCATTGTTTCAGTCATCAACTTTGTAGAGAACTACAGTCTACAGCCACAACGTGAGGTGCAATCACAATATTACAACTCCACACAGGTTTCTATATTTGTGCACATCGCATTCATTCATGCAAATGATAGTACAGAGGATGATAGAAAGATCATAAGGGAGTATAATTTCTATATTAGTGATGATCGCATGCATTCTATGGAGTTCGTGCAAGGTTGCTTTCAGGTGTTCTACAATGATTTGGCTAGAAGGGGCATATCGTTCAGTCAGCATATCATATGGTCAGATAATTGTGCGTCACAATTCAAGAACTCACAGAATTTCTATTGGTTGAGTAGGAGGCATAATTTTACAGGTATTCAGCATTAATATTTGGTTGTTTCAGGACTTTGACACGCATCGAAAGATTCTTCATTACTCAAACCTTGTCATGGCATCCAATGTTCATTTGATAAAATATTGAGGTAGACCTTTGAACAAAATCTTGTGGAAGGTGCGTGAGTCTGATCATGAAGCAATACTTGACACAATAAAGAGTATAGTAGACCTGGATGGTTCATTGGATTAATTTGTAAGTATTCACATTGATTTTGCAAAGTCATGTTACATTTAGTTGTAAGTATGCACATTAATTTGTAAGGTTTGTCTTTTTTTATTTCCTCCTACATTTTTACACATATACACATTTTTACATCATCATGTTATGCATTTTTGGTGTCCTACTCCTGATGCGACCAAACTCATAACTCACCCTACTTCCTCTAGACACCATTTGATGATCTATCCAACACTGTGGATCTAGGGCGCCCAATCATGATGATGACCTATATACCATTCTCCCAAGGCGCTCATAATGAATGAAAAGAAGACCAAGGGCACCCAAGCTTAATAGACTTATTTCTTTCAATTTTGATGATCCAAACTCTTGCAAAATGACATCCACTTTCATGCCTTTAGATCTTCCTTCACATACAGGGTGCCAAATCAAGTTGAAAAATCTACATAAGGGCACCAAAATGGATGAAAGGAGACATGAAATGCGCCTTAGGACTCCATGCTAAGGTTTGAGCCATTAAAGTCTCTTGATATTAGGTGCTCATGATGATGAAACTTAGAGTTTTTTCCTTTCCTAGGCGCTCATCTAAGATCTTTAAATGATAAGGAGCACCTAGACCTCTATAATGTACATTGGGCACCAGAATCAAGGTGATTTTAAGTCACTTTGAGTCAATTGGGATTAGTTTGAGTCTGAGTCATGTTGCAAAAAAGTGTCAATGTTGTCAAGTTGCACAAAGCAACTTTTGCATTTTTGGTGTCCTGCTCCTGATGCGACCAAACTGATAGTTCTAACACATCTGGATGGGTACGTTTAGGGTAGGTATGGTTCTATTTTTTACCCAAACATGTCAAAACAGTCTGAGCTACATTGTGCCGACAATATCCCTGAAGAGTCCAAAGTGCAAAAAGGTAGCAATCTCTGACAAGATGTTACTCATAAACCGTGTCACTTAGAAACATTCCATCTAAGGCAACATAATCACGTAGAGTGCGTCTACAATAACCTCTCTCAATTTTTTATATCTCTAAGGTATTTGCCCATGGTGAAAGGTTTTCTGCTGCCCCAAAAATTGTCATAAGGAGGTAGTGTAAAGTTGTAAAGGGGTGTAACTTTCATCCTTCTCTTGATGCGATCAAATTAACTATTCCAACGCATCTGGATGGGTACATTTACGCTAGGAATGGTCCTATTTTTCACCCAAACATGTCGAAATAGTCCGAGCTACATTGTACCAACGATATCCCTAAAGAGTCCAATGTGCAAAAAGGTAGCAATCTTTGATGAGATGTTACTCAAAAACTATGTCACTTAGAAACATTCTATCTGAGGCAACGCAATCATGTAGAGTGCCTCTACAATAACCTCTCTCATTTTTTTATATCTTTGATACATTTGCCTGTGGTCAAAGGTTTTCTGCTGCCCCAAAAATTATCAGAAGGAGGTAGTGTAAAGTTGCAAAAGGGTGTAACTTTCATCTTGCTCCTGATGCGACCAAAATGACTATTCCAACACATCTATATGGGTAGATTTACACTAGGCATGGTCCTTTTTTTCACCCAAACATGTCGAAATAGTCCAAGCTACATTGTACCGAAGATATCCCTGAAGAGTCCAAAGTGCAAAAAGGCAGCAATCATTGACGAGATGTTACTCAAAAACCATGTCACTTAGAAAGATTCTGTCTAAGGCAACATGATCACGTAGAGTGCCTCTACAATAACCTCTCTCAGTTTTTATATCTCTGAGACATTTGCCCGTGGTGAAAGGTTTCCTGCTGCCCCAAAAATCATCAAAAGGAGGCAGTGTAAAGTTGCAAAGGGGTGTAACTTTTGTCCTGCTCCTGATGCGACCAAATTGACTATTCCAATGCATCCAGATGGGTACATTTACACTATGCATGGTCCTATTTTTCACCCAAACATATCAAAACAGTCCGAGCTACATTGTACTGATGATATCCCTGAAGAGTCTAAAGTGCAAAAAGGAAGCAATCTTTGACGAAATGTTACTCAAAAATTGTATCACTTAAAAACATTTTGTCTTAGGCAACGCAATCACGTAGAGTGCCTCTACAATAACCTCTCTCAGTTTTTTATATCTCTGAGGTGTTTTCTCGTGGTGAAAGGTTTTCTACTGCCCCAAAAATTGTCAGAAAGAGGCAGTGTAAAGTTGCAAAGCATTGCTAAGAAATCCTCAATACTCAAACACTCGAATGAACTGAAGCAAATTCTTCTTAGGTGAAAATGTAAGGGTACACAAGGGGAAAATGCTGCCTAAATGACTTAGTGCATTTCTATGACTTCATTCACATGTTTAAATGTTTGAGAAACTCTCCTTTACTAAGCGCTTGTCCTCATGTCAATGTTAAGCTTTATACCTCCTAGGTGCTCAATTAGGTGATGTCATTAGATACAACTTACCCTTAGGTGCCAATGTAGCTTCTTCAATCTTCCTACAATACAAACCAAGAAACATATCAATCCTCATGATAAACATTTTATAACACAAAGGAATCCTCTTTAAACATGGAATAATCTTACTACAAATCTAGGCGCATATATAGGTAATAAGAAGAGCAAAGGGCGCCTAACACAAGTTGGTCCATATTTATCACTTTAAATGATTTCAAACAATTGTAATGGCTTAAAGAGGTTAATCTCCCTTAAGAGATTCATTCAAAAGGTGTCTTTCAATGCAATTTCTCCCTTAGACGCCAGAATGGGTTTGTACTGATGGAGAGTGCGCCTAGATTTAAATGCCTTTATACTTGCAATTTTGCAATTCTAAATCATGAGACATGTCTTAGAATGAATTCTATCTTTCAAGGGCTCACTCCAAAAGGTCATCTCATGCAATTTCACCCAAGGTGCTCATTGAGGTGTCCTCAGAGGCTAAAGTGCGCCTAGCTCAATTGCCTTTATCTTTATCATTTTTGTGCTTTCAACAATTGAAAATGACCTAGAGTGAACCTTTCTCTCAAGGAACTCACCTATTGATATGAAATCAAGTTATTTCCCTTAAGCGCAATTTTAGGCTTGTATGGGTGAAAAGTGCGCCTTACATCCTTAGGTGGTTCTTTCTAATTCTCAATGATTTCAATCAAATGCTAAGTGTCTAAGAAAGCTTTTGTCTTGAGATGATTAAATTTTGAGGTTCAAATCCCTTCCTCAATCAAGGCACAATCTGAGGGTTGTATAGATGAAAGTTGACTTCAACTTGGGCGCTCATTTGAGTTGGGGGAGCTAGAATTTGTGCCTAGTTTAGAGATAGATATTTTGGCTTATTTGATGATGGTCTCAAGTCTCTCTACCAAGGCGCATTTTGATGATGTTCTTATTTAAACTCTTATGAAGATGATCTCATCCCTAAGCGCTCATCCTCATGATTTTTATGCACTTAGACTTCAAGGCACCAAAACTAGTAGGAAAATTCACAATGAGCACCTTTACTTTGGAAGAATTTCTTATTGATCATTAGGCACACTTTGGAGTTGATATGTACTTCATTTACTTCCATGTACTCAATTCATCATAATTATTGTCAAAGAGTTCTCCAAGTTGATTGATAGCATACTTCTTGATGTTAAGATCCTTCATTCACTTCTTCTTAGATCTAGGTGCTCATGATGGTGGGAAATTACATGAAGGGTGCCTAAGGTTCAAGATAGGTTCTTTCCACTCATCTTAACATTCAATCATTGTAGTTAATCTCAAAAGACATCATCCAAAATGAGAAACCTCCAAGACTTGTCATTGTAAGTTGATTTCCTCTAAGGCGCTAATACAAGGTTCTTTTGAAGGCAAAGGGCACCTAGGCTTATGGGGCTCAATTTGATGTATTTATTGAAAGCTCAAGGTGAATTGATGCTTATTGAAAATGCCACTTAGTCCTTCATTTGCATTATAGCCACCATTTCCTATTGACTTATATACTCCTCCTCATGCTAGGGCGCCATAATGAAGTGGTTTAGACAATAAGTGCGCTTCACTTACTAGAGGCTTGTTCTCCTTCCACCTTAGGTGCACTTTTATGGTGGAATAGGTGTCAATGGGCACCTTGTCTTAAATGAATTTTCTCTCCAAGTTGGGCACCCTTTTGAGGCTTTATGAGTTGCAAATTGTGCCTTAACCCTTCATGCTTGTTGCTCAATGTTTGAATGTTTAAGAAAGTCTCCTTTAGGCGCTCATCTTGATGACTTTTTCTTAAGGCGCAATCATCCTAATGACTTGGATATTCATCCTAGTGTTTCAGGATATTAGGCTACCAGACTTAGTCATTTTCAAGATCTCAAACATAAAGAATAACATGATGATTCATTTTTTTGTATTGCATATAGTTGACATTGTATGCTACTCATAAAGAATATTAATATTTTTTGTTCAACATGATGATTTATTTTTTTTTAATACAACTTTTATCTTTTAGTTCCAAAATGAGGCTTAGGTGATACTTAAATAACAATAGCTAGCTTATTGGATCAACAAACATCCTATGTAATACAATTGGACTTTAAATATTTGAAGTAGCCATCTACAAATATCTATTCAAACGTGGATTTACAATGCAAGTAGGGACGCCATCAATAAAAAAGATTTGTATTAACCAAATATCCATATAGGCATACATCAATATCTGTCGATATAAGTATAACATATATACAAAATAGCCATATAGGCTTACAAGAATGTCATATAGGCATACAATGTCAACTATATACAATACAAAATATATGTCCACAAATGCCATATAGGCATACAACAAAGGAACACAATAAAAAGTCATTCCCCTCTGGCTGGTGAAGAGAATAGATCACGAGCAGCCTTTGATCTTGTAGGGGATGGAGACGCGCATGTGGGTGGTCTATTACAAACCTGAGGGTTGCTCCTTCTATTTAGTTCTTCCTGCATCTTTAACTATTACAATAAAAAGTATAGACATTAATATATAGATATTACATGTTATAAAAAATGAAACATTTAACAAAATAAACACTTACCACTGCCATATAATCTATCTCCTCATTTGTCTCAGTAGCAAGAATAGGCCGTGGTGATGTCATGTCTTATAGAAACCATCCAGATAGAAATTAAACTTCAAATCAATAATCTTTTGATTTTTCAAAAGTAGACAACTATAACAATGAATGTAAATTGAAATTTACTAATCTGCCTCATACCCCTGTCAATGCCATGGAGCTATGAATCACAGAGGCCACACCATGCTCCATTGCCCTATGAACATGGGGAGGCGTCTCCGCAGCCTGCATCATCTAGAAATAAAACAACATTATTCAATTACAAAAACTATAATAGTGATGCAAATCATGGCTCCTAACATACACACACGTTCATCTAAACATGGAAGTACACACAATAAAGCACACAAGTCACATACAAAAATCTAGTAAGTACAATTCATTCATTAAACTATTTATTTTATTACCTCCGTAAAGCTTTGAAGTCCACCACCGCTGGCAGGTGTTGCCTTGAAATCTACAATATTAACCTATTCAACATCCAAAATCAGATATTAGAATACCATTCATATAATAATGCTATTCACATGTAATATTTATAATTGTTTACTAGTTACATACCTCGACAGTAGATGATCTAGTGTAAAATGCAGGTGGAGAACCACTGAAAACTGCATCGACACTATGACCCTGAAATTTCATTAAAATCATCAATTTAAATTAGTTAATCTTGCATTTCAAAAATAAAATTTAATAAATTAAATTTAATAAATTAAATTCAATAAACTTGCTAATATTTACCTAAGTATCAAGGCCAAAGTATCACTCAGGAGGGTATTTGTCATCACCATCTACTCAACTGCAGATGTAGCCTGTGCACCTGCATCCTGACTATCCATGGGGTCATAACCATAGGCTGACCCACAAGCCTGACAAGCATGGGGTGGGACCCTACTCCTCACACTATCTCCCAACCCACTCTGTGCTGCAAGACCGACATGCTCTATGATGCTCTGGGTCAAGGCACTAATGGACTGAAGTGTATCGACCTCAACACTCTCCTTCATAGTGGAAGGGATAGAAACATGCTCATGGGCTAGTCTGTTGATTACTCATCTCACTACCCGCTGTGGGTCAAGATATGCCCCTAGTCTATCTTGTGCTGACCCCCCATCTCTACCCTGGATGTCCCACATATCAAAATAGTTTGGCACTTTATTGAGGACAAACTCCCAGTAGAGTTTCCTCAAAAAGTATTGCGGGACCTCATTATTATTGCATGGAGGATGGTAAAAAACTATCTGCCACCTCTGCCCAAAATTGTCCCTTATCGCTTAGTTGTTGTACCAATGGATAGGGAACCTCTTGCATGTAATGGGTGGAGGTTGATTTGTTTGTGGGTTTGTGAAAATTGAACACAAGTCTAATTTTGTGATTTGTAATTTTTTTACATCTTGGTATGACAGCTTGTCTACATAATAATCTCTAAACTCTCTCCTCTTATCTATCCAACTAGTTCTTTGCTTGCTAATTGAATCTACATTTGATAACATAGATTCAAGAGATTCAGCAAGCGTGGAGCTATGCAAGGTTGAAGTGGAAGGATCTTTCAACCTTGCAATTATATCTTCAATTTCTTTTTTGTTGTTTTCAATTTGCCCCATTATATTTTCTTGTGTTCCAGGGGCATGTCGAGGAATGGATGGAGGAGGTTTTTGTTCTGTAGGATTTTGTGGATTTTGAGGAGGACGAGGATGTACATTAACATTTCCTGACAATTAACAAAATATACATCAAAAAACAACTCAAACCTACCTATTTACAAGCAAATTTAAACAAAAAAAAAAACTCACTCCTTTGGCGTGCTCGACGTCGTGGCGGCATTTTGGCAACGAATCAGCAAGATTTTGGTGTTCAATTGTCTTTTCCAAAATGCGAGCATGCTTCCTAGGGTTTGCAAGCCACGGGGATAGAGGAGAAAAATAGAAATGAAATGAAATGACAAGCCTTTTTTTATTTATAGTAGTTCATAACGGACTCGTGTTATGGTTTGGTTTTGATGAGCCTTAGTCTCGTCATTACCAACCCATAACACGAGCGCATTATAATGTGATTGTGTTATGTATTATTTTTTTTAAAACCATTTGGCCACTTTTTGGCCCCCCATCTTTTTGCACTTACCCTTGGATCTATTGCAATTGTAACAAACAACATTTCTTTGCATATTTGACTGATATCCTCTTGATCTGCATTAATTAGCCATATGTCCCATTCTATTGCATTCAAAGCATTTACCATTGAATGAATTGTTTATTTACATATTTCTGCATTCATGAGATTTGTGACCATACCTTTTACAATTGAAACATTGTCCAGAGAAGGATGGATTAGTCTGATTCATTCTCCTTCTGCACTGAGTTGCTTTATGACTGAAGTTGTTGCAATTGAAACAATATCCATTGAAGGATGGATATCTTTGAGCATTTGGTTGCCTTATCGGAGCTCTTCTAGGCCTGTTTCTTTGATTTCTTGATCCAAAGTTCTTTTGACTAGTTCCAGAGCTTTCACCTTTCTCATATCCCAAGCCACACTTATCATCTGCCCTCTTTTGGCTCTCAAGAAGAACTTCAAGTTGGGCTAAGCTTATCTTGAATTTCTCTTTGTATTCATTTGTTGTTTGAAGACTTTGATTAAGTGTCTATCTGATTCTCAAGTTGTTCTTCATTATCTCTAGTTTCTTCAAGATCAGATTCAAGATGCCTGATTATTCTGTCCATTTTGTGGTAGTCCTCTATCTTCTCCTTAAGGGATTGTTTTAGATTATCTTCATTTTTTCTTTTTTCTTCAATTTTTTGGGTGAATCGCATAACCCCTGATTCTATTTCATGCCTTACCATAAAGCTCATCTATGAAATCATCAATTTCTTTAAGTCTTCCTCTCAGATTATTGACTTCAGAATATGATTGTTCAAGATCATCTAGGGCAGACTAAAGTTGTTCCTTCATACCATATATATCCATCGAGATTCCCAGATCTTCCTCAAGTTGTTAGGCTTCATTTAGAGGAAATTATCTTTGATACCAATTGTTGGAAACAAGGTAGATAACTGAGAGGGGGGGTTATCAGCTATCTCAAAATCTCTTTAACTTTCTTATCTTTTGTTAACTTAAAATCAATGCTGCATCAAATTATATATAAGCATATGTGATCATAAGAACAGAAATAAAATCAACAGACATAACACAAGGATTTTATGTGGAAAACCCTGTTAAGGGAAAAACCACAGGGTGACTAACCCAAGATTGTATTCTCTATTAAAAGAATAAAGGAGTACAAAATGGCACTTGCCAATTAGGGCTCACTACCTGAGCATAGTGCTCACAAGAGGCACACTGCCTACAAGAGACTCACTGTCTACAGAACTTACAAAAGGTAATTAGGTGTTTGAAATGATGAGAGGCATCTACAAATGCTGGAGTTCAGTTCTGGTTAGGCACAATACACTAATCTGATGCACTTCATTCTTCCTCTATTTTAGTGTTGTTGCTCTGTCACATACCGGACTTGAATTGCTGCTTCCACACTTATCCTGCTTTTCTTCGCACTTTATTTCCTCTTCCTTCACACCACACACACTTACATACTGGAATCCCTCTGATATATATATCTGCATAAAGAATTTATATCACTTTGCTAGTCGGCATCAAGAACACTGCAAGTGATTACTTTGTCAGCTAAATTCAAGCTTGATTTGTGATGTGTATCAAAAACATAGATAGAGAAGTCAATAATCATGTTGGCCAAGAATGTATGATCCTCAAAATAGCTTGATCAACATCATTTACTCATCCAGATTGAAGTCTGACACTCTGCCAGTCAGTTCTTCCTCTATCTGCTCTGCCTGTTTGGAACCCAACACACAGATGCTCATAACTTTTTCATGCTTTATGTTCGAAGTCTAAATCTCTGGAATATAGTTGTCATGATACCCTTCTTAACTTTCTCAAGTCTGCAATTTACTAAGTTATACCATCTGAGAGATCCGGACCTGATTGTCAAACCTTGTTGCATACTTTGTTCTTGTTCATTGGACCAAAACAATTTTCAATCTAAATTCCGGTATAGGCATACTAAGTACTGCAGATGTGTGGGATAGACTTTGTTGCCATCAATGACAACACTCATGAAGCCCCATAGTGTCTCTTGCCAGCAGATGAAGAATATAAATACTTGTTGATGACTTGTGGAAAGGTGGTGTGTGGAAATGATAAAATCCTAAGAGAAGTGCAGTAGAAGAACAAAGAGGAAGAAGTGCAGAGGATGAAAAGCAGTAAGGATGAAGATATAATGGACAACTAGTTGAAGATCAGAGCAGAAGTTGTGAGATTTCAAAGGGACCAAACCAGGCACAAAGCATATGTTATTTCTCAGTTCATTATCTCTATGATAAACTTAATTCTTGTAGGCAGTGAGCCTCTTTTGAGCAGTGAGCTCTGGGCAGTGCGCCCAAAGGCATGTGCCTTCTATTTTCTTTCAAAAGTACTTTTAACAGGGTACAAATCTTTGTGGGTTAACCCCAACCGTGGTTTTCCCTTAACCGGGTTTCCACATGAAAAGCTTGGTGTTCTGTGTTCATTTTTTTCTGCTCATGTGTTGATGATTCATGCTTTAAATATTTTTATCATTAATTAGTTTTGTACGATAAAGAAATAGTTGCAAGTGTTAGATATTTGGGACAACTGATTCACTCCCCTCTCAGTTGTCCATCCTAAATCCAACAATTGGTATCAGGGCAGGGCTCCTCTAGTTGAAGTTTAACTGCCCGAGGAGGTCTAGGATGTCACTTACAAGAAGGATAGTCCAAGATTCGATGGACTGAATTACTTTGTTTGGAAGAGTCACATGGAGTGCCATTTGCAATGCATGGGTGATGCTTATTGGGCGATAACTGAAATTGAGTATAAACCCCCAAAGAAAGGTCCTTCAACTCCATATCAAATCAAAGATGCTTAAAATAACCTTCGAGCTAAAGAAGCCTTGTTGAGTGCCATGACTGATTTAGAAATGACAAATGTCTTGGATTAAAAACTCCTCATGAAATCTGGAAGAAATTGGAGAATCTTTATGAAGGCGATGAACATGTCAAATGTGCCAAGCTACAAAGTCTAAGAGGAAAATTTAAAAATTTGAGGATGAGTGAAGATGAAAACATCACAATCTACATGCAAAAGATAAATGAACTTGTGTGTGGTATCAGGTGTGCTGGTGGAACTTTGGAAGAATCAAAGATTGTGGCAAAAGTGCTCAGATCTTTACCTGATTCATACAAACATAAGGTTGCTGCTATAGAGGAGATTAGGATTGTTACAAAAGTTACAAGAGATCAGCTGGTTGGCAAAATTTCATCTTTTGAATTAAGTGAGTTTGGTGCTTCTCTTCCTAAGTCTGAATCTGCTTTTAAGGCTAGTATACATGGAAAACAAAGATATGATCTGGGTGAAAGCTCCTCTACAAGATCAAACAGATTTGCTAAGGCAAGGAAGGATCTTGAAAATGATGAAATTGAGTCTACAGAACTTGAAACTCTTATTGCCAAAAGAATACCAAGAGGATCCGGTAAGTATGAAGTGAAAGTTGCCAGTCAAATGTTTTGCTTGTAATAAGATTGGTCATTTCGCTTTTAGATGTCTGGAGAAATTTTTAAAGCCAAACCCTAATAGATATAAAGGTAAGAAGAAATGTTACTATGTCCAAGAAGTTGGAGAAGAAGGAATCATAAATGATGAATCTGATCATGGAGGTGCCATTGAAGATGATTGGGTGTTCATTGCTATCAAAGAAGAAGATCCATTGTCTACTAAATCTGCTATCTATACAAATGTGGAAAGTGCCTTGGCTACTCAGGTTGTTGAAAATGATGAATGGGTGATTGATAGTGGATGCCCTCATCATATGATTGGTGATAAAAGTAAGTTTATAAACTTTGAAAAATATGAAGGTGGAATTGTGAAATTTGGAGACAACTTAGTTGGTAGAATCCGTGGCAGAGGATCCATCTCTTTTGATGGTATGAATAACACAAATGATGTTCTGTATGTGGAAGGGCTGAATCATAATCTTCCCAGTGTTGGATAGTTGGTTGACAAGGGTTATGATCTCCGATTCAAGGATGGAAAATGTAGAATCTTGGAAAGCTCCGGAACTGAAATTGCATCTGGTACACAAACTAGAGGTAACATCTTTCAATTAAGTAGCTCTGGTAAAAGTTGTTTGATTGCATAGACAGATTAGAGTTGGTTGTGGCATAGAAGAATGTGTCATGTGAATTTTGACAACATTGTTAAGATAAGTTCCACTCAGGTTGTGAGAGATTTTCCAAGACTTGTGAAACCTAATAGCATGTGTAGAGAATGTCAATTGGGTAAACAAAATAAAACATCATTCAAAAGTAAAGAACAATTTTCAAGTGGGCGATTGGAACTTGTGCATACTGATCTATGTGGTCCTGCTAGAATTAGGGGTGTGCAAGGAGTCAGATATTTCATGTTTCTGATTGATGATTATTCCCGAATGATGTGGTAACCTTCCTAAAAGAAAAATTAGAAGCTCTTGACAAGTTTAAGGTGTTTAAGGTGATGGTTGAAAATGAGATTGGTGAGAAAATAAAGTGCCTGAGATCCAACAGAGGTGGAGAATTAACCTTCGGTGAGTTTGATACTTTTTGTGAAAAACATGGAATAAGAAGACATTTATTTGCTCCTAGAACTCCTCAGCAAAATGGAGTTGTGGAAAGAAAGAACCGGACCATTCAAGAAGCTGCTAGGACCATGATGATGGAAACAAATGTTCCACAAGGTTATTGGAGAGAAGTTGTAAGTACTGCTATCTACACTCTTAACCAGGTGCAGATCAAAGGCAATTTTGGTAAGACTCCTTATGAACTCTGGTTTGGTCATCCTCCTACTGTAAAGATATTTCAGAGTTTTTGGTGGAAATGAATGTATGTGCGAAGCATTTGCTGATCAAATGAAAAGTGAATTTGAGATGTCAATGTTTGGTGAGATGAATTTATTCCTAGGTTTGCAAATTGTTCAGTTAGATAAAGGTATCTTCATATCTCATTCCAAGTATGTGAAAAAATTGTTGAAGAAGTTTGGATTGGAAGATTCAAAGCCAGTGGGTACACCTATGGTAACCAGATGCAAGTTGAGTAAAGATGATGACTCCCCCAAGGCAAATCAGAAAAGGTATAGATCAATGATTGGAGTATTTCTCTATCTGACTCAGACCAGGCCTGACATCATGAATGCATTTTGACTTGTTTCTAGATTTCAAGCTAATCCTAAAGAATCCCATGTTGTGGCAGTCAAAAAATTTTTAGATATCTCAAGGGGACAATTGATTATGGATTGTGGTATCCAAAGGATAATGACTTCACTCTTCATGCATTTACAGATGCTAATTGGGTAGGAGATGTGGATGACAGAAAAAGTACTAGTGGTGGTGCATTCTTCTTGAGAAAAAGATTGATCTCTTGGATGAGCAAAAAGCAAGAGGCGATATCTTTGTCTACTACAGAGGTAGAGTATATAGCAGCAACAGATAATTGTACTCAAGTTTTGTGGATGAAACAAATGTTGAAAGACATCAGAATTATGTTTGAGGAGCCTGTCACAATCTTCTGTGATAATTCAAGTGCAATAAGCATCTCAAAGAATCTGGTGTTGCATTCAAAGGAAAATCATATATCTATCAAGTTTCATTTCTTGAGAGAGAAGGTAAATAAGAATGAAGTCAAGTTGGAGTTTGTGTCTTCAAAAGATCAGAATGCAGATTTTCACTAAGCCTCTTCCCAAGGATACTTTTGAGTATTTCAAAGAGAAGTTAGGGGTTATTACCCCTCCTAATCAGAACTAAGATGCACTAAGGTGCATCAGTCCAGTGGAATTCACATTCATATCTTGTGATCTAGATTGATGTTAAGGAGATACTACTCAGGGGGAGTAGTCAACATGCAAATGTTGAGATCAGTAATATGTGCCCTTTGCCATTGATCTCAAAGGGGGAGAGAAGTTCATGTGAAAAACTAGTTGCTGATGAAAGGGGGAGCAATGAAGAAAGTGATTGCAGAAGTAATAAGAGAAAGGGGGAGAAGTTCTTGTCTTGATGGTTGAATTCAGTTTTTCACATCATATGTTGCCATCAATGACAAAGGGGGAGATTGTTACAAATATGTGCCTAAGTGGTGTTGTCATTGATGTCAACGGGATTGTTGAGAATATTGAGAAAATTATTAAAGATCAATGTATACAAACCATATGGCTATGTAGAGGTTTGTCTAAAGAAGCTCCAGATAAGATTTGAGAGGTTCACATTAAGATCTAATGAAGTTATAGCCATCTAAGTAAAACTGGTTCCTGCAATATTCAGGAGAGATAGAGTGACAGGAAAGAGGTCTGGATTGCTTTGGTAATATAAAATAATGATCTGTGGATCTAGAGGCATGTTTGGGAAGTCAGTGTGGATCAGCCATTCAAGTAGTTCATGGTTTGGAGGTCTGTAAGCAATCTTTCTAGTGTGACAGTTATGGTAGACAATGCTTCTAAGGTTCCGGATGAAGATGCAAGTGATTCTAATGATTTGGAGGAGTGCAGATGTTTTTGTTGAATTCAATGTTCTTGTGGAGATCTATATATCTTGTAGCTACTATGTTGGAGGTCCGCATTGAAGTTTAAGCTCATTATTGAAGATTTTCCTTTTCGGAGTTGATGTTCTTCCCAGTCTTTTCCGACCGGATGGTTATAGCATGTTGCGAATGATCTAAGAGCATTCTATGGAGTGTGGCATGTTGATAGAGAAAGATTTGAGTCCCAGTTATGTTTGGTCGACAGTGTGATGATCCACGTCAAATTTAGCCGACCTTGTTATTCATTCCAAGGTTGATGAAGCATATAAATAATTGTTGATGACTTGTGGAAAGGTGGTGTGTGGAAATGATAAAATCCTAAGAGAAGTACAGTAGTAGAATAGAGAGGAAGAAGTGCAGAGGATGAAGAGCAGTAAGGATGAAGATATAACGGACAACTAGTTGAAGATCAGAGCAGAAGTTGCAAGCTTTCAAAGGGACTGAACCAGACATAAAGCAGATGTTATTTCTTAGTTCATTATCTCTGTGATAAACTTAATTCCTATAGGCAGTGAGTCTCTTTTGAGCAGTGAGCTCTGGGCAGTGCGCTCGAAGGCATGTGCCTTCTATTTTCTTTCAAAAGTACTTTTAACAGGGTACAAATCTTCGTGGGTTAACCCCCACTATGTTTTTCCCTTGACCGGGTTTCTACATAAAAATCCTGGTGTTTTGTGTTCATTTGTTTCTACTCATGTGTTGATTATTCATGCTTTAAATGTTTTTATCATTAATCGATTTTGTATAATAAAGAAATAGTTGCAAGTGTTAAAGATTTGGGACAACTGATTCACCCCCCCCTCTCAGTTGTCCGGTCTAAATCCAACAAATACTTACCTAGTATATCACATAAAAAGTAAAAGTCAAACATAGTCAAGGTTGGGGATGTAACAAGGATGATAGGGTGAAGCTGGAAAAGGTAGAGACAATGGTGGATGTTGTAGATGCATTAACTAAGTATGTGAGCACAATAAAGTTCAAGTGGTGTTCCAAGTCTATGGGCTTTTCGGCCCCTAGCAGTTGGCTTCATGATGATATGGATTCCCTGGCTTTAGTAAGGTATACGACAAGTGAGAGAATGTTGGGATTAGGTGTGTCATACACCTTGCAATTTCTAATAGTTGCAATAGTTCTTTATTTGTATTTTAGCAATTATTTTTTGTCACTTAGTGTCATGGAAGTTGCTAAATGCAACTATGACAAATTGTAATGTGTGTAAGAGTTGCTAGATTGGAAAGAGTTGGTAAGAGGGATTTATCTTGGAAATTATGATAAACATGATTATAGGAGATCGTGGAAGCATGATTTTAGGAGCAAAAAATGGAGTGCTATATTTGGAGAGTCAATTATGTTTTGAGTAACTTACTATATTACGATGGATTTGATTCTTCGTGACTAGGGTTGTCACTCATGTATTTTGAATTTCCATTTTGGTGGTTTCTTGTATTCGAACTCCTATTAATTGAAGGCTTGAGGAGAAGTTTGTATGTTGAGTTTGCGGATACTGTTATCAAAATGCTGATGAAATTCTTCCAAAATAGTTTACTGGTGATACTCCTATAATAAATTTGCTTTGCAAGTGTATGTAATCTTGTTGGATTTGTAATACATTGAGCAGGCTTTAGGAGTGGGGTTTTTCACCCGAAAGGGTTTTCCCCAAGTATATCTAGTGTTGTGTGTTTCATTGTTTATTTTATATTTTAAACATATTTCTGGAATCTCTGTAACTGTTAGATCAATTCTTAAAAGTTTTGCATAATATCTCTCCTCAAGATTAACGTAGGAAGTTATTTCTGTTACTTTAACTTCCTTACATACAGTACCAAGAAAGAATACACCCTACCTAAGAACTCCTTAAAAATGTTTATAAACAACACTAATCTATTTTCAAATAGAGAAAAATAGGATAAATCAATGAATTAAAAATAACTTAATGATTTGGACAATGAACTCAGCCTATGTTTTATCGCACACATTACGTAACCTATGTTTTATCTTCAACGAGTTGAAAGTGATCATGTTCTTATCAACTTAACTAGGTAGCTCAAATGACAGTCTCGATTAATTCAAACAGGTTTTTTTTCCCTAGTGTGCTGGTAAATCTATTTTCACGCCTTTGGGCACTTATAGTGTTAAATGCCAGAATAAAGTATAGTAAAAATGACTGAGGAAAATAGGCTACAGGGATATGATTTGTAGAGAAGTTTCCATGTGTGTTGGACAGACTTCAAAAATTATTTAAATTTCAGCGTGAGATGAACTAGCAAACACAAGACCGAGTCAAATTCGCCGTGTAAGGAATAATGAGTTGACTTAGTATACAACAAACAATTATAAAGAAGACTATCCACAAGTCTTTGCTATATTCACGGATGCCAGATAACATCGTAGACTAATTGCCTACGTTGACCCGTAACACGGTGGACTTAATGCGTGAGTTGACGTGGAATGGTTAATGTGTAAGTTGATGTGCTTTCGTTGGGGAAACGAGGATGACTTACCTAAAAGAGCTCGAAACTTCCAAACGTGGAAGGGGAAGATTCATTCCATGCCATTGAAGTGTGACTACATTTACCAATATTAATTTGTTATTAATTGATTGGTTTTTCGCAATTTATTGATTGATGTGAAGGTTTATATTTTTGATTAAAAAATTTGAATGTTAATGGAAAGGTTGTAGTAGATGAGTCCCTTATAATAGTTACTAGCACCTTACCCATAGGAGGTTCAAGGAATACACCAATAGGAACCACCGATGAGTTTAGAAAAATTTTCGGTATGATTTTTTTCATGGCGTGAGACAATTCCGAGCATTATAATGCTCACATATAAAGGTCTATCAGCTAAATATGGTTATGTGCAATAATTGTATTTTTTTTTTTTAACTTTTATCCATTATAAAAATGGATCAAAAGTATCTATTTTCATAAGTCACATCAAAGAAACAATCAATTATATGGTGAGACATAAGGTGATTGGTAATATATATCTTAATGCACATATTTCAGCGTACCATTTTGGAGATATTTTTGGACAACTTAATGAAAATCTAGTTCATGTGGCCACAACATTGATGCCTAGAACCCTAAACAATAGATTTAATCTCTTAACTCACCTACAGAGGCATGGTAAAATCTTACCGTTTAGGAGCTTGAGAGGTGTGAAGTTAGGGTACATGATTACTGGGTCGTCTCCCCTACTTTGAAGAAACTAAATATCTTCTTTAGGTAGGAAAAGCACTAGCATATAACTAATTAAAAACACTTTGTAAATTTTTAAAAAACATTATAGTAAAAAATTCATAACTAATTATTTTCTTGGAAAAAAATTCAAAAAAATATACGTCGCATCTGGGTGTGTGTCCATTACTTATATTTAAAGATTTAATTTTTTTTTTCTCATATTGAGGTTGGCCGGAATGACACCTACTTTTTATTTTTTTCAAAAGTTTTAGTAACGTTTTATTGAAATATTCATTTCACTAAATAAATTTAATTTTTTTTCAAAAAAACTAGTAGCCCATAAACTACATTCAATTCTCTACAAATGTTTTTCTTACATATTTTTCAAATTGTGTAGAATATCCATTCAAATTTTCACGTGAAGTTGCTTAATGTTTTTTTTTTAGTATTTTCATTGCCACTTAGAGGTATTGTTTAGCCCATGATCATTCTGCACTCACCCTTCAATTGTATCGTCCTTGGTCTTCCAGAAGCACTCATTTAAAGGCAATGGCATACACACCTTGTCTGGTTGTTGCTCAAGAAAAAACAACAATGGAAGAAACCCAGAAAAAGGATAGCTCAAATCTTTTAATGTTGGGAGTAACATGATTTTGCCTAAGTAGGAAACAATAACACACAAAAAAAGGGACAACAAATATCAAAAGACAAATATTTTGTGGGAATCTTTTAGTGTAGTTTTGTAGATGTGGGAGCTTTTTCTTTCAATATGTAGTTGGATTTTAGAGACAATAAAAAGCTCAAAGATTGAGTTTAATTGAAGTAACTTGGCAAACATGGGTTTGAGCTTGATTTTCATGGTAAATCTCAGGTGAAGTTATGGATTGTTTAATACGCTGACATGGGGACATAAAATTTCTAAATTAGGAGAGATCTTTTAGCCTTCTCTAAAACACCAAATTGGAAGTTATATTTAAATATGTAGGGTTCCTTATTTTGTATTTTTTTAATTTCATGAAATTATCTTTTATGCGCTTGTCACATATTCAATGATGGGCTACCATTGATCTGCAAATTAAATTTTTTGCTACCTATTTCATCCTATATAAGATGCCAACAATGTAAACTATAGCACTAAGACCCACACCAACAAAATCCAAGTGAAGTTTTTATTTGGACTTGAGAACTGTACTTAGGATTTGTTTTTGGCTAACATAAAATATACGAAAATACTTATAATTCTCTTGCTAGTAGCACAACTTTTTATACTCAATGATATTGAAGTTGTAGCTATAATAAGCTTGGACTTCTTAGAACATGCAAAGATCTACAATAGACTGAATTTTCTACTAACAAAACAAACTCACTCTTGCCCAAAGGGTTAAATCCTCTTCATAACTAGTAGTCAATCTAAGGGTTAGTAATGTAAAAGCCTAGTCCTAAAGAAAAATAAATGATAGTAATATTGGTAAGGACCTGCAAACAACTAACTTCTTGAAATAAAACTCATATCATATTTTCATACAAAAACATGAAAGCACTCTATATTTATGCAAAAGCTCTTTGAAAGGTATCAAGAAAAAATAAAAAATGAAAACCTAAAATTTATAACCTTTATTGGCATTCCATACATTTTTTTTGCAGGGCCATAGATAGATCTTCAGGAATTACTATAATTGCCATGTAAACTATAACGTTCTATTGGACTTTTGAAATCTACAACTTTCTATGACATGTTTCTCAAGTGCTCCTTTCACATCTATGACAAACTTTTGAAATATGCAACTTTCTATAATAGGCCTCTCAAGTGTCCCTGTCCCATCACCTAACCGTTATTAATTTATCAAAGGCTTTTGTGAAAAACATAAAACTTTTTTGGGACAACAATCATGCGTGCATCTTTGAACCAATATATGTATTGAATGGTTTAAATCTTTTTCACATTAGAAAAGATCTATTTACCCATATCGGCACTATATGCATTAAATGACTTAATTTTTTTTCACATCAGAAAAGATCTATTCACCCATATCAACACTCAAATCTTTATACCTATCACCAATTATGCACTCAACAATTTAAATCTATTTATTGTATTTCTCAACAATTTTGACAATTGTAACATAATACATTTATTGCATTTATTGCCTTTATTCAGATTCATTGTATTTGATGACAATTTTTACAATGTAGCATACTATATTTATTGTTTTTGTTGAAACTTTGACAAAACTAAATGTATTGATTGACAATGCAACAAACAATTAAAAATAAAACAAATAACAATAAAAATATAAACAATAATTCTATTTCTGTACTCATTATTCATGCCCTGAACCAATAGAAAAATAAATAAATAGTTTTTTCCAAATTATTGGATAACAAAATGAATTGTAAGTTTTACTAATATTCATCTAATTATTTAATTCTAGATGATGATTGGTTATGTAGACAAAAGAAATTGCATCTAAACGATGCATTAGTATACCTACGGCACAATGTAATAATAAAAAACTTTCTTTATTTATTAAAAAAAAAGTTTGTGAACGTATAGCCAATAGCAATTCTTTCGCGATGTGTCGTACCTTACCATTTAATTGGTAGCGATATTTTTGTTAATTAGATAGTGCTTCTGGATTAATCTGTATATGTTTTTGCTTCAACGTTTCGGATCATGCACAATTTTCGTTCCCAAACTTTAATGAAACAATGCAAATATACCTGGCCGATCTTCTAAACGAAACTGAAAATTGAGTTCACGTTTGTACGTACATACAGTAGAGCTGTACAAGAAAGAACTCATTTACAAATATTTAGATGTTGGTCGGTACCAATGTTACCAAACTTCAATTAAATCAATCGATATGCTAACACTGGAACTATTCGTAGCGTTGTACATACGGCACGAAACGCTACAAATGAATCCAAACATTCGTCAATCGGTGGGCTTTGTGAGGTTATAAGATGATTCCAACTAAAACATCAATCGATATATGCTACGTACCAAGCCTTCACGAAAGACTAGACTTCCGACTCCACTCCCAAAAGACTCATCTCTGCACACAAGAAAACCCACCAAGCCTCGCATTTCACAAGTGCACAAAGGTAGTTTGTCTGCATGATTTGCTCAGAATGCCTAACTTCATCCGAGTTGTTTTATTGTTATGCTTGTTTGCAGTGGTGATGATCAGTCCGGGAGAGGTGGCGGCAGCACGTTTAAGTGGAAGTGAGAGGGATGTGGCTTCTCTCATGGAATTCAAGAATGCAATCACGCAGGATCCCCTTGCTGTACTGCATACTTGGAATCACAGCCTGCACTTTTGCAATTGGACCGGCATCCGCTGCAACACTCAAAACTGGCGTGTTGTGGGACTGGATTTGAGTAACATGAGCCTGCAGGGCGTGCTCCCCTCTCACCTGGGGAATTTGTCATTCCTTCACTACCTCGACCTCTCCTTCAACAGAATTGGGGGTCACATTCCTTCTGCTCTGGGGCGCCTGCGCCGCCTCAACCACCTTTCTCTTCACATGAACCTGCTGGAAGGCTCTGTTCCTCCCTCTCTCGGAAGATGCCTGCGTTTGAGGGAGCTCCATTTATCCAAAAACCGCCTCAATGGGAGCCTTCCATGGCAATTGGGCAACTTGTTCAACCTGCAAGTCCTGACATCTTGGGCGAATCGCCACACGGGCAGCGTTCCCACGGCGTTGGGAAATTGCTCTATGCTTCGGCTTATTGATTTAGCTGATAACGATTTGGAAGGCACCATTCCTTCCCAAATTGGATCTCTCACTGAGCTTGAGGAACTCAATATGGACAACAATCACCTCAGTGGAGAAATCCCGGCTTCTCTGCTGAATTGCACAGGGTTGATAAATCTGTCTTTGCTTAATAACTCGCTGAGTGGGGTGATCCCGTCGGAGATAGGCGTGAAGCTTTCAAAGCTGGAGTACCTGGTTCTGCCACAAAATAAGCTCACTGGGGTAATTCCCAAATCACTGGGAAATTGCTCGAGGCTTTCTGTACTTGAATTGGCGTGGAATGAATTGAGCGGCGTGATACCTCAGGAATTGGGTAATCTTCTCCGTCTGACTACCCTCAATCTATTTTGCAATCATTTCGTGAGCGGAAGTGGAAGTGCGAATGATGTTCCAATATTGAATGCACTTACTAACTGCTCCCTGTTGACGAGGTTAGATTTGACAGACAATCATCTTGAAGGTAGATTGCCTCCTTCGCTGGCTCTGCTCTCTCCAAATCTCTCCACTTTCTCTTTAGAAAGCAACAGCATAAGTGGCAACATACCTCAACAGATCGGCAACCTCACAGGACTCACAGAATTGTATTTGGGTGACAATTCCTTGGAAGCAGCCACTCCCTCTGCAATAGCAAGGCTTTCCAATCTACACGTGTTAAACCTCAGTTGCAACCAATTGGAAGGTCCCATTCCAATGGAATTGGGGAAGATCAAAAGCCTGGAATATATTATTATGTACAACAATTTGCTATCTGGCTCAATCCCCAAGAGCCTGGAAAGCCATGAGCTTCTAAGGCAACTGGATTTAAGCATCAACAAGCTAAACGGAAGCATACCGCCACAACTTGGAGGCTGCTCAAATCTTGAACTCCTAGATGTGTCGTATAATCGTCTCACAGGAAACATTCCTTTGGAGGTTGCCAATCTTCATAATTTCCAGTTCTATTTGAATCTATCCAACAATCAATTGACAGGGCCGGTGCCTGGATTGCTTGGGGGAATGCAAATGGTGCTAGCAATTGACCTCTCCTCCAACAAATTATCAGGCTCCATTCCCAGTGGTCTAAGTAGCTGTGCAGGACTTGAGTACCTCAATCTGTCTCATAATGAGCTTCAAGGAACTTTTCCAGCAGTTTTTGGCAACCAACTGAAAAGCCTTCGAGACATTGATTTATCTTTCAATAACTTATCAGGGCTACTTCCAACGTCTCTGGCGAAGCTGGAAAGCCTTGAGCATTTAAACCTGTCATACAATCGCTTCTCAGGACCAGTCCCCTGTTCTGGAGCATATAAGCAGCAGAACATCAAATCGTTTTTGGGGAATCTCCAGCTGTGTGGGAACTGCCTGGGTTTGCAAGATTGTTCTTCGGGGAAGCTCAGCAGGAAACTGGTGCTCCTACTTTCCATCCTTGGTGTCTGTGAGTCCGCTCTGTCTTGCTTTGCTGCTTTAGGATGTTGGATATGCTGTAGAAAAAAGAGAAGCTCAAGTAATTTAATGCGGAAAGAAGATCTTAGCAGAGCAACCGAAGGTTTCAATCCTAGGAACATAATAGGAAGTGGTAGCCTTGGTTCCGTTTACAGAGGCGTTCTTCCAGGCGATAAGCTCGTTGCTATCAAAGTTCTCACTCCCAAACGCCAAGAAGCAGGCGATTGTTTCCAAAGAGAGTGCCAGATATTACTAAAAGTTGCGCATCCTAATTTGGTGAAGATAATAGCTTCATGCGCAGAGGCAGATTTCAAAGCTCTAGTATTACAATACATGCCGAACGGAAGCCTGGACAAACACTTGCACAGAGACTCAGTTGATAGCAGTGAGGTTGAAGAGCTGAGTTTGGGGAAGCGATGGGAAATTCTGTACGAAGTAGCGCGTGGAATTGCATACTTACATGATGACTGCTCTCCAGCCATTGTACACTGCGACATAAAACCACAGAATGTGCTTCTGGACGGAAGCATGAGAGCTCGTGTTGCCGATTTTGGAATCGCGCAACTGGTGAACGATGCATCCGCCATCACCTCGACCTTGAGAGGATCTTTTGGTTACATTGCACCTGGTAAGTAATTGGGCTAAATTAAGCAATTCGTTTTGTCACGCCTTGAGAGTGGGGAAGAGTGGAATGGAATGGAATTGAATTGGTATGAACTGTTAATTCTTTAATGTTTATGCAGAGTATGGAATGGGAGGAAGGATTTCTGTGAAAGGAGACGTGTACAGCTATGGCGTGCTGGTGCTGGAGACGCTTACTCAGAAGAGGCCGACGAATCCAATGTTCGCCAGTGGATTAACTCTGCCTGCATGGGTTTCTCAGTCATTTCCTCACAGTCTGGAAGACATAGTCGCAGTGGGTGTAGTTGAAGAGATGGCACCAAACAGGGGATATGAATATTCCATGGTTGAGGGGTTGCTACAACTGGGGCTCTGCTGCACCTCTCAACTTCCACACCATAGACCATCTATGGCGGAGGTGCTCAACACGCTTCAGAGCATAAAGCAAAATTGAGATAGGCATGTAGTTATATAGCTTAAATGTGTTTTCCCTTCTGCTTTGTGATCAAGGCACGTATTATTTATGTGGGGAGCCTTGTATCTGCCTCTCCAGCCTTCCACACTAATTGTAAGTACAAACCGAGACTCTTGTGATCCATAACAAGATTGTACAGACATTAAAGTTAAATATTGCCATGTGTTGATCTAATCACTTTGGCTTACAAACATGTCCTAACTGAAGTTTAGAAGATTTACCTTTGCCATCTTCACACATCAATTTGCTCCCAAAAAAATTTCATTGTCTCCATGGTGTACTGTTAGAGAATAATGAATAACAGACTGTGTCTGAGTGCTGGCAATTGTTGTAGATGTGTCAACTAGAGTTGTAGACATGTCAGTTAGTTTGAGTTAGGTTTCATATTAGATTCCTAGTTTGTAGGGAGTTGTTGAGATCCTCTCCTATTATAAACATAATCTCTTTTGTTAAATAAATATAGAATAATTTGTGCAGCTGTTGTACTTGTCCTTCAATCTAGATACCCATTAGTTAGTTTTTCTATTTCCAATCTTTAACTTCCTCTTTCTTTGTTTGGTTGTTCAAATTGTACCCTTTTTGCTTTCATTTTTGTTCCCTCCATTCTTTTCACCAATCTCCCCATTTATTTAGTTCAAGGTGAAGTCTGTGTTCTTATCATCTTGCCTTTTTTTAATGATGAATTATGTTTTTTTATTGGGAATGCCTTGATTAAAAAATATCCACATAGTTTTTCTAATGATGAATTATGTCTTCTTTTACAAATGAAATTTGTCTATTGTTGAGTCTTGCTTATGGAAAAATATATTTTCATATAAAAATAGGAAAATCACATACACAAAATTCCATTGTAAAGAATGCACCATACATTCCTTACATTTTCTATTGGATATGATTGTAATAGTGAAATTTGCATACTCGTTCTATTTCTTATTTAGTTTTGAGTTCATTTAGTGGAATGTCTTTAATGCAATTATATATCAAAAAGTGTCATACTTTTGTGTCATGTTTGGCTCATGACTTGATCTATACCTTTTCCTATTTCCTCCTAATTACATTTATTTTTCTACATTCATTCCTCATTATTGCATTCCATTCACACTTCCTCAATATATTCACTCCCTATCTCAAGATTATCAAGCTTCTTTACCCAAGTTGATTTCCACACCACTTGAGATCAATCACATCATGCATGTGAATGAACCTTGAATTCAAGTAGTCAAATTCAAATTCCAACATTGCCAACCAATTTCACTAGCTATTGTGAGCCAACTTAGTACACATTTATGCGACATGTTGCTATGTCTTGGTCTTTAAAGACATTAAATGTATCATTAATTTGTATGTTGGAGTCTATACATAAAAGAACATCTTGAGTAGAATTCTATTTTTGAAGGGACAAAAGATTCAAAATTATGCATCATTTGCATATAGGCCACTTGCACACTTATACATGCTTTCTTTGGATCTTTTTCTTGGAGTCATAAATTTAGTTGATCCAAGGGTCTAACCTAAGAGAACTTGACCTTAGCTAATGTGAAAAATTCCATTAAGATGTTTATAAACACCACAATCCTTACAAACACATTAGAGATCAGAGATTAGAGTGAACAAGTTTTAGGAGTCTATATTTTATCACTTTAGATTTGGACATTAGAGATCAAAATTTAGAGATTATTAGGATCAAACTCGTGATGCTTATGAGTGACCTTCAAGGTTTTCTATGCTTGTTCATAATCTAAGGCATTCATCAAGTAGAGGGCATAATTTTGAAAAAGTGGCAAATAAATTCTACACACCAACATTATCTCCACATCATTGTTCCTAGATATAGGTACCTAATTCCTCTTATTTAATTATCACATTTACTATTATTCATTTATTGACCCAAGTTTTCGTTTAATCTAAGTTAATTGCATGATTATTAATTGCATTTATTTATTAGCCTAGTGGTGTAGTCTAAATTAGGGGACCCACTAAATGATAGTTCAATCTAGAACCCAACACAATAACCACACATTTATCCATTCACAATGGAAGCAATTAAATCTAAAATAAAATATTTTATTACATAATTGTAGCCCATTACAACATGCTTAAAAAATGCATAACTTGACTATAGAGGTTGTCTATTTTATGTAACTTGCTACCTCATTCTCTCACACACCAAGGCTTCACACATCCCTTTCTTCATTACATTCCCCTCTTCACATTCAAGGATTTACATTCTTCCCTAGAGGTCACTGCCTCTCAACTTCCTCTTTGCATTCTCTACTAATAGAGAAAAATCTCCCCTTTGCTCTACACTCTAAAATATGCCAATGGAGAGCTTGCTTTTCAACAAAAAAAGTTAAATAATATCACTACAAAGGAACTTCCAAGATCCTATTGCCAATAATCAAGAAAATGATCAACAAATGGTCAAGGAAGAAGATCCTAATTCTAGCCAATCATGTAGCCCTAAACTATAACTTCCCATCAAGATCAAAAGATTGATCAAGGCCATAAAGAATATGCCACATAGAGAAAAGATAACACACAATTTTGTTATCATAGAAAGAGCATGCAACCAAGGAAATTGATAATTGAATGCCATGTGACCAAGGAATGATCAAATGTTTTGAGTAGTAATAAATGGCCCCAACAAATGAAAACAACAACACAACTAAGTAAGAAACTAGGAGATCCAAAGAAAACTAGAATACCATGCAACTAGGGAAAATAATAAAATTTAGTCAAGATAGGAATCTTCCCATAATAATCACCACAATAGGGAAAAGAAGGATATGATATAGGGAAACAAAAGGCATGTCCCCATGCTTAAAGTTAGTAATAAATCAAGAAAAAATCCTTGCAAGATGTATACATTGCTTTTATCAATAATAAATGCAATAAAAAGCCCCATTCTTGAAGTCACCAAGGACAAAATAAGTCTCAAACCCCCTTCATTAAGAAGTTAATCACTAGCAACTTGCAAGAGCTTGCAATATATCATACACAATTTTATTGCATAAAGAAATTTAGCAATCATTTATCTAATCAAAACCAAAGTGTAACATCAAAAACAACCTTTATGTTTCTGATCATAGCTTGCCACCAAGGTATTTCATAATAACACATACACACAATCCTCTTGTAGCAGTATACAATAAATTAATATGCATATATCCTATAGTAGTTTTGAAGCAGTTCAAACAAAATCATCTTGAAGCAACTTAATTTAATCATCTAGCAACTTGTGAGAATCTAAAAGCAAGTTATAAATATTTTGAATCATGGCTACAAGTTTGAATCCCATATGAAACATTAAAAGCAATAAGACACACCAAAATGAAGGCATAAAACTCAAAACAAACTAGTAATTTTTTTTAGTGATGTGGATTTCCTGTGGACCCAGATGCTCCTACATTAGACATAAAAGGTAAAAAAATTGTTGAGGGTAAAAGTGCAAACCCACACGTCACACTTTTGGCCAGCTAAATGAATAAGTGCACAAAGATGAGGGACCAAAATGGGGTCTTAAGATGCCACTTTTTGTTCCTAAAATTAGGAAACACTGATGTTCGATGAGAAATTGAAGATAGCTACACTCAAAATTTGAAGATGCAACAAAAACAAGAGTTGTAGTGCTCTGAATCTAGTTTCTAAACTACTATTTTTTTCCAAAAATGGTTGAGATTAAGGGGTTCAAAAAGGGGGGAACACACAAATTGGTCCTATTTTTCTCAAAAAACCATAACATAGCTTCTGGTGTGCTCCCCCTAAAATATTGAATTTTTTTTAGTATTTCAAAAATTGCTTCAACGAGAAATTAGCTAACACCATGTAGTTTATCCCTAATTTTTCTGATAATTTTTTCATGAATATTTGATTTTTTACTAATTTTCAACGTGGACACATCCTGGAAAAATAGAAAATTTAGCGTACTCCCCCCTAAAATTTTTGAAAACTAATCGAAAATTATTTTTTTTGAATATGTGTAGAATGGAGTCTAGTTTCTAAAAATGTAACTTATTTCAAATTTTGATGAACGGTAAAAAAAAAAGTCAAAAATACTAGACACTGGTTTTTGACAAAAAATGGATACAATGACAAAAGAAATTAAAGATGAAACCCTTAACGTACTCAAAATGTGAAAAATATTATATGGTTAGATAGCTAACAGAGAGATTAAGATTACAGTGGTATTTTTTTGACTTTTCATTGGAAAAAGTGCCATCCTGATGGGGAGCACGCTCCAAATTATCTCAAAATTTTGCTAAAAACTAGAAAAAACACGTCTAAGCATGCTCAGCATAACGCAAGCACATTATAATGTGCTCGCGTTATGTGAAATCCATAACATGAGCGCATTATAATGTGCTTACGTTATGCTGAGCAAAATTAGCTTTACACATGCTAATTGCATTTGCTTGAAAGTTTCTAAAGCCTTTTCAACAAATCCATTTTTTACATATCTTGCAATCATTGCATTCTATTATAGAACATCTCTTTGAGGTTTTACATCAGTCAATTGACATGTCTTGTCTATGCTTCCACACTTTACATACATGTCTACAAGGCTAGCTACACTTCCTACTGTCTCTCTCACTCTCTACTTCCCTCCCCGTTCTACCTCCTACCCTCTCTATGAGTCTCTGCTTCCCTCACCTCTCTACCTCCTACCCTCTGAGTCTCTGCTTCCCTCCCCTCTCTACATCTTGCCTTCTCTCTCACTCTCTTCTTCCCTTCCCTCTCTACCTTCTACCCTCTCTCTCACTCTCTACTTCCCTCCCCTGTCTACCTCCTACTCTCTTTCCGAGTCTCTGCTTCCCTCACCTCTCTACCTCCTACCTTCTCTCTCACTCTCTTCTCCGCCCTCTCTCTCACTCTCTACTTCCCTCCCCTCTCTATCTCCTACCCTCTCTCACAGTCTATACTTCCCTCCCCTCTCTACCTCCTACCCTCTCTCACATTCTGTACTTCCCTCCCCTCTCTACCTCCTACCCTCTCTCTCACTCTCTTCTTCCATCCCCTATCTACCTCCTACCCTCTCACACTCTCTACTTCTCTCCCGTCTCTACATCCTACCCTCTCTCTCTCACTCTCTACTTCCCTCCCCTCTCTACATCTCCACATCATTCTTCCCATCCAATGAAATTTCATAAATTATCTTGTTTCCATTTCATCACCCCAATTTATATCCTCATCCCTCTTTGCATGGACCCTAGTTTTCTTGTTTCCATGTTCTTTGTCGACAAGGGAGAGGAGAGGGAGGAAGAGGGAGATATGATGGAGATGGAGGGGAGAGAGAGGGGAGAGATAGGGTGATAAGGAGAGAGAGTCCTAGTTTTCTTGTTTTGGAGAGAAAGAGGGTTGGTTGGGTTTATGAGTTTAGGGTTTAGGGGAATTATTTAGGGTTTAGGAGTTTAGGGTTTCTCAGGTTTATGGTTTAGGGGTTACATTTTAGGGGCATTATAATTTAGGGTTTTGGGGTTTTGGGAGAGAGAGAGAGGGGTTTAGTGTTGCTCAAGTTTAGGGGCATTATTTAGGGTTTATGAGTTTCTAGGGTTGCTCAAGTTTAGATTTTAGGGGTTAGGGTTAAAGTGGAATTATTTTATAATTTCCCTCCAATCCTTCTAATACTAACCCATTAGTCCACCCATCTCCCAATCCATCAATCTGTATCATCCATCCACCATATATTCTCCAAAGACTCTTTACAAAATCCAAAAACAAAAGCAAGGATATGGAGCCATCCAAATCCACTGATCCAATTTCATCCCCCTCTAACACTCCCAATCCCAATCCATCCCCTCCTATATCCATTCAATCAATCCTAATCCTAACCCCACAACATCTTCCATCATTGTCTATCAACTATATGCATATCCTAGTCCATCAACCCATGAAGCCATGAAGGATGTCACCCAAGGACTATTGGCAAGGAATCTTAGAAAAACATCACGTACTCAAATCCCTATCCTTGAGCAAGTAACCAAGAACTTCCTAATAACATGGACCTACCACTCCAACACCATCATCCACTCCTATGTCTATCCATTTCATTGAACAATCTCCTACCATAAGTCCAAGTCAAACCCCATCATATAGCCATGTTGTCCAACATCCAAAGATTATTGATCCCATTAAAGAACCCATCACATCCATTTAAGAAACCCAATAGCCATGTTAAGAGCCTAGTCCAAAGCATGTGGAAACACTAACCACCCATCCTAATCAAAATCCAAACATCGCATCTAATCCCATGTCCTAGATCCCTTACCATCTCATGGTCAACCCATCTACATCGGTCCCATCATTGATCCTCCAAAATCTCCTAGTGAACCTCCATCACCACCTCTTACTTCCCAATCTAATGAATATCAATGCATCCCTACTTACCCTATCCATATCTAATATTGCACTATCCATGCTTATCCTACCTGTGATCAAGATATCATGTATGATCAAGATCTTATCCATGAGCAAGTAACCCACATCACTCCTATCCATTATCCCATTAGCCCTATCCATCATCCCACTAGTCCTATTCATTATTCATCAATATCCCATGATGAGACACATTAGTTCAGGCAAGAAAACATAGATAATCAAACAAATAACTTTAATCCTATCAAATAGTTCATCCATTACAGGATAATGATAATCAAGATCCAAGAATTCTACATCCATTTCCCATTGATCCTTTATCATCCCCTAGATCAAACTATATGTTTAGGGGTTTAGCTCGATTGCTTGATTTTAGGGTTTAGGGTTTAGGGGCATTATTTGATGTTTATGAGTTTAGGGTTGCTCATGTTTAGGGTTTAGGGTTGCTCTCTCTATCGATCTCCTCTCTCTAATTGTACCTTTCTATCTCTCTCTCCCTCACTATCTCACTCCCCCTCTCTATCACTCTCTCAATCCATCTACCTCAAATCTATCTCCCTATGTCTCTGTCCACATCTCTTGATCTCTTTCCTATCTCTATCTCTCCACATAGATCCCTATCTCTTAATCTATCCCTCTTTACCTCTCTCTCCCTCCCTCTCTATGTCTCTCCTCCTCTCTATCTCTCTCCCCATCCCTCTACCTCTTGAAATGTCTCTCTAGGTATGTCTCTGGACATCTCTCCATCTCTTTCCCTATCTCTATCTCTCCCCATAACCCTATCTCTTAATATATCCCTCTCTACCTCTCTTTGTATTTCCCTATCAATCTCTCCCTCACTCTCTATCTCCCTATATCTCCCCTCTCTATATATCTATCTCTATCTCCCTCTTTATCTATCTTTTTCCTTCTATCTAGACCCCTTTGTCTATCTTTCCAAGTCTCCCTCTCTCTATCTGTCTCTATTTATCCCTCTCCCCCTCCCCCTTTCTATATCGCCCTCACTCTCTATATAAATACCTTTCTATCTATCTATTTTCTTCCTTTATCTCTTTATTTATCTATCCTCCCTCTATCTAAATATATGTACCTCTCTATCTCTATATCTCTCTCCCTCACATTCCAAGGGGTCGACAGAGAGAGGTAGATAGAGTTGTAGAGAGGAAGCATAGAGAAATATTAATCTTCTTATGCTTCCCTATCTATCTCTATCTCTATAACATTGAGAAGGTTATGATTTTAGGGTGCATGAAGCTTATTATTTTTATGCTCCCCAGAACGTGATTGCGTTACAACGCGCTCACGTTATGGGAAGCTAAAAAATAGGCAAAAAGCATGTGGGATCTGTGATTCAAACCCCGTATGCCTATTATTCCTACTTTCCATGCAGTATATCGAACAAAAAATGCTTTCGCATATTCTTTGACATATTAACAATCATTTTTGGATCAATCCACCACCTTTTTTGTTTTTTCAACATGGAATAACTGATTTTGCATTTTTTTTGGAGAAAAAATGATTATTTAAACATAAAGTTTCATGTTTCATGTGTGATATTTTTTCAAAGCTAATTACCATTGATATATAGATTGAATTTGATGATATATGTTTTTTTTTCCATAAATTACACTAATCATGTATTTTAGAGTTATATTTAATTCATAATAAGACTTGTGAAAAAGAAGAATTTGAGGATTTTGAAGCCAAAATTTGGAGAATTGGTCAACTCCAATATCAAAGTCTAAGGTATGTTCTTTATACCCATTTCAATTCAATTATATATGTTCTTATGTTCTTTATGTCTTTATGTTCTTATGTTCTTTATGTTCTTATGTTCTTATGTTCTTTATGTCCATTTTGATTCAATTACATATATGTTCTAATGTTCTTTATGTCTTTAAGGTGCTTGATAATTCTAATCTATATATAAGATCAATCCTTTTCATTAAATTGTCATCTCTTACCTTGTGAATAGGGTAGTGAGGGCCTATTGCATATTTTGTTCATATCTAATCCTAATCATCCTTATGCATAATGTCACATAGCACATGGGTGTCATTGACATAATAATTAAGAGAGTTTTTAGGATTGATTATTCTTTTGTTGATAAGACTGCCCTTTAACTATCCAAACATTTAGTGTCTATAATAGTCCTAAGTGTTCTCAATAAATTCTATCCTTGTTTAGAGATCTCACATCAAGTTTTCCAAATTTGACACTCGTATTGCTCTTCATCTTTCTCTCCTAAGAGTAATCTCTTTATTTTTCATTTTGTTCCTCATAAGAGTAACCACCACCAATCTCCACCATCTTCATTCAATGGCATTAACTCTCTCTAATTTTGGCACAAGAAGTAGTTTGATAAGTAAATACTAATTCACTACCCAAACATTTAGTGCCTGTAACACTCCTAAGTTTGTCCCAAACAACATTTCATCCTCACAACTCCCTTTATGACTATGCCTCCAATAATTATGACAATTGTAGCTCATAATTGATAGCAAATCTCCTTCACCAACTTGGAATCCAAGGTTATAATGAGAGTCCAACATAATTAAGATGATCACAATGAGATATATATGGTTATGCACTTAATATTCCTCTTGGCATAACAACACCACATCATCTTATATCAATAATCAATGATAGCTACATGCACGGGACATCACACCAATCCACTAAGTGTTTGATTGAACACTCCATCCATGTCCAGAATATGGGCCCTTGAATGACTCTCCAAAATATGCGATTCCAACCCCTTATGTGGCAAGCAATGTGAACAAACAAAGATTTCTCAATCATACCTCGTGCCATTGTTCCTTCATTACATAACTAATGCAACACCTACATGTTCCTCCTACATCCACATCAGCAACCAACACTTCCAATACCACCTCTTCATCTTCATGACCTGTTCTTATTTGGTTGCTTGTACTTTACTAGCAACCATGTACTCTTGAAGCATAATACCAAACTCCTCATTGTCGATCTTGCAACCCATCTTTCTCCACATAAGAACTCTCATTATGCTACCTTTGTTGCATGTGTGTGTGCAACACCATCACTCCTCTTCATGATCCCTTGGCCACCTTGCAACATTGCCTCTTATGCTAGGTCCTCAAAATATTATAGTTTAGGACTTGACTTGTCATCATGAAACAGAACTCTACCCTGAATTTCTACATCTTGTTATTCCTAGAAAACCCCTCCTTTACACCAAGTGACAAGATAACAAATTATCTTCATACCTTGTTTGATGTTCCTATTGACTGTCATGATAGTCCTAGTTGTGTTGATAGTCCATTTAAGGTGCTTGACAATTCTAATCTGTATATATAATCAGTCCAATCATGGCCTCCACATAACAACACCAAATTATGTTACTAAGAAGATTTTCCTTGAAGTCTTCCATTGGAAAATCGGTTACCATATGACTGTTATGCCCAATAGTACAGTCATTAGTGACTATCCATATTATGCTAGGGTCATATTTTAGGTTGCTAGGCAAGTTTTGAAGGACTGTTTTGATGTTATTAAAGTTACAAAGTGCGGTCATCAGTGCAAATGTGGTTGTAAGCCTTTGAAATTGTCATTTCTCAATGTTGATTAGCCATTTATGACTGTTATAAATAGCACAGTCAAACAATGTCAATTCTTACTACTCACACGAAGTAGGAACTAAGAGCTCTACATGACTCCAACATCCACTAAAAGTGACTTAAAGTTGCCCATGGCATCATAATAAACATTTCCTAACTAAAGATTACCCATGGCATCATGATAAGCATCTCCTAATTGAAGATAAGCATCATTTTGTATTGGTCATCATGAGAGTTTATGCTTTGCATTTATCCACTTAGATTCAATTGGAAGTGTATATAGGACCTTCTTGATTGGTGGAAGGTCAAGAGGCATGTGTTGTATTGATGTTACCTTCTAAGTTAGGTATAGTTTAGAAGGTTAAAAGACATTTTAGAGGTAGTTCCTACATGCCTTAGATTATTAGGATTAGATTCATTATTTACAAGCCCTTACATTATAGTAGTCCCATTATATTACTTTTGCATCAGCTCTTAGTCCCTTACAGGACGTGGATCATGACATCTAAATAGGCATTGGTGCCCCTTAAGATGGGTTTGAAAACATTTGCATTTGAATTTTTTACCTTTATTATTTGGGGATTGTTCATACACCTAACTCATGGTCCTCTCATCACAAGAATAGTCTTGATAGCTGAATTAGTATGCAAAATACCATGTAGACTACCCTAGAAGACTGTCACAAATAAATCAACAATAGGACTATCATAAGTTTAGAAGCATCCATGGCATCATTTCCATCTTGGAAGACTGGCATGCCAAGCTAGTTATAAGGTATGTGAAGGTGGTTTGAAGCTTAAAAATAGTCAACACAACATCTACCATGGTCCAAGAAGGTAAACTCCATGCCCAATTTGAAACTACTCGCAAAGGGATTCATTTAAATCATAATTTTTGTCTTCACATGTCTTCCTCTAGACTTTGGGACAACGGTTATAACCTTTTTCATGGGTCAAGAAAATGAACTACAGATTGATTTTTCAGAATTTATAAACCTTATGCATCTCTAGGACAACCTGGGCATCATAAAAATGACTTTTATCAAACCTACAATAGCCATGAACATGAAGAACAAGTTGCTGAATTGGTTGAGAAAATGGGTATAAATCAAGCTAGTGTTTCACCACAAGGGGAGGTGCATGATATTTGTACATTTGGATGAGTTCAAAAGTATTTTAGAGACCTCCATGATACTACCCTAGTCTAGGAAATGCTTACACATGAACATTTAAGCAAGAATTAGGGGAGTTTTAGATCATGATCTTGATGTTGTCAATTCAAGGAATTTGAGTGCTTTTTGGGACAATTTTTTGGTCTATCATATCTTTTAATGATTTTTGTCCTATTTATGATGACTTTGATCATGGTCTATCATATCTTAATAAACAAGGATATGGTCTATCACTATAAAGGTTCTAATTATCATTGTCTTATTCATCATGCTTGTATAAATCATCATCATGCCGAGGAAACAAGCAAATACTCTAACACCAGAAGAGCATGAAGCTAAGAATGAGAGGAAAAGAGAAAGAATGAGGCAAATTCAGGAAAGTAGGAAATTGTCAATCATACAAGAAGACATTCCACCATTGCCAATTGAGGAGGAACATGACACATCTAATGAAGCTAAGAGAGAGATGGAATTGGTGGCACAAAGGGAATGAATGTAAAACCTCTGTGCAATGAGGAAAGTGAATCTCCAAGTTGGAGGCACTCCATCGTCCACAGGTCAAGTTGAAGGAACACCATCATTATCTTCTCTAATTGGAGGCATTCTACAGAGTTTGTGCAAGGTTTCTTTTAGGTGTTCTACAATGATTTGGCTAGAAGGGGCATATTGTTCAGTCAACATATCATATGATCAGATAACTATGCATCACAATTCAAGAACTTGTGAAATTTCTATTAGCTGAGTAGGAGGCATAATATTACAGGTGTTCAACATATGTAGAACTTTTGTGAGGCTAGGCATGGAAAGGGGGAGCATGATGGTGCAGGAGCATGATCAAAAGAGCCATAGCACGAGAAGAGTTAAAGTATAAAGATAATGCAAACTTGACAGATGCAAAATCAATCATTGAGTGGTCTAATGCTTCGATGGGTCTAGGTAATGAAGGTAAGTCTTCATTTCGTAGATATTTTTGGTTGATAGATGATAGTAACATTGCACCATATGAGGACTATTGTACACTGACAGGATCAAGTGAGCTACACTCTTTCAGAAGCTCAATTGCAGGTTCATGGAGTATCCATACGTGAAAGATGGCATGCTTTTATTCTTCATGTACAATTCAAGCCTGGGATGAGTGTGAGTCAAAGGAGTGGGTTGACGAGTGGCGGTTAAGTTATCTTAATCCACTTAACACATATCAACCCCTAATGGTACTCGAAATGACAGAGATGGAATCATCAGTTGACTTTGACCACATATCAAATCTAGTTCAACCAGGTAATATATCTACTTGCATAGTTTTTGAAATTCCTAATATTATCGTACTTTGTAGTGTTTTTGTAATGTTGACTAATTTCATCTAATTTGCTACACATATCAATGTAGTACATGTTTATGCATTTATTATAGATGAAGATAACAAAGTGGGAATAGATTATTACTTGTGTCATGGTGTTGAGGCCAAAAAGAAATTGGAGGCCCCAGTTACAGATGGAGAAAACATCGAATACCCTATAGTCTCAGTGGTTGTTACTGGAACATGGCTTAGAAGGTACCCACATAAGAGTGTTAATGTTTGGCTATTTCAGGACTTTGACACACATCAAAAGATTCTTCATTACTTGAACCTTGTCATGGCAACCAATGTTCATTTGATACAATTTCAGGGTAAACCTTTGAACAAGACCTTGTGGAAGGTACGTGAGTCTGACCGTGAGGCAATACTTGACACAATAAAGAGTAGAGAAGACCCAGATGGTTTATTGGATTAATTTGTAAGTATGAATAAAACTTTCCTAGATGGTTACTTGTACTTTGTTTTGTATATAAACAATAGTATGAATTGCTTTCCTCCAGTATACATCCAGTAGATTTGCTTCTCTTACCATTGTCCTTGTAGCTTCTTGAACAATCCTATTCTTTTTTTCAACCACTCCATTCTGCTGAGGATTCCTATCCTTTGACCAAGGTATGAGCCAATAACATGAAAATGTTATAATTTTGTATTTCTTTCTTTATCTCATGTCATTTGATGTACATAAATGATATTTATGTTTAGTCAATTTTGCTTCTTATTGCTTCTCACAGGAGGTCACAACTCCAGACTGTCTAACTACAGAGAAAGAAGCTAGAGACAAGATGATGGAGAGTGATCATCAGATGGCTATAAGTGATCGATTACATATGTGATGTTATATATTTCATGCATTTTCTATATTAATGTGCATATATTGTTTGATTGTATTAACAGGTGGAGCTAGATGAACTTATGTCGAAGAGGTCTACTCGACAGCAGAGAGAGGATGAGTCACTAATTGGCTCTACATCTTCACGGTCAAGTAAGGGTCGTCGATTATTTTAGTAAAGTCCATAGGAAACTAGTTTTTGGGACATTTTTTGTATACCTAGATGGCTTTGTATACATACTTTTGTATGAACTACCGATGTATATTTTTGAATATATGCCTATATGGCTTTGTTTAGACATGCCTATATGGCTTTGTATGTAAACTAGATGTTATGTTCATGACATTATGTATATGACAACTTATATTAAATATTTAATATGATGATCAATTATCATTACATGAATTTGGTTTTACAAATGCCAATTGCATTTGCTTGAAAGTAAGGAATGCATAATTGTGCAGGTCTATTGGTTGTCTATTGTTTGATGATACCATTATGCTTTCAAGAAATGTTGTTGGGTTTTTTGATATAAAGACACTCGCTTCTTCATAGAGTATGTAATGTGATGCACAGAGTTGTAGTGATGCATCATCATCATGTTATGCTTCATGGGGTTAGATCTAAGTGACGGACTTCACCAATGCATCAAGGTGGGCGGGTAAATGCCAGGGAAGGTCTTGTTTTGTGTTCCAAGTGCCCCAATCATTCGGGGTAGCAGGCTACCGACAAAGTCTTCTAAGATCCCTAAGACCTAAAAACTACCAAACTTTGACATAGCAGTTCTCAGAATTCGTGGTAGCTGAGAACATTTTGTTTGGACCTACAGGTGCATGTGGGGTCTATCCACAATAACCTCTCTTAGTTTTGGTCAACTCCAGTCCATTTGATCGTGCCAAAATCAAATGCATTCTTACAAAATGTTTTAGTTTCATGCAGTGGAAAGGTGCTAGGAGTGACATTTTGCATTCTATAGGTCGTGAGACTTAATGAACTTCACCAATGCATTGGGGTGGGTGGTAAATACCAGGGGAGGTCTTGTTTCATGTGCCAAGAAACCCAATCGTTTGAGGCAGCATGCTACTGACAAAGTCCCTTAAGATCCCTAAGACAAAAAAACTGCCAAACTTTGACGGAGCAGTTCTTAGAATTCATGGTAGTTGGGAATACTACATTTGAACCTATAGGTGCATGTGGAGTCCATCTACAATAACCTCTCTTAATTTTGTTCAACTCCTGTCTATTTGACCATCCCAGAATCAAACACATTCTTGCAAAATGCTTCAATTTCATGCAGTGGAAAGGTGCTAGGAGTGACATTTTGCATTCCATGGGTCATGGGACTGAATGGACTTCGTAAACGTGTCTGGGTGGGAGGGTAAATGCCAGGGGAGCTCTCATTTCATGTACCAAGTGCATCAATTGTTTAGGGCAACAGGCTACTGGTAAAGTCCCTTAAGATCCCTAAGATGAAAAAACTGCCAAACTTTGATGGAGTAGTTCTTAGAATTTAGGGTAGCTGGGAACATTTCATTTGGACATACAGGTGCATGTGGGGTCCGTCTACAATAACCTCTCTCAGTTTCATTCAATTTCTTCCCGTTTCACCATGCCAGAGTCAGACACATTCTTGCAAAATGCTTCAGTTTCATGTAGTGGAAAGGTTGTCAGGTGCCATATTTTTTTGTTTTAGTCATCGTGGGGCTAAACCGACTATGCCAACACATTGGGGTGGATGGCTAAATGCCATGGGAGGTCTTTTTTTGTGTGTCAAGTGTCCCAATCATTTTGGGATGTAAGCTACCGATAAAGAAAAAAGTTGCTAACACTAAAATTTTGCATTCCATAGGTCTTGGGGGCAAAATGACTATGCCAACACATCTGGGTGGGTGGGTAAATGCTAGGGGAGGTCTCATTTCGTGAGCCAAGTGTCTTAGTCATTTCAAGCTGCAAGCTACCGGTAAACTCGAAAGGTGCTAGGAGTGACATTTTGCAGTCCATAGCTCATGGGGCCAAACAGACTATGCCAACACATCGGGGTGGGTGGGTAAATGCTAGGGGAGGTCTCATTTTGTGTGCCAAGTGCCCCAATTGTTCGGTATAGCAGGCTACCGACAAAGTCCCTTAAGATCCCTAAGACAAAAAAACTACCAAACTTTGACAGAGCAGTTCTCAGAATTCGTGGTAGTTAGAAATGTTTCATTTGGACCTACAGGTGCATGTGGGGTCCATCTATAATAGCCTCTCTTAGTTTCATTCAACTCCATTTGACCATGCCAAAATCAAATACATTCTTGCAAAATGCTTTAGTTTCATGCAGTGGAAAGGTTGTTAGGTGCCATATTTTTTGTTCTGCTCATCATGGGGCCAAACTGACTATGCCAACACATTGGGGTGAATGGGTAAATGCCAGGGGAGGTCTCATTTTGTGTGTCAAGCATTCCAGTCGTTCCGGGTTGTAAGCTACTAACAAAGTAGAAAGTTGCTAACACTAAAATTTTGCATTTCATAGGTATTAGGGGAGAAATGACTGCGCCAACACATCTAGATGGATGGGTAAATGCTAGGGGAGGTCTCGTTTCATGTGTCAAGTGTCTCAATCATTTCGGGCTACAAGCTACCGGTAAACTCAAAAGGTGCTAGGAGTGACATTTTGCATTCCATAGCTTGTGTGGTAGAACAGATTGCGCCAACACATCAGGGTGGGTAGGTAAATACCAAGGGAGGTCTCATTTCATGTGCCAAGTGCCCCAATCATTCAGGGCAGCAGGCTACCGACAAAGTCCCTTAAGATCCCTAAGACGAAAAACTACCAAACTTTTACAGAACAATTGTCAGAATTCATGGTAGCTAGGAATGTTTTGTTTGGACCTACAGGTGCATGTGGGGTCCATCTATAATAACCTCTCTTAGTTTCATTCAACTCCTATCTGTTTGACCGTGTTGGAATCAAACACATTCTTGCAAAATGCTTCAGTTCCATGCAGCAAAAAGGTTGCCAGGTGCCATATTTTTTGTTCTACTCATCGTGGGGCTGAACCAACTCCATCAACATGTCAGGGTGGGCACGTAAATGGTAGGGAAGGTCTCATTTTGTGTGCCAAGCGTCCTAGTCATTTTGGCTTGCAAGCTACCAACACCTAGCACCTTTCGAGTTTGCCAGTAGCTTGTAGCCCAGAATGACTGAGACAATTGACGCACGTAATGAGACCTCCTCTAGTATTTATCCACCCACCTTAATGTGCTGGCACAGTTAGTTTGGCCCCACGATGAGCAGAACAAAAAATATGGCACCTGGCAACCTTTCCACTACATGGAACTCAAGCATTTTGCAAGAATGCATTTGATTCTGGCCTGATGAAATGGACAAGAGTTGAATGAAACTGAGAGAGGTTATTTTAGAAAGAGCCCACATGCACCTGTAGGTCCAAATGAAATGTTCCCAGCTACCACAAATTTTGAGAACTACTCCGTCAAAGTTTGGCAGTTTTTTCATCTTAGGGATCTTAAGGGACTTTGCCGATAGCCTGCTGCCTTGAACGATTGGGGAACTTGGAACATCAAATAAGACCTCTGCTGGCATTGGCCTACCCACCCTGATGTGTTGGCATAGGCCGTTCAGCCCCACAAGCTATGGAATGCAAAATGTCACTCCTAGCACCTTTCTATTGCATGAAACTGAAGCCTTCTTGACTGTGTACGATGGTAGGGTTTGGACATATGGAAATTTGTTATTGAAATTAAAAACATCTAGATGGTATTGTGGCCATCATCTCCTCATGTGACATGACAAGAGCTATTCCATAACCTTGTTGTCCCATGATCTTGATTATTATGATTAGAAGCATGGAAACAAACCCTACAAGAAACAAAGCAATCGTTAGATCTCAATATGATCATGACATACCCAAGCATATGTATTAGTCTAAATCATAAAATATCTTCAAATAAAGATTGATCCAAGTGTTTGGTGAGTTTCCATTGGCACCCAAACCCTAGGTCTTCATTAGAAATCCTTGAATGCTAATTATTGTCATTATGCTTCTTTCTTATTAATTCTTACTAATTAGGGTAATCATATAGAAATATATAGTATCTCATGTATTATTACAAAATGCATATGAAAATTTTATCAAATGTTGTAGTTGCATTGAATGATGCCTCAAAAAATGTGGTCTATTAGAATTTTGAAAAATGTTGTAGTTGCAACTGGCCTAGAAGACATGTATGTAAAATGCAGAATCATAGACAAGGTGAGTGAACTGTTTGACATGATGCCTCAAAGAAATGTAGACTCATGGAATGGTATGGTTACAGGATATGCAAATAATGGATTTGTCACTAAGACTTTAGAAACTTTCAAGCAAAACCAATTGGTGGGTATAAATCTAAAATCCACAACCTTTGACTACATCCTCTTTGCTAGTGTCAAACTAAGATGTTTGGAACACAGTACATGGACATCCATCAAATCATAAAGGATATGGGAATTTTGTAAGATGTTGTAGTTACAACTGTCGTAAGAGACATGTATGCAAAATGTGGAAGCATAGAGAAGGCAAGTGGATAGTTTGACATGATGCCTTAAAGAAATGGAATCTCATGGAATGCCATGATTGTAGGATATGCACAAAATGGTTTTGTTGATAAGGCTTTAGAAACTTTCAAGAAAAAGAAATCAGTGGGTGTAAAGCCAAATTCCACACTGCATTCTCTCTACCTGCACCAAAGTGGGATCTTGATGCAGAGGAAGGACCTTCTTTAAGACAACAACACAAAATGACAAAGTGTTCTTACACCATATTCATTTATGCTCATAGGTGTACCTGTATAGGACCCTAACATTAAACTCTTTTTAGACTCTTGATCCAATAGACCTTGGGACAATGTACTTGTCATGTGGCAGGCTTGACTTGGTGTTTAAATGATCATAACAACTCGCATGTGATGACTCAACAATGCAGCAATTCATGGGCTTACAACTCTTACACCCTAAGACTGTGAAATCAGTCCTCTTGGGATAGTCATGCCTTAACTTGTGTCAACCCTTCAAAGATGTTCAAGACCTATGGTTCATGGTCTGTAGGACCTCTCTCTACATCCACCTATCATTGCTCATGATAAACAAACAAAACTAGGCTCTAACACATCAAATCTTCCTTGTTTCTATTGTCCACAGTCTGATACATCCAAATATCAAACCTACTGTGCCAATAAATCCTAGGAACAATTTAGGTGCCAACAAAGATTGAAATTAACTCTTTCCTACTTGTCCCAATTGCTATAAGACTACAAGAGCATTCAAATCATACACCAACAAAAACACTAAAATTCAATTGCCAACATGCTAGTGAATGAGCATTGAATGTGACCACATAAAGAAAAATCATACTATTCTTCAACAAAGACCATCTCCTTGGTCCAAATATTCAAAAGACCTAGAAAGCACATCTCAATGCACATTTAGATGATTAGACACACTTCCAACTTTATTGAGCCATGTGAAAAAAGAAAATTCATTCCTCGAAAGAAAGCCAGTCACATAATAAGAAAGTTTCATAGATCCTTCCCAAGTAATTGCTGAAGGACTCAATTTAATGGTGCCATTACAAATGCTAAGAGAGAAGGAAAGGCAAAGACAAAACATGTTTGGGTAGGCAATAAGTAACATCTTTGTCAATATCAAGCAACCCTATGACATTGCAACGTGGCACTATTTGAATCAAGTTAAGCATGACTGTCTACAATACAAGCTATGCATTTATGAAAAATGGTTAAAATCTTTCATTGAGTGCTATTTAAAATGCATACAAGTCACATGCATAACAACTATCAACCTAGTCCATATTGTCTTATTTCTCACAACAGCCGACTCCCGTCACTTAATAAAACTAATTCCACTAATTATGAACTTTTAAATATAACTTTTGACATTGTGTACATGACTAAATGGACAATTAAAGACCTAATGCTATTCCCTATGGGAGCCATTTCATGACTTTATTCTTTCACAATATAGGTTGACATAATTTCCACTTCTTAGACAAAAGTTTAATTGGTATGTTATTGTCATCAATGCTATGGTTAACAAAGACCCTTTTCCTAGTGATGCTATGTCTTGCAACACCTCGCCCCACCCCTACACCCTCATCCCCACCAAAACAAATCAACCACCCTTCACTATGGATTTATCTTGCATCAAAGCATAAAGGATATAGGAATTTTGTCAAATGTTGTAGTTGTAAGTACCCTTCAAGAAATGTATGCAAAGTGTGGAAGCATAAATAATGAATGTTCAAAATGTTTGACATGATGCCTCAAAGAAATGTTGCCTCATGGAATGCAAAATGATCACAACATATGCACGAAATGGATTTGTTGAAAAGACTTTAGAAACTTTTGAACAAGTAAATACAATTGGCACGTGTAAATCCAAATTCCACAACCTTTGCCAACATCCTCCCTATATGTACACCAAAATAGAATGTTTGGAACATCGTATGGACAGCCATCAAAGCATAAAGGATATAGGAAATTTGTCACATGTTGTAATTGCAGATGCCCTTGTAGACATGTATGAAAAGTGTGAAAGCATAGACAAGGCACATGAACTGTTTGGCATGATGTCCTAAAGAAATGTCACCTCATGAAGGCACATGAACTATATGGAAAGTGTGGAAGCATAGACAAGGTGCATGAACTATTTGAAATGATGCCTCAAAGAAATACACAGTCCCAAAGAATGCAATGATTGTAAGATATGCACAAAATGGATTATTTGAAAATGATTTATAAACTTTCAAGCAAATGCAATTGGCACGTGTAAAACCAAATTCCTGTAACGATAATTGGTCATCATATTAAATATTTAATATAAGTTGTCATATACATAATGTCATGAACATAACATCTTGTTTATATACAAAGCCATAAAGGCATGTCCAAACAAAGCCATACATGCATATATTAAAAAATATACATTGGTAGTTCATACAAAAGTATGTATACAAATCCATCTAGGCATACAAAAAATGTCAAAAACTTGTTTCCTATGGACTTTTATGAAATAATCGATGACCCTTGCTTGACCATGAAGATGTAGAGCCAATCAGTGACTCATCCTCTCTCTGTCATCAAGTAGACCTCTTTGATAGAAGTTCATCCAGCTCCACCTATTAATACAATCAAACAATATATGCACATTAATATATAAAATGTATGAAATATATTTAACATCACATATGTAATCAATCACTTACCGCCGCTTGATAATCACTCTCCATCATTTTATCTCTAGCTTCTTTGTCTATAGTTGGATGGGCTGGAGTTGTGACCTCATGTGAGAAGCATCAAGAAGCAAAATTGATTAAACATAAATATCATTTATGTACATCAAATGACATGAGATAAAAAATGAAATACAAAATTATGACTTTTTTATGTTATTGGCTCATACCTCGGTCAAAGGATTGGAAGACATTATGGCTGCATCAATGCCTACCTGTGCTAACTCACGAAGATGAGGAGTCTCCATATTTAGCATCTGAAAATCAAGTTCAAGATTATTCAACCAAAATAAATACATAACATTATTTTAAAAAATGCATAATGATTAGAGATGGTTAAATTACCTCCGTATAAGTGGTGGATTTGCGTCCAGGGGCTAAGGAAACCGTGGAGGTGCTGGTGACTATTGAAATCATCAAATTGTCACAAACTAGTATTAACATTGACATATCTAGAATAATTATAATCATGTGATAAATACATACCTGCTGACTTGACCTCCTCTCATAACCTACCAGTGGACAGCTAATGGAGATAGAATGAAGACTCTAACCCTAGAATTTCATTGTGCAAACAATTACATACATTTGACTTATAATATAGATAATCATATAAAATTAATTACAAATTTGAAATAACAATATATTAAATCAAGATGAAACTTGTAATAAATCACCTGAGAGTCAATACCAAATGTATACTATAAGATATCATTAGTGAGAACAATCTCATCTAATATGGATGCCTCCATCAATGGAAGTTGCCCCTATGTCGCAACATCTTGCTGAGAGTCCTATCGTGTGTCCTACGTCCAATAATCACATAGGTTCCCACATGAACTGCACAAATGTGGGGACACATGATGCCTGTTACTCTCACCCTCACTAGCTTGGGTAAGATCATTGGCATGCTATGATAGAGATTGGGTGAGAGTAGTCAATGAATGTAATGTCTCCACCTCAACACTCTCCTTCAAAGTTGAAGGGAGTGACCTATGTTCTAGCCTCAACAAGGGTATAGGCACATGGTTTTGATCTCGCTGAGCTCCATCTCTATCTTGGATAGAGCCACCACCTCTACCTTGGAACTCACGAATGTCAAAATAATTGGGAATCTTATTGAGGATGAACTCGCAATGGAGTTTCCTCAAGAAATATTGTGGTACCTCATCATTGTTGCATGGGCACTCATCAAAGACCATGTACCATCTATCCCAAAAGTTTTGGGATATTTCTTCATTCCTACACCAATGAATAGGAAACCGTTTACAACTTTATTCTAATCTTTTGCTGGTTTTGGGATTAATAAAGTGTGCACATAATTGAGATTTTGTAATTTTTTCATTCTTGACTTGTTCATATGACAACATGTCGGCATAATTTTGCTGACACCTATCCCTATAGTCTTGGAATTCAGTGATTTGTTTTGTCACCGAATCGGTGTGGGAAACAATCTCCTCTGGTGACTTTGCAAGTGCCCTCCTACGATCGGTGCTTCCACTTGGATTGTTTAGCATTTGAATAACAGTTTGAAGATGTTTCTTGTTTTCTTCTATTATTCATAGGTAGTTTTCTTGACTATCCCTTACATTCTGAGGACGTGAAGGTGGATTTTGGGGGTTGTTTTCACCCTCCTCACCTGGATTTGGGTTTTCTCTTGCCCCAATAACTATAAATGCAATATAAAAACAAATCAAACATAGCAAAACTCAAAAATTCTTCTCAAACTAACAAAAATCAGTCAAACCCTACCTTCTTCCTATGCTAGACCCTCCAAATTTGCTTGACGATGTCTTTGCCAGCTGTTACCCCCCCTTTTATTCATTTCTGGGTCTTACATGTTTTACTGTCCATTTTCATAGTCCATTAATTTGTCTAAGTTATATGGATTTTGTTTTTGCCTTTGTTGTCTTTGAAAATCCTTAAGAGTCACGGGCACTTGTGTTTTCCTAACTTAGTTGCTAGCCCTCTAAAATTTCTAACCTTGTCGCATGGTTCTGAAGTTATCAAACCCACCGACTGCTTGACTTTTTATTACTTTGTAGAATCTTTTCAAACTCCTGTCAGTTTGTCTTTGTAATCACCAAGTCAGAGGTTTCCAAAATTTGAAACCCCTAACTTGAGGTTCTGAACTTCTAAATTCTAGTGATTCTGCGACATGGAAGGTGGGGACCAGTTTTTAAGGCAATAAACATCATTTAATGATGAGTACGACACACGAGGTGGATGTCTTTTTAGGATATTAAGAGGGTGAGAAAATCTCAACGTTATCTTCCCAAGGCATGAATTTATTGCCACCTCAGCTCAACATTTAAAACATATCATGGCATTCTCTTGGCATACATATGTACTCCTAGTGGCAAATTTTTTTCTAAGTTATGCAGCTACCATTACTCCTGCACTATTCCATTACTTTTTCAGTACTTAGCCATTTTTCTCTGTGTATCCAGCGGTGATGAAATTCAAATATCAAGGAGCTCCTCACAATTCTAGTATTGAGAGCGGCTGGTCTGGTATAAATGATACCAAGCTTGGTCATATTGATTTAGAAGAATTTTGGTCCCATTTGTAGTAGGAAGACAAATCACGTTTTGCAGAGTGGTTTGGCACATGTAGGAGGATTTCCCATCTTTGTGTAGAGTGAGGATCTGGTTGTGGCTTGTGTGAGAAGATACATCCCTGAAGCCCTTGAAATTAGAGCAAAGGATGGGTTAGTGGTAGGAAAGATTGACCTTGGAACTATCACCTGCACGTTAAGGATTCCAGAGAAGAAAGAATTTGAAGACATGTCTATTGCCATTGGAATGGAGTTCTTCCGAACTAACGAAGACTGGTCCAAGAATTCCATCACGCATAACTGGTTAAAGTCTGAAATGAGAGGTAATTCTCAATTGCCCCAAAAGTTAAAGAGAGCCCATTTTGAGGATGAAATTTTAGACATTATTACTTTGCTGCATCGCATAGTTGGAAGTGAAAATATAGATTCTTTTGAAGATTGGATGTGTCATTTTATCTTGTTGATATGCAGTGAAGATAAATTTATAAACTAGGCTGTAATTATTAGTTATCATTTGAACAAGCAATTGGTTGAGTTTCAGGAGACTTTAACTTTTCACATGTGTTCATACTTGGTATATATTTTAGCCAGTCAAGAGGTTGTTTGGGCTGAGTTGAGACCACATGGGTCTTTAACTCCAAACACATGTGTATAATTATTTTCCTCAGCTCAAAAGCAATGTGGCGATGAAAGATTACCGTCATGTAAATGATGCCTTTTTAATGTTTTTAGTGAGAAAATTGGATGATAATTTTGAGTTGAGAATTTCACCTGAAGTTGCTTCCTTTATCATAGAGTTTGGAAGTTTCTACAATCAGTTTGACAGGTTCACCTATTTAAGAGTGGGGGGTTATGAAAATGCCCCAACCAAATTACCTAGGTACCCCAATGACTTTGTTATTTTTCTAGAAATCTGTAAACAAACATCTATCGTAAATGTTAAATATCGAAGCATGAGGAAGAAAATATATGATTTCCCACTGAAGTTATCTTCATATTCTTACAAAACAAATGAGATTGCTAGAGGAGCAGAACATGTTTTGAGTGAGTTTAATCTTCATTCATTATCAATGAGACCCAACTTTTACAGCAAAAATTATGTGAAATTAAAATTTCATGGTTCTAGTTCTTATGAACATCATCCAAGTCTAGAGGATTTTTGGGAAGATTGTGTAGATGACCGAGAAGTCCAAAGGAGAAATTGTATGAGACTCACCTTGAGTCAAATTCAAGTATTTGGTCTTTCTATATACATTCCAGACGGTGTTGAAGAAAATTCTGAAATAATTGATGATGAATATCAAACTCTAGTTTCTAAACCCCTTCCTCAAATTAATTGGTCAGAGAAGGAGGTTGTGGATCTGCGAATTCATTCTATGGTTGTGATTAAAAGGACTGAGGATTGGTTGGCTGGGAGATGGCATGGATGTGCTGGTTCTCCTCATAAACAAGGAAATTCTAGGACCAATGAGCAAAGGCCCATGTTGATGGGTTCAAATGTTAACTTCTTTTTATGCTATTTCTTATGCTTCCAAACTTTATACCTATGATATTTCAGATACTTGTCTAAGACATTACTACTATAATATGCTATCTTTTATATATATTCTGCAAACCTTGAACCTAATCTGCCAATATGAAACATGGTGATAATATTTGTCAATTGCATGAGTTAGACATAAGTATGTATGTATATGAATGAGATTTTATATATTAATTATGAAGGTTATTTTGTATGCATATGTTTTATGGATTAACCCTATGCAGCAGCAAGTTGGAAGCATTAAGGAGAGGAGAATTCATAGTACACTACAAAATAGAGCATTAAAGGAAGCCATAGTTAAGCACCAACTGAAGCTGAACGTGATCACCATGGAAGAATAAATACAAGAGAAGAAGAAGACTTGTTCTAGGATTTTAATCGCAGCTTATGTGTTTTTATTCATGAGCTAGTGTGTAGGAATTTCTGTTTGAGCAGGACTCTACTTCCTTTGTTCCAGTTAGAATAATAAATTGATCTCAAACCTATACCCTGATAGCTAGGGATGAATTGATGATCATGTTAGTTGGTAGTTACATCGTACTCTCTTGTTTCTGTATAAGTTAGGAGGGATGAGTTTGATGGTAAGTTAGTTTTTCTTTCCAAGATACTTTAATTTATAGTTGCTCAATGGTTACTCTATTTTTATGTTGGAAGGTATAGACATGTTTTATTGAATACAATCTGAGAAGATTTTGCTTTGATATGAAGTGAATACAACTATGTGTTATGAGAATCTGAAGTAGATTTAGTTTCTAGATTAAGTGAGAATAGTTCCCTGAGATGGCCACTCAAGGTACTAACCCTCACTTCATATATTTCCTTATTTATTTATGCATCTCTAGTTAGAACTATTTCATGTTATTTCATAAAGTTGCATTGTGGAATGAGTAAGATATCTTGATTTCTATTTCTAGTAGTTGTGATTCTTGACTAGATTGCATATTTTAAGTCCTCTGGAGGTTAGTGTCAATTCTTTTATCATTTTGTGTATTTTGAGTTAATTTTGTAACTCCCTATTTAATATAGTTATCTTCAGCTTGTGCTGCAGGTACCCTTAGCCACTGGGTTCTGTAGTCATTTTTACTGTTTTTGTATTTCTGAGAATTCCAGCCTAATAGAATATTCTGAATAGGTCTAAATAGGTATGTGTGAAGGGGAAACGTGATTATTGTCAAATCAATTAACAAACAATCCTATACATCTATGAAATGTGAAAGTACAAGATTGATTAAAGCAAAAACTAAGAACAATACTTACAACCTTTTACCTATCTTCTTCCATAGTTCGCCTATCAACTCTTGATCTTGATGAATGCTAAGCCCTCAGAAACATAAGCTCCCCTGCTTGTTGAAGATGACAAGAGAATAATGGCTATGATTGCTTCTTGTGTTGAAGAATGAGCTTCAACACCATGATAATGGAGGATACTTGAAATGATATGAAGAAGAGAAGAAATTTGGGTATAGTTATTTTGCAAAAATGAAGTTCCTCCCTAATGGCTTAGAAGAGGGTCTTATTTATAGATTTTCTGGAAAGAGAGTGGAGGGTGAGGATCAAAAGATGAGATCAATGGCTCTCATTATTTGTGAATCTAAAATTCATAGTGGATGAATTAAAAATTTATTTTTGAGAAGAGTGGGTTATGACAATTGAATTTTCAATTCAATTAGTGGAGGACAAAAAATGAATTTAAGATTCATTTTTGGTGAGTGGGGGACAATTGAATTTTCAATTCAATTAGTGGAGGACAATTGAATTTTTAGTTCAATTAGTGGAAGACAAAAAATGAATTTAAGATTCATTTTTGGTGAGTGGGGGACAATTGAATTTTTAATTCAATTAGTGGAAGACAATTAAATTTTTAATTCAATTAGTGGAAGACAATTGAATTAAAGATTCATTTTTGGATAATAGAGGATATTAGCTAATTAAATATTAAGAATATTTAATTATATGTGCAACATGGTGAGGTGGAAGAGATGAGGTGGATTTTGTGAGGTGGATTTAGGACTTAGGATATTAGAAGAATTTAGGGAATTTAATTGAATGATGTAGGATTATTAGACATTAGAAGAATTTAGGGAATTTAATTAAATAAAATAATTTTATTTAATTATGGGATAATGAACCAATCAAATAAATTTATAACATTTATTTAATTAACAGAAGAAAATAAGAATTAAGATAAATATTCAAATATTTACTTAATTCGACATGAGCCAATTTTAAGTGTATACATTTTGCCCCTCTTTGAAGCAATGTGTTTTATCATGTTGTTTCAAAGAATAAGAATTTTTTCGACAGTGATACATGCCACAGTTTTTTCCCTTGATACCAAATTAACGATAGGTTGCCCCTCGGGAGATTGGACGGGAAGAAGGTGGGGGGCGTGAGACGGACAATCTCACAAAGAAGAAGGTAAAAGATGGGTTAGGATGTAGAAAACAGGCTATGGTTCAGCAGAACGGTCATGGGAAGTGGTCACAGTTAGCATACAGCCTGATATGGTTCACTTGCTATAATTGGAGCTGGGTCCACAAGTTTCATTCATTTGTACACTTGTCTATAGGTGATTAGTCCTCTGGAGAGCTTAGGAGAGGATGGAATCCAAACAGATGGATATTCTGCATGAGGAGCATCGGTTTGAGCATATCTGATGATTCGATCGGCCCACGGAGGCAGGACCCCTGGTATGTAGTTTGTCAAAACTCTCAAAAAGTCATATATTAGGCCTAATAATGGCTAGGAAAAAATATTTAGACAAATGCGTCAAACCATAGTTCGGCACATATGCACTCCGAAGTGGCTCATATGCTTTGAAGTGGCGCATTTGATATGTACTTCAGTGCATCCGTGAGTTTGGCGCATCTGATCTATGGATTGGCGCATTGATGGGGAAGTGGCGCATGTGCCAGAATGGCGCATATGAGCCATGGTTTAGTGCATTCACAGGGAAGTGGTGCATGTGACATAAGGATTAGCGCATGTGCCAAAACGACGCATATGAGCCCTGGTTTGGCGCCTTCACAGGGAAGTGGCGCATGTGATATGGAGCGGCACATCTACTACCTGGATTGGCACATTTGCACTAAAAAAACCAAATGACTTGAGGAAATTAACCCAATTGGCACCTTGATTGATGCGTTAATTGATAAGCGATCTCTGAGATTGCCAGGAATCTTAGTCGAGAGATGATATGCTATTTTTGATTAATTTGATATATCCAGTCATTTATGAGTAGGCTTGCTTGAATATGGATTTTATTGACAGTATATTTTGTTTGTTTTTGCAGGAGGACATTCGCAATGTCCTTATGTCACGAGAGCAGTTCCCGTTGCCGATGTTGCAGCAGTATATGTTGACCAAGATAGAGCGCGAGGCTCTGAGTGCTATGGGTCTGTATTATGTTTGTTTTATGCCCAAGGTTCGTGCGAGTCAGGCTATGTTGATGGTAGCGGTGGAGTGATTCCACAGTGAGGATGGGACATTCCATCTACTGACAGGGGAGATGGCGGTTACTCTTGAGGATGTGTACCAGATTTTGCACCTCCTGATTCAGGGAGAGCTGGTGAAGTATAAGTCACAGCAGGATGCTGGCTTGGAGGAGTGTAGACGTGTATTTGATGACCTAGAGTTGGTGGGGGAGGAGATTTCATGGCAGGACATGTATGACTGCTATGACTACTTCTCGGGCATAGTGGCTAGATTGATCAGTGGCGTGATATGCCCCGATAGGAGATCTCACGGCTTCCCGATTGGCTGGGGGAGGGTGTTGGAGAGTATGATCACAGACAGGACCCAGTATGCGTGGGGTGTGTGTGTGCTTGCACACTTATATAAAGACATGCACTAGGTAGTTTATCATAGAGGAGCCAGTTTGTCTGCGGGTGTGTCGCTGTTGCAGTTTTGGTTATGGGATCACATTGCTATCACACAGCCGATATGTGTATTTCACAAGCAGAGGGGTGAGCCTTATAGTTACAGCTATGCAGGCATGATTTCCCAGCACAGGTTGGGGAAGTTGGAGTACTGGAGACGTGCTTTTGATGGTGTGGATGCAGTGGTCTGGCACCCTTACGTAGATTGTGAGGTGTGGGATGATGAGGCGGATGAGCTTCCGTATTATTTCCAGATGCGATGACTCATTGGTAGGACTAGGTACATTTTGGAGAGACAGATTGTTAGAAGAGTACAGAGGTAGTTTGGCTGAGTACAGGGCAGACCCCAGGGAGAGGCACGTTTTGCCAGGACTCATGTAGAAAGGTATAGGTGGGGCCCGGTGGCATCGTATGAGGAGGCCTTGGTAGATTTTTGGCAGATTCCCTACACCACTTGGCCTATGAGGAGGGACATAGTGGACGCTGGCATGACTCCAGACTACGAGGAGTGGTTCGCGGCACACCCATTCCTGAGATATTCAGGGCCAGGAGAGTTAGCTCCTTGTATAGACGAGGGTGATTTAGACAATGCGGGTGCAGCTGGCAGGAGGAGGGGAGGACAAAGGAGGAGGAGAGGAGGAGATGGCGGAGGATAGGGGGGAGATGGCAGAGGAGGGGGGAGATGGAGGAGGAGGAGGTGGAGGTAGGCTGAGATAGCGGCGGAGGTTAGGAGAGGGACAGCCTAGTCAACAGGTAGTGGGGCAGCCAGTTGCAGGACAAGCATAGGTACAGGTGCTAGTTCAGCCTATGGCACTGTAGGGACAGATGTTGCTGCCACAACAAGTGGCACAACAGTAGATACAGGCAGGGCAGGTGCCAGTGCAGCAGGTGGCACCTGGACAGGCAGAGGTAGAACAGGCTTCGTAGCCTAACTTGTAGCAACAGGCCATGGTGGCCTTATAGAGTCAGATTAGGCATCTGAGGGCTCACCTGAGAGTAGCAGAGTCATGAAGAGAGTCTGACGCGACTCGCTTATCAGAGTTGACAAGGGAGAGAGATGCAACCTTAGCTAGCATGCGGACTATGAGGGCAGAGAGAGATGCAGCCATGATGGCCATGGGCACAGATGGGACATCTAGTTTTTTGGTTTCACAGGTGCAACAGGCACAGACACAGGTGGTCCAGGTGCAGAGTGAGCTTACTAGAGCCCAAGCACAGGCTTAGTACTATAGAGGGTTATAGCATGGTGTTGTGGCAGCGGATTAGCGTACCCCTAGCTTTAGGAGTCATTCAGAGGCATCCCAGCGAGTAGGTGGGTCTCAGTCTGTAGGCTCAGTGAGGGGCCTGCAGTAGACAGGGGGAGACAGAGGAGAGGCTAGTGCCGGGAGCAGTGTTCCCTGACGGCAGAGTTAGGCAGAGCCGGACACTTGTACTATTTTTTTGATTTGTATTGTAGTACATTTTTGATGGATGGCTGAGATAGCCGATATATGTACTTATTTTGCCCCGAGACATGTATCACCATTTGTTATGTATTGTATACACTTATGATATGACAATGAGAGATTAGACAGAGATTTTAATATGTTGTACATTTGGACATGTTTTTGAGTATTATATGATGATGCAGTTGTTCGCGGTCTACATGCATGTGTTCTTATGTTTATATGTTATGGATGCAATCTATTTCATGATGTATTTGTATATGTGATGTACACTAAATGGATTTTGGGATGATTTGATATGTAAATGTAGATGTCACCTGTTTATGGATCTGGTTATGCAGCTCTATATGGAAATGTCTATGTTTTTTATTTTTGTTGCTATTGATATACTGATGCAAATGTATGTGGATAACTTATTGTATGCAAAATGATTTAATCATGCAGATGACTAGCTCATGCGATATGATATGTTTCTTGTGTTATATTTTTGATATGTCCAAATGTACCCAATTGACACAGAGATGAGATAGATATGTAGAAGAAAAGAGGTGGAGGAAATGAGGATTTTCCCTTGATATGTTGTAGGATTTTATTTATTGCATGGGTGGTATGGATATAGGATGGCTATGGATTGTCATCTTTGCAAGGTATTTCTTTCATCATTGGGCACTTTTTAGGTATTTTTTACGTTTTGAAATGTTGTAAGAAGGTACAAGCATCTAGGTATAATTAAACTGAGATGACTTGAGTATTTCTTACATGGGTTTTGATATAGCCAGTTGATACAAGCGTCTAGTCAAACTTGAATCTAGATGACCTGAGTACTTCTAGCGTTTCAACAAACAAGGGTTGCCCCTTTTCATGTTTATACCTCAGAGTCCTCAATGATCTTTTGGCGATCATGTCGTTAGACAAAAGTCATCACATTACTAAAGTTTAATCCACAAGCGGCAGACAAAGAAAAATTATGCCCCCATCATAACATCTCTAGCTTTTGGCATCCTCGAGTAGCATAGGAAGACATAATGACAAAAATTCAAGACCTTTTTAAGTTAACCTGTTGACAAAACTTCTTTGTATTATATATGTCTTTTTTCCATAATTATAGAATCAGTTTTAGTGTTTTTGGTACGGTACTCAGCTTTGTTGTTGGACAGGTTGATGTTTTGTGTCAAGACTTTTTGGGTTTTTTTGGGTAGCTTGCATTTGTTGAGGTTGTTAGTCTAGTGAAAGGTATCGCAACCCTTATTGGTATCCTCTTAGAATAGTGGCATTCAAGAATCCAAATCCGTAACTAGGTCGAGGAGTTGCCCCTATTTTTTAGACAAAGATTGACTTATTATGGGCGAGACTTCAGATAGACACGGAGAGATGGGTCCCTAAAGGATTGACCTAGTGCCTCGAGGGCTCATTGCTAAATGGCCTTGCCTACGTGACGACGCAGAGGTAGCGTAGTTCAGGGTGAACCCCAACAGACCTAAGACCTAGGCGATGGCAAAGTTGTGTGGACTCAGATAGACAGAAGGACTAGATATGGGACAGATGGGTCAGTGGAGAGGAGAGGAGTGAAGTGAAGCAAAGCCTCGAGGGTGCATTAAGAATGGCCTTGCCTACGTGATAACTTAGAGGTGACGTAGTTCATCAACAAGTCAAAGGACTAGTTCGTTACGATGGAGACAAAAGACAATGAAGTCAGAACAGATGGAGGGAGTGGTTTGTCGCAGATAGCGCCTATTTACCAGTTTTTCACCACTTGCTTTTATTTGTAAGAGCAACTAAAAATACACATGACGCCTGTTTGCTAGGTTTTCATCATGGTACCTATCCTAGGCATCTGTTTGCCAGGTTTTCCCCATAGGACGATTTTTTTTTCGGTTATTTTTCTATTTTTTTGATTTTTTTTTGTTTTGTTTTTTATCACTTTTTTAATTTTTTGGATTTTTTCAGGACTCCCTTACATTGGGGTTTTCAGGTGTAGAACTTGTGAAGGTGCATGCTATTGATAGGATCATCGAACAGTTCACCTTCAGATGTGGCCAATTGATATGCCCCCGATCCATAAGATGTGATGACGACATAGGGACCTAACCAATTGGGTTCGAACTTTCCTTTCTTTTCTCTATCTTGCTGATTTCTGGGGTTCTCTCTGAGGATGAGATCGCCAACTTGGAATACTCAGGGCTTTACCCTATGATTATAGCTTATGGACATTCATTGTTGATATGCTTTTAGATGATTAAAGGCCTGTTGCTTTCTTTCTTCGAGTAGATCCAACTCTTGAAGTCTGGTCACTTAGTATTTTTCATCAGATATGAGGCCTTTTAACGAAACTCACAAGGATGCGATCTCAACTTCAATGGGCAAGATAGCTTCAGATTCGTAGACTAGGGAGTATGGTGTTGCACCTGTGGGTGTGCGGATGCTTGTACGGTAGGCCCATAGCGCGGGATTTAGCTGAACATGCCAATTACGACCAGCATCATGGACATTCTTCATTAGGATTTTTAGTATGGTTTTATTGGATGCCTCCACCTAACCATTGCCTTGGGGGTAGTATGGGGTTGAAAAGCGGTGCTCGATATGGAATATGTCACATAGTTCCTTGACATCTTGATTTTTGAAGGGTCGTCCATTATCTGTGATAATGGATGAAGGGATACCATAGCGACAGATGATATAGTTCAAGATAAAAGAGGCAATTTGTTTACCTGTGATGTTGGCTAAGGGTAGGGCTTCAATCCACTTCGTGAAGTACTCAGTAGCAGTGATTATGAATTTATGTCCACTAGATGAAGGGGGGTGAATCTTGCCCACTAAGTCGAGTCCCCACTGACAGAAAGGCCAAGGAGTCATTAATGGTTGCAGCTCCTGCACTGGTGCATGTATCAGGTTCTTGTGGATTTGGCATTTCTTGCACTTCTTTAGGAAATGATAGGAGTCTTGTTCCATAGTCGGCCAGTAATACCCCATGCGTATGAGTTTCTTGGCTAGGGTAGAGCCACTAGAGTGGGTCCCGCATATACCATCATGTATTTCACTCAGGGTGGTTTGATTTTCCTCACTATCGAGACATCTAAGGAGAGTACCATTGAGACCTCTGCGATATAGGGTATTAGCGACAATGGCATACCGGGATGCCTGCCGGATAAAGGTTTGTTTTTGTTTATTGGAGAGATCGGGTGGGAGGGTATTCTCTTTGAGACAGGTAAATATTTTTCCATATAGGGTGGAATTTGCTCCAATAATGTGGCAAATAAGGTGGGATTCTGGGGTATCATATGCAGGACAAGATACTGGCTCTACCAAGAACTCGTAGTGTGATCGATTGTCTGGAATATCCAAGAGAGATGCGATAGTTGCCATTACGTATGCAGCTTTGTTCTCTATCCATGGTATTTGCTCAAAAGAGATCTGGTCAAAGTATACTTTGAAGTCATCTACCATCTATTTGTAAGGGATCAATTTCTCATCCTTTGTTTGGTAGTCGTCATTTACTTGATTTATGACCAACTGTGAATCACCATACACCTGTAGTTCTTTGATATTCCATTCTACTGCTAGCTTGACACTGATGACCAGGGCTTCATACTCTGCCACGTTGTTAGTGCAGGGAAATAGTAGTCTGTATGACTTTGGAATAGTGTCGCCATTAGGTGTGATTAATAAGATACCTGCCCCCGATCCATGCTGAGTGTATGAGCCGTCAAAGTACATTTTCTAGGTTGCTATATTTATGTGGAATATAGATTCATCTGGAAACTCAAGGCTCAGAGGGCTGTCATCCATTTGGGGCGCATCTGTCAGTTGATCTGCAAGCACTTGTCCTTTTTTCACTTTTCTGTCTGTATATTCAATGTTGAACTCACTGAGAAGCATGACCCATTTAGACAATCTACCTATTAGGGCTGCCTTGTTGAGTAGGTATTTCAGTGGATCAATCTTTGCTATTAATTTGATAGAGTGTGACAGCATGTAATGTCTCTGTTTTTGTGAGGCAAAGACTACAACAAGACATGCTCCTTCGATGGGTGTGTATTGTAGCTCATACCCAACAAGTGTCCGACTAATGTAGTATATGGCCTGTTCTTTCCCTTCATGGTTTTGTTGTGCAAGAAGAGCTCCTAGAGCTGTTGGTGTAGCTGAGATGTATAGTAGTAGAGGTTTACCCTGGATTGGTGGCATCAACACAGGTGGTTTCATCAGATATTCTTTTAATAGTTGAAATGCTTGCTCACATGACTCATTCCATCTAAAAGGGACATTCTTATGTAGAAGGTGGGAAAATGGGTGGCACTTGTCCACCAACTGAGAAATGAACCTTCTGATAGATTGTAGTTTTCCCTGTAGGGACCTTAGCTAAGTGAGATTCTTGGGAGGTGGAATTTCCATGATGGCCTTCACTTTAGCTGGATCGACCTCAATCCCATTTGTAGACACTATGTATCCCAGCAGCTTACCTGAGGTGAATCCAAATATGCACTTCTTTGGATTGAGGCGCACCTTGAACTGTTCTAGTCTTGTGAAGATTTTATCCAACACTTCTAGGTGTCCTTCCCTTGTAAGTGATTTTGCTAGAATGTCATCAACATAATCTTCCATTATGGTGTGCAACATGTCATGAAAGATTGTTGTCATGGCTCTCTGATATGTTGCCCCAACATTCTTCAAACCAAATGGCATGACACACCAACAGTAGGTGCCCCAAGGACATGTGAAAGCCATTTTGTGTTGGTCTTCGGGTGCAATCTTTATCTGGTTATAGCCTGAGAAACCATCCATAAGTGAAAGCATAGTGTGGCCTGTCGTGAGATCTACAATCATGTCTATGTTGGGCAAGGGGAAGTCATCTTTTGGACAAGCTTTGTTCAGGTCCCTGAAATCACTGCATATTCTAACCCTGCCATCTGGTTTAGCCACCGGTACTATATTCGAAACCCATTCAAGATAATCTATGGGCCTGATGAATCTGACATCTAGTAGTTTCTTTAGCTCTTCCCTTACCATGAGGGCCACATGTGGATGCATCTTTTTGAGTTTTTGTATGACCGGTTTAGCTCCTGGAGCTAAGGATAAATGATGCATGATAAGATTTGGATCTAGCCCTGGCATGTCATCGTACATCCAAGCAAAGTTGACTTTCTTTCTCTTGAAGAAATCTGTAAATACAGATTTTTCGTGTTCTGTGAGAGCTTTTGCCATGTGGATCATTCTGGGTTCATCTTCTGTGTTGACATTGGTAGGTTCTGCTGGTTCTATCAATATCAACTATCTCTCCTGATGTGTAAGATTGGGGAGGGGGTCAAGCCTTCCATCCTTCGGCGCCTTAGAGAGGTTTTCACCATTGGATACGTCTTTATTTTTACTTTTTTGATGATCTAACGCTGCCGTGGAGTGGTTTTCACCGTTAGATCGTTCTTTTATCTTGACATTTTTATGACTGAAAGGCTTGGCACTCTCTCCAAAATAGGACTTTTCATTGAGTTCAATAGCATAGCCAGCTCTATGGTCTCCTGCAGGTATGTGATTTCTAAGGTCAAGATAGTCGATGATGGCTTCATCATTTTTAAAGGTGTCTAGCTCAGGGGTGGTGCCTTCTAGGTCCCAGTCGATAAGTTCAGGGTGTATCAAAGGTAAGGGATCACTAGGTTGGTCTGGTTCAACGATGTTGATGGTTAGGATGGAATTTTCAATGGTATGTATGAGGTCTACGGTGGTATTCTCCATTAGTGGATCCGTCAAGGGTGGACTCATTCCTTCCTCACGATTTTCACTATCATTATCGTGCGGTACGGACTCTAGCGGCCTAGCCCTTGGACCTTGTCCCTCATTTGCGGAGGTTGGGTCATACTCATGGATAACATTGATATCTTTTTCATCACAAGATAGCTCAAAGAGGCTATCCCACTCATATTCATTAGAATCAGTTTCGCTCCCCATTTGCATTCTCTAAATTTGTTCAACTAGATTGTTAGTGGATGCTTCTGTTTGTTTGCCTTTGCTCTTGTTGGTTCTAGTGTTTCTTGATGCTCCAGTGTACCCTAGTGCTGTAGTATCCCGGGCTGTTAAGGTATGAGGTTGGATCGGTTCAGTGATGCCATCCTTTCTGGAACCAAGTGGACCGTGTCCTTCATACCCCATTCTCTGTAGTATTTGAAAGCCTTGACCATATTGTGCTATTTGCATAATGGGATGGTCATGTTGTGTTGAGGAACTACCTTCATCTTTGTATAGCCACTGTAGGATATCTTTTTCATCACTTTCATCTTCTAGGCTTCCCCATTTCACAAATGGTCCTTTCGTGGTTTTCTCTGCTTTGGATGTTCTGAAGATGGGTCTCCCATGGGATCTAGGAGATAGAGGTAGTTGTGCCAAACAGAGGGATTGGGAGGCCGTGTACTCACCCAGGCCATTATCTTTGAGTTGGAGTTTTGGTTGAGACGTTTCTGAAGAGGAAGCAAGTGTAGCTGGGTCTACACGAGATGAAGAGGTGGTAGAAGCATGGTTGGTGGGGATCACAACTTTTGGTTTGGGCTGAATAGAGTTGCAGTATTGAAAGGGGTTGGGGTCACCTTGGATGGTGATCTCTTGACCTTCATGTGGGAACTTGATACATTAATGGTATGTGGAAGGTACTGCTTTCAAAGCGTGTATCCATGGCCACCCAAGAAGAATGTTGTATGCCAGCTCCATGTCTAGGACTTGACAAGCTACATCTGTTACTAGGAGGGCCACTCTGATTGGTAGGGTAACAGTTTCGTTGGACATTCTCTCTTCCTCATCATATGCTTTGATAGTGATTTTTCTTTTCGGATCTATAGCCTTCTCTGAAAACCTCAATGTAAGGATTAGTTTTAATGTACAAATATTCAACCCAGCCCCTCCATCTATTAGAACTCTTTTGATCTTGTGTTTGTGTATAAAAGCTTCGATATGTAGGGAGGCATTATGGGGTTGTGTGATTGACATATCATCCTTCTCAGTGAATGATAGGGAATGTGGTGAGGTGATGTGACCTACCATGGTTGGGAATTGCTCTTTAGCAAGGTTTGTAGGAACGGAGGCTTCCGCTAAGGCTTTGTCAAGTATGGTCCTATGAGAAGGAGATAGATGCAGAAGTTCCAAGATGGAGATGTGTGTAGGTGTTTTGTGGAGTTGATCCATGATACTGTATTGGTTGGTCGGAGGAGCGAAGGCTCCTCTAAGGGTGACTCTATTACTACGGGTAGTTACATTGTAGTCTAGATCTCTGTTTATAGTGATTACATTGATATGTGAATCACTTTCATAGATATGGTTAACAACATAGTCATAGTTGACATTTGTGTAGTTCACGTTGTTAGAGCCACTGTTGTTTATGTTGGAAGGTCCTCCTTGCTCGTAGTTAGGAAGAGGATCCTTGAATGTTTGATGATCGCTGTTGGAGGTATGTCCCTTAATAAATATTTTGTTTTTCTCTATTAAGTCTTGGATTGTATGCTTGAGTGCAATACAATCATTTGTCTTGTGCTCCCTGTTTCAGTGGTATTCGCAGAAGTTGTTGTCGTTCCACCAATGGGGTTTGACTTTTGGTTCGTACTCTCGTGCTGGGTGAAGTGTTATGAGATTGTTGGTGATCACCTTCCGTAGGGCTGTTTCTAGTGACTCATCCAAAGGTGTGAACTTTGTCCTAGGCTGAAAGTTGGTAAACCTAGATTCAGTATTTCTTGGTTTGTTTTGTGCGGGGTTATTTTGGGGTGTTGATAGGTTGAAAATTGGCTACTTAAATGCTGCATTTTTGGCATCTACTACCTCGTCATTCACAATGTTTTTATTCTTCGTCCAAAATCTAGGTTTATCATTGTTGGTGTTGGTATTAGGAGTATCTTTATAGAGCTTGATTTAACTTTTTGTGATTAGGGCTTTCTCTATGATGAGGCCCATCTCAATGACCTTGCTAAAAGAAGTATGACATTGGATTTGGATTTGGTAGCTTAGGTCCATTTGTAGATTGTGGACGAACATTTCTAGCATTTGTCTCTCTGGTATTTGGTGAGGGCACTTGCTTGCCGGTTGTCTCCATCTCTGTAAGAAGGCGGTGAAAGACTCTCCACCTTTTTGTTTGGTGTTACAAAGGTCTAATATTGAGGCGTCATGCTCAATATTGTAAGAGAAGTGGGTGACAAATTTATCTACAAGTTCATTGACAGTTTTGATGCTGGGTGGCAGTCTAGAGAACCACTCCATGGCCTGTCCTCCTAAGCTTCGTGGGAAGAGTCACATAAGATAGGTGTCATTATGTGCGACCTCAAGGCAAGCAGCATTGAATTCTCTGATATGATCCCTAGGGTCACCCTTTCCTCGATATTTGTCAAATTTAGGTACCTCAAACTTTGAGGGGAAAGGTATCATGACCAAGGCCCTATCAAAAGGATATGGTGAAATATCCTCTAGGCTGTAATGTTTAGTCGATGCTCCCATTTTTAGGTTTGAAATTTGTTGTTGGAGAGCTTCATTTTTTTGGTTTATTAGACTTAGGGCATCCATGGAATCAGTGGTTGTTTTGTTGTTGGCTGTGGGTACTTCCTCATGTCTACTTCCCTCTGGGTCTCTTTCTTCCTTAGTTTCTTTTAGAGTCGCTACATCAAAATATTTGGGGAGCTTGACTCCTAGAGTTGCTAAGTGTAAAAAGAATTTGGTAGGGTCTTGTGCCAGTACTCCTTCTAATAGGCGTTGAAATCTTGGGTCATGCTGTGTTTGAAGGATCTCTTCCATAGAAATTTCTTCGTCATTTTCATGACTATTGAGAACATTTCTCTCTACCATTTCTAACTATTTTTATTTTTGTAATCTAGTTAAGACCATGCAAGGTGGTAAAGAAACAGGAGGGAGTGAACAAAGATTCTTGAGCAAGAAGCTAGGATGATACAAGGTTTTTAGCAACGTTCTTCTTAGATCTATGAGGTGTCAAACAAGGTGGGTATACAACAGTGATTATCAAATGTAGGGATGTTTAGAAATCTGATTACTTGATTGTTGACTGGTCTGATAATAAGCCACTAGTAGAGTTCCGAGAGAAAGGATAAGTAACCCTTGATATTGGAGACTCACTAGGTTTGTTTGAGTATTGATTGTGATCTAGAGTAACTTGGTTCTAAACTTGTAGGAATTTGGGAAGATTTGGTGAGATTTTGGATGAAGAAAAGTGGATATGGTATGGAAGAGAGGGAGAGATGGTAGATTTGCGAGGTCTAAACTAGATTTTTGAAAACTACATAGATTTGAAATAGTTTTGAACAATGTTGAAAGTATTTGCTCTTGGGAAAGTACAAGTTGACTCTCTGGTTTGGATGTGTAGAAATAGATGCGCTACCACAGAAAGCAAATGCACCAGAAGTCAGTTCAAATGTGCAACACTGGCAAAGTTTCAGATACGCCACAACATATGTTAAATGCGCCAAATGTCAGGATAAATGTGCAATACTGGTAAATGCGCCAGATGTCGGGTTAAATGCGCAATAAGTCGAGTCAAATGCGCAATACTGGTAAATGCGCCACAATAGATGTTAAATGTGCCAAACGTCATGGCAAATGCGCAATTTTGGCTTTTTGCCTTGTTTTCTCAGAATTTTGGAAAAAATTTGCAATGTCTTCAGGTTTTTGGTTTGAAAAATTGGTGTTTATGATAATTCTGATGTTTAATTATGGAAAAAACACAGCAAACACATAGAAGTTTTCCATGATTTTTATCTTTTTATATATTATTTTTATTTTTATTTTTATTTTTTTGGACTATTTTGACTCAAAACAAGTACAACCTAGGCTGGATATGACAATATTCATTGAATCCTCTAGTTGTGCCACTCAAAGCGTGTAGTTCCAGGATCTGGTAGCACCGGCTCCCCTCCACGGCACTCACTTCTCACACATACTAGATCCAGGTTTCCTTAAGCTAATACCCCCACCAAACTTTAGGATTGTCCCTGCTACCTCTACTAAGAGTCACTTGAATCGAGGCCACTTCAAGGGCTCCACCCTTTGCATCAACAAATAGGGGTTTTTGGCTTGCTACACAATTGGTTCTTAGTCAGGGCAATCGTTCGAGTGGTTACACGTGTGGCGGCACTACTCTCCGTTATGGAGTCTCCAGCCTCAAAGGGTTGCACCTTAGAGAGTTTTGGGGGAGGTTGGCCATTGGTGTAACGCAGCAGCACTCGTTGCTTGAGATTTTCACCTCAAGCACAATTTATTTTAAGTGGCTTGGTAGGGCTTGGCTTTAGCCTGTTACCACTCAGGGTCATTCCCACTTAGACAGGCATGCATCCAAGGGCAGGCCCCCTTAAAGGTTAAACAAATAGAATGACAAGTCTGGCACTTTGATCACCTAGTTAAGGGGAGAGCATAAGCCTATTGTCATTCACAAGCACAGAATACACTGATTAATCCAACCTAGTTAAAAGTGGAAAAACTAAATGGGCTATTCTACTTGTGCACTCACATGATTTGTTAACTTGGAAGTGATTAAGCCATAGCAATGTTCATTTTCCTATTTGTAAAGATAGCATTGATCTAACTAGGAAAATAATCAACAATGCAAAGATAGCAAATAGATCCGATTACTTTCTCCCTAGTTATGAGCTATGTGGAAGTTGTATGTGATGCACTTGGTTACTTTTCCCTTAGTTAGTCTAGTGAACTAGGCAAATGCATCTAAATGATTTAATCTAGCCACTAACCCTGCAAAAATGACCGTTAGCTCAAACACCCCAAAATCGAAAGATCCCCCAAAAATAGAAAGTAAAATCAGATGCATCGCACTGCAGTCTGAATGCGCATAAACAGAGGTTGCATGCGGCGTTTCTACATATGCGCAAAACCAGAGGGTAAATGCGCCAGAACAAGAGGCATATGTGCAATACTGACAAATGCGGTGTTTTACAGAGTAAATGCGTTGAAAGATAGAGTATATGTACGACTAGAACACAGGCGCCGAAACAGAAGTTATATGCGCCATTCCGGAGGTCAAATGCATCGTAGTATGGATGCGGCGTATCAGGAGGCAAATGTGTCATTCTGAGAGTTAGGTGTGCCATAGTATGGATGTGGTGAATTAGGAGGCAAATGCGTCATTCTGAGAGTCAGATGCGTCAAGGTTTTGATTGCGGTGTAACAGAAGTCAAATGCATCGAAACAGAGGTCATATGCGCTGAAGTTTTGAATGCGGCATAACAGAAGTCAAATGCGTCAGATTAGGGGTTATATGCACCAAAATACTATTAAAATCTGCACGACACCTGCACTATTTTATCTACAATAAAACTCAGATTTGGATTAGAAAAAAGGGCAAGTACCCCATGGTGGGCACCAAAATGTGAAGGGGAAACGTGATTATTGTCAAATCAATGAAAAAACAACCCTATACATCTATGAAATGTGAAAGTACAAGATTGATTAAAGCAAAAACTAAGAACAATACTTACAACCTTTTACCTATCTTCTTCCATAGTTCGCCTATCAACTCTTGATCTTGATGAATGCTAAGCCCTCAGAAGCATAAACTCCCTTGCTTGTTGAAGATGACAAGAGAAGAATGGCTATGATTGCTTGTTGTGTTGAAGAATGAGCTTCAACACCATGATAATGGAGGATACTTGAAATGATATGAAGAAGAGAAGAAATTTGGGTATAGTTATTTTGCAAAAATGAAGTTCCTCCCTAATGGCTTAGAAGAGGGTCTTATTTATAGATTTTCTAGAAAGAGAGTGGAGGGTGAGGATCAAAAGATGAGATCAATGGCTCTCATTATTTGTGAATTTTAAATTCATAGTGGATGAATTAAAAATTTATTTTTGAGAAGAGTGGGTTATGACAATTGAATTTTTAATTCAATTAGTGGAGGACAAAAAATGAATTTAAGATTCATTTTTGGTGAGTGGGGGACAACTGAATTTTCAATTCAATTAGTGGAGGACAATTGAATTTTTAATTCAATTAGTGGAAGACAATTAAATTTTTAATTCAATTAGTGGAAGACAATTGAATTAAAGATTTATTTTTAGATAATAGAGGATATTAGCTAATTAAATATTAAGAATATTTAATTATATGTGCAACATGGTGAGGTGGAAGAAATGAGGTGGATTGATGAGGTGGATTTTGTGAGGTGGATTTGGGACTTAGGACATTAGAAGAATTTAGGGAATTTAATTGAATGATGTAGGATTATTAGACATTAGAAGAATTTAGGGAATTTTTTTTTTTAATGCGCCTGGTAAACTTTTTAACGTGACCGGTGACGCTGGTGCGACACGCCCTCCGGCTCCACGCGAATGCTTTTACCCGGAGCAATGAACCGGTTAGGCCACAACATGGGGGACCTCATCCCCTAGTAAGAACACTTCAAACCCACGAGCTCGTTGGCCCAACAAAGGCATAAAGCCTTGCGAGCTCATTGGCCCAGCGGGGGTTTGAACTCTGGTGGCCGCCACTACAACCAAGCGACTTAACCACCGAACCATGCCGTCATCGATAGAAGAATTTATGGAATTTAATTAAATAAAATAATTTTATTTAATTATGGGATAATGAACCAATCAAATAAATTTATAACATTTATTTAATTGACAGAAGAAAATAAGAATTAAGATAAATATTCAAATATTTACTTAATTCAACATGAGCCAATTTTAGGTGTATACAGTATGTATGAACTAGTTTAGGATAGAAATGAGTCTTCAAGGCATATATAATGCAGGCATCATCATAAGCTTACGCTCCTTGGTTGATAATTCAATGTAGGCATGCAATGATAGAGTGGACTGTTCATATAGGTTTACCTCTAAATTTTGTTAAGTCTACAATGCATTAGTTTTCCTCTACATTTTTGGCACCATTGCCAGTGATGGTGCTATCTTCATAGTCTCATTAGTTTTATATGCTTTCATATTTTAAATCTTGATTTCAACATTAGACTTGATAAATTCACTTTTCAGGAAATATTAGATATTCTACTAACATTGTGCAGGACCGCTGAAACATAAAGCTCAAATTGCTATATGCAAAGGTAGAGAGATCACCAAGGTAGATTCCTCCCTTTGACTTCTCAGGATAACAAGGACACAACTGACTTTATCAATTATATAGTAGAAAGTGTTGAAGAAGAGTTTCCTCTTGCATCTTCATCAACACTATCTACATCTCCATCAGCTTCCTCCACGGCTATAGAAGGGACTTTTAGAACCATGGGAGATGCTGCAGTAGATGATCCTCTAGGACAAGAAACATTTGAATTCCCTATCCCAGACCAAGCACAGGCTACTACTCTAAAAAATATACCACCTTCTACATTACCTGTTTTCTACGGCTTGGTGACTGAAGATCCTGACAATTTCCTACTTGAGTTTGATGTCTTGTGTAGGAGTTATGACTACACCACTAATCCTTATAGACTCAAGTTGTTCCCTACCACACTAAAAGATGCTTCTTTAAGATGGTTTATGGGGTTGGGGAAAGATGTCATTCCAGACCGGGATACCATGAAGACAAAGTTCCTAGCAAAATACAAAGACTATTGCAGAGGACATGATAGGAGGAGAGATGACATCTTTAGGATGTCACAGAAAGAGGATGAGCCACTAGAGGACTATGTGGAAAGATTCTCATTTGCCTTGAAGAAAAACCCTCAAAATAGATTGTCTGAAGAATCACTGAAGCTGGTCTTCTTGAGGGGGGTTAATGATGACTGCATGGATGCCCTCAATCTTATTGGAACTAGGGACATACCTCAACTTCCTTTTGAGGATGTTTGCAAGGCTTTCAAAAATGATTCTAGAACCTTTTCTAGAAAACCAAGGGGAGAAAGAGAAGCCATTATAGACAAGGCAACCAATTGAGTTTCCAAAGTGGAGATTAGTAACCTACTGAGAAACATGAAAGAGGACATTATTAGCCATATGGCTACTCAGCTAGACACTCTTCACATCAAGAAGAAACAAGAAGAGGCAAATGTGATGCTTACTGAATATTGCCCTAGTTACAGACAGAGGAAGGCCAATTGCAAATGCAAAACGGTGGCTAGTATCCAACAAGAAAAGATTGAACGACCAGAATTACAACCATTTGAAGGAGAGGATGGACAACTGTTCTTCATTGCTCAGAGGAGACCATGGTAGCAAAGACAAGGTATGCCCTCTGATCCACTTAATTACAATTCCCCCTTTCCTGCTGCAAACCAAAATTTTTCTGCTTGGAATACTTAGTAATGGCCTGGCAATCCAAATGCATGGAAAAACCCATAATGGCAAAATCCACAATGGGCTACCCCATAAATCAGTTGAAGTCAACAACAACCAAATCCATGGCCTCAACAAAATTTCTAAAGTCCTAAATATAACCCCCAGTGGCCTAATCAGCAGCAACAATTGCAGCCTCAATGGAACAAGGGCAAACAATGGTAGCAAAATGCACAATTTTAGTAACCTATGATTCCATCTCAGCCACAACAACTAGCCATAATGCCGCCATCAACACCTCAGAATCCACCTCCTAGACCTACCCAAATCCCTGCCCAACCTGTACCTAACCCTAACAACAAGCCTGTCTAGTAGGCTTAAACTAACGAGGTAATACAATATCCCACCAATGGGGTGGAAGTGAGTAATGTTCATCTTAGATTAGGGAAGCAACTTGTAGGGCCTTCATCTCCCCAAATTACAGAGCTTAAAGATGAAGAACCCATTGAAGAAGCCCTAGATAAACCACCTTTAGAACTTGAATCAACCTAAGATGCCCAAATGACCTTGCAATAGAAGCCTCCTCCTTTCCCTGAGTGCTTAGCCATACAGAAGCAAACAACCCAAACTGATACTATCCTTCTCAACTAGCTCAAAGATATAAGCATCAAGATTCCCTTAATCCAATCCATCAAGGATATTCCTATCTACACCAAAACTATTAGGGATCTTTTCATAAAGAAGCCAGGAAGGAGAAGAATAGACCCTCAGACAGTGCATGTTTTAGATAGTCTTGCTGATATATTGTTGGGTAATATAATTGTTCCCAAAAATACAAATACAAGTAGTCCAGTGGTGGATGTCAACATCAATGGGACTCTGATTAAGAATACCTTGATAGATTTAGGTGTTACAATTAATGTCATGACCAAGGAGATAATGTAGACACTCCAATTGAACAACCTTAGGCCTACTCAAACAATTTTGCAATTAGCTAATAGGTCTACAGTCAAACCTGAAGGATTCATAGAAGATTTGGTCATTGCATTAGATTCTTGGGAATACCTTGTTGATTTTATAGTATTGCAGCCAAAGGTTAATCTTGCTAGTTATCCTCTTATCCTAGGAAGACCATGTCTTGCCACTATTGATGCATTTATAGGTTGCAGGACCGGTAACATGATCATCTCCAATGGGACCGTGACCAAGAAGTTGGTTTTATATCCACCAGCCCAGCCATACCATGAGCTTGAGTAGACTATTTAGCCTAGCCTGGAGGATGAGGACACCTATTCCCTACAAACCCTAATGACTATTGAATGCAACCCTTTATTGAATATTCTAGATGAAGATGAATTAATTGCTCATGTTATACAAGATAATTGTGGGAGGCACCCACAGCAGCAAGACTGCCTATCTTTCTTACAAGACCCTTTGAGCAGCCTAATACCCAATAGTTCCTTAGAGGAGGTATCCCAAATATTTCATGCTTTATTATCCCAGTAGTGTTTACCAATATTACCCAGCCTTGAATTGTCTTCTATGCAATAACTGTCCAAACAATTAGAAATCAAGCTAGGTAAGATGTTGAATATTAACAATACATTGACTAATGAACAACAACAATCCCTACATGAAATATTGCAAACACACTCAGCAGCATTTACCTAGGATTACAGTGACATGAAAGGCATTGATCCTGCCTTATGCATGCACAAAATATATATTGATGATGGCTATAGACCCATCAGGCAGCAACATAGGCACATGAACCCTACCTTGAGAGAGATTATGAAAGATCAACTTCAAAAGCTTCTGGATGCAGGCTTTATATACCCCATTTCAGATAGTGAATGGGTTTCACCATTGGTCATAGTGCCCAAGAAAGGTGGCAAGTGGAGAGTTTGTGTCGATTACAGGGAACTGAATACTGCTACTAGGAAGGATCACTTTCCATTGCCATTTATTGACCAAGTTCTTGACTCTTTAGTGGGCAAGAAATATTTTTCCTTTCTTGATGGTTTTAGTGGCTATAACCAAATTAAGATTGCTCTAGAGGATCAGGATAACACAATGTTTACTTTCCCTTGGGGGACATATGCATACTCTATCTTACCCTTTGGTTTGTGCAATGCTCTAGCTACATTTCAAAGAGTAGTCCTTAGTATTTTATCTGATTTTGCCCATGATAGCATGGAGACTTATGTGGATGACTTCACCACATATGGTGATACATATGATGAAGCTTTACACAACTTGGAGAAAGTGTTGAAAAGATGCATAGAGCACAACCTCTCTTTGAGTAATGAAAAGTGTTTCTTGATGATGACACAAGGAGTAGTCTTGGGACATTTCATCTCCAGTGCAGGAATATGAGTGGACCCAAAGAAGATTGAAGTTATTTCCATCCTTCCCATTCCACATAAACAAACGGATTTAAGGGGCTTCCTAGGACATGCATGATATTATAGGAGATTCATTTAGGATTTTAGCAAGATTGGTGCACCCATGTTTACTCTGCTGACCAAGGATAGTGAATTTGCATGGACATTAGATTGTCAGATTTCATTTGAAAAGCTAAAAACATCATTGACACAAGCCCCTATTCTCAGAGGTCTGAATTGGTCACTGCCTTTTCACATCCATACAGATGCATCAGATTTTTCCATTGGGGCAGTCCTCGACCAACAAGAAGGAACCAAAAAATATGTCATATACTATGTAAGAAATCTGCAAGGAGCTGAGTTAAACTACACTGTGACAGAGAAAGAGATGTTGGCAGTTGTTTATGCAATTAACAAATTTAGGCACTATATAACGAGTTACAAGGTATTCATACATACAGATCATGCAACCATCAGATATTTGATAAATAAGACAATAGTGGGTGGCAGACTTGTAAGATGGTTATTGTTACTACAGGAGTTTGATATTACAATTGTTGACAAACCAGGCAAGGCTAATGTCATTGTTGATTTTCTGTCTAGACTACCTGCCCAACCTTCAGAAGGAGTGGTTGATGATTCTTTTCCTGATGAGCATCTGCTTGCTCTCACTATACACACTCCATGGTATGCAGATATAGCCAATTATTTGGTTATAGGGTAGATTCCAAGATACTTCTCTCCAAGGGAGAAGAGGCAGTTAGTTCACAAATGTTTCTCTTACTCTTGGATTTATGGATTCCTATTTTACACTGGCCCAGACAATATTTTGAGAAGATGTATTAGAGAGGGTGAAGTGTTTGATATAATAAAGGCCTACCATGATAAACCTTGTGGGGGACATTTTGTATCTAAGAGGATAGCCTTCAAGATACTAACAACAAGGTATTACTGGCCAACACTTCATAAAGATTATATCAAGTACACTAGGAGCTGTGATAGATGTCAGAGAATGGGGAGGCCTACAAGAAGTGATGAGATGCCATTTGCAGCCTCAGATCTCATTGGCTCCTTTTGACAAGTGGGGATTGTATTTTTTGGGTCCTATCTCTCCTACATCCAACAACAAAGAATATATCCTGGTATGTACTAATTACTTAACTAAATGGGTTGAAGTGAAGGCATTACAGTTTGCCAGAGATGGCAATGTGGCAAAATTCTTGTATTGGGACATTTTCACTAGGTATGGTGTGCCAAGGGAGATAGTAACTGATCAAGGACCATAATTTACATCTGATTTAATCACCAAATTGGTTGAGGAATATCAAATTAGACATAATAAATCCACTCCCTACCATCCTCAAGCCAATAGTCAGGTGGAAGTTACAAATAGGGAGATTGAGAACATCTTGACAAAGACAGTGCAGCTTCATAGAAGAGATTGGGTTTTTAGGCTCCCAGAAGCTGTTTGGGCATACAAAATAGCTTGTAATACAACTACATGGTTTACATCTTATGAGTTGGTCTATGGCAAGACAACAGTCCTATCTATTGAATTTGAACACAAAACCTTGAGGACAACAATGGAACTAGGAATGGATTAGACCACAGCACAACATGATAGGATACAACATTTGAATGCTTTGGATGAAATCCGATTGGAGGATATTCATCACACAGAGGTCATATAGAAACAAAGAGCAAAATGGCATGACAAGCACATCAAGACAAAGGAATTCACTGCAGGTGATTGTGCACTCCTTTATGATTCAAGATTTAAAGACTTCAAGGGAAAGCTTTAGTCACATTGGTTAGGACCATATGAGATCAAGAAAGTCTTTCCTAATGGGGCAGTTCAATTGCAGACTATTGATGCAATTTGGTTTTCACTACTAGTAAATGGGCACAGGCTAAAATTGTATAAAAAGCCACTTCAGAAGGATGACTTTCTTGTGTCTCTAGCTACTCAATATGGTACTCTTGACACTCCTGATGACGATGATGTGACACCAAATGATACACCTTTAGATACTGATCCACCAGCACTGTCTAGTGATGTGGAGGTTGAGTTGCAATACTCAACCCCTGTTGCTAAATCCTAATTTTTATGCTTTATAAATCACCTGCACACACTACACATTGTACATGATGACCATAGTCACTTTCAGAGGGACTTATTTTTCACACGCCATAGGGACTTGTTGCAGTTGGGCCCTGGTTTACTATTTCTGAACATATTCAGTAGGGACATGTGTTGTGCCTGTAGCAACAAGTGTTTGTGAAGCTTTTCAACCATTTGGCACGTATTTCATCCTTCTTCCCGTGCATTTCCATACTTCTCCACATGCTTCCATCACCTTCAATAATCCAATGGTTGTGGCATGTTTGTTTGACTTGTATTAACCGGCCATTACACCACCTATTGCGGTCTGTCTAATCGAATAAATCCTGACATACCTGCCACCCTTCCATCTACTCTATGCATATCACTCTGCTCATGCCAAATGAATGCCAATGTATTGATCTGCTTTTCCAAGGTGAACCACTCCATGCTCTCCATAACTAATGCACATAAGGTAACCTTTTAATGATTATCTTAAAATTTCTATTTATATTCATTATTACTAAGTGTTTATCTTATGCATGTAGCAATATATCACCCTTTTCATGCAATCATTACTCTTTCATCCCTGCACATTCATTCATGAAGTATGGTCACTTCACCTTTCAGTTGGGGGGAGGGGTATATGGTCATTTTTATTTTTTTTAATTTTTCCATCAATCAAATTTTCTTTAAGCTACTGTCAAGGTTTTCCCATGTCATTTTCCATGATAGTCGACCTGCCCTGAATTGTGAGCTTGTTATTTCCCTGTGAGTGAGCTAAATTTCAAATTTTTACTAACAAAGCAATCTAAAAGCTACAGTTGGGGGGTGAAAGAATTGACGAGTAGTTTTCTGAGGTGGTAAAATTAAAATTAGGTAGAATTAGGCAGAATTGAGAAGAGATAAGAGTGCAAAATACAGGTGCAATGGGGGATGATGTAATCAAAAAAGAACCATCGGTGCATACGGAGATATTGGAAGATGTATTGGTTCTCCCACTCTTTACTAAAGTGGGGGTGGTTAGACTATTTTCTAAAGTTAACAGAGTATGACAATGATATGTCAAGGGATTTTGCAGCAACTCTGCAGTATGACGAAGTGAAAGTGAGGGGATTAGTTGTGGATGCTTCCAAAATAGCTATTGCCCAAGTCACCAGATTACCATGAATAGGGTTCGAGTATCTAGCTCATGCTTATGCAGCAGCAGTGATGGAGGAATTTTGTGAGTGTAGTGAGAACTTGGATTCAACCACTCAAGGTACAAAAATATTATCCCTTCCTTTCTTCTGGGGGAAATGTTCTTTCTATATTGTCAAATATATCACTTGTGATGGTAGACATAACCTATTGTATAATGTACACTTTAAATTGTTGAATCACCTGCGCCATGACAAACTAGTTAGTGTTCCCAATTATTTCTACAATATGTTGAAGAGAATGTCATTTGAGTTTTAGAAAAGACAAACAGAGACTACATTGGATCATCATTGTTTGGTATCTCTATTGGTTAAAAGAAGTTTGAGAATCCAACATCCACAAGTTAGCTGGGATGCTTTTAAACAATGCAAGGATATTTCAGAACTACTGGAAGTAGATGAACCTCAACAGGAGCTAGAGTTAGAAGCTAAACCTAATGTTGAACCAGAGGATGAACCTAAAGTTGAGCCTGAATGAGAAGAGCTGTAGGAAGAAATTCCTCTAGAAACTAGGCTGGTGACAGTAGAAGAAACCTCAATTCCTAACCCTAAACCTAAGAAGGAAACGATGAGAAGTGATGCTTCTACTTCTTCTAAGAAGAAGAATAGTAAGAAGAAAGTAGAGAAGCATAAGGGTATTGAGAAAGAGAAGGGTGCAGGGGAGAGGAAAAAGAGGAGAAGTCAGAATAAAAGAAAAAGTGAGGATAAGCTAGAAACTGCCACACCTAGGCATTTAGGAAGGCTGAGGAGATAGAATGTAAGAAAACGAGTTGATGAGGAACAAGGGGAAGCATAAAAGAAAGAAGCATAGCAACAACAAGATCCAACATTGTTGGACACAGCTTCAGAGAAGGAAGGAAATGTCCATGGGAATACTCCTACTGATGCCAGTATACCTGCCAAATGAAGAAGGTATGTTTCTTCATCCTCTAGTTCTGAGTCAGAGGACATTTTCATTGCAAGAAAAATGAGAAAACCAATTCCTGGCAACCCTATTAGAGGAATTTTTAATGTTACTGAAAATAAGGATGAAGGTTTTGATGTTGAACAAGAAAAAGAGTTGTTAGAAGATAGAAATATGAGGCAAGAACTTTAGGAATCCCTTAATAGAATCAAACAATTAGAAGAACAAGTTAAACAGTATGATGAAAAGGATAGGGAGAAAGAGATAAGAATAAAAGAATTAGAGGAGAAAATTCAGACATATGGTCATGGCTCTAACATGGATCTCTTAGCACAAGTGATTAAGAGTAAAATGGAAAATGAGGAAAAGAAGCTCCAATCCTGTAACCTCCTGTAATAAGATCTCCAACATGCCTCACTATTCTATCTATGGGTTTTGAATTGATAAAGTTCAATGATGAATTCAAGCAAGAAAAAAGAAAAATGGGAGAAGGAGAAACAAATTCTTAATACATCATTAGAAAGTAGAAATGTTGAGTTAAAAAGGGTGGAAAGGAAGCTAACAGAAGTAGTTGACAGGGCAATTCAAATCATAGAATGTAGATCTCCACCAAAAATTTATACCTTATTTCTCAAAGAAAAGTTTCTTAGTTTTCAATTCAATAGATTCATCAATGATCAGTCCATTTCTATCTATTCAAGGCATGAATTTTTCTAGTTATTTGAACGAGTCAGTTTGGAAGAATAAGATCAGTTGTGTGAATATTGTTTGCATAATTATTTGATGGAAGAAGATATTGAATGGAATCACTTGATCTACGCTAGCGATCTTCAAGTCAGAGCACTGATGTCTTACCTCAAAAATGAGCATCTTAGAGGGGAGCTAATGGATAAATATGAGGAACAAGAAAAGAAAGTGCCACTATAGATTAGGAAAGAAGCCTTAGATCCTGAAGTAATCCTAACCCAATGGCTAACACTACTTACTCATAAGGGTCTAGGTAAGGTAATTATAGATTTAAGACTCAGGGATTATAGAAGAATACAGTGGTTGGTAGTATCTATCATTTAGAATTGTAGGAGGTATGTGCAGAATAGATGGGTTAGTTTGACCCTAGAGTTGCAGAAGAAAGAGCCTCATTCTCTCCACAACTTTATGAATATGTTTGAGAGGTTGCGTAGCTATATCCAGATCTTAGAGCAAAAAGGAGTGGAATGGCTACCCCTTACTTATCACCCTCCTATTATTCTTTATCTAGTACCACACTAGGTAGGAGGAAGTGGTGATGAGTGCAGGTGTGTTGAATCAATCAGGATGGAGAAACTTGCATGCTACAATGGTTTTTATCTCAAACAGGGAAAGGGGGTCAGAGAAGATATAGATCTGAGGTAGATAACTTTGCATTATAACCTTTTCCCCTAGATGTTTTATTGAAAATTTTGCTTGAGGACAAGCAAAAGTCTAAGTTGGGGGGAGATGATGGGTTCAAATGTTGACTTCTTTTTATGCTATTTCTTATCCTTCGAGACTTTATACCTATGATATTTCAGATACTTTTCTAAGACATTACTACTATAATATGCTATCTTTTATATATATTTTGCAAACCTTGAACCTAATTTACCAATATGAAACATGGTGATAATATTTGTCAATTGCATGAGTTAGACATAAATATGTATGTATCTGAATGAGATTTTATAGATTAATTATGAAGGTTATTTTGTATGCATATGTTTTATGGATTAACCCTATGCAACAACAAGTTGGAAGCATTAAGGAGAGGAGAATTTGCAACACACTGCAAAATAGAGCATTGAAGGAAGCCACATTTAAGTGCCAACTGAAGCTAAATGTGATCATCATGGAAGAATAAATACAAGAAAAGAAGAAGACTTGTTCTAGGATTCTAATCACAACTTATGTGTTTTCATTCATGAGCTAGTGTGTAGGAACTTTTGTTTGAGCAGGACTCTACTTCCTTTGTTCCAGTTAGAATAATAAATTGATCTCAAACCTATACCATGATATCTAGGGATGAATTGATGATCAAGTTAGTTGGTAGTTACATTGTACTCTCCCATTTCTACATAAGTTAGGAGGGATGAGTTCGATGGTAAGTTAGTTTTTCTTTCCAAGATAATTTAATTTACAGTTGCTCAATAGTTACTCTGCTTTTATGTTGGAAGATACAAACATGTTTTATTGAATACAATCTGAGAAGATTTTGCTTTGATATGAAGTGAATACAACTATGTGTTATGAGAATATGAAGTAAATTTAGTTTCTAGATTAAGTGAGAATAGTTCCCTGAGATGGCCACTCAAGGTACTAACCCTCACTTCGTATATTTCCTTATTTATTTATGCATCTCTACTTAGAACTAGTTCATGTTATTTCATAAAGTTGCATTTTGGAATGAGTAAGATATCTTGATTGCTATTTCTAGTAGTTGTGATTCTTGAATAGATTGTATATTTTAAGTCCTTCGAAGGTTAGTGTCAATTCTTTTATCATTCTATGTATTTTGAGTTAATTTTGTAACTCCCTATTGAATATAGTTATCTTTAGCTTGTGCTGCAGGTACCCATAGCCACTGGGTTCTATAGTCATTTTTACTATTTTTGTATTTCTAAGAATTCTAGCCAAATAGAATATTCTGAATAGGTCTGAATATGTATGTATGAACTAGTTTAGGATAGAAATGAATCTTGAAGGCATATATAATGTAGGCATCATCATAAGCTTACGCTCCCTGGTTGATAATTCAATGTAGGAATGCAATGATAGAGTAGACTATTCAGATAGGTTTACCCCTGAATTTTGTTAAGTCTACAATGCATTAGTTTTCCTCTACACATGCAAAGTTCTAGAGTGCACATTTCTTCTGGAAGACAAGAGACATTGCAATCCAATTCTAATTTAGAATCTAGAGGTGATGGAGAAAAACCAAAGGAAGTTCTAAATTTGAAATCAACCTGTGAATTGGATAGCCTCCCCTTGCCTGCTTTGAAAAAGAAAAATACCCCTGCTAAAACTGCACCTGTGGTTTCTGATTCTATTTTTGAACAAATTATTGATGATGGTTCATTTCCCCCATTCATTGAAATTTCCTCCTCCTACTACTGAGGAAGTATCCATTTCTATTTCTATTGATAATCAGGTTAAAATTGTTTCAAGCAATGTAAATACTGGTATAGTGTCATCTTCACCAAGATGGTTAAAGAAAGTTGTGGATAAGAAGAGAAAGGTTGTGCCTACAATAGCAGTTGAGGTGGATACAGTTGCCAAATTGCTGCAAGCCACATCCTAGCCCAAGAAGGCCAAAAGAATGTCTAGAATGATAAATGACACTACCTCCGGTCATCAAATGTTAGAGATTGCTGACCCCATGAAAGATCTAAATGAGAACATGAGATAATTGAAGTAGATTACAAGATAAGTCATATAGACTTGGGTCCTTCTACTCTAGAGGGAGATGCCTGTCACGCCAATTATTTTGTAAGTGCTTTGATTAAGAGAGGCAAGGAGGAGAGGAAAGAGAACATAAAACTTCAATCTCAAGTTTTATCTTTGAGCAGTTTTATCCAATCTATTGTGACACCCACGTCTCAAGATACATCTAGTTCAGAAGTTGTAGGAGTAAATGCAAGCACCGTGTAACAAATAAAAAAGAATCTAAATTTTGCTAAGGCTGTTACTGAATGGGTAGAAAAATTATCCTATGAAATTTTATTCTTCTTGATCAGGGCAACACAGTGTTACACTCAGGTACATAATAAAAGAAAAGAGTTAATCAATAAACTTCAGCAGGTAAGGAAAGAACAAGGTAGCACTTATGTACTCTCAAAAGAGGTTTATGAACTAGTATCCCTAGATCCTATAACACTTGTAAAAGAAAATTTGGCTAGTGATCCCCGTGAAATTGTTTCGTCCTAGGCTGACTCATTGGATTGGAAATTGAGCATGTATGACAATCTCATTGAACAAATTAATCAAGCTTTGCGTGAATACCTTGAGGTAATGGTTGGGATTTAGAATGATTGTAGAGCATTGGATGTAAATATTCTAGATGAGTTTGGAGAAAACTTGCAAGATCCTAAAGAAATTACAAAGGAAGCTAAAGATATTCTTTGCAAGGAACTCACAGATCCTGACATTATCAATGGGGAATCACTTGGAAAAATGGGCCTTATGCAAGTTTACCTTAATGATTTCAAGAATAGAAGTGATGATATTTAGGAAACTATAGCTGGGATAAGTAAAACATTGGCAAGATTCAGAACCAGGTTACAGATTGCTACAACTCCAGGAAGCAAGAACATCATTGCTATCATAACTAAGTATTAGGAATATAGGTTAAGAATGAAGTGTGAGAAAAGATGGAAAAAGATCAAGGTGTGGAGAGTGTCAAAGACCCAAAGGAAAGCAAACGAGTGGAAAATTAGACTTTATCTCTTTTATGCATTTTTGAATATTTGGATCAAAGACTTTTTTTAAAAACTTAATTATTTTAAAAATGGTTGTTTTCAACAAATCATTCTATTTCTTAAAGGTAGTTATTATGTGGACATTATAAATATATGTAGTCAGGACATAGTGTGGATCTTCTTTTTGGGCAAACTTTGTTTTACTCATTAAGTTAGATATTTTTGATATGTTTTGATTTCAGTCTTCTTCAATATAGAAAGAGAAATATTGTTGGGTGTTCGAGATGATATAGTCTTTGTGCTGTGCTGTTTGAAATATCATTCTTCATATGTTGAATGTGTTATGAGTGGTTTCTTTATTTATGTTGGAGAATTAGATGTTCATTAACTTCATTACTGTGAATGTTTATCATTGAATGAATATGTCATGGTGATGGAAATTTAAATTTTTTTCTCAGTCGGTTATAATTCAATGTTTGAAGTCTTTGAACTTCTTTATTTTCAGTCATTCTATAAGTGTAAATTTTCCTTTCAAAGATTTTTGGTCAAAAGCATTACCTTTCCCTTGCTTTCTAGTTAAAAGCAACACGTAGTTTAATTCATTGTGTATCATTCGAAGGTAGCTGCCACCTTGTAAAATAAGCAGAGAGTTGGTTATAAAACATCATTGTAACTGACTCAACTGTGGTTACATTTGTCATTGTTTGGGCGAGAGAATATAGAGTTGAATGACAAATCTATAAACCAAAAGATTTTGGCTACTCTACTGGGGAAAAGAAGAAAAACTATTGTCAGATATGTGTTGTGAGTTGCTTTAATGGTTCTTCAAAGACGTAATGCTCCAATCCTTCAGCCTAACATAGATTAGCTTGTAGGCGATCAGGAAGATATTGTTATAGACTTAAGATTGCTTGCTTGACAACATAGAAGAACCAACTTGCAATATAACCAAGTTAATGAAGTATTATAAGAAGAAGAAGAACTTGGGGAAATCATAAGAGATAATGCCAGGCATTTTGGTAACACCCAAGAAATCATCTTTGTTGAGGCTGTAGTACCTATGCCACGAAGAGAGTTTTTCCTATTCAAGCACTTCCCAACAACATACGTGGGAATCAAGTGGCTAATCAAAGAAACTAGTTGAATAATCAGAAAAATCTTCCATGAATTAACCAGTAAGTGAATTTGGCGACTCTGTAATTTAAAGCTTTCAATTGTTTAAATCTGGCTTCTAAAAGGTACACTAGAGGAGATAGAAAGAAAGGGATTTGGGACGAAGATTTTGAATTATTAGAAGCTCTGTAAATTTCTCTTCTTTCCCACTTAACCAAAAGGTTAATTCTATCAGTAGACGTCCATCCCCTCCTCCTAATCAAAGCACTGTAAATACTTCAGTCGCATCTTGTCAAGCCCTTCTTTTACACGGGGTTACTCTCCCTTTACAAGTAAATTTTCCTATTCATAATCCTCTTATCATGCTCAACCTCCACCTATCCCATGGGGGGCCACCATAGGTCCACTTAACTTAGGAGCCCAGCTACATGACCTACCCAAAGGCTTAGGGAAAATTATACCTAAGTTTAGAGGAGATGGAAAGGTTACTCCAGATGAACATATGCAAGCCTTCTTTGATGCTTCTTCCATCCTTGTACAACATGAAGATGTTGCTATAAGGCTTTTTGTAGAATCTTTAACTGATGCTGCCATTGATTATTTTTACCATGTTCCAAATGGTTCAATTAATAATTGGGTGTTACCCTCTCATATTTTTGTCGTTGATGACAAATACACCAACTCTCATGTTTGTGGCACAGTGACAGTTGTATCTGTATCATGACAGTTAACATTTGGTTGACTTGGTATTCATGATGTTATTCATCTGACATTAGAATCGTGTTTAGCATTTGATGCATGAACTCATGTTCTTGATGATCTTCTTGTTAATGCTCATAATGTTGTTCACTTGGAGAGACATCAAACATGTTGGTTGTGGCATTTACTATGCTCTACAAGCAGTTGGTATTTGGCTTGTAATGTTGATAGAGGTTATTGGTTCTATATTGTAATGGTAATGGTAATGGTGTGATACTATGATGGTATTTGGCTTGTAATGTTGACAAAGGTTATTGGTTCTATATGGTAATGGTAATGGTGTGACACTATGATGACAATCACATGCTCTGATGTTATGAACAATGGGCACATACAATTGACACATGCTTGGCACTCCTATCATGTTACAGTTGATGATCTTCTAATGACTTTATGTCAGTTGATATGTTCTATGACAATTGATATGCAGTTGATATGCTCTTGGTATTTAATAGTTCATATTTGATGTGCTCATGATATGTCATACTTGGCATATGACATATGATATCATGTTACATTTTTCTATGGTGACAGGGCAGTTGATATGGCATGATACTATGTTAGTTTTGCTATGGTATGCACTTCATTTGTATTAATCTCAATGGGTTGTATTTCATTGTGGCACTTGACTCTGTCATGATGGTTGAGGCACTTTCTACTCTTTACAAATGTATACTTTGCTCTATAGGTGCTTGTTGATTATAATATCATTGGTTTTATCTTTTGAAATTATAGTGATGGTTTCATTTTTGGTATCCTTGTTTGGTGTTACAAGTGAGCTCTCATGTATCAATTGGTGTTATGATTTCATTTACATCATGAGACAATTTGGTCTCAAGGTCTTTTAGTGCTATGATGTTTCATTTATGCACAATGCAAGGTTATAATAGCCTAAAGCCTACCATATCATTTTTAAAGTGATTTAAGTCACTTGAGGGGCATCATAGTGTATATTATTATTTGTTAAAAAGGTATTTAGTTGAAAATCATTTGAAAAACTTTGGTATGCATAAAGCATTCATCGAGCACTTAAAGTCATTTAACCTGCTGAGCAGGTTTATGGTCTTCAAAGAAGGTAAAAGTTGATGGTTTAACTTCTAAGTCATCGGGCCTTTTAGGGCTTACCAGGACAGGAAGTAAAAGGAATAATATGGAAAAAAGGCTTGATGAGGTTTCATTTTGCATTATGTAACTTTGATGTATATCGTGTATCTCTCGACTTAGGTTTTAATCGTTATGCAAAATGCTGAATTTTTTGGTTATCATGATGGAGATCCTTTTTGAAATGACAATGCTCAGTCAAAGGTGAAACTAGTTATGATGATGGGGATGCTCGGGAGTCAAAGGTGACAGTTATGAACATTCTTCTCAATAGTTATGGCATAACAAAATAGGTGACATCTTTCTTTGTCTTCACATATGGGTAAGTGCAAGAAGATGAGTTCATTTTTTGGCCAAAAAGTGGAAGTGTTTTCCCTATTTTTCAAAATTTGTCGTACTTGGAATGATAATTTGAAGCACTTGTACATAACATATTAAGATGATGTAAAAATAGGAAATGTAGGATTTTATTTCTAGGTTTTAGATATGTAATTTTTTCTAATACCCAGATGATGCAAGTTGGGTTTTTATTGGATGTACAAAAAGTGGCTTTTAAAAACTCCCCTATTTTTTGTAAAAGCATGCATGTGTACGACCAACATAATTTGACCTAAATTAATATATTTTTATAATTCCTTTTGTGGAAAGATTATTAGGATGTTGGATTTTGGTCAGGATATTTTCTTGTAATTTTTTGATAAATATTTTTTTTTATTAATTTTTTAATGAACCTAATTAGTGTTTTTTAAAACCCCTTGTGTATGGCCAACATAATTTGAGAAAAAATAATCAATTTAGTAAACAAAATTTTTTCATCATGTAGAGAATGATGTCTAGTTTAGTTAGACATAATTTTTTTTTCAAGAAACTTCCAAAATCAAAAGTTATTAAAAAAATAGTAAGTTATGTTATTTCAATTTTATGAGTTAGTTTGTTTAGAAAATAATTAATAAATAGAAAATTATGTTTAATAGTAAAAAATTACATATTTGAAAACTAGACTTTTAGATCTATAATGGGTTTTAATTTTGTTAAAATATTCTGAAAAAAAGTCGTCAGCCACAGTGGTGAAACTAGTTTTTTCTCCCATTGTTTTCATGGCTTCTTAGTTGCAGGTCCAAGGCCTAGGCTTGGGTTTCCAAGCCTTTACCAATCCTTAAACCAAGGCAAATTGGTGGGTGTCACATTTGAAAAAACAAGAAACGGGTACCCGTTTGTAAACAGGTACCCACTCATAATGGGTGCCTGTTACAAATGGGTACCTATTTTATTTTCCTTTTCAAAAAATGGGTACCCGTTTCTTGTTTTTTAGAATGGCTACCCATTTTAAAACGGGAACCCATTTCTTTTTAGTTGTTATTTTTTTTTTTTCATAAATTCATAGTACGACTGAAACCCTGCAACATTTCCTTTTACCAGTATGACTGACAACGATAGATTCTGCAAATTTTTTATGTACAAAGTGTCGATTCAAGCTCTCAACGACGCATATCTTATGCAATTTTTACAGGGGTTCAATCATAAGGAGAATTTTCAAATGGAATGAAGTATAAATTTTTTTTTACAGGCATTCAACTTCTTAGAGAGACATTCATTTTTACCAATACACCGACAGCGACAAATTCTACAACTTTTTTATATGCAAAGTGTTAATTCGAGCTCTTAAGAGGACATATTTTATGAAATTTTTACAGGGATTCTATCATTAAGAGAATTTTTAGATGTGATGAAGTAGGAAATCTATTTTTTAGAAGAATTCAATTTCTTGGAGAGATCAAACAAATATCAAGCAACTATCATATTGAACAAAGGATCTATTTCTATTTGTATTTCATACATTTTTAAAGAAGAGATCCAACACATTTTGATAATTATGGGATCAAATAAACGTCAACAAAAAAAGAAGAGGAAGGTTATGACAACTGAAGAAATTGAAGCACATCGAGAGAAAGAGGCAAAATGACAAAGAGATAGGAGAGAGAGGATTAAAAAATGAAGAATGATGTAGCATCCAGTTCGATGACTATTGAAGAAGAGAACATTGAGGAGGAGAACATTGAAGAGGAGACCAATTTGAATGAAGTGAATGTAGAGTATTCAAATGTGGAAGAGGTCAAGAACATGGAAAATACAAATATAAGAACGAATCCAAGTATGTCTTCAAATCCATTGAATGATAATGAGATTAAAGATTTAAAGCAAGCTAGATATAATATGATGAGATAAATGCTTCTACTACAAACAAGACAATAAAAAATAAAAATGAAAACCCTTGTATGCATGAAAATGAAAATGTTTTTTTTTAAATTGAAAGCAATGTTTTGAAGGATCTTCGTGGTAAGATATCTTGGAGACAAATTCGAGCACATGCAAATAGATTGTACAAATAATTTTTTTATAGAAAAACTCTTGGATATCAATGTCAACTTGTATTACAATTGATGAGAATGTCAAAAATGAGAAAAGTAATGAAAAATTAGGCATTTTTGTAAAACCCAAAAAGGTGGATGAATCAATGGAACAAGTTATGTCTAGTGTTGTTAATGCTATTGGTTCTATAGGAAAAAAATAGTCGATCTAAGCATAAGAATGCAACACGTAGAGCAATAACAACTGCTTTAGTTAATAAATTAGTTGTGAGCAAAAGAATGATACATAAAACAAGTGGGTATTTAAATGTGCATGATATAACTTTAAGAAGAGCAACAAAGAGAAGAGTAAGTATTGAAGATGATCCAATCAACCAATGTTGGACTTTTAGTGGTAGACTCCCAAGGTCTGACATGAAATTAAATAATGAAATTAGGTCTTTGATTGAAAAATATTGGCATGATAATACAAGGGTTTCATCAAATGCTAGAGATGTTTTGAAATTAAGGGTGGGGTCAAAAAATTGTGATACTCATCCAAAACATATTTTAGACATGACTCAAACAGAATTATATAGAAAATTTTTAGATGATTTAGTTATAGAAAATTTTAGTATAAGTCAAAGATCATTTGAGAAATGCAAACCTTGGTATGTCAAGATTAATAAGCAATGAATCTCTTGTTATTGTAAAACTTATGCAATTTCATTATTTTTATGATATTTTTTGATATATATGTTGTACTTTGCATACTAAACAAATTATGCAAGAATGTGGTATTAATATGCCACCTACAATAGTTAAGGATTTTATAACAATTATACTTTGTGAAACAACTGACAGGCAATTCTATTTTTCAAAACCATGTGTTTCTGGACAATGCAATAGATGTGGTAACATTTCATTGTTAGGAGAATGCATGCATGAAAGTAGTTCACATGATTTTAGACAATAGTTAGTGGAGGTGAAGAGGTTCACCAATGTTCAATATCTATTAAAGGATGGAAAAAATGGAAAGCGTTGTGAGTTAGTCACAGAACAAAGTAGTGTACATGCATTCATCACAAAGTTCAAGAATGAGATTGTGTATAAATATGTCAAACATTCTCAATATGCTTGGTGGCTTGATGAACAATTCCGCAGATGTAAGAACACATTTCCTAATGGAACTATACTTTCAGTGGTTGACTTTGTAGAAAACTATACACTTGCTCCACAAGAGGAGATTCAATCACAATATTATAACTCAATACAGGTAGCCATATTTGTTCATATTTTATACAGACATGCAGTTGACAGTACAGAAGATGACAAGAAAATTTTGAGAGTACCATTTCTATGTGAGTGATAACCAATTACATTCATCAGAGTTTGTGCATTATTGTTTCAAAGTAATTTACAACAACTTAAAAGAAAGACAAATCTAGATGACACAACATTTCATATGGTCAGACAATTGTACAGGACAATTCAAAAATTCTTGAATATTTTTGTGGTCATGTAGGGTCCATAAAGAAAACAATATCCAACATATTTGGAGTTTCTTTGAAGCTGGACATGGTAAATGAGAACATGATGGAGCTGGAGCATGTGTGAAAAGGGCTCTTTCTAGGGAGCAACTAAAATTTCATGATGCAGCAAAGTTTCAAGATGCACGTGCAATTGTGGATTGGTGTAATGCAAAATTGACTATAGGATCAAGTGAGAACTCTAAAGTTCAATAGTTTTTTTGGTTGGTTGAAGAAGAAAACATTCTTCCCCGATTTGATTGTGATACAATTAGTGGATTAGCAAAATGGCATTCATATAAGAGTTCAAATGCAAGTACATGGACTCTATGGACTAGGGAACTCACATGTTTTTGTCAGTTTTGTATCGCAGGTGAGTGGCAAGTATGTGAAAATATAGATTGGGTTGAAGAATGGCAACAAAAGTCCTTAACACCTCTACAAACACATGATCAAAATGAGATAACATTTGAGGAGGATAATCATTTGCAAGCATTAGATGACTATGACCATATTTTAGACCTCGTACAAGAAGGTACAAATTCATTCAATATTTCTTTTCAATAATTTTTTTGGAAATATATATTTAATTGTACATATGTATGTATGTATATTTTTGTGATTTATTGAATTTGAATTTTTTTTGTAGGACATGTGTATGCTTTTGTTGCACTCGAGTGTAATGAAGAGGAAACAGAGTATTGGTTAGCTCAGTGTGTTGAGGCAAAACAGAAGTTGTTATAACCCAGAGTAGATGATAACTTTGAGTATCCAACAAGTTCTGTGGTTGTTACTGGCACTTGGCTATGTAAATATTTGATGAAGAATGGTATACCTGCATTTGAAGATTATGAAAGACATGAGAAAATTTTGCACTACTTACATCTGATTGTGGCAACAAATATACAATTAGTGAGATATAAAGGGAGACCTATCACAAAAGAATTATGGACACTTTCTATGGAAGAGCATGAGGAAATCATAGGTGCAATAAAAAAAAGAGAGGATGCAGTTGGTACAATGGAGTAAATGTTTTAAATGATTAACAAGTATATAGAATTTTTTAAACTTTTAATCTTTGTCTAGGATGTGAGTTTAGGATTTAATATGATTGATAACTTAACTAATTGATTGCATCTCCCCTTAATCCATTCTCTTAAGTCCCGTTAAGACATCCCTTAGTTATGTTCCATAAGTTAGGTAAGTCATATCCCCTAATTGATTGCATCTCCCCTTAAGCCATCCTCTTAACTCCCCTTAAGCCATCCCTTAGCTATGTTCAATTAGTTAGGTAAATTTAGGATTTAGTTTAATAACTTCAATATAGTTAATTGATATAGCTTAGCACACCCTTACCAAAATACTAGGGTTGATTCCATCTCCCCTTAAGACATTCTCTTAACTCCCCTTAAGCCATCCCCTAGCTAAATCATATAAGTTAGTGCAGGTACCCTTACCAAAAATACTATAGTTGATTGGACCATCTCCCCTTAAGACATTCTCTTAACTCCCCTTAAGCCATCCCCTAGGTCAATGATATAAGTTAGTGCATGTACCCTTACCAAAAATACTATAGTTGATTAGACCATCTCCCCTTATGACATCCTCTTAACTCCCCTTAAGTCATCCCCTAGCTAAATGATATAAGTTAGTGCATGTACCCTTACCATTTAAATACTACAGTTGATTCCATCTCCCCTTAATCCATCCTCTTAACTCCCCTTAAGCCATCCCCTAGCTATGTTCCATAAGTTAGGTAAACTGTCATTTCCCTAATTGATTACATCTCCCCTTAATCCATCCTCTTAACTTCCCTTAAGCCTTCATATTAATATTCCTAATTATCTTAAAGATCATTACACATTCTAACTTTTTTTACATTACATTACATGGTGCAGGAGATGTTTTTTGCAGTCATAATAGAGGCTGGAAACATAGAACTTGTGTTAAATTTCACTTACACTTTATTTTAGGTATTCACTAGACCTATACTATTAATTATTTTAATTTATGCTTCGATAGTTCTTTCCTTTCATTATAATTTCAATGGAACTTCTTAACCAATTCTATCTTTAAATAAAATGATCTCTAGAGACCTTCTAAATTTTTACATATGTTTCATCGTGGCCTGACCTCTATATTTTTTTTTGCAATTTTTCACATGTACTATTGAAAGGATTCAAATCTATTGTTTCTTATTGCACAGGTATGATCTCCACACATATTTCATATCTAGAGTCTTCAACTTCTAGGTGTCAAGTATAAAATCTTAGATGATCTAGACTTAGAGAATAACATTGTATAAAATCTAGGTGTCTCTAGGTGTCTTGGGTTCTAACTATATAATACCTGTGTCTCTACCTGTGTCAAGTAGGTATTCTATATGTCAACTAGGTACATAAAGACTAGAAAAAAGTCATTTAAGCTAATCTAGGTGTCTTAGGTAGATACTATATATCAACTACCTGTCTAGAGATATAATATGCAATCTAGGCAGGTCTTAGGTAGATACTATATATATCAACTACTTGTCTAGAGACTAGAATAAGGTTTTAATTTAGTATAGGTGGCTTAGGTAGATACTAGATATGTCAACTAGGTCTACCATGTAATAGGTGTCTAGAGCCCATGTCTTAGGTAGAAAGTTATAATCTAGGTGTTTATACAATATGTGTCTTAGGTGTCCTACATAGAACTAGAATACATGTGTCTTAGGTCTTAGGTGAGGCCACATGAGCTTCCACCTTCATGTGGTTGGTCTTGTCAGTATAGAATATTTATATTTCTTGAAGCTAAGGGGAACTCATTTTATTGTACATAGAAGTTATGAAAAACTAACTAATGCAAATTGATTAAGTTATTATTTAGTGCAGATTGATGAAATTACATACAAAATGCTAATTTTTGAGTTTGTTACTTTCTTTGACATGATTAAGCTAGTTAAAAGTATGATTAGAGAATTCCCTAGTGTCAAATAGGACCCAAATGAGTTAGTGGCCCATTTCATAACTAGGTGGAGACTGATTCTTTACTCTTTAACTAGTGTGCCACACATGGACTACATGGATCTTTGTGATCTTTTCTTGCATGCCCTAAATAGGGACACACAAGAGGAGGTTCAAAATCTCCCACATAAATCCTACAAGGAATCTTTTGAGTGCATTTTGAGGATTGATGGACGTATAATCATCAAAAGAAAAACACTTATTCATGGACGTATAATCATCTCTAGGACACCCCGAACCATAATTTCCTATAGCCCATCGCCACTCAAAACTTTAATTTGTGGATCTACCAAAATTTCTTCCCACCATGTAAGTACAAGAACACTTTGAATCATCCCAATCATCCAAATCCCTCCACATCTAGATCAATAGTCACCTCTCACCTAGAAGGATCTAACACCCCTCAAATGGGGATAAAGGGAGAGACCAAAATGTTGGGATTAGTTGAATTAGTTCAAAATGATGAAAACCAAGAACCCTACGCATCTCCAAAAGTGGAGTATCACATGCATGCAGTCTCCATGGTTGACCCCACTCCTAATTCTATTGGTCCTTGCAACTTGGTGGATGATCTCAAAAAGATGTTCACAAAAATCTTGTTCATTGAGAGAAAATTCTCATCACACCATGTATCCCTTATAGAGGCCATCGAATTGAAATATGTAAACCATATAACACCACCCCCAAAAGATCCTATCAACCAAGTTGACCTAATTTGAGCCCACCCAACACTGAGTTAAACGATCTAGGTTTCTTTTGAAACCTTAAGATAATCCCTACAAAGGTTGAGCTAGCTAGAAGAGGAGACCCCTCAACCTATATTTAAAAGTATGGATCTATGATAATTGCTTTAAGAGGATCCTCAAGGATGATGATGCCATGGTCAACATCATTCCCTTATCCCTCTTGGAGAGTGGGATATTGCCACACCAATATCACTGCATGTAGAGAGACCTTATGTGGCTCTGACAACCTAAAGGTAACCACTATTGGTAAAATTAGGAACATTTGCCTTTGAAGATTCTTAGCTACTGATAAATTAGGTTTTTGAGAACTATGAGATGAAGTTGGAATGATTACAACCATACAAAGACATGATTTGAAAGCTAATCCAGTAGTTTGTCTACTCCAAGAATGTTATTATTTAATGATCTTAATGAAATTGATTAAGTTATTAAGTGCTTGAATTGATTAAGTTATTATTAAGTTATTAGTATGTTACATGTAAATTGCTCTATTTTTCTTTTGATATAATTTAGGGTAGACTTTAATTTCTCTAATTTTCAAAATTTCTTAAATTGTAAATTTAAACGGTATAGGTATTTCTCTAATTTTCTTTAAATTCTTTTCGTAAATTTATAGGGAAGGTATTGATCTATGAAATGTTTAATCTAGAATTAAAAATAAATTGATCAAACATGGTTAGTAGATTGAAAAATCTAATTAATAAAATTTTCCTAAATATTTAACTCAATTAAAATTTAACACAAGTGTCCCAACATTTGACTCATGTAAATTCACACCTATTCATTATGGTTCAATGACTTGTTAATTTTCATTTTATTTTTTAAATTTATTTAGGGAAGGTACATTTAGTCTATAAACTATCCAACCTAGAGTCTGTAATTGAAATTTTTCTCTTATCTGATTAGAATTAGTATTTACAATTTTATGTAATTAAACACATGATTTAATTTGAAGTGTTAAATATGAGATATATGAAATTAAAGTTTGAATATAGATGTATATAGTGGAAATTCAATAAATAGCAAAATCTAGTCTAGATGAAATAGTCTATGAGATATAAATACTGACATAATAATAGTCCATGTAAAAATAGTGAAATAGTCACAAAACATATACATTTCTAGTCAATACTAAAATAGTCATAAACAATCTAATACATCATGTCATCATCGCCATCCATCATCCATCCATCAATCTAAAACATGTGTGCACACTAAGTTTGATCATCATCCATTTCAAGCTGCCTTTTGGTCCCATGTGGTTGAGAGGGCAACTCATGCTGTGTATAAGAAAAAGAAGCTTCAAATCATTTTTAATGTCAAACTTGCATCCTAATTAAATTTAAATCAAATATTTAAAATCAAACCATCAAATTAAAATTTTAAATCTAAACTTCAATATGTCTAAGCATACCACAACAGGCTCATCATCTCTCCTGCCATGCCCCTGTGCAACAGATGGTGTTGATTCAGATGACAGATTGAATGTCTATGTCACCAATTCTTGTATTTCAATAAAACACTTAAATGAACTAGTTAGGCTCTAGAGTATAGATACAAAATGCAAGGTTGAATGATACAAAAGACTTTGAAATCACATAGGATTTAACTATAGGACCCGAAATATGAGAGATGACTCGTGCACCTGTGCAGGTTCATCAATGATACGATTAATTGAGTCTGCACCTAAACTAATCTCATCCTACATATATATGTGTACATGTATATATAAATTCAACTTTAAACACATGAATTTAAAATCATGAAATTACATTGGAAATTGAAATTTAAACTAAAAATGTATAATTTTAAGATACAAACCATGGCATATGAAGTAGGCTCCTCTATAGATGATGTTGTCACTGGTCCTGGATGACTAGGTTGGTTTGACACAAGAGTGTCAGGACCTCTCATCTGCTTTAAATTAAAATGTCACATTTTTTCATTAAATTATATATTATTAAATTAGATATATCCAATTAAATAATCTTTAGAGGTCCTAATTTTATACCTTGTCTGTATAAGGTCTACCCAACTCTATTGTCGCTGACACTAAATGGTCTAGCCAGGATGAAGTGGCAGCAACTGATGGGGTCATCTATACCAATCAACATGAACATATATATTTATTAATATATATTTAAAATTTTTAAAAAAGATTGATAATTAATAATTGTCTAAATCTATATTAATTTGTATTAATTTTAATTTTATTAAATGTGGCATACATACTGAGTAATCTAGCAACATGATTGTTACAAAATTTAGCTTGCATTGGGCTAATTTTACTAATATTTTAAATTGTGTTTTTTAGATTGAATTGTAGAAGAAATTCAAGTTGATTGTTCAATTGTTATAGGCTTTGGATTTGATGCCATAATTGGATACCCCTTGCTATAAAATAGGTTTTGGGAAAATTTATTTGACTATAGATAAGTAGAGGCTTTGTCACTAGGGTTTCAAACCATTATATTCCATATAGATTAGTTGGGTTCATTCAATCACAAAGAGAATTTAAATTATGGACTATTTATTAAATTTGATTATGTGAATAATGGCCTTGTAGTCAAAGTTTTTGGTTTTAATCCCACCTAACATGGGTTATAATTAGGGGTTGGCGATATATAGAAATTGTAGGGTTGATAGTTTCTTACCACTTTCCAATCCTCAATGTAAGAGTAAATTATGGGTAGAAGGGGGTGATTTGTACTAATAACTATAGTAGTTTTACCAAGCCAAAGTTAGAAAATGCACTAGCACATAGAATTTTTTACAATTGTGGTAAGAAGGAACCATGTGGCAAATTGGTTTGGTAACCCTAATGGCACTAGGCATTCAAGCACACCAAATATTTGCACAATGTAAGCCACTTGATCTAGTTAACCTGTAACAACTATAAAGAATGCAGTAGTAATTATGTTTAGATTATATTATCGAGAGAATTTATGCATTTGCTAAGATTGTGACTACAATATTGTCTACCATTTCCACCACCCTAACTCTTATTGACTCTACTACTACCCAAAATTGTTCTTAAATACTCTTCAAATCAACTTATTCTATAATGGACTTTTATAGTGCATTGGAAGAAATTGGATTGCTTTGGAGCTTCTAAAAATTCTTTTTTTGTCATTTTGTATACATGCCCAATAGTCACTTTGGCATTCTCAAAGCGAAGGTAGAGAAAGTCATGTATCTATCAAACAACAACAACATCAAAGGCAACAATTGGTCTTGTTGAGGAATGCATGATTCAATAGTTGTGTAGTGCTTCAACTTTGCTTCAAATCTCTATGTAAGCATTTCTCAAGAAAATCTAGACCTTGAGGTGAAAGACATGTAGACAATTCAAGTAGTTCATCTATGTAGGCAACATGATACATTATTGCATGAGGATTTGAAACCTCGCTCCAAAACATTCTTTTTATCATCTTCTCCACAACTATGCAACCCATAGACAAAATATCTAAGGGCAACCCTTGCTCCACCACCTTCACTATTTCAAGTGGGCCATCCATAATCATATCCCCTTTTAATATTTGACACATAATCCCCTATCCTCCACTACCATCATAGAAAATATAACACCAATCTATAATCATCTTCCTCTTCCCTTCTTTCTAAATGACACTTTGCCCTTTTGAATATTCTTTCTAGACTCTCACTATCTCATTCATTTCATTTAAGCCACTCCTTTTTATGTTGATTATGATAATGGGTATTCAATGTTCTTTTACATGTCATTATTGGGTGACTTATTACTATAAATATTTTTCCTTAATTACTAGAATGATACATTGTATTGTTAAGCCTATATGACAAAAACCCTATCTAAGTTCTATCGAACTAGGTATATGAATATTGAACATTTAAATTAAATATTTAAACGTAATATATATGTCCATATGTTTAAATTAAAGAATTAAATGTAATAAAGTGAAGTTTCTAGGTTTTAGGTTTAGGTTTAATAAGTCATTTAGGTTATAAAGAATAGGTCAGTTTAGTTTATGAATTAGGGTTTAGTGTTTATGAATTAAAGTTGTATGTTTTACTGTTTATGAAATCATAGTTTATGAATTACAGTTTAGTGTAATTATGAATTAGGGTTTTACATTTTACTATTTTTGAAACCCTAGTTTATGAATTAGGGTTTTATGTTTTACTATTTTTGAAACCCTAGTTATGAATTAGGGTTTTACAGTTTAGTCTTTATGAAATAGGGTCTACCATTTCTAAATTAAAGGTTTATAGTTAATGCATTAGGATTTACTTGTTTTTGATTTCAAGTTGAATATATATAGCTTAACAATACAAAAACAACAAAAAAACAATAAAATATAAAGCAAAAAATAATGAAAATTGACAGAAATGGACAAGCAACCAACTTGGGGCATTGGTGAATGGATCTAAGGAGGCAGGGATGTTGTGGAGGTTGAAAATTGGGTCAGCAAACATGGGTACCCATTTTTTGGTGTCACTGTCCCTTGTATCTCGTAACTTGTAGTTGTTAAAATGAAGCTACAGGCCTATTTTTTTTTAAAATATACTTTTCAAAAATGGGTACCCGTTTCATAATGGGTACCCATTTTTGCTTCAGGTCCCTAATCATAAATGAGTACCCATTTCATAATGGGCACCCATTCCAAGCGGCATTTTTCACATGTGGAAAACTTCTGCAAAATGTATACTCAACTTCTTGCTTTCACCCATATGGGATTGGTTGAATAAAATTGTTATTCTCTATTTTTTGAAAAGGTTGAAAAAGAAATATTTTTGTTGCTTTGCTTATGAGGGTTTATACTAGTCTTGAACCCTATCTGGAATATGCACTGAAAAGTATTTGTTGTTAAAGCAATTTTGTTCATTGAAAAATAGTTAATAGACATGGATGGTCTGTTATGTAACCTCTTTATACTCAGTTGTGGACAAAAGAGTTTGAGATGACTTGTGTTAAACCCATGGTTAGGGTTTGAAGAATTTACTCTTATGATTTATCACTAGGGTTTCCTGCTCGAATGTTTGAAGATAGTTTTGATTATTTCTTCAGTTTGAAAAAGGCATTTAAACAGTTTGGAAAATTATATAAACTAGATATTGTTGACTACTGTCGAAAAGAAAGTTTGGTGTAGTAGTTAGAATAGATAGTTTGAAGATTATTTATTATCAATGTGACTAAAGATTCAAACTGTGGTTAAGGAGTTTCAAATAGTTGTTAAAGATTTGTTATTGTAAAATATTTAAAGACTTTGTAACAAGTTGTATATGGGTCTACTTGACCACATTCCTTTGTTAGATTCTACTATAGTTAAAAACTGTCTCAGATAGTTGAAGAAGATCAGTTACATTCACAAACTATTTAATGACAAAAAGAAGACTTTGTAATATTGTATAAAAAATGCTTTTTAAAAAACATCTGACATAAGGTTGATGATCTGTGTTTATTGCACCATCATTGAGGTTATATTAGAATGTTGATTTGTATTGTTGTTTCTTGAGTCTCAAATAATGAGACAGTCAAGGATTGGATTGTAGAGGAACAGAGTGACCCTTTGTATTGATTTATATTATTCATTGTATTTGAATGAAATAGCCAATGAGGCACAAAAAGCCAGTGAGGCAGTGAAATGTATAAGCCAGTGAGGCATTGATGTAAGTCAGTGAGACACTTTTCTGTAGCCAGCGAGGTAAGATTTTTGAATAAGCTAGTGAGGCATTTCGAGTGGTTTTTATTCCCCATGAGGGTTTTCCACTTAGGACAATATTTGTGTTATGGGTTGTTATTATCACTGATATGTTTGATCCTCATGTTCATTTGTTTATCTTGTGTCATTCGGTTTTAAAGTTATCCTAAGTTAATTTGGTCTACTCGAACACATATTCATCATATATCATTATTTGAAATGATGTTCTCTACTCATCTCATTGTGGTCAAGCAAATTTTACAAATTAATCTCTATATGTTTGTGTGTCTAATATGTGAACACCCTTACTCTTAAGTTTGATGTTCATGAGTCAATATTTATCATAGATTGTTTCATAATATTGTGTTGATGCATTCGTGACATTGATCTGTCAGTTTTAGTTGTCATGATGCCTATCTTAACTTAACCAAAGCTGTTATGATGTTCATAGTTAATATGATGCCTCATCTCCATTCAATAGAAGTTGCCTTCGTTTCAAAGTTTTGAAAGAATATTTCAACATCTCAAGGTCTTGTTAAAATTAATATACCAATGATTCACCCCCCTCTCAGTGGTATTGTACTTCAACACTGGGATACTCTAAAAACCAAATTTGAGAGTAGGTTCAAGTCTGCAGAGAATGAACAATCTCTTGCCACTCTGTTGGTTTTTTCCCTGACTGGATGCTCATTCCCAGATTTCCCTTCAAGGTAGCCATCAGTGATCAACAGGATCTCTGGGCCAGGGGCCAACAGTGTAGGAGATAGACTCTATTTTTATCTCCTCTTCTTCTTCAGGCTATACAAAACCTAGGGGGGTATTCCCTATTCAACACCCATGAGAATATGCTTGTGGGTTGACTTGGGATGTTGATACAAAGCAGATAAATCCTCCTATATGAAAACCAAAACTGTGGGATAAGTGCATAGGGGCTAGATTTGGGCTTATGTTCAGTTGTGAATCAGAGGATCTTGGTCCTAAACTACTTCTACAGTCCTAATGGTTGTTTTGGAAGTATGAGTTTGATTTTATGTGTTTGGATGCAAAACTAGGACCTGGTATGTAATCTCAATGCAGAGCTAGATTGGTGCCTATCCAGGGCTCGGAGTCAATAGACATACACCTGTGAATGATCAGCATAAACACACTAAAACTAGATTTCAAGGGGATGTTGTGGTATCTGCCTTACAGATAGCTCCCATAACAAAGTGTTAAGCTATCTCTACTTATGGTATCCCTATTGTAGTATATCCTTCCCAACACTTAATCTGAAAAAAATTTAATCTACCCCTTGAGTAGAAGTTGAAAGATCAAGCATTCAATACAACAAATCTATACTCTAGAATCCCAGACATCCCTTGGATATCTAGATTCAGAAGAAGGATACATGTAATACTGGAGATAGAATAACAAAACACATGCAAATACAACATTACTCATAAAACCAATCATGAAATTAGTAAATTCATGCATGAGTCATACAACAAGAGATACATAAACTCACAAGACCTCTTGTACAGAGCAACCAGAACTAGTTGTATCTATTACAAAGCCAGATATGTCCAATTTTCAACAACCTTGAAATGAGAAACACAACCTGCTAAATATAGCAAGGAAGGTTCTCAGCATTAATTACATGGCAGACTCAAAATTTGCCAGATACAGTACCTTGAGAAAATGGCACTCATCGCATTGAATGCAGCAGGTAGGGGAGGGGATAGAAAGAGATCTTGAGACCTACACCACCGCCTAGGGATTCACAACTTCAGTCGGGTATCTGATCAGTCATGCCATTGCCCATACCTCTGCAACAACTGCCATTAATGGCGTACCAACCTGCGGCCTTGGGAAAAACATCATACTGTGCATCGCAACCACTTCCCACCAAGATGTATCATCCTAATATTTCAAATCATGCAGGATCTAACTATCCCACATGCACCCCGCTAAAACCCTCTCATCACCTTATATACTAGGTCGTGAGCATATATGATGTCAGTACTTTTGCTCCCGACGGCACCTAGTATAAGACCTTCATCATCATCATCCTCCAGCATGATATCTGGATACTCAATATCACCCTGACGTTAGCATCATCATCTGCATGAGTTCACCCTGATAATTCACATCACCCCGATGTGAAATATCACCCCGCAGAAAATATCACCCTACGGGAAAGTATCACGCCGTCTGCATCACCAGATAAAATATATCACCCTGATGTATGAATAGCATCCTGATGACCAACCTCACCTTCATGTGAAACATCAACCTGATATTCACCCTCATCGGCACAACCTGATGCATCGGAGGAAAATCCTCTTGCCTTCCCGATACCACACGTTTGGCCGATGAACATCCTGCATGTCCACAAAAATCCTGATGACATCATCATCATATCTGCATACTGCGTGCCTCCTCATATTCGGATTCGTCATCATCATATTTGCAAATATCAGGGGATCTCCACAAGATGACTAGTGTTAGAAATATGATCCCCCTCAGATCCTGATGACGTCACCACCATGTTGGCATGAGGATGATATTCGGAAGATAACCGGATAATTAGAAATATCACCCCCATGCACAAATATCATGCTGCACTGTAGCTCCATTGTAACATTGGGGTGATGTATGGATATGACTGATACTTGAAAATATCACCCCCTTCCTTGGAATATGATGAAGCCAATTAGACAAGTGGATATCACCCCTGCAGAAACATGGCATCAGCAGCATCCTGATGTTGAACAAACAAAAGGTGACAAAATAACATCAGGGTGATCTTAACAAAGATCACCTGATATTCAAATATGATGACCCTGACAGGATATCCGGACATAAGGAGAAATGACCCTCGCGAGAAACATCAGGTGGATGCAAGGAAATATGATGATGATGATGATGACCCCTTCCTTCAGAATATCATGATGATAGTGAAAAACACTAAGAAGGTCCAACACTTAGGAAAATTTTTGGATTTCTAGGGAGGTGTACATCCTGTAACCTTAAACATAAATTATTACCAACATAGGCTCCAATTGGGGACATGTAGGTGTAAGACTACAACGAGAACTAGACTTCTCCAGGGTAGACCAGACAAAACCCAAAATTCAAAACAGGACTAACCACACAAGGTATGTACAAAATATTTACAACTATTTTACATTGTGCACACAAGTTACTCATTTATGTGAAAAAGGTTTTAAGGAATTTGCTGTGCACTGGTAATTCCATTAGTTCACCATTTAGGGTTTGGAGAAAGTAGGAGTCTCCTCGATAGATATTGCTAATTTGATATGGGCCTGTCCGCAAGGGTTTAAATTTGCCATGTTTACCCTTATCTTGGTTCCTTGCATTCCACATAAGGACCATATCACCTATCTAAAAACCTCTCTCTGTAACCCTTTTATCAAATAGATACTTCACCTTTTGTTGTTTCTTGATGTTTATTTTTTGTGCCTCTACCCTGATTTCATCTAGCTCAACCAGCTGATTGATCCTTTCAGTCATTGAATCATTAACCTCCCCATCATTCTCTTGTATGAACTTGTAAACTGGCAAGAGGTTATTCATAGGCAATCTAGCTGCTGCACCATACACTAATTCATAAGGTGACTTTCCAGTGGCTCTTTTCACTATCACCCTATCAGCCCATAATGCCAACTTCAGTTTTGAATCCTAGGATTTCTTATTTTTATCCATTATCCTCTTGATGATTTTCATTAGGCTTTTGTTGCTTGATTCTGCTTGACCATTTCCTTGTGGATGGTATGGTGATGTGTGAGACAAGTCAATTCCATATTTATTGCAAAAATCAACAAATTCACCTGATCTAAAGCACATTACATTATCTGTGATTAGCTTGACTGGTACCCCAAACCTGATAATAATATTCTCTAGGATAAAATCTATCACCACCTTACTTGTAGCCTTTTTAGTAGGGATAGCCTCAATCCATTTAGTGAAGTAGTCAGTGGCAACTAGAATCCAACAATGTCCTCCACTAGATTTCTCTAAAATTTCCCCTATGAAGTCAATTCCCCATTGTTGAAATGGAGCTTCCACAGTTATAGTCCTGAGGGGCAATGCACCATCATATCTTAGCTTTCCTGAGAACCTTTGGCAAGGGTCACACTTTCTTATCATTCTGTGTGCATCTGAGAAAAGACTTGGCCACCAGTAACCAGCTCTGAGGACTTTGTGGGATGTTGTATAAGCAGGATAATGTCCACCACACACTCCATGGTGTATGTCATTTAGAATGTCCTTGGCCTGGTTTTCATCCACACATTTGAGTAATACACCATCATGATTTCTCCAATACAGTTCTCCTTGAACAATGATGTATTTAATAGCTTGTAGCTTCAAAGTTCTCTTCTGAATATCATTGAGGTGGGAAGGACAGTTCAAGTTTTGCAAATAATATACTATGTCCTTGTACCACTCAGATTCTAGCATATTTATAACTTCATGGTGCACTTCATTCACTTGGCATGCCTCTAAGTTTGACTATGCCATCAATTTTGCTAAGCCTTGTCCTCTTACCAACTTGGTAATTTATATCTCTATGTTGAATTCTTGCAGTTTATTTATCCATCTGCACCTTCTTCCAGTCACCTCCTGCTGAGTGAAGATATCTTTGACTACTGCATGAGGCACATATGCAACTATTTGAGACCCTACTAGATATGGCCTGAAACTCTTGACTGCTCTGACTAGTGCATATGCTTGTAGATATTCTAATTTTGCTCTTAGGCTTTTGATCTCTTCAGCTAACTGTTCTTCTTTAGGCATAGAGGTAGATGGTCTCATACCATTCTGGTCATCATCTTCATCATCCCTCAGAGATTCTACCTCTTCAAATCTTTCACTAGGGTCTAAGAAAGGGCATTCTTGAAACACTTCTGACCTCATTCTTAAACTACCACCCTGTTGCCTCTCATATGAACCTTGGATATCAGCTTCTACATTTGAAAAATAAGGCACATGCTGTCCTGATGGCCTAGGGTTGTCCTGAGTATCATCATTATTCCTGGGGGAACCTTCATGACCGACTGAGATGGTTCCCTTTCTTCTATACATCATCTTTCTAGGTAACTCTTCTAATAGAGGATTACGCAGGGATCTTCTCCCTTGCATACAAATTGTTACTTTACTGGTTTGGGAGATTGCTTCAGAGTCGCCACCTATAACTAGGAACTATTTTCTTCTAAATCAGGGTTCTTTCACTTTATATCCCTAGCGGAGTCACCAATTTATGTTGGTTTTTTCCCTGACTGGATGTTCATTCCCAGATTTCCCTACAAGGTAGCCATTAGTGATCAACATGATCTCTGGGCTAGGGGCCAACAGTGTAGGAGATAGACTCTATTTTTATCTCCTTTTCTTCTTCAGGCTCTACAAAACCTAGGGGGGTATTCCCTATTCAACACCCATGAGAATATGCTTGTGGGTTGGCTTGGGATGTTGATACAAAGTAGATAAATCCTCCTATATGAAAACCAAAACTGTGGGATAAGTGCATAGGGGCTAGCTTTGGGCTTATGTTCAGTTGTGAATCAGAGGATCTTGGTCCTAAACCACTTCTATAGTCCTAATGGTTGTTTTGGAAGTATGAGTTTGATTTTATGTGTTTGGATGCAAAACTAGGACCTGGTATGTAATCTCAATGCAGAGCTAGATTGGTGCCTATCCAGGGCTCGGAGTCAATAGACATACACCTGTGAATGATCAGCATGAACACACTAAAACTAGATTTCAAGGGGATGTTGTGGTATCTGCCTTACGGATACCTCCCATAATAGAGTGTTAAGCTATCTCTACTTATGGTATCCCTATTGCAGTATGTCCTTCCCAACACTTAATTTGAAAATAATTTAATCTACCCCTTGGGTAGAAGTTGAAAGATCACGCATTCAATACAGCAAATCTATATTCTAGAATCTCAGACATCCCTTGGAAATCTAGATTCAGAAGAAGGATACATGCAATACTGGAGACAGAATAACAAAACACATGCAAATACAACATTACTCATATAAAACCAATCATGAAATCAGTAAATTCATGCATGAGTCATACAACAAGAGATACATAAACTCACAAGACCTCCTGTACAGAGCAACCAGAACCAGTTGTATCTATTACAAAGCTAGATATGTCTAGTTTTCAACAACCTTGAAATGAGAAACACAACCTGCTAAATACAACAAGGAAGGTTCTCAGCATTAATTACATGGCAGACTCAAAATTCGACAGATACAGTACCTTGAGAAAATGGCACTCATCGCATTGAATGCAACAGGTAGGGGAGGGGACAAAAAGAGATCTCAAGCCCTGCACTGCCGCCTAGTGATTCACAACTTTAGTTAGGTACTTGATTAGTCACGCCATCACCCATACCTCTGCAACAACCGTCATTAATGGCGCACCAACCCGCAGCCTTGGGAAAAACATCATACTGTGCATCGCAACCGCTTCCTGCCAAGATGTATCATCCTGATATTTCAAATCATGCAGGATCTAACTATCCCACATGCACCCCGCGGCAACCCTCTCATCGCCTTATATACTAGGTCGTGAGCATATATGATGTCGGTGCTTTTGCTCCCGATGGCACCTAGTATAAGACCTTCATCATCATCATCCTCCAACATGATATTCAGATACTCAATATCACCTTGATGTCAACATCATCATCTGCATGAGTTCACCCTAATAATTCACATCACCCCAATGTGAAATATCACCCTACAGAAAATATCATGTGAAATATCACCCTACAGAAAATATCACCCTGCGGGAAAGTATCATGCCATCTGCATCACCAGATAAAATATATCACCCTGATGTATGAATAGCATCCTGATGACCAACCTCACCTTCATGTGAAACATCAACCTGATATTCACCATTATCAGCACAACTTGATGCATCGGAGGAAAATCCTCCTGCCTTGCCGATACCACACGTCTGGCCGATGAACATCCTGCATGTCCACAAAAATCCTGATGATGTCATTGTCATATCCGCATACCGCGCCTTCTCATATCCGAATGACGTCATCGTCATATTTGCAAATATTGGGGGATCTCCACAAGATGACTAGTGTTAGAAATATGATCCCCCCTCGGATCCTGATGACGTCACCACCATGTTGGCATGACGATGATATTTGGAAGATAACCGGATAATTAGAAATATCACCCCCATGGACAAATATCATGCTGCACTGTAGCTCTATTGTAACATCGGGGTGATGTATGGATATGATTGATACTTGAAAATATCACCCCCTTCCTTGGAATATGATGAAGCCGATTAGACAAGTGGATATCACCCTCGCAGGAACATGGCATCAGCAACATCCTGATGTTGAACAAACATAAGGTGACAAAATAACATCAGGGTGATCTTAATAAAGATCACCCGATATTCAAATATGATGACCCCGACGGGATATCCAGACATGAGGTGAAATGACCCTCGCGAGAAACATCAGGGGGATGCAAGGAAATATGATGATGATGATGACGACCCCTTCCTTCAGAATATCATGATGATACTGAAAAACACTGAGAAGGTCCAACACTTAGGAAAATTTCTGGAATTCTAGGGAGGTGCACATCCTGTAACCTTAAACATAAATTATTACCAACACACTCAATTGGCCACGATGAAGAAAGAAATACATGAACCGATGAGAGAGTTTGTTGCTAAGTTCAATAAGTTATACAATAGAATACCTACAAATATGAGGCTTGGAGATGATTTGTTGAAGTGTTTCTTTATTAATACTCTTTCCGCAGATGTTAGTTTTACTATTAAGAGAGAAGGGGTGGCTAATTTAGATGCAGCTCAAGAAAGGGCTATATCCATAGAAGATGACTTGATCATCGTGGGGAAATGGAAGAAGGAATTGCAGACTGGTAAAACTTTGACTGTGAATTCTACTGATACAGTCATACAGAGATTAGCTAATGATATAATCACACTGAAAAGGAAAATGCCAAAGGGGCACCTTCAATCACAATATCAAGACACACCAAGGAAAGATTTTGGCACACCGGGTGGTTATAACAAAACTTTGCCTTTGACTAGTCCTACTTAGAGGTTGGCTATTGAAAATGGACACTCGACCAATAAGGGTAACATGATGTGTAATCTCCATCTGACTTCAGACCATGATGGATCTACCTACCCAAAAATGGTCCGATTCATGCAAATGCTCTCCACCAATGAACATGTTGAGGCGCCATATGTGGAAGAACCTGGCCCATCTCATGATGCTAGTGTAAACTTTTTTGAGTACGAGTTAGATACTAAGACAGGAGAAGATGTGTATACAAAAATTGATCCTAATTGTACAGTCTTTAATAGAGGACAACAGGCTCAAAAAGGCTCAGATTCCAAAGGGCAAGCAAATGGTTCAACTTGTACTCCAAAGTACATTTTGTCAAAACAAGCTGCTTCTAGTTCCAAAAAGATCAAAGATACTGAGGTACCTTCTACTCCCTCTTCTGATACAATTGTTACTAGTTCATTTGATATAATTAAGTCATGCAAATATACTAAGATTCAGATCTCCCAAGCCAAATACCTTAGACTCAATATGTCTGAATTAGACTGGTTAGTGAGATACATCAAACAAGAACCCTCCCTGTCTCAGAGTAATGCTCAGGTGTCTAGTGATATTGAAATGCATGTTGAAGATCAAGTTTTCTCGAATTCCCATGATAAAGATTCAAGTCAACAGAATCCTTTTGCCAAACCTGAACCATTCTATGTGTCTTTTTATATAGTTAGTTTTAGACTAGGCAATTGTGTTATTGACTCTGGGGCTTCTGACAATGTGATGCTAGCCCAAGTGGCCAGAGCCGTAGGATTGTCTTATACTTCTTCCCATGGTAAATGATTCTCTATGGATGGCTCACATGTCCCAATCCTAGGTCAAATCAAAGATGCCCAGGTTGCTTTAGTTGCTTTTCCAAAGAAGAACTAAAGTCACCTTTCCTTGTTGCTGATATTCCTGCTAGTTATGGGATACTGTTGACTAGGAGTTTCTGTAGAGACCGGGGTAGAGAGATACAAATGGATTGGTCTCATGCTATAATACCATTGGATGGAAAGAGGGTACGTCTTGATGAAGGGGGTAAATTATAAAACACTCAATAATAGAAATTGCACACATAAAATAGAATGATATTTTATTAATATGGGCAAAACATTACATTACAGAAGCTCAAATACAATCAGAAGATGAATCCCCTACAGGCTGCAACATATTACAACTCCCTCTCTCAAGACTCTAGAATTTTCAGCCTTTTGTAACCCCAAATCAACTAGGGTTTCTATTTTCCCACTTTTTCTTGACTCTACACCTTCCCCCTTAACTCTACTACTCAAAGGGTTCCCAAAAATGGTCATATATAGCCCTTTTTGGCGGCCACCAGCTTAATTTCAAAATTTGCATCTCCCTCCAAAAATAGGTCAACTTCATGGGGCCATAACTTTCGATCCGACCGTTGGATTTTCAATTATAATATCTTTTCATAAAGCTCTTGAAAAGACAGTTGTGAACAAGTAATACCTAAAAGTAGATTACTTGGGTTTCACACCAAATTTCGGGCCCATCCGGAGCCTCTAAGTGCCTCAAATTTGACTTTGAATATTTCAATAGGATTTTTGGAATTTGAAATTTTAATATCTCACAAATGACAAATGATATTGAAGTGATTTCTTCACCATTAGCTTCAATTCACCATTCTGGAGGTCCGTGTAAGATTTTGTATCCAACCGTGCACAAATGCAAACTAACTAAAAATAATAACCCTGCCAAATTTAGCCCTTATTGAAAAGAAACAACATTTTTTTTGGTTGATGCAAGATTGCTCTTACACCCTAGATGCTCTTGCATCAGACACCCGGGGTAATTTGAAAAGTGACCCTGTCACTTCTCATGAGTTAGAGGGAAACCAAAATGGTTAACCTTAGTCTCAGATAACCATGATGAATCTTCAACATGCCTTCCTTTCCATTTCACCAAGTATTCTGTATACTACTTGTTTCTTGTACTCTTACTCACATGGCTATCCAGAATGCCCTCTATCTCCTCCTTCTCTGAAGTAGATGCTGGAATGTCCCACTGTGTTCCTTTATCAAGTCCATCATTATGATACTTTGTCAAATTTGAAATGTTGAACACTGGTGAAATATTGATGTCATTAGGCAACTCTACCTCAAATGCATTTCCTGAATCATGCTTCTTCAGGATTCTACATGGTCCAAATTTCCTCATCTTCAGCTTATTATATTCAACAACTAGAAATCTTTCTTTTCTCTAGTAAACTATGACTTCATCACCCTCCTGAAACTCCTTATGTCTCCTCTTCTAATCTGCCTTAGCCTTATATTGAGAATTCATCTTATGGATATGATTTCTTACCTCTTCGTGCAAATTCTTCATGTGCTCAGCAAAATTTTTAGCTTCGGCACTACTCTTCTCCCCCTTATCCATCCTCAATTCAGAATTTCTTGGGCTACTCCCATACACAACCTGGAATGGAGATTTACCTATGCTCCTATTGACAAAATTGTTGTAAGAAAATTTAACCTGTGGTAAAATCAAATCCCATCCCTTGGGCTTATCTCCTACTAAGCATCGTAGCAGGTTACCCAAACTCCTATTCACCACTTCTGTTTGTCCATCAGCCAGTGGATGGTGTGCAGAACTGAAGTTCAAATCTGCCTTCAACTTCTTCCACAATCTCCTCTAGAAATAACCAACAAACTTGGTATCTCGATCTGAAACTATGCTCTTAGGTAGACCATGTAGTCTCACCACCTCCCTAAAAATTAACTCTGCAATATGAATATCATCATTAGTCTTCTTGCAAGGAATAAAATGGTCCATCTTTGAGAATCTGTCCACCACCACAAAAATGGAATCATGTCCTCTCTGTGTCCTTGGTAAACCAAGAACAAAATCCATACTAATATCATCCCATGGCTTCTTTGGTATAGGTAATGGCTGGTATAGCCCTATATTCTAAGTTGTTCCTTTTTCCATTTGATACATTCTACAACTCTGCACAAATTTCCTCACATCTTGCTGTAATTGTGGCCAGTAATAATGTTCACCAACAATAGCAATGGTCTTATCTCGACCAAAGTGTCCAGCTAATCCTCCACTATGCTTCTCCTTAATCAGGTTCTCTCTCATGGAACTCCTCGAAATGCACAATTGGCTTCCTCTAAACAACATGCCATCTTGGATTATGTAATCCAACCATTTTGTCTTGTCCAAAGTAATAGGTTCCAAACAAGCTTTCCAAGCCTCTGCAAAATCTAGATCTTCAGGATACAAACTTTTGAGTTCATCAAACCCAACAACCTCTATCTTCATTTCTATCAACAAATTTTGCCTTCTTCTCAAGGGATCTACAACTTTGTTGGACTTCCCACTCTTGTGCTTCAAAACAAAAGTATAACTCTGTAAAAACTCAACCCATTTTAAGTGCCTTTGATTTAAATTTCCTTGACTATTAAGGTATTGTAAAGCCTAATGATCAATATATAAAACAAACTCTTTTGGCAACAAATAATGTCTCCATTTCTTCAAAGCCTGAACTATTGTATAAAACTCCTAATCATAAACATAAGACTTTTTCTTGGCATCATTAAGCTTCTCACTAAAATAGGCAATGGGCTTACCTTCTTGACTCAAAATAGCTCCTATAGCACTGCCACTAACATCACAATCTACCTAAAATACCTTATTGAAATCTGGAAATGCCAAAAAAGGTTGCTCTGTGACTTCTTGCTTCAATGTATCAAAGCTTTTATCTGTTCCTTTAGTCCATCTAAACTCTTTTCTATCCCCTCTCATTGTCTCAGTTAGGGGTGCACAAATGCTATTGAAATTCCTAATAAACTTTCTATAAAAACTTGCCAAACCATGAAAAGATCTTACCTCAGAAGCACTCCTTGGCATAGGCCATTCAATGATAGCCCTTACCTTCTCTGGATCCATCTTAAGACCTTCCTCTGAGACAACAGATCCCAGGTATACCAACTCCTTCTTTACAAAACTACATTTCTTTAGATTGATCAACAACTTCTCCTCCCTCAACTTCTCCAAAACTCTTTTGATATGCATCATATGCTCATCCCAAGTCTTACTAAAAATCAAAATATCATCTAAATAAACAATAACAAAACTTCCCAAAAATTCTTTCAATACCTCGTTCATGAGCCGCATGAATGTGCTTAGTGCATTGGTTAGCCCAAATGACATGACTAACTACTCATACAAACCTTCCTTTATCTTGAAGGCTATCTTCCACTCGTCTCCTTCTCTGATACGGATCTGGTGATACCCACTCTTCATGTCAATCTTTGTGAAGTACTTGGCTCCACTCAAACAGTCCATTATGTCATCCATTCTTGGCAATGGAAACCTATACTTGATCGTGATCTTATTGATGGCCCGAGAATCTGTACACATTCTCCATTCTCCATCTTTCTTTGGTGCTAGTACTGCAGGTATCACACATGGACTTAGGCTCTCCCTTATCAGTTCCTTCCTTAACAACTCTTGAACTTGTCTGTTCAGCTCTTCACTCTTTGCAAGAGTCATTTTGTGGGCTACCTTATTCAGCAAACTAGTTGTTGGTATCAAATCCATTTGGTGACGTATCTTCCTCACTTGTGGTAAACCTTTTGGTACATTATCAGAGATAATATCTTGAAATTCTTCCAACATATCTGAGACTTCTGCTAGTACAACTTCACATTTATCTTGACTAATCTTAGGAATCAATGCAAAGCAATGACACTCATGCTTCATACCCTCCAAAAATTTTCTACCATCTACCAAGCAAATTCTAGTAGTACTACATACCTTTTCTTCCACCTCCTTCAAGGGCTTCAACTTATGACGAACTCCATCCTTTGTTAGGGAATATGTGTTTGCACGACCATCATGGACAGGGCTCCTATTATACTTCCACGGCCTCCCCAATAGCATATGACATGCGTCCATTGGTATGATATCACACAACACCTCATCATGGTAGTCTCCAATCTTGAACTTCACTAAACACTACTCATTGACCAAAGCTCTATGGTCCTTCTGCAACCATGCAATCCGATATGGATGTGGATGCTTTCTTCTTATCAACCATCTCCTCTAAAATAAGATTATCAGTGCTCCCACTATCAATAATAATATCATAACACTTACCTTCACATTTGCACCTTGTGCGGAATAAACTCTTCCTCTGATTGGGTTCTTTCTCCTCATTCAACAAAGTTCTTCTGACATCTAGGGTTTCTCCCCTCTTAGCATCTTTAGAGCGCTCAGATTGTACATCTTCATCTACATGTGCAACTCGTGCATTACCTTCAAGTCTTCTATTGGTCCTTCCTTGATGTTGTGGACACTCATATGCTCGATGCCCTTCTTCTCCACATTGGAAATAGGTTCCTCTGAAACCTCCTCTTTCGGGTCCTTGCCTAGGTCTGCCTCTTCCTCTTCCTCTTTGCTCACCATTGTTCTAGTCATGAGGGCAGTAGGCATTATCCCCTCTTTGATTTCGACTGGTGCCAGCTTCTTCACTTTTCTTTTGATCTTCATTACAGCCTCCATAGGGTCTTGCACCAATCTTTCCACCTTGACCTCTTCCCCTTTGCTTGCTATCGAATCTTTTATTCATCTTCTCTTCCACCTTCAGGGAAAACTGGTACGCATCTTCTATGGTGGTCATTCTGACCAGGCTCAACTCTTCTTGAATACTTGGCCTCAACCCATTAATGTAATGGGCTACCTTCTCCTTGTTGGCCTCTCCATGGCCTGTCCTAATAGTGATCTTATAAAAATCTTTTGTATACTCCTTAACAGACTTGTTACCTTGCTTCAATCCTTATAGCTTCTTTAGCAACTCCATCTCATAGTCCATAGGAATGAACTGCTTCTTCAATTTATCCACCATCTGATCCCATATGGTAATCTTTGCTTTTCCTCTTCTTTTTCTCTCTAACTGGACCTCCTTCTACCAAATACTGGCATGGCCCTTCAACTTTGTCTTTGCAAACTTGACCCATTCTGGGTCTTCCACATCTTCATACTTGAAATACTCCTCCATATCATTGATCTAATCAATAAGTTGTTCCAAATTCAAATCTCCATAATAGGTAGAAACTTCGATCACGTGCCTCTTTCCGATCTTTGAAATGGCCCTCAACAACCTAACTTTTGCAAATCTCCTGCAGCTTCTTATTGTTCCTCAGATAGCTCTTCTTCAGCTTCATCTTCGCTTTACCATCTCCTTCTCAGCTCAAACCCTCTTCGCGGCTCCTCTTGCAATGCATCGATTTGTCTTTGCAGGGCTCTAAAACCCTCATCCATCAAAGCATTCCTCCCCCCATGGTTTCTTCATGGAGGCATCTTGATCTCTGCAGCAAACCCACAACCTCAGGTCCTGGTGCAAACTGCCTCACAATTGGCAATCTGTCTACACACTCAGGAACCCTTGCTCTAATACCACTTGCTAAAGGGGGTAAATCATAAAAACACTCAATAACAGAAATTGCACACAAAAAATAGAATGCTATTTTATTAATATGGGCAAAACATTACATTACAGAATACAATCACAGGATGAAACCCCTATAAGCTGCAACACATTACAACTCCCTCTCTCAAGACTATGGAATCTCTATCCTTCTATAACCCCAAATCAACTAGGGTTTCTATTTTGCCGCCTTTTCTTGACACTATACCTTCCCCCTTAACTCTACTACTCCAAGGGTTCCCAAAAATGGTCATATATAGCCCTTTTTATCGGCCACTAACTTAATTTCAAAATTTGCATCTCCCTCCAAAAATAGGTCAACTTTGTGGGGCCATAATTTTTGATCCGACAGTTGGATTTTCAATTATAATACCTTTTCAGAAAGCTCTCGAAAAGACGGTTGTGCACAAAATTTCTCGAAATGCAAGATTGCTTTTACACCCTGGATGCTCCTGCATCATGTCTTAACCTGGAATCCAAAGCCAAGTTCGCAATTTTAAAGTCTGGGGATCCAAGGGCAGACATTTTATTTGTAGAAACTAGGCCAAGTACTTACATGTGCACCTCCTCCTCAGAAGAATGTTCAAGTCTAGTTAGCCCTAATTTGGTGAATGAATTATGGACACTGGAGTTTGACGGAAGTTTCTCTAGTGTTGGTTCTAGTGCTGGAGTCATTTTAATTTCCCTAAATGGTTATAGCTTTCCCTATTCTTATAAATTAGAGTTCAAAAACACCAAAAATACAGCGGAGTGTGAAGCTCTTCTATGTGGACTAACCTTAGCTAAAGAAAAAGGCATAAAATAGTTAAGGGCTAAGGGGGATGCAGAATTAATTGTCAAACAAGTCAAGAAGCAGTATACTATGAAAAATGGTAGGTTAAGGCACTATAGAAATAGAGTATGGGACTGTACCAAAAATTTTGATGCCTTTTCTATAGAAGCAATGCCTAGGGAATTTAATACAAGGGCTGATTCATTAGCAGTTTCTGCATCTTTGTTATTGCCTCATCTAGATTTCAAGGATAAGCCCTACATAATTGAAGTGGTCTATTGCCCTAATGTCCCTAACAATGTAAACCACTGGCAAGTGTTTAACAATGACAAACAAATCATTGCTTTCCTTGAAAAATCTGAAGCTTTTGCAAACATTTTCTTTAAAGGTAGTGATGATAAAAGTAATGATATTTTGGAGAGCAACATCGCTCCTCCTAATGGCAAAGAATCCAAGGTTATTCAATTGAAAGGCAATAAAATTCCTAAGGGTCTAGTCTAGATTGAAGACTTATTTAATAGACATGACCAATATTTGAAAAAGAAAGGTAAAGTTTCCATTGAATCATCTGAAGATTTTGATCGTGTTAATATTGGTACGAAGGAAGATCCAAAAATTGTTTGTATAGGAAAGTGTTGTTCACCTCAAGAGAAGGAAAGATTGATCTCCTTGTTGATTCACTATAGAGATGTGTTTGCATGGTATTATGCTGACTTGAAGAAATTTAGAAATGGTGAATTGCAACACAAAATCCCCTTAAAACCTAGCACTACACCTTATAGGTAGAAACAACGAACATATAATCCTCAAGTAGCAGAAGCCATTTTTAATGAAATAGAAAAAATGCTAAAGGAAAGGATTATTTATCCCATCCATCATTCTACATGGGTGCCCAATATAGTTCCAGTTAGAAAAAAGAATGGCAAAATAAGAATCTGTGTTGACTTTCGGAACTTGAATCAAGCCTCACTAAAAGATAACTACCCACTGCCTATTATGGATCATTTACTACAAACAGTTGTTGGTTCTGAGATGATGTCTATGTTGGATGGATTTTCAGGATACAATCAAGTTGAAGTGGCTCCAGAAGATCAGCATAAGAGAGCTTTCACTACACCCATTGGCACCTTTGCATACAATAGAATCTCATTTGCTCTTGTGAATGCAGGAGCAACTTTTCAAAGAGCAATGGATCTATCATTTAGAGATTTGAAAAACAAAATTATTCTGGTTTATTTAGATGATCTAACCATGTCCTCTAGAAAAAGGGCTAATCATTTGTATGATTTGGAGGTGGTACTACAATGCTACAAAGAACAAGGAATTTCTCTAAATCCTAAAAAGTCTATTTTTGTAGTAACTGAGGGGAAGATTTTGGGACACATTGTTTCAAAAGATGGGATTAGAGTTGATCTTGAAAGAGTGAAAGATATCATGCAACTGGGATTACCTGCAAACAAAGATAGCACCAGATCATTCTTTGGTCAAGTGAACTTTTTAAGAAGGTTTGTACCTGAGTTTGCTAAATTAACTAAACCTATTGCAGACATGATGAAGGGTAGCGTTGTGTTTAAATGGAGTAATGAAGGAAAGAAGGCTTTTGAAGACATAAAAATTGCTATTGCAAATGGACCCACCTTGGCATGCCCCGATTTCACAAAAGGCTTCATCATATATTGTTACGCATCAGAGCATACCTTATCGGCCATCTTAATGCAGAAGAATGAACAAGGCATGGAAGCCCCCATTTCTTTCATGAGTACTCCTCTTAAGAAGTATGAATTAAAGTATTCCCCATTGGAAAAGCATGCATTTGCTGTTGTTAAGGCTTTGAAAAGTTTTAGGCTCTATATTTTGCATTCCCATACAATTCTTTTTGTACCCGAAACTGTTGTCAAAAGTATCCTCACTCAACAAGAGGTTGGATGTAACAAACAGGGTTCTTGGATAGCAAGGTGCAAGAGTATGATGTAGATATTAGGCCTACCAATTTGGTCAGGGGAAAGGGTTTATGTAAATTGATTGCAGAAAATAAAGTTGTTGAAGAGGAAAATCTGCTTCTAGTTCTCTTTACCAGTACAATTGATGAGTGGTTCTCAGATGTCTCATACTTCTTGACTTAAGGTGATTTTCCATCACACTTATCAACCAAAGAGAAGAGAAACTTGAAGCTTAAGGCAAGTAAGTACGTATGTTGGGAAGGAAACCTATACAAGAAGGGTGTGGATGGGACATTTCTCAGGTGTGTTGATGAAGAGCAACAAAAGAGACTGTTAAATTCTTTTCATGATGAAGCTGGCGGTGGGCATTTCTTAGCCTCTATAACAACCTTAAAATCCTGCACTAGTGTTTTTATTGGACTGGTATGTTTAAAGATGCTCATGAATGGGTATCTAAATGTGAAAAATTTTCAAAGTTTACTGGCAGACCCCACCTCGCAACTTTACCTTTGAAACCTGTGGTAATTGATGAACCATTCCAACAATGGGGATTGGATTTCATTGGCCCTGTTAATCCCAATTCAAGTACTGGACATACACACATTCTTACTGCTACTGATTATTTTACCAAATGGGTAGAGGCTATTCCAGTGAAACAGACTACCTCAGAGGTTGTGTGTAACTTCTTGAAGGAAAATATCATAGTGAGATTTGGTATTCCAAAGAAGATAATCATTGATAATTCTAGCTCTTTCACATCCTCAGAAATCACCTTGTTCTGCTATGAGTATGATATTAGCTTGGGACATTCATCAGATTATTATCCTCAGGGCAATGGACAGGTCAAGTCCAGCAATAAAAGTTTAATTTCTATTGTCAAAACACTGGTGGATGAAAGCCAAAGAGGATGGCATAAGAAGTTGTATGATGCTCTATGAGAAGATAGAATTACTTATAAAAGAGCCATAGGTATGTCACCTTTTTAGTTGGTATATGGGGTTGACAGTACTATACCTATTTATTTAGAGCTCTCAACATTAGATTTATAGAATACTATAGAAAATGAAGAATTTTAGTCTGCACTTGAAAAGTGAATTATGTACCTGAACAAACTGGAAGAAGAAAGGGAGATTGTTGTGGACATAATTACTAAGCATCAACATATGGTTAAGAAGGTCTTTGATAGGGGAGAAAAAAAATAGAAACTTCGTTGTTGGAGACTCTATACTTCTTTGGGATAGGAGGAGAGAGCCAAAGGGTGCTCACAGAAAGTTTAATTCTCTATGGAAAGGGCCTTTTATGATTAGACAAGTTGTTGGTGATAATTCTTTCCTATTGGCTTAGCTAGATGGTACTCCTTTACATCTTGCCTATAATGGGCAAGATTTGAAAAAGTTCAACAAGTAATAGTCTTCGGTTTTCCCTCTGTATTATAATTTATTTCTATTTTTCGTTCTTTGTGATGTTTTCTTCCTCTATTTGCCCAATGAATAAGGCTTCATGCCATGGTGTTCTAGATTCTTTGCGTCCCTTTGGTCCTTGTCCCCATTCAGAGCTAGTTGTTACCCCCTTTTTTATTTATTTTTGGGTCTTACATGTTTTACTACCCATTTTCATAGTCCATAAATTTCTCTAAGTTATATGGATTTTGTTTTTGCCTTCATTTCCTTCAAAAATCCTTAAGAGTCATGAGCTATTGTGTTTTCCTAACCTAGTCGCTAGCCCTCTAAAATTTCTAACCTTGTCGCATGGTTCTGAAGTTATCGAACTTGCCGACCACCTAACTTTTTATTGCTTTGTAGAGTCTTTTCAAACTCCCGTTGATTTGTCTTTGTAATTGCCAAGTTAGAGGTTTCTGAAACTTTGAAACCCCTGACTTGATGTTCTAAAGTTCCAAATTCTAGTGATTCCATGACATGGAAGGTGGGGATTGGTTTTCAAGGCAATAAAGATCATTTAATGATGAGTACGACACATGAGGTGGATGTCTTTTTTAGGATTTTCGGAGGGCAAGCAATCTTAAGGTTATCTTCCCAAGGCACAAATTTAATGCCACCTTAGCTCAACATTTAAAACATATCATGGCATTCTCCTGGTGTACATATGTGCTCCTAGTGGCAGATTTTTCTCTAAGTTATGCAGCTACCATTACTCCTGTACTATGCCATTACTTTTTTAGTACTTAGCCATTTTTCTCTATGTATCCAACAGTGATGAAATTTAAATATCAAGGAGCTCCTCACAATTCTGGTATTGAGAGTGGTTGGTCTAGAATAAATGATACCAAGCTTGGTCATATTGATTTAGAAGAATTTTGGTCCCGTTTGCAGTAGGAAGAGAAATCACCTTTTGCAGAAAAGATTTTGCAGAGTGGTTTGGTGCATGTAGGATGTTTTCCCATCTATGTGCAAAGTAAGGACTTGGTTGTGTCTTGCATGCTAAGATACATCCCCAAAGTGCTTGAAATTAGAGAAAAGGACGGGTTAGTGGTAGGAAAGATTGACCTTGGAACTATCACCCATGCGTTAAGGATTCCAGATGAGCAAGAATTTAAAGACATGTATGTTGCCATTGGAATGGAGTTCTTCCAAACAAACAAAGACTAGTGCAAGAATTCCATCATGCGAAACTGGTTGAAGTCTGAAAAGAGAGGTAAGTCTCAATTGCCCCAAAAGCTAAAGGGAGCCCATTTTAAGGATGAAATTTCAGACATTATTACTTTCCTGCATCACGTAGTTGGAAGTGAAAACACAGATTTTTTTGAAGATTGGATTGTCATTTTATCTTGTTGCTATGCAGTGAAGATAAATTTATAAACTGGGTTGTAATTATTAGTTATCATTTGAACAAGCAATTGGTTGAGTTTCAGAAAACTTGAACTTTCCACATGTGTTCATACTTGGTATATATTTTAGCCAGTCAAGAGGTTGTTTGGGCTGGGTTGAGACCACATGGGTTTTTAACTCCAAACACACCTGTTTTTAATTATTTTCCTCAGCTCAAAAGGGATGTGGGGATGAAAGATTATCGTCATGTAAATGATGCCTTTTTAAAGTTTTTAGTGAGAAAATTGGATGATAATTTTGAGTTGAGAATTTTACCTGAAGCTGCTTCCTTGATCATGGAGTTTGGAAGTTTCTACACTCAGTTTGATAGGTTCACCTATTTAAGACTGGGGGGTTATGAAAATGCCCCGACCAAATTACCCAGGTACCCCAGTGACTTTGTTATTTTTCTAAAAATCTATAAACAAATGTCTATCGTAAATGTTAAATATCAAAGCATGAGGAAGAAAGGATATGATTTCTCGCTGAAGTTATCTTCATATTCCTACAAAACAAATGAGATTGTTAGAGGAGTAAAACATGTTTTGAGTGAGTTTAATCTTCATTCATTATCAATGAGACACAACTTTGATAGCAAAAATTATGTGAAATTAAACTTTCATTGTTCTGGTTCTTATGAACATCATCCAAGTCTAGAGGATTTTTGGGAAGATTGTGTAGATGATCGAGAAGTCAAAAGGAGAAATTGTTTGAGACTCACCTTGAGTCAAATTCAAGTATTTGGTCTTTCTATATACATTCCAGATGATGTTTAAGAAAATGCTGAAATAATTGATGATGAATATCAAACTCTAGTTTCTAAACCCCTTCCTCAAATTAATTGATCGAAGAAAGAGGTTGTGGATATGAGAATTCATTCTGCGGTTGTGATTAAAAGGACTAAGGATTGGTTGGATGGGAGATGGCGTGGATGTGCTGGTTCTTCTCGTGAACAATGAAATTCCAGGACCAATGAGAAAAGGCCCATGCAAAGTTCTAGAGTGCACATTTCTTCTAGGAGACGAGAGACATTGCAATCCAGTTCTAATTCACAATTTGAAGGTGATGGAGAAAATTGGAGGAAGTTCTGAAATTGAAATCAGCTTGTGAATTGGATAGCCTCCCCTTGCCTGCTTTGAAAAAGAATAATACCCCTGCTAAACTTGCACCTGTGGTTTCTAATTCTATTTTTTAACAAATTGTTGATGATGGTTTGTTTCCCCCATTCATGGAAATTCCCTCTTCTCCTACTACTGAGGAAGTATCCATTTCTATTTCTGTTGATAATCAGGTTAAAATTGTTTCATGCAATGTAAATACTGGTATAGTGTCATCTTCACCAAGATGGTTAAAGAAAGTTGTGGATAAGAAGAGAAAGGTTGTGCCTACAATAGCAGTTGAGGTGGATACAGTTGCCAAATTGCTACAAGCTACCTCCAAGCCCAAGAAGGCAAAAATAATGTCTAGAATGATAAATGACACTGCCTCCAGTCATCAAATGTTAGAGATTGCTGACCCCGTGAAAGATCTAAATAAGAATGAGATAACTGAAGTAGATTACAAGATAAGTCATATAGACTTGGGTCCTACTCTTGAGGGAAATGCCTATCATGCCAATTTTTCTATAAGTGCTTTGATTAAGAGAGCCAAGAAGGAGAGGAAAGAAAACATAAAAATTTAATCTCAGGTTTCATCTTTGAGCAGTTTTATCCAATCTATTGTGACACCCACGTCTCAAGATACATCTAGTTCAGAAGTTGTAGGAGTAGATGCGAGCACTGTGCAACAAATCAAAAAGATTCTAAATTTTGCTAAGGCTATTATTGAATGGGTAGAAAAATTATCCTGCAAAATTTTATTCTTCTTGACCATGGCAACACAGTGTTACACTCAGGTACATAATAAAAGAAAAGAGTTAATCAATTAACTTCAGCAAGTAAGGAAAGAACAAGGTAGCACTTATGTACTCTCAAAATAGGTTTCTGAACTAGTATCCTTGGATCCTATAACACTTGCAAAAGAAAATTTGTCTAGTGATCCTCGTGAAATCATTCCATCAGGGGCTGACTCATTGGATTGGAAATTGATCATGTATGACAATCTCATTGAACAGATTAATCAAGCGTTGTGTGAATACCTTGAGGTAATGGTTGGGATTTAGAATGATTGCAGAGCACTAGATGTAAATATTCTAGATGCGTTTGGAGAGAACTTGCCGAATCCTAAAGAAATTAGAAAGAAAGATAAAGATATGATTTGCAAGGAACTGGCAGATCCTGACATTATCACTACGGAATCACTTAGCAAAATGGGCCTTATGCAAGTTTACCTTAATGGTTTCAAGAATAGAAGTGATGATATTTAGGAAACTATAGCTGGGATAAGTAAAACATTGGCAAGATTCAGAACCAGGTTACATATTACTACAACTCCAAGAAGCAAGAACATCAATGCTGTCATAACTAAGTATCAGGAATACAAGTTAAGAATGAAGGTGCAAGAAAAGATGGCAGAAAATCAAGCCGTGGAGAGTGTCGAAGACCCAAAGGAAAGTGAAGGAGTGGCAAATTAGACTTTATTTATTTGATGCATTTATGAATATTTGGCTCAAAGACTTTTTTTTAAACTTTATTATTTTAAAAATGGTTGTCTTCAAGAAACTGTTCAATTTCCTAAAGATAGTTATTATGTGGACATTATAAATATATGTAGTCAGGACATAGTGTGGATCTTCTTTTTGGGCAAACTTTGATTTACTCATTAAGTTAGATATGTTTGATATGTTTTGATTTCAGTCTTCTTCAATATAGAGAGAGAAATACTATTGGGTGTTCGAGCAGATATAGTCTTTGTGTTGTGGTGTTTGAAATATCATTCTTCTTATGTTGAATGTGTTGCTAGTGGTTATCTTAATTTATATTAGAGAATTAGATGTTCATTAACTTCATTACTGTGAATGTTTATCTTTGAATGAATATGTCATGTTGATGGAAATTTAAATTATTTTCTCAATCAATTATAATTTAGTGTTTGAAGTCTTTGAACTTCTTTATTTTCAGTCATTATATAAGTGTGAATTTTCCTTTCAAAGCTTTCTAGTCAAAAGCATTACCTTTCCCTTGCTTTCTGGTTAAAAGCAACACGTAGTTTAATTCATTATGTATCATTTGAAGGTAGCTGCCACCTTGTAAAATAAGCACAGAGTTGGTTATAAAACATCATTGTAACTACCTCAACTTTGGTTACATTTGTCATTGTTTGGGTGAGAGAATATAGAGTTGAATGACAAATATGTAAACCAATAGATTTTTGGCAACTCTAATGGGGAAAAGAAAAGAAAAAACTATTGTCAGATATGTGTTGTAAGTTGCTTTAATGGTTCTTCAAAGACGTAATGCTCCAATCCTTCAGCCTAACGTAGATTGGCTTGTAGGTGATCAGAAAGATATTGTTACAGGCTTAAGATTGCTTGCCTGGCAACATAGAAGAACTAACTTGCAATATAACCAAGTTAAGAAAGTATTAGAAGAAGAAGAACTTGGGGAAATCATAAGAGATAACACCAGACATTTTGGTAACACCCAAGAAATTGTCTTTGTTGAGGCTGTAGCACTTTTGCCACGAAGAGAAAGAGTTTTTCCTATTCAAGCACTTCCCAACAATAGACGCAGAAATCAAGAGGCTAATCAAAGAAACCAGTTGAACAATCAGCAAAATTTTCCTTGAATTAACCAGTAAGTGAAGTTGGCAACTCTGTAATTTAAAGCTTTCAATTGTTTAAATATGGCATCTAAAAGGTACACTAGAGGAGATAGAAAGAAAGGGATTTGGGATGAAGATTTTGAATTATTAGAAGCTATAAATTTCTCTTCTTTCCCACTTAATCAAAAGGTTAAGTCTATCAACAAATCTCCATCCCCTTCTCCTAGTCAAAGCACTGTAAATACTTCACTTGCATCTTGTCAAGCCCTTCTTTTATACGGGGTTACTCTCCCTTTGCAAGTAAAATTTCTAGTTCATAATCCTCTTATCATGGTTCAGCCTCCACCTATCCTATGGGGGGCCACCATAGGTCCACTTAACTTAGGAGCCCAACTACATGACCTACCCAAAGGCTCAGGAAAAATTATACATAAGTTAGGAGGAGATGGAAAATTTACTCCAGATGAACATATGTGAGCCCTCTTTGCTGCTTCTTCAATCCTTGTTGTATAACATGAAGATGTTGCTATAAGGCTTTTTGTAGAATCTTTGACTAATGCTACCACTGATTGGTTTTACCATCCTCCAAATGGTTCTATTAACAATTTAGATACTCTAAAAACCAAATTTGAGAGTAGGTTCAAGTCTGCAGAGAATGAGCAAGCTCTTTTCACTGAATTGGCCACGATGAAGAAAGAAATACATGAACCGATGAGAAATTTTGTTACTAAGTTCAATAAGTTATACAATAGAATACCTGTAAATATGAGGCTTGGAGATGATTTGTTGAAGTGTTTCTTTATTAACACTCTTCCCCCAGATGTTAGTTTTACTATTAAGAGAGAAGGGGTGGCTGATTTAGATGCAGCTCAAGAAAGGGCTATATCCATAGAAGATGACTTGATCATTGCGGGGAAATGGAAGAAGGAATTGCAGAAAGGTAAACCTTCAGTTGTGAATTCTATTGATCCAATCATATAGAGATTTGCTAATGATATAATCACACTGAAAAGGAAAATGCCAAAGGACAACCTTCAATCACAATATCAAGACATACCAAGGAAAGATTTTGGCACACTGGGTGGTTATAACAAAACTTTGCCTTTGATTGGTCCTACTCAGAGGGTGGCTATTGAAAATGGACCCTCGGCCAATAAGGGTAACATGACATGTAATTTCTATCTGACTTCAGACCATGATGGATCCACCTACCCAGAAATGGTTTGATTCATGCAAATACTCTCCCCCAATGAACATGTTGAGGTGCCATATGTGGAAGAACTTGGCCCATCTCATGATGCTAGTGTAAACTTTTTCAAGTATGAGTCAGATACTGAGATAGGAGAAGATGTGTACACATAAATTGATCCTAATTGTGCAGGCTTTACTAGAGGACAACAAACTCAAAAAGGCTCAAATTTCAAAGGCCAAGCAAATGGTTCATATTTTACTCCAAAGTACATTTTGTCGAAACAAGCTGCTTCCAGTTCCAAAAAGCTAGAAGATAATGTGTCTAAGAATATATCTACTGAGGTACCTTCTACTCCCTCTTCTGATACAATTGTTACTAGTTCATTTGATATAATTGAGTCATGCAAAAATACCAAGATTCAGATCTCCCAAGACGAATACCTTAGACTCAATCCGTCTTAATTAGACCGGTTAGTGAGATACATCAAACAAGAACCCTCCCCATCTTAGAGTAATGCTCATGTGTCTGGTGATATTGAAATGCATGTTGAAGAGCAAGTTTGCTTGAATTCCTATGATAAAGATTCAAGTCAATAGAATCCTTTTGCCAAACCTGAACCATTCTATGTGTCTCTTTATATAGCTAGTTTTAGACTGAGCAATTGTGTTATTGACTCTGGGGCTTCTGACAATGTGATGTCAGCCCAAGTGGCCAAAGCCTTAGGATTGTCTTATACTTCTTCCCATGGTAAATGATTCTCTATGGATGGCTCACCTGTCCCAATCCTAGGTCAAATCAAAGATGCCCAGGTTGCTTTAGATGCTTTTCCAAAGAAGATACTAAAGTTAACTATCCTTGTTGCTGATATTCCTACTAGTTATGGGATGCTCTTGAGTAGGAGTTTCTATAGAGATTTGGGTGGAGAGATAAAAATGGATTGGTCTCATGCTATAATACCATTGGATGGAAAGAGGGTACATCTTAACTTGGAACCCAAAGCAAGTTCACAGTGTTAAAGTCTGGGGATCCAAGGGTAGACAATTTATTTGTAGAAACTGGGCCAGGTACTTACATGTGTACCTCCTCATAAGAAGAATGTTCAAGTCTAGTCAGCCCTGATTTGGTGAATGAGTTATGGATAGTGGAGTTTGACAGAAGTTGCTCTAGTGCTGGTTTTGGTGCTGGAGTCATTTTAATTTCCCCAGATGGTTATAGCTTTCCCTATACTTATAAATTGGAGTTCAAAAACACCAAGAATATAGCAGAGTATGAAGCTCTTCTACTTGGCCTAACTTTAGCTAAAGAAAAAGGCATAAAATAGTTAAGGGCTACGGGGGATGCATAATTAATTTCAAACAAGTCCAAAAGTAGTATACTATGAAAAATGGTAGGTTAAGGCACTATAGAAATAGAGCATGGGACTGGATTGAAGATTTTGATGCCTTTTTTATAGAAGCAATGCCTAGGGAATTTAATACAAGGGCTGATTCATTAGCAGTTTCTGCATCTTTGTTATTGCCTCATCCAGATTTCAACAATAAGCCATACAGAATTGAAGTGGTCTATCGCCCTAATGTCCCTAACAATGTAAACCACTGGAAAGTGTTTAATAATGACAAACAAATCATTGCTTTCCTTGAAAAAGCTGAAGCTTTTGTAAACATTTTCTTTGAAGGTAGTGATGATAAAAGTAATGATATTTTGGAGAGCAACATCGCTACTCCTAATGACAAAGAATCCGAGGTTATTCAATTGAAAGGAAATAAAATTCCTAAGGGTCTAGTCTCCCTTGAAGACTTATTTAATAGACATGACCAATCTTTGAAAAAGAAAGGTAAAGTTTCCATTGAATCATCTGATGATTTTGATCATGTTAATATTGGTATGAAGGAAGATCCAAAAATTGTTTGTATAGGAAAGTGTTATTCACCTCAAGAGAAGGAAAGATTGATCTCCTTATTGATTCACTATAGATATGTGTTTGCATGGTGTTATGCTAACTTGAAGAAATTTAGAAATGGTGAATTGAAACACAAAATCCCCTTTAAACCTGGTACTACACCTTACAGGCAGAAATAATGAACATATAATCCTAAAGTAGCAGAAGTTATTTTTAATGAAATAGACAAAATGCTAAAGGAAAGGATTATTTATCCCATCCATCATTCTACATGGGTGGCCAATATAGTTCTAGTTAGAAAGAAGAATGGCAAAATAAGAATCTGTGTTAACTTTTGGAACTTGAATCAAGCCTCATTGAAAGATAACTACCCACTACCTGTTATGGATCGTTTACTACAAACAGTTGCATGTTTCGAGATGATGTCTATGCTGGATGGATTTTTAGGATACAATCAAGTTGAAGTGGCTCCAGAAGATCAACATAAGAGAGCTTTCACTACACCCATTGGTACCTTTGCATATAATAGAATTCCCTTTGGTCTTGTGAATGCAGGAGCAAGTTTTCAAAGAGCTATGGATCTATTATTCAGAGATTTGAAAAACAAAATTATTGTGGTTTATTTAGATGATCTAACTGTGTTCTCTAGAAAAAGGGCTAATCATTTACATAGTTTGGAGGTGGTACTACAACGTTGCAGAGAATAGGGAATTTCTCTAAATCCTAAATTTTTTATATTTGCAGTAATTGAGGGGAGGCTTTTGGGACACATTGTTTCAAAAGTTGGGATTAGAGTTGATCTTGAAAGATTGAAAGCTATGATGCAACTGGGATTACCTGCAAAAAAAGATAGCACTAGATCATTCTTTGGTCAAGTGAACCTTTTAAGAAGGTTTGTACTTGAGTTTGCCAAATTAACTAAACCTATTGCAAACATGATGAAGGATCACCTTGTGTTTAAATGGAGTAACGAAGGAAAGCAGACTTTTAAAGACATAAAAGTTGCTATTGCAAACATACCCACCTTGTTATGCGCCGATTTCACAAAAGGCTTCATCATATATTGTTATGCATCAGAGCATGCCTTATCGGCCATCTTAATGAAGAAGAATGAACAAGATATGGAAGCCCCTATTTCTTTCATGAGTACTCCTCTTAAGAAGTATGAATTAAAGTATTCCCCATTGGAAAAGCATGCATTTTCTGTTGTTAAGGCTTTGAAAAGTTTCAGGTTCTATATTTTGCATTCCCATACCATTGTTTTTGTACTTGAAATTGTTGTAAAAAGTATCCTCACTCAACTAGAGGTTGGATGTAACAAATGGGGTTTTTGGATAGAAAAGGTGCAAGAATATGATGTAGATATTAGGCCTACCAATTTGGTCAGGGGAAAGGGTTTATGTAAATTGATTGCAGAAAATAAAGTTGTTGAAGAAGAAAATCTACCTCTAGTTCTCTTTACCAGTACAACTGATGAGTGGTTCTCAGATGTCTCATACTTCTTGAGTTATGGTGATTGTCCATCACACTTATCAGCCAAAGAGAAGAGAAACTTGAAGTTTAAGGAAAGTAAGTACGTCCTTTGGGAAGGAAACCTATACAAGAAGGGTGTGGATGGGACATTTCTCAGGTGTGTTGATGAAGAGCAACAAAAGAGACTGTTAAAGGTTTTTCATGATGAAGCTTGTGGTGGGCATTTCTCAGCCTCTATAACAGCCTTTAAGATCATGTGCCTATGTTTTTATTGGCCTAGTATGTTTAAAGATGATCATGAATGGGTATCTAAATGTGAAAAATGTTTAAAGTTTACTAGCAGACCCCACCTCACAGCTTTACCTTTGAAACCTATGGTAGTTGATGAACCATTCCAACAATGGGGATTGGATTTCATTGGCCCTGTTAATCCTAGTTCAAGTGCTGGACATGCACACATTCTTACTACTACTGATTATTTTACCAAATGGGTATAGGTTATTCCAGTGAAACGGACTACCTTAGAGGTTGAGTGTAACTTCTTGAAGGAAAATATCATAGTGAGATTTGGTATTCCAAAGAAGATAATTACTAATAATGATAGCTCTTTCACATCCTCAATAATCACCTTGTTCTACTATGAGTATGGTATTATCTTGGAACATTCATCAGATTATTATCCTCAGGGCAATGTGTAGGCCGAGTCCAGCAACAAAAAAAAACTTTCTATTGTCAAAAAGCTGGTGGATGAAAGCCAAAGAGGATGGCATAAGAAGTTGTATGACACTCTATGGGTAGATAGAATTAGTTATAAAAGAGCCATAGGTATGTCACCTTTTCAGTTGGTAGATGGGGTTGATAGTACTATACCTATTTCTTTAGAGCTCTCAACATTGGATTTAAAGAAGACTAGAAAATGAAGAATTTTAGTCTACACTTGAAAGGCAAATTATGTACCTGAACAAATTGGAAGAAGAAAGGGAGGTTGTTGTGGACAAAATTACTAAGCATTAGTAGATGGTTAAGAAGGTCTTTGATATAAGAGCAAAACAAATAAACTTCGTTGTTGGAGACTTTGTACTTCTTTAGGACAGGAGGAGAGAGCCAAAGGGTGCTCACAAAAAGTTTGATTCTCTGTGGAAAGGGCCTTTTATGATTAGACAAGTTGTTGGTGATAATTCTTTCCTATTGGCTTAGCTAGATGGCACTCCTTTACCTCTTTCCTATAATGGGCAATATTTGAAAACGTTCAACTGGTAACAGTCTTTAGTTTTCCCTTTGTATTATAATTTCTTTTTGTTTTCCATTCTTTGTGATGTTTTTTTCCTCTATTTGCCCAATGAATAAGGCTTCATGCCATGGTGTTCTTGATTCTCTACATCCCTTTGGTCCTTGTCCCCATTTAGAGCCAGTTGTTAACCCCCCTTTTTATTCATTTCCGGGTCTTACATGTTTTACTTCCCATTTTCATAGTCCATTAATTTGTCTAAGTTATATGGATTTTGTTTTTGCCTTCGTTGCTTGAAAAATCCTTAAGAGTCGTGGGCACTTGTGTTTTCCTAACCTAGTCGGTAGCCCTCTAAAATTTCTAACCTTGTTGCATGGTTCTGAAGTTATCAAACCCGCCGACCACCTGACTTTTTATTGCTTTGTAGAGTCTTTTCAAACTCCCATCGGTTTGTTTTTGTGATCACCAAGTCGGAGGTTTCCAAAACTTCAAAACCCCCGACTTGAGGTTCTGAAGTTCCAAATTCTAGAGATTCCATGACATGGAAGGTGGGGACCAATTTTCAAGGCAATAAAGATCATTTAATGATGAGTACGACACATAAGGCGGATGTCTTTTCAGGATTTTTAGAAGGCGAGCAATCTCAAGGTTATCTTCCCACGGCATGAATTTAATGCCACCTCAGCTCAACATTTAAAACATATCATGGCATTCTCCTGGCGTACATATGTGCTCCCAGTGGCAGATTTTTCTCTAAGTTATGCAGCTACCATTACTCATGTACTGTGTCATTGCTTTTTCAGTACTTAGCCATTTTTCTCTATGTATACATCGGTGATAAAATTTAAATATCAAGGAGCTCCTCACAATTCTGGTATTGAGAGTGGCTAGTCTGTATAAATGACACCAAGCTTGGTCATATTGATTTAGAAGAATTTTGGTCCCATTTGCAGTAGGAAAACAAATCACCTTTTGCAAAAAAGATTTTGCAGAGTGGTTTGCCACATGTAGGAGGATTTTCCATCTCTGTGCAGAGCGAGGACCTGGTTGTGGCTTGTTGTTATATGGAGCCTAATCAAACTTGGAGGTTAAATTTTCCCTACTTTTATCAGCGCAGTTTCCCCCCAAATTATTTAATGGGGTCAAGGGGAAGTGCCCCTTGCAGGGGTTTGCGGGTAGTGCCCCCAAGACGGGGTCAAGGGGCAGTTCCCCCAAGACAGGGTCAAGGGGCAGTGCCCCCAAGACAGTTTTTTATTATTCTATAAAAGTGTCAGGAGTTATTTTTCTATTGGCTGACATAAAAAACCCTTATTTTGTAACCGACATAAGGCTTGATAAAAGCAGCTAAGGGTTAGGTTTTTCGTTGATGTATTGTAACATTTTGTAGTGATATTGAGTTACAAGGATTGCTAGTTGTAATCGGTTTGATTTATTGGATAATAATATTGGACCCTCTGTTGGTGGATGTAGTCCAAGTTTGGGTGAACCACGTTAAAACTTGTCTATCGCTATTATTATTTCTATGTATTTTTCATTCCTCTGTTTAATCTTTTATTTGCATTTCATTGATATCTTATGCTAGCTAACCCTAACAAGTGGTATTAGAGAGGGTTGTGTTGGATTATCGTCTGCAAGAAGGTCTTATGGTTGAGTGGGAGCAATGGTGGATGAGGGTAAATTGAAGGTAGATAAATTCAATGGGTGGAACTATCAATTATGGAAGATGTAGATGGAGGATTATCTCTATCAAAAGGATTTATGGAGGTCATTGGAAGGAATAGCCAAGAAAGCTGCAACAATGGCTGATGGGGATTGGAATCTTCTAGACAGAAAGGCACTAGGAACCATTCGGTTGTGCCTGGTACCATTGGTGGCATTCAATATAACAAAAGCGATGACAACAATTGAGCTGATGAAAACTTTGGCTAAATTGTATGAAAAACCCTCAGCCTCAAATAAGGTATTTCTCATAAAGCATTTGTTTAATCTAAAAATAGTTAAAGGTGGATCAGTGACAGATCATTTAAATGAGTTTAATATGATTACCAGTTAGCTAACTTCTATAAAAGTGAAATTTGATGAAGAGGTGAGAGCTCTCTTGGTTTTATGTTCTTTGCCAGAAAACTGGAATAGCTTGGTAATGGCTGTAAGTAACTCTATCTTTAGTTCAAACACTTTGAAATTTGATGATGTTGTTGGTGTTATCCTTAGCAAGGAAATGCAATGGAAAAGTTCAGGAGGGTCCACATTAGGTAGTGTTTTGAATGTAGAAAGCAGGGTAGATCAAAGGAGAGAGGAAAAGGTTCTGGAGGTCATGGGAAGTCATGAGGAAAATCAAAGGACAAGAGGTCCCAATCCAGAGGATAGAAGGATTGCTAGTACTGTGGAAAACTAGGTCATCTGAAGAAAGAAAGTTGGTCTCAAAAGAATAAAGAAATAGACAAATAAGAAGGCAATAAGGAGGCAAATGTGGTAAGTAATAAATCTAAAGATGATGCTTTGATTCTTTCCCTAGATAATGCTGATGATTCATGGGTTTTAGATTCAGCGGCCTCATTTCATGCTATGCCCCATAAAAGTTATTTTCTTTATTATGTCCAAGGGGATTTTGGGTTGGTTTATTTGAGAGATAATGAACCTTGTCAGATTGTTGGAAAGAGAAGAATCAAGATTAAGTTGTAGAATGGGAATCATTGGCTACTACAAGAGGTAAGACATGTTCCAAGGTTGAGTAGGAATTTAATTTCAGTAGGACAACTAGCTGATGAAGGTTGCATTGTTACATTTACTGATAAAAATTGGAAGGTTTCAAGAGGTGCCTTAATAGTAGCAAAAGGTGTGAAAGTAGGCACCTTATATCTTTGTGCAGGTCATACTCTTCCTTCTACTTTAGCTATTGCGGAGAAGAAACAAACAGGTTCAGGAACAGTTGCTATAGGTTTGTAGGAAGAGACTGAAATAGTTCTTGTAGGTTCTGAGACAACACTGTGGCATAACAGACTTGGGCATATGAGTGAAAAAGGTATGAAGGTACTTCATTCTAAGAAACTTTTACTAGGTCTGAAATGTATTAATATGGATTTCTGTGAAAGTTGTATGTATGACAAACAAAAGAGAGTCAGTTTTCTCAAGGATGGGAAGCAAAAGAAAGATGAAAAGTTGGAGCTTGTGCATACAGATGTATGGGGACAAGCTCAGGTATCTTCTCTTGGTGGCTCTCGGTATCATGTTACATTTATAGATGATGCAACTAGGAAGGTTTAGATTTATTTCCTTAGGCATAAATCTGATGTATTTGAAATATTTAAGAAATAGAGAAGCTTGGTTGAGAATGAGACGGGTAAAAGAATAAAATGTCTTAGATCTGATAATGGTGGTGAGTATTGCAACAAAGAATTTGAGGATTATTGTTCCTTTAATGGAATTCATAGGTAGAAAACGGTTCCAGGGACTCCATAGGAAAATGGAGTGGCTGAGCACATGAATAGAACAATAATGGAGCATGCAAGGACCATGAGATTGCATGCTGGGCTTCCTTTAAACATGTGGACAGAGGCTGCCAACACTACTGTATATTTAATTAACAGAGGTCGTTCAGTTCCTTTGGGTTGTGGTATTCCAGAGGAAGCATGGATAGGTAAGAAGGTGAGTTATTCTTTTCTAAAAACCTTTAGATGTGAAGCATTTACACATGTAGATTTTAAAAATAGAACCAAGATGGATGTAAAATCAAAAAAAGTACCTTTTTTGGATATGGCATTGATGAATTTGGTTATAGGCTTTGGAATTTTGAAAATTAGAAAATTGTGAGAAGCATGGATGTATTCAATGAGAAGGTGTTCTACAAAGATCAGTTGCAGCAGCATGAGAAGAAAGAAAAGGATTATGTGGTGCTAGATGATACTCTAGATAATGATGTTCCAATGGCTCCTCATGCTCTGCAACAACAACAAGAAATACCACAAACTCCAGTGAACGTTAGATGGTCAACAAGGCTAAGTAGACCTCCTGAAAGGTTTTCTCCCTCTTTGTATTCTATTTTATTAATAGATGTTGGTGAACTGGAAGGGTATGATGAAGCTATGCAAGTGGATACAAAAGTTCAGTGGGAGATTGCAATGAAATAAGAAATGGACTCCTTGTTGAAAATTTAGACTTGGGAATTATGTAAGTTGCTTGTAGGTAAAAAGGCTTTACCAAACAAATGGGTTTATAGGATGAAAGAGGAACATGGAGGTAAGAAAAGATTTAATGCCAGGTTAGTTGTAAAAGGATTTGCACAGAAAAAAGGTATTAATTTTGATGAGATTTTTTCTCTTGTTGTTAAGATGACTTCTATTCGTATTGTCTTAAGTATTGTGGCTACTGAAGATTTGCATTTGGAGCAGCTAGATGTGAAAACCGCCTTTCTCCATGGTGATTTGGAGGAGGAGATATATATGGAACAACCCCAAGGATTTGAGGTCAAAGGTAAGGAGAAATTGGTGTGCAGATTGAAGAAGAGTTTGTATGGCTTGAAACAAGCACCTCCTCAATGGTATTTGAAATTTGATAGTTTTATGGCTGAGCAAGGCTACAAGTGGTATTATTCTGACCATTGTGTTTATTTTAAGAGGCTGGATAATGACAGCTACATTATTTTATGTTTATATGTTGATGACATGCTTGTAGCAAGGTGTAACATGGATCACATAAGAGAGTTAAAACAATAGTTAGCACAATTATTTGCTATGAAGGATTTGGGGGCAGCAAAACAAATCCTTGGTATGAAAATTTGTAGAGATAAGAAGAATAGAAAATTGACTCTATCTCAGGGTGATTATGTTGAAAAGGTGTTGTCGAGATTCCATATGGAGAATGCAAAAGTTGTCAGAACACCTTTGCGCAGTCATTTGAAATTGACTAAGGAGATGTGTCCAAAGACACAAGAGGAGGAAGATAAAATGTCCAAGGTACCATATGCTTTAGTTGAAAGAAGTTTAATGTACGCCATGGTATGCATGAGACTGGATATTGCACATGTTGTAGGAGTCATAAGAAGGTATATGAGTCATCCCGGATTAGAGCATTGGAATGCAGTAAAATGGATTCTCAGATATTTGAGAGGTACATCCAATAAACACTTATGTTTTAGGGGCTCTAATACTAATTTAGCAGGTTATGTAGACTTAGATTTGGCAGGGGATATTGATACCAGGCGGAGTACTATAGGTTATGTCTTTACTGTAGATGGGACAATGGTGAGTTAGATCTCTAGGTTGCAAAAGGTGGTTGCTTTGTCCACCATGGAGGCAGAGTATGTAGCTACAATAGAGGTAAGCAAGGATATGATATGGCTGCAATCTTTCATGGAAGAATTGGGAAAACAATAGGCTAACAATTCTTTGTATACAGACAGTCAGAGTGCTATACATCTTGCAAAGAATTCTGCCTTGCATTCAAAGATCAAACACATACAGCTGAGGTATCACTTCATTCGATCAGTGTTGGATGATGGACAATTACGGCTAGAAAAGATACATACAGATGAAAATTCAGTGGATATGTTTACAAGGATAGTAACAAGGGAGAAGCTGAGCTCCTCTTCAGCTTCGGTTGGTCTTCAAGACTGAAAATAAAAATTAGAACAACAGAGTCCAGGGTGCTTATTTATAGTGGGATCTATAGGGTCAGCGGTGTTATGACTAGTCTCCAAGTGGGAGATGATATGGTGTGGAGTCTAATCAGTCTCCAAGTGGGAGATTGTTGCTTTATGGAGCCTAATCAAACTTGGAGGTTAAATTTTTCCTACTTTTATCGGTGTGCTTTCCCAGTTTCCCCCCAAATTATTTAATGGGGTCAAGGGGTAGTGCCCCTTGCAGAGGTTTGGGTGCAGCACCCCCAAGATGGGGTCAAGGGGCAGCGCCCCTAAGACGGTTTTTTATTATTTTATAAAGGCGTCAGGAGTTATTTTTCTATTAGCTGACATAAAAACCCTATTTTTGCAACCAACATAAGACTTGATAAAAGCAACTAAGGGTTAGGGTTTTCATTGATGTATTGTAGCATTTTGCAGTGGTATTGAGTTGCAAGGATTGCTAGTTGTAATTAGTTTGATTTACTGGATAATAATATTGGACTCTTTATTGGTAGATGTAGCCCGAGTTTGGTTGAGCCATGTTAAAACTTATCTCTTGCTGTTATTATTTTTGTGTATTTTTCATTCATCTGTTTAATCTTAATTTGCATTTAATTGATATCTTTTGCTCGCTAACCCTAACATGGATTGTGTGAGAAGACACATCCCTGAAGCCCTTTGAATTAGAGCAAAGGACAGGTCAGTGGTAGGAAAGATTGACCTTGGAACTATCACTCACGTGTTAAGGATTCCAGAGAAGCAAGAATTTGAAGACATGTTTGTTGCCATTGGAATGGATTTCTTCCAAACAAATGAAGACTGGTGCAAGAATTCCATTATGCGGAACTAGTTAAAGTCTGAAAAGAGAGGTAAGTCTCAATTGCCCCAAAAGCTAAAGAGAGCCCATTTTAAGGATGAAATTTTAGAAATTATTACTTTGTTGCATCGCGTAGTTGGAAGTGAAAACACAGATTTTTTGAAGATTGGATGTGTCATTTTATCTTGCTGATATGTAGTGAAGATAAATTTATAAACTAGGCTGAAATTATTAGTTATCATTTGAACAAGCAATTGGTTGAGTTTCAAAAGACTTTAACTTTTCACATGTGTTCATACTTTGTATATATTTTAGCCAGTCAAGAGGTTGTTTGGGCTGGGTTGAGACCACATGGATCTTTAACTCCAAACACACCTGTGTATAATTATTTTCCTCATCTCAAAAGGGATGTGGGGATGAAATATTACCGTCATGTAAATGATGTCTTTTTAATGTTTTTAGTGAGAAAATTGGATGATAATTTTGAGTTGAGAATTTCACCTGAAGTTGCTTCCTTGATCATGGAGTTTGGAAGTTTCTACACTCAATTTGATAGGTTCACCTATTTAAGACTAGGGTGTTATGAAAATTCCCAACCAAATTACCCAGGTACCCCAGTGACTTTGTTATTTTTCTAGAAATCTGTAAACAAATGTCTGTTGTAAATGTTAAATATCGAAGCATGAGAAAGAAAGGATATGATTTTCCACTAAAGTTATCTTCATATTCCTACAAAAAAAATGAGATTGCTAGAGGAGCAGAACATGTTTTGAGTAAGTTTTATTTTCATTCATTATCAATGAGACCCAGCTTTGACAGCAGAAATAATGTCATATAGACTTGGGTCCTTCTACTCTAGAGGGAGATGCCTATCATGCCAATTTTTCTATAAGTGTTTTGATTAAGAGAGCCAAGGAGGAGAAGAAAGAAAACATAAAACTTCAATCTCAGGTTTTATCTTTGAGCAATTTTATCCCATCTATTGTGACACCCACGTCTCAAGATACATCTAGTTTAGAAGTTGTAGGAGTAGATGCAGGCACTGTGCAACAAATAAAAAAGAATCTAAATTTTGTTAAGGCTGTTACTGAATGGGTAGAAGAATTATCCTGTGAAATTTTATTCTTCTTGACCAAGGCAACACAGTGTTACAGTCAAGTACATAATAAAAGAAAAGAGTTAATCAATGAACTTCAGAAGGTAAGGAAAGAACAAGGTAACACTTATGTACTCTCAAAAGAGGTTTCTGAACTAGTATCCTTAGATCCTATAACACTTGTAAAAGAAAATTTGGCTAGTGATCCCTGTGAAATTGATCTATTCTGGGCTGACTCATTGCATTGGAAATTGAGCATGTATGACAATCTTATTGAACAGATTAATCAAGCTTTGTGTGAATACCTTGAGGTAATGGTTGGGATTTAGAATGATTGCAAAGCACTAGATGTAAATATTCTAAATGAGTTTGGAGAGAACTTTCAGGATCCTAAAGAAATCACAAAGGAAGATAAAGATATGCTTTACAAGGAACTCACAGATCCTGACATTATCACTACGAAATCACTTGGCAAAATGGACCTTATGCAAGTTTACCTTATTGGTTTCAAGAATAGAAGTGATGATATTCATGAAACTATAGCTGGGATAAGTAAAAGATTCGCAAGATTTAGAACTAGGTTACAGATTACTACAACTCCAGGAAGAAAGAACATCACTGCTATCATAACTAAGTATCAAGAATACAGGTTAAGAATGAAGGTGCGAGAAAAGATGGTAGAAGATCAAGGCATGGAGAGTGTCGAAAACCCAAAGGAAAGCGAAGGAGTGGCAAATTAGACTTTTTTTTTATGCACTTCTGAATATTTGGCTCAAAGACTTTTTTTTAAAACTAATTATTTTTAAAATGGTTATCTTCAAGAAACTGTTATATTTTCTAAAGATAGTTATTATGTGGACATTATAAATATATGTAATCGGGACATAGTGTGGATTTTCTTTTTGGGCAAACTTTGTTTTAGTCATTAAGTTAGATATTTTTGATATGTTTTGATTTCAGTCTTCTTCAATATAGAAAGAGAAATACTGTTGGGTGTTTGAGCAGATATAGTCTTTGTGCTGTGGTGTTTGAAATATAATTCTTCTTATGTTGAATGTATTTCTAGTGGTTGTCTTTATTTATATTGGAGAGTTAGATGTTCATTAACTTCATTACTGTGAATGTTTATCTTTGAATGAATATGTCATGGTGATGGAAATTTAAATTATTTTCTCAGTCAGATATAATTTAGTGTTTGAAGTCTTTGAACTTCTTTATTTTTAGTCATTAAATAAGTGTGAATTTTCCTTTCAAAGCTTTCTGGTCAAAAGCATTACCTTTCTCTTGCTTTCTGGTTAAAAGCAACATAGTTTAATTTATTGTGTATCATTCGAAGGTAGCTGCCAGCTTATAAAATAAGCAGAGAGTTGGTTATAAAACATCATTGTAACTGACTCAACAGTGGTTACATTTGTCATTGTTTGGGCAAGAGAATATAGAGTTGAATGCAAATCTGTAAACCAACAACGACGAGGTGGCATCATGAAATTGTCATTTTCTCTCCTACACTCGCTTGGAGAGGCTTCACTTCAATACAATTGTGCTTTGAACTAAGTTTTTTGCTACTAGACTCTCAATGGTTGCAGCTTTTTGAGGAGAAATGGCTTTCTTTTTTGCTTTTAAGAAAACCAAAATGTGAGAGCGTTATAATGCACACGTGTTTTAAAACGCGAGCATGTTATAACACGTTCATGTTTTTTTATTTTTGGACCAAAAAGTCCCATGGTGGTGACTTTTTGGTCCCCCATCACTTTGCATATACCCAAATAGTTTCTATAGAAGAGAGTTTCACCCAAAACCACGTAGCACCTACATGACATTATGTGGCATAAAGAGTTTTTCCTGAAACCTTTTTGCTTGAAACTTTTGAATCGATAAAATTTGATTTCAAATTTGAAAAGGGTATTTGTTTGCATACAAAATTTTGGACAAGGGAATTTTGCCAAAAATCTTCCGAGTGATACAATTTCACATGAAACTGTCAATATGGTATCCCATGTGGAAGCTAACCCCCCATTTTCAACAAATTGATCAAAACTTCAAGTTTAGTTCCAAATTTCTCCAGGTATTTTCATGAAAATCTGAAAATACCTTTTGGTAGTGTTGTGACCTAATGACAACTTGCCCCATTGCAAATGGGGACCCCCAAATTTTTGCCTTTGGTTTTTAGTACTCTAGAGAGTCTTGATCCTGAGTCTTCTCCAATCTCCACACAAGTGTTCAAAATCATTTTTTAGAAAGGGTATAATGGTACACTTTAAGGTCAATCTCAGAGATGGAAATGAAGAAATCTTCACAACATCAGAGGACAGAGGAATGAAGGGTTTGAAATGTTGAAAATGACTAAGTGTGAAGCATGAAGGGTGCAAATTCCAACCACTCATGGAGAACGTGCTCCAAGATGAGGGAAAATCCTCACCAACAAGGAGAATGCACCCTGAGAGAAGATGCATCTGGAAATGGAGATTGTCATGCAATGAAAGTTTGAACAATGAAAATTCTTGGAAACTCCCTTGAAGAAGTCATTACAACACTTAGAAAATTTATGATTGGGAAGAATGGAAATTCTTCATCTATAGGGAGAATGCACCCTAATGAAGGTCTCATTTTTGAGTCAAAAAAATGTAATGTTATTCTCCTTAGTTTAATTCTTGAAATCCATGTGAAAACCTTGAAGAAATTTGCCTAAGAGTTGCAAGCACTTGAAAGAAAATCCTCACCCATGAGGAATTTGTGCCTTAGGGAATCACTCATCTAGACATATCGAAAGCTGACAAGAGGATTTTAAAACCCTTTGAACAAATCCTTAGTCCAAAATAGACAAGTTCAAGAGAAGGTCACGAAATCCATGCTCTTGAGGAATATGTGCATAGACTTTATCATGAAACTTCAAATCAAATCATTTAAGTAATCACTTGGACCATTGTAAATCACTTGCAGTTTAGACAAATTTGTGAAGAAGTTTTGAAAGTGAAAGAGCACCTTATGGTAAGGGTGCAAATTCTAAGCACTCATGGAGAATGTGCTCACTTGAGATGACTTGAAATCACTAAGAGTCCAATTTCATTCACCCAAGGGAGTGAGAGGAGATGAAAGTTTAGAAGTGAAATTGCCCAAGGTATAGCACATAATTCCTCATCAATGAGGAGAATGCGCCATTTCCAAGTCTCCTATTTTGAAAAAAATTCAACAACCTTTGAAAAAGATGTAAATTTCATCAAGGTTCAATCAAGATCCAATGTAAAAAGTTTGAAATTCACTAATGTGGAATGAAGTTTGAAAGATAAAATGATAAGCTCATATGGAGGAGGATGGAAATTCCTCATCAATGAGGAGGATGCACTCCAAAATGAAGGAAAATCCTCATCAATGAGGAGAATGTGCTCTCCTAATTCTCTTCCCTCTAGCTCAATCCAACAACTTTGAGAATGATTTCAATTTCTTAGCTCAATCCAAAAACTTTGAGAGTGATTCCAACGAAGGTCTAAGGGAAATATTAATAAATTTGATGGATTCACTAAGGAACAAGTCAAAGTTCAAGAAATGAAAATGAGAAATGGATGTCAAGGGAGTGCAAAATCCTCATCAATGAGGAGAATGCGCTTAGAGTAAAGTGCCTTCTAAAGAAAATCTGCTCCATCATCAACAACTTTGAAAGAAATTTCAATTCCATTCGCCAAAAGGAAGAGTTTGGGAAGTTTGAGAAAAATGTCTAAGGAAGAAATGGAAATTTTGAAGATGAAAAATCCTCAAGAAGGTCGCAAATTCTTCATCAATGAGTAGAATGTGCTCTAGGATGGTGCATATTCCTCTAACACAAGGAGAATCTGCCCTTCACATCAAAAGAAAATTCACTCAATGCAAAAGTAAGTCAGACTTAGTGAGGAAAATTGAGTTTAAAACAAAGAGAAAATCATGAACTAGGCCGACCTAGTAAATTAAGTAAGTATGAGTGCTATAAAAGGAAGAACTAAGTTCTCATTTTCATATCAATTCAAAATAAAAAAGGTAGATTTTAAGAGCAAGGCAGCGAATAAGGAGCATAAATATTTTTAAGAAGAAACTAAATTTAGAGAAGGTAAAGAGAATTAAGGTCTCATGTTATCATGTTTCTCTTAGCAGCAAATTTTATTAGCTATTTTGGAGAAATTTGTGTGAAGGATTGTTTTAAAAAATGATGATTTGTTTATCCCACATTGACAAGGATGATGAAAATTGTCATTATTTACCTTTTATATCAATTATCATGTCAACATGCTAATTTGAGGTGTTTTCATTTGTAGGTTGATGATGTATGCTAAAGGAGCACTGAGTGTTGGAGGAGAGTGACACTAACTTTGGGACAAATCTACGTGGATGAGATCAAGATGAAAGATTAAAGAATTTGAAAGGAGCTATGCATCCAAAGAAGATGCCATCACTGGAACACTGCACTTCATCAAGACATCAAGTTCACCATCATCTTATTTCCAAAAGAGAACTTCATCACTAGAGTGAAAGATGTCATCATCCATCTAGCAAGCTCTATCATCCAAACATCTAGAAGATCATTCTCATGTTCAAATTCAAGAGCCTTCCACTTCATCTACCAAAAGAAGATCAAGTGTGAATATCATGAGGGCTACTCTAGGAATTCATCTCCAAGTCATCTCCCTTACTTCAACGTCCAAACCTAGAATCTTACATGAGCACCACAAGAAAGTTGGACAAATGATCAGAGATCATCAAGAAATCCATAAATTTTGCTAAGGCATGAAAGACAACTTGAAGAAATCTAAAATTCCCAAATTTTCAAGTTCAAGAAGCTAAGTTCTAGAGGTGAAAATCTAAGTTCAAAGACTACTCCAAAAAATTCCATAATTTGGGAAAATATTTGAAGCAGTGTGAAAACAGAGACCTCAACGCTGAAGTGGCATGCACACATCATCATACAATTAAAATTTGTCATGTCATTTGTCCAAGTTCATTGCATTTGTAAGAAGATAAGAACAAGAAAGGCATCCCACATGAATATTCTTCATAGATTCCATTTCATCCTTATCATCTTTGAAAACATGCCTTCATTCCCTTGAGTTTTTATATACACAACTTGTGTCAACTTTTACTTTTGCTAAAAATAGCAAGTTGTTGTAACTAATTGCTGATGTGACAAGATCTTGGCCCTTGATTCTCAAATCAATCTTGGCCATTCATTGTATTTTGAGGACTATAAAAGGCCTCACTCCTCTCTCATTTGTAAGGTTGAGACTTTGGAGAATTGTTGCAAGAGCTCTTTGAGATAATACAAGACTCATTGATTTGGTGATATTGTTTTGTTTCAAGTGTTGCATGATTTCCAATTCCTCAAGCGTAGAATAAGTTTTATTTTCAATCATTATGTTAGTTGATGGAAGTGATTATTGTTGTTTTATGGTAAAATCTCTAAGTTCATACTCTTTGTGATTTGTGGCATACAAATTACAGTGCATGGTTAGACTAAACTCAAATGAGCTTAACTTCAATTATTTATGTTTGTTGATACTTCATGAACACGAGTGATTTGAACATCATACATTACCTTAGAAGATTGCATCATCTATGTAGTTGTTTGATTTGGTGAAGGAAAGTTGGTTGATTTCACCTGGTCAATAATAGTTTCTTTCATATAGGATTAGAATAGATTCTCTAAAACCTATATCCTTTTGCATTTTTTTATCAATCATTGTTAGAAATTAGGATCAATAACTCCATTGCAATATCATACGCCTTAAGTTGTAGTACTTAGAAATTCTAAGTCTTCCTTTGTAAGTGAAACAAGAATTGTGCTTGAACGATTGTGTAAGTCCCTTTGTGTAAAGGGTATATCACATCCCACTACTGAGTTTATCCGTTGCTAATCACGTGTAAGGAACCTTGGAGTGCTCTTATTTGATCACATAATTCATCATTCGAGAGGCTTTGTTCAAGAGAGAATAGGATACTTGGTATTTTATTCTAATGTTGTTGTCACAAAAACATCATCAACAGGTAGATCTTGGAGTCTAGAATTTTTTTTGGATCGAGAATCATGCACAAATTATATTAAAAAAAAGGCTAAGATTACATCATTATGGTCAAGAGAACCACATCAAAATTTATTTCTGCAGCTAGTATCAATCCAAAAACACATCTTACCCTAATACATATGAATAGTTTTGTCTACTGCAATACATAGGTATATACTAGAGTTTAAACATGATTATAAAAATCTTCATATTCCTGCTCAGGTAAAACTGTTCTTGTCTCACTTTATCCAAACATGCATATACTATCTGTTGCATTATATATCACCATGTAAACATCACTACTCCATATCTTCTTTTGCCAAACCTGCTGACAAAGGTAGATCTTTGTTCAAATTACCTTTCTCTGATCTTATGTTCCCATTTGAAGCCCTGTGTTGCTGAGTTGCCACTTCTTCATCTCTCATTTCTCCATCCTGGTGGTAGAACCCTTGACTATCATCCAAGTCAATGCCATAGTAAACATCCTTTGTCCAAGTTTTCTTCAATTCAGTCATCCACTAATCATCTGACCATCCTCTTTCTTGAGCCCATATGTGATCCATGTTGTCACTATCTTTATAGGAGTCCAACCCTATAATAGCTCCAATATTTGGTGAATTTCTCAATTGATATGTACTAACAGTGAAGTTCTAACAGGTGATTTCCATATGTTTATACAATTCTTCCTTTTCCATCTCTATTTGATGCTGTTCACTGTATATAGTTCTTGGAAGTCAATGTATTCATTGTAAAATTTCTGATCAAACTTTCTTATTTTCCTCGAGCAAAAGTCAGTTTCCTTTATGTCCTCCTTATAGATCATAGTCCCCCCTCAATCATCTCTTTGAATTTGTCCAACGATAGCTTCAAGGAGACCACAACCTGTTCAAAGAATTTAAATTTTGTGAGACTAGAGAAAACCTCAATGAGTACCCTCTCCCTGCCTTGTAGCCTATCCTCATTCCTCATTTTCCAAATAAACCAGAGGATTTCATAGATAACACAAACCAAAAATTGTTATCTTTTTTGTTAAGACCATCAACATAGCCACAAAGAATTTATTTCCAGTTTGTACTAACAGTAGGACTCCACATAGAAATATTCCCCATAAACAATGACCAGACCATCTTAGTATAAACACATTCAAAGAAAATATGAAAACCAATTTTGGGAACAATACATAAAGGACAAAACACATTGTCAAAACCAATACACAGTTTATTAAGAATAAGAAGCCATCTAAAACAAGATTTCTTAGGTTCTATGAGCTTTGACCAAATCAATTTAAAGGTTTTAGCCACAACATTTTGCCCCAAAGAGTCACCCCAGGATGTGTTGATATGTTGGAATACCACCTGTGAGGTTGAAAGCATTTTATAAATCAACTTTGGCTTCACATTCAAAAAAATAGCCCCATCCAACCAGTATAGATCCCCAAAACAATCTTCTCCCAGAATAGAAACTTCCGAGGGAAGCTTGGAGATCAGAGCCTTTGAAAGAGTGGAAAATGTTCTAGCCTATTGGTCATTAAGACCAAATTCATTACTAATCTGAGTCTAACTTTTAGGACTATTTCCTTCAAACAGATCATTAATAATAGACAGCCCTTTAGCATTACAGTTCTTGGCTGAGCATCCCAGAAGTAGGGCCAAAAATTTGCCCTTATGCTTCACATTCCACCAAATGGATCTATGCCCCCAAATGTTTTGTTTTTTCTAGATTAATAGCTTCTCTGTCCACAACAAGAACGTTAGCTTGCTGCCAAGCTCTCCAAATGCTACAAAAGACCACATATCCCCTAGGTTGTCTTTGAAATCCCTAAGCAAAGTATCATGAAAATGCAAATTCCCCCAGCTTTTATTCCTCCCTGGAATAGCAAGTTGAATGTTATTTCTCACCAGAACTTTCCAAGGCTCTCCCTCAGATAAGGAGTTGATTATCCATTTTGTTGCCAATGCAATACATTCAATCCTCAAATCCTTTAGACCCAGCCCCCCCCACTACTTTGCCTATATAGCACCACTCCCATTTAACCAAATGCTTTTTTCTTTTACCTTTACCATCTGATCACATGAACTGCCTTATGATTTTATGAATGGCCTCAAATTGATAATTTGCAAAGAGCGACATGGAGGAGTAGAAAATGGAGTAAGCTGACAGAATCTTCTGACAGACTTGAACCCTACTTGCTGAGGATAGATGTAGCCTATTCTAGCTTTTTAACTTCCTTTTAACTTTTGTAAACAACCAATCTCACATCTTTTTCAATGAAGGGCAAATGGAAAAGGGGACACCTAGGAACCTTACCAGTTTCAAGGGGCCCCCCATTGCCATTTGTCTACATTAACCAATTCTGGAGCACATTCATCCCAACTTAACAATATATATTTAGAAGGAGAGATTTTAGCACCTGATGCAAGACAAAAGATTTCTAATCTTGTCTCCAACTTGTCTAATTCCAATTTATTAATTCTGGGAAAATGTGTTGTATCATCGGCAAATTGAACATTAAGTAACTTATCACCATTAGGCAAGGAGATACCATCTAGATGTCCTTCAATTAGCTCTGTTCTTAGGAGATAATGGAGTGCTTTTAATGCTATAACAAATAAGGATGGGGCAAGAGGGAAACCCTGCCTAATTAATCTTCCCATATCAAAGGGAGAAGATAAAGCACCATTAACCTCCACTTGGACTGATGCATCATTGAACAACATTTTAACCATTTTGCATAAATGATCAAGAAACCCTATGGATTTAAGAATTTTAAGGACAAATGACCACTCCACCTTGTCATATGCTTTTTCAAAATCTAAAAGTAGAATACTTGCACTTTGAATGGTTTCTTTTGCCCAATGTAATGCTTCCCAACTAGTGATTAAATTTTCAAGGATGTACCTGCCTTTTATGAATCCTGTTTGAGTACTACTTATTATAGTTAGTAGAATAACCCTTACCCTTAGTGCCAACACTTTAGAGATGATTTTATATGAAACATTAAGTAAAGTTATAGGTCTCCAATTTCTAATGTTTTCCCTATCACCATCTTCGGGCAAGTGCCTAATGATTCACCTATTTATTTATTTTCCCAATGTTCCCCTCTCAATAGCTTCTTTATAGAGATCAAATAAATCATCAACAATCCAAGTAGGTTGGCCTTGTAGAACTCTATAGGGAGCCCAACCGCCCCAGGGGACTTTCCTTTATCTATAGATTTAATGGCAGCCTCTATTTCTTCTCTTGATATTTCATTATTGAGATTAATCTTCATTTCCTCATCCACCTTTTTCTTACATATTTAATGGCAGCCTCTATTAGGTTTACCTTGAATCTCCTCTTCAACTTTAAGGAATTCTTCCTGAAGTAGCAACTCTTCTCTCTTTCTAACCAATGAATATTTCTTTCCCACTATCTGAAATAAATATTTGCATGAGGCCATCAGTTTACTCGAGTAAAGAGAAACTCCTTTATCCTTATAAAGAAACTTGTAGATATCTCTTAAAGACCTGATTCCATTTATACAATCTTCATCCCTTAGGAGCTCACAATTAAGTTTATAACTACCACCTTTTTGAATTTTGAATCTTTCTTCTCATTTTTTAACTATTATAACTGATCTTATGGGGTGATTATCAGAGAGTGCATTTGGAATAACTTGCACCTTATTCATTCCCTTTTGATTTTGGAAAAAAATGTATCTTTCTCCACATAGATCCTATCTAACCTGATGTAAATTCTTCTATTAGCTTTGTGGCTATTACATCATGAATACCAGATTCCTTTTTGTCCTTCTTCTCGCCTTCTAAAGGATCCATCAGTTTTACTGTCTTTTTCAATCTCTCCCAAAAAAATCTTTCATTCCCTTTCCACTCCATTGGGTTACATCCCTACATGTCCTCTTTCTACTCAATCATGTTAAAGTCTCCACTTATAATCCAAGGCACTTTAGGAAGTTCATTGGCCATCCAATTCCATAACTTAGCCCTATCATAACACTCATTGGTGGCATAAATTGAGTAGAGCCCAATATCAAAACCCCCAGCATCCAAAGTAATCCAAATACATATATTATAGGGGGACTGCTCTGACTCCTTGATTTTGTTTTCCCATCTCCTAATTAGAAGGATGGCATTACCACCCTTCCCTTTATCATGCTAAGTAGTAAAGGCTATATCATCCCTCCAAATAAACCTCAAATTATTCTCCATCAAAAAACCTACTGTCTTTACCTCCTGAATAAACAATATGTCCATGTCCCTATTCTTGTTACAAAAATCCCTCACTACATATTTCTTATTCAGGGATTCCAATCCCCTAACATTCAAACTAAAACAATGGATTTCTTTCATCAATTGCAGAACTTAGTTAGAGTTGGGTTTATCTCCATTGTAAAATCTATCAAAGCACTTAGGGATTTGATCATCCTTACCTTTTTTACCAGGTTTCATTGTACTATTTATTCTGTTCATGTTCTTTCTCTTTTTTCCTTCCTCATCTATTTTGTCATCAATATCTTTTTTCCCTTCTTTGTCAATTATTAGTTCATTCTTCCCTCCTTCTGTGCTAGATTTTTCCTTCATGCCACTCAACTTGTGGACATCCAAAGCCACACCTTGGGGATCTATTGTCCTTTTTTTAAAGAATTCTTCCTTGAATGAATCTAGCTTATTTCTTTGATCTACTATCTCCCTAATCTTGTCTAGTGCCAACTCTTGGGCATTTTTTCTCTGACCAATAGTAATGAAACCATTAGTAGAGACAGGGCCATGCATGTTGACAACAGAAGACAATGTATGATGATCTTTACTACCTATGGGCAAACCACCCTCCCCAACCTTTTCTTTTTTGTTAATGCCAGTATGTGTTTGTGTTTGATCAATTTGGGAATTAAAGCATGGGTTGTCATTTGTCATGTCCTCACCTACATTTTCTTCAATTGAAAAGAGAATCAGGCTACCATCCTGGGTACTATTAGAGTCATAGTCATCTAGAGGTCTATTCACCATTGTCTCAAAGGATAGATCACTTTCCTTTGGTATGTTTACAACTTCTTCATTTACCACCATAGGGTTATTTCCTCTTTTGGTATGATTTTCTCCCAAAGCCGGAGTAGAATTAGTCTCAATGTCAAGCATATGGGAGTTAACCCTAGAGTCACTCCCTGACCTACCAAAAGTACTTTTCCTAGGGAGATCATTACCACCCTTTTCCATAGTTTGAAAATTTAAATCATCTTTTTTATTACTTCTAATTAAAACTGGGTAGTCCCTTCTCTAGTGCCCATCCATTTTACATAAAAAATAAGAATTTAATCCCCCCAGCCCTACAATTTCACATTGAGCTATTTTATTATCCCAAGTTATCTCAATGATTTCAGGTATTTGAACTCTAGTATTAAATTCCACAAGCATTCTTGCATCCAAATGTGGCAAGGTTGCCTGAGTTTCATCTATCTTAATTATTTTCCCAAAAGATTTAATTATTTGAGGCAAAAAGCTCCAAAACTGCACAAGAACATTCTTGATTAAAACCCATCTAGGAATAGAGCAAAACTAAATTTCCTTATGTGAGGTATGGAGTCTAGAACTTTCATATTTTTTTTTTATATTTTGATTAGTTCTATTGGGATTATTTTTAAATTTATTGCAAGTAGGTTATTATTATCAAATATGTAGCTGGTTAGAAATTAAAAAATAGTAACATATATTTAAAATTTTAAAAAATATATGGTGCACTAGAGGAGAGAATCCTCTTGAAGGTGGTATAATTTATTTTTCTAATGATAAAAAATTTAGACAAAAGTTGACACCCCATGAAAACTATGCAAGAGAATGTTTAGTGGACTTGACTTCAATGCTTTTACAAATCATCAAAAATGAGAGAATACTGAAAGTACAATGATGTAGGTACAAAACTAAGTGAAATTACTAGTATCACTGCCAAGTACATGAAAAAACTTGCACTTTCAAAACAAGAATCATCTCGATCTGAGGTTGTATGCAAAAGTTATATAGGTTTGGAGTTTCCAAAATGAGAATTGTGTAGTATCATCTGTGAGAATTTGCAAATGATGGATAATCTAGGCATCAAAATCAAAAACTATTTACCCCAGCACGTAGAGTGTGAGAAAATAGTCCAAATAAAAAAAAGTTGCTCAAAAATTGGATGTCAAAAGCCCAAGTTATGAGTCTTCAAAGTTGGTTTTCAAATTTGGAAACACCAACGGATATGGGGTAAGATAAACAAAGCCTCCTTCTGCCAAATTTGGTGAAAATGTCGCCAAATTTAGTGATACTACCAAATTTTGAACTCAACCACATAGTTTAAAACTGCTCCAAATTTAGAAGTCCACCAGATAAAACTAGCTAGAGCTAGTTTGGAGGTTCACCAGATACACTACCAAATTGAGAGTGACTAACAAATCTAGCAGAATCAACTAAAAATAGAGATGACTTGCTAAAATTAGTAGAGTCACCACCAAATTGCACAAGATCTGAGGCAAGCACAGTCTTCAAGGCTTAAAAAGCCGAACTAGAAGTGAAGTACCAAATTTTAAAAAATTAAAAGTGGGTGGTGGCATCTTAAGGAGGTTCATACCCTATTAAGAGGGCTACAACCTCTTTAGAGGTTTTTAGACCTCTTAATAGAGGCTACGACCTCTATAATAGGGTGCATGCCCTGTGTCTGCATAGGGTACTACGTACCCTCAACTTTTGTTTTTTTGTTTTTGTGAATTTTTAAAATTCAATGCTTTTTTAAATAAAAATTGTGATTTGTTTTTTGTTTATAAACAAATATGTATTTTGAACAAAGAAAATCATAGATTTTTTTTTAAAAGCGTGTAAACCTGCATTGTTCATTGGGGTCGTATGGCTTCCTAGATTAAAAATTGCCTAAATTTGATCAACTTTGTCCAAAATCGACCAATGAATAGTCAATCCTGGGGTTTTTAGGCCTTTTAAGCATGATGGCAGAGTCAAATTTGACCCAAAATGCTCTAAAATGGTGGCTTCCTACTAGATCTAGCAATGAACCTCCAACTTTAGACACTCACATATCTGGGTTCCAGTGTCCAACAAGGATGAAATGAAAAGAAAATCTGACTATCTTATTTGGTTTGGACTCAATGGCAAGCTTAGAATGTCTCTAGGAAGCTCCAAAAAACTTGCAACTGGCAATTCAAAACAAGAACCCCCATAGAAACTAGTATTTTCTCTACACTTCTGATTCTCTAGATCATCTGAAGATGCAAGAGAAGAGAATACTCATGTTCTTTGAAAAAAATAACCCTACACTCTTAGATTTATAAGAAAAATGTCAACACACAACTCACAATCAGACTGATACCATATAAGATTTGGCTGAAAAGCCACCCAAGAATGCAAATGAATGAAGGAAGTAAAAACATAAATCAGATATGAGCCAAATAAACTGTATTCAACTCAAGATAATGCAAAGCATACAATGGAATGAGATGCTCATATGAGAGCGGGGTAAATGTTCAAAGTGGTGTCACACTTTGGGCCAGCTTATCAACATTAAGTATTTCCAACTAAAAGTCAATTTTGGTGAAACTTATGTTCTATCTAGATTCATTCTAGCTAAATTAGATGTAGGAAACAACTTTTCCAATTGGAACCATCCACTAAAGACATATGTAGCATCACTTTGGAGCTCATTTACCAAAAAAATAAATTATTTGAAAAACTTGATGCTTTAACAACTCCTACTCGTGCGAATAATCATTTTAAAAGAATCTAAAAATACCCTTTTGTAGATCAATCAATGTACTTTGTAAAAATATTTTTTTTTAAACATTTCAATTAGTTTTTTATATTTTATTTTTTATTTCTACTAAAAGTAGGTCATCAACATCAAAATATGGTGTTGATTGTCCTCTTAAGGGAAAATAGTAAAGTTTATCAATTTTTTTTGAAAAATATGATGCACAAGAGGAGAGATTCCTTGTCAAGATGACATAATTTTTTCCTATTTTGGATAAATAATGAAGACAAAAGTTGACGTCCCATCGAAATAGTTGTGTTTTCATTACACACAACTTCCAAGATTTATTTAAAAATATATATTTATCAAATTAGGGAAGAAAATAATCCATGTACTAAAGTTTTGAGCTATGAATACACAAAAAAAATATAGAAGGAAAATAAATGAAATTTACTATATAAAGTGTGACGTCCCATTCAACATTAATTTTCAGCATTTTATCAACAACTAAATTACAGTGTCAATTTTATAAAATACTACATTTAAATAATTTTTTACTTTTAAAAAAAAATAGAAACATAAAATACACTAAAAAATCTACATTTTATTAGTTTACATCATTTTAAAATTCAAAACATATATGTCACTTTGTAGTGATTCAAGTTAAAAAGTTAGATCAGTGTTTGTTGTTTCTTTTATAAAATGTAACAAGTTTAAGTGTTGTATAAACTTTAGATCAGTGAGTATATATAGGATTTACCACCCAAGAGACTAAAAACATTACCAATGTGGGATAAATGAAAAAGTCCCTAAGTAAACTTAACCTAGTGTGAAAAGAGCTAAAGCAGAGAACTAGCTATGAAAGAACTAGATAGCTAAAGAACCCTATTCAAACTAACAATATATATGGGGTCAAGCAAATGTAGGGTTGGTACATGACACAATGATTGAATAATGTGTTGCATCATCCCCAATAGGCATAGAACAAAAAACAAGGGAATACGTAGGCTCTAAAAGGTGAGATATACAAAAGAGGATTGGAAAAACATGACATACTTGGGTCAACATGAAGAGTCAAGAGATGTTCATACAAATATAGAAGTTGTAGATACGTAAAATAGTTTTAGAGGAATATTTGTACAAAATAGAAGAATTGACAACATATATAACATCATTAAAAATGAGTAAAAATAGAGGGACACAAGAAAGGTTACATGGAATAAAGGCATATTAACAAACAATAGAAGTGAAATAGTCCTTAACTAATATATTAATGAGCTCAACATATTGTGATGGGAAATTATCCAAGTGTGTCATGTAAGAAGGAGGGTCATATGAAATGGAATTGAAAGAGAAAAGTGAGCGTTTGGTAAAAATGGTAGATAGATGAGGAAAAATTATAATAGTCTTACATGGAGGATTATTAAAAAGAGGGACTTTCTACCTCACTCATGTATCTCCTTACTTTTCGCCTTGCATGACATGCACACATTTTTTGCACGACCTTGATAATATGCAACTTTCAAACACTCAAATGCTCAATGGCCTACTTTCTCACATCTAAAAAAATCTCGATTAGAGCCTCTACTCCTTGATGGCCTACTTTCTCTCCCATCATTAACATCATTAGTCACCACTAGTCCTCTCTACATAGTCTCTATGAATTTGGGCCTTGTCTAAATGGATTTTAATGTGTTGGCCATATTAGAATGCATGCCACGTGTTTTTCTCATGTACTCACTTCCAACTCCATGGACCATAATTACTTGTAGCACCTACATTATCACACTTGCATGAAAGTATTTATTATTATGGAAAACTCACAAGTTCACCCTCAATGCTCATAATGTTTGCTTTGATCTACCAACTGGTGCAATAGTCAACTATAAGTTGAGTGAACAACTAAAAAGTGGGAATGATAAGCATATAATATATAGCAATTTAAAGATAAATTTTTTAAAATCATTTAACACCTATATTAAATTTTTTAGAAGAAATAAGTTTAACATGGTCCACTTTAAAATTTATGACACCCACAACTCCTTGCAATGGCAACCAAATGAGAAATTTTCAACCTAAGCAATGGCTCTCCACATTACAATTTAGCCAATTTTAGTTTGACTATGATTTCTTCAAAGATTTACCCAACTCATGTGACCGAACTTGATTGATGTTTAATCTTGAGTCTATATCTTCACCTACTAGTCAACTTATTCTTTCATAGGAATAACAATTGGACCGTTATATATAAACATCACTTAGACAATAGAAAGGTCTAAATCCTAGGGACCCCCAAGGCTAAGGATCTCCATACCACCATCAAATGCATGCTTAAAATGAAACCCAATCACATGAATAATAATGTTCAACACTAATATTGAACCTTTAGGTCATTCCTCTTAAATACTAATTCTAACACTTTGTAATGTGTCTAGATTAAATGATAGTAGGTTACCTCTTGTCAAGTACTAATTGTTAGAAATGAAGGTGAACAACTATAGAACAAAAACCTGATTACAACTATAACTATTAATTCGGTGCAAAACCAAAATGGAGATAGTATGAAATCAATACAAAGAAATAACAAAATAGAAGATCAAACACATAACATAGTGTTTACATGGAGAAACCCTTTTGAGGAAAAACTCCAGACAAGAAGAGATGCACCAGTTTGTATTAAATTCAATAGAGTTTACAATACAACACTATCAATCTCCTCTTCAGTCTTCAATCTAGCAGCGCTTGTAATACTCATCATAATAAGTTGTAATATCCTCTTTAAAGAATATTTCCTTTTAGGGAAAAAAAACCCTAACATAACTTCTAACATTAGATCTGCGACCTAATGATGAATGGTCTAGATTGACTACAAAATTATAATATTTTACAAGGCAATTTTCTAAAAAGGGCATTGGCCCCCGAACCCCTGCCAAGAGGGCTAGGAGGTTGTCACCACCCCCCTAGATCCCCTGATGACAGTAGTGGGGGGGAAAGCCCCCCAACACCCCCCGTTCGAGTATAAGGATCCAAAATGTAGCTAAAACAAGATCACTACTTGATGAATACTTCATCCCTTATGAATGATTTACAAACAATATTAGGAGTAATTAAATACATAGGATTTAAAAAGTTGATGGCACCTTAATCCTAACACTAACTTCTTGCATATAACATTATTATCCAATAAATGCTTGCATGAAGAAATATTCATTTTGTCAAAATCAACCCAACATATTTGTTCATGTATCCTAAAACATTTGATGTTATTTACCTTCTCTTAGAAATGTGAGCCTTTATAAATTCATGTTGTACAACTCTATTGCACATGGGTTGTGTAGGAGCATAGAGGTCTGCCCAGGATTGTATGATCTATCAAGGAAAATGTAGAGGCTTACATTCCATATTGAGGTCTATGCAAGGGCTTGTAAAACAAGCAAGAATCAAAGCACAAGTTGTCACAACTTGTGCAAGTATATATAATATTGTAGAGGACAATGGACATGCGAAAGGATAGCTTGATAACTTAACACATGATGAGACATGTATAACCAAGGCTTGTGCAAAGTGTGCAAAATAATTGAGTCCAACAAGAGCTTGCACAAGGAAATAGTTTGTGTCATGAAAGAAATAGTTGTACAAGTTCAACAAATTTGTTGAAAGACAAAGATATATTAAAACACACAAGTGTGTGCAAACTAATCCCATGCACTAGAAAATTAAAACTAAAAAGGTTTGTTTTTGACTGATGCAAGATTGCTTAACCCCTAGGATGCTCTTATACTAAAGATGTGGCATTTTTTGCAATGCAACAATTCATCATGACCATATATGAGGTTTGTATCATAGAATAAGGCACAATATGGAATCTTATGACAATGTTTGACATTGAATTTGAGATAGATAAATTCTTTCTTATCAAAGACCAAATACATATTTGTATGTTTAATCATCTAGGCAACCAATTTATGCAGAAAATATCAATTCAAAATTGATTCAAACAAAATTGAGTTAAAAAATACAAATATGTGAATTCAATGAAAATATAGATCACTATCATAAATTTTATGCAATTTGAACAATTACATTTTAAATTTAATTCTACTTCATATGATTCAGTAACATCCCAATTGCCTCATTCATAACTCTCTCTCTCTCTCTCTCTCTCTCTCTCTATCTATCTATCTATATATATATATACAACAAAGACTGCGCTGCAGCAATAGTCCCTGCCTAAGCATAAATATATGACCATTAAAATATGATTAAATTTTGAAGCCTATGACCTATCCAAGTAAATTGCAGTAAGAGGGTACGACTCATTGTTTTGAATAAACCAGACAAATGCAATAAAAGCAATGTTAGCTTACTCCTCATCATACTTGCATCTTTAGAAATAAAAAGTAGAATTTCTAATTCATCAGTGCTTCAATGGAGCTAAAATTTTTGTATGCATACAGGTTGATGAAAACTATGTAAAATTCCAAACAGTTAAAAGCATAAGTACATTACAAATATTTTGACCAATGTGTTGTATATAGAATGTTGCTAACAAATATTGAGTTAGGCAATGACATGTTACATAAGATATCCTCTTGGAGTAATAGAGAAGTTTGAAAATAATTTCCAGAATTCCATTTGATATTAGTTTATGAAGGCAGAGGATACTTTATGGAAGGCTCATAATGCAAGATTAAGAGGCCTATTATTTAACTTCTACAATAGTGATTGTTGAGCTAACGTAGAAGTTAATGTCAACAAAGGTCCTATGAGTCTCTCTATTCTTCAGTAGGAAGAGCAAAAACATAATCACACCAATAAAATCTATAGTAAGAAATCAACTTTAAGAGCCATGCCTATAGCAGACACAAAACCAATCTCCCATGGCGCTTTGGAGGGTGTACCCTAAAAAATCCAAAAGGAAAAATTTATGAAGATTTTACAAATTATAAAATTTAATACCAATGGGCTAAAAAACAATTATCCAATTAGAAAATCAAGAAGGCAGAATTTTGCATCACAAAATTTTCAGGAAAAACCAAACATTAGAGAAAAGCTTTGATTTTTAGCAAAGCACAGGTGCCGAGGCGGATTAATTAGTTGGAGGCAAAAACAATAGTGCCCCTACCTAGAGCAGGGACAATAAACTGATGGTCAACTTAATAAAATTTTATAAATCTTACAATATTTATAATAAAATGGTGTTTGTAAATGTTATAATTGATAAATGTACAATGTGTTAGAATTTATTACGTATAAATATTGTAAAGTTGGTAGTAGTTAGGTAGAACTAAGTTGTTTTATTCTAAATAATCTTAAGTAAATACATGCTTTTGGTTAACTTTTATCATGATCAATCGCTTGATGTTGTCTTTGTAAGACCCATAAAATACACAACTTTGAGCTAAATCACCAACACCTTTTGATGTTAAAATTTTTGATATTACAAGATATCCATAATCAATGGCTTTGCCACCTGCAACAACATGGAATCTGTCATTTTTCATGAAATATTTCCTCAAGAAGAGACTTGAGTTTAATAGAAAATATCACCAATGTTAGCATTCATCTGAATAAATTTAGGAAATTGGAAAATTGAGAAATCAATCTTCACTACACAAAGTTGTATTAGTCATTAGTACTAGATGTTGGCACCAGGTTATCCAACATTCTAGACAAATTCAACAGTTACAGGTAGAAGGTTTCCTTTTAGTTAGTTGTTCGAAGATTTTCTTGCAACATGCCAATTTCATATCTTTTGTTTTAAGAAATTGAAAATTTAGAATTTTTTTTCCTGCAGATGTACGCAGTCGAATTCAATTGCTCAAAAGAATAAAACTGTGTATAAACTTATTACCTAGATCTCAAGGCAACATGGTGGTGTTTCTTTTTCTCATTTTGCTAAAGGTGTTTGATTTGTGTTTGCATAGAGTTTGAAGGCAGTCTCTGCTGTATTAGTCATGAGTCTGTGCTTGTCTAGGAAGAGAGATAATCACCCATGAGTTGATCCGGCCGAATTATGGAGGGAGTTATATCTATCGATGTTTTGGTAGCTTCGGGAGGTAAGCCTAAAAACAAGTTAGCCAAGAAGAGTCAATTAATAAAAGGCTGACCTCCCTTTGTGAATAGTCACCTCTCCTTGGAGGATCGCCTGTCTTGGGTGAAGAGGCATTTGAGGAGATATAAAAAGGAGATGGAAAGGGAGTTAACATGAATCAAGAAACAATTACATAACATCATATCTGATCTAAAAAATTTACATGATATCAGAGCAGGTTCAGGTTTACAGATGAAACTTAACAAGGACTTCAGCATTGAAACTCTTTCCTTCAGGCAATATTCCTATGTCAATCATGCCCATGATGATATCATTCCCATAAGTAGAATATTGTGACTAGAATATAGAGGAAAGCGAGGAAATGGAGGCGAGACCAAGAAACTCTGGGGTGTGAGTGCTACCAATCTTTTAGTGAGAGAAGCTATGGAGGAGGTGGATTCATTCAAGCAGGAATGCTCAGATATCACTAGGTAGGTGGAAATATTAGCCCATATAATGCGTAGTGCAGCTAGGGTTGCAAGCACCAAAGTTCATAAGTGCCCAATGAGGTGAATCATGTAGGTAGTGGTGAAAATCCTGGAGAAGGCTCTTGCCCTAGTTCGTAAGTGCAAGCGCAGTGGAATCCTCAAGCACTTCATCACCATTACTTCTGCGACTGATTTCTGCCGCCTAAGTTCGTAGCTGGATATCTCAATCAGTGATGTCAATTGGCTGCTCAATGTCTGAACAACAGGTGGCGGTAGTGGTGACACGGTAAGCCTTCCACCCATTGCTAGTACAGACCCTACTGTCACCTGGGTTTGGTGTTTTATTGCGAGTGTGCATAATGGAACCCTAGATGACAAGGAGGATGCTACTAATAGCCTTGCTTCCTTTGATGTGGACAATGATTGCAATGGGAAGATTATTATTGAGGAGGGAGGTGTGTTTCCTTTGCGGTGATTGCTCAAAGAGGCGCAGTAGTCTGTTCCTTCTCAGGTTGTTGCTGCCACAGCTATTGGTAACTTGAGTCTGGACCAAGAATGAGTGAGCCAGATTGTGGAGGAGGGTGCAATTCTTGTTATGTTGGGGATTCTCTCTAAGGGGTGTATGAGGGTTTAGGCTAAGGTCACCTGGGTGCTCTCAAGAATGGTGTCATGTGACCCTGGTTGTAAGGAGGCCTTTGGGCAGAGCAATGCCTTACACCCTCTTGTCTCACTCCTCGCTTCCTAGATCCAAGAGTCTGACAAACCAACAGAGGCAACCTTGAATGAGGAGGTCAGGAGGTTGATGTTAGTACTTGGAGCTTCAAAGGGAGTCACATCATCATGAAGGTTCCTTGCAGTGTATATTTCTCTGAGACAGAAATATGAGTTGAAAGCCCTTGTAGTGTATATTTCTCTGAGATGGAGAAATATGAGGTGAAAGCCCTTGTAGTGTATATTTCTCTGAGATGGAGAAATATGAGGTGAAAGCCCTTGTAGTGTATATTTCTCTGAGACGGAGAAATATGAGGTGAAAACCCTTTTAGTGTATATTTCTCTAAGATAGAGAAATATGAGGTGCGAGCCCTTGTTCATCTCTGAGACTGAGATGGGATGTCATGTTGAGAGACTCCATGATGACATCACATTGAGAGACTCTGTGACGAACCCTTGTTGAGAGACTCCATGATGACATCACGTTGAGAGACTCTGTGATGGACACTTATTCACATGTTTCTTTCCACACATGGGAGTAGCCATGGTGGATGTCATGTTGAGAGACTCCATGACATTATGTTGAGAGACTCCGTGATGAATCCTTTGTACTTATGTTTTTCCACACATGGAGTAGCCATGGTGGACATCATGTTGAGAGACTCCATGATGACATCACATTGAGAGACTCCATGATGGGCACTTGTGCACATGTTTCTTTTCACACGTGGGAGTAGCCATTGTGGATGACATGTTGAGAGAATTCATGACACGTCATGTTGAGAGAATCCATGACAAAACATATGACACATCTTTGAGACTGAGATGTGCTTCTCACAATTGGGTTTAGCCATTGTGGATGTCATGTTGAGAGACTCCATGACATGGATATCTGGAAGGATACCTCCCTAGCTAAGAGGGAGTGTTGATGTTTTTGTAGTAGCCATTGTGGACATCATGTTGAGAGAGTCCATAACTAGACATGATACCCTTGAGTAGGACTCAAGGAAGACTTTACTATACCTCCCTAGCTAAGAGAGAGTGTTGATGTTTTGGTAGCTTCGAAAGGTAAGCCTAAAATCAAGTCAGCCAAGAAGAGTTAATTAATAAAAGGCCGACTTCCCTTTGTGACTAGTCACCTCTCCTTGGAGGATCGCCTCTCTTGGTTGAAGAGGCATTTGAGGAGATATAAAAAGGAGATGGAAAGGGAGTTAACATGAAGCAAGAAACAATTACATAACAACATATCTGATCTGAAAAATTTAACAAAATCAAGGAGGAAATGATAGGAAAAATTTTCTGAAGATGTTTAAGTCTAGATCAAGGTCAATATGTAGAGTCAAGAGGATTGTCAGTGATATGAAGTCTGCCAATGAGTGCAATGGTAAGAGTGAAAGGTAGGAAGAACAGTGCATCAAATACCCAAATATGAAGTCCAAAATTGGATAGGATTAACTTTTTATGTTGTAGATTTATGCAACATCTATTTTTCTATCTCCCTAGATCACATATGTATTTCTTTCTTTTTGATTTAATTTTGGAAATGCAAAATTTGACTACATATTTTAGAAGAGATATAACAAAACTGAACTATTTCATTTATTAGGTGTAGGCTGTCCAAGTTTCCCCTAAACAACAGGCACGTTGTAGGATTTACAAAAAAAATCACCCTGTTGTTTGTGGCCCATCTGTCCATTTCAACACTAACATGGTAATTGACTCTTTTGTTTGTCAATAAAATTTCTAGCCTGTAATTTGTTGATAAAATTTTGACCCTAAATTGTTTTACAATGTATCAGCTGTTTAAGGCTTTGACCCTATTTAAGGTTTAGGGTCAAAGTTGGATGAGGCAACTTTTGATTCTCCCTTTTCTATTGATAGGGGAAAAGGATCAACTAGTGCATTGAGTGATTCAAGCTCTAATATTTTCCAATTAGAATTTGAAAAGATGTTTTCTGATTTTTGAAACAAGCTCTAGCACTGGAGAGTCTCTTTATTGTGGCAGAGCAAAAGAAAAATGAGCAAATGTGCAAACAGTTTTTGACTGTCTTCAGCTAATAGAAATTTTCATTACCATAACCATGCTTTGTAGCTGATAGCCTCAAATAATGTGATTATATTTTTCTAACCATTTTTCATATGTAATGTTAAAATGGAATGTTGGGTTCTACAAAATGCATCACTAGTCATTTCAACAATGTTGTATCCATTAATAATAGAGAGTTGCTCCAATTTTTAATTCAAATTTATGCGCTAGAATTGTAACGTAAAATCTTCCAAATTTATTATATAAAGGATGACTTATTACGATTCAACTTTTAATTTACAGGGGAGGATTTGAGGTCAAATACTCCAACTGCAAAGCTTGGAACTTTTTTAATATCAATATTATGTTTATAATAGCAAAGCTTTAATACATATTTAAGGAGAACTATTCATGTTTATAATAGCAAATTGCAATAAACTTGGAAATGGCTGAGTGTTTAAAGTAATAACGAAAGCTTTATTAGAATGATTTTGATGAATATAAGTCAAAACTTATTATTATATTTTTTAATATTAAAATCATATTTATAATTATATCTCCTAATATTAAGTGTATGTATAAAAATGTTTTTATTTTTTAATTTTTTCAATCTTACAAAATGAATTTTAAATGGAAAATTTGCAAATGTGTTTTATTTCCTCTTCAATGTATTCAATGTATTGTGGTTGCTATTTTAAAAAAAAAAAATTTAAAATATTTTTTATTTAAATTTTTTAAATTTTTTTTCATTTGAATATATATAATTATTATTGAATATAATAAATATTCTATTTAAGTTTTTTAATATATTTTTATAATAATATTTAATTATATTATTTTTATATTTTATAATTATTAAAACTTAATATATTTAAGTATATATATTTCTTATTTATCTTTTCTTCTCTTTTTTTCCTTATATCTAAAATTTATTACATAAAACAAGTTGTTACTTTGATTTCAAAATCTACTTTTATTATCCAATGCAACAAAAATAATTGAGTTAAAAATAAAAAGATGTTGTTTTTGCACACATCCAAAGCTTAACTTTTAAAGATGTATTATTGAATGTGTTCATCTTGCTCCATGGATCTCTCTAGCCCATGTCCCCTTTAGGTTATCATAATGTGGGATTTCATTTCAAATTCTTAGAAATCTATATCCCATTTTCACAATTGTAAGATATTGTAAAGGAAAATAAACTTCCCTTATGGTTAATTTGGTCTAATCCAATAAGATGCATACACATAAGCACAAATTAACCTAGATTAATTATTTAAGATTTGTGGGCATGGATAATTGATAATTAATAGTAATTATAGAAAGTATATGTGAAGAAAATTGTCAAAGAGGTCATAATAAATACTTTCAATTATGTACTCACTACCGAAATCCTTTGAAGCTAGGGTTTCCTACTCTTGTTTTCAACAAAACGTCATGGGCTTGACTACTGAGGAGCATGGCAGGCAGCTAGAGAGGTGTAGAGTTGAGGGAAAATACATGGAGAGGATGGAAAACTATGAGCGGCCAGTGAATTCATTTATGCCTGTTATGCATGATAGGGCCACTGTGAATTGTTTTGGTTGTCTTCACATGGAGGATGTGGCAAAGAAAGGACATGAAGGGTGTTGGGCACCAAGAATAGAGGTATGGTGTCTCGATTTTGGTGCAGAGGCACATGCCACATTTGAAATTTTGAATTTTTGTATTAAAATTTTTTGGTTTTGTTTAGAATAGGTGGTAATTAATTTCATAACATATGTAATAAATCCATTCATGGCATGTTGTGTAAGTGGTGAGTAGTGGTGAGAGTGAAATCCATGATTAGTAGGTTCTTTTTTATGACTGTTTTAGTGGGACAACAGTTTAGGCTGTTCATGCCTACTTTTTAGGCCTTTCCAACGATGGGAGTGGGAGTGAGTGTGGAGTTTAAATTGTTAAAACTTCATTTTATGCATTATTCATGTGAAGAGATGAAAATAAATGTAATTTGGAGCAAGGAAAATAGAAGTTTTTGCCCTGTTTTCTGTATTTTCTGCCTTTTCACTATTTTTTCTGTAATTTCCACGTTATGTCCTTCTCGTACTGTACTCTCATGGTGTAAAACTACTGAAATCATGTGATTCATAGAGTTAGCTTTCATTTAAGCTAGGTTAGAAGGATTTTCATTGGTTTTGAAGGATTTTATAGACAATTTTCTGAAAGTAGCTGTCATACTCTAGTTTTTAAGGTTTTCAACAAAATCGATGGATTTTTGGCTTTGTTCATCAACATCAAACTTCTAGATAGATGGAATGAATCTTGTTTGATTGTATTTTGGCTTGAATCTTCATTATAGGAGTAGGAAAAATTATCTATGGTGTTTGAAGTGCTAGGGTTTATACAAAAACCTGAAGTATTGGTCATATAATGATGGAATGAGTTTGTGCAAGTGTATTTGAATGTGTTTGAACCAATAGCCAAGATGGTGAAGGCTTTGAATAGGGATTTTCAATAAACCCTTGAGTTTTAGCCTAAAAATGAGGGTTTAGTGGTTTGGGGGTCTTGTGATAGTTTTTCTTGAGGAAGATTATGGATTTGGTGGTTTTGGAACTAGTTGAAAAATTGTCCATAGGAGTTTTGTGCTTGGAGCATGTTTAAAGGACACTTCCTTTGTAAAAATGGGCTAATTACCCTCTAGGGCAATAGAAACAGTCCATGTTTGAGGCTTGTTTTCTAAAACACCACACTTTGCATGTTTGGTATGTTGTGTATCTCTATAATGGGTATATAAAAAACCTAAGTTGTTCATGGGTTTGTTTTGAATTTTGCAAGTTATGCTCAAAAAACACCCTTGACAGGGCTACAAGGATTTCAGGCCTATTATGAAGGAACAATAAGAAGGAACATAGATTTGGATTCTTGGTGGGTTTGATTAGGTTTAGATCACCATTTTGGTGTGGTCTTAAATGTCTTAAAGGTGGGGCATGAGTCTTATACATTTTAACCATGATAAGTTACCTTTACTACTCATTGAAGCCTTGTATGGGGAGGGGTCAGTCATGTCCATGCAAGTACAATCAAGGACCAGTGGAGTAGTAGGTCTAGGAAGACCTTAAAACCCTATTATGCCCTGCATTCTCTTCATTAAGTGTTTAGTTGGGCTCCTTAGTGGTGGTAGCTCTGCATCAGATTTGGACACCGCCCCCCAATCCCCAGGGCAGAGGCTTTTTGATGGAACAAGGCGTGGCTAAGACAAAAGATAATCCTCATGCATAGGAAAAACAAAAGGAGAGCACCTAAGGGCAATCAGGCCCACAACATGGTACAAACATGGATACTTTCCAGAGGGTTAAGCCGCTAACATGTGCTAAAGAATCACATCTAGTTAAATTTAAAGAAGATGTGAAGAGCAAAGTGATTTAAAATGAAGTGTTCTTTTCCAAAAATGGGTTAATCAATAGATTTATCTGGTTATGGCCAAGCCTCGTGGATCTACACAAATGGATCTTAGAAAATTGGTGTCCTATTATGAAAGGTGATATTCAAATCTACCCCTACGCTCATGGATTTTTCATTGTAGTGTTTGACAATATTCAGGATAGGAATTCCATCCTCTGTAATTATATTTGGGACTGCAATGGGCACATGCTCATGCTCAAACCACGACATCCAAAGTTTGACCCAACATTTGAGTCATTTACTATGATGCTTGTATGGGTGCATGTCCCAAACTTACCTCTATAGTTTTGGTTTGATTCATGCTTTGAAGAAGTTGGAAATAAATTGGGAAAGTTTTTTTGATGTACATTAAGGATCCTCTAATTATCTTCATACGACTTATGTAGGTGCATTTTGGTTGATTTAAATATTTCTAAAAATCTCCTGACAGATATTACCCTGAAAGTTGCATATCACAGTTGGATTCAAACCCTAGATTATGAAGGTTTATCTTTCTGTTGTCGTACCTGTGCTCAATACTGGTCACATGCTGTGAACTGTTCCAAATGTCAGTTAAATGGCCACGTCACATGGTGGAAAGAAGCATCATCTCATCATGACTTTGTGGAAAAAGGGGAACTTGTGCCTCCCTTTGAGGAAAAAGATCAGAATGAATTATCTCCTATGGGAACTCTTGAGATTGGGAGACAAAATGTTTCTCAAGGATCACAAGTTCCCCGCTTTGCTACAGTGGAAGGAACATCCCCTTCTATGTTGGGAAGAATTAAAGCCACAAATAGATTGGATTCTAAACCAAGAAAAGCACTGACATCTCCAATGGCTACAAAAGTAACAAACAATGAATCATAGGATCAAGAGGGTGGTATTGTTCTTACCCCAGCTATTAATGCTGAGACCATAGATAGTGGGATTTTATATGAGAATTGGATAGTAGTGCAGAGAAAAAAGAAAAAGGAATTGGTTCCCCACAACATGCAGCTATGTTCTCACTCTAAAAGTAATGTTAATACATACATTTTTTGAAATGAGATCCCTAAGGATGCTTTACGCACCCCTATTTACAAGGCATTCACTTTATGTTTTATTTTCTTATTGCAGGATATGACTCCCTAAAGCCTAACTGACTAATTAAAAAAAGTATATGCGAACAAGATTGATTCCATTTAGCTCTAGACTTAATGGTAAATAATATTTGTGTTGATGGACTAAAATATAGATGTCTTGGGGTCACTAATGAAATACCTATGTTTGTCCTTCATATCTAGATTTGAAACTTAAAGAGGGTTGAATTTTTAGGTTTGGTTCACTTATGCGGAAGTAGAACTAATGTCTAGCCACATGATCAATCTACTGCAATGCTTACTTCTACTCTCAATTTTTTTATAATTCTTTACCTCTTTCTTTGTTATCTAGATTGAAAGTGTTTAACAATACTTTTAGAGGGTTGTCAAATCACTAATGGACAAGTTATCCTAGGTCAACTCCTATAAAAGGACTAACTTTATGGCCATGCTAAGGATTAAAGACATCAAGAAATTTGTGTAGATGTCTTAGATGATGATTGTGTATATTCTAATTTATTTTAGTGCATTAAACTAAAGTGTTCTTCTAATTATTGCTCTTTGTAATGTGAATTATTTAGGGTGAGGATGAATATGAACTGAATGCATCTAAATACCTTTAAATACAAGTACATAATAATAAATCAATTAAATGTGTGTCTAAAAGGCTCACAATAGATAATGGACCATGCAAGAATCATCCAAATTTGAATTTAAATATAAATCAATTATAATGGTCAAATCCTCCATATTGCACAAGTACAAAATTGACCCAAGTCATGTAGCTAGTAATGTTTATATGAAGTATGAATGATTGGTGTTATGTAGAAAATGAGATCTAGGATAACATGTACATCATCCTAAATCAATCCTTTTCCACATAACATTGGAACACAAATCAAGGAAACTCAATACTCAGCTATAGTCCTCAAAGGAGAGTGGAGAGCTCTCTTGATTGGTTCCTTTGTTGTATAAAAGAGCGTTAAAAAATTCAACGAACCAAACTAGGGCAAAGTAGGAAACCCTAGTTAAGTAAGATATGTGAATATACAACTGTCAGAAATAGATATAGAGAATCTAACAACACAATATGGATCAATGGATAGAGGAGAACCTAGATCTGAGTTCAGGAGCAGAGAGGTACTAGGGCACTAGGTGCCCAAGACCCAATTTAGGTTTTTTTAGAACATGTCAATGGTCTAGTGTCTTCACCTTCTACTATTCATGTTTCATGTAACTTGATATCTTCAGATTCTTTCAGATGTGACCTGCACACAAACAAGAAGGGAAAAATGGTTGGTGCTATTTAGGAGCTTGCCTAAGTCAAGCTCCATGAATGGCGTTTCCACCTCTACAATAGAAATGGTGAGATATCAAAGAGCGTGTGCAATAGGAGAGAAAGGGAAAATCTAAAGTAGAATGAAATGATGTAATAAAGCATAAAGGAGAGGAGTCACCATGAGCATGGAAACCCTAGCTTGCTTGATGCAGTGTCACAACTTGAATCAAGAAGTTGGTGTAGCCCATAGAAGTAGAGAGATCTTCACAATACTTGCAAGCAGTTAGTACACTAGCAATAATCCACCATAAAGAACTTTAGAGAAGAATAGAGGGCATGAGAGAAGAAGAGGGAGTGCAAGTGTGCCTAGATTGCTCAGATGTTCAAATGAATAAATATAATAGACATTCTATTTAAATTTTAATATATTTTTTATAAAAATATTTAATTATATTATTTTATATTTTACAATTATTAAAAATTAATATATTTTAATATATAGCTTTCTTATTTATTTTTCTTTATTTCCCCTATATTTAAAATTCATTATATAAAACAAGTTATTACTTTGATTTCAATATCTACTTTTATTATCCAATGCAACAAAAATCATCATGAATTCAAAACAATATGATGTTATTTTTGCACACATCCAAAGCTAATTTTTTAAAGATGTATTATTGAATGTGTTCATCTTGCTCCATGGATCTCTCTACCCCATGTGCTCTTTAGGTTATCATAATGTGGGATTTCATTTCAAATTTTGAGAAATTGATATCCCATTTTCACAATTGTAAGATATTGTAAAGGAAAATAAATCTCCCTTATGGTTAGTTTGGTCTAATCCAATAAGTTGCATACACAAAAGCACAAATTAACTAGGTAGATTAATTAGTTAAGATTTGTGGGCATGGATAATTGATATTTAATAGTAATTATAGAAAGTACATGTGACAAAGATTAATTCCATTTATCTCTAGAATTGATGATAAAGAATATTTGTGTTGATGGACTAAAATCTATATGTCTTGGGGTGACTAATGAAATACCTATGTTTGTCATTCATATCTAGATTTGAAACTTAAAAGAGGGTTGAATTTGTAGGTTTAGTTCACTTATGAAAAAGTAGAACTAATGTCTAGCCACATGATCAATCTACTACAATGCTTACTTCTACTCTCAATTTTCTCTCTCTCTTTGTTATCATGATTGAAAGTACTTAAGAATACCTTTAGAGGGTTGTTGAATCACTAAGGGACAATTTCTCCTAGGTCAACCCCTATAAAAGGACTAACTTTATGGTCATGCTAAGGATTAAAGACATCAAGAAATTTGTGTAGATGTCTTAGATGATATTGTGTATATTCTAATTTATTTTAGTGTATTGAAATAAAGTGTTCTTCTAATGATTGCTCTTTGTAATGTGAATTATTTAGGGTGAGGGCGAATATGAAATGAATGCATTTAAATTCCTTTAAATATAAGTACATAGCAATAAATCAATAAAATGTGCTTATAAAAAGCTCACAATAGATAATGGACTATACAAGAATCAACTAAATTTGAATTTAAATATAAATGGATTATAATGGTCAAATCCTCCATATTACACAAGTACAAAATTGACCCAAGTCATGTAGCTAGTAATGTTTATATGAAAGATGAATTATTGGATATAGATGATGCAATAAATTTTATGTGCATGGGAAGATGTGTAGAAATGGATAAGGTACAATTTGAAATGTGAAAATATGTGTTAATGTGAACAGATGAAGACTAGGAGAATGAGCCAACTTTGCACAAGATTATATCATTTGTCAATATGTAAATGTATTAATTTATTCCCTCAAAATGGACACTAAAATAAATGGAAATTGGCATATGGCTACAAGTTTCATAATTACATTTTATCCCCAATTTGATGTCCATGTGAATCCTAAAATGATCATGTATCTGAATGTATGTAACACTCACAAACATGCATATAAAGTAAATGTTCAAACACAAAAAATATACCAAGATCCATATTATAAATTAATTATGGTACCCATTCAACGTAATAATGTAGTCCATCCTTTAACATGTGGACTCAATGAGAACCTATAAAATAGACCTGAAAAGTTATTCAATGAGTAGCTTGTGTCTCACAACTAAAAAATAGACATAGAATACAAGCTTGCTTAACTATCTAGAAATTTTGGATCTTTTAGGAAAATGTGAAAAAAGAATGTTAGAAAAATTCTACCTATACAAAAGTAACATGTTTTGTTGACATGTAGCATGATAGAATATATCATGCTATGTAATAATGCTCTTCTTTCTCATGGTAGTGATGAAAGCTCAATCATAACAATGTTAATGATTGTATAGGCTCCTACAATTGGTTGTATATATAGGATGCAACAAATTGAAAGAGGGAAAACTTTACATTAATGTAGATGTAATCTAATGATAACCATGTAAGCACATAATCATTTAAAGTAATAACAATAATAACTACATTTTCTAACATGCAAGTGTAACATCTACAGTGATAACAAATGGCAAGCACATGTGGGTTGGAGATGAATCTCAAGTTAAAGGTTGCCATATCATGGGAAAATGATAATGGTGGTGTGACCCTCAATGACCAAACACACTCATGTAGATAGAGAGGGCATTACAATACAAGCATATGCTTGAAATTATTGAATACAAGGTGAACAACATAACGAGAATGTTAACAATTAAGTATTTTAATTTGATTATCCATATGATAAACCATATAATATTAATGAAATATATATGGAGAAAACCTTGCAAGAAAAAACTACACCACCAAAGAGACCCAAGCTTGTATTAATCTCTAAAAATAAAGTACTCTAATACAATCCACTTATCCCTTTGACAATAATTAGGCAACATAAGAGTGCTTACAAAATAAGCTTCAAACCTCTATCACATACTTGCATTATATAGTAAAATTGAAACAAGAGACAACCAAGTGGTATGCAACAACTATGAGTCATAACAAAAATCCAACATGCCCATATTCATGGTCAAGAAACTTGGAATAGTAAGTAACTCCTCTTACACTTCTTTGCACATCTTACACATCATATATTTCATCATAATTGTGAAATTGAGCAATATCACAAATCTAGGAACTCTTTGAGGGTAATAAATGCTATGCTATAACATCCAAATTGAGAAGATGCTCTATAACTTCCAATTTTGATATTTCAATGTAAATTCCATTTCAATTCCTTCTTATAGAATATCATAATTATGTGTAGACACCTAAATTGACTCGTTCGCAGATTAGGGTTTCATCTGTCATACTTTACCAGCAATTTATCCTCCATGCTAATTAAATAAGCCTAATTATTTAATTACATCAGTTTATCTGCCATATTAATTAAATAATTCCAATTATTTAATTAAATATTTTTTATCCTCCATATTAATTAAATAATTCCAATTATTTGATTAAATCAATTTATTCCTCCATGTTAATTAAATAATTCTAATTATTTACTTAAATCAATTTTCCTCCACATATTAATTAAATAAATTTAAATAATTTATTTAATTAAAGCTAATATTCTATTTCTTCAAAATAAATAAAATTTAGTATTTTATTTATTTATCCATGTGCATGAAATTAAATAATTAATTAATTTAATTTCCTCTTATTCCCTCTCAGATCTATAATTCACTCTCAATCAATTTAGATAACTAATCAATCAAATTAGTTAACTAAATCAATCAAATCAGTTAATAGGCTTGTCAATCTAGTTAACTAATCAATCAATTTAGTTGACTAGACAATCAACTCAGTTAACTACTCAATCAATTGAGTTCACTAAGCAATCAATTCAGCCAACTCCTTGATGCATGAGAGGACAAGGACATTTGTCACTCTTTCATTCGTGCACATCCTCTCAACCATTCTTAGCCATTGAACTCTTAGATCATCCGCAAACGTTGATCTCCACTATTGGAAATCTATAAATTGAACATCATTCTTCATTTATGATCCTCTTTGATCTTCATACAACATTACTCTGCAGAAATCATTCTAGATCCAATCAATCTCATCTCAAAGTTATGTTATTTAATTGAGCAATCCACATAATCAAAGAGCAAAAAATTATCAATTGAGTTTGGGTGCAACTTCAATTCGTTTGATCAGTGTAGGGAATTTTGTTTATGCAAAGGGAGGTGAATTGTTTTTGATTTGATTATCTTAAAATGAGTTAGAGAGCTTCTGGATTCAACTGTGTATGTTTTTGTCTCGACATTTCTGGATTCAACTGTGGAAAGCTCATGCTTACCATTGATTATCTTTCATTTATCTTTGCATTACATTTTTCACCTATCACATTTTGGCACGCCTGGTGGGACCCCTTGGTCCTGATCTAGTATCAATTTTGTGGAATTTTTAGTTGATTTCATAGGTTTAACTTTGTTTTTAGGAGAGCTTCGAACGTGAATTTTTAAAGGAAGCTTGTTGTGCAAAAATGGATGTCACGGTTGCGTCCAAAAGTATCGGTAGGTGAAGAAAAACATATAATTTGACCTATTTCGGTGCAGGTAAAAGGTAAATTGTTTTTGCCCTGGGCACGCAACTCGAGACGTACTGTGCAGGTACAAGAAAAAAATATTTTATTTTTTTAAAATTTAAATTTTTTTTTCTGGTTTAAAAAAAATAGAAAATAAGAAAATCATAATAAAAAACAAAATTTTTTTAAAAAAGCAAAAGACAGAAAAGGGGTTTTACATGCTGCTAGACCGTACCTGTGCAGGGTACTTGCGTAGGCCGTACCTCTCAGGTAGCCTTTTTAAAAACTTTAAAACTTAAAACTTTAAAAACTTCATGCAGCACTTTTTATTTTTTTAAAACTTAAACTTAAAATTAAAACTTTTCAAGTTTTAAGTTTAAACTTTTAAATTTTTAAACTTTAAAATTTTTAAATTTTTAAATTTTAAATTTAAAAAAAAAACCAAAAAAAAAAAAACTTTTAACAACAAACTTACCTGCCAGCATTAAATAGTGCATGTGACTAGTTAATGCTCTAACTATTAGCAGTTAGCTAAACCACTAACCTGCCTCATTTGTTCCCTACATGCCAACATAGGGTATTTTTTTTTCTTTTTTGCACAACTTGGGCAAATCATATCGGAATCGTACAAAAGTATAGTCGTTGGAAAGATGACTCAACGTAATTTTTAATAGTACAACTTTCATTAGCAAATTTGATCAATTTTTTCAGGTATAATCAGTCAAAGTCAACCCTTCTTTGCAAACTTAAAATTGCCATAACTTTTGCATTTCTTAATGAAATTTAGTGATTTTTTTTCTTGAAATTACATAGAATTTCATCTAGAATCTGATTATACTATCCATTTTGCTATGACTAATCATCTTTCTGAAAAAATTTCTAGATTACTCATTTTTCACCTAACAAGTGGTTTGCAAGTTTCTTTGTCCTTTTTTTATTTTATTTTGGTGGAATCTCCATGGACATAAGGCACTGCACAACCCAATCAGATCCAGGTACACACAATCCAACTTTTGTCTTTTCATTTATCAAAAAACCTTGTTTGCAATCACCTTTTGATTTGAGCTTAAAACGAACAACTTGTTTGCAAGCACACTTTGAAATTTGGCTTAAAACAAACATGTGTATTCATTAGCACATTTGGATTTGGGTTTAAAAAGAATGGGCATTTTCTTTGTTTGGTGGATTTGAGTGTATTTTAGGGTGTGTATGCTCTTCTCATGCACTTTGTGTGATCTTGAGAATCAAAAGCATCCCTTACGCCATTCATGTTTACACACACATTTCCATTTCTAAGGGTCAATTAACATTTGCAAGTGTGAGTCAAGTGTGTGAAATCAAACGTACCACTTGATTTGCTATTGTCACATTTCTTAGGAGGCCTACTTGGAGACACACCACTCTAAGGGATGATCTCAACTCTTGTGTTCCATCAGAGTATAAACAATGAGGAGTGAATTGAAAGACACACCTCGTGGAAGTTGAAATCTTGTCATTCAGGCTAAGCCCCCAAGAACTTTATACCTTGGGGAAGTGAAAGTGAAGGGTGGGTTACCCTCTTCTCCTGATTGTGTGACATTATTTCCCTTTCATTTCACAAAATTGGGCCCCACGTACCTTGAGTATATTGGGGACATCCTTAGACCACTTGTGTATCCTAGACTAAGACCTATTGGCCATACCCACTTGATTAATATTAGGCTTGTTGATGTGTCTTCAAGTGTTTTCATAATCATATCAATCAATCTTGAAATACAAACTTGCTATTGTGTCTTGTGTGTGTGATTCATGCATGTACATGTGAAATCTTTTGATTGAAATTGCCAAAGTCATACCTTCAACATAAATTGCTTTCTACATCATTCTAAGTATCATTGTCAAAATGGTCCTAATAATCAACAAGCCTATGTTAAACTTCCCTCCATCTCAGATGATGCAAACATACAAGAACTTAAACATCTTTTGATAATCAATAAATATCCCTATCATACTCAGATGATGCAAACATACAAGAACTTAAACACCTTTATGGATCTCATCCTCAAGCTATATCTTCAAACCAACACACATCACTATCATACCAACGTCCATCGTACATATCTCCTATTCCACTTGAAGCCCAAATACAACAAATTAAACATGACTATGAGAGATTAGATCCTGTCACTAAGGAAAAATTTAGAAATATCATTCATGATAACCCTTATTCCCATCTAATCACTGGAGATCCTTCTAATCCTATCGCATCAACAACACCATCTTACATGTCTATGCCAACTCCAAATCATCAAATCATGAATCCATACTTGAACACACAAACTTCTTACAATAAAACATTGGCTATCACAAGTCATCAAGGTCATCGATACCATCCTCTATCTATATATTCATCTCCATCCAATTCCCAAGAATAACTTTCCTATGTAATCCCTCCACACCACAACAACAACAATTCCAACCGCAACAGCAACAATTCTACCCACAATACTAACAATTCCAACCTAACCCACCAACATATCAACACATTCCACATCAACAATATCACATTCCACAACAACAAGAATTCCAACCACAACCTCAACAAATTACACCTCAATCCCATGTGTCACCCCCATTATCATATCAACCTAACCCATTTACATATCATGTCAACTCGACATCAACCTATCCCATTGATACCTGACAACATCCACCCCATGATCCTCCAATTCCCTATTCCAACATTTCAACTCATCACCAAACCCATTTACAAGACTACCAGGTTCCCTTACAACACGAAAACACAAGTCTAAGCTACCCTTTGCACCAAAATCAAGTGTCCTTAAGTCTTTATGATACCTTTGACAAGGGGAACACTCTAGCTTATGCATCCTATGTTGGTAAGAGACACTGCTAGGCATGTCAGGTGTTGTCACTAATGCAACTAAATCTATCTTACACATCTACATTACATCAATGGATCATACTGGAAGTCAGATTGTAGAATTGTCTAAGTTCGGATAGGCAGGAATAGAGCATATGACAGGGTTCAACATCTTGGTCCACAATTCTTCATAGGTAATCATATTGAGCTACAAATCTGAGGGAATGTTAAGGGATGTCAGGGCTACCTAAATCCAAGATTTTAGCCTACAGTGCTGAACAGATTGAAAGTTACAACCATATGAGTATCGAGTTCTGGTTAAACAGTTCAGTCCAGTGAAGAACATGCCGACTTGATGTTTGATCCTTGTGTGTATTAGGAAAAGTTGTTGGTTGAGTAATTTGTGAGATCCAATGGTATTGGCCAACATGTAAAGTGGCTTGGATACATAGGTTTTGGTTTGCATTGGTGTTTGTGCATGGATTCAACAGACAGAATAGTGTTCTTAGAAAGTCTCTAAATTTTTCTTAAGGTCGACTACAGTTGATGCAATTTCATGTAGAGGATATATATAATCAATGAGTTTGAGCATTTTGTGGTGTGGTAGAATGAATATTAAGGAATAAGTGTGAATTATAGACGAATCAAGTGCGAAGTGAAGAGATCTAAGCTCTAGATCATGGTGGTGCAGTGAAGCAGGGCAGAGAAAGATGAAGTGTGTAAAGTCAGTGTACTGAGCTGAACCAAAACTATAATCTTGCATTGTTAGATGCTATTCCTTAGTTAAAACATTCCAGTGAACTTTTGTAATTGATTTTTTAGGCAGTGAGCCTCCTTGAGCAGTGAGCTCTGGGCAGTGTGCCCGAAGGCATGTGTCTTCCCCATTTTTAATAATTTTAATAGAGTATAAATTCTTGTAGGTTAACCCCCACTATGGTTTTCCCCTTAATCGGGTTTTCACAAAAAATCCTGGTGTTCATGTATTATGATCTTGTTGTTTCTGTTCTTATGTTCATGCTTCTTACTTTTGAATGTATGTGGTAAATTATTGAAGGATCATAATATTAAGTTTTGCATAACACTGATTCACCTCCCTCTCAATGTTCCTTAATTTCAACAATTGGTATCAAAGCCTGGTTCTTTAGAAGAAGTTTAACAGCTTAGGAAAATCTGGGAAGGTGTTTTCAATGGGTTCATTCAAGCATTTTGATGGTATCAGTCAACAACTTCAAGTAGCCTTAGAAAATCTTGACCTGCCTAGAGCAGAAATCAAAGATCTATAAGAGAACCTTAAAAATGATGAATATTTCATTGAGACCGTAAAAGGACAACTAAGCAAATCTAATGAAAAGATGAAGGAGCTACTTCATCAACTAGAAAATCAGAATGAAGATAGTGACATGGATGAGGCCCTGGAGGAGAAGACAAAGGAATGTGAGAAGCTAGCAAAAGAAGTTGTTGTCCTAAAACATGAGATGGAATCTGGGGTGATGAGACTAACCAAGGAAATTGAAGAAAGGAAGAAAACTGAGGAAAAACTAAATCAATCTCTGAAAGAAAGAATAGAAGAGTGTTGTAGTTTGGGTAGGATAATTGGTCATCTAGAATTTGATCTACAAGAAACCAGGGATAATGAGGAAGAACTTGAAAGGCAAATTGTCATTCTCAAACATGACCTAGAAATTGCAAAGGAGTATAAAGAAAAGTTCAAGATAAGCTTAGCCAAACTTGAGGTACTACTTGAGAGTCAGAAGAAGGCAGATGATAAACATGGTCTGGGATATGAGAAAGGTGAAAGCTCTGGATCCAGTCAAAGAAATCCTGAAGCAAGAAAATAAAGAAGGAATCCTAGAAGGCCTCTAGTAAGACAACCTAATGTTCAAAGATATCCATCTTTCAATGGAAATTGTTTTAATTGTAGTAAATTTGGTCATAGAGCTACTTAGTGCAGAAGTAGAGTGAATCAAGGTGGTCCATCCTTCTCCGGTCAATGCTTCAATTGCAAAAGGTATGGTCATAGGTCCAATGAATGCAGAAGTATGATGATGAACTACTCTAACAATAGAAGAAATGTCAATTCTTTCAATGGCAACTGTTATGCATGCAATAGATTTGGACAAATGGTTAATTAGTGCAGATCAAGAGGAAATCAAGTAAATGAGCAAAGGAATGTTGTGTGCTTTAATTGCAAAAATCTAGTCATATTGCAAGATTCTATAGAAGCAAGAATGATGATAGAAGAGGTCCAATAAATAGAAACCAAAACATGCACAAACAAGATAAAGGCAAGGGTAAAGTGTTAGGGTTAGCCGGCAGAAGATATCAATTAAATGCAAATAAAGATTAAACAGAGAAATAGAAATACACAGAATTAATAACAGCGAGAGACAAGTTTTAACATGGTTCACCCAAACTCGGGCTACATCCACCAAATAGAGAGTCCAATATTATTATCCAGTAAATAAAACCAATTACAATCAACAATCCCTGCAACTCAATCCCGCTGCAAATGTTACAATACAATATATCAAAACCCTAACCCTTAGCCGCTTTTATCAAGCCTTTTTGTCAGTTACAAAAATAGGGTTTTCTTATGTCAATCACAAAAATAGGATTTTTTTATGTTAGCCCTAAAAAAAATTTTTGGGGGCTGTGCCCCCGAACCCTGGCAAGGATACATGGCTAGTGTACAGTACTTTCCTGATCAGTCGCCACCTACCAATAATCTCCCACTTGGAGACTGATTAGGCTCCACACCAAACAATCTCCCACTTGGAGACTGAGCCTAGATGACACCGCTGCGCATGCAGCTCCCACTGGAAATAAGCACCCTGGACTCTGCTATTCTATTTTTGTTATTTTCAGTCTAGAAGACCAACTGAAGCTGAAGAGGAGCTCAGCTTCTCCCTTGTCACTGCCTTTGTAAACATATCTGCTAGATTTTCATCTATATGTATCTTTTCCAGCCTTAACTGTCCATTATCCAACACCGAACGAATAAAGTGATACCTCAACTGTATGTGTTTGGTCTTTGAATGTAAAGTAAAATTCTTTGCAAGATGTATGGCACTCTGACTGTCTGTATACAAAGAACTGTTAGCCTGTTGTTTTCCCAATTCTTCCATGAAATATTGTAGCCATATCATCTCCTTTCTTGCCTCAGTTGCAGCTACATACTCTGCCTCTATGGTGGATAAAGCAACCACCTTTTACAATCGTGAGATCCAGCTCATTGCTGTCCCACCTACAGTAAAGACATAACCTATAGTACTCCGCCTGGTATTAATATCCCCTGCCAAATCTAAGTCTACATAACCTGCTAAATCAGTATTACCCCAAAACATAAGTGTTTATTGGATGTATCTCTCAAATATCTGAGAATCCATTTTACCGCATTCCAATGCTCTAATCTGGGATGACTCATATACCTGCTAACGACTCCTACAACATGTGCAATATCCGGTCGCGTACATACCATGGCATACATTAAACTTCCTACAGCTGAAGCATATGGTATCTTAGACATTTTTTCTTCCTCCTCTTGTGTCTTTGGACACATCTCCTTAGTCAATTTCAAATGACTAGGCAAAGGTGTGTTGACAGCTTTTGCATTCTCCATATGGAATCTGTGCAACACCTTTTCAACATAAGCAGCCTGAGATAAAGTCAATTTTCTATTCTTCCTATCTCTACAAATTTTCATACCAAGGATTTCTTTTGCTGCCCCTAAATCCTTCATATCAAATGACTGTGCTAACTATTGTTTTAACTCTCTTATGTGATCCATGTTAGACCCAGCTACAAGCATGTCATCAACATATAAACATAAAATAATGTAGCTGTCATTATCCAACCGCTTAAAATAAACACAATGGTCAGAATTACACCTGTTGTAACCTTGCTCAGCCATAAAACTATCAAATTTTAAATACCATTGCCGAGGTGCTTGTTTTAGGCCATACAAACTCTTCTTCAATCTGCACACCTGTTTCTCCTTACCTTTGACCTCAAATCCTTGAGACTGTTCCATATATATTTCCTCCTCCAAATCACCATGGAGAAAGATAGTTTTCACATCTAGCTATTCCAAATGCAAATCTTCAGCAGCCACAATACTTAAAACAGTATGAATAGAAGTCATCTTGACAATCGGAGAAAATATCTCATCAAAATCAATGCCCTTTTTCTGTGCAAATCCTTTTACAACTAACCTGGCCTTAAATCGTTTCTTACCTCCATCTTCCTCTTTCAGCCTATAAACCCATTTGTTTGGTAAAGCCTTTTTACCTGTAGGTAACTTACATAATTCCCAAGTCTGATTTTGCAGCAAGGAGTCCATTTCTTCTTCCATAGAAAGTTCCTACTGAACCTGTGTATCCACCTGCATAGCTTCATCATACCCTTCTGGTTCACTAGCATCTGTTAACAAAATAGAATACAAAGAGGGAGAAAACCTTTCAGGAGGTCTCCTTATCCTTGTTGACCATCTAACATTCATTGGAGTTTGTGGTATTTCTGGTTGCTCTTGCGGAGCATGAGGAACCACTGGAACATCACTATTTGTAGTATCATCCAGCACCACATAATATTTTTCTTTCTTCTCATGTTGTTGCAACTGATCTTTGTACAACACCTTCTCATTAAATATAACATCCCTGCTTCTCACAATTTTCTGATTTTTAAAATCCCAAAGCCTATAACCAAATTCATCAATGCCATATCCAACAAAAGTACACTTTTTTGATTTTGCATCCAGCTTGGTTCTATTTTTAGAATCTACATATACAAATGCTTCACATTTGAAGGTTTTGAGAAAAGAATAACTCATCTTCTTACCTGTCCATGCTTCCTCTGGAATACCATAGCCCAAAGGAACTGAAGGACCTCTGTTAATTAAATATACAGTAGTGTTGACAGCCTCTACCCACATGTTTAAAGGCAGCCTAACATGCAATCTCATGGTCCTTGTACGCTCCATTATTGTCCTATTCATGCGTTCAGCCACTCCATTTTCCTGTGGAGTCCTTGGAACTATTTTTTGCCTATCAATTCTATTAAAGGAACAATAATCTTCAAATTCTTTGCTGCAATACTCACCACCATTATCAGATTTGAGACATTTTAATCTTTTACCCATCTCATTCTCAACCAAGCTTCTCCATTTCTTAAATGTTTCAAATACATCAGATTTCTGCCTAAGAAAATAAATCCATACCTTCCTAGTTGCATCATCTATGAATGTAACATAATACCGAGAGCCACCAAGAGAAGATACCTGAGCTGGTCCCCATACATTTGTATGCACAAGCTCTAACTTTTCATTTTTCTTTTGCTTCCCATCCTTGAGAAAACTGACTCTCTTTTGTTTTCCATACACACAACTTTCACAGAAATCCATATTAATAGATTTCAGACCTGGTAAAACTTTCTTAGAATGAAGTACCTTCTCACCTTTTTCACTCATATGCCCAAGTCTGTTATGCCACAGTGTTGTTTCAGAACCTGCAGCAACTTTTCCAGTCTCTTCCTGCAAACCTACAGCAATTGTTCCTGAACCTGTTTGTTTTTTCTCTGTAATAGCTAAAGTAGAAGGAACAGTATGACCTGTACAAAGATATAAGGTGCCTACTTACACACCTTTTGCTACTACTAAGGCACCTTTTGAAACCTTCCAATTTTTATCAATAAATGTAACAGTGCAACCTTGTTCAGTTAACTACCCCGCTGAAACTAAATTCCTACTGAGCCTTGGAACATGCCTTACCTCTTGTAGTAGCCAATGATTCCCATTCTGCAACTTAATCTTGATTCTTCCCTTTCCAGCAATCTGATAGGGTTCGTTATCTCCCAAATAAACCAGCCCAAAATCCCCTTGGACATAATCAAGAAAATAACTTCTATGGGGCGTAGCATGAAATGAGGCCCCTGAATCTAAAACCCATGAATCATCAGCATTATCTAGGGAAAGAATCAAAGCATCATCTTTAGATTTATTGCTTACCACATTTGCCTCCTTATTGCCTTCTTGTTTGTCTCCTTCTTTATTTTTTCGAGACCAGCAATCTTTCTTCAAATGACCTGGTTTCCCACAGTACCAGCAATCCTTTTGTCCTCTGGTTTGGGATCTCTTGTCCTTTGATTTTCCTCGTGACTTCCTATGACCTCCAGAACCTTTTCCTCTCTCCTTTGATCTGCCCCTGCTTTCTGCATTCAAAACACTGCCTAATTTGGATCCACCTGAGCTTTTCTTATAAATTTCCTCACTCAGAATAACACCAACAATATCATCAAATTTCAGGGTATTTGAACTAGAAATAGAGTTACTAACCACCATTACCAAACTATCTCAGCTTTCAGGCAATGAACATAATATCAAGAGAGCTCTAACTTCTTCATCAATTTTTACATTTACAGAAGTCAATTGACTGACAATCGTATGAAATTCATTTAAATGATCTGTCACAGATCCACCTTCAACCATTTTCAGATTAAACAAATGCTTCATGAGAAATACCTTATTTGAGGCTGAGGGTTTTTCATACAATTTAACCAAAGCTTTCATCAGACCATCTATTGTCTTCGCTTCTATTTTATTGAATGCCACCGATGGTGCTAAGCACAACCGAATGGTTCCCAGTGCCTTTCTGTCAAGAAGATTCCAATCCTCATCAGACATTGTTGCCAGTTTCTTGGCTACTCCTTCCAACGGCAACCATAAATCTTTTTGATAGAGGTAATCCTCCATCTGCATATTCCATAACTAATAGTTTTGCCCATTGAATTTATCGACCTTCAATTTACCCTCATCCTCCATTGCTCCCACTCAATAGTGAGACTTTCCTACAGATGATAATCGAACACAACCTACTCTGATACCACTTGTTAGGGTTAGACGATAGAAGATATCAATTAAATGCAAATAAAGATTAAACTAAGAAATGGAAATACATAGAATTAATAACAGTGAGAGACAAGTTTTAATGTGGTTCACCCAAACTTAGGCTACATCCACCAAACAGAGAGTCCAATATTATTATCCAGTAAATCAAACCGATTACAATCAGTAATCCCTACAACTCAATCCCGCTGCAAATGTTACAATACAATATATCAAAACCCTAACTCTTAGCTGTTTTTATCAAGCCTTTTTGTCGGTTACAAAAATAGGGTTTTCTTATGTCGGTCACAAAAATAGGATTTTTTTATGTCAGCCCTAAAAAAATAAATTTCAAGGGCTATACCCCTAACCCTTGCTTCTTGGGGGCTGCCGCCCCTGAACCCCCACTCGAGGCTCGGCCCGGCCCCGAACCCCAGCGAGGATACATGGCTAGTGTATAGTACTTTCCTAATCAGTCGCCACCTACCAACATAAAGTAGATGTGAATGAGATCCAAAATGAAATAAACAAAATATGGGTAAAGAAAGGTGAAATGAATGATGGTGATGGGTCCACACCAGAATCTGGGGCTAGTGATTCCTCCAGGAATTGAAATAGGAGCTCTGACTTAGGGGGAGTTGCATTGAAAATCTAATTCCCCCTGCCAGCAAGTGGGTGCCTAAATCTGGCACGATGAATGAAGAGAAGCCTATTGGAGATCTATTGAAGCAAATTCTAGAAGAAAAGAAGATAATGTGATTGATTGTAGAGCAATTAAAGATTGATTGTATTTAGAAATAGAGTAACCGGATGAATTAGGGAAAAACATTTATTACAATGAAGAATTAGGTTTTGTGGAGGATAAAAGGTCATTCATTCAAACACTTGAATCACTTCGCATTCAAAGAGAACAAGAAGAAGAGTGCATGGGCTGAAATTTTAGACATTTGAAGTGCAAAGAACAAATTCGTCAACTAACCCTAATTCCATGAAGAAAAAGGTATTTTTCTGTGAAGCTTGAACTTGGAATCTTTTGCAATGGCTACACCTCTAGTTGTGAATATCACTAAGTGACATAGGCCAAAATTTAAGAAGCACCCCTTCAAGTCCACTAAGGTCAATCCGATGGGAGCATTTTCTGGGGTTCCATATGGAGTTCTTCACACATAAGACATTAGGGCTTACATTCACGCACCTCTAGAAGAGCATGGCAACTCAAGGTTTGGTGAACTATTCATGAATCACTTGACAGGTAATGATTATGAGCTCAAACCAGAGTACAAAGCATTGAAAGATAATAAATTCATACAAGTTGTTGAGTTTCCAAATTTCATAGAGGATGAGTGGGTCCGATATGTTTTGAGCCGAATCCATGCTAAATTTTTATGGTTGAATCATCCATTTAAAATCACAAAAGATGCAATAAGAGCAGTTATAGGATTGAATTCCACTGGTACTCTGCCTCAGTTGAATGTTGTGAAGAATCAAGAAGTCACAGAGGAAACCGAATCAAAATTTGACAAGAGAGCCATGACTTTAGACGATATAGAGGATCATGGGGTCAGATTCGCATCAATGGTGATATGATACAAGATATACTTCTCTAGTAGAGAAAATTCAATGTTTGGAACAAGCATCTATACTGCATATCAGATGTTGAAAGAAAATGTAGACTTTGATCTCTGTGAACTGTTGCTAAACCAGCTTAAGGAGAATTTAAGCAAGATAAAGAATGACAAGAAGTACTCATTCAAATATGGTATGTTAATTATATGTCTCTTATTTTATTTCTTGAGTGAGCTACCTGGAAACAAGAATATCTATTGGTCAAATGAAAAACTGGTAGCAGTCCAAATTAGGAATTAGTTGAGTTGCTTGGGTGGCTATGATGCACAAAAGACTGCACTTTGGGGATTCTTCAAAAACTTCCAGAGTATGATGCAGGCTAGGGATGGAATACCTAGGGCTGTTGTTGAAAAATACAAGGACACCATCTATTTTATGGTCACAGTTGATCATTGCAAAATGGAAGCAGTGGAGCCTAGAGTTGTATGGATCATGCCCATGGGGTATGAAATAGATGGAAATGTGTTGGATTTGTATGCACAACATCTGTTGAGCTAGCCTAGGGATCCAGCTGAAGAGAGATTTGGAACTTATGAATAAATTTCTTAAAAATTACATTTTGAATTCAAGGCTCCTGAAATCAAAAGGAGTGTGAGAAAACAAGTTAAACAATTGGCTGAGAATCTAGGCCTTACTAAGGAAGCTGTGAAGTAATTCAGGGAAAGAACAGAGAAAGATGAGAAGGATAAGTAGGATAGGGAACAGGGAAGTGTTCCAACAAAACCTCCTGCTAAGTTAAGAACTACTAGGAGTTCTAGTTCAACCTCTGGTGCATCACCTTCTCCTACTGCAGAAAAATTCAAAGAAAAACCTATCGGTAAGGAAGGAAAAAGAACAAAAGTAATGGCCAAAAGGTCATATGTTAGTGTGGAAAAGGAGGATGAAGAAAAGACTGATTTAGATGATGAGGTGAAAGAATTGAAGGCCTCAGGCACTAAAGCTGCTAAGGTGTCTAACGAGAAGCTCTCCGGAAGCAAAATGTCAAGTAAAAGGCATAAGTCAGAGGCTTATGTTGAGAAGCCTACTCCATCTGTGAAAGACATCATCAAGTCAATCACTGTAGATGGGAATATAAAACTAATAACTGAATTTTATGATCATTACAGTGATGCTGAAAAATGACTTTTAGAGGATGCCATTGTTAAGTACCTAAATGTATTCAACATAGCTCTAGTAGAATTTTTGTCAGAAATTCCTAAGAGTTTAAGAGACATTCTAGAAATAAGAAAAGAAGCTGCCAAAGCAAAGGATTTGGAGCTAAGGGAACATGTATTATCCAGTCTGTGTCCCGTAATCTCTAGAAAGGAAGCAGATAAAATTTTCAAAGAAGTCAAGAATGAATTCAGAAGCAAGACAAGGATGAATACGCTGATGATTGGAGACATTGATGAAGTGGTTAGAAAAACAAAGCAAATTCTGAGAAAAGCCCTGGACAAGAACAAGTTTTATGTGGTCATTGAGGAATATGATGCTGATGATACATCCCTTCCAAATGAAGAAGAGTTGAAGGAAAAAGAGTAGCAAGTTAAGGTAGATGACTCCTCTGTTCTAGAAGTAGATGAAGAGATGGTAAAGGAAGATAATGTTGTTGATGCAATGACAACTGTGTTTCCTCCGGACCAATCTAGTGAGGTAAATGTAGAAATGAATATGAAAATAAATGATTCTACTGAAGGTGATTTTGAGAAGAATAAAGAGTAGAAAATAGGAGTTAAGAAAAAGGAAGGTCAAGAAAAAGAAACTGATGATGAAATTGATTCCTCCACTCTGGATGTAAAGGAACATGATAATACTGGTATTCAGGATACACAAAATCCTCTGAAAGAGAATGTAGAAGATATCTTTGATAAAATCAAGGATGCTTCTGATGATAATGCCAAGAAGGCAGAAGCAGAGCAAAAGAATGAAAATGATGAGCAAGACATTGAGGTTGACTCCGAAAAGGGAGAAGATGGAGGCCCTGAAGAGCATAAATCTAAAACATCATTTTGGACAAGAGACACTGCAGAAGCAGTGAAAGAATTTTTGGAGAGAGATAAATAGATTACAGAAGATCAAGACATAATACAAGGACCAATCAATTTTGATACCTTATCACCTGTACAGAAGATAAAGTTGGCCTCTATTGCACAAGCTAAGGCTTGAGAGGAAATTTTGAAGTCCCATATAGAAGATAGAGAGTTGCTTGGCCTTGCATCTAGGATTTTGGAGAAAATCATGCCCATATTGTAGAAGGACTCATCAGCATCTCCCTCCGGTTAGTTGAAGAGTGTGATAAACTTTGTAAGTTCTCATTTTGAAACCTTAGAGAAGTCAGCTGAAGTTAAAGTCAAAAATGAATTTAATGAGAAGAGGTTTTCTGAAATAAAGAAAATAATTAGTTATGATAGATCAGGGCTTGATACTAGTGTAAAGAATATTCAAAATTCCCACTCTGAAGGTGCAGAGATTTATAAGTTTTGTCTAAATCGGTCTAAATCTATTGAAGATATTGAGAAGAAGATTAAGGACTTAGAGCTCAAATTGTATAATATTTCTCAGTCATATAGTCCTTTAACTGAGTTTGTAACTACCAAAGTATGCCAAGTAGTAAGTTTATGGAATGAATTGAGTGATTTGGAGAAGGAAAAGGTTAAAGTTTTGTGCAGATTGGATGAGCTCCGAGAACTAATTTTACCCAAGTTAGAAACTATGTATGATTTATTGGCAGAATCCCAAGCTGCTGCTGCTACTAGTGATCCTATTGACCTTCAAAAGGAAGAATCACAGGCATTTTTTTTAGTGGGCATATATCAATTTTGGACAACATAAAGAAGAATCAGGACAATAAATCGACATGGTTGAAAATTTTTTTTGGGGATATCTTTTTGCTGATGAATAAGGCTTAAGGACTGTATGGTCATATGCGAAAGTATATACTTAGAATTTTGACCCATGTACATAATATTTTTACATGAATTTTGATATACAGATCTTAGCCTTTTGTTGTTATATGGAGCCTAATCAGACTTGAAGGTTATATTTACCCCACTTTTATCGGCGCGGTTTCCCCCCAAATTCCTACGGGGTCAAGGGGTAGCGCCCCTTGCAGGGGTTTGGGGGCAGCACCCCTAAGACGGGGTCAAGGGGTAGCGCCCCTTGCGGGGTCCAGGGGTAGTACCCCTGGCGACGCCCCCGAAACCTCACATGGTTTTTTATTATTTTATAAAAGCACCAAGAGTTATTTTTCATTGACCGACATAAGAAAACCCTAATTTTGTAACCGACAAAAAGCTTGATAAAAGGTGGCTAAGGGTTCAGGTTTTGGTATTGTATTGTAGCATTTGCAGTGGTATTGAGTTGCAGGGATTGCTGATTGTAATCAATTTGATTTACTGGATAATAATATTGGACTCTCTGTTTGGTGGATGTAGCCCGAGTTTGGGTGAACCACGTTAAAACTTGTGTCTCGCTGTTATTATTTCTGTGTATTTCTATTTCTCTATTTAATCTTTATTTGCATTTAATTGATATCTTCTATCAGCTAACCCTAACAAGTGGTATCATAGCCAAGTTGTGTTCGATTATTGTCTACAGGAAAGTCTCACAGTTGAGTGGGAGCAATGGCGGATGAGGATAGATTGAAGGTTGATAAATTCAATGGGCAGAACTATCAGTTATGGAAGATGCAGATGGAGGATTACCTCTATCAAAAAGATTTATGGATGCCGTTGGAAGGAGTAGCCAAGAAACCGACAACAATGTCTGACGAGGATTAGAATCTTCTTGATAGAAAGGCATAGGGAACCATTCGGTTGTGCCTGGCACCATCGGTGGCATTCAATATAACAAAAGCGAAGACAACAGATGGTCTAATGAAAGCTTTGGCAAAATTGTATGAAAAACCCTCAGCCTCAAATAAGGTATTTCTCATGAAGCATTTGTTTAATTTGAAAATGGTTGAAGGTGGATCTGTGACAGATCATTTAAATGAATTTAATACGATTTTCAGTCAATTAACTTCTGTAAATGTAAAATTTGATGAAGAAGTTAGAGCTCTCTTGATATTATGTTCATTACCTGAAAGCTGGGATAGTTTGGTAATGGTGGTTAGTAACTCTATTTTTGGTTCAAATACCTTGAAATTTGATGATGTTGTTGGTGTTATTTTGAGTGAGGAAATTTGTAAGAAAAGCTCAGGTGGATCCAAATCAGGCAGTGTTTTGAATGCAGAAAGTAGGGGCAGATCAAAGGAGAGAGGAAAAGGTTCTGGAGGTCATGGGAAGTCACGAGGAAAATCAAAGGACAAAAGATCCCAAACCAGAGGACAAAAGGATTGCTGGTACTGTGGAAAACCAGGTCATCTGAAGAAAGATTGTTGGTCTCGAAAGAACAAAGAAGGAGACAAACAAGAAGGAAATAAGGAAGCAAATGTGGTAAGCAATAAGTCTGAAGATGATGCTTTGATTCTTTCCCTAGATAATGCTGATGATTCATGGGTTTTAGATTCAGGGGTCTCATTTCATGCTACGCCCCATAAAAGTTATTTTCTTGATTATGTCCAAGGGGATTTTGGGCTGGTTTATTTGGGAGATAATGAACCCTGCCAGATTGTTAGAAAGGGAAGAGTCAAGATTAAGTTGCAGAATGGAAATCATTGGCTACTACAAGAGGTAAGGCATGTTCCAAGGCTCAGTAGGAATTTAATTTCAGCAGAGCAGCTAACTGAACAAGGTTGCACTGTTACATTTACTGATAAAAATTGAAAGGTTTCAAAAGGTGCCTTAGTAGTAGCAAAAAGTGTGAAAGTAGGCACCTTATATCTTTGTACAGGTCACACTGTTCCTTCTACTTTAGCTGTTGTAGAGAAAAAATAAACAAGTTTAGGAACAGTTGCTGCAGGTTTGCAGGAAGAGACTGGAAAAGTTGTTGCAGGTTCTGAGACAACACTGTGGGATAACAGACTTGGGCATATGAGTGAAAAAGCTATGAAGGTACTTCATTCTAAGAAAGTTTTACCAAGTCTGAAATGTATCAATATGGATTTCTGTGAAAGTTGTGTGTATGGAAAATAAAAGAGAGTTAGTTTTCTCAAGGATGGGAAGCAAAAGAAAAATGACAAGTTGGAGCTTGTGTATACAGATGTATGGGGGCCAGCTCAGGTATCTTCTCTTGGTGGCTCTCGGTATTATGTTACATTCATAGATGATGCAACTAGGAAGGTATGGATTTATTTCCTTAGGCAGAAATTTGATGTATTTGAAATATTTAAAAAATGGAGAAGCTTGGTTGAGAATGAGATGGGTAACAAATTAAAATGTCTCAGATCTGATAATGGCGGTGAGTATTGCAGCAAAGAATTTGAAGATTATTGTTCTTTTAATGGAATTCGTAGGCAGAAAACGGTTCCAGGGACTCCACAGGAAAATGGAGTAGCTGAACGCATGAATATGACAATAATGGAGCATGCAAGGACCATGAGATTGCATGCTGGACTGCCTTTAAACATGTGGGTAGAGGCTGTCAACACTGCTGTATATTTAATTAACAGAGGTCCTTCAGTTCCTTTGGGCTGTGGTATTCCAGAGGAAGCATGGACAGGCAAGAAGGTGAGTTATTCTTTTCTGAAAACCTTTAGATGTGAAGCATTTGCACATATAGATTCTGAAAATAGAACCAAGCTAGATGCAAAATCAAAAAAGTGTACCTTCGTTGGATATGGCATTGATAAATTTGGTTATAAGCTTTGGGATTTTAAAAATAAAAAAATTGTGAGAAGCAGGTATGTTATATTCAATGAGAAGGTGTTGTACAAAGATCAGTTGCAGCAGCATGAGAAGAAAGAAAAGGATTATGTGGTGCTAGATGATACACCAAATAGTGATGTTTCAGTGGTTCCTCATGCTTTGCAACAGCAACCAGAAATACCACAAACTCCAGTGAATGTTAGACGGTCAACAAGGATAAGTAGACCTCCTGAAAGGTTTTCTCCCTCTTTGTATTCTATTTTGTTAACAGATGCTGGTGAACCAGAAGGGTATGATGAAGCTATGCAGGTGGATACACAAGTTCAGTGGGAGCTTGCCATAAAAGAAGAAATGGACTCCTTGCTGAAAAATCAGACTTGGGAATTATGTAAGTTACCTGCAGGTAAAAAAGCTTTACCAAATAAATGGGTTTACAGGTTGAAAGAGGAAGATGGAGGTAAGAAAAGATTTAAGGCCAGGTTAGTTGTAAAAGGATTTGCATAGAAAAAAGGGCATTGATTTTGATGAGATATTTTCTTCGGTTGTCAAGATGACTTCTATTTGTACTATTTTAAGTATTGTGGCTACTGAAGATTTGCATTTGGAACAGCTAGATGTGAAAACTGCCTTTCTCCATGGTGATTTGGAGGAGGAGATATATATGGAACAGCCCCAAGGATTTGAGGTCAAAGGTAAGGAGAAACAGGTGTGCAGATTGAAGAAGAGTTTGTATGGTCTGAAACAAGCACTTCGGTAATGGTATTTTAAATTTGATAGTTTATGGCTGAGCGAGGCTATAGCAAGTGTAATTCTGACCATTGTATTTATTTTAAGAGGTTGGATAATGACAGCTACATTATTTTATGTTTATATGTTGATGACATGCTTGTAGCTGGGTCTAACATGGATCACATAAGAGAGTTAAAACATCAGTTAGCACAGTCATTTGATATGAAGGATTTGGGGGCAGCAAAACAAATCCTTGGTATGAAAATTTGTAGAGATAGGAAGAATAGAAAATTGACTCTATTTCAGGCTGCTTATGTTGAAAAGGTGTTGCAGAGATTCCACATGGAGAATGCAAAAGCTGTCAGCACACCTTTGCCTAGTCACTTGAAATTGACCAAGGAGATGTGTCCTAAGACACAAGAGGAGGAAGAGAAAATGTCCAAGGTACCATATGCTTCAGCTGTAGGAAGTTTAATGTATGCCATCGTATGCACGAGATCAGATATTGCACATGCTGTAGGAGTCATCAGCAGGTATATGAGTCATCTTGGATTGGAGCATTGGAATGTGGTAAAATAGATTCTCAGATATTTGAGAGGTACATCCAATAAACATTTATGTTTTGGGGGCTCTAATGCTGATTTAGCAGGTTATGTAGACTAAGATTTGGCAGGGGATATTGATACTAGGCGGAGTACTACAGGTTATGTCTTTACTGTCAGTGGAACAGCAGTGAGTTGGATTTCTAGGTTGCAAAAGGTGGTTGCTTTATCCACCACAGAGGTAGAATATGTAGTTGCAACAGAGGCAAGCAAGGAGATGATATGGCTGCAATCTTTCATGAAAGAATTGGGCAAACAACAGGTTAATTATTATTTGTATACAGACAACCAGAGTGCCATACATATTGCAAAGAATTCTGCTTTGCATTCAAAGACCAAACACATACAATTGAGGTATCACTTCATTCGGTCGGTATTGGATGATGGACAATTACAGCTGGCAAAGATACATACAGATGACAATCCAACAGATCTGTTTACAAAGGCAGTGACAAGGGAGAAGCTGAGCTCCTCTTCAGCTTCGGTTGGTCTTCTAGACTGAAAACAACAAAAATAGAACAACAGAGTCCAGGGTGCTTATTTCCAGTGGGAGCTACAGGGTCAGTGGTGTTATGATCAGTCTCCAAGTGGGAGATGATATGGTGTGGAGTCTGATCAGTCTCCAAGTGGTAGATTGTTGTTATATGGAGCCTAATCTGTCTTGGAGGTTATATTTACCCCACTTTTATCAGCGTGGTTTCCCCCCAAATTCCTACGGGGTCAAGGGGCATTGCCCCTTGCGGGGGTTTGGGGGAAGCACCCCCAAGATGAGGTCAAGGGGCAGCGCCCCTGGCGACACCCCCGAAACCTCACATAGTTTTTTATTATTTTATAAAAGCACTGAGAGTTATTTTTCATTGACCGACATAAGAAAACCCTATTTTTGTAACCGACAAAAAGCTTGATAAAAGGCGGCTAAGGGTTAGGGTTTTGGTATTGTATTGTAGCATTTGCAGCGGTATTGAGATGCAGGGATTGCTGATTGTAATCCATTTGATTTACTAGATAATAATATTGGACTCTCTATTTGGTGGATGTAGCCCGAGTTTGGGTGAACCACGTTAAAACTTGTGTCTCACTGTTATTATTTCTGTGTATTTCTATTTCTTTGTTTAATCTTTATTTGCATTTAATTGATATCTTCTACCGGCTAACCCTAACACCTTTGCCACTGATGTCAAAGGGGGAGAGGAAAAGCAGTGAAAAATGAATAATTAATCTAAGGGGGAGCATTGGAAATCATAAGTGTATATAGTAAGGGGGAGCTGTTCTAACACTTAGTCTTTTTCACTAAGTGTTTCCATCAATGCCAAGGGGGAGATTATTGGCAAGAGACACTGCTAGGTATGTCAGGTGTTGTCATTGATGACAACTAAATCTATCTTACACATCCACATTACATCAGTGGATCATACCAGAAGTCAGATTGTAGAATTGTCTAAATCTGGATAGACATAAACAGAGCATATGACAGGGTTCAGCATCTTGGTCTGCAATTCTCTAGAGGTATTCATATTGAGCTACAGATCTGAGGGAATGTTAAGGGATGTCAAGGCTACCTAAATCCTATAACGTCAGAAAATGTCCCCTTGGGGGCTTTTCCCTCATAAGGTTTAGCTATCGAGTCTTTAGTATGCATTTAGGACATTTTAGTTCATATTTTGGCATCCTGATGGAATGAGACCTAGGTTCCATGACAAATTAGACCCAGGTGGACCCCTTGAACTATACCCTACCCAAAATAGGGGGGAGGACATGAGCACCCATGCCCTAGTCCTACCCTATTTTGGGGTAGCCCTAATTTCTGGGTGTCAGTTTATGATCGTTAGTTGGTTCTTTTGTCGACACGGTAAAGTTTGATTTTTAAAATCTTGGTGGGAATGCTTGTAGGTGCATATATAAGCATGTTTAGGCATTCATTTGTAAACTAGATGGTAGTTGTGATATTCAAGTGTTCTCAATGTGATTCAAGGCTTTCTATTGTGTTGCAAGAGTAGACTTGTGTGTTTTGTGTGTTGATATTTGCATATTTGAGCATCAATCTCCTCATGGCACGAAGAGCATCTTCCTCCATAAGAGCTTCACTACAAGGTGACATATCATTGTGTTTTTATTATTGATTCCTTTTGGTTTTTGCCTTTGCCTCACAAGGGAATGCACTCTTTGTCTGACAACAGTGTTCAGAGACTTAAGTGTCCTCCAGGGCTTGATTGAGGCAAGCCTCTAAACACCACAACTCCCAAACCAAGTCTTGTGATTGCAGGTTACAAGTGTCACATTTAGAAAAAGTGGAGTTGCAGGAAGGATTGGCAGGCATCAGGGATTCATGATCTGAAGAGAAGTCAGACACAGGGGCACTTCTAGGACTTGGGCACCCACAATAGTGTCCTCCATAGATAGATTCCAGGAAACAAAAGTTACAGGGATGATCAGTGTCGGAAGGAGGTCCAGATTTCCCAAAAAAGTAGGTACCTTAGACTTGGGCGCCCGCACCTTAGTCCCCAACTGTTCCGCTTCAGAATCTCAAAAATAGGTATTCTGTGATTTGCTATTTTACTCCTATCTACAAGAGCTTTTTCCATCTTTCGTCAATTTGTTGCCATATTTGCATAATTAGGGTTTTAATGGTTAATTTGAAATAAGAGAAGGAAAAATTGATAATTAATTCCCTAATCCAAGTTTCCCTACATTTGCAAGTGACCTAGGATATGATAGTGCTCGCCACTCGACCCTAGATCCTTCAATGTTTAGTGGAAATGAGGGTTTTAACATCTAAACAATAAAAGATTAGCAAAATCAAATTTAACCCTAGACAAATCTAAGATTTTAGCCTCCGGTGATGAAGGGATTGACAGTTACAAGCATTTCAGGTTTTGGTTAAATAGTTCAGTCCAGTGAAGAATAGGCCGACTTAGTGTTTGATCCTTGTGTGTATTAGGAAAAGTTGTTGGTTGAGTAATTTGTGAGATCTAGTGGTATTGGCCGACATGTAAGGTGACTTGGATACATAGGTTTTGGTCCACATTGGTGTTTGTGCATGGATTCAACCGATAGAATAGTGTTCTTAAAAAGTCTCTATGTTTTTCTTAAGGCCGACTACAGTTGATGCAATTTCATGTAGCGGATACAAATAATCGATGAGTTCAAGCATTTTGTGGTGTGGTGGAGCGAATATGAAGGAATAAGTGCAAAGTGAAGAGATCTAAGCTCTGGATCATGGCAATGCAGTGAAGCAAGGCAGAGAAAGATGGAGTGTGTAAAGTCAGTGTACTAAGCTCAATCGGAACTATAGTCTTGCATTATTAGATGCTATTCCTTAGTTTAAACATTCCAGTGAACTTTTGTAATTGATTTTTTAGGTAGTGAGCATCCTTGAGCAGTGAACTCTAGGCAGTGTGCCTTCCCCATTTGTAATACTTTTAACAGAGTATAAATTCTTATGGGTTAATCCCCACTGTGGTTTTTCCCTTAACCGAGTTTCCACGTAAAAATCCTGGTGTTCATGTGTTATGAGCTTGTTGTTTCTATTCTTATGTTCATGCTTCTTACTTTTGAATGTATGTGGTAAATTATTAAAGGATCACAATATTAAGTTTTGCAGAACACTAATTCACCCCCCCTCTTAGTGTTCCTTAATTTCAACATCCTATGGGTACCCTACAACATCATCTAAACAAATACCCATACAAGAGCCTACTAATCCTATCCCAACACCACTATGTAGTCCCTATCATAGTCCATTGGTCCATCAACCTTCTAATCCATCAAGCTCTTCATTACTGTCATCCCCATGTTCCTCCACTCTTTCACCAAAGTAGCCCTCAGAGATGACCCTACGACAATTGATCCAAACAATATTGCTTGAGCTACCCTCAAGAAAACCATCCAATTCCAAGCCTAGTATGTCCAATTTACCATTATCCCTCCACCTAATCCTAATCATAAGCCTACAACATCCACCCCTATTATCCCTCCACCTAATGCTCATCCTAAGCCTACAACACCATCCACCATTATCATCCATCCCTTATATTGACCATCTACCCATACACTCATACATGATGTGATTCAATGGCTATTAGCAAGGAATCAACCATCTCCATGTCATAAAACACCTATCCAAGAGCCTATCAAAGAGCCTTCAAACATGTCCATTGCTTCAACCCCATCATGTAATCCACAACCAATCAAGCCTATTGAAGAGTCTTCTACCATGAGTCCAAGTCAAGATTCATTCTACCCTCATGTTGTTGACCATATAGAACCTATCAATATTATCCATGAGTCTTCTACCTCTACTTCCATTCAATAAAATTAAGAGTTATGTCAAGAGTATAATTTAGAGCATGTGGAAACATCAACCCTTTATCTAAATCAAGATCAAAGCACCTCCATCCAACCCATCCATAATCAATATCTTTTCTATGATCAAGATAGTATCCATTATCAAGACTTTCCTAACGACGAGCAAGCAATCAAAGTTCAACACATCCATAACCTTTATATTTTCTATGATCAAGATATTATCCATGATCATGAGCCTATCCATGAGAGATTGGATCCTATCCATAATCCCACAACTATCCATGAACAAGATATCCACACTACTACTATCCATCCTCCACCTAGTCCTATCCATGATCCAACAACACCGACCTTCCTTAATGAGACACTTGGACCCCAAGTAAACATAGATGATCAAGCAAATAGCATGGTTCTTAATGAGCATAATGATGATCAAGATCCTATTGATACTTTGTCCTCCAAAATTGACCATATTGCAAATCCATCATATACCCTTGGTCTTACCACCTTCATCCATGAATGTTCCTCCTTAGGAGAGCAAAAACCATAATCTACTACCTCACCTTCCCCATCCAATAATGAGCTCGCATCTAGTGTCCAAATCACCCATAATCCCATTGTCCACCACATACTCTAGAAAATGAACTATCAAGGTAAAGGCTTAGGCCATCATGAACAAGGTATTTTGGAACCCATCCATGTCAAAGTCCCTCCAAAATCATATGGCCTTGGTTATATTCCCCAAGAAAAGCAATCTCAAGATGTTGGTACTTCCTCCATGCCTTCTAAATCCACTCCTTTCTATTATAAACCACATCATATCCCCAAAACATATATTTCCATTCCTCACCCATCATCCTACAAATCCCAAAAGCATGCGACCATACACCTTCCTCCATCCACTTTACCTCCATTACTTCCAACTCTTAATATTACTCCATCCAATTTACTTCCATTACTTCCAACTCCTAATATTTATCCATCCACTCTACCTCTACTTATCCCAACACCTCATAACTGTTAAGAACCTGTGTTTAGCCCTTCTCTTTACTATATTAGTATATTGTTGTTGGACACATATGCTTTGTAAGTCATCCCGTGAGTATATGGTATTATCCCACATTCATGGGGAGTAATGGTTGTTTAGTTAGACTTAGTATATAAGTATGTGTTTAGGCCTATGAAGGCACCCACGAATTTATTGTATTGAGCTTGCTCAAAGGAGGTTGCCCCCTCGAAGTGGCCTACGATCAATAAATTCTTCTGTGTTCTGCTATTTTTGCTATATTGTTGTGTTTTCATTATATTGTTGTAGGAGGTTCCTCTCATCTGGTATCAGAGTGCTTTCTTGGGCTTGCTGGGTGGAAATTCTACCAAAATTTTTTTTCCACAGTGGCCTCCAGGCACTGTATTTCTTGGGCTCGCTGGGTGGACATTCTACCAAATTTTTTTTTTAGTAGCCTCCAGGCACTGTGCTTCTTGCAGTAGTCTTTTTTCTTTGCATCTATATCTATCTTGTTCATTTGAATTGCAGATTCGGATCAGGGAATAATCCCTATCCTCTTAACTGTGGGAAGTGCTTGGGCATAGCCCTAAAACTCATTGTGAGGAGTACCATAGGAACCCCGAAGTAGCTGGCCCATTGAGAGGACCTGCCAGTGAAAAGGGCAACGACTCCTACCTGATTGACTAGTTTCCATCCGTGAGGTAAACCAAGAGCTGTCATTTGTGGCAAAACGGTTATCAGTTTTACCTGAGTTGTGGAGTGAGGGGTACTGCCCCAATACGCAAGCTGTTAGACAGCATTGGTATCTGAGTGAATCCCCTGAACCTTTAGGAAGCTGAACATACCTGGGGTCCATAACCAGCTATTAAATCACCAATTGAATCTGTCTAGCGTTGTTGCAGAGCTTGTTGCAGATCCTATTGCAGAGCTTGTTGCAGATCTAGAAAACCCTCTGTTTTTTTACCATCTCTTCCTTGCAGATTCCGTGCAGATCATTTCTAGAATTTTTTTTTCACCATATCTTCCCTGTTTTCACTCCATTTCCTCTGAAAATTCAACGGAACCCCTGAAATTCCATTCTACATATTTCCTTCCTTGAGGACCATATCTCAAATTCCCCTTATCGAAGCCCAAAATCCCAAATTTGTCTATTTTAGGGTTTGTCATAACTTCTTCAATTTTCACCCAAACACCTTCAAATTTGGCCACAGTGTTCATTTCCCATTTCTGCTCCCTTGTCCCTCTTCGACAGATTTTCTCATTCTTTCACCCCGCTTCTGACATCCCAATTTTTCTGCTTCCCTATCCCTCAGAAAGTGCCCAAACCCTAGTCAAACCCCCATTACCCATCTGATTTTTTCCCAAATCCAAACTTTCCCTTACTAAAAAAGTTTTTGTTTCTATTTTTCTACCCATGCCCAAAAAAAAATATTTAAAAAAAAAAAATTCCTGGTTATGGTTGTCACCCGCACAGGAGAAAAAAACATGGAGAATGAACTTGCAGCCCTCAAGGCCAAACTCCAAGATCTGGATGAAAAAATTCTTGGTCTCAATCTTCAGCATTCAGCAATGAACACTAGGCGGCTAGCAGAGTCTTCTGTAGACATTGGGTCCTCTTCTTCCAACAATTTTCATGGGCTGAGGCTTGATTTTCCTCGCTTCAATGGTGATGATCCGACTAGATGGATCTATCGGGCCAAACAATATTTCAGCCTACATACTACTTTTGATGTCAACAAAGTTACACTTGCATCCTTTCATTTGGAACATGACGCCCTTTAATGGTTCTGTTGGTACATCAAGGTTCATGAAGAGCCAACATGGACAGATTTTTGCAAACTCATTTTGCAACGATTTGGCCCTAGTGCTTTTGATGACTTCATAGGCGCACTCACTAAACTTCGCCAAACTGGTATTGTGAGAGAATATCAGACCGAATTTGAGAAACTAGCCAATCACACCGAAGGATTGTCTGATGAATTTTTCTGGAGTTGTTTTGTCAGTGATCTGAAGGATGCAATCCGATCTGAGGTTAAAATGTTCCGTCCTAGCAAAATGATGGAAGCCCTAGGGTTGGCTAAGTTGGTAGAGGACAAGATCACAGCTCAACAATGCTCCAAATCCACTTTTATTCCATTCAAAAATATGGGTTCCCAAAGACCTCCAATCACACCAGCTCCTAGAACAATGCCTATCAAGCATTTGTCTGAAGCCGAGATGAGGGCACGTAGAGAAAAAGGGCTTTGTTATAATTGTGATGAGAAATTCACTCGGGGACATAGATGTGTTCAACAAAATCTCTATCTCTTGGATGTGGATTCCCCGCCTGCACCTGAAGTTTATGAAGATGCTCAAGATATAGTAGATGATCAAGTCGACATTCAGCAACTGCATGTTGACTCTCCTTCTCAAGAAGACCACCCAAAGATCTCTCTCCAGGCTTTAGCAGGAGTCACCACCCCACAAACCATGTGGATCAAGGGTTACTTCAAGAAGCTCCCTCTGACAATACTCATTGATTTTGGTAGCACTCATAACTTCATTGACCCTTGGATCGCCACACAGGCTAATTGTTTTATCCATCCTTGCTCCAGCTTCGAAGTCATGATTGCCAATGGGGGCACATTACCTTGCAAAGGGAAGTGTCGCAATGTGTGTCTCTCTATTGGAGATTATAACCTGCGCTCTGACATGTTTGCCTTGCCCTTAGGTGGATGTGATGTCATTTTGGGCGCTCAATGGTTACGCACACTTGGCCCCATCTTATGAGATTTTGTTGAACTTTGGATGCAGTTTTCTGATAATGGGCAACAACACACATTGAAGGGCTTACAACCAGGGTCTCTTAGCATCATTAGTTCACATCACATGGAAAAGCTCCTTAAGAAGAATTCACATGGGGTCATCGCTCAGCTCCACTCCATTCAGATGCAACCATCAGCGGTCTCCACAAGTCCTTTAGATCTACAACGACTTTTGGATAAATATGCCTGTGTTTTTGCGGAACCAGTGGGATTGCCACCTTCACGTCTAGAGGACCATCATATTCAACTCCTTCCTGGAAGCATTCCTCCCAACATTAGGCCCTATCACTACCCATTTCACCAAAAGACAGAGATTGAGATGCTCGTTCAGGACTTACTGAAGTAGGGTATTATTCGCCCTAGTACCAGTTCTTTTTCTTCACCAGTTCTCCTTGTCTAAAAAAAAGATGGGTCATGGTGCCTCTGTATTGACTTTTGAGCACTTAATCACATTACAATCAAAGATAAGTTTCCGATTCCTGTTGTTGATGAGCTTCTTGATGAGCTTCATGGTGCTCATTTTTTCTCCAAGTTGGATCTTTGTTCTGGGTATCACCAAATTCAGGTTCATGAGGATGATATCCCTAAAATGGCTTTTCGCACGCATGATGGCCACTATGAGTTTTTGGTCATGCCCTTTGGCCTCACTAATGCTCCTTCCACATTTCAGGCATTGATGAATAAAATATTCTGGCCCTACTTGTAGAAATTTATTCTGGTTTTCTTTGATGATATCCTCATCTATAGTACAACATGGGCTAAGCATCTCCAGCATCTGGATCTTGTACTACAACTTCTCTCTACTCATCATCTCTGTGCAAACCAGTCTAAATGTATTTTTGGACAGGCAGAAGTGGAGTATCTTGGGCATATTGTTTCTGCCCAAGGGGTTCGAGTGGATCCTACCAAAATAGATGCCATGACAAATTGGCTGCATCCTCAGACACTCAAGAGCCTCCGTGGTTTTCTGGGACTGACTGGCTACTACCGCAAGTTTGTCAAGGATTACGGAAAGATTGCCGCTCCATTAATAGCTCTATTGAAAAAGGATGCTTTTCAATGGACGCATGTTGCTAAGTGTGCATTTGAAAAATTGAAACAAGCCATGTGTACTACACCTGTTCTAGCTATGCCAGATTTTTCCAAAACCTTCACTATTGAGAGTGATGCTTGCGGCAATGGACTTGGTGCTATTCTTCTTCAAGATGAACATCCCATTGCGTTCACTAGTAAAGCCCTTTCAGGTAAGAATTTAGTCCTCTGTACATATGAGAAGGAAATGATGGCTATTTTGCATGCCGTACAGAAGTGGCGGCCATACCTATTAGGGAATCATTTCTACATCAAGACTGATCACTAGAGTCTGAAATATTTCCTTGAACAATGGGTCTCCTCCCCAGCACAACAGAAATGGGTTAGCAAACTCATGGGTTATGACTAGAAAATCACTTACAAGAAAGGCAAGGACAATATTGTGGTGGATGCTCTTTCTCGCATATTTGATGACCAAGCTTCTCTTTCAGCTATTTCTATGCCTGTTCTGAATTAGCTAGAATATGTCCAGCAAGGCTATGTCAATGACTCTTCATTATCTCAACTCATCCAACAGTTGACCCATAACCCTTCTGCTATACCGCATTACTCTTGGGATGGTGCTTCCCCAGACCACGGATCTTCAACAGGCTGTCTTCTATGAACTCCATGCTTCTCCATCAGTAGGGCACTCTGGGTTCCTCAAAACTTATGAGCGGGCACGGTGTAACTTCTTTTGGAAGGGAATGAAAAGGGCAATTCAACAGATGGTGGCTGAATGTGATACCTGCTACTGCCACAAGGGTGAAACGACACTCCTTCTTGGATTGCTCGAACCCTTGCCCATCCCTACATGGATTTGGATAGATATTTCTATGGATTTCATTGAGGGGCTCCCTAAATCTGGAGGGAAGACAGTGATCTTGGTTGTGGTTGATTGCCTCTTCAAATATAGTCATTTTTGTGCCATCAGCCATCCTTGTACCGCCTCCTCCATCGCACAGATTTTCTTGGACCAGATCTTCCATCTTCATGGAATCCCTTCTTCCATTGTCTCAAATCGTGATGCCACTTTCACCAATCATTTTTGGACTGAACTCTTTCGCCACACTGGCACCACACTGAAGATGAGTTCTGGGTATCACCCACAAACAGATGGTCAGACTGAAGTTATCAACAAATGTTTGGATACTTATCTTCATTGTTTCACCTCAGAACAACAGCAGCAGTGGGCAAAGTGGCTCCCTCTCGCTGAATGGTGGTACAATACCTCCTACCACACTGCATCTAAAATGACTCCATACGAAGCGGTCTATGGTCAGGCACTGCCAATGCTCCTTCCATACCACCCCAACAGTTCACCAGTTTAGGCCATTGACATGGTTCTCTGAACCCGAGCTCAGATCCTTTGCATTCTGCAGGACAACCTTCACCTGGCAAGAAATCGCATGAAACAAGCTGATTAGCATTGTTCTGAGCGCACTTTTCAAGTAGGTGATATGGTTTTTCTACGTCTACAGCCCTACAAGCAATCCTCTCTGAAACTCAAAGGGTGTCAAAAGCTGGCTCCAAAGTTCTATGGGCCATATAAGGTTCTTCAGAAGATTGGGTCCGTTGCTTATAAATTGGAGCTTCCTCCTTCTTCCCGCGTTCATCCAGTCTTTCATGTCTCTTGTCTCAAGCAAGTTCTTGGCACCAACATTAGAGCAGAAACTATTTTACCAAAACTAGATAACAAAGGATCCATCATTTTGGAACCGGAGGCAATCCTCGACAGGCGCACCCGTCAGCTTCATTCTTGATCCATCACTGAGATATTAATCTAGTGGTATGGCATGCAACCAGATGATGCTACTTGGGAACCACTCCTTCAGATTTAGCATTAATTTCCACATCTTAAGCTTTGAGGACAAATCTTTTCTATGAGGGAGGGGATGTTAAGAACCCGTGTTTAGCCCTTCTCTTTACTATATTAATATATTGTTGTTGGACACATATGCTTTGTAAGTCATCCCGTGAGTATATGGTATTATCCCACATTCATGCGGAGTAATGGTTGTTTAGTTAGACTTAGTATATAAGTATGTGTTTAGGCCTATGAAGGCACCCACGAATTTATTGTATTGAGCTTGCTCAAAGGAGGTTGCCCCCTCGAAGTGTCCTACGATCAATAAATTCTTCTGTGTTCTGCTATTTCTGCTATATTGTTGTGTTTTCATTATATTGTTGTAGGAGGTTCCTCTCAATAAGCCTATCCTCCAATCCCCTTATCCATTTATCCACAAATCCACTTTTAATCTCTCCCTCCATAAATCCCCTCAACTTTTGAATCATGATAAACAAATGCACACATTGAACAAACATGAAGCTTCGACCAAGTCCACGGGATTCACAAATAAAGTTTTGGATGCCTCTACCCATAAAGGAAAAAGTTCTAAAAATACTTATGCCTTAGGGAATCAATGCAAAGAGTCCAAGCAAAATCTATCCAAAAGGCTACCCAAGCCCAGAATTTCACAAGAAAAGTCTAAAAATAAAATAGTTTGGGTCCCTAAGCAAAAAGAAATCAAGTCAAGTAAAACATCCACATCCCAAATATCAGAAAAATCACATTTCATCCAAAAATCTCAAGTTCCTACATCCCAAATATCCCACTTTATCCAAAAATCCCAAATTCCTTCATCCCATAAATCCCACTGCAAAAATCATAAAAATCCTAAGTCTCTATGGACACCTAAAATCCTACATCACCCATCCCCTAAGAAAATGCATACATTACTTCCTACACCTCCTTCTAATCAAATGCTTCAATGTTTATCATGGTGTGTGCAACCATTGGTCTTGATTCCTTTCCATTCCACCACATTCCCACATACCTCCATCTCTCCAACTTATATCCATTATCCCAGATATTTCACCCATCATATCCTTATGGTCCATGCTTTTCCATATCCACATTATAATCCACTATCCTTCCATCCATAATCTACATCATAATCCATTATCTCCTATTCATCCTTGCATAATCCTTCCATACATAATCCATATCATAATGATCCATCATCCACCTATCCCATCTCCCTCTCATGCAATCCCTTACCAACATCTATGAGCATAATGACATTTGACATGGTCCATATGTGTCATCCATCTTTAAATGGAACTATCACCTTTCATGGAATTAGATGTTTGAGTCCTTGTCCATATCCACCTATTCCATCCAAGAAAAACAAAAAAATGAAAAAAATAAATAAATAAAAAAGAAAAGAAAAATCCCTTCATCCTATGGTGAAACCCTAGTAAACAGGTGCCTTGGATAAGTACCATGATGAAAACCTAGCAAATAGGCATCACGTGTAGGTTGATTATCTAGGTGTCTTACACTTAGGGGCACATTGTCTCATCCTACCTATCGTTTCCAACCTATCATTTCCTTCCTATGTACCTCATCCTATCATATCCCATCTTAACATCCTTAGCCATTATGCCAATATATCTATCCCATCTACCCATCCATCCTCCCTTCCTCCTTTTGATCTTGATAGAAATAGGGGCAAAATGTTGAAAAATGCTTTAGAAAATACCTTGATATACCTCATCCTTTTCAACTAATCCAATCATCCTCTTGTCCTAAGTTTTGTCATGTAAAATCCTAAACATACTACCTAGAATGGGGCATGTTATTCCTATGCAATATAGTCTTTGGAGATCACATCCTAGCTCACTTATAAAACATACATCCATTCCATCCACTATTGTCTATCCTTTTATCCATCCCTATATCATGAGATTTCCATCCCACACACTATCACCTACCCTTTTATCCATCCCATTATCGTGTGTCTTCCATCCCATTCCTTATCACCCATCTTTGTGTCCACTTATCTAATCCCATCTTCCTCCTTGCATCTAGACCTACTTTTCCCTTGTCATTTGTATCTAGCAACAAGGCTATCCAACATCCAATAAAACAAAAATATCCAAAAACAATAAAAAATCACAAAACTATCCAAAAAATAATTAAAAATCACAAAAATATCCAAAAATAATCAAAAATCACAAAAATATCCAAAAACAATCAAAAATCACAAAAATATCCAAAAAAAATCAAAAATCACAAAAATATCCAAAAAAATTCAAAAATCACAAAAAATTCCAAAAATAATAAAAAATCACAAAAGTATCCAAAAACAATCAAAAATCACAAAAATATCCAAAAATAAATAAAAAATCTCAAAAATACAAAAAAAAAACTCAAATATTCAAAAAATCCAAGCAATAAACCAAATGCAAGTCATCATTAATCCATGCCAATCTAGTCAATCAATCTAGCCAAATCATCCAATCACATCCTTTGGTCTTGATCCTAATCTTGTCGTAAACCAACTTAATCAATCAATCATCCGTGGGATATATCGTTCCCACATCCTTGTGTTGATCTAAGGATATATTGTTCCTCACAATGACAACACTATCATTATCATCATTATCAAACCAATCAATCAATCATCGATTTATAGCTTGATAGGGGCAATACCTTGTTTGTTTTGTATCATTTGTGCATGCTTGTTTGCTTTCTTGTGTGTGTTATCATTTTATCTTCCATTTTTATCAAATTCGTATCATTCCAACTAATATTCATATCTTGTGTATGTTGGAATAACTTTTTTCATTATCATTTGCATCTAAGATCATATCATACATTTTGTGCATTAGGACTTTAATGCTATAAGTATCCTTCCTCATACATGTCTTGACAAGGTTGTATTTGTTAGTTTTAGGACAGACAACTGAGAGAGGGGGGTGAATCAGTTGTCTCAAAACTTTCTTTTCTTTAAACACTTAAATCCTTCTTGTATTTCAACAACATAATAATAATTCAATCATGGAAGCACAATGCAATAATTTAAGAGCAGAAACACATTAACACATATGACACCAAGATTTTAATGTGGAAAACTTGGTTAAGGGAAAAACCACAAGGTGACTAACCCAAGATTGTATTCTCTGTTAAAAGAATAAGAGGAACAAAATAGCACTTGCCAATTAGGCCTCACTTCCTGAGCACGCTGCTCACAAGAGGCCCACTGCCTATAGGAGACACACTATCTATAGAATAATATATATTACATACTTGAACTAGAGATTAGCATCTTCACCATGCTTGAGTGAGTTCCATTTAAGCTCAACACTTCTGCTCTGCTTTTCGCTCTTCTCCTCTCTATCACTTTCTCATCTCCACGAATACTTTGAAATGACTTCACAAATCTTATTTATAAAAGACATCAACTTTGAGATAATCATCAAAGTCGGCACAATACATACTTTATTTCATTACAGAGAAAATACACAAATACAATTTGATTTGTTACAAGAACTTCATGCATATCACCACACTGTTGGCCACACATATCTGGGACTTCAATCTTCTTTGAGGAACACGCCATGCTTCGCAGAACATCTTCAACATCATCTGCAAGAGGTGTAAACATCCGGTCGGCCATGATTAGGAAGAACATCATCACTCGGAAGTAAATCTTCAATTACAAGCTCACTCTTCAATGCAGACCGTCAACATGAACTGGACACAATCTAGAGACCTCAACAAGCTTGCTTGAATCACCATGAACATCCACACCACTTCTACTTACTGAAATCATTCTCATCTTCATTCGTAACCTCAAGAACACAGTATGTCATCACTGTCACATTGGAATAAATGCTTGCGGACCTCCAGACCATGAACCAATTGAGTTGTCTATTCACATTGGCTTCCTAAACACTCCACCAAATCCACAGAACAAGATATTGCATTTCTAGATCTCACCGGACCTATTTGTGTCACTCTATCACCTCTGAGCATCTGTCAGAACCAGTTTTACTCATATGGCCATAACTTCTTCAAATCTTCATGCGGACCTTTCAAATCTTGATTGGATCATCTTTAGACACATATATACACACTCTTTGATGTGCATTCTCTGATCTTCATCTTAGCTTGGATCTTCACTTCATAGAGCTTCACTGTCTCCACTATTCTTCCTTATTTCTGATAGGACTAATTTTCTCAATATCCTCAGCACATAGCTCATCCAATCCTTGACATCAATGCAACAAGAGTATGTTGACATCAATGACAACACCGGTTAGGCCCACACTTGCAACAATCTCCCCCTTTGTCATTGATGGAAACATATGATGTGAAAAACTATTTTAACCTTCAAGACAAGTACTTCTCCTCACTAACTGATATAACTCCCCTATCAACAGCAATCATTCATATGTCTTCTCTTTATTTACTACTCCCCTTTTAATCCGCAACCACTTTTTTTTTCACATGTCTTCTCTCCCCCTTTTACATCAATGGAAAAGGGCACATACTTGCATCAATCATAATCATACGGACTATTCACCCTGAGTAGTAGCTTCCTATCATCAATCTGGACCACAAGATATGACTGTGAGATCCACCAGACTGATGCACATCAGTGCACCTTAATTCAAAACCAGAGGGGTAATAACCCCTAAATTCTCCCTGAGATACTCAAAAGAATCCTTAGGTAATCATTTAGTAAAAATGTCTGTAATCTGATCCTTAGAGGGCACAAACTCCAATCTGACTTCATTCTTGTTCACATGCTCTCTCAAAAAGTGGAACTTGATGGATATATGTTTTGTCTTTGAATGCAACACTAGATTTTTTGATATATTTATTGTACTTGAATTATCACAGAAGATTGTGATAGGTTACTCAAACTCCACTCTGATGTCTCTTAGCATTTTCTTCATCCACAATACTTGAGTGCAACTACTTGCTGCTACAATATATTTTGCTTCTACAGTGGACAGAGATATTGCCTCTTGTTTCTTGCTTAGCCAAGAAACTAGTCTTTTCCCCAAAAATAATGCACCACCACTGGTACTCTTCTGGTCATCCACATCTCCTGCCCAATCTACATCTATATATGCATGAAGAGAGAAATCATGATCCCTAGGATACCATAAACCATACTCAACTGTTCCTTTTAGATATCTAAGAATCCTCTTGATTGCCATGACATGAGATTCTCTAGGATCAACTTGTAATCTAGCAACAAGACCAACAACATTCATAATGTTAGGTCTAGTTTGAGTAAGATACAGTAGTCCTCCAATCATTGACCTATAATTTTTCTGATCATCCTTAGGAGAGTCATCATCTTTGCTCAATTTACATCCGGTTTCCATGGGAGTATTCATTGGTTTTGAGTCTTCCATCCTAAATTTCTTCAACAATTATTTCACATATTTGGTCTGTGAAATGAAGATTCCTTTCTTTGTTTCAGTGGTTTGCAGACCCAATAAGAAATTCATTTCCCCAAACATAGACATCTCAAATTCACTTTTCATTTGATTTGCAAAAGTCTTGCACATACTATCTCTTCCTCCAAAAATGATATCATCAACAAATACTTCAACAATCAAAATATTTTCATGATCAATCTTGAAATACAAGTTATTGTCAATAGTACCCTTGTTGAATCCAATCTTCAAAAGATTTTTATCCAATCTTTCATACCAAGCCTTTGGGGCTTGTTTGAGTCCATACAATGCTTTCTTCAACTTGCAGACCATATCACCATGATCAGACAATTGAAATCCATCCAGCTGCTCAATGTATACTTCTTCTTCCAAGTCACCATTCAGGAAGGCAGACTTGACATCCATCTGATATACTTTGAAATCCTTGAAGGCAACAAAAACAAGAAATAATCTGGCTACTTCAATTCTTGCCACCGAAGTAAAAGTTTCTTCAAAATCAACTCCTACTCGAGAATAACCCTTACAAACCAATCTGGCTTTGTTTCTGACTACTTCACCATCTTCATTTAGTTTATTCTGGAAGACCAACTTGGTCCCAATCACTTTTTTGTTTCTAGGTCTAGGAACAAGATCCCAAGTGTGATTTTTCTCAATCTGCATAAACTCTTCCTCCATTGCATTAGTCCAACTTTCATCATTGCATGCTTCACTTACTGTTTTTGGTTCAATCTTTGAAATTAGACAATACTTTTTTGAGTCTTGAGCAATCTTTCTTCTTGTTTGAACACCTTTTCTTTTATCACCTATGATCTGGTCTTCAGAATGGTTTAGTCTTATATACCTGGGTGTTTTGGGAATTTCTTGCACTACTATATCTTGGACAGGTTCATTCAAACTTATCTCTTCTTCCTGTATTTCAAGATTCTCTAGATCAGTCTGGATCTGAATTTCAGAAGGGGCTTGAACTTCTTGGATCAAAACATCATTTTGATCATCTTCTTCATATTCATAAAACCTTGAGGGTTTTTTCAATGCCTTCATCAACCTTTACATTTGTACTTTCTACAATCTTTCTCAATCTCTTGTTATAACACTGGTAAGCTTTGCTTTGAGTAGAGTAACCCAAGAATATTCCTTCATCACTTCTAGCATCAAATTTGCCAAGGTCTTCATCTCTTTTAATGTAACATTTTCTACCAAAGACTCTAAAATACTTCACAGTAGGCGTGATACCAAACAAGAGTTCATATGGAGTCTTACTAGTATTGCTTCTGATTTGTACTCGATTACGAGTATAGACAGCAGTACTTACAGCTTCTCTCTAGTAGATCTGAGGAACATTTGCTTCCATCATCATGGTTCTGGATGCTTCCTAGATGGTCCAGTTCTTTCTTTCCACTACTCCATTTTGCTGTGGAGTCCTTGGAGCAGATAACTGTCTTTTTATCCCATGTTTCTTACATAATTCTATGAACTCTCTGGATGTGAATTATCCACCTCTATCAGAACTAAGACACTTTATGTTTAACCCGGTTTCATTTTCTACCATAGCCTTGAATATTTTGAATTTCTCAAGAGCTTTAGATTTCTCTTTCAGGAAAGTCACCCACATCATCTGGGAATGATCATCAATTAGTAACATGAAATATCTATCACCTTGCAAACTCCTGATTCTTGCTGGTCCACATAGATTAGTATGTACTAAGTCCAACAATCTAGTAGAAGATTGTTCCTTACTTTTGAATGTGACTCTGCTTTGCTTACCCAACTGACATTCTCTGCACAAGTTGTTAGTAGGTTTCACCAGTCTTGGAAGATTTCTTACAGCCTGAGTGTTGCTTATCTTGATGATATTATCAAAATTCACATGACACATTCTCCTATGCCACAACCAACTCTAATCAATTTGAACAAATATATAACTTTTTCTAGTGCCAACCAAATGGAAGATGTTACCTTTTGTTTGAGTACTGGATGCAACTTTTGTTCCAAAACTTTCAAAGATCTTACATTTTCTATTTTTGAATCGGAGATCATAGCCTTTGTCCACCAACTCCCCAACACTGAGAATATTGTGCTTCAGACCTTCAACATACAGTACATCACTGGTTTTGTTCTTTCCATCAAAAGAAATAGTTCCTCTACCTCTAATTTTGCTAGTAGAATTATCACCAAATTTTACAACTCCATATCTTTCCAGATCTATGAACTTATTTTTGTCACCAGTCATATGGTGGGGGCATCCACTGTCAATGACCCAATCATCCTTTTCTTCAACTTGGGCAGCCAGAGCTCTTTCTATCATTTTATGATTGACAGATTCAGAGGGCATTGGGTCTTCTTCCTTGATGGAAATAAACACCAAGTCACTTCTAGATTTGTTTCATGTCTCTGATTCATTATCTGTTACTCCATCATCATCATCTTCATGAACATAGTTACATTTCTTTTGGAATCTTGACCTAGTTGGATTTTTCCTTGAAAATCTTTCCGGACACCTTGAGGCAAAATGACCAATCTTATTGCAATTGAAACATTTGAAGGGCAATTTTCTTTCATACTTACCAGATCCTCTTGGCAGTCTTTTTGCAATAAGGGCTTCAAGTTGAGCAGCTTCTGCTTCATCTTCTTCCAAATCTTTTCTTACTTTTTCATATCATGATAGTTTCTTTGAGGAGTTCTCTCCTAAATCATACCTTTGTTTGCCTTTTACAGAGGCACTAGATTTAAATGCAGATTCATTCTTGGGGGGTGCATCTCCAAACTTAGCCAATTCAAATGTAGCTAGTTTTCCAACCAATTGATCTCTTGTGATATTTGATAAAGATCTGAACTCTTCAATAGCAGCAACCTTGTGTTTGTAAGCAAGAGGTAGGGATCTGAGAACTTTGACAACAATCTCATCTTCATCCAAGGTTCCATTAGCACACCTAATGCTACAAACAAGCTCATTAACTTTTGGAATAAATGTAGTGATATTCTCATCTTCATTCATCTTCAGGTTTTTGAATTTTCCTTTCAGACTCTGTAGCTTGGCACATTTAACATATTTGTTTCCATGAAGAAGTTCTAGTTTTTCCCAAATCTCATATGCAGTTTTTAAATATATAACATTTGTCAGCTCTAAATCAGATAAGGTACTTAGTAAGGCTTCTTTAGCTCGAAGATTATCTTCAGCATCTCTGATTTCATCTACAGTTGTCAGACCATTCTTTGGAGGAACATACTTCTTTGAAGTTATGGTCTAGTATTGCATTCCCATACATTACAAGTGACATTCCATGCGGCTTTTCCAAAGAGTGTAATTAGTTCCATCAAACCTTAGACTATCCTTCTTGTAGGAAGACATCCTAGATCTCCTCAAGTGGTGAAGCTCTTTAAGAGGAACTTAGCTATGATACTAATTGTTAGTTTAAGGATAGACAACTAAGAGGGGGGGTGAATCAGTTGTCTCAAAACTTTCTTTTCTTTAAACACTTAAATCCTTCTTGTATTTCAACAGCATAATAACAATTCAATCATGGAAGCACAATGCAATAATTGATGAGCAGAAACACATTAACACATATGACACCAAGATTTTAACATGGAAAACTTGGTTAAGAGAAAAACCACGAGGTGGATAACCTAAGATTGCATTCTCTGTTAAAAGAATAAGAGGAACAAAATGGCACTTGCCAATTAGGGCTCACTACCCGAGCACACTGCTCACAAGAGGTCCACTGCCTATAGGAGACACACTATCTATAGAACAATAAATATTACGTACTTGAATTGGAGATTAGCATCTTCACCATGCTTGAGTCAGTTCCATTTAAGCTCAACACTTCTGCTTTGCTTTTCACTCTTCTCTCTATCACTTTCTCATCTCCATGAATAATGTGAAATGACTTCACAAATCTTATTTATACAAGACATCGACTTTGGGATAATCATCAAAGTCGGCACAATACATATTTTATTTCATTACGAGCTTTATTTATGTGTAAACATTTGGTCGGTCATGATTAGGAAGAACATCATCACCTGGAAGTAAATCTTCAATTACGAGCTCACTCTTCAATGTGGACCATCAACACGAACTGGACACAATCTAGAGACCTCCACAAGCTTGCCTGAATCACCATGAATATCCACACCACTTCTGCTTACTAAAATCATTCGCATCTTCATCTAGAACCTCAAGAACACAGTCTGTCATCACTGTCACATTGGAATAAATGTTTGCGGACCTCCAGACCATGAACCAATTGAGTTGTTTATTCACATTGGCTTCCTAAACACTCCACCAAATCCACAGAACAAGATATTGTATTTTCAGATCTCACTGGACCTATTTGTGTCACTCTGTCACCTCTGAACATTTGCCAGAACCAGTTTTACTCATATGGCCATAACTTCTTCAAATCTTCATGCGGACCTTTCAAATCTTGACTGGATCATCTTTAGACACATATATACACACCTTTGATGTGCATTCTTTGATCTTCATCTCATCTTGGATTTTCACTTCATAGAGCTTCATTGTCTTCACTGTTCTTCTCTATTTCTGATAGGACTAATTTTTTCAATATCCTCAGCACACAGCTCATCCAATCCTTGACATCAATGCAACATGAGTATGTTGACATCAATGACAACACCGGTTAGGCCCATACTTGTAACAGTATTATGCTGGGTGCACAAGACACATCGTCACCTTGGTCCTTATACCTTGGTGCATAATGTTTAGTGCTATATCAAACTATAAAATTGCTCTACTCAAATCAACATAACTACTAATAAATCCATCATTCTGTCATCCATCCTTTTATTTTCTTCATTTTTCTCTATATTGTTCTCCATCTTCTATCTCATTTTCTTCATATCCATTCATTTCAAGAGCACACTCATATTCTTCCAATTCGTCTGTCCTCTCGAGGGGGCATCATTCAACCTATGATTTAATCTACTAAGTACTTCGTCTAACTGAATGGGGTGTCATCCTTTCTAATCCAATCATATTTGTTCTAAACCAAAATCTTCTTCTATCCAACATAGCACTATGTTTTAAACTTCTTTGAAATGATGTTACTTCGCAACATCATTTGAAAGAGGGGCAAAATGTAAACACCTAAAATTGACCCGTTCCCAGATCAGACTTTCATCTGTCATACTTTACTAATAATTTATCCTCCATGTTAATTAAATAATCCTGATTATTTAATTACGTCATATTATCTACCATATTAATTAAATAATTCCAATTATTTAATTAAATCATTTTTATCCTCCATATTAATTATGTTAGTGAAGGATTTTTATTCCTTTTTATAAGGTTTTTCGTACACATTTATTGAAGCTTGCTTAGGTTAATAAATCATGTTTTATTAGGTGAGAGGATTATGAGTTGTCACCTTCCTACATGTGAGCTCATCCATGAGTTGTCTTGGGAAGATACTTTTCTATCTTTAGTTCAATAGATGGTTGCTCCTCATTGCTCAGTGTTGCCATCTCCTCCCTCTCCCTAGTTTATATAAGTATGCTACCTAGCTTGTATTTTTATTTGATATTGGAGATAGTAATCTGATGCTATTTTTCCTTTCGAGCATTTCACATCAATCTCTTGGTATCGTTATGTTGTTTTAATTGTTTTTGCATTTACAATTTATGTTTCTAACTCTTTCAATTGATTTTGGGTTATAATCTATTTTTTGGATTCTAACATGGTATTAGAGCAAGTTTTGTAAGGTTAGATTCTTTGTAGAGATCTTGCAAAATCTTGTATGCTCTTCTCTTACATTTTTTGAACAATCTAGAGAATCAAAAAGAATTTATGAATATCCAATAATCTTATTTTAAGCTCAAATTTGTCAACCGACTTGTATATTTTGTGTTTTAATCGGTATTGCAGGTAGCAGCATACCTTTTCTTGTCTTAGGTAGCTGATTCATCCTTTGCATGCCATTTTTTGGTTGTTGGAGTTTTTTTGTTACTAAAGGCATTCTGTTTACATTAGAACTACATCTTCTGTACATCAATAAGAAAAAACATCTTCTGGGTTTTGTTCGCAGCATCGAAAAACCATCTACGTATCTTTTAGTTTTTGCATGAAGTCTGTATAGTTTGCAGAATAGAACTCAGAAAGCTACAGTAGTACCCCTCTCCATTGGTAGTTGTAGATTTGAAGGCAGTTTTTAAATGCTCCTTTCTTTCTCATACAGACTCTGTTTCTCACAATTTGTTTTTTTATTTTGGCTATTTTTTCATGCTCTATGCACTAGTGTAGATGTTTTTTTTATTTTGATGCAGAGAAATTCCAGAAATTGCAGATTCTCAGTCTTGACACTGTACAGTTCTCGTTTTGGGAACTTCGAAGAGATAACTTTTTCATAAAACCTCGGATGGAGGTGATTTTTTTTGAAAGTGGATGTTTCTTCGTGTAGCTTGCAGTGGTGCTATTTATTTCACTAGGTATTGTGCCAAAGTTGTATTTTCAGCATATGTTCTTCTTGAGGATTTGTAATAGCATTGAAATAATGTCCACTCAATATTTCTTGCTGGTGGCAATTGTAAACGTACTAAATATAAAGTTCCAAATCAAATTTTCTTGGGGGGGGTTCTTTGATTGAGTGTAAAAGGGGGGGTGTCTTATGTTTTCTTTTTGTTGGCAAGAGACACTATGTGGCTTCATTATTATTGTCATTGATGGAAAAAAGGTTTATCCCACACATCCGGAGGGCATAGTATGTCTATACCGGAAGTCAGATTGAAGAGTGTTTTGGTCCGGTGAACAAGAACAGAGCATGCAACAAGGTCTGACAATCAGGTCTAGATGTCTTAGAGGATGTACCTCAGCAAAGTGCGGACTTGGGGAAGTCAAGAGGAGTACTGTGACTGCTACATACCAGAGATTGATCTTCCAGTGATGAAAGAGTGAAAAGATATGAGCATCTAAGTGTTGGGTTCCTGACAGGCAGAGTAGACTAAGGAAGAATTGACTGGCAGAGCATCAGACTTTAATCTGGATAAGAAATTGATGATGGTCAAGCTATTTGAGAGATCATACATGGTTGGCCGACATGAATGATGACTTCTATGTCTATGTCTTTGATATGCATCACATATTAAGCATGGATTCTACCGACAGATCAGTGTCTTCAAAATATCTTGAGTATTCCGGTTGTCGACTAGAAAGATGTTGAAATCCTTGGTGTGGATATATATAACAGAAGGATTTCAGTATGAAGGAGTGTGTGTGTGGAAATAGTGTGCGAGATAAAGCAGAGAGCAGAGTGGAAGCAACAGTACAAGTCCGGTATGTGACAGAACAACAACACTAAAGCAGAGGAAGAATGGAGTGCAGTAGATCAGTATATTAAGCCTAACTAGAACTGAACCTTAGCATATGTGGATGCCTCTCATCAGTTCAAACACTTGGTTACCTTCCATAAACATTGTAGATAGTGAGTCTCTTGTAGGTAGTGTGCCTCTTGTGAGCAGTGTGCTCGGGCAGTGAGCCCTAATTGGCAAGTGTCATTTTGTATTACTTATTCTTTTAACAGAGAATACAATCTTGGGTTAGTCACCCTGTGGTTTTTCCCTTAACAGGGTTTTCTATGTAAAAGTCCTTGTGTTATGTGTGTTGATTTTATTTCTGCTCTCATGATTATGTATGCTCTTATGTTTTGATGCTGTACTAATATTAAAGAAGAAAAGAAAGTCAAGATATTTAAGATAATTGATTCACCCCCCCTCTCAGTTATCTGCCTTGTTTCCAACAATTGGTACCAGAACTAAGTTCCTCTAAATAGAGCCTAACAACTTGAGGAAGATCTGGGAGTCCCATGGATATGTATGGTATGAAGGAACAACTTTAGTCTGCCCTAGATGATCTTAAGAAATCTCACTCTGAAGTCAATAACTTGAGAGAAAGACTCAAACAAGCTGATGATTTCATAAATGAGCTAAAAGAAAAACTGAGTATCTCTGTGAAAAAGAGAAAGGAACTACTTCAACAATTAGCAATTCAAAGTGAAGCTAATGATACTAATAAAGATGTGAATGAGAAAAACAAGCTATGTGAGAAGCTATAAAAAGAGGTCATTATGGTTAGACATGAAATGGAATTAGGGGTTATGAGATTCATCCAAGAAATTGAAGAGAAAAGGAAAAGTGTAGATAATCTAAAAGAATCTCTCAAGGAGAAGTCAAAGGACTACCACAAAATAGATAGAATAATTAGAGATCTGGAATCTGATCTTGAAGAAGCTAGAGATAATGAAGAACAACTTGAGAATCAAATAGACACTCTTAAAAGAGATCTTCAAACAACAAATGAATACAAAGAGAAATTCAAGATAAGCTCTGCTCAACTTGAAGTTCTTCTTGAAAGCCAAAAGAGGGTAGATGACAAGCATGGCTTGGGATATGAGAAAGGTGAAAGCTCCGAATCCGGTCAGAAGAACTCTGGATCAAGAAATCCAAGGAACGGGCCTAGAAGACCTCTGGTAAGGCAACCAAATGCTCAAAGATATCCATCCTTCAATGGATACTGCTACAATTGTAACAATTTTGGTCATAAAGCAACTCAGTGTAGAAGAAAAATGAATCAGATTAATTCATCCTTCTCCAGACAGTGTTTCAACTGCAAAAGGTATGGTCACAAATCTCATGAATGTAGAAATATGCAAATAAATAATTCATTCAATGGTGAATGCTTTGCATGCAATAGAATTGTACATATGGCAAATCAGTACAAATCTAGAGGTTATCAGTCACATATGCAAAGAAGTGTTGTTTGCTACAATTGCAATAGAACTGGTCATATTGCCAAATTTTGTAGAAGTAAGAATCAGGATAAAAAGCGTCTAGTGCATCATAATCAAAATCAAGACAAAGGAAAAGGAAAAGTGAATGCGGATGAAGTTCAAAGGGAGATGAATAAGATTTGGGTAAAGGGAAGTACATAAAATGTTGGGGATGGATCCGCACCAGAATCTGGTGTTGATATTCCTTCCAGAAACTAAACAGATGAGCTCTGGCTCAGGGGGAGTCACAAAGGAAAATAAATTTCCCCAACCAGTCAATTGGTGCCTAAATTTGACACATGAAATATTGTGGATTAAATGGCTCTCAGAGAAATGTCCAAATAACCCTCAGTAAAATTATGAAAGATCTGCAAGGAGTTTTGAAGAATTTGATTAGTTAAGATTGATCTAGTTTGACAGCCATCCAATAAAGTAGGATCTTCATAGACAGATCCGATATGATTTAAAAGTGAAATATTTTGATCTGCAGACTCATGGCATGATTGGAGGAAAAAAGATACATTGTTGATTATCATTGAAAATGATTCTAAGTGCATATCAGTGGTTCGAAAAGATCTCTCTCAGAACAAGGTAACCAGATGACTTAAGTTGTGCATTTATTGCAATAGGAATTTAGGGTTTGTGTAGAGATAAAAAGGGTTCTTTTATTCATCACTTGCACTTTTGCATTCAAAAAGAAGAAAGAAAGAGCTCTATAGTAAGACTGTTACAACCCTCTCAAAGATCAACCGCACAATCTGATTCAACCAATAATCTTTTCTGGCGCATATTGTGAACCCTAGAAGCGTGAAAAGGTATTTCAATTTCTAAACATCTCTCCTTAAATCTTTTGCAAAGATGGTTACTCCTATGGTTGTTAAGATCACTAATAGGCCATGCCCAAAGTTCAAGAAACACCACTACAAATCCCTAGAAGTTGATCCCTTAGGCGCCTTTTCTACCAGTTCGCATTGGGTTCTGCACGTAGAAGATGTTAGGGTATACATCCATGCAAATATTGAGGAATTTGGAGAATCAAAGCTGATGGATATCTACCATAAACAACTAATAGATGAAACCTTTGAACTCAAACCTCAATACAAGGCCATCCAAGAATAGCATTTTGGACATTGCATCCACTTTCCCTATTTTGCAGAAGATGAATGGGTCCAGTATGTTCTTAGCAGAATACATGACAACTTCATGTGGTTGTTGAAGCCCTTTAAGATAACAAAGGATGCAATTAGGGCAGTAACTGGTTTACACTCATCTGGTGGGTTGCCTGCTCTTAAATCAGTCAAGAATCAAACAGTAAGTGAGGCTACCGGATCAAAGTTTGACAAAAGAGAAATGACAATAGAAGATATCACAGATCTGGATATCAAATTTGCCTCCATGATAATTGGCTACAAAATATATCATTCCAGCAGGGTCAACTCTGTATCTGAAACTACAATTTATACTACATATTAGATGCAAAGGGAAAATGCAGACTATGATCTATGCGAGCTTCTCCTGAGCCAACTATTAGAAAACTTGCAAAAGATCAAGAAGGACAAGAACTCATTCGAGTATGGTGGTTTAATACTGTGCTTATTCTTTTACTATATGAATGAGCTACCCGGATCAAGTGGTTGGGTATGGAAAAATGATAGACCGGTTGCCATACAAATCAAAGATTATATGTATGGGCTTGGTGATTCCAAGGCTCAAAATACAACACTCTGGGGATACTTCAAAAACTTCCAAAGTATGATGCAGGCCAGAGAAAGAATTCCCCAATCTATAGTCGAAAAATACAAGGCTACAATGTGTTTCATGGTAGACATTGATCAATGTCTAATGGAGGCAATGGAGCCCAGAATAGTCTAGATTATGCCAATAGGCTATGAGGTAGATGAGAAAATCCTGGAGCTGCATGTCCAACACCTGCTGAGTCAGCCTAAGGACCCTGAGGCAAAAAGGTTTGGAACCTTTCAAGAATTGAGTGATAAAATACATGTTGAACTAAGACAACCAGAGATAAAAAGAAAAGTGAGAAGGGAAGTAGAGGAAGTTTCTAATAGATAGGGCATTTCATTAGAGGTAGTTGATGCAATCAAAGAAAAATTAGAAAGAGCTGAGAAGGAGAAACAAGAAGCAGAAAAAGGAAGTGTTTCGGTACAAGCCTCCTCCCGAACCAGATCCTCCAAGAGCTCTGTACTTGCCACCTCTAAGAGCTCAAAATCCTCAAAATTGGAAGACAAGACATCTGGAAAGGGAGAGAAGAGAATGAAGACAAAGGCCACAAAGTCTTACATAAGCCAAAAGGATGATGAAGAAACATAATCTGATGAAGAAGTTAAGGACCACTCAATTTTGACTCCCTCTCTCCGATCCAGACAATGAAGTTAGCATCTTTTACTCAAGCTAAAGCAAAAGAGAAGCTTCTCAAGTATCACATGGAAGACTATGAGCTGATAGAGATTGCATCTGGTGTGTTGGAGAAGATCATGCCATCCTTCCAAAAGGATCCTTCAGCCTCTTCATCTGGTAACTTGAAATCTCTTGTTGATTCTGTTAGCACACATTTTGATTCTTTGGAGAAATTGACAGAAGAGATAGTCCATAAAGAGTTTTTGGGAAAGAGATTCTCTGAAGTATAGGGACTCATAGTAAATGATAGGAGAAATCTGGATATTGGGATAAAGAGCCTAGAAAATGCTCTTAAAGATGGCGGAGAATTATACAAATTTTGTCTATCTTGGTCCATAATGACATATGACATTGCAAAGAAGGTGGAAGAACAAGAGGGTAAACTGCCAAGTTTATCTCAGAATTTTGATCCTCTCACCTCATCCATAATGAATCAAAAGTGCCAGGATATTTCCACTATAAATGAAATAAAGAGGCTTGGAAAGGAAAAGAAGAATAGAATAGGCAGGATGAGTGAGCTAAGAGGGATAATTATCCCTAAGTTAGAGGTAATGCATGAAGCCTTAACTGATGCTCAGACCACAGCTCGGACCAATGATTTGGTAGACTTAAAGAGGATAGAAGCTTTTACATTTTTGTTGAGTGGTCACATCTCAATTTTGGATAGGATGAAGCAAAGTTGAGCAACAAAATTTGTCCAGTTGAAGAACACTTTTGTAGATATACTTAAGTATATGTAAGTATAACATGTATATATACTTATGCGGCTATGTATAGGTTAGTTTTTGCAAATTTTGGTGTGTAGATTCCACCCTTTTCCATTGATGTCTAAGGAGTAGTGAAAAATGTGGAATCCAACTAAGGGGGAGCTCTGGTAAAAGTGTACATAAGACATAGCATCAGCCAAGGGGGAGTTTGCTACGACACTTAGTCATTTTTCACTAAGTGTTTCCATCAATGCCAAAGGGGGAGATTGTTGGCAAGAGACACTATGTGGCTTCATTATTGTTGTCATTGATGGCAACAAAGTTTATCCCACACATCCGCAACACATAGTATGTCTATACTGGAAGTCAGATTGAAGAGTGTTTTGGTCTGGTGAATAAGAACAGAGCATGCAACAAGGTCCAACAATCAGGTCCAGATCTCTTAGAGGATGTACCTCAGTAAAGTACAGACTTGGGGAAGTCAAGAGGAGTACCATGACTTCTACATACCAAAGATTGAGCCATTGGTGATGAAAGAGTGAAAAGATATGAGCATCTAAGTGTTGGGTTCCTAACAGGCAGAGTAGACTAAGGAAGAACTAACTAGAAGAGCATCAGACTTTAATCCGGATAAGAAATTGATGATGGTCAAGCTATTTGAGAGATCATACATGGTTGGCCAACATGAATGATGACTTCTATGTCTATGTCTTTGATACGCATCACATATTAAGCATGGATTCTACCGACAGATCAATGTCTTGGAAATATCTCGAGTATTCTGTTTGCTGACTAGAAAGATGTTGAAATCCTTGGTACGAATACATATACCAGAAGGTTTTCAGTATGAAGAAGTATGTGTGTGGAAATAGTGTGCGAGATAAAGTAGAGAGCAGAGTGGAAGCAACAATACAAGTATGGTATGTGACAAAACAACAACACTAAAGTAGAGGAAGAATGAAGTGTAGTAGATTAGTCTATTAAGCCTAACAGGAACTGAACCTTAGCATATGTGGATGCCCCTCATCAATTCAAACACTTAGTTACCTTCTGTAAACATTGTAGACAGTGAGTCTCTTGTAAGCAGTGTGTCTCTTGTGAGCAGTGTGCTCAGGCAATGAGCCCTAATTGGCAAGTGTCATTTTGTACTACTTATTCTTTTAATAGAGAATACAATCTTGGGTTAGTCACCCTTGGGTTTTTTCCTTAACAAGGTTTTCCACATAAAAATCCTTGTGTTATGTGTGTTGATTTTATTTCTTCTCTCATGATTATGTATTCTCTTATGTTTTGATGCTGCACTAATATTAAAGAAGAAAAAAAAGTCAAGATATTTAAGATAACTAATTCACCCCCCCTCTCAATTATCTGCCTTGTTTCCAACACTTTCTTGCATCTTTTCTTTCCTCACAACAACAACAACAACAATCTATTTCTACATTTAAGATGGATCAATGAACAGTGTCTATTCTAATACCCTACAACTACTATCAGTGTAAGTCCAAGATGACTATCCAACTTAAGAAGTTAGGACTATACAGAGTACCTATGGGTTTAGAAATTGAACCAACCTTAATTGCAGAAAGGCCTAAATTTCATAAGAGGCAAGATGAAGCTTTTGGAAATCTATACATGTTTGTATCTCTTGATCTTCTTTTTCATGTTGAATTTGCTACAACACCAAATGATGTATGGACTATTTTAAAAAATCTAAACAAGATGAATTAAGGGGACATCAATTGGAGAATGAGCTAATAGGGTTAAATCCATGTAACTTTGATGCAATACAAGACTTCTTCACAAAGCTAAAGGCCATTAGATTATAGTTGAAATAATGTGGGATTGAAAGGAAAGACACACAATTGATCTTAAGTATTCTTTCTAAGCTCGGTCCTAACTACTCAGTGTTTGTTTCTACATTTTATGCCACTAAAAGTGCTCTTGGGGCTACCTACAAAATGCCTTCTTTCGATGAATTTACTTCTGAACGCACTAAAGAACATGATAAATTGGTTCACATGGGCATTATTAAGCCTTCTAAGTCTCATGCCTTGGCTGCAAATCAGGACACTAATGATTAGATAGGCAATGGAATGCAAAATAAGAAACAAAAGGATCAAGGAGAGAAGAAACAAGATCCAAAACAAGCTGCAACTAATGCAGCTCCTGAGTCTTCCTCTAAAGACAACAAGTCTAAAAAGGAGAAGACAAAATGTACCTTTTGTAAAAATCTAGTCACAATGAGCATAAGTGTTTGAAAAAGAAAATAACTCATCTTACTCATCTTCTTGAGAAGAATATTATCAAAGTGCCAAATTCAGCTAAGGAAGATTCTTTAGAATCTTCAAAGGACATGAAAAATGGTCAGGAGAAGGGCAAGGCCCTTGTTGTAGTTGCTACACCACCAGATAGTTGGGTAATTGACTCAGGTGCTTCTCACCACATGGCCAATACAAAGGAAAATTTTTCATCCTTGGAGTCATGTTCTGTGCCTGATATTCTTATGGGTAATGATACACCATAAGAAGTTCTTGGGAGAGGGTCTGTTGATGTTGGTGACGGGACATTCCATGATGTTCTTTGTGTGCCTTCTTTGTCAACTAATCTCCTATTTGCCTACCAGATCACCCATACAGGTTCCAGCAAGAGAGTTGAATTCACACCTGACTCAGTGGTTATCAGTGATCTGCACAATGGGTCTACAGTTGCTATAGGAAAAGTTGATAACCGTTCACAGCTCAATCACTTTTCTTATTTTGTTCTTGATTCTCCTTCACTGGCATTGCTCACTCACTTAGACGAGGTGAGCCATTTGTGGCATCAATGGTTTGGCCACTTGAACTATCTCTACTTGCAGTAGCTTAGTTAGCATGACATGGTTACAGGGTTGCCTTCTATTCAATTCTCTGATGGAGTTTGTCAAGGATGTATTCTTGGCAAGCATCCTAAAGAAAATTTTGATAAAGGTAAAGCATGGAGTGCCACACAACTCTTGGAGTTAGTACATAGTGATTTGGCTGGACCATTTCAGCATCCTTCATTCAGTAGAGCTAGATATGTATTGACCTTCATTGATGATCTTTCCTGATACACATTTGTATATTTTCTCAAACAAAAGTCTGAAGTCCTTGAGTCTTTTTAGGACTTTAAAAATTGTGCAGAGAAACAATCTGGGAAGGTTGTAAAGATCTGCGTACCGATAATGGCAGGGAATATGTCAACTAGAGGTTTGAGCACTTTTGTGCCTCATAGAGCATTGATCTTCATCACCTAATTCCCTATAGTCCACAACAAAATGGAGTTACAGAATGAAAGAACTAGTAATTGAAGGAAATGGCAAATTGCATGATTCACTCCAAATCATTGGCACCTTAGTATTGGGCAGAGGCTATCAACTGTGCATGTTATATCCAGAACTGAGTTCCTCACCAAGCTATGAAGGGGTAACTACTTTTCAAGCTTGGACTAGTCAAAAATCCACAGTCAAGCACTTCTGAGTGTTTGGGTCTCTTGCATGGACCCACATTCTAGCAGAGAAACGTAAGGCTATGGATCCGCAGAGCATGCCTTGCATATTTGTTGGCTATCTAGATGGTGTCAAAAGCTATAGGATGCTCCACCCTACCACACATGAGCTCTTCATTGAGAGGAGTGTTCATTTTGAGGAGGATACTTCTTCTACCACTTCTCCATCTTTCATTCCGATGGAGACACTATGACTTCATGATGATAGTTCTTCTGAGGATCTTAATCCTCCCGAGGAGTCTTCTTCCTCCACTTCGGATGGTGATGATGAGGCTTCATCTTCCTACTCTCTTAGTCATGATTCAGAGGATGTTGATTCACCTCCAGATTCTCCTGATTCTCTTGCCACTAGGCCTCTTTAGGCTCATTAAACTTTGGAGTCAGCAAGTGATTGGGTGGGTGATCCTTCAGATGCAAGAAGAACAAGGTCACAGTTCGAGCAGGCTCCTCATCTCTTCTTTACTTTAGCTTCTAATCCATAGTCCTTTAGGGAAGCTTTTGGTGTCCCCGAGTGGGATGCTGCTATGTAGGAAGAGTTTAGTTCCTTGGAAAGGAAGCATACTTGGGATTTAGTCCCAATTCCTAAGGGAAGAAAACTTGTTCGATGCAAGTGGGTCTATTGAACAAAATTTGCTGCAGATGGGTCGATCGATAAACATAAGGCTCGCTTGGTCACAAAAGGATTCTCCTAGGTTCCTGGGATTGACTATTTTGAGACTTTGCACTGGTTGCCAAAATAAATTCAATACGACTTGTCCTATCCACTACTACAACCCATTGCTGGGAAGTTCATCAGATGGATGTGAAGAGTGTTTTTATTCATGGTGACCTTCAAGAGGAAATATATATGGAGTAGCCACAGGGGTTCATCCAGGATCCTTCACTTGTCTGCCAACTTTGGAAGTCTTTCTATAGCCTTAAACAGGTCCCTCAAGCCTAGTATGCCAAGATGGAGTCCTTTCTTCTATCAGTTGGGTTCACTCAGTTCCATTCTGATCTGAATGTCTACATTTTGCAGTAGGATGATACTCTCACTTTCCTTGTTCTCTATGTTGATGACTTGTTGATTACAAGGAGTTCTTCATCCACCATCAAGGCAGTGAAAACTACCTTTCATGATCAGTTTCTAATGTCTGACTTGGGTCTTCTTCACTACTTCTTAGGCATTGAGATTGCACAGTCTTCAGCTGATATCTTTCTTTCTCAGCCCAAGTATGCTCTTGATATGCTCTCCAAATTTTGCATGGCTAACTGTAGGCCTGCGTCGCCTCCATTTCTGTCAGGGGTCAAACTTGAGGCTTCTTGTTCTTCACCTTTGGTAGATGCTACCTTGTATCACCAATTGGTTGGGAGTCTCATATACTTGACTCACACAAGGCCAGATATTTCATATGTCATGGGCTTGGTCTCCAGGTTCATGCAGGAGCCACATGAGCTACATTGGAAAGTAGCTAAGTGGATTCTTCACTATGTATAGGGCACTCATAGTTATGGGATTTATTATGTAGTGGGTGTGGATATTGACTTGGTAGGATACATAGATTTAGATTAGGCAGATGATTCTTAGGATCACAAGTCTACTTCAGGGTATTGCTTCTCTCTTGGTTCTGGTTTGATTTCTTGGTTGAGCAAGAAGCAGTCTGCTATTTCTCTTTCATCTACAGAGGCTAAGTATCAAGGAGTAGTTAATGCTACTACTGAGGCCATTTGGATTCAACACATTCTCACTGAGTTTGGCATTTCCTTCAGGAAACCTACAGTCAGCTTTTGTGACAACCAGAGTGCTATTCAGATTTCTCACAATCTGGTCCATCATCAGTAGACCAAACACATTGAGATTCACATGCACTACATTCGAGAGTTGATTCATGAGTAGGTTCTTGATCTTCAGTACTATTCTACATCAGATCAGATAGCTGACATCTTCACCAAACTCTTCACTGAGAGCAATTTCATTCATTTGCGAGCTTTACTTCGGGTGCGGCAGGTGTCCTCCATTGAGGGCACTTCTTAGCTCCTTCTTTCCTTATCTCTCTATTCTGGGGGGGTATACTCTCCTTTGTGGAGGGGACCTACTTCTCTTTGGGGGGGAATTTATTGTACATGGGTGCCACATTAGGCTTGATTTACCAGGACCCATCTTTTCACCCACCTAAGCTGTGCTTAAGGAGGGGTGTTAGTGTAGGTTTTTTATTCCTTTTTAGAAGGTTTTTCCTACACATTTATTTAAGCTTTCTTAGGTTAATAAAGCATGTTTTATTAGGTGAGAGGATTATGAGGTGTCACCTTATTACATGTGATCATCCATTAGCTATCTTGGGAAAATACTTTTCTATCTTTAGTCTGATAGATGGTTGCTCCTCATTGGTTAGTGTTGCCATCTCCTCCCTCTCCCTAGTCTATATAAGCATGCTACCTAGCTTGTATTTTCATTCGATATTGGAGATAGTAATCTGATGCTATTTTGCCTTTCGAGCATTTCACATCAATCTCTTGGTATCATTATGCTAATTTAATTGCTTTTGCATTTATAGTTTATGTTTCTAACTCTTTCAATTGATTTTGGGTTATAATCTATTTTATGGATTCTAACAAATTAAATAATTCCAATTATTTAATTAAATCAATTTATTCCTCCATGTCAATTATTAAATAATTCTAATTATTTAATTAAATCAATTTATTCCTCCATGTTAATTAAATAATTCTAATTCTTTAATTAAATGAATTTATTCCTCCATGTTAATTAAATAATTTTAATTATTTAATTAAATCAATTTTCCTCCACATATTAATTAAATAAATTGAAATAATTTATTTAATTAAAGATAATATTCTATTTCTTTAAAATAAATAAAACTCAATATTTTATTTATTTATCCATGTGTATGAAATTAAATAATTAATTAATTTAATTTACTATTATTCCCTCTCATCCATAATTCACTCTAAATCAATCAAATCAATTAACATGGTCTGTCAATCTAGTTAACTAATCAATCAATTTAGTTGACTAGTCAATCAACTCAGTTAACTACTCAATCAATTAAGTTCACTAAGCAATCAATTCAATCAACTCCTTAATCAGATCTATTAACTCCCTTGATACATGAGAGGACAAGGACACTTGCCACTCTCTCATTTGCGCACATCCTCTCAACCATTCTTAGCCATTGATCTCTCAGATCATTCACAACCATTGATCTTCACTGTTGGAAATCTATAAATTGAACATCCTTATTCATTTATGATCCTCTCTGATCTTCATACAATATTACACTACAGAAAGCATTCTAGTTCCAATCAATCTCATCTCAAAGTTATGCTATTTAATTGAGCAATCCATATAATCAAAGAGCAAAGAACAATCAATTGAGTTTGGGTGCAATTTCAATTCGTTCGATCTGTGTAGGAAATTTTGTTTATGCAAAGGGGGGTAAATTGTGTTTGATTTGATTATCTTTCATTTATGTTTGCATTGCCTTTTTCACCTATCACATTATGTATGAGAATAAATACTAAATAAATAATGTACTCACCCTCACATGGGCATCCCATTTGCCCACTGCATGATGTTTGGAGATCATTCATTACTTTTGTCTACATAATTAAATATAATTAATCAATACTTAGGATTTCCAAGGAAAATGTCACACCTAATCCTAAAATTCTCCCACTTAACATTGTTATTGTAAAGATTTAATAGGAAAATAAGATCAATGGAATAGGTGCTAGAAGATGCATGGCCCATAGTCTCTCTACACCAATAGAACTAGTTTGTGTTCACTAGGTTATTGAGAGAATCTACAACTTTATCCAAAGTGTTAAACTTTTGTATCATGGCTCTATTATCCTCAACCATCTCAAGGATAAAGTGATACTCAACACTAATATGCTTTTTATAAGAACTATAAATAGGATTTTTTCCAAATAGATAACACTCTAACATCTTATCTAACATGTCTAGACTCAAAGCCAATAACTAAACACAATCTATATAACAACATGGCCTCCTTATAAGTGTGTTTCATAGCCACATACATTGCTTCTATAGTGGACATCACAATTACATGGTTTGCCAGTTACTCATTCAACTAATAGATCCTCCAAATAGAGTAATCACATAACCACTCATGGACCTCCTACTATCTAAATCACTGGCCCAATTCGAGTCAACAAAGCACTATATTTCAAGCAACTTGATGACATCCAATCCCATGGTTGTCATGCCCAAAATTTAGACACAAAAATGCAAACTGAACCACAATTTTTTTTATTTTTTAGTTTTTTTACAAAGAAACAGTAACACTTTACTAGATATCAAGACACACGAACATGCATTATCACCTCATGTGTTGTAATTTTTTTAATTTTTAAAAAAAGAAATAGTGACACTTTACTAGATATCAAGACACACGAACATTCATTATCACCTCATGTGTTGTCACAACAAGTTTAGTTGCACAGAGGGACTCAAAACTAAAATATGAAGAGCAAGCCAAGGGAACACTTATGTGATCAAGGATCACACTTAGATGCCTAATAAGAAAGGTCAATAACTCTCCTAGATATGAGTCTTAGCAATAAAGACCAATGCCAACACCTAGGTGAGGTGAATTAGGGGACATAGCTAGTGGAAGGGAGTATTTATTGACTAAATTAAATTATATTAAAATAAGGGTAGCATTGACCTTTTATATATATAGTATGTCACATGACTCTCATAACTACATTTACATAAGGAAACTTTAATTACATGCATTACAAGTGTGGAATTTGATGGTCTATTTGACCGTTTTTGCCATTTTAGACCGTATTTTACAACTTTAAAATTTATTAGACCATATAACTTGACTTGCTAAATTTTTACATAACCATATATATGACAGTCTAAATTATTTCTAAACCGTAAAATTTTATTATAGGATAATATAATATAATATTCTTATTTCTAATATATATTATTTTATAATAATTTGTTATAAAAATATAATGATGTTTTCTTTTACAATCTTGAACATTTTTTAAAATTGATATACAAATATATATTAATTTAGAATATTTTCAAAGATAGTTTTAAATAATATTTTAGAATGTTTATCTTCAATAAATTTTAAAAATCAATTTAGAAACAAATCCTTACTTTGTCTATACTTTTATTTATTGTTTTTTATTTTGATTCTACTTCCTACATTGTCATTTAATTCAATCTTTGCTTTGTCTATACTTTTATTTATTGTTTTTTTTATTTTGATGCTACTTCCTCCATTGTCATTTAGTTCACCAAAGTCACTATGGTCAAAGGAAGAGGTTTTGTTGTAGTTTTGTTTGTGACTATGCTATTGATTGGTACTCTTTTTCATAGTCTTTAGACTAGTTTTTTGTAACCTGCAATCTTTCAATATAAAAAATCACTCAACATTTTTTTGACAAGTTATAGATTTCTTAAAATGTCAATTGAAAGGTAGTTAAATGACCAAACCGTCATAATATTTTAATATGACAGGCAAGGGTGACTATCAAATTCCAGGCGTAAATGCAAGCCACTACTAATGTGGGGCAGTAACTTTGATTGGAAAATCTGTTATGGCACGACCACCTACTATGCCATTGATTAACATTGTAAGGGTAAAACGTAGATCAATCAAATGAATAATATAAGACCCAAACATCAACAGAATAGTGAAAACAAGAAAGATTCAATAAAATGAAGCAATGGACAATATAGTGCAAACCTTTCCCATTTTGAAACTTCTGTTGTTTGCCTATCACAAATCATCATTTTTGCTGGTAAGTAAGCCCTCAGAGAGTGCACTCTTTTAGCTGTTTGTAGGAAGTCGATGGTGAATGGCTGTTGTGATATGCAATGAAGATGAGCTTCAAAGCAAGTATGCGATCTCAAGCTTGTGAATGGTAAGATGGTGCCAAAGGCGCGCTGGTGATATTTCTGCAGAGTAACAATATAGATAGCTTGGATGAATAGAATGGAGGGATGAAGCTTCATTTATAGACTCAGAAGAATGAGAATCAACGGTTGAGAGGAGATATGAAGATCAACGGCTAAGAATGGTTGAGGAATGTGCAACCAGTAGAAATGTGACAAGTGTCTCACCTCCATCATGAAAGAGGGGATGTGACAAAATTGATTGGAGAGTTAACTCCATTGACTGAACAGTTAACAGACTTGATTGATCAGTTAGAAGAGTGGATTATGGGATTGACTGAATTGATTGACCAGTGAACTGGGTTGATTGAGGAGTCAACATAATAGATTGACCAGTGAACTCAAATGACTAATTAGTTAACAAATTTGATTGATTAGTTAACTAACTTCTGATTTGAGAAGAAATAGGCCATGTGGGTGAGAGAAAAATAGGTAATTAAATATTAAACATATTTAATTACATGTGCAACCTGATGAGGTGGAAAAGGTGAGGTGTAAAGGTGAGGTGGATTTTTGAATTTAGAACTTAGGATAGAGGAATTTGGATTAATTAAATAATTTATGATTATTTAATTGTGTAGGACATTTAGAAGAATTTTAATTAAATAAATTAAATTTATTTAATTATGGAATAGTGAATCGATTAAATAAATTTAGAATATTTATTTAATTGGTAGAAGAATGGAATAAATATTTAGAATATTTATTTAGGATGATTTGTGTCATTTTTAGGCATATACATTTTGCCCCTCTTTGATGCAATGCAGTTTACAGCGTTGCTTCAAAGAAGTCGATAGTCTGATAGTGATACATGCCCCAGTTTGCCTCTGGTACAAGTTTAACGACAGGATGCCCCCTCGGGAGATTGGATGAGAAGAAGGCAGAAGGCGTGAGACGGACAATCTCATGATGAAGAAGGTTAAGTTTGAAGAAAATGGGTGAAGAAAGAGCCGAATGATACACGATGCAAGATGGAATGATGACACACACAAGCAAGCAAGAAAGTATGCGCAAATGACACAAGAACAAACAAGGTATTGCCCCTGTCAAGCGGTAAACCAACGATATACTGATAATGATATACGACAGTGTTGTCATGGCAGGGAATGATATATCCCTAGACCAACACGATAGGTGTGTTGTCATGGTGGGGAATGATGGATCCCTAGAGCAACATGAAGGATAGTGTCTGGTTTCAAGAAATGAATCATGTCGTGTAAGACGCGTGTGTTGGTTTGATTTCGACAATGCAACATCTTGTATAAGACAATTGATTGATTAACTGATCGAGTTGGTTTACGACCAGACAAGGATCAAGACCACTGATTGTGATTGGATCATTTGTGCAAGATTGACTTGACTTGATTGGTATGGATTAAGGATGGACCTTGCATTTGGATCATTGCTCAGACTGACTAGACAAGGATGAAAGATATGATGATAGATAGAAATCTGATTGATAGAAGAAAGACTCGATAGAAGGACTCACAAGCTTTTATTTGTATTGATACTCTGCATTGTCGGATCTTTATTGCATGGGGTATGGTATGGATGTATAAATGGATATAGGATGGATGCTTTGCTTTTGGAGTGCTTTATTTCATCATTGGGCGATTTATTTGTGGTACATTTTCTGAAATGTTGTAAGTGAATACAAGCATCGAGGTATAATTGAACCGAGATGACCTGAGTACCGCTTACATGGATTGTGATTTAGCAAGTTAATACAAGCATCTAGTCAAAATTGAATCTAGATGACCTGAGTACTTCTTGCGTTTCAACAAACAAGGATTGCCCCCGTTCATGTTATACCTTTGATGTCCTCGATGATCTTTTGCCGATCATGTCCTTAGACAAGGCTTCACATTACTAAAGTTTAATTCACAAACAACAAACAAAGAAAGTAATCATGCCCCCATTATAGCGTCTCTAGCTTTTGGCATCCTTGAGTAGCATAGAAAGACATGATAACAAAAATCAAGACTCTGTAACTTAACCTTGGTTCCAATCCACAACACATTCTTGCCATAAGATGTGTTTATTGCTTGCTGTAAGTTGAATAAAATCATTTAGAAGATCTTGGGTATTTGCTTTGCATTGGATAGGTTAAGATGCTCATAGTCAAGAGTTTTGCTTGAGGCGCAGGTTTTTCTTGCATTTGGTTGCTTGGTGAGAAGATTGCACAATCCTTGTTGGGGAGACGGACCCTAATGGACTGACCTAGTGCCTCGGGGGCTCATTGCTAAATGGCCTTGCCTACGTGACGACGTAGAGGCAATGTAGTTCGGGGTAAACCCTAATGGACCATGGATGGACTAGAAGAAAGACGACAAGAATGAAGACAAGAAAGGGGATGAATGGGACTATGGGAGAAATGGAAGCCTCAGGGGCGCATTGGAAAAATGGCCTTGCCTACGTGACGGCGCAGAGGCAACGTAGTTCACGGACTTGGACTATGGACACTGACGAGAGACACTAGACTAGGCTCACATGAAGGAGACAGTATGGGACAAAACCTTGGTTGACAAGGCCACAAGGTGAGTATCAAGCCATGATAGGTAACTGTCAAGTGTTTATTGTGGGATAGATATGGGTCAAATGGGAAATGAGTGAAGGAAGAATGGACTTAAGGCAATTGGATTCCCAAAGATGGAGAAGGTGGTTTATCACAAGTAACGCCTGTTTACTAGGTTTTTATCACTTGCTTTTATTTGCACGGGAAGCTAGAAAGTAAACATGATGCCTGTTTGCCAGGTTTTCATCATGATACCTATCCAAGGCGCCTGTTTGCCAGGTTTTCACCAAAGGACGATTTTTTTGTATGATTTCTATTTTTTTCCAATTTTTTTTTTGTATTTTCTCTTTTCAACTTTTTTGATTTTTTTGACTTTTGATTTTACCGTGCCCCCTTGCATTGGGGTTCTCCTAGGTATAGAACTGGCGAAGGTGCATGCTGTTGATTGGATCATCAAACAACTCACCCTCTGACGTGGCCAACTGATATGCCCCCGATCCATAAGCAGCTACAATCACATAGGGCCCAAGCCAGTTTGGTTCAAACTTACCTTTCTTTTCTCTATCTTGTTGATTACGAGGGTTTTCTTTGAGGACGAGGTCTTCAACCTTAAAGCATCTTGGGCGAACCTTGTGGTTATAGCTTCTTGACATCATTTGTTGATATGCTTTGAGATGATCAAAGGCTTTCTGGCGCCTTTCTTCTAGCAGCTCTAGTTCTTGTAACCTGGAGACTCTGTATTCTTCGTTTGATATGAGACCTTTCAACGACATCCTGAGGGATGGTAGTTTGACCTCAATGGGGAGGATGGCTTCTGAACCATAGACAAGGGTGTAGGGTGTAGCACCTGTGGGAGTGCATATACTGGTTCTGTAGGCCCACAGAGCGGGATTGAGTTGGACATGCCAATCACGGCCAGCATCGTTGACAGTCTTCTTTAGGATTTTTAGAATGGTTTTATTTGATGCCTCAGCTTGGCCGTTACCTTGGGGGTAGTATGGAGTGGAGAAACGATGTTGGATTTTGAAACGCTCACAGAGCTCTTGGACATCCTAATTTTTGAATGGTCTTCCATTATCCGTGATAATAGATGAAGGAATACCATATCTGTAGATAATGTAATTCAGAATGAAAGAGGAAATTTGCTTATCTGTGACGGTGGTTAGGGGAACGGCCTCAATCCACTTTGTGAAATACTCAGTGGCGGTTATGATGAATTTGTGGCCATTGGAAGAGGGTGGATGAATCTTTCCCACAAGGTCAAGTCCCCACTGGCAAAAGGGCCAGGGTGTCGTTAAAAGTCTCAACTCTTGAGCAGGTGCATGGATCAAGTTCCCGTGTATTTTGCACTGTTTGCACTTTTTGACGAACTGATATGAATCCATTTCCATGTTTGGCCAGTAATAGCCCAAACGCATGAGTTTCTTGGCTAAGGACGGACCGCTGGAGTGTGTTCCGCAGATCCCTTTGTGTACGTCTCGCAAGGCAGTTATGGATTCTTCTTGCTCTAAACAATGGAGTAAAGTACCATCCAGACCACGTCGGTAAAGGGTATCGGCTATGATGGTGTAACGAGAGGTTTGTCGTATGAAAGTTCGCTTTTGGTTGGAAGAGAGGTCAGGTGGGAGAAGGTTGTCCTTGAGGTAAGTGTAAGTCTTACCGTACCAAGGTGAATCAGATCTGACTAGAAGGCATATGGAATGGGTCTCAAGGAGATCATAAGCTGGTTGCCGTATAGTTTCCACTAGGAACTCATACCGTGACTCATGTTTAGGTATTTCTAGAAGAGAGGCGATGGTGGCCATTGCATCTGCTGCTTTGTTCTCAATTCTGGGTATTTGCTCAAAGGAGATGGTCCCAAAGTGCTCTTTGAAGTCGTCAACCATTCTTTTGTAGGGGATGAGCTTTTCATCTTTAGTTTGATACTCATCGTTGACCTGATTGATGATAAGCTGAGAATCACCGTAGACATGTAGTTCTCTGATTTTCCACTCAGTTGCCATCTTAAGACCAATTACCAAGGCTTCATACTCTGCTATGTTATTGGTGCATGGAAATAACAAATGGTAAGACTTTGGAATTGTGTCACCTTGAGGAGTTATAAATAGGATACCTGCCCCCGATCCATGGTTTGTGTAAGACCCGTCGAAGTAGAGTTTCCAAGAAGATGTTGATATGGTGAATAAGGACTCATCGGGAAACTCAAACTGCATGGGCTTGTTGTCTTGTAACAGTGCATCGGCGAGTTAGTCAGCTATGATTTGTCCTTTGATGGCTTTTCTGTCCACATATTCGATGTCATACTCACTGAGAAGCATAACCCATTTTGCTAGTCGACCTGTGAGAGCTGCTTTGCTGAGGAGATACTTTAATGGGTCAATTTTTGCAATGAGCTTGACAGGATGTGCCAGCATGTAATGTCAGAGTTTTTGTGAAGCAAAAACCACCGCAAGGCATGATCTTTCTACTTGTGAGTATTGCAACTCGTATCCCACTAAGGTTCAACTGATGTAGTATACAGCTCTTTCCTTGTTCTCATAATCTTGCTGCGCTAGAAGAGCCCCAAGAGCAGTAGGTGTAGCAGATATGTAGAGAATTAGAGGTTTTCCTTAGATCGGAGGCATGAGAATGGGTGGATTCATAAGGTACTCCTTTAGCTTGTAGATTGCTTCTTCACACCTTTCATCCCACCTAAATGGAATGTTCTTATGCAGGAGATGGCTGAAAGGTTGGCACTTGTCTGCCAGCTGTGATATGAATCGGCGGATGGCCTGCAGCTTGCCCTGTAAGGATCTTAACTGAGTTAGAGTCTTGGGTGGTGGCATGTCCATTATAGCTTTGACCTTAGCTGGGTCTACCTCTATTCCGTTTGTTGACACGATGAAGCCTAGCAGCTTGCCTGAAGTTACCCCAAACACACATTTCTTTGGGTTCAGCTTGACTTGGAATTGGTCCAACCTTTGAAAAAAAATTTCTAGGACATCCAAGTGTGAGTCCCTTGTGAGAGATTTTGCTAAGATATCGTCAACATAGTCCTCCATAGTTACATGCATCATGTCATGGAATATAGTTGTCATGGCCCGCTGATATGTAGCACCTGCGTTTTTCAGCCCAAAAGGCATGACATTCTAGCAAAAGGTACCCCATGGGCAAGTAAAAGCTATTTTGTGTTGATCCTCTAGTGCTATTTTGATTTGATTATACCCTAAGAACCCGTCCATGAGTGACAGCATTGTATGTGCTGTAGTGAGGTTGACTATGATATCGATGTTTGGCAATGGAAAGTCATCTTTGCAGAATGCTTTGTTTAAGTCTCAAAAATCATTGCATAGTTGAACTCGGCCATCTGGTTTAGACACTGGCACAATATTAGATATCCATTCTGGGTAATCTATGGCTCTAATGAACCCCACATCTAGCAATTTCTTGAGTTCTTCTTTGACCAAAAGGGCTATGTGAGGATGCATCTTTCTCAGCTTCTGCTTTACTGGTTTCACCCCTGGGTCCAATGGCAGATGATGTAGAATTAGGTTTGGGTCTAGACCTGGCATGTCTACATACGACCAAGTGAAGCTGCCTCTCTTCTGCTTAAAGAATGGTACAAACCTGGTTTTCTCTAGTGGTGTGAGAGATTTGGCAAAGTGGATAATCTTGGGCTATTCTTCTGTTCCAATATTCACGGGCTCTATTGGTTCCACAACAATCTGTGACCTTTCCTGATACATATCACTAGGGAGAGTGTCAAGCATTCCATCGTCAGGTGCCACAGTTGGGTTTTCACTTTCGGATGCGTCCTTTCTTTTTACTGTTTTATGATCTGACACTGCCACAAGGCAGTTTTCACTATCTGATCCATTTTTTATCTTGATATTTTTGTGACTGGAAGGCTTGGCACCCTCCCCGAAGTAAGCCATGGTATTTAGTTCAATAGCGAAACCAGCTTTATGATCTCCCTTGGGTAAGTGGTCCCTAAGTTCCATATAATCTATGTAAGCATCGTCGTTTTGGAACATATCTAGTTGGGGAGTTCCTTGCAGATCCCAGTCAATAAGCTCAGGATGCAAGAGGGGAAGGGAGTCAGATGATAGACTCGATTCATTGATGGTGTGAATGGAAATGTTAGGAGCATTGGTGGGGGTAGTGTTCCGGGTGGTACTTTCCTCCAAGTTGTTTATTGCAATGGAATTTAAAGTTTCCTCAAAAGCCATAATCTCAGGGATGGGCAAATTAGACTCCAGTGGTCCATTCCGTTGCATTTATCCCTCATGGTAGGGGCTAAGAGTTTGGATGGTGTTGACCTCTTTGTCATCATAGGAGTGCTCTGTTAGCTCGTCCCACTCATACTCATTTGAATCATCTGAATCTGTGTCACTGTCAACTTGGAGTGTTTGGATTGTTTCTACAAGACAGGCATTTTCTTTGGCTTTACCCTTGCCTTTGTATCCTAGGCCACTTGTGTTTCTAGCCGAAGAGGATGAAGAAGGTTGTATAAGTTCAATGATTCCTTCTTTTCTGAGGCCTATGGGGCCTTGTCCTTCATACCCCATCCTCTGCAGAATAGTCTCACCTCGCCCATAGAGTTCTGTTGGGAGTCTAGGCGGATCTTGGGGTCTGTTCTCTTCTTCAGCATAAAGCCATTACAGGAGGTCTCTCTCCTCTGTTTCATTAGATAAGGTCCCCCATTTTACAAAGGGAGTTGCGGGAGCTATAGGAGGAGCAGATGGCTTTGGAAAATGTCTGGGTTGGCCAAAAGATCTAGGAGACAAAGGTAGCTTGGCAAGATTGAGACTGTGCTCAATTGAGTATTCTCCCACCCCAGTTTCTCTTATGGTAATCTTTTTCTCTTTGGGTTTTGAGGAGGAAGCTTCAGCGGTATGGTCTTGTCACAGGGTAGGGGAAATGTATGCTCTGTTGTTGGGTATGACACACTCAGGTTTTGCACATAAAGAATTGCAGTGTTGGTAGGGGTCAGGGTCGCCTTGAACGGTGACCTGCTTGCCATTGTGCGGGAATTTAATGCATTGATGAAAGGTTGAGGGGACAGCCTTCATGGCGTGAATCCATGGTCTCCCAAGTAGGATATTATAAGCAAGCTCCTGATCAAGGACTTGACACACCACATCTTTGATTACTGGTCCCACTTGAATGGGTAGGACAACTGTTCCCTTTGTGGTCCTTTCTTCCTCGTCATATGCTTTGATGGTAATTTTCCTCCTTGGATCAACTGCCTGTTCGGAGAACCCCAGTGCAAGGACTAACTTTAATGTGCAAATATTTAAACCAGTGCCTCCATCAATGAGAACCCTCTTGATGCGGTGCTTGTGTATGAATGCGACAATGTGTAGAGGGGTGTTATGAGGTTGGGATACAGAGAGATCATCTTGCTCAGTAAACGATATGGAGTTGGAGGATGTCAGATTGCCTACCATGGTCTGAAACTTTTCTTGGGCCAGGTTAGTGGGGACAGTGGTTTCCACTAAGGCTTTCTCAAGAATCTCCTTATGAGAAGGAGATAGACGCAATAGCTCCAATATAGAAATGTGAGCTAGAGTTTTCTATAACTGGTCGATGACATTGTACTGACGGGAGTTGGATGGGGACTATGACGACCTTGGAGGGGCGGTATTGAGTGTGACTTTACCACTGCGGGTAATTATACTACAACCATTTCTGTTTGGTCCTGGTTGTTGGTTGGGTGAGATGACATTGACCTGTGGGATTTGCTCAGAAATGCAGTTTATGGTGTAGTCAAATGGCACACTTGCATAGTTGGCATTACTAGTCCCGCTGTTCTGATTTGGCTGGTTGTGATTATTGTTGTTTTCGTTACTGCTGTTGCCGTTGTTGTTGTGATTCAAAAGTGAATCCCTATAGGCCACATGAGTTTCATTGGAGGTATGCTATTGTGTCCCTCCCTGGTTCTGATCTAGTACATCTTGTATGACATTTTTGAGGCAGATGTAGTTGTTAGTTGTATGCCCCCTCCCTCGATGATATTCACAATAGTCTGTGTCCTTCCAGTAGGGAGGTTTGACTATAGGCTCGTAATCACTTGTTGGCGGTAGAGAAATTTCGTTGTTAGCCAACAACTTCCTTAGGGCCAACTCTTGAGACTCACCCAACGGTGTGAATTTTCTCCTTGGATTTGAATTGAACCAAGGTCTAGGCTCCTGAGAGGGTGGTTTGTTGAGTGCACCGTTGTTTGTTTCTCCCTTAAGAGTGAATATGGGTTGTTGTTTAGGGGCTGCCGCCTTGGCATCCACTACTCCATCGTTGACCACATTCTTGTTCTTGGTCCAAAACTTTGATTTATCCATTGTGTAATTGGAAGGAGGTGTGTCCTTGTAGAGCTTGAGAGTTCCTTTAGTGATCATAGCTTTTTCAATGAATAGGCCCATTTCAATGACTTTGGAGAATGATGTAGGGCATTTTATCTGAATCTGATAGCTAAGATCAGTGTTTAGGTTGTGGACAAACATTTCCAATAGCTACTTCTCAGACATATCATAAGAACACTTACTAGCTAGCTGTCTCCATTGTTGTAAGAAGGTGGCGAATGACTCACCACTCTTTTGTTTGGTGTTGCATAGATCTAGCATAGATACCTCGTGTTCTATGTTGTAAGAGAAGTGCGTTATAAATTTATTGACAAGTTCATCAAAAGTTTTGATTCCTGGTGGGAGACGCGAGAACCACTCCATAGCTTGACCACCTAAAGATCTTGGGAATAGTCGCATCAAGTAGGTCTCGTTGTGAGCTACTTCTAAACATGCTACAGTGAATTCCCTGATATGATCTATAGGGTCCCCCTTCCCTTTATATTTGTCAAATTTCAGAACTCCAAACTGAAAGGGGAATGGTTTCATGACCAAATTTTTGTTAAAGGGGTATGGTGCTATATCTTCCAAGGAGTAGTTCTTGGAACTTGTACCAGTCTTAAGGTTGGATATTTCTAGCTTTAGACTTTCGATTTGTTGTCTCACGTCCTCCATAGGAGCATTTTGATCTATGGGTTGCTTTCCTCTATCATTTGCATGGGGGACCGTGTCATTTGTGTCCCTCTCATGATCATCACACCTCCTCTCATGATTATTGTCTATATTTTCCATGATGGAGCTTATGTCAAAGTCTGCGGGGAGTTTGATTCCGAGACTAGCAAGATGATGGAAGTATTTATGGGGGTCTTCAAGGAGCATCTTCTCTACGAGGCGTTGGAATTTTCTATCTTGCATGTGCACCACTAGTTCTTCATGAGAAATCTCTTCATCACCATCACGTGGTGGGAGAAGGTGATTGGATGAGTCGGCCATTTCTATTCGTTTGTTGTACTGGGATCGAGTAAGAACCATGCAAGGTGAGGTGGGATGAAGTGGACTAGGATTAGAAATTTTGGCAAGGTGCCGACTAAGACTGTTGTGAATGGGATATCTAGGACAAGACTTGGACAAAGGATTTTCTCGCTCAATGACTTCAAGTAAGATGGTTGACATAAGACGCTAGCCACTAGTAAGGGTAGTCGATACCAGTCTTACTGTGTAGGGCTTAGTCGTTCAACAAGACTACTAGCAAAGGTACTGTGACCTACTAGGCTTACATGAATTCACTAATGAAACGAAGAAGGACCTATGTCGAACCGGTATGGGATAGATTGACTTTGGGACAAGAGGGATGTGGACAGAAAGTGAATGGGATGATTGACGAAAGAGAGAGACTTGGGTGAAAATGGATGAAGACTGATTACAAGGTTGAATATGATCGCAGAAAGTGAAGCTAGGCTAAAATGGGTGCATGCGCAACTTTGATTTTTTTTTTTGGTAAAGTTTTGGATTTTTCAGTTGTTTTTTGGTATTTTTGGCTGGAACAAGGCTTTCTTGGTCTGATTTTATGAATTAATAGCAAGAAAACACAGCAAGCACAAAGAATATTTTATGGTTTTTCATTGTTTTTGTGATTTTTTTTTACTCTATTTTGGACTAAACTGAACAAAAGCAAGCACAAAAATCCTAGGCGAGAAATGGATTATAAGGGATTTGGGCCACTAGAACAAGAGGTATTTAATGCGGGCAACTGTTCAAGTGGTTACACATGCGGTGGCACTACTCTCTGTTGTGGAGTCTCCCGGCCTCAAAGGGTTACGCCTTAGAGGGTTTTGGGGGAGGTTGGCCGTCGGTGTAACATAACAGCACTTGTTGCAGGAAGTTTTCACCTCAAACACAATTTATTTTAAGTGGCTTGGTAGGGCTTGGCTTTAGCCTGTTACCACTCAGGGTCGTTCCCACTTGGACAAGCGTGCATCTAAGGGCAGGCCCCTCCTAAAGGTTAAACAAATAGAATGACAAGTCTAGCACTCTGATCACCCTAAAAAGGGGAGAGCATAAGCCTATTGTCATTCGCAAGCACAGAATATACTGGTTAATCCAACCTAGTTAAAATTAGAAAAACTAAATGGGCTACTCTACTTGTGCATTCACACAGTTGTTAACTTTGAAGTGATTAGGAGATAGCAATGATTCTTTCCTTTACAAGATAGCAATATTCTTAACTAAAAGAGATAGCCATATAGCAATGATCAATGAAACCAAGATTGCAATAATTCAGTTATCACCCTCCTAATTAGAAACTATGTGAGATTGACATGCATGGTTTTACTTTCCTAATTAGAGTTGGATTAAAATTGTATGTAATTTGCATGAACAATGGGTTACTCTTTCCTAATTAGAACTAGATGAAAGTTGTATGCAAGTTGCATGAACAATGGGTTACTCCTTCCTAATTAGAACTAGATGAGAATTGTATGCAAGTTGCATGAACAATGGTTTACTCCTTCCCAATTAGAACTAGATAAAAATTGTATGCAAATTGCATGAACAATGAGTTACTCCTTCCTAATTAGAACTAGATGAGAATTGTATGCAAGTTGTTTTACTTTTCCCCTAGTTAATCTATGATGTGTGTGTTAAGGAAAATAAAACTATCTAGCTCTCAACCCTATAGAAGATATATCAGAAGTTTCTTTTCTCCTTTCTTTGACAAGTGTTTAAGTCAAGCTGCACAGATAAATCATTAGTTTTCAAGAAAAAATGCTAGATTTAAGCTTGGAAAGATAGCTGAACTTTGACTGTAAAAATAGCTAACAAAATGATAAAATCACTTGATCAAACCTGCTCCATTGTGAAGTTCATGGAATTACCTTTCCAACAAGTGTTTATTTGCACGATTACGAGTTTGTATGCTCCTGTTATGGCAAAAAGAAAAAGATACCACCCTTATGGTATGTAGAAGAAGGTAGGATGGAGAATTGTTGGATAAAACAATGCACCCTACGGAAGCACCTTTCGGACCATTGGATAAAAGGATGCGGAAGCACCCTTCGGACCATTAGATAAAATGATGCACCTTGTGGGAGCACCCTTCGGACTGCTAGATAAAAGGATGCACCCTGCAAAAAAGCTATTAGGACAGTTGGATAAAAGGATGCGGGAGCACCCTTTGGACCATTGGATAAAGCGATGCACCCTACGAAAGCACCTTGTAGAAGCACTCTTTGGACCGCTGGATAGAAGGATGCACCCTGCAAAAAAGCTCTTCGAACAGTTGGATAAAAGAACGCGGAAGCACCCTTCGGACCACTGGATGAAGCGATGCACCCTACGGAAGCACCCTTTGGACCGCTGGATAAAGCGATTCACCCTACGGAAGCACCCTTTGGACCGCTGGATAAAAGGATGCACCTTGCAAAAAAAAACTCTTCAAACAGTTGGATAAAAGAATGCGGAAGCACCCTTCAGACTGCTGGATAAAGCGATGCACCTTGCGGAAGCACCCTTTGGACTGCTGGATAAAAGGATGCACCCTAAAAAAATCACAGAGATTTTTTTCAGTCTCTGATTTTTGTGAATTAACAGGTGATTCTAAGGTTTTTGACCCTTCTGAGCACGTTGGTGATGTCAGTTTCAGCCCAGGGGGTCACCTTTTGATAGATCCTTGCAAAACTCAACAATGGGGTTTAGAGAAACACAAATTTTTACTACAAAAATTTGTAAAAAACATAAAATTGAATGGTGGGTGCCAAAAATGTAAGCGTAAAACGTAGATCAATCAAATGAATAATATAAGACCCAAACATCAATAGAATAGTGAAAACAAGAAAGATTCAATAAAATGAAGTAATGGACAATATAGTGCAAACCTTTCCCATTTCAAAACTTCTGTTGTTCGCTTATCACAAATCATCCTTTTTGCTGGTAAGTAAGCCCTCAGAGAGTGCACTCTTTTAGCTGTTTGTAGGAAGTCGATGGTGAATGGTTGTTGTGATATGCAATGAAGATGAGCTTCAAAGCAAGTATGCGATCTCAAGCTTGTGAATGGTAAGATGGTGCCAAAGGCGCGCTGGTGATATTTCTGCAGAGTAACAATATAGATAGCTTGGATGAATAGAATGGAGGGATGAAGCTTCATTTATAGACTCAGAAGAATGAGAATCAACGGTTGAGAGGAGATATGAAGATCAATGGCTAAGAATGGTTGAGGAATGTGCAACCAGTAGAAATGTGACAAGTGTCTCACCTCCATCATGAAAGAGGGGATGTGACAAAATTGATTGGAGAGTTAACTCTATTGACTGAACAGTTAACAGACTTGATTGATCAGTTAGAAGAGTGGATTATGGGATTGACTGAATTGATTGACCAGTGAACTGGGTTGATTGAGGAGTCAACAGAATAGATTGACCAGTGAACTCAAATGACTAATTAGTTAACAGATTTGATTGATTAGTTAACTAACTTTTGATTTGAGAAGAAATAGGCCATGTGGGTGAGAGAAAAATAGGTAATTAAATATTAAACATATTTAATTACATGTGCAACCTGATGAGGTGGACAAGGTGAGGTGGAAAAGGTGAGGTGTAAAGGTGAGGTGGATTTTTGAATTTAGAACTTAGGATAGAGGAATTTGGATTTAATTGTGTAGGACATTTAGAAGAATTTTAATTAAATAAATTGAATTTATTTAATTATGGAATTAAATAAATTTAGAATATTTATTTAATTGGTAGAAGAATGGAATAAATATTTAGAATATTTATTTAGGATGATTTGTGTCATTTTTAGGCGTATACAAACATCACTAGTCCTATATTTATGGCTAAGACTTAATCATGTGAATGACTCAATAATAATCTTGCCATAATTTTTAAAGATAAGGTTAAATTCACTTAAGAAAGGTTGCCTATTAAATAAAAATTAACCTATTTATTAATTACTAAAATCACTTTATTATCTTTTTTACAAATGTGACTTGCCATAAGTTAAGCTAAGAGGCCTACTCACATAGTTTCCCCAACTTATAAATTAATTACTAAAATCACTTTATTATGTTTTTTTACAAAAGTGACTTAAGTCATAACTTAGGTTAAGGGGCCTAGTCACATAGTTCCCCAACTTATAAAAAATTAATAAAATCACTTTATTATCCTTTTTACAAAAGTGACTTAAGTCATAACTTAAGTTAAGGGGCCTAGTCACATGGTTCCCCACCATGACCTAACTCCCAATTAGAAAGTAATTAATTTAGACAATGTGATTAAGAAAATTTAGGACTATTAATGAGATGAGCATTAAATCTCATCCATTGGATTAGATTCAATTACATCCCAAAAAATAAACCCTATTCTAAAGGGATTTCTCCATAAAAGTTTTCCTCTTACATTTTCCTCTTTATTTATTTGCAGATTAAAGAATAGGAGGAAAGGCAAGCTTGCAGATTTGGAGGGAAATTCACACATTTTCAAGACAAATTTGGATCCTGAATGTTCATGTTGTAGGCTAGAAGAATACTCGTGTGATTCATTCTGAAATGGAGGTGTCCAAAATTCCAACTATATGTGCAATTAATTGTGATGTATGCAAAGAAAAGAAAATCTAAGATCATTTTATTGCACGTAACATGGGATATTATCAGCACAGTGCATTTTATGTATAAATATGCATTAGTATATGTGCAATGTATGCAAATAACTTAAGAAGACATTAAACACCGGTTTAAATTTCCATGTGAAAACCTACGGACTAAAATTTATTTGCAGGGAATTTTTTTTGTTCTTTAAATTTTAGTTTTTTATTTTTATTTTTTTATCTTATTGGGTCGACACTATGCAGGGATCTGTGCCCGTTTTGAGGGACAACGTTGTCTCATGGAGGCTGCGGGCTCTCTAGAGGCCTGTATGACCCCATGGGGGCCATGCCCTTTTTGGGTTGGCCAGGGCGGCAGGGTTTCGGCCCTGTTACCTGGCCCAAACAACAAGAATTTGATTTTATTTATTTTATCATTATTTTTTTTTTTTCATTTTTTTCTTTACATGTAATGCAAAAACAAAGAAAAAGACCATGTTGTGGAGGAGTGATTTATTTTGATATCTTATATACATATACACTTATTACTGTGATTTTATATATATACAGAAGTAGAGTTAAAACTATTATCATCTATATATAAAACCATGAATAAATTTATCTATGTTTAGTTAGTAATTCCCTTTTTAAAAAACCACACATTTATAGAGCTTCTTCTCATTTCAAAACTAGTGATATGCAAATATAAATACTTCAACTGTTTAATATCCAAATGAATGAGTTGATGCCATATTGAAAAGGGCAGAACAAATTATGCATTTGTTATTGTATATGTACATAGTGTTATTTATTGTTTATTTGTGACTTATTTTAATCCATTTCAAGAAAATGATAAGGTTGAGATTCTTGTAGCACATAAATCCACTTTAATGCTTACATGGTTTTTTTAATCACAAATCTGAACTTTAAATGAATGGGTTAAATATTTGTTAACTCTGTAAGGTAGATTACAACTATAATATTTTTCAAAACACTTGCATAGGATTAAATGTGAAGAGACCAGCCTAGATTAGTATGAATATATGTTTACTAAGAGGCTATGGGAAATAATTAAGTGATTCTAACATTAACATTTAATGAGAAAATATAGTCATTTGATCACTACCCTATCTGTTTTATTTTGCATGCAATATTACAAGATCATTACAACAATCAAGCAAAACACATTGTAACTCAGTATTTTTCATGCAATGATTACCAAAAATGCATACATTCCCTATGGGTATGAAATGAAGGATAATCCCATTTTAGGGTCCACAGGCCTAACTTGTTCAAAAATTAAACTTTCCTTCCAACTAATATTTACTTAGTACAAGACATGAAATATGATTCTTATATCTTTTTTTTTTTATTCGTAAGCATTGGAGGTCACAAGGGGGGCCTCCTCCCCATCAACATATCCACTCAGCCAACTTAGAAGCTACATAGAAACCACATGTTACTTGGGGGATTCAAACTTGGATCTCCATCGTGAGAACCATATGGCCTATGCCATTCAACCACAACCCCGTTCACAATATGATTCTTATATCTTAAACCATACAAATCCTAACAATATTTATAGTATTACAAAACTCTCTTTTACAACTAGTTGAGGATTTAACACTTACATTAGCTCCATATTACAAAGAATATTCTCCATGCTATGCAACCAAGCAACAACTCCAAAATAAGCTAAGAAGAACCAAATAGATGACATGCCAATGGGAGGAGAATACTCTTCACCCAACTAATATGGCGTCATAAGACCATTAGAGGTCCTGGCCATCCCCCAATTATAACAAAACATACAACCCAAGTAGATCCACACAATGAACAACAAGAAGGCATACCAACCTTTTTCAATGGATTTGTTCTCCACCCTTCTCACATGCAAATGGGCACATATATAACTATCTAACTCATATGTATGTACTCTAAATATATAAAGACACTATGAACACATTCTTTCTCAAAATTTCTTCTCCCAAGAACAAATTTCACATAAATAGGAAACAAGCATGAAACATGCAACTATGAAAAGAATGAAAAGGAGTTGGGAGGACTTATCTCTCTACATGGAATTGTAGGGATGAGCTCCTCCTTCCTTCTCCATGATTATCTTCACTTGCTATCCATTCTTTTCCAAATCCTTCTCCTCTCAAGCTAAGACTCTCTCAAAGCAATAGACAAAAATGAAGCAAGAGTTTCTTCTCATGTTACAAGAGGGGGTATATATAATGAGTGAAATGTTACACCTACTCTTCAAGTGAGGAGGTACCACATGGCATCTATCTCATTCCCTCTCCACCAATCTTCAACTCTAAAGGAGTGATTTGACTCACCATGGTTCTCACACATGTGTAAGATCTAAGGGAGAGGAGTGTACTTGTACACTCTTCTCCAAAACCATCCTAGGAATTGCTCCCACATATGTGGAGCATGGTGATGAGCGTGGACTTGGTCCAACCCTCATCCTTGACCCTAGGAAGGTGGGATGAGATGGTGACAAGTCCCCCATCTCTCTTCCCAAAACTTACCCATGCCAATTTTTCCCCAAGGAACTTGGGAGTGGTCAAATCCTCTCAAAAATAAAAAATTCAAAGCCCAAAAGGTCCCCAACCCCAAGGTATTTGACCTAGGGGTCCAAAAACACTAAAATATACATGAAAAAGATATTTTAAGGATCTCTAAACTGACCCCTAAATCAAAATCTAAGATTAAACACATAGGATGACAACTCATCCTTCAAGCCAACTCAACATCATACACACTAATACAAAAATCACAAATAAATCACATTATAACATTTCACAACAATTAAAGAATTTAGTCCCCATTAGGGACTAAGTTCAAGCTTCACTAGGGATTCAAATATGGTTTCTAGATGACATTAGTTAGATCAAGCCACAACATCACTTCATTAGGAACTAAGATCACAACATAAACTTCATCATGTGAAGTAGTTCAAGTTAGGGTTTTGACGATTCTCCCATCCCCCCATTGGCAATTTAATCCCGTACATTCATCACAACATTAATATTTCAAAATAAACATAGTTGATGCACCTTAATCATGAGTTATCATACTCATTTCTATTCACAAATTTACATCTCAACACACAATAACTCATAAAGCTCATGTCTTACTTAAATCACTATAGAAATTGAATCATCATTCCTAGAATATTATAATTATAGGAGTTAGATTTAACATCACATTATACTACCTAATTTATTCTAAAATAATTACATAATATAAAGGTTATTACCAATCAAGATACTCAAGGTACTGATGCAGGGACTTCTGGAGGTCATAACTTTTGACTCGGATGTGGGTTTGGACTAAAATTTTACAAGTGGATGCGTTATGAGGTGGCATGTGGATTCCCAACCCACACTAGTCGGTTGGACCCCGTTTTGGCACTTTTTCAGGGCTTGAAACTTTCATCTTGGCCCTCAAAATGGCAATTTAGTGTTTTTTCCTAGTTTTTTAAAAGTTGTTTTTGTTAATAACTCCAAACTTATGTTTCGAATTTAGGATGTTAGTTGGCATTTCGTCCTACCTTAGTTTTAGGAAGTTTTTGGAAAAAAATTGGATTCTCAAGATATGCATGTAAAATTACCTAAAATGGCAAAATCTGACAATTGTCAAAATCTACCAAAAAAGGTATTTTTTTGATTTTTTTATTTTCTTGGATATAAGAGAGTTTTCTCTCATTGTAGCAGCAGAGTTGCTGAATATAAGTTTTTTTATTTTCTAGTTTTTCAAATCTTTGGCTCTCACACATGATTAATGGCACAATTCTATTGAGTGTACCTTGTTGGCTACATCATCATCCTCCATGTTCCATCTTTTTTTGGGGTCAACAATGTAGGTACAACACATGGGCTCATGCTCTCTCTCACCACACCTTTACTTATGAGTTCTGTTACTTGCTTATTCAACTCTGCATGTTCTGTTGGATTCATCCTATAAGCTGCTTGGTTGGGTAGAGTTGCTCCTGGAAGCAAATCAATATGATGTTGAATATCTCTCTTTGGCAGTAGACCATCAGGTAATTCATCAGGCACAACATCAAAAAATAATTTCAATAGCTCTGCTACTTTCAGGGGAACTGAAATGTCTTCCTCTTCACCTTTTTTCACTACTAATGCATAACAACACCCTGTCACCTTCATTTCTTTAACAAGATCTCTTTTAGACAACATGGTCTCACCTTTTCCTTCATCCTTGAGAGGCAACAAAATCACCTTAGAGCCATTTTTCCAAAAGGTGTGTGTTTTTCTCTCCATCATGCATAACTTTTCTATCATACTGCCATGGCCTTCCCAATAACACATGACAAGCATCCATTGGGATAACATCATACCATATCTCATCATGATAGATCTTCCCTATGCTAAACTTAATTAGGCATCTTTTATGAACAATGACTTCATTTCCATTTTTAAACCATGCAATGCAGTACGGATGAGGATGTTTTTCATAGTGTAAATTCAATTTGTCTACCATTTATTTAGAAACCATATTTTCACAACTACCTCCATCAACAATAACTTGACATACCTTGCCACCCGAAGTGCATCTGGTTCTGAAGATATTGGTTTGAAGCCATGAACCATCGGAGCTTTTGGATTGTGTTTTCTCCTTCTCTGGAATCACCATTTCTCTTCTCATCATGAGACTTTCTCCCACATCTGGTGGAACCTCTAGTTCCGTCCCTTTCACTTCATGCTGCATTTGAATCGGGTTTACCCTAGGTTGTCCTCCTTGATTTCTTTCTTGCATACTATAATTTGAGCATTCAAATGCCCTATGACCTTCTTCTCCACATCCGAAACAAGTGAAAGGCCTTCTCTAGTTTTCCCATCCTCTACCGCTACCATAACCTCTACCTCTTTGAAATCCCCTTCCTCGTTCTTGATTTGAAGGATCTTGTCAAGTGTCTACTTGTTTTCCAATCCATGGGATGACTCTCCCCTGCCATTATTCAAACCTCCTCGAAATGGGGTTGATGTACCCCTTCTTCCTCCTCTATTCCTCTGATGGTATTATCTGTTTTGTTTTTCTTCATCCTTTAGAGCCAATTGGTAAGCCTCTTCCATACTATTGAGTCGATGCATGCCTAATTCATCTTGAATAGAGAATTTCAAGCCATTCACATATCTAGCAGCCATCTGTTCATCAGTTTCTTGATGCTCTATACATATAGACATCGTATAAAACTCATTTGTATAATCTTGCACAGAAGAGAAGTTCTGCTTTAAATTTTGAAACCTACGAAAAAGGGTTTGTGCATAATCTATGGGCAAATTTTTTTCTCTCAACTTCTTCTCCATTTTATTCCATGTCCTAATCTTATCCTTGCCTTTCCTTGTTCATTCCTTTTGAAGATGACCCCGCCAAATCATTGCATGACCCTTTAATTTGGTGCATGCAAATTTCACCTTCTTTTCCTCTGTCATGGATTTCCATTCAAAAAATTTTCTCTTGTCATTCAACCAGTCTATCAACTCCTCTGGTTTAAGACTACCTACATAATCTAAAACATCTACCTTGACCCCTTCATTTTTCCCTTCTAAGGCCCCGAGCATCCTCTCTTCAAAACTCATGCCTTCTAATTCTTCTTCTTCATGTTTTGTATCTTGATCTGCACCTCCTCGACCTATCTCTTCATCAGATTCATCTCCTCCTCTACCCAGTCTTTGGTTTTCCATCCGTATTGTAAGTTTTGCTACTTGCCTTTGCAAATTTTACATTTCTCTATGCATCTAGGCAAGACTACCTCTTCCTCTTCCTCTCCTAGCCATCTTCCTGCTCTAATCCCAGATGATGTAGCCAACAACATACACTTAATAGAATTGCATCATTAATCATGTGTGAGAGCCAAAGATTTGAAAAACTGGAAAATAAAAAAACTTCTATTCACCAACTCTGCTGCTACAATGAGAGAAAACTCTCTTATATTCAAGAAAACAAAAAAACAAAAAAATTACCTTTTTTGGTAGATTTTGACAATTGTTAGATTTTACCATTTTAGGTAATTTTACATGCATATCTTGAGAATCCAAATTTTTCCCAAAAACTTCCTAAAACTAAGGTAGGATGAAATGCCAACTAACATCCTAAATTTGAAACATGAGTTTCGAGTTATTAATAAAAACAACTTTTAAAAAATTAGGAAAAAACACTAAATTGTCATTTTGAGGGCCAAGATGAAAGGTTCAAGCCCTGAAAAAGTGCCAAAATGGGGTCCAACCAACTAGCATGGGTTCGGAATCCACATGCCACCTCATAACACATCCACTTGTAAAATTTCAGCCCAAACCAACATCCGAGTCAAAAGTTATAATCTCTGAAAGTCCCTACATCAGGTACATAGCTTACCAAATTTATTTACCTGAGTTTATCCTTTCACATGACTATCAGTATTCTAATTCCACTCATGGGTGTTCTCCTCATCAAGAAACAAAATGCATTAGTAATTCATCAAACTAAATATCAATACAAATGTCATCCTTTACTTCATGTTTAAATTAAGCTCACTTACTGAAAACAAACTCACCTTGAAAAGTAAACTCAATCACTCAAGATTGAAGGTATAAAATTACTAAATTATATAATCACCCTTTAAATATGATAGAATCAACAACTAATATGACTTAAGATTAAAAAGGTTAAGAGATCCAATGCATAATTCACATTCAAATAATAAAAAGTCTCCTAGCATAATCAATCTAGAGACAACATTCAAATCATATCATGAGCACATACATTTACAACATGATGCCTAGAGAGTTATCTAGAAATGGTTCTCCAAGGTTGGTTATATCAACACCATACCAAGACCAAAATCATAGGTTTCTTCAAATAATTCCACTAAATAGAAAATTAGGCTCCACTACAATGGGAAAGGGTGTCATACTAGCCACAAGTAAGGCAGGGCCTTACATCTCCCTCCCCTTAGATTAGACTTCCTCCTAGAAGTCCCTAAGGTTTGGGAAATGCAATGCCCAACGGATGCCACATCCAAAGGTGTTGGGACCTTGACAAGCCTTGTTTAGTTGTCAAAAGGGGCATAATTCATAATGTCACAAGAATCTAGAACAACATTCTCTCCATGAAGTGAGTAGCTATACATAAGAAAATAAAAATCACATAATAGAGTATTTCATACATTCAATCATAGTACATTACTGCTAGGACCACCAACATATTTCATAATTTGTTACAAGGTGAATTAAATGAAGTTATACCATCATACACTAGAACTACATCAATCACTTTTCATTATCATATGTTAAATAGATTCTGACAACCATAATCATCATGGATATTTTAGAAATTAATTAATACAAGTCAATAAATAATTGTCCAACTCACTACATCATCATGACATCACATTAAATCATAACCCATGTAATCATTTACTTCTTTTTTATAATTGTCACTAGTCTCTAACACTTTGTTCACAAAATAATTCACACCACACTCACATGTATCAAATACACACATCGCAATGAATTATACACAAATCACATTATGAGGCTCACAAAATGGGCTTTACGAGGAGGACAATGCCAATATACCACTGAGTAACCATAGGGCCACAAGCCATATATCCAATAATTGAATAACTATGTAATGTAGAACCATTGTGCCAATATTTGAGGAGTCATAGAACCATATAATTTAGAACCACTGTGCCAATATCTAAGGAGTCATAGAACCATGTAATCTCATATCCAAAGGAGCCAATGTCAATAGTACCATAGTGCCAATATTTGAGGAGTCATAGAACCATGTAATTTAGAACCACTGTGCCAATATCTGAGGAGTCATAGAACCATGTAATCTCATATCTAAAGGAGCCAATGTCAATAGTACCATAGTGCCAAGTAATCCAATATGAATGATGGTCTCATGGCCCTCCTCAAGGACCCCTACATACATTTCCTAGTACCTTTCTCTTGTTTGTTTAAGGGGGTTAGCTTCCAAGAGAAAGGTATGCAAGAATCAATCAATAGATCTAGGGGGAATGGATTACGACTGTCCCATACCAGTCTTATTTGCAGCCCCCATCCTAAGTGAAGATCAAAAGTGAGAAGCATTGGAACATTTCAATTCCAAACCAAAATAAGTCCTTAAGGCAAAGAGGACCATCTTAAATCTAAATGGCTAAGTATCCCAAAGAAATAAAAACCAACACTGCTAGCTTAACACTTGAGAATAATCATCAACAAATAAATAAATAATCTAACAATCTCATAAAAAAAGTACACATTACAATCACCATGTGGCCTTCCAACAAGACTGCCTAAGGGGAGGAGGGCAATGGTGGTTTCAAACCACATAAGATGATAGCATGCAATATCGTGGTGGTTTCAAACCACATAGAAATATTATAACTATACTATGGTGGTCTCAAGCCACACAAAAGATCATAGGATGAAATACCATACTAAACCATGTCACATGTCTCACACAACCTCAAACATGCTCTGTAATAAATGCCATGTAACAGGTATCTGAAGTATCACATATATATAGGTTATCTGTAATTATCCCAATTCAAAAATAATAACATCCATGTGTACACCAATAGCCATCTCAGAAGTCAAGTCATCCATGTAATAAGGTGCCAAAACAACTACTATTTCATTTTACACACACCTTGTCAATATATACTTGATATTAAGCTGTTACAAAATCTTAGGGGTATATTGGTATGATTAGAAATTCATATTTGATTTATTTTGATATTTTCTATAACAATAGTTAATGTGTGGAAAATAATTAAAATGATTAAATAGTTAGGACTTAAGTTGTCAAAAAGTGAATAAAGTAAAAGATAACTTATGTTTGATTGTTTAATTAAAAGATCATTAAGTTGTGCAGTTAAGTGGCACTAGGCTCAAGGGGACATAAGGGGACTTTTGCACACAATAAAATGTTATGTTTTATTATTTTGAGGAGAATATGGAGGGATAAGAGAAATTAATATTTTATTCCCTCAAGAGGTTATAAAAAGAGGTGTTGACCACAATGTTGGGGCTAGAATGAATGTTGATTTTGCTTCTACTTTGAGTGAGACCCTGTGTTCTTCTAATAATTTCTTAAGGATGAAAATCGTCTTGAAGATACTAGTTTTGGGGATGAAAAACCTCCTATATGTACTTGGTGGTTTCATATGGAAATCACATTTGAGCTTCAAATGGAGCTTTTTTATGTTTGTTGTTTCTAATAATGGAGTTTAAAGTAATTATATCTTGTACTAGCAAATAAAAAATCTGAAGTGCCTTTCTGAGATTTAGGAAACCATAAATCTATTTTTCTATGTTTATCTCTTGCATACATATTCTAAGGAGATTTTGCAGGTCGTACACCTTGCCTAAGGACTGTACCATCCCATATTGATAAAGATCTTCCATATCAGTCAATGCATAGGGGTTTTGATGGAATTAAAGGTATATTTATAGAATTTTTTAGGCATTTGGGGTTGTTATTTGCTTCATATTACTAGTTGCACCATCTAGTATAGTTCATACCAATTAAAAAGAGAGGCATCTAGGGTTTGTGACCCAATCAACCCACATTTATTTACCTTTCTTACTGATTTGAGGGAACCTAGCTAGATGATGTAGTTTACATCAACATTTTGATTGAACAAATCAGATTTAAGGGAGAATTATTGTTGTTAGGGGTTGGCACTTCATTTTCAAGCCTATCTTTTTACTGCAAATTAATCATATTTGCATCTTCAATATCTATAGTGTATTTTTTGTACTTTTGACTGGTTTCAAGCATCCTCATTCATCCATAATGGCAGTTCATTAGTGGATTGCCTTCTTTATTGAAAAGTATGTTCTCTAGTGCCCATTTAGAATAAATCCTTATTGTAGTAGTGTTAGTAGTTTGGGATCATATTGTAATATCATTTATTGTAGTTGATTTTAGGTTGAAATATATTTCTCTAGTTGCAATTAAATATCTTGTATAACCCTGAAAGGTAGTATTGCCAGTGGCTTTGTAATTCTTGCATATCATATTGTAATAACTGGATGGTTTACCACCAATACTATAGCATTCATTGTGTTTCTACACACTCCACTAAAGAAGTGTAGATTTGGTTGGCTTTGCCGCCTTGTGTACTCATTTCAATATAAATGTATAAAGCACACTCTACTAAACAAGTATAGATTTGGTCAGCTCTGCCACCTTGTGTGCTTAAATTTTAGTTTTTACATCAACCACACTCTGCTAAAGAAGTGTAGATTTGGTCTTCTTTGGTTGGTTAGGTTTACTTCATCCTTGTTACATTCATCTTAGATAGTTGTGAGTGGTCCTAGGCACTGTATGCTCCCTTGCCCATTCTAGAAACTAGGTGATAAAAAAGTGATAAGGACGTTGCATCGTAGCATTTCTTTAATTGTATAAAATAAATTTTTTTAGGGTGGTCATTACAATGCATGTTAACTACAAAAGAACCTCATCTTGAATGGAACTATGAAAAATACTCACATACCTAGAGACATTTTATTCATTACCTTCCACATGTCTAACTTGAATTTTAAATTTGTAGAATTCTTTTATCAATATATTCTTTCATGAACATCTCCCTTCAAATAGTGCATGCTTTTATCTTCTTTAAAAATTTGTGTTGGATGATCAAATTAAATGGTCCAAAATTAGTAGGAATCAAGAGACATCCCCTCTCTTAAAAGGAGATCGATAGATCTCACCAAGGATTAGGATTACCAAGTCTTGGCTATACTAGGATAACCCAAAGACTTTTATAGTGTTACTTCTCAAGTAGCCTATTGGTATGCTCACATAAAATAAGAAATCAGTTATATATATATATATATATATATATATATATATATATATATATATATATATATATATATATATATATATATATATATATGAAATAAATAATTTAATACTTTCTAGTTTTTACAACAAGAACAATAGAAAAAGAATATAATCTACTCCTAATCTAACCTACTCTGACTAGTAGTTAAAAAATACAAAAAGTTAAGGTAGAGAGAGAAAGGGTTAGAAAGGGAGAATGAGAGGAATATTTTTGTTCAAGATATTTTCCAATATATTTTAAGAAACTACCTAAGAGCTTAGAAACCACTCTAGGGATAGCCAATTGAGTATAACCCAAACATAAGGATGATGTGATTGCCAAGGGATAATGAGTAGCATGCAAGGACCGAGAAAAGATTTTAACATGTTAGATATGTAGATCGAATAGTGATTCATGAGAGTCACACCAAATGTAGGTTAAGACTTGAAGTGCAACAAAGTTTTCTAACAAGAAAATAGTTTCTTCAACTACAATGATCTAGACTCATAAATTCATAGTCTTAGCTTTGAGAAACTAGAGAAATAATTTAAATAACTAATATTCTTATTAAACATAAGAATGACAAAATCTTTATAGTATTTTATTTTTTTGTCTCTAAGTCTTCCAACCTAGGTCTCATTCACAAATGACAAAAAACTCTTCTTTTATAAAATTTTGTAGGAGTCAAGGTACAATACATTTCATGCATCTTGGTACATGATAGTCATAAATGTCTCTAAGTTATGAAGGGTTAAAATTTGGCACCATCATGTTCTAAACCAACCAAATATAGGCCTCCACATGCAATTGTGTTGGATCAAACAATATGACTTGATAACCAAGGGAAAATTAAACAATATGACTTGATAAGCAATCAAATATAGGCCTCCACATGCAAGGAGAGTATTGTTACAACTCTACCTATCACATGCCAATAACAATGTCATCATTCATGAAACTATATGGATATGAAGCTCCTAGCTTCATTGACCTCCTATTTGGTAACAACAAAGTTCCCCAAGCCAAGGATTTATTGCAACAAAGTCAATACATCCTGAAATCATTGAAAGATAATTAGCATAAGTTGTATGTTGATCAACATCGAATTGAACGCACTTTTGAGGTTGTATGTTGATCAACATCGAATTGAACACACTTTTAAGGTGGGGATATGGTGTATTTGAGGTTGTAGCCATACTTATGAATACTTATGGGACCAATACACCTCCTTTCGATCATTAACATTTCATTAACATTAGATAACAACTTCAATCTCCATACTAGAATTGAACAATGGAATGCTAAGAATTACAACTTAGGAATCCATATTAGATATTACATCCATACTAGAAGCCAACAATGGAAGACCAAGACTCAAAGCTTAGAATTTCATCCTAAATGTTACTTTGAAGATTTCAACTCGGGTCTCTATAATGAAAGTTCAATGTTTTAACCAATTAAACTCAACCCCTTGAACAAACTTTATAATTTTTCATTATTATATATACTTTTGTACAATTTATACAATAAATTGATGGTCAACATAATATCCTTTTTATAAATCCTATTTTATATATTTAGTTATGTAAATATTATAATTCATAAACCTACAATGTATTTTGATACTATTTAGGTGGAACTAAATTGTTTCATTCTAAATAATCTTTAATATGTATGATTTTGCTCAAATTTTATCATATCAACTAATAGCTTGATGTTGTGGTTGTTAGACCGAGGAAATACACAACCTTGAGCTAATTTGCCAGCCTTGTTAATTATAAAATTTCCAATATTACAACTACAAGATTTCAGTAATCAATGCATTCGACACCTGCAACAAAGATGCACCTATCATTTTTCTTGAAATGTTTTTGTGAAGAAGAGACTACAAGAGTTTGAGTTTGATAGAAAATATTCTATGAATAAATTTAAGCAACTGGAAAAACCATAAATCAACCTTCAATACACAAAGCAACACTACCTTCTCAATGAATTTTCGCCATTTTCCCGTCAATACTAAATAAGGAATCGAATGCAAGCCGAGATGTTGGTGCCTGGTTATCCAACATTCTAGGCTAATTCAACGGGTATTAGGATTCCTTTTAGTTAGCTGTTGAAAGATTTTCTTGCAACATATCAATTTCAATCTTCTGATTTAGAAATTGAAAAAAATGAAATCATTTTCCTGCAGACGTACGCAGTGGAATTCAATTGCTCAACAGACTAAAATTGTATATAAACATATTACCTGGATCTTTAGGCAACAAGTTAGTGTTTCTTTTTACTGTTTTTTTAAAGGTGTTCGATTTGTGTTTGCATAGAGTCTGATATTGAAGGCATTCTCCGCTGAATCAATCATGGGTATGTGCTTGTCGAGGAAGGGAGATAATCACCCACAAGTTGTTCTGACGGAATTTCAGAAAGATATTCAACAAGGAGGGAATGACAGGAAAAAAATTCTGAAGATGTTCAAGTTTAGATCAAGGTCGAAAGGTAGCATAAAAAAGAATGTTAGTGATACAAGGTTTTGTAACGAGTGTAATGGTGAGATAGAATCGGTGCACAAACTACAAGGTAAATTTTTAGTAGGATTAACCTTGTGTGTAGTGGATTTATGGAGCATATATTCTTCTTGCTCACTAGACAATATATGTGTTTCTTTCATTTCAATTTGATTTTGAAAGTGCAAATTTCACAATATAACAAATTCTCACTATTTCAGTGGAGGAGGGAGCTTTCGGTTCTCCATTTTCCATCGGTAGAGGGAGACGATCATCAGACGCGTTCAGTGATTCAAGCTCTGATTTATTTCAATTAGAGCTTTCTGATGATCTAATATCAGGGGAGGATGGAGCTTTTGGTTCTCCAATTTCTATTGGTAGCGGGGCAAGATCAAATGATGCATTGAGTGATTCAAGTTCTGATTTATTCGAATTAGAACTTTTTGAAGATCTAATGGTAGGGTGTGCATCAGCTGATATGTCTAGTGATTCAAGCTCTGATCTTTTCGAATTAGATTTTGAAAAGATGTTTCCACATATTTGTGAAACACGTTGTACAAATTGAGAAATCTCTTCATTGTGGGAGTAAAAGAAAAAAGAACAAATGTGCAAATTGACTGTCTTTTTGCTAATGGGAATTTTCATTGCCATAACCATATTTGTAGTGATATGTGAAAAGAATCGAATTATATTAAATTATAACCATGTTTTGTAGCTGAAAATCGCCAGTACTGGAATTATATTTTTTAACCATTTTTCACATGTAATGCTAGAACGAAATGTTGGGCTTTACACAATGCTTCTGTGGTCATTCCAAATATAAAGTGTTACTCCAGATTCTAATTCATAATTCGTGAGCGGGAATTACAGTTAGCACCCAGTCAAAATGAATCCACATGAGTGAATAAACTTCCAGATTTATGATGTAAAGATGACTTATTACGCTATTCAACTTTTAATTTATGGGGAAAGATTTGAGGTCAATATTCCAACTACATTTTATTACAGTCTACAGATAAGGAGGGCTAATTATATTTATTCAACAAATCATTTAAATGTGTGTTTATTCAACTCATAATATCTAATAGATTGCGTGGAAGTTATCCAAATGTGAAACTAAATATTTAAATTTAAAGAGTAAGAACCAATCCCACACTTGTGAGATTGACCCAAGACATGTAGTTGGTAATGTCTATATGAAGGATGAATGTTTACATATGTGTGATGCAATAGACAAGAGCATGGAACAATGTGTAGAAATGGACAATGTAAATTTGGAATGTAAGAATATGTGTAAATGTAGATAGGTGAAAGCTAGGGGAATGACCTTAACTTTGTACAATATTACATCATTTGTTGAAATATGTAAATGTATTAAAAATAAAAATTAGCATGTGTATGCAAAATTTAACCATTACACGTTGGCCTCATTTTCAGGTGCATGTGAAGCCTAAAACTAGTAGAAATATCTTAAATACATGTATCTAAAGGACCCTAAAAAATATCTATGGGTGTTTTCTAGATAGATGTATTCAATCAATTACTTTAATTTGAATATAAATATTAAATGTTAATATTTATTTAAATTGTTACAAACACACAAATAAATAAGTAAATAGATGAAAAAATACACAAAACTATTTTATTTACTTAAGAGTTATTTTATTTTACTTTAGAACTATTTTATTTACTACATATATACATGACACATAAATATTAGTTTTAATTTAAGAATTATTTTACTTTATCTATTGTATTTTTATTTAAGAGTTTTTTTGGTAATACACTTATTTTACTTTTGTATATAACTTTTAATTTTACTTTTGGAAAACCCAACATTCATTATTAAATCTTTTATTTTAAGAAATTGAAAATAGTGATGTGGTTTCCACCAAATAAAATTGTCTATGAGGTTACCGCTAAAATAATAAATAAGACCAAACTAGGACAAATGGAAGCATAGTGTCCAAAAGGATCATACATAGAATGGTAGAGAATATGTCCCCTTAAATTGATTTGGAAACAAAAGAGTTAATCAATTTAAGGAAATAATAAGGGAGAAAAAGAATGTTGCTAAGGTAGATATTGGAATGTAAATAGAATAGGGGACAAGAAAGGAGTTTCCCCTAGCTAATACAATATGATATTCCTCCCTAGGTGTACACAAAGGGGTAGTAATAGGAGATCAATAAATGTGAAAACATGGTAGTGTAGATATGATTGATCATTAGAAAGAGAGAGCAATCTAAGATAATGTCATGTATAACATAAACATAGTTCCACCCCCAAGGTTAAGGCCTAAGGAGTAATTGATCATGAAACATATATTTTGAAATAGAAAAGGAGAGATAGAGCATGAAATGATGTTAGGGGGAGAATATGTCTAGTCCGTAGAAAAAATATAAATAGAATTTACCCCACAGAAAAGGAAATCAAGAACAAGCAAGGAAATGTCAGGTTGCAAGATAACAAATACAACAAGATTGTAGGTATGGTGTATGAAAATAGTAGTAGAATAGATTAAGCCATATAAGAATTATAAAAACATGAATGGATATATGGATATATGGTTATAAAATATAATGATTAGTATCACATTGTAACTAAATAATGTATGTCATCATCCCTAATAGGCATTGAACAGCAACACAAGGGATAAAGTAACCTTAAAAGGTGAGATATATAAAGTACGGTAGGGAAATGTATGACATACATGGGTCAACATGAAGAGGCAAGAGATAACCCTAGTACTTTTCATTGTCTCAAGAATGACATCATGAAAAGGAGGGCATAAATAAGGTTAATAACATAAGTAAGATTCAACAAGAAAGAGGATGAAAAATAGAGGAACAAGATGTTTATCCAAATATATAAAGTTCTGAATATCCAAGATAATCATGGATTAAATGCATATAGAAATACTATGGTAAAAAATAGAAGAATTGATAGTATATAAAACATCATAAATTGTAGAAAATGAGGGACACAAGAAAAGTTTCATGAAATAATGGCATATTAGCCAACAATAGAAGTGAAAAAGTTCTTAACTAATGAGATCATGAGCTCACCTTATTTTGATAGGAAACTGGCCAAGTGTCATGTAAGAAGGTGAACCATATGAAAGGAACTCAAAAGAGAAAAGTGAGCCTTTTGGTGAAAATAGTATATAGAGGAGGACAATTTGTAATCGTCTTACATAGAGTATTGTAAAAAGAGGGGAATTTCCACTTCCCTCATCTCTTCATACTTTCTACCTTGGATGACATGCACACATTTTTTTATGACCTCCATCATGTGTGAATTTCAAACATTCAAATGCGTTATGATATAGTTGTAATAAACCAACCATATGCAACCCATTTTTATTTTCTACAAGGTCAACCTCTACTACATAATCACACTTGATTTACATGACTACACTAAAAAAACAATAAATAAAATTGAAGAGACATTCATGCTCCTTAGGCATTCACAAGGAGGTTTGAACTTAAAACACTTTCAACCAAGGCTCAAAAATAATAGTAAAATAACATGATAGAAATTCATAACAAGAATAAGGAAATCCCCATAATTCAATTATGTTCATTAGCAACCAACAAAATGAGATATAACCAATTCCTTAACAAGTTAATTTATCCATGAATTATATCCCACTAGGCTATTTACATCATAGCAACCTAGAAACCAAGTTTACATGGTTTAATGCATTAGCCATAATTCTCCCCTCCTATTCTCCATATAAAGAACAATTTGAAATATGCACGATTACACACCAATTCTACAACAATATTCAATAAATGTTAGAAATGAACAATATTTACAAGTGTTACCTTAATAGAGTTAGTTGCAAGAAGATGATTGTTTAAAACATAAAATCAATCATGGTCCAACATATAAGGTGCATTGTGAACCCACCCTATGGATAAGAATTCATTATCCACCCCACCAATGGACTCCAAGATCCACAACACACACACACACACACACACACACACAGAGAGAGAGAGAGAGAGAGAGAGAGAGAGAGAGAGAGAGAGAGAGAGAGAGAGAGAGAGAGAGAGAGAGAGAGAGAGAGAGAGAGAGAGAGAGAGAGAGAGAGAGAGAGAGAGAGAGAGAGAGAGAGAGAGAGAGAATGTTCATGTCAAATCTTTTAGAAACTAGGTAACTACTAACCCATGGCAATTAGCTTTTGAAAAGGATTCTTATTACCATATTAGAACATCTAAACTAGTAACCATAGAAAGTAAGAGAATCTATTTAGACATGCACTTGAAAAAACTCGGTCTTCTATTTAATTTCAATCTTTGCTAGTTTGACTTTTCTACTAGCTTCAAAAGTTATAGAATAGTAAATAATGGCATCCTTCACCCACATGCCACTGGCTCTAGAAACTATATGTTGTTAGTGAAAGATATTCAAACCTAAGAAGTTCTGATGCAAGTCAAATCCCAAGTTTCTTATCAAATAGTTAGGGTGAGTAACCAATACCCAAATGTAGAACAAAATAATTCACAGAATAACAATATTTTATTATTTGCAACAATTTTGGTGTTCTAGGAAACAATTTTACAAACAAAATACAACTCTTAAGACCCTCAAACTAGGAGTCTTCAATATATGAATTTTCTCTTTATTACCCCCTTCCCCTAACAAGAATAATCATCCTATTTTATACTTCCCAAAAGGAGGTTTAAATAGTTGCTCCAATGCCAGTTACAAAACTAAAAGGTCAAATGTTTAATAACCACCTAATGTTTTGAATTACTAGAAAAGATTAATGAGAATACTATTTGATAATCAAACTAATAGGACTGCTTGGTCCCATCAGACCACTCGACCAACCACTTAGCAACCAACCACTCGACAACCAACCCCTTAGGAGCCAATCCATCAGCAACAAACCCCTCGGAAGCCTATCCCTTGGTGAACCAACCACTTGGCAACCAATCCCTTGGAAGCCAACCCCTTAGCAAATCAACCTCTCGGCAATCAACCCCTCAAGAACCAACCCCTCAACAACAAACCCCTCAGAAGCCAACCCCTTAGTGAACCAACCACTCGACAACCAACCCCTCGGGAGCTAACCCTTCGGCAACCAACCACTTGGCTAGAGAAAGATTAAACACTCGGTGGAGAGAAAATTAAGACTCAACTAGAGAGAGAGTGAGTGATTGGCTAGAGAGAGAGAACACTCGATAGAGAGAGAATGAACACTCATCTAGAGAGAAAGTGAATGATTGGCAAAGTAAGTGCTGAACAAAGAATGAAATTCCATAGTTCCTTGAGAATAACATTTTACACATGGCTAAGAATTACATTCCACATGTGGCTGAGAATGATGTTCCATGCACAACCGAGAATGACTTTCTATGTGTGGTTAAGAATGACTTTCCACGCATGATCGAGAATGACTTTCCATGCACAGATGAGAATGATTTTCCACGCATGGCCAAGAATGATTTTCCACACGCAACCAAGAATGACTTTCCATGCGAGTTTGAGAATGAATTTCAACACGTGGCTGATAATGACTTTCCACATGTAGCTGAGAACAACTTTCCACGTGCGGCCAAGAATGAACAAGTCGATGCAACTTCATCAATTTTTATCCATATTGCACCAAATTTGAACTGGTAATACCCATTAATCTCTTTTACAATATTTATCTTTTTTATTTGATCAAAAAGTATATGTTTATCCAAATTACATCTATTGCTCCAAATTGCATAAAATTTGAACTGACGATGCCTACTAAGCTCTTCTACAAAACCCATGTTTTTTATTGGATCAAAACCCAATTTTTTTTGTTGATGTAAGATTTCCTATGGACCTAGATGCTCTTGCATCAGACATGCCAAGTAAGTGACCCCTTCATAGGAACTTGCAATGAATTACTCTCAATCTCTCTTGTCACCTTTAGCAACTATTTGTGAAAACTACAACAAACTATTAAACTACTCTCCTTCACCTGTTGTGTCTTCTCTTTTACTGAACTCAATACATACTTCTGTCCACCTTTCACAATGGTATACAAATTCCTTCTACCATCATAAATCGCTTTCCTATCAAACTGCCAAGGTCTACCCAATAACACATGACATGCACTCATTGACATAACATTGCACAAGACTTCATCGTTATATGACCCAATCTAAAAACTAACCATGCATTGTTCATTCACCACTAATTCATGTTCCTTTTGTACTCAAGTAACTTTATAAGGATTAGGATGTTTCTCCTTTTTCAAACCTAGCTTTTATACCATTTCCTCTGAGACTCGGTTATCAGTACTACCACTATCTTTAATTACTTTGTAACACTTACCTCTAGACTTGCACATAGTTTTAAAAAGACTTCTTCTCTAAGATATTCCATCCTTCATCACATTTGGTGTTTTCAACACTCTCTTGAACATAAGAGACTCTCTTCTTTAGGTTCTACTTTCGGTGATGCCACATTGTCTTCATCTTCTTGTACCAAGTGGTTTCTAGCCACACTTCTCTTGTTTTTGTCTTGATACATAATTGTGGACATTCAAAAGCTCTATGTCTAGCCTCACCACACTAAAAACATTTCCCAAGGAACCCTTTGTTACTGCTGACATATCCTCCTATAGAGTATTCTCTTCCTATTGTTCCTTGACTTGAATCCTTATTCCATATTGAATTTGTTTCTTCTTCTCGAACTTGTTTTCCTTTGCCAATGCTTCATTGTCCTCTCCTAGCTGAGAATTTTCCTCTTCCTCTTGTATTATTCTATTGTCTTCTTTCTATCTTTTCCCCTGATTTGAAAGTATACTGATATACGTCTTCTAGTGTAGAAATCTTCAACATACTCATCTCATCTTGTATATTAAGTCTTGAAACTGATTGATATGTCTAGCTACTTTTTCTCTATCCATTTGATGATGCCTAGATCTACTTACCATTTTATAAAACTAATCGGTATAGTCCTTTACACTCATATCTTTCTGCATCAAATTCTGAAGTTTTCTAAATATCTCCAACTCATAATCTCTAGGAATAAATTTTGCTTTCAACCGGGTAACAATCTGATTCCATTAGGTTATTCTCGTGTCTCCATTAGCTACTCTTTCTCTTTACAACTCCCTCCACCATAGGGAAGCATGTCCCTTGAGTTTCATTTGTTCCAATCTCACCCTCTAAGGGTCATGAATATTTTCATATTCAAAATCTTCTTCTAATTATCTATCCAATCTATCAATTATTCAGGATTCAATGTTCCAGAAAAATTTGAAATTTCTATTTTGTTACCTCTTCCAACTCTAGCAAGTGGTCTTAGGAACCATTATTCTCTAGCATCTACTGGCTATTCATTTTCTTTTTTTGGTTCATCCTCTACATTTTATTCATCATCATCAACATGATCTTCTACACAATTTGGGTTTCTTCTCAATCCAACAACAAAATTCCTTAACTCATTCCTCATTTCAACACAAAATTGTTCAAACATATCCTCCATTCTGGGAACTCTTCTTCTCAGGGGCATCTTATCAAAATACAATCTCTACTATTTGTGATCCACACACACTGTGGAAAAAATATTTCCTCTACTCACAACTCCAACATCTCCTTCAACCATCTGTAATTGTAGGACTCTTCTTCACACTTGCAAATACCTTCTTGAGTTCTCTGAGACAATATTTTAACACTTTAAATTCTCTGAAAAATATCTTCTCCTAGCAAGAAAACCTTGCTCCCATAGCACTTGATGCAAGTCAAATCCCAAGTGTCTTATTATACAATTAGGATGAAAATTCAATACCCAAACGTACAACAAAATAAAATTCATAGAATAACAATATTTTATTATTTGTAGCAATTTTGGTGTTCCAAGAAACAATTTTACAAACATAATATAACTCTCAAGACCCTCAATCTAGAAGTCTTCAATATATGAATTTTCTCTCTATTACCCCCCTTATCCTAACAAGAATAATCATCCTAATTTATACTTCCCAAAAGGAAGTTTAGATAGTTTCTCTGAAATCAGTTACCAAACTAAAAGGTTAGATGTTTAATAATGACGTAATATTTTAAATTACCAAAATAGATTAATGAGAATACTATTTTATAATCAAACCAATAGGACCACTCAGACAAACCACTTGGCAACCAACCCCTTGGGAACTAATCCATTAGCAACAAACCCCTCGAATGCCAACCCCTCAATGAACCAACTACTTGGAAACCAACCCCTTGGGAGCCAACCCCTTGACAAATCAACCTCTCAGCAATCAACCCCTCAAGAGCCAACCCCTTGGAACCCAACCCCTCCATGAACCAACCACTTAGTAACTAACCCCTTGGGAGCCAAGCCAACCACTCAGCAACTAACCCCTCGGGAGCCAACCCCTTGGAAACCAACCACTCATCTAGAGAAAGAGTAAACACTCATTGCAGAGAGAATAAACACTTGGCCAAAGAGAGTGAATGATCAGCTAGAGAAAGTGAACACTTGGCAAAGAGAGAATTAACACTCAACTAGAGTGAACACTTGGCTAGAAAGAGAGTGAATACTTAGCAGAGAGAATGAACACTCAGCTAGAGAAAGTGAATGATCGGCTAGTGAGAGAGTGAATGATCAGCCAAGAATGACATTCCATGGTCACCCGAGAATAGCATTCAACATGCGGAAGAGAATGACCTTCCACGTGTGGCTAAGAATGATGTTCCATGCATGGCTAAGAATGACTTTCTATGTGTGGTCGAGAATGACTTTCCACGTGCAGTCGAGAATGACTTTCCATGCACAGACGAGAATGATTTTCCACGCGTGGTCGAGAATAATTTTCCATGCATGGCCGAGAGTGATTTTTCATGCACGACCGAGAATGAATTTAACCACGTGGTTGAGAATGAATTTCCATGTGCAACTGAGAATGACTTTCCATGCATGGTCAAGAATGAACTAGTCAACTTAACTTCACCAATTTTAATCCATATTGTACCAAATTTGAACTGGTGACACCCATTAAGCTCTTTTACAATACCCATGTTTTTTATTTATCAAAAAGTATCTATTTATCCAAATTACATCTATTCATCCGAATTGCACCAAATTTGAATTGACGATGCCCATTTAGCTCTTCTACAAAACCCATGTTTTTGAATTGATCAAAAACCCATTTTTTTTGGTTGATGCAAGATTGCCTATGGACCCAGATTCTCCTGAATCAAGTTCCTAGCTTTCTTAATGGCTATGCTTGGGTGATATCCTACTATCTATAGATATAGCCATACTACCCTATCTATAGATAACACTCCTTGACTAATGTCAAGCTAGAGCATTGATAAGCTTATCTTAATGTGGATCATAGGATTTATAAAGTTGATGATCACCATAGGAGTGGAACCACTACGTTATAGGAGCAATACATTCCTCCTACCTATGCCCTCGTAGAGCCCAACCCTAACCATTATGTGTTATCATATAGGTTAGCATCCATGTCTTACTTGGTTCTATAACCGGACTAAGTTATTTTAGAGCTAGATAAACAAGACCAACCATAAGGTTTACATGACTATAGCCTTGATCTATTACTTATGGATCTATCTTAATATTAGGAATGGATACCATTTTTCATAGAAAACCATCTTCTCGGTGGTACATAATATTGGGAAATGATTCATTCCTAGACATATTCCCTTTCTTTTGATCTAATGTAGTATGTAGATATCTATATACGTACCATTATTTAAATGCTACATAATTCAACCACTCCTTAATTACACAAGTAACTAACTAAAATATCTTGGAATCTCAAGGCTTGTAATGTTCTTCTTCCTAATAATATTCTTGGTAAAGAAATAAACATTAATTTCAACCTTGTTGACTCAGTTTCAACCAACATTCCTTATACAAACAAGAAATTTAGATAGGTTTGGCTAGAATGTTTAACCCTTTAGGTATTCACCAACAAAAGTCTCTTATTTAATAAGGATAACCCATTGTTTAATTTATCAATGGCAAGGAAAGGTCAAATACATTAAAAGGGAAGAATCATTAAGAGTAAAGCTACACTTTTAAGGATAGTCAATATGTCAATTTATCAAGTATTAATAGCCTAAGTCTTGATAATTCATATACAGTCCCATCAAGTACTAATTTAGTTGAATTTAAACAATTCCAAAATCTTATGAACACATATGAAATCATGTGTACAAGATGCACAAGCCACAAGCTAGAACTAGAGTACCACATGTGTTAGGATAATCGAGAAAAAAACCACACCCTTTATAATATTGTCAAGAAGATTAAAGAGACCCTTTTGTTGTGTTCATGCTCATACTACATGGCACTAAAACAAAGTAGAAACAAATATGAACTTATATAACTTTTATTATTGTTATTCACATTTGTAATGAATTCAAAATATACATGGTATCAAAATCTAAAAGACGTGTCTGCATATTTATAGGAGTGTGGCAAGATCTACTAGATCGAATGCTTGTACTAGTTCAATCCACAAGAGTTGAGTAATTGCATGCTCTTGTTGTAATTTATATTATAAAACATAGAATACAAAGCAAGAAAAGAAATAGACACAAATTTTGGATTAACCCACACAATTGCTTTTACCCATGAAAGAGATGTACATATATATAGGAGAGAGAGAGAGAGAGAAGAAACCATCGTGAAGAATAAGTGGAGAAGATTGGATAGTTTAGTCCCATGCAATAATTGGTGGTGAGTTAACTTCCTCAAGATTTGCATGCAGAGGCAACTGAAATTTCACTAAGGGACCTAAGTAGGCTTAACACCATGTGGAATTACCCATGTGTATGTAAACAATGCCTGAGTTAAAATATGAATTATCCATATGCATGTAAATAATACTTGAGATAATAAAATATATACACTAACACCCCCTTAAGCATAGCTTAGGTGGGCACAAATTAAAAATTTGGTCCTATCAACTAGGCCTAATGAGGTACCCAAGTACAATGCAATCTCTCATAAAGTGGAGAAAGGAACAAAATCTAGTAAAAAAAAACTTCCCCCAAAAATAGAGAAAAAAAAGTGAAATGAAGAGGACTAGAAATACCCCCAAATGTGATAGTCTTGAAATCTGTGCAAGATAGGGCCCATGTGTGCCTCCATAAAGAAGAGAAGGAAAGTCAACACAAAATGTCACATGGTGTTAGGGAATAGATTTTTTCACCAAACTCTCTATATGATTTACCTAAATAAATGATGACAAACATAATAATAGTTGAATGAATTGCAAATGGCCCTTGCAATTGTTCTCTATTTTTGAAAAGGGGTAGATTCCTTTGTAAAATAAATTCATATTTTCTTTATACACTTTAACCTGAAAGCAGGAAAAGGGTATTTTTTTTGACAATATGAAAATAAATAATGTTCCCAAATGCCCAATGGGCTAATAGGAAACCCAAAATGTATTTTTGATCACAATATAATCGCCAAATTTGACCCAAACGTAAGAATGGAAAGATTTAGTAAATAAATGGTAAATTATTCAAATTCCCGCTTCAGCATTAGATTCAAATGTAAGAATGAAGACACATCGATGGCAATGATATACTTAAAGAAGGTAAGTTATCAATACTCTACACAAACATATAAACTTTCCCGTACTCAGATCACCATACATTCAACATAATAAGAATAAAATGGTGGTACACAAAGATGATTTACCCAATCTCCACCACTTCTCTATATTAATAAATAATATGGAGCATAATACTCTATTTCTTCAAAAATATCACATGATATGTGTAAAAGTATCCTCTTTTCCTCCAAAAATTATGAATCCCATGTACTAAATGATCTATTCATGAATGTAATTTCTCCAAAAGACTTGACTCTATTTTACTCATTCATTTTATAGTAAAAGAGTTGGGAACTAACTTTCCTATGTAAGTTTGTTTTTACAACCAACAATTAAACACAATAAAGTCTTTTAATGAACAAATAAACATCATCATGATAATAAGAGAGATTACAACATATGTCTCAAGAAAGCATAAAAAGCTTAAAGAAATATCAAGAAGTGACTTCTTTGTCTTCACCTTCTCCTACATCATGTCCTGCATGTTCATCCTGGGGTACCTATTCACCAATGCCATTCTTATATGTTTGATCTCCAGACCTCTGTGATGCATCTAATTTGGCGTTAAAGACCATGAACTTGTTCAAGAAATTGGGATAATGGCTTTGGTATTCAAAATGTTGGCGATAATCAACCTCATTCTACACATTTGAAGGGTATTTCTAGCATCCTCATACCTCTTATGCATTTCCACTATATCTTTCTTAAAGTTTAGGAGGTATGCAACCAAATTATTTAGTTTCTCAATACGATTGCAAGTCGAATCATCTTTGGTCCTCAATTATTCCACCAACATATCTTTAAAAGCCTACTTGACAATGGAAGCATCTAACAAATTGGTCTTAGCCTCATCAGTAATATCAACTCCCAAAGAAATGCAAGAGCTCCTAAGATCTAATAAGTAAGATTTATTATTTTTAGCCACATTTTTCAAGTTTGTGAAGCATTGTTTTACCATTGTCAATTTATAATCAACTAAATTTAGCCATTTAATAGAATCATTTTCTTCTGGCTTGCCTATGATATATCATGAAAACTAGATTTAGGGTTTGAGAAGAAGACATATAGAAAACTACTTTTAGATGTCATTTTGGGCATTATGAGTTCCCAGTTATACCCTTCAAGTTAACAAATGTCCCAACAAATTATCAATCTTGCATGAACCAAGTCTTCAACCAGTAGATTAGGAAGTTTGTTTTGGTATTTTTCAATGATAGATTAATCTACAATAAGACTTGGGAAGAGGATATGAGGCACTTGGATGAGGTTTTTAGAATTCTTAAGGCCTAGTCTTTATTTGCAAAAGAATCCAAGTGTGAGTTCTCCTAGAAAAAAGTAATGTATCTTGGTCATGTAATCATCTCTAAGAGTGTTAGAGCTGACCAAGAGAAAATCAAGACAATATTGGATTGGTCCCCACTGAAGACTCTCAATCATTTGAAGGGTTTCTTTAGACTCTGTAGCTTCTATAGAATATTTTTGAAGGGATTTTCATAGTTGGTTACCCCACTTACTGATCTTAGCAGAAAGGGGCATTTCCATGGTCTCCAACAATGCAACAATATTTTGATTAATTCAAGTAAGTCATGAGTACTTGCCATGTTTTGGCCATAACACATTTTTCTAAGCCCTCCTAGCTTGAGTGTGATGCATTTGGAGAAGGAATTGGTGCAGTGTTAATGTAGAGCAAGCATCCAATTACCTTTAAAAGTAGAAAGTTGAGAGTGGGGAAAAAAGCTAGTCCATCTATAACAAGGAGATGCTAGCAATTATGCATGCATTGGCCAAGTTCAAGAAATACCTGGTTTGAGGGCACATAGCAAGAGGGCACAAAAATTTAAACTTATTTGCCTTTCTTATTTATTTGAGGGAACCTAGCAAGAGGATGTAGTTTACATCAACATTTTGATTGAAAAAATTAGATTTATGGGAGAATTATTGTTGTTAGGGTTTGACACTTCATTTTCAAGCCTATATTTTTACTGCAAATTAATCATATTTACATCTTCAATATATATAGTGGATTTGGTGTACTTTCAACTAGTTTCAAGCATCATCATTCATCCATAGTGACCATTCTTCAGTGGGTTGCCTTCTTTATTGAAAAGTATGTTTTCTACTACCCATTTAGAATAAATCTTTACTGCAACAGTGTTAGTAGTTTGGGATGATATTGTAATCTCATTTTACTGTAGCTAATTTTAAGTTGAAATATATTTCTCTAGTTAAAATCAAATATCTCCTATAACTTTGAAAGGTAGTACAACCAATGGCTTTGTTTTTGCTACATATCATATTGTAATAACTATATGGTTTACCACCAATTCTATATCATTCATGTGTTTCTACACTCTCCACTAAAGAAGTGTAGGTTTGGTAGGATATTCTACCTTGTGTGCTCATTTCAATATTTGTATCAAGTTCTTCCACCTTTTGTAGATTTGGTCAGCTCTTCCACCTTGTGTGATTAAATTTTAGTTTTTTGCATCAACCACACTATGCTGAAGAAGTGTAGATTTGAACGATTTTTTTGCCTTGTGTGCTTTGGTTGGTTACGTTTACTTCATCCTTACTACATTTATCTTAGATATTTATGAGTTGTTCTAGACACTGTGATGCAGAGGAAAACCAGTTGAACATATAGGACAGGTTGAAGACTCCTTGAAATCCCACAAAATAGCCACTTGAGAGTCTATCGGCAAGACCTTTGAATTGTCTCACTGAAACATACAATTTCTTGCCTATTGGCAAGAGAGTCCACCGTCGGGTAAGCTCAAAACTCTTTCACCGACCTCTTTCATCGGCGACACTCCATAATGATCTCCCCGATCGGTGAGAACATAAACTATCGGTTACCACTCAAAACTTTATGCCGATATACCTTCTTACTCCGATGGCCTCAAAGGCTCCTTCAAACTGCACTGTCGGCGAGACTAATACCGTCGATGTAACCTTGGTCCTTTCTCCCGATCTCCATTGTCATACCGATATACTCTCGTCGGTGACATTCTTCAAACCTCACCCCATCGGTGAGAGTTCCTTCCGTCGGTCCAAAATGACTTTCCTATGCCGATGGCATTACTCATACCGACGGGCTACATACCAACTTCACCATCGGCAGGACTTGCTTCGTCGGCCACACTTGTTTCTTGTTCTCCGATGGGCTATCTTAAGCCGATGACTTCACACATTCATTCCTTGACCTTCTACAGCCAGACTCTCACACTAATGCAGGACATACATAACGTATTCACCATAAGTACAAAATGCTTGATCCCTCCTCTATCACAACCAGATATCGAAATGCAGGAAATCCACAAAATGACCTCACATGAAATTGTGATATTCACACACTGTTTGCCATATCCACTTGCTGTATACACCCAAAACCTCCTATACAATATCGTAACTGAACAACACAGAAAAGCTAACAATTCAACCAACACAGGAAAAACTACTAATCCAGCACTGAATTGGAAATAACTAACAACCGGGGGTCATTCCACTGATTACAGAGAAATTCTCCAGTGGAATGGCCCCAAACGAGATTCACTGTGATTGCACCAGAACACATAATTCCTTCTATTCCTTCTAATTCAGAATGTACATACAGTTTCTTTTCACTATATCTCTCACTGCTATCTAACCAACACAAACTGCCTATTTAAAGACACTTAACAGGACAGTTACAATATGTGGTGGAATGTGAATCAACCACCGACCACCGTTTACAAAACAAACAGTTCGATTACATGCTTTTGACCCTTTTTGACACGTACACTTGTTTCATATGGCTCGAAGGCCTTTACAACTGATCATTCTTGAAATGGGAGGAACTTTTAGATTTTACAAGGGTACTCCTGCACCATACTCCCGAACTTGAAAAATTTCCATGTCCCATGGAAATGCTCAGTGAAAAGCCTGCAATATCATTTTGGCTTTCTTGATGTCTCAATGCTAACTGGATGCCTCTGCTGCTTCCTCTTCATCCTCAACTGTGCCTTCTATCAATGGCTGCCTCCGAAATGTAACAACTAAAATCCACTCCTTCATGCTACCTCTGTCCCTCACCTGGGAGTCCTTTCTCGCCTCCCTCCCCAGACTTTTGGTGACACCAACAGGACCTCCTTTTCAGGCCCTTGAACCATCTCCTATGGCTCCATGGCAGATCTTTCATCTGCCCACTGTAGCGCGTGAATCTGCACCTGCAACCAGAAGTCAGCAAAACTCCTTTCTAGCACTCTTTCTTTCAGCTTCTTGCTTCTCTCTTCTTCTTCATTCTTCTTCTGCCTATTCAGTGACAGAATACCCATAACTTTTTCTGCCTATTCAGTGACAGAATACCAATACACAAATAGCCCAGTTCTTTTGCTGAGCTCGAATACCAATCTGATGCAGAGGAAAAACCAGATAACATACAAACAGGTGGAAGATCCCTTGCAAAAGCCCACAAAATAGCCATTATAGTGTGTATCGGCCAGATGAGGTAGAAGTCACACCGATGATATCTATATTCTTGCCTATCGGCAAGACTATACACCGTCGGTCAAACGAAAGAGTCCTTCGCCGATACATATCTCTCAGCGATGAGTGGCTTCGATTATGTGCCTATCGGCATGATACTATTCTATCGGCAAGCTCCTTCAATCTTCTGCCAATGCTATCGGTCACACCGATGAGCGTCTAACTCCTGCTTCCCATCGGCAACACTTCTCTCCACTCTCCCCGACACCACATCTCCATTGCCCAGACATAACCTTTTGGCAAAGATGTTATCTCTTCCACCGATGTCGTTGGTCATGCCGATATACTCTCATCGGTGACATTATTCAAACCTCACCCCGATCGGTGGAGAGTTCCTTCCGTCGGTCCAAAATGACTTTCCTATGCCGATGGCATTACTCATACCGACGGGTTACATACCAACTTCGCCATCGGTAGGACTTGCTTCGTCGGCACACTTGTTTCTTGTTCTCCGATGGGCTATCTTAAGCCGATGACTTCGCACATTCATTCCTTGACCTTCTACAGCCAGACTCTCACACTAATGCAGGACATACATAATGTATTCACCATAAGTACAAAAATGCTTGATCCCTCCTCTATCACAACCAGATATCGAAATGCAGGAAATCCACAAAATGACCTCACATGAAATTGTGATATTCACACACTGTTTGCCATATCCACTTGCAATATACACCCAAAAGCTCCTATACAACAATTCGTAACCGAACAACACAGAAAAGCTAACAATTCAACCAACACAGGAAAAACTACTAATCCAGCACTGAATTGGAAATAACTAACAACCGGGGGTCATTCCACTGATTTTGGAGAAATTCTCCAGTGGAATAGCCCCAAATGAGATTCACTGTGATTGCACCAGACACACAATTCCTTCTATTCCTTCTAATTCAGAATGTACATACAGTTTCTTTTCACTATATCTCTCACTGCTGTCTAACCAACACAAACTGCCTATTTAAAGACACTTAACAGGATAGTTACAATACGTGGTGGAATGTGAATCAACCACCGACCACCATTTACAAAACAAACGTTCGTTACATGCTTTTGACCCTTTTTGACACGTACACTTGTTTCATATGGCTCGAAGGCCTTTACAACCAATCATTCTTGAAATGGGATGAACTTTTAGATTTTACGAGGGTGCTCCTGCACCACACTGTATGCTCTCACCTTGCCCATTCTAGGAACTAGGTGATCAGAAAGTGATAAGGACATTGCATTGTAACATTTCTTTAGCTGTGAAAAATAAAAATATTTCGGGTGGTCATTACAATGCATGTTAACTGCAAAAATAGCTCATCTTGAAAGGAACTATGAAAAATACTCACATAACTTGAGACATTTTATTCATTATCTTTCACATGTCGAACTTGAATGTCAAATTTGTAGAATTCTTTTATCAATATATTCTTTCATGAACATCTCCCTTTGGTGCATGCTTTTTTATCTTCTTTAAAAAAATTTTGGATGATAAAATTAATTGTGCCAACATTAGTAGGAATCAAGAGACACCTCCTCTCTTAAAAGGAGATTGATAGATCTCCCCAAGGTTTATGATTACCAAGTCTTGGATATACTAGGATAATGCAAAGACTTTTATAGTGTTACTTCTTAAGTGGCCTATTAGTATGCTCACATAAAATAAGAAATTAGTTATATATATATATATATATATATATATATATATATATATATATATAAAGAAGAAATCAATAATTTAATATTTCTAGTTTTTACAACAAGAACAATAGAAAAGAATCTAATCTACTCCTAATCTAACCTACTCTGACTAGTAGTTAAAAATACAAAGATAGGTGAGAGAGAGAGAGAGAGAGAGAGAGAGAGAGAGAGAGAGAGAGAGAGAGAGAGAGGAGAGAGAGAGAGAGAGAGAGAGAGAGAGAGAGAGAGAGAGAGAGAGAGAGAGAGAGAGAGAGAGAGAGAGAGAGAGAGAGAGAGAGAGAGAGAGAGAGAGAGAGAGAGAGAGAGAGAGAGAGAGAGAGAGAGAGAGAGAGAGAGAGAGAGAGAGAGAGAGAGAGAGATTTCTCCTCAAGATATGTTCCAATATCTTTACAAAACTACCTAAGAGCTTAGAAACCACCCTAGGGATAGCCAATTGAGCACAACCCAAACATAAGGATGATGTGATTGCCAAGGCATAAAGGATCAAGAGGATTAAAATTTTTGATATGTAGATCTAATAGTGATGCATGAGATTCATGCCAAACGTAAGATAAGACTTGAAGTGCAGTAAAGTTTGCTCACAAGAAAATAAATTATTCATCTACAATGATCTACACTCACAAATTCATAGTCTTACTTTTGAGAAAACTAGAGAAATAATTTAAATAACTAATATACTTATTAAACTTAAGAATAACAAAATATTTATAGTGTTTTCATTTTTTTATCTCTAATTCTTCCAACCTAGGTCTCTTTCACAAATGACAAACAACTCTTCTCTTATAAAATTTTGTAGGACTCAAGGTACAACAGATTTCATGCATCTTGGTATGTGATAGTCATAGATGTCTCTAAGTTATGAAGGATAAAATCTGGCACTATCATGTTCTAAAGAAATCAAATATAGCCCCCACATGCAATTGAGTTAGCTCAAATGATATGACTTGATAACCAAGGGAAAATTAGAGATCATTGATCTTGTAACTGTAACAATAAGAATCTTCCCACATTAAATTTATTCATCAAGCACCTCTAAGAAGAGATTCATTATCTATATGTAGAAAGATAGTTTTTTGGAATTCTATACATTGTTAAGAAGAGGCCCAATCCTAATAGTGTAATGTGTAATGTTTTTCTTAAGTTTTTTAGTCAAGACAACTAGATATGATCTTCATTTATTTCTTAACTACCTCCTCATAGTTAGCAATGAGCTTCTAGATTGTTTCATGTTAGTAAATAATGATATCATTTCTGCCAAGTATAAACATCCAATATGGCATCATATTATATGAGTAAACTAAGCATCACATCTAACATGAATCATCAACCATGAATATAAAGATGTAATAACCAATAGAAATCTAAAATACTATCCAAGTATAATAGCATATCTATGTAATATATAGCAAAAGCAGTGGAACAATAACATTGTAAGGTCCAACATATAAAGTCATAACATATGCATCCATGAATATGTGTAAGGACCCGACTCCTTATTAAAAAAATACTAAACTTTGAAGTAGAAAATATCAAGGAATTTAAAAATTTTGGACTAACAGATTCTGGAAATGCAAATTCATGAAATTTTACTATTAATTCTAAGAATTGCTCCATAAATTATGTTATTGTGGTTAGACAACTAGAGCTTAGTTTTATAACGCCATCAAGTCCTGAAAGGATCACCAATCATGATCTAGTGAAGAGAGATAGTACATTTAACAAGATAACATATAAGAATAACTGAGTGACACATACCTTAAGTTCTTTGCTATACCCTACATCCATTTCTAACAACTTGCTTTTTCTCCAATGTCTAACCTATCCTTATCATTTGCACAAAACTAACTAGATAATCTCATGTTAACATGACTCAGAAATCACTACACAGAAAGTCAAGATTAGGATGTTAATTATAGAAGAGTACCTTATATCTAGGGGACCTAAGTACTGGGGGCATCCTTCACTATCCAGACTGCCTACATACCATGTATCCACGGGATCAAGGCCCCCTCCGAATGTGACTAACACTGGGGTATGTGAATATGTAGTTTTGTCTTACACTATGTTTGATGCAACTGTGAGCAGGTATCTAGCCCTTTCTAGGGTTATTCCCTGCCCTAAATAGTTCTTCATCGGCTGCCACCCACTCAGGTGAAATAGGGACCAAAATTAATCTACTACTATAAACACCTAAAGGGATGTTTTGTCAATTAGTTCTAGTATGGAGGAATCCCTATCAGGTGCCTGCTCATGAAATCTAGTTTTACTTCCTCAAACCAAATTAAGTAATTTCATGACAAAGTCTATTCTCGATTCCCTAATGCTTGTTGATCACCAAGATCCGCAAAGGCGAGGTGAGAGCATATGACAAAATAGGGTTTCTAGATCAAACTAGTTGCCCTATCTAACACTTTCCAAGTCATCTCCGATTTAGATTCATGTTATCAATAAGCCCTATTTCTGTTGATAGTTTGAAGAGTTTTCTAGATGAGCATTTTAGCCTCAATACTTAAAAATTTACATGGTAATCATCATACAACTACTTCAATAGACTCAAGTCCTTTAGTTAACTTTTTAATGAGATATCCGAGGAGGTTTTCCGTTCCTATAGGTTTAGCTTCAACATGTCCCTTATTACTCCCTGATGATTTAGAGGGATGGTGCCCAGATGTTGTTGTTGCAGCTATGTTAGGCGTGAGGTACTTAGTTCAACGCAATGACATTACCCCATAAACGTGACACAGAGGTACCGTAAAAACCAAACACTATGATTTGTTTGAGTTTTGCATGTTGATTTAAGAGTTTACCTAACTAAATTTAAAGAGAGAACTTGCATAATAACAAATAAAGAAATTGATAAAGGGGAGATACTTCACTGAATCATAATGGAAGTTAAGTATGGTAAATTATATGCTTGATCAATTTGCTTATACAAAATGAATAGGACTAGAAATGATACTTAATCAATGTCATCAATTCATAATTGTACGTAACATAACTAGAAAAGATATTCTATCAATAATACATGTAAAGATTTAGTCTTAAGAAAACAAGGGAATCTTATTTTATCATACAAATAAAGAATTGATTAAATTTCTTTCATGATCATTACTAACGTACTTTTAATTGAACCAATGAGGACTTAATAAAAGTTGTAAAATAAGACAGATATCCCAATAAGTGGTTTACTTGAAACTCCCTAAATGGGTTTATGCTTTAATAAAAATAGTTTATACTGCTAGAATGATCAACCCTAACCATATTTATAATCAGTGAACTCATAATAATACTTTTCTTAACAAGTAATCAATTCAAAAAGCATAATACTTGAAAAAAACTTAAACAATAAAGTACATAATGATCTAGTCTAGTAGAATACTAGGAATTATTGATAATTAAATTGTTGAACATAAACATTATTCAATAGTATAGTACAAGGATCAATTCCTTGCAAAATCATTCGACTTACTTATATTTGAAAATGGATAAGAATTTGCGATGTTTGAATCTCAATAAGTTTCTCAACTAAAACTTTTCTAAATGTTAACACTATTAATCAAACAAGCTTTACTTCTTTCCATAAGTCATATTGGATGAGTCTTTGAAGTTGTTCTAAATCACTATGTTTTCAATTTGTACCCATAAGGTTTGACAATTACTTATACATTCATGATTTATTTCTAATTATGATTCTTACTTGAATCTTATAACAAGGTTAATTGTGATATAACATCATTTACTATGTTAATTGAAAACTATAAGGAAACTATAGCTTAACATATTTATACACAATGTCATATACTTGTAATTACTTTATCAACGTATTTAGATTATTTACCATTCACACTTTGTTATTAAATAGCTAATAAATACATACTATATAATATCATTCAAGAGGATGATATAGAAGGTAGAACAAGACCCTAGTCACACTACTATCTAGGAAGAACTTAAGTACAAACTTGAGGAAATTATGAATAAAAAATTGGCAAAATAAGGTATTTTAGGTTAAAGATTCCTAAACAAGGAGATCACTCATAAAGGGGAAATTCCAAGAGAATATATCTCTATCATACACTAAGGATGGTGGCCTATTAATAATAAACCAAGATGTTGGAATTATATTCAATTGAAGTGAGAAATGTGTTATTGGTTCTAAGGATATAGAGGTGGATACTATTGCAACACCCAAGAATGAGAATTTCAAAGAAGACATACTCTCATTAGCCCCTTTATTGGTGCAAGAAAGAGAACATAAAAAGTGAATGACATGATTCCAAAAAAATGTCTTATTATATTTCAATATAGTAAATAAAATAGCAAATCCCTTAGATGAATATTCATCACAAATTGATGTAAAAGTAAAGTAGGAGATATTTGTGCCAAAACAAAAAGGTGGTGTTATTGAAAAACCTAAAATCAAAATATAATAAGATACTATCACCATGGAGGAAAACTTTAGTGTTGACAAATGACCAGTGAAGAAGAAAGTATGAAGTCCCATGTGCATGGGGAAGTCCTTAGGAGTCAAGTTGTGTAAGGTTATTTACATGTACAATGTCACAAGAGAAAATGTTGTGAGATATAAACCCCTTCCATCATTTTAAACAAGGACAATGTTCTGGTAGCCATCTATGCAAAACAGAAATAATAGACAGTGCACATGAACTTTTTGATAGAATGCCACAAAGAGATGTCATCTCGTGGAATGCAATGATTGTAGGATTTCACAAAATGGATTTGTTGAAAGGGCTTTATAAACTTTCAAGCAAATGCAATTGGTAGGTGTAACGCAAAATTCCACAACCTTTAACAACAACCTCCTTGCCTGTGCCAAAATGGGATTTTTGGCATTGGGTATGGACATCCCTCAAGCATAATGAAAGGGGAATTTTTATCAAATGTTATAGTTGGAAACACACTGGTAGACATGCATGCAAAATGTGGAAGCATAGACAAGGCACGTGAACTATTTTGACAAAATGCCTCAAATAAATGTAATCTAACAGAATATAATGATTGCAAGATTTCACAACATGAATTTATTGAAAAAGGTGGTAGAAACTATCAAGCAAATGCAATTGGGAGGCGTAAAGCCAAATTTTAGAACCTTTGCCAGCATCCTCCCTGCATTGAACATGGTATGGACATCCACCAAAGTAGGACAGAAAGGGGGATTTTTGTTAGATATTATAGTTGGAAATACTCTGGTAGACATATATTCAAAATGTCCAATAATAGACAAGGCACATGAACTGTTTGACAAAATGGCTCAAAGAAATGGAGACTAATAGAATGCAATATAAGACTTCTTCACAAAGCTACAGGCCATTAGATTATAGTTGAAACAATGTGGGATTGAAAAAAAAGACACACAATTGATCTTAAGTATTCTTTCTAAGCTCAGTCCTAACTACTCAGTGTTTGTTTCTATATTTTATGCCACTAAAAGTGCTCTTGGGACTACCTACAAAATGCCTTCTTTAGATAAATTTGCTTCTAAACTCACTAAAGAACAAGATAAATTAGTTCACATGGGCATTATTAAGCCTTCTAAGTCTCATGCCTTGGCAGCAAATTAGGGCACTAATGATTAGAAAGGCAATGGAACGCAAAATAAGAAACAAAAGGATCAAGGAGAGAAGAAACAAGGTCCAAAACAAGTTTCATCTAATGCAACTCCTGAGTCTTCCTCTAAAGACAACAAGTCTAAAAAGGAGAAGACAAAGTGTGCCTTTTGCAAAAAATCTAGTCATAATGAGCATAAGTGTTTGAAAAAGCAAATAGCTCATCTTACTCATCTTCTTGAGAAGAATAATATCAAAGTACCAGATTCAGCTAATGAAGATTCTTCAGAATCTTTAAAGGACATGAAAAATGGTAAGGGGAAGGGCAAGGCCCTTGTTGTAGTTGCTACACCACCAGATAGTTGGGTAATTGACTCGAGTGCTCCTCACCACATGGCCAATACAAAGGAAAGTTTCTCATCCTTGGAGTCATGTTCTATGCTTGATATTCTTATGGGTAATGATACACCATAAGAAGTTCTTGGGAGAGCGTCTTTTGATGTTGGTGATGGGACATTCCATGATGTTCTTTGTGTACCTTCTTTCTCTTCTAATCTCCTATCTACCTACCAGATCACCCATACAGGTTCCAGCAAGAGAGTTGAATTCACACCTAACTCAGTGGTTATCAGTGATCTACACAGTGGGTCTACAGTTACTGTAGGAAAAGTTGATAACCGTTCACAACTCTATCACTTTTCTCATTTTGTTCCTGATTCTCCTTCACTGGCATTGCTCACTCACTTAGATGAGGTGAGCCATTTGTGGCATTAGTGGTTTGGCCCCTTGAACTATCTCTACTTGCAGTAGCTCAGTCAACATGACATGGTTACAGGGTTGCCTTCTATTCAATTCTCTGATGGAGTTTGTCAAGGATGTATTCTTGGCAAGCATCTTGAAGAAAATTTTGATAAAGGTAAAGCATGGAGTGCCATATAGCTCTTGGAGTTAGTACACAGTGATTTGGCTGGACCATTTCAGCATCCTTCATTCAGCAGAGCTAGATATGTATTGACCTTCATTGATGATCTTTCTCGATACACCTTTGTATATTTTCTCAAACAAAAGTCTGAAGTCTTTAAGTCTTTTCAGGACTTTAAAGCTTTTGCAGAGAAACAATCTAGGAAGGTTGTCAACATTCTGTGCATACTTAATGGCAGGGAATATGTCAACCAGAGGTTTGAGTAGTTTTGTGCCTCAGAGGGCATTGATCTTCAACAAACAATTCCCTATAGTCCACAACAAAATGGAGTTGCAGAACGAAAGAACCAATCATTGAAGGAAATGGCCAATTGTATGATTCACTCCAAATCATTGGCACCTCAGTATTGGGTAGAGGCTATCAATTGTGCATGTTATATCCAGAACTAGGTTCCTCACTGAGTTGTGAAGGGGGTAACTCCTTTTCAAGCTTGGACTAGTTAGAAACCCACAGTCAAGCACTTCTGAGTGTTTGGGTCTCCTGCATGGGCCCACATTCTAGTAGAGAAATGTAAGGCTATGGATCCACAGAGCAGGCCTTGCATATTTGTTAGCTATCTAGATGGTGTCAAAGGCTATAGGTTGTTCCACCCTACCACACATGAGCTCTTCATTGAGAGGAGTGTTCATTTTGAGGAGGATACTTCTTCTACCACTTCTCCATCATTCATTCCCATGGAGACACTATGACTTCATGATGATAGTTCTTCTGAGGATCTTAATCCTCCTAAGGAGTCTTCTTCCTCCACTTCAGATGGCAATGATGAGGATTCATCTTCCTCCTCTCTTAGTCATCATTTAGAGGATGTTGATTCACCTCCAGATTCTCCTGATTCTCTTGCCACTGGGCCTCTTTAGGCTCGTCAGACTTTGGAGTCAGTAGGTGATTGGGTTGGTGATCCTTCAGATGCAAGAAGAACAAGGTCACAGTTTGAGCAATCTCCTCATCTCTTCTTTGCTTTAGCTTCTAATCCATAGTCCTTTAGGGAAGCTTCTGGTGTCCCCGAGTGGGATGCTGCTATGTAGGAAGAGTTCAATTCCTTGGAAAGGAAGCATACTTGGGATTTAGTCCCACTTCCTAAGGGAAGAAAATGTGTTTGATGCAAGTGGGTCTATCGAACAAAATTTGCTGTAGATGGGTCAGTCGATAAACATAAGGCTTGCTTGGTCATAAAAGGATTCTCCCAAGTTCCTGGGATTAACTATTCTGAGACTTTTTTACCAGTTGCCAAAATGAATACAATCTGACTTGTCCTAGCCACTGCTACAGCCCATCACTGGGAAGTTCATCAGATGGATGTGAAGAGTGCTTTTCTTCATGGTGACCTTCAGGAGGAAATATATATGGAGCAACCACAGGTTCGTCCAAGATCCTTCACTTGTCTGCCAACTTCAGAAGTCTCTCTATAGCCTTAAGTAGGCCCCTCAAGCCTAGTATGCCAAGATGGACTCCTTTCTTCTATCAGTTGGGTTCACTCAGTTCCATTTTGATCTGAACGTCTACATTTTACAGTAGGATGGTACTCTCACTTTCCTTGTTCTCTATGTTGATGACTTGTTGACTACAGGGAGTTCTTCATCCACCATCAAGGTAGTGAAAACTACCCTTCATGGTCAGTTTCTGATGTCTAACTTGGGTCTTCTTCACTACTTCTTAGGCATTGAGATTACACAGTCTTCAACTGATATCTTTCTTTCTCATCCCAAGTATGCTCTTGATATGCTCTCCAGATTTTGCATGGTTGACTATATGCTTGCGCCGCCTCCATTTCTATCAGGGGTCAAACTTGAGGCTTCTTGTTCTTCACCTTTGGTAGATGCTACCTTGTATCACCAATTGGTTGGGAGTCTCATATACTTGACTCACACAAGGCCAGATATTTCATATGTCGTGGGCTTGGTCTCCAGGTTCATGCAAGAGCCACATGAGCTACATTGGAAAGTAGCTAAGTAGATTCTTCACTATGTATAGGGCACTCACAGTTATGGGATTTATTATGTAGCGGGTGTGGATATTGACTTGGTGGCATACACAGATTCAGATTGGGTAGATGATTCTCAGGATCGCAAGTCTACTTGAGGGTATTGCTTCTCTCTTGGTTCTGGTCTGATTTCTTGGTTGAGCAAGAAGCAGTCTGCTATTTCTCTTTCATCTACAGAGGCTAAGTATCGAGGAGTAGTTAATGCTACTACTAAGGCCATTTGGCTTCAACACATTCTCACTAAGTTTGGCATTTCCTTCAGGAAGCCTACAATCATCTTTTGTGACAACCAGAGTGCTATTCAGATTTCTCACAATCTGGTCCATCATCAGCAGACCAAACACATTGAGATTCACATGCACTACGTTTGAGAGTTGATTCATGAGTAGGTTCTTGATCTTTAGTACTATTCTACATCAGATCGGATAGCTGACATCTTCACCAAGCCCTTCACTGAGAAAAATTTCATTCATTTGCAAGCTTTGCTTGGGGTGCGGCAAGTGTCCTCTATTGAGGGGACTTCTTAGCTCCTTCTTTCCTTCTCTCTCTATTCTGGGGGGCATACTCTCCTTTGTGGGGGGACCTACTTCTCTTTTTTTGGGGGGGGGAATTCATTGTACATGGGTACCTCATCAGGCTTGATTTACCAGGACCCATCTTTTCACCCACCTATAAGGAGGTGTGTTAGTGTAGGTTTTTTATTCCCTTTTATAAGGTTTTTCCTACACATTTATTTAATTAGGTTAATAAAGCATGTTTTATTAGGTGAGAGGATTATGAGGTGTCACCTTCCTACATGTGATCATCCATTAGCTATCTTGGGAAGATACTTTGCTATCTTTAGTCTGATAGATGGTTGCTCCTCATTGGTCAGCATTGCCACCTCCTCCCTCTCCCTAGTCTATATAACCATGCTACCTAGATTGTATTTTCATTCGATATTGGAGATAGTAATCTGATGCTATTTTGCCTTTCGAGCATTTCATATCAATCTCTTGGTATCATTATGCTATTTTAATTACTTTTGCATTTATAGTTTATGTTTCTAACTCTTTCAATTGATTCTAGGTTATAATCTATTTTATGGATTCTAACAAATTAAATAATTCCAATTATTTAATTAAATCAATTTATTCCTCCATGTCAATTAAATAATTCTAATTATTTAATTAAATCAATTTATTCCTCCATGTTAATTGAATAATTCTAATTATTTAATTAAATCAATTTTCCTCCACATATTAATTAAATAAATTTAAATAATTTATTTAATTAAAGATAATATTCTATTTCTTTAAAATAAATAAAACTCAATATTTTATTTATTTATCCATGTGCATGAAATTAAATAATTAATTTATTTAATTTCCTATTATTCCCTCTCATCCATAATTCACTCTCAATCAATTTAGATAACTAATCAATCAAATTAGTTAACTAAATCAATCAAATCAATTAACAGGCTTGTCAATCTAGTTAACTAATCAATCAATTTAGTTGACTAGTCAATCAACTCAGTTAACTACTCAATCAATTGAGTTCACTAAGAAATCAATTCAATCAACTCCTTAATTAGATCTATTAACTCCCTTGATGCATGAGAGGACAAGGACACTTGTCACTCTCTCATTTGCGCACATCCTCTCAACCATTCTTAGCCATTGATCTCTCAGATCATTCACAACCGTTGATCTTCACTATTGGAAATCTATAAATTGAACATCCTTATTCATTTATGATCCTCTCTGATCTTCATATAATATTACACTATAGAAATCATTCTAGTTCCAATCAATCTCATCTCAAAGTTATGCTATTTAATTGAGCAATCCACATAATCAAAGAGCAAAGAACAATCAATTGAGTTTGGGTGCAACTTCAATTCGTTCGATCAGTGTAGGCAATTTTGTTTATGCAAAGGGAGGTAAATTGTGTTTGATTTGATTATCTTTCATTTATGTTTGCATTGCATTTTTCACCTATCACATTATGTATGAGAATAAATACTAAATAAATAATGTACTCACCCTCACATGGGCATCCCATTTGCCCACTGCATGATGTTTGGAGATCATTCATTATTTTTGTCTACATAATTAAATATAATTAATCAATACTTAGGATTTGCAAGGCAAATGTCACACGTAATCCTAAAATTCTCCCACTTAACATTGTTATTGTAAAGATTTAATAGGAAAATAAGATCAATGGAATAGGTGCTAGAAGATGCAAGGCCCATAGTCTCTCTACACCAATAGAACTAGTTTGTGTTCACTAGGTTATTGAGAGAATCTACAACTTTATCCAAAGTGTTAAACTTTTGCATCATGGCTCTATTATCCTCAACCATCTCAAGGATAAAGTGATACTCAACACTAATATGCTTTTTATAAGAAATATAAATAGGATTTTTTCCAAATAGATAACACTCTAACATCTTATCTAACATGTCTAGACTCAAAGCCAATAACTAAACATAATCTATATAACAACATGGCCTCCTTATAAGTGTGTTTCATAACCACATACATTGCTTCTATAGCAGACAACACAATTACATGGTTTGCCACTTACTCATTCAACTAATAGATCCTCCAAATAGAGTAATCACATAACCACTTGTGGACCTCCTACTATCTAAATCACTAGCTAGATCCTCAATTCGAGTCAACAAAGCACTATATATCAAGCAACTTGATGACATCCAATCCCATGGTTGTCATGCCCAAAATTTAGACACAAAAATGCAAACTGAACCACAATTTTTTTTATTTTTTATTTTTTATTACAAAGAAACAGTAACACTTTACTAGATATCAAGACACACGAACATGCATTATCACCTCATGTGTTGTAATTTATTTTTTATTTTTTATTAATTATTTTTTTTACAAAGAAATAGTGACACTTTACTAGATATCAAGACACACGAACATTCATTATCACCTCATGTCTTGTCACAACAAGTTCAGTTGCATAGAGGGACTCAAAACTAAAACATGAAGAGCAAGCCAAGGGAAAAATCATATGATCAAGGATCACACTTAGATACCTAATAAGAAATGTCAATAACTCTCCTAGATCTGAATCTTAGCAATAAAGACCAATGCCAACACCTAGGTGAGGTGAATTAGGGAACATAGCTAGTGGAAGGGAGTATTTATTGACTAAATTAAATTATATTAAAATAAGGGTAGCATTAACCTTTTATATATATAGTATGTCACATGACTCTCATAACTACATTTACATAAGGAAACTTTAATTACATGCATTACAAGCGTGGAATTTGATGGTCTATTTGACCGTTTTTGCCATTTTAGACCGTATTTTACAACTTTAAAATTTATTAGACCATATAACTTGACTTGCTAAATTTTTACATAACCGTATATATGACAATCTAAATTATTTATAAACTGTAAAATTTTATTATAGGATAATATAATATAATATTCTTATTTCTAATATATATTATTTTATAATAATTTGTTATAAAAATATAAATGATGTTTTCTTTTACAATCTTGAACATTTTTTAAAATTGATATACAAATATATATTAATTTAGAATATTTTCAAAGATAATTTTAAATAATATTTTAGAATGTTTATCTTCAATAAATTTTAAAAATCAATTTAGAAACAAATCTTTGCTTTGTCTATACTTTCATTTATTGTTTTTTATTTTGATTCTACTTCCTACATTGTCATTTAATTCAATCTTTGCTTTGTCTATACTTTTATTTATTGTTTTTTATTTTGATGCTACTTCCTCCATTATCATTTAATTCATCAAGGTCACTGTGACCAAAGGAAGAGGTTTTTTTGTAGTTTTGTTTGTGACTCTGCTGTTGATTGCTACTCTTTTTCATAGTCTTTAGACTATTTTTTTTGTAACCTGCAATCTTTCAATATAAAAAATCACTCAACATTTTTTTGACAAGTTATAGATTTCTTAAAATGTCAATTGAAAGGTAGTTAAATGACCAAACCGTCATAACATTTTAATATGACATGCAGGAGTGACTGTCAAATTCTAGGCGTATATGCAAGCCACTACTAATGTGGGGCAATAACTTTGATTGGAGAATCTGTTATGGCACGACCACCTACTATGCCATTGATTAACATCACTAGTCCTATATTTATGGCTAAGACTTAATCATGTGAATGACTCAATAATAATCTTGCCACAATTTTTAAAGATAAGGTTAAATTCACTTAAGAAAGGTTGCCTATTAAATAAAAATTAACTTATAAATTAATTACTAAAATCACTTTATTATCTTTTTTACAAATGTGACTTGTCATAAGTTAAGCTAAGGGGCCTACTCACATGGTTTCCCCAACTTATAAATTAATTATTAAAATCATTTTATTATGTTTTTTTACAAAGTCATAACTTAAGTTAAGGGGCCTAGTCACATAGTTCCCCAACTTATAAAAAATTAATAAAATCACTTTATTATCCTTTTTACAAAAGTGACTTAAGTCATAACTTAAGTTAAGGGGCCTAGTCACATGGTTCCCCACCATGACCTAACTCCCAATTAGAAAGTAATTAATTTAGACAATGTGATTAAGAAAATTTAGGACTATTAATGAGATGAGCATTAAATCTCATCCATTGGATTAGATTCAATTACATCCCAAAAAATAAACCCTATTCTAAAGGGATTTCTCCATAAAAGTTTTCCTCTTACATTTTCCTCTTTATTTATTTGCAGATTAAAGAATAGGAGGAAAGGCAAGCTTGCAGATTTGGAGGGAAATTCACACATTTTCAAGACAAATTTGGATCCTGAATGTTCATGTTGTAGGCTAGAAGAATACTCGTGTGATTCATTCTGAAATGGAGGTGTCCAAAATTCCAACTATATGTGCAATTAATTGTGATGTATGCAAAGAAAAGAAAATCTAAGATCATTTTATTGCACGTAACATGGGATATTATCAGCACAGTGCATTTTATGTATAAATATGCATTAGTATATGTGCAATGTATGCAAATAACTTAAGAAGACATTAAACACCGGTTTAAATTTCCATGTGAAAACCTACGGACTAAAATTTATTTGCAGGGAATTTTTTTTGTTCTTTAAATTTTAGTTTTTTATTTTTATTTTTTTATCTTATTGGGTCGACACTATGCAGGGATCTGTGCCCGTTTTGAGGGACAACGTTGTCTCATGGAGGCTGCGGGCTCTCTAGAGGCCTGTATGACCCCATGGGGGCCATGCCCTTTTTGGGTTGGCCAGGGCGGCAGGGTTTCGGCCCTGTTACCTGGCCCAAACAACAAGAATTTGATTTTATTTATTTTATCATTATTTTTTTTTTTTCATTTTTTTCTTTACATGTAATGCAAAAACAAAGAAAAAGACCATGTTGTGGAGGAGTGATTTATTTTGATATCTTATATACATATACACTTATTACTGTGATTTTATATATATACAGAAGTAGAGTTAAAACTATTATCATCTATATATAAAACCATGAATAAATTTATCTATGTTTAGTTAGTAATTCCCTTTTTAAAAAACCACACATTTATAGAGCTTCTTCTCATTTCAAAACTAGTGATATGCAAATATAAATACTTCAACTGTTTAATATCCAAATGAATGAGTTGATGCCATATTGAAAAGGGCAGAACAAATTATGCATTTGTTATTGTATATGTACATAGTGTTATTTATTGTTTATTTGTGACTTATTTTAATCCATTTCAAGAAAATGATAAGGTTGAGATTCTTGTAGCACATAAATCCACTTTAATGCTTACATGGTTTTTTTAATCACAAATCTGAACTTTAAATGAATGGGTTAAATATTTGTTAACTCTGTAAGGTAGATTACAACTATAATATTTTTCAAAACACTTGCATAGGATTAAATGTGAAGAGACCAGCCTAGATTAGTATGAATATATGTTTACTAAGAGGCTATGGGAAATAATTAAGTGATTCTAACATTAACATTTAATGAGAAAATATAGTCATTTGATCACTACCCTATCTGTTTTATTTTGCATGCAATATTACAAGATCATTACAACAATCAAGCAAAACACATTGTAACTCAGTATTTTTCATGCAATGATTACCAAAAATGCATACATTCCCTATGGGTATGAAATGAAGGATAATCCCATTTTAGGGTCCACAGGCCTAACTTGTTCAAAAATTAAACTTTCCTTCCAACTAATATTTACTTAGTACAAGACATGAAATATGATTCTTATATCTTTTTTTTTTTATTCGTAAGCATTGGAGGTCACAAGGGGGGCCTCCTCCCCATCAACATATCCACTCAGCCAACTTAGAAGCTACATAGAAACCACATGTTACTTGGGGGATTCAAACTTGGATCTCCATCGTGAGAACCATATGGCCTATGCCATTCAACCACAACCCCGTTCACAATATGATTCTTATATCTTAAACCATACAAATCCTAACAATATTTATAGTATTACAAAACTCTCTTTTACAACTAGTTGAGGATTTAACACTTACATTAGCTCCATATTACAAAGAATATTCTCCATGCTATGCAACCAAGCAACAACTCCAAAATAAGCTAAGAAGAACCAAATAGATGACATGCCAATGGGAGGAGAATACTCTTCACCCAACTAATATGGCGTCATAAGACCATTAGAGGTCCTGGCCATCCCCCAATTATAACAAAACATACAACCCAAGTAGATCCACACAATGAACAACAAGAAGGCATACCAACCTTTTTCAATGGATTTGTTCTCCACCCTTCTCACATGCAAATGGGCACATATATAACTATCTAACTCATATGTATGTACTCTAAATATATAAAGACACTATGAACACATTCTTTCTCAAAATTTCTTCTCCCAAGAACAAATTTCACATAAATAGGAAACAAGCATGAAACATGCAACTATGAAAAGAATGAAAAGGAGTTGGGAGGACTTATCTCTCTACATGGAATTGTAGGGATGAGCTCCTCCTTCCTTCTCCATGATTATCTTCACTTGCTATCCATTCTTTTCCAAATCCTTCTCCTCTCAAGCTAAGACTCTCTCAAAGCAATAGACAAAAATGAAGCAAGAGTTTCTTCTCATGTTACAAGAGGGGGTATATATAATGAGTGAAATGTTACACCTACTCTTCAAGTGAGGAGGTACCACATGGCATCTATCTCATTCCCTCTCCACCAATCTTCAACTCTAAAGGAGTGATTTGACTCACCATGGTTCTCACACATGTGTAAGATCTAAGGGAGAGGAGTGTACTTGTACACTCTTCTCCAAAACCATCCTAGGAATTGCTCCCACATATGTGGAGCATGGTGATGAGCGTGGACTTGGTCCAACCCTCATCCTTGACCCTAGGAAGGTGGGATGAGATGGTGACAAGTCCCCCATCTCTCTTCCCAAAACTTACCCATGCCAATTTTTCCCCAAGGAACTTGGGAGTGGTCAAATCCTCTCAAAAATAAAAAATTCAAAGCCCAAAAGGTCCCCAACCCCAAGGTATTTGACCTAGGGGTCCAAAAACACTAAAATATACATGAAAAAGATATTTTAAGGATCTCTAAACTGACCCCTAAATCAAAATCTAAGATTAAACACATAGGATGACAACTCATCCTTCAAGCCAACTCAACATCATACACACTAATACAAAAATCACAAATAAATCACATTATAACATTTCACAACAATTAAAGAATTTAGTCCCCATTAGGGACTAAGTTCAAGCTTCACTAGGGATTCAAATATGGTTTCTAGATGACATTAGTTAGATCAAGCCACAACATCACTTCATTAGGAACTAAGATCACAACATAAACTTCATCATGTGAAGTAGTTCAAGTTAGGGTTTTGACGATTCTCCCATCCCCCCATTGGCAATTTAATCCCGTACATTCATCACAACATTAATATTTCAAAATAAACATAGTTGATGCACCTTAATCATGAGTTATCATACTCATTTCTATTCACAAATTTACATCTCAACACACAATAACTCATAAAGCTCATGTCTTACTTAAATCACTATAGAAATTGAATCATCATTCCTAGAATATTATAATTATAGGAGTTAGATTTAACATCACATTATACTACCTAATTTATTCTAAAATAATTACATAATATAAAGGTTATTACCAATCAAGATACTCAAGGTACTGATGCAGGGACTTCTGGAGGTCATAACTTTTGACTCGGATGTGGGTTTGGACTAAAATTTTACAAGTGGATGCGTTATGAGGTGGCATGTGGATTCCCAACCCACACTAGTCGGTTGGACCCCGTTTTGGCACTTTTTCAGGGCTTGAAACTTTCATCTTGGCCCTCAAAATGGCAATTTAGTGTTTTTTCCTAGTTTTTTAAAAGTTGTTTTTGTTAATAACTCCAAACTTATGTTTCGAATTTAGGATGTTAGTTGGCATTTCGTCCTACCTTAGTTTTAGGAAGTTTTTGGAAAAAAATTGGATTCTCAAGATATGCATGTAAAATTACCTAAAATGGCAAAATCTGACAATTGTCAAAATCTACCAAAAAAGGTATTTTTTTGATTTTTTTATTTTCTTGGATATAAGAGAGTTTTCTCTCATTGTAGCAGCAGAGTTGCTGAATATAAGTTTTTTTATTTTCTAGTTTTTCAAATCTTTGGCTCTCACACATGATTAATGGCACAATTCTATTGAGTGTACCTTGTTGGCTACATCATCATCCTCCATGTTCCATCTTTTTTTGGGGTCAACAATGTAGGTACAACACATGGGCTCATGCTCTCTCTCACCACACCTTTACTTATGAGTTCTGTTACTTGCTTATTCAACTCTGCATGTTCTGTTGGATTCATCCTATAAGCTGCTTGGTTGGGTAGAGTTGCTCCTGGAAGCAAATCAATATGATGTTGAATATCTCTCTTTGGCAGTAGACCATCAGGTAATTCATCAGGCACAACATCAAAAAATAATTTCAATAGCTCTGCTACTTTCAGGGGAACTGAAATGTCTTCCTCTTCACCTTTTTTCACTACTGATGCATAACAACACCCTATCACCTTCATTTCTTTAACAAGATCTCTTTTAGACAACATGGTCTCACCTTTTCCTTCATCCTTGAGAGGCAACAAAATCACCTTAGAGCCATTTTTCCAAAAGGTGTGTGTTTTTCTCTCCATCATGCATAACTTTTCTATCATACTGCCATGGCCTTCCCAATAACACATGACAAGCATCCATTGGGATAACATCATACCATATCTCATCATGATAGATCTTCCCTATGCTAAACTTAATTAGGCATCTTTTATGAACAATGACTTCATTTCCATTTTTAAACCATGCAATGCAGTACGGATGAGGATGTTTTTCACAGTGTAAATTCAATTTGTCTACCATTTATTTAGAAACCATATTTTCACAACTACCTCCATCAACAATAACTTGACATACCTTGCCACCCGAAGTGCATCTGGTTCTGAAGATATTGGTTTGAAGCCATGAACCATCGGAGCTTTTGGATTGTGTTTTCTCCTTCTCTGGAATCACCATTTCTCTTCTCATCATGAGACTTTCTCCCACATCTGGTGGAACCTCTAGTTCCGTCCCTTTCACTTCATGCTGCATTTGAATCGGGTTTACCCTAGGTTGTCCTCCTTGATTTCTTTCTTGCATACTATAATTTGAGCATTCAAATGCCCTATGACCTTCTTCTCCACATCTGAAACAAGTGAAAGGCCTTCTCTAGTTTTCCCATCCTCTACCGCTACCATAACCTCTACCTCTTTGAAATCCCCTTCCTCGTTCTTGATTTGAAGGATCTTGTCAAGTGTCTACTTGTTTTCCAATCCATGGGATGACTCTCCCCTGCCATTATTCAAACCTCCTCGAAATGGGGTTGATGTACCCCTTCTTCCTCCTCTATTCCTCTGATGGTATTATCTGTTTTGTTTTTCTTCATCCTTTAGAGCCAATTGGTAAGCCTCTTCCATACTATTGAGTCGATGCATGCTTAATTCATCTTGAATAGAGAATTTCAGGCCATTCACATATCTAGCAGCCATCTGTTCATCAGTTTCTTGATGCTCTATACATATAGACATCGTATAAAACTCATTTGTATAATCTTGCACAGAAGAGAAGTTCTGCTTTAAATTTTGAAACCTACGAAAAAGGGTTTGTGCATAATCTATGGGCAAATTTTTTTCTCTCAACTTCTTCTCCATTTTATTCCATGTCCTAATCTTATCCTTGCCTTTCCTTGTTCATTCCTTTTGAAGATGACCCCGCCAAATCATTGCATGACCCTTTAATTTGGTGCATGCAAATTTCACCTTCTTTTCCTCTGTCATGGATTTCCATTCAAAAAATTTTCTCTTGTCATTCAACCAGTCTATCAACTCCTCTGGTTTAAGACTACCTACATAATCTAAAACATCTACCTTGACCCCTTCATTTTTCCCTTCTAAGGCCCCGAGCATCCTCTCTTCAAAACTCATGCCTTCTAATTCTTCTTCTTCATGTTTTGTATCTTGATCTGCACCTCCTCGACCTATCTCTTCATCAGATTCATCTCCTCCTCTACCCAGTCTTTGGTTTTCCATCCGTATTGTAAGTTTTGCTACTTGCCTTTGCAAATTTTACATTTCTCTATGCATCTAGGCAAGACTACCTCTTCCTCTTCCTCTCTTAGCCATCTTCCTGCTCTAATCCCAGATGATGTAGCCAACAACATACACTTAATAGAATTGCATCATTAATCATGTGTGAGAGCCAAAGATTTGAAAAACTGGAAAATAAAAAAACTTCTATTCACCAACTCTGCTGCTACAATGAGAGAAAACTCTCTTATATTCAAGAAAACAAAAAAACAAAAAAATTACCTTTTTTGGTAGATTTTGACAATTGTTAGATTTTGCCATTTTAGGTAATTTTACATGCATATCTTGAGAATCCAAATTTTTCCCAAAAACTTCCTAAAACTAAGGTAGGATGAAATGCCAACTAACATCCTAAATTTGAAACATGAGTTTCGAGTTATTAATAAAAACAACTTTTAAAAAATTAGGAAAAAACACTAAATTGTCATTTTGAGGGCCAAGATGAAAGGTTCAAGCCCTGAAAAAGTGCCAAAATGGGGTCCAACCTACTAGCATGGGTTGGGAATCCACATGCCACCTCATAACACATCCACTTGTAAAATTTCAGCCCAAACCAACATCCGAGTCAAAAGTTATAATCTCCGAAAGTCCCTACATCAGGTACATAGCTTACCAAATTTATTTACCTGAGTTTATCCTTTCACATGACTATCGGTATTCTAATTCCACTCATGGGTGTTCTCCTCATCAAGAAACAAAATGCATTAGTAATTCATCAAACTAAATATCAATACAAATGTCATCCTTTACTTCATGTTTAAATTAAGCTCACTTACTGAAAACAAACTCACCTTGAAAAGTAAACTCAATCACTCAAGATTGAAGGTATAAAATTACTAAATTATATAATCACCCTTTAAATATGATAGAATCAACAACTAATATGACTTAAGATTAAAAAGGTTAAGAGATCCAATGCATAATTCACATTCAAATAATAAAAAGTCTCCTAGCATAATCAATCTAGAGACAACATTCAAATCATATCATGAGCACATACATTTACAACATGATGCCTAGAGAGTTATCCAGAAATGGTTCTCCAAGGTTGGTTATATCAACACCATACCAAGACCAAAATCATAGGTTTCTTCAAATAATTCCACTAAATAGAAAATTAGGCTCCACTACAATGGGAAAGGGTGTCATACTAGCCACAAGTAAGGCAGGGCCTTACATCTCCCTCCCCTTAGATTAGACTTCCTCCTAGAAGTCCCTAAGGTTTGGGAAATGCAATGCCCAACGGATGCCACATCCAAAGGTGTTGGGACCTTGACAAGCCTTGTTTAGTTGTCAAAAGGGGCATAATTCATAATGTCACAAGAATCTAGAACAACATTCTCTCCATGAAGTGAGTAGCTATACATAAGAAAATAAAAAATCACATAATAGAGTATTTCATACATTCAATCATAGTACATTACTGCTAGGACCACCAACATATTTCATAATTTGTTACAAGGTGAATTAAATGAAGTTATACCATCATACACTAGAACTACATCAATCACTTTTCATTATCATATGTTAAATAGATTCTGACAACCATAATCATCATGGATATTTTAGAAATTAATTAATACAAGTCAATAAATAATTGTCCAACTCACTACATCATCATGACATCACATTAAATCATAACCCATGTAATCATTTACTTCTTTTTTATAATTGTCACTAGTCTCTAACACTTTGTTCACAAAATAATTCACACCACACTCACATGTATCAAATACACACATCGCAATGAATTATACACAAATCACATTATGAGGCTCACAAAATGGGCTTTACGAGGAGGACAATGCCAATATACCACTGAGTAACCATAGGGCCACAAGCCATATATCCAATAATTGAATAACTATGTAATGTAGAACCATTGTGCCAATATTTGAGGAGTCATAGAACCATATAATTTAGAACCACTGTGCCAATATCTAAGGAGTCATAGAACCATGTAATCTCATATCCAAAGGAGCCAATGTCAATAGTACCATAGTGCCAATATTTGAGGAGTCATAGAACCATGTAATTTAGAACCACTGTGCCAATATCTGAGGAGTCATAGAACCATGTAATCTCATATCTAAAGGAGCCAATGTCAATAGTACCATAGTGCCAAGTAATCCAATATGAATGATGGTCTCATGGCCCTCCTCAAGGACCCCTACATACATTTCCTAGTACCTTTCTCTTGTTTGTTTAAGGGGGTTAGCTTCCAAGAGAAAGGTATGCAAGAATCAATCAATAGATCTAGGGGGAATGGATTACGACTGTCCCATACCAGTCTTATTTGCAGCCCCCATCCTAAGTGAAGATCAAAAGTGAGAAGCATTGGAACATTTCAATTCCAAACCAAAATAAGTCCTTAAGGCAAAGAGGACCATCTTAAATCTAAATGGCTAAGTATCCCAAAGAAATAAAAACCAACACTGCTAGCTTAACACTTGAGAATAATCATCAACAAATAAATAAATAATCTAACAATCTCATAAAAAAAGTACACATTACAATCACCATGTGGCCTTCCAACAAGACTGCCTAAGGGGAGGAGGGCAATGGTGGTTTCAAACCACATAAGATGATAGCATGCAATATCGTGGTGGTTTCAAACCACATAGAAATATTATAACTATACTATGGTGGTCTCAAGCCACACAAAAGATCATAGGATGAAATACCATACTAAACCATGTCACATGTCTCACACAACCTCAAACATGCTCTGTAATAAATGCCATGTAACAGGTATCTGAAGTATCACATATATATAGGTTATCTGTAATTATCCCAATTCAAAAATAATAACATCCATGTGTACACCAATAGCCATCTCAGAAGTCAAGTCATCCATGTAATAAGGTGCCAAAACAACTACTATTTCATTTTACACACACCTTGTCAATATATACTTGATATTAAGCTGTTACAAAATCTTAGGGGTATATTGGTATGATTAGAAATTCATATCTAATTTATTTTGATATTTTCTATAACAATAGTTAATGTGCGGAAAATAATTAAAATGATTAAATAGTTAAGACTTAAGTTGTCAAAAAGTGAATAAAGTAAAAGATAACTTATGTTTGATTGTTTAATTAAAAGATCATTAAGTTGTGCAGTTAAGTGGCACTAGGCTCAAGGGGACATAAGGGGACTTTTGCACACAATAAAATGTTATGTTTTATTATTTTGAGGAGAATATGGAGGGATAAGAGAAATTAATATTTTATTCCCTCAAGAGGTTATAAAAAGAGGTGTTGACCACAATGTTGGGGCTAGAATGAATGTTGATTTTGCTTCTACTTTGAGTGAGACCCTGTGTTCTTCTAATAATTTCTTAAGGATGAAAACCATCTTGAAGATACTAGTTTTGGGGATGAAAAACCTCCTATATGTACTTGGTGGTTTCATATAGAAATCACATTTGAGCTTCAAATGGAGCTTTTTTATGTTTGTTGTTTCTAATAATGGAGTTTAAAGTAATTATATCTTGTACTAGCAAATAAAAAATCTGAAGTGCCTTTCTGAGATTTAGGAAACCATAAATCTATTTTTCTATGTTTATCTCTTGCATACATATTCTGAGGAGATTTTGCAGGTCGTACACCTTGCCTAAGGACTGTACCATCCCATATTGATAAAGATCTTCCATACCAGTCAATGCATAGGGGTTTTGATGGAATTAAAGGTATATTTATAGAATTTTTTAGGCATTTGGGGTTGTTATTTGCTTCATATTACTAGTTGCACCATCTAGTATAGTTCATACCAATTAAAAAGAGAGGCATCTAGGGTTTGTGACCCAATCAACCCACATTTATTTACCTTTCTTACTGATTTGAGGGAACCTAGCTAGATGATGTAGTTTACATCAACATTTTGATTGAACAAATCAGATTTAAGGGAGAATTATTGTTGTTAGGGGTTGGCACTTCATTTTCAAGCCTATCTTTTTACTGCAAATTAATCATATTTGCATCTTCAATATCTATAGTGTATTTTTTGTACTTTTGACTGGTTTCAAGCATCCTCATTCATCCATAATGGTAGTTCATTAGTGGATTGCCTTCTTTATTGAAAAGTATGTTCTCTAGTGCCCATTTAGAATAAATCTTTATTGTAGTAGTGTTAGTAGTTTGGGATCATATTGTAATATCATTTATTGTAGTTGATTTCAGGTTGAAATATATTTCTCTAGTTGCAATTAAATATCTTGTATAACCCTGAAAGGTAGTATTGCCAGTGGCTTTGTATTTCTTACATATCATATTGTAATAACTGGATGGTTTACCACCAATTCTATAGCATTCATTGTGTTTCTACACACTCCACTAAAGAAGTGTAGATTTGGTTGGCTTTGCCGCCTTGTGTACTCATTTCAATATAAATGTATCAAGCACACTCTACTAAACAAGTATAGATTTGGTCATCTCTGCCACCTTGTGTGCTTAAATTTTAGTTTTTACATCAACCACACTCTGCTAAAGAAGTGTAGATTTGGTCTTCTTTGGTTGGTTAGGTTTACTTCATCCTTGTTACATTCATCTTAGATAGTTGTGAGTGGTCCTAGGCACTGTATGCTCCCTTGCCCATTCTAGAAACTGGGTGATAAAAAAGTGATAAGGACGTTGCATCGTAGCATTTCTTTAATTGTATAAAATAAAATTTTTTAGGGTGGTCATTACAATGCATGTTAACTACAAAAGAACCTCATCTTGAATGGAACTATGAAAAATACTCACATACCTAGAGACATTTTATTCATTACCTTCCACATGTCTAACTTGAATTTTAAATTTGTAGAATTCTTTTATCAATATATTCTTTCATGAACATCTCCCTTCAAATGGTGCATGCTTTTATCTTCTTTAAAAATTTGTGTTGGATGATCAAATTTAATGGACCAAAATTAGTAGGAATCAAGAGACATCCCCTCTCTTAAAAGGAGATCGATAGATCTCACCAAGGATTAGGATTACCAAGTCTTGGCTATACTAGGATAACCCAAAGACTTTTATAGTGTTACTTCTCAAGTAGCCTATTGGTATGCTCACATAAAATAAGAAATTAGTTTTATATATATATATATATATATATATATATATATATATGAAATAAATAATTTAATATTTTCTAGTTTTTACAACAAGAACAATAAAAAAAGAATATAATCTACTCCTAATCTAACCTACTCTGACTAGTAGTTAAAAAATACAAAAAGTTAAGGTAGAGAGAGAAAGGGTTAGAAAGGGAGAATGAGAGGAATATTTTTGTTCAAGATATGTTCCAATATATTTTAAGAAACTACCTAAGAGCTTAGAAACCACTCTAGGGATAGCCAATTGAGTATAACCCAAACCTAAGGATGATGTGATTGCCAAGGGATAATGAGTAGCATGCAAGGACCGAGAAAAGATTTTAACATGTTAGATATGTAGATCGAATAGTGATTCATGAGAGTCACACCAAATGTAGGTTAAGACTTGAAGTGCAACAAAGTTTTCTAACAAGAAAATAGTTTCTTCAACTACAATGATCTAGACTCATAAATTCATAGTCTTAGCTTTGAGAAACTAGAGAAATAATTTAAATAACTAATATTCTTATTAAACATAAGAATAATAAAATCTTTATAGTATTTTATTTTTTTGTCTCTAAGTCTTCCAACCTAGGTCTCATTCACAAATGACAAAAAACTCTTCTTTTATAAAATTTTGTAGGAGTCAAGGTACAATACATTTCATGCATCTTGGTACATGATAGTCATAAATGTCTCTAAGTTATGAAGGGTTCAAATTTGGCACCATCATGTTCTAAACCAACCAAATATAGGCCTCCACATGCAATTGTGTTGGATCAAACAATATGACTTGATAACCAAGGGAAAATTAAACAATATGACTTGATAAGCAATCAAATATAGGTCTCCACATGCAAGGAGAGTATTGTTACAACTCTACCTATCACATGCCAATAACAATGTCATCATTCATGGAACTATATAGATATGAAGCTCCTAGCTTCATTGACCTCCTATTTGGTAACAAGAAAGTTCCCCAAGCCAAGGATTTATTGCAACAAAGTCAATACATCCTGAAATCATTGAAAGACAATTAGCATAAGTTGTATGTTGATCAACATCGAATTGAACACACTTTTGAGGTTGTATATTGATCAACATCGAATTGAACACACTTTTAAGGTGGGGATATGGTGTATCTGAGGTTGCAGCCATACTTATGAATACTTATGGGACCAATACTCCTCCTTTCGATCATTAACATTAGATAACAACTTCAATCTCCATACTAGAATTGAACAATGGAATACTAAGAATTACAACTTAGGAATCCATATTAGATATTACATCCACACTAGAAGCCAATAATGGAAGACCAAGACTCAAAGCTTAGAATTTCATGCTAGATGTTACTTTGAAGATTTGAACTCCGGTCTCTATAATGAAAGTTCAATGTTTTAACCAATTAAACTCAACCCCTTGAACAAACTTTATAATTTTTCATTATTATATATACTTTTGTACAATTTATACAATAAATTGATGGTGAACATAATATCCTCTTTATAAATCTTATTTTATATATTTAGTTACGTAAATATTATAATTCATAAACCTACAGTGTATTTTGATACTATTTAGGTGGAACTAAATTGTTTCATTCTAAATAATCTTTAATATGTATGATTTTGCTCAAATTTTATCATATCAACTAATAGCTTGATGTTGTGGTTGTTAGACCGAGGAAATACACAACCTTGAGCTAATTTGCCAGCCTTGTTAATTTTAAAATCTCCAATATTGCAACTACAAGATTTCACTAATCAATGCATTCGCCACCTGCAACAAAGATGCACCTATCATTTTTCTTGAAATGTTTTTGTGAAGAAGAGACTACAAGAGTTTGAGTTTGATAGAAAATATTCTATGAGTAAATTTAAGCAACTGGAAAAACCATAAATCAACCTTCACTACACAAAGCAACATTACGTTCTCAATGAATTTTCGCCATTTTCCCGTCAATACTAAATAAGGAATCGAATGCAAGCCGAGATGTTGGTGCCTGGTTATCCAACATTCTGGGCTAATTCAACGGGTATTAGGATTCCTTTTAGTTAGCTGTTGAAAGATTTTCTTGCAACATATCAATTTCAATCTTCTGATTTAGAAATTGAAAAAATTGAAATCATTTTCCTGAAGACGTACGCAGTGGAATTCAATTGCTCAACAGACTAAAATTGTATATAAACCTATTATCTGGATCTTTAGGCAACAAGTTAGTGTTTCTTTTTACTGTTTTGTTAAAGGTGTTCGATTTGTGTTTGCATAGAGTCTGATATTGAAGGCATTCTCCGCTGAATCAATCATGGGTATGTGCTTGTCGAGGAAGGGAGATAATCACCCACAAGTTGTTCCGACGGAATTTCAGAACGATATTCAACAAGGAGGGAATGACAGGAAAAAAATTCTGAAGATGTTCAAGTTTAGATCAAGGTCGAAAGGTAGCATAAAAAAGAATGTTAGTGATACAAGGTTTTGTAACGAGTGTCATGGTGAGATAGAATCGGTGCACAAACTACAAGGTAAATTTTTAGTAGGATTAACCTTGTGTGTAGTGGATTTATGGAGCATATATTCTTCTTGCTCACTAGACAATATATGTGTTTCTTTCGTTTCAATTTGATTTTGAAAATGCAAATTTCACAATATAACAAATTCTCACTATTTCAGTGGAGGAGGGAGCTTTCGGTTCTCCATTTTCCATCGGTAGAGGGAGACGATCATCAGACGCATTCAGTGATTCAAGCTCTGATTTATTTCAATTAGAGCTTTCTGATGATATAATATCAGGGGAGGATGGAGCTTTTGGTTCTCCAATTTCTATTGGTAGCGGGGCAAGATCAAATGATGCATTGAGTGATTCAAGTTCTGATTTATTCGAATTAGAACTTTCTGAAGATCTAATGGTAGGGTGTGCATCAGCTGATATGTCTAGTGATTCAAGCTCTGATCTTTTCGAATTAGATTTTGAAAAGATCTTTCCACAGATTTGTGAAACACGTTGTACAAATTGAGAAATCTCTTCATTGTGGGAGTAAAAGAAAAAAGAACAAATGTGCAAATTGACTGTCTTTTGGCTAATGGAAATTTTCATTTATATGTGAAAAGAATCGAATTATATTAAATTATAACCATGTTTTGTAGCTGAAAATCGCCAGTACTGGGATTATATTTTTTAACCATTTTTCACATGTAATGCTAAAACGGAATGTTGGCCTTTACAAAATGCTTCTGTGGTCATTCCAAATATAGAGTGTTACTCCAAATTCTAATTCATAATTCGTGAGCGGGAATTACAGTTAGCACCCAGTCAAAATGAATCCACATGAGCGAATAAACTTCCAGATTTATGATGTAAAGATGACTTATTACGATTCAACTTTTAATTTATGGGGGAAAGATTTGAGGTCAATATTCCAACTCTTTTTGAATATAAAAGTCATGTTTATAATAGCAAAATTTTATTACAGTCTACAGATAAGGAGGGCTAATTATATTTATTCATTTAAATGTGTGTTTATTCAACTCATAATATTTAATATATTGGGTGGAAGTTATCCAAATGTGAAACTAAATATTTAAATTTAAGGAGTAAAAACCAATCCCACACTTGTGAGATTGACCCAAGACATATAGTTGGTAATGTCTATATGAAGGATGAATGTTTACATATGTGTGATGCAATAGATGTCAAGAACATGGAATAATGTGTAGAAATGGACAATGTAAATTTGGAATGTAAGAATATGTGTAAATGTAGATAGGTGAAAGCTAGGGGAATGACCCTAACTTTTACAATATTACATCATTTGTTGAAATGTGTAAATGTATTAAAAATAAAAATTAGCATGTGTATGCAAAATTTCACCATTACACTTTGGCCTCACTTTCAGGTGCATGTGAAGCCTAAAACTAGTATAAATATCTTAAATACATGTATCAAAGGACGCTAAAAAATATTTATGAGTGTTTTCTAGATAGATGTATTCAATCAATTATTTTAATTTGAATATAAATATTAAATGTTAATATCTATTTAAATTGCTACAAACACACAAATAAATAAGTAAATAGATGAAAAATATACAAAACTATTTTATTTACTTAAGAGTTATTTTATTTTACTTTAGAACTATTTTATTTACTACATATATACATGACACATAAATATTAGTTTTAATTTAAGAATTATTTTACTTTATCTACTGTGTTTTTATTTAAGAGTTTTTTTGGTAATACACTTATTTTACTTTTGTATATAACTTTTAATTTTACTTTTGGAAAACCCAACATTCATTATTAAATCTTTTATTTTAAGAAATTGAAAATGCTGATGTGGTTTCTGCCAAATAAAATTGTCTATGAGGTTACCACTAAAATAATAAATAAGACCATACTGGGACAAATGGAAGCATATTGTCTGAAAGGATCATACATAGAATGGTAGAGAATATGTCCCCTTAAATTGATTTGGAAAAGCAAAAGAGTTAATCAATTTAAGGAAATGATAAGGGAGAAAAAGCAAAAGAGTTAATCAATTTAAGGAAATGATAAGGGAGGAAAAGAATGTCGCTAAGGTAGATATTGGAATGTAAATAGAATAGGGGACAAGAAAGGAGTTTCCCCTAGCTAATACAATAGCATATTCCTCCCTAGGTGTACACAAAGGGGTAGTAATAGGAGATCAATAAATGTGAAAACATGGTAGTGTAGATATGTATGATCATTAGAAAGAGAGAGCAATCTAAGGTAATGTCGTGTATAACATAAGCATAGTTCCACCCCCAAGGTTAAAGCCTAAGGAGTAATTGATCATGAAACATATATTTTGAAACAGAAAAGGAGAGATAGAGCATGGAATGATGTTAGGGGGAGAATATGTCTAGCCTGTAGAAAAAATATAAATAGAATTTACCCCATAGAAAAGGAAATCAAGAACAAGAAAGGAAATGTCGGGTTGCAAGATAACAAATACAACAAGATTGTAGGTATGGTGTATGATAATAGTAGTAGAATAGATTAAGCCATATAAGAATGATAAAAACATGAATGGATATATGGATATATGGTTATAAAATATAATGATTAGTATCACATTGTAACTAAATAATGTATGTCATCATCCCTAATAGGCATTGAACAACAACACAAGGGAATAAGTAACCTTAAAAGGTGAGATATATAAAGTATGGTAGGACAATGCATGACATACATGGGTCAACATGAAGAGGCAAGAGATACCCTAGTACTTTTCATTGTCCCTAGAATGACATCATGAAATGGAGGGCATAAATAAGGTTAATAACATAAGTAAGATTCCACAAGAAAGATGATGAAAAATAGAGGAACAAGATGTTTATCCAAATATATAAAGTTGTGAATATCCAAGATAATCACGGATTAAATGCACATATAAAAACTATGGTAAAAAATAGAAGAATTGATAGTATATAAAACATCATAAATTGTAGAAAATGAGGGACACAAGAAAAGTTACATGAAATAAAGGCATATTAGCCAACAATAGAAGTGAAAAAGTTCTTGACTAATGGGATCATGAGCTCACCTTATTTTGATAGGAAACTGGCCAAGTGTCATGTAAGAAGGTGAACCATATGAAAGGAACTCAAAAGAGAAAAGTGAGCCTTTTGGTAAAAATAGTATATAGAGGAGGACAATTTGTAATAGTCTTACATAGAGTATTGTAAAAAGGGGGAAATTTCCACTTCCCTCATCTCGTCATACTTTCTACCTTGGATGACATGCACACATTTTTTTATGACTTCCATCATGTGTGAATTTCAAACATTCAAATGCTTTATGATATAGTTGTAATAAACCAACCATATGCAACCCAGTTTTATTTTCTAAAAAGTCAGCCTCTACTACATAATCACACTTGATTTACATGACTACACTAAAAAAATAATAAATAAAATTGAAGAGACATTCATTCTCCTTAGGCATTCACAAGGAGGTTTGAACTTAAAACACTTTCAACCAAGGCTCAAAAATAATAGTAAAATAACATGATAGAAATTCATAACAACAATAAGGAAATCCCCATAATTTAGTTATGTTCATTGGCAACCAGCAAGATGAGATATAACCAATTCCTTAACAAGTTCATTTATCCATCAATTGTATCCCACTAGGCTGTTTACATCATAGCAACCTAGAAACCAAGTTTACATGGTTTAATGCATTAGCCATAATTCTCCCCTCCTATTCTCCATATAAAGAACAATTTGAAATATGCAAGATTACACACCGATTCTACAACAATATTCAATAAATGCTAGAAACAAACAATATTTACAAGTGTTAGCTTAATAGAGTTAGTTGCAAGAAGATGATTGTTTAGAACATAAAATCAATCATGCTCCAACATATAAGGTGCATTGTGAACCCACCTTATGGATAAGAATTCATTATCCACCCTACCAATGGACTCCAAGATCCACACACACACACACACACACACACACACACACACACACACACACACAGACACACACACACATATATATATATATAGAGAGAGAGAGAGAGAGAGATTATTCATGCCAAAACTTTTAGAAACTAGGTAACTAGTAACCCATGGTAATTAGCTTTTGAAAAGGCTTCTTATTACCATATTAGAACATCTAGACCAGTAACCATAGAAAGTAAGAGAAGCTAAAGACATGCACTTGAAAAAACTTGGTCTTCTATTTAATTTCAACCTTTGCTAGTTTAACTTTTCCACTAGCTTCAAAAGTTATAGAATAGTAAATAATGGCATCCTTTACCCACATGCCACTGGCTCTAGAAACTATATGCTGTTAGTGAAAGATATTCAAGCCTAAGAAGTTTTGATGCAAGTCAAATCCCAAGTGTCTTATCAAATAGTTAGGATGAGCAGCCAATACCCAAACGTACAACAAAATAATTCATAGAATAACAATATTTTATTATTTGCAACAATTTGGTGTTCTAGGAAACAATTTTACAAACAAAATATAACTCTTAAGACCCTCAAACTAGGAGTCTTCAATATAGGAATTTTCTCTTTATTAGCCCCTTCCCCTAACAAGAATAATCATCCCATTTTATACTTCCCAAAAGGAAGTTTAAATAGTTACTCCAACGTCAGTTACAAAATTGAAAGGTCAAATGTTTAATAACCACCTAATGTTTTGAATTACTAGAAAAGATTAATGAGAATATTGTTTGATAATCAAACCAATAGGACTATTCGGTCCCATCAGACCACTCGACAACCAACCCCTCAGGAGCCAATCCATCAGTAACAAACCCCTCGGAAGCCTCTCCCTCAGTGAACCAACCACTTGGCAACCAACCCCTCAGAAGCCAACCCCTTGGCAAATCAACCCCTCAGCAATCAACCCCTCAAGAGCCAACCCCTCAGCAATAAACCCCTCGGAAGCCAACCCCTCAATGAACCAACCACTCAGCAACCAACCCCTCGGGAGCTAACCCCTCGGCAACCAACCACTCAGCTAGAGAAAGATTAAACACTTGGTGGAGAGAGAATAAACACTCGGCTAGAGAGAGTGAACGATTGGCTAGAGAGAGAGAACACTCGATAGAGAGAGAATGAACACTCATCTAGAGAGAGTGAATGATCAGTAAGTGAGAGAGTGAACACTCGGTAGAGAGAAAATAAACACTCAACTAGAGAGAGTGTGAACACTTGACGGAGAGAGAATGAACACTTGGCTAGAGAGAGAGTGAATGATTGGCTAGTGAGGAAGTGAAGACTCAGCAAAGTAAGTGCTCAACAAAGAATGAAATTCCATAGTTGCTTGAGAATAACATTCTACACATGGTCGAGAATGACCTTCCACATGTGGTTGAGAATGATGTTCCATGCGTAGCCGAGAATGACTTTCTATGTGCGGTCAAGAATGACTTTGCACACATGATCAAGAATGACTTTCCATGCACGAACGAGAATGATTTTCCACACACAGCCAAGAATGATTTTCCACACACAACCAAGAATGAATTTCTATGCAAGTTTGAGAATGAATTTCAACACGTGGCCGATAATGACTTTCCACATGTGGCTGAGAATGACTTTCCACGTGCGGCCAAGAATGAACAAGTCGATGTAACTTCACCAATTTTTATCCATATTGTACCAAATTTGAACTGGTGATACCCATTAATCTCTTTTACAATATCTATGTTTTTTATTTGATAAAAAAGTATTTGTTTATCCAAATTACATTTATTGCTCCAAATTACACCAAATTTGAACTGAGGATGCCTACTAAGCTCTTCTACAAAACCTATGTTTTGATTGGATCAAAACCCAATTTTTTTTATTGATGCAAGATTTCCTATGAACCTAGATTCTCTTGCATCAAACATTCCAAGTAAGTGAAATGTTCTGTGAGTTGGGAAACTCATGACCATTTGAAAGTGCTTGGGATGGTGATCCCATGCTTGTTCTTTATCCAAACCTCCTCTTTATCTACTTGACTGCTTCTCTTCATTACTTGCTGAAATTATTCAACTCTACTTACACTTCTTGTGTGAAACTTATCATAAGAAAATTCCATTTATGTTTAAACTATGGATGGTGTTGTTTCCACTCCAAACCATCACTTCCTTGTTCAATACTTTGTTTCCTCTCCAAACCTCTACTTCCTTGTTCAATACTGACATCCTTCACATTGCTTGCCACTGCTTTATGTTGTTGTTGCACAAAACTAGTTTCATTGTCTTTATTTTCAACTACATTCCCCTTCATAGGAACTTGCATTAAATTACTCTCAATCTCTCTTGTCACCTTTAGCAACTATTTGTCAAAACTACAACAAACTATTAAACTACTCTCCTTCACCTGTTGTGTCTTCTCTTTTACTAAACTCAATACATACTTTTGTCCACCTTTCACAATGGTATACAAATTCCTTCTACCATCATAAATCGCTTTCCTATCAAACTGCCAAGGTCTACCCAATAACACATGACATGCACTCATTGACATAACATCGCACAAGACTTCATCCTTATATGACCTAATCGAAAAACTAACCATGCATTGTTCATTCACCACTAATTCATTTTCCTTTTGCACCCAAGTGACTTTATAAGGATTAGGATGTTTCTTCTTTTTCAAACCTAGCTTTTATACCATTTCCTCTGAGACTAGGTTATCAATACTACCACTATCTTTAATTACTTTTTAACACTTACCTCCAAACTTGCATACAGTTTTTAAAAGATTTCTTCTGTAAGATATATCCCATCCTTCATCACATCCGGTGTTATCAACACTCTCTTGAACATAAGAGACTATCTTCTTTAGGTTCTTCTACTTTTGGTGATGCCACATTGTCTTCATCTTCTTGTACCATGTGGTTTCTAGCCACACTTCTCTTATTTTTCTCTTGATACATAATTGTGAACATTCAAAAGCTCTATGTCTAGCCTCACCACACTAAAAACATTTCCCAAGGAACCCTTTGTTACTACTACCATATCCCCCTATAAGAGTATTCTCTTCCTATTGTTCCTTGACTTGAATCCTTATTCCATATTGAATTTATTTCTTCTTCCTGAACTTGTTTTCCTTTGCCAATGCTTCATTGTCCTCTCCCAGCTGAGAATTTTCCTCCTCCTCTTGTATTATTTTTTTGTCTTCTTTCTATCTTTTCCCCTACTTTCAAATATACTGATATACGTCTTCTAGTGTAGAAATATTCAACATACTCATCTCATCTCATATATTAAGTCTTGAAACTGATTGATATGTCTAGCTACTTTTTCTCTATCCATTTGATGATGCCCAAATCTACTTACCATTTTATAAAACTAATTGGTATAGTCCTTTACACTCAATATCTTTTTGCTTCAAATTCTAAAGTTTTCTAAACATCTCCAACTCATAATCTCTAGGAATAAATTTGGCTTTCAATCGGTTAACAATCTGATTCCATTAGGTTATTCTCGTGTCTCCATTAACTACTCTTTCTCTTTACAACTCCCTCCACCATAGGGAAGCATGTCCCTTGAGTTTCATTTGTGCCAGTCTCACCTTCTGAGGGTCATGAATATTTTCATATTCAAAATATTCTTCTAATTATCTATCCAATCTATCAATTATTCAGGAAATTGCTATTTTGTTACCTCTTCCAACTCTAGCAAGTGGTCTTAGGAACCATTCTTCTCTAGCATCTACTGGCTATTCATTTTCTTTTTATGGTTCATCCTCTACATTTTATTCATCATCATCAACATGATCTTCCACACAATTTAGGTTTCTTCTCAATCCAACAACTAAATTCCTTAACTCATTCCTCATTTCAACACAAAATTGTCTGAACATATCCTCCATTCTGGGAACTCTTCTTCTTGAGAGCATCTTATCAAAATACAATCTCTACTATTTGTGACCCACACACACTGTGGAAAAATATTTCCTCTACTCACAATGCCAACATCTCCTTCAACCATCTGTAATTGTAGGACTCTTCTTCACACTTGCAAATACCTTCTTGAGTTCTCTGAGACAATATTTTAACACTTTAAATTCTCTGAAAAGTATCTTCTCCTAGCAAGAAAACCTTGCTCCGATACCACTTGATACAAGTCAAATTCCAAGTGTCTTATTATACAATTAGGATGAGCATCTAATAGCCAAACGTATAACAAAATAAAATTCACAGAATAACAATATTTTATTATTTGTAGTAATTTTGGTGTTCCAAGAAATAATTTTACAAACATAATATAACTCTCAAGACCCTCAATCTAGGAGTCTTCAATATATGAATTTTCTCTCTATTACCCCCCTTATCCTAACAAAAATAATTATCCTGATTTATACTTCCCAAAAGGAAGTTTAGATAGTTGCTCCAAAATTAGTTACAAAACTGAAAGGTTAGATGTTTAATAATGATGTAATATTTTGAATTACCAAAATAGATTAATGAGAATAGTATTCTATAATGAAACCAATAGGACCACTCAGACCAACCACTTGGCAACCAACCCCTCGAGAGCTAATCCATTGGCAACAAACCCCTTGAAAGCCAACCCCTCAGTGAACCAACTACTTGGAAACCAACCCCTTGGGAGCCAACCCCTTGACGAATCAACCTCTCAACAATCAACCCCTCAAGAACCAACCCCTTAGCAACAAACCCCTTAGAAGCTAATCCCTTAGTAACAAACCCCTTGGAACCCAACCCCTCCATGAACCAACCACTCGGCAACTAACCCCTTGGGAGCCAACCCCTTGAAAACCAACCACTCAGCTAGAGAAAGAGTAAATGTACACTCATTGGAGAGAGAATAAACACTCGACCAGATAGAGTGAATGATCAGCTAGAGAAAGTGAACACATGGCAAAGAGAGAATGAACATTCAACTAGAGAGAGTCAATGATCGATTAGTGAGAGAGTGAACACTGGGTAGAGAGAGAATAAACACTTGGCTAGAAAGAGAGTGAATACTTAGCAGAGAGAATGAACACTCAGCTAGAGAGAGAGAGTGAATGATTAGCCAAGAATGACATTCCATGGTCACCCGAGAATAGATCAACATGCGGTAGAGAATGACCTTCCACGTGTGGCTGAGAATGATGTCCATGCATGGCTGAGAATGACTTTCTATGTGCGGTCGAGAATGACTTTTCACGTGCAGTCAAGAATGACTTTCCATGCATGAACGAGAATGATTTTCCACGCATGGTCGAGAACAATTTTCCATGCACAGGCTAGAGTGACTTTTCATGCACGGCTAAGAATGACTTTAACCACATGGTTGAGAATGAATTTCCATGTGCAACTGAGAATGACTTTCCATGCATGGTCAAGAATGAACTAGTCAACTTAACTTCACCAATTTTAATCCAGATTGCACCAAATTTGAACTAGTGATACCCATTAAGCTCTTTTACAATACTGATGTTTTTTATTTGATCAAAATGTATCTATTTATCCAAATTACATCTATTCATCTGAATTGCACCAAATTTGAATTGACAGTGCCCATTTAGCTCTTCTACAAAACCCATGTTTGTGATTTGATCAAAACCCAATTTTTTTGATTGATGCAAGATTTCTATGGACCCAGATGCTCCTACATCAAGTTCCTGGCATTCTTAATGGCTATACTTTGGTGATATGCTACTATCTATAGATATAGCCATACTACCCTACCTATAGATAACACTCCTTGACTAATGTCAAGCTAGAGCATTGATAAGCTTATCTTAATGTGGATCATGGGATTTATAAAGTTGATGATCACCATAGGAGCGGAACCACTACGTTATAGGAGCAATACATTCCTCCTACCTATGCCCTCATAGAGCGCAACCTCTAACCATTATGTGTTATCATATAGGTTAGCATCCATGTCCTACTTGGTTCTATAACCGGACTAAGTTATTTTAGAGCTAGATAAACAAGACCAACTATAAGGTTTACATGACTATAGCCTTGATCTATTACTTATGGGGTCTATCTTAATATTAGGAATGAATACCATTTTTCATAGAAAACCATCTTCTCGGTGGTATATAATCTTGGGAAATGATTCATTCCTAGACATGTTCCCTTTCTTTCAATCTAATGTAGTATGTAGATATCTATATATGTACCATTATTTAAATGCTACATAATTCAACCACTCCTTAATTACACAAGTAACTAACTAAAATATCTTGGCATCTCAAGGCTTGTAATGTTCTTCTTCCTAATAATATTCTTCATAAAGAAATAAACATTAATTTCAACCTCGTTGTCTCGGTTTCAACCAACATTCCTTATACAAACAAGAAATTTAGATAGGTTTGGCTAGAATGTCTAACCCTTTAGGTATTCACCAACAAAAGTCTCTTATTTAATAAGGATAACCCATTGTCTAATTTATCAATGGCAAGGAAAGGTCAAATAGATTAAAAGGGAAGAATCTCAAAGAGTAAAGCTACACTTTTAAGGATAGTCAATATGTCAATTTATCAAGTATTAATAGCCTAAGTCTTGATAATTTATATACAGTCCCATCAAGTACTAATTTAGTTGAATTTAAACAATTCCAAAACCTTATGAACACATATGAAATCATGTGCACAAGATGCACAAGCCACAAGCTAGAACTAGAGTACCACATGTGTTAGGATAATTGAGAAAAAAACCACACCCTTTATAATATTGTCAAGAAGATTAAAGAGACCCTTTTGTTGTGTTCATGCTCATACTACATGGCACTAAAACAAAGTAGAAACAAATATGAACTTATATAACTTTTATTATTGTTATTCACATTTGAAATGAATTCAAAATATACATGGTATCGAAATCTAAAAGATGTGTCTGCATATTTATAGGAGTGTGGCAAGATCTACTAGATCGAATGCTTGTACTAGTTCAATCCACAATAGTTAAGTAATTGCATGCTCTTTGCTGTAATTTATATTATAAAACATAGAAATACAAAGCAAGAAAAGAAATAGACACAAATTTTGGATTAACCCACACAATTGTATTTACCCATGAAAGAGATGTACATATATATGGGAGAGAGAGAGAGAGAGAGAGAGAGAGAGAGAGAGAGAGAGAGAGAATAAGTGGAGAAGACTAGATAGTTCACTCCCATGCAATAATTGGTGGCGAGTTAACTTCCTCAAGACTTGCATGTAGAGGCGACTGAAATTTCACTAAGGGACCTAAGTAGGATTAACACCATGTGGAATTACCAATATGTATGTAAACAATGCCTGAGTTAAAATATGAATTATCCATATGCATGTAAATAATACCTGAGATAATAAAATATATACACTAAGACCCCCTTAAGCATAGCTTAGATGGGCACAAATTAAAAATTTGGTCCTATCAACTAGGCCTAATGAGGTACCCAAGTACAATGCAATCTCTCATAAAGTGGAGAAAGGAAGAAAACCCAGTCGAAAAAAACTTCCCCCAAAAATAGAGAAAAGAAAGTGAAATGAAGAGGACTAGAAATACCCCCAAATGTGAGTCTTGAAATCTATGCAAGATAGGGCCCATGTGTACCTCCATAAAGAAGAGAAGGAAAGTCAACAAAAAATGTCACATGCTGTTAGGGAATAGATTTTTTCACCAAACTCTCTATATGATTCACCTAATTAAATGATGACAAACACACTAATAGTTGAATGAATTGCAAATGGCCCTTGCAATTATTCTCTGTTTTTGGAAAGGGGTAGATTCCTCTATAAAATAAATTCATATTTTCTTTATACAATTTAACCTGAAAGCAGGAAAAGGGTATATTTTTTTTGACAATATGAAAATAAATAATGTTCCCAAATGCACAATGCACTAATAGGAAACCCAAATGTATTTTTTATCATAATATAATCACCAAATTCGACCCAAACATAAGAATGGAAAGATTTAGTAAATAAATGGTAAATTATTCAAATTCCCACTTCAACATTAGATTCAAACGTAAGAATGAAGACACATCGATGGCAATGATATACTTAAAGAAGGCAGGTTATCAATACTCTACACAAACATATAAATTTTCCCATACTCAGATCACCACACATTCGACATAATAAGAATAAAATGGTAGCACACAAATATGATTTACCCAATCTCCACCACTTCTCTATATTAATAAATAATATGGAACATAATACTCTATTTCTCCAAAAATATCACATGATATGTGTAAAAGTATCCTCCTTTGCTCCAAAAATTATGAATCCCATGTACTAAATGATCTATTCATGAATGCAATTTCACCAAAAGACTTGAACTCTATTTTACTCATTCATTTTATAGTAAAAGAGTTGGGAAGTAACTTTCTTATGTAAGTTTGTTTTTACAACCAACAATTAAACACAATAAAGTATTTTAATGATAAAAGAAACATCATCATGATAATAAGAGAGATTACAACATATGTCTCAAGAAAGCATAAAAAGCTTAAAGAAATATCAAGAAGAGACTTCTTGTCTTCACCTTCTCCTACATCATGTCTTGCATGTTCATCCTGGGGTACCTATTCACCAGTGCCATCCTTATATGTTTGATCTCTAGACCTTTGTGATGCATCTAATTTGGCTTTAAAGACCATGAACTTGTTCAAGAAATTGGGATAATGGCTTTGGCATTCAGAATGTTGGTGATAATCAACCTCATTCTACACATTTGCAAGGTATTTCTAGCATCCTCATACCTCTTATGCATCTCCACTATATCTTTCTTAAAGTTTAGGAGGTATGCAACCAAATTATTCAATTTCTCAATACAATTGCAAGTCGAATCATCTTTGGTCCTCAATTATTCCACCGACATATCTTTAAAAGCCTACTTGACAATGGAAGCATCTAACAAATTGGTTTTAGTCTCATCAATAATATCAACTCCCAAAGAAAGGTAAGAGCTCCTAATATCTAATAAGTAAGATTTATTATTTTTGGCCACATTTTTCAAGTTTGTGAAGCATTTTTTTACCATTGTCAATTTGTAATCAACTGAATTTAGCCATTTAACAGAGTCATTTTCTTCTGGCTTGCCTATGATCTGTCATGAAAACTACATTTAGAGTTTGAGAAGAAGACATCTAGAAAACTACTTTTAGATGTCATTTTGGGCATTATGAGTTCCCACTTATACCCTTCAAGTTAACAAATGTCCCAACAAATTTTCAATCTTGCATGAACCAAGTCTTCAACTAGTAGATCAGGAAGTTTGTTTTGGTATTTTTCAATGATAGATTAATCTACAATAAAACTTGGGAAGAGGATATGAGGCACTTGGATGAGTTTTTGGGAATTCTTGAGGCCCAATCTTTGTTTGCAAAAGAATCCAAGTGTGAGTTCTCCTAGAAAAAAATATGTATCTTGGTCATGTAATCATCTCTAAGGGTGTTAGAGTTGACTAAGTGAAAATCAAGGCAATATTGGATTGGCCCCTACCAAAGACTCTCACTCATTTGAAGGGTTTCTTTAGACTTTGTAGCTTCTATAGAATATTTTTGAAGGGATTTTCATAGTTGGTTGCCCCACTTACTAATCTTACTAGAAAGGGGCATTTGTATGGTCTCCAACAATGCAACAATATTTTGATTAATTCAAGCAAGTAATGAGTACTTGCCATGTTTTGGCCATAACACATTTTTCTAAGCCCTTCTAGCTTGAGCGTGATGCATTTGGGGAAGGAATTGGTGTAATGTTAATGTAGAGCAAGCATCCAATTGCCTTTGAAAGTAGAAAGTTAAGAGTGAGGAAAAGAGCTAGTCCATCTATAACAAGGAGATGCTAGTAATTATGCATGCATTGGCCAAGTTCAAGCAATACCTAGTTTGAGGGCACATAGCAAGAGGGCATAGAAATTTAAAATTATTTGCCTTTCTTATTGATTTGAGGGAACCTAGCAAGATGATGTAGTTTACATCAACATTTTGATTGAAAAAAATAGATTTATGGGAGAATTATTGTTGTTAGGGTTTGACACTTCATTGTCAAGCCTATATTTTTACTGTAAATTAATCATATTTACATCTTCAATATATATAGTGGATTTGGTGTACTTTCAACTAGTTTCAAGCATCCTCATTCATCCATAGTGAATGTTCTTTAGTGGGTTGCCTTCGTTATTGAAAAGTATGTTTTCTACTACCCATTTAGAATAAATCTTTACTACAACAATGTTAGTAGTTTGGGATGATATTGTAATCTAATTTTATTGTAGCTAATTTTAGGTTGAAATATATTTCTCTAGTTGAAATCAAATATCTCGTATAACCTCAAAAGGTAGTACAACCGATGGCTTTATTTTTCCTACATATCATATTATAATAACTATATGGTTTACCACAAATTCTATATCATTCATGTGTTTCTGCATAGTGTAGGTTTGGTAGGCTATTCTACCTTGTGTGCTCATTTCAATATTTGTATCAAGCTCTTCCACCTTGTGTAGATTTGGTCAGCTCTTCCACCTCGTGTGATTAAATTTTAGTTTTTGCATCAACCACATTGTGCTGAAGAAGTGTAGATTTGGTGATCAGAAAGTGATAAGGATGTTGCATTGTACCATTTCTTTAATTGTGAAAAATAATTTTTTTTGAAGTGGTCATTACAATGCATGTTAACTGCAAAAATACCTCATCTTGAAAGGAACTATGAAAAATACTCACATAACTTGAGACATTTTATTCATTATCTTTCACATGTCTAACTTGAATGTCAAATTTTTAGAATTCTTTTATCAATATATTCTTTCATGAACATCTCCCTTTGGTGCACGCTTTTTATCTTCTTTAAAAAAATTTCTTGGATGATAAAATTAATTGGTCCAACATTAGTAGGAACCAAGAGACACCACCTCTCTTAAAAGGAGATTGATAGATGTCCCCAAGGTTTAGGATTACCAAGTCTTGGCTATACTAGGATAACCCAAAGACTTTTATAGTGTTACTTCTTAAGTGGCCTATTAGTATGCTCACATAAAATAAGAAATTAGTTATATATATAAAGAAGAAATCAATAATTTAATATTTTCTAGTTTTTACAACAAGAACAATAGAAAAAGAATCTAATCTACTCCTAATCTAACCTACTCTGACTAGTAGTTAAAAATACAAAAGATAGAGAGAGAGAGAGAGAGAGAGAGAGAGAGAGAGAGAGAGAGAGAGAGAGAGAGAGAGAGAGAGAGAGAGAGAGAGGGAGGGAGAATGAGGGACATTTCTCCTCACGATATGTTCCAATATCTTTACGAAACTACCTAAGAGCTTAGAAACCACCCTAGGGATAGCCAATTGAGTACAACCCAAACATAAGGATGATGTGATTGCCAAGGGATAAAGGATCAAGAGGATTAACATTTTAGATATGTAGATCTAATAGTGATGCATGAGATTCATGCCAAATGTAAGATAAGAATTGAAGTGCAATAAAGTTTTCTCACAAGAAAATAAATTATTCATCTACAATGATCTAGACTCACAAATTCATAGTCTTACCTTTGAGAAACTAGAGAAATAATTTAAATAACTAATATACTTGTATACACCTAAAATTGGCTTGGGTCAAATTAAGTAAATATTTTAATATTTATCTTAATTCCTATTGTCTTCTGTCAATTAAATAAATATTATTAATTTATTTAATTGGCTCATTATCCCATAATTAAATAAAGTCATTTTATTTAATTCCCTAAATTCTTCTTATGTCTCACATCAATTAAATTCCTTAAATCTTCTATGTCTAAAGTCCAAAATCCACCTCATCTCTTCCACCTCACCATGTTGCACATATAATTAAATATTCTTAATATTTAATTAGCTAATATCCTCCATTTTCCAAAATAAATCTTTGAATCAATTATCCTCCACCAAATTGAATATTTAATTCAATGTTCCCCACTAGCCTTCACAAATGGAATATTTAATTCAATGATCCCAACTAGCCTTCACAAATAGAATATTTAATTCAATGTTGCCCACTAGCCTTCACCAATTGAATATTTAATTCAATTGTTCCCCACTATCCTCCACCAATTGAATTTAAAATTCAATTGTCATAATCCATTATTCTCAAATAAAGAATTTTTAATTCACCCATTATGAATTAAAGATTCACAAAGAATGAGAGCCATTGATCTCATCCTTTGATCCTCACCCTCCATTCTATTTTCAAAAAATCTATAAATAAAACCCTCTTCTAAGCCATTAGGGAGGAAGTTCATTTTGCACAATCACTATACCAAAATTTCTCTTATTCTCTCTTCTTCTTTCTATTTCTAGTATCCTCCATTATTGTGTGTTGAAGCTCACATTCAACACAAACAGGTATCAAGGCCATTCTTCCTTTGTCATCTTCAAACAAGCAAGCAAGCAAGGAAAGCTTCCGAGGGCTTCACAATCAAGATCAAAGAAAGATAGGCAAACAATGGAAAATGATAGGTAAAGGAGTTTGTAAGTATTCTTACTTGTTTTGGTTTTAATCTTCTTTGCTTTCAACTTCCATTGGTGTTTGGGTTTTTATGTTTTTCATTGATTTGACTAACACTCATTCTCCCCCTCACATTTTGGCACCCACCGTGGGGCTCTTACCCCTTTTACTAATAAAAAAAAGCTAGTGTTTTAGTCGCAGGTCCATGTAGATGAAGAACAGGTGAAGAACAGATTGCTAACAATCGTCTTGCGCATTCAACTCCCACAGTTGCGCATATACCTCACAGATTTGCGCATATAACAATCTTGCGCATTCAACTCCCACAGTTGCGCATATACCTCGCATATTTGCGCATATGATAGTCTTGCGCCTTTGACTCCCGCAGTTGCGCATTTACCTTGTAGATTTGTGCATATGACAATCTTGTGCATTTGACATAATCAGTTGCGCATTCAATCTATGAAATTGCGCATCTGATTTTGACTGTGGCACCTGAGCCAAGTTTGCGCATATACTCTGTGTAATTGTGCATTCGTCAAAGTTGTGCATTTACCCTGTATCATTATGCATCTATTCTGTCAAACTGCGCATATGTTGTTATTGCACCTGTACTTGTGAGTCTTGCGCATTTGTTGTCTGTCTTTGTGCATTTTTTTAAAAGTCACATACACTCTATGTTTCTACGCATTTAGGCTGTAGTGTTGCGCATCTGTATTCTGCTTTTTTTGTACAGTTTTTGTGGATTTTGCATATTGAGCTAACATCTGTTTTGCAGGGGTAGTGGCTGGATTAGGTCATTTAGATGATTTGTCTAGTCCATTTAGACTAACTAGGGGTGAAAGTAACAAGTGCATCTCATACAATACTTCACATAGTTTTCTAAACTAGGAAGGAAGTAATTAAACCCAATGGTTATATATGCATTGTTGAATCTATTTTCCTAAAGTAGGCCACTGCTATCTTTACAAACAGAAAATGAACAATGCTATGCCTTAATCACTTTCAAAGTTAACAAATGAGGAATGAACAATGCTATGATCTAAACACTTCCAAGTTAACAATCATGTGAGTGCACAAGTAGCTTAACTCATTTATTTTTTCTACTTTTAACTAGGTTGGATTAACAAGTGTTTTCTGTGCTTGCGAATGACAATAGGCTTATGCTCTCCCCTTAATTGGGTGATCAAAGTGCCAAACTTGTTATTCTATTTGTCAAACCTTTAGGGGGGCGTGCCATTGGATGCACGCTTGTCAAAGTGGGAACGACCCTGAGTGGTAACAGGCTAAAGCCAAGCTCTACCAAGCCACTTAAAATAAATTGTGCTTGGGGTGAAAACCTCAAGCAACGAGTGCTGCTGTGTTACACCAACGGCCAACCTCCCCCAAAACCCTCATAGACGCAACCCTTTGAGGCTGGAAGACTCCATAATAGAGAGTAGTGCCACCGCATGTGTAACCACTCAAATGGTTACCCTAACTAAGAACCAATTTGTGTAGCAAGCCAAAAACCCCTATTTGTTGATGCAAAGAGTGGAGCCCTTGAAGCGACCTTGATTCAAGTGACTCTTAGTAGAGGTAGCAGGGACAATCCTAAGGTTCGGTGTGGGTATGAGCCTAAGGAAACCTAGATTTGGTATGCGTGAGAAGTGAGTGCCATGGAGGGGAGTCGGTGCTACCAGATCCTGGAGTTACACACTTTGAGTGGCACAACTAGAGGATTCAACAAATATTGTCCCATCCAGCCTAGGTGGTATTTGTCTTTGAGTCAAAAATAGTCCAAAAACACAAAAAAATATATAAAAAGATAAAAATCATTGAAAACTTCTATGTGTTTACTGTGCTTTTGCCATAATTGAATATCAACCTCAGCAGAAACACCAAATTTTTCAAACCAAAAACACTAAAAAATCCTGAAAACTATCCAAATTTTCCAAAATTTTGAGAAAACACAAACAAAGAGCCAGATTTGCGCATATGTACCAACCTATTGCGCATTTAAACTAAATTTTTGTGCATTTGACAGTATTGCGCATCTATACAAATTTAACTAGTATTGTGCATTCATATCAACTTGTTGCGCATTTACCTCCTGTCGTTGTGCATTTAAACCAGAGAGCAAAAAAAACCATATCTTCCAAAGAGTAAAATTTGTCAATACTTTTCAAAAAATAGTTCAAACCTGTTCTAGTTCTCAAAATCTGATCAAAGACCTTGCAAAATCAACCATTTCTCCCTTTTTCGCACCATAGTTGTTTGTTCATCCAAAATTGCACCACTTTCTCCCAAGTTTCCAACAAGGTTATAGTCAAATTTTTCTTGATCAAAATCAAATCTTAGACAAGACCTAGTGAGCCTCCAAGTATCAAGGATTCCTTATCCTTCTCTATCAAAACTCCAGTAGTGGATTGTGCGAAGGCTAGTCAACATCAAGTAACGGATTCCTAACATCCTAGCTTTTGACTATCGCTTTTGTATATCCACCTTGTTTGACACCACCTAGATCTAAGAGGAACCTTGCTAAAACCTTATTCCATCCAAGCACCTTGCTCAAAATCTTCCAATCTCACCTCATCCCAATCTCTTTACTACCTTACATGGTCTTGACAAGATTACAAAAACAAAAATAGTTAAAAATAGTCGAGAAAAGTATTTTTGATGGTCACGACAGCGATGAAGAAACTTCCATGGAAGAGACCCTCAAAATGCAACATGACACAAAATTTCAATGCCTATTAGATGGGGTACTCACACAAGACCCTACAAAATTCTTCTTACACCTAGCAAGCCTAGGAGTAAAACTTCCCAAAGATTATGATGTAGAGGCTCTAAGGGAAACTGACGAAGAAAGAAACCCCAAAGGGATTAGATAGGATGAAGTACCCACGAATAAGAGCAAAGCAACAATTGACTCTTTGGATGCCCTCAGTCTAATGAACCAGCAAGTCGAAACTCTCCAACAACGACTTTCAGACATGGAAAGGGGAACCTCGACAAAACATTACACCTTAGAGGATATTGCATCGTATCCTTTTGATAGGGCATTAGTCATGATACCTTTTCCCTCGAGATTTGAAGTACCTAAGTTCGACAAGTATCAAGGAAAAGGTGACCCAAGGGATCATGTCAGAGAATTTAATGCCGCTTGCCTGGAGGTCGCACATAATGACACATATCTTATGTGACTTTTTCCTTGAAGCTTAGGGGGATAGGCCATGGAGTGGTTCTCTAGATTGCTGCCCAGCATCAAAACTTTCAATGAACTTATAGATAAATTTGTCACCCATTTTTCCTACAATATTGAGCACGACACCTCAATATTGGACCTCTATAATACCAAACAAAAAGTGGTAGAATCTTTTGCCACCTTCTTACAGAGATGGAGACAACTGGCAAGCAAGTGCCCTCACAAAATGCTGGAGAGACAAATGTTAGAGATGTTTATTCACAACCTACAAATGGACCTAGGCTACCAAGTTCAAATCCAATGTCCTACTTCGTTTAGCAAGGTCATTGAGGTGGGCCTCATCTTAGAGAAAGCCCTACTCGCAAAAGGTCAGATCAAACACTATAAGGACACTCCTAACACCTATGCCAATAATGATAAACCTAGGTTTTGGACAAAGGACAAAAATATTGTGAATGACAGGGTAGTAGATGCCAAAAATGCGGCACCTAAACAACCAATTTTTAACCTATCAACACCCCAAAATAACCCCACACAAAACAAACCAACAAATACCCAATCTAGGTTCACCAACTTTTGGCCTAAAAGAATGTTCACACCTTTGGATGAATCACTAGAAACTACTCTACGGAAGGTGATCGCAAACAATCTCATAACACTTCCCTCAGTGCGGGAGTACGAACCAAAGGTCAAACCCCGCTGGTGGAATGATAATGATTTCTGCGAATACCATCGAAATAGGGGGCACAAGACAAATGATTGTATTACACTCAAGCATACAATCCAAGACCTAATAGAGCAGAACAAGATATTTGTTAAAGGGCATACCTCCAATAATGACCATTAGGCATTCAAGGATCCTCTTCCCAATTACGAGCAAGCAGGACCTGCTAATAGAAACAATAATAGTTCTAACAACGCAAACTACACAAACATTGGTTATGACTATGTTGTTAACCATATCTATGAAAGTGGTTCACATATCAATGTGATCACTATAAACAAAGACCTAGATTGTAACGTTACTACCCGTAGTAACAAAGTTACCCTTAGAGGAGCCTCTGCTCCTCTAACCCACCAATACAATATCATGGATCAACTCTACAAAACACTGGCACATATCTCCATATTGGAACTGCTGTGTCTATCTCCTTCCCATAGGACCATACTCGATAAAGCCTTAGTAGAAGCCTCAGTTCCCACAAATCTAGCTAAAGAGAAATTCCAAACTATGGTAGGTCACATCACCTCACCACCTTCCCTATCATTCACTGAGAAGGATGATATGTCTATCACACAACCCCATAATGCCTCCCTCCATATCGAAGCCTTCGTACACAAACATAAAATCAAAAGAGTCCTAATAGATGGAGGGGCTGGTCTAAATATTTGCACGTTAAAGCTAATCCTTACATTGGGGTTTTTAGAGAAGGCTATAGATCCAAAAAGGAGAATCACTATCAAAGCATATGATGAGGAAGAGAGAATGACAAAAGGAACTGTGACTCTACCAATCAGAGTGGGCCACCTAGTAAAAGATGTATCTTGTCAAGTCCTAGACTAGGATCTGGCATACAACATTCTTCTCAAAAGACCATGGATACATGCTCTAAAAGCAACACCTTCCACCTACCACTAATGCATCAAGTTCCCACATGAAGGGCAAGAGATCACCATCCAAGGTGACCCTAACCCCTTTCAATACTACAATTCTATTCAGCCAAAGCCAGAAGTAGTGATCCCAACCAACCGGGCTTCTACTACCTCTTCATCTCATGTAGACCCAGCTACACTTGCTTCCTCTTCAAGAGCATCTCAACCAGGACTCCAACTCAAAGACAGTGGCCTGGGTGAGTACATGGCCTTCCGATCCCTCTGTTTGGCGCAACTACCTCTATCTCCTAGATCCCATGGGAGATCCATACTAAGAACACCAAATGCAGAGAAGATCACCAAAGGACCATTTATAAAATGGGGAAGCCTAGAGGACAAGAGTGAGGAAAAAGATATCCTACAATGGCTATACAAGGATGAAGGTGGTTCCTCAACACTACATGACCACCCCATCATACAAATAACACAATATGGTCAAGGTTTTTAAATACTAAAGAGAATGGGGTATGAAGGATGGAGTCCACTGGATTCAAGCAAGGATGGCATCACTGAACCCATCCAACCTCATACCTTGGCAGCCTGAGGCACTACAGGGCTAGGGTACACGGGAGCATCAAAAGACACCAGGACCAACATCAGCAAAGACCAACAAACGGAAGCAGCTACTAGCAATCTGATTGCACACATTCAGAGAATGCAGATGTGGAGCGATACTGATTCTAATGAGTATGAGTGGGATAGCCTTTTTGAGCTATCTTGTGATGAAAAAGATATTGATGTGGTCCATGAGTATGACCCGACCTCTGCAAATGAGGGACAAAGTCCAAGGGCTAGGCCGCTAGAGTCTATTCCACACAATAACTGTAGTGAAAATCATGAGGAAGGAATGAGTCCACTCTTGATGGATCCGTCAATGGAGAATACCACCGCAGACCTCATACATACTTGTGATAATTCTTTCCTAACCATTAACACCAGTGAACTAGACCAAACAAGCAATCCCTTACCTTTGATATATCCTGAACTTATCGACTGGTACCTAGAAGGTACCACCCCTGAGTTGGACACCTTTGAAAATGATGAGGCCATCATTGATTATCTGGACCTTAGAAATCACATACCTACAAGAGACCATAAAGCTGGCTATGCTATAGAACTCAACGCGCAGTGCTATTTTGGGGAGAGCGCCAAGCCTTTCAGTCATAAGAATATCAAAATAAAAGAAGGGTCTAACAGTGAAAACCACTCCGCGGCAGTGTTAGACCACCAGAATAGTAAAAACAAAGACGTATCCAACGGTGAAAACCTCTCTAAGGCACCGAAAGATGGAAGGCTTGACCCTCTCCCCAATCTTACACATCAGGAGAGATTGTCAATATTGATAGAACCAACAAAACCTACCAATGTCAACATAGAGGATGATCCCAGGATGATCTACATGGCAAAGGCCCTCACAGAACCTGAAAAATTAGCATTTACAGATTTCTTCAAGAGAAAGCAAGTTAACTTCGCTTGGACATACATGGACATGCCAAGGCTTGATCCAAATCTCATCATGCATCACTTATCTCTAGCTCTAGGAGCTAAGCCAGTTAAACAAAAGCTCAGAGAGATGCATCCACATGTGGCTTTCATGGTCAAAGAAGAACTGAAGAAATTGCTAGATGTCGGGTTTATCAAGCCCATAGATTATCTTGAATGGGTTTCAAATATCGTACCAGTGGCTAAACCAGATGGCAGGGTCAAAATATGCAGTGACTTCAGGGACCTAAACAAAGCTTGTCCGAAGGATGACTTCCCCTTGCCCAACATCGACATGATTGTAGATCTCACGGTGGGTCATACCATGATTTCACACATGGATGGTTTCTCAGGCTATAACCAAATAAAGATTGCATCGGAAGACCAACACAAGACGGCTTTCACATGTCCTTGGGGCACCTACTATTGGTGCATCATGCCATTTGGTCTAAAGAATGCTAGGGCGACATATCAGAGAGCCATGACCACAATCTTCCACGATATGACGCACACCATAATGGAAGATTTTGTTGATGATATTCTAGAAAAATCGCTTACCATAGAAGGACATCTAGCAGTGCTGGATAAAATATTCACAAGACTAGAATAGTTCAAGGTGTGCCTCAATCCAAAGAAGTGCGTATTTGGGGTTACCTCAGGTAAGCTACTAGGGTACATAGTGTCGGCAAATGGGATTGAGGTTGATCCAGCTAAAGTAAAAGCCATCATGGAAATGCCACCTCCCAAGAATCTCACTCAGTTAAAGTCCTTGCAAGGAAAACTACAATCCATTAGAAGGTTCATTTCTCAGTTGGCAGACAAGTGCCATCCATTTTCCCATCTGCTACATAAGAATGTCCCTTTTAAATGGAACAAGTCATGTGAGCAAGCATTTCAGCTATTAAAAGAATATCTGGTGAAACCACCTATGTTGATTCCTCCAATTCAGGGCAAGCCTCTATTACTATACATCTCGGCTACGCCAATAGCCCTAGGAGCTCTCCTAGCCCAACACAACTGTGAAGGGAAAGAACAATCCATATATTATATCAGTCAGATGCTTGTTGGGTATGAGCTGCAATATACACCCATCGAAAGAGCATGTATCGCTGTGGTCTTTGCCTCCCAAAAATGGAGACATTACCTGTTGTCACACTCTATCAGATTAATAGGAAAAAATGATCCACTAAAATACTTGCTCAACAAAGCAGCTCTAACGGGCAGATTATCTAAGTGGGTCATGCTTCTCAGTGAGTTTGACATTGAATATGTGGATAGAAAAGTAATCAAAGGACAAGCGCTTGCAGATCAGCTGGCAGATGCACCCCTAAGGGATGATAGCCCTCTAAGCTTCAAGTTTCTAGATGAATCTATATTCCACATCAATACAACAATTTGGGAATTATACTTTGATGGCTCGTACACTCAGCATGGATCGGGGGCAGGTATCTTGTTGATCATACCTAATGGTGACACTATCCCCAAGTCATACAGGCTACTCTTTCCCTACACTAACAACGTGGCAAAATATGAAGCATTGGTCATCGGAGTCAAGCTAGCCACATAATGGAATATCAAAGAGCTACAGGTGTACGGGGATTCACAACTGGTCATAAACCAAATAAATGATGACTACCAAACAAAGGATGAGAAATTGATCCCCTACAAATGGATGGTAGATGACTTCAAAGGATACTTTGACCAGATCTCTTTTCAGCAGATACCACAGATAGAAAACAAGGCTGCAGACACAATGGCAACTATCACATCTCTCCTAGATATTCTAGACAATCAGTCGTGTTATGAGTTCTTGGTAGAGCCAGTATCCTGTCCTGCGTATGATACTCCAGAATCCCACATTATTGGAATAGATTCCCCCCTATATAATAAAATATTCACCTATCTCAAAGAGAACACCCTCCTGCCAAATATCTCCAATAACCAGAAAAGAACCTTTATCCGGCAAGCATCCCGTTATACCATTATTGCTAATACCCTATATCGTAGAGGTCTCGATGGTACTCTCCTTAGATGTCTCGATAGTGAGGAATATCAAACCACCCTGAGTGAGATACACGATGGTATATGTGGAACCCACTCTAGTGGCTCTACCCTAGCCAAGAAACTCATGTGCACAGGATACTACTAGCTGACCATGGAACAAGACTCTTATCAGTTCGTCAAAAAGTGCAAGAAATGCCAAATCCACAGGAACTTGATACATGCACCAGCGCAGGAGCTACAGCCATTGACAACTCCTTGGCCATTCTGTCAGTGGGGACTCGACTTAGTGGGCAAGATTCACCCCCCTTCATCCAGCAGACACAAGTTCATAATCACTGCCATTGAGTACTTCACGAAGTGGATTGAAGCTGTGCCCTTAGCCAACATCACTAGCAAACAAATTGCCTCATTCATCTTAAACTATATCATTTGTCGCTATGGTATCCCTTCGTCCATTATCACAGATAATGGATGACCCTTCAAAAATTAGGATGTCAGGGAACTATGTGACAAATTCCACATCCAACACTGCTTTTCCAACCCATATTACCCCCAAGGCAACGGTCAGGCGGAGGCATCAAATAAAACCATACTAAAAATCTTGAAAAAGACTGTCAATGATGCTGGCCGTGATTGGCATGTTCAACTAAATCCCACGTTGTGGGCCTACTGTACAAGCATCCGCACACCCACAAGTGCAACACCATACTCCCTGGTCTATGGAGCTGAAGCCATCTTGCCCATTGAAGTTGAGATCCCATCCTTGCGAGTTTCATTAAGAGGCCTCATCTCTGATGAAGAATACAGAGTAACAAGATTGCAAGAGTTAGAACTACTAGAAGAAAGAAGGCAACAGGCCTTTAACCACCTAAAAGCATATCAGCAAAGAATGTCCAAAAGCTACAATCATAAGGTAAGGCCCTGAGTCTTCCAAGTTGGTGATCTCGTCCTCAGAGAGAACCCCAGAAATCAGCCAGATAGAGAAAAGAAAGGAAGGTTCAAACCCATCTGGATAGGTCCTTATGTCATCATTACAGCCTATGGGTCGAGGGCATATCAATTGGCCACATCTGAAGGTGAACTATTCGATGATCCTATCAACAGCATGCATCTGTACAAGTTCTATACCTGAAAACCCCAATGTAAGGGAGTCCAAAAGAAAAGCAAAAAAATTGAAAAAGTGATAAAAAAAATAGAACAAAAAAATCACAAAAATAGAAAACATGACAAAAAGATAGGTACCATGATGAAAACCTAGCAAATAGGCATCATGTGTACTTGTGGCTGCACGTGCAAATAAAAGTAAGTGGTAAAAACCTGGTAAACAGGTGCTATCGGCGACAAACCACTCCCTCCATCTATGCCGACTTTATTGACTCTCGTCTCCATCACACTGAACCAGTCCTTCGAACCTTCCCGAACTATGTCACCTCTAAGCTATCGCGTAGGCAAGGCCATTATCTATGCGCCCCCAAGGCTCCATTGTTCCGTTAGTCCCATATCTAGTCTTTCTATCTATCTAAGTCCATACCAATTCTACAGATCCACCATCACCTAGGTCTTAGGTCCATCAGGGTTCACCCTGAACTACGTTGCCTCTGCGTCGTCACGTAGGCAAGGCCATTTAGCAATGAGCCCCTGAGGCACTAGGTTAGTCCCTTAGGGTCTGTCTCTCCACATCTATTGTCATCTCACCCATAATAAGTCGATCCTGGTCTAAACTGGGGGCAACTCCTTGACCTAGTTGCGGATTTGGGTTCTTGAATGCCATCACTCTGAAAGGGGATACCAATAAAGGATTGTGATACCTTCACTAGACACCTAGAACAAAGTTCTCGACGCATAACATCAACCTATCCAAAACAAAAACAAAGCAAAGCACCATACCGAAACACTCAAAACAATTCTATCTCAATTATGGCAAAAAGACACATCTAATGCAAGAATGTTTTGTCAACAGGTTAACTTACAAGGTCTTGAATTTTTGTCAATTATGTCTTCCTATGCTACTCAAGGATGCCAACAGCTAGAGATGCTATGATGGGGACATAATTTTTCTTTGTCTGCTACTTGTGGATTACACTTTCGTAATGTGACGACTTATGTCTAACGATGTGATCGGCAAAAGATCATCGAGGACTCCGAGGTCTAAACACGAAAAGGGGCAATCCTTGTCGGTTAAAGCGCAAGAAGTACTCAAGTCATCTAGATTCAAGTTTGGCTAGATGCTTGTATCAACTTGCTATATCAAAATCCAGGTAAGGGATACTCAGGACATCTAGGTCTAACTGTACCTAGATGCTTGTATTCTCTTACCACATTTCAAAAAAATGAAAAATACCAAAAAGTGCCTGATGATGAAAGCAAAAGACTTGCAAATATGACAAATCCATATCCGCATCCATCTCATATCTAGTAACTCCATATCATCCACACAATAATGCAAACCCTGTAGTATATTGAAATGAAATTCAGTATTTCTCCATGTCTTCTTCTATTTTTCACTCGTCTATATCATCTCTGTGTTGATTGAGTACATCTGGACATATCAAACACATAGCATATAAGTTGCATATCACATCACATGAGATAGTCATTCGCATGATTACATCATTTGCATACATAATAAGTCCATGAGATCAATTTCCATACATTTTAGATCATCCATATACATTGTGCATCCATACATCATATCAAAAGAAAATCAAAAACATAGGTCACATACATATCGAACTGCATAACCATATCCATACACATTAGCATTTGCATAACTCAAAAGCATTCTAAACATCCATCTAGTATGCATAACATATACAAACATATCATAAAATCAAATTGCATCCATAGCATATAAAATGTAAGAACACATACATGTAGACCATCAAATAGGTAGATCATCATATAAACATCCAACACATGTCCAAATGTACAATATATCACAAACTTTGTCCAATCCCTGAGTCAAGTCATAAATGTATACAAAAAATGGTGATACATGTCTCAGAATAAAAATACATCTATCGGCTATCTCAACCATCATAAAAAAGGTGCCACAATACATGTCAAAATACAAGTGTCTGGCTCTGACTAACTCTACCGTCGCGGAACACTGCTCCCGGCACTAGCCTCTCCTCTATCCACCCCTGATGGTGGTGGGCCTCTCACTGAGCCCACAGACCAAGACCCACCTACTCTCTGTGCTACCTCAGACTGGCTCTGGAAGCTTGAGGCTCTCTGACTCACTGGCACAGCACCGTGATATAAGCCCCAGTAATACTGAGTCTGTACCTCAGCTCTAGTCAAATCACTTTGCAACTACACTACCCGGGCCTGGGACTGCTTCACCTGTGCCACCAAGAAGCCAGAGGTCCCATCGGTACCCATGGCCATCACGACCGCATCCTACTCTGCTCTCATAGCCCACATACTAGCTAAGACTGCATCTCTCCCTGCTCAACTCAGATATCTGAGTCGCATTTGCCTCTCACTGTAACTCCGCTGCTCTCAGATGAGCCCTCAGCTGCCTAAGCTGGGTTTGTAAAGAAACCAGAACCTGCTGCTACACATCAGGCTATGGAGCCTACTTGACCTGTGCCACCTGCTGTGTTGGCACCTATCCCTGTATCAGTTGTGCCACCTGTTGAGGTAGTGGAATCTATCTCTATGCTATCCCTGGCTGCACTGGCACTTAGACCTATACCTGTCCCACTGCCTGCTGCCCCATGAGCCCCTCTCCGACTCTCTGCCTCTATCTCTGTCTCCCATCATCTCCCTGATCTCTCCTCCTCCTCCACCATCCACCCCTCCCCCTGCTAGCTCCACCCCCTTCATCTGAGTCACCCTCATCTATATGAGGAGCTACCTCTCCAGGACCTGAGTAGTGAGGAAATGGATGTGCTACAAACCACTCCTCATAGTTTGGCATCATGCTAGCGTCCACTATGTCTCTCCTCAGGTGCCAGGCTACATAAGGAATCTACTGAAAATCAGCCTATGCCTCCTCATAGGATGCCACAGGACCCCACCTAAACCTCTCAACATGGGTCCTCACAAAACGGGCCTCTCCCTGCGGTCTCCCCTGCACAACCAAACTGTCGCTGAACTCAACTGACTATCTATCGCTCCAAAATATACTGAGTCCTACCAATCAGCCACCTCATCTGGAAACAATATGGGAGCTCATCTACCTCATCCTCCCATACCTCGTAGTCAAGGTACGACCGCCAAACAACTGCATCCACTCCATCAAAGGCATGCCTCTAGTACTCAAGCCTCCCTAGTCTATGCTGGGAAATCACACCTGCATAGCCGTAACTATAGGGCTCACCCCTCTACCTCTGAAATACATAGATCGGCCATGTGATAGCAATGTGCTCCCACAACCAAAATTGTAAGAGTGACGCACCTGTCGCTAAACTAGAGCCTCGGTGGTACACTGCCTGATGCATGTCTCTATATAGGTGTGTAAGCATGCACACACCCCACGCATACCGGGTCCCGTCAGTGATCATACTCTCCAACACCCATCCCCAGCCAATGGGGAAGCCATGCGCTCTCCTATCAGGGCATACTATGCCACCGATCAGTCCAGCCACTATGCCTGGGAAGTAGTCATAGCAGTCATGCATGTCCTGCCATGAGATCTCCTCCCCTACCAACTCAAGATCATCAAAAACATGCCTACACTCCTCCAGCCTAGCATCATGCTGTGATTTGTACTCAACCAACTCTCCCTAAATAGGGAGGTGCAGAATCTGATAAACATCCTCCAGAGTAATGGCCATCTCTCCCGTCAGAAAATGGAAGGTCCCATCCTCGCTGTGGAATCGCTCCACGGCTGTAGTCACCATCGCCTGGTTCATGCGAAACTCAGGCATGAAGAGCACATGATACAAACCCATAGCACCTAGAGCCTCTCGCTCCATCTCGGTCATCATATACCGCTGCAGCAATGGCAACGGGAACAACTCTCGCGATGTCAGAACGTCCCGAATATCCTCCTACAACCAAGAAACGCATACTGTCAGTGAAATCCAAATCCATATTGAAAACCTACTCCAAGCAATCAAGCTATCCTATAATTGGCTCAACATATCAAATTAATCAAAATAGCATATCATCTCTCGACTCGATTCTCAGTAATCGTAGAGATCACTAATCAATTGATGCATCAATCAGGATGCCAATTAGGTTAATTTTGTTAAGTCAACTTATTTGCCTAAAGTACAAATGTGCCAATCCAGGTGGCAAATGTGCCATTTCATACCAAAAGTGTAACTTCACCATGAATGTACAACTTCCTAACGCATATGCGCCATTCTAGCACATGCACAGCCTCTTATCACAAATGCGCCACTTCCCAACATATGCGCCATTCCATGGATCGCATGTGCAATACTATCATATGCTCTGATTCACAGCACATATGCGCAACTTAGGGATGCATGTGCCACTTCAAAGCTCAAATGCGCAACAAGAATGAATGCACACATTCAAGAAACAAATGCACAAATGAATCAAATGTGCCATTTGGCGGCGTAAATGCGCAGTTTCGCAACAGATGCGCCATTTCGGCGCGCATATGCGCAAAACTGGGGTTGTTGCGCATTTGTCCTAGATGGTTTTCGTAGCCATTAATGTGCATAAAAATTGACTTTTGACAAGTTTTGAAGAACTACATATTGGGGGTCCTGCCTCTGCTGGCCGATCGAACCGTCGAATCCGCTCAAACCGATGCTCCTCGCGCGGAATATCCATCTCTCTGGCTGCCATGCTCTCCTAAGCTCTCCAGAGGACAAATCAACTATGGACAAGTGTGCAAATGAATATATTGTGTGGACCCAACTCCTATATATAGCAAGTGACCCATATCTGACTGTATGACTCTTTCACTACTTCCCATGCCTGTTTCTTCGAACCATACCCTGTTTTTCTCCATCCTAACCCATTTCTTCACCTTCTTCTTCATGAGATTGTCTGTCTCATGCCCTGCTGTCTTCCTCCCGTCCAATCTCCTTATCTCACATCAATCCACCTCATAATTAAATAAAGTCATTTTATTTAATTCCCTAAATTCTTCTTATGTCTCACATCAATTAAATTCCTTAAATTTTTCTAATGTCTAAAGTCCAAAATCTACCTCATCAATCCACCTCATCTCTTCCACCTCACCATGTTGCACATATAATTAAATATTCTTAATATTTAATTCGCTAATATCCTCCATTTTCCAAAATAAATCTTTGAATCAATTATCCTCCACCAAATTGAATATTTAATTTAATGTTCCCCACTAGCCTTCACAAATGGAATATTTAATTCAATGTTCCCCACTAGCCTTCACAAATGGAATATTTAATTCAATGTTCTCCACTAGCCTTCACCAATTGAATATTTAATTCAATTGTTCCCCACTGTCCTCCACCAATTGAATTTAAAATTCAATTGTCATAATCCACTATTCTCAAATAAAGAATTTTTAATTCACCCATTATGAATTAAAGATTCACAAAAAATGAGAGCCATTGATCTCATCCTTTGATCCTCACCCTCCATTCTATTTTCAAAAAATCTATAAATAAAACCCTCTTCTAAGCCATTAGGGAGGAAGTTCATTTTGCACAATCACTATACCAAAATTTCTCTTATTCTCTCTTCTTCTCTCTATTTCTAGTATCCTCCATTATTATGTGTTAAAGCTCACATTCAACACAAACAGGTATCAAGGCCATTCTTCCTTTGTCATCTTCAAACAAGCAAGCAAGCAAGGAAAGCTTCTGAGGGCTTCACAATCAAGATCAAAGAAAGATAGGCAAACAATGGAAAACGATAGGTAAAGGAGTTTGTAAGTATTCTTACTTGTTTTGGTTTTAATCTTCTTTGCTTTCAACTTCCATTGGTGTTTGGGTTTTTATGTTTTTCATTGATTTGACTAACACTCATTCTTCCCCTCACAATATTTATTAAACTTAAAAATAACAAAATCTTTATAGTGTTTTCATTTTTTTGTCTCTAATTCTTCCAACCTAGGTCTCATTCACAAATGACAAACAACTCTTCTCTTATAAAATTTTGTAGGACTCAAGGTACAACAGATTTCATGCATCTTGGTATGTGATAGTCATAAATGTCTCTAGTTTATGAAGGGTTAAAGTCTGGCACTATCATGTTCTAAAGAAATCAAATATAGTCCCCCACATGCAATTGAGTTCGCTCAAATGATATGACTTGATAACCAAGGGAAAATTAGAGATCATTGATCTTGTAACTATAACAATAAGAAATCTTCCCACATTAAATTTATTCCATCAAGCACCTCTAAGAAGAGGTTCATTCTCTATATGTAGAAAGATAGTTTTTTGGAATTCTATACCATTGTTAAGAAGAGGCCCAATCCTAATAGTGTAATATGTAATGTTTTTCTTAAGTTTTTTAGTCAAGACAACTAGATATGATCTTCATTTATTTCTTAACTACCTCCTCATAGTTAGCAATGAGCTTCTAGATTGTTCTATGTTAGTAAATAATGATATCATTTCTACCAAGTATAAACATCCAATATGGCATCATATTATATGAGTCAACTAAGCATCACATCTAATATGAATCATCAACCATGAATATAAAGATGTAATAACCAATAGAAGTCTAAAATACTATCCAAGTATAATAGCATATCTATGTAATAGATAGTAAAAGCAGTGGAACAATAACATTGTAAGGTCCAACTTATAAAGTCATAACATATGCATCCATGAATATGTGTAAGGACCCAACTCCTTATTAAAAAAATACTAAACTTTGAATTAGAAAATATCGAAGAATTTAAAAATTTTGGTCTAACAGATTCTAGAAATGCAGATTCATGAAATTTTACTATTAATTCTGAGAATTGCTCCATGAATTATGTTATTGTGGTTAGACAACTAGAGCTTAGTTTTATATGGTCATCAAGTCTTGAAAGGATCACCAATCTTGATCTAGTGAAGAGATATAGTACATTTAACAAGATAATATATAAGAACAACTAAGCAGCACATACCTTAAGTTCTTTGCTATACCCTGCATCCATTTCTTACAACTTGCTTTTTCTCCAGTGTCTAACCTATCCTTATCATCTGTACAAAACTAACTGGACAATCTCATGTTAACATGACTCAGAAATCACTACACAGAAAGTCAAGATCAGGATGTTAATTATAGAAGAGTACCATATATCTAGGGGACCTAAGTACTGGGGGCATCCTTCGCTATCCAGACTACCTACATACCCTGTATCCACAGGATCAAGGCCCCCTCCGGATGTGACTGACAGTGGGGTATGTGAATATGTAGTTCTATCTTGCACTATGTTTGATGCAACTATGAGCGGGTATCTAGCCCTTTCTAGGGTTATCCCCTACCCCAAATAGTTCCTCATCGGCTGCCACCCACTCAGGTGAAACATGGACCAAAATTAATCTACTACTATAAACACCTAAAGGGGTGTTTTGTCAATTAGTTCTAGTATGGAGGAATCCCTATCAGGTGTGTGCTCATGAAATCTAGTTTACTTCCTCAAGCCAAATTAAGTAATTTCATGACTAAGTCTATTCTCAATTCCCTAATGCTTGCTGATCACCAAGATCCGTAAAGGCAATGTGAGAGAATATGACAAATAGGGTTTCTAGATCAGACTAGTTGCCCTATCTAATGTTTTCCAAGTCATCTCTGATTTAGACTCGTGTTGTCAATAAGCCCTATTTTCTATTGATAGTTTGAAGAGTTTTCTAAATGAGCATTTTAGCCTCAATACTTAAAAATTCACATGGTAATCATCATACAACTACTTCAATAGACTCGAGTCCTTTAGTTAATATTTTTAATAAGATATCCGAGGAGGTTTTCCCTTCCTACAGATTTAGCTTCAACATGTCCCTTATTACTCCTTGACGATTTAGAGGGACGATGCCCAGACATTGTTGTTGTAGCTATGTTAGGCGTGAGGTACTTGGTTCAACGTGACAACATTACCCATAAACGTGACACATAGGTACCATAAAAACCAAACACTATGATTTGTTTGAGTTTTTGGACGTTGATTTAAGAGTTTACCTAACTAAATTTAAAGGAGAACTTGCATAATAACAAATAAAGAAATTGATAAAGGGGAGATTCACTGAATCATAAATGCAAGTTAAGTATGGTAAATTATATGCTTGATCAATTTTCTTATACAAAATGAATAGGACTAGAAATGATACTTAATCAATGTCATTAATTCGTAATTGTACGTAACATAACTAGAAAAGATATTCTATCAATAATACATGTAAAGATTTAGTCTTAAGAAAACAAGGGAATCTTATTTTATCATACAAGTAAAGAATTGGTAAAATTTCTTGCATGATCATTACTAACTTACGTTTAATTGGAACCAATCAGGACTTAATAAAAGTTGTAAAATAAGATAGATATCCCAATAAGAGGTTTACTTGAAACTCTCTAAATGGGTTTATACTTTAATAAAACTAGTTTATACTGCTAGAATGATCAACCCTGACCATATTTATAATCAGTGAACTCATAATAATACTTTTCTTTAACAAGTAATCAATTCAAAAAGCATAATACTTGAAAAATACTTAATCAATAAAGTACATAATGATCTAGTCTAGTAGAATACTAGGAATTATTGATAATTAAATTGTTGAATAGAAACATTATTCAATAGTATAGTACAAGGATCAATTCCTTGCAAAATCATTCGACTTACTTATATTTGAAAATGGATAAGAATTTGTGATGTTTGAATCTTAATAAGTTTCTCAACTGAAACTTTTCTAAATGTTAACACTATTAGTCAAACAAGCTTTACTTCTTTCCATAAGTCATATTAGATGAGTCTTTGAAGTTGTTCTAAATCACTATGTTTTCAATTTGTACCCATAAGGTTTGACAATTACTTATACATTCATGATTTATTTCCAATTATGATTCTTACTTGAATCTTATAACAAGGTTAATTGTGATATAACATCATTTACTATGTTAATTGAAAACTATAAGGAAACTATAGCTTAACATATTTATACACAATGTCATATACTTGTAATTACTTAATCAACATATTTAGATTATTTACCATTCACACTTTGTTATTAAATCGCTAATAAATACATACTATATAATATCATTCAAGAGGATGATATAGAAGGTAGAACAAGACCCTAGTCACACTACTATCTAGGAAGAACTTAAGTACAAACTTAAGGTAATTATGAATAAAAAATTGGCAAAATAAGGTATTTTAGGTTAAAGATTCCTAAACAAGGAGATCACTCATAAAGGGGAAATTCCAAGAGAATATATCTCTATCATACACTAAAGATGGTGGCCTATTAAGAATAAACCGAGATGTTGGAATTATATTCAATTGAAGTGAGAAATGTATTATTAGTTCTAAGGATATATAGGTGGATACTATTGCAACACCCAAGAATGAGAATTTCAAAGAACACATACTCTCATTAGCCCCTTTATTGGTGCAAGAAAGAGAACATAAAAGCCCCAATCAAAGTGAATGACATGATTCCAAAAAAAATGTCTTATTATATTTCAATATAGTAAATAAAATAGCAAATCCATTAGAAGAATATTCATCACAAATTGATGTAAAAGTAAAGTAGGAGATATTTGTGCCAAAACAAAAGAGGTGGTGTTATTGAAAAACCTAAAATCAAAATATAATAAGATACTATCACCATGGAGGAAAACTTTAGTGTTGACAAATGACCAATGAAGAAGAAAGTATGAAGTCCCATGTGCATGGGGAACCCCTTAGGAGTCAAGTTGTGTAAGATTATTTACATGTACAATGTCACAAGAGAAAATGTTGTGAGATATAAACCCCTTCCATCATTTTAAACAAGGACAATGTTCTGGTAGCCATCTATGCAAAACGGAAATAATAGATAGTGCACATGAACTTTTTGATAGAATGCCACAAAGAGATGTCATCTCGTGGAATGCAATGATTGCAGGATTTCACAAAACGGATTTTTTGAAAGGGCTTTATAAACTTTCAAGCAAATGCAATTGGTAGGTGTAACGTAAAATTCCACAACCTTTAACAGCGACCTCCTTGCCTGTGCCAAAATGGGATTTTTGGCGTGGGGTATGGACATCCCTCAACCATAACGAAAGGGGAATTTTCATTAGATGTTATAGTTGGAAACACACTGGTAGACATTCGCGCAAAATGTGGAAGCATAGACAAGGCACGCGAACTGTTTTGACAGATGCCTCAAATAAATGTAATCTAACGGAATATAGTGATTGCAGGATTTCACAAAATGGATTTGTTGAAAAAGGCAGTAGAAACTATCAAGAAAATGTAATTGGGAGGCGTAAAGCCAAATTTTAGAACCTTTTCCAGCATCCTCCCTGCGTTGAACATGGTATGGACATCCACCAAAGCAGAACAGAAAGGGGGATTTTTGTCAGACATTATAGTTGGAAATACTTTGGTAGACATATATTCAAAATGTCCAATAATAGACAAGGCACATGAACTGTTTGACAGAATGACTCAAAGAAATGGCGAGCGACTCATAGAATGTAATGATTGCAGGGTTAAACATAAAACAATGTTGTTCAAAAGGCATTATAAACCTTTAGAAAATGAAATCAACAGATGTACAATCAGATTCCTCAACCTTTCAGCACCTCTCTACCTATCCCTGCATGGAAATTTTGGGGCAGAGAATGGACATCCATCACAACGAAATAGAACAACAAATACAGAAACTTACCTTAATCCTATTTGAAGCAAGATTAAAATGCATAGCCTTAACAGACCCAGAAAGTTTCTTCTTGAGATGGTAATCTAACAAACATGTTCCCAAGGGCTTCAATTAATTTTTTTTTAAAGAATAAAATACCCAAGAATGTGATCAACCAAGATATGTAAAATCTAAATTGATGATTAAAGAGGATTTTCTTCAAAACAACTCCAATATCTTTGAATCCAGGACTTAAAATATGAATCTTAACTTTATATATATCTTGGTTCAAACTCCTCTAACTAGTACAAAACAATAAATCAGCTATTTGCACTTATTTTGGATGATTCCTTTCGTTCTCAAATGGTCTCCTTGGACTGAAATATGTTTCGTGTAGGTGATCAAGTGTCCCCTTTTGTATATATGGCTGAATAGTACAATTAATATCCTAATTGTATGTATGGTTGAATGATACAATTAAGAGACAGAATCTTGTATTATAACAAATCAAATACTTCATCTATTGGATCCATGTGCAGACATGTCTTAGATTAGCAACACATATTTGTATACAACAAAGTATTTCAGACCCTTCTTGCTCTAGAACATATTTAAAAATATGAAAGAAGTGTGCACATTGAAAATGATTCACCACATAAATAGGTGCTTCATGATAATCAGAACATGCACAATAGCATGAATTTGTTCAAACACGTTGATTTTCATTGAAAAACTAAATACAACCCATAATATACATAGAAATTCAAGCAAAAAAATTTATAAAACAATCTTTATTAGACAATGAGCTATTTGACAAAGTTTCAAAAGAAAAATTATGAAAGGAAGGATTGATCTTACAGAATGCTCTAGCAATGCATCCAAAACCCATGTGTGTCCCTCCCTTCATACTTCAATGCTATTTATAGAAAAATCCAACCCTTATCTAGAACAATATTTTCTAAGTACATGGTGGAAAATTTGAGTCTTTGGAGTCAGGTCTAACCCATTTAATACCTTATTTAAATTTTCCAATTTGAAATTAATTCTTGTGGAAAAATCTCATTTAATCCATAAATGTTAGCTGTGAAACTTGACTTGGAAATGAGGGGGTTGAATCCTCATTTATTTCTTTTGTCTAGAAGTGTACTATTGTGTGGTTACACAACACGCCCCATTTTTCCTTAGCAAAATAGGGACCCAACTATTTTTGCTTCTGCTTGCTTTTGCTCCCCTACTTTGGGCAGTTTGGCAAAAGTCAATTAAGTAAATCACCCTTGCACATGCATGTGCATCTATATATGAAGGCCAAATGTCAAAGTCAAAATTTGCCTCCATAAGCCTCATAATCTTAAAGAGTGCAAAATTCTAAGTAAGCTTGCCTTTTGGATCACCTTGATATTCTTTAAACATCAAAAGTTATGCTAAGTCAAAGATCGGTCAAAATTGATATTTCTCATAGGGTCATATTTGTTAAATATCAGTCATATTTGTTAGATGACCCTGAAACAGGAAGATCACCCAATATCTAATATTCATTAATATGCAAGATGTCGAAGTAAAGTGAGAAAGAGTATTTGCCCATCAAACCTTAGGAATATTTTCGTAGGGTCACATTTCCAAATATCTGGATGTTCCCAAATATCACCCTTCACAAAATATGACTCTGACATCATCTTGGTTCGAGCTATTAAAAAACTTAATATGATGATGACGTCACTAGTATACTCGATACCCAAAGGGTCACATTTCTAAATATTAGTCATATTTCTCAATATGACAATGACATCACCCTAATTCGATACAAACCAATTGTGATTTCCTGATGAGGTCACTATCATGACCTAAACCAAAGAAGGTCATATTTCAAAATATCCCCAATCTTAACTAATATGATGATGACATCATTCCTCCGAACAATTCCAAAGACTCATATACGCGATAACGTCATCTTCACTTTCCCAAATAAAAGGATATTTCATAAGTTTTAAAGATCTAGATATTTCTGAATATCCCTCATATCAACCCTTATGACTCGAGATGGAGTAATTCTTGATAACCAATCAAATGGTGCCATGTGGCACATCATCTAGATCATGTGGATACAGTATATTATCCCGATTGTTGACGAGGGTATAACGACCTGACCTCGATCATCGCTCAACAGTTGACCATCTTCATGATGATGTCACCATCATGTTCTGAATATCAGTCATATTTTCAAATATCTTGATGTTTTCCAATATCACCCTCCACATTAAATGAGATCCCAATGGTTGGTGAAGCCTTCTAAATTTTAAATACTTACATGCCACTTGTTAACATCTACTAATATCATATATCAATTGATGGACATAAGAAAAATGACATTAAATGCACCCTAATTTGACATGTCAAATGGTTAAAAGGTAATTTTGGGAGGTCATTTTGAATTTACCATGCAATTAAACAGAATTTATAGAGCTCCGAGCAATCAAACCCTTACTGTAGCTTGCGAACAAAATGGGACCCACATCCAAATGAAACGAAATGGCAATTGCAATGTAATCACACTCATAAAGATATCACCTCTACAGTAAGAAGGGAAAGCGATTATCAAGTATGTACTGAAAACACTAGTTTTGTCGTTTATGGTAAATCATGAGGTAAATATAGTTTTACAAAGTTAATTAGCATGATGATTGCATAAGATGGAATAGAGTAATAGAATTATTACCATGGGATGCATGAGATCACAAAACCACTGCTGCATACGACACATTAGGGTAAGACATGTATGTTTTTATTATAGGACACCATGGTCGTTTGGAAGAATAGATAAGAAATTGAATTCTTAAAGCCCATGTTCTTGCAACCAGAAGGGGTAGTATTTAGATATGGAATAATCAATGATACACATCAAGGGCACACAAATCTTGATGCATGGACAAGAAGATTGGATAGGGGAGCTAATAACCCTCTCCTCATGAGCATAGTCAATCCAGGAATGTGGAATGCCTGAGGATTCTTGTATGCCATGGAGGCTACAGAGCTAGTGATAGAATGTGGCAGGAATTATAATCCAAAAACCATGAAAGTGGAGAAACATGGTAGAGTATATGTGGATTTCTCCATTGCAGGCATCACCGTGGCATTCAATTTGCCTAAGGGACCTAATATAGTTCATTTGAGTTTGAGCAAATTAGAGAAAGAATATAAGAGCAATGAAAAAGTAGCTAGAAGGGTCATGTACCAGTGGAGATCTAAGAAAAGCACATACAAGGCTTCTGCTAAATTACCTGTGCACCTTTTCAAATTTGATTTTGCATCAGAGTACCAATACATGATAGTTATGCTCTGTAGAATGATAGGGAGACCAAATGCTAGATCATTTGAGAACTGGATGTATGGTATAATGCAGATATAGAATATTTTGATGACATACCCTTGTGGGCCAAACTTATAAGCGACAACTTAGATGAAGGGATGACAAGGCTGCGATGGAACATTAACATGTTCCATATGACCTCTTATGTTGTGTATGTCTGTGCTTTCATAGGAACATTCAATGGACTACAAATAGTAGGAAGGATAGGAAGCAATCCAGGAGATATGAATATATGGGAATACTACCGACAGCTGAAAAGGAGAGAAGCTCTTGACAGTTATAAGTTAGTAAATGACTCTTTTTCCATGCATCTGGTTAGAACCATGGAAGAGGATAGGACAAAGAGGATAAGTGTGGAGGCACAAGTAGTTATATATAAGCATGGGGCTTGGTGTATCCAATTCCCCACATTTTCATACATGAAGATAGAGGGCTTTACAGGGCAACCTCTTATGATGCCCAGGTACCCAAATGCTAAAGTCATCCTGATGGAGTTTGTTAGACAAATATTGCCTTTGGAGGAGGCTCACATTGAATGGGGAAAGATTCCATAGATCTTGTTTCTAGTCATGATTGGCTGGTACATGTGTCCAGACAGAGATAGTATAAAGGATTCAATTGGAGGACTGAACCTAATGCACCTACAACCTTTTGAATTAGCTAGGCCTTATGATCCATATAGCAAAATGCAAACATTGTTGGAAAAGACCATTCATCCGAAGCACCTCAAAGACTATTGGTCTGATTGTGACAATTAGGCAGAGGTGAGGAGAAGAGATTAAAGGATCACCCTGAAACAAATACATACTTTTGATTGTATATCAGTGTCGGTTCGGTTACATAAAGATGATGGAATGATATTGTCTCAAGAAAATGAGAAAAATAAATTATACAATGATATCATATCAACACCTAACTTGAGCCAGCCAGAGGTGGTCTCATTAGACCAAATAATGTTGAAGGTCATGAAACGGACCCACAAATGGGTAGATGCTGAAGTTAAGAAACTGAGGGATAAGGGTGTAGCCCTTACCATAGAGAATAGGAGGAAAAGATAGGAAATGTCTGAAGAGGAATATGATGATTTCATCGCAGCAAAGAGGCAATCTAATGGAGAAAGACAACCACCTGAAGATACGAAAAGGTTGAAGAGTAAGAAGAATTCCCAAGCATATGGGGTGGTGATCATCAGGTAGCCATAACCAAAATGAGACTATGCATCCACATCAGCTGCATGAACTTCATTTGATGCACCTCCCAAACAAAAGAAAGTTTTTACAAAGCTTGCTCATGCTACCATTGAAGAAGAAGGAGAACACTTGGATAGTGATCTATTGACTACAAGGAAAAAGAGGAAAGTTGCAACATCACCTCAACCACCTTAGAAGAAGTAGAAGACTACTATGAGAGGAACGGTGGACACAGATTCTCTACTATTGAGAGGAGCTAGTGGTCATGGTGTTTTAAGGCACTAACAACGTGAGGTTCCTATCTCTGAGATTATGCAATTTAAAACTAAAAAGGTAGATGAACAAAGGGAAGAAATGTAGAGTGCAAGGAAGGAACCACCTCTTCCACTTGAAGATACAATCTATTTGTCAGATGATGAGCTAGTTAATGAGGTGTCTGCTCAAAGGATGGAAGCTTTGGTTGCGAATACAAGAATGACCCCTCGCAACACTCCCTCGATACAAAAGGAAACTCATTAGGAGGACGTAGAAAAAGAAGAAATTAAGGAAGAAAGCCTAGAGGTGATAGCCCAACAAATTGGATTGACCAACTTGGTTGATCAGGTCATGCACCCTATAGTAATTGATCTGGCATACCAAGGCGACCATGATCAAGATAAAGGCAATGATCCACCCACAGAGGAAGAAAAGGTGAAAGTTTATGTACATATGGAGGGGGATAAAGAGATGACTACCAAGAATGAAGATCAGGATAAAAATCCAATGCCACAAGAGAAAACTAAGTGATGCAGGAGCATCCCTGGTTCAAGGCAATCTTGCTTCAACCAAAAACATTTGTATATCAGTTTGTTTCTTTTCAGTTTAGTTTAGGCAGTGCAGTTAGAAGCAGTTTAGCTTGTGGTTTGGTTCTGGCATTCCACATCTTGTAGATCTGGACTTTTTATCTACATTCATTCATCTACATCATATCAAGAATTCAGAGCATTTGGATTAGTTACTAGAAATATATCGCTATCAGAAGATCAACTATTTTCTCAGAGCAAAGCATTCTAATAGTTCCTGATAATCACCTAAAGGAGAAGGCTTGCGGATCATTCCTTGACTTGTGGATCCTAATGACACATCATTCAATGATCCTTGGTTCATGGCTGACCTTTCCTGAAGGTCTGTACATTGTTCTATTCATTTCAGGAAGTGTTTTATGCATTTAGGTCTGACCTATCTGTGAACACGTTACAACTCTTCATTGGAGTTTGTGACCTTCCTTAGCTGACATGAAGGAATATAATGGTTTGGAAATGATATATATTGATGTAATAGATCCTTAGGAAAGTAGTGAATAACATAGGAAAGATCTAATAGATTAGATTTTGTGTGAAGGGAGATTAAAAGCCTTATCTTGCGCATGTATGTAATCAGGCCTGTGTGCCCAATTGTAAGCCCACATGTTGCCGACAGATCTCTATTTTGAATTCTTTGATATAATGAATGACTAAATTTGGATATGTTCTATATTCTTATGTTGTTTCTATTGTGTTTACTCTTGCTACATGGTCTAAACTGTTCATTCTTTGAACCCTCCTACCATGACTGCACCAAGTGGTATCAGAACGAAAGTTTGATTCTTTGGAGTGAATTGGCAAAGGGGATTCTATAAGATCTTGTTGTAAGAAGATCACCAATTTGAGGCAGGTTACTTGTGTGCAACCGATCGCCAAATGAGACGCAGTTGTCGCTTGTAGCCTGATTACCGACTTGAGGCAGTTTGCACTTGATCCTAGGAAGATGCCACTGCAAAGAGTTCATCTTGTTGGTACAATGGCTAATAGAATGGATGATATGATGGAATTGATGAGGACAATGTGAATTCGATTGGATGCTATTAAGGAAGATAGGCGAAGAGGATTGACACCTAGACCTAATATTGAAAGCGATGATAAAGAAGAATTTCAATCTGTTGAACAAACTGGCAAAACCCTAGAAGGTCATGAAGAAGAAGAATCAGACAAAGATGTTGTGATCTATTTCAAAGATTGGGAGAAGACCTAGAGTTGAGGTGCCGAACTATACTGGTAATTTGAATCTGGAAGAGTTGATCGATTGGATAAATGACATGGAATAATACTTTGAATATGAAGAAATTGAAGATTTAGAGAAGGTGATATTTACAAAGACAAAATTGAAAGGACATACTGCTATATGGTGGAAGGAAGTTCAGTTGGAAAGGAATAGGAGAGGAAAAGAAAAGATTACAAAGTGGGACCGGATGGTGACAAAGTTAAAGAATCAATTCATACCTGCTGATTATGAGTTGGAGCTGACTATGAGATAAAAGGAGAAATTTGTGAAGGAGTATACTGAAGAATTTCATAAAATGATCATAAGAATAGGACATAGTGAAGCAAGCAAGGAGAAAGTGGTTAGACACATCAATGGACTAAGATTGAATATTCAAGAAGAGCTAAGCTTGGTGAGGATGACATCTTTAGAGGAAGCATATCAATTTGTACTGAAAGTTGAAGAGAAGTTGAATAAGAAACATGATCAGAGATAGAGAGGCAGAGGAGGTAAATTTCAGAGAGGGAGATCATTTTCTGGATATGATAGATCATTTGTGGAGCAGAACAAGTTTGACAGTCTATTGAAGAAGGATGATAGAGATATCAATCTTTACTGGAGAGATGATAGAAATTCTTACTGGAGAGGAAACCCTAGTGCATACCGAAATGAAGGATACATAAGAGAAGGAAGAGGATTTGATAAGAGAACATTTAAAGGTACTTGTTTCAAGTGTGGAGGTGAAGGACATAGATCATTTGAGTGTAATCAGGGTAGTACAAGTAAGATGACAGAAAACAGTGGAAGAACAACCTATGTTGAAGAAGAACCTATTGAATCACCTTGTTCAGTTGGCAATCCGGAGAAAGTAGAATCATTGGTGATGAGGAGAGCACTATTTCAAACAGAAGCAAATGAAGAACCATCACAAAGGAAGAGTATATTCAGAACTAGATGCAAAACAAGAGGTAAGTATTGTAAAGTTGTGATTGATAGTGGTAGTTCAGATAACCTAGTTTTTGAGGAGATGGTGACTAAGCTGAAGTTGGAAAGATTGAAACACCCTAAGCCCTATTAGATAGCATGGATTCAGGATGATCATAAGGTATTGGTGAGTGAACAATGTTAGGTAAAATTTCATATTGTCATATCTTGTTGGGTAGACCTTGGCAGTATGATACGAAAGCAATACATGATGGGAGAAAAAATACATATACTATAACAGCAAATGGAAAGAGAATTACCTTGATTCCTTTTGAGGATGATCCTAAGAGTGAAGTGTGTGGGAATACTAGAATCTGTTTGGTAGATGGAAGAAAATTTCTGGATGGTTTAAGACATGAGAATATGTGTTATGCCTTGATTCCTAAGAAGTCTGAAGCATTGGAGAAAGAGACTGAAGAATCACAATCGGAATAGATAAGAGAATTGCTGACATAGTATGAAGACATCATATCAAATAATGTACCTGAAGGATTACCACCTATAAGGAGTATCAGTCATCACATGGATCTTATACCAGGAGCAAGTTTGCCTAAAAAAGCAACACATAGAATGACACCAGCAGAGAATGAAGAATTGAATAGACATATACAAGAACTATTAAGGAAATGTTTGATCAAAGAAAGCTTGAATCCCTGTGTAGTACCTGCAGTTTTAGCACCTAAGAAAGATGGAGAATGGAGAATGTGTATTGATTCCAGAGCAATAAATAAGATCATAGTTAAGTATAGATTTCCTTTACCTAGGATGGATGATATTATGGATTGTTTGAGTGGAGCAAGATATTTCATAAAGATAGATTTGAAGACTGGATACCATCAGATTAGAATTAGAGAAGGTGATGAATGCAAGACTGCTTTTAAGACAAATAAAGGATTGTATGAGTGGTTAGTGATGCCTTTTGGATTGACAAATGCACCGAGTACTTTTATGAGACTAATGAATGAAGTCTTGAAGAAATTCTTGGGTAAGTTTGTGATTGTATACTTGGATGATATTCTAATTTTTAGTAAAACAAGAGAAGAACATTTGTGGCATATTAGACAAGTTTTGCAGAGGTTGAGAGAAGAGAAATTGCTGAAAAATATCAAGAAATGTAGTTTCAAGAAAGAAGAGCTGGTATATTTGGGATTTTTGATTTCTGTGGAAGGATTAAAGATGCATCCTGAGAAAGTAAGAACAATTGTTGAATGGCCTACATCAGAGAGCATTAGAGAGGTTAGATCATTTCATGAATTGGCTAGTTTCTACCAGAAGTTCATCATAAATTTTAGTTCAGTTTGTAACCCTATGATAGAGGCAATGAGAGGTGATAGAAAAGATTTCAAGTGGACGTCAGGAGCAGATAAAATTTTTGAGTTATTGAAGCAGAAAGTGACAAAGCAACCTATTTTTGCATTACCGGATTTCAATAAGGTATTTCAAGTTGATTGTGATGCAAGTGGAAATTCAATTGGAGCAGTGTTAAGTCAAGAAGGTAGATCCATAGCTTATTTTAGTGAGAAGTTGAATGATGCAAGGAGAAGATATTCAGTTTATGATCAAGAGTTCTATGCCATAATTCAAGCCTTGAAGAAGTGGAGACATTATTTGTTGCCTAAAGAGTTTGTGTTGTATACAAATCATCAAGCTTTGCAATATTTGAATAGTCAAGGTAAGTTGAATCAGAGACATAAGAGATGGGTAGAGTTCATGTAGAGTTATACTTTTGTGTTGAAGCATAGGAGTGGAAAATCAAATAAAATTGCTGATGCATTGAGCAGGAGAAGAAACTTGTTGACAGAAATGAGAGTTGAAGTGTTGGGTTTTGATGAATTGAAGAACATGTATGAGGGAGACACTAATCTTGTAGAACCTTGGAAAGCATGTAAGGAACCTATTGTGACAGATAGAAGTAAGTGGTTGGATTATTTAATTCAAGAAGATATGTTGTTCAAAGGAAATTAGTTGTGCATACCTAGAAGTTCAATGAGAGATAATTTGATCAAGGAGAAACATAGTGGTGGATTAGCAGGACATTTTGGCATTGATAAGATAGTGGCTTTGGTAAGTGAAAATTACTTTTGGCCTCAGATACACAAAGATATTTAGAGATTTGTGCAAAGTTGTAGAGTTTGTCAAGTTGCAAAACGGAGTAGTCAGAACACTAGATTGTATAAACCTTTGACAGTATCAGAGAGACCTTAGGAAGACATAAGCATGGATTTTGTAATGGGGTTACCTAAGACACAGTGAGGAAATGATTAAATATTTGTAGTGGTTGACTAATTTTCAAAGATGGCTCATTTCATACCTTGTAAGAAGACAACTGATGCAGTGCATGTAGCTGACCTATTTTTCAAGGAAATTGTGAGATTACATGGATTACCTAGGAGTATAGTTTCAGATATAGATACAAAATTTGTTGGATACTTTTGGAAGACACTTTGGAAGAAGATGAAGATAGATTTTAAGTTCAGTTCAACTTTGCATCCATAGATAGATGGATAGACAAAGGTAGTGAATAGGAGTTTGGGAAACTTGTTAAGATGTTTGGTTGGAGAGAAAGTCAGAAGTTGGGATTTGATTCTTTCACAATCAGAGTTTGCATACAATAATTCAATCAATAGGAGTATCAGAAAAACACCTTTTGAGATTGTTACTGGAGTGAATCCTAGAAGAGTTACATAATTGAGAGACATTAGCATGGAAGAAAAGAGAAGTGTAGAAGTAGAAGAATTTGTAGATCATATGAAGACAATGCATAATCAAGTGAAGAAGCATTTGGAAGACATGAACAATAAGTATAAGGAAAAGGCAGATGAGAAGAGAAGACATAAGGAATTTGAAGAGGGAGATGAAGTAATGGTGTATTTGAGAAGAGAAAGATTTCCATTTGGAACATATAACAAGTTGAAGATGAAGAAGTTTGGACCTTGTAAGATACTCAGGAAATTTGATTTAGGAAATGCATATGAAGTGGAGTTATTAGATAGATTAGGTATATCACCTATTTTCAACATTGTAGATCTTTATCAGTATCATGAAATAGAGTTCAATGACAGCATGGAAGTAGACTTAAAGAAGTAGTTGCCATACAAAGCACTGAAAGAAATTGAAGATATTTTGGATAGCAAAGTTGGACGTAGCACTAGAGGAAGACAATACAAAGAATATCTTGTAAAGTGGACAAGCAGACCGTAGGAAGATTCATCATGGATTTCTCAGGCTGAGGTGGACCACCTTGGTTCTCCCCTAGCCCTAGCAAAGTGAGGGACTCAATTTTTCAATAAGCCCGGGTGTCTGATGTAGGAGCATCCCTAGTTCAAAGCAATCTTGCATAAACTAGAAATGTTTGCATTTTAGTATGTTTCTTTTTAGTTCAGTTTAGGTAGTGTACTCATAAGTAGTTCAACTTATGGTCTAGTTCTAGCATTTCACATATTACAGATCTGGACATAGCATCTATATTCATTCATCTACATCATATCAAGAATTCAGAGCATTTGGATCAGTTACCGGAAAGATATTGCTATCATAAGATCAATCGTTTTCTCAAAGCAGAGCATTCTAATAGTTCCTAATAATCAGCTAAAGGAGAAGGCTTGCAAATCATTCCTTGACTTGTGGATCCTAATGACACATCATTCAGTGATCCTTGGGTCATGGCCGTCCTTACCCAGAGGTCCACATATTGTTCTATTCATTTGAGGAAGTGTTCTATGCATTTAGGTCTGACCTATTTGTGAACATGTTACAACTCTTCATTAGAGTTTGTGACCTTCCTTAGCTGACGCGGAGGAATCTAATGGTCTAGAAATGATATATATTGATGTAATAGATCCTTAGGAAAGTAGTGAATAACATAGGAAAGATCTAATAGATTAGATTTTGTGCGAAGGGAGCTTCAAAGCCTTATCTTGCACATGTATGTAATCAGGCCTATGAGCCCAATTGTAAGCCCGCATGTTGTCGACGAATCTCCATTTTGAATTATCTGATATACTAAATGACTGAATCTGCATATGTTCTATATTCTTGTGTTGCTTTTGTTGTGTTTACTCTTGCTGCATGGTCTGGATTGTTCATTCTATGAACCCTCCTACCATGACTACACCACTTAGGATCCTGCAAAGGGAAATACATCAAGAGATGTAGTATAGAGCCTTCAACTAGATAATGGTCAGCAAAAGGAAGTAGAGAATGTGAATCAAGATGGTCAAGGGGAGCATACAGACAAAGCAAATTAGAATATCTACCCTCCTCCTGAAGATCACCCTCAGCAGAGTGTGCATGATCATAATGTTTAGGATCTTCCTAAAGATCAACCTCAACAAAATGCACCTGACCAGAATATGGTTGTACCACCTGAAGCTCCTGTACCACAAGGAACCCCTACATTCCAAGAAGCTCCTACTCAATAGGAGGTACCTCTTAAGGAGATCCCTCATCAAGAGATCCCTCATGATAAAGTGCATGAGGAAGAACAAAGGAAAGAGACTTCTCCACCAAGGGAAGAGCATAATACAGAGTCTGAGGATGCTTACATTGAGCAAACTGATCAGCAAGGACCTAGTAATGATTTGCCTTATTAGTTGTAGCAAGAAATAAACCCACAATAGATTAGTGAGGTCAGGGAATTTGATGTCTCTGCATTGTTTTCAGCAAGTATGATGAAGCCTAAAAGGAAGGCTAGACCAACATCTACAATTAGAAGAGATCCTACTATAGGTAGGAGAATTTCCCAAGTTGCCCTACCAATAGCAGATAAGGCCAAAGAGGAATAAATATTAAGGACTTCCAAATAACAAATATTGATTTAGGTTTTGCTACTAAAGAGCAAGAAGGCCAAGAGGCCAAAGATAACATTGATTCTTTATTGAAGAGGATAAAAAGGGAAAAGGATAAGAACAGATAGCATAAGGGGCACATTGCTCAATTACATTCATTTATAAAAGGGTTAATTGACCCTAAGCATACACCACTTAGTACAGTCACCCCATTGACTATCATATCTCAAGATGAGATAATGGGGTTGGACCTCATGAAACATAAGGCTCAGCTGGTGGATAACTAGTTTGTTTCTTTTGTTTTTGAAGTAGAGAAAGTAGTTAAAACCTCCCTCTCAAATTGGAATTCAAGTTAGATAGCTTGGTTCTCCAAAGAGAAAAGTAGATAAGCTACAAAATGAGGTGGGGAGAAGGTCTTTCAAATTGGAAAAACATCTAGATGCCTTAGACGAAATAAGGAGGATAGACATGAAAATACTTATGGATAATAAAGTACTAGATAATAATACTGCACAATTGCTAAGCATTTGGTATGAAGACACCAAATTTGAATGTGATATCTTGAAAAGATGCAGTAGCAAGTTCAGAGACATAAGTGTTAAACTACATCATCTCATGGCAGAAGAAATAAATACGCTGGAGGCTTTGGAGGACAAAGTAGAAGGAAAGGTAGAAAATTAGGATACTACAGTCCAAGCCTTCCACAACAATTTTAAACAAGTAGTAGAAGATCCTCTTCATCATTTGACAGAGGATGTGATAAATAAATCCATGAGAATGAAAGTTAAAGTTGAGACATACAATGAGACATTAAATAGAAGAAAGTGCAAATGTAATGCTCTTCAGGCACAATTTCATTCTCACAAGCATGCTGCAGTAAAGGCCAAAGTTCAAGATGGAGGGCAAATTGAAGAAATAGTACAAGCCTATGAACCTGTCAAAGGGATAATCAACATGCATATAAGACATGATCTTGATGTTGACGATGAGGATGATGATGATGAAGATGATGGAGCTGAAGAAGAAGAAAAGTAGATATGCATGATGACAAGGTCACGAGCATAACAAGACAAAAGTGATCAAAATCCACTAGATGGTTGCCAGCTGGCAACCAGTGCCACATTGACATGTGTTGACAAAGTCAAAAGTAATATTGACTGTATATTTAGATGGACAAACCTTGATCATTGATTAATGTAACCGTCTCCTCTCTTTATCCTATAAAAGGAGATGGAGTGCACATTGTAGATTATTAGAAAATTAAATGAAGTTAGATTGCTGAAGTTCTCAGGATTAATTTCAAAGCTCATTGTGAATGTACATGTATTTTGCATACCTAATGAAAGAGAGGCTATTTTGATTACAAATAATCATAAATCTTTAGTAATCAGTGCATGAATTCTGGATATATGCATTGATTAGCTGTGTCCCTTGGAATGCTTATCAGTTTGCATGTGTTGTTTTCATTCTTTATTTCTTTGAAGTTAGCATCAACCATACCTAGTTGTTGAACATCTAGGTGAAATTATGGTTTGGTTTCTTCTCTTCATGAAAGTATCTGGAATGTATGTGAATCAATAGCTAAAGGTTCATTAAATTTAGAAAGCATTCTTTCAATTTTCCTTAATTTCATAACGATCATTTCCATAATTGCAAATAACAGATGATCTAAAGCAAATAACATGAAATGTGCCTATATCCCACAAATAATTGAATATACAGAGCATATTTGACTAAAAGCATGTCAAGAATGATAAATATCATGCAAATACATATAAATATCAATGGTAATCACGCAAATATCTACTTGTAGGAACATTATTTAGATAAATACATAGCGTAGAAGTAAAGATAAGTTCATAATAGTTGATGATTAGAAGAATTGATCAAACTTATAAACATCATCATCATCTGTCAAATACAGTAGGATTAACCTCATTTGTGGAGAGATTTTATAGGAAATAGGTGCAGAATCGAATGTACAGATATCAATTCACAGTATAGAATAGTGTAAGGCCACTTAAATGGAAAACAACATATCACATCAACCTTTGAGTAATGTCAGACGATCATGACCTAATCAATAGAGACTTGGAGTCATCAATTTGTTCCAAATTGATCATACTTTTCAAGATAATAAAGGTTTGTTGTGCAAATTTTTATGCATGTTGTTATGACTAACAATCATCATCAACATAAATTGGTGCTAGAAGGAGGGAATTCACATATAAATATGTTTGAAGAAGCATTTTGTTCCTGTTCAATCTGAATCATCTACATCCCTATGAAAATCCATTGTGAGTTGCATGCTCCTTGCTTCTAACCCAACATAAATTGGCGTTGGTAAGTGAATCAGTCACATATAGGCAAGTCCTGCATTTGTGTGAGGTAATCTTCTCAAAGCTCACCAGAGTTGTTCATACTTTGAATGTTTGTGCAAAGATTTTCTTAATTCATGTTGTTTCAAGTCTATTTCTCATAAATAACTTGGAATAGAGCATAAATACTTGATGCTTTGCAGTCAAATCTTTGACATCTTTGATGATTGAGTCATTGTTTAAGTTTTCCCATGAATTTCTAGTGGTGACTTACCTATATGTTTAAATATCATGATATCAGGATCTTGAAATCCAAGCTTTGCTCATATTTGCATGTTTTATGCAAAGACTACATAAATATCTAGTCGTTACTGAGTCTAGACTAGAGATATCACCTTTGTTAGGTTAGTTTTCCTGATCTTTGAAAGGATCCAGTCAAAATATCCACATTTTGTTATAGGTTGTCAGAATCTTGGCTCACAGGCCTAATACCAGGTCCAGATCGGTTGGACTCTTAGAAGAATTACCTATTCATGGACTAAGAGCTCGTACCATAGATATTCATCACACTCCTGACTCAAGAGCATCAACATCTCCATTAAGACATACTGTAACACCTCTAGTATCTCTAGTCATACCTCAGACACCTCTAGGATCACCAGTTACACCTCAAGTGCATCAAGTACTAGTCACAATGTCATTCTTTGCTAATAATTCACCCTTGACCTTCACTACATATCATCCTTTGCCTAAGAATCCTGATAAGATTTTCCCTAAATATCATTCATATCAAGATGCAGAGGATCATGTCCAGGCATTTAAGGAAGCCTACTTTAGAGCAAGGATTAAGCATCAAGATGTTATACGTAGACTATTTCCATACTCCTTGGGAGAGGAAGCATACAATTGGTATATTAGCCTTGCTCAAGCCTCAATTGGTTCATGGGATGCCTTGGAGAAATCCTTTAAGGATAGATTCAAAATACCTATAGATGCCTCCATGACTTATCACCTCTTTGCCACAATTAAAAGATTTGAAGGGGAACCTGTTACAAGTTTCAATGCTAGATTTCAAAAGATGTATTCAAAATTGGCAGCTCCATATAATGTAGTCGATGAGGCAGACTGAAGTATATATTACTCAGCTCTAGATCCCTTGACTTACATGTTCATAAGGAGAACACATCCTGAGATCACGTCTCTAACACAAGCTTTTGAGGACGCTGTAAAAGTAAATCAGCAACTGATTCCTACTGCAACACCTAACATAGCATATCTTGCATATCCTACTCAACAGTAGACCAATGGAGTCATGATGCTTCATGCTACAATGCCTGGTCCATTATAGGTACCTCTCCTTAGTATTATGCCCCCTCCAAATGGAAATGGTTAGATGGTACAATACCCTGGACACGCTCAAACATCTCAGAAGGTAGGACAAAATAACAGTAATGGTTCTTATTTCTTTAAACCTCAATCAGAGAATGTAGTGGCCAAGGTTCAGGAAGAGAAGGAGGACATCAAAGAGATATCTGCACAACTGAGGAAATTGACCACAGAAATTACACACCTAAGAGGCCAAAACTTTTATTCACAGTCAAACCAAAACAGAGGATATAACAATGATAGATCAGGATATCCTTACAGGGGATACACTATTGATAGGAACTATAACAATAACAATAGGAATAACAATAATGTGCCTAGGTATCCTAGAGTATGGAATACTAGGCCAAACAATGGTTCCTTACCATCACTCTTAGATAATCAGCCTCCTAGTGAACCAAAACAGGTTACTAGGGTGAATTTAGTAGAAGCAACTCTTACAAACTAGTGTACAATACACAACACCAATGCACCTGCTGAATTAGATTGTCCTCAGTTCAAAATAGCAGCCTCTATCATTCAGGCTGAAGTGTCCAACACCACGAGTGACCCTCCTTTCATTGAAGGGAATGAGATTATTCCCTGTGGATATGACTCTGCCCTTGTATTGGAAGGTTTTGTTAATCATCCTCATCACCAGTCAACCATAGCTTATGAGAATTATACATTAGTGTGTGAGGAGTCTTCCATGGCATTCAAAATAGATTATGTTTTCCATTTGAAGATGAAAATGAACCAGCAATGGAACATGAAGAAATTCATGCTTATCAACAGCAATATCAAGGTAGGCATAACTACAACCTTAGAAGTAATTCTAACAGAGCCACTGGACCTTTGACAACATCTTTGCCTTTCAATAACTTTAGCACACCCCCTGATCCAAAAGCCAACAATAATCCTAGTCCACCCAAGGTTAATGCTTAGTATTTGGCACCTCACAATACAATGACAAAGGTTAATAATCAGTCTCCCGAATCAGATAAGTTAGTCACATAATTAGCAAAGGAGATGAAAAGAGTCAAAATCAGCATGTCATTGTCAGAATTGCTGAGGACTCCAACTATCAAGAAAGATTTCATGAGGTCCTTAGATGAACCTGTACCAAAAGAAGATAATAAGGTACGTAATCCCAGTCATTTTGAATAAAGATCATGTAGCTAAAGGGAATATTGTAAAACACAAGGTCCCAACTACTGTTCAAGTTGCTGACACTTCACATATGACCCTTTATAAAGATAAAGTTGAATCACCTCCATTCCTACTTACATTGAGGATGTTTGGTAAAAACTTACACAATTGCTTATAGATTCAGGTGCATCTACCAATGTGATTTCACTGTCTATCTACAATACCTTAGGGTTACGGGTAAGTGTAGGAAGATGGGGGGCCAAAAAGGGGTCTTAAGTGGCCACTTTTTTTCTAAAATTAGGAAATACTAGCCTTGGATGAGAAATTGAGCATAGTTACACTCAAAATTTGGAGATGCAACCAAAACAATGTTTGTAGTGCTCCGAGTTTACTTTCTAAACTACTATTTTGTTTTGAAAATGGCATAGATTAAGGGGTTCAAAACAGGGAGCCACAGAAATTGGTGTTGTTTCTATCAAAAAAACATAACATAGCATGTTTTGTGGCTCCCTCAAAAGGTCAACTTTTTTTTGGTATTTTTAAAATCGCTTTAGTGAGAAATTAGCTAATAGCATGTAGTTTATGCCCAATTTTTCTGATAATTTTTTGATGAATATTTGATTTTTTGCTAATTTTCAAAGTGGACACATCCTAAAAAATAGAATTTTGGCCGTGCTACCCCTATAAATTTTGAAAACTAATTGAAAATCATTTTTTTTATTTTTTTAATATTTGTAGAATGGAGTCTAGTTTCTAAATATGTAATTTTTTTGAAATTTGAATGAATAGTTATTTTACAATGAAAAAAAGACCAAACAGTGGTTTTTGCCTAAAAACGGACACAAACAAAAGAAATTAAAGATGAAAGGCTTAACATTGTTAAAATGTGAAAAAAATCACATCGTCAAATAGCTAAGAGAAAGCCTAACATTACCCATGTGTTTGATTTGTTTGACCTTGAAACACGTGCAAATCTGAGGATTAGCACGAACGAAATTATGTGAAATTTTGAAGAATATAGGAAAACACGTCTGTGATTGTTCATAAGGCACTCCAAGCCTTTGGGTTGGAAATCCAAAGCAAATCCCAAGCCCAAGGCTTGGGATTCCCAAAGCAAGAAATAAAGCGAGCGCGTTATAACGCGCTCGCGTTATGTTTTGCCTTGCATTTTTCTTTCCCGCAAGTCTGTTGTTTGTCATGTTTGACATAATGCGAGCGCGTTATAATGCGCTCGCGTTATGTTCCCCTCAAATTTTTTTATGTTCAAGGCTAGTAATCATGAGGGTTAAGGGATAAGGGATAGAGTTGCAGGGTTTAGGGATAAGGGATTAGCATTTAAGGTATAGTATCGAGCCCGTTGAGGGTCTAGGAATAGGGATAGCGTTTAGGGTTTAGGGATGAGGGATGACAGATTAAGCTTAAGGGTTTAGGGTTTAGGGATAGGGTTGAGGGTCGAGGGATCAGAGTTAAGGGTCGAGGGATTAGGATTTGACATTGAGGGTTGAGGGTTGAGGTTCAAGGGTCAAGGGTTTAGGGATAGGGTTTAGGGTCGAGGGATTAGGGTTAAAGTAGAGTGTGGAGGGTGTAAGGATTAGGGATAGGGTTGGAGGGTTTAGGGATAAGGGATTAGGGTTTAAGGTATAGTATCAAGTCTGTTGAGGGTTTAGGAATAGGGATAGCATTTAGGGTTTAGGGATGAGGGATTATAGTTGAGGGATGATGGATTAGGGTTTAGGGTTCAGGGATTAGGGTTTAGGGATAAGGTTTAGGGTTGAGGGTTGAGGGATTAGGGTTTAAGGTATAGTGTTGAGGGTTGAGGGTTAAGGGTTGAGGGTTTAGGATTAGGGTTTAGGGTTGATAGATTAGCATTTAATGTCAAGGTTAGGGTTAGAGTGTCGAGGGTAGATTGATTAGGGATAGGGTTTGGGGTTGAAGGTTTAAGGATTGAGGGTTGAGGCTTTAGGGATGAGGGTTTAAGGCTTAAGATATAGTGTCAAGTGTTGAGGGTGTAGGGATAGGGTTTAAGTTTTAATGGTTAAGGGTTGAGGGATAGGGATTAGGGTTTAAGGTATAGTGTTGAGGGTCGAGGGATCAGAGTTAAGGGTTGAGGGATTAGGGTTTGACGTTGAGGGTTGAGGGATTAGGGTTTAACGTTGAGGGTTGAGGGTTGAGGTTCGAGGGTCAAGGGTTTAGGGATAGGGTTGAGGGTCAAGGAATTAGGGTTAAAGTAGAGTGTGGAGGGTATAAGGATTAGGGATAGGGTTGGAGGGTTTAGGGATAAGGGATTAGGGTTTAAGGTATAGTATCGATTCTGTTAAGGGTGTAGGAATAGGGATAGCATTTAGGGTTTAGGGATGAGGGATTAGAGTTGAGGGATGACGGATTAGGGTTGAGGGTTGAGGGATTAGGGTTTAGGGATAAGATTTAGGGTTGAGGGCTAAGGGATTAGGGTTTAAGGTATAGTGTTGAGGGTTTAGGGATAGGGTTGAGGGTTGAGGGATTAGAGTGAAGGGTTGAGGGATTAGGATTTGATGTTAAGGGTTGAGAGTTTAGGGTTAGGGTTGAGAGATGAGGGATTAGAGTTAAGGGTTGAGGGATTAGGGTTTGACGTCGAGGGTTGAGGGTTGAGGTTTGAGGGTCAAGGGTTTAGGGATAGGGTTGAGGTTGAAGGGATTAGGGTTAAAGTAGAGTGTGGAGGGTGTAAGGCTTAGGGATAGGGTTGGAGGGTTTAGGGATAAGGGATTAGAGTTTAAGATAGTATCGAGTCTATTGAGGGTTTAGGAATAGGGATAGCATTTAGGGTTTAGGGATGAGAGATTAGAGTTGAGGGATGAGGGATTAGGGTTGAGGGTTGAGGGATTAGGGTTTAGGGATAAGGTTTAGGGTTGAGGGTTGAGGGATTAGGGTTTAAGGTATAGTGTTGAGGGTTGATGGTTTCGGGATAGGGTTTAGGTTTGAGGGATTAGGGTTTAGGGCTGATGAATTAGGGTTTAATGTTGAGAGTTGAGGGATAGGGTTAACGGTCAAGGGATTAGGGTTTAAGGTATAGTATCGAGCCTGTTGAGGGTCTAGGAATAGGGATAACATTTAGGGTTTAGGAATGAGGGATTAGAGTTGAGGGATGACGGATGATAGATTAGGGTTGAGGGTTGAGGGATTAGGGTTTAGGGACAAGGTTTAGGGTTAGGGTTGAGGGATTAGGGTTTAAGGTATAGTGTTGAGGGTTTAGGGATAGGGTTTAGGGTTGAGGGATTAGAGTGAAGGGTTGAGGGATTAGAATTTGACATTGAGGGTTGAGGGTTTAGGGATAGGGTTGAAGGTCGAGGGATCAGAGTTAAGGGATGAGGGATTAGGGTTTGATGTTGAGGGTTGAGGGTTGAGGTTCGAGGGTCAAGGGCTTAGGGATAGGGTTGAGGGTCAAGGAATTAGGGTTAAAGTAGAGTGTGGAGGGTATAAGGATTAGGGATAGGGTTGGAGGGTTAGGGATAAGGGATTAGAGTTTAAGGTATAGTATCGAGTGTGTTGAGGGTTTAAGAATAGGGATAGCATTTAGGGTTTAGGGATGAGGGATTAGAGTTGAGGGATGAGGGATTAGGGTTGACGGTTGAGGGATTAGGGTTTAGGGATAAGGTTTAGGGTTGAGGGTTGAGGGATTAGGGTTTAAGGTATAGTGTTGAGGGTTGATGGTTTAGGGATAGGGTTTAGGTTTGAGGGATTAGGGTTTAGGGTTGATGAATTAGGGTTTAATGTTGAGAGTTGAGGGTTGAGGGTTGAGGGTTGAGGTTGAGGGATAGGGTTAATGGTCAAGGGATTAGGGTTAAATAAGAGTGTCGAGGATAGAGGGATTAGGGTTTAAAGTATAGTATCGAGCTTGTTGAGGATCTAGGAATAGGGATAGTGTTTAGGGTTTAGGAATGATGGATTAGAGTTGAGGGATGACGGATGACAGATTAGGGTTGAGGGTTGAGGGATTAGGGTTTAGGGACAAGGTTTAGGGTTAGGGTTGAGGGATTAGGGTTTAAGGTATAGTGTTGAGGGTTTAGGGATAGGGTTTAGGGTTGAGGGATTAGAGTGAAGGGTTGAGGGACTAGAATTTGATGTTGAGGGTTGAGGGTTTAGGGATAGGGTTGAAGGTCGAGGGATCAGAGTTAAGGGTTGAGGGATTAGGGTTTGTTGTTGAGGGTTGAGGGTTGAGGTTCAAGGGTCAAGGGTTTAGGGATAGGGTTGAGGGTCAAGGAATTAGGGTTGAAGTAGAGTGTGGAGGGTATAAGGATTAGGGATAGGGTTGGAGGGTTTAGGGATAAGTGTTTAGAGTTTAAGGTATAGTATCGAGTGTGTTGAGGGTTTAGGAATAGGGATAGCATTTAGGGTTTAGGGATGAGGGATTAGAGTTGAGAGATGAGGGATTAGGGTTGAGGGTTGAGGGATTAGGGTTTAGGGATAAGGTTTAGGGTTAAGGGTTGAGGGATTAGGGTTTAAGGTATAGTGTTGAGGGTTGATGGTTTAGGGATAGGGTTCAGGTTTGAGGGATTAGGGTTTAGGGTTGATGAATTAGGGTTTAATGTTGAGAGTTGAGGGTTGAGGGTTGAGGGTTGAGGTTGAGGGATAGGGTTAATGGTCAAGGGATTAGGGTTAAATAAGAGTGTCGAGGGTAGAGGGATTAGGGTTTAAGGTATAGTATCGAGCCTGTTGAGGGTCTAGGAATAGGGATAGCGTTTAGGGTTTAGGGATGAGGGATTAGAGTTGAGGGATGACAGATGACAGATTAGGGTTGAGGGTTGAGGGATTAGGGTTTAGGGACAAGGTTTAGGGTTAAGGTTGAGGGATTAGGGTTTAAGGTATAGTGTTGAGGGTTTAGGGATAGGGTTTAGGGTTGAGGGATTAGAGTGAAGGGTTGATGGATTAGAATTTGACGTTGAGGGTTGAGGTTGAGGGTTGAGGGATTAGAGTGAAGGGTTGAGGGATTAGAATTTGACGTTGAGTGTTGATGGTTTAGGGTTGAGGGATTAGAGTGAAGGGTTGAGGGATTAGAATTTGACGTTGAGGGTTGAGGGTTTAGGGATAGGGTTGAGGGTCGAGGGATCAGAGTTAAGGGTTGAGGGATTAGGGTTTGACGTTGACGGTTGAGGGTTGAGGTTCGAGGGTCAAGGGTTTAGGCATAGGGTTGAGGTTCAAGGGATTAGGGTTAAAGTAGAGTGTGGAGGGTGTAAGGATTAGGGATAGGGTTGGAGGGTTTAGGGATAAGGGATTAGAGTTTAAGGTATAGTATCGAGTTTGTTGAGTGTGTAGGATTAAGGGTTGAGGGTTGAGGGTTGAGGGTTTAGGATTAGGGTTTAGGGTTGATGAATTAGCATTTAATGTTGAGGTTAGGGTTAGAGTGTCGAGGGTAGAGGGATTAGGGATAGGGTTTAGGGTTGAAGGTTTAAGGATTGAGGGTTGAGGCTTTAGGGATGAGGGTTTAAGGCTTAAGATATAGTGTCAAGTGTTGAGGGTGTAGGGATAGTGTCAAGTGTTGAGGGTGTAGGGATAGGGTTTAGGTTTTAAGGGTTAAGGGTTGAGGGATAGGGATTAGGTTTTAAGGTATAGTGTTAAGGGTCAAGGGATCAGAGTTAAGGGTTGAGGGATTAGGGTTTGACTTTGAGGGTTGAGGGTTGAGGTTCGAGGGTCAAGGAATTAGGGTTAAAGTAGAGTGTGGAGGGTATCAGGATTAGGGATAGGGTTGGAGGGTTTAGGGATAAGGGATTAGGGTTTAAGTTATAGTATCGATTCTGTTGAGGGTGTAGGAATAGGGATAGCATTTAGGGTTTAGGGATGATGGATTAGAGTTGAGGGATGACGGATTAGGGTTGAGGGTTGAGGGATTAGGGTTTAGGGATAAGGTTTAGGGTTGAGGGCTGAGGGATTAGGGTTTAAGGTATAGTGTTGAGGGTTTAGGGATAGGGTTTAGGGTTGAGGGATTAGGATTTGATGTTGAGGGTTGAGGGTTTAGGGTTTAGGGTTTAGAGTTTAGGGTTAGGGTTGAGAGATGAAGGATCAGAGTTAAGGGTTGAGGGATTAGGGTTTGATGTTGAGGGTTGAGGGTTGAGGTTCGAGGGTCAAGGGTTTAGAGATAGGGTTGAGGTTGAAGGGATTAGGGTTTAAGGTATAGTGTTGAGGGTTGATGGATTAGAGTTAAGGGTTGAGGGTTGAGGTTCGAGGGTCAAGGGTTTAGGGATAGGGTTGAGGTTCAAGGTATTAGTGTTAAAGTAGAGTGTGGAGGGTGTAAGGATTAGGGATAGGGTTGGAGGGTTTAGGGATAAGGGATTAGAGTTTAATGTATAGTATTGAGTCTGTTGAGGGTGTAGGATTATGGATAGCATTTAGGGTTTAGGGATGAGGGATTAGAGTTGAGGGATGACGGATTAGGGTTGAGGGATTAGGATTTGACATTGAGGGTTGAGGGTTTAGGGATAGGGTTGAGAGTTGAGGGATTAGGATTTGACATTGAGGGTTGAGGGTTTAGGGATAGGGTTGAGGGTTGAGGGATTAGGATTTGACATTGAGGGTTGAGGGTCAAGGGTTGAGGGATCAAAGTTAAGGGTTGAGGGATTAGGGTTTGACATTGAGGGTTGAGGGCATTTTCTATCAAGAACTTGATTATGAGGGCTTGCCCCTTCATTGTTATGCCTATCATATGGTGGAGCATCTAGCAAGCCCTTGCAAGAAAAAGATGTGACCAATGCAAAGGATGTGATAAATCTATAGCAGGACAAAACGCGAGCGCATTATAGCGCGAGTGCATTATAACACGCTCACATTTTGTATTTCTATTGAAATGGTAAAAAAGTGGTTACCCCCATGATCCAGGCCCACATGCTCTATTTTCTTACTGATTCTGTGTGTGCTCCAACAAAAAGAAGTGCTTTCATGCTATTGGGAAGTTCACATGCACATTTGACACATTGTACCACCTTTGCATGATCTTTCCACCACCTTTTCTGCTTTGCCAACTTGAGGAGGAAATAACATAGTTTTCACACCAAGTTTGATATATATCTATTCAAGTTTCAATTTTTGTAGTGTTGCAATGTTAATTGTGATTCAATTTTAGGAATTTAACATTGAAAAGGAAGCAAGTGGTGGAAAACTCAAATTGTTGAGGAGTTTGATGCAAGAAGATAAAAACACTACATAATTGGGTACTCTCTCTATTCAAGTCTTCATTTTTTAGGTATGTCAAGTCTTTACATGCATGTTCTTTACATTTTCCTTATTTCAGATTGAATTACTTTATCATGTTTTATCATACATGTTTAAAATAGACACATTCCCAATCAAGAAAGCAGCCTACAATCTCACATGATGCCATGTATATTTTCTACACTTGGGCTCTTTAATAATTATGTGTAATAAACAAACCTCAACATACCATGATGTCAAACTATACAAGAATAAATCCTTACAACATAAAAAAAATACAATCCCACTATTATCTTGTATTCATTTCTTAGGAAACAATATTGGTCTCTTTATCATGCTACAGACAAATTCTCCTTCATGCCAAGGAAACGATCAAGAATTAAACCAACATAGGAAGAGATAGAAGCTAAGAATGCAAAAAAGCAGTGGCTATGAGGGAACTTCATGAGAAGAGGAAATTGGCCATGATAAATGAAGACATACCAATTGAAGAGGAACCACAACCATCACAAAGAGATATGGTATTGGCGGCACAAAGAGAATGAATGCAAAAACTTCGTGGTACAAGAGATTTGAATACCATAGTTGGAGACACGTCCTTTACCACAAGTCAACATGTAGGGACACCATCTACCACATCTCAAGTTGAGAGTACATCATCACTCACATGTGATGAAGGAGGCATGCCATCGTTCCCACCTCAACCTCAAGGTATGTCATCTATTCCATCTTCGATTGAAGGTATGCCATCTAACCCATCTCATTTAAATATTGATGAAATTCTTAATGTTGAGATGAATTTACCTAACTTGACACCACCTAGAATTTTGTATACAAAACCAAAGTATTTGATTGATATTGATGAGAATATTTTGCAGCCAATGGAAGGTAAGATTCCAAAATGCACTTGTAGAAGATATGCTAATAAGATTTGGAGATTGTTCTTTGAAAGTTTAAATGAGACTGCAAGATGTCAACTATTCGTTGAAATGATGCAAAGTATAAAATATAGGTCTATCATGAAGATTCTTGGGTTGAGAACATCAGAGGCTTCAAGAGAAAAATCTATTGTCAAGAATCTAATAAGTGCGTATGAGAGTGTGGGTAACACCTCACGCACAAAAGATAGTAATGCAACATGGTGTGTGATTACATCAACTATAGTAAGTAGTCAAATGAGGAAAGCTCATCTCATTAGAAAGACAAGTCAAGAATTGAGAATTAATAGGAAAACTTTATCAAGAGCTGTTGGAAGATGCCAAAGAATTGAGGACACTCCAAAGCCGCGAGCCACATCCAAAGCATTTTTTGGATGAGACTCAAACACAGTTTTATGGTAAATTTCTAGAGAAGTATCCTCAAATTAAAATTTGTCAAAGATATTTTGAATTGCTAAAACCTTTCTATGTTAAGATAAATCACACACGCACTACTTGTTGTTATAGATTACATATTGAATTTTCTAACCATTTTGATGCTTATAGGTCTATATGTTTAGATATGCATACTAACAATGATTTGCAGGGTTGTGCCATATGTGCCCCACCAACATCTTCAAGAGACTTCATATCAAGAATTTTATGTGAAAGAGAGGAAGGTCAAATATTCTACAAGAAATTATGCTTGGATGGCACATGTCATCGTTGTGGTGGCTTGCAACATTTGCCAATATGTGAACATATGGAAATAACACATGCGGTTGGAAATGAACTAGTAGAGTTTAGCAAGTATAAAACAGTGGCATACAATACAAAAGATGGTAAAGAAGCAAAGAGGTGTGAATTAGTTATTGAAAAAATTCCAGTGTATTAGTTTATGCCTATATTTTGTGACAACATAGTGTATGAGTATGCAAGACATGCCCATAGAGCTCGATGGTTGGAATTGCAATTCAAGTTATGCAAGGACACATTTTTGGTTGGTAGCATTGTTTCAGTCGTCGACTTTGCAGAGAACTATTGTCTACAGCCACAGCGTGAGGTGCAATCACAATATTACAACTCCACACAGGTTTCTATATTTGTGCACATCGCATTCATTCATGTGAATGATAGTACAAAGGATGACAGAAAGATCATAAGGGAGTATAATTTCTATATTAGTGATGATCACACGCATTCTACGGAGTTCATGCAAGGTTGCTTTCAGGTGTTCTACAATGATTTGGCTAGAAGGGGCATATCATTTAGTCAGCATATCATATGGTCAGATAACTATGCGTCACAATTCAAGAACTCGCAGAATTTCTATTAGCTGAGTAGGAGGCATAATTTTATAGGTATTCAACATATGTGGAACTTTTGTGAGGCCGGGCATGGAAAGGGGGAGCATGATGGTGCAGGAGCATTTATCAAAAGAGCCATACCACGAGAAGAGTTAAAGTATAAAGACAATGCAAAGTTGACAGATGTAAAATTGATTGTCGAGTGGTGTAATGCTTCCATGGGTCTAGGTAATGAAGGTAAGTCTTTAGTTCGTAGATTTTTTTGGTTGATAGATGATACTAACATTGCACCATATGAGGATTGTTGTACACTGATAGGATCAAATGAGATGCACTCTTTCGGAAGCTCAATTACAGGTTCATGGAGTATCCATACACGAAAGATGTCATGCTTTTGTTCTTCCTGTACAATTCAAGTCTGGGATGAGTGCGAGTCAAAGGAGTGGGTTGACGAATGGCAGTTAAGTTATCTTAGCCCCACTTGACACGTATCAACCCCCGATGGCACTGGAACTAACACAGATGGAATCGTTAGTTGACTTTGACCACATATCAGATTTAGTTCAACCAGGTAATGTCATCTTACTTTGTAGTGTTTTTGTAATGTTGACTAATTTCATCTAATCTGCTACACATATCAATGTAGGGCACGTATATGCAGTTATTGCAGATGAAGATAATGAAGAGGGAACAGATTATTACTTATGTCATTGTGTTGAGGCCAAAAAGAAATTGGAGGCCCCTGTTACAGATGGAGAAAACATCGAATACCCTACAGGATCAGTGGTTATTACTGGAACATGGCTTAGAAGGTACCCACATAAGAGTGTTAATATTTGGCTATTTCAGGACTTTGACATGCATCGAAAGATTCTTCATTACTCGAACCTTATCGTGGCATCCAATGTTCATTTGATAAAGTATTGGGGTAGACCTTTGAACAAAATATTGTGGAAGGTGCGTGAGTCTAACCATGAAGCAATACTTGACACAATAAAGAGTAGAGCAGACCCGGATGGTTCATTGGATTAATTTGTAAGTATTCACATTGATTTTGTAAAGTTATGTTACATTGAGTTGTAATTATGCACATTAATTTGTAAGGTTTGTCTTTTTTTATTTCCTCCTGCATTTTTACACATATGTACACATTTTTACATCATCATGTTATGCATTTTTGGTGTCTTGCTCCTAATGCGACCAAACTCATAACTCACCCTACTTCCTCTAGACACCATTTGATGATCTCTCCAACACTCTGGATCCAGGGTGCCCAATCATGATGATGACCTATATACCATTCTCCCAAGGTGCTCATAATGAATGAAAAGAAGACCAAGGGCACCCAAGCTTAATAGACTTATTTCTTTCAATTTTGATGATCCAAACTCTTGCAATATGACATCCACTTTCATGCCTTTAGATCTTCCTTCACATATAGGGCACCAAATCAAGTTGAAAAATCTACATAAGGGTGCCAAACTGGATGAAAGGAGACATGAAATGCGCCTTAAGACTCCATGCTAAGGTTTGAGCCATTAAAGTCTCTTGATATTAGGCGATCATGATGATGAAACTTAGAGCTTTTTACTTTCCTATGTGCTCATCTAAGATGTTTGAATGATAAGGAGTGCCTCGACCTCTATAATGTACATTGGGCACCAAAATCAAGTTGATTTTAAGTCACTTTGAGTCATTTGAGGTCAGTTTGAGTATTTGAGTCATGTTGCAAAAAAGTGTCAATGTTGTCAAGTTACACAAAGCAACTTTTGCATTTTTGGTGTCCTGCTCGTGATGTGACCAAACTGACTGTTCCAACGCGTCTGAATGGGTACATTTACACTAGGCACAATCTTGTTTTTCACCCAAACATGTCGAAACAGTCAGAGCTACATTGTACCGATGATATCCCTGAAGAGTCCAAAGTGCAAAAAGGTAGCAATCTTTGACGAGATGTTACTCAAAAACCGTGTCACTTAGAAACATTCTGTCTAAGGCAACATGATCATGTAGAGTGCCTCTACAATAACCTCTCTCAGTTTTTTATAGCTCTAAGGCATTTGCCCATGGTGAAAGGTTTTCTGCTGCCCCAAAAATCATCAGAAGGAGGCAGTGTAAAGTTGCAAAGGTGTGTAACTTTCGTCCTACTCCTAATGTGACCAAACTGACTATTCCAATGCATCTGAATGGGTACATTTACGCTAGGCATGGTCCTATTTTTCACCCAAACATGTCGAAACAGTCAGAGCTACATTGTACCGACGATATCCCTGAAGAGTCCAAAGTGCAAAAAGGCAGCAATCTTTGACGAGATGTTACTCAAAAACTGTGTCACTTAGAAACATTCTGTCTAAGGCAACATGATCACGTAGAGTGCCTCTACAATAACCTCTCTTGGTTTTTTGTAGCTCTGAGGCATTTGCCCGTGGTGAAAGGTTTTCTGCTGCCCCAAAAATCATTAGAAGGAGGCAGTGTAAAGTTGCAAAGGGGTGTAACTTTCGTCCTACTCCTGATGTGACCAAACTGACTATTCCAATGCATCCGAATGGGTACATTTACGCTAGGCATGGTCCTTTTTTTCACCCAAACATGTCGAAATAGTCGGAGCTACATTGTATCAACGATATCCCTGAAGAGTCCAAAGTGCAAAAAGGCAGCAATCTTTGACAAGATGTTACTCAAAAACTGTGTCACTTAGAAATATTTTGTCTAAGGCAACACGATCACGTAGAGTGCCTCTACAATAACCTCTCTCAATTTTTTATAGCTTTGAGGCATTTGCCCATGGTGAAAGGTTTTCTACTACCCCAAAAATCGTCAGAAGGAGGCAGTGTAAAGTTGCAAAGGGGTGTAACTTTCATTCTGCTTCTGATGCAACCAAACTAACTATTCCAACGCGTCTGAATGGGTACATTTACGCTAGGCATGGTCCTATTTTTCACCCAAACATGTCGAAACAGTCGGAGCTACATTGTACCGATGATATCCCTGAAGAGTCCAAAGTGCAAAAAGGCAGCAATCTTTGATGAGATGTTACTTGAAAACTGTGTCACTTAGAAACATTCTGTCTAAGGCAACGTGATCATGTAGAGTGCCTCTACAATAACCTCTCTCAGTTTTTTATAGCTCTGAGGCATTTGACCGTGGTGAAAGGTTTTTTGCTACCCCAAAAATCATCAGAAGGAGGCAGTGTAAAGTTGCAAAGGGGTGTAACTTTCATCCTACTCCTGATGCGACCAAACTAACTATTCCAACACGTCTAAATGGGTACATTTACGCTAGGCATGGTCCTATTTTTCACCCAAACATGTCGAAATAGTCAGAGCTACATTGTACCGACGATATCCCTAAAGAGTCTAAAGTGCAAAAAGGCAGAAATCTTTGACGAGATGTTACTCAAAAATTGTGTCACTTAGAAACATTCTGTCTGAGGCAACGCGATCACGTAGAGTGCCTCTACAATAATCTCTCTCAGTTTTTTATAGCTCTAAGGCATTTGCCCGTGGTGAAAGGTTTTCTGCTACCCCAAAAATCATCAGAAGGAGGCAGTGTATTAATTCAAGATGAAAGCCTATTCACTCTAGGTGCCTATTTTTCACCAAATCACACATGTGCCTTGAACAAGCGATGCTACAAGTGGTGAACAAAATGGGCGCCTTGAAGAATTGAGCCCTCCAAGACATCTTGCAATTGCCTAAAAGTCCAAAATTTACATAAGTGAGTTAAGGCGCCATTTTCCATCTCCAGAGCCTCCTTTGAGCGCCTTAACATGGAGTGAATGTTTTAGTCTATGAAAGATTGCACCTAAAGAATATAACAACCCCTTGAGTCACTAGGATGAACTAAGTTAACAAAATGAACTTCATTGAGGGAGGCGCACTTGTGTCTTCCTACTAAAACCTCTAAAGGGTAACCATCTCAACAAGTGTCTCTAATCCCAAGAGAACTCTAGCCTCACCCAAGTCTCGAAGTATATATGATAACCTACAACCAATCAATCCATGTTAAGCTCCAAATGCAACACCACATTATCATGAAGCTCCCAAGCACATGACCAATGTACTCAATACCAAGAGAACCAACAAGACCACTATCAAAACTCCAACTACAAAATTAGGTATCCAAACATGACATCATGATCTAAAATCTCCTCCTAGAAGATCACATGCACCAATACAGACATCCTAGTCTCAAGAGAACTTGTATCATGCTAATACTCTAATCTAGAATCAAGAGTCCACCAAGACACACTACCAAACACCTCTAAACCAAGGATCAACATCTACAACCACATGAAGATAACCATCTCGTAAAAATAGTAGCCAAGATGTCAAAGCACTCTCACTACAAATAATAATCATAATCCAAGAGTTTGTCCATTACACCCAACCACTATATAAGATCATCCATCACTAGGTGACGAATACACATCACTATCAAAGCAACATCCATCCTCTCATCCCAATGCAACATACCAATGCGCAAATGAGCATAGACAAGGAAAAATAACAAAGTCATCCCGTGGATATAGGCAATATGCATTCAAGTCATCCCACTACAATCAATGAGGTGTGCATCCCAAAAAAATGCATAACTTGTAGATCCCAACCATTGAAAACATGCAAAATCATCATCACATTAGTAATCATCATCACATTAGTAAACATCATCACATTAGTAAACTAGTAAACATCATTTGCATCCATACTTAAACCAATCTTATTGTTGTGTTTGATGTGTCCTCTTTCAAACAACCATTTAACAAAATTTGAGTCCAAACAATAAACATTTACAACCATAAACATCTCAAAGTCCAAAATCTAAACATTCTATCATCCTTAATCATTTCCATCATGGACCCTTGGTTTGAAAAAATCATTATGCAAGATAAAAACCCTATGCCTATTACCTTGTCCGAGGCTCATGCAAAACCCAAAATGATTAGCCTAGTACCATGTGTCATGTCCCCGTTCCTAGCTTGATCATCAAGTGTATAATGGATTAGCCTATTCCTCATTCCCGGAGGCTAATTCCAAATGATGAGGGAATGAATTGGTTTCAGACTAACTCTATCTATTTGTTTTGCAGGAACAAGGTCAAAACCCTAAAATTTGACTCTAACTCTATCTATTTGTTTTGCAGGAACAAGGTCAAAACCCTAAAATTTGACTAAGTATGGAAGCTTGGGAGCCTAGGCGTCCATTTCACTCCAATTTTCCTTACTAAGCGCCTAGCACAAGGATCATCCAAATTAAGCCCCTAAGAACCTCAAGGCGCCTATACATGTTTCTAGGGATCCTCCAATTAAGTGCCTAGCATAGATGGATGAAGATTGAAAGTTTTCAAGTTAAAGATGTCCTTTGGGTGAACTCACAGCACTAGGTGCATGTGTTGGTTGGAACTCCTTGGCTCTGGCACCTAGGATTGAAAGCCTTTGATGAGGAGAGAAGTCTCAAGGCCTGGTTTGGCACCCTCACTTGCCTACCCCACCCTCAGAATGTGCCTAACCTTCATAAGGTATTAACACTCTATTTTGAGTGCCTAGCAGGGGGTAATGGATAGATTGAAGGCTTGGGAGCTAAGGAAAGTCACTTAGATGAATAATCAAGATTGAAATGAGAAACTCCTAGCCAAGGCGCAAAATTCCTCAATTCTGACATCCAAAAATCAAATCTAAGTAAGGCACTCTTTCCATTTGCCAAAGGCTCTATTGGCACCCTTGGTTGATGATCTCTCTAGACACCTGAAATGGCGCCCAGTGGATCTTTCAACTTGTATCAGGAAGAAGGGAAGCATTCTTAGTGTTGTTCAGATAATCTAAGTTGTAAAGTTAACAAGGAATAGAGCCAGAGGACAAGGCACACTTATTGGTCTCCATCACCTCAGAAATGCACCTAATGCAGTTGGTGTCAACTTCCCTCTTTCTAGCCTCCAAATGGCGCCTAGAGTCAAAAAAGGATTTCACTAAATAATGTTAATGTTTTGAGCATCAAACTCTGCTTGGCGCATACCTATGCTCTTGCAACCTCAAATTGGCGCCTAGGGTTCAGTCATCCTCCTAAGGCGTGGTTCTGCTCCTCCATAACCCTGTTTTGGTGCCTAAACTTGGAAGTACCTTGAAGACTTGGATTAAGATGGAATTCACCTCCAGAATGTTAGGCACTTGATAGAAGATAAAGGTGCTAGGGTAAAAGAGCTTCAAAAGTTTGATGTCAAGTGTGAATTGAGATAATAGGCACTGATACCAGTTAACATTACTCCAAACATGCGCCTAAGAGAGATGCAAGTCCCCAAGACCAATTTTGGAACAAGGCGCTCCATCAGAGGGTAAGATGATAATCCTTGGAAGTCAAGTGTTTCAAAGATTCTTTAAGAAATTGACAAGTTGTAACCTAGGCGCCAAAACCCCTGAGAATCCTCCTATCTGGCGCCTAGTCAAAAGAACACTAATATTGCGCCTAAGTGAATTTGAGTGTCAATATAGAGTCATCAAACCCCACCAGACGTTCATCCATGTCTCTGCCACCTCAAGGAAGTGTCCAACTTAGGATGGCACTTAGTCTGGTCTCTACTACCTTCAGTTGGTGCCTAACCCTAAGAGTCTTGCAACTATGACATCATATTGGCGCCTAGCACTCATGTTGCATGAAATCAACACCTGGGTCTGGGTTCCAGAGAACTCATTTGGGCACCTACTCTTGGAAACAATCCAAAGCATCCATAAACTCTAATAGGCACCTAATGTTGGCAAGGCGCAACTTCAAGAGATCACCTCAACTTGGCACCCAAGTCAAAAATCTGCACCTAAGGATCTCAAGGAGTTAAGGTTGTTACAATTACCTAAATGCTCATTGGTCAGAAGGGTAGCATTTGGATCCATGTCAGGGCCCCTGGATAAGTTTGCCAACTCAGAATGAGTCATCAGATGGAATATTCCCTTGTATATGCTTCTTGGGAAACATGCCTTGGTTCCTCTTTGTGCATTGAAAAATGTGCCTTCATTGCCTTTGGAAGGCCTATAAAAGGAGGAGCCCTCTCATTCATTTGTTATCTAATCATTTTGATAGAATTCTCTCTGCAAAGCTATTTAGCTTGTGATCTTGAGGCCTGTGAGTTTCAAGTGTTGGGGTGATGCTCCCTCAACAAGCAAGGTGATGCTCCCTTGTGATATTGTGAGGTGTTGACATTCAGTTGACATCATTGAGTTTGATTGAGTTGATCAAGTGTAGACGCCATTGTAAACATCAAGGCTTCAAGGCCTTTCTTTTGTATCTCCATTGAATAAGTTGTAACTTCATGCTATTGAAAGCATTATCCATGTAATAAGACATTGCAAGTTGATTGAGTCAAATAACTAGACAAGTACCCAACTCTAAGGTTGATTCATTCAAGTAGTTATCTTTGATGTATATCTTTGTGTTGTTGAAGTAGTTGATGAATTGATAGCAAGTAAAATTGTTTAAGTAAGGAAAAATTTCCATAGAACTAGTTGGGTATCTTACACCATGCCTATCCATCAAACACCACAATGCAATCAAAATCCTAACAACATGCCCATGAACCAAGATCAAGTGCAATCATGCAAAGATATTATCAATCACAAGCCTATTAAGAATGAACTAGAGTCTTCTAGTACCATACTTTTCCATCAAACACCATCATGTAATCCATGGCCTATCAAGCCTATCAAAGAAAATGCAAACATCCTATGTAATACAATCGAACTTTAAATATTTGAAGTAGCCATCTACAAATATCCATTCAAAAGTGGATTTATAATGCAAGTATGGATGCCATCAATAAAAAAGATTTGTATTAACCAAATATCTATATAGGCATACATCAATATCTGTCGATATAAGTATAACATATATACAAAATAGCCATATAGGCTTACAAGAATGCCATATAGGCATACAATGTCAACTATGTACAATACAAAATATATGTCCACAAATGCCATATAGGCATACAACAAAGGAACACAATAAAAAGTCATTCCCCTCTAGCTGGTGAAAAGAATAAATCACGAGCAGCCTTTGATCTTCTAGGGGATGGAGACATGCATGTGGGTGGTCTACTACGAACCCAAGGGCTACTCCTCCTATTTAGTTCTTCCTGCACCTTTACCTGTTACAATAAAAAGTATAGACATTAATATATAGAAATTACATGTTATAAAAAAATGAAACATTTAACAAAATAATCACTTACCGCTAACATATAATCTATCTCCTCGCTTGCCTCAGTAGCAGGAATAGGCCCTAGTGATGTCATGTCCTATAGAAACCATCCAGATAGAAATTAAACTTCAAATCAATAATCTTTTGATTTTTCAAAAATAGACAACTATAACAATGAATGTAAATTGAAATTTACTAATCTGCCTCATACCCCTGTTAATGCCATGGAGCTATGAATCGTAGAGGCCACACCCTGCTCCATTCCTCTATGAACATGGGGAGGTGTCTCCGCAGCCTGCATCATCTGGAAATAAAACAACATTATTCAATTACAAAAACTATAATAGTGATGCAAATCATGGCTCCTAACATACACACACGTTTATCTAAACATGGAAGTACACACAATAAAACACACAAATCACATACAAAAATTTAGTAAGTACAATTCATTCATTAAACTATTTATTTTATTACCTCCGTAAAGCTTTGAAGTCCACCACCGCTGGCAGGTGTTGCCATGAAATCTACAGTATTAACCTATTCAACATCCAAAATTAGAAATTAGAATGCCATTCATATAACAATGCTATTCACATGTAATATTTATAATTGTTTACTAGTTAGATACCTCGACAGTAGATGATCTAGTGAAAAATGCAGGTGGAGAACCAATGAAAACTGCATCGACGCTATGACCCTGAAATTTCATTAAAATCATCAATTTAAATTAGTTAATCTTGTATTTCAAAAATAAAATTTAATAAATTAAATTCAATAAACTTGCTAATATTTACCTAAGTATCAAGGCCGAAAGTCTCACTTAGGAGGGTATCTGTCATCACCATCTGCTCAGCTACAAATGTAGCCTGTGCACCTATGTCCTGACTGTCCATGGGGTCATAACCACAAGCTGACCTGTAAGCCTGGCAAGTATGCGGTGGGACCCTACTCCTCGCACTATCTCCCAACCCACTCTGTGTTGCAGGACCGGCATGCCCTATGATGCTCTAGGTCAAGGCACTAATCGACCTCAGTGTATCGACCTCAACACTCTCCTTCACAATGGAAGGGATAGAAACATGCTCGTGGGCTGGTCTGCTGATTACTCGTCTCACTACCCACTATGGGTCAAGACGTGCCCCTGGTCTATCCTGTACTGAGCCCCCACCTCTACCCTGGAAGTCCCACATATCAAAATAGTTTGGCACTTTATTGAGGACAAACTCGTAATAGAGTTTCCCCAAAAAGTATTGCGGGACCTCATTATTATTGCATGGAGGATAGTCAAAAACCATCCACCACCTCTGCCCAAAATTGTCCCTTATCACTTGGTTGTTGCACCAATGGATAGGGAACCTCTTGCATGTAATGGGTGGAGGTTGATTTGTTTGTGGGTTTGTGAAAATTGAACACAAGTCTAATTTTGTAATTTGTAATTTTTTGACATCTTGGTATGACAAATTGTCTGCATAGTAATCTCTAAACTCTCTCCTTTTATCGGTCCAACTAGTTATTTGCTTGCTAATTGAATTTACATTTGATAACATAGACTCAAGAGATTCGGCAAGCGTGGACCTATGCAAGGTTGAAGTGGAAGGATCTTTCAACCTTGTAATTATATCTTCAATTTGTTTTTTGTTGTTTTCAATTTGCCCCATTATAGTATCTTGTGTTCCAGGGGCATGTCGAGGAATGAATGGAGGAGGTTGTTGTTCTGTAGGTATTTCCTCCTCAGGATTTTGTGGATTTTGAGGAGGAGAAGGAGGAGGAGGAGGAGGTGCATTAACATTTCCTGACAATTAACGAAATATACATAAAAAATCAACAAAAACCTACCTATTTAGAAAGAAATTCAAACAAAAAAATAAAGATAACTCACCCCTTTGGCGTGCTCGACGTCGCGGTGGCATTTTGGTGATGAATCAATAAGCTTTTTGTGTTGATTGGTGTTTTGTAGAACGCGAGCGCGTTTTTGAGGGTTTGGAAGCCGCGGGCAGAGGAGAAAATCAAAATGAAATGAAATTCGATTGCTTTTTTTAATTTATGCTAGGTCATAACACGAGCGCGTTATAATGCACTCGCGTTATAACGCACTCGTGTTATGGCTCGGTAATGACGAGCCTAAGGCTTGTCATTACCAAGCCATAACGCGCTCGCGTTATGGCTTAAATTTTTTTAAAATTATTTTGGCCACTTTTTGGCCCCCCATCTTCTTGCACTTACCCTTACATCCAATCAAATCACTCAAGATGGTGACATAGATAGATAAATCTGAAGTAAGTGTAGTAGGAGAATTAACACATATCCACATGCAGTTAGCATCAGATCTAAGGATTCAATATTACATTGACATCTAAGTGGTGGATATCCCTGACACTTATGGAATGTTGCTTAGTAGAGACCGGTCAAAGACACTTAATGGTTACATGTCCACATATTTCAGTCACATGTGCTTACCATGGAAGGGGATTCCTAATTAGATCAGGATAGAGGCTGAACCTAGGATGAAACACATGATCACCGAGTACAACAAAGCCAATGAGATACTATACATGGATGTTGAACCAGGAGTTTAAACTATCAAACCCCAAACAGTTAGGATAGAAGAAATTCTCATGTGTAACACACATATCTGTGAAGAGGTTCATCGGGATAATATAGTGATTATAGAGTCTTATTATACTTCAGATAGTAGTGATGAAATTGATCATTTCAAAGACTTTGGTTTACACTTATCTAGAGAAATACAACGTTGCAAAATATTGAATATATCTAATAAGGACATTTTGATTGAAGGTTGGTGTAGGTTATTGAAGCACATTAAGAGAAAACCTATGATGCTTGCCTGGATATGATCGATCTAGAATGAGCATGTAGCAAGAGGGAATCTTCTTCAGCCGAGGTAACCTGTGAAGATACGTATCAGGATGAATGCCACACCCATAATTTAGAAGGGATCCTAATGAATGTTGAGAATATTCCTAGAAATGAAAATAACATTACCCTAGGAACTGACTATTTGATTGAGTCAGATTGTGAATTATTTGATGAGGATAAAAAGAGTAATTTAACAAAGTTTGAAGAATATTTATCAAAACAAATACAAAAGCTTATGTTGTAGGTGATTCCTCCACAAGACATTTTGATTGAAGGTTGGTGCAGGCTGCATGAAGCACCACATTCAGTGACTACATGCTCATTATGATTGCATTTATTGAATAAACAAGCGATATTCCATTCACAGAATCAGCCATCTGACAACAGGGATACGCTAAAAGATAAAAAGGAAGAGATTGAAATACAAGTAGACACTAATTGTGATGATACCATGAATGTTAAAAGGGGAAATATATCAAATTCAGGTCATTCTCCAAAAATGATGAGGAGTGAATCACAGAAGTTAAAATAGATATCAGGCGGTGCAGATTTCAGAGCTAAAAAGAAAAGAGATGGTCCTGATAAGCCTTTGACAGAAGATAAACCATGGATCCTCAGGTTTGATGGATCAAAGTCAAAACAAGGAGCTGGAGTAGGGATAGATCTAATTGATCCATCAGGGAAATCCTACTTAGAAGCATATAGACTACAATTCCCATGCATCAATAATGTGACAAAATATGAGGCTTTAATTCATGGCTTATTGTTTTCTCTCAAGAAAAGAGTAAAAACTATGCATGTTTATGGAGATTCAAAATTGGTGGTAAGACAAGTAAGAAGCATATACTCCTATAATTACAAGAAATTGTCAAACTACAGGCATAGGGTGTGGGACTTAATAGAAGAATTTGATGCATTCGCCATCACCCATGTGCCTAGAAAACAAAATCATAGAGTAGATGCTTTGGCGCAAGCTGCTAGTATGTTGGAGCCATTATCCATTTTTGGTCTAAAGAGATTTTCAGTCAAATTGGTATTAGTGCCTTCCATACCAGATAATGTCACTAATCTCCAAGTATTTGATGATGACCAATATATTCTATATTTCATATCAAATAGAGATGTATTTGATGCTCAGATCATAGATGAAAGGAATGTAGAAGATCATACATGGGAAGAAGAAGAGATCATGGATCTACATAGCAATAAGATTCCCAAAGGCATGATAGAACTAGAGAGAGCCTTTGATCTACACAATATACTGAAATAGAAAGATCTCCCAAAGACTGATGGAGGAGAATACTTACCAATCAATAAAGGACAAAAGGAAGATGTAAGGAATGTTTTGATTGGTAAAGTTTGCACTGAAGAAGAAAAGGTAGGAATAACACAAGCAGTGAAAGATTATATCCATGTTATTTCCTGGAACTATGATGAGCTGATATGGATATAAGGCCCATGAAGCTGGTAAGAGGACAAGACTTGAGCTAGATGATTTTTGAGATTGACCCCAATTTTGTGAGTCAGCAATATGTGGTGAATTCTAAAGAAGATGAAGAATGGTACTCTGATATTAGACACATCCTAATCACTGGGAGATGTTCATCAAAGATGCAGGGTTCTCAAAGGAGAGCCTTGAGAATAAAATCACAAAAATATATGATCAAAGGAGGAATCCTTTTCAAGAGAAATTATGAAGGAACATATCTTAGATGCCTGGAGAAACAAGAAGCTGATAAATTTTTGGTTGAGTTACATGATAAGTTTGGAACTGCACATGGATCTCACTTAGCCACTACCCATGCTATACTGAGGGAAGGATATTATTGGCCTACTATTTTTAAAGATGCTGCTGAACATATTAAATATTGTCATACTTGTCAAGTTGCTACTAACCGAGAAAGATATGTTGTTCAACCCCCGCGGCCAGTAATGGAGATGCACCCATTTGCTTAGTGGGGCGTGGACTTCATAGGACCAATCAATCCTCCATCATCTTCAATCCATATGTATGTATTAACAATCACTGATTATTGCACTAGGTGGATTGAAGCAACAACAAAACATGCAATGTAGAAGATGTGATCTAGTTCTTGGAGAACAATATAGTGACTAGGTATGGAGTTACATATGCTTTAGTATGTGATAATGGACCTTCCTTTGCATCAATAAAGCTATCTAGTTGGGCTTTTGATCATGGAATTATCTTGAAATTCTCTTCAAATTATTATCCCCAAGGGAATGGATTAGCATAATCAATATATAAAAACTTACTGAATATTATAAAGAAACTGATAGAGAAGAACCCTAGGGAGTGGAATGCCCTGCTAAAGTATGCCTTGTGTGTAGATAGAACTAGAATGAAGGTTACCTTAGGAAACTCTCCCTACCAATTAGTGTATGGGATGGATCCTATCCTCCCTGTTAACTTAAAGATCCCTACATTTCAATTTGTACAAGAATATCTAGGTATAGATAATAAACAAGAAGTCAGATTACTTCATCTTATGCACCTAGAGGAAAAAAGAGATAGAGTAATTGACCGGTTTGCTAAACATCAAGCTACTGTCAAACGTTGGTTTGATAAAAGAGATAGAATAAAATCTTTTAGGATTTTAGATTTAGTCCTCACATGGGACAAAGCACATGAAAAGAAAGGTGACCATGGAAAATTTGATAAACTATGGATAGGTCCTTTTCAAATTTCAGAGATTCTAGGAGATAGCACCTATAGACTTAAGACCCTAACTGGTGAGGATGTTCCATACTAGTCAATGGACAGCTCCTCAAATATTATTTTCAAGATTAAATAGGGTCTTGTAAGTCATTTCTATCATAATGTACATGTTGTATAGTTGTTTGTATATTTTTTCTTTATGTGTTTGTTTGTTTGCTTGTTGTCGTTGAGTTTAGTTTTGCTTAGGCAAGAATGATGCACCTTATCACCCTCAGAAACCAACAAAATTGTTAGGATTTAAGTGATGAGAACAAATTTTTATATAGGTTATGACTCACCTTGAGAAGTATCCTTGATCAGGTCTGTGATTTTTTTCATTCTCATCTTTTGTCCTGATGATGGATCATTAAGTATGATCCGAAACGTCGACACAAAAAAAGCAACACAGTAATTCCATAAGCTCTACACTCAATGCCTTTCTTGATTAAGAACATTTTCACGCTGACTCATCTAACAGCCTTGGGTTTGTTGAACACATTAGTATAGGTGTTAAGTGAAAAATCCAAATGGTCACCCTTGCTACCATTACAATTCCCAACCTAAAGCTGCAAGTGACCACACCTTGCATATTGAGCTTACATGATGATATCTTATGAATCTGCATATATATACAAAAGAAAAAAGAGATGAATATCAAAAATCCAAAAGAATAAAATTTAGGCCATCTAAGTAACTCTACCAAGGCTATAGACGCTTGTTGACAGTGGGGCTCTACTTAGGGGAATTGTAAAGATAACCTTGTTAGGGCTATGGACACCTACTTGCAACAAGGCTCTATCCTGATTGGCTATGAGGGATGAACACAAAATATGTAGCTTAACATCAGTTACTATTGTTTTCAACTTATTTTCAAGGTGAGGATTATTAATCATATGGACACACTTGATCCCTTGTTAGGTTTGTTGCACTAATGAACATGATGTTATTCACAAGGTCATGATACTTATACTTAGATGCTATATTTTTAATGTGTCTTCATCACTTGAATCATTTGAATTTGGTTGATTTCTTTGGTGGCAAGTTATTGTGTGGTTACACAACACACCCCATTTTGCCTTAGCAAAACAGGGACCCAACTTTTTTTTGCTTACGCTCGCTTTTGTTCCCCTGCTTTGGGTAGTTTGGCAAAAGTCAGTGAAGTATATCACCCTTGCACATGAATGTGCATCTTATATATGAAGGCCAAATTTCAAAGTCAAAATTTGCCTCCATAAGCCTCATAATCTTAAAGAGTACAAAATTCTAAGTAAGTTTGCCTTTTGGATCACCCTAATATTCTTTAAACATCAAAAGTTATGCTAAGTCAAAGATTGGTCAAACCTGATATTTCTCACAGGGTCATATTTGTTAAATGTCAGTCATATTAGTTAGATGACCCCAAAACAAGAAGATCACCAAATATCTGCATATTCAGTAATATGCAAGATGTCGAAGTAAAGTGCAAAATAATATTTTCCCGTCAAACCTTAAGCATATTTTCGTAGGGTCACATTTCCAAATATCCAGATGTTCCCAAATATCACCCTTCGCAAATATGACCTTGACATCATCTTGGTTCAAGCTATAAAAGAAATTAATATGATGATGATGTCACTAGTATACCCGATACCCTGAGGGTCACATTTCTAAATATCCATCATATTTCTCAATATGACAATGACGTCACCCTAATTCGATACAAACCGATTGCGATTTCCTGATGACGTCATTATCATGAACTAAACCAAAGAAGGTCATATTTTGAACCATCCCTGATCTTAACTAATATGACGATGATGTCATTCCTCTGAACAATTCCAAAGACTCGTATACACGATAACGTCATCTTCACTTTCCCAGATTGATGCAGAAGCATCCAGTGGTGTAAGGGCAATCTTACATCACCCAAAAACAAGATATGTTTCAAAATTGTTGATTTTCTTTCTATTTCTTTTCAAAATTTGTGGTCCTGGTTCCATAATCGCTTCAATAATGATGTAGAACTTTAAGTTTTTCCAAACTACTAAAAATAGCAACCTGCTATTTTTAGAAAGTTTGCATTTGGGCATGGAATGAAGTGAAAATTTACAGGAAGCTTGATTACTAAAAAATAAGACCTTTCGCGAAGGAATCATGTAAAGATCATTTGTGAGTTGAAAGATATTAAAGTTTCCATTTCCTAAAAAATGTTTGAAAATTATTCAAACTTAGTTTTGAGGCACTAAATGGCCCCGTATGAGCCCAAAAATGGTCAAAACTGGAAGAGTGGGTTCTTAGTGCGTAGAGAACTCTATGAGATTTCTGATGCATAAAACAGTTCATCAATCAGACACTCGGATCAAAAGTTATGGCTCTCGGAAGTTGACCTATTTTTGGAGGGAGATGCAAATTTCAAAATTAGGTTGTTGGCTGCCAAAAAGGCTATTAATAACCATTTTTGGGAACCCTGGGCAGTAGTAGAGTTAAGGGGGAAAGTGTAGAGTCAAGAATAGGTGGGAAAGTAGAAAATCTAGCTGATTTAGAGTTATAGAAGGCTGATGATTCCAGAGTCTTGTGATAGGAAGTTGTAATGTGTTGCAGCTTGTGGACGGTTGATTCCTTTGATTGTATTTGAGCTTCTGTAATTAAATAAGTTGTCAAAATCAATAAAGAAATTTCTTTTTCCTGTGTGCAATTTTTATTGTTGTGTGTTTTATGATTTACCCCCTTCATCAAGTGGTATCAGAGCAAGGGTTCCTGAGTATGTAGATAGATCGCCGACTGTGAGGCAGTTTGCATTAGGACCTGAGGTTGTGGGTTTTCTGTGGAGATCAAGATGCCTCCACGAAGAAATCATATTGGGAGGAATGCTTTGAAGGAAGAGGGTTTTAGAGCCCTGCAAAAGCAGATTGATGCATTGCAGGAGGAGCTGCGAAGAGGGTTTGAACCAAGAATAAGAGAAGAAAGTGAAGATGAAGCTGAAGAAGAGCTATCTGAGGAAGAACAAGAAGTTGCAAGTGATCCTGCAAAAGTTAGGTTATTGAGGGCCATTTCAAAAATTGGAAAGAGGCCCAAGATCAAAGTTTCTACATATTCTAGAGATTTGAATCCGGAACAACTTATTGATTGGATCAACTACATGGAGGAGTATTTTGAGTATGAAGATGTGGAGGACCCAAATCAGGTCAAGTTTGCAAAAACAAAGTTGAAGGGCCACGCTAGTATTTGGTGGAAGGTGTTAGATCTAGAGCACACAACTGAGAGGGGGGGTGAATCAGTTGTACAAAACTTTCTTCTATTTCAAACACTTAAATCCTCTTTGTTATTTAATAGCATTTCAGTTAATCATTCATGAAAGCATAAAGCATAAACATTAGAGTAGATATACATCAACACATGAGACACCAAGACTTTGACGTGGAAAACCCGGTCAAGGGAAAAACTATGGGGTGATTAACCCAAGGATTATTCTCTGTTAGAAGAATAAGAAAAATAGATGGCACATGCCAATTAGGGCTCACTACCCAAGCACACTACTCATAAGAGGCACACTTCCTACAAGAGACACACTGTCTACAAAGTAACAAGTATTACAAACTTGAACCGGAGATTGACATCTTTACCATGCCTGGATCAGTTCCATTTAAGCCCAAAAACTCCTACTCTGCCTTTCACACTTCTCTTTGCTATGCCACACTCATCACTGCAAGACACACTTCAAAATGAATTCACAAACCCTTATTTATACAAGGCATTGACTTAGGAACAATCATCTAAGTCGGCAAACACCTACAAGATCATTCGCAAGACATGTAATACATCCGGTCAGCCAGTCTCAAGAGGAACACCAATATTCATGGTTATTCTTCAAATGCAAACTCTAACTTCAATGCAGACCGCCAATAAGAATTGTACATGATTCAAAGATCACCAAAACCTTTCCTGAGTCATCAAGAACATCCGCACTTTATCAGCTTACTAGAATTCTTTTGTTCTTTATCTGAAACTTCAAGAACACAGTCTATCATCACTGTCATAATGAAAAAGGTGCTTCCTAACCTCCAAACTGTGAACAAATCTAGTTATCACTTCACATAAACTTATTCAACACTCACTCCAATCCACAGAATGAGATAATGCAATTCCAGAGCTTACCGGACCAAACTGTGACACTCTGTCACCACTAAACACCTGCTGGAATCGGTTCTACTTGAGCGATCATAACTTCTTCAAATCTTCATGTAGACTTCTGAAAACTTGACTGGAACATCTCAAGACTCATATCTACAAAATCTTTAAACCACATCCTCTGATCCTCAACCTATTGAGGACTTTTGCCTTTTTCTCATCACTGTTCCTGATTGAGACTAATTTCCTCAATAACCTTAGCACACATCACATCCAATCCTTCTCATTAATGCAATATGAGTATGTTGACACCAATGACAACACTGGTTATCCTCATACTTGCAACAGAAGGAGGTCCAATTACAGAGGATAGAAGAGGAAAAGGAAAGATCACTAGATGGGATCAGATGGTGGAGAAACTGAAGAAGCGGTTCATTCCTGTGGACTATGAGATGGAGCTGCTGAAGAAGCTACAAGGACTAAAGCAAGGTAACAAGTCTGTTAAGGAGTATACAGAAGAGTTTTATAAAATTACTATCAGGACAAGTCATGCAAAGTCCAACAAGGAGAAGGTAACCCATTACATTAACCGGTTGAGGCCAAGTATTCAAGAGGAGCTAAGCTTGGTCAGAATGACAACCATAAAAGATGCATACTAGTTTTCCCTGAAGGTGGAAGAGAAGATGAATAAAAGATTTGACAATAAGCAAAGGGGAAGAGGTCAAGGTGGAAGACTGGTGGAAGACCCTATGGGGGGTGAAATGAATATTCAAAGAAAAGTGAAGATGCTAGCACCAGTCGAAATCAAAGAGGAGATAATACCTACCACCCTCGTGACCAGAACAATGGTGAGCAAAGAGGAAGATCAAGAGGTAGACCTAGGTAAGGACCTAGAAAAGGAGGTTTCAGACGAACCTGTTTCCAATGTGGAGAAGGACATCTAGCATATGAGTGTCCACAACATCAAGGAAGGACAAATAGAAGACCTGGGGGTAATGCATGAGTTGCACATGTCGATGAAGATGCGCAATTTGAGCACTCTAAAGATGCTAAAAGGGGAGAAACCCTAGTTGTTAGAAGAACTTTGTTGAATGAGGAGAAAGAACCCAATTAGAGGAAGAGTTTATTGCACAAAAGGTGCAAATGTGAAGGTAAGTGTTGCGATATTATTATCGACATTGGAAGCACTGAAAATCTTGTTTCAAAGGAGATGGTTGATAAGTTGAAGTTGACAAGAAGAAAGCATCCACATCCATATCAGATTGCATGGTTGTAGAAGGACCATAGAGCTTTGGTCAATGAGCAGTGTTTAGTGAAGTTCAAGATTGGGGACTACCATGATGAGGTACTGTGTGATATCATACCAATGGATACATGTCATATACTGTTGGGGAGGCCGTGGTAGTATGATAGGAGCACTGTCCATGATGGTTGTGCAAACACATATTCCCTAACAAAGGATGGAGTTCGTCATAAGTGAAATCCCTTGAAGGAGGTGGAAGAAAAGGTATGTAGTACTGCTAGAATTCGCTTGGTAGATGGTAGGAAATTTTTGGATGGTATGAAGCATGAGCGACATTGCTTTGCATTGATTCCTAAGATTACTCAAGTGAAATGTGAAGATGTACCAAGAGAAGTTTTAGATATGTTGGAAGAATTTCAGGACATTATCTCTCATAAATGTACCGGAAGGTTTACCACTAGTGAGGAAGATAAGTCATCAAATGGATTTGATACCAGGAGCCAGTTTACCGAATAAGGTAGCCCACAGAATGACCCCTGTAGAGAGTGAATAGTTGAATAGACAAGTTCAGGAGTTGTTGAGGAAGGGATTGATAAGAGAGAGCCTAAGTCTATGTATGGTACCTGCAGTACTAGCACCAAAGAAAGATGGAGAGTGGAGAATGTGTATAGACTCTCAAGTTATCAATAAGATCACGATCAAGTACAAATTTCCATTGCCCAGAATGGATGACATAATGGACTATTTGAGTGGAGAAAAGTACTTCACAAAGGTTGACCTAAAGAGTGGGTATCTCCAAATCCATATCAGAGAAGGAGATGAGTGGAAGATGGCCTTCAACACAAACGAAGGTTTGTATGAGTGGTTAGTCATGCCATTTGGGCTAACCAATGCACCGAGCACATTCATGTAGCTCATGAACAAGGTATTAAAATAATTTTTAGGAAATTTTGTTATTGTTTATTTAGATGATATTTTGGGATGATATTTTGATTTTCAGTAAGACTTGGGATGAGAATATGATGCATATTAGAAGATTTTTTGAGAAGCTGAGGGAGGAGAAGTTGTTGATCAATCTGAAGAAATGTAGTTTTTCAAAGAAGGAGTTGGTATACCTAGGGTTTGTTGTCTCAGAGGAAGCTCTTAAGATGGACCCAGAGAAGGTGAGGGCTATCATTGAATGGCCTATGCCAAGGAGTGCTTTCAAGGTAAGATCTTTTCATGGTTTGGCAAGTTTTACAGAAAATTTATCAGGAATTTTAGTAGCACTTGTGCACCCCTAACTAAGACAATGAGAGGGGATTAAAAAGAGTTTAGATGGATTAAAGGAGTAGATAAAAGCTTTGATACATTGAAGCAGAAAGTCACAGAGCAACCTATTTTGGCACTTCTAGATTTCAATAAGGTATTTCAAGTAGATTGTGATGCTAGTCGCAGTGCTATAGGAGCTGTTTTGAGCCAAGAAGGTAAGCCTGTTGCCTATTTTAGTCAGAAGCTTAATGATGCCAAGAAAAAGTATTATGTTTATGATCAAGAGTTTTATGCAATAGTTCAGGCTTTAAAGAAATGGAGACATTATTTGTTGCCAAATAAGTTTGTTTTATATACTGATCATCAAGCTTTGCAGTATCTTAATAGTTAACGAAAGTTGAACCAGAGGCACTTAAAATAGGTTGAGTTTTTACAGAGCTATACTTTTATTTTGAAGCACAGGAGTGGGAAGTCCAATAGAGTTGCAGATGCCTTGAGCAAGAGGCAAAATTTGTTGACAGAAATGAAGATAGAGGTTGTTGGGTTTGATGAGTTCAAAAGTTTGTATCCTAAAGATCCATATTTTGTAGAGGCCTAGAAAGCTTGTTTGGAACCTGTTACTTTGGATAGGACAAAATGGTTGGATTTCATAATCCAAGATCGCATGTTGTTTAGAGGAAGCTAGTTGTGCATTCCAAGGAGTTCCATGAGAGAGAACCTAATTAAGGAGAATCATAGTGGAGGATCGGTTGGACACTTTGGTTGAGATAAGACCATTGCTATTATTGGCCACAGTTGCAATAGAATGTGAGGAAATTTGTGCAGAGTTGCAAAGTATGTCAGATGAGGAAAGGAGCAAGTCAGAATACAAGTCTATATCAATCACTACCTGTACTAGAGAAGCCATGGGATGATATTAGTATGGATTTTGTTCTTGGTTTACCAAGGACACAAAGAGGACATGATTCCATTTTTGTGGTGGTGGACAGATTCTCAAAGATGGCACATTTTATTTCTTGCAAGAAGACTAATGATGCTGTTCATATTGCTAAAGTATTTTTTAGGGAGGTGGTGAGATTACACGGTCTACCAAAGAGCATAGTTTCAGATCGAGATACCAAGTTTGTTGGTTATTTCTAGAGGACATTGTGGAAGAAGTTGAAGATAGATTTGAAGTTCAGATCTACACACCATCCACAGACTGATGGACAGACTGAAGTGGTGAATAGGAGTTTGGGTAACCTGCTATGATGCTTAGTAGGAGATAAGCCCAAGGGATGGGATTTGATTTTACCATAGGATGAATTTGCTTACAACAATTCTGTCAATAGGAGTACTAGTAAATCACCATTCCAGATTGTATATGGCAATAGCCCAAGAAATGCTTCTAAGTTAAGAAAGCTGGACAAAGGAGAAAAGACAAGTGCTGATGCTAAAGACTTTACAGAACATTTGAAGAATTTGCATGAAGAGGTGAGAAAGCATATTAATAAGATGAATATTTAATACAAGGCTAAGACAAATTAGAAGAAGAGATATAAGGAATTCTAGGTAGGAGATGAAGTCATGGTTCACTTGAGAAAAGAAAGGGTTCCAATTGGAACATACAATAAGCTAAAAATGAAGAAATTTGGACCATGCAAAATTTTGAAGAAACATGATTCAGGAAATGCATATGAGGTAGAGTTGTCAAGTGGGATCAACATTTCCCCTATTTTCAATATTTCTGATTTATCAAAATATCATGAAGGTGGCACAGAAGGTGGACCAACAGAAGAATAGTGGAGTATTCTGGCATCTACTTCAATAGAGGAGATAGAAAAGATGTTGGATAGCCATGTGGGAAGAAGTACTCAGAACAAGCAATATGAAGAATACCTGGTGAAATGGAAAGGAAGGCCTATTGAAGATTCTTCTTGGTTGTCTAAGGCAGAGTTTGACCATTTGGGTTTTCCTCACACAAGGACCTAAGACGTGACAGGGTCACTTCTCAAATTACCCTGGGTGTCTGATGCAGGAGCATCCAATGGTGTAAGGGCAATCTTGAATCACCCAAAACAAAGATGTGTTTCAAAATTGTTGATTTTCTTTCCATTTCTTTTCAAAATTTGTGGTTCTGGTTCCATAATCGCTTGAATAATGTTGTAGAACCTTCAATTTTTCTAAACTACTAAAAATAGCAACTTGCTATTTTTAGAAAGTTTACATTTGGGCATGGAATGAAGTGAAAATTTATAGGAAAATTCATAACTGAAAAATAAGACCTTTGGTGAAGGAATCACCCAAAGATCATTTACGAGTTGAAAGATATTAAAGTTTTTGTTTCCTGAAAAATGCCTAAAAATTATTTAAACTTAGGTTTGAGGCACGAAATGGCCCCGTACAGGCCCAAAAATGGCTAAAACCGGTAGAGCAGGTTCTTAGCATGTAGAGCACTCCGCGATATTTCTAACACTTAAAACAGTTCGTCAATCAAACACTCGGATCAAAAGTTATGGCTCCCGGAGGTTGACCTATTTTTGCAGGGAAATGCAAATTTTGAAATTAGGTTATTGGCCACCAAAAAGGCTATTAATAACCATTTTTGGGAACCCTAAGCAATAGTAGAGTTAAGGGGGAATGTGTAGAGTCAAGAATAGGTGGGAAAACAAAAACCCTAGCTAATTTAGGGTTACAGAAGGCTGATGATTCTAGAGTCTTGTGATAGGAAGTTGTAATGTATTGCAGCCTGTGGATGGTTGATTCCTTTGATTGTATTTGAGCTTGTGTAATGTCATAAGTTGTCCAAATCAATAAAGAAAGTTCTATTTTCTGTGTACGATTTCTATTGCTGTGTGTTTTATGATTTACCCCCTTCATCATAGATAAGGGGATATTTCATAAGTTTTAAAGATCTGGATATTTCTTAATATCCCTCATATCGACCCTTATGACTTGAGATGTAGTAATTCTTGATAACCAATCAAATGGTTCCATGTGGCACATCATCCATATCATGTTGATACAATATATTGTCCCGATTGTTGAAGAAGGTATAATGACCTGACCTTGATCATCGGTCAACGGTTGACCATCTTTGTGATGACATCACCATCATGTTTCGAATATCAGTCATATTTTCAAATATCCTGATGTTTTTGAATATCACCTTCCACATTAAATGAGATCCCAACGGTAGGTGAAGCCTTCTAAATTTCAAATACTTACATGCCACTTGTCAACATCTACTAATATCATATATCAATCGATGGACATAAGCAAAATGACATTAAACACACCCTAATTTGACATGTCAAATGGTTAAAAGGTAATTTTGGGAGGTCATTTTGAATTTACCATGTGATTAAACAGAATTTACAGAGCTCCGAGTGATCAAACCCTTACTATAGCTTGCGAATAGAATGGGACCAGCATCTAAATGGAATGGAATGGTAATTGCAGCGCAATCACACTCATAAAGATATCACCTCTATAGTAAGAAGGGAAAGTGATTATCAAGTATGTAATTGAAAACCCTAGTTTTGTCATTTATGGTAAATCATGAGGTAAATATAGTTTTACAGAGTTAATTAGCATGATGATTACATAAGATGGAATAGAGCAATAGAATTATTACCATGGGATGTGTGAGATCACGAAAGCACTGCTACATACAACAGTTAGGGTAAGACATGTATGTTTTTACTATAGGACACCATGGTGGTTTGAAAGAATAGATAAGAAACTGAATTCATAAAGCCCATGTTCTTGCAACCAGAAGGGGTAGTATTCAGATATGGAATAATCAATGATACACATCAAGGACACACAAATCTTAATGCATGGATGAGAAGACTGAATAGGGGAGCTAATAACCCTCTCCTCATGAGCATAGTCAATTCAGGAATGTGGAATGCCAGAGGATTCCCATATGCCATGGAGGCTACAGAGTTGGTGATAGAATGTGCCAGGAATTATAATCCAGAAACCAAGAAAGTGGAGAAACATGGTAGAGTATATGTGGATTTCTCCATTGCAGGCATCACCATGGCTTTCAATTTGCCTAAGGGACCTAATGTGGTTCATCTGAGTTTGAGCAAATTAGAGAAAGAATATAAGAGCAATGAAAAAGAAGCTAGAAGGGTCATGTACTAGTGGAGATCTAAGAAAAGCATGTACAAGGCTAGCACTAAATTACCTGTGTGCTTTTTCAAATTTGATTTTGTGCTAGAGTACCAATACATGATGGTTATGCTCTGTAGAATGATAGGGAGACCGAACGCTGGATAATTTGAGAGCTGGATGTATGGTATAATGCGGATGATAGAATATTCTGATGACATACCCCTGTGGGCCAAAATTATAAGCGACAGCTTAGATGAAGGGATAACAAGGCTGGAGGGAACATTAACATGTTCCATAAGACCTCTTATGTTGTGTATGCATGTTCTTTTAGAGGAACTTTCAATGGACTACAAATAGTAGGAAGGCTGGGAAGCAACCCAGGAGATATGAATATATGGGAATACTACCCACAACTAAAAAATGAGAGAAGCTCTTGATAATTATAAGTTAGTAAATGACTCTTTTTCCATGTATCTGGTTAGAACCATGGAAGAGGATAGGACAAAGAGGATAAGTGTGGAGGCACAAGAAGTTATATATAAGTATGGGGCTTGGTTTATCCAATTCCCCACATTTTCATACATGAGGATAGAGGGCTTTACAGGGAAACCTCTTATGCTACCCAAGTACCCAAATGATAAATTCATCCTGATGGAGTTTGTTAGACAAATATTGCCTTCGATGGAGGCTCACATTGAACGAGGAAAGATTCCATAGATCTTGTTTCTAGTCATGATTGGATGGTACATGTGTCCAGACAAAGAAAGTGTAAAGGATGCAATTGGAGGACTGAACCTGATGCACCTACAACGCATTGAATCCTTATGATCCATATAGCAAAATAGAAACATTACTGGAAAAGACCATTCATTAGAAGCACCTTGAAGACTATTAGGTTGATTGTGACGATGAGGCAGAGGTGAGGAGAAGAGATTACCAAAGGCTCACCCTGAAACAAATATGTACTTTTGATTACATATCAGTGCCAGTTCAGTTACACAAAGATGATGGAAAGATAATGTCTCAAGAATATGAGAAAAATAAAGTATACAATGATACCTTATCAGCACTTGACTTGAGCCAGCCATAGGTGGTCTCATTAGACCAAATAATGTTGAAGGTCATGAAACAGACCCAGAAATGGGTAGATGCTGAAGTTAAGAAACTGAGGGATAAGGGTGTAGCCATTATCATAGATAATAAGAGGAAAAGATAGTGTTGATGATAGTTTTGATGCAATCATAACAATTAGTTAAAATTCACATAAAATGAACCAAAACTGACTTGAAAGATATGAAGGAATCGGTTAAGATTCACTTAATCCCAAGTTTAATATGGTCAGGTCTTGACCTATTGGGCAAATTCAGTTGGTCGATGTGAAGCTGTAATGTTCAAGGGGCCTTACGTGATTTAGGGTTTCTTTTTGGTTAACTGGACTCAAACTATGCAAAAGACATAAAAATCAACATGGTGTTCATTCTTTTTGAATAAAATGTTGCTGTGCTGCAAAGCTTTTAATGGTTTTCTTGATTTATTGCAGCCTTCTCTCTTAAATATTATGAAAACTATCTACTTTCAACTCTATTATGCATGCTCTTTCAAATTTGAGACAATTTCCTTTAAGTTTCTACGTTTTCGGCTAGTATTTTCAGATGGGTTGGGAAAAGTTAGAAAGATCTAATCTACACTTCATTCACTCTATTCAAAGGATCTAATTGTTCTATTATGCACTTTACAAATAATACAGCAATTTGATGAAATCCACAGACAAAACCTTAAATGTATATTGTGAGCATTTTCACAAACATACACCTAAGATTGCAAGCTCTAAGAGAAAATGTTTCAAACACAAAAAAGAGTAGGAAAACACTCAAAAGATAGATGCAGAATTCTAAATTCAATTGTATTAGAAATAGACAGTCATATAAGATTTACAATGTCTGAATGACTCTTAGCTTCATTGACCAAACTACAGAGAACTTACAAGCTTTACAGATATAGTAAGGAAGCTAGATGTTCCATGCATTCCGTATTGCAGACTCAGGCAACCTCCTTCTTCTACTTCTAGATTAAACTAAAATGCTATTTTTACAAATTCTTGCTACTACAAATCTCTATGTAGCCCCTGTGTAAAGTTTTACAGTGTATCAAGGCACAATATATAGACTTTCTGATTGTCCTCAATACAGCCCAAAAAACCCTAGTTTAAACCCTAGTTCAAACCCCTGGTTACAACAATAAATACTGGTGAGCCAGTTTCCCAAAATACCTCTGAGCATACATCCAATCTGGGTGAAATATGCCACTCAGAAACCCTAGCAGCTCAGTAATAACTTATGTGGTCTACTGCAGTCATGTCTTCAATTGTATTTTGTCATTCATAAATGAAGATCTTTGACTTCCTTGCCCTTCGTCCTTATCTTCCTCTGCTGTGAGATTGGATTTCCCTCCTCCGTCATGTCATCGTCATCAAGCTTCAGCCCTTCTTCAACTACAAACCTACAAAAAAAATGGATAAGCAATAAGTATTAACATTTAATAAACCTGCAGGAAGGAAAAATGAATGCCAAAAGTCACGACTGTGTGAACATAGAAATTGGGCCCCAAATCTATGAAAATACGTGATTGAAATGCTTATTCAGCACCCAAAACAGTCAGGTCAACCACCGTTGACCAAAAATATGCAGTTGGGCCCTAAAATGCCCTTAAATTCCATTGCTATGTCTTTCCCTGCCTATCGGTGTGACATCCACCCATCGGCGAGTCTAAAAATTATCATACCGATCGCCTTTGTTTGGCTGATATGGCCCTTTCAATATTCGGCTAAGTCTTTTCTTCCGTCGGCGTGGCTTTCGTTCATCGGCGCAGGCTCAAAATACTTGGCTGATCTTTCAACTCTTTCTGATTGCCAATGTCTATTGCCATGACTCCCGCCGATGCCCCTTAAATTCCTTCCATCAGCATGACACTGCCTATCGGCACGGCCAAAATTACCCCCGCCGATCGTTATACTCTAGCCGATGGCCTTTTGTTTCTTTCTATCAGCGTAACATTGCCTATTGACACAAGTGTTTAGGACTTCACCGATACCAAAAGTTACACCGATGACAATACATATGCAACTCCCCGCACCATTGGCAGGACCAAACCCTTCAGCGTGACATTATCATCCAACTCCGATAGTCATAGTTAGGCCGATACCAAACGTTCATCGGTGCAACATAGGATATCACCAAGACAAAACAATCCCCCAGCGATGCCAAAAGTTATGCCGATGAGGGGTGGGACCCATGCACCATTCACTTCGTGTCCAACCCCACATACAAGCAAGGAAACAAACAAGGATCCTCCTTATTTAATAAACTTTTAGGTCCATGCGTGCATGAAGTGCCCTGTAAATTTTACCTGCCAGACAAACAAACATGAGATACAAAGTGGATTCAAAACAACAATTTTCTTTAACTCAAAACCACTTCGGGTCTACCTGCATGTATATATCAAAACTTTCACCAAATGCATACAAGGAAAAATAAAAAACAAATGGCCTTGTATATGGAAGCGATATACAACCTGAATGTACATTTTACCGAAATGATCATAACTAGCAAAATATGGTGAATTTCAAGATGGTTCAAAAACAATCCTAGCTCAATTTTTCACAAGGAATCCAACCATATCATGCACTAGTACTGAAAATGCATTTTTTCTTCATTTCTATCAAAGTTTGCAATTTTAACCCTCTTTTCCCTTTACCACCAAGCAAAACAACACACACAGAAGCAAAAAGCAACAACGACAGCAAGGGTCCTTATTTTGCTAAGGAGTAAAATGGGGCGTGTTGTGGACATCACAATAGATAGGAACTATCTAAAGAAGAATATGATGATTTCCTTGCAGCAAAGAGGCAATCCAATGGAGAAAGATAGCCACCTGAAGATAAGAAAAGGCTGAAGAGTAAGAAGAATTCCCAAGCATATGGGGTGGTGATCATCAGGCAACCACAACCAAAATGAGATGATGCATCCACATCAGCTACAAGGACATCATCTGATGCACCTCCCAAACAAAAGAAAGTTGTCACAAACCCTGCTCCTACTGCCATTGAAGAAGAAGAAGGAGAACCCTTGGATAGTGATCTGTTGATTACAAGGGAAAAGAGGAAAGTTACGACATCACCTCAACCACCTCAGAAGAAGCAGAAGACTACTATGAGAGGAATGGTGGACATAGATCCTCTACTATTGAGAGGAGCTAGTGGTCATGGTGTTTTAAGTCACTTACAACATGAGGTTCCTATCTCTAAGATTATGCAATTTAAAACTAAAAAGGCAAATGAACAAAGGGAAGAAATGCAGAGTGAAAGGAAGGAACCACCTCTTCCACTTGAAGATACAGTCTATTTGTCAAATGATGAGGTAGTTAATGAGGTGTCTACTCAAAGGATGGAAACTTTGGTTGCAAATACAAGAATGACCCCTCGCAGCACTCCCTCGATACAAAAGGAAACTCATTAGGAGGACATAGAAATAAAAGAAATTAAGGAAGAAACCCCAGAGGTGATAGCCCAACAAATTAGATTGACCAACTTGGTTGATCAAGTCACGTACCTTGCAGTAATTGATCTGGCATACCAAGGTGACCATGATCAAGATAAAGGCAATGATCCACCCCCAGAGCAAGAAAAGGTGAAATTTCATGTACATACTGAGGGGGATAAAGAGATGCCTACCAAGAATGAAGATTAGGGTAAAAATCCAGTGCCACAAGAGAAAACGAGTGAGAAGGAAGTAGAGAAAACTTAGGATCCTACAGAGGGAAATACATCAAGAGATACAAGACAAAGCCTTCAACTAGATAATAGTCAGCAAAAGGAAGTAGAGAATGTGAATCGGGATGGTTAAGGGAGCATACAGACAAAGTAGATCAGAATATCTAGCCTCCTCCTGAAGATCACCCTCACCAGAGTGTGCATGATCATAATGTTCAGGATCTTCCTAAAGATCAACCTCAACAAAATGCACCTAAGAAGAATATTGTTGTACCACTTGAAGCTCCTACACCAGAAGGACCCCCTATATTCCAAGAAGCTCTTACTCAATAGGAGGTACCTCTTAAGGAGATCCCTCAGCAAGAGATCCCTCATGATAAAGTGCATGAGGAAGAACAAAGGAAAGAGACTTCTCCACCAAGGGAAGAGCATAATACAGAGTCCAGGGATGCTCACATTGAGCCAACTGATCAGCAAGGACCTAGTACTAATGTGCCTTATTGGTTGTAGCAAGAAATAAACCCACAACAGATTAGTGAGGTCAGGGAATTTGATGTCTCTACATTGTTTTCAGCAATTATGATGAAGCCTAAAAGGAATGCTAGACCAACATCTACAATCAGAAGAGATCCTACTACATGTAAGAGAATAGCCCAAGTTGCCCTACCAATAGCAAATAAGGCCAAAGGGGAAATAAATATTGAGGACTTCCAATTAACCAATATTGATTTAGGTTTTTCTACTGAAGAGCAAGAAGGCCAAGAGGCCAAAGATAACTTTGATTCTTTATTGAAGAGGATAAAAAAGGAAAAGGATAAGAACACACAGCATAAGGAGCACATTTCTCAATTACATTCATTTATAAAAGGGTTAATTGACCCTAAGCATACACCACTCAGTACATCCACCCCATTGACTATCATATCTCAAGATGAGATAACAGGGTTGGACCTTATGAAACATAAGGCTCAGCTAGTGGATAACTGGTTTTTTTCTTTTATTTTTGAAGCAGAGAACGTAGTTAAAACCTCCCTCTCAAATTTGAATTCACTTGGTACTCTGAAGAGTAAAGTAGATAGGCTACAAAATGAGGTGGGAAGAAGGTCTTTCAAGTTGTTAAAACATCTAGATGCCTTGGATGAAATAAGGAGGATAGACATGAAAATACTTATAGATAATAAAGTACTGGATAATAATACTGCATAGTTGCTGAGCATTTGGTATGAATACACTAGATTTAAATGTGATGTCTTGAAAAGATGCAGTAGAAAGCTTAGAGACATAAGTATTAAACTACATCATCTCATGACAAAAGAAATAAATACCCTGGAGGCTTTGGAGGACAAAGTAGAAGGAAAGGTAGAAAATTAGGACACCATATTTGATCAATGTAACCGCCTCCTCTCTTTATCCTATAAAACGAGATGGAGTGCACATTGTAGATTATTAGAAACTTAATTGAAGTTAGATTGCTAAAGTTCTTAGAACTAATTTCAAGGCTCATTGTGAATGGACATGTCTTTTGCGTACCTAATGAAAGAGAGGCTGTTTTGATTACAAATAATCATAAATATTAAGTAATGAGTGGATGAATTCTGGATATATGCATTGATTAGCTGCGTCCCTTTGAGTGCTTATTAGTTTGCATGTGTTGTTTTCATTCTTTGTTGCTTTGAAGTTAACATCAACCATACCTAGCTGTGGAACATCTTGGTGAAATTATGGTTTGGTTTCTTCTCTAAGTGAAAGTATTTGGAATGTATGTGAATCAATAGCTAAAGGTTCATTAAATTTAGAAAGCATTCTTTCAATTTTCCTTAATTTCATTACGATCATTTCCATAATTACAAATAATAGATAATCTAAAGAAAATAATATGAAATGTGCCTATATCCCACAATAATTGAATATACAGAGCATATTTGAGTAAAAGCATGTCAAGAATGATAAATATCATGCAAATACATATGAATATCAATGGTAATCATGCAAATATTTGCTTGTAGGCACATTATTTAGATAAATACATAGTGCAGAAGTAAAGATAAGTTCCTAATAGTTGATAATCAGAAGAATTGATCAAACTTATAAATATCATCGTCATCTGTCGAATATAGTAGGATTAACCTCATTTGTGGAGAGATTTTATAGGAAACAGGTGTAGAATCAAATGTACAAACATCAATTCATAGTATAGAAGAGTGTATGGCCCCTTAAATGGAAAAAAACATATCACATCAACCTCTAAGTAATGTCAGACGATCATGACCTAATCAACGGAGACTTGGAGTCATCAATTTGTTCCAAATTGATCATACTTTTCAAGGTAATAAAGGTTTGTTGTGCAAATGTTTATGCATGTTGTTATGACTAACAATCATCATCAACATAAATTGGTGCTAGAAGGAGGTCATTCACAAATAAAAATGTTTGAAGAAGTATTTTGTTCCTGTTCAATCTGAATCATCTACATCCCTATGAAAATCCATTGTTAGCTACATGCTTCTTGCTTCTAACACAACATAAATTGGAATTGGTAAGTGAGTCAGTCACATATACGCAAGTCCTGCATTTGTAAGAGGTAATCTTCTCAAAGCTCACCAGAGTTGTTCATACTTTAAACGTTTGTGCAAATATTTGCTTAATTTGTGTTGTTTCAAGTCTATTTATCATAAATAACTTAGAATAGAGAATAGATACTTGATGGTTTGTAGTCAAATCTTTGACATCTTTGAGGATTGAGTCATGGTTTAAGTTTTCCCATGAATTCCTAGTTGTGACTTACCTATGTGGTTAAATATCCTGGTATCCGGGTCTTGACGTCTAAGCTTTGCTCACATTTGCATGTTTTATGCAAATACTACATAAATATCTAGTCATTACTGAGTCTAGAGTAGAGATATCACCTTTGTTAGGTTAGTTTTCTAATCTTTGAAAGGATCCAGTCAAAATATCTATATTTTGTTATAATTTGTTAGAATCTTGGCTCACAGGCCTAATACTAGGACTAGATCCGTTGAACTCTTGGAGGAATTACCTATGCGTGGACTAAGACCTCATACCATAGATATTCATCACACTCCGACTCAGGAGCATTAGCATATCCATTAAGACATACTGTAACACCTATAGTATCTCCAGTCATACCTTAGACACCTCTAGGGTTATCAATTACACCTCAAGTGCATCAAGCACTAGTACAACTATTTTATTTACTTAAGAGTTATTTTATTTTACTTCAGAACTATTTTATTTACTACATATATACATGGACACATAAATTTTAGTTTTAATTTAAGAATTATTTTAATTTATCTACTAAATTTTTATTTAAGAGTTATTTTTTGGTAATACACTTATTTTACTTTTGGAAAATCCATCATTCATTATTTCAATAATTCTTTTACAAGTTTTAAGAACTTAAAAATAGTGACGTGGTTTCCACCAAATAAAATTGGCTACGAGGTTACCACCAAAATAATAAAGAGGACCAAACTAGGACAAATGGGAGCATAGTGTCAAAAGGATCATATAGAGAATAGCAGAGAATATTTCCCCTTAAATTGATTTGGAAAAGGAAAAGAGTTAATCAATTTAAGGAAAAATGATAAGGGAAAACAAGAAAGTAGCTAAGGTAGATATTGGGATGTAAATAGAATAGGGGACAAGAAAGGAGTTCCCCTAGCTAATACAATAGGATATTCCTCCCTAGGGTACACAAAGGGGTAGTAATAGTAAGAAATGAACAATATTTACAAGAGTGTTACCTTAATAGAGTTAGTTGCAAGAATATGATTGTTCAAAACATAGAATCAATCATGCTCCAACATCTAGGGTGCATTGTGAACCCACCATATGGATAAGAATTCATTACCCACCTAACCAATGGACTCTAGGATCCACAGAAAGAGATGGTTCATGCCAAATCTTTTAGAACCTACGTAACTACTAACACATCGTAATTAGCTTTCAAGAAGGCTTCTTATTACCATATTAGCACATCTAAACCAATAGCCATAGAAAGTAAGAAAAGTTAAAGACTTGCACCTAAAACAACATGGTCTTCTATTTAATTTCCACCTTTGCTAGTATAAATGTGCCACAAACCTAAAAATCTATATAATAGTAAATAATGGCATCCTTCACCCACATGCCACTAGCTCTTGAACTTGCATGCTGCTAGTGAAAGTCATTCAAGCCTGAGAAGTTCTTGGCATTCTTCATTGCTATACTTGGATGATAGCCTACTATATTTCGATATAGTCGAACCACTCTACCTACAAAGCATGCTCCTTGACTACTATCAAGTTGGAGCATCAATGTGGATCATAAGATTATAAAGTTGGGATCACCACAGAAGGAGCAAAACCACTACGTTATAGGAGCAATGCATTCCTCCTACCTATGCCCTTGTAGATCCCAAAGTCCAACCATTATGTGTTGCCATATTGACTTGGTTTTGTAAGTGGACTAAATCACCTTAGAACTAGATGAATAAGACTAGCCATAAGGTTTACATGACTACAACCTTGATCTATTACTTATAGTGTCTAGTTTAATAGTAGGAGTGGATGCCATTTTGTCATAGAGAAACATCTTCCCAATGGTACATAATCTTGGGAAATGATTCATTCCTAGACATGTTCCATTCTTTCAATCTAACATAGTATGTAGATATCTATATACGTACCATTATTTACATGATACATAATTCAACTTGCCCTTAATTACAAAATTAACTAACTAAAATCTATTGGCATCTCAAGACTTGTAATGTTCTTATTCCTACAAATATTCATGGTAAAGAAATAAACATTAGTTTCAACCTCGTTGTCCTAGTTTCAGCTAGAATTCCTTATATAAACAAGAAGTTTAGATAGGTTTGGATAGAATGTCTAACCCTTTAGGTATTCACCAACAAAAGTCACTTATTTAATGAGGAAAACCCATTTTTAATTTATAAATGAAAATTAAAGGTAAAATACATTAAAAGGAAAGAATCCTGATGAGTAAAGATGCACTTTTAAGGATAGTCAATATGCTAATTTATCAAGTATTAATAGCCTAAGTCTTGGCAATCTATATACAATCCCATGAAGTACTAATTTATTTGAATTTAAACAATTCCAAAACCTTATAAGCACATGAAAACATGTGTACAAGCTATACGGGCCACAAGCTAGAAATAGGGTACCACATGTGTTAGGATAACAAAGAAAAAATCCACACCCTCTATAATCTTGTCAACAATATTAAAGAGACCCTTTTTCTATGTTCATATTCATACCACATGACACCAAAACAAGGTAGAAACAACTATGAGTATATAATGTTTATTACTGCTACTCACATTTGCACTGAATCCAAAATAAACATGGTGACAAAATATAAAAGATGTGGTTGCATATTTATAGGAGTGTGCCAAGATCTTCTAGATCAAATGCTTGTATTGGTGCAAGCCATGAGATTCAAGTAACCAAATGCTCTTTTTTGTGAGTTATATTATAAAACACAGAAATGCAAAGAAAGAGAAGAGAGACACATGAATTTTATAGTCAACCACACAATTTCATATACCCATGAAAGAGATGTACATAAATATAAGAGAGAGAAGTAGTTGCCAAATAGAATAAGTGGAGAAGACTTGGTAGTCAACTCCCATGCAATAATTGGTGGCGAGTTAACTTCCTCAAGACTCACATGCAAAGGCGAGTGAACTCTCACTAACTAAGAGACTTAAGTAGGCTTAATACCATGTGGAATTATCCATGTGCATGTAATGTTCAATGCAAGAGTTAAACATGAATTATCCATATGCATGTAAATAATATCTGAGATAATAAAATATATACACTAACACCCCCCTTAAGCATAGCTTAGATGGGAACAAATTAAAAATGGGGTCCTATCAACTAGGCTTGATGAGGTACTCAAGTACAATGCAATAGAAAGGAAGAAAACCTATTGGGAAAAAACTTCCCCCCAAAAGAGAGAAAAGAAAATGAAATGAAGAGGACTAGAAATACCCCTAGAAGTGATAGTCCTGAAATCCCAGGAAGATAGGGCCCATGTGTTCCTCCACAAAGAAGAGAAATAAAGTCAACGTAGAATGTCGCATGGAAAATGTTGTAGTAGGTCCCTCTACAACAAATGATGCCTCTTCATTTAAGAAGATAGAAACCTTGAGCCGTTAAACTATTGAATTCCCACTCAAGTGGAATGTATGAAGGAGTTAGGATATATTATTCTAGAAATTAGTCATGTTTCTCAAATCTAATGTTGATTTGTGACTGTGTCATGCAAGATTTGAGAATAGTGAACATTGAAGTGTGAGATATGAATTGATGTGAATTAGGATGTGTCAAGATAGTCACATGAAGTGGAAGAGAGACAAAAAAAGAATCTAAACAAAGAGATGATGCAACTTAATGTGACCTATCATCAAAGAGAATACATATGTCCTCAATGATGTTGTCAATATTGATTATGGGAGATTTTACAAACAAATGATGGATGTTTGATAAGATGATATCTCATTGATCAAGAGGACAAGTATGAACTTGCTTGAGAGAATCTAAAGTAGCATGTGAGGAAGCCAAGATCTCTGTCAAAGTGGTAGGTGGAGGTGGTAGGATAGCTACCAATGATAGTGATGTAGAGAGAGGATAAGCAATATGATATGTCTCTGTGTCATCAGAACATTCAAGACTTTCCCAAAAGGCAAGTTCCTCTTTAATATAATCATCATATAAAGGATTTTCAACATCATCAAGAAGAAGAAAGAAGGGTTTTCATCATCATAGAAGGATTTTCAAAAGATGAAAGTGCAGATGAGATTAAAGGTGAAGAAAATGTTGCAATAGTAGAGGAGAAAGAGCATGAAGATTTCAATGTAAATGAAATGATGAGAGTTGAAGAATATGAGGAAATAGAAGAGTGTGATGAGGTGAATACAGAGGAAGTACAAATGATTTTCTATTATTTCCATGATGTTGTTAGTATATAATTGTATTTAGGTGCTACAGGGAATGGTACAAATGAGAAGGAGTATGAAGAAGGATTTTGGTAGAGGGGACCAAATAATGATGGGTTGGAACCCATGAAAGGAATAAAGATAGGAAGGTGCAATTGGAGGAGGAAGTCGATACATGGAGGAACAAATTCCATGAAAGGAAACAAGAATGATGAGAAAACATGTTGGATGAGGATAGGAAGAGTTCCAAACAGATGCTAGAGAGGTGAAGGAAGGAATTTTTTGATGAACCTGTCATAGAGATGAAGTTCGCTATAGGTTTCTTACAATCTAAAAGGATGGTTTTACCATTCAACTATATTTTGTGAGCCCATGATCATAAACTTCTTACCTAACATGTTTGATGCATGAGCATCTAAGTCCATAGCCAATCATGCATCACCCAAAAATATTTTATTGTTTATTTGTTATTTTAGTTTTGTGGTTGTTCTTGGCATCTCTTTACATTCAAGAGGCCTCTATTTGTTCAAAATCACAAAATGAAGATTTCCCCTGATCGCGATTACCAATCCAGTTGCTGGTTTTATGGAAATAATTATTTTTTAAAATCCCTGAGGGTTGGAAATAAATTCTTTTACAAGGATTTTCACAAATGTGTTTCTCATAATGTGGCAAGTTTTTGTGGCCGAATTCCTCACGAGCTAAGAGAAATTAATTTTCTCTGTTTTCGTTGAGTAGTTTATAGAAACAATTATTTTTGGAAATTTTTAAAAGATGGCATGAAATGGCTTTACAAGTAGATTTAGGCAGTTGTTTTACATAATTTAATTATTTTTCAAACAAAGGTATACTTCCAATCAAAAGCTATGTAAAAAATATTATTTCAGTGCTTTTTCAGCATCCAAAGGTAATTCAAGGCACTTAAAAACATAGTATCGCTATTCTGGAGGCACTAAACCATTTTGAGGAATATGAAACACCACATACCAGTGGTCAAAGGTCACAAAGATCATGGGATTTGGAGAATATTATTTCTTGTGCCATTTTTAGTTGCCTATTGCTATTACAAATATAAAAATTCAAAATGAAACAAAGATGCCAAACTTAGGAGAATCTGCACTTTTAAAATCTACATTCTTTTAATTTGAAATAGCCTCATTTATAAGGCATTGAAAACTAAAGGTGGTGATACATTTGTTTTTTAAAATTTGGCCAAATATCACATGAGTGGGTTAAAAGGAAGTGGCATTTGAAATGGGAGTGGGGAGGCATTAAAAAAAGAAGAAAACTCTTCTTTCCATTATTATTCTTTATTTATTCATTAATGTGGAGAGTTAAAAGGAGAGGGAAGATAATTCAAAAATAAATAGAGGAATGGAAAGGAGGATTGGCAGGAACTCCAAATAGAGAGTTTGCAGCAGGAAAAGAGAGGGAAGTTCCTTTTTCATTAGGAAGAGAAAAAATTGAAGCTAGAAAACATGGAGAGGGGTTCAATGACTAGTGAGGAGAGGCTAGTTGAGAGGCTCAAATCCATTGTGATTGGTAAGAGGCCATGAAGGGCTATGTTTGTAATGTGTTCTAGAAAATTTTATGTTTCAAACTACAAGTGTAATCAATTTTGAATTTAATAAAATCTATATGATTTATGTTTGCGTCTATTTTGCTTCTATTGTGTGGTTTTTTTGAATTTGTTTTTTGAAGGCTGCGAAGATTGACAACTCCTTTGGAGTTTCTCAATCTTTGATCTAAATTAGTTTGGCATTAAATTCATTCTCAATTTATGGATCCATAGAGTCCACTCCTCCATGCACCTTGACACATATGCACAAAACATTGTTTCTCATACCATTCACAATTGAGCTAGTCCAAGTTAGTCAAAAGATAATCAAATATATGCATTTATGAATTAATGAAAAACACTTGACTAGATTTCCTTTCCATGTTTATCATTGGAAAAAATAAGAATTCATAAACATACACCAACATGCACACACCACAAACTCACACAGGTACACATACATAGAATTAAACGTTAAGTTTTTGTTTCTCCACCCCTAGTCCAAATTACATCAGGACCATGGGGCCTTAGAATAGGTTCATATGAGGATGTGACAATAGTTTCCAACATTTGAAGCAATTCCCATTAAAGCATCTATTATGATCTCATCTCTTTCTCTCTATGCCTCTGCTAGATATTTTCTCTCTCAAGTATTTGCACAACACAACTAGACCCTACAAGCTCTTTTTGTGTATAGGTTTATTTTCTATCAAGTTTAATCTATTTATTTCATCTTTTTTATTGCACTACATGATCTATTGCCTACAAGACAAATTCTATTATACATTAAGTATGATATGATTGTCTCTTTCTATTCCATGAATGTTAACTGCAAAAATACCTCATCTTGAATGGAACTGTGAAAATTACTCACATACCTAGACACATTTTATTCATTACCTTCCACATGTCTAACTTGAATGTTAAATTTGTAGAATTCTTTTATCAATATATTTTTCATGAACATCTCCCTTTGGTGCATGTTTTCAATCTCCTTGAAAATTTGTGTTGAATGATTAAATTAAAGGAACGAACATTAGTAGGAAGCAAGATACACATCCTCTCTTAAAAGGAGACCAATAGATCTCGCCAAGTTTTAACATTACAAATTCTTAGCTATATTAAGATAACCTAGAAGCTTTATGGTGTTACTTCTCAAGTGGCCTATTGGTATGCTCACATAAATAAGAAATTAGTTATATATAGAAAGACGAGATCAATAATTTAATATTTGCTAGTTTTTACAATGAGAACAATAGAAAAAAAAATCTAATCTACTCCTAATCTAACCTACTCTAACTAGAAGTTAAAAAATACAAAAGATAAGGGGATAGAGAGAAAGGGTTAGAAAGGGAGAATGAGAGGGAGATTTCTCCTCAAGATATATTGCAATAGCTTTTAATAAACTCCCTAAGAGCTTAGAAACCACCCTAGGGATAGCTAGTTGAGCACAACCCAAACATAAGTAGTATTCATGCATCTTGGTACGTGATAGTCATAAATGCTCTAAGTTATGAAGGGGTAAAATTTGGCACCATCATGTTCTAAGGCAATCAAATGTAGGCCTCCACATGCATTTGAGTTGGCTCAAAAAATATGACTTGATAGCCAAGGGAAAATTAAAGATCATTGAGCTGGTAACTCTAACAATAAGAAATCTTCTCACATTAAATTTATTCCATCATTTTCCTCTAAGAAGAGGTTCATTCTCTATATGTAGAGAGATAGTTTTTATTAATTCTATACCAATATTGAGAAGAGGCCCATTTCTAATAGTGTAATGTCTAATGTTTTCTCTAAATTTGGTAGTCAAGACACCTAGATATGATCTTCATTTATTTCTTAGCTATGTCCTCATAGTTAGCAATGAGCTTGTAGATTGTTCCATGTTAGTAACTAATGCTATTATTCCTAAAAAGTATAAACATCCAATTTGGCATCATATCATATTAGTCAACTAAGCATCACATTTAACATGAATCATCAACCATGAATGTAAAGACGTAATAACCAATAGAAATCTAGAATACTATCCTAAGTATAATAGCACATCTGTACAATATATAGCAAAATTAGTGGAACAATAACACTGTAAGGTCCAATATATAATGTCATAACATATGCATACATGAATAGGAGTCTAGATGCTAAGATAAAACCTCATCAAAACCATCTTGATGGATTAATAAAATATTATTGCTAATAACAATAGTAGATCCAAAATAAAAGTTAATAGATGACAAGGCACAAGCATCAGAGGCATTACAACTCAACCCATAGGATGCTCTTCTATCAAATTTGTTGCATTTTTTTGTCCATTAAATTTAAGATAGATATTGTTTCTTATCAAAGACCAAAAACATATTTGTATGTTTAGCCATCTAGCTAAACAATTTATGTAAAAATTGCCAATTCAAAGCCTAACTTCAATTGAGGCTGAGATTATATAAACTATAAATATGTGATTTGGATGAAAATACAAGTCACTACCATGTATTCCATCCAATTTAAACAATTACATTTTGTTTTCAATTCTAGTTAGTATGATTTAATTGTGTCTCAATTCCCTCATTCTTAACAATTTGTACTTAAATGATTGATAAATTTATTTTTAATTTTTAAGTTAATTTTTTTTTTATGTTTTGTCTCTATGTGTGAGTTTGATGAAAATACAAGTCACTACCATGTATTCCATGCAATTTAAAAGATTACATTTTATTTTTAATTCTAGTTGGTATGGTTTAATAGCATCTTGATTCCCTCATTCTTAACAATTTAGTAAATGATTGATAAATCTATTTTTAATCAAGTTTGTCGGCTTTATTCATACATATCTAGAATTGGACAATCACAAGCTAGAAGCAAATATCTATTCATACGTATCTAGAACTGGATAATCACAAGTTAGAAGCAAATATCTAGGACTGGACAATGGACTACTAAGAATCACAAGTTAGAAGTAATCTATTCTAATGGAATACTAAGAATCACAAGTTAGAAATAATGTATTCTAAAGCAAATGCTCAACTCCTTTCCATCATTAACATTAGATTAAAAATTTAGAATTCCATGCTAGATGTTCCTTTGAAGATTTGAACTTGGGTCTTTACAATGAAAACTCAATATTTTAACTAATTGAACTCAACCCCTGAACAAACTTTATAATTATTCATTATTGAACAAACTTTATAATTTTTCATTATTATACCAACTTTTGTACAATTTATACAATAAGTTGGTGGTCAACATGATATTATCTTTATAAATCTTATAATATATAAAATAAAATGTTGTTATTATAAATATCATAATTCATAAACTTACAATGTATTTTGATACTATTTAGGTGGAACTAAATTGTTTCATTCTAAATAATCTTTTAAGTAATGATCAATAATATGTGTGTTTTTGCTCAAATTTTATCATATCCACCAATAGCTTCATGTTGTCTTTGTAAGACCCGGGAAGTACACAACCTTGAGCTAATTTGCCAGCCTTGTTGATTTTAAATTTCTAATATTACAACTACAAGATTTAAGCAATCAATGGTTTCGCCCCAATATGCTATGAATAAATTTAAGCAACTGGAAAAATCATAAACCAACCTTCACTAAACAAAGCTGTACCATTACGTTCTCAATGAATTTTTGTCATTTTCCCCACAATACTAAATAGGGAATCAAATGCAGGCCGAGATGTTGTCGCCTAGTTATCCAACATTCTGGGCTAATTCAACGGGTACTGATATTAGGTTTCCTTTTAGTTAGCTGTTCAAAGATTTTCTTACAATTAGCTATTGAAAGATTTTCTTTCAACATATCAATTTCAAATCTTCTGATTTAAGAAACTGAAAATTTTAAAATTATTTTCCTGCAGACTTACGCATTCAATTGTTCAATGGATTAAAATTGTATATAAACCTATTACCTGGATCTCTAGGCAACATATTAGTGTTTTTTTTTTACTGTTTTGCTGAAGGTGTTTAATTTGTGTTTGCATAGAGTCTGATATTGAAGGCATTCTCCGCTGTACTAACCATGGGTATGTGCCTGTCGAGGAAGGGAGATAATCACCCACGAGTTGTTCCCACTGAATTTCAGAACGAGTTTCAACAAGGGGGAAATGATAGGAAAAAATTTCTCAAGATGTTGATGTTTAGATCAAGGTCGAAACGTAGCATTAAAAAGAATGTCAGTGATATAAAGTTTTGCAATGAGTGTAATGGTGATAAAGAAAGGCAAGCAGAATCGGTGCACCAACTACAAGGTAAATTTCAGTAGGATTAAATTTATGTTTTGTAGATTCATGGAGCATATATTCTTCTTTCTGAGTAGACAACATATGTGTTTCTTTCATTCCAATTTCATTTTGAAAATGCAGATTTCACTATATAACGAAGTCTTCACTATTTCATTTATGAGGTGTGCGTAGTCTGTCCATCCTCACTCACATTGGAGGAGGGAGCTTTCGGTTCTCCATTTTCCATCGGTAGAGGCAGACGATCAAGAGACGCGTTCAGTGATGCAAGCTCTGATTAATTTGAATTAGAGCTTTCTGATGATCTAATATCAAGGGAGGATGGAGCTTTTGGTTCTCCATTTTCCATTGGTAGAGGTAGAAGATCAAATGATGCATTGAGTGATTCAAGTTCTGATTTATTCCAATTAGAACTTTCTGATGATCTAATGCTAAGCTGTGTATCAGATGATATGTCTAGTAATTCAAGCTCTGATTTTTTCAAATTAGATTTTGAAAAGATATTTCCATAGATTTGTGAAACAGGTTGTACAAATTGAGAAATCTCTTCATTGTGATATAACAAAAGAAAAAATAACAAATGTGCAAACAGTTTTTGACTGTCTTTTGCTAATGGAAATTGTCATTACCATAACCGTATTTTGTAGTGATATGTGAAAAGAATTGAATTATATTAAATTATAACTGTTTAATAGCTGATAATCGCGATAATCGCAAATACTGGGATTATATTTTTTAACCATTTTTAAAATATAATGCTAAAACGGAATTTTGGGTTGTATAAAATGCTTCTGTGGTCATTTCAAATATAGAGTGTTACTCCAAATTCTAATTCATAATTCATGCGCGGGAATTGCAGTTAACACCCAGTCAAAATGAATCCACGTGAACAAATAAACGTCAATTTATGATGCAAAGGATGACTTATTACGATTCAACTTTTAATTTGAGGAAAGATTTGAGGTCAATATCTGAACTACAAAACTTAGAGCTTTCTGAATATAAAAATCATTTTTATAATAAAAACTTTTTATTACAGTCTACAGATAAGGAGAGCTAATTATATTTATAGTAGCAAATTGCAAAATCCTTGGAAATTACCAATGGATTTAATTTAAAGTAATAGCATTGAACAAACCTTTATTATAACGGTTTTGACCACCCTTATTTATGAAATATAAGTCGAATAGTTTTAAAAAATCAGATTACATTTACGATTTCCTTTAATTGTATCTTTACTTCTGTTCTTATAGAATTATTGTTCAATTATAATATTTATTAAAATTATTATTGAGTATAATAATATTTATTCAAATTTTATAATATAGTTCAATAATATTTTGATAGTATGGTTTTTATATTTTTTAAGAATATTAAAAATTAATTAATTTTTTAAAGATATTTTTTTTCTAGTTATCTTATGTTTTAAGTGAATTGTCCTTTTTCTATATTTAACGTCTATTTTATAAAAAAAGTGTTTTCTTTTTTGAGAAGAAAGGTGTGAACCACCTAGGTCCTATACCATTTGTATTAAATATCACAAAATTATCAAAAAAAAAAAAAACTTACAACGAGGAGGCCCCAAAATGGCCAAGATAGGGCACAACAGCCACCATGAAAGCATGTAAACAAAAAACTTCATACATCAGAAATCATACCAAAGTTTAACAGTCATAGGAGGCCAACGACCACGAAGGGAAGCAAACCAGCACAATCATTTAGGAGCCAAGGGGCAGCATCTAGGACATGCATTCGTAGGAAGCAAATACCATTAAACATCTCCTTCACCCTAGAATCAAAGCTCGAGGGTAGCTGGAATTTGTGCATTTCTGGAACTAAGTTAAGCACATTACCAAGACCATAACACAACCCCTTTTGAAGAGTGTCGAACACACAAGCCACGTAACCCCTTTTGAAGAGTGTTGAACACACAAGCCACCACATGAGAATTCTAGAGGAGCTCAATTGAAAATAAGTCGCCCAAAGGAGCCTCTCCATCATACATTCATAATTCTCAATCACCAGCTTAAGTCTTTCCCCATTACCCAAATACTCAATGTCTCAACAAACTTTGCATCCTGCACCAACTCCATCCTATTGGAAAGAAAGATGGAGGTGACCTTAGAATATAGGATCACATCCGAGAATCCCTACAACAAGACATCACTAACCACAACACAAATTATAAATTCAAAAAGAACATAGTCAAAATAAAAAACCTTCTACAATTTCATGGAGTCGTAGGCACCCAGCTCCATGGGTTCCCACTTTTGGGGTTGGATAAACATATTACAGTTCTTAATGGCATTCTTCATGGCAATGAAAAGAGAGGGAGAATACAAGATGACGGAGAAACTGGAAGATGCTAAATATATTAAAATATTTAAAGACTCACATATATGACTTCCTACCACATGCTTTGTGTCTAAAAAACTAGTGTGGTGTAACTACCTTAGACAAGTAAAATCTTGGATTTTTCTTATAATCAAATTTCTTAAGCCTTCATTCTCTTACTCAACATTAAGAATTATCATTTTAAACAAGGAGTTACAAAGGATTTTAGAAGCGTATTATGTTTTGTTAGTGACATCGGAAAGAAGGATTCCTTGGTAAAAATAAATATTTTAAATTTAGATATGATATGTTTATCTTGCCACAAATTTGATGTTGATCATTGTTCTATAGGAGTGTGATTGTGAAAATCAAATTGTCTTGGAGTTTTATAAGTGAAATCAATAATTTCAAGAAGCTTGTTGAAGTATTGTTTCATGATGATATGAACCTCTTCTTGAGTTTATTGAGTTTTGAATTAATCCTACTTAGTCAACAATTCAGTGCTCACTTGGACAAAGATCATATTCATTGCGTTAATTTACATATTATGATGTAGATAATTAAAGCCAAATTGACTTAATTTTATAATTAGATTTTGTAAGTTCCTTTTGAACCTAGAGAACACTTTTGGGAAAGATAAAAGATATATTTTGAATTCAGGCTATTATCAAGGTAGTTGGAGATATATGCGAATGATGATAGATTACATGAAAGGGATTTTCCCCTATTTCTTGTGAGAATATTAATATAACATATTACTCAAGTGCATAGGGTAAGAGTCTACTTGTGGTTTTAAGGGAATCTCTAGATATCTACATTTAATGCATATGCCTTCTTGAATAATATGAAGATCTTATTCTCTTGGAGTAGCTAGAGGATGAAGAATTTATTTCCTTGACATAAGATTTGTAGAGTAGTGAATGTTCTCTAAGCAAATTAATGTTGGGGTAGAATGTTTGTTAAAACTTGACCTAATTTAGGTTGGTTGAAATGAAAAATTAGATTATGCTCTTATGGACCTTGTCTATAAATTGTAATGCCAACCATTTTTATGCCAGTTATGAACAAAAAATATATATTCATTATTCAACATGTATTTAGATCACTAGTTTTTGTTTTCTTTTATTAATTTCTTCCAAACTAAGTCTAAACTTTTTTAAGGAGTTATTTATTGTAGACACCTAAAAATGACAAACCCTAGATAGTTAATTTCCCACACCTCCTATCATACTAACTCATCCCCCTTCCCATAATTAGTTAAATAAATCAATTTATTTAATTAATTTGACGATTCCCCATAGTCACGTACCTGTAATTAATTACATAAATTAAATTTAATTAATTACTTCCCCTAACCATTGTCCATAATTGATTAAATAAATATTACAATTTATTTAATTGATTATACTATCCTTTGCCACTAACCTAAATTAATTAAATAAAGTCTATTTATTTAATTAATCCACCTAGCTTATGACTAAACCTAGGCTAATTAAATAGATATAATTTTTTAATTAGCTACCATACCCTACCTAGCCCTTAGACCCAAATTAATTAAGTACACCCTAGCTTAATTAATTTGAGACACTAATTAACCCATCTCTTAATTTCCACCATCCATATTAATTAAGTTGATCACTTAATTAATTAACTTAAACCCTCATTATCCCATCTCCCCACATTTGATTAAATAATTAACACTATTTAATTAAGGGAAGTCACATGTGTCTCCACCTCATATTTCTTAATTCATGAAAGAGCATTATTTAATTGATAAAGCTCACACATGTCTCCACCTCATCTTTCCAAATCCACGCATTTCTCACTTCTAATCCCACTCACCCATTAAAATAAATTTTAAATTGATTTACATGTCTTTATCTTCATTAATGCAAAGTCTTTCCAAGGTTGAATTTAAAATTCCAAAATAATGAGATCCCTTCATTTTTGTTGATGAAATCATAGCCCTTGATTTCATTATGAAATCTCCACCCTTCGATCTCATTTTCAAACCTCCACCAATGATCTAAAAATCATCAAAAATCTATAAATAAGAATCTCTCCTAAGCCATTTGGACACAACTTAAGCTTATTATATCATCACTATGCTCCAAAATTTCTCATATTCATAGCCAAAAATCAAAGCCAATTCCATATCCAATTGAGTCCAAATCCTTGTACTCATTATGTTGGTACTATATTGAGCAATCCACATTACTTTTTATTGGGTAAAGCTAGGATTTTCCATTGGGTGCATGCTCTTTCCTCCACCTTATCAAGCAGACTTGAATGGAGGGGATTTGAAGGTATAAATCATTGTTTCTAGTTTGCTTTATGTTTATTGCATCTCCTACTTTCTTGTATCTTTATTTATGATTCATTAAAGAAGCTACAAGTAATGCATTGAGTGTTTTTCATGATATATCTCAAGTTTTGAGAATTTGTAATGCTTTGTATACTTGGTCTATGCATATAATATGATGTTCAATTGTATTAGCATTGATGGTTCATTTTCCCTTGAAGATAGATCATTGTACTAGATCTATGATTTAGCCATTATAGATTGTGCCAAGATTGGTTTCTTGTTGATTAGTATCGTTCACCAAATCTATTGCTTTATCAAGGTTATTAAGGTTTATTTCTTTCCTCTCCACCCTCTTATCTTTAGCTCTTTCTTCAAAATTTGGTTAGAATAGGAAAGGTGTAGTAGTAGCCTAGCTTCTTATAATTCAAGGGTGTTGCATGCTAGAGATTTGTGTTGCATGATAGAGGTAGCATTGAGGGCCCAACACTAATGGTAGAGGAGGGGAAGATGTAGAGGAGGAGGATTGGTGATCCCTACAATGCCAGTAGCAGTGGCACCACTAGGAGTAGAAGGAGGAGAGGGATGTGATGGAGGGGATGGAGGAGATGGAGGGATGATAAGATGTAGGATGTGGCTACAAAGATAGGGGTAATAAGGACAAGAGTGACAGGAGCAAGGCTATTGGGTCACCTCTAACAAGGGATACATTATATAGGCTACAAAAAGAGGTATCTTGACTTCGATGCTAGAGGGATAATGCCATCATAGATCAAGACAACATCTAACTAGAGTTGGATAGACTCCAAGATGAGCATGATGAGATGATGGTGGAGAGAGATAGTCTACAAGAGGAAAGGGACAACCTTATAGTATTTTGAGAGTAGCAAGTGAAAATCTATGGGAGGTGATGTTGGGAAATGAGGTGTCTCAACCTTGCATATTTCCTGTAGCATTTATTTGTATTTAATATTTTCCCACAATTAGTTATTGTTTTTATTTAGCTCCAAAATAATGGAAGGGCGTTTGAATTCCTAATTGGCACTTTTGCCACATGTCGGTGCCTTGAAAATTGAAATATTAGTTGTCAAAAGATGCCCACATGGTAGTATATCATGGAAGGACTATTTTTAGTGATATTATGACAGATTCTACGACAACTGTAAGGGTAAAAAATAAGGGAGAACATTTTGGACGTGAGAGCTTATTTTTAGATTAGAATCTTGACTCAGAAGTTAAGCACATGATTTTGTAAAACCACATAATGGTTTCTTGGTTGTGAGAAGTCTATAAATTGAAGGCTTGAAGAGAAGTTTGTGGAGAGAAGAGTTTTATGTAGGGTTATGCTGTCGATTTTTCCTCTAGAAGAGCAAGATGTAGAACTCCATGGTAAGGCTTTGAGCCTGCAAGTGTATTGTAACATGTTTGTTGTTGCAGATTAATACATTGGTTCGATACTTTGGATTGTGGGGTTGGGTGTGTGCAAGAAGTTGTGTCCACTTATTGGCCAAAAAGTGGAAGTGTTTTCCCTGATTTTCAGAATTTGTCACATTTGACCTAAAAATTTGAAGCACTTAATGGTGGAATCTTGGAAAAAGTCACTAAATATGTAGTACTCGGAGTCTAGTTTCCAAATATGTAATTTTTTTCAATACCCAGATGATAGAAATTGATTTTGAATAGGCGTTTCTAAAAACCATTGTTTAAAAGTCACTTTTTTTTACTATACCATGTACGTGTACGTCATCCATATTTTGACCTAAATAATCATATTTTTCAAAATCCTTTTGGAAAAAGCTTTGTAACTCATTGAAGCACGTTTTCCATATTTATTTGTAATTTTTTATTGAATAATTTTTTTTTTATTAATTTTTTATTGGTCATTTTTTGTCTTTTAAAAAATCATCGTGTACGTCACACATAAAATGACCTAAACTTAACATTTTTTGAAATTTTTTTTTAAATTGAAAAGAATTGTCTAAAGTACGTTTTCCTACAATTTTTTTTACAAAAAAATATTTTAATAAAAAGTTATTAAAATATTAAAAAACCCTAATAATTCAAGGTTATGAACATATTTCATCAGAAATTGATTAACAAATAGAAAAATTAATTTAATTGTAAAAAAAATTACATATTTAGAATCTACATTGTCTCCTCTATAATGGGTTTTAATTTCGTCAAAATATTCTGCAAAATAGACCTTTAAATGTATGCCCAAAGACACTATTTTGTTGTGACATTGACAGGGCCTTCAAGTTGCAGGTCAAACTAGGTCCAGAGGTCAGGGTCGGGTCCCCAAAGCATTTTCTGAAGCGGGTTACAAAGCAAAACCTGAGCCTAAAATTCAAATTTTGAATAACGGGATCTCGTTTATGAAACGCGATCCCGTTTCTTTGTTCATCGGTCGTAAATAAAACGGGATCCCCTTTAGTAAACGGGATCCCATTTCATATTTGCCCATTTTTTTAATAAGACTGTACTATGACTGTCATTTTTGCAACTTGCCCTACAGTACGGCCGACAGCGACACTTGCAACATTCTTTGGCATATTTCTTTCTTTTGCAGGTCCATCAACTTGAAGTATTGTTGGTATTTTGATAGAAGCCATCATGGAGACGTTATTTGAGTGGAATTTTGTTGAATTGGTACTTGTTTGAAGGACTTGAAACACATTCAAGTTTTTGACATTCATTTGTACATGCTTCATAAATTTTTTAATCATGGGATCACAAAGTCATAATAAGAGGAAAGATAGGAAGCTATTAACTCCTGAAGAAATTGAAGCAAAGAGAGTGAAGGAGGCAAAAATACAAAGAGATAGAAGAGTAAAGATTCAATCAATGAACAATGCTGAAGCATCCAATTCCACAACTATTGAAGATAAAAATATTGAGGAGACCATGGATATAGATGATGCAAGTTTGCAAGAGGTGAATGTGGAAACTAATACAATTATGCAAACTACTCCTGGTATGTCTTCAAATCCCTCTATTAATGCTATGGAGAATGTTTCAATGGGCACAAATCCAGGTACTTCTTCAAATCCACTTTTGAATGAAATAGAAATAGTGTTGATAGGAGATTTAAAACAAGCTGGATATAACAATGTTGAGATTGATAATATTCGTAGAGATCAAAATTTGAAACAAATTGTAGTTGAAAATGAAAATAAAAATAAAAACTGTTTTGTTGTTGAAAATGAAAATGAAAACCGTTTTGTTGTTGAAAATGAAAACGAAAATCCTTTTGTTGAAAATGAAAATGAAAATCGTTTTGTTGTTGAAAATGAAAACGAAAATCCTTTTGTTGAAAATGAAAATGAAAACCGTTTTGTTGTTGAAAATGAAAATGAAAATCTCTTTGTTGAAAATGAAAATGAAAACCGTTTTGTTGTTGAAAATGAAAATCGTTTTGAAGTTGAAAATGAAAATGAAAATCTAGGAAGTGATGTTGAAAATGAGAAATATTTTTTCAAAATTGAAAGAGATGTTTTGGATAATCTTCCTGGTAAAATTTCTTGGAGACAAATAAGAACACATGCCAATAGATTATACAAGGAATTTTTTTATCGTAAAAAACTATCATTTCAATGTCAACTAATGATGCAATTAATGAGAATGTGGAAAATGAGAAAAGTAATGAAAATGTTAGGCATTTTTGTTAAACCAAGAAGAAAAGATCAATCACTAAAACATGCTATGTCTACTGTTGCTAGTGCCATTGAGTCTATTGGAAGTAATAGTCGATCCAAAGATAAAAATGCAGCAAGACGAGCTATAACAACTGCTATAGTGAATAAAACAACTTTGAATAGAAGAATGGTAAGCAATATTAGTGGAATTCTAAAAATACATCCTAAAACATTGGTAAGAGCGGCAAAAAGAAGAGAAAGTTTAGAAAATGATCCAATTAACCAATGTTGGAGTTTTAGTGGTCGACTCCCGAGATCTGACATGAAACTAAATGTTGAAATCAGATCTTTGATCGAAAAATATTGGCATGATAATACTAGGGTATCGTCTAATGCTAGAGATGTTTTAAAATTAAGAGTGGGGTCCAAAGTTCGCGATCCTCATCCAAAACACCTATTAGATACAACGCAAACTGAATTTTATAGAAAATTTTGTGATGAATTAGTGTTACCTCGTAATATTAAAATAAGTCAAAGATCTTTTGAAAAATGCAAACCATGGTATGTAAAGATTAATAAGGAACGAATATCTTGTTGTTGTAAAACGCATGTTCAACTTCATTATTATTATGATGTGTTTCAATATATACATTGTACTTTACATCGTAACATGATTATACAAGAATGTGATATTAATATGCCAATTGAAGCAATAAAAGAGTTTATATCAAGTTTGTTCTGTGAAAGATCTAATGAAAAAAGTTTTTATTTAAGTTCATGTATTTCTGGACAATGCACTAGTTGTGGCAATCTTTCTTTGTTAAGAGTTTGTATGCATGAAAGTGTTGAAAATGATTTTGGACAACAATTAGTGGATGTTAAAAGATTTAAAAATGTTGAATATTCTTTAAAAGATGGAAAATTTGGAAAGCGTTGTGATTTAATTACAGAAAAGGTTAGTGTGCATGCATTCATATCAGAATTTAAAAGTAAAATTGTACCAAAATATGTCAAGCACTCTCAACAAGCTCGATGGCTTGATGGACAATTTCGTGAATGTAGAAACACATTTCCAGTTGGTACTATACTATCAGTGGTTGATTTTGCAGAAAACTATACTTTAGCTCTGCAAGAGGAAATTCAATCACAATATTACAATTCAGTGCAGGTTGCTATGTTTGTTCATATTGTTTATAGACATGCAGATGATAGCATAGAGAATGATAGAAAAGTTTTGAGGGAGTATCATTTCTATTTGAGTGACAACTGGTTACACTCGTCAGAGTTTGTTCAATATTGTTTCAATATATTTTATACAAATTTAAGAGAAAGAGGAATCCAGATGACTGAACATCTTATATGGTCAGATAATTGTACGGGGCAGTTCATGAATGCTCAAATGTTCTATTGGTTATGTAGGGTTCACAAGGAGAATAATGTCCAACATATGTGGAATTTTTTTGAAGCTGGACATGGTAAAGGAGAACATGATGGAGCTGGTGCGTGTGTTAAAAGAATTCTTGCTAGACAACAATTAAAATTTGAGGATGCAGTAAAATTTAAAGATGCACGTGGGATTGTAGATTGGTCCAATACAAGATTATGTACACCTGGATCAAGCGAGTACTCTACAGTTCATCGATTCTTTTGGTTGGTTGAAGAAGAAAATATTCTACCTAGACTTGATTGCCAGACAATCAGTGGATCTACTAAATGGCATTCATTTAGGAGTTCGAATGCAAGTACATGGACTATCTGGACAAGGGAGCTTGCATGTTTTTGTCAGTTTTGTATTTCAGGAGATTGGGAAGTATGTGAGAATATAGAATGGGTTGAAGAGTGAAAACAAAGACCATTGACAATTGCACAAGCACACAATCAAAGTGAAACAACAATTGAAGACAATGATCAACTGTTTGTATTAGACGATTATGACCGTGTTTCAGACCTTGTACAAGAAGGTAATTTAATTCAAATCATTTCATTTTATTTCACTTTGATTACTAATTTGTAGTGCTTTTATTTATTTATGTCTACATATGAATGCATGTATGTTGATTGGTCAAATTTTATGGACATGTGCAAGTTATTGAATCAAAATTAGTTTTGCAGGACATGTGTATGCTGTTGTTGCACCAAGAATAATGAAGAGGAAACTGAATATTGGTTGGCTCGTTGTGTGGAGACTAAACATAAGTTAACAGCGCCTCGAGAAGATGATGATGGCTTTCCTTATCCAATAGGTTTGGTGATCCCCTTAAGACATCCCCTTAAGCAAATTTTAAGAACTTCTTTGATCCCCTTAAGCAAATTTTAAGTATTTCTTTAATGATGCCTATCATTATCCAATAGGTTCAGTGGTGGTTGTTGGCACTTGGCTACGGAAATACCTAATAAGGAAGAATGGTTTGCCTGCATTCGAAGATTATGAAACACATAAGAAGATTATACACTACTCACATTTGGTGTTGGCAACAAATATAAAACTAGAGAGGTATCGCGGAAAACCTACAAATAAAGAGCTATGGAACATTTCTATGGAAGACCATGAGACAATCATCGATGCGTTGGAAAAAAGAGAGGATGGAGATGGTACAATGGAATAAGTAAATACAGGTAAATATAGTTAAATAGATTTATATTGTTGTTTTAAATATGTATTAAATACATGTTTTGATATTTCTTTTGTGTTATTAGTTGAAATTGATTTAATTTATCCTTTTATATCCTCAGGCCATCATCACAAATTCATCAAATACTTTGAAACAAAAACTTGAGAGGCACTTGTAAATACAGGTACAAATTGTGTATATCTAGATAGTTTTATATAAATTAAAATACATGTTTTGATTCAGATATATTGATAAATTGCTTGTATTATTTTTATATCAGGTGGCATGAAGACCTGCTACATTCTCCTCAAGTTTTGGATTTTCTTGAGATGACATATAACGACATTTTGTATTTACATTATTTTGAGTTGGCATATATGTACATACATAATTACATTATTACACATTTTGTACAGAAATTTGTATACATGTGTATGTACACAATTTTATACTCTACAGTATTAAATTTATCAAAATTATTATTTTATGTATTTTATTTGTTAAATGTCCATGTTTTTCTACTTAGAATTTACTTTAAATTTGATTTATTATATTGTTCAATTTGGTTGCCTTGGGCAACTTCACCAAATTTTGAGAACTTAAGACGTCCCCTTAAGACATCGTAAATTAGGACCCCTTAAGACATTCAAAAAGTTAGCATACAACTTCCACCTTAAGTGGACGCTACAAATGTAAGAAGTTGTTTAATTTCGTTGAAGTTCTACATGGAGAACTCTACAAATGTATTATCTCTGTAATCCCATTCTTGAGATAATACATTCCAAGGTTTGTGGTCCTTTGGAGGCCAGGTTTTTTCTAAAAGGGTTTTCGCAAGGTGCATCTTGTGTTATCTTGTAATTATGCTTTATTCTTCTTTTGTATTATAGATTCTGCATACTATTTAGCATAGTTTCTCTCATTAAGGTTATGTGGAATTAGTATTTGTGGCTTGAAACTCCTAACATTTGGTATCTATAAGTACTAAAATCACATCAAGCCTACATGACAATTTGATGATGATAAATAAGTCCTAATCATAGTCATGTAGGTGTGAATTACACTCCTACCAGTAGTTTCACTCTTGGTGGCATGTCCTGTGTGTTCTTCCCCCTCTTGACCATTTTTTTCAACCCCCAAATTGACCTTCCCTACCTCACATTTTTACCTAGTGCCCCCTTCATTTTTCCTACTTAGTCTCTCCTTTGCAACTAGTTTTCCATCTCTCAGTTTAATGAGATACTATAATATATAGATCGTTCAATGTCAACAAGCAATGTTGGACAAGGACCTTGGTCACTTGAGAGTTAAATGTCCACCCATACTTTCTCGTGTCACTTTCACATGGTACACACTTGATTATCATGTTGAATTATACCATTATCCCATACCTTTATGCCCAAATCATATTTTTGAGGGTCCACCGATGTTAAGAGGAATTTGGAGGAAATATTACATCATATCATGTCCATTGAAAGTCATTAATGGTGGTCCTAAGTCATGCAGGGGAGTACTTGGGGTGGGTGGAATCTTTTGAAGAAGTTGTAGAAATTTGACTTGGGACAGGGTATATGAACTTGGCAAACTTTTGCAAAAAATGTTACAAAACTTCAGGTGGGAATTGGATGAAATGAATTGAAGAAAGGAATGATTTCTTCAAGGTAGTTAGGCTTCTACAATTAGGAAGAAATGAGTGTTTCGATGTTATGAGGAAATGATGTAAAACTAGACAATAGGATAGGAAGTGGGATGGGATAAATCATATCCTAAAGTTAATCTAGCTTTCACAAAGTGGAGGGAAGGGAAGATACAAAGGAATATAAATTGTGGGAGAACCATATGGGACCATAGCTAGGAAGTGGAGGGGAGAAATAGATGAGATCCAGGGCCTTTTGTCTAAAAATGTAAAGTATTAAGATCTTATAAGTTCCTACAGACCTAAACTTATTTTAAAATTTGATTCACATCCAAGGTTTGTGTTCATAGGATGAAACATGTCAAGCAGGAGATACCCTTGAGTCCTAATGGACACTAGAGATCGTATTAAAAGGACTAAGGGAAGTTCTCATTTTAGTAGTTACACTAAGATTTGAAATTAAAGTTGACAAATCCTAATGAGCTTGGGCAAGCTTAGGGGAAGGTATAGATTTATATTATTATTATTTTTTATTTTGACAAGTTAAGCTTAGTCCAATTAGATAATGACACCTAGAGTATGATATAGTAAGAACACTTTAGCTAGTCCAATTAGAGAATGACACCTTGAGTATGATATAGTAAGTATATTTCAATGATTTGACAAGATAATTAAGGTAATAAATGGTTTCATTTTGTAAAATATTGGAATATCCCATCAATTTTCTTTGCATTAATGAAGTAAATCTATGATGAAATCTTTTGTCTTGTAAATTAAGTTGTTTATTAATCAACTTATCAAATCAAGTGATTTCTCATGATTATTTCTCAAATACATGTATATGAATCTTATTGTGGAGAAGACTGTGAAACAAAATAAGAAGTCAACTAGAACCAAAGTGATGAGAGTTTATTCAACTATAAATAGTTTGTGTAGAAGCATAAATGGAATCTAAGTTACTAGATTGCAAGGACACTCTATGATACCCACATAAGGCCTTGGGATTTAATTTAATATAATATTTCTTCATAGATTAGCTAGAGGACAAAGGAGATGTAGTCACAAATGTTGGTAGGTTAGAGCATCCTACTTACATAGGCTGGATAGAAAATTTGATGTGTTTAACTTTTTAGATATCTTGCTAGATACTTTTAGGCATTGTACCATAAATGTAGACTATATCAATAATGTAGAAAATTAGACTATAATAATGGTGAGAGAAGTAGTTTTCAAATAAATGTTGAATTCACTTGAACCCACTTTGAGGTACAATGTTATAGTTGCAAGGTAATGGTCTCAAGAGTATAATGTAATTGAAGTGTTAAAAGATTGGGCTAGTCCTAATGTGGATTTAAAAAGTTAAGGAATGTGGAGGATTACACAATTGTAAGTTTTCCTAGTGAAATGAAAGAGGCCATGATTATGATGTGCAAACTATTTGGGAACAAAGGCTCAATACATTTAAATGCTAGATGGGTGTCATTATTACACATGTGATTTACCAAAGGGGAAGATTTCTTCTAACTTCATTCCTAATTTGTGTCATTTATGCTACAATGAAATTCCCACCTCCACTAATAAATTGTAGGCCTAGTTCCAAAGTTATAGTTCACATGTTTTTTTATCAACAATTTGGTGAAGACTCAAGACATCGTAAATTAGGACCCCTTAAGACATCTTTAATTACATGATCAACACAAGATGTTCAAGCACCAAGGCACTTGGATAAATATAACTATAACCATGCTAGGATCATTTAATATAACTTAGTTGATCTCTAGATGAGAAGATGTGAGAGATTGATCCCTCCTAGTAGGCAAGAGATCCTCATGAACTTATCTCACTTTTTAATGCTTTGTTTTGATTTGCTTACCATTTTATTGCTTAAAATTTGACCAGGACCTAAATATGCATACCGTGAATGAATGGAGGAACTTTATTAGGACCTCATCACTACATAAATTCTTTTAATGCAATTTCTTCATTAAGCGCAAATCTAGATCAACACTCCGACACTTGTAGATTTATATATGACAATTGATTATTTCTATTGATGTCAATCTATATATCTTATTATGGTTGATCTCAAATGTTTACATTTCTTTTCCTTCATGCACATGGTTAGATTAGTGTTTGATTTATGATTAAATTTAGGGATGCTTGTATATACATATGTATGTGATATTATGCTTTTATAGTTTATGATGTATATGCAATGTATGTATGCATGGATAACATATATATAAATATGGATGCACCTAAACTAACATGATGGTTTTACATGACTATTACTTTGACATGTATATGATTTTGAACTACGACAAGATTGCATTTATTGTGTGACATGTAAAAATATATAGTCCATGTTCAACAATATATATATAAAGTCCAGGTCCATGTTCAAAAAATATATAAAGTCCACATGTTCAACAATATATATATAAAGTCCATGACAAACAGTATATAACAAATAGTCCATGAAATAGTCAAATATATAAAGTCCAGGTCCATGTTCAAAAAAATATATAAAGTCCATGTTCAACAATATATATATATAAAGTCCATGACACAGTATATAACAAATAGTCCATGAAATAGTCAAATATATAAAGTCCAGGTGAACAACAATATATATATAAAGTCCATGACAAACAGTATATAACAAAAAGTCCATGAAATAGTCAAATTATACATAGCCCATGTTTGAAATAACCTATCACATACTATCTCTATCATCAAGAGTCCTCTTCACACCATGCGAACTACTCAGATGACCTGAATCACTCTGCAAAAGAGAAAGATTTATATGAAATTAGATGTAAGATGATTAGTCCAAATCTAATTTAATGACAATTTTTAAATTTATAATTTATATCATAAAATTAAATTACCGTGTGAGGCTGAGAGGCATGCTCTGGTGCACCTGGACCTGTGTCTCCATGCTCTGAATCAATCTATTTAATACAAGAGAAAGTTCAAGTTGAAATTAGATATACTTGACAATTTTAAAAATGATTTAATTCAATTTAATATATAAGAACTATCATATTTAAAAATTATTATACCCTAAGAGGAACTTATTGTGAATCCTCTATTCCAGGACCTGTCTCTACAGGCTTAGCTCCATGACATGTATCGAGCTATATTTAAAAAAAAAAGAATTTTGAATGTATATGTCAACATATATATATATATATATATATATATATATATATATATATATATATATATATATATCAAGAAATTTACTTTAAGTTCACAACGTTTATTTTAATTGTTCAATTTAAATATAATCTAAATTTTAAATTATACCGTATCAGGTTGCCCATCTCCTCTGCATGTGCTGTGTGTTGATCATGAAACGTGTCACTAACAAGCTCCTATAATGTCATTTATATTTAAGTTAGCACATGTGTGTACAAATTAGGTTTTAAAACATATATATAATTGACTTATAGTGTACATGTTATTAAATATGTTTTTCAACAACCTGAAATGCAGTCGACTCCTGATATAAACTTGGATTATCCAAATGTGCTACAATGCCCATCCTCATAGTTGTGTCAACCTGCATAGACATATTTATAAAATATTAAATATGTATGTGCACATTTTTAGATACACTGATATCAAAATAGAAAAATTTAAGTATATATACAGTTTTTTAAAACAATATAAATACTGCAAGAGTGTCATGTGAGATGCCCAATGATGGAGGAGCGCTCGAGACACCCTGAGATGGAGGATTCAATGTGGAAGAACCTTGAACCAGTTCATAAATAAGTTCATAAATATTTAATTGTACACACATTCAAGACTGAATTTTACAAATTTACAAATCATTGATTTAATGTACCCCAAATGGGTGCCCGAGATGAATAGGTGTCGATGAAAAATTAATTCGATCAATTGTGACCCCTGTTGCCATCATCTACACCAAACAAACCAAACAATTCGATTGTTAAAATATTACAATTTAATTGATCATCTATATGTTGATTAAAAACACGTGGTTAAAAAATTGTTTTAAATTCAACATGTGTACATAACCTATATATACCTGTGTCGAATGATCAGTGGGATGATCCTCAGCAAATAGATAATCAACAAATGATTCAGTGCCCACATTATCAGATGATGCATGTGTAGCTGAAGTGGGTGCAACTGCCTGATCAGGGCCATAACACAACTGATTGCAACTCGTACATGTATGAGGCATTGACACATGTGGAGTGGCACTAGGACCACTTCCATCATCAACTCCTCCATGCTCTCTAACTCGAGCTACCATCATAGAAGTCTGCTCATGTAGGCTACCTGAGAGTGCACTCAATGTGCCTAGTGTGGATACCACTGCACGATGCTCAAAGGGCGAAGGAATGGCAGCAACAGGAGGGTCAATAAGAGGTTGAATAGGCACCGGACATTGGGGATCAACCCGTGCCCCCAACCTCTTTTGTGGCATGCCACCACCAACACCCTGGAATGATCTAAAATCAAAGTAGTTGGGTTTTTTATTCATAACAAACTCTACATATAATTTTCTCAAAAAATATAAAGGAACCTCACAATTAGCATGAGGTGGATAATCAAACACCATCCACCATCTATCCCAAAAATTGGCAGACATTCCTTCATGCCTACACCACCTGATTGATATTCTTTTCTTATTTGCAGGAATAGGTTCATTTGTAATGGGATGTCTAAAATATTGTGCTAAATGAGCTTTTGTGATTTTAAGATCCAAAATAGTCTTATAGGAGAGGCCATCAGCATAAAATTGGCGCCTCTCCTCTCTCCATTTCCAGAATCCATCAAAATCTGAGTCAATAGACCTCACAGAATCTACAATGTTTTGCATCAAAGATGCAAAACATACTACGTGAGGTGGCATGAATTGTTCACTGCGAATGGAATTTAGTTTTTCTTGTATCGAATCCACATTTTCATTTATTATGGCTCGTAAGCGAGCCTGGTCAGTTCCAGGTGGGGGTGGAGGTGGAGGTGGAGGCGGGTCATCTGCAGGTGGGGCATCTAGAGGTGGGGCATTTGGCGCTGGGGGTGGGGGTGGGGGTGGGGGTGGGGGTGTGGCCGGATCATCTTGTGCATTAAGGAAGTCCTCAACATCAAAGTGAATATAATCTAGATTCATGATGTATATATAAAAATCTAGATATGAACCTGCATATATATACATATAAACATACAAACTTCAGTACAAATTTAAAATTAAATCAAGAATATATATATATGTTTCAAGAAATTACACTTGAAATAAATTTAAATTAAAAACATACAAATAATGTATACATGCATGTACAAATTTCAAAATGTAAGAGAGCTATTAGGACTACCATGATAATGATTGATACAATGGGCAATATATATTTCAAAATTTCAATGTGCATTTAAGTAAGGAAACTTCTCTGGACAATCATCATGTATTTCTTAAATGTGAATATGCATCCCAAATTTTAGAAGTTATTTTAAAGAAATATGGTGCATTTAGGAACTTGGAGATTGTTGGGGTAAAGAGGAATATATGATCATGCTAGAAGAGGCACTGATTAGGCTCATAATTGGCCAAGGTTGCTTTGAATAAGGTTAAAACAAGGAGATACCCATGTTGATATTCACACCCTTTGGTCCACACCTACATTGGGATGGATTAAGCTTGAAATTTTGATGGGTAGCCAAGGGTAATCCTAGTGAAGTAGGAGGAGTATGTTTATTAAGAGATGATAAGGGAAAACCTCTACCTATCTTAAAGCTTATGATTTTGGTGTCAAGAACAATAATATGGTAGATTCTAGGGCCATGATATCTAGGGCCTCAAGATGACTTGGAAACTAAACAAGATATCCCTTAGTGTGGAAGGAGATTCCAAGATCAACATTGATCATATGAAAAAGCATAGATGAAGCTTGTGGTTATTGGAAACTATTATATATTGGAAGCTAGAAACTTGGTGAATACTTGTTTAAATCTATCTCCTTCAAACATATCAAAAGAAAAGGTAATTATATTCTAGACTAGGCAGATAATGGAAGAAATCATTAAATTGCTCCTAGACATCTAGCATTTGTTGGGAAGAATAATTTTTTTACATTCAAATTGAAATCCCTAAGTTGTGCCTCCATGCTGTCAAATGTTACTTGTATCTACCTTCTATACAATGATATTGAAGGGGTCTAGAAGGTTAGGCTAAGGATTTCTATATTTCTACTTAGATAAATTCCACATCTTCAATGTGTGGCATGAGCATATGCACAAAGCCTTGGAGGATATTTCTAAGATAATGAAGATAAACCTTCATGTCTTGATGCTAAATTGGATGATTCTATCCACTATGAGAATTAAGACATGAGGAGGAGGTGACATAAATCCCTCCTATTAAATTCGAACAATGTTAAAAATGTCAAGGAAGTGGTAGAGGCTTTGTAAGGCTTGTGTAATTTGTCCCACCACCCTAGGATAAAGTTTTTTAGTTTATTAGTAATTCTAACACTACTTTGAAACTTATTACTCTAGGGTTAGGGCCACTATAATTTTCCCTACCACTAATATATCTTAAGACACCTATTGGTTTATGTTTGATGTCATTGTAGTATATTAATTTCCCCTACCACTATTGATTGAACAAAACTATACCATATATATTAAGTACTCTAGCTCAATGATCTTAAGATTAATGAAATCAGGACTAACTATATCATCATTATGCTTAGATACTCCCAACATGCTAATCAAGAACTTAATTACCTTCACAACCCTATTAGCATTGTATCACTCCTATTAGGGAGTGGACTTGAATGGGGCCAAAAGATTCTTTACCTCTTACGATTGTGACTTTGGGTTTGGCATGGTCAACTTGGAGAGGTTGTGTGGCATATCCCTATAAGAGGATGAAGGGTGATAGGAGGTTGTAGGATGGCTAAAAGCATTCACATGACGATAATGTTCAAGTTTAAATTTCAAGATATGCATCATGGTCTACAACTTGTTCTCTTGTTCAAAAGGTTGATCATATTCTAGACAAGGAACTCACAATCATTGGTACCAAATTCAAGACCTCCTATTACAAGTCTCCATATAGCTTTAAACATAACACCTATAAACACAAAATTTATAGGGCTTGAATACAAGCACGCCTCCCAGTTAGGAGACTTCCAAATAATTGGTGAACTCACATGCAATAAGGGAATAACACATGCATTCAAAATATGTAGAAGAAATCCCTGTAGCATGACTCATGATTAATTAAAGTTAGGGTTAGGGTTTCAATTAGGATCAGGCTTAGGGTTAGAATTGAGGTTAGGGTTAGAATTAGAATTCAAGGGTTGCTAAATTAGGGTAAGTATTAGAGGATATTTCTAAGATAATGAAGATAAACCTTCATGTCTTGATGCTAAATTGGATGATTCTATCCACTATGAGAATTAAGATGAGGAGGAGGTGACATAAATCCCTCCTATCAAATTCGAACAATGTTAAAAATGTCAAGGAAGTGGTAGAGGCTTTGTAAGGCTTGTGTAATTTGTCCCACCACCCTAGGATAAAATTTTTTAGTTTATTAGTAATTCTAACACTACTTAAACTTATTACTCTAGGGTTAGGGCCACTATAATTTTCCCTACCACTAATATATCTTAAGACACCTATTGGTTTATGTTTGATGTCATTGTAGTATATTAATTTTCCCTACCACTATTGATTGAACAAAACTATACCATATATATTAAGTACTCTAGCTCAATGATCTTAAGATTAATGAAATCAGGACTAACTATATCATCATTATGCTTAGATACACCCAACATGCTAATCAAGAACTTAATTACCATCACAACCCTATTAGCATTGTATCACTCGTATTAGGGAGTGGACTTGAATGGGGCCAAAAGATTCTTTACCTCTTACGATTGTGACTTTGGGTTTGGCATGGTCAACTTGGAGAGGTTGTGTGGCATATCCCTATAAGAGGATGAAGGGTGATAGGAGGTTGTAGGATGGCTAAAAGCATTCACATGACGATAATGTTCAAGTTTAAATTTCAAGATATGCATCATGGTCTACAAGGTTCTCTTGTTCAAAAGGTTCATCATATTCTAGACAAGGAACTCACAATCATTGGTACCAAATTCAAGACCTCCTATTACAAGTCTCCATATAGCTTTAAACATAACACCTATAAACACAAAATTTATAGGGCTTGAATACAAGCCCGCCTCCCAGTTAGGAGACTTCCAAATAATTGGTGAACTCACATGCAATAAGGGAATAACACATGCATACAAACTATGTAGAAGAAATCCCTGTAGCATGACTCGTGATTAATTAAAGTTAGGGTTAGGATTTCAATTAGGATCAGGCTTAGGGTTAGAATTGAGGTTAGGGTTAGAATTAGAATTCAAGGGTTGCTAAATTAGGGTAAGTATTAGAGATACAATTATGGTTTGGGTTACGGCTAGAGTTAGGGTTACAATTACAATTACAAGTAGCTCGTTAGGGTTAGGGTTAGGGCTAGAGTTAGAGTTACAATTACAATTACAATTACAAGTAGAGTTAGGGTTAGGGTTATGATTAGGGTTATAATAAGGGTTAGGGTTTGAATTGCATATAGAATTAGGGTTAGGATTAGGGTTAGAATTAGTGTTAGGGTTAGGGTTGGAATTGCATATAGAATTAGGGTTCAATCTAGCTAGAAATAGATAAATTAGTCAAGATGGTTCTACCTCAATTTTGTTTCCTATTTCCTAGAAAATGCAAAACTAGTTATTGTTTTCTATTTAGTTGTTAGTCCCAACTCTTTCCTTTTAAGAAGTATATCAAATCTAATGTAGTAGTAGATACTTCTACATATACAAGTTTCTATTAGGAGAAAATATATTTTTCCAAATTTGTATAGAGTTGTCTATAGTGTGTTCCACGGTAATCAAATGATGTAAGTCACAATTTAGAGGGTTGAGGGATAAGTTTGTGTTGAGTCTATAGGAGGTGTTTTCTTACATAGACCGAGCTCCATAATCTAGGTGTCTCCATGTCTAACTCAAATGTTTCAACTTGGTCCATATTATATCCAGATTAATGATAAAATTTTATATATATGGCTATGCACAAGATCCACGACCATATCAATGTTTGGTAGAGAAAAGTTATCTAAGTTGGGGTAGATCCTTTTTTGATGTCTCAAAAGTTAGTGCAAACATGAATTCCCTTAGTTTTCTTGTTAACTAAGACCACATTAGATCTACCCATTTAGGATTATGTAATAGTCTGAATGAACCCTGGACATCCAAGAGTTTATACAATTCTTCTATGACCACGAGGGCTACTTGGGGGTGCATTTTGCGTAGCTTTTATTGAATAGGTTTGGCATTGAGGTGAACCACAAGATGATGCATGACTTTAAAGATGGAGTCTCAAGGCATAGATCACCATAAGACCACATGAAGAAATCAACGTAATATTTAACATGGTGACATGGTTATATATGCCTTCTTTGATGTCAAGGTCCAGTGGAGCTACTATCTTAGAGAGTTTAGGGTCCAAGCTTCTATTCACTGGTTGATGTTTATAGCATGTCCTCAATAAGGAGAGGGGAGTCATGTCTTGTATCTAAGTGGTATCTAATGGAAGGTGAAGTTTGTCAAATTGAGGAGCTCTTGGGAAGTGTCCATTTTTATTGTATCATTTTAATCAATCACAAGTTTCTTCTTATATAGATTGTTGCTATTCTGCCTAGACTAGGGTGCCTCAGGACTAAAGGGTTCTTTCTTTCTCTCCAAAATAAGCATATATGTAGGTGTTAAGTATGGTGGAAAAGTCTTTCTTATGATTACAATGGGGATGTGGTCTTGACACTTCATAAGTTTCATGATGGCTTCATCATTTTGGATGTGATAAATTGGTTTTATTATGGTTTCTTGTAATTTTTTTACATGATAGTTAGCTATTCAATAATGCCTTTAAAATACAATGGCATACATTGTTATAAGTAAATTTTATAAAAACCAAATATATATATCATCCCAATGCTATATAATTTTTGACAGTTTGTTCAAAATCTCTCCTTTCATATGATACAATCGTTTCAAAATTTCAATTGCATTTTCTAGCTAAAATGTTTAAATACAGCTATTCAACACTCAAATTGAACTCAAATTTTGACAGTTTGTTCAAAATCTCTCCTTTCATATGATATAGTATTTTCAAATTTTCAATTGTATTTTACAGCTAAAATGTTTAAATACAGCTATTCAACACTCAAATTGAACTCAAATTTTGACAGTTTGTTCAAAATCTCTCATTTCATATGATACAGTATTTTCAAATTTTCAATTGTATTTTACAGCTAAAATGTCTAAATATATCTATTCAATTCTCAATTTTAAACATAATTTTGACAGTTTGTTCAAATTCTAACCTTTTATATGATACAATCTTTCAAAATTTCAATTGTATTTTACATCTAAACTATCAAAAATCAACTACTGATTTCATAAACCCTAAACCCTAAATAACAATTCAAAATTTAAATTTTGATTGTATTTTACATCAAAACAAACAAGGGAAGCTTAAAACAATTCATGGGTAATTTGTAGAAGTGGAAAAATCCACTTACCTAGTGGCTGGATGGTCTCTGAACTCGGGATCCCGTTTTTGCCTGTCGCCTATCGCTGTTGAAAATGGGGTCTCTGCCATTTTTTTTAAATTTAATATTTTTTAAAAACGGGATCCCGTTTTATAAAACGGGATCCCGTTTTATATAACACGATCCCGTTATATAAAACAGGATCCTGTTTATAACGGGATCCTGTATTTTGAAACAGGATCCCGTTTTTGGCTTCTAGGTTCGGGATCCCGGGAAAAAACGGGATCGCTTTTTTGGTTCTAGGCTCGGGATCCCGAAACAAAACGGGATCGCATTTTCTATAAACAGGATCCCGTTTTATATAAACGGGATCCTATTTTTGGTTCCCCGATTTTGGATTTTTTTCTAACTCCAAAACTTCCACCTTAAGTGGACACAACTTCTTGCATTTACTCGGTTTTTGTACCTGAAAGGGTTTTCCCCACGTATATTGGTGTCTCTTCTGTTCTGTCTATCTTTCTTCTATTCTTCTTGTTTCATGCTCTTAAAGTGTTAATTTATATGCCGTTATGCTACTGAAATTTATTCAGACCTATAAGCTACATTATCTTTCCTTCTAAGGGTTAATGTGATGGTAAATCAACTATGTCTATTTCCTCTTTAAGGGCATAGTAGTATGTGCTTGCATCAAGTTATTGAATATGTGTTTAAGTAAAATATAGGATGTTGTAAGGTGCATGTTGTGTTCTTCTTTCCCTTTCAATTGGTATCAGAGCTACGGTGGTTCCATGGTTGCATGAGAATGCATGTGTTGGTTCCATGGTGTTTAAAGTTCTAGGTATTTCTTCTGTTGTGATTTCTTAGCTCAGAAAGCTTGAGGGAATCTATAGGAAGGAATTGGTTGATTATTAATCCTTGTTTGAGTGGAATTCTTGCAGTTGATCTTGTTTTCAGGGTACAACAGGCATTTGAAGGATGGAAAAGATGGAGTATAATGGAGTTGATCATGTGGTTACATTTAATATGATATTGATTTGGAGATCCTGTTTGATAGTATGTAATAACCCTCGTGCATGGTGGTTATGTTCTTTCATTCTATGGTCATTTGCAATGGAGTATTCATGTTGGGTGTTTGTTCTTGGTTCCCTGATCACATGGAGAAACTTGGGTTAACATGACTATGGCTTAATGTTCTTATGTTGGGTGTTTGATTTTAGTCCCTGGCATTGGAAGGTATTTTTTTGTTAACCTCGAATGCATGTAGGCTATAGAGTTGATCATTGGATGATCTGAAAGCTTCTGGAATAGCCTAGCTCCTCAATATGCTTGTACATGGTGGTGGTTGTGGAGTTGGCCTACAAGTGGGCCTAGAGTTCCTGGACCTATTCTTCCTTTTGGTTGGTTGTACTTGCATGCCTCAGTTTCATATTGATTCAATCTGAGGTTTTTTTATATTTTCTGTTCAAAATCTATGGTTATGCATATCTGTGTTATTCCATTATTCTGGTTTAACTATTTTGGTAGTTTTCAGACTTCTGGGTCTTCCAGATGATAAGTGGATATGGATTTGCATGTATGTTAATGACATGGTGGTTTTGCAGGTTTTACATGGTTAATCAAAACTTGTGGTTTTGTAGATCTATAGACAAACTATTTTTCAGATTATGATTCCTTGGGGGTGTTTCTGGATGTAAGATAGTTGCAGATTTGCATGTATGCTTTGTTCATGGTGTGAGGAGGTTTGTAGCTTTCTCAGTGTGGAGATGTTCGTATGTAATTATTCACTCATCATTTCTACATTATATGCTTGATGGGTTCCTTGACTATGGTTATTCATATGTGGACTTGTTTGGCAAATCAAATCTAGTGATGATTTGGTGTTTGAGTCTTGAAGTCTACAGGTTGTCTTCTTTGATATCTCAGTTTGCAGGTTACTAATGTAATGATGAGTTTGCATGTTAAATTTGTTTTGGATCTTTGACTTATGTAGTTTGTGGATTAGCTACCCATTAGCTGCAATGGGATGACTTAAATGTTTACTATCTTTATCCACGAGATTGATTCAGTGTTTATGCAGACTTTTTTAGTTGGCCTTGTCTTTGGTCATTTGTGCATTGGTATATTGCATTGGGATAAGAGGATGGATGATTAGAGTGCCTGGATAGTCAGTTATTGGGACTTATAGCATGATTATCATGATGTCATGGATAGCTTGGATGCATGGTTTTATATGAGCTTTTGATAGTGATGGTTTTATCTTCTTGACTTGGAGGTCTTGGTTCTACTTCATTATTTTATATTGTTGGTATTGCACAGGTTAATTATTAGATTTTGTTAGAGAGATGGATGATCATCATTGAGAGGATGGTTATCATAATGCCTTGATAATCTCAATATCATAGTTTTAGTGGGAACTTCGGCAATGATGTGTATCTATCGCTTGGTGATGGATGATCTTCTACAGTGGTTGTAGATGTCATGGTAAGGCTTTTATAGTATGATTCTTATATGCTATGAAATTATTTTGACATCTTGAGTTCCATTGATATGGGATGGTTATCTTCATGTGATTGGAGATGGTATTGTGCCATGATGGATTCTTATTTCTAATATTGGATTTTTGGCATGATGGTGCCCGTTTGGCAAGATATATTCATTGGAGTAGGTAGTGATCTCCTAGGTGGAGATGCTAGATCATGATGTCATGTGTGTTCCTAGATTTTGCAGACGTGCAGTGGGAGCTTTGACAGTAGTCTAGTGAAGTTCTCTTTGGTTTTGAGTATTAATCATTTGATTGAAGCGTCATGGTTTTACAGGATGCAATTGAAGTTGGCATATATTGGCTGATGGATGCTCATGGATACTAGAGAGACTTGAGCTGAGGCTAGAGATCGCTTGTTGTGGGGATCATGTGTTGGAATGGTGAAATTTTAGCAGAAAGACCAAGGAGCCTTCACTTGTTATGGACACGAGTTCATGTTTGAAGTTGAGAGGAGATTGTTCTTGGAGAGAGTCTATGAGACTCAGTGGATCTCAGTGGATCATTCTCATTCCCCACTCTCAGTTCACTCAGTAGAAAATGATCTGATAGGTATTGCCCATGTTATTTTAGATTCATTTTGTTTTATACTTTGATTTCTCGTGGATATGGATCTTCATCTATAGTTTCTAGGTTTGGAGGGTTCATTTGAGTAGTACTTAGCATGGTTATCTCCTTAGGTATATGGTTTGATTTATGAGAAGTTTTGGAGATGTTAGTGGGCTGTATTCCTATTTTTGGAATGGATTTTTTCTTTGAGTTTGATCTTCTTTGGTTAGAGAAGGTTACATCCATTTTTGTTATGTGATATTAATATGTTTTGTTTGATCCTTTGAGATTGAATGTTTGGGTGTTGGTAAGGATTTTCAGTTGGGGTTTTGTGAAGGAGATCTTACTTGGCGCAACTTAGCAATTGTTGGTCTTGGCATAGAGACATGATATGGTTTGCAGTTTCTCTTTATGGTCTCATATTTCTTTCTATAGGTTCTTATTCATCTAGTATGATCACCGGGTTTGTGGTCATCAACTATTGTTGTACTTTATTGTTTTTCAGCAACAATATGTGTTCTTTTAATGTATATCATTTGAGATATGGAGGACTTGGGAGAAGTGGAGGAGATCAAAGGTAAGAGAGTGAGCAGAAAACTATTTGTGGAAGTATGCTCTATTTTGCAGCAGTTAGTTGCAGTTTGTAGATCATTGTGATTGTTCTGTGTATTACATGATTTAATTATAAGCCACACTTTTATGTAAGTGCTCATTGGTAGACTTTTTGTTGTATTGGTTGACATTGCTCATGCAGTTTGATTCCTAGGATGTATGTAAGTCTTTGGCAGATTGTTTTCATTGGACTACAGTATCAAAGGTCTTCATATTTTTTGCACATCAATGGTTTTGGTGTGTCTGTTATCATAGAAGATGGTAACTTTGAGCAGGACAGTGGATTATACAAGGACAAGAGCTGTAGTATGGGTTGGATATGTCATGTGCAAAACTTCTATCAATGGTGGGTTTTTAGTTGGATGTAAACAACTAGCTGTGGTTGTTGTTCTAACTATTCTAGAGAATTCATGCTCAATGTTGTTTTGGAGCTGTTTGGACTTCAAAGTTGTGTTCTGGTAACAGGTCTGAAGTTGGATACATTGATGTCTATGTGACATTTAGTGTTTCATCATATTTTTTAAATTCTAATCTTTTTGTCATGTTGGTGATCACTTGGAAGATGTTACAGGTGCTTCTATAAAGCTTGTGAGCATAGTGGAGTTCAGTTGAGGCAGTATGGTAACCTTGGTTGTTCATAGACTAGTTGTGTTTCCCTTGGCTCTTGTAAGGTATTCGACAAGTGGGAGAATGTTCAGAAATGAGGTGTCTCAACCTTGCATATTTTAGGTAGCATTTATTTGTATTTAATATTTTCCCACAGTTAGTTATTGTTTTTATTTCGATTCAAAATAATGAAGTGGCGTTTGAATTCTTAATTGACACTTTTGCCACATGTCGGTGCCTTGAAAATTGAAATATTAGTTGTCGAAATATGCCCACATGGTAGTATGTCATGGAAGGACTATTTTTAGTGATATTATGATAGATTCTATGACAACTGTAACAATCAAAAATAGGGGAAAACATTTAGGACGTGAGAGCTTATTTTTAGACTAGAATCTTGGCTGAGAAGTTAAGCAAATGGTTTTGTAAAATCACATAATGGTTTCTTGGTTGTGAGAAGTTTATAAATTGAAGGCTCGAAGAGAAGTTAGTGGAGAGAAGAGTTTTATCCAAGGTTATGCTGTTGGGTTTTCCTCCAGAAGAGCAAGATATAAATATCCATGTTAAGGCTTTGAGCCTACAAGTTTATTGTAATATGTTTGTTGTTGTAGATTAATACATTGGTTTGATGCTTTGGAGTGTAGGATTTTTTTACCCAAAAGTGTTTTCCCCACGTATATTGGTGTCTCTTCTCTTATGTCTATCTTTCTTCTATTATTCTTGTTTCATGTTCTTAAAGTGTTAATTTATATGTCGTTATTCTGCTAAAACTTATTTAGATCTATAAGTTACATTATCTTTCCTCTAAGGGTTAATGTGATGGGAAATCAACTATGTCTATTTCCTCTTTAAGGGCATAGTAGTATATGCTTGCATCAAGTTATTCCATATATGTTTAAGTAAAATATAGGATGTTGTAAGGTGCATGATGTGTTCTTCTTTCCCTTTCAATTGGTATAAAAGCTACGGTGGTTCCATGTTGTTTAAATTTCTAGGTATTTCTTCTGTTGTGATTTCTTATCTTGGAAAGCTTGAGGGATTATATCGGAAGGAATTGGTTGATTATTAATCCTTGTTTGAGTGGAAGTCTTAGAGTTGATCTTGTTTTTAGGGTACAACAAGCATTTGAAGGATGGAAAAGATGGAGTATAATGGAGTTGATTATGTGGTTACATTTAATATGATATTGATCTGGAGCTCCTATTTGATAGTATGTAATAACCCTCATGCATGGTGGTTATGTTCTTTCATTCTATGGTTGTTTACAATAGAGTATTCATGTTGGGTGTTTGTTCTTGGCTCCCTGATCACATGGAGAAACCTGGGTTGTCATGACTATGGTTTGATGTGCTTATGTTGGGTGCTTGGTTTTAGTCCTTGGCATTGGAAGGCATTGTTTTGTTAACCTTGAATGCATGTAGCCTATAGAGTTGATCATTGGATGATCTGAAAGCTTCTAGAGTGGCCTAGCTCCTCCATATGCTTGTATATGGTGGTGGTTGTCGAGCTGGCCTACAAGTGGGCCTGGAGTTCTTGGACCTCTTCTTACTTTTGGTTGGTTGTATTTGCATGTCTCAGTTTCATATTGATTTGATCTGAAGCTTTTGTATATTTTCCATTCAAAATCTACGGTTATGTATATCTGTGTTATTCCATTATTCTGGTTTAACTATTTTGGTGGTTTTTAGACTTGTGGGTCTTCCAGATGATAAGTGGATATGGATTTACATGTATGTCAATGACATGGTGGTTTTGCAGGTTTTACACGGTTAATCAAAACTTGTAGTTTTGTAGATCTACAGACAAACTATTTTTTAGATTATGATTCCTTGGGGATGTTTCTGGATGTAAGATAATTGTAGGTTTGCATGTTTGCTTCGTACATGGTATGAGGAGGTTTATAGCTTTCTCATTGTGGATATGTTGGTATGTGATTGTTCACTCATCATTTCTACAGTATATGCTTGATGGGTTCCTTGACTATGGTTATTCATATGTGGACTTGTTTGGCAAATCAAATCTACTGATGATTTGGTGTTTGAGTCTTGAAGTCTACATTTTGTCTTCTTTGATATCTTACTTTGCAGGTTACTAATGTAATAATGAGTTTGCATGTTACATTTGTTTTGGATCTTTGAGTTATGTAGTTTGTGGATTAGCTACTCGTTAGCTGTGTTGGGATGACTCAAATGTGGACTGTCTTTATCCATGAGATTGATTCAGTGTTTATGCAGACTTTGTTAGTTGGCCTTATCTATGGTCATTTGTGCATTGGTATGTTGCATTGGGATAAGAGGATGGATGATTAGAGTGCCTGGATAGTCAGTTATTGGAACTTATAGCATGATTATCACAATGTCATGGATAGATTGGATGCATGATTTTATGTGAGCTTTTGACAGTGATAGTTTTATCTTCTTGACTTGGAGATCTTGGTTCTACAAGTTATTCTTTTGTGTTGTTGGTATTGCATAGGTTAATTATTAGATTATGTTAGAGCCATGGATGATGTTCATTGAGAGGATGCTTATCATAATGCCTTGATAAGCTCAGTATCACAGTTTTAGTTGGAGCTTCGGTAATGATGTCGATCTATCACTTGGTGATGGATGATCTTCTATAGTGATTGTAGGTGTCATGGTAAGGCTTTTGGAGTATGATTCTTATATGATATGAAATTATTTTGACATCTTGAGTTCTATTGTTAGGGGATGGTTATCTTCATGTGATTGGAGATTGTATTGTGCCATGATGGATTCATATTTCTAATATTGGAGTTTTGTCATGATGGTTACCCTTCGGCAAGATATGTTCATTAGAGCAGGTAGTGATCTCCTAGATGGAGATGCTAGATCATGATGTCATGTGTGTTACTAGATTTTGCAGACGTGCAGTGGGAGCTTTTACAGTGGTCTGGTGAAGTTCTATTTGGTTTTAAGTATTAATCATTTGCTTGAAGTGTCATGATTTTGCAGGATGCATTTGAAGTTGGCATGTATTGGATGATGGATGCTCATGGATACTAGAGAGACTTGAGCTGAGGCTAGAGATCTCTTGTTGTGGGGATCATGTCTTGGAATGGTGAAATTTTAGCAGAAAGACCGAGGAGCCTTCCCTTGTTATGGACATGAGTTCATATTTGAAGTTGAGAGGAGATTGTTCTTGGAGAGAGTCTATGAGACTCAGTGTATCTCAGTGGATCATTCTCATTCCCCACTCTTAGTTCACTCGGTAGAAAATGATCTGATAGGTATTGCCCATGTTATTTCAGATTCATTTTATTTTATGCTTTGATTTCTCATGGATATGGATCTTCATCTATAGTTTCTAGCTTTGGAGGGTTCATTTGAGGAGTACTTGGCATGGTTATCTCCTTAGGTATATGGTTTGATTTATGAGAAGTATTGGAGATGTTAGTGGGCTATATTCCTATTTTTGGAATGGATTTTTTCTTTGAGTTTGATCTTCTTTGGTTATAGAAGCTTACATCCATTTTTGTTATATGAAATTAATATGTTTTGTTTGATCCTTTGAGATTGAATGTTTGGGTGTTGGTAAGGATTTTCAGTTAGGGTTTTGTGATGGAGATCTTACTTGGTGCAACTTAGCAGTTGGTGGTGTTGGCATAGAGACATGATATGGTTTGTAATTTCTCTTTATGATCTCATATTTCTTTCTATAGGTTCTTATTCATCTAGTATGATCATTGGGTTTGTGGTCATCTATTGTTGTTGTACTTTATTGTTTTTAGCAATAGTATGTGTTCTTTTAATGTTTATCATTTGAGATATGGAGGACTTGGGAGAAGTGGAGGAGATCAAAGGTAAGAGAGTGAGCAGAAAATTGTTTGTGGAAGTATGCTCTATTTTGCACTAGTTAGTTGCAGTTTGTAGATCATTGTGATTGTTCTGTGTATTACATGATTTGATTATAAGCCATACTTTTATGTAAGTGCTGATTGGTAGACTTTGTGTTGCATTGGTTGACATTGCTCATGTAGTTTGATTCCTAGGATGTATGTATGTCTTTCACAGATTGTTTTCATTAGACTATAGTATCAATGGTCTTCATATTTTTTGCACATCAATGGTTTTGGTGTGTTTGTTATCATGGAAGATGGTAACTTTGAGCAGGACAATGGATTATACAAGGATGAGAGATGCAGTATGGGTTGGATATGTCATGTGCAAAAGTTCTATCAATGGTGGGTTTTTTAGTTGGATGTAAACAACTAGTTGTGGTTGTTGTTCTAACTGTTCCAGAGCATTCATGCTCAATCTTGTTTTGGAGGTGTTTGGACTTCAAAGTTATGTTCTAGTAATGGGTTTAAAGTTGGATACATTGGTGTCTATGTGACATTTAGTGTTTCATCATGTTTTCTGAATTCTAATCTTTTTGTCATTGTTGGTGATCACTTGGAAGATGTTATAGGTGCTTCTGTAAAGCTCGTGAGCATAGTGGAGTACAGTTGAGGCAGTATGGTCACCTTGGTTGTTCACAGACTGGTTGTGTTTCCCCTGGCACTTGCAAGGTATTCGACAAGTGGGAGAATGTTCAGAAATGAGGTGTCTCAACATTGCATATTTTTCATAGCATTTATTTGTATTTAATATTTTCCCATAGTCGGTTATTGTTTTTATTTAGCTCCAAAATAATGAAGGGGCGGTTGAATTCTTAATTGGCACTTTTGCCACATGTCGGTGCCTTGAAAATTGAAATATTAGTTGTCAAAAGATGCCCACATGGTAGTATATCATGGAAGGACTATTTATAGCGATATTATGACAGATTCTATGACAACTGTAAGGGTCAAAATTAGGGGAAAATATTTTGGACGTGAGAGCTTATTTTTAGACTAGAATCTTGGCTGAGAAGTTAAGCACATGGTTTTGTAAAACCACATAATGGTTTCTTGGTTGTGAGAAGTCTATAAATTGAAGGCTTGAAGAGAAGTTTGTGGAGAGAAGAGTTTTATGCAGGGTTATGTTGTTAGGTTTTCCTCCAAAAGAGCAAGATGTAAATCTCCACGTTAAGGCTTTGAGCCTGCAAGTGTATTGCAACATGTTTGTTGTTGCAGATTAATACATTGGTTTGATGCTTTGGAGTGTGGGGTTTTTTTACCCGAAAGGGTTTTCCCCACATATTTGGTGTCTCTTCTCTTATGTCTATCTTTCTTCTATTCTTCTTGTTTCATGTTCTTAAAATGTTAATTTATATGGTGTTATGCTACTGAAACTTATTTAGATTTGTAAGGTACATTATCTTTCCTCTAAGGGTTAATGTGATGGTAAATCAACTATGTCTATTTCCTCTTTAAGGGCATAGTAGTATATGCTTGCATCAAGTTATTCAATATATGTTTAAGTAAAATATAGGATGTTGTAAGGCGCACGATGTGTTATTCTTTCCCTTTCAATTGGTATCAGAGCTACGGTAGTTCCATGGTTGCATGAGATTGCATGTGTTGGTTCCATGGTGTTTAAAGTTCTGGGTATTTCTTCTGTTGTGATTTCTTAGCTTGGAAAGCTTGAGGGAATCTATAGGATGGAATTTGTTGATTATTAATCCTTGTTTGAGTGGAAGTCTTAGACTTGATCTAGGTTTCAGGGTACAACAGACATTTGAAGGATGGAAAAGATGGAGTATAATGGAGTTGATTATGTGGTTACATTTAATATGATATTGATTTGCAGCTCCTATTTGATAGTATGTAATAACCCTCATGCATGGTGGTTATGTTCTTTCATTCTATAGTTGTTTGCAAAAGAGTATTCATGTTGGGTGTTTTTTCTTGGCTCCCTGATCACATGGAGAAACCTATGTTGTCATGCCTATGGTTTGATGTGCTTATGTTGGGTGCTTGGTTTTAGTCCCTGGCATTGGAAGGCATTGTTTCATTAACCTCAAATGCATGTAGGCTATAGAGTTGATCATTGGATGATCTGAAAGCTTCTAGAATAGCCTAGCTCCTCCATATGCTTGTACATGGCGGTGGTTGTGGAGCTGGCCTACAAGTGGGCCTAAAGTTCTTGGACCTCTTCTTCATTTTGGTTGGTTGTACTTGCATGTCTCAGTTTCATATTTGTTTGATCTGAGGGTTTTGTATATTTTTTGTTCAAAATCTATGTATATGTGTATCTGTGTTATTCCATTATTTTGGTTTAATTATTTTGGTGGTTTTCAGACTTGTGGGTCTTCCAGATGATAAGTGGATATGGATTTGCATGTATGTCAGTGACATGGTAGTTTTGTAGGTTTTACATGGTTAATCAAAACTTGTAGTTTTGTAGATCTCTAGACAAACTATTTTTCAGATTATGATTCCTTGGGGGTGTTTCTGGATGTAAGATAGTTGTAGGTTTACATGTTTGCTTCGTGCATGGTGTGAGGAGGTTTGTAGCTTTCTGAGAGTGGATATGCTGGTATGTGATTACTCACTCATCATTTCTACAGTATATGCTTGATGGGTTCCTTGACTATGGTTATTCATATGTGGACTTGTTTGGCAAGTCGAATCTAATGATGATTTGGTGTTTGAGTCTTGAAGTCTACAGGTTGTCTTCTTTGATATCTCAGTTTGCAAGTTACTAATGTAATGATGAGTTCACATGTTACATTTGTTTTGGATCTTTGAGTTATGTAGTTTGTGGATTAGCTACACATTAGCTACAGTGGGATGACTCGAATATGGACTATCTTTATCCATGAGATTGATTCAGTGTTTATGCAGACTTTGTTAGTTGGCCTTGTCTTTGGTCATTTGTGCATTGGTATGCTGCATTGGGATAAGATGATGGATGATTAGAATGCCTAGATAGTTATTGGGACTTATAGCATGATTATCACAATGTCATGGATAGATTGGATGCATGGTTTTATGTGAGCTTTTGATAGTGATGGTTTTATCTTCTTGACTTGGAGATCTTGGTTCTACTTTTTTTGTGTGTTGTTGGTATTGTACAGGTTAATTATTAGATTGTGTTAGAGCCATGGATGATCTTCATTGAGAGGATGGTTATCATAATGCCTTGATAAGCTTAGTATCATAGTTTCAGTGGTAGCTTCGGTAATGATGTGGATCTATCACTTAGTGATGGATGATCTTCTATAGTGGTTGTAGGTGTCATTTTAAGGCTTTTGGAGTATGATTCTTATATGCTATGAAATTATTTTGACATCTTGAGTTCCATTGTTAGAGGATGGTTATCTTCATGTGATTGGAGATGATATTTTGCCATGATGGACTCTTATTTCTAATAGTGGAGTTTTGGCATCATGGTGCCCCTTCAGCAAGATATGTTCATTCAAGCAGGTAGTGATTCCTAGGTGGAGATGCTAGATCATGATGTCATGTGTGTTCCTACATTTTGCAAATGTCCAGTGGGAGCTTTGATAGTGGTCTGATGAAGTTCTCTTTGGTTCTGAGTATTAATCATTTGCTTGAAGCTTCATGATTTTGTAGGATGCATTTTAAGTTGGCATGCATTGGATGATGGATGCTCATGGATACTAGAGAGACTTGAGCTGAGGCTAGAGATCTCTTGTTGTAGGGATCATGTGTTGGAATGGTGAAATTTTAGCAGAAAGATTGAGGAGCCTGTTGGGTCTCAAAAATGCAGGTTGTGGATTCTAAGGGGATGCCAAGCCCTATGGTCAAATCTACAATGTTTTTGAGCCAATGACTGGAGTTTGACCTTAACGATCAACTTCTCCCTGCGCTTTAGGTCTTGCTACAACCTAGGCGGGTGAACCTTTGATTATCAAAGCAGGTTGTATGATTAAATCAATGTTGGTTTGCTGCTAGTATATCCAATTACAATGGCATACTTGTAAATCAGATGAGATATTGCAAACTATTTCTAAAGAAAGCAAATGATTTAATCTAAATTCTAATAGAAATAAATAACAATTAACATGAAATGAATCTAAACTATAGCGATAAAACTGAGTAAAGATTTTAAACATAAAATGAATCAATAGTTAGTCTGGTGCTTTGTCCATTTGGGCAATGGAGTCAGGATGTCAAAAACAAATAACTTGTGTTAGGTAATAACTCGATTTGATTGGCACATATAACTATTTGCAACTTGTACAAACGTGCAAGGAAGAAATTATTAATTCATTCTTAATAATCCAAAGGACATAATTGTATTAAATGCAAAATATTAAAAGGATTTTAATCTTTCCGGAAAGAACCAATTTAACTTTACAAAATAATAAATTAGATCAACTCTGGAGACAAATTAATAACCCTGATCAATTAATCATACTTAGTAATCCATTCAACATTCTAAGATTACTATAATTGATGAGAAAGGATTTAATTCTCCTTGAGAAACCAATCAAATCAACTATACTGAATTAGCAAATGTAACCAAACTATTTTTCAAACATATCCTTAACACATTCAAATTGAATAATCAGAGAATGAATGACATGGAGATAATTAAATTGATTGAATTAAAAACAACAAACAGATGATACCGTCACAATGTATTTCGAATTTGAATCCTTAATTGCTGCCTCAGAATGTATCATGCACCATAGCCTTTCTCAGAATGAAATTGCATAGGAGGATCAAATTTGCATCAGATTGAATCAAACCTAACCTAATCTAATCCTAAAATATTTCAATTGTCTTTTTGTAAAAATCCCTATTTCTAATCTAATTCTAACCTAATTCTAACCTAATTCTTTCGGGTCCTGGGATCTCTATTTAAAGAGATGCAACAAGCCTCAGACCCGTTACATTCATTTTTGTAGTTTAAATAACTCATATAACGGCTATATGGTTTCACTTGATAAGAAAATAATTAATCATCCGGTTGCATTCTTTCATCTCCGGCTTGAAACACTTGATGATTATCTTAGGCTGAAAATTAATCTTCCCGAGCCGCTTCATTTAACTGCCAGTTGAGAACTACTTCAACGTATTCAGTATAACCATAATCCTACAAAGAAAACAAATTATTCGTCAGATAAACATTATATAAATAATATATGATTTGTCTAGTGCAACACTTCATTTTATTTTAATTAATTGCCTTTGATAAAATAATTTAACTTTAAATCCTTATCTTTGTGATCTCCATGAAATTTAATTCTAATGGTAATCTTTCTTTGTTGGAATTTTACCTTTCACCCGATGTAAAATATTCTTTTTAAAATAATCACCCATTACAAAGCTTTAAATTTAATTTCCTCCGTGAAAAGCTGTAATAGTTAAAATATCCTCTAGGTAAAGTAATCATCTCTCCCTTGGTAAAAATACTTATCTTGTATTTACCCGTATGTATTTTTCACTTGGCTTTTAGAAAAATATCCCTTTGGATAAATTACTACCCGTTATCTTAGTGAAAAATATTTTACCTAAAAATGAATTTTCATAATTTGATAAAATTTCTACATCCTGGGAACAAATGGGGTGATTTTAATAGTTTTCATTAAAAATATTCGCACCATACATCTTTGCAATGGTGTTTTATTTCCTTCATGGCCATACCCGAATAAAAAACTCTTTGATAATATTTATTTTATCTTTTTCATTGTGATCTCATTCTTTAGTCCTATCAGAGAGACTTGGAGTATCGGGGAGACTTTAAAAGTGTCCTCCGATGCTCTATCTCTCTCCAATAGGCTTTTATTTTGTTTGCTATTTTAGGGTTTTTGCCTATGACATGGAGAACGTTTGGAGTGCTTTGGATTTTAGTGCTGCGCATACTCCAATATTTCTGGTGATTTCAGCTATTTGGAGCAAATGTTTAAGGTGTGGGACTAGTGTTGCATTAGCACCGGGATGAAACTTCTCAACACAAAAACTCTTTTTATTTTAAATACCCAAGGCATCAATCATTATTTCATCACTAAGATTTTCATTTGACACGAATGACACTTTGCATTTATCTATCATCCGGAGTAAGAAGATGCTCCAGGGAATGAAGCTTCAATGATAATATCTTTTTGTCAGGACCACATTCTTCATGTATTTCCTGAAGAGTAACCAATTTTGGAGCATGTTGTAGATCCTACAGACTTGTTCTGATATCTTTATTATCAGGAATGCAATCAGGTAGCTATGATGCAAGAGAAGGCATAAGCTGTTAGCGTAGTGCTTTCACAACAAAGGCATCAGCTTCTGCATACTTAGCTGAACGCTTTGCATCACTAGTGGTCAATATTGGTTTCCACGAGTCTCAACAGAAACTGAAAATAATCTTTATCCAATACATGCATCTTATGCACAAACTTCAAATTCTCCCTCCATACACAATAATGAATTGATGGTGGTATCTTTATATAGGCACTCTTTTTTAGTGATCCCATTTGTTGATGAGCGTACTGTTATGCAGGGAAAGCAGTCAACTCAGTTTTCTTCTTTCCTTATGAAATCGAACGTCATAAGGGCAACAAAAGCAGTCTCTTGCAGTAAAAAATCTAGGAACACAACAAGCGTTGTAAAGATGAAACAACTTCAAGAAAACTGCTAATTAATAAGTGAGAACAACAACATTACTATTAACACAGAGTCAGTAAAAATTTGAAAATCTAGGCATGATGATTAAACTAGACAAAAACTTTTGATAGATGTACATGGAGGTTTATTTTCAAACTTCTCTAGTACCTCAAGAATTTCAATGAACTAGATTAATCGGGCATGAAATTGTATTACCACAACTAAATTCTATGTTATGGTGAATGGTTTTCTCTCATCTCTTTCAAATTCTTCCTGATACATTGTCACAAGAACTTGCCAAAACATAGCCATTTCATTATCTTCAGTAAATTAGGCAATCCAGCAGCAAGCTGAACACACAATTTTATATACATTTCACAAAATGTTGGTTCCATCAATGCTCTGTCAAATATTTGAGATACTAGACCTGTAAGGCAAACTTCAAAATCAATATTCACTTCTTTGACCCGCAAAAAGAGTTTCTCAAAATTTTGAGGTGTCAATTTATTAAGAATGGACTTTATTTGTCTTTGTTTCAACTCTTCCTTGTCAGAAAACTTGTCCACTTCATAGCGATTATCTATTTTATGAATTACAGGAGGAATCAACCCCTTTTGCATACCAGATGTCCGCCATCTTTCAACATCAGAGTTATTTCTTATTTAGTCCACCTTGAGCAAATGATGCTTGCACAAATTGCCCACTAGGGACAACACGTCATATTTTGTGCTGCACCACACATGTTCTTTCCAAAACCAGTGTTGTAAATTTGACCAGGTTGAAACCCTCCAGAAGGACCACCAAGGCCCATGTCCACTCGTTCTTCTTTTGAAAGCTTTATTTCACCATCTTCAGTGATTTCAGCTTGCGCTTGTTCTCTTTTGTACAGGCACTCCATTGTTTATGTCCTAGAGAACCTTAAAAAGGTAGAGAATAAACATTAACTCATTAGGGGAGTTGCATATTGAGTTAGTGGGACTAATGCGACCAAACCCCTTTCTACTTCATTGCAGAGAGAGTGGAGGTTTTTATTAGCTCAGTTGAGAATGGTGCTAGCATTTAATATCGTGGTCTCATCCCCATGATGATTTTCAGTCCATCAAAGGGTCATTGCAAGTGAGTTGCAGTTGATTCTTTTCATTATTTAGTTGTCATCGAGATGAAATGAATCCGTTGTGTTATCAAACTCCTCTTGGTATGTCCACACTGTTGTTCTGCAATCCTCTTCAACTCTATCTTCTACGGTATCCCTTCTAATAACATCTGGTTCATGACCTAATGATGACATTGATGGTCGAAGAATATCTTGTATAACCTACCCTAAAAGAATCTTAGAGTACAACCTTCATAAACTGTATTTCATGTTGGTGTGTTAACAACAGTTTATTTATTTCAGAGCACGTTCCGCCTATAATTTGATGAAGTCTTGTTTTGATATTTCATGAAAAATGGGCATAAATATCTCACATATAGTTGTCTTGAACCACAACTAGGTGGAAGCTGAAGCTAAATTAGGAATGCAAGCTTCACATGGTAATTAAACAAGAAACCAAGAAAGTAGTTTATCAGAAAAAACCTCCACAACATTGAAACTCCCGTAAGCTACCCAGTAAATCAGTTACAAATCCTCGTCTTCCTTATTTTTTCTTTTGATAGCTTTAAGTGTAGAGTATATAGGAAAGCATATTCCTACAAAATAACAAGCTGTTTGAACCACAACATTAGAACCTAAAGGGCTCAGCAGCAAGCGCAAACCAACCTCTCCGGTGACAGATGAACTAAGAAGTGCCATGTTTGATTGTATGAGGGATGAGTCTAATTGTATCTTATCATCAAGATCCTTGGAGTATTCTTTATTGATGAACTACAGTTCTACATCCAGAAATATCGTAAAATCATCATTGCTAGAACGAGACGATGATTATTCTGCCACACTTATTATGATTGAAATGTTACAACATAATAATAATTTGTCTTTTTTCAGCATTTAATTCATGTATTCGTGCCCAAAGCTGTACATTCTGAACTCAATCATCATTGGCGTATATTGTGTGTCAAAAGGCTCATCTTCACCACTTTTTTGTGAACAGAAAAATTTCCAACCAACTAAAACCTACAAGCTTTTGCTATTGATTGCCCGCACTTTTTTCTTGGAAACCCTTAATTCACAACCATGGAATGCAAGTTATAAAAATAAGAATAATGGTGAACAATATTCATATAGGCATTTAACTTCACTCCTCATACACAGCTAAACCATTTAAACCAAATGCTCGCAATAGTCATAGAATAGATTGATATATGATATATGAATGAAACTGCAAATTCAAATATCTGTACCTGTTTTTACTACTGATATCGCAAGAACTATTATTATCATCGATGGTAAAAAATGCTATTAAACTATTGTGAAATTTGAGTCACAGTTAAAACCAAGTCAGTAGCCGTCACTCCATTGTTCAACTTGCCTATTAATTTGAACCCCACAGCACCCAGAAGCACCATACTCATTAGCTGGCCAAGCATAGCAATTTCTGCTTCACCCACCAACTCCCCATCCAACAACACCTAATCCATCAATCATAGGTGTGTGAGAGTCTATTCCATCACCACTATCAAGATAAAGTAAGCAATCTTGGCCTGTTGGATGTTGGAGTTCTGCTTAAAAAACCCCAGCCAAAAATTACAGAAACAAGTACAATACACAATGGCCACTGTAAAATCTAAACATTTCACCTTAATAGAACTTAAATGAAGGGAACAGGAATGTTTCTCGTGTGGTGTAGGAGGTGATGACTCAGAACAGATGCTTGAGGAGGGGCAATCTCCACAAGAACGTCCCAGTGATGTATCTCCACACGAAAAAACACACTTATATTCATTGGCTCCATGGGAGAAGATAATGGAACTGTCGTTCTGAAATCAGGCAGATGATACTCCATTTTATATACTTCGTGAGTTGTATGACACAGATCGATTGAGATCTAAAAATTAATAGCAAGAAAGCATGCACCAAAAATGATCTTTCATGTATCATCACATCGCTTGACAATATTTACCTCTACATTGGAATTGAACCAGCAAATCTTACACATGCATTCCTAACCGTTCCAAAAATTTTGCACTCAGTTGGGTAAACTGATCTTGAAGTGCATATAAGGTAAGCATTTTTTGAAAAAATTGACTAGAGATATCCAGTTCCAACAGAGCCTTCACTTGTTATGGACATGAGTTCATGTTTGAAGTTGAGAGGAGATTGTTCTTGGAGAGAGTCTATGAGACTCAGTGTATCTTAGTGGATAATTCTCATTCCCCACTCTCAGTTCACTTGGTAGAAAATGATCTGATAGGTATTGCCCATGTTATTTCAAATTCATTTTGTTTTATGCTTTGATTTCTCATGGATATGGATCTTGAGGTATAGTTTCTAGTTCTAGAGGTTTCATTTGAGGAGTACTTGGCATGGTTATCTCCTTAGGTATATTATTTGATTTATGAGAAGTTTTGGAGATGTTAGTGGGTTGTATTCCTATTTTTGGAATGGATTTTTTCTTTGAGTTTGATCTTCTTTGGTTAGAGAAGTTTACATCCATTTTTATTATATGAGATTAATATGTTTTGTTTGATCTTTTGACATTTAATGTTTCTTTGTTAGTAATGATTTTCAGTTGGGGTTTTGTGAAGGAGATCTTACTTGGCATAACTTAGCACTTGGTGGTGTTGGCATAGAGACATTATATGGTTTGTAGTTTCTCTTTATGCTCTCATATTTCTTCCTAGAGGTTCTTATTCATCTACTATGATCACTGGGTTTGTGGTCATCTATTGTTGTTGTACTTTATTGTTTTTTAGCAACAGTATGTGTTCTCTTAATGTATATCATTTGACATGTGGAAGACTTGGGAGAAGTGGAGGAGATCAAAGGTAAGAGAGTGAGCAGAAAACTATTTGTGGAAGTATGCTCTATTTTGTAGCAGTTGGTTGCAGTTTTTAGATCATTGTGATTGTTCTTTGTATTACATGATTTGATTATAAGCCACACTTTTATGTAAGTGTTAATTGGTAGAATTTGTTTTGCTTTGGTTGACATTGCTCATGTAGTTTGATTCCTAGGATGTATGTGTGTCTTTGGCAGATTGTTTTCATTGGACTATAGTATCAAAGGTCTTCATATTTTTTGCACATCAATGGTTTTGGTGTGTTTTTTTATCATGGCAGATAGTAACTTTGAGTAGGACAATGGATTATACAGGGATGAGAGCTACAGTATGGGTTGGATATGTCATGTGCAAAAGTTCTATCAATGTTGGGGTTTTTAGTTGATGTAAACAACTAGTTGTGGTTGTTGTTCTAACTGTTCTAGAACATACATGCTCAATCTTGTTTTGGAGGTGTTTGGACTTCAAAGTTGTGTTCTGGTAATGGGTTTGAAGCTGGATACATTAGTGTCTACGTGACATTTAGTGTTTCATCATGTTTTTTGAATTCTAATCTTTTTGTCATGTTGGTGATCACTTGGAAGATGTTACAGGTGCTTCTATAAAGCTAATGAGCATAGTGGAGTTTAGTTGAGGTAGTATGGTAACCTTGGTTGTTCACAGACTGGTCGTGTTTCCCCTGGCTCTTGCAAGGTATTCGACAAGTGGGAGAATGTTGGGAAGTGAGGTGTCTCAACCTTGCATATTTCCCGTAACATTTATTTGTATTTAATATTTTCCCATAATCAATTATTATTTTTATTTAGCTCCAAAATAATGAAGGGGCGTTTGAATTCTTAATTGGCACTTTTGCCACATGTCAGTGCCTTGAAAATTGAAATATTAGTTGTCAAAAGATGCTCACATGGTCGTATATCATGGAAGGACTATTTTTAGCGATATTATGACAGATTCTAAGACAACTGTAAGGGTCAAAAATAAGGGAGAACAATTTGGACGTGAGAGATTATTTTTAGACTGGAATCTTGGCTGAGAAGTTAAGCACATGGTTTTGTAAAACCACATAATGGTTTCTTGGTTGTGAGAAGTCTATAAATTGAAGGCTTGAAGAGAAGTTTATGGAGAGAAGAGTTTTATGCAGGGTTATGCTGTCATTTTTTCCTCCAGAAGAGCAAGATGTAAATCTCCATGTTAAGGCTTTAAGCCTGTAAGTGTATTGTAACATGTTTGTTGTTGTAGATTAATACATTGGTTCGATGCTTTGGAGTGTGGGGTTTTTTTACCCGAAAGGGTTTTCCCCACATATATTGGTGTCTCTTCTCTTCTATCTATCTTTCTTCTATTCTTCTTGTTTCATGTTCTTAAAGTGTTAATTTATATGTCATTATGCTACTGAAATTTATTTAGATCTGTAACCTACATTATCTTTCCTCGAAGGGTTAATGTGATGGGAAATCAACTATGTCTATTTCTACTTTAAGGGTATAGTAGTATGTGCTTGCATCAAGTTATTGAATATATGTTTAAGTAAAATATAGGATGTTGTAAGGTGCATTCTAGGTTCTTATTTCTCTTTCAAGAGATAGACAATTTGTAGATTAGATTCAATGCCTCTCAAATAGATTGAGATGAGGCAACACAGGGTGTTCATGGGTTATATAATTTACACGTAGAGAGAAAGATTGTAGGCTAGACTGTATGCTACTCAGGAGATACAAGGCACATGCTAATGTACAATGACTAAGACAGGAGCAGGGTTAGGTGAGAGAGCTACTAGAGACATAGGGCATGTCATAGGCAATTTTTTGAGCTAGCCAAGGCTTCTCAAGAGATACAATGGGCCCTATGCCAGGCATAGTAATATAGATTGCTTTATGAGCGTGCAATGCCAGTGGAGTAGAGGGAGCCCTGATATTTGGAGTACTCAAGTGCTAAATCAAGGGCTTTAGGGAGATCCCAATCGGTATCCAGGCCACCTATACCACCACCATCACCAGGACCATTAATAGGGCCATGAGAGGGAGAAGGGGATAGTAGCAATCACATGTGATTAGATGGATGATGGCATATTTTGATATATGATGAGACTAGGTGCCATTTAGTATTTGAAATTTATACATAATTCGATGGATATATATTATATGATGAATTTGTGATTTATTTTTCATGATTATGGATGGATATATGTGTTGATCATGATGTTTATGTATGATTTACTTTATGATTATGGATATATGGATGGATATATGTGTTGATCATGATGTTTATGTGTGATTTTCTTTATGATTATAGATATATGCTTATGTGATTGGATGATGCATTTTGTTGATATGATTATGATGTGTATGGATATATGATTACAAATGTATGCTTTTAATTTTCATGTTTATGATTATGGCATATGTGGATGTCAAGAGAAGATAGAAAATGGATGGTAGAAATGTTAGCTTGAAAATAATATGAGTAAATAATTAAAATGATAGAATGATGTGATAAGATGTAGATGTCCATAGAATATAGAAAAAATGATTATGGATTTTATGATGATTATATTGTTGTGGATGTAGGTACATGTTGAATTGTGGCAACCTAGATTTGATGTAGCACTTGACGTTATGCACCATGGCATAAGGACCAAGGTGATGATGTGTATTATGAATAAAGGATTGACTCACAAACATATTACAAACAATAGGATGCCCCAACATATCATCAAGGCACATTATGATATAATGGATCATAATGACCTTGGTGGGATATGCAATGGGACACCCAACAAATAAAGCATCAGACAAACTAATGAAAGAATGCCCCGGTATACCCTCAAGGCACATCATGATATAATGATCATGGTGACCTTGGTATGATATATTGCAACACAATAGACAAGTAAATAATCAATTCAATAGAAAAAAAAACACAGGGGAATTTGCTTTGAAGCCAACTAAAGTATCATGCCTACTTTTCCTCCTATCCACCATTACAATGAGGTATTCAACTTCATTGGAGTATTGGTGAGGTGTGTGGCCATTCAAAGGTCTTTAACTCATTTGATTGGTGCAAGGATTCTACCATCTAGGTAGTTTTGTAGCTAATTTCTACAACTAATCCAATAAAACCATGAAATACACCACTCAACCAATATAGGAAAATTATGACATCCACCACTCAACCAATCTATAACTCAATATCACTAGATTGACCAATCGAAACATGCACAAGCATGCATACATATAGATACACACAAGTCTCTAAACATCTAAGTCACAATTATATTCAACACAGTTTGGGGGGCTACAACCACTCTAATGGGCCCAAGAACATCTCAACAAGGAAATACCTAGATCACAATGTAACACCTTGCTATACCAAAGCAACATTATCTAAATTTAAATTGAGATAGAAATCATCCTACGAATTCCTTGATAATCAAGGCAACACCTCACTATGGCAAGGCACACTATCCAACTTGTAACTAAGAGAAAATATCCCATCTCTACCAAGATGACCATCATTTAGATTTTCAATTTACCAAAATGACTACTAGCTAACTTTAAGCATGAGCGACTATGGAGCTATTCTCTTGGTAAATTGACAACTACACATCTCCATTGATGCCTAAAGATTAATCAACAATTTAGTCCACAGAGGAGTCCTTGTCATTAGATCACATGTATATTGTGCTACAACAAATCAAACTCATACATGAGGATCCTGACTTAGACTTGAGACCATGAAACTCATGAATTCACAAACATCGAATGACATATTCAAACAATAATCACACTGAGAACTCTAGCCTAGACATAGATTATCGCAATTTACTAACATCACAAGTCACACACATAATGCACTTCAACAAAATATTATTTCAATAGTTTCAACCAAACCATATAGCTCATTTAAACCTTCCTCAACTCCCTTCATCTTATATATTCTTCACTGCTCTATTCATTGAATAAGACAATACTTGAGTGATGATAGATTTAATAACAACCTTCTTCCCATTACTTATTATATTGTTTATACACTCTTTTGAGTCTCTTCTCTCTTAGACCCTATTGGCTAATTATGGTAGCTTTAGAATACTCATCCAAAATGTTTATATTGTTAGGAAATCATTTCATTCATTGAGACTCCCTATGTTATGTAAATTTTTGGCACCACTTAATTAATCATCTTCTTAGTGGCACAATTAGGTGGCTAATTCATCTCTCCCTAGGAACACAAAATCTCCCATCATCCCTCCTTATTTACCCAAGGTACATTATCCTAGATATTCATCACAAACCATGTCTTTGAGATTTCTCCTTATTTACCCAAGGTGCATTATCCTAGAAATTCATCTCAAACCATGCCTTCGAGCAAAAAGATCACTCATGTTTTCTTTATAGTTGATCTTGGTTCCTCTATTTCCTCCCTATTGTCACTCATGCACCATCACTGAAACACTTGGTAAGAATTTCCTTTGAAGCTGTAAACACCTTCTACTTGTTTGGCCCATCCATGTCAAAAAACACCTACACAGTGAAAAAATTCATCACGACATCATGTTACATGAGCACTCTAAGGAATTGTGAATCTAGAAAACATTAGTCAAATTTTTATTCTAAGATCAATAATTTTGAAAACATTAATTTGAGTCCTTGTTTATGCTTCTAACACACTCACATGAAATTGTCAAGTCATAAAATTTATAAATAATCCAAGTGGTCATGATTTAGAAAATGTTAGTTCTTAAATATTTCAAAAATTAAAATAAGGGATCTAAGAAACTTACACCAAGTATTTAAAACATGGCATTCAATTAAAGAAGAAATCAAGACTAAAATTCTTAATTCAAAAAACATTATTTTATCACCCATGTAGGGAAAGGTGTCTCAACCTTGCATCATAATGTCTATATCTATTAATTATTTGTATTTGTTTATTAATTTGTCATCACATGGGAAAGAAGGAACCACAAATTAATGGTTCTTCTAAGTGTTTTATATGTTGGGTGTCCCATTGCATATCACACCAAGGTTATTACAATGCATTATATCATAATGTGCCTTGATAATATGTTGGGGCATTGATGCAGGAGCAACTCGGGCGAATCAGTGATCAACATCAGCCAAAAAAAATGATAGGTTTCATTTTCAGTTTTGTTTGGTTTGTTTGGGTTTCTAATGGCATCTCGTTGCATTGACTGTGTTTGGCACATCAGGTTTTGCATAAGTCATTTTTCGATAGTTGGCAGTTTTGATGCACAACAAGCAGCCTTCACGAAAACAATTGTTTAGGTGGATCTGCAAAGTTTCTGGGAAAATCCTCTTACGAGAAATTTTTTGACTCCATCTTGGAATTTATGTCGAAGGTTTCATAGTCACATGCCTTAAATTTTTTAGAATTAACCATTTTGTGACTTCTACTGGCAATTGGCGAAGTTTTAAAATTTTGAGTTCCGTGAGGATTGAGACATAATGGCTTGGCAAAAAGTTTGGGGTTGTAGACATCTTCATCTTGGCAAGTTTTCATGGGATTCTGTGTTTTGGTAAGAATTTATGACCATTGTCAGTTTTCATCTTCATTGGTAGATTTTCAATTGGCATTGATTGGAGAACATATGTTTGGTGTAGCCTACATATTTGCTTCTTTCAATGATATTCTGTATGTGACTGATTTTCTAGAAGGGAATTGTTATTTCAAGTCATTCAAAAATAGAGATAAAAGGGCACAAGTAGTTTGTATCCAAGTCTATGTTGATACCTTCATTCCAGAGAATCTTAATTGATAAATGTCACATCTTGTAGCTCTATACCTATCATATGAGTGCTTTAAAATTCATTGTTAAGGTTATAGGGGACTGCATTTAGATAGAGATCAGATATTGATATCTATTCTGCATCTAAACCATTTACCATGTTTGAAGGTTATTCTTTCCTACCACAGTGACCAAAAGAAGTTGTTTACACTTCATGAAAAAATATAATTATTTTTTGTTAACTGATAGGAATGTGATGAGGCTATAGTTTTTATTCTCTTAAAATTAAATTTCAACTACTATCTAGCTACGCATCCAATGATGGACATCAATGTGGGGAAATTGGGACCTACGCAGTGCCTTAGAAGGAAATACAATGCTCATCTAAAAGGAATGCAAACAATAGAGGAGCACACATATTAAGTGCCTTTCAAATAGAAATTTAAGCATTAAAATGTGGGAAATGAGGTGCCATTGGGGAAAGAGGAGATGTCTCTTGGATTCTTTTGTTTTGTATTTCATTTACTTCCCTTTTTTTAGAGGCAAGAGGGAAGGAGAACAGACACCAGAAATTACCCAGGAAGAAATAAAATGTAGTGAATTTGAATGTTGTGAGGTCACTACATAAGAAAAGGGAATAACAAATAAAAAAATAAGAGTGTAGCTGGGGACAGAGAAAGAGGACGTTGCCCTTGGAATAAAACAAAGCATTAAATAACAAGGTCACTGCCACCGGAGAGTGAGCGCCAAGGTAAAAAAAATGTTGCTTGAGGACATTGGAGATGTGGAGTAGAGAGGATGAAGAGCCAAGAAGAGATAGGATTCACTAGAGGAGAAATTGGATGATTTTGTGCATGTGGGAATGGCCATTGAAGGCCGATAATGTAAATAATTGTTTGCAGATATGTGAATTTATGTTTTGAATAAGAATAAAACTCTAAGTGCATTAGTAGCTGTTGTTTGCAATCTTTATAATGTCTTTTGATTAATGAACAAAGAGGATCTATATGTAGGTTATTTGATTGTGAGTGTGAGTAATTGGTTGTGCATTTGGGTGAGAGAGGGGAGTACCCTCTACATCACATCTGAATGGGAAACCTAATTTACTTCCTAAAAATTTACTAGGGTGATGCTTGTCTTCTGAAAGCTGGGGCATTCTCTTGGTTAAAGTTGCACAATAGAATCCTTATAGGAATAAGACACAACCATAAGGATCCTATTGTGCATTCTCTTCCTATAAAGATCCTATTGTTCAACGTTAACCAAGAGAATGCCCCAGCTTTCAGAAGACACGCATCACCCCAGTAAATTTTCAAGGGCCAAGCCCTAGCATTTGGAGATGAAAGTAATCTAACCATGATTCACCATATAAGACCCTAATTTGGAACCCATCCAAGTGATCTAGTCCTCCTTTTGGGAGACATATCTATGTTTATTTGATAAGATTTTTTGTATAATTTTCTTTTGAGGATCCAAAAAGATGGTAACTATCAAAACTCTTAGGCATTCTTATCCAATCATGACAAGAGTCCCAATAATTATTAATAGTAGATGCCCATTTATGTTAAAGTTAGATTTTTTCTTCATTCAGATCTATTCACCTAGATAATGGCTAGAAACCATTCCAAGAATCCTCTCAGAAAAGATTTTTTTCTCTATTGTACACAACTCGAGATAAATGGGGGAGAACCACATTTCATCCCAAAAGAATAAAATTCCACATTAAGAGCCAATGGGAGGGTTAGCCACTATAAAATTATATCACACTCAAATGAATCCAAGTATTTTTCTTGCATCAATCAAACTCATTTTAGCATTCAAATTGGAGTACATACATCAAGCTAATTTTGTCCCCAAGGTTAAGTTCTATTTTGCAAGGTCATGCATCCCAACCCCACCATAAATTTTTGGTTGATATACTTTGCCCCATGAAATGAGATGAATTCTCCTCTTATCCACACTACCTTACCAAAGGAACCTTCTAATATATTTCTCCACCTTAGATAGAACACCTTTTGGAATCTTAAGGACCAACATCATGTATATAGGGATAGCCAAAAAATAGCCTTGATCATGGTAATTCTACCCACTCAAGTTAACCATCTTCCTTTCCAAGAGGAAACCTTGTTTATAATTTGAGTAAGAATATATGCTGCCACATCTCCTTTTTATTTGCAGCTAAAAAGAGAGGAATTCCTAGGAATTTACTTTAAAGTGATTCTAAATTGAATCCAAGATGGTTAGAAATTCACTGCTGGACTCTTGGAGATGAGTTGAAGAAGAAGATCTTGGATTTAACTACATTAACACATTGACCTGAGGAGGCACAATATGACTAGATAACCTTCTGGATAATCCTAACCTTAGATAAAGTAGTTTTCCCAAATAACATAGTATAATCAACAAATAGAGAATGTGTAATAGATTTAGAAAAGAAGGGAATTTTTATACCTTGCTAATGATTCTTCTCACTTTCCACCTTAATCATTTTGCTAAATGCCTCAACCATCCAAATGAAGAGAAATGGTGAAATAAGGATGCCTTGTCACAGTCCTTGGCTAGTCTAAAAGAATACTATGGGTTTACCATTAATCAACACCAAAAACTTAACACTTGTAATAAAAGAGAATATCTATTTACATCATCCCTTGTCAAAGCCAAATTTATGAAGTACGTGAAGGAGGAAATTATATCCCATCTAACTTTGTCGTAGGCTTTTTCCATATATAAAATTTTAAAACCATAGCCACTACATTATTTGCTTTGATGAAATGAAGTGTTTCATGGGAGATAATTGTGCCTTTAGAAGCCCCTTTTCTTGGAATAAACCCACCGTGTTCCTCTGAAATGATGGAAGGGATAATGGCTCTCAACTTTGTAGCAATAGATTTAGATATAATTATATAAATAATATTGCATAGGGATATGGGATTGAAATCACCAAATGATGATAGACTACCTACCTTTAGAATCAAGGAAATAAAGGTGGCATTGAATTATTTCAATAGATTCTTGTTTTTCCTTGCTTCTTCCATTGCCATTAGAAAGTCTTTACCCACAAATTTCCAACACTTCTGGAAAAAATTGTAAAACCATCCAATCTTGAGGCTTTATCACCTGACAAGGAAAAAATAGTAGTCCTTATCTTTTCTAAAGTAAATTCTCTCATTAATTCCATATTTTGATCCTCACACACCACTAGAGGGATTTTAAATCCACCACTAATAAGGATAGGATGGGAGGATTAAAATTCTTGTTTGACCAAACCTGTTTGAAATGATTGATTGCCTCCCTCTAGATATCCTCAATGTAAACCAATTTATTACCATTTAGAGAGAGACTACATATAATAGATGTATACAATTGAATGTAAAATATACTAAACAAGATAGATTAACTCTTGTTATGGAGTAAAAAGTATTCCTATGCCTTTTTACCTCCTAGTTTAGCTCCTAGGACCCCTCATTTACATTATGCGAGTTTAAAACTCATCCTAGAACAATTTCCCCCGAAACCCATGTCAAATGGGACTTAGGGGCCAAATCTAAATGTTAATCAAGACCAAAAAAATGGCCTTGGGACTTGGGCGCCCACATTCAAGTCTAGGCTGATTTGTCATGACCCAAATTTAAATGTGTCGGCATAAGATCTTTAAAATGGTTTCCCTCTGTCGTCCTTTTCAATTTGAATTACGAATATTAGTAGGAAAGCATATATAAGTGAGTTTATGTCTTCATTTTACACCTAGATGGATAATACAAACTTGTGATATTGAGCTAAGGGATTTCAAGTTATTCATTGTGTTGCAGAGCATAATTGTGTTGTTATTGTTGTAGATTTGGCTTCATCAATCCATCTTGTCATGGTTTGAAGGATCTTCATCTCTGTGAGGGCTTCACCTCTAAGGTGACATCTATTTGTACTTCAATCATTTTATTTCTTCATTACTTTTGCCTATGCCCTCCCTTGGGCATGTACTCTATCTAACAATAGTGTTGGAAGACTTGAATGTCATTCTGGGACTTGACTGAGGCAAGCTCCTAAACACCACAACCCCCAAACCCCTCTCTTTGTGCTTGCAGGTTACAAACCTACGGGATTTGGCAAAGTGCAGGTACAAAGAAGCAATTCAAAGGATAAGGATTTAGGATCTAGAGAAAAGTTACTGATATTTCACCCTAATGGACTAGGGTACCCACCCCATAGTCCTCCTGAAAGGATTTATCTCAAACTTATGAACTAAACATCATCCAACACTGCTCACTACTTCGGATCTATAGAGAAGTTGCCTTATCAGATTTGGGAACCTACCTCCTAGTCCACAAAGTCTTCGCTTCTGGAAATCCAACTTCTGGTAAGTTTCCAATCCTTCCTGAGTATCTTCATGTTCGGTGATTTGAAACATTTTGTTCATCTATACCTGATTTCATTATAATTAGGGTTTGAGGATTATTCAAATTAGGGTTTGACAAATCTCTCAATCTAATCAATATTTCCATATTATTCCTGAGTACATCAAATTGTAGTTGAGTCCTCTTTCATCTATAGTGGCTTGGTTGTTGTCCTTGAGTGTTAGTGTGAAAGGAGGGTTTGATTTGATAGATCTTAACACTATCCACCATCTTCCCACTTTTCATACATAACATTTTGGTGAACCCATATTTTTACTAAACTTGCATCTTGCTGACTATTGTAATTAGTCCTTGCATACATTCATATCATATTTATCATCTTGCATTGAAATGTTTTTGCATACATTTGAAATTTTTTTAAAAACAAGCATTTTAGACTTCCATTAAGGCATAGTTTTGCATCTTTTCCATTGCATATATCATAAAAAGATTTAATTTTCTGATATTTGCATCAGATTTGATCTTTATTACAGTAATTCATCATTGCTTCATATCAAAGATTGCATTTTCTAGGGTTTTTCTTAAAAAGTTACATTTTTCATATAACCTAGTCTTTGCAAAAACTAGGGTTTGTAGTCAAATTTTCATTTTTAGATTTTGTCACTCCTTTTCAAAATTCATTCAAATATGATTTTGAAGTGTAGTGTTGGATCATACTACATACTTTTGCATCTTAGCTTTGAAACTTTCACCTTTTACAATTACACATTGTGTATTTCAACACTAAGGATTTTATACACTTTCTTCAACTTCTTTAAAAAGCTTTCAAATCATTCCTCTTGCCTTGTTGTGTAGCACTATTTCCATCTAACTTACTTGATTTGTTGTGAAATTGTGTGTTTTTCCCTTTCGAAACCCGATTTCCTCAAACAAGTGCTTTGGTGTGAAACAGTCTCACATAAATGGCTTCTCATCACAACAAAAATACTATGGTCCCTCCTAAAGTTTATATGAAGAGGAAGACTCCTGAACCTGAAATAGTCTTTACACCACATGATAGAACAATTGGAAGCTTTGAGGGATGTCTTTACATCACTGTACAAATAATGGGGAATCCTACGAGAGGAACCCTTATTGATCCTAATTGCATAACTAATGTGGAAACTAAAGAGTTTCTCTATTCACATGATTTGATGCAAGAGTCTTATGATCCCACAAACATGATGATTAAAACACATACTGGAGCTTTCCTCTCGTCAATAGGGAAGATTGTTTTATTGATCAAAGTATTCGACAAAGATTTGGAACAATCATTCGACATCATCCTTACATCTAACCTCTTCTATATAAAGTTAGGCCATCCATGGCTCAAGGCCATGAAAGTTGCCCCTTCCACAATTCACAATTGCCTAGAATTTCCTCACTGAGGAAGCATGCATACTATTCACCATAGTCAATGACAACCCATGATTACTCAGAAAAACTTCAATCTCGATTACTTTTGGCCATGACCTATTGAACCTCCTAAACCATGACAAGATAAAACCTTCTTGGGATACCAACAATATAAAGCAAAGTTGATAAAAAAAATTGGCTAGACCTCCTATAGAACAAATCATAAGTAAAGAGCAACCTAAATTGACAGAACCCCCTAGACCAAGAGGTAAAGGAGTCTTTGCCAAGGTTCCTCCTCCATCATCCTTACAAGGATTACGAGATACCCATAAAGAATAGAACATTTCATCACAAAAGGTTAATTTAGCATAAGCTTCCTCCTCTAAGATGTCGAAGACTATGGAAAATAATGGCAATACCTTTGCAAACATCACCAATAACACATTAAGAAATAGACAAGAAAGAGAGAGGAAAAAGAAGACAAGCTTTTACTTGAAATACACCACCTCAACAAGAAAACATTCCACCAAAAGATATTGAAACAAACAAGGAAGAGCTTAAGGTTGAAGAGATTAAAGACAATGATAAGGGTTGGGCAATTGTACCTTATGTACCTCTTTCCTCTTGCTTTCAAGATTGGGAGGAAGATGGTTTTCTTGACAACAACCGCTAGTTTGGTTGTGTAAATAGGTAAGTATTTCTAACCCTTTTCAACCACCTTTGTCATTAAATATCTTTGCTCACTTACGTGGTCTCCTCTTATGTGTTGTGTTCCCCCATGTTGTGCTAAGTGTTGTTTAGGTCTCCTAGGATGACCCTTGGTACTCTTGTAAGGTCAAGGATATGGGAAGATCGCCTCTATTGTGACCATTCTTCTATTTGTTTCTACATTCTTCTACATCACTTCTCTATTTTATTGTTGTGTGTTGTGCCTTTTGGGCATAGTGTTGTAGAAGATGTCTTGGGGGCATCCTCCTACATGGTGTTCCTATGGCACTTAGTTCTCCTCTCTCATTTTTATTGTTTACATTCTTCAGTGATTCTACCTTGTCAGCGGATGACAAAAATAAACAAATATTGATAAGGACCGTGCATCCCTTCAGCAAGAAAAGAAAAAATGGACCTAGTCCATATATGAAGACGAGGTTGATATATATATCTGATGCTTGACTAGTAGAATCACTCCATGTGATCTATTGTGTTTTCATATCTCTTGTAACAAACCTTTACAATACTCTCAATCTACTTCTACACACTTTGGATGGTTTCGTATCTCACCTTGTTGTTACACTCAGTTTTGAGATACATGTAGTATAAGCCCAATGTCTATACTCAATTCCAAACCCGCAACTGTAGCCTTGGTTTTTGATGTGATCTAATATATGATTTATGCATAGCTTTTATGAATTGATTTGGTTATTATCTTAGATTAAGATGTTCTAACCTTATCTCTTGTTGATTATCTTAGTAATTGATCTCGATGTGTTTGTGGAAACATTCAGCAATCATGGCACATGTCACCTTTAGGGGCATGGGCTTTGTGAGAGCTCTTGTTTCCTTGCATGTTTTCACTCTACCTTAATGTGCTTGATATCGGTAAGAAGTATCAACCACCTTAACGTGGAGGCACATATAATGGTATCTATTTGATTATTTTGGCACTAATGAAGCATGTTTGAAAGCCCTCATCATGAGGAAGGATGGTGTATCTATTGAGCTAGTGCACATCCTTTTAAAATACAAGAAAAAAGCCCTCATCATGAGGTGGGATTACATATCTCTTGAGCTAGTGCGTATCCTTTTATATAAAGCCCTTTTACAAAAGGCAGCATGGTGTATCTCTTGAGCTAGTGCACAACCTTTAATATAAAGTCCTCTATGAAGGTGAGGCTAGATCTTGAGTCATCCACCCTTAAGCATCTCTTTGGCGGTTGTAGTAGTGTAGCTCAACCGTCAAGTGTGTTTGACATGTTTTAGATGGTGGGACTTAGCAATAAGCTCCTTCCCATCACTCGTGTTTTCTGTGTATAAGACGTATAGTGTGTTTATGGCATACTATGTGGTGCTAATGTATTCCATGTGTTTTCCTTATGTGTTTGTTGAATCTTCCCCCAGGTGTGGTCTAAAGGCATGTAGCGATGAGCTCCCTCCACACTTGGGTTCTTGTTTCGCATGTCTTGTCCTTGGTGTGGTCTAAAGGCATGTAGCAATGAGCTCCCTCCACACTTTGGGTTTTGTTTTACGTGGTTTTTGGCAGTCTAAAGGTGCATAGCAATGAACTCCCTCCGCCCCCTAATTTAGGATTTACTTTTAGTTACTAAATCAATGTATTCTTCATGTCTTGCATGATTGCTCTCATGTCTTCTTCGTGTATTACGTTCTTCCACTGTATTCTCTGTGTTTTTCATGCTTCTTACTATCTTCTTTGTGTCTTACATGTCTTCCATATGTTTTCTAGTGCTTATCTGAGATTGGGGGCTATAAATAGTTCTCAAACCTTTGGGTATGCCTTAGCTCTATGTGCTTGGTGTGTTTGATGTGTTTGATGTGCTTTGACCATACTTTAATGCATGTATGGAATCATATGATCATACATACATTAAAGTGGGGGATAAATGTTATGGAGTAAAAATTATTCCTATGCCTTTTTACCTCGTAGTTTAGCTCCTAGGTCCCCTCATTTACATTATGCAAGTTTAAAACTCATCCTGGAGCAATTTCCCCCAAAACCCATGTCAAATGGGACTTAGGGGCCCACTCTAAATGTTAATCAAGACCAAAAAATGGCCTTGGGACTTGCACGCCCGTGCCCAAGTCTAGGCTGATTTGCTGACATCCAAATTTAAATGTGTCAGCATAGGACATTTAAAAAGGTTTCCCTTTGTTGGCATTTTCAATTTGAATTATGAATCTTAGTGGGAAAGCATATATAAGTGAGTTTATGTCTTCATTTTACACCTAGATGGATAATGTGAACTTGTGATATTGAGCTAAGGGATTTCAAGGCATTCATTATGTTGTAGAGCAGAATTGTGTTGTTATTATGTTTTTTTGTTATAGATTTGGCTTCATCAATCCATCTCCTCATGGTTTGAAGGATCCTCATCTCTGTGAGGGCTTCAACTCTAAGGTGACATCTATTTGTGCTTCAATCATTTTATTTCATCATTACTTTGGCCTCTGCCCTCCTTTGGGCATGTACTCTATCTAACAATGGTGTTGGAAGACTTGAATGTCATTTTGGGGATTGACCAAGGCAAGCTCCTAAACACCATAACCCTGAAACCCCTCTCTTTGTGATTATAGGTTACATGTGCGAGATTTGGCAAAGTGGAGGTACAAAGAAGCAATTCAGAGGATAAGGATTTAAGATCTGGAGAAAAGTTGTTGATATTTTACCCTACTAGACAAGGACACCCACACCGTAGTCCTCTTGACATGATTTATCCCAAACTCAGGAGCTGAATATCATTCGACACTGCTCACTGCATCAGATCTGTAGAGAAGTTGTCTTATCAGACTTGGGTGCCCTCCCCATAGTCTGCAAAGTCTTTGCTTCTAGAAATCCAACTTCTGGTAAGTTTCTAATCCTTCATAAGTGTCTTTGTATTCGGTGATCTGTAATATTCTATTCATATGTACATGATTTCATTATAATTAGGGTTTGAGGCTTATTCAAATTAGGGTTTGACAAATCTCTCAATATAATCAATCTTTCCATATCATTCCTAAGTACATCAACCTATAGCTGAGTCCTCTTTCATCTGTAGTGACTTGGCTCAGTTGTTGTCCTTGAGTGTTAGTGTGAAAGGAGGGTTTGATTTGATAGATCTTAACACTATCCACCATATTCCCACTTTTCATACATAACAACTCTAACCTATTTAATTCACAAAAAACTACAACCTCAAGATTAGACCAAAGAACAATGCACATAAAATATCCTAATTGCACCCTAAATGATTTTGCAAAGCTCTTGATATGTCGTAATTGACTCTAATTTATGCTAATAGCTAAGTGATGTTAAGTACTCAGAGAGGCATAATTTCTTTGCATTCAAAAGTGTTGTGAAAATGAGGGGGGTGAGCTTGAATTTATAGATTTTTGGAGGTCAAGATGGATTGATAGGATTGATTGTGGAGATCTAGGGCTCACATTACATAAGATCTCTCAAGCAAGGAGAGATGGACATGTGTCAAAAGGAAATTGCATGAGAGTGGAGCTCCAAGATTCAAGGAAAGATCAATGGTGGATGATAAAGGGTTGAATGGATGGATGGCCAAGATTGAGTAGGTGGATGAGGTGTAAGGACTCATTTATGAAAAGGTAAGGCTTGGATTTTATGGAGAATTTAAAATTAGGATGAGAGGACATGTGGAATTAAAAATTGGACGAATAGTGCCACATGGAATTTTAAATTTGGTGAATAATGACACATGGAGTGGGTGATAAGACAAATTCCAAACTATTTAGAAGATTTGTCCATAATTCCAAAATACCACTTGTCATGTACATGGAATGACAAGTGGACTTCTAGAAACATGGGGATATGTAGTCCTAAGTTAATCTTAATTATCCCATGTGCACATGATTAGGACAAATTTAATGATGAATACTTAAAAGTAATAAAAAGTGGATAAAATGAGGAATTAAATAAATAGGTATATTTATTTAATTTTTTAGAAAGAATAGGAACTTTAGTCTTTAGGATATTTTTTATTTTTGGACTATAGAAGAGGAAGAATAGACGATTAGTGATTTTTGGTGATAGGATGGGATGGGGAAAGTATTAATTAAATAATTAAAAATTATTTAACAAATATATGTGTCAGGTGAAATGGATAATTGTGGAGATCAAGGGCTCACATTGCTTGAGAGCTCTCAAGCAAGGAGAGATGGACAAGTGTTAAAAGGAAATTGCATGAGAGTGGAGCTCCAAGATTCAAGGAGAGATCAAGGGTGGATAATGAAGGGTTGAATGGATGGATGGCCAATATTGAGTAGGTGGATGAGGTGTAATAAATCATTTATGTAGGTAAGAATTGGATTTTGTGGAGAATTTAAAATTTAGATAAGAGGACATGTGGAATCAAAATTGGAGGAATAGTGCCACATGGAATTTTAAATTTGGTGAATAGTGACACATGGAGTGGGTGAGAAGACAAATGAAACTATTTGGAAGATTTTCCCATGCTTCCAAAGTACCACTTGTCATGTGCATGCATGTACATGCAATGAAAAATGGACTTCTAGAAACATGGGGAGATGTAATCCTAGGTTAATCTTAATTAACCCATGTGCAAATGATTAGGAGGAAATCAATGATGATTACTTAAAAGTAATCAAAAGTGGATAAAATGAGGGATTAAATAAATAGGTATATTTATTTCATTTTCTATAATTGATAGGAACTATAGTCTTTAGGATTTTTTTTAAAATTTTTGGACTATAGTAGAGGAAGAATATATGATTAATAATTTTTGGTGATGGGACAGGATGGAAAAATATTAATTAAAGAATTGAAAATATTTAATTAATGTAAGTGTCTGGTGAAATGGATAAATGTTAAATTTTGGTTGAACAATTATGTAGATGAAGTCAGGAAGTGGTGTGACTATTTTTAGGTGTCTACAATAGCATTTGCATTCCTCCGAATTTTGGAGGAGATATGGAAAAAATTTGTATTCTGATTGCATTCTTTCAACCAAATTTCACAAGACTTCTATCTCCAATAGATTTCTTCTCTCAAAAGCACTTCCTACAAATCATCCTTGAGCTTTTTTCCCTCTAAGAAGTTTTGTGAGTTCATACCCTCCTTAATTATTTGTTGCACAAGATCTGATAATTGTTGTTGAAGCCTTTCTTTCTCCTTAAAGATATTCTTAAAATGAGAATTATTCCATTTTATATATGATCTTGGAAATTTTTTAATTTGTGAGCTAACTAAAACATTCTTGACACTAAAATGAAGGGAGAAGTGGCCTACCATTTTTAAAGGAGGGGATGAATTTGGGTCCCTAAACCACATCACCTCAAACTTAAAAAACATATTTTCTTAAAGGCTTCTCCTCCTCAATCTCCAAACATATAGGGAAATGGTCCAAGGCTGAGAGAGGCATAATGGAGTTGGAAAAAGTTAGTTTTTCCTCCATCCACTTATGTGATAGGAGGAACCTATCAAGCATTTCTACAATATGATTGAAGTGTTGACTCCGATTTGTCTAAGTGAGCCTACCATTTTTAGGAATACAGTCAAACAGATTATTGATAAAAATGAAATCCCTAAAATCCTCAACCACCTTAGAGGGTGGATTAATACCTCTGCATATGTCTTTAGGATCTAAAATTGCATTAAAATCACCTCCTAATAAAGCCTTTTCTTGTTTCAAAGAAGATAGGACCAAACTAATCAAATGCCACATCTATTGCTTGTGGCTAGAATTGACTGGACCATACACATTTATGATCCAAAAATTAACATGTAAAGGTACATACCTTACATTAATAACCATATAATTGTCCCTAGAATAGATTATATTCAAATGTACTTACTTTCATTTTATTCCATAAAATTTACATGCCTCATACAGCCCCTTTGGCTGCCACAGTTGAAGACTCCCAATTTGTCCATTTATTGAAAACATACAACCCATATTCCATAGATAAATTTGATTCTTATAAAAGTATTATGTCTGCTCTAGCACTTTCAAGTTTATGCCTAATCATGTGTCCTTTGTTAGGGGCATTTATGCCCCTAACATTCCAAGATAGGACCCTCATTGCCCCTAAGGAGACTTGCCTGCTCTCCTCATAATCAAAGTTTGGTCGAGAGTAGATTGAATTTTTGCTACAAAATCTTCTTAAATCTTGAGGTTTCTTGTTTGGTTTCTGTTAGCAAGAGACACTACTAGGCATGATATATGTTGTCATTTATGGCAACTAAGATCATCCCAATCATCCACATAACACAAGTTGTGCATACCGGAAGTCAGATTTAGAATTTGTCTAAGTCTGGACAGTTAGGAACAGAGCAGCAACAGGGTCCGATATTTTGGTCCGGATCTCTCCAGTGGGAAGTCATGATTAGATGTGGATCTAGGGGAGTCTTGTACATTGTCAAGATAGTCTAAATCTAGATTTTTTTCCCTTTGATGATGAAGGATTCAAAAGATATTAGCCTCTGAGTACCGGGTTCTAGTTTGTCAGAGCAGACAGAAGAAGAACATATCGACCTTGAAGAAGATCTTGATTCCAGATGTATGGAAGTTGTTTGTTGGATGAATGATGATGATCAGTGACAGTGGCTGACATGAGTAATGATATTCAAGAGCAAGTTCTAGTCCGTACCTTAAGTTATGTATAGATCTAGCCGACAGAGCAGAGCATTCATAAAAGTTCTAAGTGTTGTTAAAACTGACTGGTAGAATGATTGTAGATCATATTGCAGATATATATAGCTGATGAAATTGGATGATTTAGGGTGTGAAGTGTGTGGGAACAAGGTGAATGTGAGAAGAGAAGAAATCCAAAGTGTGAATGAAGGAAGAACAGTAAGAAGAGCAGAGAAAAGATGAAATTTGTAAGATCAATTTTTGAACTTAACCGAAACTGAAATTCTTGCATAAGTAGATGCTATTGATCAGTTGAAATCTCTGTTATTCACTTGTAATATTTCCATAGGCAGTGAGCCTTCTACTTGAGCAGTGAGCTTTGTGCAATGAGCCTGGATGCATGTGCATTCTCATTTGTAAAAATACTTTTAACAGGGTATTAATATTTATGGGTTAACCCCCACTATGGTTTTTCCCTTAACCGGGTTTCCACATCAAAATCCTAGTGTCAAATGTGTTATTTATGTTTTATGTTCACATGTTATTGATTGATGTTGAAATGTTTATATCATTAATTTGATTAAAAATAAAAAGGACTAAAAATGTGTGACAACTGATTCACCCCCCCCCCCTCTCAGTTGTTCAGACCTAAACCAACAATTGGTATCAGAGCCAAGTTTCCTTTGAAAAGTTTAACAGCTTAAGGAAGATCTGGGAAGGTATTAAAAATGGATGGATACAATCTTCAAGGACAACTTAATCTCACCCTAGATGATCTTGAGAAGTCCAAGGTAGAAGTCCAAGAACTTCAAGATAATCTCAAAAACGTTGAAGACTTCATTCAGATCTTAAAAGAAAAGTTGAACAAATCCAATGCAAAAGGAAAGGAGCAATCTATTCCACTAGAAGACAAGGCCTTGAAAGAAAAGAGAAAAGAATGTGAAAAGGTAGATAAAGAATTTTTAATTCTAAAACATGAAATGGAAACTGGTGTGATGAGACTAACCAAAGAAATTGAAGATAGAAAGAAAGATGAAGAAGAGATGAAGAAAAATCTAAAAGAGAGAACTGAAGAATGCTGTAGAATGGATGGAATAGCTAGTCTCCTAGAATCTAATCTACAAGAAAGCAAAAACAATGAAAGAGAACTTGAGAGACAGATTATCACTCTCAGACATGACCTAGAAATTGCAAATGAGTATAAGGAGAAGTTCAAGATAAGCTCAGGTAAACTTGAAGCACTAATTGAAGAACAGAAAATGGATAATGACAAGCACAATCTTAGCTATGAGAAAGACGAAAGCTCCAAATCTGGACAAAGAAGTTCTCAACCAAGGAATAAAATGAACATAACTAGAAAACCTCCAGTAAGACAGCCTAATGCTCAAATATATCCATCATTTAATGGAAATTGTTTCAATTGCAATAAATTTGGTCATAGAGCTATTCAATGTAGAAGTAGAGCAAATCAAAATGGTCCATCCTTCTCCAGTCAATGCTTCAAATGCAAGAGGTATGGTCACAAATCCAATGAATGTAGAAGTATGACAATGAATAACTCAAAAGGCAATTTTTTCAATGGCTATTGTTTTGCTTGCAATGGATTTGGACACATGGCTAATTAGTGCAAGTCAAGAAGAAATCAAGTATGCTTTAACTGTAACAAATCTGGTCATGTTACAAGATTCTGTAGAAATAGGAACAATGGAAGAAGAGGTCTGGTAAACAGAAAACTAGATGAGTAGAGACAAGACAGAGGTAAAAAGAAAATTGATTTGAATGAGATACAGAGTGAAATGAATAAGATTTGGATAAAGAAAGATACAATAAACAATAGTGATGAGTCTGCACCAGAATCCAATGCTGACAATTCCTCTGGGAATTAAATCAGAAGCTCTAGCTCAGGGGGAGCTGCATCAAACATCAAATTCCCCCAGTCAGTAAGTTGGTGCCTAAGTCAGGCACAATAAAAGAGAATATTCTGAATTGGTTCAGAACCTTTGGAAGGATTTCCAAAAGAAAAAGATGTTGATATAAAATCTTGAGGAGTGATTCATGAAGATCTGTCAAAAACAATGTAACTGGATACAATTAGGGCAATACATTTATTACAAAGGCAAATTAGGTAATGCGAATCTTTAAAAGGTCACTTGGTCACTCATTTGAATCACCTTGCTTTCAAAGAGGAAGAGTATTTGAGCTATAAATCCAGAGATTGAGGCAAAGAGTGGATTCAACCAGCAATTGATCAACCCCAACTCTGTGAAAGAAAAAGGTACCTCTCTATAAAGATTTGAATCTAAAATCTATTGAGATGGCTACTCCTCATGTTGTTGACATTACTGAAAGACCTCGACCAAATTTTAAAAAGGATCCTCACAAATCAATTGAAGTCAACCCATTAGGTGCTTTTTCAAGTTTTCCATATGGTGTGCTACATGTAGATGACATTAGGGGTTATATTCATGCAAATTTAGATGAGTTTGGAGATTCAAGGTATGTAGACTTATTTGAGAAACAACTCATAGATGAAAATCATGAACTCAAACCTGAATATAAGGCCCTACAGGATAAACACTTTATTCAGATTATGGGGTTTTCAACATTTGATGAGGATGAATGGGTCTGATACGTCCTGAGTCAGATGCATGGTGAATTCATTTCACTATTAAAACCATTCAAGATTACTAGGGATGCTATCAAAAATGTAACTAGTTTAAACTCAACCAAAGGATTGCCCATGTTGAAAGCTGTAAAAAATTAGATAGTAACTGATGCTACCAGAGCAAAGTTCGACAGAAGGGCAATGACCATTAACGATATAATAGAACCGGATGTAAAATTTGCCTCCATGGTGATTGGGTACAAGATTTACCACTCAAGAAGAGAAAATTATGTTTCCAGAATAGCCATATATGCTGCATATAAGATGCTAAAAAAATGTTGATTATGACCTGTGTGAACTACTGCAGAATCAACTGATTGAAAATTTGAACAAGATCAAGAAAGATAAGCAAAACACTTTCAAATATGGTAGATTGATTCTATGTCTATTCTTTTACTTTATGAATGAAGTACTTGGTGTAAAAAGTGTGCATTGGACTAAGGATGAGCCAGTTGCCATTCAGATCAGAAATCAACTTCGCAACATTGGTGATTTCAAAGCTCAGAAAACTACAATATGGGGTTACTTCAAGAATTTTTAGAGTATGATGCACTCAGGGGAAAGAATTCCTAATTCAATTGTTGACAAGTACAAGAATGAAATATGCTTCATGGTTAATATTGATCAATGTTTAATGGAAGCAGTAGAACTTAGAACTATTTGGATTATACCCATGGGGTATGAAGTAGATGAAAGGATCTTAGATATGTATGCTCAACATCTGCTAAGCAAGCCCAAAGACACAACAGTCGAAAGATTTAGAACTTATGAGGAGCTAAGTTTAAAATTGCATACTGAGCTCAAAGAACCTGAAACCAATAGGAGAGTAAGAAAAGAAGTTGAACAGTTAACTAAAAATCTTGGCCTAACTAAAGAAGTTGTGAAGAAATTTAGAGAAAGAACATAGAAGGATAAGAAAAAGAAACAAGATAAGAAACCAATAGGTAATCCGATGGAATTCTCTTCCACTTCAAGAACTACTAGAAGCTTTGCTACTGCCTCTACTCCTTCTAAAACTACAAAACTGGAAACAAAATCATCCGAAAAATGGGAGAAAAGGAAGAAAACAAAAGCATCCCAGACCTCTAAAAGCATAAGAGAAGAAGAAGTATATACAGACTCTAACATTGAGATCAAGGAACTAAAAGTCACTAGAACAAAAGTTGCAGAGTTAACCGGAAGCAAAAGGACTAGCAAAAAGTAAAAGATAGAAGATTATGAGGAATATGTTGAGAAGTCTACTCTCTCCCTAGAAGATGTGATAAAATCAGTCACAGTGGATGGTAATCTAAAACCCATGATTGAATTCTATGATGAATACAATGATATGGATAAAAGGGTGTTGGAGGAAGCAACGGTCAGATATCTCAACATCTAAAACAAGGCACTGATTGAGATAACTTCTGAGTTACCTCAAAGTCTAGCAAATATCTTGGAGATGAGAAAAGAAAATGCCAAGTGCAAGGACATGGAGATCAGAGAACATGACCTAATAAATTTGTGTCCTCAAATTTCTCCTGATCAATTAGATATAATATTCAAGGAAGTCAAAGATGACTTTAAAAGCAAAAAGAGAATGAACAAGGTCATGCTTGGAGAAACAAGTGAAATCATTGAAGAAACTCAAGAGATTCTTTTGAAAGCCTTAAGAAAGCACAATCTTCCTATAGTCACAAAAGAAGTTCTAGATGGTGAAGAAGAGAATATTATTGAGCAACAATCTAAGTTGGGTGAAGCTTCAGTTCTAGAAGTTGAACAAGCGAATCAGGAGGATACAGAAATGTTGGATAAAGTAATTGATACAGAAAATGCTCCTGATCCATCTAATACATCAGGGAAAGAGGATAATATTACTATTTTATAGAGCCCTCCTAATCAGGTAGTAAGTGATGAACAAACAGGAAAAAGTTTCTCTGCAGAGAACACAAAAAAGGATAAAGCATAAGAATATGGTGCAAACATTGAAGCACCTAATGTAGAGACTGAAAAATTAGATCAAAAGGTTGGTTCTGAAATGACTACAAGAGACACTGTAGATGTAGTAAAAAGTCTTCTTGGAAAAGAAGTAATTGAACTTGATGAACCTGAACTACTCCAAAGCCTAGCCAATCCAGATGCTCTCTCTCCAATTCAACTAATGAAAATAGCATCTTACACCCAAGTAAAGGCTAGAGAAAAGATGTTAAAGTTCCACATGCAAGACAATGAGCTACTGGGGCTTGCATCTAGGATTTTCAAAAAACTAATGCCTACCTACCAGAAGAATCCATCTGATTCCCCATCCAATCATCTGAAAAATCTTGTAAGTTCTGTAAATACTTATTTTGAGTCTCTTGAGAAGTCTGCGGAAGAAAAAGTTCAAAAAGAATTTTTGGATAATAAATTAGGTGAAATAAAGAGCCTGATAAGCAATGATAGAAGAATACTTGATGTCAGCATAAAGAGCATTCAGAATGCTCTGAGTGATGGAGGAGATATATATAAGTTTTGCCTATCATGGTCCAAGGTCAATAAGGATATTGAGAAGAAGATAAAGGAACAAGAATAGAAAATATCAGTTCTTTCTCAAAATTTTGATCCCCTTCCTCTCCTACAAGCTAGGAGTGTCAAGTTATTAGGTTGACAGATGAACTAAAGGGGCTTGCGAAAGAGAAAAACAATACTATGAAGAGGATGTGTGAACTTCGGGGATTGATTGCCCCTAAATTAGAGACAATGTATAATGCCCTATTTGAAGCTCAAACTACAGCCCAGACCAGTGATCCATCACATCTATCTAAGGTAGAAGCATATTCATTTTTTTTGAATGGACACATCTCAATTTTGGATGGAATGAAGAGTACTTGGACCTCTGAATTTGTGCAGATAAAAACTAGTTTTGTAGACATCATAAAGTTTATGTAAATAGAACTTGTTGATCAAATTGTACACATGTGGTACTATTTACAGTATTTTTAAGAATTTTAGCTTATGATCCCCACCCTTTGCCATTGATGTCAAAGGGGCAGTGAAGAGAAGTGAAAAATGAGGTATTCAGAAAAGGGGGAGCACCAGAATAAGTGAAGTACAAGAGTGTACAAACAAAGGGGGGTTTGCACTAGACATCTAGTCATTTTTCACTAAGTGTTGCCATCAATGCCAAAGGGGGAGATTGTTAGCAAGAGACACTGCTAGGCATGATATATGCTATCATTGATGGCAACTAAGATCATCCCAATCATCCTCATAACACAAGTTGTGCATACCAGAAGTTAGATTCAAAATTTGTCTATGTCTAGATAGTTAGGAACATAGTAGCAACAGGGTCTGGTATTTTGGTCTGGATCTCTCCGGTGAGAAGTCATGATTAGCTGTGAATCTAAGGGAGTCTTGTGCATTGTCAAGATAGTCTAAATCTAGATTTTTTTCTCCTCCAGTGATGAAGGATTCAAAAGATATTAGCCTCTGAGTACCAGGTTCCAGTTTGTCAAAGTAGACAAAAGAAGAACATAATGACCTTGAAGATGATCTTTATTCTGGATGTATGGAAGTTATTTGTTGGACAAATGGCGATGATCAGTGACAGTGGCTGACATGAGTAATGATATTCAAGAGCAAGTTCTAGTCTGCACCTTAAGTTATGCATAGATCTGGCCGATAGAGCAGAGCATTCATAAAAGTTCTAAGTGTTGTTAAAACTAATTGGTAGAATGATTGTAGATCATATTACGGATATATATAGCCGATGAAATTGGATGATTTAGGGTGTGAAGTGTGTGGGAGCAAGGCGAATGTGAGAAGAGTAGAAATCCAAAGTGTGAATGAAGGTAGAACAGTAAGAAGAGCGGAGCAAAGATGAAATGTGTAAGATCAGTTTTTGCACTTAATCGGAACTGAAATTCTTGCATAAGTTGATGCTTTTGATAAGTTCAAATATCTGTTATTCTCTTGTAATATTTCCATAGGCAGTGAGCCTTCTACAAGAGTAATGAGCTCTAGGCAGTGAGCCCGAATGCATGTGCATTCTCATTTGTAAAAATACTTTTAACAGGGTATTAATATTTGTGGCTTAACCCCCACCACGGTTTTTCCCTTAACTGGGTTTCCATGTCAAAATCCTAGTGTCAAATGTGTTATTTACATTTTCTGTTCACATGTTATTGATTGATGCTGAAATGTTTATATCATTAATTTGATTAAAATGAAAAAGGACTGAAAATGTGTGACAACTGATTCACTCCCCCTCTTAGTTGTCTGGACCTAAACCAACAGTTTCTTTTTCTCTTACTCTAATTCGGTGACCTACATCCCAATTTCTCACCCATCTCAGTCTGTGAAATTTGAAGTTTTTTGAAAGTAACATATCCATGTCCTCCTATAGGACTTCCTCAACTATATCATCAAAGAGATCACCACTCACTTTCCTAATCACTTTATTAACAAGACCTAGGAGTTATTTCCCACATCATATTCTTCCCTAGCTTCTCCAAAACCTTTTCTACTAGAAGAAAATGAAGCTACTGCACCCTCATCAGTATCCAAATTGACCTATAAGAATATGTATTACGATGTCTTGACAACCACCTCTTCTTTATAAGGATTTACTTCACCCTCAACAAGAGTCATTTTCTTAGGTACCACTAAATATTAAGAGAAATCAAGTCCAGGATCTTTACCTAGAACCTCTATTTGAGTGGGAGTTACCTTCTATTCTAGTCAGAGAGATAAGTTGTGCAAATATCTTATTATTTTATCCCAACTTCTCTATAGGAGGGTGTGGATTACAAACTAGATGTCCATGCACCTACAAATTTGATGCCTTAGTTTAGTACCCTCATAAATGATATTTAGTTGCCAACTTCTAAAAGTGCTAACCAAAGTCATAAAATGAGGGCACCTTGATGAAACTTCCAAGAGAATACAGATACTGGCATTTCCCTCTTAGTTTTCCTTTTAGGCTTCTATATCTAGATTTTAAAATGTACCCAATGTGTTAGCTATAATTTTAACAACTGATGGTTCTCTATATTCAAATAGAAGATTAAGTAGGCATACCCAAAAGGGAACATAATTGACTATGGATTTAGTGGGGTCTAACAAGAACTCCCATGGTTGTAAATACAACCCAGCCCCATTAAAAAACTAAGAAAATATTTGGAAGATTGATTCTATAGCTTCCTTGGTTTGGAAAACCACAATTAAAAAATCATTTTCCAAAAGGAATATCTCATCCATAGTTGGCTAGTTTTCTAGAACCCATATTTTAAGGGAAGATTTAGATAGTGAGAATTTCTAAGAATAGTGGTTATCCAAGAATAGGAAAAGAAACCACTTAACTTAGACAAAGCTAATCTAGGCATGTCAAGTATAGGTCAAGGCTAAACATAGAATCCTAAATATGCACTCCTAAGCAAGCTTAATATGCACCAACACCCCCCTTAAGTGTAGATTAGGTGGGCTAAATGAAGATGGGTCCCGACAACTAGGCTTGATAAGGTATTCAAGTACAATGCACAATCTCTCATAAAGTGGAGAAATGAAGAGAACCCTATGGGGAAAAACTTCCCTCAAAAGAGGGAAAAAAAAATGAAGAGTCTACATCGATCCTGAAAACATGTCATGTTGACTGAGATGATGCAGACAAGAACCTCTCAAAGAAGAGAGAGAAAGAGACTATGAATCCTCCCACAATGAAGTAGCTCCTATGCCAAAAAGGGATGCCCATGTATGAATGATGAACATGATCCATTTGTCGAAAATGACATTTCTCCCCTTAGGAAGAAACAACAATAATGGTGAATGCTCAAAGAAGCGAGGTGAAGTGGTAAGTATCATGATGTACCCTATCTCAGAATACTACTCAAATGTCATCATGATGATGTACAAATGAGTCACAACCAAATTAGAAGGCTCGGGCCTAACTAAAACAAGTGAACTCTCAAAATCATGTGAAAACTAATGAAGAGCAACATCCAAGGAACTGATGTATCGATATGGAATGTTAATGCATGCCATATGGATACAATGCAAATCCCACGATATGCCCTGTGAATAATCACTGGAAACCCTCGATGAAGCCTCTCTGAACTATGTATTAATAGAAGCTGTATGTGTACTATCATCAAACAAAAGGATGAGATCCTCCAAAATGTCATCAAAATCTGAAATGTGAGACTCTACAAATAGCCAAGAGATGTCTATGAGACTCTGCCTCAGGAAGTCACTGGAAGCTCTCAAATGAATGACTTGGTACTATAATGAAGAAACAAGTGCGGAAGCATGAAGAGAAGTCTGTATGTCATCTAACCGTCTAAGACTGGCAATATACTCAAACTCCTCTGAAGTATCATCATCAAAGGGTATGTTTTCTATTTTAGCAAGAAGAAGAAGACAATATGTAGTAGGATCATCTGGGAATGGAGAGATATGAGGATCTTTGCATGAATCTCCCATCTTCTATTCCAAAGTGTGCGAGGACACTCAATGTCTAATACATCACTGAGAGTGTCAGAATCAAAACTAAGATAAATCAAGCCTACTACATGGTCAATGATATTTTCCCAAGCTAATTTTAACCCCAATGTGTTTGGTTTAGGCATGAGTCCATAGATATAAGACAAAAGATTAAGCCATCTGAGGTGTCTCAAGATGCCATTTTGCAAAGACTCATAATTGGCCTTCTCCAGGATTACCATGGAAGGATGAGTAGTGAAACCCATGATGAAACCAAGACCAATAATCTCAATGCTGCAAAAGAAAGGCGGGAAAGTAGGAAGTGTTCAAAGACACGACACACAAGACCCCCCCTTGATTCCAAATTGGATTCCCCCCTTGAATTTGGCACTTTATCATGCAACGTGTTAAGTCTAAGCAGGTTGATTGAAATCGTACCCTAACACTTATCTTTTTTTAAAAAACTTATTTTGGCACTTGCCTTTTACAAGATTTTGCTAATTTAGCACTAAAATTTTTAGAAGAACTTGTAAAATTAGACGGAGGAAGCTAAAATTAGCTTAATCAAAAAAAAAAAAAATAGGAGTTTGAATTTGACGGGTTAAAGCCCATCAATAAAACCCTAGTCATTCCATTGTAGCTTTATTTTGGCGGTCTGCACACATATCGCATAGACTGGTCTATGGATCGATGCATTTAGGGTTCAGCCCTGTTTTGACACTTTGCTCACGTCTCCACACTCCAAGCTGTGCCCTTCTGGATGTCGAACTCCTATATGGACATCTTCTATCCATAGATCAATGAATGGATTGACCTCTGTTGAGCCTCCTTATGAGATGTTTTCATGTCTTTAGATCTTCCAAATAGATTTGAATTGGCTCCAATGCTTGTGTTGCACCTAAAATGAGATTTTCAGCCTTTTATTTGCAAATTTTACCTGCAGATTAAAGAATGCCTAAGTGTTTTGGGCCTAAAATCGCCCCAGAGAGAAGAGAGTGGAGGTCGATGCCTTTATAGGAGTGGAGGTTGATGCCTTTTTTAAATGCCCAGATCAATCTTATGTATCTTGGTCTTTCACATGGGGTTTTGGCCTTACAGATCGGCCTTCTGAACATAATTTGATCTTTCATGCCTTCAAAATTCCTATCTGTATTCCTTTTTTAGCGCCTTGGGAGGATGCATTGTATGCTGGATGCAAAAAAACAAGGGATGAAACTATTTTTTGTGAAGGCTTTCGGGCCCTTTTGTGCAGAATTTCTGCCCTAACACAAGGCGTGGGCCTCTCTACAGACTGTAAACTTCTCTGCTACAGGTCTACAGGCTGAGAGCCTTAGTATGGACCATGAGCTTTCCAACAATTACCCCACGTAGATATCCAGGCCTTCTGATAAAACACCTTATGCCACCTTTATATTTGCCAAGACAAAATCTTTTTTCCAAGGGAAGAGATCCTACATCTCATACAAATCGATCCAATAATGTAAATAATTTCAAGATCTCACAGAAACATTCGAACAAACATTCAATCAATCCTTCTCTCATACCATGTAGAGGCTAGGAACATGTTATGAATGCAAGTACCGATTCAAGCCACTTGAGTGAATAGGAGAATGCTCAATCTGCAAGAAAACAGGTATTGCCAAGTAATGGACTCAATATGAATGCAAAATAATGGAATTAGGATAGTGAAATAACACATAATGTGAGATACATATAGGGCATAATTGACTAAGAATAGTCGAGCCAATAATAGGAAAAACTCACTAAGAATAGTGGTGCTCCAAGAATAGGAAAAGCAACCACTTAACTTAGACAAAGCTAATCTAGGCATGCCAAGTATAGCTCAAGGCTAAACATAGACTCCTAAATATGCACTTGTAAGCAAACTTAATATACACCAACAATGTAGATGTGTATGATCATTAGAAAGAGGGAGCAATCTAAGGTAATGTCATGTCATGTATAGCATAAGCATAGTGCCACTTCCAAGGTTAACGTCCAAGGAGTAGTTGATCATGAAACACATATATTAAAATAGAAAAGGTGATATAGAGCATGGAATGATGTTAGGGGAGAATGGGTGAAGCCCCTAGAAAAAATATAAATAGAATTTACCCCATAGAAAAGGCAAACAAGAACAAGCAAGGAAATGTTGGGTTGCAACATAACAAGTACAACAAGATTGTAGGTATGGTGTATGAGAATAGCAGTAGAATAGATTAAGCATATAAGAATGATCAAAACATGACTGGATCTATGCATATTATATAATGAGTAGTAGTACACCATAACTAAATAATGCATGTCATCATCCCCAATAGGCATTGAACAACAACACAAGGGAATAAGTAAGCTTTAAAATGTGAGATATATAGAAAGTAGGATGGGGAAACTGCATGACATACATGGGTCAACATGAAGAGGCAAGAGATACCCTAGTACTTTTCATTGTCCCTAGAATGCCATAATGAAAAGGAGGGCATAAATAATGATAATGACATAAGTAAGATTCCACATGAAAGAGGATGAAAAATAGAGGAACAATATGTCCATCCAAATATATAAAGTTGTGAATATCTAAGATAATAACAAAACAAATGCACATAGTAAAATTATGGTAAAAAAAAAGAAGAATTGACAATATATAAAACATCATAAATTGTAACAAATGAGGAACACAAGAAAAGTTACATGAAATATTAAAGGCATATTATCCAACAATAGAAGTGAAAAAGTCCCTGACTAATGTGTTAATGAGATCACCTTATTGTTATAGGAAATTGGCCAAGTGTGTCATGTAAGAAGGAGAATCATATGAAAGGAACTCAAAAGAGAAAAGTGAGCCTTTGGCAAAAATAGGGTATAGGGGAGGACAATTTGTAATAGTCTTAAATAAAGGATTATCAAAAGGAGGGAATTTCTACTTCACTAATCTCATCCTACTTTCCACCTTGGATGACATGTGTACCACATTTTTTGTATGACCTTCATCATGTGTTACTTTCAAACACTCAAATGCTTTATGACATAGTTTCCCACATTTGAAGTAGTTCCCATTAAAGCCTCTATTATGATATCATCTCCTTCTCTCTATTCCTTTGCTAGATATTTTCTTAGTCTCAAGGATTTGCACAACACAATTAGCCCCTAAAAGCTCTTTTTGTACATAGGTTTATTTTCTATCAAGCTTGATCTATTTATTTATCCTTGTTATTGCACTACATGCTCTATTACATACAAGAAAAATTCCCTTGTACATTAAGTACAAGATGATAGTCTCCTTCTATGCTATGAACATTAATTGCAATAAGACCTAATCTTGAATGGAACTATGAAAAATACTCATATACCTAGATACATTTTATTCATTACCTTCCACATGTCTAACTTGAACGCTAAATTTGTAGAATTCTTTTATCAATATATTCTTTCATGAACATCTCCCTTTGGTGCATGTTTTTTATCTTCTTGAAAAATTTGTGTTGGATGATGAAATTAAATGATCCAACATTAGTAGGAATCAAGAAACACCTCCTCTTTTAAAAGGAATCCAATAGATCTCCCCAAGGTTTAGGATTACCAAGTCTTGGCTATACTAAGATAACCTACAGACATTTATAGTGTTACTTCTCAGGTGGCCTATTGGTATGCTCACATAAATAAGAAATTAGTTTTATATATATATATATATAAAGAAGAGATCAATAATTTGATATTTTCTAGTGTTTACAACAAGAACAATAGAAAAATAATCTAATCTACTCCTAATCTAGCGTACTCTAACTAGTAGTTAAAATATACAAAAGATAAGGGGAGAGAGAGAGAGAGAGAGCTTTAAATAAACTCCCTAAGAGCTTCAAAACCACCATAGGGATAGCCAATTGAGCACAACCCAAACATAAGGATGACGTGATTTCCAAGAGATAATGAGTAGCATACAAGGATCAAGAAGATTAACATGTTAGATATGTAGATCTAATAGTGATGCATGAGAGTCATACCAAACATAATAGAAGACTTGAACTGCAAAAAAAATTCTCACAAGAAAATAAATTCTTCAACTACAATGATCTAGACTCATAAATTCATAGTCTTAGCTTGGAGAAACTAGAGAAATAATTTAAATAACTAATTTTATTATTAAACTTAAGAATAAAAAATCTTTATAGTGTTTTCATTTTCTTGTCTCTAAGTCTTCCAGCCTAGTTCTCACTCACAAATGACAAACAACTCTTCTTTTATAAAATTTTGTAGGACTCAAGATACAATAGATTTCATGCATCTTGGTACGTGATAGTCATAAATGTCTCTAAGTTATGAAGGGTTAAAATTTGGCACCATCATGTTCTAAAGAAACCAAATATAGGCCTCCACATACAATTGAGTTGGCTCAAACAATATGGCTTGATAACCAAAAGAAATTTAGAGATCATTGAATCCATAATTCTAACAATAAGAAATCTTCTCACATTAAATTTATTCCATCAATCTCCTCTAAGAAAAAGTTCATTCTCTATATGTAGAAAGATAGTTTTTAGAAATTCTATATTAATGTTGAGAAGAGGCCCACTTCTAATAGTGTAAATTGTAATGTTTTCCCTAAATTTTGTAGTCAAGACAAGTAGATATGATCTTCATTTATTTCTTAGCTACCTCCTCATAGTTAGAAATGAGCTTCTAGATTGTTCCTTGTTAGTAACTAATGATATTATTCCTGCAAAGTATAAGCATCCAATGTGGCATCATATCATATGAGTCAACTAAGCATCATATCTAACATGAATAATCAACCATGAATGTAAAGATGTAATAAACAATAGAAATATTGAATACTATCTCAAGTATAATAGAACATCTATATAATATATACCAAAAGCAGTGGAACAATAAAACTGTAAGATCCAACATATAAAGTCATAACACATGCATCCATGAATATGAGTCTAGATGCTAAGATAAAACCCCATCGAAAACACCTTGATGGAATAATAAAATATCATCGCTAATAACAATAGTAGATCCAAAACAAAAGTTGATAGATGACAATGCAAAAGCATCAGAGGCATTTATACCTCAACCCCTAGGATGCTTTTGTATGAAAGTTGTGGCATTTTTTCCATTAAATTTAAGATAGATATTCTTTCTTATCAAAGACCAAATACATAATTCTATGTTTAGCCACCTAGCTAGCAATTTATGTAAAAATTTCCAATTCAAAGCCAAGCTTCAATTGAGGTTGAGATTAGATAAAGTATAAATATGTGATTTTGATGAAAATGCAAGGCATTACCATGTATTCCATGAAATTTAAAAAATTACATTTTGTTTTCAATTCTAGCTGGTATGATTTAATAATGTCTCAATTCACTCATTCTTAACAATTTAGTAAATGGTTGACAAATCTATTTTTAACTTTTAAGTTAATTTTAGTTTTAGTTTTTGTCTCTATGTGTGACTTTGATGAAAATACAAGTCACTACCATGTATTCCATGAAATTTAAACAATTACATTTTGCTTTCAATTCCCTCATTCTTAACAATTTAGTAAGTGGTTGATAAATCTATTTTTAATTTTAAGTTAATTTTAGTTTTATTTTTTGTCTCTATGTGTGACTTTGATGAAAATACAAGTCACTACCATGTATTCCATGCAATTTAAACAATTACATTTTTTTAATTATAGTTGGTATGATTTAATAGCATCTAGATTCCCTCATTCTTAACAATTGAGTAAATGCTTGATAAATCTATTTTTTTAATCAAGTATGTGTGGGAGGAGGCAGGGCGGGAGCAATCACTACCTTACATTTCAAGAAATGAGACAAGAGAAAATTGTTACAAATGAGACTAACAATTAGCTCCTTACAAGTATTAATGAGAGTAATATTTAATTCCTCATGAATACTTATGGGACCAATTCTCCTTTTGATCAACATTTTATTAACATTAGATAACAACTTTGATCTCCATACTAGAATTGAACAATGGAATACTAAAAATCACAACTTAGGAATCCATATTAACATACTAAAAATCACAGTTTAGGAATCCATATTAGATATTACATCCACACTAGAAGCCAAAAATGGAAGATCAAGACTCAAAACTTAGAATTCAATACTAGATGTTCCTTTGAAGATTTGAACTTGGCTCTCTACAATAAAAATTCAGTGTTTTAGTCAATTGAACTTAACCCCTTCAACAAACCTTTTAATTTTTCATTATTATATATACTTTTGTACAATTTATACAATAAAATGGTGGTCAACATAATATTCTCTTTATAAATCTTATTATATATAGTTACGTAAATATTATAATTCAAAGACTAAATTGTTTTGATACTATTTAGGTGGAACTAAATTGTTTCATTCTAAATAATCTTTTAAGTAATGATCAATAATATGTATGCTTTTGCTCAAATTTTATCATATCAACCAATAGCTTGATGTTGTGGTTGTTAGACCCAGGAAATACACAACCTTGAGCTAATTTGCCAGCCATGTTGATTTTAAAATTTCCAATATTACAACTACAACATTTTCCTTGAAATCTTTTTGTGAAGAGACTACAAGAGTTTGAGTTTGATAGAATAATGGATTCCATGAATAAATTTAAGCAACTGGGAAAATCAGAAATCAACCTTCACTACACAAAGCTGTACCATTACATTCTCAAGATTTTTTGCCATTTTCCCGTCAATACTAAATAGGGAATCGAATGCAAGCCGAGATGTTGGCGCCTGGTTATCCAACATTCTGGGCTAATTCAATGGGTACTCGTACAGGTATTAGGTTTCCTTTTAGTTAGCCGTTGAAAGATTTCCTTGCAACATATCAATTTAAATCTTCTGATTTAGAAATTGAAAAAGTTGAAATCATTTTTCTGCAGACGAACGCAGTCAAATTCAATTGCTCAACAGAATAAAATTATATATAAACCTATTACCTGGATCTTTAGGCAACAAGTTAAGTGTTTCCTTTTACTGTTTTGTTAAAGGTGTTCGATTTGTGTTTGCATAGAGTCTGATATTGAAGGCATTCTCCGCTGAATCAATCATGGGTATGTGCTTGTGGAAGAAGGGAGATAATCACCCACGAGTTGTTCCGATGGAATTTCAGAACGAGTTTTTTTTTTTCTTCACCTAAATAAATCCTCACAGTTAATGTTGCTGTCTATTACAGTCAAAAAGCACGATTAAATTTCCTATCATGCATCTTACATTTAAACTAATTATTGCTGGTTCCTCATCCTCGTCATAAGCTTCTTACTACTATTGCTTTGCTTCCTCCTCATTTCTTCCTCCTGATTTATTCGAATTAGAACTTTCTGAAGATCTAATGCTAGGGTGTGCATCAACTGATATGTCTAGTGATTCAAGCTCTCATCTTTTTTAATTAGATTTTGAAAAGATCTTATCAGCTGATATGTCTAGTGATTCAAGCTCTGATCTTTTCGAATTAGATTTTGTAAAGATCTTTCCACGGATTTGTGAAACAGGTTGTACAAATTGAGAAATCTCTTCATTGTGGGAATAATAGAAAAAAGAACAAATCTGGAAACAGTTTTTGACATCTTTTCAGAAATTTTCATTGCTATAAGCATATTTGTAGTGATATGTGAAAAGAATCAAATTATATTAAATTATAACCATGTTTTGTAGCTGATAATCGCAAGTACTCGGATTATACTTTTTAACCTTGTTTCACATGTAATGCTAAAATGGAAATGGAAATTTGGGTTTTACAAAATGCTTCTATGGTCATTCCAAATATAGAGTGTTACTTCAAATTCTAATTCATAATTCATGCGCGGGAATTGCAGTTAGCACCCAGTCAAAATGAATCCACATCAACGAATAAACTTCCAGATTTATGATGTAAAGGATGACTTATTACGATTCAACTTTTAATTTATGGGGAAAGATTTGAGGTCAATATCCCAAAAGAGTTTTTTAATATAAAAGCCATGTTTATAATAGAAAGTTTTTATTAGTCTACAGATAAGGAGAGCTAATTATATTTATAATAGCAAACTGCAAAAAACAAGGAAATGACCAATGGACTTAATTTACAGAAAGTCATGTAGATGTATTAGGAGTGTAAATTTTGATTTATTTTAGTTTACAAAATTGAAGTGCTCTTCTAATGATTATTCTTTGTAACATTTGTGATTTATTTTGTGATGAGAGAATGTGAAATAAATAAATTTGAGTACCTTTAAATATAATAGTAACGAATCATTTAAATGTGTGTTTATTCAGCTCATAATATCTAGTTGGTTGGGTGGAAGTTATCCAAATGTGAAACTAAATATTTAAATTTAAAGCCCATGGGATGATGTGTAGAAATGGATAATGTAAATTTGGAATGTATGAGTATGTGTAAATGTGGATAGGTGAAAGCTAGGGGAATGAGCCTAACTTTGTAGAATACTACATCATTTATTGAAATGTTTAAATGTATTAAATCATTCTCTTACAATGAGCATAAAAATAAAAATTGACATGTGTATACAAATTTCACCATTACACTTTGTCCTCACTTTGAGGTGCACATGAAGCCTAAAACTAATATAGATATCTTAAATACATATATCTAAAGGACACTAAGAAATATCTATGGGCATTTTTTAGATAGATGTATTTGATCAATTATTTTAATTTGAATAAAAATATTAAATGTTAATATATATTTAAAGTACTACAAACACACAAATAAATAAATAAATAGATGAAGTATGACCCCGAGGTGTACACTGGTTGGTCAAGCCATTCAAAGACATGGACGATCGACGCAGGTTCAAACCCTGACTAACCCAGTCGCACGTAGTGTGGGTCTGCCGTCGGGATATCATGCCGCATAGAGGATTAGTTTCAGCTCATCCGAGTAACTCGACAACAAGGTCACAGTCGCTGAGCCGAAGACACCTCTGAGATATCAAAAAAAAGTAAATAGATGAAAAATACACAAAACTATTTTATTTACTTAAGAGTTATTTTATTTTACTTCAGAACTATTTTATTTATTACATATATACATGGACACATAAATTTTAGTTTTAATTTAAGAATTATTTTAATTTATCTGCTATATTTTTATTTAAGAGTTATTTTTTGGTAATACACTTATTTTACTTTTGTATGTAACTTTTAGTTTTACTTTTGGAAAGCCCATCATTCATTATTTCAAGAATTCTCTTACAAGTGGGTTAAAGCAAGAAGTTGAGTATACATTTCACAGAAGTCTCCCACAAATGAAAAATGTCGCTTGGAACGGGTACCCGTTTTGAAAAAAATAGGTACCCGTTTAGGATTGGGCTCTCGAAGCAAAACGAGTACCCGTTATGAAACGGGTACCTATTTTCAAAAGTATTTTTTTTGTTTTTATATGCATATGGCTAATTTTTTTATTTTTAATAAACAGGTACCCGTTATTTTTAAAATGGGTACTCATTTATAATGGGCACTCATTATGAATGGGCACCTATTTATAATGGGTACCCATTTATAAAATTTTAAAATTTAAAACCTGCCAATTTACATTGGTTTTAGGCTTGGAAACCCAAGCCTTAGCATTGGACTTGCAACTAGGAGACCATGAAAATAGCAAGAGAAAAAACTAGTTTCACCACTATGGCTGGCGACCTTTTTTTAGAATACTTCAACGAAATTAAAACCCATTATAGATCTGAAAGTCTAGTTTTCAAATATGTAATTTTTTCTACTATTAAATATAATTTTCTATTTATTATTTAAATTTCAAACAAACTAACTCATAGATTTGAAATAACATAGGTTACTATTTTTTTAATAACTTTTGATTTTGAAAGTTTCTTGAAAAAAAATTATGTCTGACCAAACTAGACATCATCCCCCACATGATGAAAAAAAAAAATTAGTGAATTGATTAGTTTAGCTCAAATTATGTTGGTCGTACACGAGGGGTTTTTAAAAACACTAATTAGAGCCATTAAAAAATTAATTAAAAAAATTTATCAAAAAATTACAAAAAAATAACCTGACTAAAATTCAACATCCTAAGAATCTTTCCACAAAAGGAATTAGAAAAATACATTAATTTAGGTCAAATTCTGTTGGTCGTACATGCATGCTTTTGCAAAAAATAGGGGACTTTTAAAAAGGAACTTTTTGTACAACCAATAAAAAACCAACTTGCGTCATCTAGGTATTTAAAAAAATTACATATTTAAAAACTAGAAACAAAATCCTACATTTCTTATTTTTACATCATCTTAATATTTTATGTGCAAATACTTCAAATTGTCACTCCAAGTATGACAAAATTTGAAAAATAGGAAAAACACTTGCACTTTTTGGCCAAAAAGTGTACTCATCTTCTTGCACTTACCCAAGTTTTAAGAAGTTAAAAATAGTGATGTGGTTTCCACCAAATAAAATTGGCTACAAGGTTACCACGAAAATAATAAAGAAGACTGAACTAGGACAAATGGGGGCATAGTGTCAAAAGGATCATATAGATAATGGAAGAGAATATGTCCCCTTAAATTGATTTGGAAAAGGAAAAGAGTTAATTAATTTAAGGAAAAACGATAAGGGAAATCATGAAAGTTGCTAAGGTAGATATTGGGATGTAAATAGAATAGGGGACAAGAAAGGAGTTCCCCTAGCTAATACAATAGGATATTCCTCACTAGGGTACACAAAGGGGTAGTAATAGTAAGAAATGAACAATATTTACAAGAGTGTTACCTTAATAGAGTTAGTTGCAAGAAGATGATTGTTCAAAACATAGGATCGATCAAGCTCCAACATCTAGGATGCATTGTGAACCCACCTTATGGATAAGAATTCCTTATCCACCCCACCAATGGACTCTAGGATCGAAAAAAAGAAATGGTTCACTCCAAAGCTTTTAAAACTTAGGTAACTACTAAGCCATGGTAATTAGCTTTCAAAAAGGCTTCTTATTACCATATTAGCACATCTAGACCAATAGCCATAGAAAGTAAGAAAAGAAAAAGACTTGCACCTGAAACAACATGGTCTTCTATTTAATTTCAATGTTTGGTAGTATAAATGTGCCACTAACCTAAAAAGATATATAATAGTAAATAATGGCATTCTTCACCCACATGCCACTGGCTCTAGAACCTGCATGTTGCTGGTAAAAGCCATTCAAGCCTGAGAAGTTCTTGGCATTCTTCATTTCTATACTTGGGTGATAGCCTACTATCTTTGGATATAGTCGTACCACTCTACCTACAGAGCATGCTCTTTGACTACTATCAAGTTGGAGCATTGATAATCTTATCTTAATGTGAATCATAGGATTTATAAAGTTGGTGATCACCACAGAAGGAGCAAAACCACTACATTACAGGAGCAATGCATTCCTCCTACCCATGCCCTTGTAGATCCCAAACTCCAACCATTATGTGTTTCCATATAGGTTGACATCCATATCTGACTTGGTTATGTAAGTGGACTAAATCATCGTAGAGCTAGATGAATAAGACTAGCCATAAGGTTTACATGACTACAACCTTGATCTATTACTTATGGGGTCTAGCTTAATATTAGGAGTGGATACCATTTTTTCATAGAGAAATATCTTCCCAATAGTACATAATATTGGAAAATGATTCATTCCTAGACCTATTCCATTCTTTCAATCGAGCATAGTATGTAGATATCTATATATGTACCATTATTTACATGCTACATAATTCAACCCGCCCTTAATTAAACAATTAACTAACTAAAATCTCTTGGCATCTCAACACTTGTAATGTTCTTATTCTGCCTAATATTCATGGTAAAGAAATAACATTAATTTCAACCTGGTTGTCCTAGTTTCAGCTAGCATTCCTTATATAAACAAGAAATTTAGATAGGTTTGGATAGAATATCTAACCCTTTAGGTATTCACCAAAAAAGTCTCTTATTTAATGAGGACAACCCATTTTTAATTTATAAATGACAAGGAAAGGTAAAATACATTAAAAGGAAAGAATCCTGATGAGTAAAGATGCACGTTTAAGGACAATCAATATGCCAATTTATCAAGTATTAATAACCTAAGTCTTGAAAATCTATATACAATCCCATAAAGTACTAATTTGGTTGAATTTAAACAATTCCAAAACCTTATAAACATATATGAAAACATGTGTACAAGCTATACAGGCCACAAGCTAGAAATACGGTACCACATGTGTTAGGATAACAAAGAAAAAAACCACACCCTCTATAATATTGTCAACAATATTAAAGAGACCCTTTTTCTATGTTCATATTCATACTACATGACACCAAAACAAGGTAGAAACAACTATGAGTATATAACTTTTATTACTGCTACTCACATTTACACTAAATCCAAAATAAACATGGTGCCAATATCTAAAAGATGTGGTTGCATATTTATAGGAGTGTGCCAAGATCTTCTAGATCAAATGCTTGTACTGGTTCAAGCCCTAAGATTCAAGCAACCAAATGCTCTTTTCTGTGATTTATATTATAAAACACAGAAATGCAAAGCAAGAAAAGAAAGACACACGAATATTGGATTCAACCACACAATTACATTTACCCATGAAAGAGATGTACATATATATAGGAGAGAGAAGTAGCTACCACATAGAACAAGTGGAGAAGACTTGGTAGTCGACTCCCATGCAATAACTGGTGGTGAGTTAACTTCCTCAATACTCACATGCAAAGGCGAGTGAACTCTCACTAACTAAGAGACCTAAGTAGGACTAATGCCATGTGGAATTATCCATGTGCATGTAATGTTTAATGCATGAGTTAAATATGAATTATCCATATGCATGTAAATAATATCTAAGATAATTAAATATATACACTAACATCCCCCTTAAGCATAGCTTAGATGGGCACAAATTAAAAATTCGGTCCTATCAACTAGGCTTGATGAGGTACTCAAGTACAATTCAATATCTCATAAGGTGGATAAAGGAAGAAATCCTAGTGGGAAAAAACTTCCCCCAAAAAGAGAGAAAAGAAAGTGAAGTGAAGAGGACTAGAAATACCCCCAGAAGTGATAGTCTTGAAATCCCTACAAGATAGGGCCCATGTGTGCCTCAATAAAGAAGAGAAAGAAAGTCAACACAAAATGTCACATGGTGTTAGGGAATAGATTTTTTAACCAAACTCTATATGATTCACCCAATTAAATGATGAAAAACACACTAATAGATGAATGAATTGCAAATGGCCCTTGGAATTGTTCTCTATTTTTGAAAAGGGGTAGCTTCCTATGTAAAATAAATGTCATATTTTCTTTGTACACTTTTAACTTGAAAGCAGGAAAAGGGTATATTTTTATTTGACAATATGAAAATAAATAATGTTCCCAAATGCCCAATGCACTAATAGGAAACCCCAAATGTATTTTTTTATCATAATATAATTGTTGACGAGGAGGATTACACCCATGATGCGGAGTTGTGAAATTCAGCAATCCTATGTAACATGGGATCAAACTCAGGCTGTGAGTGACCTATGTTGAGTTTGAACCTCCAAATTATGGGTTGGTTCCTTTAATATATTCAATTGGATCTATGACTTTGATGTAGAAACGGGTTAAAAGGATCTTTCTAAAAGCAAATAAAACTGTAAAAGGTATGGTGATGCACCTAAAAAGATTAAAACTTGGCAATCTAACTCACAATAGATCTAAAAAAATCTATCCATACAAACCACTTTTAGAAAATTGATCACAAAAATGTTTCTAAGGAAGGCTGGAAAATATTTATGTTTGAAGTAAAAAGGGTTTTTTTACAACATAAAAGAAAGGTTTTCCAATTGCACAGCCTAAGACCTGTGATTTTCAATTCTATCTAACACATGCAAGTACAAATAAGACAATGATTTTAAAGGTTCTGATGTTAAACACAACAAAATCTTATCAAATCACTCATACAAGTTGCATTAATGGAAGGTAGATACTTGATCAAACTAAAAAATAAAGGAAATAATTACATAAAAACAAAGTATAGAACCTGTAACCTGATGTAATCTCTATAAATCTACAAAAAAGTGAGTTACAAAACCTCTTTCTCTCTCAAAGTGTAAAGAGCAAAAAAGGCAAGAACTAGAAAACCTAAGTTTTTCTTACAATATATAGTTTGCTCTCTCCAAGAGGCCTAGAAAAAATTTATGAGTCCTATTTTCCATTCTCACTATGTTTCTTATAAAGACTTCTCTGTCTCTCTGCATTTTTCATTTGTTGAATATCTCCATGCACTAAAAAAGAGGTTTCAAAAGAGACAAGGTCCACGACCTATGGCTTCTCCTCTGCAAGAATATAAGGTGAGTCTTTCATTTAGCGTTCACCACTTGAATTTCTTTGACTATGACTTTTATTACTGATATGTGTTTTAAAGAAAATGAAGTGGGTCTTCTTTTTTCTTGAAGGAGAGACCTTTCTTGGCTACGGCCTTATTGTATATTCCTTTCATTCTACCCTATTCTCTTCTCCAGACAAAAAACTTACAAGGTTTTTGAAAATATAACTTGGGTTTTTTTATTTCCTTGAAGGAATGACCTTTTTCTGTCACGGCCATGTTGTATATTCATCTCTTCAACTTTATTTCTTCTACATACCTGAATACATTAGGGTTCGAAAGAAAGTTTGAGGGTTCTCATTTTTTAAAGAACAAACAACTTCTCTCACTCTTTCCTGTCATAGCCATGACTGTATATTTATGTATCTTCTTTTGTATATCTTCTTCTTTTTCAGGCATAAATACATCTAGGTTTTTGAAAAAATGATGAGGGTTTTGACAAAAACACCATGTGTTATACCTCCTCTACATTTGTAACTTATGAAAGAAGAAGAATCCTCTATAAAAATGAATAGAACCATAGGGGATTTCAAAAAATGACATGGGTTTGTTTCTTTGAAAAAACTCCATCTTGGTCACAGTCTGTAACTCTTTTCTGTATCTTTTTTTTTATGTAAAAACCCCATATGGGTTACTCTATATTGGCTTCCTTTTTCACTTCTTTGATTGTAATTTCAATATGCAAAAAGATGGTAAGGGGTTTCAAAAAAAATGTCACATTCTGTAAGCATTCTGGTGACAAAACTAGTCTTCTCCATTTGATTATGCAAAAAGTAAAACATACAGAACCTCTCATTCTTGTTTATTTCTCCTTTTTTTTATGATATATGAAAGCAATTGTATCTCATGTAAACCATGTCTTCCTCTTTTTGCATCTAATACATTTTATGTGGTAATACATTCATGTAGCTCTATCTTTCCTATCCTTCTATAAGGCATAATCACTCAAAAATTGATCTTTCTCCTATAGCTATGACTGTAACTTCATTGCTTGTTCATTATTCTTGTATGGTTGTTTCACATGCTTTTTGTATGACCGTACATGTAATTGTACCTTTTAGCTCTTTTGGTAGCATAATGAGTTCATGATGGCATAAAATCTTGATGGTATATATCTATCATTGTCATACATATTGCTCTTTTATGATCATTGTCTTGATTGGAGCTATTCTCTTACTTGTAATTTGTCTTCTAGATTATAAGACTATTGTACTTTCTTTGCATCTTTATACATCTGAGATATGAGTTCATTCATGCATGAAAGAACATGATATCTTTATGATGAAATGATACATTTTTTTGTCTCCTTTTTTACATTGTTGTTCCATATGATCACTGTTCTATCTATGAAGAATATTTGAACAGTAAACATATTTCAATCATAACAAGAAGATGGGAAAACATACTGTGTATGACTATACTTCTATCCTTTACATATTGACAGCTCTTGACTAGAATCACTGCTCATCCTGTAGCATATGATAAAGCATTTTGAACATGATTTGGCTTTTGACAAGCTATTTCTTGAAGTGGGCATAGTTGGCTTTTGACAAGCTATTTCTTGAAGTGGGCATAGTTTATAGGAGCAACTGCTCCTCTTCAATTCTATTATGATAACTTCACTCCATTTGCAAGTTTGACTGTTCCAATGCATAGTATCTCTCATATAGTGCATTCTATCTATTACAATCTGATATCCTTCTCAAATGAATAATAAGGAAGCATGTTGGGCTCTAACCTTGTGGGAGCCACATTTTCTCCACATGCTTTAAATGTCTTCAAATCAGCAACATTACTTTTCCTATACCTGCACAGTGAACAAACAAGTTAGCATAAAAACATACCTCTTGAAGTTGAATGATCTTTCTCATAATGATCTAATTTATTGCACATGTCTGATTTTGATCCAATCACATCAAATGCATAATGTTTGCAAGTTTTATACATCTGTTGATAAAGCATATGAAGAATCTGCATATCTGGAGCTTCTAAAGAGGCTTTTCTCTAATTTTGCAGGTACACTGTCCTAATCAGGAGCAAAAGATGAAGACATGAAGATCAAGCTGCTAATCAAGAAGATCAACCTCCAAAAAGGCAATGATGGATATACATTTTCCTTGTATGTTCCTTTCTTTCTCTTTTATCCTTAGATGTATAGCTTGCACCATGTTTGCATTGTTCAGTTTAGTCACTCCCACGGCTTGTGTGGGACACATTTAAACATTTCTTTGAATGTAATTCATTACTTTACCTTATGCAAGTGATTTATGTATGTTTACTTTTTTGAATCAAATGCATAGGATAGATTAACTGAATCTGATATGAAACATATGTTCAAAACATGATATCAAATGACAGTTTATAAATACCTTTCTTTCACACTAAATTGTGACATTTGAATAATTCAATCATATCATAACTAAAAGATAAAACCAATTAGATACCTCCTGTCATTCATTGACTGTGTTATCTCTTTTCATTAGATACCTTCACTTGTCAGGATGGTTTGATAGTCCTGATTGGACTGTCAGATTATCCTAACAAATGATCTTTTTTGTTTTCTTGCCAAGATGTCATACATTCATTGATTGATCATACAATTTAAAATTTTTCTTTTATTCCTTTCGTGACAACTGCAACTCAAGTCTAACTAAATTAGTTGTGAACATAATTGAGTAACAATAATCACAAAATTTGACCCAAACATAAGAATGGAAAGATTTAGTAAATAAATGATAAATTATTCAAATTCCCATTTCAACATTAGATTCAAACCTAAGAATGAAGACACATCAATGGCCCAATGACATACTTAAAAAAGGAAGGTTATCAATACTCTACACAAACATATAAATTTTCCCATACGCAAATCACCACACATTCAACATACGAAGAATAAAATGGTAACACACAAAGATGATTGACCCAATCTCCACCACTTCTCTATATTAATAAATAAGATGGAGCATAATACTCTATTTCTCCAAAAATATCACATGATATGTGTAAAAGTATCCCCCTTTCCTCCAAAAATTATGAATCCCATATACTAAATGATCTATTCATGAATGTAATTTCACCAAAAGACCTAAACTCTCTTTTATTCATTCATTTTATAGTAAAAGAGTTGGGAAATAACTTTCCTATGTAAGTGTCTTTTTACAACCAACAATTAAACACAATGAAGTCTTTTAATGATAAAAGAAACATCATCACAATAATAAGAGAGATTACAACATATGTCTCAAGAAACCATAAAAAGTTTAAAGAAATATCAAGAAGAGACTTATTTTTCTTCACCTTCTTCTACATCATGTCATGCATGTTCATCTTGGGGTACTTATTCACCAGTACCATCCTTATATGTTTGATCTCCAGGCCTCTGTGATGCATCTTATTTGACTTTAAAGACCATGAACTTGTTCAAGATTGGGATAATGGCTTTGGCATACAGAATGCTGGTGATCATCAACCTCATTCTACACATTTGCAAGGTATTTCTAGCATCCTCATACCTCTTATACATCTCCACTATATCTTTCTTAGAGTTTAGGAGGTATGCAACAAAATTATTCAGTTTCTCAATATGATTGCAAGTCAAATCATCTTTGGTCCTCAATTATTCCACCAGCAGATCTTTAAAAGCCTACTTGCAATGGAAGAATCTAACAAATTGGTCTTAGTCTCATCAATAATATCAACTCCCAAATAAAGGCAAGAGTTCCTAAGATCCAATAAGTAAGATTTATTATTTTAGGCCACATTTTTCAAATCTGTGAAGCATTGTTTTACCATTGTCAATTTATAATCAACTGAATTTAGCCATTTAACATATTCATTTTCTTCTGGCTTGCCTATGATCTGTTGTGAAAACTACATATAGAATTCAAGATGAAGACATCTAGAAAACTACTTTTAGATGTCATTTTGGGCATTATGAGTTCTTGGTTATACCCTTCGAGTTAAAAAATGTCCCAACAAATTTTCAATCTTGCATGAACCAAGTCTTCAACCAATAGATCAGGAAGTTTATTTTGGTATATTTCAATGATAGATTAATCTACAATAAGACTTGGGAAGAGCATATGAGGCACTTGGATGAGGTTTTGGGAATTCTTGAGGCCTAGTCTTTGTTTGCAAAAGAATCCAAGTGTGGGTTCTCCTAAAAAAAATCATGTATCTTGGTCATGTAATCATCTCTAAGGGTGTTAGAGTTGACCAAGAGAAAATCAAGGCGATATTGGATTGGCCCCCACCGAAGACTCACTCATTTGAAGGGTTTATTTGGACTTTGTAGCTTCTATACAATATTTGTGAAGGGATTTTCATAATTGGTTTCCCCACTTACTGATCTTACCAGAAAGGAGCATTTGCATGGTCTCCAACAATGCAACAATATTTTGATCAATTCAAGCAAGTCATGAGTATGTGCCATGTTTTGGCCATAATGCATTTTTCTAAGCCCTTCCATCTTGAGTGTGATGCATTTGGGGAAGGAATTACTGCAGTGTTAATGTAGAGAAAGAATCCAATTGCCTTTGAATTAGAAAGTTGAGAGTGGGGAAAAGAGCTAGTTCATCTATACCAAGGAGATGCTAGCAATTATGCATGCATTGTCCAAGTTCAAGCAATACCTGGTTGGAGGCTGGTTTACTGTTAAAATAGATCACAACAACCTAAAGTAATTCCTCAACCAAAAGGACCTTAATGAAAGATAGCATAAGTGGGTGAGTAAGATGCAAGCTTACGATTTTGACATAGAGTATGTAAGAGGGACGAAGAATGTTGTGGCTGATGCACTGTCAAGAAGGCTACTTTTCAATTCCATCATGGAGATGACCATTGATTAGAAGAAGCAGATTCTTGTTGATTATGTAAAAAATCAATTTTCGACTAGCATTTTCGAGGGAGCCTCGTAAGATGAGAAATACAAAGTGGCGAATTAGTTGATCCTCTACAAAGAAAGAATCTTATTAGTACCTAAATCCAAGCTTAAGTAGATGATTTTGAGGATATTCCATGATGCTCTCTTGGCTAGTCACCAAGGATATTTTAAGACATACAAGAAGATTTGTGAAATATTTTCATGGAAAAAGCTTAAGGATAATGTTCTTAAGTACATAAGGGAATGCAAAGTGTGTCAACAAAACAAAAAACACACTTTTCCTGCTGGTCTATTGCAGCCCTTACCCATTCTGAATCAAAAGTGGAAAAGCACTTCAATGGATTTCATCACCAACTTGCCAAGGGTACAATGTGAGGACTGTATTTATGCTTTTATTGACCGGTTAATGAAATTTGCACACTTCTTTGCCATTTATACAAACTTTAGAGTATCCCATGAGGCTGAATTGTTCTTCAAAGAAGTCTTTAGACTACATGGATTGCCAAAAACATTGCAAGTGATAAGAACAATAGGTTCCTAAGTCTGTTTTGGCAAGAAATTTTTAGTTTGATTGGGATGGAGCGCACACCTAGTAGTAGGTATCACCCAGAAACCAATGGGAAAACACAAATTGTCAAAAAGTGGGTGGAAGGTTATCTAAGAAACTATGTTTCAAGATAGCAAAAGGATTGGGTGAGATGGCTCCATCTAGGAGATTATTGTTGCAACTTTACCTCTAACATGTTAATAAAAATGTCACGTTCATGGAACTATATGGATTTGAAGCTCCTATCTTCATTGACCTTCTATTTAGTGATAGAAAAGTTCCCCAAGCCAAGGATTTATCGCAATAGAGTGAGAAATCATTGAAAGACAGCCTCCAACATGCACAAAATTAGTAGAAGTTATATGTTGATCACCATTGAATTGAGCACACATTTGAGGTGGGAGCTATGATGTATTTGAGGTTGCTTCCCTATAGGAAATATACTCTCAAAAAGAGTGCATATAAGAAGATTAAGCCATGATTCTATGGGCCATTTAGGATCAAAGGCAGGATTGGAGAAGTGGGCTATGAGTTGGAATTACTAGAGGATAGCAAAGTGTATAATGTCTTCCACATATCATGCCTCAAGAAAGCACTTGGATGCAATGTGGTTGCTTCTATAGAGTTACCTCATTTGGATGAAGAAGGGAAACTCATATTGATTCCTAAAGCAGTGATTGATTTTAGAGAACACACATTGAGGAAAAGGAGCATCAAAGAGTATTTGGTAAAGAGGAAGAATATCCTAGTTGAGGATGCTATGTGGGAGAGTGAGAAAATTTAGACCATCCAAATTTCCAATTTCTTGGGGACAAGCAATTTTGCGAAGGTAGGAATATAATGTACCCTTGTCATGCATAATTAGTTTGAGAACAATTAGCCTATTTTTTGAGTTTTCTCGTAGGCTAATTGGTTAAGCAAGGAAGAGCTCCAACTTTCTTCAAGGGTGTTGGTTTGAATAGATAATGATTTTAATAGTAACAATGAGTTTAGGAGAAAATAATGAGCCCCTTGACACTTTCCAAATGCAATTCCATCTTTCTAGGAGCACTCCACACTTCATAGAGAAGCTTGTTTTTTTGGGAAAGTACCAAGTTGTATACAGTTCATCACCCTAAATCTTAGGGGTATTTTGGTATGATCATAAATTCATATTTGATTAATTTTGATATTTTCCACAACAATAGTTGATGTACAGAAAATAATTAAAATTATTAAATAGTTAATACTTAAGTTGATAAGTAGGAGGTATTTTTCATAGCATGTCAAATTATGATATTTTATTTCAGGGTTTAACTGCATAGTTTTTGAGTCAAACACATGACCCATATTTCATGAGTAGTGGTTCACATGAACCCATCTCTCATGTTAATGAATGGTCCACTTAGCACTCATTGCATCTAGGTGATGCACACAGGGGTGAAGCATCAAGACTTCCTGGGAGGTCAACCATCCCAGTACTACTCTGACTCAAGTGCGCTTAACCATGGAGTTTCCCCCAAGATCAAGCCCACTTAGCTTGCTACCCCATCTGCAAAACCTTCAGCAAGTGTTGTGCCTTATGAACCATTCATTATAGAGCCCCTTTAGCTCATCAATTGATAAGTAGGAGGATTCCCCCAAGATCAAGCCCGCTTAGCTTGCTACCCCATTTGCAAAACCTTCAGCAAGTGTTGTACCTTATGAACCATTCACTATAGAGCCCCTTTAGCTCATCAATTGATAAGCAGGAGGATACTTATCAATTGATGAGCTAAAGGGGCTCTATAATGAATGGTTCATAAGGCACAACACTTGCTGAAGGTTTTGCAAATGGGGTAGCAAGCTAAGCGGGCTTGATCTTGGGGGAAACTCCATGGTTAAGAACGCTTGATTCGGAGTAGTACTGGGATGGGTGACCTCCAGGGAAGTCTCGATGCTTCACCCCTGTGTGCATCACCTAGCTGCAATGAGTGCTAAGTGGACCATTCATTAACATGAGAGATGGGTTCATGTGAACCACTACTCATGAAATATGGGTCATGTGTTTGACTCAAAAACTACGCAGTTAAACCTTGAAATACAATATCATAATACTTAAGTTGTCAAAAAGTGAATAAAGCAAAAGATAACTTATGTTTAATTATTTAATTAAAAGATCATTAAGTTGTGTAGTAAAGTGGCACTAAGCTCAAGGGACATAAGGGGGCGTTTGTACACAATAAAATGTTATGTTTTATTATTTTGAGGAGAATATGGAGGGATAAGGGAAATTAATATTTTATTCCCTCAAGAGATTATAAAAGGAGGGGTTGAGCACAATGTTGGGGTTAGACTTAATATTGATTTTGCTTCTACTTTGAGCAAGAACCTGTGTTCTTCTCATAATTTCTTGAGGATGAAAACCCTCTTGAAGACACTAGTTTTGGGGATGAAAAACTTCCTGTATGGACTTGGTGGTTTCATATAGAAATCACATTTGAGCTGCAAATGGAGCTCATTTGTTTTTGTTGTCAATAATAATGGAGTTTCAAGTAATTATATTTTGTACTATCAAATAAACAAAAATCTAAAGTGCCTTGCCAAGATTTGGGAAACCATAAATCTATCTTTTCTATGTTTATAATCTCTTGCATACATATTTTTAGGAGATTTTGTAGGTCATGTACACCTTGCCCAAGGATTGTACCATCCCATATTGATAAAAATCTTCCATACTAGTCAAGGCATAGGGGTTTTGATGGAATTAAAGGTATATAAGAAGAAGTTTTATCCGTTTAAGGTTGTTATTTGTTTCATATTACTAGCTACACCATTTGGTATAGGCCATACCAATTAAAAAGGGAGGTATCTAGGGTTTGTGATCCAGTCAACCCACATTTATTTGCCTTTCTTATTTATTTGAGGGCACATAGCAAGAGGATGTAGTTTACATCAACATTTTGATTGAACAAATTAGATTTAAGGGAGAATTACTGTTGTTAGGTTTTGACACTTCATTTTCAAGCCTATCTTTTTACTGCAAACTAATCGTATTTACATCTTTGATATATATAGTTGATTTGGTGTACTTTCAACTAGTTTCAAGAATCCTCATTCATCCATAGTGACAATTCTTCAGTGGGTTGCCTTCTTTATTGAAAAGTATGTTTTCTAGTGCCCATTTAGAATAAATCTTTACTGCAATAGTGTTAGCAGTTTGGGATGATATTGTAATATCATTTTATTGTAGATAATTTTAGGTTGAAATATATTTCTCTAGTTGCAATCAAATATCTTGTATAACCCCAAAAGATAGTACAACTGGTGGCTTTGTTTTTCCTACATATCATATTGTAATAACTAGATGGTTTACCACAAATTCTATAGCATTCTTGTGTTTCTGCACACTCCACTGAAGAAGGGTAGGTTTGCTAGGCTATGCTACCTTGTGTGCTCATTTCAATATTTGTATCAAGCACACTCCACTAAAGAAGTGTAGATTTAGTCGACTCTTCCACCTTGTGTGCTTAAATTTTAGTTTTTGCATCAACCACACTCTGTTGAAGAAGTGTAGATTTGGTCAGCTATTTTGCCTTGTGTGCTTTGGTTGGTTACGTTTAATTAATCTTTATTACATTCATCTTAGATATTTATGAGTTGTTCTAGACACTGTGTTCTCTCACCTTTCCCATTCTAGGAACTGGGTGATCAGAAAGTAAAAAGGATGTTGCATTGTAGCATTTCTTTAATTGTGAAAAATAGAAATTTTTAAGATGGTCATTACAATGCATGTTAACTACAAAGATACTTTGTCTTGAATGGAATTGTGAAAAATACTCACATACCTAGAGACATTTTATTCATTACCTTTCACATGTCTAACTTGAATGTCAAATTTGTAGAATTCTTTTATCAATATATTCTTTCATGAACATCTCCCTTCAAGGTGCATTTTCACAATCCTATTTGTTTCCAATTCAAAATGTTGATATCTAGTTATTAATATTAATTATTCTAAATGTTCCGTGAAATGTCGTCTATAGCCTTTTCATTTAATTAATTAATCTCGACTCTTGTTTTTAGTTACTAATTTGCTAGTAAAATTATTATTATTTAATTATCATCTAATATTATAAAATGTTGTCATTTGAATTGATTTTGACTCAATATATACGAGAAATATTTTCACAGTCATTTTCTTGCCAAACATGTGCAAATTTTCAAGGGTAGTCAATATTTGGGGGCAACATTTCGTGTCTTCATATTTTATTGCCGTGCTTGACCAAACATTTTCTTTTTCACCACAAAATATTTGCAGACAAAATGTAGCCAAGAAATTTCATAGCAATTAAGCACTGTTTTATAAATATTAAAAACAAGACTTGTGGATGTCCCTTCATTACTACTGGAGATCTTAAATTCCCAAATGTTATAGGGGAGGCTAATTGTTCCCGTGTCACACACACTTCCAAGTTGGCATTATGATTTTGGAAATGTCCCCATACATTTAAAAGCCACAAACATTTTGGTCTTAGCTGGGGATCTAGAGTAAATAGAGAACTTTCATTGTCAGCCAACCCTTTAACTATGAAGCATGTGTCATAATTAATTCTACTAGGTTTTGTTAAAATCCATCTGATCGTGATAGTGATAATATGTTTAGTCCATGAACATGGTGAGGATTCAGAAGCATCAGGAAATTTTGGTTGAATTTTGAACTGGGTTAGGTGGGACATTCAATGAAGGAGTGGCATGGGGTGGAAGCCACTACCTATACCCTACAGGAAAATTAAATGCAAATTAATATTTTTGTGGGGTTTTTCTTCTTAGACTGGACATTGGCAGTATGACAGGATGTATTTTTCTTGCACGCCAAGAGTAGCAGCATATATTTGAGTAGTATAGTGCAGATCAGGACTATTTTTTTCTGGGAGATACAGAGCTCTTTCGGAGCTATCCTGACATTTTGTCTGTGAGGGAAGTGTGAGAGTGTAATATGGGGTGAGTAAAGATAGATATAAAACGAATAGAGAGTGTGATGAACAGGCAAGTCACATTATCCAAACGTAAATGTGGGTTGTTTAAGAAGTGAAGGAGCTCTCCATTTAGTGTGATGCAGAGGTGACTACCATTGTTTTCTCAAACACCAAGAAACTTTAACAGTACCCACCTTCTGGGATTACAAGAAGCACAATTGAAAGATATAAACGTGCTCTTAACTATCCACTAAAATATAAAGAGACAAATAATGAGGGGCGTGGAGAGAGAAGTGGGATTTTCAGTGGAGAAAAAGAGGAGGGTGGCAGAGGAGAGGAGGCGCAGGCATAGGCATGCAAAGAGAATGCTGGTAAGACGGTGGAATTTAGTTTTGCACTTGCCAATTGCAATTTCTGAAAGTTTCTAAAGCCTTTTCAATAAACCCATTTTGAGATTTTCCTGCACTCGTGGTATTATATGAAACCCCATTTCTTTGGGGGTTCTCATGAAGGCACTCGCACCTTGGCTATGCTTCCACATATTTCATACATGTCTACCAACGTATTCCAACTATAATATCTGACAAATATCCCCCTTCCATTTTTCTTTGATGGATGTCCCTACCCTATTCAGAAGCACCCATTTTGGCACATGCAGGGAGGACGTGTGAAAAATCTATTGCAGCTACTGATTATTAATTTCCTATCGTATAAGATTATTTGGCTGCCGAAAAATTAAATAATTTACAGCAAATATTAAATAATAACACAGCTGCAACTTCACGGAAAAATCACGGAGATAGAAAGATAAAATCAACACAACATTTTGGACAAATTGTCCCTGGAAAAACCCCGAAGGGAAACCCAGTACTGCAGATGAGGAACTTTATTAAATCAAATCAGGAAATACATAGACTGCTTGCCTCTTACTGGCAGAACTCCGGCAATGATCTCCTCCGGAAATTCTTCTCCCAATTTCTCCTATAGAAATTCCACTACTGCTGTCTCGAACGCTATCGCTGCGCCCTTGCTCTCACTGCAAATCAATTTGCTATCACCGCAAATTTATTTATTTGCTATCGCTGCAAATATTTCTTGGATCTGTGTTCTCCAAATGCCTATTGATCCTCTTTTATAATCCCCTCATTGAAAACCAATGGCCATGATTTAATCTAAATCAATGGCTAGGATTAATTAGACTCTAAACCCTAATATCTAGAAGTCTCTCGAGAAATCAATTATCTAGGTATGGAGATAATTATTCCAGCTGTGTTTCCAGCCTCGTAATCACCACCCGAGACTAGAACATCTATCCAAGCTACATAAAAATTAACACTCCCTCTTAGCGAGGAAGGTGCTTTGCATAACACCCAACTTACCTCTGAAGAAGATGAATTTCACCTTCCCTAATGCCTTTGTCAAAATGTCTACTACCTGCTGATCTGTACGTATATACTGTAGCTGAACAACCCTCCGCTGTACACAATCCCTGATGAAATGATATATGATGTCTATATGCTTAGACCTATCATGAAACACTGGATTCTCAGATAATCTGATGCAACTCTGATTATTACAGTGTATCACTGTAGTCTCAACCCTCTGACCAAACAAGGCTACCAGCAACTTCCGAAGCCATATAGCCTCACACGTTGCCATGCTAGCTACTATGTATTCTGCTTCTGTAGAACTCAGAGCCACGGACTTTTACTTCCTGCTGTACCAAGAGACAACTCCTGATCCCAAACTAAAGCAGCACCTTGAAGTGCTTTTCCTGTCCACCGCACTACCTGCCCAATCTGCATCAATATAGCCTATCAACTTGATACCATCACCTCGAGCATATCTGATCCCATACTCGATTGTACCACGCAAATACCGCAATATATGCTTTGCCGCTATCCAATGCACTCTCTTCGGCTCAACCATGAACTGACTAAGAGAGTTTACTGCAAAGGATATATCTGGCCTAGTGTTGACCAAATACATGAGAGATCCAATCAACATCCTGTATAAGGTGGGGTCTACATCCTTTTCCTTGGATGCGTCTACCTTCTTCCAATTCGTGATCATAGGTGTAGACATGGCCCTGCAATCTTGCATCTCAAACCTCTTCAAGATTTCAATGCAGTATTTCCCTTGTCCAAGGAAAATCTCTCCATCTGTCTGCCACACTTCCATGCCTAGAAAGTAGTGCATAAGCCCCAAATCCTTCATCTCGAACTCTGCTGCAAGGTCCCTCTTGCACTCCTCTATAAGCCCCAGTGAACCTGTTAAAAACAAGTCGTCCACATATAGAACAAGAATGAGAATTTCACCCCCAACCACCAAGTAGTAGAGGTTAGCATCCGCCTCACTCTTCACAAAGCCTATTCCCTGCAAGTATCTATCAATGCGCTCATACCACGCCCTGGGAGCCTGCTTGAGTCCATACAAAGCTTTCTTCAATCTGCACACGTGGGTTTCACTGCTATGTGCTATAAAACCCTCTGGTTGTTCTATGTATACCTCTTCTAACAATTCACCATTAAGAAATGCCTTCTTGACATCCATTTGATGGATCTACCATCCCATATGCGCTGCAAGTGAGATTACGGCTCGTATAGAAGTATACCTGGCCACTGGAGCGAATGTCTCCTCATAGTCTATTCCCTCCTTTTGAGAGAACCCCTTGGCCACGAACCTTGCCTTGTATTTTTCGATGCTACCATCTGCACCATGCTTAATCTTATAGATCTAGCGTGATCCAACCACTGCCCTATCTGTCGGTCTAGGCACAACCTCCCACACATCATTCTGCATTATTGAGGTATATTCCTCAACCATCGCATCTTGCCACACCTGTTGCTGTGTAGCCTCCTGATAGCTAGAAGGCTCACTATCTACCAACTGACTAACCAATGCCACAGTCATTATACCTAGCTGGTTGTTTCCACTGTCTATTACTCGTCCTAGGAGCTCCCACAAACTCCTGAGTATCCTTATGTGTCTGTTGAACCTCACGGTTCCTCCTGTCAACTATAGAGGATGAAATATCAAACTCCATATCTTCTTGATGCATCTCTTGGATTTGCTGTATCTGTTGCTCCATACTCTGCGAACTCTCAGCACCTGAGCCTGTGCTTGTACTAGTAACTGTACTCGTGCTTCGCTGCCCCTGTTCTGGTTGAACAATCCTTGGAGCTTCTGTTGGCTGCTCATTCTGATCATCTGCTGGCAAATATCTGGACCTCCTATATGCCTTGTCCTCCATGAATTTGACATCACGCCTGACTATAATCCTCCTGGTCCCTGGAATAAATATCTGATATGCCTTTGAGGTCTCGCTATACCCCACAAAGTACCCTCTCTCTGCAGTCTGATCTAACTTGGAACGTGTAGCCCCTGGAATGTGACAAAATGCCAAACTCCCAAATATCCTGAAGTGACTGACATCTGGCTTCTTCCCTGAGAATGCCTCCTCTGGTGTCATCTTGCCCAATACCTTATGTGGAACCCTGTTCTGTATGTATACTACTGTACTGCATGCCTCTGCCCATAAGTATCGTGGCATATCTTGGTCATACAACATAGCCCTTGCTGCCTCCAATATAGAACGATTCTTCCTCTCAACAACCCCATTCTGCTGCGGGTTGTAAGGAACAGTCCACTCTCTCTTGATTCCTTCCCTGGTACAGAACTCCTGGAACTCTTTCCCTTTGTACTCGCCTCCATTGTCTGACCGAAGAACCTTTACCTTCCTGCCTGTTGAATTCTCCACAAGAGCTTTGAACTCCTGGAAGTGACTGAAGACCTCATCCTTGGTCTTCAAGAAGTATATCCAGGTCTTCCTGGAGAAATTATCAATAAAAGTAACAAAGTACTCATATCCTCTGAGAGACTTCGTTGACATTGGTCCACATATATCTGAATGTACTAGATCAAGAACCCCCTTGGATCTGGTGTCACTCCTTGGAAAAGCTGCTTTCACAAACTTCCCCAATACACATCCCTTACATACATCATCATGCTCTGTGCTCACGTCTGGAACACCTGTCACTGTCTCACGAAGCAATTTAAGTGCTCCATGATGTATATGGCCCATCCTTCTATGCCATAGCTCTCCTTGATCTCTAGGATTACTACTGCTCACTAGTGCCTTAGGAGTATCAAACTGCAACCTATAAAGTCGGCCGCTCCTAACTCTAATAGCTATGGGTGATTTCCAATCCTTATGCTTGATTAAAACATGCGCCCCTCTAAAGAGTACATTGTAGCCTTTATCCTGAAGGACAGATATGGAAATTAGATTCATGCCCAAGCCTGGCACATACAACACATCATGAATGGAAATAGGCTTGCCATTCTCCCTCTGAAATAGAACAGTCCCTCTCCCAACTGAATTGCACTTGGACTTGTTCCCCATCTGAATCTGGAATCTGATGTCCTCCTCCTTGTATCTGGAGAAGTACTCCCTAACTCGTCATATGAAATGATGCCCCACTATCTATATACCAAACACCCTGTGAGGTTGAGCTAGTCAGGCAAGCTATGAGTGCAAACTCATCCTCCATTCTACTAGAAAGCTCATCTACACTTGCTGAAGCTGCCGTCTGCTTCTTGCCCTTCTTTTCATTTTTCTTCCTTTGTGGGCAATCGCTGACATAGTGGCCGAACTCGTGACAGCCATAGCATTTGATCTTAGATAAATCCTTCTTCTTCTCACTTTTTGGATTTGATCCTTGCCAGACCCCTTCTTCACTTTCCCTTTTCCTGCTAGGGCAACGTTTTCCTGTTCCACCTCACTTTTCTGACTATTACTGCTGGTTCCATTAACAAGACTTAGTCTAAGCTCCTCCTGAGTGAAGTCACTCCATAGTCGATCCCAACTCGGTAAGGTGTCTCGTCCATTAATAACTTGAACAAAGACATCCCACTGCTTAGTAAACCCATTCAGGGCTATTCGTACTAGCTCATCATCCTTTGGTTTGTCTCCAACAGCTGCCAATTCATCCTTGACAAGTCTAAGTCTGGTGAGGTAACTTGTGACGTCTTCTCCCTTATTCATCTGGGTATTCCTTAACTTTTCTCTGAGAATCAGCTTTCGGTTAAGGGTAGCATTCTGGTACAGATTCATAATGGCGTCCCACATCGTCTTTGCTGTATCTAACTCTGCAATATGCGGAACAATATGATCCTTAACACCGTCAAGAATCAACCTCCTCGCCTTGGCATCTTCCTTCTTATATGCTACGAGCTGTGTTGCATCTGTAGGTACAGGTACAACAGTGGTCACATAATCCTTGATACCATTCTCTTCCAGCAATAAAGAAATTCTGGCTTTCCAGACACCAAAATTTGAGGCTCCATCCAATCTGTCCTGATCTCTTAAACCTGCTGAGGCCATCTCAAAAGAAAATAATAATTTGAAGAGGTCAAACTGGGTTTTATAAACCCTAGATTTTTTTATTTATTATTTTTCCTTTCTCCCTGTGCCTGTTCTGCCCTCAGATCCGCTCTGATACCATGTGAAAAATCTATTGCAGCTACTGATTATTAATTTCCTATCTTATAAGATTATTTGGCTGCTGAAAAATTAAATAATTTACAGCAAATATTAAATAATAACACAGCTGCAACTTCACGGAAAAATCACGGAGATAGAAAGATAAAATCAACACAACATTTTGGACAAATTGTCCCTGGAAAAACCCCGAAGGGAAAACCAGTACTGCAGATGAGGAACTTTATTAAATCAAATCAGGAAATACATAGACTGATTGCCTCTTACTGGCAGAGCTCCGGCAATGATCTCCTCCGGAAATTCTTCTCCCAATTTCTCCTATAGAAATTCCACTACTGCTGTCTCGAACGCTATCGCTGCGCCCTTGCTCTCACTGCAAATCAATTTGCTATCACCGCAAATTTATTTATTTGCTATCCCTGCAAATATTTCTCGGATCTGTGTTCTCCAAATGCCTATTGATCCTCTTTTATAATCCCCTCATTGAAAACCAATGGCCATGATTTAATCTAAATCAATGGCTAGGATTAATTAGACTCTAAACCCTAATATCTAGAAGTCTCTCGAGAAATCAATTATCTAGGTATGGAGATAATTATTCCAGCTGTGTTTCCAGCCTCATAATCACCACCCAAGACTAGAACACCTATCCAAGCTACATAAAAATTAACAGGACGTTGGTAAAGGTCATGGGATTTGATCTTACACCGGTCAATTGCATATGCTTGAAGGTTTTTCAAGACATTTAAACAAATCCATTTTGTGCATATCATGCGATCATTGCAGTCTATGGAAACCATATTTCCTTTAGGCATTTTGTCAAATAGTTCACGTGCCTTGTTTATGACTTCACGTTTGCATTATGAGTCTACTGGGGCACTTACAACTAATACATCTAACAAAAACCCCCTACGGTATTGCTTTGATGAATGTCCATACCCTGTTCTGAGACTCCCATTTTCATGTAGACTGGGAGGATGCTGGCAAGGTTGCGGAGTCTAGATTTACACTACCAACTGCTTTTGCTTGAAAGATTTTAAAACCCTTTCCATATGTCAATTTTCTGTGTATCCTACAATCGTTGCATTTGTGATAACACATTTCTTGAGGCATATTTGTCAAAGAGTTCATGTGTGTTGTTGATGATTCCACATTTTGCATACATGTCTATCAGAACATTTCAAACTATATCATGTCACAAGAATCCCCCTACCATTATTCTTTGATGGATGTCCATATCTTCATCCAAAGCTTCAATTTGTGCACGTGCATGGAGGATGCTGCCAAAGGTTGAGGAGTTGGGCTTTACAACCACCAGTTGGAAATCTAACACGGTGCCCATTGTTATATTGTAAGCCTATTTTTCAGATTTCTTCCTTTAGCATCATCAATAATCTCCAGAAGGACATTGCCCTATTTAAAATGATGGAAAAGGTTCACATCTCACAACAATTTCTCTGGTGACAATCTTGGAGATAAGTTTTGTAGCAGTGTGGCAATCTACACATATTCGAAGGTTCACATCTCACAACAATTTCTTTGGTGACAATCATGGAGATAAGTTTTGTAGCAGTGTGGCAATATGCACATATTCGAAGGTTCTAAACAACTCTAATAGTTGTTCCATGAGGCATGTTTAATAAACTCAAAACCAATTGCCAACTTTTACTATGATGGTAGAGAATTAAATTCTTGTTCCTATCCCTTCACAACACTAAGTAAAAATCTTGAATCTGGAAAATACCTTGCTTCCTTCATCTTCCAAGATAATTTCTCCAATCTTGCATAGATCCCCTTTGTCAATAGATGTGATTTGTCTACTACACAAAAATATGTACCATTTTATGACTTAATTTCAACTGCAGCCTGGGATCTTTTCAATCCTTTTATCGTTCATAAATTTCTTTACCCAATTTGAACCTCACTACACTTGTCTACTTCTGCATTGATGTATGAGAGAATATAATTCAACAGCATTTTTAGCATCCAAATAAAAAAAAGTGGCATCGTTGTAATTTCTCTAAACCTATATTCATATGTTATCTACAGGCACCAACAAAACACATCCATACAACCACCACATATTTAACTAGTAGCTCAAGGATAAAGTTTAGGGTGTCCTCAAGACAGCCAGCACAGGCAAGAATGTCAACCATGCACACATAATGATTAGTTGTAGGTGTAATGCAATAAGGGTTATAGATGTGATTGAAGTATCATTCTTTTATATGGATTCATTTTACTTAAATTATCATTCTTAATAGAGTAGGATTTAGACAGCGGATAGTAAAAGAAAAAGCTTAATTTATTATATTTTTGATGTCATAATTTCATTTGAATAGGAGATAGGAAGCTGATATTATTATAAGAATTTATTATTTTAGTAACACCCCTAGCATGGCTTGATGTTATCTACTTTGAATGTATTGTGCATTATTGAGTGGTGGCATCATTAGGAAAATTACCCTTGTTTTATAAATCTTTTGTTAAATATAAATTATAGTGAACATGTGATTATTTGATTTTGGGTTAAGGCAATTGATTATACCTTCATAAAAAAGTAGTTCAAAGATAGTGTATTGTAGAATTCAATGCGATAACATGTCTTTATTTCTTGGATCGTGTATGAATGCATGACTATATCATCTAAGTTCTCTCTATGTCGTGGTTGTAATTCTTTAGTCGGGTAAGTGTGTTGTGTTGAGGGTTATAATAGTGGGAATTTTAATCTAATTCAGATCAATGTTGGAAGCATTGTGAAATATATTTACTAGTCCCTATAAGAAAAGTGTTGAGAGGGTGAAGAGTGAAAGTTTTTCTTAATTATGAACTTCATATATATTAAAGAATTACCTAAGAGAATATGAGTTGAGATACATAGCTTATCACTTGTTGAGTTAGCATAAAATCTAGCAAAATATCTTGGTTTACCTTTGTTTATATCATGAGTGTTGTGAGTTTTAATTCATTTAAATTTATATTGTTGTATTGTTTTATTGTTTTGTTTTTTTTACGATGGTTTTTTCCATTAGGCCTCCCTAGTACACACCCACAACAACAACAAATGTTAACGAGAACCTTGACAAAAGTGTTCATGTTATTGAATAGAATTTATGAAATCACGGCTTGTGGCATTCTTTTAGTGGTTCTACTGGATTAATTATAATGGAAAAATTCATTCAAAATTAAAATGAGCTTTTAGTATCAAGTGAATCGTATAAGTTATTGTAAACATTGTCAATAGTTGTAGTTACCTAATGTATGCTTTAGCAATGTTAGCGTGTGAGTTTCTAATGAAGTAAACCATAAATTCATCTTATGAAATTTCTCATACACTTATCTCATGTGACATTTATGATATTGGTTAAAATTAGACTTTGGATGTAACCGTTCAACCATTGTAGCAAGCATACTCTCTCTGATACTAGTGGTTAATAATCTATTTGATGGATAACTTGAGGGTTTGCAACTTCTTATGCATTATGATATTTCTAGTTAAGTACTTGAATGCATATGACTAATCAACTGAGTCTAGGTTTTAGAGTATTAGGGACCTCGACAGCTACAATTACATATTCAACTACAGTAAGAACACCATGATAGTAACTCATTTAAGTAAGTAACTTTATATGCAATAATTAAATAGTTTTTACGAATAATGCATGTGTATTGTCTTAGCCCAGTGTCATCCTTAAGAAGATAGCAGAAATTACCTTAAACATGTGAGTTAGCTAAGTAGATGAATGAAATATGCTTCTTTTGATCACTATGAGGTCTTGTAACAATATAATGGAATTGGGTTATTTATTTGGTAATAATGCATGCTATGAGTAGAATTATGATTATACATCTTTTAGTGTATTAAGGTGGTAAATATAGATGACGATTTAAATAAAGAATTGTTATCAATAGTTTTTGTTAACGGCTTGAAGAGATAATGGTGTAGGACTAATATAGCTTACATCTTCTCCTTGAAGAAAATTGCGTTTATAACCTAGAGTCTAGTTATGTGACAATAGTATCCTCGGATACTTTTACCTCCCTGAGTTGAATAAATGGAACAAGAGATATAACTATGTTATAATCATTGCACTTTATGAATAATTAATTGTCTTCTCTTTAGTAATTAATATATTTCTTAACCCTTGAGGTTGAAGCACATAGAATTTGGAAATCATAGAGTATTCACTTATATGCCTAGAGTTACAATGCAACTTTAGGGTATTGAATTACTGTTTGCTCTTGCAAGTATTATTCCAGATAAGATTAGGAATATCATGAATAGGTCTATTAGGAAACCCTTTGATGTAAAAATAGCACATGAATTTGGAGATAGACTTGCCTTAAGTAAATGCAATTCCTTGAGTGGACACCTGATAGGGATTTCTCAACACTAGGGTTGCACGACAACCACCCCTTTTAGGTAGTTGTGATAGTGGATTTAATTATGTCCTCGTTTCACCTGAGTGGGTGGCAGCTGATGAAGAGCTGTCTAGGGTAGGGAATCACCCTAGAAAGGGTTGCATAACTACTCACAATTGCATGTCAAACATAGTGTAAGATAGAACTACATATTCACATAACCCAGAGTTAGTTGTATCCGGAGGGGGCCTTGATCCCGTGGATACAAGTGTAGGGGCACCTAGTTCATACTTTGTAAATATGTGCCAAATGTGAATTTTGAAATGTTGAGTCATTTTTTGATGTAATAAGGTCTATTTAGACCAAGTATGATGTTGTAGCCATGTAGGGGTCAGTTTTGAGTCATATTGTCAAGTTTGGCAATGATACATTTGTGGTGAATATGGAAGTTGAACAGTCAAGAGTTTGTAAATCAGTTTTGAACATTGGGTTTTGGTTGGAAAGGTATAAATATTGCCTTGCATGGTCGAGGCAACTAGATGGAGTGATTTGAAGATCAAACAATAATAATAAACTCAGTTTTTCTACAATTTTTGTTACTTTCTTTCTGCTACAGGAGTTTGTACGGCTCTGTATTGTGTGTAAATGAGATAAAGTGTATTGGAATTGATGGTTGGATGAATTAAATCTATTTTTCTTTTTAGTTGATCTGATTTCATGAGGTTTGAAGGATTTTAGAGCCAATTTGCTGAAAGCAGCTAGAAAACCCTAGTTTTGAGGGTTTAATTGAAGAAATGAGTTTTTTTTAAATTATTCCACAACTCCAGTTGATAAAATTGGTATATTCAGACACTAGGTAGTGTGAGGAATGTATTGAAGTGAAATTTTTCAGTCTGGGTTTTGATTTTTACATAGTTGATTTGGAAAATAGGGCTAATTGGGCCTATTAGGATTGTAACAGTCAATTTTTGAGGATTTTGTTTCAAAGTAACCCCATCTACAAACTTGATATGTTGAAGAGGGCCATAATGGGTATCTGAAAGGGTGATTGTTTTCTGGTTTTGAGGCCTTATCTAAAAGTTATGCTCAAAAAACCTAGTTTGTTGTTTTAATAAGGCCTTTATCAAAATGGAACAGTCAATTTTAAGGCCCTACATTGCAAAACAACCACCCCTGATTTCCACATTTGTTGAATAACTTTCCAAATGGGTACTCAAAACAAGTTTCATATTTTGGATATGAGGTCTTCTCTGAAAGGTCTATTGAAAAAATCTCATTTGTTGTACTACTAGGGAAGTTGAAGAGCTGGTGAGCAAATAACCAAGTTTGGGTTTCAATTTTGCAAAGATTGTTCATGGATGATTGTGTTTGATATCCTCCATTGGCTTTACATCATATTGGTATCAGATCATAGTTTGGTCTGATTTGAAGGAGAGAAGTTGTGTTGAAAAGTGGTCAAGATGCCTCCAAAAAGCAATCATATGGCTAGAGAAATGCAAGAGATGAAAGAGAAGATTGAAAGGGAGATTAGAAGGTTGAAGAAACTTCAAGATAGGTTGGTAGAAAGGATAGGGGCTATATAAACTAGTCAGAGAAGAGGTGTGGTCATAAGTGATTGGAGTGACAATGAAGAGGAAGGGGAAAAGGAGAATCCCCCTGAAGAAGAAGAGGAATTGGATCTTGATGAGTAAAAGTTTGCCAAGCTACTGAGAGTAGTCAAGGAAGACAAACATAAGGTGAAGATTGATTTACCTATGTGTGGAGGTAACTTGGACGATGAAGAGCTATTAGATTGGATTGCAACACTTGATAACTACTTTGAATGTGAAGATGTTCCAAAGGAGCAAAGAGTGAAGATAGCAAAGAAAAAATTGAAGGGTCATGCACTATTATGGTGGGATTATGCGGAATCTAAAAGGAGGAAGAAAGGTAAGTCAAATATTGTTTCTCGGGATAGAATGGTAGCTAAGCTTAAGGGTAAGTTTCTTCCAAATGATTATGCAGTTCAATTGCACAAGAAACTTCAAGGTTTGAAGCAAAGAGATGTGGTTGTCAAAACTTATACTAATGAGTTTTATAAGTTGAGTATAAGAGCAATTCATATGGAGGATGATGTGGAGAAAGTGGTTAGATACCTTAGTGGATTGAGATTTAATATTCAAGATGAGTTAATTGTGGCAAATCTAAGAACGGTTGAGGAATGCTATCAAATGGCAATAAGGGTTGAACAAAAGATCAAGAGAAGGCAAGACAAGTCAAATAGGGGTAGAGGCAGAAATATCAGAGGTAGAAGATCATTTTCCAACTCAAGGCAGTCATATGAGGGTCAAGAAGATGCAAGCAAGGTGCAAGAACAAGTTGTTGATCATAGAGGTGGATTTAGAGGTGGTAGATCAGGCTTTAGAGGCAAATTTGGAGGTCAAGTAAGAGTTTCACAAGGATTTACAAGAAGGTGTTATCAATGTAATAAGTTTGGACATCAAGAATGGCAGTGCAATGAAGGTCAAGCCTCTAGTTCACATGGTGGAGAAAGGAGAACTCAATTGGTGCAAGAGGAAGATAATAAGAGTGTCAACTCTCCATTTCAAACTGCTACTCCAGAAATTGGAGAAACTCTAATGATGAGGAGAACATTACTCAAAGTCCCTATGATGAAAGAGCTGCCACAAAGGACACTCTTCAAAACAACTTGTAAGTGCATGCGTAAGGTATGTAAAGTTGTGATTGATTCAGGAAGCACAGATAACATGGTGTCTAATGAGATGGTTGAGAAACTTAAATTACCTAGGATACCACATGATACTCCTTATAAAGTTTCTTGGCTGAATGAGGGTCAATTTGTTTTGGTTAATGAACAAGATTGGCTGGAGTTCAATATAGGAGGGTATAACGATAGAATTCTATGTGATGTGTTGCCTATGGATGTGTTCCATTTTCTGCTAGGGAGGCTTTGGCAATTTGATAGGCATGCCCTATATGATGGTAGAACAAATACCTATGAGATAAACAAAGATGGAATCTCTTTTACTTTGACAATATTAAAAGAGGATGATAAAGGGCAAACCATGAAACCTAATGTGATGATGGTTGGTAGGAAGGAATTCATAAAGGTAGAGGAAGAAAATGTTGGGAATTAAGGCGTCTCAACCTTTGCAATTTCCTAGCATTAATAATTTAATTGTATATTTAATTATTGCCTAATGTTGTATTTGCTTGCACATTCAGTTTGGTCACATAGTTGAGGTGGCATTGTGACATGTCAGCTTACTTGGAATGTGACTTGGATGGTCAAGTTAATCCTACATGGATTTGGGCGTCCCATATTGAGGTGGCATTAATTTTCCATGTGTGGACATCTTTGGTATGTGGAAGGCAATATTCCATATGACAAAATCTATGATGCGTACGTAAGGGCCAAATTTGGAGTTTTCTATGATGAGTCGTGACAAGTGTCAGTTGGCATCTTTGCATGAGGGAAAGGCATCTTTGGGCGCCCAAGTTGGGCTATGACATATTGTAAGTAGAATATGCTATATTTAGCATTGTATGACAGATTCTCTTACAACTTTCAAGATTGCTATTGTGGATAGATTTTATGACAGTTGTAAGTTGTGTAAGAGAATCTTTCATAGTCTATTTTTAGATTGGAGCACTCTACATTGGGAAAGTTAAATCTGCCATGTATGACAAATGTAAGGGATGTAAGGACAAAAAGGACAAGTGTCCTTTGATGCTGAAAATAGCCATGAGGCCAAGGTGGAAGCCTATCCCAAGATGCTCTCAAGATATGCCTTGTAATCTCTATAAAATGCATAGTTTGGAGTTGTAGTTGCATAGTATTTTTTACAAGTACTGTTATGGTACTGGATTAACTCTAGAATCAACATTCATGAACTCTTGGAAGACTTGCATTGCAAGTGTATTGTAAACTATTGCTATTTTGATAATACATTGTGCAGGTTTTCGAGTGTGGGGTTTTTTACCTAAAAAGGTTTTCCCCATGGTATATCTTGTGTCACCTTCTTTCTATGTTGTGTTGCTGCTGTAATATTTATGTTATTAGTTTAATGTTGCTACAATTGTAAGGATTAAAATGAATTTGCACTCCATTCCCCTTATTAGATTGGTTTAGGAAGTGTGTTCCATGTACCTTGATCACATGTGGTCCTATTTGTTGGGTAGGGGTTTTTTGAGCTAATCTTTGATTGAGTGGGAGTCTGTACAGAGTATTTTGTGATCTTGTTGCAGTAAGAAGCTAGCAAGCACATCTGAAAGATTTGAGGTGGAGAAGTTTAATGGCAGCAATTTTGAGTTGTGGAAACTCAAAATGGAAGACATGCTTGTTGACAGAGATTTATGGGAAACCATTAATGGCACAAAACCAACTACAATGGCACAAGCTGATTGGGATCTCAAAGATCGAAATGCTAAGGGTCTCATAAAACTTAGTCTTGCAGATTTTGTCCTTTTAAATGTCCATGAGGAGAAGACTGCAAACGATCTGTGGAAGAAGTTGGGTGATGTTTATCAAGCCAAATCCCTGGTGAACAAACTTTTTCTGTGAAAGAAGTTGTATTATTTGAGGCTGGAGGATCTGTTGTAGATCACCTGAATGCCTTCAACATGTTGGTTGCACAGTTAACATTCATTGGTGTGAAGATGGAGGAGGAGGATCGGTGTATGAGCCTACTTTGTTCTCTATCGAATTTGTGGGATCATCTTGTCATGGCTGTTGGGAGCACCACATCCACTTTTAAAATGGATGAAGTGGTAACTTCGCTATTATCTAAAGAGATGCAGAGAAATTCTTCTGAGGCAACCAAAGAGGCTCTTACAGTTCGTGGAAGACCCAAGGAGAAAGGGAAGAAGAAGAACAAGAAAGTTGAGAAGGGTATATCCAAATCCCATGGGAGATCCAAATCTCCTGGAAAGTCCAAGGCTCTCTGTTGGAACTGTGGTAAATCTGGGCATTTCCCAAAGGAATGCAAAGAGGAAAAGAAAAAGAAGAAGAACCCAGATTTAGATTCTGACAAGTCACAAGATGATGGTGATGCCTTCATCATAGCCCTGACAACCCATGCATCTGATGATGTGTGGCTGATTGGTTCTGGTGCATCATTCCACATACCTTGCATCGAAGATGGTTCATTAAGTATGAAGAGTTCGATGGTGGAAGAGTGTACCTGGGTGATGACTCTCATCTAAAGATTGTTGGTCATGGAAGAGTCTCTATCTAATTCCCTCATGGACAAGTGAAGGGGATCAATGGGGTGATGCACATCCTAGGTTTAGCACGAAACTTGCTCTCTGTAAGTATGTTGAATGATGTAGGTATGCAAGTTGTCTTTTCGAAAGAAGGATGCAAGATGACTAGAAGAGCTATGGTGATTGCTAAGGGTACTAGGAGAGGTACTTTGTTTCAGCTAGAGGCATGCATTCCACAATACAATAGTTCTTCTGACTTAAGGAAGAGGGCAGCAATCACTTCATCCCCACCATCTGAACAACCAGTGAAGAAATATGTTGTATGTAATCCTGATGGTAGTATTCATACCTTGGAAGTTAATCTTCCTGCTAAAAAGACAATATTATTGCATAAGAGATATGGCCACATTGGTGAGAAGGGTCTCAGAACCCTAAAAAATAAAAACCTTGTTGAGGGGTTAGATGATTGTAATCTTGAGTTCAACTTTTGCAAACATTGCATATATGGAAAACAAAACCATGTTCAGTTTTATTTGAGTTATCATAAGTCTTCTAATGTGTTGGACCTTGTTCATTCTGATGTATTTGGTCCTGTTAATGTTCCTTCATTATCAAAATCTGTATATTTTGTATCTTTCATAGATGACTACAGTAGGACATGGATTTATTTTCTCAGAAGAAAATCTAAAGTCTATAGTAAGTTTAAGGAGTTTAAAGCCTTTGCTAAAAATTAGACTGGTAAAAAGATTAAGTGTTTGAGAACTGACAATGGTGGTGAGTTATGTTCTACAAAATTCAAAAAATATTGCAAGGAACTTGGGATTGAAAGACATGAGACAACTCCATACACCCCCTAGCAAAACGGAGTTGCAGAGAGAATGAACAGGACACTGATGGAGAAGGCTAAGAGTATGCTTAGTGGAGCTGGCCTAGAACAAAAATTTTGGGCTGAAGCTATTGCCACTGCTTGCTATCTGGTAAACAGATCTCCTACATCAACTCGTGTTGGAAAGACACCCATGGAGGTGTGGTCTGGTAGAAAGCCTTCAATAAGGCATCTTCATGTTTTTGGTTGTGAGGCATATACACATGTGCCTAGGGAGAAGTGGTCAAAATTGGAGAACAAGGCTGTTAAGTGTATCTTCATTGGCTATGGTGTTGATGTGAAAGGTTACAAGCTTTGGGATCCTGTGGCTAAAAAAGTGTTGTATAACAGAAGTGTTATTTTCAGAGAGCTAACACCTTCTTCCAATGTTTTACAGCTAGAAGAAAAAGAAAAGAAAGAGGATGTTGTTTAGTTTCCTTCTACCCCTGAGAAGACTGAATAGAAAGACAATGTTGGACCTGATGATGAGGAGAGCTCTAGCAGCTCTGAAAGCTCAAAAGAAGAAGCTGAACCTCAACCTCAGCCATTGAGGAGGTCTACACAAACAAGAAAGCAACCTGAGAGGTTTGGTTATACATTGCTTGATTCTAGTTGTGCTTTTGCTTTGCTTACTAACAGTGATGAGCCTAGAACTATGAACTATGTCAGAAGCTATGGACATGAAAGATGCAGGTTCTTGGAAGGAGGCCATGGAGGATGAGATGGCTTCTTTGGAAAAAAATCAAACTTGGGACTTGGTGCCTTTGCCTGTTGGATGGAAACCTGTTGGATGCAAATGGGTGTTCAAGAAGAAATTTGGTGTAGATGGAAGTGTTGAGAAGTATGAAGCCAAATTGGTTGCAAAGGGGTATTCACAAGTGGAGGGTATAGATTATGGTGAGATGTTCTATCCCGTTGCAAAGATGACATCGATTTGATTCCTATTATCTCTTGCAGTTGCTTATGATTTAGAGGTAGAACATATGGATGTGAAGACAACTTTCCTTCATGGTGATTTGGAGGAAGAGATTTACATGTCACAACCAGAGCATTACATGGTGAAAGGTAAAGAAAATTTAGTTTGCAAGTTAAAGAAGTCTTTGTATGGATTGAAACAGTCTCCTAGGATGTGGTACTTAAAGTTTGATGCCTTTGTGTTGTCAATTGGATATCTAAGATCGAAATCATATCATTGTGTATTACAAGTTTGACAATGATCATATTCTCATAATTGCACTATATGTTGATGATATGTTGTTGATTGGGAATGGTAAGAATATGATTTCTGATTTGAAGTCTTAGTTGTCAGCATAGTTTGAGATGAAAAACTTAGGGTTAGCCAGGTACATTCTTAGGATGGAGATCCAAAGAGACAAACCTAACAGAAAACTTTGGTTAAGCCAAAGTAAGTATGTGAAGACCATGTTGGATAGGTTCAGCATGGCAGATTGTAGACCACTATGTGTTCCTGTTTCTTTGGGGACAAAGTTGTCTATTGAGGGTTGTCCAAAATCTCCTAGTGAGGTGGAGGACATGAGCAGAGTACCTTATGTTAGTGTTGTTGGTAGTTTGATGTATGTCATGGTCTGTACAAGACCAGACATTGCCTAAGCAATGGGAGTCCTTAGTTGATTTATGACTAATCTTGGAAGGGTACATTGGGATGCAGTTAAGCGAGTGTTCAGATATTTGAGGGGTACTTCTGAGTATTCCATATGTTATCATGGTAATGTTACAAGACTTCTGTATTCTATTGATATTTGTGGATTTGTGGATTCAAATTGGGCAGGTGACATTGACAAAAGGAGATCCACCAGTGCCTATGTGTTTACATTATTTGGTGGTGCAATTAGTTGGATGAGTAAGCGACAACCTGTGGTTGTTTTGTCCATGACAGAAGCTAGGTATATGGAAGAAACTCATGCTTGTAAGGAAGACATTTGACTTAAGAGATTGTGTTCAGATATTGGTGTTGATGAAGGTCAGATTACGATCAGTTGTGACAGTCAGAGTGCGATTTACCTTGCGAAGAATCCAACTTTCCATGCCAGAACAAAGCATATTGATGTACAGTTTCACTTCATGCGAGACATGGTGGAGGATGGGAAGGTGTTGTTGGAAATGGTGGACACTTTGAAGAATGTTGTAGATGCATTGACTAAACTTGTGGGCACAGATAAGTTCAAATGGTGTTCGAAGTCTATGGGCCTCTCGGCCCCTAGCAGTTAAAATCTCGTCATTTCCTTTTGGCTCTTGTAAGGTGTTCAACAAGTGGGAGAATGTTGAGAATTAAGGTGTCTCAACCTTTGCAATTTCCTAACATTAATAATTTAATTGTATATGTAATTATTGCATAATGTTGTATTTTCTTGCACATTCAGTTTGGTCACATAGTTGAGGTGGCATGGTGACATGTCAGCTTACTTGGAATGTGACTTGGATGGTCAAGTCAATCCTACATGGATTTGGGTGTCCCATATTGAGGTGGAATTAATTTGCCATGTGTCGGCATCTTTGGTATGTGGAAGGTAATATTCCATATGACAGAATCTATGACACGTAAGGGCCAAGTTTGGAGTTTCCTATGACGAGTGGTGACAAGTGTCAGTTGGCATCTTTGCATGAGGGAAAGGCATCTTTGGGTGCCCAAGTTGGGATATGACATGTTGTAAGTAGAATATGCTATATTTAACATTGTATGATGGATTCTCTTACAACTTTCAAGATTGCTATTGTGGGCAGATTTTATGACAATTATAAGTTGTGTAAGAGAATCTATCATAGTCTATTTTTAGCCTGGAGCGCTCTACACTGGGAAAGTCAAATCTGCCATGTATGATAGATGTAAGGGACGTAAGGATAGAAAGGACAAGTGTCCTTTGATGCTGAAAATGTCCATGAGGCCAAGGTGGATGCCTATCCCAAGATGCTCTCAAGATATGCCTTGTAATCTCTATAAAATGCATAGTTTGGAGTTGTAGTTGCATAGTGTTTTTTACAGGTACTGTTATGCTACCGAATTAACTCCAGAATCAACATTCGTGAACTCTTGGAAGACTTGCATTGCAAGTGTATTGTAACCTATTGTTGTTTTGATAATACATTGTGTAGGTTTTAGAGTGTGGGGTTTTTTACCTGAAAAGGTTTTCCCCATGGTATATCTTGTGTCACCTTCTTTCTGTGTTGTGTTGTTGCTATAATCTTTATGTTATTAGTTTAATATTGTTGCAATTTTAAGGATTAAAATGAATTTGCACTCCATTCCCCTTTTTAGATTGGTGTAGGAAGTGTGTTCCGTGTACCTTGCTTCCTTTCAGAAAAGCACATGGAGGTTGTAGCCACTTCAAAACATGGAGATATCATGATAGCAGACCTAAAGAATGATTTAACTTTGGAGGGAGATGATATTGAGTTGGTGTCAAGATTTACTTTGTTGAAGGTCAAGGATGAATTGATTCTTGGGATGTAAGATTGGCTTAAAAGGTATGTTGATATGAAGATAGAAGAAGTGTTCTATACATTGTTTGCACAAGGGGATGTTAGTCATTCTACTTTTTTCGAGATAGAGGTTAGTACACCTGATAAAACAGCAGTTATGGGGTCACCATAGCAGATGGAAGAGATGAAAGGTAAGAGTGAAGTGGTTAAGAACAAGTTACAAAGAGATGTGGACAAATTTGAGCACACAATAGGAGTGAAGAAGAAGGCAGTGCATTACAAGGCACAAGGAGGTGTGGTACCAGAGAAAGATGCAGATTTACCAGTATTATTAAGTGAAGCACAGACCAAAGATCATCCATCAAGTGAAGAATAGTAGTCTCAAGGGAAGAACCAGTCAAAGGCAAGAAACAATGCATGTTTTCAATACTTGACTCATTGGAAGGGATTGCCAAATGGAAGTGCCAATTGTAGATCAGAAGATGACATGAACAAACTTGAATCCATTGTTGCATCACTGTCCTCAAGGGGACTTGAGTCAAATTTGCCCGAGGTGTATGGTACAGGGGAACCTAGTTCATACTTTGTAAATATGTGTCAAATGTGAATTTTGAAATGTTGAGTCATTTTTTATGCAATAAGGTCTATTTAGACCAAATATGATGTTGTAGCCATGTAGGGGTCAGTTTTGAGTCATATTGTCAAGTTTGGCAATGATACATTTGTGGTGAATATGGAAGTTGAATAGTTAAGAGATTGTAAATTAGTTTTGAACATTGGGCTTTGGTTGGAAAGATATAAATATTTCCTTGTGTGGTTGAGGCAACTGGCTGGAGTGTTTTGAAGATCAAACAATAATAATAAACTCAGTTTTCTGCAATTTTTGTTACTTTCTTATTGTTACAGGAGTTTGTATGGCTCCGTACTATGTGTAAATGAGATAAAGTGTATTAGAATCGATGGTGGGATGAATTAACTCTATTTTGCTTTTTATTTGATCTGATTTCATAAGGTTTGAAGGATTTTACAGCCAATTTGTTGAAAGCAGCCAGAAAACCCTAGTTTTGAGGGTTTAATTGAAGAAATGAGTTTTTTTGAATTATTCCAAAACTCTAGTTGATAAAATTGGTATATTCAAACCCTAGGTAATGTGGGGTGATTGAAGGGAAATTTTTCAGTTTGGGTTTTGATTTTTACATAGTTGCTTTGGAAAACAGGGCTAATTGGGCCTATTAGGGCTGTAACAGTCAATTTTTGAGGATTTTGTTTCAAAGTAACCCTATCTAGAAACTTGATATGTTAAAGAGTGACATAATGGGTATCTGAAATAGTGATTTTTTTCTAGGTTTGAGGCCTTATCTAAAAGTTATACTCAAAATACCTAGTTTGTTATCCTAACTAAGCCTTTATCAAAACAGAACAGACAATTTTAAGGCCCTATGTTGCAAGACAACCACCCCTAATTTCCACATGTTGAATAACTTCCAAATGGGTACTCAAAACAGATTTCATATTTTGGATATGAGGTCTTCTCTAAAATCTATGTTGAAAAAACCTCATTTGCTATACTACTAGGGAAGTTCAAGAGTTGGTGAGCAAATAACCAAGTTTGGGTTTCAATTTTGCAAAGATTGTTTATGGGTTATTGTGTTTGATATCCTCCATTGGCTCTACATCAATACATGGTATGTAGGCAGTTTGGAAGGTGAAGGATACCCCCAGTACTCAGGTCCCCTGGATATAGGGTGTATTTTATAATTAACATCGTAATCTCAAAAACATAATAGATTAAATTAGATAATAAGAAGTCTCTAGTACTTAGGAATGATGAGGTATTCGATTCTTAGCTTCTGCAAATATTATGAACTTAACTTTTTCGTATAATGATTCTAAATCTAATTAACATAAGATTGTCTAGCTAAGCTTTGTGCAGACAAAAAGAATACAAGATGCTGGAGAAAAAGCAAGTTGTCAGAAATGAATGTAGGATGTAATGAAGGACTTAAGGTATGTGTGATCAATTATTTTTATATGTTACCTTTCATAATGTACTTTCTCTCATAATGTACATTCTCTCTTCACTCGAATTGAAATTGGTGATCTTTTATAAGCTTGATGATTTTAGAAAACTAAGTTCTAGTTCATCTATCCTCTATAGCATTTATTGAGCATTTTCTTGAGTAAAATTTTAGCAATCTACATTTCTGCATCTGTTAGATCAAAATTTTGCTATCCTCGATATTTTTCAAAATCAGAGTTTGTAGTATTCTGTTATTAAGGAGTCAGGTCTTTACATGTGGTATCAGAGCCAAGGCTCAAACACTAGACCTAGAGGTCTACTAACCTAAAGCATGGTAAGAATTAAGGTAATTTGTGTTATAATGTGATGTTAATGATATTCCCCCTCTTGTGACCTAATGATCGTCGAGTTATTGATAGACGTGAAGAGAAACATGCAAAACAAAGAAAATGGTAAGGTCGTAGATAAACCCTCCCTAGAGGGTGAGGTGGATAGCTTGATACCAGTGAAAGTATGTGTAGTGAGACAATAGTAGTTTGGTATATGACAGCCATGCAGACTTGTGGATTCTCTTTTGTGATCTGGATATCGTATTCTGTGGCTAATTCCTTTTGTGGCATATCTTAATGGATCTTTTCATGATGGCATGCCCTAGGTTGTGTGAGGCATGTGACTATTCGTGTGAATTTTCTATATGGATATATGATAAGGTTGTCTTAGGTTGTGTGGGGAATGCTTATTGTGACATGGTTATTTATCATTGATCTCAAGTAGATGTGGTTTGAGAACACTATACAATTTATCTATTTTAGTGCTAGTAAGTCCACCAGTTCCCCTACTCCCCTTAGGTGGTCTTGTTGTAAGGCTACATGGTGATTGTAATGTGCAAATTTTATGAGATTGTTGGATTACTTATTCTTGTGTTAAAAGTATTACTTAAGTATTAAGCCAACAATGTTTTGTTTCTTTGGGCTAATTGGTTGTTTTAATTTTGAGATGGTCCTTTTTCTTGGTTAAATTTGGGATGTTGCAATGGTTGTTATCTTTGATCTTCACTTCTTCTATGGCTTGATTTGTTTTAATGTGTTCTAATTGAGGATTTAACTTATGGACTTGTTTTACTTAATCCTTCTTGATTTGAGGCATTAGTGTTGCAACCGTTGGCATGTGTCGAGTAATGTGACTTTTGTAAAATGCCATATATAGGTGGGGCCCTGGTAGGTTGTATGGGGAAGTAGGTGGCCTAGGGAATTCTATTGTGAGGATAGGGGTTGCAAGTGGGATGAATACTAGAGGCAGATATTGACTTTTGGAAAAATTAATGTCGATGTGTGTGCTTGAGCACGTATTCCTTTGTAAGTGTAATGTTTATATGATATTGGAATAGTGAAAGTCACTGATACTTAGAAGAATCCTCAGGAGGATTGACCTTGTATCTAGCCGGATGCCTGAAACCCAAGTGAGGGTACAAGGTCCTCAGAACATTCTTATCAAATGAACTTACAAAAAATTCCTCAGTGTAATATATGGGCCTATTGTGTAATTTCTTAAAAGTGACTTAGGATCCGAATTGATCCCGATGAGTCTAAGTATCTAGCAAAGCAATTTATTGATTCTTGTCCTTGTTAGCCCGTATGGCTATTGTGTTTACCTATCTGTATTGGATAGAGTTTTGATCCATTTGACCAGTATAGGCTCATTTGGCCATTATTTTATCTACCTTGTATTGGGTAGTGATAGGGTCCGTTAGACCCAGTTCCATATGAACCAGTTTGCCCAAAGGAAAGAAGAGCCAAGTTGGCTTTATCTCAATATGTCCCGTTTTGGACACTTTAGCCCGAATTGGCTATTTGAACTACCTGAGTACTCAGATTGACTAAGATAATATAATTCTTTTAACCTACAGAGGTGTATCATTTCTCTTGGATTCTAACACAGGTTAGAGTAAACTTCTCAGATAACTAGAAATTTTGGATAATGAGTTTTAGTACTTAACATTTGGAGTCAATGCGTAAGCAGTAAGGTTGTATAATCAGATATGAAGATCTCACATTAGTTCTATTCTTTGTCTATAATATTTACATTAAGACGATGCAAACTTCTAGGGGGAAGTTGTCATGCCCACATTTCCCATGTAGTCACGACATGCAACACACGTGTCATGTCCATATTTAACATGTGGTCATGACATGAAATATCAAAAACTTTTCCATGTGTCCCTAGAAACCCCCTCGCACGGGTCAGTGTGCTCAGTGACAATACGTATAAGGCATAAACATATCAATCATATTCGGGGAAGTGCGTCCACCTACGCAATCCCTTGTGTGATGATAGCCGACTAGGGGGTTATGTGACACGATGTGTGCCGCTTCTAGGGTTAGAACATATTTGATTCAAACCCTAAGATTCCTAAGTGAAAGAGATAATTTTGACTGAATCAAAATCAAACCTTAACTCTAATGCAATAATAAATCCAAATATAATAACGCATCCAATGGTATGATATCGCATGATGAAATGGAGTGATTAAATGAAAGTCACAAAAAATACCATAAAAATAAAACCCTAGAATCTAGGAAAATTTTGACAACATAATGCATCTTCAATAATTGAAATAAATATTTTAAAAAGAAAATCCCCAAGAAGTAATTAATACAAAATTTAAAATAATAAAATATAAGAACACATTAAATAAATTTCCAAGGTCAAATAAATTTAACCACTCAACAAAATTATAAAAATTTGAATTAAAATAAATGACCAAATTAAAACTCAATACTTAAGTCCTTTAATAAATATAATTTTGACAATTATATTTATTAATTAACTCAATTAAAAAAATAGAAGGGGGGAAAAAATTAAAGCACCTCTCCCCATAAAAATAATAAAAGCGATTAAATTAAAATAATTAAATTAAAAGGATTTGCCCCAAGAAATTAAATTACAAACCACTAGAAAAAGAATAAGGATGCCAACATAATTAAAAGACCAAGGGATGAAGCATCCCATTAAAATAGAACAATCCTCATTCCCATAAGGATAAATTCCAAATGGAATTAAAACCCAAACCCCAAAAGAATATTAAAATCAACTTGAATAAAACACAAAGAAAGTCAAACAAATCAAAAAGGCTTGCAAAGTAAAAGAGAGGGAAACTTAGTTTCATGTGCACATGGAAGGAAAAATAGTGGAGTAAATAAAATAAAATTCCTAATTTCCTACACACCCTCCAAGTAAGCCCTAACTCCATATTTTATTGTTTTCTACAAGAGATGCCCTAATCTTATTCTATTGTTTTCTTTTCTTCCATTTTGTTTCCTTTTTTTCTTCTCTTGTTTTCTCAATGTTTTACCTCCATTTGTTTCTCCATTTTTGTTGCAAGTTGAAGGTTTGTTGAGGAGGCCGCCATGAGGATTTACCACACAGAGGTATACTTTCAATGATGAATACACAAGGTGTAAATAATTATTTATAGATAAATATATATGTTTATATATATACACATTTTGTGTATATATAAATATAAATATATATACCTTTTTATAATTCTGGGGGTGTTTACATTTTTGTTTATATATTTCTTTTTTTTATTAAGGTAGACCAGGGCAAAATATATATATATTGCTAATAAAAAAAAACATAGACAAAAAATAGTAAGCGTTATGCATCAAATATTCTAGGTCTTACACTCCAAACAAGGCAGCGGCAGTTAAACGGCACCGCAAATGGCAGTACAGAGCTGATGGCTCCTGAGCATAACCAACGACCTCACACGTATTTGGGGGGTGCTTAAAGAAATGGGGGATGGGGGTGTGGGGAGGAGGCCATGCCTCCACCCACACCCCAAGTTCTAAGTCGTTGCAGTAGTGGGCGGCGACCCAAGGCCACTGTCCACTGTAAGTAATTTTTTTTGTTTTGTTTAAACCAAAAACCAAACCCTTATTTCATCCTATCTCAAATATGTATTTTACATTATTATTAATGCAGATTACATATCATTTAACACTTATGTGTATGTATATATACACTTAGTTACAAATGCACAGCTCTGCTTAGTTTAGACAGTATACTTTTTTAATAGGATATATATAAATATTTCTAAACAACAATATATATATATATATGAACCAACATCAATGGGGAAATAATATACCCAGATTTCAATCTATTAATGAACCAGTGGGCATAAGTATATATATGTATATTTTCTGTAATTAATTAAAAACAACCTTACTATTTCTTCACTTATTTTAAATAAATAAGGCAGAAAATACATTTAACTTAAACCAATTAAACCAATTTTTTTTTTCCTCTACAACTATTACCATGTATTTTTTTTAAAGAATCACAATAAATAGCAATGAGATATTTCTTTCCCACATAGCATACAACTAAAATTTCAACAGTAGCACATGCTTCTTTTCCATTTTTAAAAAGGGAACAACAACTAAATATTTTCCTCTTTGGAAAATTTTCTATAAACACACAACACAACAAAAACATAATACACATCTTGAATATCACTACAAAATAGATTTCTCATTTAATCTCTTTTCAACAACAATACAATGGAAGGAACAATAAATTTTATTTTACAACCAAAACAATGAGGCCTCCAAGGCCATGGCTCACAAACAACCATCTAAAAAAAAGTAAAAGCTGCTGAAACAAACTTTTCCTCAAATTTCCAAGACTCCACAAATGGCCTGCAAAACAAAAACACAAATGGGGAACCAAGGCCATGCAAATCGCCCTCCTCCCTACCATAGACCTGCTAGTGGGTCATCCTCGAGCTAGGGAGGTAGAAATCACAAGGGTACTCATACCACAACAAAGATCACAACAACAACAACACAAATACACCCAAGGATTTACACATAACAAAACTCAATAAAATGAGTTTGGAGGGGGTAGGGGAGTGGACCCCTCAACTCAAGAGGTCACCCCAAGAACTCCAAAAATCACAAAATCTCAAGGCCTCAAGCCAAAACAAATTTTCCACCATACTCCAAGAATCATTATGGAACTCATGTCAAAATCAAAATGCTCCCAAACTGCATAGAATGCCCTCAAGGCTATAAATAGTACAACACTAAGGAGGTGACCTCGAAAAGGTTCACTCTCCCCCACCCCATACGAGTTGAGCCTTTCTTCCAAATAGAGGTGCTCTTACCAACACCCAAACCCACACAAAAATGAAAACAACACCAAACATAAATTTTCAACACATACACAAAAATAAAACATGCATAGGGAAATGGCTATTGCCATGGAGCTTACCTTCAAAAGCCCAAAAATGAAAGCATGTTTGAAGAAGAGCCCACACTTCTCCAAGTTTCCAAGCCTCCATGATTTCTCCAACACTCCCAAAACCTCCAAAGATAGAAAGAAATTTCAAAAAAAGAAGAACCCCCAACTCCTCTTGAAGAGGAGATAAAATAGGCCTTCAAAGTTGGCCTTAAGGAATGAGAAGGTGACACTTGTCACCTTCTCCTTCCTCATCCCATGCCACTTGCAAAGGAGAAGGAGTGTGAGAGTGACAAGTGTCACCCTCTAATCCATTCAAACCCTCACCTTATCCACTTGTGCTCTCACACATGTGTGAGAGACCAAGTGGAGAGGTGGCAACTCTCCTCAAGACTCCATGAGGATAAGGGATGCCACATGGCATCCTCTTATTCTCCAAGAGAGCCATCTCCCTCCAAGATGCTCTCACACATGTGTGAGAGTCTTGGAGAGAGATCCCACACACTTGGGGGTCTTGAAGACCTCCCAAGTCTTCTTGGTGAAGGGATCCCCAAACTTTGGGAAGGGAGATGGGTCTTTCCCAAAGCATGACTCATCCCCCATCCTTAGCCATTTCAAAATTCGTCACATTTACTAAACCTCAGTTTAGAGTGACTAAAAGTGAGTTACCCTAGGGTTTAGTAAGTCCAAATGGACCCTAGACCCTAGGGTTACCACTTAGGGTAACTTTGGGACTCTACAAAACACCTAGCGAGGTATAAAATTACTTTAAATGGCCCATAAATAAAATAACACCAAATGGTGTAAATCAAATATAATTATACAACATGATATAAATCAATTTTAAAAAGGGGTAACTAGGCCAAATAATTAAATCAAGCATGTACGAAAACATCACTCAAACAAATGTGATCCTCATCCCTCTTGGGAATGGATCAGTTTTACAAGGAATTACGTATGTGTGAGAACTACCTCTGATTTCCCGTGGCCTATGAATATAACCTGCGCAACTAGATCAAGCAGTCAATCACATCATGGATAAATCATAGCTGAAGCAACAGAAAATTAAAGTCATGTCATTGCATACAACACTAATCATCCACATCATAATTAAAATTAAAATTGCATTTTCTATCTAATGTCTCATGATCATCATCAAATATTAAATCCACATAATGAACTCGTAATCACACCCATAATCATCATCAAATGTATCTCACATGTTTAACATCAAAATAGCATCAAAATATGATCTAATCAAATCACCACATGACTAATCAATGCTAATCCAAAAATCAGGAGGTATAGTCTAAATCTGCATAATGGGAATAATAGTCTCTAAATGTCTGATAATGTCACCAACTATAACATGTAAAACAATCAAAATAGGGAAGTAAAATAAATTGGCCTCACATCCTGCCCTCCTAAGACTAGAATTCCTCCTGGAAGTCATCAAAAAGGTGAGGATAGAGTGCCCTCAAACTAGTTGCATCCTCCCAAGTCGTTGTGACCTCATCATAATGATCCCACTCGACCCTAACCTGGTCCAGCTCTCGACCTCGAAGGCCTAGCATCTGACGAGCCAATATGTGAATTGGCTCCAAAGCCAACTACTCATCTGCCTCTACTTGTAGAGCACTCTAATCCAATACATGAGATAAATAAGATATATATCGCCGCAATATAGAAACATGAAAATAATCATGGATGCGCGACAGTTTAGGTGGCAATGCTAGACAGTGGGCTACAAGTCCTATCCGCTCCAAGATCTCGAAAGGTCCTACAAACCATGGTGCGATCTTAGAGCCCTTCAAATAACGGATTGGACTCGTGTGTGGCCACACTCTAAGGAATACTCTGTCACCAACTGAGAAGCTCTGATCTAGTCTCTTAGCATCGGTATACTTCTTCTGTCTATCCTGTGCCTCCTGAAGTCTCTACCTAATCAGTGTGACCTGCTACTCCATATCCTGAACCAACTCTGGACCAATGGCAACTCTGTCATCTATCCGATCCCAACTCAATGGTGTCTTGCATGGTCTACCATATAAAGCCTGAAAAGGAGGCATACCCAACGAGCTGTGATGCCCATTATTGTAGGCAAACTCAACCAGATATAGATACTCCTCTCATCTAGAATGATGGTCCATAACATACATACGGAGCATGTCCTCCAACACCTGATTCACTCGCTCTATCTGTCCATCTATCTTGGGGTGATAAGTGGAGCTAAAGTTGAGCTATGTGTCCAATGCCTACTGCAAAGCTCTCCAAATAGCTAAAGTGAACACTGAATCCCTATCAGAAATGATGCAGTGAGGTACCCCATGTAATCTCACAATATCATCCAAGAATACTCTCACCACTACTGGTGCATTGTATGTCATGCATATAGGTGAGAAATGTGCCACCTTGGTCAACTTGTCAACTGTCACCATGATGGCATCATGGCAACACGAAAACATAGGAAGACCGACAATGAAATTCATGGAAATGGTGTCCCATTTCCACTCAAGTATCTCATGAGGGTATAAAAGACCCGCTGGATGCTAATGCTCGGCCTTGACCCTCTAGCACTCAAGGCATCAAGCAACATACTCTGCAATATCCTATCTCATACCTGCCTAATGGTACAACTATCGTAGGTCGTCATGCATCTTCTTTACCCCCAGATGTGCTACATATGGTGCTCTATGAGCCTCTGATAACACTATAGTACGCAGGTCACCTGCACGAGGTACATAGATGCACTGTCGATGCCGAAGTAACCCATCTACCTCAAGTATCCTGCAAACTTGCCCACAAGGGCCCTCTGTGACTGGATCTCCTGCTGCACCTCAAGAAACCACTCATCCTCAGGCAGATTCTAAATAATGCGTCCTCTCAAGTCCACACTTAGAGTCAAGGTCAATATCTCATGGTGCCTCCAACTCAATGTGTCAGCAACCACGTTCTCCTTCCCTTTGATGTAGTGGACATCAAAGTTGTACTCACAGAGAAACTCCATCCAATGTCGCTGACGAGTGTTCAGATTTGGCTGTGTGAATATGTACTGAAGGCCGTGTTGATCTAAATGAAGCTCAAAGCGATGACCCAATAAGAAGTGTATCCAATGGACTAGAGTATGAACCACTGCTGCGAGCTCTAAATCATGATTGGGGTAGTTCAGCTCATGGGTCTTGAGCTTTCATGACTCATACGCGATCGCTCTACCACCCTGCATAAGTATGGCTCCCAAACCCTCAAGTGATGCATCTGTGCAAACCATAAAATCTGCTGCTGGATTAGGAACCATTAAAATGGGAGCACTGGTAAGATGCTCCTTAAGGACCCCAAAGGCCCACTCACACTGCTCAATCTAAAAAAAACTCTTCCCTTTCTGTTGAAGGGAAGTGATGGGGTGTGCTATCTAAGAGAAACCCTCAATAAATCTATAGTAATAACTAGCTAACCCCATTAAACTCTTGACCTCTATCACACTGGTGGGTGTTGGCCAATCTCTGATAGCCCTGATCTTTGATGGATCTACAGAGATTCCATCTCCAGATAAGATGTGCCCCAAATACTATACCTCTGTCCTAAAAAATGCACACTTTGCTAGGTTCCCATAAAGATTATGCTCCCTCAAACATTGCAAAACCTAACATAGGTGCTCCTCATGCTCCTCCTCGGTCCGCGAATAGATCAATGTTATCAAGAAAAATAATCATGAACCGATCCAAGTAGGTACGGAACACCCCATTCATGGGACTCATGAACACTGCAGGGGCATTTGTCGAACTGAAGGGGACCATAGTGAACTCATAGTGGCCATATCAAGTCTAGAAGGAGGTCTTATGGATGTCTACCTCTGTGATACGTAACTGATGGTAGCCAGACTTTAGGTCAATTTTAGAGAACACCATGACTCCCTACATCTGATCGAAGAGATCGTCAATACTGGGCATAAGATAAAAGTTCTTCACCGTCACCTTTTTCAACTGCCTATAATCCATGCATAATCAAAGAGACCCATCCTTCTTCACAAAAATGACTAGAGCACCCCAAGGTGAAATACTCAGTCGGATGTGCCCCTTCTCGAGAAAGTCCTCAAGCTACAACTTGAGATCTATGAGCTCATGAGTGGTCATCCTGTAGGGTGCATGAGACACTGGCTCGGCACTCTTTAATAAATCAATATGAAAGTATACCTCACAATGGGGTGGCATCCCCAGCAACTCTATTGGAAACACATCGACAAACTCTCTCAAGATGGGATAGTCATCTAATGATGCCTCAGGCTCATCCTTTGATCTGTCATTAACTGTAATAGCAAACATCTAGCATCCCTTCCACATGTAGTGCTTAAGCTACTAAGCGGATATCATATGAACTGTTTTGGGCTTCTGAATGCCCACTATCTCAACTGATGTACCATGATCGTCTAAGCAGTTGATTGCCTTTCAGCGACAATCTAGTTTGGCTCTATAAGCTGCAAGCCAGTCCATATCCAAAACCACATCGTAGGATCCTAATTCCATAACTCTAAGGTCACATGCTATACTAAAGGGTCCCAAAGATATCTCATAGTCCTGGACTCAGGAATCTACTATCATCTTGGCCCCTGTGGCCAACTCAACCTCCCACCTATCGCCCTGCCTAGAGGCCACCAGCCTACAATGCTCCACTAATGATGGAGATATGAAAGAGTCAATAACACCAGTCAAAAATAATAGAAATGGGAACACCCCCAATCATACCTGAGGTCTCAATCAGTGATGCCTAAAAATTGGCCTAGCGGTTATCAACTGTTGCAAACATATGGTGGGACCTACCCATATCTCCAACTGTCTGCTCTGAACCTCCTGCACGAGGCTATCCCCCTGCCATAAAACCCTGTGGACACTCTCTAGCTAGATGTCCTGCTCCACCACACACATAGCATGGGTCCTGAGCCTGTACCTATCCAGTCTGAGTCCTACCTGACTACTGTTGTCCAGATTGACCCCTATAGGACTGCTGTGACATCACAGGTCTCGCAGGTGGTCCCTGCTGCCTCTTGTCCCTACACGAGCCTTGCTACTGCCAACCTCAATTATGACCCCCCTGTGCCCTCTGTTGTGGCTTGAATCTCTGCTGCTACTGCGGCTGCTGCTACTATGGAGGCCTACGAGGTAAGGATGTAGAACTAAATCCTCCTCTCTGAGGTGGCAGCAGTAGTCTGCAGTAACTCTGCTGATGCTGCTGCTACTCACAATCTTGAAACTGAGGGCATGAACTTTGCCCTCGTCCCTATATCTTCTCAACTATGTATGCCTTCTCGGTAGCATCACTCAATGTCTAAGGATCTGCCATGCGTACAGGCCCTGCTATGCTATGGTTCAACCCTCTAATAAACTTATGAACCAGGAGTTTCTTATCATGGAGATGTTGGCAAGAGACACTATGTGGCTTCATAAGTGTTTTCATTGATGGCAACAAAGTCTATCCCTTACATCTGTAGTACATAATATGCCTTTACCGGAAGTTAGATTGAAGATTGTTTTGGTCTGGTGAACAAGAACAGAGTGTGTAACAAGGTCTGACAATCAGGTCCAGATCTCTCAGATGGTGTAACTCAGTAAGTTGCGGACTTGGACAAGTCAAGAGGGGTATCATGACTACTGTATTCCAGAGATTTAGCCTCCGGTGATAAAGCATGAAAAAGATATGAGCATCTGAGTGCTGGGTTCCAGTCAGGTAGAGTAGACAGAGGAAGAGCTGACTAGCAGAGTATCAGACCTCAATCTAGATGTGCAAAAGGTGTTGATCAAGAAATTTGTGGCATTATACATTGTTGGGCGACATGATTAATGACTTCTATGCCTATATTTTTTATGTGCATCACTAATCAAGCATGGATTCAGCTGACAGATCAATAACTTGCAAATATCTCAGGTGTTCTTATTGCCAACTAAGAAAGTGTTAGAAATCCTTGATGCAGATATATATACCTAATGGATTCAAGCTTGTGTAAGTGATAGATAGTATGACTAAGTGCGAAGAAAAGTAGAGATAAGTGCAAAGGGAGTAATTCAAGCCTGGAATGTGATAGGAAAGTAATATTGAGCAGAGGAAGAATGAAATGTGCCAGATCAGTATACTGTGCCTAATCAGAACTGAATTCCTACATGTATAGATGTTGTTCATCAGTTCAAACACCTTGGTATCATCTGTAAGCATTTGTAGACTATAAGTCTCTTGTAGGCAGTGGGCCTCTTGTGAGCAGTGTGCTCAGGCAGTGAGCCCTAATTGACAAGTGCCAAATTTGTAATCTTTATTCTTTTAATAGAGAATACAATCTTGGGTTAGTCACCCCATGGTTTTTCCCTTAACAGGGTTTCCACATAAAAATCCTTGTGTTATGTGTCAATTTCTTTTTTAGTTCTTATGAGTACCTTGCTTTGATGTAACACTAAATGATAAGATAAGAAAAGAAAGTAAAAATAGAAAAGTTTCAAGATAACTGATTCACCCCCCTCTCAGTTATCTGCATTGTATCCAATAGGAGATACTCTGCATATTGAGACAACTTGGTGAATCTGCCCTCATACTGAGCAATAGTAAGCCCTCTCTATTGAAGGTCGTGAAACACATCTATACGACACTGCCTATAGTGATCTGATAAATATCACGCATTGAAGTGCTCAATGAAAGTCTCCCATGGGAGTGTGTCCAATGATAGATGACTCTTGCACTCCTCAGTGTGCCACCAAGTAGCAGATACATCTCGCAATAGGTGGACTGCCACACGTGCCTTCGTGTTTCCCTCGTAAGGACGCAACATGAAGCATCTATCTAGATTGATGAGCCAAGCCTCAACTTTAGCTCCCTCTGTAGTCCTGGCGAATGTAGGTGGATTTAGCCTCAACAAATCCCTAATGGGGTCTCTTCAATCTCTGTGCCCTCGAATAGGCTCATCCCCATAATAAACATAAGGTCTGTGAACAATCTACTCCACCCTCATTACCTCCTCATGCCTAGCATGATGTGGAGGGCTCCTGCTATGGGCCTTGTAGGCTGATCCAACCTCCTCTACTGTCCTATCTGGTATTTCAACATATGGCTCTACACGTGGTGCCTCTCACGGATCGACGTGAGGCTCCACATGTGGTGCCTCTCGCGGCTCGATGCAGGGCTCCACATGTGGCTCAACATGTGACTCTGGTCGTGGCTCCACACGTGGCTCCTCTCATGGATCAACGCGGGGCTTAGCACATGGCTCTATGCGTGGCTTAATTGCGGTCGGTGATAGCCTATCTAACACTGCCTGTAGTGCCTGTAATATCTACGGTCCAATATTAGGTATAGGTGGGGCCTGTGGTGCCGGTGGTCCCTGACCCTTAGCTGAAGAGTCACTATGAACCTCTACGGACTCCGTGCGGCATGAATGCGCTCGCTAAACTCGTTGGGGAGGCATCCTACAAAAATAAGGTAATTACAAATTAATCAAAATTGCAAAAATAATAATATGCCCAAACAAGCCCAGTGTTTAAACTTGGGCTCTAATACTAAATGTCATGCCCACATTTCCCATGCAGTCACAATATGCAACACATGTGCCATGTCCACATTTGACATGTGGTCATGACACGAAATATCAAAAACTTTTCCACGTGTCCCTAGAAACCCCCTCGCACGCGTCAGCATGCTCGATGGCAATACGCATAAGGCGTAAACATGTCAATCATATTCGGGGAAGTACGTCTAACTACGCAATCCCCTGCGTGATGATAGCCGACTAGGTAGTTATGCGATGCGATGTGCGCCGCTTCTAGGGTTAGAACAGATTTAATTCAAACCCTAAGTTTCCTAGGTGAAAGAGATGATTTCGACTAAATCAAAATCAAACCTTAACTCTAATGCAATAATAAAATCAAATATAATAACGCATCCAATGATATGATGGTCACATGATGAAATGGAGTGATTAAATGAAAGTCACAAAAAATGCCATTAAAATTAAACCCTAGAATCTGGAAAAAAATTGACAACATAACGCATCTTCAATAATTGAAATAAATATTTTAAAAAGAAAATCCCCAAGAAGTAATCAATGCAAAATTTAAAATAATAAAATATAAGAACAAATAAAATAAATTTCCAAGGTCAAATAAATTTAACCACTCAACAAAATTATAAAAATTCGAATTAAAATAAATGACCAAATTAAAACTGAATACTTAAGTCCTCTAATAAATATAATTTTGACAATTATATTTATTAATTAACTCAATTAAAAAAATAGAAGGGGAAAAAAATTAAAGCACCTCTCCCCATAAAAATAATAAAATTGATTAAATTAAAATAATTAAATTAAAAGGATTTCCCCTAAGAAATTAAATTAAATATCACTAGAAAAAGAATAAGGATGCCAATATAATTAAAAGACCAAGGGATGAAAGCATCCCATTAAAATAGAACAATCCCCATTCTCATAAGGATAAATGCCACATGGAATTAAAACCCAAACTCCAAAAGAATATTAAAATCAACTTGAATAAAACACAAAGAAAGTCAAACAAATCAAAAAGGCTTGAAAAGCAAAAGAGAGGGAAACTTAGTTTCACGTGCACATGGAAGGAAAAATAGTGGAGTAAATAAAATAAAACTCCTAATTTCCTACACACCCTCCAAGTAAGCCCTAACTCCATATTTTATTGTTTTCTACAAGAGATGCCCTAATTTTATTCTATTGTTTTCTTTCTTCCATTTTGTTTCCTCTTTTCCTTCTCTTATTTTCTTAATGTTTTGCCTCCATTTGTTTCTCCATTTTTGTTGCAGGTTAAAGGTTTGTTGAGGAGGGCGCCATGAGGATTTACCACACAAAGGTATACTTTCAATGATGAATACACAAGGTGTAAATAATTATTTATAGATAAATACATATATATACACATTCTATGTATATATACATATAAATACATATATACCATTTTATAATTCTGGGGGTGTTTACATTTCTGTTTATGTATCTCTTATTTTTATTAAGGCAGACAAGGGGCATATATATATATATTGCTGATAAAAAAAATAGACAAAAAATATTAAGCGTTATGCATCAAATGTTGTAGGACTTATGCCCCAAACAGGGTAGCGGCAGTTAAAGGGCACCACGAATGGCAGTACAAAGCCGATGACTCCTGAGAATAACCGACAGCCTCACATGTATTTGGGCAGCACTTAAAGCAATGGGGGGTGGGGGTGTGGGGAGGAGGCCGTGGCTCCACCCACACCCAAGGGTGTGGGTGGAGGTATGGCCTCCTCCCCACACCCCAAGTTCTAAGTCGTTGCAGCAGTGGGCGGCGGCCCAAGGCCACCGTCCATTGTAAGTAATTTTTTTTTTGTTTTGTTTAAACCAAAAACCAAACCCTTATTTCGCCCTATCTCGAATATGTATTTTACATTGTTATTAATGCAGTTTACATATCATATATATATATATATATATATACATACACACTTAGTAACAAATGCACAGCTCTGCTCAGTTCAAATAGTATACTTTTTTAAAAAAAGATATATATAAATATTTCTAAACAGCAATATATATATATAATTAATTAATTAAAAACAACCTTACTATTTCTTTACTTGTTTTATATAAATAAGGCAGAAAATACATTTAACTTAAACCAATTTTTTTTCCATCTACAACTATTACCATGTATTTTTTTAAAAAGAATCACAATGAATAGCAATGAGATATTTTTTTCCCACATAGCATACAACTAAAATTTCAACAACAGCACATGCTTCTTTTTCATTTTTAAAAAGGAAACATCAACTAAATATTTTCCTCTTTGGAAAATTTTCTATAAACACACAACACAACAAAAACATAATACACATCTTGAATATCACTACAAAACAAATTTCTCATTTAATCTCTTTTCAACAATAATACAATGAAAGGAACAATAAATTTTCTTTTACAACCAAAATAATGAGGCCTCCAAGACCATGGTTCACAAACAACCATCTAAAATAAAGAAAAAGTTGTTGAAACAAACTTTTCCTCAATTTCCAAGACTCCAAAAATGGCCTGCAAAACAAAAACACAAATGGGGAACCAAGCCACGCAAATCGCCCTCCTCCCTGCCATAAACCTCCTAGTGGGTCACCCCCGAGCTAGGGAGGTAGAAATCACATGGGTACTCATACCACAACAAAGATCACAACAACAACAACACAAATACACCCAAGGATTTACACATAACACAACTCAATAAAATGAGTTTGGAGGGGGTAGGGGAGTGGACCCTTCAACTCAAGAGGTCACCCCAAGAACTCCAAAAATCACAAAATCTCAAGGCCTCAAGCCAAAACAAATTTTCCACCATACTCCAAGAATCACTATGGCACTCATGCCAAAATCAAAATGCTCCCAAACTCCATAGAATGTCCTCAAGGCTATAAATAATACAACATTAAGGAGGTGACCTCGAGGAGGTTCACACTCCCCCACCCCATACCAGTTGAGCCTTTCCTCCAAATGGAGGGCTCTTACCAACACCCAAACCCACACAAAAATTAAAACTACACCAAACAAAAATTTCCAACACATACACAAAAATAAAACATGCATAGGGAAATGGCTATTGCCATGGAGCTTACCTTCAAAAGCCCAAAAATGAAAGCATGTTTGAAGAAGAGCCCACACTTCTCCAAGTTTCCAAGCCTCCATGATTTCTCCAACACTCCTAAAACCTCCAAAGATAGAAAAAAAATTTAAAAAAGAAGAACCCCCAACTCCTCTTGAAGAGGAGATAAAATAGGCCTTCAAATTTGGCCTTGAGGAATGAAAAGGTGACACTTGTCACCTTCTCCTTCCTCATCCCATGCCACTTGCAAGGGAGGAGTGTGAGGGTGACAAGTGTCACCTTATAATCCATGCAAACCCTCACCTTATCCACTTGTGCTCTCACACATGTGTGAGAGACCAAGTGGAGAGGTGACAACTCTCCTCAAGACTCCATGAGGATAAGAGATGCCACATGGCATCCTCTTATTCTCCAAGAGAGCCATCTCCCTCCAAGATGCTCTCACATGTGTGTGAGAGTCTTGGAGGGAGATCCCACACACTTGGGGGTCTTGAAGACCTCCGAAGTCTTCTTGGTGAAGGGATCCCCAAACTTTGGGAAGTGAGATGAGTCTTCCCCAAAGCATGACTCATCTCCCATCCTTAGCCATTTCAAAATTCGCCACATTTACTAAACCCTAGTTTAGAGTGACTAAAAGTGAGTTACCCTAGGGTTTAGTAAGTCCAAATGGACCCTAGACCCTAGGGTTACCACCTAGGGTAAGTTTGGGACTCTACAAAACACCTAGGGAGGTATAAAATCACTTTAAATGGCCCATAAATAAAATAACACCAAATGGTGTAAATCAAATATAATTATACAACACATGATATAAATCAATTTTAAAAAGGGGTAACTAGGCCAAATAATTAAATCAAGCATGTACAAAAACATCATTCGATCAAACATGATCCTCATCCCTCTTGGGAATGTATCAGTTTTATAGGGAATTACATATGTGTGAGAACTACCTCTGATTTCTCGTGGCCTGGGAATATAACCTGCACAACTAGATCAAGCAGTCAATCACATCATGGATAAATCATAGCCAAAGCAATAGAAAATTAAATTCATGTCATTGCATACAACATTAATCATCCACATCATAATTAAAATTAAAATTGCATTTTCTATCTAATGTCTCATGATCATCATCAAATATTAAATCCACATAATGAACTCGTAATCACACTCATAATCATCATCAAATGTATCTCACATGTCTAACATCAAAATAGCATCAAAATATGATCAAATCAAATCACCACATGACTAATCAAAGCTAATCCAAAAATCAGTAGGTATAGTCTAAATCTTCATAATGGAAATAATAGTCTCTAAATGTCTGATAATGTCACCAACTATAATGTAAAACAATCAAAATAGGGAAATGAAATAAATTGATCTCACAACCCTATTTGTTTCCAATTCAAAATGTTGATATCTAGTTATTAATATTAATTATTCTAAATGCTCCGCAAAATGTCGTCTATAGCCTTTTCATTTAATTAATTGATCTTGACTCTTGTTTTTAGTTACTAATTTGCTAGTAAAATTATTATTATTTAATTATCATCTAATATTATAAAATGTTGTCATTTGAATCGATTTTGACTCAATATATACGAGAAATATATTCACAATCATTTTCTTACCAAAGATGTACAAATTTTCAAGGGTAGTTAATGTGTGGGGACCACATTTCGTGTCTTCATATTTTGTTGCCGTGCTTGACAAAACATTTTCTTTTTCACCACAAAATATTTGCAGAGAAAATGTAGCCAAGAAATTTCATAGAATCTAAGCACTATTTTATGAATATTAAAAACAAGACTTGTTGATGTCCCTTCATTATTACTAGAGATCTTAAATTCCCAAATGTTATAGGGGAGCCTAGTTGTTCCCGTGTCACACACAATTCCAAGTTGGCATTATGATCTTGGAAATGTCCCCATACCTTTAAAAGCCACAAACATTTCGGTCTTAGCTAGTGATCTAGAGTAAATAGAGAACTTTCATTGTCAGCCAACCCTTGAACTATGAAGCATGTGTCATAATTAATTCAACTAGGTTTTGTTAAAAATCCATCTGATCGTGATAGTGATAATATGTTTAGTCCAAGAACATGGTGAGGATTCAGAAGCATCAAGAAATTTTGGTTGAATTTTGAACTCGATTAGGTGGGACATTCAATGAAGGAGTGGGGTGGTGTGCAAGCCACTGCTTGTACCCTGTAGGAAAAGTAAACACAAATTAATGTTCTGTGGGGTTTTCCTTCTGGGACTGGACATTGGCAGTATGAGAGGAGCTCTGTTTCTTGCACACCAAGAGGAGTAGCATATATTTGAGTAGTTTAGTGTAGATCAAGACTATTTTTTGGGAGGAGATACAGAGCTCTTTCGGAGCCATCTGACATTTTGCCTATGAGAGAAGTGTGACGAACAGGCAAGTCACATTATCCAAGTGCAAAGGTGGGATGTTTAAGAAGTGCAAGGAGCTCTCCATTTTGTGCTATGTAGAGGTGACTACATTCTTTTCTCAAACACTAAGAAACTTTATAAGTACCCACCTTCCGGGATTACAAGAAGCTCAATTGAAAAATATAAACGTGCTCTTAACTGTCCACTAAAAGATAGAGAGACAAAGAATGAGGGGCGTAGAGAGAGAAGCAAGATTTTCAGTGGAAGAAAAGAGGAGGGTGGCAGAGGAGAGGAGGCGCAGGCACAGGCATGCAGAGAGGATGCTGGTAAGACGATGGAATTTAGTTTTGCACCTACCAATTGCAATTTTTGTAAGTTTCTAAAGCCTTTTCAATAAACCTATTTTGATTTTTTCTTGCACTCGTGGTATTCTATGAAACCCCAATTCTTTGGGGGTTCTCATGAGGGCACTCACGACTTGGTTATATGCTTCCACATCCTTCATACATGTCTACCAGTGCATTCCAACTATAATATCTAAAAAATATCCCCCTTCCATTTTGCTTTGATGGATGTCCCTACCCTATTCGAAAGCAACCATTTTGGCACAAGTAGGGAGGATGCTGGCAAAGGTCATAGGATTTGACCTTACAGCTATGAATTGCATCTTCTTGAAGATTTTTAAAGCCATTTCAACAAATCCATTTTTTGCATATCATGTGATCAGTGCAGTCTATGGAAACCATATTTCCTTTAGGCATTTTGTCAAATAGTTCGCGTGCCTTGTTTATGACTTCACATTTTGCATTATGGGTCTACTAGGGCATTTACAACTAATACATCTGACAAAAATCGCCCTACCATATTTCTTTGATGAATGTCCATACCATGTTCCAAGACTCCAATTTTCATGCAGACTGGGAGGATGCTGGCAAGGTTGTAAAGTCTAGATTGACACTACCAACTATTTTTGCTTGAAAGATTTTAAAACCCTTTTCATATGTCAATTTTATGTGTGTCCTGCAATCATTGCATTCATGATAACACATTTCTTGAGGCATTTTTGTCAAACAGTTCATGTGCCTTGTCGATGATTCTACATTTTGCATACATGTTTATCAGAACATTTCAAACTATATCCTCTCACAACAATCCCACCTACCGTTATGCTTTGATGGTTGTGCACGGGCATGGAGGATGCTAGCAAAGGTTGAGGAGTTGGGATTTACAACTACCAGTTCGAAATCTGACACAGTGCCCATTGTTATATTGTAAGCCTATTTTTCATATTTCTTCCTTTAGCATCATCAATAATATCCACAAGGATATTTCCATGTTTAAAATGATGGAAAAGGTTCACATCTCACAACAATTTCTCTGGTGACAATCTGTACATACTCAAAGGTTCACATCTCACAACAATTTCTCTGGTGACAATCATCGAGATAAGTTTTGTAGCAATGTGGCAATCTGTACATACTCAAAGGTTCTTAACAACTCTAATAGTTGTTCCATGAGGCATGTTTAATAAACTCAAAACCAATTGCCAACTTTTACTATGATGGCAGAGAATTAAATTCTTGTTCCTATCCCTTCAAAGCACTAAGTAAAAATCTTGAATCTAGAAAATACCTTGTTGCCTTCATCTTCCAAGCCAATTTCTCCAATCCTGCATAGATCCCCTTTGTCTACAGATGTGATATGTCTACTACACAAAAATATGTACCATTTTATGGCTTAATTTCAACTGTAGCCTGGGATCTTTTCAATCCTTTTATCGTTCATAAATTTCTTTACCTGATTTGAACCTCACCGTACTTGTCCACTTTTGCATAGATATATGAGATAGTATAATTTAACAGCATTTTTAGGGTCCAAATCAAAAAAAGGAGCATTGTTGTAATTTCTCTAAGCCTATATTCATATGTCATCTACAGGCACCAAGAAAACACATCCATACAACTACCACAGATTTAACTAGTATCTCAAGGATATAGTTTAGGATGTCCTCAAGATAGCCAGCATAGGCAAGAAGGTCAACCATGCACACATAATGATCAACTGTAGGTGTAATGCAATAAGGGTTATAGATGTGATTGAAGTATCATTCGTTATAGAGTATCATTCTTTTATATGGATTTGTTATACTTAAATTATCATTCTTAATAGAGTAGGATTTAGATAGCAGATAGTAACAGAAAAAGCTTAATTTATTATATTTTCAATGTCATAATTTCATTTGAATAGGATACAGGAAGCTGATATTATTATAAGAATTTGTTATTTTAGTAACACTCCTAGCATGGCTTGATGTTATCCACTTTGAACGTATCATGTTTTATTGAGTGGTGGCATCATTGGGAAAATTACTGTTGTTTAATAAATCTTTTGTTAAATATAAATTATAGTGAACTTGGGATTATTTGATTTTGGGTTAAGGTAATTGATTATACCTTCAGAACAAAGCTAGTTCAAAGATAGTGTATTATAGAATTCAATGTGATAACATGTCTTTATTTCTTGGATCATGTATGAATACATGACTGTATCATCTAAGTTCTCTCTATTGGATGGTTGTAGTACTCTGGTCGAGTAAATGTGTTGTGTTGAGGATTATAATAGTGGGAAGTTTAATCTCCTTTTAATCTATTTAGATCAATGTTGGAAGCATTGTGAAATATATTTACTAGTCCCTATAAGAAAAGTGCTGAGCCCTATTGGTGAAGAGTGAAAGTTTTGCTTAATTATGAACTTCATATATATTAAGGAATCCCCTAAGAGAATATGAGTTGAGCTACATAGCTTATCACTTGTTACGTTAGTATAAAATCTAGTGAAATATCTTGGTTTAGCTTTGTTTATATCATGAGTGTTGTGAGTTTTAATTCATTTAAATTTATATTGTTGTATTGTTTTATTGTTTTTTTTATGATGGCTTTTTCCATTAGGCCTCCCTAGTACACACCCACAACAACAAACGTTAACGAGAACCATGACATAAGTTTTCATGTTATTGAATAGAATTGATGAGATCACGACTTGTGGCATTCTTTTATCGATTCTACTGGATTGATTATAATCAGAAAATTCATTCAAAATTAAAATGATCTTTTAGTATTGTTGGCTAATAGATTTGTCCTTTTTTTTAAAATAATTTATTCTAACTCTATACCCCTCTTTTAAAGAACAAATGAGTTAAACAACAAATGGGTGAACCTTTTAAATTAGTTCCCCTTTGAATTTAGGTACAGCTCCCTTTAAGATTTTCAGTGAATTTAACCTATTCAACTAACCAAATGCATTTTTAACTAGAAAATGCTTAAGGTAGACTAACATTCATACATAACCATGTCATGAACGTGATAAATTTATACAGTAATAGGATAGAATGCACAGATTCTATTTTGATACTTTCAAACACATGAATACATTCATACAAACTTGCTGAAACAATAAAGAACAGAACACATATGACGAATTATCCAAATGAAGAGCAATTACCAGATAAAAGGAGATTTTACACAGAAAATCTAATTCCACACATTCAAACGCACAGATCCAAAATAGGCAGTAAGTGTTTCTTCTTTTCATTCACAGATGAAAAAATAATCAGACAATTATCACGTAATGTCAAAAATCTACCATTCAACCCCCAAAAACTTTCTTCTTCTTTTTTTTTTAAAAACTCTCTGTCCCTCTCAATTATAAAAACATATAAATATGAATGTCTTAACCCATGTCTTTGAGCAAATTAAACCTAGAGTTAACATACTCTGACCCATACGGGATTTAGTTTCTTTTTAACAACTGATTATAAAAGAACAAGATTGTTGGAAATAACAGAAATAGGAACTGAAAGAGAACGAGCCAATGAAATTATGACTGGGGCGACGAGTCAGCATCTCCTAATTTGTTATCAGTAGCCTGGGGAGCATGTTGGGCTTTCCACTCCTGAAAGGCAGCAACGAACTCCTGAATTTTAGGGAAGTTTGGTATACCTATATGCTTCATTCTTGATTTCCAGACTTCTTTTTCTCTCCGCATTTTCCCAAACTTTTCCTTGTGTTCAGGGAGTGCATCGATGCAGAGATAGAGCAACGACTTGATTTTAGAAACCCTGGAGAAATCCTCAATTAGAATATTATCATTTTCTTTAACAAAGTTGATTTTATCTCTAAAGGATTGGATCACTGTTTCAACATCTTCCACAGGCTTTCCATCATCTTTTAAGTATTTTACATTGATACATTGCAAATCATGTTGCAGTGATTGGGTGAATTTCGTTATCTCCTTGATTAGCTTTGAGAGTTCAAAGCGTCCTTGTCGAGATATGGAGTTCCTCCATTCAATATTCCTTTTGTTCACATATAACAAATCCTCATCCACACCAGTCAAGTTCTTTTCTGCCAAAAACTTCTCCAGCCCATATTTCTGAACCTCTTCTATTTGGTTTATTACACTTGTCCACTTGCCTTCGTCTTTTGCCCAAACAGCAACCTGTGCTTTAAGATCTTCAATAGTGGCAGCAGTCAGATCATATACATTTTTGAGTTCATGAATATATTCAGTTCCTTTTTGTTCTATGTTGTCCAACCAGTTGTCAAATGTCTTTGAGACCATTTTGCTTCTATGAACTTGATCTAACATTTTTTGATTGACAGGTGATTTCGGGTCGAAAGACAAGGGAACCTGTGAGATCGGCTGTGGGTTAGGATTGTTAATGGCCTCAATGTACTCTGCCATTGAATGCAGAGCTTGTTTCAACTCTCTTTTGTCCTTCTCATCTTTCATTGTTCGGCTGACCATTCTCTTAGTGGAAGCTTCAAGATGGTGCACATCTACAGCTCTGGAGGCAGTACCGAGATCTATCCTCTCCACAGTGAAATCATGCACTGTAGGATCTTGAACTTCTTCTTCAGTCACTGGCTTCGCTATTTCTGCACTCCAGTTACCAGTGTTTGGGTCAATATTTATTCTGGACGTTGTTTTGAGTCTCTTGGACTTGGGGGTCTTCCCCAGACATTTACTAACCATGTCCTCTAAAGGGAGAACAAAAGGAATCACTTTCTTTTTGTCAGATATGGAGCTTTCCAGCCACTTCTGTGCAGGGGCCGAGACTGTCTTCCTGGGCTTCTCTCCATCAGAGGGTTCATTTGAAATCATTAACACCTCAGGGGTCTCTAGAAGGGCCTCTAACTGTGAACCAGTGTCAACTGCCTCTGTTTTGTTTGGCTTGTCTCTTTGTCACCCATAGGCTCTTCTGCTTCTTCCTCTGAATTTAAATCAACAATTATTGTCTCAGAAGTCTGCTTCTTTCTTTTCCCTTTAGTTCTCAACCTGGTGACACGAGATAGCAGAACATCCGTGAGGACTCTTCTGGATCTCTTGGAGACAGGGCTTTTCTCAGTCGATGGCTTGGATGCACCTGCACCACAGATAGCAAGGGGTTGATTAGAAGAGTCCATGGGAAGTGATGATGTGACCATTGAAGAGAATTGTTGGACAGTTTTACTCTGAAGCCCTTCCTGTCTTTTTCCTCTCAACCATTTTTCAGTCCTCCTTATCACCGGAAGGGTCTTGATTTCAATTCTGTCCTCTTCTTTCTTGCTCCAGTCCACCTCTGGAATGGGTAAGTGTTCTACCTTCTCAAATTGTGGATCAACCACTTGTTCATCATCAACAAAAATTCCAGAAACGTCCATTTTTAAATTAAGGGTAATTATTTGTCCCAAAGAAAATCTACACCATAGCCTTCTCCTAACTTCAAATTCATCTGGGCAGTCCTCCCAGTAATCTTCCAGCTTGGGAAGGTGTGAGTGCCCTGTTCCAGAATCTAGGTTATCTTTAACAAAACATTTACTGTCGAATTGAGCCCTGGCAGTGAAGAATTGAAAATTGAACCTTTTGAGGTTCACCTCCAGATTCAAGGCATCAGATTTTGAATGGCATGAATAATGCCCAAGTTCAATAGGAAAAGCAATACCACAACCCCTTTTTGATGGGAATTTGTTATCAACATGTGCCAATTGCTGACATACCTCCATCAATACAAAACGATCGAATACATATCTAGGCAACTTCAAGGGTTCACCATCAAATCCTCCAATTCTGATATAAGTGAATTCAGAAAATTGGATGAAAAAGCTACCATAGATGCTGATCAGTTGCATTGCTTCACTAGTCATTCTTTTACCTGGATTGCCTGCCAGTTCATAGGTCATTTTTCCAGTGAAGACATCATTAATCCTTTTATAATTTTCATAACAATTTTTTCTTTACAACTGTGAATAATATTCGTAAATCTTACTGCTCTCATCTAAAGGCTCATGAGGTAGGTCAAACCAATCTCTTGTGGATGCTAAACAGTAGAACAAATATGAAGACATAAAGAAATCCCTGTTACCCAGATGATTATTTAAACTCTGATGTAGATAGTCAGCTACTATCTCAACCCAATCCAAATATTGTTCACCCTGAAGGATGACTTGTATGAAAAAGTACATCCAGTCCTCCCAGTAATAGGCATGCTAATTGCCTCTCAGTCTGTGCAACAACACCACAATATCCCTTACTTCCTGTATCAAATGATCTCTAGTAAGGGGTCTGGGCAGCCTTGAACCGCCCTTTTGAAATTTTAGCAGCCAGTTCCTTGCTATTACACTTCTGTAAGTTGGTCTCTTTTCTGAGAAATACCCATTGGAGGCAGTAATGTCAAGACTGGAATACGCCTCCTTAGGCGGTATCTTCATCACAGACATGAGGGTTTGTCTGTCAACATGGAATAACACATCCCTGTCTACTTTTCTGACGCACCTGTGTTGGGGATCATATCTGTTTATACACTCTTGAACCAACTCTGGGCAGAATATAGCTTGAGGAAAGGCTGTGGCTTCAACTAAACCACTGTCCACAATTTTCTTCATTGTGGGGGTTTGGACAGGGTTTCTAGTTCTTCCTATGAATTCCTCTAAATCATATTGAACTAATGCAGTATCTCTCCAAATTCTGAGTGAGAGTAAGTGAGACCAGGGCCATGTTCGTCTCCCAAACATGTAGATTTCAAAGACATATTTGGACGACTATAATAAAACACTTCAAATTTCAAAAATAACAGAAATTCCAGAGGCTCTTCTTTGCAGTATAAGAATTCAGAATAGCACAGGGGAAACAGAACTCACCTTCAGGATATTTGAATTCACTGCGAAAACTTGAATAACGAGAGCCTTACACTTCCAGCGCTATCCTTCTCCGCATTGCACAATATATTTTCTTGCTAAAATTAGCTTGTTCTTGGTTAATAATGGCACTTACCAGAATGAATAATCATCGCTTGGAACAATACGTGCCAAAAATATTTGAAAAGACGTGAACTCTGATTTCTTCATTAATAGCAAGTAATGTTCGTGCACCATCATGAAGTACAATGATTATCCATAGTCTCCGCTAAATTAGAGCTCTCGGTTTCATGATGAGTTTCTGACAAATTTTCCTCCAACTTTCCTGCTAAGTTTGACTTAAAAAGCTGCGGGAGCAAACGGAACCAAAATTACCAAATCTTCGAACTTATTGAACCATTGAACCTTTAGGACATGGTTCAACGCGATGGTTCAATGTGATGGTTCAAGCATGCCAACTGGACTTTATAGGTAGGCAAAAGATTGACTTACCGAAACAGGGACTTGACTCATGAACCGTTGAACTTGTGAAGATATGGTTCAATACGAAGGTTCAACGACGCAAGGGTTATGTAGACCAACAAAAAGTTACGCGGCTTCGGTAAAAGGTTTCCAATTATAAAATAGTGAACTATTAAACCTTGAACCATTGAACCCTGCGGCAGAGTACAAGCGGGAGGTTCAACGATATATTAGTAGACAAGGAAACTGCGTGACCCGACTCATAGGAAGACAATGAGTGCTGAACCTTAAGACCATTGAACCATTGAACCTTGAACCCCGCTATAGAGTACACGCGGAAGGTTCAAGTTCAACCCGAAAGTACAAAGACGCTTAAGACAAGTAAAAGGCAGCTTGCTTTATGTGACACTTCAGACATATTGAACCATTGAACCTTGAGCTTTGAGAATGGTTCGGGTTCAAAGGTTCAAACCTTTTATACAAAGATGACACATGGGTAAAATTTGAAGGACTAAGAGTCGATTTACAAAGCAAAGGTATGACCAAAAATATAGGATGATAAACTGACTCTTGCTTAAGAAATATTACCGATACATAAATAAACTAGGGCGACTCACAAGGAAACAAGTATCAAGCAAATGGTATAAGTTATTGTAAACATTGTCAATAGTTGTAGTTACTTAATGTATGCTTTAGAAACATTTGCATGTGAGTTTCTAATAAAGTAAACCATAAGTTCACCTTATAAAATTTGTCATACACTTATCTCATGTGACTTTTATGATATTGGTTAGCTTTAGAATTTGGATGTAACCATTAAACCATTGTATTGTGTACTCTTTATGATACTAGTGGTTAGTAATCTATTTGATGAATAACTTGAGGGTTTGTGACTTATTGTGCATTATGATATTTCTAGATAAGTACTTGAATGCATATGACTAATCAATTGAGTGTAGGTTTTGGAGTATTAGGGACCTGGACAGGAACAATTATGTATTCAACTACGATAAGAATACCATGATAGTAACTCATTTAAGCAAGTAACTTTATATGCAATAATTAAATAGTTTTTACGAATAATGCATGTGTATTGTCTTAGCCCAGTGTCATCCTTAAGAAGATACCAAAAATTACCTTGAACATGTGAGTTAGCTAAGTAGATGAACGAATAATGATTCTTTTGATCACTATGAGGTCTTGTAACAATATAATGGAATTTGGTTATTTATTTGGTAATAATGCATGCTATGAGTAGAATAATGATTATACATCTTTTACTGTATTACGGTTGGTAAATATATATGATGATTTAAATAAAGAATTGTTATCAATAGTTTTTGTTAATGGCTTGAAGAGATCATGGTGTAGGACTAATATAGCTTATGTCTTCTCCTTGAAGAAAATTACGTTTATAACTTATAGTCTAGTTATGTGACAGTAGTATCCTCGGATACTTTTACCTCCCGCAAGTTGACTAAATGGAACAAGAGATATAGCTATGCTATAATCATTGCACTTTATGAATAATTAATCATCTTCTCTTTAGTAATTGATATATTTCTTAATCCTTGAGGTTGAAGCACATAGAATTTGGAAATCATACTAGAGTATTCACTTATATGCCTAGAGTTACAATACGACTTTAGGGTATTGAATTACTATTTGATCTTGCAAGCATTATTCCAGATAATATTAGGAATATCATGAATAGGTCTATTAGGAAACCCTTTGATGTAAAAATAGTGCATGAATTTGGAGATAGACTTGCCTTAAGTAAACTTAATTCTTTGAGTGGACCCCTGATAGGGATTCCTCAACACTAGGGTTGCACGACAACCACCCCTTTTAGGTGGTCGTGATAGTGGATTTAATTCCTTCCCTATTTTAGTTGAGTGGGTGGCAGCCAACAAAGAATTGTCTGAGGCAGGGAATCACCCTAGAAAGGGCTGCATACCCACTCACAGTTGCATCAAACATAGTACAAGACATAACTATTTATTCACATAACCCAAAGTCAGTCACATATAGAGGGGGCCTTGATCCCCTGGATACAGGGTATGTAGGTAGTCTAAAAGGTGCAGGATACCCCCAGTACTCGGGTCTCCCAGATATAGGGTGTCTTTTATAATTAACATCGTAATCTCAAAAACATAACAGATCAAGTCAGCTAATAAGAAGTCTCCAGTACTTAGGAATGATGAGGTATTCGATTCTTAGCTTCTACAAATATTATGACCCTTAACTTTTTCGTATAATGATTCTGAATCTGATTAACATAAGATTGTCTAGCCAAGCTTTGTGCAGACGAAAGAATTCAAGACACTGGAGAAAAAGCAAGTTGTCAAAAATGAATACAAGATGTAATGAAGGAATTAAGGTATGTGTGATCAATTATTTTTATATGTTACCTTGTATAATGTACTTTCTCTCATAATGTACATTCTCTATTCACTCGAATTGAAATTGGTGATCTTTTCTGAAATTGATGATTGTAGAAAACTAAGCTCTAGTTCGTCTATCCTCTATAGCATTTATTAAGCATTTTCTTTAGTAAAATTTTAGGAATCTACATTTCTACACCTATTAGATCAAAAATTTTCTATCCTTGATATTTTTTAAAATCAGAGTTAGTAGTATTTGGTTAATAAGGAGTCAAGTCCTTACATGCATGCTTTTTATCTTCTTTAAAAATTTGTCTTGGATGATAAAATTAATTGGTCCAACATTAGTAGGAATCAAGAGACACCTTCTCTCTTAAAATGAGATTGATAGATCTCCCCAAGGTTTAGGATTACCAAGTCTTGGCTATACTAGGATAACCCAAAGACTTTTATAGTGTTACTTCTTAAGTGGCATATTGGTATGCTCACATAAAATAAGAAATTAGTTATATATATAAAGAATAAATCAATAATTTAATAATTTCTAGTTTTTACAACAAGATCAATAAAAAAAAATCTAATCTACTCCTAATCTAACCTACTCTAACCAGTAGTTAAAAATACAAAAGATAGGGTGGGGGGGGAGAGAGAGATGTTCCAATGTCTTTTAAGAAACTACCTAAGAGCTTAGAAACCACCCTAGGGATAGCCAATTGAGCACAACTCAAACATAAGCATGATGTGATTGCCAAGGGATAAAGGATCAAGAGGATTAACATTTTAGATATGGAGATCTAATAGTGATGCACATGAGATTCATACCAAATGTAAGATAATACTTGAAGTGCAATAAAGTTTGCTCACAAGAAAATAAATTATTCATCTATAATGACCTAGACTCACAAATTCATAGTCTTACCTTTGAGAAACTAGAGAAGTAATTTAAATAACTAATTTACTTATTAAACATAAGAATAACAAAATCTTTATAGTGTTTTCATTTTTTTGTCTCTAATTCTTCCAACCTAGGTCTCACTCACAAATGACAAACAACTCTTCTCTTATAAAACTTTGTAGGACTCAAGGTACAACAGATTTCATGCATCTTGGTATGTGATAGTCATAAATGTCTCTAAGTTATAACGGGTTAAAATTTGGCAACATTATATTCTAAAGAAATCAAATATAGGCCCCCGCATGCAATTCAGTTAGCTCAAACGATATGACTTGATAACTAAGGGAAAATTGGAGATCATTGATCTCATAACTGTAATAATAAGAAATCTTCCCACATTAAATTTATTCCATCAAGCACATCTAAGAAGAGGTTCATTCTCTATATGTATAAAGATAGTTTTTTGGAATTCTATACCAATGTTAAGAAGAGGCCCAATCCTAATAGTGTAATGTGTAATGTTTTCCTTAAACTTTGTAGTCAAGACAACTAGATATGATCTTCATTTATTTCTTAACTACCTCCTCATAGTTAGCAATGAGCTTCTAGATTGTTCCATGTTAGTAAATAATGATATGATTTCTACCAAGTATAAACATCCAATATGGCATCATATTATATGATTAAACTAAGCATCACATCTAACATGAATCATCAACCTTGAATATAAAGATGTAATAACCAATAGAAATCTAAAATACTATCCAAGTATAATAGCATATCTATGTAATATATAGCAAAAGCAGTGGAACAATAACACTATAAGGTCCAACATATAAAGTCATAACATATGCATCCATGAATATGAGTCTAGATGCTAAGATAAAACCTCATCGAAAACACCTTGATGGAATAATGAAATACCATCACTAATAACAATAGTATATCCAAAATAAAAGTTCATAGATGACAAGGCACAAGTGTTAGAGACATTACAACTCAGCCCCTAGGATGCTCTTGTATCAAAGTTGTATCATTTTTTCCAGTAAACTTAAGATAGATATTCTTTCTTATCAAAGACCAAATACATAATTGTATGTTTAGTCATCTGGCTAACAACTTATGTAAATATTTCCAATTCAAAGCCAAGCTTCAATTGAGGTTGAGATTAGATAAAGTATAAATATGTGATTTTGATGAAAATACAAGTCACTACCATGTATTCCATGAAACTTAAACAATTACATTTTGTTTTCAATTCTAGTTGGTATGATTTAGTAGCGTCTCAATTCCCTCATTCTTAACAATTTAGTAAATGGTTGATAAATGTATTTTTAATTTTTAATTTAATTTTAGTCTTATTTTTTGTCTCTATGTGTGACTTTGATGAAAATACAGGTCACTACTATGTATTCCATGCAATTTAAACAATTACATTTTTTTTAATTCTAGTTACTATAATTTAGTAGCATCTAGATTTTTAATCAGGTATGTGTGGGGGTGGAGGGGGGGCAAATGAGACTAATAGTTAGCTATGTGGGGGGAGACAAATGAGACTAATAGTTAGCTCCTTACAAGTATTAATGAGAGTAATACTTAATTCCTTATGAATACTTATGGGACCAATACTCCTTTTGACTAAGAATCACAGCTTAGGAATCCATATCAGATATTACATCCACACTAGAAGCCAACAATGGAAGACCATGAAAACTTAGAATTACATGCTAGATGTTCCTTTAAAAATTTGAAATTGGGTCTCAACAATGAAAATTCAATGTTTTAACCAATTGAACTCAACACCTTGAACAAACTTTATAAATTTTCATTATTATATATACTTTTGTACAATTAATACAATAAATTGATAGTCAACATAATATTCTCTTTATAAATCCTATATATATAGTTGTTACCTAAATATTATAAATCTTAAATCTACAATGTATTTCGATGCTATTTAGGTGGAACTAAATTGATTCACTCTAAATAATCTTTTAAGTAATCATCAATAATATGTATGCTTTTCCTTAAATTTCATCATATTTACCAATAGCTTGATGTTGTGGTTGTTAGACCTGGGAAATACACAACCTTAAGCTAATTTGCCAGCCTTGTTGTTTTTAAAAGATCCAATATTACAACTACAAGATTTCAGTAATCAATGCTTTCCCCACCTGCAACAAACATGCACCTCTCATTTTTCTTGTTCTTGAAATGTTTTTGTCAAGCAGACAATACAAAAGTTTGAGTTTGATAGAATATATTCTATGTATAAATTTAAGCAACTGGAAAAATCATAAATCAACCTTCACTACACAAAGCTGTACCATTACGTTCTCAATGAACTTTCGACATTTTCCCCTCAATACTAAATAGGGAATCAAATGCAAGCCGAGATGTTGGCGCCTGCTTATCCAACATTCTGGTCTAATTCAATGGGTACAGGTATTAGGTTTCCTTTTAGTTAGTCATTCAAAGATTTTCTTGCAAACATATCAATTTCAATCTTCTGATTTAGAAATTGAAAAAATTGAAATGATTTTCCTGCAGACGTACGTAGTGGAATTCAATTGCTCAACAGAATAAAATTGTATATAAACCTATTACTTGGATCTTTAGGCAACAAGTTAGTTTTTCTTTTTACTGTTTTGTTAAAGGTGTTCGATTTGTGTTTGCATAGAGTCTGATATTGAAGGCATTCTCCGCTGAATCAATCATGGGTATGTGCTTGTCGAGGAAGGGAGATAATCACCCACAAGTGTTAAAATATAATGAATAATTAAGTATAAGAGCTGGTAGTTTACTTTTGTGTTGTCAATCAGTTGTTGTAGATGTGTCAATAAGAGTTTTAGTTGTGTCAAATTAGTTTTAGTTAGGTGTTAGTCAATTGTAGTTAGCTATCAAATTAGCTAGCAGATTTGTAGGAAGCTGGCAAACTTATCTGGAGTTATAAATGTAATCTTCTTTATTGAATAATACAGATTGATTTGTGCAGTTGTAATATTTGTACTGCTGTTCATATTTTTCTCAGTATTTTAATATGGTATTTCTCCATCCTCTGAGTTTGTTGGTTTGAGCTGGAATGTGGCTTGTATGAAAAATTGCTTGGGTGGTCTCATTCAAAGGTTCTGGCCAAAGTTTTGATATCTCTGTGAGTGTCAAACGGTCATCCTTAGGCATTTGTTTTGGCTATAGTCTTTGGAGTCGCTCACCTCCACAGAAGTCATCAGCATTCAGGTGTCCTGTTTGAAGATATGACTTCTGCAGACACATTTATGTGTGTTAACAATTTGCAATAAAGTTGAATTGACTCAAGCAACCAAAAAAAATCATTGCCCGGCACACCTTATTTGGACATCAGAGAGGCGTTTGGAATTTGGGCGCTGTAGAATCTACAAAAAGAGAGTTGTTGCTAATTTAGTGTCTAAGTGTTCCTGTTGTTGCTGTGATTTCCTTCTGCTGCCTATTCCTCTGTTTTACTATTAAATTACTCAAGTCCTACCACTTTATATTGGTCTTTACATTGAGTAGTTGGTACGGTGAGCATGGAATCAAGAGAGGAAGATGATCATACTACAGAAACAATCAAATGGAATAGTTTCTGTTTGATATGTGATTGCTGAAATTGCATCCTATATTTTCTAGGAGATGTGTGATAATAGAAGGGAGATTGTTGTTATGAGTTGCAGTGCAAACCGTGGGAAAGGTGATTGCTGTGAGAGCATAGTGTTTCCTTTCTATTTGTCAATGTATGATGAAGAAGAAATAATTATCCAATTATTTGAATGACTGATAGATAGTTTGAGATCATCAAAGCACTTTGAAAAAAGGTTATCAGAGGAAATATGGGTTCCTCAACATGCCTCCATTTATGGTGTTGGAAGAGTGGTGCATGAGATTTCAAAGGAGCAATGTTGTGCTCATGTGAGAGTTGGAGTTATTTTAAGTTATTCATTAAGAGGGGATGTTAGAATATAATGAATAATTAAGTGTAAGAGCTGGTAGTTTACTTTTGTGTTGTCAATCAGTTGTTGTAGATGTGTCAATAAGAGTTTTAGTTGTGTCAAATTAGTTTTAGTTAGGTGTTAATCAATTGTAATTAGCTGTCAAATTAGCTAGCAGATTTGTAGGAAGCTGGCAAACTTATCTGGAGTTATAAATGTAATCTTCTTTATTGAATAATACAGATTGATTTGTGCAGTTGTAATATTTGTACTGCTGTTCATATTTTTCTCAGTATTTTAATAACAAGTTGTTCGGACGGAATTCCAGAACGAGTTTCAACAAGGAGGGAATGACAGGAAAAAAATTCTGAAGATGTTCAAGTTTAGATCAAGGTCGAAAGGTAGCATAAAAAAGAATGTAGTGATAGAAGGTTTTGTCAAGAGTGTAATGGTGAGATAGAATCGGTGCACAAACTACAAGGTAAATTTTAGTAGGATTAACCTTGTGTGTTGTGGATTTCTGGAGCTCATTAGACAATATATGTGTTTCTTTCATTTCAAGTTAATTTTGAAAATGCAAATTTCACAATATAACAAAGTCTCACTATTTCAGTGGAGGAGGGAGCTTTCGGTTGTCCATTTTCCATCGGTAGAGGCATTAAGTGATTGAAGCTCTGATTTATTTCAATTAGAGATTTCTGATGATCTAATATCAGGGGCAAGATCAAATGATGCATTGAGTGATTCAAGTTCTGATTTATTCAGATTAGAACTTTCTGAAGATCTAATGGTAGGGTGTGCATCAGCGGATATGTCTAGTGATTCAAACTCTGATCTTTTCGAATTAGATTTTGAAAAGATCTTTCCACAAATTTGTGAAATAGGTTGTACAAATTACGAAATCTCTTCATTGTGGGAATAAAAGAAAAAAGAACAAATGTCTGTCTTTTGGCTAATGGAATTTTTCATTGCCATAACCATATTTTGTAGTGATATGTGAAAATAATAGAATTATATTAAATTATAACCATGTTTTGTAGCTGAGAATCGCAAAATACTGGGATTATATTTTTTAACCATTTTTCACATGTAATGCTAAAACGAAATTTTGGGTTTTACAAAATGCTTCTGGTCATTTCAAATATAGAGTGTTACTCCAAATTCTAATTCATAATTCATGCGCGGGAATTGCAGTTACCACCCAGTCAAAATGAATCCACATCAACTAATAAACTTCCAAATTTATGATGTAAAGATTACTTATTACGATTCAACTTTTAATTTATGGGGAAAGAATTGACGTCAATACCCCAACTACAAAAATTAGAGCTTTTTGAATATAAAAGGCATGTTTATAAAAGCAAAATTTTATTATAGTCTACACCTAAGGAGAGCTAATTATATTTATAACAACAAATTGCGTAATCATCACCCCTAATTCTATGAAATATATATCAAATATTTTTGAAAAATCAGCTTACATTTATCATTTCCTTTAATTGTATCTTTGTTATTTGAATTTGATATTGTGTTATCAAATGTAATAGAAATTGCCATGAATTCAAAACAATGGGAGGTTGTTTTTGCACATATTCAAAGCTAAAATTTTCAAGGTGCATTATTGAATGTTTTCAGCTTGCTCATGGGATCTCTCTAGCTCATGTGTCCTCTTTAGGTTATCTTAATATGGGATTTCATTCCAAACTCTCAAAAAATAGTATCATATTTTTACAACTTTTAGGATATTCTAAAGGAAAATAGATTTCCCTTATATTTAATCTAGGCTAATTCAATAAGATGTATACACTTAACCACAAATTAACTTAGACTAATTAATTGAGCATTGTGGGCATAGATATTTGATAATTAATAGTAATTATAAAAAGTCAATGTGAAGAATATTAATGTCACTTAGCTCTAGACTTGAAGATAAAGAATATTTTTGTTGATGCACTAAAATCTAAATGTCTTGGGTTCATAGATGAAAGGTGTATGTTTGTACTTCATCTCTAGATCTAAAACTCTAAAGAGGATCAAACCTACCAATTTGGTTGACTTCCACAAGTGCAAATCTAACCTCTAGTTACAAGATTGATCTAATATCAATACACACTACTAATCTCAAATTCACTTGATTCTCTACTAGCTGACTAGTTATATTTAGGAATTCCTTTATAGGGTTTTTGAATCATTAAGGGACAAGTTCTCTTAGGTCAACCCCTAGAAAATGACCAACTTTGTATTCGTGCTAAGGATTAGATATCAAGCAAGTCATGTAGTTAGTGTACCAAATTGAAGTGTTCTTCTAATGATTACTCTTTGTAATGTGATTTATTCTATGATGAGAGAATGTGAAATGAATGAATTTGAGTACCTTTAAATTTAAGTACATAGCAATAAATCATTTAAATGTATGTTTATTCAACTCATAACATCTAGTAGATTGGGTGGAATTTAGCCAAATATGAATCTAAATATTTAAATTTTAGGGGTCAAATCCTCAATTCCACACTTGTGAGATTAACCCCACGACATGTAGTTGGTAATGTCTATATGAAGATGGATGTTTATATATGTGTGATGCAATAAATGTCAAGTGCATGGGATAATGTGTAGAAATGGATAATGTAAATTTGGAATGTATGAGAATGTGTAAATGTGGATATGTGAAAGCTAGGGGAATGAGCCTAACTTTGTAGAATATTACCTCATTTATTGAAATGTGTAAATGTATTAAGTCATTCTCTTACAACGAGCATAAAAATAAAAATTGACATGTGTATGCAAATTTCACCATTACACTTTGGCCTCACTTTGAGGTGCATGTGAAGCCTAAAACTAGTATAGATATCCTAAATACATATATCTAAATGACACTAAGAAATATCTATGGATGTTTTTTAAATAGGGTATTTGATCAATTATTTTAATTTGAATATAAATATTAAATGTTAATATATATTTAAAGTACTACAAACACATAAATAAATAAGTAAATAGATGAAGTATATTGACCCCGAGGTGTACACTAGTTGGTCAAGCCATTGAAAGACACAGATGATCGAAGCCATTGAAAGACACAGACGATCGACGTAGGTTCAAACCCTGACTAACCCAGCCACACATAGTGTGTGTCCACTGTCAGGATATCGTGTGGCCCAGAGGATTAGTTTCAGCTTGCCTAGATTGACTTGGCAACAGGGTCGCAGTCAGTGAGCCAGAGACACCTTTGAGATATCGAGAAAAAGTAAATAGATGAAAAATACACAAAAGTATTTTATTTACTTAAGAGTTATTTTATTTTACTTCAAAACTATTTTATTTACTACATATATACATGGACACATAAATTTTAGTTTTAATTTAAGAATTATTTTAATTTATCTTTGATATTCTTCTTTAAGAGTTATTTTTTGGTAATACACTTATTTTACTTTAGTATGTAACTTTTAATTTTACTTTTGGAAAACCCATCATTCATTATTTAAATAATTCTTTTACAAGTTTTAAGAAGTAAAAAATAGTGTTGTGGTTTCCACCAAATAAAATTGGCTACAAGGTTACCACCAAAATAATAAAGAAGACCAAACTACGACAAATGGGATCATAGTGTCAAAATGATCATATAGAGAATGGCAGAGAATATGTCCCCTTAAATTGATTTGGAAAAGGAAAATAGTTAATCAATTTAAGGAAAAATGATAGAGAAAATAGGAAAGTTGCTAAAGTAGATATTGGGATGTAAATAGAATAGGGGACAAGAAAGGAGTTCCCCTAGCTAATACAATAGGATATTCCTCCCTAGGGTACACAAAGGGGTAGTAATAGTAAGAAATGAACAATATTTACAAGAGTGTTGCCTTAATAGAATTAGTTGCAAGAAGATGATTGTTCAAAACATAGAATCAATCATGCTCCAACATCTAGGGTGCATTGTGAACCGACCTTATGCATAAGAATTCATTATCCAACCCACCAATGGACTCTAGGATCTATAGAAAGAGATGGTTCATGCCAAAGCTTTTAGAACCTAGGTAACTACTAACCCATGGTAATTAGCTTTTAAAAAGGCTTCTTATTACCATATAGACCAATAGCCATAGAAAGTAAGAAAAGCTAAAGACTTGTAGCTAAAATAACATGGTCTTTTATTTAATTTCAACCTTTGCTAGTATAAATGTGCCACTAACCTGAAAAGCTATATAATAGTAAATAATGGCATCCTTCACCCACATGCCAATGGCTCTAGAACATGCATGTTGCTGGTGAAATCCATTCAAGCCTAATAAGTTCTTGGCATTCTTCATTTCTATACTTGGGTGATAGCCTACTATCTTTGGATATAGTCATACCACTATACCTACAAAGCATGCTCCTTGACTACTATCAAGCTAGAGCATAGATAATCTTGTCTTAATGCAGATCATAGGATTTATAAAGTTGGTGATCACCATAGAAGGAGCAAAACCACTACGTTATAGGAGCAATGTATTCCTCCTACCTATGCCCTTGTAAATCCCAAACTCCAACCATTATATGTTTCCATATAGGTTGGCATCCATATTTGACTTGGTTTTATAAGTGGTCTAGATCATCTTAGAGCTAGATGAATAAGACTAGCCATAAGGTTTACATGACTACAACCTTGATCTATTACTTATGGAGCCTAGCTTAATATTAGGAGTGGATACCATTTTGTCATAGATAAACATCTTCTCGATGGTACATAATCTTAGGAAATGATTCATTCCTAGACCTATTCCATTCTTTCAATCTAACATAGTATGTATATATATCTATATACGTACCATTATTTACATGCTACATAATTCAACCTACCCTTAATTTCATAATTAACTAACTAAAATCTCCTGGCATCTCAAGAATTGTAATGTTCTTATTCCTACTAATATTCTTGGTAAAGAAATAAACATTAATTTCAACCTGGTTGTCCTAGTTTCAGCTAGCATTCCTTATATAAACAAGAAATTTAGATAGTTTTGGATAGAATGTCTAACCCTTTAGGTATTCACCAACAAAATTCTCTTATTTAATGAGGAAAACCCATTTTTAATTTATAAATGACAAGGAAAGGTAAAATACATTAAAAGGAAAGAATTTTGATGAGTAAAGATGCACTTTTAAAGATGGTCAATATGCCAATATATCAAGTATTAATAGCCTAAGTCTTGACAATCTATATACAATCCCATAAAGTACTAATTTGGTTGAATTTAAACAATTCAAAAACTTTATAAACAAATATGAAAACATGTGTACAAGCTATATGGGCCACAAGCTAGAAATAGGGTACCACATGTGTTAGGATTGTTAAGGGAAAATTAGAGTAAACATGAATAATCAATATATCAATAATAATAATACCCAAAACTCAATGAAATATAGAAACAACGAGATCAATCACACAAAAAACTTCAAAAACCTTTGCAAACCTCAAAGCTTCATGGCTTCCATTGGTTGTCTATCTCAATCGATCTTGCATGTATGAATAAGGCTCTCAAAGAGTGCACTTCCATGTTGTTCCAAAATTGTCAATGGAGAATGGCTATGATAGTGCTTTGTAACGAAGATGAGCTTCACAACAATGGTAGTGATATGGTAACAAGTTGATCGCAAGCAAAAGGAATGATGTGGGTGCCAAAGGCATGCTGTAATTCTTGTAGAATAACAATACTGAAAGCTTAGATGAATGAAATGGAAGAATAGGGTTCAATTTATAAACTCGAGAGAGAGAAGATCAACGGCATAGAAAGAATGAGAAGATCAACGATATAGAACGGTTGAGGAATGTACGCAAATAGAAAGAAGACAAGTGTCACACAAAATCTATTTTATTTGAGTTAACTACTTTCTTTTCTAAAGATAAGATATGACTTCATAAATTAGAAAGCTTTTTTCTAATTTAAGATATATTGATAAAAACAAGGTTAATTGAGTCAGTTAACTCAACTTGAGATTTTCTTTTGCATGATTTGAGAGAAATTAAATAATAAATTATTTAATTTTGTGTGCATGAAGAAAAAGACTTATTTTTAGAAGATTTGGAAGATATTTAAGAATAAAAAAGCAAATTAAATAAATAGATTTATTTAATTGTTGTGCATGATTTGGAAGAATAAATAGAATATTTGATTGTATTTTATTTTTGAAGTTTGAGAGAATTTAAATAAATATTATTTATTTATTTAAATTTGGAAGAAGAATTGACTTTAATTAAATAATTAAGAATTATTTAATTGTTTGGAAGAATTTAATTAAATAAAGGATTTATTTAATTTTGACTTTAGAAGAGGTAATTAAATATTTCAATATTTAATTAACTTAGAGGAATATGAAACAAATAAATAATTTATTTATTTATTTATTGATAGAGGAATTTTACTTAAATAAATATTAAGAATATTTATTTGGACAGAGTCATGTCATTATTAGGTGTATACATTTTGCCCCTCTTTGATGCAATGTAGTTTACAACATTGCTTCAAAGAATAAATTTTCTGATAATGATAGATGCCCCAATTTGCCCCTAATACACGTTATGATGATAAGATGCCCCCTCAGGAGATTGGATGGGAAGAAGGCAGAAGGACATGAGACTGACAATCTCATGATGACGAAGGGAAAACTAGGATAGGATTGAAGAAAACAGGATGCGTTTTTGTGAAACGGGAGGAAAATGGGAAGAAATGGGTGTGGGAAGTAGTCACAGTCATCACACAGCCAGTTTAGGTTTGCATGCTATAAATAGGATCTGGGTCCACAAGACAAGTCATTTGTACACTTGGCTTTAGTTGATTTGTCCTTGAGAGCTTAGAAGAGCATAGAGCAGTCAGCACTAGGATGGATATTCCATGTGAGGAGCACCGTTTTGAGCAAGTTCGACGGTTCAATTGGCCAGCTGAGGTAGGATCACTAGTATTTATCTCAAAAAACTTCACCTAGAGTCAATTATGAGTGCAATAAATGCTAGGCAAAAATAGGCAAAACAAAAGTGCAGGATCACAGTTCAGCGCATATACTATGCGGAACTGTGCATCCATTTTTTTGCGGTGCATATCGGATATAAAACTATGCATGCATGATATAGGTCAGCGCATGCATGAGGATTGTGTGCATTTGACACGGGAATCAGTGCATGCAATTTGGCTATGCATATACAATATGAATCGGCGCATGTGATATGGTTCGGTGCATTTAAGAAATGCTGCTGCGCATTTGCCAGAAGTGGCGCATTTACCTTCTGTTTTGGCACATATGATATAGATAGTCAGTTTATTTAACAAAAATTGACTCGATTGGCATCCTACTTGATGAGTCAATCGATAAGCTATCTCCGAGATTGCAGGAATCTAGTCAAGAGATGTAGTATGTTGTTTTGATCAATTTGATATGCTAAGTTAGTTTATATGATTCTATAGATATGTTGAGCATGATACTTGTAGCTTTAGGTTGACGCCTTGCCTTGCGTGCTTTGCAGGAGGACATTCGAGATACACTTATGTTGAGGGAGTAGTTTGCCTTACTGATGTTGCAACGTTATATGCTTACAGAGATAGATCGAGAGGCTCTCGGTGCGATGGGCCTTGATTACATTTGCTTCATGCCTGAGGTTCGTACGAACCTTGGATTACTGACTGCTACAGTGGAGAGATTCTACAGTGAGGATGGGACGTTTCACTTTCTGACTGGCGAGATGATGGTGACCCTAGAGGACATCTACATGATACTACACTTGTTGATATAGGGTGAGCTTGTGATGTACGATCCTTAGCAGGATGCAGGACTTGCTGAGTGCAGACGGGTGTTTGACAACCCTGAGCTAGACTGTCAAGTTATCTCTTGGTAGGATATACATGATTATTACAACTACTTCCTTGGTATAGTTACAAGATTGATCAGAGGCGTTGTATGCCCCAATAGGAGATTGCATGGGTTCCTAATTGGATAGGGATGCACCATGGAGAGGATGGTCACAAAGGGCATCCGTTATGCTTGGGGTGTCTGTGTATTAGCGCACCTATACCATGATATGCATCAGGTGGTATACCATAGGGGTACGAGTCTATTAGCAGGTGTTTCTTTGCTACAATTTTAGCTATGGAAGCACATTGCCATCACTAGACCGATTTGTGTGTTTCGAGACAGAGGGGAGAGCCTTATAGCTATGGATATGCAGGAGTGATTTCCCAGTATAGGCTGGGGAAGTTAGAGTATTGGAGGCATGCGTTGGATGGGGTAGATGCGGTTATCTAGTGGCCATATCTGGACTGCGAGCCTTGGGATAACAAGGATGATGAGCTACCATACTATTTTCAGACTCGGTGGCTCATAAGCAGGATGCAGTTTATCTTGGAGAGACAGATTGTCAGCAGAGTGCTGAGATAGTTTGGGAGGAGACAGGGTTGACCGCAGGGGTAGGCACTGTTTGTACGCACTCATGCAGAGTTCAGATGGGGACCAGTGGCATCCTATGAGGAGGCATTAGCAGAGTTCCAATAGATTTCCTATGTTACCTGGCCTATGAGGAGAGAGGTGGAAGATGTAGGTATGACTCTGGATTATGAGGAGTGGTTCGCCACTCACCCTTTTCTAAGGTACTCAGGGCCCAGAGAGTTGGTTCCTTGCATAGATGAGGAGGATTCAGATGAGAAGAGGAGGGTCGACAGGAGGAGGAGGAGATAGGGGAGGAGAGGAGGACGGGGAGATGGAGGAGATGGTGGAGATGGAGGAGGAGGAGGAGGAGGAGGTAGAGGAGGAGGAGATGGGGGAGGAGGAGATGGTGGAGATGGAGGAGGGGGAGGCAGAGTGAGACAGAGGAGGAGATCTGGCGAGGGATCTTCTCAACCTTGGCAGGTAGTGTAGCCACAGGTTGCACAGTAGGTGTAGATGCCACCACCATAGCAGGTGGCCCAGCAACAGGTGCAGATGCCACCACCACAGCAGGTGGCCCAGCAGCAGGTGCAGGGATAGGGACAGGTTCTGCAGGGTCCAGTGCAGCTAGATGCTCATGAGAGGGCTATTGCTATGTTGAGAGGACAGGTCAAACAGTTGAGGGCACAGCTCAGGATCGCCGAGGCTCGTCGGGAGTCAAATGCAGGAGTTATCTCAAGGCTCACTAGAGAGCGAGATGCAGCTGAGGCTAGGGTGCGGGCTATCAGAGTAGAGAGGGACTCAGCAGTGGCAACCCTGGGTACAGATGCTAATAGTAGTTTTCTAGTTGGACAAGTGCAGCAAGCACATGCACATCTAGCACAGACACAGGCACAGTTGGCCTAGGTACTGGGGTAGTTGGCATAGGTATAGGGTGAGCTTGCCAGAGTATAGGCCCAGACACAGTACTATCGAGGGTTATACCACAATGTCGTTCTAGTAGAGCAGAGGGCACCTAGCTATAGGAGCCAGTCTGTGGCTTTGTAGAGAGTAGGAGGTTCACGGTCAGGAGCCTCTGTGATGGGCCCACAACAGTCTAGGGCCAATAGAGGAGGGGACGGAGAGGGTAGTGCTTGTGGTAGTGGCCCACAGTAGCAAGGTTAGCTGACACTTGTACAGATTTTGGCACTTATGTATATACTTTTTGATGGCTCAGATAGCCTGACATGTATATGTATCATTATTTTTGAGATGTATACACTATATATGACATTGACCCAGAGATGGACCTTTGATATATTGTGCATTTGGACATGTTTTACTTGATATATATATCATGATGCAACTATTTATGATCTCTATATGCAGTTTGCTCATACTATATGTTATGGATGCATTTCTATTGTATGATGGTAGACATGTGATGCATACTTTGGTTATATCTATGTGATGTTTATCTAATGCAGACTTAGATGTTTACTTGATGCTATGTGATGTTATCTAATGTAGACTTAGTTGTTTACTTGATGCTATGTGATGTGTAAAAAATGTGTTATTGTAGCTACATGATGATGCAGATGTTATAATCTTCTATATGCCTTTGTCTATATTTTTGGATTTTCTGTTTTGACACTATGTTATGATGCAAAATGTGTATGGATGACCTAATGCATTTATTATGTATGCAAATGATTTAATCATGTAATGACTATCTCATGTGATATGATATGCAAACTATGTTATGTTTTTGCTATGTCCAAATGTACTCAATCGACACAGAGATGACACAATGATTGACAGAAGATTGATTGAAAACTGACTTGAAAAAAGACTCACAAGCTTTCATTTGTATTGATACTCTGCATTTTGGATCTTTTATTGCATGGAATATTGTATGGATACGCTTTTGGATGTATAATGGATGCAAATGGTGTTTTCTTTTGACATCTTGATGGTGCAAGTATTTTGAAGTGCTTATTTCATCATTGGGCAATTTTTTTTGGGTACTTTTTCTAAATGTTGTAAGTTAATACAAGCATCTAGGTATAATTGAACCGAGATGGCCTGAGTATTTCTTACATGGATTTTGATTTAGCAAGTTAATACAAGCATCGAGGTATAATTGAACTGAGATGACCTGAGTATTTCTTGCGTATCAATAGACAAGGATTGCCCCCTTTCATGTTAGACCTTTGATGTCCTCGATGATCTTTTTCCGATCATGTCTTTAGACAAGGCATCACATTACTAAAGTTTAATCCACAAACAACAAACAAAGAAAATAATCATGCCCCCATCATAACACCTCTAGCATTTCGCATCCTCGAGTAGAATAGAAAGATATGATAACAAAAATCAAGATGTTGTAACCTAACCTGATCACAACCACAAAATATTTTTGTATTTAGATGTGTTTGTTTCTTGCCATAATTTAGGTAAAATCATTTAGAGTGCTTTAGGTACTTGCTTTCTTTTCTTTGGATAGGTTGAGGTCCTACATCAAAATTTCTGCTTAAAAGTGGGTTTTGCTTGCACTTGCTTGCCTTGTGAAAGGTTCCACAATCCTTATTGATGAGATGGACCCTAAGGGACTAACCTAGTGCCTCAGGGGCTCATTGCTAACTAGCCTTGCCTACGTGATGACACAGAGGCAACGTAGTTCATGGTGAACCCTAATGGACCTAAGACCTAGGTGATAGAAAGTGGCGTGGACTCAGATAGATAAAAGGACCAGATATGGGATGGGCGAGCGAAGCCTCGGAGCTGCATTTGAAGAAATGGCCTTGCCTACGTGACAACGCAAAGGCAACATAGTTCATGGACTTGGACCATGTGGACACTGACGATAGATGCTATGCTAGGCTGACACTATGGATAGAATACTGCATAGAACCTTGGTTGACAAGGTGACAAAAATAGATAGAGTATCAAGCCATGATAGGTTATCGCTAGGTTTTTATTATGGAACAGATATGGATCAGATGGGACAAGATTGAAGGAAGAATGGACATAAGGTGATTGGTTTCCCAAAGATGGAGGAAGCAGTTTATCACAAGTAACGCCTATTTACTAGGTTTTTACCACTTGTTTTTATTTGCACGAAAGCTAAAAGTACACATGACGCTTGTTTTCCAAGTTTTCATCATGGTACCTTATCCAAGGTGCCTATTTGCCAGGCTTTCACCAAAGGATGATTTTTTTGTTGTTTTTCTATTTTTTTAATTTTTTTGTATTTTTCTAATTTTTTGATTTTTTTGTATTTTATGCCCCCCCTTACATTGGGGTTCTCTTAGGTATAGAACCGAAGAAGATGCATACTGTTGATTGGGTCGTTGAACAGCTCACCTTATGATGTTGCCAACTAATATGCCCCCGATCCATAGGCAGCAATGATCACATAAGGCCCAAGCCAGTTGGGTTCAAACTTGCCTTTCTTTTCTCGATCCTATTGATTGTAGGGATTTTCTTTAAGTACTAGATCTCCAACCTTAAAGACTCTTGGACGAACTCTATGGTTGTAGCTTCATGACATCATTTGTTGGTTTGCCTTGACATGATTGAAGGCTTTCTGTCTCCTTTCCTCTAGCAGCTCTAGCTCTTGTAATCTGGAAACTCTGTATTCCTCATCGATTATGAGACCTTTTAACGACACCCTGAGAGATGGTAACTCGACCTCGATGGGCAGGATAGTTTCTTATCCATAGACAAGGACATAAGGGGTAGCACCTATGGGAGTGCGTATACTAGTTCGATAGGCCCACAATGCTAGATTGAGTTGGATGTGCCAATCATGGCCATCATCGTTGACTATCTTCTTGAGGAGTTTCAAGATTGCCTTGTTGGATGCTTCTGCTTGGCCATTGCCTTGGGGGTAATAGGGTGTAGAGAAATGGTGTTAGATTTTGAATCGGTCACAAAGCTCTTGTACATCATAGTTTTTGAAAGGTCTTCCATTATCCGTGATAATGGATGAAGGAATCTCATATCTATAGATAAGATAATTGAGGATGAATGAGAAAATTTGTTTACCTGTGATGGTGGTGAGGGGAACAACTTCAATCCACTTGGTAAAGTATTTAGTGGCGGTTATTATGAACTTGTGGCCATTGGATGAGGGCAGATGGATTTTGCCCACAAGGTCAAGTCCCCATTGACAAAAGGGCCAAGATGTCGTTAGAGGTCTCAGCTCTTGAGCTGGTGCATGTATCAGGTTTCCGTGTATCTGGCACTACTTGTACTTCTTCACAAACCGATATGAATATATTTCCATGTTCAACCAATAATAACCCAAATGCATGAGTTTCTTAGCTAAGGAAGGACCGCTAGAGTGTGTTCTACAAATTCCTTCGTGCACGTCTTGTAAGGCAGTTTGAGATTCTTCTCATTCTAAACAATGGAGTAAAGTACCATCCAGACCACGTCCGTATAGGGTGTCAGCAATAGTGGTATAACAAGAGGATTGGTGTATAAAGGTTTGACATTGGTTTGAAGACAAGTCAGGTGGGAGGGTATTGTCCTTGAGGTAAGTGTAAATCTTACCGTACCAAGGTGAATCAGATCTGACTAGTAGGCATATGGAATGGGTTTCAGGAAGATCATATGCTGGTTGCTGAATTGTCTCCACCAAGAACTCGTACTGTGACTCATTCTCTGGGATCTCAAGGAGTGAGGCAATGGTTGCCATGGCATTTGCTACTTTGTTTTCAATGTGAGGCATCTGCTCAAAGGAGATGATCACAAAGTACTCTTTAAAGCTTGTATGGGACAATCTTCTCATCTTTGGTTTGGTAGTCGTCGTTGACTTGGTTGATCACTAGTTGAGAGTCACCATAGACATGTAGCTCTTTGATTTTCCATTATGTTGCCATCTTGAGACCAATGACCAAGGATTCATACCCTGCTATATTGTTTGTGCATGGGAATAACAGATGATAAGACTTAGGCATGGTGTTGCCATAGGGAGTGACCAACAAGATTCCTGCCCTCGATCCATGGTTTGTATAGGATCCATCAAAGTAGAGCTTCTATGAGTGTGTTGTGATAGTGAATAAGGATTCATCTAGAAACTCAAATGTCATTGGTGTGGTATCCTGTAATGGTGCTTCTTCTAACTGATCAGCGATGATTTGTCCCTTAATAGCCTTGTTGTCTACATACTCAATGTCATATTCACTTAGGAGCATTACCCACTTGGCTAGGTGACCTGTTAGAGCTGCTGTGCTTAATAGGCATTTCAATGGATCTATCTTTGTAAGAAGCTTAATTGGATGTGCTAGCATGTAATGTCATAGTTTTTGGGAAGCAAAAACCATAGCAAGACATGATCTTTCTATTTGAGAGTATTACAATTCATAGCCTACCAATGTGTGACTGATGTAGTAGAGGGCTCTTTCTTTACCTTCATAATCTTGTTGTGCTAGAAGGGCCCAAGAGCTGTTGGTGTAGCAGATATGTAAAGTAATAGTGGCTTTCCTTAGATAGGAGGCGTCAAGATAGGTGGGTTCATAAGATATTCCTTCAGTTTTCTAAATGCCTCTTCGCACTTCTCGTCCCACCTAAATGGAATGTTCTTATGTAGGAGATAACTGAAGGGTTGACACTTGTCTGCCAGTTGTGATATGAACCTACAGATTGCTTGTAGCTTGCCCTGTAGAGACTGTAGTTGAGTAATATTCTTGGGTGGTGGCATTTCCATGATGACCTTGACCTTGGCAGGATCTAGCTCAATCCCATTTGCTAATACAATAAAGCCTAAGAGTTTGCCCAAGGTGACTCCAAACACACATTTCTTTGGGTTCAGCCTGACCTTGAATTGTTCTAGTCTTTGAAAGACCTTCTCTAGCACATCTAGGTGTGATTCTCTTGTGAGTGACTTTGCAATGATATCATCTACATAGTCCTCCATTGTGACGTGCATCATATCATGGAGCATAGTAGTCATAGCACGTTAATCTGTGGCTCATGCGTTCTTTAGCCCAAATGGCATGACATTCCAGTAGAAAGTATCCCATGGACAAGTGAAATCTGTCTTATGTTGGTCTTTTATTGCTATCCTAATTTGATTGTATCCAGAGAAATCATCCATGAGAGATAACATGGTATGCCCTATTGTTAAGTCAACTATGATATCTATATTTGGCAATGGAAAGTCATCCTTACGGCAAGCTTTGTTTAGATCTCTAAAATCATTGTATAGTCTGACTCAGCCATCAGGTTTGGATATTGGCACTATATTGGAGACCCACTATAGATAGTCTGTTACTCTAGTGAATCCTACATCTAGTAGTTTCTTGAGTTCTTCTTTCACTAGTAGGGCAATGTGTGGATGCATCTTTCTAAGTTTCTGTTTGACTAGTTTCACTCCTAGATCTAGAGGAAGATGATGTAGAATCAAATTTGGATCCAATCCTGGCATATCTGCGTATGACCAAGCAAAGTTGACTTACTTTTTCTTGAAGAATGGTACAAACTTAGTTTTTTTCTGGTGGAGTTAGAGACTTAGCAAAGTGAATGATCTTAGGTTGTTCCTCTGTTCTAATGTTAATAGGTTCTATAGGTTCCACAACAATTTGAGACTTCTCCTAGTGCATGTCATTAGGGAGAGTGTTAAGCCTTCCATCGTCAGGTGCCACAGTTGGGTTTTCACCATCGGATGCATCCTTTCTTTTTACTATTTTGGGATTTGATACTGCCGCAGAGTGGTTTTCACCATCAGATTCAGTTTTTATTTTTATATTTTTGCGACTGGAAGGCTTGGCACCCTCTCTGAAATAAGCCACGGTATTGAGTTCAATGGCGAAGCTATCTTTATGATCTCCTATAGGTAGGTGGTCCCTAAGTTCCATGTAGTTAATGTAGGCATCATCATTTTGGAATATATCTAGTTGCAGGGTTCCTTGTAGATCCCAGTCTATAAGTTTAGGATGCACAAGGGGGAGGGAGTCAAAGGATAGATCTAATTCATTGATAGTTTGAATGGATATGATAGGGGTATTGGTAGGGAGGGTGTTCGGGATGGTACTTTCTTCTAAATTGTTTATTGCGATAGAACTCGAACCTTCCTCGAAAGTTGTATTCTCAGGAATTGGCGAATCACACTCTAATGGTCTATGTGTTAGCATTTGTCCCTCACGGTAGGGGCTATAAGTTTGAACAGTGTCAACTTCCTTGTCATCATAGGAGTGTTCTGTCAACTCATCCCACTCATATTCATTGGAATCTGTGTCATTGTCCTCTTGAAGGTTATGGATCATTTCCACAAGACAAGCATTTGCTTTTGCTTTTCCCTTGTCCTTGTATCCTAGACCTTTTATATTTCTTGCCAATGAGGACAAAGAAGGTTGAATGGGTTCTATCATTCCTTCTTTTCTTAGGCCAATGGGACCTTGTCCTTTATAACCCATTCTGTGTAAGATAGATTCACCTTGCCCATAGATTTCCATTGGGAGCTTAGGTGGTTCTTGTTGTGTGTTCTCTTCTTCATCTATGTAGAGCCATTGTAAGATATCTTTTTCCTCTATTTCATCTGATAAGGTCCCCCATTTTACAAAGGGAGATGTAGGAGGTGTAGGAGGAGCATATGGTTTTGGAAAATGCTTGGGTTGCCTAAAGGATCTAGGAGATAGAGGCATCTTGGCTAAGTTGAGGCTGTGCTCGATGGAGTATTCCCCTACTCTTGTTTCTTTGATGATGATTTTCTATTCTTTGGGCTTGGATGAGGAATCTTCGGAGGTAGAATCATGCTGTGGGGTAGGGGATGTAGATGCTTTATTATTGGGTATGATGTAATCAGGTTTTGAGCGGACAGAGTTGCAATGTTGAAAAGGGTCTGGATCACCTTGGATGGTGACTTGTTTGTCGTTATGAGGGAATTTTATGCATTAGTGGTAGGTAGAAGGTACATCTTTCATGGCATGAATCCATGGTCTACTTAGGAGAATATTATAGGCTAGCTCCCTATCTAGGACTTGGTAAACAACATCCTTTATTACCAGTCCCACTTGTATCGGTAACACCACTATTCCTTTAGTAGTTCTTTCCTCTTCATCATAGGCTTTAATAGTGATCTTTTTCTTTGGATCCACCACATTTTTAGAGAAACCCAATGTAAGGACTAGCTTGAGCGTACAAATATTTAAACTGGCTCCTCCATCAATGAGAACCCTTCTGATACGGTGTTTATGGATGAAAGCGATGATATGCAAGGGGGTGTTATGAGGCTGAGACGCTGAGAAGTCATCTTGTTCGATAAACAATATGGTATTAGAGGAGGTTAGATTTCCTACCATGGATTGAAACTTCTCTTGGGCCAAGTTTGTGGGTACAGTTGTTTCCACTAAGGCTTTATCGACAATCTCCTTGTGGGAAGGAGATAGATGCAACAACTCTAAGATAGATATGTGGGTAGGAGTCTTCTGTAGTTAGTCTATGATACTATACTGGTGGGAGTTGGACTGAGAAGGTGATGACCTTGGAGGGAGGGTATTTAACGTGACCTTACCACTGTGGGTGATGATGTTGCAATCAGTTTTGTTAGGTCCTGATTGTTGGTTGGACGTAACCACATTGATTTGTGGGATGTGCTCCGATATGCAATTAATGGTATAATCAAACAACACACTTGTATAATTAGCATTGTTATTCCCATTATTCTGATTTTGCCTGTTGTGGTTGTTTTTGTTGTTGCCGTTGTTGTTGTTGTTGTTGTTGTACGGCCTATCGTGATTGAGAAGCGGATCCTTGTATGCCACATGCATCTCATTAGAGGTATGTTGTTGAGTACCTCCTTGATGTTGATCAAGTATGTCTTGAATAACATGTTTAAGATAGATACAATTGTTGGTCGTATGTCCTCTTCCTCTATGATACTCACAGAAATCGGTGTCTTTTCAATAGTGAGGTTTTATTTGAGGTTCATAATTGCTAGTAGGTGGGAGAGTGATCTCATTGTTAGCCAATATCTTCCTTAACACAGATTCTTGGGACTCACCCAGCGGTGTGAACTTTCACCTAGGATTTGAGTTGTACCATGACCTTGACTCCTAAGAGAATGTTTTTTTGGGCGTAGCATTGCTTGCCTCTCCTTTGAGAGTGAAGATTGGTTGTTGTTTGGGAGCCATAACCTTGGCATCAACTACTCCATCATTGACGATATTTTTATTCTGTCCAAAACTTTGACTTGTCCGTAGTGTAGTTGGAGTTAGGGGTGTCCTTATACAACTTAATTTTCCCCTTGGTGATCATAGCTTTCTCGATGAATAATCCCATTTCAATGACCTTCGAAAATGAGGTAGGACATTGAATTTGGATTTGATAGCTTAGATCAGAGTTGAGGTTGTGGACAAACATCTCCATCAATTGCTTCTCAGGTACATCATATGAGCATTTACTTTCTAGTTGTCTCCACCTTTGTAAGAAGGAGGCGAATGATTCGCCACTCTTTTGCTTCGTATTGCATAGATCGAGCATGGAGACTTCATGTTCAATATTGTACAAGAAGTGTGTGATGAATTTGTTTACTAACTCATCAAATGTTTTGATACCCGGTGGAAGTCGTGAGAACCACTCCATGGCTTGACTACCTAGAGATCTAGGGAATAGTTTCATTAAGAAAGTTTCATTGTGAGCTACTTCCATGCATGCAGAGTTGAATTCCCTAATGTGATCTCTTGGGTCTCCTTTCCCTTTGTACTTCTCAAACTTAGGAACTTCAAACCAAAAGGGGAAGGGCACCATGTTCAAACTTTTATCAAAGGGGTATGGTGCGATGTCTTCCGAAGAGTAAGTTTTAGTATTTGTTCTCATTTTGAGGTCTGTCATTTGTTGCATTAGGCCCTTAATTTGTTTCCTTATTTCTTCCATGGGTATGTTTGGGTCTACGATTTTCTTTCCTTTATCTTCACCAGTGTGGTGTTCATGAGTTTCCTCTTCGGTCTCTTTCAGTTTGCTGAGAACGAAGTCAGTGGGTAGCTTAAGTCTAAGATTTGTGAAATAAATAAAGTACTTGTGAGGATCCTCATGGAACACTTTTTCTAGTAGGCGTTGGAATTTTTAATCTTGGAGGTGTCCTTGATACTCTTCATGAGAGATTTCCTCATCACTATCGTGAGGGGTGATAATGCGATTGGATGATCTGTCTATTTCAAGCTATCTTTTGTATTGAGATCTAGTTAAAACCATGCAAGGCGACGTAGGATGCAGTGGGATGAAACTAGAGATTTTGGAAAGATGCTGATGGAGACTATTGAGAATAGGATACTTGTGATGAGATTTGGATAAGGGACTCTTTCGATCAATGATTCCACGTAAGACGGCCGATACATGATGATAGCCATGAATAAGGGTACTCAATACCTATCTTACTATGTAGAGAATAGTCATGCACCAAGACCACTAGCGAAGTTCTGTGACCTACTAGGGTTACTTGAATCTAAAATGATATGAAAAAGGTCTTGTGCTAATCTGATATAGGATACTTTGACTTTGCACTAGGGAGACCTAGTAGAAGGTGGGTGAGATGACCGACGAAAGAGTGATTTTGGTACGAAATGGATGGAAAGTGACTACAAGGTAAGATCTGGACTCAGGACTTGGAACTAGGCTGAAATGGGTACTCAAAAAAGGTAAAATTTTCCTCTCAAAGTATGTGGAAGTACTCACTATCACACATGTGCAGGAACAAATGCGCAGTAGAAAAGGATGAATGCGCAAAAAGTTGACACAGATGTGCAATACTAGTAAAAATTAGATGTGCAGTAACAAGTGATATAAGCACTGCAGGCTAGTGTAAATGAGCAGTAAGTCGAAATAGATGCGCAACAGAAAAGGATAAAAGTGCAGCTCTAGATTTCTGATTTGTTTTTGCAATTTTTGGTAATTTTTCTGATGTTTTTGGGTTTCTTGGCTACAAGATGGTCTTTTTGATCTGATTTTCTTTTAATTATGGCAAGAAGACACAACAAACACAAAGGATGTTTTTTTTTAATTTTTTTGTGATTTTTTGACTCTTTTTGGACTAAAAGAAAGCAAGTACAATTGTAGGTTTCAAAGGACAATATAAACCAAATTCTCACTATCTCTATTGAAGCATCTTCGAGAGGTGATAATCACCCTTCCTTGCACCAGCTTATAGGGGTTTCTGGCCACTAAAACAAAGGTGTTTAATAAGTGCAACCATTTGAGTGGTTATAGATGCGGCAGCACTACTCTCCATTATGGAGTCTCCTAGCCTACAAGGGTTGCGCCTTGGAGGGTTTTGGGGGAGGTTGGCTATAGGTATAACACAACTTCACTCATTATTTAAAGCTTTCACTCCAAACACAATTTATTTATAGTGACTTGGCAGAGCTTGGCTTTAGCTTGTTACCACTTAGGGTCATTCCTACTTGGATGGATGGTATCCAAGAGCAGGCCCCTCTAAAGGTTAAACACATGCGAAAATGATATGTCTGGCATTTTGGTCACCCAAGATAGGGAGGAACATAGGCCTAGTATCATTCCCAAAACACCAAAAATAATGGTTCTTTTCCCCTAGTTAAAAAGAAAAAGACTAAATGAGCTATCTACTTGGGCAAGCACAAAAATTTGTTAACTTTGAAGTGATAACAAGATAGCAATGGTTTAGTTTTACCAAGATAGCAATGATTTGTTAACTTTGAAGTGATAACAAGATAGCAATGGTTCAGTTTTACCCAAATAGCAATGTGTCTAACTTTGAAAGATAGTAATATAGCAATGATTCAATGATATGCAAGATAGCAATGATTCAGTTACCACCCTCCTAGTTAAGACTACGTGAGATTTACATGAGCATCGATTTACTTTCCTTTTAGAAAATGAAGTGTGAGTTAACAAGTATAGCTATATGATTCTAAACTAGTACCTAGCCTACAAAACAGATCCAAGAGCATTCCTACGAAAAAGTGTTAGCGTTAGCAAAAAAGCCACAAGAAAACCCTAGAGTCATTGTCTAGATTAGATGCACGGCTTCAGAGTCTGAATGTGTAGAAATAGAGCTCAAAAGCATAGGAGTACAAATACACTAAGACAGAGGTCAAAAGTGCAGGAATACAGAGTATATGCGCGGAACTAGTAGATGCATCGTATCAGAGGTTATATGCACCGAAACAGAGACTGTATGTGTCAAAAGATTGGATGCACTAGAACAAACATCAGATGCGTGTTAGGATGAGGTAGATGCATAGATTCCTCCTGTGTATGGCTTTCTAACACACAAAACTTAGTTTTTGGGTTAAATTGAGGCTAGGCCCCACAGTGGGTGCCAAAAATTTTAAGGGAAAATTGGAGTAAACATGAATAATCAATATATCAATAATAATAATACCCAAAACTGAATGAAATATAGAAACAATGAGATCAATCACACAAAGAACTTCAAAAACCTTTGCAAACCTCAAAGCTTCATGGCTTCCATGGGTTGCCTATCTCAATCTATCTTGCATGTATGAATAAGGGCCTCAGAGAGTGCACTTCCTTGTTGTTCCAAGATTGTCAATGGAGAATGGCTATGATAGTGCTTTGTAATGAAGATGAGCTTCACAACAATGGTAGTGATATGGTAACAAGTTGATCGCAAGCAAAAGGAATGACATGGGTGCCAAAGGCATGCTGTAATTCCTGCAGAGTAACAATATTGAAAAATTGGATGAATGAAATGGAAGAATAGGGTTTAATTTATAGACTCGAGAGAGAGAAGATCAATGGCATAGAAAGAATGAGAAGATCAACGATATAGAATGGTTGAGGAATGTGCATGAATAGAAAGAAGACAAGTGTCACACAAAAGCTATTTTATTTGAGTTAACTACTTTCTTTTCTAAAGATAAGATATGACTTCATAAATTAGAAAGTTTTTTTCTAATTTAAAAATATTAATAAAAACAAGGTTGATTGAGTCAGTTAACTCAACTTGAGATTTTTTTTTGCATGATTTGAGAGAAATTAAATAATAAATTATTTAATTTTGTGTGCATGAAGAAGAAGACTTATTTTTAGAAGATTTGGAAGATATTTAAGAATAAGAAAGCAAATTAAATAAATAGATTTATTTAATTGTTGTGCATGATTTGGAAGAATAAATAAAATATTTGATTGTATTTTATTTTTGGAGTTTGAGAAAATTTAAATAAATTTGATTGATTTATTTAAATTTGGAAGAAGAATTGACTTTAATTAAATAATTAAGAATTATTTAATTGTTTGGAAGAATTTAATTAAATAAAGGATTTATTTAATTTTGACTTTAGAAGAGGTAATTAAATATTTTGATATTTAATTAACTTAGAGGAATATGAATCAAATAAATAAATTTGTTTATTTATTTATTGATAGAGGAATTTGACTTAAATAAATATTAAGAATATTTATTTGGACAGAGTCGTGTAATTTTTAGGTGTATACAAGGATAATAAAGAAAAAAACCACACCCTCTATAATCTTGTCAACAATATTAAAGAGACCCTTTTTCTATGTTCATATTCATACTGCATGACACCAAAACAAGGTAGAAACAACTATGACTATATAACTTTTATTACTGCTACTCACATTTGCACTGAATCCAAAATAAACATGGTGCCAAAATCTAAAAGATGCGGTTGCATATTTATAGGAGTGTACCATGATCTTATAGATCAAATGCTTGTACTAGTTTAAGCCATGAGATTCAAGCAACCAAACACTATTTTTTGTGAGTTATATTATAAAACACAGAAATACAAAGCAAGAAAACAAAGACACGTGAATTTTGGACACAATTGCATTTACCCATGAAAGAGATGTACATATATATAGGAAAGAGAAGTAGCTGCCACATAGAATAAGTGGAGAAGACTTGGTAGTCAACTCCCATGCAATAACTAGTGGCAAGTTAACTTGCTCAAGACTCACATGCAAAGGCAAGTGAACTCTCACTAACTAAGAGACCTAAGTAGGCTTAATGCCATGTGGAATTATCCATGTGCATGTAATGTTCAATGCATGAGTTAAATATGAATTTATCCATATGCATGTAAATAATATCAGAGATAATAAAATATATACACTAACACCCCCCTTAAGCATAGCTTAGATGGGCACAAATTAAAAAATGGGTCCTATCAACTAGGCTTGATGAGGTACTCAAGTACAATGCAATATCTCATAAAGTAGAGAAAGGAGAAAAACCTAGTGGGAAAAAACTTCCCCCCAAAAGAGAGAAAAAAAAGTGAAATGAAGAGGACTAGAAATACCCCTAGAAGTTATAGTCCTAAAATCCCTATAAGATAGGGCCCATGTGTGCCTCCACAAAGAAGAGAATGAAAGTCAATGTAGAATGTCACATAGCAAATGTTGTATTAGGTCCCTCTACAACAAATGGTGCCTCTTCATTTAAGAAGATAGAAACCCCGAGCTGTCAAACTGTTGAATTCCCACTCAAGTGCAATGTATGAAGGAGTTAGGATATATTGTTCTAGAAACTTATCATGTTTCTCAAATCTAATGTTGATTTGTAACTATACCATGCAAGATTTGAGAACAGTGACCATTGAAGTGTGAGATATGAATTGATTTGAATTAGGATGTGTCAAGATAGTCACATGAAGTGGAAGAGAGACAACAAGAGAATCTAAACAAAGAGATGATGCAACTCAATCTGAGATAGCATCAAAGAGAATACATATGTCCTCAATGATGTTGTCAATATTGATTATGGGAGAAATTACAAAAAAATGATGGATGTTAGATAACATGATATCTCATTGATCAAGAGGACAAGTGTGAACTTTCTTGAGAGAATCTAAAGTAGCATGTGAGGAAGCCAAAATCTCTGTTAGAGTGGTAGAATAGCTACCAATGATAGTGATGTAGAGAGAGAATAAGCAAGATGACATGTCTCTGTGTCATCAAAACATTCAAGACTTTCCCAAAAGGCAAGTTCCTCTTCAATATCATCATCATATAAAGGATTTTCAACATCATCAAGAAGAAGAAAGAAGGATTTTCATCATCATAGAAGGATTTTCAAAAGATGAAAGTGCAGATGAGATTAAAGGTGAAGAAAATGTTGCAATAGTAGAGGAGAAAGAGAATGAAGATTTCAATGTAAATGAAATGATGAGAGTGGAAGAATATGAGAAAATAGAAGAGTATGATGAGGTGAATACAAAGGAAGCACAAATGATTTTTTTAATTTCCATGATGTTGTCAGTATAGAATTGTATTTAGGTGCTACAGGGAATGGTACAAATGAGATGGAGTATGAAGAAGGATTTTGGTAGAGGGGACCAAATAATGATGGGTTGGAACCCACGAAAGGAATAAAGATAGGAAGGTGCAATTCAAGAAGGAGGTCGATACATGGAGGAACAAATTCATAAAAGGAAGAAAGAATGATTTGAAAACATGGTGGATGAGGATAGGAATAGTTCCAAACAAATGCTAGAAGAGGTGAAGGAAGGAAATTTTTTGATGAACCTGTTATAGAGATGAAGTTCGCTATAGATTGCTTACAATCTAAAAGGATGGTTTTACCATTCAACTATATTTTGTGAGCCCGTGATCATAAACTTCTTACCTGACATGTTTGATATAGGAGCATTTGAGTCCATAGCCAATCATGCATCACCCAAAAATGTTTTATTGTTTTATTTCTGATTTTGGTTTTGTGGTTGTTCTTGCCATCTCTTTACATTCAAGAGGCCTCTATTTGTTCAAAATTGGAAAATGAAGATTTCACCTGATCACAATTACCGGTCCAATTGGTAGTTTTATGGAAACAATTATTTTTAAAAATCCATGAGGGTTGGAAATAAATTCTTTTACAATGATTTTCACAAATGTGTTTCTCATAATGTGGCAAGTTTTGGTGGCCATATTCCTTACCAGCTAAGAGAAATTAATTTTCACTATTTTCGTCAAGTAGTTTATAGAAACAATTATTTCTAGAAATTTTTAAAAGATGGCATGAAATGGCTTTACAAGAAGATTTAGGTAGTTATTTTGCATAATTTTATTATTTTTCAAACAAAGGTATACTTCTAGTCAAAAGTTATGTAGAAAAATTATCATTTCAGTGCTTTTTCAACATCCAAAGGTAATTAAAGGCACTTAAAAATATGGTTTTTCTATTCTAGATGCACTAAACCATTTTGAGGAATATGAAACACCACATACCAGCTATCAAAGGTCACAAAGATCATGGGATTTGGAGAATATTATTTCTTGTGCCATTTTTAGTTGCCTATTGCTATTACAAATATAAAAATTCAAAAAGAAACAAAGATGCCAAACTTAGGAGAATCTACAATTTTAAAATCTACATTCTTTTAATTTGAAATAGCCTCCTTTATGAGGCATTGAAAACTAAAGGCAGTGATACATTTGTTTTTAAAATTTGGGCATATATCGCATGAGTGGGTAAAAAGGAAGGAAGTGGTGTTTGAAATGGGAGTGGGGAGGCATTAAGAAAAGAAGAAAACTCTTCTTTTCATTATTATTCTTTATGTATTCATTAATGTGGAGAGTAAGAAAGGAGAGGGAAAAGAATTCAAAAATAAATAAAGGAATGGAAAGGAGGATTGACATGAATTCCAAATAGAGAGTTTGCAACAGGAAAAGAGAGGGAAGTTCCTTAAATTTCATTAGGAAGAGAAAAAATTGAAGCTGGAAAACATGGAGAGGGGTTCAATGGCTAGAAAGGAGATGCTAGTTGAGAGGCTCAAATCCATTGTGATTGGTGAGAGGCCATGAAGGGCTATGTTTGTAATGTGTCCCAGAAAATTTTATGCTTCAAAATACAATTGTAATCAGTTTTGAATTTAATAAAATCTATATGATTTATGTTTGCATCTATTTTACTTCTATTGTGTGGTTTTTTGAAGGCTGCAAAGATTGACAACTCGTTTGGAGTTTCTCAATCTTTGATCTTGATGCAGGAGCATCCCTGGTTCAAGAGCAATCTCCCATCAACCAAAAACATTTGCATTTCAGTTTGTTTCTTTTCATTTTCCATTTTAGTTTAGGCAGTTTAGTCAGTAGCAGTTTCTATATTTTGGTCTGCATTCTACCGCAGTATCATTTCAGACCTTGCAAAGCTGGACTTAGCATATAGATTCATTCATCTACGACATATCCAAAATTTAGAGCATTTGGATCAAGTACAAAAAGTTATCATTATCAGAAGATCAACTATTTTCTCAGAATAAAGCATCCTGACAGTCTCAGACACATCAGCTAAAGGAGAAAACTTACAGAGCATTTCTCAAATTGTGGAGCTAAAGAACACATATTTCAATGTTTTATGGTTTGTGGCCAACCTTCCCTGAGATCTACACATCATTCCATACATTTGCGGAGGTGTTCTACATGATTAGGTCTAACCTATCCGTGTACACATGTTACAACTCTTCATTGGAGGTTGCGATCTTCCTTGGCTGACATGGAGGAATCTTATGTTTCAGATATGATATATATTGATGTAATAGATCCTTACTTGAAAGGAATTCATCATAAGAGAGACAATTGATAGTTTTGATTCTTTGCGAAGGAGCTTCAAAGCTATATCTGGTGCATATTTTGATATTCTGTAATCAGGCTTGATCCCTAATTGTAAGCCCGCATGTTGCCAGCCAATCTGTATTTGAATTCTATGATAGACTGAATGACTAAATCTATAATGGATTCAGATCTTTGAATTGTTTCCGCTGTGTTTACTCTTGGTGCATGGTCTGGACAATTCATTCTGTGAACCCTCCTACCATGACTACACCAAGTGGTATCAGAGTGAAAGTTTGAATCTTTGGGAGAAAATTGAGAGAAGTTGGTGAAGGAATTCCATAAGACCTTGTTATGGACAGATCACAGAATATGAAATAGGTTACTTGTATCATAACTGATCACCGATTGTGAGGCAGTTGTCACCTTGTAGCCTAATCGCCAAACTTGAGGTAGTTTACACTTGATCCAAGGGAGAATGTTGCCAAGGAGAATCCCTGTTGTTGGAACAATGGCTAGTAGAATAGATGAGATGATGGAAATGATGAAAACAATGAGAATTTGATTGGATGTTGTTGAGGAAGATAGGCGAAGAGGATTGACACCTAGACCTAATGTTGAAAGTGATGATGAAGAGGAATTTTAGTCTGTTGAACAAATTGGTGAAACCCTAGGAGGTGATGAAGAAGAAGAATCAGATCAAGTCAAGATATTTTGAGCTATTTCAAAGATTGGAAAGAGACCTAGAGTTGATGTACCAAATTACACTGGCAATTTGAACCCTAAAGAGTTGATTGACTGGATAAATGACTTGGAAGAATACTTTGAGTATGAAATGGTTGAAGATCCAGAGAAGGTAAAATTTGCAAAGACAAAGTTGAAAGGACATGCTTTTGTATGGTGGAAAGAAGTTCAATTGGATAGAAATAGAATAGGAATAGAAAAGATTACAAAGTGGGGTATGATGGTGACAAAATTGAAGAATTAGTTTATACCTGCTGACTATGAATTGGAATTATTGAAGAGATTGCAAAACCTGAGACAAAAGGAGAAATCAATGGAGTAAACTGAAGAATTTTATAAGATGATCATAAGGATAGGACATAGATCATTTGCGGAACAGAACAAACAAGAGAACACATTCAAAAAGGATGACAGAGATAATAATGCTTGCCAAAGAGATGATAGAAACTTTTACCGGAGAGGAAACCCTAGTGCATACCAGAATAAAGGATATAGAAGAGAAGGAAGAGGATTTGATAAGAGAACATTCAAAGGCACTTGTTTCAAGTGTGGAGGTGAAGGACATAGAGCATTCAAATGTAATTAAGGGAGTACAAGCAAGAGAATAGAGAACAGTGGAAGAGTAGCCTATGTGGAAGAAGAACCTGTTGGATCACCTATATCAATTGGTAAACCTGAGAAAGGAGAATCACTTGTGATGAAGAGAGCACTATTTAAAGCAGAGACAAGTGAAGAACCGCTACAAAGGAAAAGTTTGTTCAAGACCAGATGCAAATCAAGAGGTAAATGTTGTAAAATTATTATTGATAGTGGTAGTTCAGATAACCTAGTTTCAAAGGAGATGGTGACTAAGATAAAGTTGGAAAGATTGAGACACCCTAAGACCTATCAGATAGCATGGATTCAGGATGATCATAAGGTACTGGTGAGTGAACAATGTTTGGTGAAATTTCATATTATATCTTATCATGATGAAGTATTGTGTGATATTATACCTATGGATGTTTGTCATATTTTGTTGGGTAGACCTTGGTAGTATGATAGAAAATCTATACATGATGGGAGAAAGAATACATACACTATAACATCAAATGGGAAGAGAATTACCTTGATTCCTTTGGAAGATGATCCTAAGGGTGAAGTATGTGGGAATGCTAGAATCTGTTTGGTAGATGGAAGAAAATTTCTAGATGGTATGAGACATGAGAATATGTGTTATGCTTTGATTCCTAAGAAGCCTAAAACATTGAAGGAGACTGAAGAATCACAACTGGAGGAGATAACTGAATTACTGATAGAGTATGGAGACATCATATCTGACAATGTACCTAAAGGATTGCCACCAATCAGGAGTATTAATCATCACATGGATTTTATACCAAGATCTAGTTTGCCTAACAAAGCAGCACATAGAATGACACTAGCAAAGAATGAAGAATTGAATAGGCAGATACAAGAGTTGTTGAGGAAAGGTTTGATCAGAGAAAGTTTGAGTCCTTGTGAAGTACCTACAATGTTAGCATTGAAGAAAGATGGAGAATGGAGAATGTGTACTGACTCTAGAGAAATAAACAAGATCGCAGTTAAGTATAGACTTCTCTTACCTAGGATGGATGATATCATGGATTATTTGAGTGGAGCAAAATATTTCACAAAGATAGATTTGAAGAGTGGAAACCATCATATCAGAATCAGAGAAGGAGATGAATGGAAGACTGCTTTAAGACAAATGAAGGATTGTATGAATGGTTAGTGATGCCTTTTAGATTGACAAATACACCAAGTACTTTCATGAGGTTGATGAATGAAGTCTTGAAGAAATTCATGGGTAAGTTTGTGATTGTATACTTGAATGATATTATGATTTTCAGTAAGACAAAAGAGGAACATTTGTGGCATATTAGACAAGTTTTGCAGAAGTTGAGAGATGAGAAATTGCTGATCAACATCAAGAAGTGTAGTTTTATGAAGGAATAATTAGTGTACTTGGGATTTGTGAATTCTACAAAAGGATTGAAGATGGACCCTAAGAAAGTAAGATCAATTGTTGAATGGCCTACACCGAAGAGCATTAGAGAAGTTAGATCATTTCATGGATCAGCCAGTTTCTACCAGAAGTTCATCAAGAATTTCAGTTTAGTTTGTAATCCTATGAGAGAGACAATGAGAGGTGACAAAAAAGACTTTAAGTGGACATCAAGAGCAGATAAAAGTTTTGAACTGTTGAAGCAAAAGGTGATAGAGCAACCTATTTTAGCATTACCAAATTTCAATAAGGTATTTCAAGTAGATTGTGATGCAAGTAGGAGTGCAATTGGAGTAGTGTTAAGTCAAGAAGGTAGACCTGTAGCATATTTTAGTGAGAATTTAAATGATGCAAGGAGAAGATATTCAATTTATTATCAAGAGTTCTATGCCATAATTCAAGCCTTGAAGAAGTGGAGACATTAATTATTGCCTAAGGAATTTGTGTTGTATACAAATCATCAAGCTTTGTAGTATTTGAATAGTCAAGGAAAGTTGAATCAGAGACATATGAGGTGGGTAGAGTTCATGCAAAGTTATACCTTTGTGTTGAAGCATAGGAGTGGTAAATCAAACAAATTTGTTGATGCATTGAGTGGAAGAAGAAACTTGCTGATAGAGATGAGAGTTGAAGTGATAGGATTTGATGAATTAAAGAACATGTATGAGGGAGACACTAATTTTGCAGAACCTTGGAAAGCATGTAAGGAACCTATTGTGACATATAGGAGTAAGTGGTTGGATTATTTCATTCAAAAAGATATGTTGTTTAGAGGAAATCAGTTATGCATACCTAGAAATTCACTGAGAGATAATTTGATCAAGGAGAAACACAATGGTGGATTGGTAGGACATTTTGGTATTGACAAGACAGTGGCTTTGGTGAGTGAAAACTACTTTTGGCCTCAGATACATAAGGATGTTAGGAAGTTTGTGTAGAGTTGAAGAGTTTATCAAGTTGCAAAATGGAGTAGTCAGAATACTAGATTGTATAAACCTTTGGCAGTACTGGAGAGACCTTGGGAAGATATAAGTATGAATTTTGTAATGGGATTTCCAAAGACACAAAGAGGACATGATTCAATATTTGTAGTGGTGGACAGATTTTCAAAGATGGCACATTTTATACCTTGTAAGAAGACAACTGATGCAGTGCATGTGGCTAACCTATTTTTCAAGGAGATTGTGAGATTGCATGGATTACCTAAGAGCATAGTTTCAGACAGAGACACAAAGTTTATTGGATACTTTTGGAAGACACTTTGGAAGAAGATGAAGACAGATTTGAAGTTCAGTTCAGCATTTCACCCACAGACTGATGGGTAGATAGAGGTAGTGAATAGGAGTTTGGGAAACTTGTTGAGATGTTTGGCTAGAGAAAAGGCAAGAACTTGGGATTTAATTCTTTCACAAGCAGAATTTGCATACAATAATTTAGTAAATAGGAGTATCAGAAGAACACCTTTTGAGATTTTTACCGAAATGAATCCGAGAGGAGTTAAAGAATTGAGAGACATTGGCTTGGAAGAAAAGAGAAGTGCAGAAGTAGGGGAATTTGCAGGACATATGGAGACAATGCATAATTAAATTAAGAAGCATTTGGAAGATATGAATAGAAAATATAAGGAGCGAGCAGATGAGAAGAAAAGACACAAGGAATTTTGAGTTGGAGATGAAGTGATGGTATACTTGAGAAAAGAAAGATTTCCAATTGGAACATATAACAAGTTAAAGATGAAGAAGTTTGGACCTTGTAGGATACTCAGGAAATTTAATTCAGGCAATGCATATGAAGTGGAACTACCAGAGACATTGGGTATTTCACCTATTTTCAACATTGCAGACCTATACTAGTATCATGAAGAAGAATTCAATGAAAGCATTACAGAGGACTTGCAAAAGCAGTTACCACAACAAACACCAAAGCAAATTGAAGACATTTTGGACAGTAGAGTTGGATGCAGCACCAAAGAAAGACAAGACAAAGAATACCTTGTGAAGTGGAAAGGCAGACCGGAAGAAGATTCATCATGGATTTCTCAGGCTGAGGTAGACCATCTTGGTTTTCCTCTAGCCCTAGCAAAGTGAGGGACTCGCTTTTTTTTTCAATAACCCTAGATGTCTGATGTAGGAGCATCCTTGGTTCAAGAGCAATCTTGCATCAACCAAAAACATTTACATTTCAGTTTGCTTGCAGTTTAGTTTGTTTCTTTTCATTTTCAGTTCAGTTTAGGTAATTTAGTTAGTAGTAGTTTCTATATTTTGGTCCACATTTTTCCGCAGTATCATTTCAAACCTTGTGGAGTTGGACTTAGCATGTAGATTCATTCACCTACAACATATTTGAAATTTAGAGCATTTGGATCAAGTACCGGAAAGTTATTGTTATCAGAAGATTAATTCTTTTCTCATAACAGAGCATCCTAACAGTCTCAAACACATCAGCTGAAGGAGAAAACTTGAAAAGCATTTCTCAAATTATGGAGCTAAATGACACATCTTTCAATGTTCTATGGTTCATGACCGACCTTCCCTGAGATCCACAAACCATTCCATACATTTGCGGAGATGTTCTACATGACTAGGTCTAACCTATCCGTGTACACACATTACATCTCTTCATTCGAGCTTGTGATCTTCCTTGGCCAATGCGAAGGAATCTTATGTTACGGATATGATATATATTGATGTAATAAATCCTTAGGAAAGGAGTTCATCATAAGAGAGATAGTTGATAGTTTGGATTCTTTGCGAAGGAGCTTCAAAGCTATATCTGGTGCATATTCTGATATTCTGTACAATCAGGCCTGTGAGCCCTAATTGTAAGCCCGCATGTTGCTGGCCAATCTGTATTTGAATTCTATGATATACTAAATGATTGAATATGTAATTGCTTCAGATCTTTGAGTTTTTTCTATTGTGTTTACTCTTGTTGCACGGTTTGGGCAATTCATTCTGTGAACCCTCCTACCGTGACTACACCAGATATAAATTAGTTTGGCATTAAAGTCATTCTCAATTTATGGATCTGTAGAGTCCACTCCACCATGCACCTTCACACATATGCACAAAACATTATTTCTCATACCATTCCCAATTGAGCTAGTCCAGGTTAGTCAAAAGATAATCAAATATATGCATTTACAAATTAATGAAAAACACTTGACTAGATTTCCATTCCTTGTTTATCATCAGAAAAAATAAGAATTCATAAACATACACCAACATGCACACACCACAAACTCACACAGGTACACATACAGAGAGGTAAACGTTAAGTTTTTGTTTCTCCACTCCTAGTCCAAATTACATTGGGACTATGGGGCCTTAGAATAGGTTCATACGAGGATGTGACAATAGTTTCCAACACTTGAAGCAATTCCCATTAAAGCCTCTATTATGATCTCATCTCTTTCTCTCTATGCCTTTACTAGAGGTATTTTCTCGCTCTCAAGTATTTGCAAAACACAACTAGACCCTACAAGCTCTTTTTGTGTATAGGTTTATTTTCTATTAAGTTTAATCTATTTATTTCATCTTTTTTATTGCACTACATGATCTATTGCCTACAAGACAAATTATATTATACATTAAGTATGATATGACTGTCTCTTTCTATTCTATGAATGTTAACTACAAAAATACCTCATCTTGAATGGAACTATGAAAATTACTCACATACCTAGAGGCATTTTATTCATTGCCTTCCACATGTCTAACTTGAAAGTTAAATTTGTAGAATTCTTTTATCAATATATTTTTCATGAGCATCTCCCTTTGGTGCATGTTTTCAATCTCCTTGAAAATTTGTGTTGGATGATCAAATTAAAGGAACCAACATTAGTAGGAATCAAGAGACACATCCTCTCTTAAAAGGAGACCAATAGATCTCCCCAAGGTTTAACATTACCAATTCTTAGCTATATTAAGATAAACTAGAGGCTTTATGGTATTACTTCTCAAGTGGCCTATTTGAATGCTCACATAAATAAGAAATTAGTTATATATAGAAAGATGAGATCAATAATTTAATATTTTCTAGTTTTTACAATGAGAACAATAGAAAAAGAATCTAATCTACTCCTATTCTAACCTACTCTAACTGGAAGTTAAAAAATACAAAAGATAAGGGGGTAGAGAGGAAGGGTTAGAAAGGGAGAATGGGAGGAAGATTTCTCCTCAAGATATATTGCAATAGCTTTTAATAAACTCCCTAAGAGCATAGAAACCACCCTAGGGATAGCCATTTGAGCACAACCCAAACATAAGTAGTATTCATGCATATTGGTACGTGATAGTCATAAATGTCTCTAGGTTATGAAGGGTTAAAATTTGGCACCATCATGTTCTAAGGAAATCAAATGTAGGCCTCCACATTATTTGAGTTGGCTCAAAAAATATGACTTGATAACCAAGGGAAAATTAAAGATCTTTGAGTTGGTAACTCTAACAATAAGAAATCTTCTCACATTAAATTTATCCCATCAGTCACCTCTAAGAAGAGGTTCATTCTAGAGCTATATGTAGAGAGATAGTTTTTAGGATTTCTATACCAATATTGAGAAGAGGCTCATTTCTAATAGTGTAGTGTCTAATGTTTTCTCTAAATTTTGTAGTCAAGACAACTAGATATGGTCTTCATTTATTTCTTAGCTACGTCCTCATAGTTAGCAATGAGCTTGTAGATTGTTCCATGTTAGTAACTAATTCTATTATTCCTAAAAAGTATAAACATCCAATTTGGCATCATATCATATGAGTCAACTAAGCATCACATTTAACATGAATCATCAACCATGAATGTAAAGACGTAATAACCAATAGAAATCTAGAATACTATTCTAAGTATAATAGCACATCTATACAATATATAGCAAAAGTAGTGGAACAATAACACTGTAAGGTCCAATATATAATGTCATAACATATGCATCCATGAATACGAGTCTAGATGATAAGATAAAACCTCATCGAAAACATCTTGATGGATTAATAAAATATCATTGCTAATAACAATAGTAGATCCAAAATTAAAGTCAATAGATGACAAGGCACAAGCATTAGAGGCATTACAACTCAACGCATAGGATGCTCTTTTATCAAATTTGTTGCATTTTTTTGTCCATTAAATTTAAGATAGATATTCTTTCTTATCAAAGACCAAATACCTATTTGTATGTTTAGCCATCTAGCTAAACAATTTATGTAAAAATTGCCAATTCAAATCCTAACTCCAATTGAGGTTGAGATTATATAAAGTATAAATATGTGATTTTGATGAAAACACAAGTCACTACCATGTATTCCATGCAATTTAAACAATTACAGTTTGTTTTCAATTCTAGTTAGTATGATTTAATTGTGTCTCAATTCCCTTATTCTTAACAATTTATACTTAAATGGTTGATAAATCTATTTTTTATTTTTAAGTTAATTTTATCTTTATGTTTTGTCTCTATGTGTGAGTTTGATGAAAATACAAGTCACTACCATGTATTCCATGCAATTTAAAAAATGACATTTGATTTTTAATTCTAGTTGGTATGGTTTAATAGCATTTTGATTCCCTCGTTCTTAACAATTTAGTAAATGCTTGATAAATCTATTTTCAATCAAGTTTGTGGGCTTTATTCATACATATCTAGAATTGGACAATGGAATATTAAGCATCACAAGTTAGAAGCAAATATCTAGAGCTAGACAATGGACTACTAAAAATCACAAGTTAGAAGTAATATATTCTAATGGAATACTAAGAATCACACTAAAAATCACAAGTTAGAAGCAAATATCTAGAACTGGACAATGGAATACTAAGAATCACAAGTTAGAAGTAATATATTCTAAAGTAAATACTCAACTCCTTTCCATCATTAACATTGGATTAAAAATTTAGAATTCCATGCTAGATGTTCCTTTGAAGATTTGAACTTGGGTCTTTACAATGAAAACTCAAGATTTTTAACCAATTGAACTCAACCCCTAAAACAAACTTTATAATTATTCATTATTGAACAAACTTTATAATTTTAAGTTCAATGCTTCAGGAATAAACTGTGTGCAAGTTTTCATCTCAACGTTTTGGATCACACTCCATGATCCATCCTCAGGAGAAAGAGCAAGAAAAGAGAGCAATAGGAATGATAATTTGTAGACTGGTTCCTCTCAAATAGAACTAGGAGCACGGGAACCAAGTAGAAGCTGGGAGAAAGAGTAAAAAATATTTAAAAAGAAAGAGATAAGTATCAACAATTAAAAAACTTCAAGATAAAAATAGTAATAACAAGGAAAACATAGTAAATTAAAAGAAGAGAAAAAATAAGAGAAAAAATAATGTGATAAATAAGATATGTATAAATAAGATAAGTCAATGATATATATAAAAAATATAAAAATGTGTATAGAAATATATACATATAAAAATGCAAATAAGTCTACGAACAATTGGATGGAGTTGCTATGGGGTCCCCTCTCTCCCCTATCATGGATAACCTCTATATGGAACATTTTGAAAACATCACCCTTAACTCCTTTCCACTCCAACCAAAATGGTGGAAACGCTATGTTGATGACACCAACATCTACTGGCTGTATGGCCTCGAAAAACTAGAAGATTTCCACTCTCATCTCAACAACATAGCTAAGAGCATTTCCTTTACCAAAGAGCTTGAATCTGACAATGAGCTCCCCTTTCTTGACATTCTTCTCATCAAAAAACCTGATGAATCCTTGGGTTGGCGTGTGTTTCGTAAATCTACTCACACGGATCTTTATCTCCACTATTCCTCCCATCACCACCCTGCTCAAAAGGCCGGTATCTTTAAAACTTTAGCCACCAAAGCCTTTCATATCTACGATAAAGATAACCTAGACCAAGAGATTGCACACCTCACCAAAGTCTTTATACTAAATGGCTACAAGAGAAAGCAAATCTTGAGAGATTTCAAGCAAGCCAAGTCCTACTGTAGTTCTAAGCCTAAGGTTACCAACCCCTCTCCCTTCCCTATTGCCACCCTTCCCTACATTGAAGGCCTTTCTAACAAAATTTCTAAGATCCTCCTTAAAAAGGTCCTCTAATGTACCTTTAAACCCATCTCTACCCTCAGGAATCAGATCCCCTCTCCCAAAGACCCTAGAGACCTCCTTCTCAACTCAAGTGTCTACAAGATCGTTTGTTCTTGTGAAACCCCCTACATAGGTGAGACTGGGCGTTCCTTTAACACCAGAATCAAAGAACATAGTGTAGATATTAGACACAAACGTGTCCAAAAATCTTCCCTTACAGAGCACTCCACCTTAACCAAACACCACATCTGCCTAGAGGACACTCAGATCCTATCCAAAGAAGATAATTTCTTTAAGAGGAAACTCAAAAAGGCCATAGAGATTAGGAACCACCCTGTCAATCTCAACCGTGATGATGGATAGGATTTAAGTTTCTCTTGGAAACCCTTGCTTATCCGCATTTGTAACGACTCTCAACCTTTCTCTTGAACCTATCTTGCTTCTCCTTTATCCCTTTCTCATGCCCCTTCTCCCTTGTCACTCCTCACCCTCCTTAGTTCTCCACTCCCACCTTGACCAGTCACTCCTCCCATCTCTTCCCTCTTTCCCCCGTTTGGTCTTCTTTCTATCCATGTTAGCTTCCTTCCCTCCTCCTGTCTCTCCCTCCCTTTCTAGGTCCTCTTTGCTCTCCACCCTGGTCTTCCTCTCCTTCCCTTTTCCTTTCTTCTTGTTATTCTTGTCCCTCTCGCCATCTCCTCCTTCCTCCTATCCACCCGCTCTTGGTCTACCTTTCTTTTTCTCCTTCTATCCTTTTCTCATCATGTCTTTCCTTTGTCCCCACAATCTCATTTTGGACATAGTTAGTTCACTTAGCTTAACCTTCTCTCTCCTTCTTTCCCTGTCATTTATTTCGTGGTTGCTCCTCTTGTTGCCTGCACCTTGTTTTACTTCCTTTATCTTTTCTTTGTCCTATAGTTCTTTATCATCTTTTTTGTCTATTCCTCTATGGTTTATTGCTTGTTTCCATTCATTTCTCGCTTTTATCATTACCTCTCTTCTCTATTTATAGATTGTTATTTTTGCTACTTCGATAGTCATTTTTTACTAGACCTAATTTTTAGTTCAATTATTTTTTATAATTTTCCGTCTCATAATTTCCACCTTCTTTATGGGGAATCTTTATATTCTTTTTGCTATGCATATATTTGATTGCTATGCATATTTATCCATCTATTATATATATATAATCTTTTTTTTTTCCTACTTATTTGCATTTTTATATGTATATATTTCTATGCACATTTTTATATTTATCACATTATTTTTTCTCTTCTTTTTTCTCTTCTTTTAATTTACTATGTTTTCCTTGTTATTACTATTTTTATCTTGAAGTTTTTTATTGTTGATACTTATCTCTTTCTTTTTAAATATTTTTAACTCTTTCTCCTAGCTTCTACTTGGTTCCTGTGCTCCTAGTTCTATTTGAGAGGAACCATCTGCAAATTATCATTCCTATTGCTCTCTTTTCTTACTCTTTCTCCTGATGATGGATCATGGAGTGTGATCCGAAACATTGAGATAAAAACTTGCACATAGTTTATTTTTGAAACACTGAACTTAACATTATGAACTGTGGAAATTTGATGTCTCTTAAACTTTATAATTTTTTTTCATTATTATACCAACTTTTGTACAATTTATACAATAAGTTGGTGGTCAACATGATATTATCTTTATAAATCTTATAATATATAAAAGAAAATGTTGTTATGTAAATATTATTATTCATAAACTTACAGTGTATTTTAATATTATTTAGGTGGAACTAAATTGTTTCATTCTAAATAATCTTTTAAGTAATGATGAGTAATGATGAATAATATGTATGCTTTTGCTCAAATTTTATCACATCCACCAATAGTTTGATGTTGTCTTTGTAAGACCCGGGAGGTACGCAACATTGAGCTATTTTGCCAGCCTTGTTGATTTTTAAATTTCTAATATTACAACTACAAGATTTCAGCAATCAATGCTTTCGCCCCAATATGCTATGAATAGATTTAAGTAACTACAAAAATCATAAATCAACCATCACTACACAAAGTTGTGCCATTACGTTCTCAATGAATTTTTGCCATTTTCCCCTCAATACTAAATAGGGAATCGAATGCAGGCCGAGATGTTGGTGCCTGGTTATCCAACATTCTAGGCTAATTCAATGGGTACTGATATTAGGTTTCCTTTTAGTTAGCTGTTCAAAGATTTTCTTGCAATCAGCTGTTCAAAGATTTTCTTACAACATATCAATTTCAAATCTTCTGATTTAAGAAACTAAAAATTTTAAAATTATTTTCCTGCAAACTTACGTAGTCGAATTCAATTGCTCAATGGATTAAAATTGTATATAAATCTATTACCTGGATCTCTAGGCAACATGTTAGTGTTTATTTTTATTGTTTTGTTGAAGGTGTTCAATTTGTGTTTGCATAGAGTCTGATATTGAAGGCATTCTCCGCTGTACTAATTGCCTTGAAGGTGTTCAATTTGTGTTTGCATAGAGTCTGATATTGAAGGCATTCTCCGCTGTACTAATGCCCAGCCGTTAACAGCCGGTGAGCATTCTGATGTCAACGGACCAGTCGACTCCACCTACACAGTTGACGGTACTGGTCGCAGAACCTGAGTCGCCTGCCATGTGGGAGCCATACAGAAGTCGATTTACAACGCACTGGCTAATTAAGCTCTACCTACTAATCATGGGTATGTGCCTATCGAGGAAGGGAGATAATCACCCACGAGTTATTCCCAGTGAATTTCAGAACGAGTTTCAACAAGGGGGAAATGATAGGAAAAAAATTCTGAAGATGTTTAAGTTTCGATCAAGGTCAAAACGTAGCATTAAAAAGAATATCGGTGATATAAAGTTTTGCAATGAGTGTAATGGTGATAGAGAAAGGCCAGCAGAATTGGTGCACCAACTACAAGATAAATTTCAATAGGATTAACTTTCTGTTTTGTGGATTCATGGAGCCGATATTCTTCTTTCTCAGTAGACAACATATGTGTTTCTTTCATTCCAATTTCATTTTGAAAATGCAGATTTCACTATATAACTAAGTTTTGACTATTTCATTTATCAGGTGTGCGTAGTCTTGAAGAGGATTTAATGCTAGGATTTAATTGAGGATTGAGTGGTTCTCCTTTTCCATCAGTAGAGGGAGAAGAGGAACAAACACGTTCATAATTCAAGTTCTGATTTATTTTAATTAGAGCTTTCTAATATCAAAGGAGGATGGAGTTTTTGGTTCTCCATTTTCTTTTGATAGAGGGAGAAGATCAAATGATGCATTCAGTGATTCAAGTTCTGATTTATTCGAATTAGAATTTTATGAGGATCTAATGCTAAGGTGTGTATCAGCTGATATGTCTAGTGATTCAAGCTCTGATCTTTTGGAATTAGATTTTGAAAAGATCTTTCCATAGATTTGTGAAACAGGTTGTACAAATTGAGAAATCTCTTCATAAACAAAAGAAAAAAGAAAAAATGTGCAAACAGTTTTTGATTGTCTTTGGCTAATGGATTTTTTCATTGCCATAACCATATTTGTAGTGATATGTGAAAATAATCAAATTATATTAAATTATAACCATGTTTTGTAGCTGATAATCGTAAGTACAGGGGTTGGGATTATATTTTTTAACCATTTTTCACATGTAATTTTGGGTTTTACAAAATGCTTCTGTGGTCATTCCAAATATTAAGTGTTACTCCAAATTCTAATTCATAATTCATGCACGGGAATTGTAGTTAGCATCCAGTCAAAAACAATCATTAAGGGACTAGCCCCTTTAATGTTTGCTTATAGTTCTCTACACTATTTTGTGTTTTGGTCAGGTGCTTTTTGCACTTCATCCGTATATATTGTTTTTTGATTAATATAAGTATGGGTGGGGTATCCACCTTTTTCGTTAAAAATAAAAATAAATCATTTAAATGTATGTTTATTCAATTCATAACATCTAGTAGATTGGGTGGAAGTTAGCCAAATGTGAATCTAAATATTTAAATTTTAGTGGTTAAATCTTCAATTCCACACTTGTGAGATTAACCCATGACACGTAGTTGGTAATGTCTATATGAAGAATGAATGTTTACATATGTGTGATGCAATAAATGTCAAGTGGGTGGGATGATGTGTAGAAATGGATAATATAAATTTGGAATATATAAGAATATGTGTAAATGTTAATAGGTGAAAGCAAGGGCGATGAGCCTAACTTTGCACAAGATTGCATCATTTGTTGAAATATGTAAATGTATTAAGTCATTCTCTCAAAATCAGCATAAAAATAGAAATTGTCATGTGTATGCAAATTTCGCCATCATACTTTGGCCTCACTTTGAGGTGCATGTGAAGCCTCAAACTATTATAGATATCTTAAATGCATCTATCTCAAGGATACAAAATATATGTGGATGTTTTTTAGATAGATGTATTGAATGAATTATTTTAATTTGAATATAGAGATTAAATGTTAATGTCTATTTAGATTGCTATAAACATATGTAAATGGATAAGTAAATAGATGAGAAAAATACAAAAAACTATTTTATTTACTTAAGAGTTATTTTATTTTACTTCAAAACTATTTTATTTACTCCATATATACATGGACACATAAATTTTAATATTAATTTAAGAGTTTTTACTTTATCTATGATGTAAGAGCATCCCAGGCAAATCAAGGATCTACATCAACCAAAAAAGTTTTAGTACAACTGTACAAATACCATACTAGAAGGAACTTAATCTATGAGAAATTTTAATTCATGTCAAAAAGGTTGATCCTTCCAATAGAGAAGTAGAAGAGGAATTTGAAGATGAATACCAACTATCACAATACATTTCAAAGTCTCTAAAAGTTTGCCTCTCAATCTATGGATTGAAGTTTCAATCAATGGACATTATATTTGATGTGTTAATCTATGGATTGAAGTTTCAGTCAATGGACATTATATTTGATGTGTTATTACTGCATATAGTTAAAGGAGTCATCATTTCAAAGTCTCTAAAAGTTTGCCTCTCAATCTATGGATTGAAGTTTCAATCAATGGACATTATATTTGATGTGTTACTGCAAACCACAGAGATGAATCGATTCATTTATGAAGACACTAATTTCATCAACATCAAATGTCTGTTTAAAGGCATAAATCATATGATATGAGGCCCCATTGGGGAAAGGGAAGCATTCAGTTTTTGGCGCTATAGCTGAATGTCGTTAGAATTTGAAATGCCATAGGCGAGGTTCATTAAAAAAGAAAAAAAACTTGCAAATGGGGAGGGATTGGGAAAAGGCAGCAAGAAAAAGGAGGACAGCCAGAGTTAGGGGAAGAAGGTCGACGACCAGAGAAAAAGGTAGAGTGAGCTGCATAGCAGGTAGAAAAGTTGAAAGAAGCCCGACAAGTGGTTGTGGAGGTCATGGGCCTGAAAGGAGTGAACTTTGACTGTAATAATTCCCAAGTTCACTTATATGAGTCGTTTATTTTCTACAGAGAAAGTGGTTTTTTGGAGTTATTTAATTATATGCAGTGGAATTATTATGGTTGATATTTAGAGTTAGGATAATATAGAATATTAAATAATGTGTAAACAGCAAAAGAAAATTACAACATTGATAATTTAATAAGATCTCTAATGTAAATCATTAACAAAACAAATTAGATAACATTATTACATAATCCTATTAACATCAAATCCCAACAATATCTTTTATATAAGTTCAGTACTTCATTAATTTATATCATAGAAAGGAATAGATACGTATCTTTTGGATCTCGGGAGTTCTTCCAAGTGTCACTCCAGAGAATAGATTATAGACTCAACCCCCTTTCAGCAAGTGAGCACTTCTAGGAGGAATCTAGTTCTTGTTCAGAACCCACAAGTTCTTATGTAGAACTCATCATGCTTTGCAACACACACACACAAATGCTCCAGAGCCATGTTCAACAAAACATGCTCAACACAAGTGCACACACAAGCCCTGGCCAGGGCAATCCTGGGTGTATGTTGTACCCTGAGTTGGACACACATTGTGTGCCCCTTCTCCAATGCTTGCTACCTGTCAAATCTATAATCCTTCTCCTTCGTGATTTCTTGTCTTTCTTTCCTTATCTTCCTTGAGTTTTCTCCATCTTCTTCTTTCTTTGTTTTTGAGTGATCTCTCCATGCCCATTCCAAGTCTCACACAAATGCCTTATATAACCTTTTAAGGGATGGTTTCTAAACCATCACACCCTTTCACAAAGGTTGTTATTAACAATTAGTTAACAAACTTAATAATTCCTCCCTTTTAAAAGGGGTTTTCATAATAATTATTTATTTATCTCTTTTTTTAACCAAAGGATCATAATATCCTTTATTTTTCCATATCCCTTTTAATTATAAAGGGTAAATAAACTTTATCCTCTTATTATTTCAAAGTCTTATTCATAAAATAGCCTACTTTTTCATTTTGGGGAAAAAGTCTCATAACAATTCTCCCCCTATAAATTAGCTGCTGTCCTCAGTAGCTCAAGTTGAATCTACAACATAATTCATCAAAAATAATTAGTCAAGTGTGGATGTAACATTATCAATATCCCAATGAATCTATTTCATTTTAACTTCATTTATAATTATATTTCTCAAATTTTCTAGATCTTTTCAATAACTCTGCTAATTTAATGGAAACCACAATTAAATCCCATAGAAATACTTTGTCAATCAATAACATGATTAGAACTATAAGCACATTGTCACCTAAAATAGATTATGAATTTATACATGATAAACTAATACAAGTATATACAATAAATATCCTATCAAATAATCTTTTAAATTTGGTCATTAATAAGTAACCTTACCTTTAATACAAATAGTTCAATCTTTAGGTGTTACTTTAATATAAAAAGTATTATCATGTAATCACATAACACTTATATATTAAATGACATGCATATCCCATACTATGTAGTCACTCATCACTTAGTGCCATATACTCAAAAGACATTATAAGATGATAGTCATGCATTGTGGACTACATGAATATCCTCTTTTATATACCGAATACAATTGGATAGCAACAAATACATCAAAACATGTACAAGGTTATTGGGTTGATCAAGTCAAATAACTGAGTACAATAAAAACAAAGATGGTACAAAACAATCTTTCAAGGTAACTTAAGCAACAAAACATCAACAACTATTACCATCATAGAGTACTGCATAGAGAACACTAGGTTTAATATTTCCTTTAAGTAATTAGGTTAATTGAATATCTTTCTTTGTTATCCTCATCTTTTCCATCATGTTTGATCTCACAACCATCTAATTATGACGTCCTATAATAATTAAAGACATAATTCAAAGTTTGTTGATTGACTTTCCAAACCCAAATCCTCAAACAATGTTTGAAACTCAATATTTCAAAAGATGGGTTACCAATATTTCTATGCCCTCGGAGTCTTTAAATTATGGTAGCTATGATCATGGATTTATCATCTTGTACCTTTCCTTGGGATTTTATTTTATATAGTAATCTCATAGGATTTTTGATTAAATATCCATATGCCTAGGATGTGTAAGATGATTAGATCTTTTCTCACAACAATGAGCTAAAAAAATTATTCCTGATGAATTTTAATAACTTTGATGTGTTTCTAGAAGTTCGAAAACATAAGAAAATTCACCAAAATTTTCTATAAAATATAAAACATGTTGAAGATTTAAACACTAAATGAACTAACTCTTTTCCGAATAGCTTCTTGAGGAACTTGCATATCAAAAAGGGTTTTATTTAATCTAAGAATGGCTTGAGTTTGGGATTGGCTCTCCCCCTATAAATTCCAACATGTCCTCATGACAAATGCTAAGATAATCATTTTGGTTTCATATCTTGTAAAAGTATTATTTCATTTCACCTGAACAACACCATATTTTCCAAAGTTTAAGATGTGCAAAAGATCCTGGGACCTGTGAGTTATGGGCCCACAATACAATTCTAGGTGTCTTGTTTTTTTTTTTTTTTATCTATTGACAAGTATAGTAACACCAATTCTAAAATAGACATAAAGCTAAATGATAATTGGAATGGATTAACAAATTTGTCTATTAGAAAAAACAACTTATTAACTCTATGTTTTCAAGACAACTTCCTTGTATGAGGGAGTACTAGCCCAATAAAAAATATATATTTAACAAGGTTTAAACTTAATACAACTAAAGTTTCCATCTCTTAATTGAGATCTCCTGATGTATAAATAAATGTTTCCAAAACTTCATGATTAAACTAGCTACTATACTTACATAAGTGTATTATCAAAGTTATGATTCTAAACACTCTTCACAAGTGGTCAAGAAATAAAAATCGGAAAGAGATATTCTTCCAACCTTTAATTATTATTTACCCTAATAGATTTTGAATGTATTTCTTTATCATATAGCAATTATTGTATAATGCTCCATATGTATAAATTACCGCCTCTAAAATACTTTTGCACCTTAGAAGTATACTTGACTATATCTTCAAGCAATGTAATCCTTTCCTTAGATTATGCAGTGCATATACTACCATTAAGAGCTACTATAAATGAATGACACCATCTACATCATTATTTAACCCCTATTCAACAATCTTACTATATCTTAGTTTATGGGTCAATGGAAATAGGTTACGTAAGATAATCCCCTCATCTAAAGAAGTACCAATCTAATGACCTCTTAAATTATTATCTTGAGTTAGTTGTTGTGCCTCGATCTTAACGATGACATGATTATAGAAAAACAATAGTTATAATGAGACAATAATAAGTGTTTAAATCATGTTAGCGAATAACTCAAATCTACACATTTAAAAACGTTATAACTAGACCATGAGCATTAGAATGACACACCTAACATCATGTATTCTTCAGGAAGACTAGTCCTTAACCTTAATCACTAAACTTCCCCCATAAATGACTCAACACAATTACTTATTGAGCTACATGTAGGTTGCTAGGAGTAAATAAGATTGGACAAGGCCCCCATAAGCAACATTTAACACCAATACTTAGAGCCAACATGTGTGTACTTGATTGACAATGAGTAGATCAACACTGACTTGGCTTGACCAATATATTACAACAAAACTAGTAAAGAAAGGATGATCTACATTACTCTTCTTAAACTCTAATTGACACCTCAAAATTAACATGTATTTTATAGGAATTCCCTAAAGATACTCAAATATTCACTAATAAAAAAATATGCATCCACTCCAAGAACTGTGAATCTACACCTTATAATCTTGTGGACACTTTAAAAATTTAAAAATCTATTGTTTATTATTCTTCACCTCCCACCATTTTGAATCTTCATTGAACTATACAATAACAATTCCTCTATAACTTTAGACAACCATATGTTTAGCATCAATTTTCTATTCATAAAAAATGAGAGTGAAAACTTGTATTTTTCATTAGGATAGGCCTCTACCTTTTCCTTTTATAAGGGATGTGTACTCGTAAAATATCCACACTATCAAAAATAAAATAAAATAAAATAAAATAATGACACTCTTTAAAAACAAGACTTCCTTTATTTACTTTAAATTAAATGATCAACTCCCTAAAAAAACTACCATTTCCTTTTATATCGGATGGTCTTCCTTTGAAAAGTGAATTTCCTTTAGAAAGGATGTGTGTACATGTTTTAATGTTTTTAGGACTTAGTCTTCTAAAAAATCTTCAGCAAGGCTCGCATATAACACGTTCTTTTAAATGCTTTTGTTTGTTTGATTGTACTCTTTTACCAAAATGAATAACATGTTTTAAAGAGAGGACACGACTGTTAAAAAAAAAAGTTGGTCGAATGGTGGTCGGCATATTTGATGTGAAGAGGACATTATGTTTTTTAAAAGAACATGGGGTAGTGAATGTAGGAAGAGTGAATTAGAGGAGAAAATATAGGATTATAGTATAATTTAGAATATTATTTGTATAGCACAATATATAAATTATAAAAATTTGAATATGTTTCTAAACCCAAAGGTTATAGTATAGATTGGATGTGATTCTTCATGTTATATTTTGTGCTCAATAACTATGAATTAATATGGCTTACTTTCTCATTAGACCTTTTTTTAAAAAATATATATTTTATTTTTTATTTTGTAGGGCATACACACCAAAGTTTAGTAGGAGAAAAAGAATTAATTTACCTAACACTAACCTTTCTCCTCATACAATTAATCATTCTTTTGCACTATTGAAGATAGGTCTAATAAGAAGGAATGTAAATTAAATCTCAATTTAGTAGGAGGTTGGAATAAGTGATCGTGGGTGTTTATCCCTATGGTTTTATTGCTATTTGCTACGACATAGAGAAATAATAACCAACTTAACAATTAACAACACAATAGCCCAATTTTTGGCTCTGATACCAAATGTAACACTATTTTTCCCGGAGTTATTTAATTATATGCAGCGGAATTATTATGGTTGATATTTAGAGTTAGGATAATATAGAATATTAAATAGTGTGTAAACAACAAAAGAAAATTACAACATTGATAATTTAATAAGATCTCTAATGTAAATCATTAACAAAACAAATTAGATAACATTATTACATAATCCTATTAACATCAAATCCTAACAATATCTTTTATATAAGTTCAGTACTTCATTAATTTATACCATAGAAAGGAATAGATACGTATCTTTTGGATCTTGGGAGTTCTTCCAAGTGTCACTCCAGAGAATAGATTATAGACTCAACCCCCTTTCAGCAAGTGAGCACTTCCAGGAGGAATCTGGTTCTTGTTCAGAACCCACAAGTTCTTATGCAGAACTCATCATGCTTTGCAGCACACACACACAAATGCTCCAGAGCCATGTTCAACAAAACATGCTCAACACAAGTGCACACACAAGCCCTGGCCAGGACAATCCTGGGTGTACGTTGTACCCTGAGTTGGACACACGCTGTGTGCCCCTTCTCCAATGCTCGCTGCCTATCAAATCTATAATCCTTCTCCTTCATGATTTCTTGTCTTTCTTTCCTTATCTTGCTTGAGTTTTCTCCATCTTCTTCTTTCTTTGTTTTTGAGTGATCTCTCCATGCCCATTCCAAGTCTCACACAAATGCCTTATATAACCTTTTAAAGGATGGTTTCTAAACCATCACACCCTTTCACAAAGGTTGTTATTAACAATTAGTTAACAAACTTAATAATTCCTCCCTTTTAAAAGGGGTTTTCATAATAATTATTTATTTATCTCTTTTTTTAACCAAAGGATCATAATATCCTTTATTTTTCCATATCCCTTTTAATTATAAAGGGTAAATAAACTTTATCCTCTTATTATTTCAAAGTCTTATTCATAAAATAGCCTTCTTTTTCATTTTGGGGAAAAAGTCTCATAATAGGTTTCATTCTAAAAAATAGAAATCATTTGATATCAAGTTTAGTCCATTGTCCAAGAAATTATGAGAAACCAAATTGGAGTGGGTGCGGTCAGAATAAAGAATTTAGATAGCATAGTAAAAAACATAGTAACCAATTGGAGAAGAGGGAATGATGGGTGAGAAGGCAGGTCAATTCTGGTGAGTGGACGATCCATTCGATGACTTTTGATGCTTATGGCATATAAAAGATAAAACAGAAAGACAAAAATACATGAAGGGGGATTTGACTACGCTCAAAATGAAATAAAGGTGAATTGAAAAGACGACAACAGTAGATTAGCTAAATTCGAGTAGAGATCGACGGGAGGTGAGCAATCAGTTTGGAAAGGAACTAGATTTGATTGTTTGGATGTTGCCATAATAAAGAAAAAGAAATAGAATTTAAGTGATCTATGAAGAGGTAGATAGAGAAGCTATTAGTAGTGAAGGCAAATGAGAGAAACTGCTAGTAGAAAGTGCATGGTTGCCAGAGTTTGAGGAGAACTTGCAAAGGTAAGTTATTGTGTAGCGGATTGACATGGGAGGCTACAAATGCCTTTAAGTTTGTTCGTTTGTTACAGAATTTTATTAGTGGAATAAATAAAACAATTTTGTTGTTGCAATCTTGTGTAGAGTTGTGTGTTTTAGGGCTTGTGTAGAAGAGTTTGTTTTTGTGAGAGGGATTGTGTTTTTGTTTTTGTGTCAAATGGTATCAGAACTAGAATTCCTAAGTGCATAAGCAGAGCACCGAATGTGAGGCAGCCTATGCCAGGACCTACGGGAGAGTGAAGCGGTTGTGGAGAGCTCATGTGAGGATTGTTGTAGGTAGAGAAGCCCTAAGTAATCAAGAGCTAGAGAGCCACGAGGAATTGTAGATTGTGAAGAACTTGTGATGCAAGTTGAGGTGAGATTGCAGTAGTGAACAAGATGGGTATATTTATAAGGTGGAAGCCCATGATATGGGAAGGTTGGAAGCAATATCAAGAGTGGAGGACTCTTGAGATGATGACAGGTATATGAGAGAGATTAGACAAGAGATTGAGTAGAATGGAAGCATGGCAGCATGGTGAATTAGTCAAGCATGATGTAAATAAGAATGATGAAGAGCTGTGTGTAGCAACGGTTGACGATGAAGAGGTGGGCAGCGAGAATGAAGAGTTTGAAGATGCAACTGTGGAAATTGAAGTTGTAATGATGGAATGTGAAAAGGTTGTTGTTAATGGGTAAATGAGATTGATCAATTAATGAAAACAAAAACCCAAACACCAATAAAATATGCAAATAACAAGCTTGAAATTAGAAATTACCGACTTACAACACCTGTTACCCTGCGGCTTCCATTGTTCACCTATTCTTTCTTGATCTTGAATGATGAAGGTTGGCCCTCAGGGAGCTTGCTTCCTTGCTTCGATTCCTCAAGATGACAAGGAGAAATGGCTTTGATACCTGTTTGATACTAGAAATAGAGAGAAAAAGAGAAATTTGAGTATAGTTATTGTGCAAGAAGAAGTTCTTTTAATTGCTTAGAGAAGAGTTTTATTTATAGATTTTCTGAAAAGGCAATGGAGGGTGAGGATCAACAGATGAGATCAATGGCTAGGAATAAAAGTGAATCTTTTATTCATAGTGGATGAATTAAAAATTCATTTTTTTGGAAGAGTGGAGGATAATTGATGAATTAAAAATTTATTTTTGGGAAGAGTGGAGGATAATTGAATTTTAAATTCAATTAGTGGAGGATAGTGGGGAACAATTGAATTAAGAATTCAATAGTGGATGATAGTGGGGAACAATTGAATTAAGAATTCAATGAGTGGAGAATAGTGGGGGACAATTGAATTAAGAATTCAATGAGTGGAGAATAGTGGGGGACAATTGAATTAGGAATTCAATTTTGGAGAATAGTGGGGAACAATTGAATTAAGAATTCAATGAGTGGAGAATAGTGGGGGACAATTGAATTAAGAATTCAATTTTGGAGAATAGTGGGGAACAATTGAATTAAGAATTTAATGAGTGGAGAATAGTGGGGGACAATTGAATTAAGAATTCAATTTTGGAGAATAGTGGGGAACAATTGAATTAAGAATTCAATGGTGGATGATAGTGGGGAATAATTGAATTAAGAATTCAATTTTGGAGAATAGAGGATATTAGCTAATTAAATATTAAGAATATTTAATTATATGTGCAACATGGTGAGGTGGAAGAGATGAGGTGGATTGGTGAGGTGGATTAATGACTTGGGACATTAGAAGAATTTAGGGAATTTAATTAAATAAAATGATTTTATTTAATTGTAGGATAATGAACCAATCAAATAAACTTATAATATTTATTTAATTGACAGAAGAAAATATTAATTACGATAAATATTAGAATATTTACTTAATTCAACCTGAGCCAATTTTAGGTGTATAGAGTTGCAATGAAAGGTGAAGGTGAAGAAGATTTGTTGGCACAACTTTTAGCAATAGAGGATGAATGGTTTGAGAAGATCACAATGAATGAAGGAGAGAAATATGTTGCAACAACGAAGGCTGATGAAAAAAAAGTTTAAGCAACGAAGAAGGATGAGGTATTTTCTAAAATTTGTGAATTCAACCATGATTTTTATTTATCTTCATTATTGAGAGGAGAAATTGAAGAGTATGATGAGGGGGAGATAGGAGAGGATACAAAAATCTTTAATTTCCATAAAGTCATTCATATCGACTTGTGTGTAGATGAGTGGACATGAAGATTTTGGTGGAGGTGGTCAATTTGTGGTGGGTTGGATCCCATGAAGGAGGAGTGGAGAGGAGAAATAATTTAGTAGAGGAGGATGGCATATGGTGGATGTAGATCCATGAGTGGTGAATGGAGTTATGGGAGGAGGATGATGCTTGTGCCAGCGAGGTATTGGAAAAAGAGGGAGAAGCATTGATCTTGTGCACTTATCCCAATGATGGAGTTTGTTGTAGGTTGATTGCAACCTGAAAGGGTAATTCGACTACTCAACTCCACTTTTGTGAGCCTATGCTCACAAACTTTCTACCCAGTGTGTTTGATGCAAGAGCATCCCAGGTGAATTGGTAATCCATATCAACCAAAAAAATTATAGGTTTAATTTTTAGTTTTGTTTGGTTTGTTTGAGTTTTCATTGGCATCTTGTTGAAGTGAAAGTGTTTGGCACCTTGGACTTTCCACTAGTTGATCTTGAAGCAAGTTTTCAGGCTTTAGCAAAGTATTCAAGTCTTCACCACCTATGGAGCTGACTGAATTGGAGATGGATTGCATAGTGAATGTTGTGAAACATATTTATTCTAATCATGTGATGTTTCAACACAACTACATAAGTACCATACCAGAAGGAACTCAATCTATGAGAGATTTTAATTCAATCGAAAAAGGTTGATCCTACCACTGGAGAAGTAGAAGAAGAGGAATTTGAAGATGAATATTGACTATCACAGTACATTTCAAAGTCTCTGGAAGGTGGAAAACCTAATAAAGGGTAGCAATCCCATGAAATCTTCAGACCCTACGTCACCTCTCAATCCATAGATTGAAGTTTCAATCAATGGTCATTATATTTGATGTGTTATTACTACATATGATTAAAGGAGTCAACCAATACACAGAATTATTGGAATTTCTATTTGTAAACTATGATAACTTTGAAACATATAAGGACAAAAAAGGACATTGAAAATATAAGAAGAAGCCTTTTACTGTGAACCACAGAGATGAATCGATTCATTTTTGAAGACACTAATTTCATCAACACCCAATGCATGTTTAAAGGTAGAAATCGTATGATATGAGGCACCATTGGGGAAGAAGAAGTATTCAATTTTTGGCGCTAGAGCTGAATGCCATTAGAATTTGAAATGCCATAGGTGAGGTTCATTAAACAAAGAAAAAAACTTGCAAATGGGGAGGGATTGCGAAAAACGTAGCCAAAAAAGGAGGACAGCCAGAGTCAGGGGAAGAAGCTCAACAACTAGAGGAAAAGGTAGAGTGAGCTACATAGTAGGTAGAAAAGTTGAAAGAAGCCTAGAGAGTGGTTGTGGAGGCCATGAGCCTAAAAGGAGTGAGCTTTGACTCTAATAATCCACAAGTTCACTTGTATGAGTTGTTTATTTTCTACAAAGAAAGTGGTTTTATTCTAAAAAAATAAAAATCGTTTGATATCAAGTTTAGTCCATTGCCAAGAAATTGTGAGAAACCAAATTGGAGTGGGTGCGGCTAGAATAGAGAATTTGGATCGTATGGTAAAAAAAATGGTAATTAATTGGAGAAGAGGGAACAATATGTGGGAAGGTAGGTCACTTCTTGTAAGTGGGCAATCCATTCAATGACTTTTGATGCTTATGGCATATAAAAGATAAAACAGAAAGACAAAAATACATGAAGGGGGATTCGGCTAAGCTTAGAAATGAAATAAAGGTGAATTAAAAAGAAGACAACAGTAGATTTGAGTAGGAGAGAGGGCAACGTGGAATTTTGTGAAAGCTAAATTGGAGTAGAGATCAACAGGAGATGAGTAATTAGTTTGGAAAGGAACTCGATTTGATGGTTCAGATGCTACCATAATGAAAAAAAAGAAATAGAATTTAAGTGATCTATGAAGAGGTAGAGAGAGAAGGTATTAGGAGTGAAGGCAAAGGAGAGAAGATACTAGTAGAAAGTGTATGGCTACCAAAGTTTGAGGAGAACTTGCAAAGGCAATTTATTGTGCAGAGGATTGACATGGGAGGCTACAGATGCCTTTAAGTTTGTTCATTTGTTACAGAATTTTATTAGTGGAATAAAATAAAACAATTTTGTTGTTGCAATCTTGTAGAGAGTTGTGTGTTTTTTTAGCTTGTGTAGAAGAGTTTGTTTTTGTGAGAGGGATTTTTTTTTTTTGCGTCAATCTACTATATTTTTATTTAAGAGTTATCTTTTGGTAATACACTTATTTTACGTTTGTATGTAACTTTTAATTTTACTTTTGGAAAACCCATAATTCATTATTTCAATAATTGTTTTGTTTTGTTTTTACTTTGAAAAGTGTAGTAAATCTTATATACTTATATATTACCTTTTATTAGTTTTAGTTGTAGGTATTAATATGCATTTTAAAATTTTGATGTCTTTATATTTAAAAAATAAATGTTAACTCTAAAATAATTTTTCTTATGGTCATGACATTAGATGCTTATCCCTCTTCTTCTATTGTAGGTTATGTCTCTCAGTAGAATAATCACACATCTCAAAGAACATAGCACTTACAAACATGCATGTAAAGTGAAAGGAAGATAGATAACACAAATGCTTCTAAGACTAATCTATGAGGAGACAATACAAAGAATATATGATATAGACAATTCCAAGAGGATATAGCACAATAGTACCAATCACATAGGTCCATAACATATATTCTAGGAGAACCCTTTCATAAAAACCTAGCCTTCAAAAATCTAAACCAATTGTTTCAATACAATGATAAGATCTTATCCTTTATAGGAGCTCAACACCAAGTCTAGAGATATTTCAATAGCATAATTGATGCAATCATGATTAGAGAAACTTATTAGGCAACCCAATCACGTAGCCAAACAACACAATGGAAGCACAAACTCATAAACAACACACATTTCATTTGAATTTATTCAAATCTTTAACTTATAGCTCTATGCCACAACAATATCTACAATCACAAAAAATATCAATTTTATTCAATCATGCAACTTCTACAAGAGTAAAAAATCAATGTACTCTTCTTTACAAAACTTCAATTTGTTCATTTTCTCCCATCTCCTCTAGCAATCTCCTTCCATTATTTAGGGTGTCACAAGCCCATCAGCAGCACCCCCCCCCTACACAAAGTTTCCAAGAACTCTTTATATACAACTTAGTTAGGAAGTTGAATCATCGTCCACTAGTTGAACGATTACCAAAATTGAATTGTTGCTTCAAATACCCAATCCTGCATCTTTATGATTAAATAAATTGGGCCAATAACTATATCACCGAAACTAGTATATTCAATATTTAAATGTTCATCTTCAATGTATCAACACTCTTTGAAATATATGAACTTAATAAAGTCCATTGGCATATCCCATTTTGCATGAACCATGATATCCTTTATCGGAAAATTTAGTCATTCATAAATCATCGACAATTTCAAGAGTTTGGGAACTCAAAATTTCACTGACACATCATTATAAATAACATTATAAGTGATAGTGGGACTTTGTGAACTTAAGAGTTCATTGACACAAGATCCATCAGCAAAAACAAAAGTTTGCAAACTAGACAGTTGACCAACATAATGCCTTAATCTTTCAAGTTCTTTATCAGTGACTTTGCATCTCCATGAACCATACATTATCAACTTCTAGGTTGGTGATATCGCCAATCGATGAATAATCAAATAGGAAAAATTTTCCATTGCCAAATTTTTCCATTGAGGTGAACTACAAAACTTGTGAACTTACCTTTTATTTCTTCCAAGTCTTCATCTGCGATCTTCTTGATTGGCAAACTAAAAAGTTTGCAAACTTGTGTTTCAACCGACTAAAGAGAAAACTTGTCAGCAGAAGCTAAATTTTCTAACTTCTATTCACAAGGCTATCATCAAGAAAGGATTTCAATGAACTAAAGAGTTTACTAACCATGCATTATGCTAATAAGAGAATGAGTAATTCTTTTATCAGTGACAAGGCCAATCGGTGAATTGTGGAGTTCACTAACTTGGCTATCGACCAATTTGCCTTAACTTTTACATATAGTAGCCAAATTCTACCAAATTTAAACTAGTAACCAATTATATCTTCTATAAGATGATTCTCTTCACTTGGACAATTGGAGACTAAAAATATTCCTAAAGAAAACTCTCCAAAACCAACAAAAATAAACAAAACCAGAACTGAAACAAACCCAAAATATTTTTAGTTGATGCCAATTTCTCGTGGATCCAGATGCTCTTGCATCAAACACACTGAGTAAAACATTTATGATCATGGGATCCCAAAATGGAGATGAATAGTAGAACTACCCTTCCAAGTTGCAAACAACCTACATCAATCTCCATCACTATAACAAGTTCATCAGAAACTTTCTTCCTTCGCCTCTTCCAACATCTGGATGGGACAAGTACCGTCCACCTCCACCAAGTATGGTTACCATTCTATTCTCCTCTCATGGACCCATGTCCACCATAACCCAACCTCCTCCAAATTCCACTCCACTCATCACTCCTTATCTTACCACTCTCCATTCCACTCCCTCCACTCGTGGAATCCAACCCAGCATATTCTGACCTCCTCCACTAATATCCTCCTGGCCACTCATTTGTACACAAGTTAATCTATGATCAACTTTATGGAAATTAAATACTTCCATGTCCTCCCCTTCTACACTCATCTTTTTATACTTCACAACTTCTATTGTTACCAATTCAAATTGATGCAAATCAACATATACTTTATTATTGCAAAAATTAAAATTTACCTCCTTTCCTTCTCCTACTACAACATTTGTCTTCTCACCTACATCTACAATATTTCCAAGACATTCTTCTTCTATTACCAAAATCTATGACAATAGATCATCTTCGTCATCGCCATCCACTACAATCTCTTCTCTTCTCACTACTACATGTTCCTCTTCCTTCTCACTCTCTTTCTCCATGCCTTCCTCATGGCATGTTGCTGCAATCTCTAATGCAGTTAGTCTTGCCTCCACTCTTTCAATTCTTCATGAATTGCCTCTTCATCTTCTTCATCCTCCTTTCCTTCACACAAAAATACATCTACACACAAATAATTATTAAAAGAATAATGGGAATTTACCTTACCCATATTATTTCCTTTCTTTTTCTTTTCCATCTTTCTACTCTCCTCCAAGGCATCCAACCTCTTGGAAACCTCTGTACACTATTCTTGAATTCTCACCCAACTTTCCCCATCCAACATACTTTCCTATATTTCAATAAAAGAATTTTTTAAGATCTTACCTAAGGCCAAACTCATACTTTTCCTCCTTGCTATCTTCACACACAATCTGCAATCTCACAATCCATAATTTCTACAACTGCACACACACACCTTATCAACTCATAGGAGTTCGAAAGATAATGCTCTCTATAGTGACAAGTCCTCCCTACAACAAACTTACACACAAGTATCCTCTACCCAACATAAATACTAGAAGGTGCACCGCTCAAAATTTTCTCTACCCTTTCTCTCTCAATGGAGGAAATCCATACACCTACTCACCTTTAATCTCTGCTGGAGAACAACAAAACATTTCACATAATTCAACTCTATGCAATTGCAAGAATTCCTCACACTTCAACACATTTCCTAGCAAGAAATTCTCTCAACACACCGTAGCACTCAAACCCACTCTAATACCACTTGATGCAGTCGTGATCAGGGAACCTTATTAAGCAACCCAATCACACAATCAAACAACACAATGGAAGTGTAAACTCATAAACAACACACATTTCATTTGAATTTATTCAAATCTATAACTTACATCTCTATGCCATGGCAATATATACAATCACAACAAAATATTAATTTTATTCAATCATGTAGCTTCTACAGGAGTACAAAATCAATGTACTCTTCTTTACAAAACATCGATTTATTCATTTTCTTCCATCTCCTCCAACAAACTTCTTCCATTATTCTAGGCATCAAAAGCCCATTATCACAATCCCCACCTACACAAAGTTTCTAGGAATTCTTTATATACAACTTAATAAGGAATTTGAACCATCTACTAGCAATTGAACAATTATAAAAAATGAATGGTTGCTTTAAATAACTAATCCCACATCTTTATGATTAACTAAACTGGTCCAATAACTATATAACCGAAACTAATACATTCAATATTTAAACGTTCATCTTCAATATATTGACACTCTTTGAAATATATGAACTTAATAAATTCCATCGACAAATCCTATTCTACGTGAACCATGATATCCTTTATCAATGAATTTAGTCTTTCACAAACCATCGACAATTTCAAGAGTTTGCGAAATCAAAATTTCACCGACACATCATTATAAATAACACTATTGATGATAATGGGACTTCGCAAACTTAAGAGTTCACCGACACAAGATCCTTCAATGAAAAAAGGTTTGCAAAATAGACAATTGAACGATATAATGCCTTAATCTTCCAATTTCCTTGTCAACGACTTTGCATCTCCACAAACCATACATTATCAACTTCTTGGTTGGTAATATCACCAATCAGAAAACCACCAAATCACAAAACTTTTCCATCACCAAAGTTTGCCATTTGCGTACTACAAAACTTGTGAACATACTTTTTCTTTCTTCCAAGTCTTCATCGGCAATCTTCTTGATCAGTGAACTAAAAAGTTCATGAACTTGTGTTTCGACTAACTAAAGAGAAAACTTGTTGGTGGAAGCTAAATTTTATAACTTCAATTCACAAGGATATCGGCAAAAAAGGATGTCACCAAACTAAAGAGTTCACTAACCATGCATTATGTTGATAAGAGAATGTGAGCCTTTTATTGGCGACAAGGTCAACCGGTGAACTATGGAGTTTGCTAACTTAGAGATTGGTGGATTTGCCTTAATGTTTACATATATTAGCCAAATTTTACCAAATTTAAACTAGAGATACCCAATTATCTCTTCTACAAGATGATGCTCTTCACTTGGCTAATTTGAGACTAAAAATCTTCTTGAAGAAAACTACCCAAAACCAATAAAAATAGAACTGAAAAAACCTAAAATATTTATGGTTGTTGCTCATGGACCCAAATACTCTTGCATCAAACATGCCAAGTTAAAATTTTGTGAGCATGAGCTCACAAAATGGAGATGAATAGTAGAACTACCCTTCTAGGTTATAAAAAACCTACAACAATCTCTATCACTATAATAGGTTCATTGAAAACTTTCTTCCTTTGCCTCTTCCAACATCTAGCTGGGACAAGTACCGTCCACCTCCACCAAGTATGATTACCATTCTTCTCTCCTCTCATGGACCCATGTTCACCATAATCCAACCTCCTCCTTTGAATTTTGCTCCACTTCTCATTCCTTCTCATCTTACCACTCCCCATTCTACTCCCTCCTCTTGTGGGATCCAACCCACCATATTTTGACCTTCTCAACCAAAAATCCTCCTACCCACTCATCTGTATATGAGTCTCTATGATCAAATTTATGGAAATTAAATATTACCATATCCTTCCCTTCTGCACTCATCTCTTTATACTTCACAACTTCTACTGTCACCAATTCAAATTGATGCAAGTTAACATATGCTTCATTATTGCAAAAATTAAAATTTACCTTCTTTCCTTCTCTTGTTGCAACATATGTCTTCTCACCTCCATCTACAATATTTCCAAGCCATTCTTCTTCTATTTCCAAAATCTATGACAATAGATCATCTTCATCATCGCCATCAACTGCAATCTCTACTCTACTGACTGTTGCACGTTCGTCTTCCTTCTCACTCTCTTTCTCCATGCCTTCCTCATGGCATGTTGTTGCAATCTCTAATGTAGTTAGTATTGCCTCCACTCTTATCAATTCTTCACGAATTGCCTCTTCATCTTCTTCATCATCCTTTCCTACACACACAAATTCATCTGCACACAAATAATCATCAAAAGAATAATGGGACTTTACCTTACCCATATTCTTTCCTATCTTTTTCTTTTCCATCTTTCTACTCTCCTACAAGGCATTCAACTTCCTGGAAACCTCTACACACTATTCTTAAATTCTCACCTAACTTTCCTCATCCAACCTTCTTTCTCGTCTTTCAATAAAATTAATTCCTAATGCCTTACGTAAGGCCAAACTCATAATTTTCCTCCTTTCCATCTTCACACATAATTTGCAATCTCACAATCTACAATTTCTGCAACTTGCACACACACACACACCTTTATCAACTCATAGGAATTCTAGAGACAATACTCTCTATAGTTACAAGTCCTCCCTACAACAAACTTACACACAAAAGTATCCTCTACCCAACAAAATTCTTGGAAGATGCACCTCTCAAAATTTCCTCTACCCACTCTCTCTCAGTGGTGGAAATCCATACACCTTCTACCCAAATTTAATCTTTGCTAGAGGACAACCAACACATTTCAAACAACTCAAATCTATGCAATTACAAAAATTCCTCACACCTCAACACATTTCTGAGCAAGAAAACCTTTCAACACACCCCAACGATAAAATCTACTCTAATACCACTTGATGGAGTCATGATAAGGGAACCTTATCAAGCAACCCAATCATGCATCCAAACAACACAACAGAAGCATAAACTCATAAAAAATACACATTTCATTTGAATTTATTTAAATCTTTAACTTACAGCTCTATGCCACTACAATATCTACAATCACAACAAAATATCAATTTATTCAATCATGCAGCTTCTACAGGAGTACAAAATCAATCTACTCTTCTTTACAAAACTTTGATATGTTCACTTTCTTCCATCTCCTCTAGGAAACTCCTTCCATTATTCTCCTTCCATTATTCTGGGCGTCATGTAGGCCCATCAACAACATCTCCCCTACATAAAGTTTCCAGGAATTCTTTATATACAAATTAGTTAGGAAGTTGAACCATCTGCCAGCAGTTGAATAGTTACCAAAACTAAATTGTTGCTTCAAATAATCAATGCTACATCGTTATGATTAAATAAACTAGGCCAATAACTATATCACCAAAACTAATACATTCAATATTTAAACATTCATCTTCAATGTATCGACACTCTTTGAAATAGATGAACTTAATAAAGTCTACTGATGGATGTCGTTCTGCATGAACCAAGATATACTTTATCAATGAATTTAGTCTTTCATGAACCATTGACAATTTCAAGAGTTTGGGAACTCAAAATTTCATCGACACATCATTATAAATAACACTATCGGTAATTATTGGACTTTGTGAACTTAAGAGTTCACCGACACAAGCTCCATTAGTGAAAAAAGAGGTTCAAAAACTAGACAGTTGGTCAATGTAATGCATTAATCTTTCATGTTCTTTGGCAAATTATAAAACTTGTGAACTTACTTTTTATTTCTTCCAAATCTTCATTGGCAATCTCCTTTGATTGGTGAACTAAAAAGTTCACGAACTTGTGTTTTGGCCAACTAAAGAGAAAACTTGTCGGTAGAAGCTAAATTTTCTAACTTTAATTCACAAGGCTATCAGAAGGAAAGGATGTCAGCCAACTAAAGAGTTCACTAATCATGCATTATGCTAATAAGAGAATAACTAAGCTTTTTATCAACGACAAGGCCAATCAATGAATTGTGGTGTTCGCTAACTTAGAGATCAACCGATTTTCCTTAAATTTTACATATATAGCCAAATTTTACCAAATTTGAACTAGATATACCCAATTATCTCTTCTACAAGATGATGCTCTTCACTTGGTTAATTTGAGACTAAAAATCCACCTGAAGTAAACTACCCAAAACTAACAAAATCAAAGAAAAATAGAACTAAAACAAACCCAAAAAAATTTTGGTTGATGTTGATTTATCTTGGACCTGGATGCTACTACATCAATAGTGTTGTTATAAAACAAGTCACACAATCTCCAAGTCAAGCATTAATAAATAGAAAAATCCCAAACCACAAATCATAAGTAGTTTCACAATACCATGGACCAAGATTACATGGGCTAAAATGACACCTAAATCTAGGGCCCAAAATTAAATGCTTCCTCTCCATGATTGTCAACATACTAAAATTGGGATGTAACTCCATTGTCATAAAATCCATCATAGCATTCCACCAAACTTGAGCACTTCATTTTGGGCTCATCATCTCACCTAAAAGATGATCTATCACACATCATTCTTACACATCATAAGTTGGTAAACTTGTCACAATCCAATATGTAGACTCCCTCTTACAAGATCTTACACACATAATAGAATATCTTACATCTTATGCCTCTTACACATCTTACATTATGTAGATGCTCTTACTCACATGTCATAATATAAGGTACATGCATGGCATAAATACCAACTCAGATGGGATTCCCTTTCCACGAGATCACATAAAATAAATATATATTAGATTAATAATTAAATATTGGAATATTCAAGGTGTATGACACCTAATCCCAACATTCTCCTACTTGACATATACCATTAAAGAGTAAAAGGGAAACACAAACAATTGATGAACTATCTGCTAAGGGCCATAAAGCCCATAAACTCATTACACCATCTAAACTTCTTTGTGCTCACAAGATTTTTCAATATATCTATAGTATGTAAACATCACCTTCCCATTTTCCACCATGTCATGAAAAATTATACTGAACATCAACATGATTCATACACACATAAAAGGTCATATTTGTTGCCAGGTTGTTGACATTCTATCACATCCAATCTAAACTGCTTCATGACTAAACCCAAGATTTGAACATAGCATGTAAGGATAGAATGCCTCTTTATAGGCATAAGTAGCTGCTATGAACTCTACCTTTATAGTAGAAAGAATGACCATAACCTACTTCTTTCTTATCCAACTAATTACATCACCATATAGACTAAAAATATAGCCACTAGTAGACCTCCTATTATTAACACCTCTTGCCAATCCAGGTTTACAATTCCTTGTATATCTACCACCAAAATGTGAGCCTCCTGTTAGAAATGAAAGCAACACTACTTCAATAGAAATCTGATTCAAGATAAATTTCAGCAATCTTAAGTGTACATTAACAATGGAGATTGTAACAAAACATAAAACCCACTACAGAAAAGATGTCAAACATGAATAACTCAACACAATGACATAGTGTTTATGTGGAGAAAACCCTTATGGGTAAAAACTCCACCAGGAAAGAGGCACAAGTTTGTATTAATCTCAACAAGATTGTACAATACATCAACTACACAACTCTCTCCACAAGTCTTCAATCCGACAGCATTCTGGCAACACTTGAGTACCTAAAATCTGTATTGTAGCAACAAAATACATGGAAAATACTTATAGAAATATTTTCCACTCCATTCTAGGCATTCACCTTCTCTCTTCTAAGATTCTCCAACCTGTAAACATTAATTACCATCTTACAAGCATCTTACACTTGTCCAAAAATAGCCATGCAAAGGTTGGGGGCCAAGACTAAATCTGGCCTCTTACAGCATCTTATGATGTGTCATAACTGTCATAGATTCCACAAAAGAGTATATTTCCAAGATAGGAATCTTGGACTAAATATAACAAATATACAACTAACATATCCGTCATATGTATCATAGAATCTCAAAATCTTATGACAACTTACAGCTGTCATAGATTCACTTACCAAACATTATTATAGTTGTCATACATGTCAAAAATAGTATATTCTCCAAGGAAGCATGCCTACCCTCATTTAATTTAATTTTTTACATTTGCCAACAATAAAAGTCACTCTGTAATTACCTCTGATTACTCTGAAATTACCCCTGCTAGTGAAACTAATACATCTCCTCATGGATAATTACAAATTACATATAATAAATGTAATAAATACAATATTGGGATTTACAAGGTTAATGGAACCTTATCCCAACATTCTCCCACTTGACATTATACATTGTAAATCAACCCATAGGAAATCAAATAAAAAAATGATCAGGCACTAGAAACAAGGCCCATGGCCTCTCTGCACCATACAAACTTTTCTGTGCTCACAGCCTTAGTCAATGAATCTAGAACATTCTCTTGAGTGTCTATCTTCTTCAGCTCAATCTCTCCATTTGCAACCAACTCTTGAACAAAGTGATATTGAACATCAACATGCTTAGTCCGAGCATGATACATGGGATTCTTGGCCAAATAAATAGCACTCTAGCTATCACAACCAATCTGAAGGATCCTGCAATCAAATCCAATACCTGTACATAGTCTTCTCAACCAAACTGCCTCCTTAGAGACATGAGTTGCAGCCATATACTCTTCTTCTGTGGTGGACAAAGCAACTGTGGTCTGCCTCTTACTCATCCAACTCACTACACCTCCAAACAGAGTAAACACATAGCCACTAGTGGACCTTTGACTATCCAAGTCACCTACCCAATCTGCATCAACAAAACCCTGTATGTCCAAAGATTTATCAGCACTATCAGTACTAGAATAAACTAAACAATGATCGAGAGTACCTGCAAGATATTTAAACAGCATCTTCACATAATTCCAATGCTGTCTACCAGGGTTAGACATAAATCTACTCAAAACTCCCACTGCTTGGGTAATATTTGGTCTAGTACAAAGCATTGCATACATCAAACTCCCTACAGCACTAGCATATGGCACATTATACATATCCTCAAAATCATCCTCAATCTTTGGACACATATCTAATGAAAGCTTAGTACCAATGGGTAAAGGAACTCTAACTGGGTTACAGTCCTATAAACTAAACCTTTGCAAAATAGTATTCACATACTTACTTTGTGACAACCAAAGCTTTCTATTAAATCCATCCCTCCTGATCTCCATTTCCAAAATATACCTTGTAGCACCAAGATCCTTCATCTCAAATGCACCTGAAATATGGGCTTTAATCTCACTGATCATACCCTTAGTATTGTTAAAAAATAACATGTCATCAACATACAAAGCAATAACTAGTATAGGATCATCAATATAATGAATGTAAACACAATGATCCTCCTCGCTTCTAACGAAACCCAATTTCAAAAAAATGAGTCAAACTTTTGATACCACATTCTGGGGGACTGTTTCAGACCATAAAGAGACCTCTTTAACATGCAAACCCAATGTTCTTTTCCTTTTACCTCAAAACCTATAAGTTGTTGCATATAAATTTCTTCTTCAAGATCTCCATGCAAGAACGCAGTCTTAACATCCATTTGCTCAATTTCCCAATCATAAGCTGTAAAAATGGATAAGAGAAATCTAATAGAAGCTAATTTAGCAATAGGAGAGAGTATCTCACCAAAATCAACTCCCTCTCTCTAGGAGTAGCCCTTGGCTACCAGTCTAGCCTTGTACTTCTCCAATGACCCATCTGCTCCAAACTTCTTCTTGAAGACCCACTTACAACCTATGGCCTTTCTTCCTTTGGGCAAATGAACAAGATCACAGGTGTTACAAGAGTCTAAAGCCATCATCTCCTCATGCATGGCTAATTGTCAAGACTCACTATCATCTGCAGAAATAGCTTCCCTGTAGGATCTAGGTTCATTGTTAGTACTCAATAAAGCATATGCACAACAGAAATCTGGTGGGCTATACCTACCAACTGGATTATGATGTCTTGTGGATCTCCTCAAGGGTGGAGTAAGAGACTCTATTCATTCTTCTGCATGATCATCTGCACCAACTTCTTCTATCACAACAGTGATAAGTTTAAGAAATCCTCCCTGAAAAAAGATATAAAATCTTGGTGAATCTTTCATTTTTTTGGAAAAGTTATTAATTTCTATTGGTGTATCTTTCCTATTTTAAAAAAAATATTAATTTTATTGGTGAATTATTTTAAATCTCTAGAAATTTGTAGAAAATCTTGGAGAATCTTGACGAAAAATGGGCAAATGCATTGATTACCATGGAAAATCCTTCCTTTTTAAAAAAAATAAATTCCTATGGAAAAGTAAGTGTATGAGGGTGGTGGTGATTGACTAGTTTAGGTGTAGTGCTCGTGTCTATAATTCCTTAATTCCTTAATATTTTAAATCAAACAGTGAATATTTTAAATTAGTCGTAAATTATTTTTCACCACCCTTGATTTTATTTATAATCTAACAATTTGGGTTCTATTCCATGGGTCAAAATGTACCCGTGGAGCTCCAATGCCCATGGGGCCCAAAATTGCATTTAGGCCATTGATCTTAATGGAGATCAATGGCCTAAATGCAATTTTGGGCCCCATAGGCATTGGAGCTCCACAGGTACATTTTGGCTCACGAAATTTAACCCCAGCCATTAGATTATAAATTGAGATCAATAGCCCAAATACAAATTTCGGCTCAATGGGCATTGGAGCTCTGTGGGTACAATTTAACCCATGGAATATGTGATAGAGATTAGATCATAAATAAAATCAATGGTGATTAAAAATTGGTGATATGGCCCTAAAGTAACTAATATTTATATAATTTTTTTGGCAAATTAATTTCATTTTCTACTATAAATTATAAAATTTAGGCGAATCTAATCTAATCATGTATCAAATATTGTGGCGAGTCTTTGAGTTTAAAAGTTTCATAAAATAAATGTTCTGGCGATTTATCTAGGACTAAAATAAAATTTTGTAAAAATGTGGCGATTCACGTCGCATTACAGCTTGTACTATTAGCCAAATTTTGAATCCCCAATTTCAACTATTAGATAATTGGTGAATATTAGCCACTAAAACAATCACTGTGTCACAACAAATTCATCTTCAACAGAACTACTCAAATCTTCTTCTTCTTCTTCACCCCAAATCCATCATTATGTTCTTCCTGAGGTGCATCTTGCTACTCTAAATCAAAGTGCACCTTCTTTACTTTTTCTTCTTTTTCTTTTGGCTGCTCAGGTTTAGAAATAGCTCTAAATTCCCTAAAAATAATATCTCTAGACAAGATAATCTTGTGGGTTAATGAATTCCAAAGCTTATAACCTTTCACATTATCACTATATCCAATGAATGTACACTTTTCATCCTTTGGATCCAACTTAGATCACTTTTCCTTAGGCACATGAACAAAAGCCTCACAACCAAAAACCCTTAAATGTGAAACAAAAGGTTTCTTACCTATCCACACTTCATAAGGTATAAAATCAAGAGCCTTACAAGGAGATTTGTTTATAAAGTAGCAAGAAGTACACACAACCTCTATCCAAAAGCATTTATCCAATGTGCATCACTCAACATACTTCTAGCCTTTTCCATAATTGTTCGGTTTATCCTTTCTAAAACACTATTCTATTGTTGTGTATACGGAGTTGTCTTTTGTCTGATTATACATGCATGCTTGCAAAACTTATCAAATTCCTTAGAGCAATATTCCCCTCCATTGTCAGATCTTAATATTTTTATCTTTAACCCTGATTGGTTCTCTACTAAGACTTTGAATTCCTTAAACTTAGTGAAAACTTCATATTTATGTTTCATAAAATAAATCCGTGTATATCTGGATACATCATCAATGAAGGTGACAAAATAATGAGGCTTTCTGATAGAATCACTATCCACAAGACCAAACACATCTGTATGAATAATTTCTAACTTCTCTTTTGCTCTATTGCTTCTTGAAGGAAATGATTTTCTATTTTGTTTACCAAACACACAATGCTCACAAAAATCAAAGTGCTCATTAGAATAGGAGAAACCATCCAACAAATTTTTATTCTTAATAGTTTTTAGTACATTATTGCTTGTGTGGCCAAATCTACGGTGCCACAACATACATGTATTTTCAGTAGTGGCCTCAGATACATAGGAGGCATTACAAACTGTAGTGGCTTCAAGCTTAAACAATTTCCTGAATCTCTTCCCCTTCGCTACCCCCAAGTTCTCTCTCACAATCTGCAGCCATGCTTGTCAAATGTCACATGCATTCCCAAATCATTCAACTTCAAAATTGAAATTAGATTTCTAGCTAATCCAGGAACATGCAAAACACTAGGGAGGGTTTTAATCCTCCCATCACTTAAACACAACAATACCTTTCCTTTCCCAAAAATTAGATATGAAGAGTTGTCACCAAGGTAGATATTACCTCCATCATATTATTCATATGAGGAGAACCATTCCTTATGCAGAGTTATATGAAATGAGCATCCTGAGTCAACCAACTAGTGATCATTAGAAACAAGATTACAAGTAGAAAGTAAAACTTCTTCACCTGCATTCGAGGACTTATCCGAAGCACTCTCCCACTATTTCTTGGGGTTTCTACACTTCTTCTTCACATGTCCCCTTTTACCACAGTTCCAACACTTAACTCTATTCTTTTTACTAGGAGTCTTAGACTAGCCCTTGGACTTGTCCTTATCCCCTTTCTGATCTCCCTTTGGTCATCTTTCCTTAGACCTCCCCTAATACTGAGAGCATCCCCTAAACTATCTGAACTCTTCTTCCTCAATTCCTATGATAGTAACACTGATACAAGAGCATCCAACTTCAGATCCATGAGGTTAGCAGTGATAGCAAGGATAACATTCTCCCAAGACTCAGGTAAAGAACAAAGAAGTAAGATACATTTATCTTCCTCACTAACTTCAACATCTACTGAAGCAAGCTGACTCAACAACAAATTAAAAGAATTTAAATGCTCTGCAACTGATTCACCTTCTCACATTTTCATGGAAAATAATTTTCTTTTTAAATAAAGTTTATTTACCATACTCTTGTCTTGATAGATCTCACCCAACTAATTCCACAACTTGTGTGCGATCTCCTCCTTTGCAACATTCAACAGGATAGAGTCTGAAAGACACAACCGAATGGTTCCCCATACCTTCTTATCTAGTCTATCCCACTCATCTTGAGAGACATTATCGGGTTTCTTCTCTTTTTGAACAGCCAACCATTGGTTTCTTTCTTTCAACAAATCTTCCATTTTCAGCTTCCACAACTCATACCCCATTTCGTTGAACTTCTCAATGTCCATTCAAGAGGTTGATGCAATGGTGGATGCAACCATAATAACAACACAAGATCTGCAAAACAAACACAACCAAATCTCCCACTACATCTATAGCTTCCACACTACCACCCAAGAGTCAAAGCTAGCCAAGTGTTGATACCAAATGTTAGAAACGAAAGCAACAGTACTTCAATGGAAATCTGATTCAAGATAAATTTCAGCAATCTTAAGTGTGCATTAACAATGGAGATGTAACAAAACATAAAACCCACTATAGAAAAGATGTCAAACATGAATAAATCAACATAATGACATAGTGTTTACATGGAGAAAACCCTTGTGAGTAAAAAATTCCACCAAGAAAGAGGCACAAGTTTTTATTAATCTCAACAAGATTGTACAATACATCAACTACACAACACTCTCCACAAGTCTTCAATCTGACAACATTCCGACAGCACCTAAGTACCTAAAATCTATATTGCAGTAACAAAATACATGGAAAATACTTACAGAAATATTTTCCACTCCATTCTAGGCATTTACCTTCTCTCTCCTAAGATTCTCCAACCTGTAAACATTAATTACCATCTTACAAGCATCTTACACTTGTCCAAAAATAGCCTTGTAAAGGTTGGGGGCCCAAGACTAAATCTGGCCTCTTACAACATCTTATGACACATCATAACCACAATATATTCCACTAGAGTATCTTTCCAATATAGGAACCTTGGGCTAAATATAGCAAATATACAACTAACATATCTGTCATATGCATCATAGAATCTTAGAATCTTATGATAACTTGCAACTATCATAGATTCACTTACCAAATGTTATGACAGTTGTCATACATGCCAAAAATAGTATATTCACCAAGGGAGCACGTCTACCCTCATTTACTTTGAGTTTTTACATTTGCCAACAGTAAAAGTCACTCCGTAATTACCTCTGATTACTCTGAAATTACCCCTGCCAGTGAAACTAATACATCTCCTCATGGATAATTACAAATCACATATAATAAATGGAATAAATACAATATTGGGATTTACAAGGTTAATGGAACCTTATCCCAACACTTCCCTTGTACAAAAGACTCCTACTAAAGTTACCTTGTTGATGAAGATAGGGATAATGAATTTAGTGCTTGTTCTCTTGAGATATGGCTCACCAAACCTATGCATGAATAAAAAATGGCAAGCAAATGCATTACACATGTGTGGCTTGCATATGGATAGATTACTCATGTTCATGTGGAAAAATAAAATTTAGTTCAGTTTGTAGAGGACTATCTTCTTCACGTGGGAGAAGTGTCCTAAATATGGCAATGATATTTATTTGAGTGATATGTGTTGCTCCTATGGGATTTCTCTCTTCAAAAGGAAAGAGATCCCTATGGATGGTGATATTGTTTAATTTGGGTGTTGCATTTATATTGAGTATATTGACTTGTCATCTCAAAATCTTAATAAGCTTTCTCTATAGTTATGTCTACTCAAATTGTTTCAATTTTTAATAGTGCTTCTTAGTGTTTTCACTCGATGGGTAACATGCATTCACATTCTTGTCTAAATTTTTCTATGGCTACTTCTTGTTCAAAAAATTCTATTGGTGTAAGGGGTGGTATTCACTCTCTTCATTCACTCAAGGTAGCCTATACCTAGGTAGTCTTTTCTTACTCTTGGACACATGCAAACATGAAATGCACAAGTCTATGAAAGAGTGACAAATAAGAAGTATGAGTTCACCTGGTGATTTTAATGTGTACATGGATTTGATTTTGTTCATAGGCTAGGAGATTTTTGTTGTTCATGATGATTTAATTGTATTGAAACTAAGTTTAGAAGACCTTAGAATTAAATACAAATAGGACATGATGGACTGTGGAAATTGCTAACATAGTCAAATCCAGAAGCATTCGCTACCAGCATCATGAACTGTGGAAAACTAATGATTTCAATAGGACATGATGTTTTTCTCTTTTCACTTTTTCTGATCTTTTATTTTATTTTCATTGATTTTGTGCTTTCTAAGTGTTTGAAAGTATTAAGGTAAATAAGATCAACATGCATGCAAGAAAAAATAGGAAAAGAAAACTCCTTTAAAATTTGTTTGTTTTTTACCCCTTTTAACTAAATACAATTTAGAATAGACTCTATGAAAAAAAAAATACTATGCATGTAATGGAAAATGCTAAAATGTTCTATTCTTTTTAGTATGAAAATTTATTAAATGCAAAAATAATAAACAATGAATCTTTTCTCTTTCACAATTTGAATTGAAACTATTGAATAAGCTAAAAATCAGGGGCATATGCATGTAAGAAATTTTATTTCTAAGTTAAGTTACAATGTTTTGTATAAAGATTGGCTAATTCCTTGTTATTTTCAATGTTTATTTGAGAGGGAATGGTTTATATTGTTTGCAAAGCATTCATTTGTTTATGCTAGCTAGTTTGTTGATTGATTTGTGTTTATTGTAGAGGGTTTTGTAATTATTCAAGAGTTATTTTTGAAAGAATTTGATTGTTGTTTTCAAAGAGATATTGCAAGAAATGAACTAAAATTTAAACAAATCTATGGAAAAATAAACTTTTAATACAACTCTAAAACAATGAAACAAATTGTTACAAACTTGGAGCAACGAATTTTTCGTACAACCAAACTATCGTAATTTAAACTAACAATTCAGTGTAATCAAGAAACTAATGAAATTTTAAAGAAAGATTGTAACTTCCACACTTGGGTATTTGAAGATCCCAAGCATGCAATATTTGTAGTATGATGGATTTGTCCTTAACGGTCCAACTTTCTATTCTTTCCTCTTTATCTCCTTAATATCAGATGAAATCCTTTATGGATTTGGTGACACACGAATTAAAATGAAAAAATATATAGAGAGTTATAATTGTTTCTTGAGGATTAGAAGTTGTGAAAAATGTCATGTAATAGATCCTAGCTCTAGGCTATGTAGATTATATGGAGGTAGTTTAAATTTGTATCATGGGTTATCACTTCCTTCTTAAAAATGCTTGAGATGCTTGCTAGGTGTTTCCTATATGCTTAGATATTTCTTAGTTGCTATGTGTTACTTTAAGAATTGAGAGCCAAAGAATTAAATAAGGATACCAAGAAAAGATAAAACTCTCCTATGAATGGGTTTCTCAATAAAAAATATCGATTTAAAGACCTTCCTAGTGTTTTTGGGTACTCAAATACATCAAGGTAAAGAGATAAAAAGAACAAACAGACACCATGAAAGGAAAATATGAAGAAAATAAAAATAATATATTCACCCTTTTCAATAGTAATTCATTTATCATGGAAGATATTGTTCACCTTAGGGTGAACCAGTAATAAATGGGCAAATGTATGCATCATTTGAGAGGTTAAAGTTAAAAATAAAAGAATGAATAGGTGGAAAACACTTGGAAAATGGTTGAAGAGACGCAAGGCAACAAAGGTGAGGCTCCTAGGGTCAAACTAGACACTTCCATCACATTAGAAACAATTTGGAGAGAGTCTATTTTATTATTCACGCCTTGTGGGGTCATGTGCTAGACTACTAAATCAACATCAAACATAAAAATATTATCCTATCTAAACTTGGGAACTTACATATTTCCCCCCTTGGGAAAGGCATTCTTCCATGATGGGTAGGTGTCACTCCCAAAATTGGCTTAAATTTACCCTACTTATCCCACATCTAGACCTACAAAACAAAATGTGGGATCATATGTAGCATTTATAAGCTTCAAAAATGATGCTTTATTGAGAACAAAGACAAGTTTACTTCTCATCTATGGAGGGTCTAAAAATACTAGGGTCTATGTGTGAGCTCCTCCTATTTGCCTAGATCATGCAAAACAACCAAGGCCTACAACTGAAGGGTGAGTGCACCTGTTCATGATGGGCCAAACAATACCTCTAAGTGGTAATGAAAATACTAAAAAATAGACTTAATCAAGTTCATGTAAAAATTTTAATGGATTATCTACACAATTTGAAAAATATGTAAGAAAAAAATTTGTAGATAATTGAATCTAGTTGATGGGCTACTATTTTCTTCACAAAAAACTAAATTTACTTGGTGAAAAATGAATATTTCAATGAACAACTGTTAAATTTTTCAAAAAAAAAAAAAATGGGTGTCATTCCATCCAACCTAAGTGTGAACATAATTTTTTTTTTTTAAATCTTTCAAAATAAGCAAAGGACTCATGCTCGAATGTGATGCATATTTTTTTGAAATTTTTTTCCAAGAAAATAATTAGCATGATTTTTTTCTGTCATTTTTTTTTAAAAGTAAAAAGTAATTTTCTAGCCAACCTAACTCGATAAAAAATTAGAATTCAATTTTTTTTAAACCTATAGCCAGAAAAGCATAGAGTGTGGCACATCTTCTAGGCTTGAAAAAAGTGAAACGGTTTGTAAGTTATGGATGTTTTTCAATCAGTGTGTCCATCAAGATATCAAACACACTCTATATAGAAAGTTATTAATAGTTGTTTAATAATATGATAATCAAGCAAATCTTATATTTTTAGAAAGCTAACAATTTCTTCAATAAGCCCTTTTCATTTTATCAAATTTGAATAAAACAAGTCGTCAACATAGAGGGTGAAGTTAGAAGAAGAGGGTGAAACCTGTAAACATGTTAGAATTGAGAGAAAGTCAACTATGACAGTTCCAAGCCTAAATCCAAGGCATTCCTGAAGCATAATGGATATTTGTTACTAATACATATATGTTAATAACATATATCCATTATTAAAGTAACGGATATCCATTTTGTAGGGCCAAGAATGGATATTTGTTCCTAGGAAACAAATATCCATTCCTAGGAAACGGATATCCATTCTTAGGAAACAAATATATGTTCAAACCAAGTGTTCAAGCACTTATAGGCTCCATATGGGTTAAATGAGAAGTTCCCAAAATCTTGGGGAGACAAACTAAACTCAATGCCAAGCTCTCTTTCTACATGAAACTACTCATGCTAAGGAAGTGACAAAGCACTCAAGAAGACAACCACTTAAGATGAAAATTTTCTCAAACACTAGAAAGCCAAATTTTACATCTTCCTCTTATATCAACCTTTCAAAAAATAGAGTGATTTCAAATCCACCATAAGCTTCATCACTCCAGGATGTCCTGAGTAATGTTCACAATTAATGCAGCTCAAATCCCAAGTGTCTTATTAGAGAGTTAGGATGAGTAGCCAATACCCAAACATACAACAAAATAATTTATAGAATAACAATATTTTATTATTTGCAGCAATTTCAATGTTCAAAGAATACAATTTTACAAATAGAATACAACTCTCAAGACCTTCGAACCAAGTGTATTCAATAAATGAGTTCTCTCCAAATTTCCCCCCTCCTTCCCTAACAAGAATAATCATCCACGTCTATACTTCCTAAAAGGAAGTTAAACAATTGCCTCAACATCAGTTACAAAATTATAAGGTTGAATGTTTTAACAACCAATTAATGCTTTGAATTACCAGAATGGAATTAAAGAGAATACTATTTAATAATTAGACCCCTCAGACCACTTGAACCAACCTCTCAGGAGCTAACCCCTTGGCAACAAATCCCTCGGAAGTCAACCCATCAACGAACCAAACCCTCAAGAGCCAACCCCTCAATGAATCAACTTCTCTGTAATCAACCCCTCAGGAGCCAACCCCTTGGCAACAAACCCCTCAGAAGCCAACCCCTTGGCGAACCAACGACTTGCCAACCAACCCCTTGGCAACCAATCACTTGGCTAGAGAGAGTAAACACTCAATGGAGAGAGAATAAACACTCGACTAGAGAGAGAGTGAATGATCAACAAGTGAGAGAGTGAAAACTTGGTGAAGAGAGAATGAACACTTAGCTAGAGAGAGAGTGAATGATTCGCTAGAGAGAGAGTGAGCACTCAACAGAGAGAGTGTTCAGCTAAGAGTGACATTCCACAGTTGCCCGAGAATAACATTCCACGTACGGCCAAGAATGACTGTCCATGTGCGACCAAGAATGAATTTCCATGCACAATCGAGAATGACTTTCCATGCACGGTCGAGAATAACTTTCCACGCATGGTCAAGAATGACTTTCCATGCATGGTTGAGAATGACTTTCCATGCGTAGTCAAGAATGAACCAACCGACATAACTTCACTAATTTTTATCCAATTTGCACCAAACTTGAACTAGTGATACCCATTAAGCTTTTTACAATACCCATGTTTTTAATTTGATCAAAAATTGTCTATTTATTTAAATTGTACCAAAATTGAGATGGAGATACCCATTAAGCTCTTTTACAATACCCATGTTTTAGATCTAATCAAAAATTATTTATTTATCCAAATTGTACCAAAATTGAACTGGAGATACCCATTAAGCTCTTCTACAATACCCATGTTTTTTATTTGATCAAAAAGCACTTGAAAAGTCTCGTAAAGCACAAGTTAAAACCAAAACAATAGAAAATAAAGTTGAATTGAAACCTAAAAATCTTTTTGGTTGATGCAAGATTGTCTGTGAACCCGGATGCTCCTGCCTCAGACACACTGGGTAAGTGAAATGTTCCATGAGATGGGAAACTCATGAACATTTGAAAGTGCTTGGGATGGTGATCCCATGCTTTTTCTTTATCCAAACCTCATCTTTATCTACTTGACCTATTCTCTTCATTACTTGCTAAACTTCTTCAACTCTACTTACACTTCCTATGCCACACTTATCATGAGAAAATTCCAAGTGTCCAAACTGTGACTGATGTTGTTTCCTCTCCAAACTGCCAGTTCCTTGTTCAATACTTTGTTTCCTCTCCAAACCACCACCTCCTTGTTCAATACTCACATTTTCACACTATTTTCCATTGCTTTATGTTGTTGCACAAAACTAGTCTCATTGTCTTTATTTTCAGCTACAGTCCCCTTCATGGGAACCTTCATTGAATTACTCTCAATCTCTTGTCACCTTTAGCAATTGTTTGTCAGAATTACAATAAACTATCGAACTACTCTCCTTCACCTATTGTGTCTTCTCTTTTACTGAACTCAATACATACTTCTACCCACCTTTCACAATGGTATACAAATTCCTTTTACCATCATAGACCGCTTCCCTATCAAACTACCAAGGTCTACCCAATAACACATGGCATGGACTCATTGACATAACATCACATAAGACTTCATCCTTATATGACCCAATCTAAAACCTAACCATGAATTTCTCATTCACCATTAATTCATGTTCCTTTTGCAACCAGGAAACTTTATAAGGACTAGGATGTTTCTTCTTTTTCAAACCTAGCTTTTCTACCATTTCCTCTAAGACTAGGTTATCAGTACTACCACTATCTAAAAATTACTTTACAACACTTACCTCTAGACTTGCATACAATTCTAAAAAGACTTCTTCTCTTAGATGATCCATCCTTCTTGACATCTGGTGTTATCAACACTCTCTTGAACATAAGAGACGAGTTCTCCTTCAAGCTCTTCAGCTTTCAGTGATGCCACACTTTATTCATCTTCTTGTACCATGTGGTTTCTAGCCACACTTCTCATGTTTTTCTCCTAATATAATTATGGACATTCAAAATCTCTATGTCCAATCTCACCACACTAAAAATATTTCCCAAGACCCTTTGCTACTTCTACCATATCATCTTATAGAGTATTCTCTTCCTCTCATTCCCTGACTTGACTCCTTATTCCATCTTGAATTTATTTCTTCTTCCTGAACTTGTTTTCCTTTTCCACTGCTTATTAGATAGTTAGGATGAGCAACAAATACCCAAAAATACAACAAAGTAATTCACAAAATAATAATATTTTATTATTTGTAGCAATTTCAGTGTTCCAGTAATATAATTCTACAAACAAAATACAACTCTCAAGACCCTAAACCAGGAGTCTTCAATATATGAGTTCTCTCCATATTTCCCCCGTCCTTCCCTAACAAGAATAATCATCCCATTTTATACTTCCTAAAAGGAAGTTAAATAGTTGCCTCAACGTCAGTTACAAAACTAAAAGGTCAGATGTTTAACAACCACTTGATGTTTTGAATTACCAAAATGGAATTAAAGAGAATACTATTTGATAATCAAACCACTTGGACCAACCACTTAGCAACCAACCTCTCGAGAGCCAACCCCTTAGCAACAAACCCCTCAGAAGCCAACCCCTCGATGAACCAACCACTTGGTAACCAAATCCTTGCGAGCCAACCCCTTAGCAACAAACCCCTCGGAAGCCAACCCCTCAACAACTAACCACTCAACTAGAGAGAGAGTAAACACTCAGCAAAGAGAGAATAAACACTTGGCTAAAGAGAGAGTGAATGATCAGCTAGTGGGAGAGTGAAAACTTGGTAGAGAGATAATGATCACTCAGCTAGAGAGAGAGTGAATGATCAGCTAGTGAGAGAGTGAACACTTAGCGAAGAGAGTGCTTGACCGAGAATGACATTCCACAGTCGCCCGAGAATGACTTTCAACATGTGGTCGTATTGGTTAACAGATTTGTCACCTTAGTTTATACTCCCTTTGCCCACAAGGATGACAACCTGACCAACAGTTGAGTCACTTGCAATGGTGGTTGCAAGTGCTCTCTTCTTATTTTACAAGGCACAGCTACCTTCAAAAGTTGTAAAATGAATGAAACTAGGTATGCTTTTAACCAGAAAGTAGAAAAGGCTCAACAACATCTACCCATAACCATGAAATAGATGTGCAAGACTAATTCAAAATGGAGTGAATGCAGACAACTGGCACACAGTTCATTTATCCCACATCCACAAATGAGAAACCAGAAAAGAATGAATAGTAGACACTTTCCACAGATGATTTAATCTGAATTCAAATTTCTAGAATTAAATGCATACATAGCCTGATATAACAGATGAATATTGAAGAGTAATTACAGAGAAGCACAATTCACTTGTAATCAAAAGAAGACATTAATAAACACATAGATTCAGAACCTCTCATTTATTTCTCCAATGCCAAAATGAGTACAAAGTCTCCATATTTCTCTACAACAAAACAAAATTGTGTGAAAAGAAAATTAGACTGTCCTACTTTCCCTGTTCCCCAAATAGTTGAGAAAAAAAATCCTCCCTAAGTCTACAAGTCACATATTTATAAGTCTTTTCACCAAGACTTTTCAGTTCTTATAACTACCTCTTTTAAATCAGTTAGTATAAAATCTTCCTCTCCTTCTCCGATAACCGATTCTTGAAGAGTAAGTTATAAAAATTTCTCTTTCCCATGCACAAAACTCTTCCACTCCATTCCAAACATTGTAAAGAGTTTTATATCCAAGTGATATACCTCATTTTAATCTTGGTTAATAAATGGTTTTCAAGTATTTACATTTACCAAACTGAGTCAAAATGATATTTATCTTTGCCTTTTCAAATGTCATCGAGCCTTCCACGTGTAATGCATCTCATGTAATAGAGAATCGGTGAATTTTGGTTGTAGTAATCTTGGGGATGCTAAGATCCCAATCTACATAGAATTGTAAGAGAAGGGAGCAAAGGGTGAGAGACTTGATGTTAAACTGGCTCTAGGTGGTTCAGTTGTAACTGCAATAGTTGACCCTACTTCCATTATACTCTGAATTGGCTCTGATGTTGTGATAGGCATGGCTACCTGACCAACTGTGTGATGCAGATGATGTGGTTGGTTTTGTGTCTCTGATATGTTCATGTAATTGCATTGTAGATCCTAGAAGAACTCTATAAGGAACTTATTTGCAGTACATATCCCAGTATTTCTCATACTTTACCCAGCATCTTTGGTCATCTCTTTGGGCTCGATCAAATAGAACGATGGTTAGGAAGATAACTTAGAAGTAGGGAAGAAAATGATTATAGAGTCCTGGTGATGTCCAGCAAAATGCTACTAGAATTTCTGGCACATAATGAAAATGCCATGAGATACCCCACCAGCCAGATGTCAAGAGAAGGCTACGCTTTTTCTCACTATTTGTAGTTTCATATTAAGCCTCTATCTTTGATGGTGGTTGACCCCAGATTAAGCAGTTCCCATTTGTTTTGTGAAATAGCTGTCTTTTCCTATCACAGCCATAGTTGATGAATATGCATACAATGCCAGCAATAAGTGTGGCCAGGAACAGTTGAAGACCCAAATTGATGGGATGGTGTACAAGATACATTGCTAGAGATGTGTAAACAGATGGAACCTAGACCAGACAACCCCAACAAATGTAAAAGCTAGCTCGGTCATGAGCGATATCCATGGTATTCTAGTACCTAGACTCACACCAAAAGAACTTTGTTATGTATACCAACATCAATATGCTGTTGACTAACATAGAATCAACTATTATGCCATACTCTTCATACTGTTTTATGCAGTATGTTACAACGAGAACTACCCAAGACATCATCCTAAACTGACAATTTGTGAAGAATTTGATGTCAAACCTTTTACCAATTCGAGGATACAACTCCATTCCCCAGTAGAAGTCAATAATAACATTCCTCGAAGAGCTTGAATCAGTTGAAGATGATGCGACATGTCCTTTAATATATAGAAGGACACAAAATATAAAGTTGCCTATGACAGGTGATGAAAATATCTCCCCCAAGTGGTCATAGACAATTGCAGCATTGAATAATCCTAGCCACCAAATAGCAATATGAGTTACCAATGTGACAAGAGAAGCAATCACTCCATTTTCCTTGTAGATTGGAATATTTCCTTCGGGGGAAATAGGGCCCTCCACTCTTTTACCAAGTAAAAACAATTGAACTGTTGCTTCAAAAGCTGCATATGATGCAATAAGTTTCCATGCTATGAGTGTTGGCTTTGGAAAAATTTTAGAAAACCTTGAAATCCATTTTGCTTGCAGAAGTCCAAAATTTTAGCTATTGATCCATCCTTGTGAACCATTGTATACCATATTTGATACAACATAAAAGATCTCCATATATACTAGCAGGTTGCCGATAACCAGATAAGGGAAACCTCCCGCAATGAGTTAATGAACTATGCTTGAAAGCTTTTATTTTGTTAAGGACTCAAAGGATGCTAGCGATAGTAATGGAGTCTAGTTTACACTCAACAATTGTATTAGTTTCTAAAGTTTCTAAAGCATTTTCAACAAATCCATTTTGTATATAACCTGCGATCATCCATTCCGTGAGACTAGATTTCTTGAGGCATTTTATACTACACATATCCTACAATTTCGGATTCTGTGAGACCTCAATTCTTTGAGCATTCTATAAAAATTTCATATGCCTTGTACATTCTTCCAAACTTTTTATAAATGTCTACCAAAGCACTTCAGCTTATAACAGACATTTGCGACCATAGGAGGCTCAAAGACTATGCCATTGGGAACGAGTGGGTTTGGGCTGAAGTGGATGCCGATAACAGTCATGGAATATGGCATTATGGCTGCTGATTACATTCTCCTAAGAGTTTTTGAGATTTTTTTTAATAGAGCCATCCTGTGCACATAACCCATGACGATGCATTCTTTGAAACCTTTTTGTCAAACGATTCTCGTGCCTGGACTGTGATTCAGAAATCTGCTTCTAATTATGTTTTGATGGACAATCACCTTGCCTGTATCAGCATCATCATCTTGGCACAAGCTAAGAGGGAGTTAGAAAATTTGGGAAACCTCCGACAACAAAGGAGTCAGAAAGGCAGGCATAATATAAACTTTTGAACTTCAACTCAAGAGTCTGGGAGTTCCAGAAATCTCCAACTCTCTGACTTGGTGAATGTGGGGTCCAAAATTCCTAAGGTTCTCAAACTGACCAAAAGCCCGACAACATGGAGAAATAAAATTCATAAAGTTCCCCAAGTCTTTGCATATAAAGTCATTTATTTATCACTCCCGTTTAGAAAGATATATCTTCCAAACATTTGAAATATTTAAAGCTTCCAAAAAGACTTTAATAAAGTCATTTATCCTTTACCATGAGTGGATAAAGTCATCCCAACATTAATGCATTTAGTTACCCTGCTGACTTTTGAAAAATAAATTAAACTCTATAATGCTCCGTCAAAGTTTAATCTCAAACTTGGGGCTTCGGGATGAAAAACTTCATATCTTTCACACGAAAGCTTCCATGAAAATTGGATAGCAAGATAATTTCACCTTCGTAAGAAAAACCCAAAAACCCTTTATCCTCCAACAACATAGATGTGAGATTTTAACTTCATTTGCGGACTATGGACTAGAAAAAGTAAAGCTTAAAATCTCCCCAATGATGAAGCATTTTGGTCTGAAAATTGGGCAGATTGGGTGAAATATGGTTAGGACCAAACCCATGAAAGGATTTTGAAACAACATTAATAGATTTTCAAAAATAATCATTTTTATGATTCGGTAGGATCAGGGGCATGTAGGGGAATGCACTAAAATTTGAAAATTTACAAATTCAAATTTTGGGGTAACAACAAGCTCTAATTGGGGATGAGGACTGCAAAGAATGAAGAAAGGAACCTAGACTCTCAAGCATGGACCCATGCCTTATCCATTGGGTAATAGAGTCACAGAGCATAGGGGAAAAAGGAGCGAGAGCAAGCCAAAAACAAGATGCAACAAGAAAGGAAACTACACTACTAGCACAACAAAAACTCCTAATACATACATGGCAGGAAGACCGTACCTCCAGTGATTCTAGAATGATCATGTGAATCCGTTAATGGGCTGGGAGAAATAGCAGGCACTACAAAATAATGATTGGTGAATGACGAGCCCGCACACAACCAACTGCCAACTTGTGACCAGTGCAACAATTAGAAAGATAAGAATGGCATCATCTAACAATTCTCTAGCTATGATTTGATGCTCTACCAGCCACTCTTCATTATATATCTCTGCAATTGGATGACTCATGTCAGCATTGCCCAGCATATGATTACCAACACCTGCCTGCATAAACTCATGTGTAATCTCATAATGTACTTGATTTTGCAAGTAAGGAGAAATCAGCCCCTGGATTGGACAACCCACACATAAACCATGAGATAAAAACCCTTCATTAGTGTTATATGTAGAAGTGGCAGCATTATTTAAAAATTTCGGACCAAAACATTCTTGCATATGATCATCCCTCTCAACAGACAAACTGATATCCCGTGCCTAAAAACAACCCTTTGAAACATTGGAACACCAATCACCAACCATGCATGTCTCATGCAAAACCTAAAGTGGATGAGGCTGAAAATCTGAATTACAAACAACATCTTCTTGTAGCTTAACCTCATTCCCAACTAAAACAATCTCCTCTTTCTTCATTGGATTTGACTCAACAGTTTCGTGACTTACCAAATCACATTCACTTACATTTACAAATCAGACATGGTGACCTCTTCTCCACATAAAAACTCATCCTTAGATGCAATAAGATACCAGTTTAGAATGTAAACAACATGAGGCTTATCATATTCAGGCATTCGATCACTTTCATTTAGACTATCATGACTGCTTATGACACCATCTTTTAATTTTTGTTTAAAAATTTTGGCATCCAAAATTTCAAAATGGAAAGATTCAAACGAAAGATCATTCCTAACCTCTTCTTACAACCGTACTTTTGAATCATCTGGCTCTGGAAAAGTGAAGGCCTCATATTCAAATTGCATGCATTCTAGAGAGAAGGTATTCAATACCTCATCCTTATGTTGTGTAGCTTCAAGTTGCTTCTCATTGCAAAAATAAATAAATGATTCCATTTCTGCAATAGACAAGGAAGCCAAAATAGTACCATTTGCATTACCCGCTTTGGAACTAACACCATGGAAGAATTGGTCATTTTCTGCACTACTTGAGGGGCTTTCAGATTTATCATTCTCTTCTTCATAATGGAAATAAAAGGTTTCCATTCTTCTATCCACCTAAGGCTTGATTTCTACATTATTTACCTCTGAGGTTAAGACATTCAGTAGAAGGATGTCATGCTTTTAGAAAACCTACAGGCTGAAAGCTTTGTTTATGCATGATAGATTTCTTCACAGTGTGCTTTCCATAACCCTCTTAATATCAAATTATCTTCTATTTTCACAGCCTCTTGTTGTGCAAATTTAATATCATTTACTTTACTCCTTTTCAACTCAAATTAAACATCAGGATGCAAAGAGGAAATAAAAGTACAAAGCTGATGTTGTTCACTTGGTTGAATAGAGGCCAGAATCTTTCTGAGCAGTTGGTTGAATCTGTCCACAAAATCTCTAATGGATTCACCTTTTTGCTTTTGAATATTGAAAAATTGACACAACAGAGCAGCTTCATCAACAAGACCTTTATATCTTTCCAAAAACTTAGTCTTCAATGAATCCCTTGATTAGTAATACATTTATCTTCCAAATAATGAAACCAATCTGCTACAAGTCCAATAAGAGATTCAATAAGTAAACAAACAAAAACATCCTCTTCACTTACCCCCAAAACTCCACATGCAACAATGAAAGCCAAAATATGATTTTCAGCATCTTGATGATTATCTCCACTGAACTTTGGAAAGTGTTTTCTTGATCCTTCAGGTAGAGGTGAAAACTGAGACAAAAAGAGAGCTCCAAACTAATTTCCCTGTGGCTAAGGAGAAACCAATGCCATCATACAAATCTGAAAAATCAATCAGCAGAGGTCTTCGCTGGAACCAATTGCTTCTGAATACATTCCACTTGATAGAGCTTCCAGCCTCCGTCCTCGGAGAGGCACCTTTAAATTTCTAGGAAACTAATAGCACCAGTCTTTCAATTTCAAATCCCCAATAGAGTCACCAATTTAATCTGTTGGTTAACAAATTTGTTACCTCAGTTTATACTCCCTTTGCCTATAAGGATGACAACCTGACCAACAGTTGAGTCACTTGCAATGGTGGTTGCAAGTGCTCTCTGCTTATTTTACAAGGTGTAGCTACCTTCAAAAGTTGTGCAATGAATGAAACCAGGTATGCTTTTAACCAAAAAGTAGAAAAGGCTAAACAACATCTACCCATAACCATGAAATAGATGTGCAAGACTAATTCAAAATGGAGTGAATGCAAACAACTAACACACATTTCATTTATCCCACATCTAAAAATGAGAAACAAGAAAAGAATGAGCAGTAGACACTTTCCACAGATGATTTAATCTAAATTCAAAGTTCCAGAATTAAATGCATACATAGCCTTATATAACAGATGAACATTGAAGACTAATTACAGAGAAGCACAATTCACAAGTGTAATCAAAAGAAGACATTGATAAACACACAGATTCATAACCTCTCCTTTATTTCTCCAATTCCAAACATGAGTACAAAGTATCCATATTTCTATACAACAAAACAAAACTGTGTGAAAAGAAAATTAGACTGTCCTACTTTCCCTGTTCCCCAAATAGATGAGAAAAAAGATCCTCCCCGAAGTTTGCAAATCATATATATATGTCTTTTCACCAAGACTTTTTGATTCCTATAACTGCCTCTTTTAAATCAGTTAGTATAAAATTTTCCTCTTCTTCTTCGACAACCGATTCTTGAAGAGTAAGTTATAAAAATTTATCTTTCCCATGCACAAAACTCTTCCACTCCCTTCCAAACATTATAAAGAGTTTTATATCCAAGTGGTATACCTCAATTTAATCTTGGTTAATAAATGGTTTTCAAGTATTTACATTTACCAAACTAAGTCAAAATGATATTTATCTTTGCCTCTCCAAATGTCATCAAGCCTTCCACATGTAATGCATCTCATGTAATAGAGAATCAGTGAATTTTGGTTATAGTAATCTTGGGGATGCTAAGATCCCAATCTACATAGAATTGTAAGAGAATGGAGTAGAGGGTGAGAGAATTGATGTTAAACTGGCTCTAGGTGGTTCAGTTGTAACTACAACAATTGAACCTACTAGCATTATGCTTTGAATTGGCTTTGATGATGTGATAGGCATGGCTACCTGACCAACTGTGTGATCCAGATGATGTGGTTGGTTTTATGTCTCTAATATGTTCATGTAATTGCATTGTAGATCTTGGAAGAACTCTGTAAGGAACTTGTTTGCAGTACATATCCTAGTATTTCCCATACTTTACCCGCCATCTTTGGTCATCTCTTTGGTCTCGATCAAATAGAAGGATGGTTAGGAAGATAACTTAGAAGTAGGGAAGGTCATGTTTCACTATTTTGAATTTTTTTTTCCCTTTTAGGATATTTTGAATTGTTGGAAGGTCATGTTTCATGGAAGGTTATAGTCCCATTAGAGATGGATATCATCACACATGGACCATGTCAAGTGATTATGCTTATAGATGTTGGTAGGGGATTTCATGAGAGAAAGATGGCTAAAGTGGATAGTGTTTTTTGTGTGGTTTTTGCATGATCATTTTGTTCTAATGTTTTCTTGTAGCTTTACGCCTATCAAAGACACAAAATTTTGCAAACTACTAATACATTTCCTTATAGGATTTATTTTGTGTGTTTGCATGTTAACATAGGAACATTTCAATTGGTGCTTTAAAAAGAACTTAATTGCTTGACGTGTCTAGTGCATTTGCACATTCTATTAGTAGATCCCAAGGTAGAACAAAAGTATCATCTCCCCTTACCTCTCAACAGATCTTGGGTGTAAGAGAAATTGTTCTATCTTCTTTTTTTCTTTTGTAGGAGAGCCTGCCTTGGTGGGAAAAGAGGTACTCACTCCAAGCGATGACTCTAAGTGGTACTTTCAATTCGGTCTGCTATATAAATGGTTTAGGCAAAAGTTGAAGACTTCTTGACAAAGTATTCTTATTCCAACAGTTCCCCAGTATCCATACACTTGTGTGTGAGATATGTTAACCCATTCTTTTCTTTTAAAATATTGATGTAAGTGGCTGGGATAGTCTCTTAAGTGAGTCGCGTCAAGTCCCTGAATTCTTCTAGACACCTTAGATTAGAAGCCTATCGTATTGCCTGATTTGTTGGTGTCTTGTTCAATGAAAGAGGATACGTTAGCTGAAGATACTCACCATATGGCTCCCCTGAGATGAGACAAAAATCCTTGGCTTAGCATAAGTTACTTGTTGGCTTTCTGAGGAGAGGCTGATCAGGTTATCTTTCCAGTCCTAGAGGCCCCTACCTATTCTCTCTTGCAAAAACAAAAGTGTATACACCCACATTAGATGTTCCTACATTGGCGTCGAAGGAGATTCCATGTTGTGGGATTGAACAAGTTGTCATTGGCCATTGACCTTAGGTAGATTAAGTATTGTCTTCAAGTGTATTCAGTTGTGTTGAGACCTATAGAAATTTGGCTTTAAGGGGCTATCAAATATACACATTACACTTATACTTCCTATTAGACATCTGGACATTGTGTTTTTGTGCTTGAAGTGTATTCTTGTCACCATTTGTCATTTTGAATCCTAAGAAGCTCTTTAATCAATCAAATCATCCAATCCATCCATTTCCCACCTAATTCATTTATCATCATCTTACCCATATTTGAATCCTTGAACTTAGTCCAATCCTTATTCGTCAAAATGGTTGTGATCATCAAAAAATCTAGGTCAAATCCAAAACCTTATATACTCCGAGGTGGGCCAAAATTTGCTCCTAATGATGATGAGAACTTTGTAGATCATGACACATATTTTGATACCCATGAACCATATATCCCCCCATATTCACTTCCACCAACATCACTATGAACTTCATACAAACCTTCATCCCATAATGAACACCTTCGCATAGAAGTTATAATCAAAAGGTGTTTAGTCAAAAGGGTCCTAATAGATTGTGACTCAAGGATAAACTTGTGCACTCTAAGGTGTTTTAAGCAATTGGAACCATTGGGACACTCCACCATGGATATTTAAAAATACCATTCCATCACTATTAAAACTTATGATGAAACTGAAAGGAGAACTAAAGGTACTATTTGATTACCCATCAAATTAGGTCCAGCCCTAGTGGAAATCACTTGTCAAGTCCTAGACTTCTGATGCAGGAGCATCTGGGCTCACAAGCAATCCTACATCAACCAAAAAAATATTTTATTTCTTTTACCCTTTTTATTTTTCTTGTAGGTTTATAATCAACAACATACACCAACATTGGGGAAAATAAAATAAATATTTAATTCTCCAACTCTCCAAGGAAAAGACAAGGCAAGTTGCATATGGACAAAATCCTAGTCACCTACATGCTAGAAGACAAAAGTTTGATAATGAAGAGTTTTCAAGAACCCAAGTCATGAAGGAAAGAAATAAAGGAATCCCAAGAGTCACATTTCTCCAAGTTGGACACCACAAAGAAAGAAGAGGAATACCAAGAGTCATTGGATCCCAAATGAGGAAGATGAAACTTGGCAAATGAGATATTATAAATAGATGGAAGTTTGGCTCTAAAGAGACATTGAAAAATAAGAGAGGAGCCCAAGTTTATTTCTGATTTTTGCAGGTCATCAAGAGGATATCCATGGGTGATGTTGAAGATAATTCTCTAAGGTAAATACATCCATTTTGATGAGGCAAAGAAGGTGAACGTCCATGGTGACTTGTTAAATGAAACATTTCTGAATTTGTAAGCTTGTGGAGGTGGATAGTTGGAAAGTTTGTTGGAGATATTTCATAGTTGGATTTGTGGAGATTATGTATGTGTATTACCATCTTGATTGGATGCATAAAAATATTTGGGTTGTAAGTATTTGTTGTTGTTCATGTTTTATGAAATTCTCAAGATATGGTGTTGCTTCATAGCTAAAATTGTTACTACAACATTCACAATTTATTTGAACTTGAGGGCTGCAAGTTTAAGAGATTAATATACATTTATTTTTCTACAACTAAAGTAATAAAAGGGACAAACAAAAATCTTTAATGGATGGAAATTATCAAAGTTAATTTTCATCTAAGAGAAGAGGAGTAATCTTGGCAAACAATAATCTTAAGGCTAAAATTTAACAAGGATATGTTGGCACATACATTTTGTTTCAATCTTTGAATTTTTGAGCACATGATTATGCTAATTTGAAGGCATGAATATTGTTGTTATCACAATGTACATAGGAGAAGTTGATTGGGCTGCATGATGGAGCAATCCTTCATTGGATTCTCTTGTCTTATCTGCATCAAATTCAATCTCCCATATAATATCCTCCTAGGACACCCATGGATTTAGGCCATGAGGGTTATTCCTTCCACTGATAATAGATGCATCAAATTCCCATTTAATGACCAAGAGGTTACCATTTATGCCAACCCATTTGAATATTTCCCAATCAATGACAAGGCCCAACCATCTACCTCGTATATTGATCCATTCAACTTAGCCTCTCCATCCAAGTCATCCTCATCATCATGTTAGCCTAGTTCCTCTTTATCAACCAATCTCATGAATATTCCTTAATATCTATATCAAAATCCTTCATATCATGAGCATGCTAGTACTAGTCACTCCTCGTACCAAGATCATGAATCCTTAAGCCATCTTAATGATACTCTTGACAAGGGAAATACCACCTTAAGTTTGGAATCAAACACCAATCCATCTACTAGTCCTCCATCATCATCTAATAGAATGCCTATCCCAAAGCCTACTAGTCCTACACCAACACCACCATCAAACTTTCCAAGCTCTAATCCATCAACCAATGAATCCTTGAACGATTTTCTCCAAAGATTCTTTGCAAAATCTAAAAGCAAAAGAAAAGCTATGAAGAAATCTTAATCCACTCATCCAAATTTATCCCCATCTGGCACAATCAATCCTAATCTTACACATAAGCCTACACAATCTACCATTATTTTACATCCGTTATATTGTCCATCTACCCATATACTTATGAAGGATGTGATCCATTAGATACTAGAAAGGAATCAACCATTACCCTCATGTCATCAAACATCTATCCCTGAACCTACCAAAGAACCTTCAAACATCATGCCTAGTCTTCCAAATCCATCATGTAGTCCACAATCCATTGAACCTATTTGGTGCAGGAGCACCAAGGGCTCGGAGCCCATGTATATACTGCACATTTTTGGTGTGATGTGAAATTTTCTTATAATTGCATTTTGGCGTGATAAGCCTTGGCGGAAAGAATTTTTTGCTTATCCAAAGTGGGTCATCGGTGTGAGCCTTGGCATCGGGCTGAGGAAATAATCGTGAGCCGACAGTGTATCATCTCACCGATCGGAGTGATAAACATCGAGTTTCACCGATGTGGAGTTGGCTGAAGGCATCGGCGTGAGCATAAGCATCGGGCTGAGAAATTTATCGTGGGCCGACGGTTGAAGGTCATACCGATCGGGAAGACTGTGGTGAGGTGTCGCCGACAAGAAATATCGGCGTGAAATGCACCGTCGGGGAATTTGTTAGAGGCTTCACCGATAGTACTGGGTCAAGCCGATAGAAGGAGTGCATCGGCGTAAGTGTTCCCATCGGCGAGGTTGGGAAATGTTTGACCGACGGTATTAGTCTCGCCGATAGTGCAGTTTGAAGGAGCCTTTGAGGCCATCGGAGTAAGTATGTATATCGGAGGACAACGGAGGAGTCACCCCGACAGTATAAGTCTGAGCGATGGTTTCTAACCATCGGAAAGAATAGCATATCGGTGAAAGAAATTAGGAGGTGGCCGATAAGAGAAGTGTTGCCGACGGTAATGGGAATATCTATTTCGGTGAGATATGGATGTGATCTTGCCGATAATGAAAAATGCACATGTTTAGGTGATGTATGGGCCTTGCGATGGAATTTTAAAAGCTGAATCGACAGTTGGAATACCAACCGTTCTGGAATTGGAACCATCCTGTAACGGACATGGAATACTTATAAAATGCAGCATTCTTTCTGTATGAGGGGAGCAGAAGAAACGAGAAAAAGATTTCAATTTGAGAAGCATTCTGATGTAAAGGCAATTTTTGAATAAGAATCAAATTCAGTAGTTCGATCATTTGAGTATTTCTTTTCTGTTTTCAGTTTACTATTCTGAAGTAGATTAGTCCTTTCTGTTTCTATAGTTTTGTTCTCTTTTGCAAACCATGACTCTGTATTGATGATGCCTCAAGTTCCATTGTACAGTATGGAGGCCATCTTGCAGAGCCATGCTTTTTGTTTGTTTTTATTTTGTGTGGTGGTCGGATTGCCGGCTAGAGGAAATGCATGCTTGTTCTAGGCGAGCTCAGTGAGGAGTCCGGCTAGATAGACAAGTAGGATAAATAGATTTGCAGAGGTGGAAAAGTAGAGAGAAAGAAAGTGAGCACCAAGCAGTCCAGACCCTTGAACAGAGTGAGAAGGGTGGGCAACGGGCTCAAAAAGTTATGTGCCATTGAGGCAGTATCTGGGAAGCAGTGAGGACAATGTATGTGTCCCACACCAAGCAGAGAAGTAGAGTTTTCCATCTCTGCAAGGAGTATGTCTTTAGCACTTTGAATTGGTAGGAAGGCTAGTGTTGTCAACAGTCTTGTACACCTACAGGATGTAGAGCAGGCAGCCTAGAGTCCTCCCTATCACTATTGAATTGTCTCCCACATGAGTCCAAGTCAAGATACACTATACCCTCATTTTGTTGAGCATCTAGAGTCTCTCAAGCACATCCAAGAGTCTCTAACTTCCATTTCCATTCAACATCAAGAGTTATGTCAAGAGTCAACTCCAAAGCATGGTCAACCTTGCTCCTTACCAAATCAAGATCAAAGCCCTTCCATTCAACCTATTCATAACTTATATCTTTTCTATGATCAAGATCCTATCTATGATCAAGAAAACTATGATCATCCCCTTAGTCAACTTTATGCATTCCAGGATCAAGAGCTTGCCACTCCTTCCACTCATGGTCCCAATACTATCCATGATCAAGAAACCTCCACCACTCGTATCCATTTTCCACCTAGTCCTATCCATCATCCCACAACATCCACTTCCCTTGATGAGACTCTTGGTCCCCACAAGCACATAGATGATCAAACAAATACATTGGATCTTCATGAGCATAATGAGCATAATCAAGATCATATTGCTTCTTCACCATCTCATATTGATCCCATTTCAAATCCATCAACCTATCCACATAGTCTGGCTACTTTCATTCATGAATGTTCTTCCCTAGGAGAGTATCAACCATTTTCTACCACTTCTCCATCCAATAATGAGCTCAAGTCTAGTTCCCAAAACATACATAGTCCCATTGTCCATCGCATACTCCAAAACATCAACTATCAAGGTAAATATTTAGGCCTTCATGAACAAGGTATTTTGGAGCCTATTCATGTCAAAGTCCTTCCATGCTCATATGGCCTTGGATATATACCCCAAGGACAACAATCTAAAGATGTTGGCAATTCCTCCATTCCTCCTAAGTCCACCACTCTCCATCATAAATCATATCATATCCCCAAAACGTATGTTGCTATTCCATGTTCGTTATCCTACAAGTGTCAAAAGCATGTGACCATCCATCTCACTCCATCCTCTTTACCTCCACTTCTTCCAACTCCTAAAATTCCTCCATCCACTTTACCTCCACTCCTTCTAAATCCTAATATTCCCATCTTCAAATCATCTTATCACGTTAGCCACAAATCCATCCATACATCCAATTCCTATAAATCCCCTACAATTCCTAATCATGATCAACAAATGCACACATTGACTAAACATGAAGCTATCCCAAACACCCCCATGGGATTCAAAAATAAAAATTTGGATGCCTCCACCCATAAAGTAAAACATTCTAATAATCCTCATGCCACAGGGCACCAATACAAAGAATCAAAGAAAAATCAAAACTCAAAAAGGCTACCCAAGCCCACATCTCAAAAAGACAATTTCAAAACCAAAATGGTTTGGTTCCTCAAGAAAAAAGCATCTAGTTCAACTGGAGCATCCACACTCCTAAAATCCCAAACATCCTGCTCCCCATCACAAAATCCTAAAATTCATAAGTCCATTTGGGTCCCTAAAGTCATAAATAGGCAATCCACTTAGATAACATCTCCATTACTCCCAAATCCCCCTTCCAGTAAACATCTTCAAAATCCAATTTGGTGTGTGCAACCATTGGTCTTGGTTCCCTTCCACTCCTTAACATTTCCACATACCTCCATCTCCCCACCTTCCATCTACTATCCCACTTATTTCTTCCATCATATCCCTATGGTCCATGCTTTTGGATAAACCTTTCATCTATCCTTGTGCATAAATCCATATCATAATCCACTATCCCCTATCCATCCTTGCATGACCCTTTCATAATCCACATCAAAATCCACTATCCACTTTAGCCATCTTTCTCTCATGCAATTCCCTACCAACATCTATGAGCATAATGACTTGACATGGTCCATGTGCAATGACATCCATCTCTAATGGGACTATAACCTTCCATGAAACATGACCTTCCAACAATTCAAAGTATCCCAAAAGTGAAAAAAAAATCAAAATAGTAAAGATAAATCCTTTGTCCAATGGTGAAAACCATTTTTATGGCGCCTTGGATAAGTACCATGATGAAAACCTAGAAAACAGGTGTCATGTGTAGGTGATTATCTATGTGCTTTACACCTGGGGGCATGTTGTCTCATCTCTCCCATCCTATCTATCTCATCTCATATCCTATCCTATCATTTTCCATCCTATCTTTCTATCCTTACACATCATATCTATCATACCTTCCTCATTGCACCATAACTTAAACCTAAACCTCTAAAAAAACTAAAAATAATCCCAAAACCCATTATTTACCTAGCTTTTCCATTCAACTACCCAAACCACTTCGAACCAAACTTTATAAAATCTATATTTCATTCTCGTTTACCCCGGCTGGAGAAATGACACGAGAGTTATGCTAAAACAATGAGCAACCACAGTATTAAATGCTTTGGTAACATTTATTTCATTTGATTTCAATAGTTTTATCATTTATCTTTCTATCACACTTAGTATAAATTTTGGGGGTTTTGATCAATTTCAAATCTTTTTATAAAAAATTATATTTCTCTATAAACATTATCATTGGATGTTTAAATTAAAGATTTAAACATTGGAGAATTGTCATGGGCCGATTTGTTTTGAAAGGATAATGTGCATTTAGTATGGGTTGACTTGTGTTTAGGAAGTATAAAATTTAAATTTAAAATGAAATTCTTATAAATGGATGACTCTATGAGGGCCGACTCCTTTTGAGGATCTAACATGAGCTAACTTCTAGAAAATATCTTAATGTGGCCAACCTTATTTATAAGAAGCACCAAGAAAAAGGAATATAACATATAAAAGGTAGTGCATTGATTTGAAACAATAAATAATATGTGATTATAAAGAATATGTAATGAGGTGCGATCTATTTTAAAGAGCAACGATTATACTTAATAAAGAGCAATGATTATACTTTATTAAGAGCATCAATTCCTTAGTGAAAGGGAAGTGACCTATGTCAAGACGTGTGTCTATTTTGAGAACCATTGTGAAGATTTATGTTCCTTTCCTTTATTGAAAGGATATAAAAAGAGAGTTAGAGGATTTAGAAAGCAATCAGTGAATATTTTCTAAGTAATAAGGAAGAGGAAGAGCAGAAATATGAAAAGTAAAGATAATGTATATTGAAGATATTTATGTGATAAAAGGAAAGGATATATTCTAGTAAATTGAATTGATCATATTCATATTTGAGAAGGAAGATATTAGTGATTGAATCATATTTGTGTGAAAGGAATTATAGTTTGGATCATATTTGTGTGAAAGGAGTTATAGTTTGGATCATATTTATGTGAAGGACTATATCATATCAACCTTTGAAGGATTAATAGGTTGGAGCCTATAAAAAAGAGGTTGGATCCTCTTGTTGGGTTGGAGCTCAGTTTGTGTGGGGGTTGGAGCCTCCAATAGGTTGGTGCTTATAATTTTGTTAAGTGGAGATTGGTGTATCCCGTGAGTTGTAGGTCACTATTTCTATGTAAAGTAGGTTGGAGCCTACAAGAAAGAAGAAGAAGAGAAATATGATATATAAGCAATTATTTTTTGTGGTTTTCTCCTGCAAGGTTTTCCACATAAAATCATGTGTTGTCTCTGTATTCTAAATTGCTAGATCTTACTTGAGTATTTTATTGTGGTTAATTAAAGTAGAGAAAAGAAAAGTTTTATTATATACTGATTCATCCCCCTCTCAGTATAACTAAGTGCTCATCACTTGGTACATTCTAAAGACTTGCCTTCTTATTTTTGGGCTGAGGATTTAATCAATGTGAAAATTAAATTCAAAATTACACTCCCCACTTAGTAGTGTAAGATTTTACTCCTAACAAAAAATGGTCTAGTGTTAATCTTGATGTTTCAAATTTCTAGATTTTTGGATGTAATGCATGGGTGCATATCCCAGACAATACACACAAATCAATGGAAAGGAAGGTTTGTCCTTATATCTTTGTTAGTTATAGTGAAGATGTAAAGGCATGTCATCTTCTTGTTCTAGGCATGAAATAGTACTTTATAGGTAGGATGCATTATTTAATGAACAATCCCAAGCTTATGAGACAACATCAACTCTTCATTGGTTTCTACTAAGCTAAATAGAACTTCAAATGTTTCTTGTGAAGAACAAGGTAGTTTAAATTACTCTTATTCTAAGTGTCACTAAAATTTAGATAATGAGTAGTAGGGAGACAACTATCTCCTCCACCACTAGTGCTAGAAAACATTTAGAATGCACATACTCATCCACTACATCCTCAACCTAAATGGTTCTACATAGTATGCAAAGAGATTGGTGCATTAGTAGGGGACCCTAGTAAACCAAGCAAGATGAGATCACAACTTCAGTATGGTGTTGAAGATTCGGCACAATTGGTAATAACACAGGATCCTAAGACTTATCATCAAGCTTCTAATCATCCTGAATAGTAGGCATCTATGGTAGAAGAACTTTGTTAAAGAAGAACAACACATGGGACTTGGTTCCACTTATGAAAGGAAGAAAAATGGTGAAGTGAAAGTGGTTGTACTAAACTAAATATGTAGTAGATGGAACCATTGATATGTATAAATCTCATCTTGTAGCAAAAGGTTTTTCACTAGTTGAAGGTGTTGATTACCATGAAACTTTTTCTCTAGTAGCCAAGATGAATTCCATCAAATGGATTTCAAAGTGCCTTCTTGCATGGAGACTTTCATGAAAAAGCCTACAACCTCAACCTTCAAGGTTTATTAATAGTGAGAACTCCAACTATGTGTGCAACATGAAAGTTTTGGTATGTCTTGGAGCAGGTTCTTCAAGCTTAGTAGGAAAAGATCAACATGTTTCTCATCAATTTTTTTACATGGAGTCCCTCTAATCCTATAGTCTACACTTAAAAAGTAGATAGGAAACTCTTGATTTTGGTCCTCTATGTTGATAACTTGATCATCACAACAACTTCCACCAAGAAAGTGTTGAAGTTGATAAACCAACCTCATAGATCCCAATGAACACCTGCAAGAAAATAACTTGTCACATAAAGGAGATCAAGAGGCACAATAATGGTGCTCTACAAACCTGAAGCAAAATGCATAAAAGAATGAATAATTACAATAAGATCAATCCTTATAGGAGGAGATCAAAACCCTAAAGGTGAGAGCCCTAGGATTAATAATAAATTATTAAAGTGCCTAAGTTTAGCTTAAGTGAAATAAAGTAAAGGTGACTTAATTAATTAATCAATATGATTAAATTAATTAAGTAATTAACCTATTACTCTAACACCCCCTTAAGATGAACTTAGGGAGAAGCTAAAAAAACTAAGGACAAATGCATGAAAGCAAAGATGGGTCCCGACAACTAGGCTTGATGAGGTACCCATGTACAAAAGAGTCTCTCACAAATAGGGAAAAGGAGAAAACCACATGGGAAAAACTCCTCCCAAAAAGAGAGAACAAACCTCCCTACAAGAGAGAGAAAAAGTGAAGGACTAAGAAGCCTCCACAAAAGATGTCCCAAAAGAATAGGAACATGAAGATGAACATGAAGAACTTCACTAAAGCATGAAGAAGCTACAAACACTGTCAAAGATTGAATGCTATAGTGTTGAAAGAAGAACATCCTCTAAAACAAGATGAAGATCAAGATCAAGAAGACAAGAATTTGCATGAGTGCCACCAACGACACTACTCGAATCAGATGGTAAACAAAGGAAAAACATCTGGAACTCAAAGATACAAATGGCACAAGTACCAAAAGTCTAAAGAACTAATCAAGTGAAAATAGAAGGTTACCTCCACAAAAGGAATGCAAGAGTGTCCATATGGTAAATTCTCCATCTCATCGAAATGCATGGGTAACTAGCCACTGATGTACCGTTGCATCCACCTAGTACATAGGAACAAATACTAGATACATAACTCACTCCAATGTAAAACCAAGGAAGCATTAGCACCAACAGTAGAAACCCCCTCATAATGCGGACAAGGGAGATCCATGACAGATACACTGAAACTATGTGAAAGCAAGAAGTGCATGTAGAAGAAATAAGAACATCTAAACGTGCAAACATGAAAGTACCAACAAATAAAAGGGTGTGTAAACCAAGGCATACATGCATGAGGCAAGAATCAATGTGATTCACTATTTTCATGGAAGGGGCACTCACTTGACAAAGGTGTGATGGCAAAACAAAGGGCAAACATCAACCCCCCCATGGCACTTTATATCATAGTGCGAGTACAATAAGGCATAAAAGGATGTCCAAGATCTCAAGAATACATGTACAATGCTAAGGCACTTTATTTCAATATGTTTACATATGAGAAATGCTTACAATGAAAGCTCACAATGTCTCAAAAATGACCACAAACCTTTGGACATGAGCAATCTAGTCATATGTGCCTTCTAGATGTGATAATTATGTGGGGTAAGACGGTCAACTGATGAGGTGTTCGCCATAATGTTTGAGTTTTTAAAATGTGTTTAAGGGAATATTTTTCTATTCTCTAATGTGTATATACAGAAAGCAAGAAAAAAACACACCCCAAAACACAAAAAACCAAACCCCAAGGCAAATCTAAAAGCTAGAAAGTGGAAAAAAGAAAAAATCACTTCAGACACTTATCTGTGTACCTGGTAAATTTTATGATGAAAACATATACATATCTTCAAAGAGCACTAGAATACCTTTCCAACACCTTTCATTTTCAAAAAATGGAGTCCGTATGCAAAAGTTATGCCCCTGGGAGCGCATAAATAAAGATCTGACTTTGACTGGAATTAAATGCAGAAAAAAAAGTAAAATCAGGAAATAATACCTACACCATTGGATCAGTCATGGAACCAGCTTTTCAGCAATATTTTGTTTTCAAAAATCTGAGTTCAGATGCAAAAGTTATGGCCAAAATACCAAAACTGCTCCAAAAAGGCTTTAGGGTGAAGCCTAGCGGTTAGCTAGCCGCTAGCATTAACTGCTAGCATTAACCACTAGCGGTTAACTGACAACGGTGCTTGTGCACACTATGTTTTTTAATTTTTTTCTTGGATTTCATGTCGTACCAGGGTGTACAACCCAAAAATGGAAAAAAATTGCCTCCCAAAGTCACTATGTCCAATTTCAACAATTTTACAACTGATTTTGGGGTTTTTGGGCACTCTAAACGTGATGGTGAGGTCTGTTTGGGCTAAAAACACTCCAAAATTGTAGGTACCCTCTGGATCTGGAAACCTTCTCAAACTTCAAACCCTCGTAGATTAAAAAACATATAACCAAAATTGACGAAACAAAGGTCAATCTTGACTATTTTGAACCTTATGGATGCAATGAAGAGGTCCAAATTGACTCAAGATGCATTGAAATGTTGCTTTAAGGAAAGATCCCTAAAAAATGAATAGGAAGCTGTAGATCTAGAGCTCTGATACCATGTTGAAGTTCTAAAACCAACCTCACAGATCCCAATGAACACCTGCAAGCAAATAACATGTCACATAAAGGAGATCAAGAGGCACAATAATGGTGCTCTACAAACCTAAAGCAAAATGCATAAAAGAATTAATAATTACAATAAAATCAATCCTTATAAAAGGAGATTAAAACCCTAAAGGTGAGAACCCTAGGATTAATAATAAATTATTAAAGTGCCTAAGTTTAGCTTAAGTGAAATAAAGTAAACGTGACTTAATTAATTAATCAATATGATTAAATTAATTAAGTAATTAACCTATTACTCTAATAGAAAGTTCATGATCTAGAAGCATGCTTAATTAATTTTTTTGAGATGACCAGACTGGGTTGCATTCTTCCCTTGGTCTACAAATTTCATAGTCTAAGAAAGGAATTTCTAGTAATCAATCCACATATGCTCAAGACATTATGTGACACTTCAACATGGAAAACTACAAGTTTGCACCAACTCCTTTTCAATATGGAGTCAATCCTTTTTCTAGGTGTTCTCCTATGATTGATGGCACACTCTATAGGTAATTTATGGGAAGTCTATTTTACTTTACTCATAAACATCTTGATCTTTCTTTTGATGTGAATCTTGTATCACACTTTTTTCACTACCCCCATGATAGCCACTGGGAAGCTATAAAATGCATCCTATGGTATCTTCACTATACTACAAATTATGGGATTGAGTATAATTCAGGCAATAAAGCCTCATTTTTTTGTTACACCCGTAGGGGAGAATAGGAAAAAATCTTGCCCCTAATGACAAAACCATTATTGAAGGCTAGACTAATAGTAATTGGGTATGATATCCAGACGATCGCAAGTCAGCCATGGGTTACATCTATCATCCTTGGGCAGGTCTTATGACTTGATCTTGTAAGACGCAAACTACTATTTCTTTTTCTACTATAGAATCTTAGTATAGTGGAGTTATAGTTGTTTGTCATGAATCAATGTGGATTTAGCATATGCTTGTTGACTTTAGATTTCCACAACCCCAAACTACAACACTTTGGTAAGATAATCAAATTTCTATCCACATTGCTCACAACCTAGTGGAGCACCAACACACAAAACATATTGAGATTCATATGCATTATATTCGACAACGAATACATGACAAGTTTTTTGGTATTAAGTTTTGTCATATAGATGAATAGGTTGTACACATCTTCATAAGGTCCTTTCTTAAGGCTAGATTTGTTTAACTCAAAAAACTTTTGGGAGTGAAGGAAGGTGTTGGAAAGGAGGGATAATTCACTAATTCCTTCATCCTTCATTTCATCAAATCACATCTTTAGGGGGAGTGTTAGTGTATTTAATTACTCATACACTATTGTATGGTTTTAAGATACAATTGTATATTCATTCAAATATAATCCATGGATATTCATTGTAATAATTTATGGATAATCATTGTAATAATTCATAGATAATGCATTAATCGGTGCTTACTTATTTACATGATATTTGTAGAGAAGAGTATCAATAAATTTATTGGATTGATTGACTTCCACTATTAATAGTAAAGTTCTATATGTGATAGGTAAAAATTAGGTTAATAAGATCAAACATAGCCATGAAAACCTAACCCTACCATCATCAAAGAATCTAATCCAAATGAAATCAAAAGCATGCAATTCAAGAACAATATCACCTAGATTGTATGATTCCTTGTTTATGATGTGGATTGCTTCTTCACCAATGAACAATTATGAAGATAAAAGCTACCATGATGGATGGATGATAGTGATAATATGCTAGATGGATGCTAAAATGCTCAATATGCTCAAGATGATAATGTAGACGCTATATGAATGCTGGATAGATGTAGTATGAAATGAGAGAGTGTTTATATAGACCTCAACCAAAATTAATCAACGGTGGAGATTTGGTAGCCATGTGAATGGATAGGATTAAAAGATGATCATAGGTGAATGTGTAGATGACAAGTGGAGGGAAGATAAAGCTTATGTGTGCCCGTGTACATAAAAAGTACTACATGTGAAAGATATTAAATAAAAGATGTAGTACCATTTATCTTTTTTAAATGAAAAAGGCACACATGTCAGCTCATTGAGATAAATGATAAGAAAAATTAATTAAATAAATAAAATTTATTTAATTAATTAGAAAGTGGGTTTGTGAATGGAATTTTGATTAAATAAATAAGATTTATTTAATTAAAATAGATAGAAATAAGATAATTAAATAATTAAAGATTATTTAATTATGGCTTAGAAAAAAAATAGAAGAAATAGCTAGTTAATTAATTAAATAAATATAAATTTATTTAATTAATAGAAGAAATAAGTGATATAGACATTGCTCAAGTGTGTTAGACAAATGCAGATGCTAAGTAATGCGACATTTGAATGCTAATGATAATTAGGTCAATTTTGGGTGTCTACATTTTGCCCCTCTTTGATACAATGTTCGTTAGAGCATTGTGTCAAAGAAGATATGATAATTTGGTCGATAAACAAGGTGATGCCCTAGTGTAACTGGTAGGTGATGCCCCATTGAGAGGTAAACTAGGCTAACTAGGAAGGACTGGGTTAGCTCGTGATAAGATGAAAGGCTAAGAAACAAGGCTGACACGAAGAAAATGGGGGTTGGGTGGGAGAAAAATGGGATGGTATAGAATAATTAGGGTTTGGACAGGGGCTATAAGCAGGTCCTTCGAGGGAAAATAGGCTCATTTGTGCTCATTTGTGTTCAAAAATTGAGAGAGATCCAGAACTCCTCTAAGGTGTTGTGCGACAAGAGTTGGAGAGCTATCAGGATAGTGATTCCACATAAAGATCATCGTGCCGAATGAGTGAGGACACATGGATGACCAGAGGGAGTAGGCACATTGATTTGTATCAAAAATTTTGCTAAAAGCATGATTTTGATAGGCTAGAAGTGTCATAAATGCACACACATCACCAGAAGTGACTAGGTTAGGGGCTAGGCACTTTAGGTTACTTGCAGGCTAAAAGCGGTCACTTAGGGTATGTTAGGTCGCTTATAGGCGTGGATTAGTCACTTATGGGAAAAGCAGGTCGCTTCCAGTTGGCTAGGTAAATAGATAGGCAAAATACGCATATAGTTAAAAGCAAGTCACTTATGGGCTAAAAGTAGGCACATGTATAAGTTCAACTCGCTTAGAAGGAACAAATGCTCACATATAGCAAATAGGTCACTTGTGGTCAAAAAGTATGCACATATAGGTATGTAGCTTGTAGGTAGTCAACAATCAAGCGCATATGAGAAATAGGTCGCTTGGAGGCTAGAAATAGGCGCATATAGTAAAAGGGGTTGCTTGGGATCAATAGATGGTTGCATATAGAAAAATGAGTCGCTTGCAATAGATATAAGCAAGGAGAGAAGGAAACAGTTAGTTTTTGTCGGTTGTGTAAAGCGCAAGAGACTGATATGATGAGTGAAATGATGCAAGATGTACTACCACCTTTGTTATCACGAGAGCCACATCCTAGAGATTTGTGATTAGTGAGATTACTGGATGCAGAGGAATAGCTAGTGTTAGAGATCCTTGGGTTAGAGAATGTGTCTAGATTAGAGCCGGTGTAGGCACATCGAGGACTGATGACATCGATGGTGGAGTGATGGAGGAGCGAGCATAGTTCATTCTTGTTGCCGATAGGAGAGGCCACGATTACACTAGAGGATGTGTTCTGGATTTTGCGCATTCCTATTAATGGAGACTGAGTATATTATGATCCTGATATGGGTCCAACTACGTTCAGATGATTGTTCAGGACTCCAGATATTGGGGCAGAGAGCTTAGAGATTCCTATGGCAAGGATGGAGAAGCTATGTGATAGGCTGCAACGAGTAGTTGTGGCTATTATCAGATGGCTAGTGGGCGATAGATGAGCAAGAGGATTCCCAGTAGGATGGGGGACAGTGATGGAGGGGATGTTATCCTATGGGATGAGATATGCATGGGCAGAGTGTATGCTTGGATAGCTCTATCATTATCTGCATGATTGTGCATATATGTTCGGGGCTAGTATGTCTGCAGGGATTATAGTTTTGCATGTGTAGGCTTATGAGAATATTCCAGTGATGAGGCTAGATGGATGGGTGGCTAGAGCAGCAGGAGAGCCATATGCTAGGATGTATAGAGGAGCTTTGACATACGAACAGCGTAGAGGACTAGTGTACTGGCGGAGGATATTGGATGAGGTGGTTAGATTCATATGGAGGCCATGGCTAGGATGTGAGAGATGAGATGAGGAAGATAGAGAGCTTGTCTATGCTCAGCAGGTGAGATATATTTTTGGATGCGGGATATATATTATAGAGCACTATTTGCCTAAGAGGGTTTTGAGACAGTTCAGGTTACCACAGCTAGTACCAGTTGGTGATGTCATTTTTGGGAGGACTCGACAGGAGGTTTTTGATTGGGGGCCAGAGGTAGTGGTTGACATGGCTTTGGCAGAGAGAAGGGGGCTACAACCAATTGTATGGCAATGGGGACAGGGTCTTGCAGATCCAGGCACGCTACCAGATTATGATGCATACTGGGTGACAGCGAGACTGACTTAGCTGACAAGGGTTGGAGACATAGGAGAGATAGGGATGGAGAGACCAGACAAGAGGTGATGATGACAAGCTCAACCAACATAGGTTGTTGTGCCAGTAGCACAAAGGATACAGGTTTAGGGACAGGCAAAGGGGTAGCTCCAGATACTTGCACAGCCTCGCAGTTAGATATTAGGAGATGATGATGTTGGGATTCAGCAGCTGCAGAGGAGGATTAGGGAGGAGAGGAGATGGAGACAACGGACTTAAATGAGGCTAAGGAGAGTGGATCTAGACAGGCATCATGTGGTGATAGGGTTATGGAATGCTAGAGCACAGGCTCAGACATACCAGGTACAGCTATAGGCTAGAGCACAGGCTGGTGATGGGTAGGATGATGGTTCACTTTCCAGAGTAATAGGGGAGAGAGATATAGCTAGGCAGCATGAGTAGATGATGAGAGGAGTGAGACACTACCATATAGCAGATGCAGGTGATGAGGGCTGAGAGAGATGGTCTGCGGATAGAGAGGGATACAACTGTTCAGCAGTTACAGGCGATGACTGGGGAGCAGGATAGAGTAGTAGTTGCATTAGGTACATATGGGGCTACTATGTATCTAGCCACACAACTGACACAGACACAGGGAGAGATGAGGAGGCTATAGGGTGAGGCTGTGTATTACAAATGATTATACTATGGGGTCGTGCCAGCAGAGCAGAGGCAGCCTAGCTTCAGGAGTAGGTCAAGAGCTTCTGGTTCACAGAGGATAGGTGGATCTCGATCTATAGAGTCAGTGATGGGGCCACAGAGAGATAGGGGGACAGGTGCAGGACGCAGTGGCGATGGTCAGGGTGAGGGAGCTTCTAGTAGTTACTAGGGCTACATTGTTTATGTATATTATGTTGTATCATGATGAGGCCTAGAGCCGGTTGTACATACATTTTTGATGGCTCAGCTTGTACATGTAGACACTTGTATATTGACACATTTACATATATATATATATATGATGGCTTTGGTTCTATGTGATTATGGATGCAACGTATGGTATTATGATGGTTATGCATGTTGTATTTTCATGGACGATATGGATGTTTATGCAAATGATATGAATATGCAAATGGTAATAATAGAAATGTAACATGCTAATGGTAATGCAAATATGTAGATGTTAATGATATGATAAGGACTGATGCTTATATAGATGGTAATGATATGATTGTCTAACACACTTATTTTTCAGGATAAGAGAGGTGGACAATAAAGATGCAGGAAAGATTGATCTTGGTTGAGAACTACATAGGCGTAAAATGGAATGGATACATGAAGTGCCAGATTTTTAAAGTAATTGCTCAGAATTTAAAAGAAATGCAATCCTTATGTTTGATATAGCATGTGGATGTAATGCACCAGGGTATAGAGGACCAAGGTGTCAAGATATCCAATGCAAAACTAACATACTACAATCTTGTCTGAATGTAAGTCAAGATGTTGAACCAACATACACAAGATATGAATAGTAGCTATTATTTCAAGATGGACTTTGATGCTACAAGCAATGGTTTGAGCTTATCTCCATGACACATAGTGACACCTTGCTAGTTATATGTATGGAGCTAGTCTTGACATAGGATAGTCTCATGTGCATAAGAGACTATTTAGCTTCTTAGATGCTAGAGTTATTGATATGTAAAATGCTAATCCCAACACGTACAAGATAGCAATATGCATAGGAAGAGAATGAGATCATCCCTCAGACACGGCATATGAAAGTAATATGACCATGCCCCATTCCTTACTACATCGCAACGTACCAAGATATGATAGATCAAGGCAGTCTTGATTAGGCATAGGAAAAGAACAAAAGATAAAACAAAAGATACTATCATCATGTTCTCTTGCCAAATTTAAGTGCTCTTGGATGGATTTAAGCTAGCACCTTGTTGAGAGAAAAGCTGCATCTTGTTGAAGGCTAAATATGTTGATAAAATGCAATAGCAAAAGTTGTCTTAAGGCATGCGAACAAATAGCTTTCGGCTTATCCCTGATTGGTTAAAGTGCTTGGGCTTTCAGTATACACATAGTTTGCTTCCTAATTGAGCTGATCAAAGAGACGAAGATGGAAAATGAAAGAAGATGAAAATGGGGTGGATCATTTGTGCTTGAGTACTGGAAACTTCCTTCGTATTCCAGACTGCCTGCATACCCTGTTTCCATGGGATCAAAGCACATTTACGATAGTGATGAGGCATGATGAATATGTAGTTCTAGGTTTAGTGATGATGTGAGTGATGAAAGACAGAAGAAAGGGAGATGAAAGATTGGAGGATGATTAGAAGAAAAATGAAATATGGATGATGAAAAGAGGGCTATCATTTTTGCCTGAATCAGAGTGCTTCCTTCACATCTCAAATTGCCTACATACCCTGTATCCACGGGATCAAGGTTTTAATGATAAAGCTAGTGATGTAGTTCTTCCTTATTATGCTGATGGTTGATGTTGAAAAATCAACTTTATTGCTTGGGTTTTTTTGCGATGTTTTGATTTTTTGTTGGATTTTGAAAAGTTTTGACATTTTTCAATGTTTTTGATAATGTTTGGGCTTGAATTGATTGTGAAGATGTGAATCCTGGTTGCAAATGTTTGCCATGTTTGAAGTTGGATGTGCACTATGGTTGAAATTGAAAGTTCATTGTGTTATGAGCTTGGGTGTTTTCTATGTTATGAGCTAGAGCTAGAGGTATCCACTTCCAAATAAGGCTCAACAAGTGCCCCTAGTGTGGGATGAGATTTATTATGGAGAAGCGGCAAGGGATGGTGCGTACGATCAAGATACTAAGGTGCCAAATGATATAGTTACCCTAACAAAATCCAAACTATGAAGGCTAGGATGGCAGAGGCAAGGATGGAGAGTCTTTTATTATGGATAAATAATCAATGATGTTTGTACAAGGTGAAATGTGGATTATGATATGGATTATGTAGGTAAGATGGTGAAATATGCTAGGATAAGTTTTGATCAAAAAAACTAAGTAGATGGTGGGAGTTGGTCACTACACATAGCGCTTGTTTGCTAGGTTTTCACTATGGTACTTATCCAAGGTGCTTGTTTACCAGATTTTCACCAAAGGATGGATTATTTATCTTATACTATTTATATTTTTGTTATCTAAAATGCCACAAAGTGGTTTTCACTATTGGATGTTTGTTTTTTTTGTTTTTTTTGGAATAGCTGAGATTCACGGATAGAACTTCTCGAGATGGATGCTACTGACTGGTTCATCCAAGGGAATGCCTTCAGGTATTGAGAGAGTGTATGTACCTAATCCATAAATGGCTGTGATGACAAAAGGACCAAGCCAATTTGGTTCAAACTTGCCCTGTTTCTCATGATGTTGCTAATTCCTTTGATTTTCTTTAAGGACAAGATCTCCAACTTGAAATATGCATTCTCTAATTTTTTTGTTATAGCTGCAGCGTAGACGGTTTTGATAAACTTGGAGATGGTTGAGTGATGTAAGATATTGTTCATCTAGTAGCTCAAGATCATGGAGTCTGGATACTCGATATTCTTCATCTGAGATAGTATGTTGTATAGATACTCATAGTGAGGGGATCTCAACCTCAATAGGTAGGATAGCTTTAGTACCATACACAATGGCATAAGGTGTAGCTCCAGTGGGAGTTCTGATACTTGTTTTGTATGCCCATAATGCAGGATGAAGTTGCAAATACCAATCACAACCAGCTTCATTGACTATCTTTTTGAGAATCTTGATAATTGTTTTGTTAGAAGCCTCAGCTTAGCCATTGCTTTAAGGATAATAAGGTGTATAGAATCTATGTTGGCTATGAAATGTTTTACAAAGATCCCTGACCTCTTGATTCTTGAAAGGACGACAATTATAAGTGACAATGGCTTGAGGAACTCCGTACCGGCAAATGATATAATGTAAGATGAACTTAGATATTTGCTTTCCAGTAATATAGATCATTGGTATGGCTTTCACCCACTTTGTGAAGTACTCAGTGGCGGTTATGATAAACTTATGACCATTAGATGAAGTAGGATGGATTTTACCTATGAGATCAAGTCCCCACTACGAGAAGGGCCATGGAGTAGTGATAGGATGAAGTTCATGTGCTGGTGCATGTATTAGATCCCCATGCTTCTGACACTGTAGACATCTCTTTGCAAATTGTTGTGCATCTTTCTCCATAGTTGGCCAATAGTATCCAGCTCGTAGAAGTTTTTCAACAAGACCAGGGCTAGTGGGATATAATCCACAGACACCTTCATGTACTTCACATAAGGCAACTTTTGTTTCCTCAGAATCAAGACATCTAAGGATACCATCAATACTCCAACGATAAAGGGTGTCTCCTAAGATAGTGTAACGAGAGGCTTGATGGATAAAGGTTTTGCGTTGGGTGTTAGATAGTTGGAATGGAAAGGTTTGATCACGAAGATACTCATATATGTCCTCATACCATGGCAAATTGGGACCAACAATCTCACAAATAAGCTCAGACTGCAGTACTTCAAATGTTGGAATCAAAAGTTGTTCGACCAGGAACTCACACTTGTATGTATTGGATGGCATGTCTAGAAGAGATCCAATCATAGTCATGGCATCTGCTGCTTTGTTTTGTAGCCTTGGGATTTGTTCAAAGGTGATATTGTCAAAATACTTTTTAAAATCATCCACCATTACCTTGTATGGAAGAAACTTCTCATCTTTTGTTTGATATTCATCTAAGACTTGTTTGATAACCAATTGAGAGTCTCCAAAGACTTGTAGCTGTTTGATAGCCCATTGCACTACCATGTGTAATCCTGTGATTAAAGCTTCATACTCTGCTATGTTATTGGTACATGGAAATGCAATTCTGTATGATTTTGGGATACAATCTCCTTGATGGGTAATAAACAATATCCTTGCTCCTAATCCATGTTGTGTGTAAGATCCATCAAAATATAGTTGCCACAATCTTGGTGAAGTTAGCTTGAACAATCCTTCATCAGGGAACTCTGGACGTATTAGATGAATATCTGTGATGGGTACTACAACTAATTGATCAGCAATAACTTGTCCTTTTATGGCCTTTCAATCCACATATTGTATGTCAAATTCACTTAAGATCATAACCCATTTTGCTAATCTTCCCATAAGGATTGCTTTGGAGAGAAGATATTTGAGTGGATCAACATTAGATATGAGCTTTGTTATTTGGTTTAACATACAATGTCTCAAATTTTGGGAATCAAACACCAATGCTAAACATGCTTTTTCTATAGATGAATAATTAAGTTCATATCCCACAAGAGTTCTGTTGATGTAGTAAATGGCTTTCGCTTTCCTTGAATCATCATGCTGAGCTAGAAGGGCACCCAATGCTGTCATTATTGAAGATATGTAGAGCAATAATGGGTGATCAAGTATAGGAGGTACTAACATAGGCGGTGTCGCCAGATATTCCTTTATTTTGTAGAAGGCCTGTTTACACTTTTCATCCCACTTAAAAAGTTCACCCTTGCAAAGAAGATGTTGGCAAGGATGATATTTGTCTGGTAATTATGAGATAAATCTACGGATGGACTGTAACCTTCCTTGTAGACTACGAAGCTCCTTGAGATTTGTTGGCGAAGGCATTTCCATGATAGCCTTTACTTTGGCGGGGTCCACTTCTATTCCTCGTCGAGACACAATGTATCCCAATAGTTTTCCAGATGTTATGCCAAATACATATTTCTTTGGGTTTAGTCTAACTTGATATTTCTCTAGTCAATCAAAGATTTGTGCTAATACCTCTAGATGTCCTTCTCTTGTCTTGAATTTCCCTAGGATATCATTAACATAGTCTTGCATGATAGTGTGAAAAAGGTCATGGAAGATAACTGTCATGGCTCGTTGATAAGTAGCTCCATCATTCTTGAGACCAAAAGGCATTACAACCCAACAATATGTGCCCCATGGACAAATGAATGATGTTTTGTCTTGATCTTCTTCTGTTATTCTGATTTGGTTATATCCTGAAAATCTGTCCATCAAAGATAGCATTTCATGTCCATCTATGAGATCTACAATGTTTTCTATGCTTGGTAGTGGAAAGTCATCTTTAGACCATGCTTTATTAAGATCTCTAAAATTTGTACAACAGCAAACTCGTCCATCAAGTTTGGCTACAGGTACCAAGTTTGAAACCCATTCTAGATAATCAATAGTTTTTATGAACTTTGCTTCTAGCAGCTTCTGAATCTTTGCCTTAACCAATAGAGCTACTTGTGGATGCATTTTGTGTAATTTTTATTTGACAGGTTTTGCATTAGGAGATACGGATAAATGATGTACCACAAATGATGGATCTAGACCTAGCATGTTAGCGTAAGTCCATGCAAAATTGATAGCTCTTTTATGAAGAATGCTATGAAGTCTCTTCTTTCTTGCTCTGATAGTGATGCTGCCAAAAAAGTGATCTTTGGATTCTACTCTGTACCCAAGTTCATATCTTGAGATTTTTTAACTAGCATTGTTGATTTCTTGTGATAGTTAGTGGCAACAGGAAGATCAAATCCCCCATCCTCAGGTGCCTCAGAGAGGTTTTCACCTTCAGATACGTCCTTTATTTTTACTTTTTCATGGTCAAGAGGTGCCTTTCAGTTTTCACCTAGTGACCTATCTTTTTTTATTTTATTTATTTCACTTTTGCGACTGAAGGATTTGATACTTCCACCAAAATATGATAGTTTAGGGAGATCCATCATGAAACCTACTTTATGATCACCCAATGGAATACCTTGTTGTAATCCCATGAATTCAGCAATAGGTCCTTGTTCCTGTGATCCCAATCCACCATGTCCTTTGTAGCCCATGTTCTTAATGATGCAAAACCCATTGTTATACCTCTCCACTTCAAGTTGGACTTGGTCATTCTCATCAAAGAATATCCAAGAGTTGATGTCATCGATGTCTTCATCATCCAGGAATCCACCTTTAATGAATATTGCGGGTGGGGCTTTTATGATAGTTGTGGATGAAGATGGCTTAGATGTAGAAGGTTTTCCATGAGATTTAGGAGATAAGGGAAGAGTTCCAAGACAACAAGATTCTTGCAATGTGTACTCACCTAGGCCATGTTCGGTGTACTTGATATGGAGATTGGAAGAAGCTTTACTAGATGATGGCTTGAGTAAGGCAGATGGATCTACATATGATGAAGATGGATATGCTTCGGTGTCGATAGGAATACGGTTAGGGCTATGATACTTAGCTTGAAAAGCATGGTAGAATTCAGATGGATTAGGATCGGCATGGATAGTAATCTCAACACCATTATGTGGAAATTTAAGACATTGATGTTATGTAGAAGGAACTACTTTGAGGGCATGGATCCATGGACGACCAAGGATGATGTTATAAGGAAGATCAATATCAAGGACATGACAACGGGTGTCAGTAGTGACCGGCCCAACTTGGATAGGCAAGTGAATAATACCTTCAGTATCACTCTTGGCATCATCATATGCTTTGATAGTAATGACCTTGGAAATATCAACATCTTTCTCAGAATATCCCAATTGTTTTATTAATTTTAAGGAACATATATTAAGACTAGCTCCACCATCCACTAAGATTCATTTGATATGGTGTTGGTTGACAAACACTTCTATATGGAGGGCTTCGTTATGTGATGGATGAATGGAGGGCTGAATATCTTTGTCAGAAAATGTGAGATGGCAAGGGCTACAATGCTAGCTACCATAGATTAGAATTGTGTGGTATCAATATCATCAGGCACCGAAGATTCTTGAAAGGCTTTGTCAAGGATGGCTTTGTGGGCAGGGGATATGCGAAGCAACTCAAGAATGGAAATATGTGTAGGTGTTTTGCCAAGATGATCAAGGATATTATAGCTAGAGGATGGTCAGGGAGGATGGACAAGTGCTCCTTAAATAGTAACACGACCTCTTCAAGTAGTTACAATGCAGTCGGGTGCTTTGCCTTGGATAGTAATGGTAGAAATGTGAGCATGGTCAATGCGGCCAATAGTGGATGATTTATAGTTGTACTGAATGGCATTCCTAGCATGGGGGTTACTTGGTTTGTCATGAGATGGAAGCAGATTCTTAAAAGCATCTAGATCATAGTTTGATGTCGGTTGTTGTGTAGGTTGTGTTGTTGGAGGTGTGATTTTAATTAAACCTTGATCGAGGCAATCTTGAATGACATGCTTTAAGTGCATACAACTATTTGTTTTGTGCCCTTTGACTCTATGGTAATCGCAATACTCATTTTCTTTGTACCAAGGAGCTTTGAAGAGCGGTTCACTGTTGGGAGGTGCATCTAGTAACATGATATCACCCACTTGGAGAAGCTTTTGAAAGACAACTTTCATAAGTTGTACTAATGGTGTGAATTGTCGGTGGGGATTTGAAGTTTGTCATTTTCAAGTTCGCTGAAAAGGTTGAGTTGTTGTAGAAGCAGCCTGAATGTTGATAGGAGCTTTCATCATTTGTATGTTCTTTGTGTCTACAACACCATCGTTGACAACATTCGTGTTCTTGTTCCAAAAGCGAGATTTATTGTTGGAATTTGGAGGATAGTCTTTGTTATCTCAAAAAATCTTGATAGTGCCTTTAGCAATTAAAGTGCATTCAATGATGGTTCCTTTGGAAACAAGTTCATCAAAGGTGCTAGCACTCTATAATTGTAGTTGGAATGAAAGCTCAAGATGAAGATTTTGAATAAATATATCAAGCTGTTGTCTTTCAGGTATTTCCCATGAGAGTTTGCTAGCCATATTACGCCATCGTTGAGTAAATGAAGAGAAATCTTCACCATTGCATTGTTTATTGTTGAAAAGGTCATTCATGTTCACTTCATGTTCAATGTTAAAAGAGAAGTGTGATCAAAATTTATTTTCCAATTCTGCAAAAGATCTAATGCCTGGAGGTAAATGAGAACCATTCAAGAGCTTGTCCTACTAAGCTTTGGGGAAATAGTCTCAAAAGATATGTATCATCTTGAGCAACATCAATACATGCCACAAAGAATGCTCTAAGATGGTCATCTAGATTTCCTTTTCCTTTGTATTTGTCAAATTGTGGAATTTCAAAATGTGGCAGAAAAGGTGTCATATGAAGTGACTTGTCAAATGGATAAGTGCATATGTCCTCTAAGGAAAATGTTTTCTTGCTTTGGCCTACCGCTTTTTTAAACATTTGTTGAACATCCGCTAGAGATAGTTGTTGTTGTTGTAAAGGGGGTTGTTGGTCCAGAGGCGCAATGTAATATGATGTATATTGAGGTTGTTGTTGCGGGATATATGAAGCCATGACCATTTGTTGAGGTTGTGTACTCACAATATATGTCATAGGATTGGTATGTGACACATACGTGTTTGAAGATTGATGTCCTTGAGACACAAGCGGTGGTTGGGAATATTGCGATGAATTAGAACCAAGGTTTTGCATCACATGTGAAGTAGAGAATGGATTAGTGTTGGTCAACGGTTGTGAATTCAGCATGGGATTTGTAACATGGTAAGTGATGGAAGGATTGGTAGATGTGGAAGAAGGATGCACATTTGGGTTTGTGTTTTGGACAACATGAGGATTAGTATATGTCATGTGTTGGGTGAGGATGGGTAATCCTTGAGTAGTATAAGACAAATTGATGGTTTACGAAGGATTATGGGAAGATAGTGGAATTGATGTAAGTTGATCAACATAAGAGAGTGCAGTGCTAGGATTAGCTTGTGAAATAATAGGTGGGTCACTCATGTCAATGAGACTAACATTGGGATTGTATGACACGTTGGATGGATTCATGGAGATGGTGGAGACCATATTAGTAGTGGTAGGAATATGGGATGTGGTGTCCACATGTGATGCAATGGGAGTAGTGGATTGCAATGGTTGTGAAGCCTAGACCGTTGGTGTTGTTTGGATAGCTTGGGAAGCTTGTGAAGTATGGAATATGGGAATAGCTTGTGATGTTTGAGGAGTTTGCACTTGGGCAACATGGACAGCTTGTGTTACTTGAGGCGTAGATATGGTCATGGTAGGAGAAGAAGTATGTTAGAAAACATGAAAAGGTGAAATGTTTAGATTTTGTGAAAGGAAAGGGAGCACATTGGTTAGAGTTATCAAAGGTTCTAAAGTGGACTCCGAGCGTGGTGGGTTGAATGAAGTAACAATAGGCAATGAAAGAGATAGGTTGGAAGATGGATTTTGTAGCATGGTATGCGATGGTGTGGCTATAGTGGATGGTCCCTTTGCAACAACAATGGGAGTGCTTGGATCATTCTCTCGAATAGAGGATATGTCAAAGTCTCTTGGCAGTTTGGCTCCCATGCGGGAAAATTTCAAGAAGTAGCAATTAGGATCAGATAAAACAAGCTTCTAAACTTGGTCCCATACATGTGTGTCTTGATAGTCAGATAAATCTTCTTGGGAATGCTCTTCATAAGTCGTTGTGAAGGGGTGTGACTGTACTTGGTGTGATGACTTGCCACTGGTGTACCTATGGGGCACAAACATGTGAGAAGGCATGCCAGTTGTAAATTGAGTTACATCTCTAAGGAGTGTTGATCGTGATTGTTGCATCTTGGCTTCCATCTTAGCTCACAATTTTGCTTCCATTTCAGCTCTATATTGGTTCCTAGTTTGAGGCATGATGGTTGATGTTGAAAATTAAACTTTAGCTTGTCAAGGTTTGAGATCCAAAAGATGATGGTTTGCTGATTGATTAGGTTGATTGTTTGAGGTTTGTTTTGTTGGTTTGGGATATCAAAAGGATGGAAAGTTCACAAAGTCCAATTATTTGGGTATGCTCAAAATAGGAGACAATGTCTAGGTATCTACAAATGATTAGAGGCAAGTTTGAAAGCTAATGCTGAAGTTAAGCAAGTTGGAGATGTAGCTGATTCGGCTGAGTCACTAAGATTTGCTGATAAGTAACCACAGGCGACAGGTAATAGCTCAAATGTGACTCAAAAAATTCCAAAAGCAACTGACAATAGCTTAAAAGCAAGCTAGTTTTGGTTCAGGTAATAGGCTACAATATTAACTAGAGACGAGCCAATTTGCTATAGGCGAGCGGTGTTATCTCAGAAGCAATTTACTGTTGATCAAAGGTGACTCAATTCAGGGCAGAGTTGATTAGCTGCTATTTAAAGGTGATTCAATTCAGGCAAAAAGGTGACTAGTTGCTATTTAAAGGCGATCTGTTTGTCTGTATGCAGACAGTTAAGACTCAAAAGTGATCTATGTCTATCAAGAAATATGTTTGAATTGTGTTTTTGGCAAGAAAACAATAATTTTAGTCACTCACACTCACAACAATCACAAACTTGTACAACCTAGGCTAGGAAAGGACTATATTTTTTGAGTCCCCTGGCTATGCTTATTCAAAGCGGATAGCTTTAGGATCTTGGTAGCACCAGTTCCTCTCCACGGCACACACTTCTCATGCATACCATGATCTGGGTTTCCCAAGGCTTGTCCCCCTACCAAACCTTAAGATTGTCCCTGCTATCTCTACTAAGAACCACGTGAATCGGGGTGGCTTCAAAGGTCCCACCTTTTGTGTCAACAAATAGAAGGATTTTAGCTACTACACAAGGTTGCTAATAAGGGCATCCATTCGGGTGGCTATACGTGCGACAGCGCTACTCTCCATTATGGAGTCTCCCAGTCTTCAAGGGTTACGCCTTGGAGGGTTTTGGGGGAGGTTGGTTCTCGGTATAACATAACACCCGTTGTTTGTGGCTTTGAACACAAACACTTTTCTTATATAGCGGTTTGAAAGGACTTGGCTTTAGCCCATTACCGCTTGGGTTGTACCCCTTCTCACACTAGGAAGGCAGGCCCTCTAAAGATAATAACAAGTTCTCGTGCACCCAAGATCCATTTAATAGGTAAGGGGAGAGGATACTTTTGCTATTAAATTTGGGTTACAAACATGCACATTCAAGCAATCAAAAAAGATGAATCAAGCACGGAGCAAAAATGATTCTTTTTAAGCACCAAGCCCAAATGTTCCTAAATTAGTGAAAAATCACAAATCTTGGACTGATCGGAGCTGAACCAGATATGTTAGTAGTTTGATAACCTCCTTTTCTTGGACAATCGATAAGATGCTACACAAATACCCAATTAGTAGCCAAGAAAACTAAACTGCAAATGATAAAAACTGAAAATGACATAGTTACTAGAGGTGGTCAACTATTGATCAAAAGAGAACTGTATTCTACCACAAGCGAAATGTTACGAATTAGAAGCGATGCTAGTAACACCAAATGCAAAATGATAAAGCTCATAAGCGATGCAAAAAAGCAACAGGCGACTGATTACAGGTCATAAGCAATCTAGATTTGCAAAAAAACAAGATATAACAGGAAACCCTAGGTTTGCAGAAAGTGATCCAGATAGCTAAAAGCGATCACTGTTAGATTAAAAGCGATGCAAATAAAAACATAAGTGACCACTATTAGCTTGCAAGTGATGCAAAAAAGACAATAAGTGACTACTGTTCACTCAAAAGTGATTCAGAAGATGTTGTAAGTGGCTAGTTTCAGCTTAAAAGTGATGCGTTTGTTCAGGTAGCGATTGGTTTTCACTCAAAAGCGACTAGAACTTGCCATAAGCACTCAAAAAATCTGATCTTCACAAAAACAACTTCAAATAACAAAGTTAATCAAGGACGTGGGTCCCACCGGGCATGCCAAAATGTGATAGGTAAAAATCAGGCTAATAAGATCAAGCATAGCCATGAAAACCTAACCCTACCATCATCAAAGAATCTAATTCAAATGAAATCAAAAGCATGCAATTCAAGAATAATATCACCTAGATTGTATGATTCCTTATTTATGATGTGGATTGCTTCTTCAACAATGAACAATTATGAAGATAAAAGCTACCATGATGGATGGATGATAGTGATAATATGCTAGATGGATGCTAAAATGCTCAATATGCTCAAGATGATAATGTAGATGCTATATGAATGCTGGATAGATGTAGTATGGAATGAGAGGGTGTTTATATAGACCTCAACCAAAATTAATCAACAGTGGAGATTTAGTGGCTATGTGAATGGCTAGGATTAAAAGATGATCATAGGTGAATGTGTAGATGACAAGTGGAGGGAAGATAAAGCTTGTGTGCCTGTGTACATAAAAAGTACTACATGTGAAAGATATTAAATAAAAGATGTAGTACCATTTATCTTTTTCTAAATGAAAGAGGCACACATGTCGGCTCATTGAGATAAATGATAAGAAAACGTAATTAAATAAATAAAATTTATTTAATTAATTAGAAAGTGGGTTTGTGAATGGAATTTTGATTAAATAAATAAGATTTATTTAATTAAAATAGATAGAAATAAGATAATTAAATAATTAAAGATTATTTAATTATGACTTAGAAAAAAATAGAAGAAATAGCTAATGAATTAATTAAATAAATATAAATTTATTTAATTAATAGAAGAAATAAGTGATATAGACATTGCTCAAGTCTGTTAGACAAATGTAAATGCTAAGTAATGCGACATTTGAATGCTAATGATAATTAGGTCAATTTTGGGTGTCTACACTATATTAAGTAGATGTGTTTTATTAGTTAAACTATTGTTAAGGAGTTGAGTTCTACTAGGTAACTCTCTTAAATGGACTCATTAAATTTGATAACTACTCTCCAAATCTTATCCCTAGCCTTTGCCTTATCTATATAAAATCATATAGATCTATTGGTTGGGGCAACATTTTGGAAGAGAGTTATTATAATTCTAGTGAATTCAAATCTAGAGCTTTCTAAATAAATAGTGGTAGTAATGCTACTCATAGTATAAATCTATGTTATGTTATTAAGTTATCTTTTATTGATTTATTATACTACTATATGTATGTGGGTGAATGTCTTATGGTAGCTACACCAGTTCTCAAAAACAAAAAAACATTAATAGCTTTTCCTACTACAATTATTTTGGATGGATCATTAGTCTCAAATGATAATTGAATCATGAGTGAGCTCAACCATCTTTTCAAAACCAATAAGTTCTATCTAATACACAAAAAATAAGATTTGTAAGAAGTGGGGGAACACAAAACACATTGTTGAATGGTCCATCATATATATATATCCCTAAACTATGATTGGAAAAGAATCACCCATGAGAATATGCTCAAAGGAACATTGATCAAGAGTAGAAAATAAATCATTCATCCTAGCCATATGATCTGATGCACTAGAATAGCTTTGGATTTTCCCTTTAAAGAAGCGAATGCAAACATTTTATGTCCCTTCATTTCTTCAGTCAAAATAGCCTTTTGTGAAATAGTGATTCTCTAAATGATGTTATTTACCATGAAAGTACATTTCTTTTAATTATCTTTTGATTTTGGAATCAAATTTAGACAAAGAACTTGATCCATAAGCTAGGATAGATATTCCATACACTAGTCACCAAGCTTACAAAATTTAATAGAGTTAGAATTTAAGAAAAATTAATTGACTTAATTCTTCCATAATATCATATTATAATCAAGAACAAGAAACAAAGAATAATATTATAAATGATGGAGACACAAAAAAGAACATGGAGAAACCCCTTGTAGGTAAAACTCCACAAAACTGAGTCATGCACACATAAGTACTCCAATGGTTGTTATAAATCATCTTTAGTCTATAGAATTGCTTAAGAACTTGTAAGCACTCTCTTAAGGTCAATTACAACTCTTTGCTACAATTTCCCAACTATTTGTTACACAATAGTCATGAATATGAGAATAAAACACTTACAATTGACTCCCAAAACTTGAGTTACAAGACTCAAGTAAATCCATTCATTGCTTAATTTGACTCAAACATCATATAAATAGATACCTACACATGTTGGAAGCTAACATGACCATCCAAAAAGAAGAGGAAACTAAAAAATTGAATTATGGAACTTGAAAAGATGCTCATGATTATACAACAAATTTATTGCTTCCACTAGTGTAAATTCACTAGAACTTTTTCTGGTGAAGGAGCACCTAACACAAGGTGGCCTCCATGAGGCATTTAAATTCATGTTTGTTTAGAAAATTAGGTTTTGTGTTGTAATAAGGTCTATTCAACCAATGCATGTCATTTCTGTTTGTATCTAGACCTAAAACAAACTTTGTGAGTCCCAAGTACTTAGTTTGCATTTGTCAAATTGTTAGTGGTTAGACGGTTGGTCTCCCAGCCACTTGGAATCAATTAGTTTTCTCCCAACCACTTGGAATCAATCTTCCAGCCACTTGGAATGGGTTGGTGCTCCTCAGGGCAAGCTTATAAACCCTAGAGAAATGAACCAAATGCATATAGATTAGATATTCTAATTAGATCAAAAAGGAGATTGAATGTAATTGTGCATTGTGTTAAGGAGAAATTGAACTATTCTGTGTCATCAATTTCTTTTCCGTTCTCTATAATTACAAATTGCATAGCTGTAGATTTCTTTTCCTTTTTGTAATTCCGTTGTTGCAAAATGTCAATGTGAAGCATTCCACTAATAAGATTTCTGTCAAAATCAGTGGAATGGCTTCGTTGTACAATATTTGTTTATTTCCTATTTTGTTTCATTATTCAACAGTGCAGATGTTCCAAATTGAGGAGTGTGCATAGTAGGTGGCCTAGCATCTCCATGTGCTAGGGTTTGGATTGGGGGAGTTGGAGCTGCTATCAGTGAGACAGAGGCCATCAATGAAACATTTCTCACTCAGAGCGATGAGGATAGTTTGGTCGAAGAGAGGTTCAAGGCGTTGAACAGAAGTCATGGCCTGAGATGCATATCGAAGTGACTATAACGGTCAGTGTGCCAGGTTGCAAGGTGGCCGATGGTGGAAGTCTTACCAACTGAGGCTCCCCATCATATTGGTATCAGAGCTAGCGAAAGCTCTGGGAGGAGGTGTTGTGTATTTGATTTATGTCACTGAGAAGGCAGATGAAGAGTTGCTCGTGCATCTAGTTGTGAGAAGGAATAGGACTCCTATAGTGTGTGGGCAGACGATGATGAGGATTGTCAAGACCATTCACCAATAGAGGTTTGGCTAGAAGAGGGTGCAGAGTGAGGCCACTGCGAGAGAGAGTGGTAGTGCATCTCCAGGATCTGTTGTTGGACGAGCGGAATGGGTCTGTAGCAATGTGTAGGATGGACATTTGATTGAGCATTGTGTTGTAGTCAAATTGAGGATTTGCAAGAGTGTTGGCATTTGGTGCTGTTTATGAATGTTTATGTCAGACAGAGAAAGTGAAGGAGAGGCTAGCGATATGCCTCCAAAGGGGTTGACCACCGAAGTGGTCAAGAAATTTAAGGAGATGGAGGAGATGATCAAGAGTGGAGTCAAGGAAGCACTCCAGGCTGAGTTGAAGACACTAAAGATAGGAAAAAGGATAGAGGAAGATTCAAATGAAGAAGAAGGGAAAGAGGAAGAAGCAGAAGAACAAGAAGAGGCAAAGATACTAGCTAAACAAAAGCAATTCTTGGAATCCATTAAGGCAATTGGCAAGGATTCTTCGGAAGCTCAAATAGATATTCCCATGTTCAGTGGAAAGATGAATGCTGAGGAAGTTATGGAGTGGATTGAGGCTCTAAACAACTACTTCGAATACAAGTTCCTGAAAGTAAGAGGGTTAAGTTTGCAAAAACTAAACTCAAAGGTGCTGCTCTTACATGGTGGAATTACACCCAAGGAGAAAGGGTAAAGAATGGGAAAAGTATGATCTCTTCGTGGATCAGAATGTTGGAGAAGATCAAGTCCCAGTTCCTTCCATCTGACTACGAGGTGTAGATTTACAAGAAGATACAGAACCTTAAGCAAAAAGATATGGATTTGGCTACTTACACCAAGGAGTTTCACAAATACACTCTTCGCTATGGGTACATGGAGGATGAAAAAGCCAAGGTAGCAAGGTATCTAAATGGTCTAAGGATAAATATTCAAGATGAGATATGTTTATTTACCCCTAAAACCGTGGCAAAATGCTTTCAAGTAGCATTAAGAGCTGAAGAGAAGCTGAAGAGGAAAGGTGAGCAGCAGAGTAGAGGAAGAGGTGACAAAAAGTTTAGAGGCAGTTTTAGAGGTAGAAGTCCTAACTAGAGGCCTAGTGGTGAGTCTACCCAAGAAGAGAAAGTTGGGGACTCAAGTAGTAGAGGAGGCTACTGAGGAAGAAGGCCAAATGAAAGAGGTGGGACAAATGGATCAGGCAGAGGATCCAAGTTCTCCAACATGAGATGTTATAACTGCAATTAGATAGGGCACCTAGCTTATAAGTGTTCAGAGAAGGCCTCAACTTCTCATGGTAATGAGAGAAGAACCACATTGACTTAAGAGGATGCAGGGAGTGTGACATCTCCTAAAGTGAGTTTGACATCAAAAGTGGGATAAAATCTGATGATCAAGAGGACGTTGCTCAAAGAACCAGTGCATACTGAACCATCACAAAGGAGAGCTCTTTTCAGCATCAATTGCAAAAGCAAAGGTAAAATATGCAAGGTAGTCATAGATTCTAGTTCAACAGATAATATGGTGTCTAGGGAAATGGTGGATAAATTTAACATAGAAAAGATTCCTCATCAAACTCCTTACAAAGCATCTTGGGTAAGTGATAGTCAATCACTTTTGGTAGATGAACAGGCATATGTTGATTTTCATATTGGAGCATATAAGGAGAGAATTTTATGTGATATTTTGCCTGTTGTCACCTACTTTTAGGTAGGCCATGGAAATTTGATAGGCAAGCATTATATGATGGATATGCTAACACATACACCATCAAGAAGGATGGAAAGACTTTTGTGATGACACCATTATAGGAGGATGCTGAAGCAAAGAAGGCAGCCAAGATCATTTTGGTGGGTAAGAAAGAGTTTGTGAAGATGCATGAAGAAGAGACAAGGACAGTTGAGGATGTCTCAAGGAGTGGGGTTGCCAAAAATCATAGTTTGAAGGTGATTTCAATTTTGAATGGTGGAGATCAGATGGTAATGTCTGAAATGGATCAGAAGCAGGTCAAAGAGTAGATCTGTAAGCAACCACAAGTTGATTGGAAAGAAGAAGATGTTATCATAGTAGGGACCATTGTTTGTCCTCTAGAGCCAATAAGAGTTGAAAGGCAAACAAATTCTACCATAGCAGCAGTACCAGAAGCATCAAACAAGATTTTGAATGAAGGTGTTTAGGCAAAGATGACAATAAGGAAGAATGGTGAGCAAAGTATGGGTTTGGTTGCAAGCACTCACTCGTGGCAAGGTGTGAGAGAGCCTACAATGCTAGGCATGAGTTTTTTATTCCATGGAAGCAAGTTGCAGTCCAAAGATCATGGAGAAGGCATGAGGTAGCAAAGGATAACGGTGGTGTAAGACACAGCATCAACTCATGGGACATGAGTTCTTTTCTAGGTGGGGTGTATGGTGCAAGAGCACCTAACACAAGGTGGCCTCCGTGAGGCATTTAAATTCATGTTTGTTTAGAAAATTAGGTTTTGTGTTGTAATAAGGTCTATTCGACCAATGCATGTCATTTATGTTTGTATCTAGACCTAAAACAAACTTTGTAATTCCTAAGTACTTAGTTTGCATTTGTCAAATTGTTAGTGCTTAGACAGTTGGTCTCCCAGCCGCTTGGAATCAGTTAGTTTACTCCCAGTTGCTTGGAATCAATCTCCTAGCCGCTTGGAATGGGTTGGTGCTCCTCAGGGCAAGCTTATAAACCCCAGAGAAATGAACCAAATGCATATAGATTAGATATTGTAATCAGATTGAAAAGGAGATTGAATGTAATTCTGCGAATGTAATTATGCATTGTGTTAAGGAGAAATCAAACTATTTTGTGTCATCAATTTCTTTTCCATTCTCTGTAATTACAAATTGCATAGCTGTAGATTTCTTTTCCTTCTATAATTTTGTTGTTGCAAAATGTTGATGTGAAGCATTCCACTGATAAGATTTCTATCGAAATCAGTGGAATGGCTTCATTGTACAATATTCTTTTGTTTCTTATTTTATTTCATTGTTCGGTGATGCAGATGTTCCAGATCAAGGAGTGTGCACGGTAGGTAGCCTAGCATCTCCATGTGCTAGGGTTTGGATTGGGGGAGTTGGAGCTGATATCGCTGAGACAGAGGCCATCAACAAAACATTTCTCTCTTAGAGTGACGAGGATAGTCTGGCCGAAGAGAGGTTCAAGGTGTTGAATGGAAGTCATGGCCTGAGATGCATATCGGAGTGACTATAACAGTCGGTGTGACAGGTTGTAAGGTGGTCGACGGTGGAAGTCTTACCAATTGAGGCTCCCCATCATTTTCAAATGGGTCATTTTCCATGATAGATTCATCAAAGATTTTTCAACTTTTCTAGGGCTTTTCAAATGTTGCAATTTCCCATGATTTGACCACATCAACCTTATTTGACATAATTCTTTTGGAAGATATAACTTTTGCATCCAAACTCAAACAATGTGCAATATTTTGAAATTACAAAATATTTTGAGAGGAATCCAAATATGCAATCATATTTAACTTTAATTCAAACTAATCATTATTTCTTATTACAACACAATGTTGAATCTATGAGGCCTATGATGACCAAAACCAATCTCAGAATGACATCTACTTTGTCAAAGAATGTTCTATGATGCTCCATACAATGCCAAACCTTCTCAAAGACTAAACTAGGTTAGTGTCAAGAAACATGCAAAGAAGTACAAAATTTGATCCATATTTAGATCAAAATTAGAAATAGAAGATTGATTAGGAAAATGTTCTCTAGAAGTTATATGCATCTACATTGTAGATGCCTTTGAAATTTTTGTGAATTGACAAGAGATTGAAACTTAGAATGTTTAGAGAAAAAGCATCTATTTGTGTGAATTTGTCTTATTTCCATGTTATTTGCTTAACAAAGTTGTCAAAAAAGGCATTTTAAAAGAAACACCCAAAAGGAATCTTTTTGAGGATTGGAAATTAAAAATGAACAAGATTCTCTATATTTAAAGAAAATATTTATAGGATTAATTATTTTAAATATTGTTAAAGAGGAAAAAGGTGAATGAATGCAAGCTAGTTTGTACACTAGATCAAACCCTCTTTCTCAATAACATTCAAGGAAAAAACTGAGCCAAGTCACTACAAGATGAAAGAGGACTCAACTATTGATTTTGTGCTCTTGTTTTATATGGAAAGATGTGATTTAACCAAGCCTTTTACCAAACCCTAGGTTAAGCATATGTAAAACCCTAGTTATAAGATAACCAGCTTGTAACAGACAAATGACAACAAAATGTCAGGATCTGAAAGTACCAAGATGATCAGTGAGATGTCATAACCTATATCACGGAAGATGAAACATTGGAGGACTCTAAGGCGGGCGTCCAAGTCTAGAAAGTTGAGATCTTTAGAAAATTAGAACTAGAGAAATGTCGCAGATAATGTCCATATACCAGTTCTAGTGCATGTTTCAGTAGGAGGACGCCAAGGTGGGCACCCAAGTCTTCTGCAGAGGAATTTCTACAATCTATTTTTGGATCTTGAAATCATTTCCCTTAAACAACCTCCATGTACCTTCACTTCTTTAGTCCTCGCACCTATAACCTACACACATGAAGAAAAGGGGTTTGGGGGTTGTGGTGTTTAGGTATTTGCCTTAGTCAAAACCTAGGATACCATTCGATCTTCCCAACATTGTTGTTAGAGAGAGCATGCCCTAGTAGGGTAGAGGCTAAAGATAAACCAAATGATGAAATGATTCAAACAATAATGATGTCACCTCAGAGGTGAAGTCCCTAGGAGAATGAAGAACCTTCAACTCATAAGGAGATTTACGATGATTCCAAATCTGCAAAAACACACACAATACAAACACAAATTAGCAACAATAACACAATGAATGCTTTGAATTCTCTTTTCTCCAAGATCATAAGTTTTCTATCATCAACCTCTATCAAAATGAATTCAAATACTCACTTATATATGCTTTCCCGCTAATATTCGTGAATTAAATTGAAAGAGCCAACAAGGAGAGACCCATTTAAAGGTCTTATGCTGACATGTAATAAATTCTACCCCAACCAATTAGGGAGGACTTGGGTGTGGGTGCCCAAGTCCCAAGGGGCCTTTTTGGTCTGGGGTTAGTCATTAAATGGGCCCCTAGTTCCCATTTGACATGGATTTTGGGCAATTTTGCATCGAGATGAATATTTTGCATTTTGAGTGTTAACACAGGGAGCTAGGAGGTAAAAAGGCATGTGTCCACTTTTTACTCCATAAAAAATACTACAATTTTTTTATTGTAATCTAAAAGGTTTTAGTTTTAATAAAATCTTGAATTGAATTGAAGTCATTTTGAGATGTGGACAATACTCTAATAATTGCACCAAATGGTAGTAGGTTTATGTTGAGGAAGTCTAAACTATGAAAATATCTGTTAAATCCAAATGGACTCTACACCAACATTAAAAAATCATTTGGATTCATATTTGATGGATGAAAGGGACATAAAATGTTGTTTCTTTCTAGTCCAAATAACAAGGCTTGAGGAAAGACAGAAAACATAGCTTGAAGTAGACTTATGGTCATCAATATTGCCTACTTAATGTGAATCATTTTAGTCTGGAGGTTCCTTTTAGCAACTTTCTAGTGAAGTTCATGTGGTTTTTGCATAAAATGAGAAACTAAGCCAACAACAAAGGAAATACCAAGGCAAGTGTGAATCAAGTAGATAAGGCTGCCAACAAGATGCCTATACAAAATAACATCAACCAAGGGATTAGAGCACTTGGTTATGAGCTTGATGAAAGGAAATACAACTAAATCCTGCTTAATACAATGAGGAGAACAAAGAAAATAAACCATATTTGTAGTAATTTTATCAAAGTAATGATACAAGAAAGAAAGAAAGAAAGAAGATAAGAGAAGAATAAAAGGAACACAACATATACTCTAGGAAAACACTTGTAGGGAAAAAACCCATCCTTCAAATCACACCAAAATATATTACTTCTCCAAACAGTTACAATGCTTCACAAGATATTTAAACTTTAAAGCTAAAGGAATTCTAATAATGTAACCTTGCAGAAAATTGGACATACAATCCCATCCAAAGCTTTCAATATATAGGAAAAAGAGACCTAGGAAACCATCAATGGTTTACCAAAACCATGGGCCAATATTTTAACCAAATGTTCCAAGTCCAATTCATGTACCTCTCTTTAAGAGTAACTCCTCCAAGATTAGAAAGTAGCTCCCTAGTTGACAAGTTGACCCCAAGACCAAGAAGGGTCCAAGTAACTCCAAAATGCTTCATGTACAATCAATAACTACTCTTACACATTGCTAATGAAAGTCAGTCAAATATGCTAGTCATAGCCCACATAGTAACCTCCTACTCAATGACAGATGGCATATAGTGTCAATTATGGAATCTCAATATTCCATCCAATTTGGGAACCCATTTCCATGTGGAAACATTATTTATAATATTATATAAACATTAAGTAATTCTATACCTAGGATTTTCAAGGTGTACAACACCTAGAGATTTGGTCCTAAGACTTGACTCCTAAAAGAAATGGCATAGATATAGGTTTACAATCATGAAGATCACTTGAGGAAATAGTTAAGAAGATAAAAGTCTTGTATTGCAAACTTTTGATGAAGGGAACATTTCACATCATGAACAAGTGAGGATGAACTTCCAATGAGGAAAACCAAGAATGAGCTCACCCTAATTTCACCAAATGCAGACAATGTGATTAGAATGGAAATAAGAGAACCTTTAAGAAAGAAGAAAGGAATCCATCTTCACACCAAGATCATGGATCTTGCTTCAGATTATAAAGAGATATGTTAAGTTTATAAACAAGAAAAAAGTTTTAAATAAATCCCTGAGGCTAGTCCATAGAGATCTCATGAAGATCATTGTGAATGAAGGAATTCTTCACATCCATCTAATGTACTTTCCATCTCTAAGAGATGATAACTGAAAGAAGAGTGTAGATGGAGTCCATCTTGGCTATGGGTACAAAGGTTTCAAAATAATCAATGTCCTCAATCTAGGGAAATTTATTACTATAATCTAGCTTTAAGATTTTGAATATTTTATATCTGCTAAATATTTGGTTCACTTTATTCAATTATAATGAACTAATTTTCTTCTTGAAGGAAGAGGGACCGAATCCAATATATTATTCTATGTCAAATAACCATATTCTTCAATCACAACTTCATCCCATTCTACAATGACACTAGCCTCATTGAAAGATTAAGGATTTGATGTGATGGAAAGAAAGGAATGGGGAGCCTCTCTAAAAGGTGATTGTATCCAAAGAGGATCATCAAGTTTTCTAACAAAGAGGCTTGTTGCTTGTCATATTTTTTAAACCCAATGTAGTAGTGAACAAGGAGTAAGTGCTAGAGGTGGAGGAGGTTACTCATAATCATGGTCACTCTAAAAAAGAGAATACATGGGAACATAGGTAGGAGAAGTTGTTACATGTGTGTAGTGTTCTTAAAAATTAGTACTCCTAGTACTATGTGGGTATCATAGTGAAGAGGCCAATAAATTCTTACATCTTTTGAGCACCCAACAAAAATATAGGGATTTTTTTGGGGTTACGTAACCTAATGAGTATCCTTAGGAATATGCACCCATGAATGGCATCCAAAGATACAAAAGTGTTGAACAAATGGATTTCATCCATTCCAAGCTTCCTTAAGTGTGACACCTTTGAGAGATTTGTAAGGGCTATGATTCTAAATATAATATGCACAGTTAATAGGTTCAACATTAAATTGTGGGGCCAAATCTCTAAAAAGGATCATACAATTAGCTATTTTTTGAGATCACTATTATTTCTCTACAACACCATTTTGTTGTGGATTGTAAGGAACTATGTGTTATAGATTAATACCGTGTCCAATATTGAATTCTATAATAAGACTTCACACTCTCTATTCTTATCTATTCAAAAACATTTGATATACTTTCCATATTACTTTTCAACCAATGCCTTAAATCTATAAAATGCTGGGAAAAGGTGTCTAAGACATGCATTTCTAATATTTGTTTTTAATAATTTATTATTGTTGCAAATATCTGCCTAATTGGTGTTGTCATTGATGCCAACATATCCTTGTTGCCATTGGTGTCAATTGTATCTTATTTGGTTTCCTATTTAGAAGACTGGAATGTTGAGGATATTGATAAAATTAATGAAGATAAATGTATGTGGACCATATGGTTGTGTAGAGGAATGTCTAAAGTAGCTTTAGTTAAGTTTTGAGAGGTTCACATGAAGATTTGAAGAAGCTATGGTCATCTGAGTAGAACCGGGTTTTGGCAATTGTTCAAAAGAGATAGAGTGATAGTAAATTGGTCTAGATTGCTCCACATTGAAATATTATGATCTGCGGATCTAGAGGCTTGTTTGGGAAGTCAATGTGTATCATCAACTCAAGTGGTTTGTGGTTTGGAGGTCCACAAGCAATCTTTCTAGTCTGACAGTCATGGCAAACAGTGTTCTTGAGATTCCGGATGAAGATGCAAGTGATTCTGATGATTTGGATAAGTGCGGATGTTTTTGTTGAATTCAATATGCTTGTGGTGATCTCTGGATCATGTGACTACTATGTTGGAGGTCCGCATTGAAGTTTGAGCTTGTTGATTAAGATTTCCTTCTTGGTATTGTTGTTCTTCCCAGTCTTGGCCGTGGCCGACCGGATGTTTCAAGCGTGTTGCAAATGATCTAAGAGCAATTCTTTGGAGCGTGGCATGTTGTTGGAAGAAGATTCAAGTCTCAATGATGTTTGGCTGATGGTATAGTGATTCACATGATTGTAGTGCCGACCTTGATGTTCATTCCAAGGTTGTTGAAGCATATAAATACTTGTGAATGAATTGTGGAAAGTTATCCTTGTGCGAAATAATAAAATCCTAAGACAGGATCAGAGGTAGAGCAGAGAAGAGGAGTAGAGGAACAAGAATAGTAAAGGATAAAGTGATAGTGAAGAAGTATTTGGAGAAGAGCACAAGTATTGTGAGCACTCAATGAGACTAAACCAGGCATTAATAAGATGTTATTTCTCATTTAATTCTTTCTGTATTAAACATAAATCTCTATAGGTAGTGAGCCTCTTTTGAGCAGTGAGCTCTAAGCAGTGTGCCTGAAGGCAAGTGCCTTCCCATTTTGAAGTACTTTTAACAGGGTATGAATCTTGTGGGTTAACCCCCACCATGGTTTTCACTTAACCAGGTTTCCACATTAAAATTTTGGTGTTATGTGTGTTCATTTTGTTTCTGCTCATGTGTTGATGATTCATGTTTAAATGTTTACATCATTAATCTATTTCAAGTGGTAAAGAAAAAGAATTAATTGTTGCAAGTGTTAAAGTTTTGGGACAACTGATTCACCCCCCTCTCAGTTGTCTGTCCTAATTCCAACAATTGGTATCAGAGCCAGTTCCTCTAAGAGAAGCTTAACCGCTTGAGGAGACCCAAGATGTCAACTTACAAGAAGGAATGTCTAAGATTTGATGGAACAAATTACTTCATCTGGAAGGTATGCATGCAGTGTCATTTAAAATGTATGGGTGATGCCTTTTGGTTGATAACTAAGAATGAGTATAAGATTCTGAAGAATGGCCCTATAACTCTAGATGAACTCAGGGAAGCTGAATGCAATAGTTGAGCTAAAGAAAAATTATTGAGTGCCCTGAATGATACAAAATTGGCAAATGTACTAGATTTGAAAACTGCCCATGAAATCTAGAAAAAGTTGGAAAATTTGTATGAAGGTGACAAATATGTCAAATGTGCCAAGCTACAAAACCTGAAGTGTAAATATGAAAGGTTGGCAATGAGTGAAGATGAAAACATTACTTCCTACATGCAGAAAGTAAATGAACTTGTGACTGTTATCAAAAATGTTGTTGGAGTATTGGAAGAATCAGAAATTGTTGCCAAAGTGCTCAGATCCTTACCTGCAGCATACAAGCATAAAGTTGCTTCCATTGAAGAGATCAGAACAGTGACAACTATTACAAAGGATCAGTTAGTTGGTAATCTTTCAGCATTTGAAATGAGTGAGTTTGGTGATTCTCTTCCTAAGTCTAAATTTGCATTTAATGCCAGTGTATATGGAAAATAAAGATATGATCCAGGTGAAAGCTCTTCAGGAAGATCAAACAGATTTGCTAAGGCAAAGAAGGATCTTGAAGATGATGAAATTGAGTCTGTAGAACTTGAAGCTCTTATTGCCAAAAGAATGCCAAGAGGATCTAGTAAGTATGAAGGAAAGTTGTCATTCAAATGTTTTTCTTGTAATAAGATTGGTCATTTTGCCTCAAGATGTCCAGAGAAATTTTCAAAGTCAAACCCTAATAGATATAAAGGTCAGAAGAAATGTTACTATATCAAAGAAGCTGCAGAAGGAGTCACAAATGATGAATCCGATCATGCAGGTTCCACTGAAGGTGATTGGGTGTTCATTGCTATCAAAGAAGAAGATTCGATGTCTATTGAATCTGCTAGCTGTGTAAATGTGGAAAGTTCTTTGCTGCTCAAGTTGTTGAAAACGATGAATGGGTGATTGATAGTGGATGTTCTTATCATATAACTAGTGATAAAAGTAAGTTTGTAAGATTTGAAAAATATGAAGGTGGAATTGTGAAATTTGGAGACAACTCAACTGGTAGAATTTGTGGCAGAGGATCCACCTCTTTTGATGGTAAAAATAACACTAATGATGCTCTCTATGTGGAAGGACTGAAGCATAATCTTCTCAGTGCTGGATAGTTGGTGGATAAGGGTTATGACCTCCGATTCAAGGAGGAAAAATGCAAAATCTTGGAAAGCTTTGGAACTGAAATTGCATCTAGTACTTAGACTAGAGGTAACATCTTTCACTTAAGTAGTTTTGGTAAGAGTTGCTTGATTACTCAGATTGATCAGAGTTGGTTATGGCATAGAAGAATGTGTCATGTAAATTTTGATAACATTGTCAAAATAATCTCTACTCAAGCTATGAGAGATCTTCCAAAAGTTGCAAAACCTGATAGCATGTGTAGAGAATGTCAATTGGGTAAACATAACAGAACTTCATTAAAGAGTAAAGAACAGTCTTCAAGTGGACTATTGGAACTTGTGCATACTGATCTATGTGGTCCTGCCAAAATTAGGAGCGTGTAAGGAGATAGATATTTTATGTTGTTGATTGATGATTACTCCCGGATGATGTGGGTAACCTTCCTAAAAGAAAATCAGAAGCTCTTGACAAATTCAAAGTGTTCAAGGTTATGGTGGAAAATGAGATTGGTGTGAAAATAAAGTGTCTGAGATCTGATAGAGGTAGAGAGTTTACCTCCGATGAGTTTGATTCATTCTATGAAAAGCATGGAATAAAAAGACAGTTATCTACTCCTAGGACTCCTCAACAGAATGAAGTTGTGGAAAGAAAGAACCAGACCATTCAAGACGTTGCTAGGACCATGATGATGGAAGCAAATGTTCCACAAGTCTATTAGAGAGAAGCTGTGAGTACTATTGTCTACACTCTTAACCAGGTGCAGATCAAAGGCAATTCTGGTAAGACACCTTATTAACTATGGTTTGGTCATCCTCCTACTATGAGATATTTCAGAGTTTTTGGTAGTAAATGCTATATCAAAAGAGATGAGGATCTAGGCAAGTTTGATACAAGAAGTGATGAAGGAGTATTTTTGGGTTACTCTACTCAAAGCAAGGCATACCCTTTAACAAAAGATTGAAAAAGATTGTTGAAAGTGCAAATATTAGAGTTGATGGGAGCAAAGAAGGACATTCTAGGTCTTGCGGATATGAATCAGATGATCAAGATGAAATTCAAAGTCAAGAAAGACAAGTTCAAACCCAGACTTAGAGTCAGATTGATCCGGGAAATCTAGTAACTCAAGAGGATAGTGCAGATGTTGAAGAACAAGCTCAAGAAACAGAAGTTCAAACAAATCCCAAAACTCCTAGGTATGTAAGGATGAATCATCCTAAAAATCAAATCATAGGAGATAGAAATAAAGACGTTCAAACTAGGAGAAGAATTGTTGAAGATCAAGAAGAGATTTGTTTGATTTCAAAGATTGAACCAAAATTAGTAAGTGAAGCTTGCAATGATGAAAATTGGGTAAAAGCAATGGAAGAAGAATTAATGCAAATTGAAAAGAATCACACTTGGGATCTTGTTCCTAGACCTAAAGACAAAAATGTGATTGGAACCAAGTGGGTCTTCCAAAACAAACTAAATGAAGATGGTGAAGTGGTAAGGAACAAAGAAAGGTTGGTATGCAAAGGATATTCTCAAGTGGAAGGAATTGATTTTGAAGAAACTTTTGCTCTAGTGGCAAGAATAGAAGCAGTCAGATTATTTCTTGCATTCGCTGCTTATAAAGATTTCAAGGTATATCAGATAGATGTCAACTCAACATTTCTGAATGGAGAGTTGGAAGAAGAAGTCTACATTGAGCAACTAGAAGGATTTCAGTTGTCTAATTGAAAAGATATGGTCTGTAGATTGAGGAAAGCACTATATGGACTCAAGCAAGCTCCAAGAGCCCGGTATGCAAGACTAGATAAGTATTTGCTAAAATTAGGTTTTAGCAAAGGCACTACTGACAATAATCTCTACTTCAAGATTGACCATGAGTACATTCTGATTGTTGAGGTATTTGTTGATGATATCATTTTTGGTGGAAATGAGAGTATGTGTAAGACATTTGCTGATTAGATGAAAAGTGAATTTGAGATGTCAATATTTGGTGAAATGAATTTCTTCTTAGGTTTGCAAATCACTTAGTCAGATAAAGGTATCTTCATATCTCAATCTAAGTATGTGAGATAATTGTTGAAAAAGTTTAGGATGGAAGATTCAAAGCCAGTAGGTACACCCATGGTAACCAGATGTAAGTTGAGTAAAGATGATTCCCCTAAGGCAAACCAAAAAAGATATAGGTCAATGATTGGAGAACTGCTCTATTTGACTCAGACCAGACTTGATATCATGAATGCAGTTGGACTTGTTGCTAGATTTCAAGCTGATCCTAGAGAATCCCATGTAGTAGTAGTCAAGAGAATTTTTACATATCTTAAAGGGACACTTGACTATGGCTTGTGGTATCCAAAGGACAATGACTTCACCCTTCATGCATATACTGATGTTGATTGGGCAGGAGATGTGGATAACAAGAAAAGTACTAGTGGTGGTACATTCTTCTTGGGAAGAAGATTGGTTTCTTGGTTGTGCAAAAAGAAAGAGGCAATATCTCTGTCTACTGTAGAGGTAGAGTACATAGCTACAACAAGTAATTGCACTCAAGTCTTGTGGATGAAACAAATGTTGAAGGATATCAGAATTGTGTTTGAAGAACCTATTACAATTTTCTGTGATAATTCAAGTGTAGTAAATATATCAAAGAATCCGGTGTTGCATTCAAAGACTAAGCACATATCCATCAAGTTTCATTTCTTGAGAGAAAAAGTAAGTGAGAATGAAGTCAAAATGGAGTTTGTTTCTTCAAAGGATCAGATTGTAGACATATTTACCAAGCCTCTGCCTAAGGATACTTTTGAGTATCTCAGAGAGAAGTTAGGGGTTATTACCCCTCCTATTCAAAACTAAGATGCACTAGGGTGCATCAGTCTGGTGGAATTCAGTCACATCTTGTGATCTGGATTGATGTTAAGGAGATACTACTCAAGGGGAGTAGTCAGTATGTAAATTATTGGAGATCAGTCTGGAACAAAGGGGGAGAAAAGATTGCAAATATGTGCCATTTTCCATTGATGTGAAAGGGGGAGAGAAGTCATGTGAAAAACTAGTTGTTGATGAAAGGGGGAGCAATGAAGAAAGTAGTTGCAGAAGTAATAAGAGAAAGAGGGAGAAGTTCTTGTCTTGATGGTTGAATCAATTTTTCACATCATATGTTGCCATCAATGACAAAGGGGGAGATTGTTGCAAATATGTGACTAATCGATGGTGACATTAATGCCAACATATCCTTGTTGCCATTGGTGTCAAATGTATCCTATTTGGTTGCTTGTTTAGAAGACTAAAATGTTGAGGATATTGAGAAAATTAGTGAAGATAAATGTATGCGGACCATATGGCTATGTAGAGGAATGTCTGAAGTAGCTCCAGTTAAGTTTTGAGAGGTCCACATGAAGATTTGAAGAAGCTATAGCCATCTGAGTAGAACCAGGTTTTAGCAGTTGTTCAGAAGAGACAGAATGATAGTAAATTGGTCCGGATTGCTCTGTATTAAAATATTATGATCTACAGATCTAGAGGCTTGTTTGGGAAGTTAGTGTGTATCATCAACTCAAGTGGTTTGTGGTTTGGAGGTCTGCAAGAAATCTTTCTAGCGTGACAGTCATGGCAGATAGTGTTCTTGAGGTTCCGGATGAAGATGCAAGTGATTCTGATGATTTGGAGGAGTGCGGATGTTTTTGTTGAATTCAATATGCTTGTGGTGATCTTTGGATCATGTGACTGCTATGTTGGAGGTCCACATTGAAGTTTGAGCTTATTGGTGAAGATTTCCTTCTTGGTATTGCTATTCTTCCCAATCTTGGCCAACTAGATGTTTCAAGCATGTTACGGATGATCTAAGAGCAATTCTTTGGAGTGTGGTGTGTTGTTGGAAGAAGATTCAAGTCTTAGTGATGTTTGGCCGATAGTATAGTGATTTGTATGATTGTAGTGCCGACCTTGATGTTCATTCCAAGGTTGATGAAGCGTATAAATACTTGTGAATGAATTTTAGAAAGTTATCCTTGTGTGAAATAATAAAATCCTAAGACAGGATCAGAGGCAGAGTAGAGAAGAGGAGCAGAGGAACAAGAACAGTAAAGGATGAAGTGATAGTGAAGAAGTATTTGGAGAAGAGCAGAAGTTTTGTGAGCACTCAATGAGACTAAACCAGGGATGAATAAGATGCTATTTCTTAGTTAATTCTTTTTGTATTAAACATAAATCTCTATAGGCAGTGATCCTCTTTTGAGCAATGAGCTCTAGGTAGTGTGCCCAAAGGCAAGTGCCTTCCCATTTTTAAGTACTTTTAACAGGGTACAAATCTTCTGGGTTAACCCCCGTCGTGGTTTTCCCTTAACCGAGTCTCCACGTCAAATTTTTTGTGTTATGTGTGTTCATTTTGTTTCTGCTCATGTGTTGATGATTCATGTTTAAATGTTTACATCATTAATCTATTTCAAGTGGTAAAGAAAAAGATTAATTGCTGCAAATGTTAAAGTTTTGGGACAACTGATTCACCCACCCTCTTAGTTGTCTGGCCTAATTTCAACAATTATGTATTCACTATTTCATGTTTTGTGTATTTTATCTTCTTGTGAGAGAGTTGGCATCCCACTTGGAGATCACATGGAATTTGTCTTTAGTGTATTTTGTCCTCACATGAGGAGGTAGGCATCCCACTTTAAGGTGGCATAGCTTGGCCATGTGTCAACATCTTGTGGAGTTGCAAGATCATTACAATGGGATCTACTTACGACAGATTCTTATGATGTGTAAGAGCATATAAGAGGAAGTTTACATTAGAATCTTGACTAGTATTATAATAGGATTGAACACTTGTCATGGAGCATCTTTGAATGGGTTAAAAAAGGAAAAATTAGGGTGCCCAAGTTTGGGTGGTCAAATGTGACAATTTATGACAATGTAAGAGTGTAAAAGAAAATCCTAAAAATATCCTAGACATTCTTGATACGATTCCCTAATTGACAAGTGAAGGGGATTAATGGTGTTCTGTATATCCCTAGTTTGGTACGAAACCTACTTTGTTAATGTAAATTGAATGGTGTAGGTGTGAATGTTGTTTTCTTAAGTGGAGGATGTAAGATGGTCAAAGGAGCTATTGTTATTGCTAAGGATGTTCAAATCACTCTATTTCAAGTGGATGCATGCACAGCTCAATGCAATAGTTCTTTTGTTCCTACAATGAAGAGATTTATAGAATATGCGCCTTCACTATTAGAACCAATAGCAAAGAAGAGTGTTGCATCCACCTCCAATGGTTGTGCTTTCTAGGTACCTAAGGGTGATCATGCTTTCGAGAAAAAACTTCCAACAAACAAAACAATTTTGTGGCACCAAAGGCTTGGTTACATAGGTGAGAAGGGTCTATGAACCAAGAAAAGTAGAAATCTTATTGATGGGTTGAATGATTGTAGCATTGAGTTTGATTTTTGTGAACATTGCATATATGGAAAACAAAACCATTTTTAATTTTATTGTTGTTCTCACAAATCTAAAGTGACATTGGACTTGATACATTTTGATGTTTTTGCTTCTATTAATGTTCCTTCAATTTCAAAATCTTTTTATTATGTATCTTTCATTGATGACTACAACAGGACATGGGTATATTTCCTTAGGAGTAAATATGAAGACTTTTGTCAGTTTAAAGAGTTTAAGGATATTGTTAAAAATCAAAATATAAAAAGATTAAGATTTTGAGGACTAATAATAGCATTGAGTTGTGTTCCATAGAATTCAAGAGGTTTTGTAAAGATCATGGAATAGAAAGGCATAAGACAACTCTATATAGCCCTAAGCAGAATGGAGTCGTAGAAAGAATGGATAGGACATTAATGGAGAGAGCTAGGAGTATACTTAGTGGGGTTGGCTTGGAACAAAAGTTATGGGCAAAAGTAATTTCTATGACTAGTTGCCTATTTAACATGTCTCGTACATTAACTCTTCTTGAGAAGACAACTATAGAGGTGTGGTCGAGAAAAAATCCCTCCTTCAAACATTGTATACTCTTTGGTTGCGAGGCATATGCTCATGTGGCTAAGGAGAATAGGTCAGATTTGGATAATAAGGCTATAAAATACATCTTCATTAGTTATGGTGTTGTTGTGAAAGGGTACAAGCTTTGGGATCATGTGACTGAGAGAGTTTTATATAGAGAAAGTGTGATATTTAGAGAAGTCAAACCTTGTTCCACAGTATTGTAGCCAAAAACGGTAGTTGAAAAGAAAGATGTGGTTCAACTACCCCCAAAGATTGAGAAAATTGAACTAGAAGCCCATGAAGGACTTGAAGAAGAGGTCACCTCAGATATTTTAGATTTCAAAAGAAGTGATAGAACCCCCACCCCAACTCTTGAGGAGGTCCACTTAAATTAGATAGTAGAAAGACAGGTTTACTCCTAATTGGAGATGTACTTTTACTTTGATTACTAACATTGATGAGCCTAGGATTGTAAAGAAGGCTATGGATATGAATGATGCAGATTCTTGGAAAGTGGCCATGGATGAATGATTGTTTCATTAAAGAAAAATGATACTTGGGATTTAGTACCTTTGCCTAATGGATGTAAACTTGTTGGATGCAAATGGATGCTCAAGAAGAAAATTGGTTTAGATGGCAGTGTTGAGAAGTACAAAGTAAGATTGGTTGTGAAGGGATATTTCCATGTTGAGGTAATTGATTATGGTGAAATTTTCTCCCTAGTTACTAGGCTGACATCCATTCAGTTCTTATTATCAATTACAACAACATTTGATCTTGAGATCACGTAGATGGATTAAAGACAACTTTCCTTCATGGTGATTTAGACGAAGAAATTCTATGTCACAACTAGAGCACTACATTGAAAAAGGTACAAAAAATTTGTTTTGTAAGTTGAAGTCTTCGTATGGTCTTAAGTAATCTTCTAGGATGTGGTACCAAAAATTTGATTCTTTTGTGTTGGGTTTCACATTTTTTAGATCCAAACCAAATAATTCCATCTATTACAAGATGGACAATGACCATTTTCTCATTATAACATATGATATGTTGCTTTTCAATTATGGGAAGGGTTTGGTTTATGAATTAAAATCTTATATTTCAACATAGTTTCAAATGAAAGACTTAGGGGTAGTTAGGGAAATCTTGGGGATGGAGATCAAAAGAGATAGAGCTAACGAAAAACTTTAGTTGGGCCAGAGTAAGAATATGCACTTAGTGTTGGAGAGATTCAGAATGTCATCTTGCAAGCCATTATGTGTTCCTATTACGATGGGGACAAAATTATCATTTGACTAGTGTCCAACTTCTTCTAGTGAGATGGAGGATATGAGCATAGTACCTTATCCTAGTGCAATTGGGAGTTTGATGTATGCTAGGGTTTGTACATGAATGGACATTACCCAAGTAGTGGGAGTCCTTAGTAGATTCATCGTTAATCTTGGGTAAGTACATTCAGATATAGTGAAGAGGCTCTTCAAGTGTTTGTGAGGTGCTTTCAAGTATTCCATTTGTTATTATGTGATGAAGGGGGTAAATCATAAAACACACAACAACAGAAATAAAATACCGAAAATAGAATATTTCTTTATTGATTTGGGAAACTCATTACATTACAGAAGCTCAATTACAATCCAAGGAACCAATCCTCCATAGGTTGCAACACACTACAGCTACACCTCACCAGGCTCTAGAATCTTCTACCTTCTCTAACCCCAAATCAGCTAGGGTTTATGTTTTCCTACCTATTCTTGATTCCACACTCACCCCCTTAACTCTACTACTACACAGGGTTCCCAAAATAGTCATAAATAGCACTTTTTGGCGGCCTCCAACTAAATTTCAAAATTTGCAACTCCCTCCAAAAGTAGGTCAACTTCCGAGAAGCATAACTTTTAATCCGGGTGTCCGATTGATGAACCATTTTAAGCGCCAGAAAGCTCGCGATGTGAACTATCATCCTAGAAATTTGTAAATAGATTTCCATCAACTTTTTGGGATGTTATGGGATGTTTTAGTGCCTCATATCTCGTTTCAGAAATTTTCAAGGGCTTTTCAGAAAACAAAAACATTAATATCTTTCAGCTCACAAATGATCTTTGCCTGATTCCTTCGCCGAAGGTCTTATATTTCTGTTATGTAACTTTTTGCAAGTTTTCTCTTTAATCTGTGCCTAAATGCAAACTTTTCTAAAATAGCAGGTACACTTTCCAAAATAGGCAGGTTGCTATTTTTTAGCATTTTTGGAAAAACTGAAAGTCCTACATCATTATTCTAGATATTATGGAACCAAAAACACTAATTATGGAAAATAATGAAAACAACTACAATGATTTTGAATTAACTTCTTTTTGGGTGATGCAAGATTGCCCTTACACCACTGAATGCTCTTGCATCAGACACCCAGGGTAATTTGAGAAGTGACCATGTCACGTCTTAGATGTTTGTGCGAGGAAAACTCAAATGGTCAACCTCTACCTTATACAACCAAGAAGAATCTTCAACAGGCCTTGCTTTCCATTTTACCAGATATTCTTCATATTGCCTGTTTCGAGTACTTCTTCCCACACAGCTATCCAAGATCTCTTCTATCTCCTCCATTGAAGTAGATGCCGAAATACTCCATTGTGCTTCTATTGGTCCATCCTTTGTTCCACCTTCATGATATTCTGATAAATCAGCAATGTTAAAAATAGGGGAAATATTGATCTCACTGGGCAGCTTTACCTCAGATGCATTTCTTGAATCACGTTTCTTCAAATTTCTGCATGGTCCAAATTTCTTCATTTTCAGCTTATTGTATGTTCCAATTGGGAACCTTTCTTTTCTCAAGTGAACCATGACTTCATCTCCTACCTGGAATTCCTTATATCTCCTCTTCTAATCCGCCTTAGCCTTGTACTAAATATTTATTTTATTAATGTGCTTTTTCACCTCTTCATGCAAATTCTTCATGTGTTCTGCAAAGTCTTCAGCCTCGGCACTTGTCTTTTCTCCTTTGTCCAGATTTCTTAACTCTGAAGCATTTCTTGGACTATTCCCATATACAATCTGGAATGGTGATTTACCAGTACTTCTATTGATAGAATTGTTGTAAGTAAATTTTGCCTGTGGTAAAATCAAATCCCATCCCTTGGGCTTATCTCCTACTAAGCATCGTAGCAGGTTACCCAAACTTCTATTCACCACTTCGGTCTGTCTATCAGTCTATGGATGATGTGCAGAACTGAACTTCAAATCTGTCTTCAACTTCTTCCACAATGTCCTCTAGAAATAACCAACAAACTTGGTATCTCGAACTGAAACTATGCTCTTTGGTAGACCATGTAATCTCACTACCTCCCTAAAAAATAATTTAGCAATATGAACAGTATCATTAGTCTTCTTACAAGGAATGAAATGTGCCATCTTCAAGAATCTATCCGCCACCACAAAAATGGAATCATGTCATCTCTGTGTCCTTGGTAAACCAAGAACAAAATCCATACTAATATCATCCCATGGATTCTTTGGTACAGGTAGTGGCTAATATAGACCTGTATTCTGACTTACTCCTTTCGCCATCTGACATACTCTGCAACTATGCACAAATTTCTTCACATCATGTTGCAACTGTGGCCAATAATAATTTTCACCAACAATAGGAATGGTCTTATCTTGACCAAAGTGTCCAGCCAATCCTCCACTATGCTTCTCCTTTATCAGATTCTCTCTCATGGAACTCCTCAGAATGCATAACTAGCTTCCTCTAAACAACATGCCATCTTGGATTATGAAATCCAACCATTTTGTCCTATCCAAAGTAACATGTTCCAAACAAGCTTTCCAAGCCGCTGCAAAATCTGGATCTCAGGATACAAAATTTTGAGCTCATTGAACACAACAACCTCTATCTTCATTTATGTCAACAAATTTTACTCAAGGCATCTGCAACTCTATTGGACTTCCCACTCCTGTGCTTCAAAACAAAAGTATAGCTCTACAAAAACTCAACCCATTTTAAGTGCCTTTGATTCAACTTTCCTTGACTATTAAGATACTGTAAAGCTTGATGATCAGTATATAAAACAAACTCCTTTGGTAACAAATAATGTCTCCATTTCTTCAAAGCCTGAACTATTGCATAAAACCCCTGATCATAAATAGAATACTTTTTCTTGGCATCATTAAGATTCTCACTAAAATAGGCAATGGGCTTACCTTCTCTACTCAAAACAGCTCCTATAGCACTACCACTAGCATCACAATCTACCTAAAATACCTTATTGAAATCTGGAAGTGCTAAAACAGGTTGCTCTGTGACTTTCTGCTTCAATGTATCAAATATTTTATCTACTCCTTTAGTCCATCTAAAGTCTTTGATATCCCCTCTCATTGTCTTAGTTAGGGGTACACAAATGCTACTGAAATTCCTGATAAACTTTCTATAAAAACTTGCCAAACCATGAAAAGATCTTACCTTGGAAGCACTCCTCGGCGTAGGCCATTCAATGATAGCCCTCACCTTCTCTAGGTCCATCTTAAGACCCTCCTCTAAGACAACAAATCCCAGGTATACCAACTCCTTTGCAAAACTACATTTCTTTAGATTAATCAACTTCTCCTCCCTCAGCTTCTCTAAAACTCTTCTACTATGCATCAGATGCTCATCCCAAGTCTTACTGAAAATCAAAATATCATCTAAATAGACAATAACAAAACTTCTCAAAAATTCTTTCAGTACCTCATTCATGAGCCGCATGAATGTGCTCGGTGCATTGGTTAGCCCAAATGGCATGACTAACCACTCATACAAACCTTCTTTGGTTTTGAAGGCTATCTTCCACTTGTCTCCTTCTCTAATACGGATCTGGTGATACCCACTCTTCAGGTCAATCTTCGTGAAGTACTTGGCTCCACTCAAACAATCCATTATGTCATCCATTCTGGGCAATGGAAATCTATACTTGATCGTGATCTTATTGATGGCTCGAGAGTCTGTACACATTCTCCACTCTCCATCTTTCTTTGGTACTAGTACTACAGGTACCGCACATGGACTTAGGCTCTCTCTTATCAATCCCTTCCTCAACAACTCCTGAACTTGTCTGTTCAACTCTTCACTCTCTGCTAGAGTCATTCTATGGGCTACCTTATTCAGCAAACTGGCTCCTAGTATCAAATCCATTTGATGACTTATCTTCCTCGCTGGTAGTAAACCTTCTAGTACATTATTAGAGATAATGTCCTGAAATTCTTCCAACATATCAGAAACTTCTGCTGGCACATCTTCACATTTCTCTTGACTAATCTTAGGAATCAATGCAAAGTAATGACGCTCGTGCTTCATGCCCTCCAAAAATTTCCTACCATCTACCAAGCAAATTCTGGCACTACTACATACCTTTTCTTCCACCTCCTTCAAGGGCTTCAACTTATGACGAACTCCATCCTTTGTTAGGGAATATGTGTTTGCACGGCCATCATGGACAGCGCTCCTATCATACTGCTGTGGCCTCCCCAACAGCATATGACATGCATCCATCAATATGATATCACACAGCACCTCATCATGGTAGTCACCAATCTTGAACTTCACTAAACACTGCTCATTGACCAAAGCTCGGTGGTCCTCCTGCAACCATGCAATCCGACATGGATGTGGATGCTTTCTTCTTGTCAACATCAACTTGTCAACCATCTCCTCTGAAACAAGATTGTCAGTACTACCACTATCAATAATAATGTCACAACACTTACCTTCACATTTGCACCTTGTGCGGAATAAACTCTTCCTCTGATTGGGTTCTTTCTCCTCATTCAACAAATTTCTTCTAACAACTAGGGTTTCTCCCCTTTCAGCATCTTTAGAACACTCAGATTGCGCATCTTCATCTACATGTGCAACTCATGCATTACCTTCAGGTCTTCTATTTGTCCTTCCTTGATGTTGCGAACACTCATATGATCAATGCCCTTCTTCTCCACATTGGAAACAGGTTCCTCTGAAACCTCCTCTTCTAGGACCTTGCCCAGGTCTGCGTCTTCCTCTTCCTTTTTTCTCACCATTGTTCTGGTCACAAGGGCGGTAGGTATTATCTCCACTCTGATTTTGACTAGTGCCAGCTTCTTCATTTTTTTTTGCATCTTCATTTCGGCCCCCATAGGGTCTTCCACCAGTCCTTCCGCCTTGACCTCTTCCCCTTTGCTTGCTGTCAAATCTTTTATTCAGCTTCTCTTCCACCTTCAGGGAAAACTAGTATGCATCTTCTATGGTGGTCATTCTGACCAGGCTCAGCTCCTCTTGAATACTCAGCTCTAACCCATTAATGTAATGGGCTACCTTCTCCTTGTTGGGCTCTACATGGCCTATCCTAATAGTAAACTTATAAAACTCTTCTATATACTCCTTGACAGACTTGTTACCTTGCTTTAGTCCTTGCAGCTTCTTCAACAACTCCATCTCATAGTCCACAAGAATGAACTGCTTCTTCAGTTTCTCCACCATCTGATCCCATCTGGTGATCTTTCCTTTTCCTCTTTTGTTCCTCTCTAACTGGACCTCCTTTCACCAAATATTGGCATGGCCCTTTAATTTTGTTTTTGCAAACTTGACCCGATCTGCGTCTTCCACATCTTCATACTCAAAATACTCCTCCATGTCATTGATCCAATCAATAAGCTGTTCTGGATTCAAATCTCCCGAATATGTAGAAACTTTGATCCTGGGCCTCTTTCTGATCTTAGAAATGGCCCTCAACAACCTAACTTCTGTAGAATCTCCTACAGCTTCTTGTTCTTCCTCAGATAGCTCCTCTTTAGCTTCATCTTCACTTTATTCTCTTGTTCTCAGATCAAACCCTCATCGTAGCTCCTCTTGCCATGCATCAGTTTGCCTTTGCAGGGCTCTAAAACCCTCTTCCGTCAAAGCATTCCTCCCAACACGATTTCTTCATGGAGGCATCTTGATCTCCGCAAAAAACCCACAACCTTAGGTCCTAGTGCAAACTGCCTCACGATCAGTGATCTGTCTGTAGGAGTCCAGGACAACAATGAGAGGGTGGTGAATCAGTGTAGTATAAATTTTAACCTTTTGCAAATTTAACTTTCAAGACATGAAGAAAGAAAGATACCATTGAAATTTTACACACATGTGCACATAACTAAGAATGAAGGAAGAGAATAAAACCTCATGAGTAAATCATACACACACATAGAGAGAAGATCAATATGAATCAAGACACAAGATTTGCACAAGTGGAAAACCCTCCAGGGGTTGAAAAACCACTCAAAAACTACCTCACTGGCTTTATCAAAAACCTCACTGATTACAATATTTAGAAGCAACACTTCAAGGAGCACCAATCCCTAATATTTTAGAAGCACCAACCCCTAATATAGAACAAATTAAAAACAAGAACTCAGAGGGTTTCTTTGTTTCAATACAAAACACTTTTTCTTCTTTCACATGTGTCTGTCAAATGACCATTCTTCTCATCAACACAAATCATATACAAAACTCATCTGAATTTTCTCTTCAAAAGGATATTCAAAATAATCAATCCTCTATTCTGATCCAATCAACAACACACCCATCAATCCACCTGCGAAGCTAATAAATACATTATGTATAATCATTTTCATCTTCTCTCAATGAAGAACCTGCAAACAAAAACTTTTCACCTTCTCTCTGCAAATTTTCTTCTTTCAAGAAATCAAAACCCTTTCATCTGCAATAATAAAAAAAACTTCAAGGAATCCAAACACCAATCCATCTGCAAGAAGAAAATCTTATTCACAAAATAAATGATCAATAAAAAAACATTTTGTCCCTTCAAAGATTCATCTTTTCAAAAAAATTCTTTCAATAATATCCCTTTCATGACTTCAATATTTCAAAAAAAATAATGACCCTTCAACTTCCTTTGCATTGCAAATATTTGTTCATCTTCTGTGCAAAAGAAAATAAAATATGTCCACCATAAAAATGTCTTCATTTTTCTTCATTCCCTGTTGGAAATGTATTCTTCAAAATTATATCTTCAAAATGAATTTAATTCATTTAGCTCCTGTTCATAAAAAATTCCTTCCATATCTTTCATATTCAAGCCCATCTTTTAAAAAAAAAAATTCCTTCATAATGAACTTTTCCTTCACAAAATATATATCATACTCAAAAATCAACTTCCAAAAAAACTTTTCTTATTAATCTCTTTGCCACGAGAAATAGAAAGAATTTCCTTAAATCATGGCTTTAAGTGTTATCTCACTAAGTTCCTTTAGAAATATTCTAAAAAAAACTTTTAAACCAAAAATCATTGCAGATTTAAAATAGATGACGTCCCTGAGCCCATCAAAGAGGATGCACATGGAGGAGAACTAAATTTAAATTCAAACCATTGATCGGCCATCTTACTTTTAAACCCCATTGTTGATTCACATTTTCCGCCTGATGAATTAGGATGAAGACCGAAACAAGAGGTTGGATATACCGATGGGACCGGTCAAACAACGAGCTTCATAACCCTTAGTTGTAACTTAAGTCACTTTTAACCTGAACTCATAGGTCACCAATAAAATAGACAAAAAATGCTCGACAGGTTAGGATAAAATGAAACATGTCTTAGAGTATTCTTCTTTAAACATTAAACCCTAAACATAATATATGAGAAGAACAACAAGTGCTCAAAGATGCTCCAGTAGATATAGTCTGACTCCATCAGATAACTGATCACTTTGATAATATGTTTGGAGCATTTCCTTTATTAAGACATCTTTGCAATAACCAACATCTTCAAGACACTATCACTGAATGTGAACTCAATCATGACATGAAGCATCTTCCTAACTGATTCAACTCTGAAACTCCTGAGTATCTCAACACCATGAAGCAACAACTCAACTCCTCAAATCAACTCCAAGCAACATGAACTCTGTAGATCAAGACAATATGCACTTCATCAAGCATGGAATACCTTCCAAACATCTTATGAACCACTTACCAAAACATCAAATGAGACCACCATAGCATGAAGCATAACAACATATGAGTGTCCTGATTCTCTCATGACATGATCATCAAGGCTGACTGAGAACATTACAAATCCCATTTCCTTCCAACTATGATAAATGAAGAATAACCATTGTCATGTAGACCATAACAATGACTCAACATGAGAATCATAAGAACACATCATATCAACAACACGCATAACCTTTGATCTGTGTTCCCCATGAAATATCAATGATTTCATCTGCAAAGCATCCTACTTAACACCTGATCTCATGCATTAGACATACCAACTTATGAAGATGACAGAAGCACAACCTACACTTTGCATCTTGTTTGTACAACATGGAAACATTGAAAAACATGGACTTCAACCATCAACAAGCATCATGTAAACATAACATAAAGCAAGATCCCACTATCTTGAGCACAACCTGTGACTTTTTAAATTCACATCATGAGACCTCAAATGTATGACATCACATTTCCAAATTTATGATCAATGACATCTTGAAACAAGAAGAAACTCTTACCATCAATACTTTATTACATCAAACCAACTCCACATCTCTATGAGCTGACCAAACAATGAACATCTATCTCCTCCTGATGTCTTGCAACAACTATGGCAACTTTGCAACATCAACTGAACACACTTTTGACATCAATGACAACCTATCACCATCAATCTACCCCCTTTTCATTGATGGCAAAACTTTATGATGCAATTTATCTTTCTCTCCCTTTTTGACATTGATGACAAAGACCCAATTAACTCCCCCTGAGAACAACTCCACTGAAAGATGTTAAAGCTTGATCATAACATTTATAAACACATTGCATTATGAGGGCTTTGAAGACATAAACTCTGTGCAAGGATGTCATAAACACATCACAACACATGAAGACAACTCTTGAGAAAACCTTCCCAAAACTTTCCTTTAACAACCTCTGATACAAGACTCACTGTCAATGTTATAAGCAACTCTAGATTGTTATAGCTTGAAGCACATACCTGATACCACTTCAAAACTAGAGCCACACAATTTGAACATACCTTTCTGAACCATATTAATGAGGAAGATCAACAAAGAACATGTCAAATTATTACACCAATGATCACTTCTAAATGAACATTCATTCTACAACCAAGAATGAAGATCATCCTCCTACACAAGATACCTTTTTGCAGCACAATGTCAAATCTGATATATATTGCAATCAACAAGAATTAATGCCTCTTGACTCTACAATACAAATCGGCCAACCAATATCTTCTTGCAACAACACTTTCCAAAACACTTTGTATTGCAACACCATGACAATTCAACCTTTGTAATCATCAACATGATTAGGATCATTTGTCAAATAATTTGTGCATATGAACTACTGAAACACCTTTTCAATATCTTGAAAACATAATAAGACAATGAACACCTGTATCATTATCACATACTAAACATCAACATTGTTACCAACACCATCATCAACTCTATGAAGTTAATGACAAGATCACTATCTCCTCCTGAAACTTGTTGGGGATAAATGAAACTCCCCCTTACTTCATGCTATCTGTTATGCAACTGATGAAGTGAATTGTGCAAGATGCACAAGCTTAGATTTTGACTTCTCTTTACTTTCTTTCTACTTCCAAATTTTCACAGGTGCTTTCTTCCTCCAAACTTTTTCTACCTCTTTCCATTTCCATCCTATCAAATTAGATGATGCTTTTCTGCAACTATGAGCTTTATTACCAAAAGAATTGCAATTATAACAAACTATGTTATAATCATAATCAAATGCCTGATAGTACCTTTTTGACATCCCCTGAGCAATTATGTTATGCTTCCATGCAGGATCATACATTCTATTCATTTTGCAATTTCTTTGTATGTGTCCAATATTATTGCACTTGTAACAAACAATATCAGTATTCCTTCTGCAATTAATTGATTTGTGTCCAAACTAATTACAAGTATAACAATAACCATTAAATGAATAGTTATACCTGTACATGTATGCTTGTCTTATAGCAACAGGTTTTCTGAAATTCCTTCTTTGATTGTGCACAAATTCATCTCTGGTTTTTTGTTCAGCTTCAGTCTTCCTTTTACCTTCTGTGGCAGCAACGTGACTTAAATCAATTTTCCTTCTAGGAGTCTCTCTAGCTTTGGAACATTCCCCTTCTTCAAATCCTAAACCAGTAGTGTCCTTATGATGCTTTTGTTTGCCCAACATCTCATGCAACTTGTTTGAGCTATCTTCAAACACTTGATATTTCTTAGATAAAACTTTGATATCATCATATTCTTTTCTAAGTTTGATAATTTCACCCTCTAGTTTTAGATTCTCAATCCTTCTAACTTCAAGGTCAGATATTGAAACATCTGCTATCCTCTTAGCTTCCTCAACTTTTGTCTTCAAACTGACAATCAATTTGTCTGATTCACCTGCTTGATTCTTCAAGTCTACAATCAAGTTTCTAGCATCTTCAAGATCTGTAAGAGCTTTATCTTTTAAATCTCTTTCTTGTTGTAGTTGCAACATTAATTTATGGTTCTCCTTCTTATAATTCTTGAGCTCACTCAGAGCATATATAAGCTCTCCTTCCATATCAATCTCACAATCTTGTTCATCATAATCCTGATCATCATCACTTATGATGTTAGTTTCTTCTAAATATGATTAGGTTTCAACTTCTTCATGTGATTGCCTTCTTTCATGGTCACTTTCATTAGACACCAAATTGTCCTCTTCTTTATCATTACCTTGATAAATTCTTATTAATTCTTTCCAGACATCCTAAGTTGTTTCACAATGTATAACTTGACAAGAAACATCATTAGATAGAGCAGAGAATATGGCCTTATTTGCAATATGATTATATTCAATAGCTTCTTTGTTATTTACAATAATACAATAACCATTCTCAACTGACATTAAAACATCATATCCTAAAGAGGATAAATACACTTGCATTCTAACATACCAAACTGAAAAATTTGAACCATCAAACTAAGGAAATCCTGAAACTTTTTCTTCTAATACAATATCAGATTCAACTTGGGGAACATCTTCATCAACTGACGTTATATCAACATTTGGTATGGATGATGTCTTTTGTGTCTTTTGACCATAATGAAGCTTGACATTTCTCATGTTCTTATTTCTTCTGTACTTACCCATTGAACTCCACTACTAGGACTTACTCGAGCCTATTAGACTTCAAAAAGGGAACCTAGGCTCTGATACCAATTGTAGGAGTCCAGGACAACACTGAGAGGGGGGGTGAATTAGTGTTGTATAAATTTTAACCTTTTACAAATTGAACTTTCAAGACATGAAGAAAGAAAGATACCATTGAATTGTTACACACATGTGCACATAACTGAGAATGAAGGAAGAGAATAAAACCTCATGATTAAATCATACACACACAGAGAGAAGATTAATATGAATCAAGACACAAGATTTGCACAAGTGGAAAACCCTCCAGGGGTAGAAAAACCACTCCAAAACTGCCTCACTAGCTTTATCAAAAACCTCACTGATTACAATATTTAGAAGCACCAACTTCAAGGAGCACCAACCCCTAATATTTTAGAAGCACCAACTTCAAGGAGCACCAACCCCTAATACAGAACAAATTAAAAACAAGAACTCAAAGGGTTTGTCTGTTTCAATACAAAACACTTCTTCTTTCACATGTGTCTGTCAAATGACCATTCTTCTCATCAACCCAAATCATATACAAAACTCATCTGAATTTTCTCTTCAAGATGATATTCAAAATAATCAATCCTATATTCTGATCCACTCAACAACACACCCATCAATCCACCTGCGAAGCTAATAAATACATTATGTATAATCATTTTCATCTTCTCTCAATGAAGAACCTGCAAACAAAAACTTTTCACCTTCTCTCTGCAAATTTTCTTCTTTCAAGAAATCAAAACCCTTTCATCTGCAATAATAAAAAAACTTCAAGGAATCCAAACACCAATCCATCTGCAAGAATAAAATCTTATTCACAAAATAAATGATCAATAAAAAAACATTTTGTCCCTTCAAAGATTCATCTTTTCAAAAAAATTCATTCAATAATATCCCTTTCATGACTTCAATATTTCAGAAAAAATAATGACCCTTCAATTTCCTTTGCATTGCAAATATTTGTTCATCTTCTGTGCAAAAGAAAATAAAATATGTCCACCATAAAAATGTCTTCATTTTTCTTCATTCCCTGTAGGAAATGTCTTCTTCAAAATTATATCTTCAAAATGAATTTAATTCATTCAGCTCCTGTTCATAAAAAATTCCTTCCATATCTTTCATATTCAAGCCCATCTTTTTTTTAAAAAAAATTCCTTCATAATGAACTTTTCCTTCACAAAAAATATCTTCACAAAATATATATCATACTCAAAAATCAACTTCCAAAAAAACTTTTCTTATTAATCTCTCTACCACGAGAAATAGAAAGAATTTCCTTAAATCATGGCTTTAAGTGTTATCTCACTAAGTTCCTTTAGAAATATTCTAAAAAAAACTTTTAAACCAAAAATCATTGTAGATTTAAAATAGATGACATCCCCGAGCCCATCAAAGAGGACGCACATGGAGGAGAACTAAATTTAAATTCAAACCGTTGATCAGTCATCTTACTTTTAAACCCCATCGTTGATTCACATTTGCCGCCCAATGAATTGGGATGAAGACTGAAACAAGAGGTTGGATATACCGATGGGACCAGTCAAACAACGAGCTTCATAACCCTTAGTTGTGACTTAAGTCACTTTCAACTTACACTCATAGGTCACCAATAAAATAGACAAAAAGTGCTCGACGGGTTAGGATAAAATGAAACATGTCTTAGAGTATTCTTCTTTAAACATTAAACCCTAAACATAATATATGAGAAGAACATCAACAAGTGCTCAAAGATGCTCCAGTAGATATAGTCTGACTCCTTCAGATAACTGATCACTTTGATAATATGTTTGAAGCATTTCCTTTATTAAGACATCTTTGCAATACCCAACATCTTCAAGACACTATCACTAAATGTGAACTCAATCATAACATGAAGCAACCTCCTAACTGATTCAACTCTAAAACTCCTGAGTATCTCAACACCATGAAACAACAACTCAACTCCTCAAATCAACTCCAAGCAACATGAACTCTGTAGATCAAGACAATATGCACTTCATCAAGGATGGAATACCTTCCAAACATCTTATGAACCACTTACCAAAACATCAAATGAGACCACCATAGCATGAAGCATAACAACATATGAGTGTCTTGATTCTCTCATGGTATGATCATCAAGGCTGACTGAGAACATTGCAAATCCCATTTCCTTCCAACTGTGATAAATGAAGAATAACCATTGTCAAGTACACCATAACAATGACTCAACATGAGAATCATAAGAACACATCATATCAACAACAAGCATAACCTTTGATCTATGTTCCCCATGAAATATCAATGATTTCATCTACAAAGCATCCTACTTGACACCTAATCTCATGCATTAGACATATCAACTTATGAAGATGACAGAAGCACAACCTACACTTTGCATCTTGTTTGTGCACATTGGAGACATTGAAAAACATGGACCTCAACCATCAACAAGCATCATGTAAACATAACATAAAGCAAGATCCCACTATCTTGAGCACAACTTGTGACTTTTTAAATTCACATCATAAGACCTCAAATGTATGACATCACATTTCCAAATTTATGATCAATGACATCCTGAAACAAGAAGAAACTCTTACCATCAATACTTCATTACATCAAACCAACTCCACATCTCTGTGAACTAACCAAACAATGAACAACTATCTCCTCCTGATGTCCTGCAACAACTATGGCAACTTTGCAACATCAACTGAACACACTTTTGACATCAATGACAACCTATCACCATCACTATCTACACACTTAGGAACCCTTGCTCTGATACCACTTGATGAAGGGGGTAAATCATAAAACACACAACAACAGAAATAGAATACCAAAAATAGAATATTTCTTTATTGATCTAGGCAACTCATTACATTACAAAAGCTCAATTACAATCCAATGAACCAATCCTCCACAGGTTGCAACACACTACAGCTACACCTCACCAGGCTCTGGAATCTTCTGCCTTCTATAACCCCAAATTAGCTAGGGTTTCTATTTTCATGCCTATTCTTGACTCCACACTCACCCCCTTAACTCTACTACTACCCAAGGTTCCCAAAATAGTCATAAATAGCACTTTTTGGTGGCCTCCAGCTAAATTTTGAAATTTGCAACTCCCTCCAAAAGTAGGTTAACTTCCGGGAAGCATAACTTTTGATCTGGGTGTTCGATTGACGAACCATTTTAAGTGCTGGAAAGCTCGCGATGTGAACTATCACGCTAGAAATTCATAAATGGATTTCCCTCAATTTTTTGGGACATTATGGGATGTTTTAGTGCCTCATATCTCATTTTAGAAATTTTCAGGGGCTTTTTGGAAAACAAAAACTTTAATATCTTTCAGCTCACAAATGATCTTTACCTAATTCCTTTGCCAAAGGTCTTATATTTCTGTTATGTAACTTTCTGCAAGTTTTCACTTCAATCCATGCCCAAATGCAAACTTTCCTAAAATAGCAAGTACACTTTCCAAAATAGGCAAGTTGCTATTTTTAGCAGTTTTGAAAAAACTGAAAGTCCTACATCATTATTCTAGATATTATGGAACCAGAAACACTAATTATAAAAAGAAATGAAAACAACTACAATGATTGTAAATTAACTTCTTTTTGGGTGATGCAAGATTGCCCTTACACCATTGGATGCTCCTGCATCATTATGGTTATCCTATAGGGACCTTAAATTCAATGTGTATTTGTGGATATGTGATTTCAGATTAGGTAGGAGATCCACCAATGGATATGTTTTCACTATGTTTGGTGGTGTTATTAGTTGGATGAGTAAGCAATAAGTTGTGATTGATTTGTCCACCACAAAAGAAAAGTATATGGTAGCTACTCATACTTGTAAGGAAGCCATCTAGATTAAGAGATTGTATTCAGATGTGTGGCTAGATATAGGAGCTATTACAATTTAATTTGATGATCAGAGTGGCATATGTCTAGCAAAGAACCACCCTTTTATTAGAGAATGAAGCACATTGATGTCCAATGCCATTTTATTTGTGACATGGTAGAAAATGGGAGGGTGATGCTAGAAAAGGTTGATACTTTAATTAATGTTGCAAATTCATTGAAAAGGCCCATGAACATAAATAAGTTCAGGTGGTGTAGTTAGTCTATGGGCCTTACAACCCCTAGTAGTTAGATATCAGTGTTGCTGAGTTTACCCTTCTACTCTTGCAAGGTGCTCAACAAGTGGGAGAATGTTCAGAAAATGTCTCTCAACCTTGCCTTCCTATTACTCATTTTATACTTTTGTATGTGTTTACTATTTTATATTTTGTGTATTTTATAGATTCGTGTGGGAGAGTTGGCATCCCATTTGGAAATAACATGGAATTCATCTTTAATGGATTTTTTCCTCACATGAGGAGGTAGGCATCCCACTTTGAGTTGGCATAGTTTGACCATGTGTCAACATCTTATGAAGTTGTAAAATCATTTAAGATAGCAGTTATTTATGACATATTTTTATGACACATAAGAGCATGTGAGAGGGAGGTTACATTGGAATCTTGACTAGAAATATGGTACGAATGAATACTTGTCATGGAGCATCTTTGAATACGTTGAATAAGGGAAAATTGGGGTACCCAGGGTTGGGTGGTCAAATATAAAAGTTTATGACAATGTAAGAGTGTAAGAGAATATGCTATAAATAGCCTAGAGGATATTTTACCAAGGAGGGTGTTTGAATTTAGTGTCTTGGTTTGGGTGCCATACCTCCTATAGTATTCTAATGGTTTTCCAAAACCATTCAGGGTTTCCAATTTAAACCTTATTTATGATGAGCACACGATTATACTAAGAGGGAGCAGGGTGAATCACTATAACACAAACTTTTACTTTTCAAAACTTAACAATAACACACACATAAGATCTAGTAATTAACAACACACAAAGAACACACGATTTACGTGTAAACCCTTGTGGGAGAAAACCACGGCAAAATATTGCTTATATATTGATCTTCTTTGTAGGAACCAACCTAATTCCTTCTTACAAGTCTTCTTTGTAGGCAACAACCCATTGGAGACACTAATCCCCACAACTGAGCACCAACTCAGCTAGAGACACCAATCTCTTATTTAATAGGCACCAACCTTCAAATTCTTCCATGAGTGATAATGTAGATACTTCTTCCCTCATGAATCTGAACACAATCTTCCCTCACAAATCTAATCACAAATATCTCAAAAATCTTCCTTCAAATATGTTCTTAATCTTCATGCATATTCATCAATTATATTTGCACTTATCTTTTATTCATGGGTTGCATATATACTTCAAAATAGGTCTAAAACACTCTTCATAAATACCTACCCTAGGTCTGCTCAAACTCAAAAATATATCTTATTCTCTTCGCTCACTTCAAGGTTTTCATCTATCTTTTATACTTCTTCAAGAGTGGTGATTCATTCAAAGTGCACGTCTTTTGCAAAGGGTAACATTTCTTTTTATACACTTCTTGATAACAATTTTGTCCTCTAGTGTGGAGCGCTCTATTTGGGAGCTCGTCCACTTTTGGATAATGTTTATTTTTAATTTATTCAAAACTTTACCCAAGGGTGCCAAAGCATGAAGGATTCAGCCACCTTGGACTTTATCTTGGCACCATTCTATGAGGAGGTCGGCCACATCAAACAGATTTATTTAATCTTCACCTTCTAATCATTGGTGCTTCTAAGGGAGTCGACTGCCACACTTGTCCTTTTTGTTTATTCTTAGTTTTTGCAAGCCACAAATGGTGGTAGTTGGGGTACGTTGGCTAGACTTCTATGATAGTTTAAATCTTTAATTTACACTTTATTTTGGTGCTTTGTGTAGAGGATAGTTGGCTAGCATATTGGAATATGACTTATATGTTATTTATCTTCAATGTACTCCTTGTATTCTTTGATTATTTACTTCTTGCATTTTGGGATCAATGATATTACCTATTTTGACATCAATAACAACAATTTATAACAATCTCCCCCTTTGTCATTGATGCAACCTATAAAGAAATAATCTATGAATACAACAGGATACTCTCTCTTTCTACACTTTTACCCCTTTATGTATTTCTCCCCTTGTCTATAATGTTCCCCCTATCTTTAATTCTCCCCCTTTGACATCAATGGCAAAGGAGCTTTTCATCTATCTCTAAATTATCTCTTCCATGGAGCTAAAAGATAATTACATGGTTATCTCCCCGTGAACTTATGCCTCTTCTTGATGACTAAATGAGAATGATTGCACTCCTAATTTCTACCTTAGATACTCAAAAGTCTCTTTCGGAAGTAGCTTGGTAAAAAAAATTGCAATATGTTCCTATGTAGTAATATACTCCAACTTTACTTGCTCATCTTCCACCTGCTCCCTTAAGAAATGATACTTGATAGAAATATACTTTATTCTAGAGTGCATGATTGGATCCTTTGAAATATTGATGGCACTCGTATTATCATATAATATAGATATAGGATGATCATATTCTGCCTTGATATCTTTCAATGTTTTCCTCATACATAGAACTTGAGCGCAATAGGATGTTGTTGCAATGTACTCTACCTCTGCAATTGATAGAGACTGATGCTTGTTTCTTACTCAACCATGAGACAAGAATTTCTCCTAGAAAGAATTCTCCCCACTCGTACTCTTTCTATCATCAACATTATTGGCCCAATTTGCGTATGTATATTTTGTTAAGGTGAAATCTTCACCTCTTGGATACCACAGACCAAAATCCAACATGCCTTTTAAATACTTGAATATCTTTTTTACTACTTGCACATGAGTTTCTTTAGGTGCAGCCTAAAACCTTGCCACCATACCAACTGTTTGCATAATGTCAAGTCTTCAAGTTGTTACATATAACAAGCTTCCAATCATTGACATGTAGAGTGTCTGATTTTCCTTGGGTAATTCATCATCATTACTCAAATTACATCATGTTAATATGCATGTACTCACAAGATTACAATCCTCCATTCTAAACTTCTTGAACATTTCCTTAACATACTTAGTCTATGAGATAAATATCCCCTTATCAGATTGTGAAATTTGCAGACCAAGGAAGAAGGATAACTCACCAAGCATGGGCATTTTGAATATTTTCTGCATATTCATGGCAAAATCTTGGCACATCTTATCATTGCTTCCTCCAAAAATAATGTCATCCACATATACAACAACAATTAATTGATGATCGCCTTTAGTTTTAATGTATAGATTATTGTCATCTATACCTATTTTGAAACCCTGTTGTTGTAGATATTTGTCCAACCTAGAATACCAAGCTCTGGGAGCTTGCTTCAATCCATAAAGTGCTTTCTTCAAGTTACCAACAAAGTCTTCATGTTTTGTTAGGATATATCCTTCAAGTTGTTCAGTGTATAGCTCTTCTACTAAATTTCCATTTAAAAATGTTGATTTAACTTCCATTTGGTAAATCTTGAAGTTCTTGAAGCATGCCAAAGCCAGAAACATCCTTATAGCTTCTAATCGTGCAACAGGAGCAAATGTTTCTTTGAAATCTATTCCTTCTTCTTGATCATATCCTTTGCACACTAACCTTGCCTTATTCCTTACCACTTGACCATCCTCATTTAGTTTGTTTCTAAACACCCACTTAGTGTCGATCACATTCTTATCTTTAGGTCTTGGGACAAGTTCGCAAGTTTCATTCTTTTCTATCTAATTCAATTCTTCTTCCATGACACTTATCCAATGTTTGTCCTCACTTACTTCCTTAAAATTCTCAGGTTCTATTTTGGAAAGAAAAGACAAATTTTCATTTACCAATCTCCTTCTTGTCTGTATTTCTCCATCTTTGTCACCTATAATCAAGTCTTCTGGATGATTTCTTTGGAAAAATCTAGAGGGTATCTTAGATGATATATTTGATGGTGTCTTTGGGTCTTTTTTCTCAACTTCCTCGTTTTCACTTTCCTCATCTTTGCCATTACCTTCAGATTGAGGATCAACTTCTTGTGCCTTTTCTTTATGGTATATTTCCTCATCTACCTTCACATTTGCACTCTCAACAATCTTATGCAACCTCTTGTTGTAGCATATGTATGCTTTACTCCTTGATGAGTAACCAAGGAATATTCCTTCATCAGCCATGGAGTCAAACTTTCCCAAACCTTATTCATCTCTCCTTATATAGCATGTTCTTCTAAATACTTTGAAGTGCTTCACCATTGTAGGCCTTCCTTTCCATAACTCATATGGTGTCTTGCAATCATTTACTCTACATTGTCCACGGTTTAGAATATAAACAACAGTATGAACTGCATCTCTCCAGAATGTGTCAGGTATCCAAGACTCGTTTAGCATGGCCCTAGCCATTTCTTGAACTATTCTATTCTTCCTTTCCACAACTCCATTTTGTTGTGGAGTTCTTGCAGCAGAATAATGTCTCCTTATCTATTCTTTTAATAGAAATCCTTAAAATCATTTGAGGTGAATTCTCCTCCTCTATCTGATCTAAAACATTTGATCTTTAGACCTATTTCATTCTCCACTAAGGCCTTGAATGCCTTAAACTTGTCGAGGGATTTAGATTTTTCTTTTAGAAATGTAGCCCAAGTCATTTTAGAAAAATAATCAATTAATAACATAAAGTACCTTTCTCCTTGCATTCCTTTTATCCTTGTAGGCCCACAGAGATCTGTATGTACAAGCTCTAGAGGTTTCAAAGTAGAATATTCCTTCAACTAAAAGCTTCCTCTAGTCTACTTCCCAAGTTGACATTGCTTGCAAATGATATCTAAAGGTTTTGAAAATTTTGGCATGTCTCTTACTACTTCCTTACAACTGAATTTGACAAGGTTATCAAAGTTTGTGTCCCATCCTCTTGTGCCATAACCAACTCTCATCTTCTTGACTCATACATGTCTCACCTCTTATTTCATTGAGAATATAGAGATTGGTTGTTGCTTTATTGGCTTCTACAAATCATTTTCCTGCTTTGCTGATCTATTCTGCATGAAATGTGAGATTGTGCCCTTGATCACACATTTGACTCACACTTAGGAGATTGTGTCTTAGCCCTTCAACATATAACATGTTCTCAGTTCTTTTTTTACAATTGTCTAGGCTAAGAGTGTGTTTCCCTGATATTTTTACAAAGGCATTATCTCTGAACTTCACCATTCCACCATTCATCCTTTTGAAGGTGATAAATTTACTTTTATCACCTAACATATGTTTTGAACAACTATCAATGTACCATTGATCTTCATTTCGTGTGTGTAGATTTATCTAAACCAACATGGATTTTTCTTTCTTTTCTTCTTCCTTCTTTCTCCATGTTTTTTCTTTCTCCATGTTTTTGAGTTCTCATCTTTTTGCTTGACTATTTTATCCTCCTTATTTTGTTTGGGAAGTTCCACAAAACCACTTCTGTAAAATTTTGTTGTATGTCCAAAATTATTGCACTCATAGCATATACATTATAGTCCACAAGAGGGGCAACAGAGTTGAAGTTTCTATTTGTGAACCTATGACTTTTGTTCTTGTTCCATGCAAGGTTATTTTTTGTATATGCTCCATAGTTCATTGCTCTATGACTAAAATTGTTTCAAGCATGTGTTCTACAATCTATTGCTCTATGACCAAATTGACTCCACAAAAAGCAATAACCAAAGGAGTGATTGAACCTCGTTATGTGAGCTTGCCTTTGTGGAAATGGCTTCCTAAAATTTGCACTATTAGCTTCTAAAGGTATGCTTGACTTCAAGTTCTCCTTCTTTCTATTGATTTCACCTTTGATGGGACTTTTAAGGACATCAGTATACTCTTTTGTCTTCTCTTCATTTGATTTATTTGATGATTTAGTAGCTTTAGACCTTTGTCCTTCTTGATAGCCAATACCACTCCTATAGAACATAGGATTTTGAGATTTGTTGATGTTATCCAAGATCTCTGAACTCTTCTCATTATTTAAGTCCCTATTTACTTTAGCCATTATTTTTTCTAACTACTTTCTTAGGGAAACAATCTCTGATTCCAACTTTTTGCAATTTTCTTCCTTTTCCTTCAATTGGTTTCTCACCTCTTCCTCAATCCTTTTTGCTTCTTTGATTTGAACCTTTAGATCTATGATCATTTTTTTGCTTCTTCAAGGGCTTGAGATGTTTTGCCCTTAGATTCATTATCTTCTTTCAAAGTTGTGATTTTAGTCTCGAGTTTCTTCTTTGAAGTCTTTCGATCTCATCATAGGAAAAATGGAGTTCCTCTTAAGATCCACTTCTTCATTATCTTTGTCCTTCTTATCTTTTGAATCTTTCCTCTCTCTTTTGGTCTTCATTTTCAAAAGCATCATCCTTTGCTTGTATCACCATAAAATGTATTTCTTCTCTATCACTATTAGAAAATTCTTTTTCACTTTCCTTCGATGAGTTGTTATATTCCTTGGAATAAAGACTCCTCATAATTCTCGAAGTTCTTCCTTTTATCATGTTGACCTGTTTGTAACCCTTCTTGTATTGTTGATATCCTCTTCCTTCCTTCATGTTGCAGTCTTCTTGATCGTCGTTGCTCTCACTTTTTCCCTATGGACACTTAGAAGCAAAATGACCTATTCTACCATAATTAAAACATTTAAATGGTAACTTACCTTGGTACTTACCAGATCCTTTCTTTAGCTTCCTCATGAAGTGGGCTTATGTTTCATTGTTTGAACTATCATTTGGTTCATGCTCTTTATTCTTTCCTTTCCTTGATGCTTTGAAGGATGTCTCCTTTTTAGAAGGTTTATCCAAGGTTGTCATTTCATAGGCAGTAAGAATCCTATGCAACTCATCCTTTGTCAGTTTATCCAAATCTCTCATTTCTTCAATCATCGAAACCTTGGAATCAAATCTTAGCGGTAATATCTTAATACTTTTTACACAACCACAACCTCTTCAATTGTTTCTCCAAGACCTCTTATAGTGTACACTATCTCATCAACTCAAAGCAAATAAGAATCTATGTTTTCTTCTTATTTCATTTTGAGGCTTTCAAATTGTCCCCTATGGGTTTGAAGCTTTACCTTCTTCAATTTATCATCTCCCTCATAAATATTCTTTAACTTATCCCACATCTCCTTGGCAGATTTGTAACGCATTACTTTTACGAGCTCTAATTCAGACAAACCGCATAAAATAGCATTTTAGCTTTGGCATTATTTTCACTTGCCCTCTTTCTAGCTTGATCCATAGGTGGGGTTGCTGGAGCAGTATAACCACTCTCAACATATTGCCAAATATCAAACCCTAGAGCATTTAAATAAGTTTCCATCCTTATGCTCCAAATGGCATAGTTTGTCCCATCAAATAGTGTGCTCCGTTTGAGGAAAATCCATATCCTTCTTGACCATCCATGTACGCTTCCAAGATCTACCTTCTAGCGATTAGGCTATTCATGAAGAAACTTTCTCTGATACCAATTAATGAGCACATGATTATACTAAGAGGGGGGTGAATCAGTATAACACAAACCTTTACTTTTCAAAACTTAACAATAACACACACGCAAGATCTAGTAATTAACAATACATGAAGAACACACGATTTACGTGGAAACCCTTGCGGGAGAAAAAAATAGAAAAATATTTCTTATATATTGATATTCTTTGTAGACACCAACCTACTTCCTTTTTACAAGTCTTCTTTCTAGGCAACAACCTACTGGAGACACCAATCCCCACAACTGAATTTGCAGGCACCAACCAACTAGAGACACCAATCCCCACAACTAAATTTGTAGGCACCAACCAACTAGAGACACCAATACCCACAACTGAGCACCAACTCAACAATAGAAACCAATCTCTTATTTGATAGGCACCAACCTTCAAATTCTTCAATGAGTGATATTGTAGATACTTCTTCCCTCACAAATTTGAACACAACTCTTGTAATATCCTTCCTTCACAAATCTGATTCAAATCATGCACTATCTTCCCTCACAAATCCAGTCACAAATATCTCAAAAACCTTACTTCAAATCTACTCTTAATCTTCACACATATTCATCAATTATATATGCACATATATACAGTGTTTCATTCATGGGATGCATATACACTTCAAAATAGGTCTGAAACACTCTTCATAAATACTTGCCCTAGGTTTGCTCAAACTCATAAATATGTCTCATTCTCTTCCCTCACTTCAAACTCAACCCTTTCATCTATCTTTTATACTTCTTCAAGAGTGACGACTCATTCAGATTGTGTCTTTTGCAAAGGGTAACATCTCTTATTATACACCTCTTGATAACAATTTCGTCCTCTAGTGTGGAGCGCTCTATTTGGGAGGCCGACCACTTTTGAAGAATGTTTATTTTTAATTTATTCAAAACTTTACCCAACGATGCCAAAGCATGAAGGAGTTGGCCACCTTGGACTTTATCTTGGCGCCATTCTATGAGGAGGTCAACCACATCAAACAAATTTATTTAATCTTCACCTTCCAATCATTGGTGCTCCTAAGTGAGTTGGCTACCACACTTGTCCTTTTTGTGTATTCGTGGTTTTGTGGCACTTGGGGAAGTCGGCCAGACTTTTATGATAGTTTTTAATCTTTAATTTAAACTTTATTTTGGCACTTTGTGTAGAGGATAGTCGACCGTCATATGGGAATATGACTTATATGTTATTTATCTTCAATGTACTCCTTGCATTCTTTGACGATTTACTTCTTGCATTTTGGCATCAATGATATTACCTATTTTGACATCAATGACAACAATTTCTAACTGTTTATTGGTTTTTGGATTTGTACTTTGTATGGGTTAATTTGCAAGTATCATAATGCTACCAAAATCGCTCCAAATTTGAATGTTGGCAATAGTCATGTAAAGGCTTTATCTACAAGTATATTATAATCAAGTTGTTTACTAAATAATACATTGGACTACTTTGGAGTGGGTTTTTTTCTCCTGAAAGGGTTTTCACCACATATGCATGTTGTGGTATATTATTTATTTTATGTTTATATGTGTTCCTACTATCTTTAATTGTAACGATTGAGAATTTTCCACAACCCTCTCCTCTAAAGATTAGTGTAGGTAGCCTTTTTGGATGCATTGCTTCCTTTCATAAAAGTGGTAAAGATTTCACTTTTGTGCTTCAAGAAATAAAGCCAAGTGCCTCTAGAATTGTCATCAAAGATTTTAAAAAATGTGAGCCCCATGAAAAGAAAATGAAGGAAAGCGCTGTACAATATTATTATACAAGCTCTTCATGAATGACCTTTTACATGTGTCATTGGAATGCTTACCAACAATGCATCCTTTACAATCCCATCAAAATAGGAAATAAATGGTAGACCAATGACTAAATTATGTTTACTAAGTAGTTGAGGATATCGATAATTTGAATGATGAAGATACTCATGTCCTAGGTTACTCACATCATCAATGTATGTAAATAAAATAATAGGAGAATATAGTACAAAAGTGAAAAAGTATAAAATTGTGCATTGTGATTTCCTTTTCCTACTGCAATTTTTGATGGATCATGACTATATCAAATGATTATTAAATTAAGAGTGAGCTCAACTATCTTTCCAAAACTTGTATGTGCTATATAATACACAAAGAAGATTTTTAAAAAGTGAAGGATCACAAAAAACAGTGTTTTATGTTCCATCATATATAGAAACTATTCCTTGTCCTTGAACTATGATGAAGAATCACTAATGAGAATATTTTGAAATGAACGTGTCTCAAGAGTAGAAAACAAATCTTCATATTAGCCATATGATGTGATGCACTAAAATTAATTTGGGTTTCCCCTTTGAAGGAGAAGGGGACTCAAATATTTTATGTTTCATCATTTATTTGGTCAAAATAGCCCTTCTCTAAAACAAAGTTTCTCTCTAAATGACATTATTTCAAAAGTATATTTCCTTAATCCCCTTTTGATTTTGGAATCAAATATAGACATAGAATTTGATGTGTAAACTAGGATAGATACTCCATACACTAGTCACCAAAATTATGGAATTTAATAGAAATAAAATTTGGGAGCAATTAATTAACAATTCTTCCACAATCTCATATTGCAATTAAGAACAAGACACAAAGAACAATAGTATAAACAATGGAGACATTAAAAACATGGGAAAACCCCTTGTGGGTAAAACCTCTACCAAAATGTGAGTCACACTCACTTAAATACTCCAATGGTTGTTACAATTGATCTTTAGTCTATAGACTTGCTTAAGCTGCTCACTATTGTACAAAACAAATTCATTGCTTTCACCAATTAGAATTTGCCATCGAGACTTCTTCAAATTCACCACCTTCCATGACAAATTCATTAAGGCTTTTCCAAATTCACCAAGGATTTTTTAAATTTTACCGCTTCCCATGATGAATTCACTGCTTCATCAACTTTCTTTGACCTAATTCTTCTAGAAGACATAAATTTTGTATACAAACTCAAAACTAGGTGCATTTTTTTTGTAATTGTAAAACTGTTTGAGAGAAATACAAATACAAAATCATATTATTTTTTATTCTAACTAATCATTGTTTCTACCCTTGCAAGACAACTACATCTAGGACGACCATGATGACCAAAAGCAAACCCAAAACAATATCTCCTCTAGCAAAGAATGTTTCATACCATGCAAAACCTTCTCAAACATCAACGTAGGCCACTTGCTAGAAACATGCCATGAAGTACAAAATTGGCTCCATATTCTATCAAAATAGAAGTTTTATGAATATACTTTGTAAGTGCCTTTGAAAATTTTGGTGTATTAACAACAACATCATGAGACTTATAGAATGTTTAGAGAAAAAACACTCATTTGTATGAGTTCATCTTGTTTCTATGTTAGTAGCTCGAGAAAGTTGTCAAAACAAGGCATTTTGAAAGCAACACCCAAAAAGCATCTTTTTGTTGAATGAAAAATAAACACTAAAATTAAATTAGATTCTTTAACTTTAGACAAAAAAAAATTGGATCAACTATCATCTTTCTAACGTTACAATTTTGTAATTGTAATCTTTTAGTTTTAAAAAGAAATCTTGAATTGGATCAAAGTCATTAGAATTAAGACTCACAAGCTTAGTTTCTAATTAACAACCTCTAAATTGATTAGTCACACAAAATAATTTGCAACTTATTCCATGCATCCTTACGTGTAGTCAAAGATTCAATATGAGATGAGAGATCTATAGAGATAAAAAGAACAATTTAACCAACACTGTCACATCAATTATGCCATTTTGGTTTTTCAATTGGTTATGTACATTCATGTTATGCACATTTAGCAACCTTATGCAATTCTTTATTCCTAATAATAGTAGCAACTTAATAATACTATATTTACCCTTGTATTAATAATGTCATTATTTCATAATGATTGCTAGCTTCCAATCTATATGACTTTCATTTACTCATTACTTGTATAATATTTATCTTAAATGATTGTTCCTTACCTTTTCAAGTCTTTGCTTTTTAACCTAATTTCATTTGTTTGTGTCTTTTCTCTTTCTATAATTAGGTGTTTCTATTTTCATCAATTACTTGGGTGTTCTCTTAAATGATTGTTGTTTTCCTTTTCTTCTTTTAAGTCTTTTCTTTTTAACCAAATTTCATTTGTCCGTGCCTTTTGTCTCTTTCTATAATTAGGCATTTCTCCTTTCATCAATTACTTGGATGTTCATGTGTCTTATTGTTCCCATATTTTGCTTTGCAACCTCTTTCCTTTTTATGAATACTTTATACTTTTGTATTGAAATTGTTATAAGTATTTTTTTAAGCTTATTTTTTAAATTGTTTTGAGTTATTTTTTGAATTAAAATCTTCCTCACTTTTCTTGTTTTTTGTTCCCTTCCTACCAATGACTTCCCCATCTATTTATTGATCAAAGTCTAGAATTTTATCATGTTTTTCCTCTTGTTGATGATGGATACTGGAGTATCATCCGAAACATTTACAAAAATCACATACACAATATTACCAAAAGCACTCTCTACCAATCATTTATTTCATAAATATTCAGTTTAGTTTTCCAAATAATTAAGTGGAAGAATTATATTATAGGTGCTTGGCCCTAAACTACAAACCAACAATAATACAAAACAACATACAGTAATACAAAACAACATACAACAATGCCCTGCATGAAATACCCCTATAAGAGATGTAGCAAACAAAAAGCAAGAACAAAAACACCAAACAACAAATAACCTATATGAAAGCAAAAAAACAAAACATATAACCATATAGTCAACTCCCTAACAAGTCACACTAGATGCAGTTGATGCCCTCCTATCAATGGTCAAAAGCTTTACCAAACCAACCATTGCCAATCACCACAACTAACTTAGCATTCATACCCTTGTTTCCATTTGAATTCTCCAAGCCGATAAATTGCATAGATAAGTTTAGACCTTTTGACAACATGCACCAACTTTCCAAATTCCAGATGTGGGAAAGTATAAGAACTAGAGACCTCCAACTTCCTTATGTAATGAGAAACTAGAAGGTGTTTTATCACCATATGAATGTCCTAACAAAATGTTGTAAGGGTGTCCAAGTCCATTGTAATGTTAGATGGAAAAGGGAGACTTAGCCTAAAAGGTTAAACAAGATCAAACCCTGTTCTATCAACATTGGAACACAAACCAAGATTAGCTTCTACCTTGTGAAAGAGAGCCAAACTATAGGGGTTTTGTCCCTTTGTTGTATATAGGAGTGTCAACCAAATTCAACCAACCAAACTAGGGTAAAACCTAAACCCTAATTATGCAAGATTGACCAATAAATGACTGTCAAAAATAGATACAGATATTTTGAAAGTACAACAGAGATCAGGAGACAAAGGAGGATTAGAACCTGAGTTCAGGAATGCAGAAGTACTAGGGCGTTGAGTGTCCTAGACCCAGATTAGGGTTTTATAGAATCTTCAGATCTGGGTGCCTTCTCCTTTCAATCTTCTTCCTTCTTGTAGCTTGTCTTTGTCTGATTCTTTCGGATGCGACTTGCGCACAAACAAGAAAGGAAAAGGGTTGTGTTATGTTTAGGGGCTTGCCTTAGTCAACCCCCGTGTTGGTGATTCCACCTCCACTACATCAATGATTAGAAATCCAAGAGTGTGTGCCCTAGGAGGGTAGAGGCAAGATCTACAATAAATGATGAAAGGATGAATGTAAATGATAAAGATTACCACAAGATATGAAACCCTAGTTGGAGTAGGTGACTAAAGACCATGCACCAATAAGGAGATAGAAGATGAAGGCTTGAGCTTCCTTCAAGACCTGCAAATAAACATCATAACATCCACACAAAGAGCTTTCCAACCATTAAGAGCACTTGAGCATAGGAGATCAACTCATCAAAGTAATTCACACATTCTCTTCACAAGCAAGTACTCATCTAGGTGATAAATGAATAAAAAAACTCCTTATATGCATTCCTGATCACTAACAATGAATAAAACCAAATGGGGTTGATTGGGATAAGCCAAGGATGTGTTCTAAGACGACACCACAAAAATAGGGTCGAGGCTAACATCTGGGACCAAGACAGTAGGTGCCTTGGTCCTTTATCCCCACAAACCCCATAGAGTACCATTTAAGATGGGCTTAGGCCAATCCTAAGTTTATCTTGTCAGGATTATTCATCATGATCAAGATTTAATTGTTTAATGTTCAAAAAAGTGTCAAAATAGATCCTAATTAGCAAGGGTACACATTTTACTCCATAATATTTAGCCCCCACTTTAGCGTGGGTACAAACTTACATTTGAACTCGCACTAAAGTAAGAAGAAGATAGATTTTCAACATGAACACATAGAAGACCAAAGAATTCTGCCAAATTGTAGACTATAGTAGCCCCCAAGCTTAGGATTCTAAGGTTGCAAACACACAAGACATTGTAACATAATTCACACATACATGGAGTACTATAAACAAACATAAAGAATACACACGAGACACAATACACAAAGCTAATACACGCCATACACAATGCATACATGCTTGACATGAAGCATACACATAAGGCGTAAAGTATGCACAGAATACACATGGAAAACATGATGAAGACACACAAAACACATGGAATCATTGAGAATACAAGTTCAAACAATATACCACAAACAAACATGGAAACAAACACACAAGCAACATGACTCTGACACTAGTTTGCTCTGTCGCTAGGGGTCATGTGAAGGGAAGTTCTCTCATGAGTCACGGACTAGTAAGGACCATCGAATGACTAGGTGACCATGACAAATCACATGAAGCACACGGGCTAGCAAACTTCGTTATACTAGGTGGCTCATGGACCAACAACAAAATGGAAACATCACAGGCTAGTGAGGACCGCTGAATCACTAGGTGAATTCCATGTCAATCATAATTAACAAGTGTATAATCAAAAAGAAGCATAGCGCAATATATGAAGTGATTCTTTAATTCCACAGAGAGCGATTGCTTCAAGGTATCAACTAAAACACAAAATAGGCACAAGAACTTTTTATGGAAGCACATGTCCACATGATATGTGATCCCTAAACCTACATCGCAACAAGGGGTTGCCCCCAAAAAAGAAAAATTGAGTCAATGTTGCAGCATGATACACAATGGCTTGTGTAGTCATGGTATGACATTGAGTATAGCAACAAAGTGCCACATAAATCAAATCATACGAGAAATTATCATGCTAGAGTGAATAGTATAAAGTAGTAACACAAAATGATCTACCTGATTGGTGTCAGTATATGAATGGTTGTATAATAAGAGACGTCTCATGATTATAAATATTTGGAACTATCATCATCCACCAATCAATTAAACTATGGAGACAAAGGAGGAAATATCACATGAAAACAAATATAAAACCTTGGGTCAACAAGGAAGGATGCTAAATCATCCTAAGCCTTGCGTCATCCCCAAAGGAAACAACGATGATTAAATGCAATTTACGACATATACAGGAATGATAATACAAATAGAGAGTATGTCACAACTGATTTCGATCTCTTTGTATCCTTGTGCCAACAAGGGTATTAAGGGTCATCCAAAGAGAGCTTAAAAAACAAGAATACACATCAACTAACACAATACAGGGGTAACAATACACGCAATCATAACAGAAGAGAGAGAGAGGCCACATTTGCAAGTCAACCTAAAACAAATCGTCCTCCTCCCAGTCTTGCTCATCATAAAGGGATGGAGGGCAAGATGCAAGAGGGACTATAGCAGATGCGATGTAAGGCACTATAGTCATACATGTTTTAGTATTACCTTCTAATTCGTTGTCAGAATATAGCACAATCAGTTTCGCTCCGAGTTGTGAACTACTATCTTTCATTAGAGGAGATGAAGCACTAGTAGATTTCTCTTTCGCACCCGTCGGCTTACGAGGAGGGAGATTCTCCTCTCCTGTAGCAAGGCAACCCATAGGACAATGACGTTTCCTTCATTCTCTTGTAATTTGATTTCTCTTAGTTTTGTTTGTGATGTTTGTAAGGGGAACCGTAGTATCTTCCAATGTGGGTTCCTTTTCTTCCTTTGCTTTAGGAACATTAGAACCAAAGGTTGAGAGACCACAAGGGAAGGGATCCGCAATGCAAGCTGCTCTTTCCTCCAAACTTGTGAAACAGGCCGAGGTACTTGAGCATCCTCAAGCGGTTGAGAAACATCAGGAAATAATTTACACGCAATCGATTGCTTTCACTTGTCTCCGAAGAGATGAGTGGTACAAAAGTAATATTGCAATTATGAGGCGGTTTGTTTTGTGCTAGACGGTTGCCTTGTTGTCCTTGAAAGGATGGCAAAAGGGGAACCTTAGCATATCTACCAGACGCTCGGGGACAGGGAGGAACCTTCTATTTGGGCGTAACTTCATTCACCACCTGAAGGACAGGGGGAACTACTACCGTAGCCTCAGAACATCGAGAGCTTCCAAGGACATCACTAGAAGGTATGTTACTAAGCGACATTTTATCAATTTTATGTGCCTTATATTTTTGATATGATAAAAAGAATAGATCCTCTCTAGTTTGAGCAACTCCAACTTGTTTAGGCCAGAAGTAGTCAAGTGTAAAGTGTTCATGACGAGCAACAAGCTGGTACCGACTGTGATGTACAACATGCACACATCCCTCAAATGAAAAGATTAAGTACTTATGAACTATAAAGGGGACTGCCTTCATGGAGAGGAGTCATGGATGACCCAACTTCACATGAAATAAGTCTAATGTTGGAGTGATAATAAAAGTAACATCCAAGGTTATTGGCCCAACCTTGACGGTAATGGTCAAGGTACCAAGATTTGGAAGAATAGACCCATCGTGTCCTTTGATCACGATTTCTGATACATCACAGTTATCATGATGTAGACCATGCATGTAGAGAAACTCTTCAGTTACTACATTTACCATGTAAATAAGATCGATCATAGCACCTCTTATAGGTTTATCATTGATTTGAATGGTGATGTATAAAGGTCCATCAAGAGCTTCAATAGTAGCATCATGAAGAGTAAAATATATAGCTGGTTTGGGCTCTGCTCCTTTATGAGGGCGAGCATCCACCATGCAAATATCTCCTTCATAATCTTGTTCTTGATGAGTATATTGCATTTTTTGAAATGGTTCCACAATGTTAGACTTGTGATGAGGTAATGGATTTGTATATATTTACAAGTTTTAATTAGGTGGGACCACCAATTTATTTCCTTTGTCATTTACGCCAGCGACCTAGATGTCATTGGAATCAATGAGGTCTTGAACTTCATGTTTAAGACACATACATCTTTCAATGTAATGTTTGGCGACATGATGAAATTGACAAAAGGTCTTCAAATCAAAAGAAGATGATTGCATCTTACTTGGATCAATAGATCGAATAGGTGGAAGTTTGATGACGTTCAAAAGTTGCATCATTATGGAATAAAGAGATTCCAATAATGGTGTGAATTGTCTTGTTTCCAGTTTTAGTTTGTATGGGGTGGAAGCAGAAGATGATGCAGTCGCTACATGTTTTTTAATGTGATTTAATGATATGGCATTGATTTGGATGAAATTTTTGTTGTGCCTTTTACATGAATGAGTGTGTGAGGCTTCGAATTGACCAACTAGATCCGATGAGTGATTATTCTCATACTGACTAATCGATAGTTGGTAATCACAAAGAGTTGTGCAAAGGTTAGTGAAAGAATCATAACGCATCAACAAGATTTTGTCACGGATGTGAGGTAAATTTCCAATGAAGATTCTTGGTACATCAACATCTGGAATAGAACATTGAATTTGAGAAAAGAGGGCTTGATAACACCTCATGAAATCAATTACTTATTCTTTTCTTCCTTGTTTACAATGGACCAAATCGGTCAAAGAGACTTGAGGTCCAATGTTTGCTTGAAAGTGTAGAAGAAATTTATTGATTAATTGTGAAAAAGCAATGATTGAATTAGGAGGCAATGAGCAAAACCAATTCAAGGCCGAGTCTTTGAGTAACCTATGAAAGAGTTTAACTAATATTGCATCTTCGAAGAAGAAATCACTACACATAGTTGTAAAGGTTGCCATCTAGTTGTTAGGGTCACCCTTCCCATTATACTTCTCAAAGCGAGGGGTTTCAAATTTCTTGGGCATTTGAGCTTTTAGGATTGGATAAGATAATGGTCTATGAATATAATGTGATGTCATAGCAGGTTTGGAGAGACTTTGGTTTATGTTTGCTAACTGTTGTTGGATGGAATTTATATTTTGCAAAAGTTGGTTGATGATAAGGTCAGAAGCTGAACTAGGTTGAGATTGGTATGAATGGATAGGGCTAACCATAGGTTGTGACATTGTATGATTGGCTTTCTGGAAAGTGATATTAGACTTAGTATGATTTGATGTAAGCAGAGTGACACTAGGTGTAGTATTTGGATAATTGAATGGAATGGCAATATATTGATGATTCCTGGTAGATAGCCCAACACGTGGTAGCACTATTACTTGGTTGTGTAGTTGTAGTGAGAATAGTATAAGTGTATGTAGGAATAGAGTGTTGGTATGGGTGCTGACACTTGAGTCCCTATTTAATTTGAAAAAGTCACATTAGTGATGATTTTGGTGCAACTAGATGCAGACAAGATGTTATTGTGCACTATGCGAACTAGGCCACACAAGACATCTAGTCCCTCTTGTCTTTCGAGCAACAAACTTCTTAGACTCTCAACAACAAGGACAACCTCCTCAGCTATATGTTCTGAGCTTACAAATTGTTGAAAATTAGCAAACACAGTGTCTAATATTTGAATTTGAGCTTCAAGAACATGAGCCACGAGGTCCGCTATGTTGATGGATTCATGAAAAGTTGTTGCTTCCGAGATATGTGAAGTAGAGATATCATGAAAAAGTGGTGGGCCTTCTTGTGTGATTGGACTCACGAATTGGGGTTCCGATGTGTCAATATCGGTGCTATTCAAAGCATTAGAACCCATAATTCGAAGACTTCTTAGCACAAGAGTGTTAGAATTGGGGCATCTAGTCACAAAACTCATAAATTATTTACAAGCTTTAGTGATACAGAAGATGCACACAAAGAAGAAATAAACGATCTGGTGAAAGAAGAGTGACTTTTTGTTTAAATTAATCAATGTTTTGCACTTTTGATCAAATGTAAACACATATAATGTGATAACAAAACTTTTGATCAAATTCACCTCTACTCAAGCTCAATTTGAATTGAACAATACGCATTCAAATCAAACCCTAAATCTAACAATTCAAGAACGCTCATCCTTCAAATTTCAACACAAGATGATATTTATGATATGTTAAAGCAATGTAAAATCAGATTTGATAAGTAACATCAGCAAAACCTGAAACAAAACTCTAATCACAAACCCTAGGCATAAGATTAGCTAGGTTTTCTTAAAAATGCAAGATTTTTGAAAAACCCTAATAATGAAGAAGCATAAATGCAAAGTATATCACTATGAAATGAATAATTAATGCAATACCAATTAGATCTAATGCACAAATCAGAAATTTATATCATGCAATGATGGTCTAAACTTATGACACATAAACAATGTGACATATTTTTTCCTATGCCTAAATCAAATGCTTGATTTTCAAATGCCAAGATGCAAGAATGTTCTAAACACAAGGAATGATAAGGTACAACAAATGAAATCAATTTAATCAACCAATTAATATCACAAAAATCTGAAACAACACACTAACCTACAAACCCTAGGTTCAAGACTAGCTAGATTTTCAAGGAATGCAAGACTTTTGTAAACCCTAATAAGGAAACAATGCAAAAGTAAGCTATGCAACTATGTGAAATGATCAATGAATTCAATCTAATCAGATCTAGGGCAGCAAACAACCCGGATCTGATGCAAGAAGGATGCAAGGTTGCAACACACATCGAGTTTGCCAAATGTTAGATGGAAAAGGGAGACTTAGCCTAAAAGGTTAAACTAGGTCAAACCCTCTTCTATCAACATTGGAACAAAAACTAAGTTTAGCTTCTATCTTGTGAAGGAGAGGCAAACTACAAGGGTTTTGTCCCTTTGTTGTATATAGGAGTGTCAACCAAATTCAACCAACCAAAGGAGTGTAAACCCTAATTATACAAGATTAACCAATAAACAATTGGTAAACATGATATTTCCACAGTCCATGATAATCTGAGTAAGCTTCTGGAAAAACTGTGTTACTTTTTATTTTTATTTTTATTTCACTCTTTTGTTTTATCTCTCTGCTTTATTTTCTAGTTTATGGTTTGTCTTTAATTGTGCCTACCCCTTCATATGTATAGGAGCTTTCATCTTTTTTGGTTTGTCTTTGATTGTTTGTCTTTAATTGTGCCTCCCAAACTTATCTCATTTATGTATATACTTACTTTCATCTTTTATTGCCTTTGCGTTCTAGTTCTTTGTTTCAACTTTCACTTTGCACACACCCCTTATAGTTTTTTCTTTTATGTCTTTCTTTTCTTTCTTGTGTCTTCTAGCTCGAGGTTTGGCCTTCTGCTCTTCGCCCTCTTATTTATTTCATTGATTGATGTTTTTTCTCACCTTTCCCCTTTCTTTCCTTGCTTAGGTTTTCTTCTCTTTGCTCTCTTCTAATTGGTCTCACTTTTCTTATTGCTCCTTCTAGGCAGTTACCCTCTCCTCCTTCCCTTTCCTCTTAGTTCCCCGTAATCTAATCTCTGCTACCCATTTATGTTTGCATGCTCTTGCCCCTTTTTACCCTCTCCTTGTGCTTACTCTTGGACCTCTTATATTCCTATTCTATTGGTTTGGTGTTTAATTATAATGTTTTTTTATTTTTTTCATGTGTTACTTTCTCGCTTTCCTTTCATTTTTTATATCATTATGTTTGGTGTCTACATTATGTTTAGACTAATGTAGACACTCCATAGCATAATAATAGATTATTCGAAATATTGAGATTTTGTTGTTACATATATAATTCAAATTATATATATATATATATATAGGTATTTTTTTTTATAATCTCTTCCTCTTGTGTTCCATCCAAATTTTAAATTTTGTTACATTCTTACTTTCCTTTAGGTATAGTTTTCATGCTTATTTATTCATATCTATTTCATTTTTCTTTCTCTATGTTAATTTTATTTTGCAGCTCTATTTTTTTCCTTTTTCTTTCCTTTTTTGTTTCTTCTTTTTTATTTTTTTCTTTTTTTCTTCTTTTGGTTTCTTTACTTCAAGTCAACCTAGCACTTCGTGCCATAGAAACTCCCCATCTCTCTCTTCTTAAGGACATCTATCTATGCATTTTTACTATTTCTCATTCTCAATGTTTTCCTGATGATGGATCACAGAGTGTGATCCGAAACGTCGATGCAAAAAAAGCAACACATTTTTTCTAGAAGCTTACTCAGACAATAAACAATTGTCAAAAATAGATACATAGATTCTGAAAGTACAACAGAGATCAGGAGATAGAGGAGAATAAAAACTCGAGTTCAGGAATGCAGAAGTACCAAGGCACTGGGCACCCTAGACCTAGATTAGGGTTTTGCAGAATCTTCATATCTCGATGCCTTCTTCTGTCAATCTTCTTCCTTCTTGTAGTTTGTCTTCGTCTACTTCTTCTGAATGTGACCTGCACAAAAACAAGAAAGGAAAATAGTTGTATTGTGTCTAGGGGCTTGCCTTAGTCAAACCCAATGCTAGTGTTTCCATCTCCACTACAACAATGATTAGAGATCCAAGAGTGCATGCCCTAACAGGGCAGAGGCAAGATCTACAATAAATGATGAAAGGATGAATGTAAATGATAAAGATTACCACAAGATATGAAACCCTAGTTGGAGTAGGTGACTCAATACCATGTACCAACAAGGAGATAGAAGATGAAAGCTTGAACTTCCTTCAAGACCTACAAATAAACATCATAACATCCACACAAAGAGCTTTCCAACCATGAAGAACACTTGAGCATAGGAGATTAATTCATCAAAGTAATTCACACATTTTCCTTACAAGCAAGTAGTCATCTAGGTGATAAATGAATAATAACACTCCTTATATGCATTCCCGCTCACTAATAATGAATAAAACCAAATAGGGCCAACTAGGATAAGCCAAGGTGTTCTAAGCTGACACCACAAAATAGGGTCAGGGCTAACATCTAGGACCAAAGCGCTAGGCACCCTAATCCTTTATCCCCACAAACTTCGAAGTACCATTTAAGATAGGCTTAGACTAGTCCTAAGTTTATTTTGTCGTGTTTGTTCATTAGGATCGAGATTTAATCATTTCATGTCCAAAAATGTGTCAAAATAGGTCCTAATTGGCAAGGGTACACATTTTACTCCATAACATGTAATATCCTACAATTTTATTTTAATCAAAAACAATTCCTTACTCTCTTAGATCTCAACCTTAACCCGATGGTCTACCACACCACTAATAACAATCTACTCCAAAGGATCGTTGTTTGCACTACATGCATTCTTAGGAAGCAACAACAAGAGTTCAATCCAACCCCTAACTTTTTTAAATGACATGGCCTTTGATAACTTGTTTGAAAAAATTGCTAAAATTATAGCTTGCAAATGAAGACTACCATTGTCAACTAAGCCTTCCTCCACTAAGATGCCCTTCACAAGATTCAAGAGAACAAAATCAAGGCTCTAAAAAATCCTTTTTAAATGACGGTCTACAACACACCCACATCTTAGGGGATCCCTCGACATTCCAACCCACTTACATGTCATGATAAAACACCTTAAGAACAAAAGAAACCACTTGGGAGCCTCCCAAAGACCCAAAACCACAATCTTAAACATTATTCTAGACCACCATAAAATCTAGTTGAACCATCACAAACTCTTGTTGCACACTGAGGAGACGTGGCCCATAAAGGAGCTTGCACACATCTAACATAAAGTAAAATCAATACCTATCAATTATCCACACAACAAATGACAAGACCAATTTCATTTACAAAGGAACACCATAGAAAAAACAACAATCATGGGGGTTGATCATCATATATCAATGTTTCTAGATTGTCCTAAACAAAATTATTAGTCTTTTAAAGTTGTAAAAGGGGCTAGATCTATGCCTTTATTGGCTAATAAGTTTGAAACTTATTTTTCTCTTAAAAGAAATGACAATAGGAGATACTATTGAACTAACATGTACTTATCACTTTGTCTAATGGAGAGTCGAGTTTCTACTTTAGGTGATGACCTCCAAATTTCAAAAGCTTCCCAAAACTGCAAATGAAAGGCTTGCAATAATCACTTATAATTCTACCTCATTGTTGGGTTTGTGGCCTAACAAGAGAGAACTATCATTGATGAAGACTCTAGACAAGTTTTATAAAACAAAACCTACCTAGGCAAGACCCTTATTGCCATGGAATGCACTGTCAAATTCAATTTCCAAAATTGCTTTTGCAAAGCCTTCCAATTGACTTGTCTATTATTATTTATTTTGACTACAAACCCATTAATGAGAAAAAGAAGTTAAGTAGGGTTAGGGTTGGTAGTTGTTTAGCTATTGTAAGAGTGTCTAATGTTGCGAATAAAAAAAATAAGGCCTTCACTATTGGCCCTAAAAAAAAGTTGCCAACCCCCAAGAATATGTGAAACTTTATAGAATAGTGTGATCATCAAATTTACTCAAATTTCGCTTTTTATAATGTAGTTATAACAAGCTTTGCTTTTGCTACAATATTTGTTTTTTACTAGATAAGCGGCAAAAGAGGGTGCCGATCCCATAACAGTAAAGCCAAAAAGGCGCACCAAAAACTATAACAATTTAACAACCATCAGAGTTTAAGCTAAAGACTAGAAGAACAAAACAAACAGAAACAACAAAACCAGCAGTTTGACAACAAACCAATAGAAGACACAAACAAGCCATCAACGGCTAATTAAACATTTTATCCCAGTCATCAACTAGGAACTGGAACACGTCCTGCTAGTCCTTCAACTTCTTGCCTTTCTTGCCTATCATCCAGCTTCGCCTCCTGAAGAACAGCCAAGGTCATGGTAAATCTGTGCATCACCTTAACAGAGAATTTGGCCAGAGCGCTGAATTTCTATTCTAGATTGCTAACCCTCGATGTTAGGTCTTCAATCTCTTTGTTCTTACTGATTTTGGCACCTTTTTTCTGGTTACCTTTACCCTTACCTTTCTTCCCCTGCTCAGAACTGACCGAGTCTGAACCATGAACGTTAAGTTCTGGGAAGTTGTTGGGTCCCTTTGTCTTCCAGCACAATCTTATCACTTTTAATTTCTTTGTTAACAAAAATTTCACCACCCAAGAATTCAGTCTCCGCCACCTCAGTGTCAACCTTGTTATTTCCTTCAAAACCAGTGCCATGCTGCTCAATCGACATCCTTTGGTTCTTCTTATTCAACTCTTCCTCACCCTGCTAACCCCCCGAGTCTTCCTTATTCACTTCCTCAATCTGTTCTCCCCCCTGCAGCTCACCATACTCAATCTTTTGCATGTCCTCAGTCATCTCCTCCGCATGCAGCTCCTCAGTAGTGGTTTCCCTTTTCAAAGCCATCAACTACGTGGGCATGGGGGCTGGCTTAGCAGCAAGCCTAGAGGATCTTCTAGCAGACAAAACCCTAGGTTTGTTGTCAATAATGGTGTAGTCTTCATCCACACTGTTAGTATTCTCACTTCCCTCCTCCGAACTCACTTCCTCCACCATCATGGGCTTAGAAACCTTAGTACCACTACTAGTGCCCCTATCATCAACTGTGCCGCTACGAAATTTCTTAAGGGGGGTAACCTGAGCAGGAGTAGCATGCAGAGTTTTCCTCTTTGCAGGGGTAGCCACCGGGGATTTAGGGGTAAGGTCATCACTGGAGGGATTAGGGCTAGTAATCACTGAGGGTTTCTTTTTACCAATTTTGACATAGGACTCCAGCGTAATTTCAGTAATGATCACCGGATTGTAAATTTCCTTGGCGGCCTTGGGCAATGGGGGCGGCTCAAGTCTAACAAGCGTGAGGGCTTTGGGAGGACAGAGAGCAAGGTGGAATTTCTACAGCCTCATAATGAGCCCCTGGTGAAGAAGGAGTTCAGGCTTACTATGGTCCAAAGCGTGCTATTCCTTAGAAGTGATAATGGATAACTCTAGGGAGGAGAGGAGGTAAAACGGGAAGCTGATAATCTTACTGCGTCTGAAATGATTTAAGAGCGCAAAATGATAGTGAAAAAACCTTCTAAACCTTCCTTCCAGAGGAAAGTATTTCATAATTATGAAACATACCTCATCCCAAGGTTGAGGAAGCTTCTGCCTATCGAAACCCCCTTGAAGGTTGTACAAGACCTCATCCTTCTTAGGGAAAGTCTTCATACCCTCATTATCAAAGACTTTGCTTTTCCTTGGGTGCTTGGTACCATCAATGGGCATGCCGGTCGCTATACCAATCCCCTCCTCATAGATGTCGATAGTAACATTGCCCACCTTAGCCTTTTTGTTATTATACAAACGCAGGAATTGAACAGATAGGTTTTCGTCGTATCCTTGAAGGCACTCCAGATAAGAAGCAACACCCCCTTCTTGACATATATCCCCGATAGTCTCATTTTGTTTAAACTCTTCGCACGACTCTGGCTCCGTGCGTGTTCTATCGTCCCCCATCACATAGTAGGCAAGCTTAAGCCGAAAAACAATGGAGACAACAGACTTAGCAGAGCAGGAAGTGAGAAAAAACTTAACAATTAAGCCTCTGTGATTCCCATTCTCAACAATGCCATTAAAATGGTAGTAATAATTTTCACAACCTTGTCGTCGGGCGAGGTGGTGTACTTGCTATAATTCATCTTAAGCGGACTATCAAAACCTTTCTTCTCATAATCAAGGATCAATAAATGGTCATCATTATTGTTCGTGATGCGTGGCGTAGAGCAGTCCCGGGACTTCACGTGCCTAGATAGGTGGAATGTCTCCTCGGGCCTCCAACTCAACATGACTTTAGTGCAAGCTTCGATCTGCAAGCGATAGCAAGTACAAAAAAGAAGACACGTCAGAGCCTTCGTAGTACTACTAATAATATCCAACTGGCAGAGGATTCTAGCTCTCTGCTGAACACTCAAGTTAACCTTAGTGCGGTGAGGGTTTAAGTCCATGGGTAACTAGGGGTAGGGCTAAAGTCTCTGACAATAAGATTTTGAATATGGTACGGAAGGTTTTTCACACTTCTCCAGCAACGCCAAGTATCCAAACTCTGGCCCAAGTTGGCTAGGGCATCAACCGCTTTATTTCCCTCCCTGTAAACATGTCCAACCTCCTTGTGAGTGAACCCGGATAGAAGGCAGATGATATCTTCCATTATGCTTTTTAGTTTCCACCCACTAGTAGACCTCCCCTGAGCCGCGTCAATGATAATTTTGGAGTCTCCTTCAACTTGAAGCTTATCCATACCCATTGCATGCGCTATTTGCAGACCTTTTAAGAGTGATAAACCCTCAGCAACATTATTAGACTAGATACCGATCACACCCACGTAGGTAGCTAAGCAGACAACATCACTATCTCTAAAGATCCTGCCACCACTAACCAGACCCTTTTTTTTTTTTCCGCCCCATCCAAATTGAGCTTGGACCACCCTCTTGGGGAGGTCTTCAACGAGTTTGAAGTCTAAACATCTTTTTACAATTGTCAACCTTGTTCATATCAACCTTCAGCCACCAATTCTTGGCAATCTGAGTTTCCACCAGGGTAGGAGGATTCATTGCCACCTGCAAGGTGTAGGAGGACATGTTCTTAGCAACAGCTCTGCAAAAGGAGAAAAACACTTTGTTAGCAAGTCGGCTTTTATCTCGAAAAATACGGTTATTTCTTTCCTTCCACACACTCCAACCAAGGTGGGGAGGTATCTATCTCCAATATTCCCTTATTCTAGGGTGAGAAAAGGGGGAGACCAAGCATAGAGCAAAGTCCATAAAGTTTTCCGAAAAAAACCCAATTAAGCTCAAGTTTCTGGAGGGTTTTCTCCCAAATCTTCTTGGAAAACTCGCAATGGAAAAGGAGATGCTACACAAACTCTTGTTTCTTGAGGCACAGGTACATCTACTAACCATTTGAACCCCCTTTTGTTGAGATTATCAGTGATTAGAACCTAATTGTGTGCCACGGCCCACCAATAAAAGTTGATTTTGGGAATAAGCTTGCTATTCCAGACTTTCTTCCAAAACTGGTTACCCTGTCCACTGTTGGTTCGCAGATGGTAAGCCGACTTAACCGAGAAGTTACCTTTCTGACCCTGGCCCCATAGCATTTCATCTTCTCTTTGAAAGACTGGGATTCTGTGAATGTCAAGTTCCTTTTGAAGTCTCTAGCACTCTAGCCTCTCAATCAGGTTAAAGCCGCAATCAAAAATGGTCTTCCAAGTCCTCTGGTTTTGGGGATGACTCATAATGTAGTTGCAAACCGAGTTACCAAATTGACAAACAACTCTTTCTTTGATGCTACTGTATCTTCTGTCAGACAGGGTACCCTCCCTTAACCAGTTATCCTCCCAGAACCTAATTTTGTCTCATTTTCCCAGCCTCCACTTAATGCCTTGCGATAACATGTTTCTGGTTTGTCATTTTGTTCCAAATGATAGAGCCTTTGGGAAGGGATTCTCTGTCAAGGATACCGATATTGAGATCATTCTGAAGGTACTTGGCTTTCATAATTTGAATCCAATCTTTCTCCTCTTTAAGAAATGTCCATCCAACTTTGGCCAGTAAGGCTTTGTTCATTCCCTGAATTCTTCTGATACCCAGACCCCCCGGCAACTTGGGCAGGCACACCCTGTCCCAGCTAATCAGGGAGAGTCTTTTCCTTTCCTCCATTCCAGCCCATAGAAAAGTTCTTTGAATCCTTTCTAACTTATCCACCATGTACTTAGGAATTTTAAACAGGGAGAGAAAGTAGGTGGGAATACCTTGCAGCGAAGCTTTAAGAAACTAGTGTTTGCCTGCTTGACTGAGCAATTTACCTTTCCAACCCTCCATCTTCTGCATACATTCTAGAATCGTATTCTAGAAAGTCAAGGTCACATCCTTCACAGTGAGAGGCAACCCAAGATAGGTGGCCGAGAGAGCAGCCTTATTGCATTAAAGAATGTTTTTAAACTTGATTTGGAGGTCCTCCTTCGTATTGAAGAAAAACACATTACTCTTCTCATAATTAATGCTTTGACCAAACACCTCCGCATACATGTTAAGCAGGTTCTTCCACCTACTGGCCTCCACCACCGAAGCCGCGCCAAAATGCATAGTATCGTCGACAAACTGTTGGATTGCCGACGGCCTCATGGTGGACGCCGCTTTGACTCCAATGAGGGAATGCCTCTCCAAGTGGGAAAGGATGTTCTTCCCAAGACCTCTGTCATCATTATGAATAAGGAGAGAGAGGGTCACCCTAGCGGATCCCTCGGCCTACTTCGAAGAATCCTCTAGGGGTACCATTAACCAAGACCGAGTACTTGACCGTGGTGACGCAAACCTTCATCAAGTTAATCATCTAGTCATTGAAGCAAAACTTCGTGAGGACTTTAAACAGGAAGTCACATGAGATTTTGTCATTGGCTTTAGAAATATCCAGTTTGAGGGTCATGCTCGAATTATTGCTTTTTTCTATAGAATGAAAAATCTCATGGGTCGAGATAGCAGCATCCAGAATCTGTCTCCCAGGGACAACCTTTCTGACAATCCGAGATGAGGTTGTCCAACAACGGTTGGAGTCTGAGGACCAAAGTTTTCGTGATAATTTTATAAATGGTGTTGCAGAGACTAATGGGACGAAAATCTGTCATACATTCAGTGTTGTTTTTCTTGGGGATTAAAGCAATAAAAGTTGCATTAATCTGTTTAAGGAACTTACATGTCCTAAAGAAGTCTTTAACAGTAGAGGTAACATCAAATCCCACAATATCCCAAAAATCTTGGAAGAACGCGAGGTGAAACCCATCCGGCCCGGGAGCTTTGAAGGCCCCCATAGAGAACACAACCACCCTAACTTCCTCATTTGTTACACGTTTAAGGAGCTCATCATTATCTTCCTCCGACAGGATTGAAGGAATACAGTCCAAAAGAATGTTGTCATTGCCACTATCAGCTCTGCTATCTTGTTCCGCTAGAAAGTTGCTAAAGTAATTAGTGGCAATTCTTCCTAGTTCCCTGTCGTCCTCAACTTGTCTGTTCTGTTCATCCAGCAATTTGGTGATTTTGTTTCTTTTTTTGTGTTTCATAGCTAACTGGTGGAAGAAAGCCGAGTTCCTATCTCCCTCCTTCAACCATTGAATCCTAGACTTTTGTTTCCAAAAGATTTCTTCTCTTCTGATTATGTCCTTCAAGTTTTTGACTAGATCTTCTTCAATTTTATAGTTATCTTCGGAACCATCCCCCTTAGCCATCTTATCTTGAACTTCCATGAGGCTTTCCAAGATGTGTTTTATCTGATTCATCACATTCCCAAATCAGAATATGTTCCGTCCCTTAACCTTATTTTGACAAATATGAGTTTTTGTGAGTCTGAACATAGGAGATCCATGAACAGGGACTCCACCATTCAACAATGCAGTTTTTGAAGTTCGGGTGAGTAGCCCACATCATTTCATATCTAAACAGGAAAGGGCCCTTAGGACTTCCCTCAACCCAATCAAGGATGAGGGTGTTATGATCAGAGATAGTGCGAGGAAGTGCATATAGGTTAGAGTTTTGAATCACATTCCAGTTGGAGGAGACCAAGAATCTATCAAGCTTAACTTGGATCAGCTGATCCCTTCGTCTTTTGTTAGACCAAGAACAAAGTTGGTTTTTGACTTCCAGGGCCATAAGGCTAGTCCGACTCAGAAAATCCACTAGGTCCACCATGCTATCAGAGTAATCCATAATTCCCCCAATTTTTTTTGAGGGGTAAAGAGGGGTGTTGAAATCCCCCTCACCATCCATAAAGTTCTTCTCATCATTGATTTTAATGCTTAGCTCTTCCCAAAGTTCTTTTCTACCATTTTTTGTGTTGGGGGCATAGATATTGATCAACTTCCAGGTTTTTTTATTCATCGTGCATATGACTTCTAGGCTATTCTTACTATGAGAACAATAGCTCCCCACAGCATTGTATGTGTTCCACATGGTAACAAGCCCCCCAGATGCTCTCATAGCAGGACTGATGACATAGTCCACCAAGGGCCAGATATTGCTAGCTATCTTCTTGAAATTTTCCTTAGACATTTTAACTTCCTGAAGCAATATAAAATCCACCTTGTTGTCATAAATATAACTCCTTATCATGAGTTGTTTCTTGGGGCTATTAAGACCCCTCACATTCCAAGTGATAATCTTCATTTACGTGTTTTTCTGGAGAGAGCCTCCAAGGTGCTTTGCCTTCCATTGGCGATTTATTTGGTTGCTTCCCTTGATCTGGTTTCCCTCTAGGAGGGCCATCCTGCTCTAACTTCAATACCCACATCAACCGATTTCTTGTTGGTTCCTTTCCCTTTCCTCTTGGGAGTGATCCACCCTCCCTAGTTACTGGTACTGGCTCTCGGGGAAAGAACTCTGATGGGAGATATAATGGCTTTCTTTGATCTTCCTTGGACCACAGGATGTGGATCCACCGACTTCTGTGCCCCAAAATCTGCAGACTCGTTCCCGTGCTACAATATTTGTTGAAAAAGAGGAACAAGAATCATTTTTTATACAATATTATGATAAATTTCCTAGTAAATCTAGAGTAAGAAACAAAGTCATGGAAGTTAATGACCCCCAAAAGATTGTACCACCAAGTGATTTCTATCAAAGCTTAGTCCATTTGTGGGGGACATGACTGGCTATCAAGTTTAGCCCGCCCACCAATCTTCATCAATCCCAAAAAGTGTTGGTATTCATGCATAAAATCCCGTGAAAAATCAAATTTAAGTGTCTTGAAGGATTAATGATAGTTGAATGACAATCAATTTTAAGATAGTAGGTTTTTAAAAATTAAAATTAAAATTAAATAAAAATATAGAAAAGAGTGGTCTTAATGCCATCCACTTTGAACAACCTCCAACAAGGCTGATCAGCACAACCACTGCGCCCAGAAAGGTATTTGCATCCCCAAAATGGCCTTTGCACCTTGCTGAAAGGGTTGCTGCATCCTCTTTTGGGTGGCTAGCCTTTCCCGTGAGGGTTGGCCCGCAATAATACAAAAGCCTTTTCTTCTTTTTTTTTTTTTGGAAAAAATTAAAATAAACAAACAAATAAAACAAATTAGAGAAAAAAAATTGCAGATCTGATCAAGTGTGAGGAAAAAGACTCAACTAGTATTTTACCAAAAATAGACAACTTTTGCCCAAAAAAATATATATCTGAAAAACTTCTAGTAATTTTTTTTTCAAAAATAATTCAGAATTTTACAACCTTTTCTTCACCGAGATCTCTAAAATCGGCAGTACTGAATTCTATTTAGAATATCCTAAACAAATTTCTGACTTTTAACAAGTTTGTTAAAATTTGGAAAAGGAATAAAGGAGAAAAGAGAAAAACTAGGTTTGTGAGAGAAAATCACTCGTGCCTCAAACACTGATTTCTTTTTATCTAATTTGTATCATATCAACCAAATGATTCCAGGTCAAATTTAACTTTGATAGAGTGTCAGAATTGGTAGGAAACTACTTAGAACCTACTTAAAAAGCAACGAAGAGTATATCTAAAGAATGAATCGAATGAAAAACAAAATAAACATTATGCCATTTTTTTTCCTAAACAAGTTCCTCAAATACAGAAAAGCTGCAATATTAGGATCCCCACTAACAATCAACTATATCTATGCACCATTTCAGTCTGTTATCACTTACACTTAAATGTTAAAACACCCTCATACTGCAAATGTGGTCAAAATTGCTTTGTGATTATTTCTTCCTACTGCTACATTACCTGCTCAAGTATACTGCTCCAGGATGCATTTCAAATGAGCTGGAGCCTGGCTCTGTCATGTTCCAGAAAAAATAATTCAGTTTACACTATTTCTTGTCAACTTTATATGTGAATTGGATAACCTTTTCTCTTGTTATAATATGACAGAAGGTTTGCATCACACAAAGTTGAATTCAAATAAGATAGGCCCCCCAAGAAAGGTTGGAAATAGTCAAAATTTGAATGGCTTGTGTTACACAGAACTGGAAAAATTAATAGCTAAGAAGAAACATCTTGAAGTTCTAAATCTTGAAGATCATCTGTGTTGACTTCAGAAGCTGCCAATATAGAGACCGACTGAATCTTACCACCCTCTTCCAATCTCATCAGTCTCACTCCCCTGAAACAAGAAACTTATTAACTTCAAGTGTCAAGATAACCACTAGTTTTACTTTTCACCAATAATGAAGAGGAAAATTCAAATAGTATTTACTTTTCTACAATTGATAAAATATTTGAGATGAAACAATACATCTCATCCCAAAAAGGCAGCCACATAACAGCATGCTTACCTGGCAGAAGGCTTACAGATGCGGATATCTCGGATCATAATTCTGTTCAAAGTGCCACTATGGCTCACAAGAGCAACTTGTTCATCACTTTCACCATCATCTGCACATGCACCGTTTGCACTAAGTACATTCTCCCTATGCATCCACTAATAAATCATGCATATTGACTCGTCAAACAAGGAGACACATTACAAATACCAGTAGTCTTTAGCCTCCTCTATTGATTGCAATTCAGCAATATATGATATAAAATAACACAAGAAATCTAAGTGCACCCCAGCCCAAAGGTCTGCGAATTTTCACATTTAAGAAGCAGCCATATCTAGTATAATCAACGAGGTACCTGACAGTGAAAATCCAACAACAAATAATGCAGCAACGCGATCTTCAGGTGGCAGCTGCACATGACAAAGAAAGAACTGTAATGAATTCATAAAGAAACAGAAGTACCAATGTATAAATACCCAAACTTCTCATCTAGTAAAAACTAATAAACAGACCTGCTAAGCATAATAGGTCCTCGCAAATATTACTTTTGGGTTAAATTTTACAACTAGCCAAACATGTGCTGCCAATACTGAATTGTAAATTATGCAGTCAAGATAAAGAACTCTTGATGGTTGCTTTGTCCAGGAATATATGATGGTAAAATGGAATTCTGCAAACTGAAAATAATTTGATCTATATGAGATTGTAGTTACAAGGTTCAAAATTCTAGGTTGCTTCAAGAAGGGGAAGGTTTGCTAAAGTTCAAAATTCCAAATGTTGGATAATGTTTCTTGAGCATGCAACACAAATAAATAAAATAAGGCCAAATAATATAAAAAAGAAATTTCAATGTCCACTATTAATGGGGATTCAAAATTTGATATGTTGTACTATCATATTGCAATATTTTGAAAGTGACACTAGCTTTTGAGTGTCCATAGTCTAGGCCCCATTAACTCTAAGCTCCAAAATGACTAATTTAAACCGCTTCAAAACTAAAACCTGCTATATCATCTAGTTTATGATTATAAATAAGTTAGTGCCAACAACCTGATCTATTGCAACTGGACTACCACTTCAATGATCACTATATGTCAATCATGACTTTCAAAAAAATTGACATGCAAGATGTCATGTGAGTGGGCTAGAAAACATAATTTGTACAAGAAAAATGAGCTCTGATGTCACGCAGTCCAACTCAAATAGGTTTGTCCCTCCAAAAAACTTGGGTTCAAAGAAAATCCTTGAGATGCTGGTGAACCACATAACTATGTTGAGAAGACTTTCCTCGACTTGCAACATAAAGGAATGCAAGCATATGCTGAGACATGGAATTTAATACAAAATCATTGAGCCAAAGAAAAAATCAAAACATCTATCAGTGAAAATTTCTTGAATTATTTTCTTATACATAGTAATCTCTTCCACTAGTTCCTTCTTGAATTATTTTTAATACTACTTTCATATTGTATTTATTAAACCCATGGTTTTTGTTGGAGCAGCCAAGATTAACAAGCAAAAATCCAGAATAACTTCCACAAACTATAAGCACATAAAATAAGCCAAATGATATATTCAAGAGATAAGTAAAATGTACATAGATTTCTTGTATAAATAGACATGAGAGAGGAGGTACGATGGTCGAACACAACGACTAACTAACCTACCTAAGATGATACACTTGTGAGCTCAAATGACAAGTGCTCAAGCAAGTGGCAAGTAAACATGCAAGAGGTGTCTCAAAAAGATGAGGACATGTCTCAACCATATGAGTTGAGACAAACTCCTAAAAAATCTAAATAAACTTAAGCTAAGTGTGAATAAGTCAATCTTAGAGAGGTGATATCCTAAGTAGATATAATATGACCTTATTTACACTAACACCACCCCCCTTAAGTGCAACTTAGGGGGAAGCGATACAAAGATGATGGGTCCCAGCTACTAGGCCATGTTAGGTACCCATGTACAAACAAATTTTTACAAAAAGCAGAATAAAGGAGAAAACCATGTGGGAAAAACCCCTCCAAAAGAGAAATGAACATGATAAAATTGTACAAGCGAAGAAGAAGATAAAAGGGCTCAACATGACCCCCCAAAGACTACTTCTATCACAAAAAAACAATATATGTTCCCCCCATAGGAAAGAAAAGATGAGGTCTATGTGACCCCCCAGAAAATCTGAAGGAGTGAACTCCATGGAGTAAATGGATCCTCCCAAAAATAATATGAGAAGAGTAACCATGCAGCTTGCCCTCAAAATACCTCCTGTAGTGCTGGTAGATGCTCGACATTGAATGTTGAAGATGATCCACAAACGTTGAACCACATTTCTCCCCTTGGGAAGAAACAGAACTACAGAAGTGCGCAAATGATCTTCACATTCTAGATAGGAACATGGAGGAAGAAGGATAAGTCTCTGAATTTTGCACATGATCCAAAGACGCAAATGATTCCCATGATGTCTTCAAAGGATGGTCAAGTATCTCCAAGCCAACGCTGACGTGTGACAAATGTTGATAACACAAATTAGGGACCATAAAAGATTTAGGAACAGAGACGACAGGGACCATGATGTATGATGATAATTGGACTGATGAGAATCTAATACTTCTACAGAGGATGTCAAAATACATGACTAAGTTGAATATGTGGACTCACGAGTATCTGCAGAATCTATCACTATAGAAGCTAATGTAGGCAAAGCAAGAGCAATAATATCCGAAGAAGGCAATGGTGATGCAACTTCATCGAAGCTATCATCAAATAGAAGACAAATGTCCTCAATGGTGTCTTCCAAAACTGCAATGTGGGACTCTAAAAACAAAAATGATATGTCCGGTAGATATGCATCCCAATGTGGCAGATCTAGAAAGACGATATCAATATCCTGCTGCATAAAATAACTAGAAGTCATATATGAGTGAACTCTGGATTTGAATGTAGCATCAAGTGATGTTGGAGATGAGATCTCAATGCAAGTCAACTGACTAGATTGTTCATCCCCAAAAGACGGTGTCTCACACGTTGGTTGAGTGAGACTAGATGATTTTTATGCAAGTGCTTTATAAGGAGCTATAGCAATATCATAATTATGAATAATTTGTTCCATTTTGTCGAGTCGACGAGAAATAAATGTCTATTGTATGTCTTTTCATCCCACAATATCCACATTTGATTTTCCACTTATTACGCGGTTTATGAACAATATCCACAACAATATACATAATCAAATGTATAGCAAGATCCAAGCAGAAATGAAAGTTTGACCCCAAAAAAGAACAGTGCTGAAACATAGGCTCCCCTAGAAAAATAGACATGGAAAAATTACAATTTGTGCAAGTTTGGATGCCAAATCATCTGTTTATAACACATGGAGATTTTTACAATTTTTTTGAAAAAAGGCTTACCAAAACTGAAATTTACTTGCACTAATGAATTCCTTGCAAGTTCTGATAATTGTCAAAAAAAAGTTTGTGAATTTTTGATAATCGGGGTGAAAGTTATGCCCCGTCGAAAATTTTAGAAAACATTTGACTTTAGAGACCAAAAAATGTGTCAAAATAGCAAAATTTGCAAAATGTCTCAACATTATGTCGAAGAGGACCAAAATACCTTTCTATTGACTATAAATTTGTCAAATTTCTCCCCCGTGGGCGAAAATGATAGCAAAAAGAAAATGTGTCCCCCTTATGAGCATTATTGGAGCCTGGCAGTCTGTTCGGCGAAAAAAGCTATCTTTGGTGGTTAACTAACCTCTAAGGGTTAGCATTTGTTGTCGTTGTTGGCATTGTTGTAACCATAGCAGCAAAAACCTTTTGGGGAAAAAATCGGTAAACCAAAAGTATGAATTTTTTTCAAAAAATCGTGAAAAAATTGAAATTTTAAAAGAAGTAAAAAAACATAGGAGAATAGAGAAACTATTTTTTTTTAATTTAAAGGCATTTCAATAGCATAGAGATATGCATAGCAAATATAATTGAGAATGTTTGCAAAAAATTAGACGTAGCCAATGACTCTTCGTGCTATGAAGAGAGCTACACTAAAAGGCTACAAGTCCTAATGATGAAGCTCCTAGGTCAAAGCCTCTCCTAAGTTCTACATGATCATTATCAAGGTTGGCCTCTGTCAAGATATCAAAATCCTCAGGATCAACAAGGACACCATCATTTGCAACCCACTCATTTTCTAGATCGAGCTTATCGAGGTCAACTAGCAAGTCTTCCTCAGTAATACCTATTTTTTTCCATATAAAAATTAAATTTGGCAATTGAAAGTAAAAAAAACAACAATTAAAATTTATAATATGATTTCAAGTATTTCAAAACTCTAACCTTGAGCTTTCTTTAACTTAAGGCGAAGGTTGTGGTGAACGAACACCAAGTCATTCATCTGTAGTTATGTTAGACGGCTGTGTTTCTTGGAATGTATGTTTTCAAACACACTCCAAGTACAATCGCAAGCAGATGAACTACATGGCTGGCTCAAAATGCGTCTCACAATCCATCGAAGATTTTTGGCCTCTTGGCCAAAAAATTTGCACCATTGTGCTGAAAAACACAAATTATTTCAAGATGATATCATGTAAGGTTTTCTAAAATCTTAACGCCTTTAATGTACGTGTAATATCCCGAACTAGGGCTTTGACCAAAATTTATGAATTTTCAAAATTTCCAACATGAAACCCTAGGACTGAGTTCTGATTTTATTTTCTGTACCTTATCAATTTACTTCACCAAGCATGAAACATAGTCTAACACGTGTAAAAATGATGACAAAAGAAAGTGTACATCTGCAGTCTCATCATTTATGAATTACACCATGAAATACACATACAAGCATGCAAAATGTGAATGCAAGTCTGCTGCTCCAAATTGAAATTGTATGGAATGAAATTACATCAAATTCATAGGCCCAACTTGGCCATCAAACACCCAAACTACTGCTGTTACAAATCAGATCTGAATAACATACCAATTTTGTTATCTAAGGCCAATGCCAAGGAAGCCTAGTTCCACTGGGAGGCGTCCCCCCCCCCCCCTGAAATACAGCTGTCCCCGAAGTCTCCCCGTGCCCGGGATGGGGAGACTTCAGGTAAACATCCCCCGCCGTCCCCCCATTTTTCTTTTAGGCATTCTGTCAAACAGTTCGCATGCCTTGTCTATGCTTCCACATTTTGCATACATGTCTAATAGGGCAGTTGCAACTACAACATCTGACAAAACTCCTCTATCCTTTATGTTTTGATGGATGTCCATACCCTAATCAAAAGCTCCCATTTTGACACAGATAGGGAGGACGCTGGCAAAGGTTGTATTTCAGCGCAATATGTTTAAACTCTAAACTTTACTTATTAAGTTATTCCTTAGGCTTCTACAGTCATACATCTTTTTATAACTAATTTTTCAAGTACTATATGTATAACTATAGTTTTGGGGATGATGACAAGCCTTAGAAATCAGTGCCTAGACTATGTGCTAAAAGAATTCTACAAGACCCTGATATGTAGAATCCATTGAAGAGATAAATCTGATGCTGTATTTTTCAAGTTGTTTCATTTTCAAATCAGCAAATGATGAATACATAGAGGAGATAGATGAGCAACTTCTCCAAACTACTTCATAATTCTAAAGTGGTCGACCTCTGTTCCCCAACTAAATATTGCAGCGTAACCCTTAATGATAAAGTATTATTGACTTCATAAATAACACTTACACTAAAGGTATTTAATTTTCTAATTTCTATGCCATAATATTTCTGTAACTAAAGTATTTATAAATTACATTTATAACTATTATAGTATTATTTCCTAGAATGAGAAGCCAATATCAAACCATCCTAATTGTTCATTTTATATGCTAATTGGTAGAATCTGTCAGTCTATTTCTCATTGACTGCGAAGTCTGAGGCCTGTTTCCATTAGACAAACTACTGGAATGTACCAAGGACTCCAGTTGAAGTCAGATGGGGTGCATTTCCCATATCTATTAACCTTATTTGCTTCACAATGCTAACATCCAACTTCAATTGAAGTACTATTCTTTTGTAATGAAAGAAATAGCCTATGAATCAGCCATCTTCTAACTTATTTCTAACATAATGTATTAAAAAAGACAAACTATAGGGGCAGCATATTGAGACCTCCATTGGAGAACCTCTCAATTACAAAGACCTTTATCAACCAAACTTGGATATAAACCCCAAACATCCTAATAATATATTGATGACAGATATTCCTCTACAAGTTCTTTTTCTACCAGTTATGTTTTCTAACCTCTATTAGAATTTACAATACTATCTGAAGAACCAAGTCTAGTAACAAATATCAGTAAATAGTATAAAGGAAACACAATTCATAATAGACTTTTAAGGAAAAGTAAGCATGCTGTTTAAAACAAACCTAACTACACATAACTACGAAATCTGTGTCACAAGGCCATATGTAGAAGTATGCAGAGGTCATGAACATTTTGTTACTTACCTCTCACAGAAACAGTCACGCCAAATCGCAGCCCTTGCGTCGGGTGAAATCGCGACAAATAGTAGGAGATGAAATCCCGCCGACCAGAAAACCTTAAGTTAAACCCTGCACCTCGACCTTCTTTCAATAAGTCGCTCAAAAACCCTCTAAATAGGCAGAAACCGGTGAAATCACGTGCCAAATTAGTGTGGGTAAAATCACAGGGGACCCGAGGTAGGAAAACGTGAAAAACTTGTGATTTAAACACGAAAAACACGTTGAAAATCACATTCAATGTTTTTAATTTTAAATCTCGATTTTCAGGGGGCAAAAATCAAAAAAATTCTTGATTCACGATTTTTTCTAAAAATCACGTTTTAAACGCGCATTGTGCTTCTATGGTTGTAACATTAAAAGTCAGGTTAAGTAGCCACTAGTGGTTAAGATATATGTTGTTACAATTTAGGTAACACTAAATGTTAAATTAACAACAAAACTGAATATTAGCCTTGATTATAGTTATTGTTTAGCAGATAATGCTAATGGACTTTAATGAAACCGTAACACAACATAGAAGAGACCATGACTGAGATCTGTTTAACAAACAAACAACAAGAAGACACAAACCCCAATTACAAATGGTTACATTTTCAATAAATGTTAACAAAAAAAATGCATGCAACATTCAATATCGACCCTCCAATGGCCAACCCTGCAAATAAAACAATGACGAGATGGATGTAAAAACAGCAACCTTCCTAGCTTGGCTCTTGCAAACAGTGAATAAACTTTAATTGTTTTGAAATCTTCAAGCGGCAACCCTGTACAAAACCTAAAAACTGCTGATGATTTTTAAGAAGTGTGCAACCTCTTTAATGACCTCAGCAGATTTGTGAATAGTTGACTATTGAAACCAACGACCAGGTAAGGTCTTTGACCAGCAATGAATGGTGCCAAATCTGTGAAGATTTAAAGTCGACCTGCAATACATAAATAGTGACCACGATCCAAACACTATGAAGACTGTGACATAGCAACAAAACCACCATAAACCTGTATGCTGAAATTGTGTAATGTCCCCCATCTAACCCATTGGATTAGTGGACAAGGATTAGCCTATGACCAGACTCCCATAGGCTAATGGAGGTGTTTAGGGGGTCATTTCAAGGGGCTTACTATTTATAGTAAGTTGGGAGTCGAGCACCTGCTATATTTGGTAGGGTAGTGATTGATGGTCATGGCACGGGAGTTTGTGGTTCGAGACATTCAGAGCTCCAATGGACATAATATAAGTTAAATTAAAGATTTAACTTATGATATTTTAATGGATATATTAAACTTAAAGTTATAAAGTAAAGTCTTTTTATAAAGCAAAGTTATAACTTAAAGTTGGGTCCCTCGGGATGGGCGCCCCTCATGGAGTAATAAGGGGTTAAGTGATAAATTAAAATAAATAAAAAATCCACTCATCTTGGGCATTAGGTTTGGAAGCAAAACAAAAAGGCAAAAAGTGACTTCATTTGGCTATGCTAAGATTATTGATTTTTGCTCTCATATTGAGTTTTTCCTGTGCATAGGGTTTGAACTTGGCTCTAGGGTTTGGAGATCGATTTGTAGGGACGAAAACCTCTGCAAAATTGCCTTTCTTCATGCGTGAAAGATCGCATCAGGAGAGGATAGTTGGAGGCTTCACTCAGGAGCTTCACCTAGCTTTGATTGATAGGTTTTGAAGAAGATTCAAGCATTGAATGACAAATCTTTCATGGAGTTTGTATTGGCAGCGAAGGACAGACCTTGAAGAACAGATTTATGCATATCATTGAAGTTTTATTGCTGCTGCAGCATTTTCTATGCAGGCCATACCCTCAGCTGCTGGCCGTACTTCTCTAGGAGGCCGTACTTCTCAAAAGATTGCTTGGAAAGGGTTTTGAGACTATCTTTGGCATCTATTCTTATCGTTGGAGATTGAAATGAAGCTGCAGAAGATTGTTAACAGTTTCTAGTGAGTTTCCAGCCTATTTCCTGCTGATATGTGCATCCAGTTGGTTGTACCAAGCATAGGGTTTGTGGTCTTGGAGTCTTTGATTTCTTTGTCATTTGGAGCTGCAAATACTTGCATTTTGGGTGTCTAGGGTTGCCATAGCACGCTTTATTCATTGTATTTCAGTACTTACCTTTGGAGCAGCCTGAGAGGTGATTTTCATAGTATTATGTGGCTGGTCCAGCAATGACCCTGACATGAAGTTGTAAATCTTGATATGGGTATGTACCTATAATATATATTTGGCTATAATACAATCTGGGTCTTCATTAGTTTGTTGATTTATGCAATAAATTTTCTGGGTTTTCAGTATATTGTTCATATTCTATGTATTTCATGCAAAATCAAACATGCAAGCAAAACCCATAAAACCCTAAACAGCAAAACAAACAAAACAAACAAAAAAAAAAACCTACAAAGCAAAACATATACCAGGGGTGTATGTTCAAAATCGGCAACCTCGAAAGTGTCAATTTGGGCGCTAGAGCAAACAACAATAATGAATGGATGGTTTGCAACCAAACAAACTTTACGACCTTCGGCAGTTGTGCGCGATTATGATGGAAACAACGCCTTGAACCAATGGTTTTGTTGAAAATGCGACCTCAAGTAAATTTTGTGATCACGATTTGTGAAACAAACCTTTGACAAGTAGATTCTACAAACAGTGACAGAGATCCCTTCGAATCAGGACAAAAAAATAAACCAAAAACCCTAGCCCAACAATGAACCAGGGATCTTTAAAAATGCCAAAAAACGACAACAGGAAAACATTTCACCTAAATTCACCTCAAAAAAAACATATCAGAGCTAACTACATGTAGTGTCCCTTCTAGGAACAATACTAATTTTACCCTAAATTATCAATTTCCAAGCAAACAAAGATTTAGAGAGTACCTTGGCTTGATTTGATTCCTACAAACAAGTTAGAAAATACTTACAATAATATTTTTCACAATCAGATTAACATGATTAACCAACTCATAATGGCATTATAAACCAACTAAACCTAACTATCTAGGAGACTCAAACTATCTAGGAGACTCAACAATAAGAGAGTTGAAGAACGTGACTTTGATGGGGTGTCCAAGATCCTCCACCCTAGGCCCAACGGCGGATATGTCATCCCCCCTGGCCTCATGTGGCGCATCCGTTATCCCATAATGACACATCCGTTATCCCATTCCCCCTCGTTTTGTCATTTCTTTTCCCTTTCTCTATGATTGGTTCCCTTGAACTTGCATGTCTATGATAGGAGAATGAGGTCACAAAAGGGTGCCCTTGAAGCCATCTCTTCTAAGCCCAAGGGCAGTACCCTCATACCCCCTTTGCCCCTTGAGTGGCGTACCTAGAAGAGTGCCCCATCACCGTACCCCTCTTGATCCATATTTCCTACAGGAGAATGAGATCACAAAAGGGTGCCCTGGAAGCCATCTCTTCCAAGCCCAAGGGCAGTACCCTTGTACCCCCCTAGCCCCTTGGAGTGGTGTACCTAGAAGAATGCCCCATCACCGTACCCCTCTTGCTCCACATTTCCTTCATCATAGACCCTATAACATTCATGCAAGAATCCACATTAATCAAACTCATAGTTGCAAACAATCATATCAGCAATGCATAATGAATTATGAAGATGATATCACAATATGCATGATCATATCTAAACTCACATAAATCCTACATATGTTAATTTACAAATCTACAATCACAAACTAGCTTATGCAACAAAGATCCTATAGTCTGCTTGCTGATCTGTTTCTCTTCCCCATTCAAATCTGCATACTTCTTCAAATCTGCATACTCAATTCATAAGTCTGCTGGTATATATATAACTTATTCTTCCTATTTCACACCACGTGAGAAGATGGAATTGTAAGAGTAAATTTGCTGATCTCTTTATGTCTTTCTGCTGTAGCTTTTAGAGCAGATACATGTTTTTCTCCTTCTATTCCCATGCCGACTCTGCCACCTTATCTCTCCATATATATATATATATATATATATATATATATATATATATATATCCTTATACTTCTATGATAGAAGACATCCCTTTGAAAGGGTGATGACTCTTCAAAGAGTCATAGCCCTTAGTATATGTGGCTGCCTCTTTAAAGATTAATTGCAGCCCTTTATCAATACTAATCATCACATACCTCCTTATTCTTACTGTTTTATTAATTGCTAACAATATTTTACTTCCCACATTGACTTTATTCTAATAACTCAAACACTGCGTGCAAGGACCATAGACTTCACAAGCACCTGATTGAAGAGTTCTTTCCATGGAACAAATCACATACTTTTCGTTAACATTTTCCATTCAATGATATGCAATAAATAATATATACAGAGCATGTGGGTTACGAGTAAGAGATCCTTATTGTAGATAACTATTGACAAGCTCATTAAAGCGGGGAAACCCTATTTAAAAAACTTTGAATTCTTTACAACCAAAGATACATTGTTTTCTTTGTTGGGATCAGGCTCTTTCCATGATTCGCATGCCAAAAAAATGAATTGCTGATCTTTTATTTACTACATATGCCATGGAAGTCATCACTGATTTGTCCTTTCTTTTACATATTATATTAGCTGCTATTATAAGTATAAGATAAAAAGAAACTTGATAATTATATTTATCTTATATATATTTATAATATATTATAATAATAACATTTATATTTATATTTGTTATTCATATTTATTTTATATAATAATATATCTGATTAATTAAATATATATTAACTTTACATATCTATGATTATAATATTCAAATATTTATATTTATTTAATATTATTTATTAAATATCACATATTAATAATATATGTTTATATGCAATTATTTCTATCATTCTAAACACCACGTTTATGGAAGCAACTTCATCGTCTTTTATCACGATGTTTAATTCTTTAATTTAAACAATGCCTTAATATCGAGACATCACACTGCAAAACTAAGTTTTTCTAAAACAATTTGATTTTCTCACTGACAAAAATCTGTACAATTTCGTACCGTCGTACAGTAAAGGGGTTGGGGGTAAGAAAATTTGCAAAAATTGACAGTGTCCAAAACTGATTTTTGGACAGTCGATCCTTGCTAATTTGGGCCTTCTAGACTCAATGGCGAGGAACTATTAACTAGGCTAGATGCAGGATTTGCTCAATACGGGAAAGGTTTTGCTAGCATGGCTCTGATACCATGTTGGAGCAGCCAAGATCAACAAGCAAAAAACCAAAATAACTTTCACAAGCTATAAGCACACAAAATAAGTCAAATGGTATATTCAAAAGATAAGTAAAATGTACATTAGATGCCTTGTATAAATAGGCATGAAAGAGGAGGTAGGATGGTCAAACACAACGACTGACTATCCTTCCTAAGATGCGACACTTGTAAGCTCAAATGACAAGTGCTCAAGCAAGTGGCAAGTAAACATACAAGGGGTGTCTCAAAAGGATGAGGACACGTCTCAACCATATGAGTTGAGACAAACTCCTAAAATGTCTAGGTAAACTTAGGCTAAGTGTGAATAGGTCAATCTTAGAGAGGTGATTTCCTAACTAGATATAATATGCCCTTATTTACACTAACAATTTTCACACAAAATACCAATGATTAGAAATTTCCAACTATAATAAGGTGTGAGCTTTAAAAACTATGTAACTTTCATAGCGTGGCATATGTTCTAGACATATATTAAACTAAGACTTCATCATACAAGCAAAGAACTAGGTGAGAACATGCATGTAAGTGTGCACGCACACAAATGATCCATCATAATGTTAATTTTTTGAAGCATAGCTTTGCAATACGAAATTCTCTTTTTTTTTTTTTTTTTTTTACTCTATTCTAAAGAGATTATATGTTCTGTCTGGTTGGTGTGAGGAATTTTTGTTATTTTCTAAATATTACTATAAGCCTAAGTTCCCATTATGCGCCTGTAAACTACTTTCCCACTGACATTCATCTTCGTTTTCCATGTAAGAGTCTTCCCAAAGTGAATTAATAGTCGTCATTGACTTATTTAAATTTGAATTTTCAATTCATTTCCCAGCAGCTAAGCTAAAGAAGATATGCAATCCACTCATGAAGCAACACATCTTGCGTCTAAACATGCGCAAGAGAATTGATGGTATGGTTAAGGATCAGATGAACAATCATCAACCACACAGCCCAATAAGAGCACCTACATGCAAAATAGAAGTCAAAATTCATATTCAAATATTTTCTGTTGCTTTTTTCGAAAAGGACAAACAAGTAACTAGCATAGAAAACAAACTCCAAAATTTGGTTGCCACTTAGTACCTCATTACATCAACTGTTTTGCAGAATAAAACAAACTACACATCCTCTTTCTACCTTGAAACTCAAATTACACACCCTTCACATGTAGCTTAATTTATAACTTAGCAATCTCTCGTGAAAGTTGCACCCTCACTTCCCTTAAAATTTCCCTTATTTTGCTAGCTTCACTCACCTAAACTTTCAAAGCTGGACAAACTTTTCTCAAAGACACCAAAGCCCCTAACTTTAAATCAGACTAATATCTTTTGGGTTCTTATCAATTACAAGAACGGCTGAACGATTCATCTTCCAGCCAATGCAAACTTGTGAACCCTTTGATATGCAAACTTGTCCATCCTTGAACAAAGATTCAAACAATTCAAATGCTAAGTTACCGAATCGGAATCGGGCATAGGTACGGGTACGTGAATCCGGTATGTGGATACGACAATTTTTTTCGAAGGATTTTGGGTACGTTTTGGGTAAGTCCATACAAAAACATACAAATATATATATACATATATATATTTCCTAATGTATTTAGTATTATTAACTATTACTCTATTATTAATAAAAATATTAAAATAGAATTTTTAATTTACTATTTTAATAAAACTAATACTATATTAAATTTATTTTTTTACAATATTGGATATTCCTTAATTTTTTTAAGCATATATCATTTAATAGTGAATATCATTTTAATAAACTAATTTTTTAAGCATATATCATTAAATAATGAATATTCTAATTAATAGAATAATATTCACTAATTATATATATATATATATATATATATATATATATATATACATATATTAATAATATATATTATATTATATTAATATTATTATTATTATATAGTATATGCATATGCATATTCAATATATATTTCATTGGGGCGTTAAATTTTAAATATATTGCAGCGAACTGGAAATCGCACTCAAACGCTGCCCTATGCAACTTGAAATCACGTCTGCAAATGGCGCTCACATCGTGCCTTTTTTTCCTCTTCAGCGTCTGAATGAATGGCGAAGAGGTCGAAATGAGTAAAATTGGCGATCCTAAAGTTTTAAATGGAAACAACGAGGTCAAATAATGCCGGAATCGCTCTGAAAACTCCATGTGGGTGTTCCAATCGAATGGAATCAGTCAAGAGTTCCCAAAAACGTATCGATATCCAAGATTTTGAACCCTAGACGCATCCGCACAGATTCTGTGTCGGATATGTTTCGTACCCGAAACCAATAGACAACTGGGGGTGATTCGGCTTCTTAGTTCAAATGTAATCCTATGGATCTTGATACATGACAAGGTCTTCAATTTGGCACCTATCCAAAATTGGCTCTAACATTTAGTCACCAAAACTGGGTTTTCAACATTTGTGTTTTTCTAAAACTAGAGATGGTGGAAGAAAGTGTAGGCATGCCTTTCTTCCCTCTACTTGAATTTGAGAGTCAACGGGAGAAGGCATAGTTAAGTGACCCTCCTCCCTCTATGTTGAACTTGATATTGTGTGCAAAGGTGCATCTGTGCCTTATCTACTAGAGGAGAATTTTGAACCAGTTGAACAATATGTTGGGAGAAAGTGCAGCTAAGCTTTCGTCCCTACTTTAGAAAATAATCATTTTTCCTGCCTAATAGAGATGATTCTAAGGATTGTTTGACAGATGTGCATGCATCTATTTTGATAGGGGAGGTGAGCATTGATATTGGCGATTCAGCAACCTCTAGCATGTCAGTTGAGCCATCCTAGGAGATTCATAACAGTAGTACACTTGACGAGGATGTGTGTGAAGTTGATAGCACACATGAGGATGCTTACCAATCAGTGAGTGATGACGATTCGGCCTCTTTCCATAGTGCAGATCTCAAATTAGAAAATTTTTGTGGGGACAAATTGTCAGAGGGGTCTAATCATTTGGCAGGGCAATTGAAGGTGAACGGAGGCATAGTTGCTTAAGCCTTAGAACACTTTGATATTGCATAGAAGTTGGTGACACATTGTTGTTGGACTCCAGGTATATATGAGCACCTTGATAGTGTACTTTCCCTTGCTGAGTTTCAGGCACTTAGAGATGCAGTTGGGATCGTGAAGAACAATTACCTACAGCTGTTATCTAATAGAGATCATCTTCTCAAGATCGATGATATTTATCATTATGCTCTAAGGGAAAAGGAAGAGGAGGTTGATGAGCTCACCTATGAGCTCGAGGTCACCACGGACACTTTGAAGAGCACTCAATCAGCCCTTCAAGAGTCAAAACTACGGATAGATGAGCTTACCGTGGAGTTGAGTTTAGCACAGTCTTCATCTCCAGTAGTTATAGTTCCAATTTCTATGACAGTTGTTGGTGATGAGCATACACCCACGGATAGTGGTAAGGAGTACTTTGTGGATGTGGCTACATCCATTACAGTTATAGATGTAGGTAACACAGATTGGATGGGTGTTATGGTTGAGAGTAGCAGAGAACCGGATGTTGCATCAGGGATCTTTGAGGTTAGTCCAATGACATGTATGACAGAGCAGGTAATTGATAGCTCTAACAAGAAGTTGGTTGATTTCCCCATGACTTGTGTGACAGATAACCACACTACTCCATCTTTTTCACAGGAGACACATAGGGCATCTTTCAATGGGGAAATCGATTCTCATGTTGATTCATTTCCCTCTCTTGGAAGCAAATCAGAGATTGCATCCTATGCAGCTGATAGTGATCGATAGCTTACTAGACCTCAGGGTTGGAGAGATCAGTTGATGGTTACAAGAGAGAAGGTTGATTCAACCTTATCTTGTCTAGATTGCACTCATAGGAATGTTGAGAACCTTCTTTGGACAGCAGAGTTGGAGAGACAGTATGGAGTCTCAGTTGGTACTCACATTCATGATTTGCAGTTCATCAGGAGTGCTTTGGAGGAGATAAAATCAGAATATCTCCAATTGTTTCATGATAGAGAGTATGCTATTGGGTATGCAAAGAGGGTTGCCAGAGTATCTACCCAGTTAGCCATTCGGGATCATAAACATGAGCCATCTTCTGATTCAAGTGATGAGAGTGATGAGGAGGGTGTTCCCCAGGACTTTGATGGTCAGCCATTGACAGAGGTGGGAGCATTTTATCTTGACCGCATAGTGAGGAGTGCTCATCATTTCTCCTTTAGTCCACACACGGATGACCTGATGATGCGTAAGTGTGGATTGGCTCGGGATTTGTACCATCCATTGTGGGATGAAGGGTTGCCGTCTACTGAAGATGGAACTAGGGATTGCAGGTGGCTGACTCAGATACATATAGAGGATTATTTACAGGGTCAGAGATCAAATTACCATCATGGTGATATGCATCAGACAGAGTTTGCAACTTCTTTGTCTCAAAAATTTCCATTGGAGACATGGCTTCAAAAAGGTTGCAGTGTCAGTAGGCATGATGGCAGATTTAATTTTTACAGCAGTGATGGAGGAGAGTTTTATCATTCCCTCGATTTGAGAGGAGCAGTTTCATATCTTCGAGCACCTATGTTGGATAGTCAGCACATCCATAGGAGTTTGGCAGAGGATGGGAGGGAATGTTGTGGTTCAGACACTTCGAGATTTAATTAGCCCTTCATGATTGATGGATGTGAGGTTCTAATGTGTTGGGATCTAGGTGGTGAGAGGTTTGGCATGACAGTCCAGTTGGATTCTGAGATGTTGCTTCACCACTCTCTGCATGGTGAAGGATTTATCAGAGTAGCGCAGCGTCAATGTGGTGGTTCTATGCTGAGAATAACTTGGGACCCTGGGATTATTTTTGGTTTCAGTTTGGTTCAGGCTGTTGTTTGGAGGCTGTATTGGCATTGCTTGAGGACAAGCAATCTTTGGAAAGGGTGGACTATAATGTCCCCATTTTAGAGTTCTCTTGTAGTTCAGTCAGAGTTGACTTTCTGGGTTGGTGACAGCATAATCAGAGGAGTATTTTGATGTCACCAGGGTGTTCAGGTGATCCAGTGGAGTTGGTTGACACTTTCCGGAGGATTTCAGACAACTTGTCTATACTTACTATTTATAGTAAGTGCTTGCATGTCGGCAATCTTTCTAGGTTTTTCTGGGTTTATTCTCTTTGGTCCTTGGGGAACACTACTATTTTTTAGTGTCAGTTTGGCGTTGTTTTAATGACTTGGCAGTCAGCTGTTGGCTCTCCCAGTCGTTGCATTGAGCTCAGAGATACCAGATGGTTTGTGGATCCAGTTGGCACCCTCTGTGTGGCCCAGTTTGCTTATGGCCGTTACTTGCTATTTTTAAAAGTTCAGGTTTGGTGTCGGAATGGGATTTTGAGAGTGGGGTTGGATTCGTCTTGTCAAGACCTTTCCAATGAGCTGTAGATCATTGGTTTCTGATATCATCTTGGCCTCCGTTTTAAAGTCCGTAAACTAAACATTATTATTTAATATTGGACCTTGGTACCTAGGCACGACAACTTAATGTTGTTTTAAAAGAGGGGACTTTAAGGGTGATGTTGAGAAAAGAATTAAAGAGAATTATAATATTTTAAAATATATTTTCCCTATCATGTTTTATCCCATATGCATGAGGATTTTAGAGACTCCCAGCTGAAAAAGTATAAAAGGAGGAAAAGGGTCTTCATTTGATATGCTTGGATATCGATTTTCTCTCTTGTTGAGATATCCCCGTGAGGGTTTCTGGAGCTTGGCTCCCTAGTTTGGTATTGTCTTGCTGAAACGAAAACCTCTGCAAGATAGGATTTGATCTTTGGCTTTGTGGACAAAAACCCACTTGGTCAATTTGTGGAGGCTTCATCCAAAGGTCTCATTTGTGCATACAGTGGACCATTCCAACGAAGGATTTTAGACAAGAAATGAACATTTTGGAGGAGTTTTAGAGTGCAGTTGAGTAACACTGTTTTTACCATCAGATTGCTATTGATTTGGAGCTGTCCAGTCTGCATTTTTATTCCATTGGCTGGGCCGTACTTCCTAGAGGCTGACCAAACATTTCAGTGAGGTTATTGCAGGTTCTTTGTGTGGAGTTTGGCATCGATTTACTACTGAGAAGGGTTGCCTTGCATCAGGGGTTTATTGCAGATCAGAAAGGAAAGGTTTTGGAGCAGATTTGATATTATATTGGTTGTTAGAGCCCCTCTAGACATGGCCGTACTGTTGCAACTGTACGTGGGTTCCCAGAAGGAAATTAAACTTGTATTGTGTCCTCTTATCAGAATTAAAAGGGTCGCCCTAGATCAGAGATTTCATTGTATGTGGCTATAATACAATATTATACATTGTATTGGAGCTTGGAGTGACTTTTTGTGGCTTGTTGTAGCTGGCTCTCCGTCAACACTTGTACGAAGTTGTAAAACTCCATATGGGTATGTTATGATAATTCATATTTTGGCTCATTGCTATCTGGGTAGCTGTTATTTTGTTGATATCTATTTTAGATTTTCTGGGTTTATGCTATATGCTCTTATTTCATGTATTCAATGCAAATATCAAAAATGCAATATATTCAATGAAACCCTAAACTCAGAACAATCAGAAAAACAAAAAATTGGCATCAAAATATATATACAACAGGGGTGTATATTACACCAACTCACATTTGGATGCCTTGGCAAAAAGTGACTGTTGCTCAAGGATACCCTGTAATGTCCCCATTTTTGGAATGGTTGTCATTAGGGTTGATTTGGACCTTTCACCTCATTCCGAGACATTTGGACGATATCACGAGTGGAGATGGCTTGTCACATTGGTATGTTGTCTTCGGTGCATTCATCAGGCATGTGGAGATTTGTCTTCGTCGAGGCTAGCCATTTGGAGGGCATTTCATATGGATATGTGTTAAGAGGTTCGAGCTTCATATGTTGTATGGATGCCATCACTTCACCTTGGATGCTTTCATGTGGATGCTTTGTAATGATCACATGGTCACGAAGATTATTATTCATATTGGTCGACTTGACATCATCATGGAGATTAGTACTCATCTTGGGCCATTCGACTTCATCATGGATACTACTATTCACCTTGGGCGAAGAACATGTTATTCACATGCCTCTCCTAGGCGCTCATTGAGAGATTATTATATTTCCTTGTCTAGCGCTTGGTGGAATAAAATATTAATTAAATATTATCCTTGGCGGCGCCTTTTGCTATTCTCCTAATTCATATCTTAAATTTGAATTAGGCGCTTCCTTGGGAAAGGATACACTACATGGGTCAACCTCTTGGAGGGAAATCTAATATTTCAAATGAAATACATTGTCCAGGTCGGCCATGAGGAAGATGAGACAAGTTGTGTATATATATTAGTTCATTTGGCATTGCAAATCATATCATTCAAGCATTCATTCATTCATATACGGAGACCGATCTCTAAGAGTGACTTGGGACGAAAACCTCAAGTGCCTTGAGAGGAGTTGGGCGACAATCTAACTTCTCTACTTGTGGATTTCATGACGAGAGTTCAAGTGAGCATCATAACATCAAGAGCAGATTTTGTATCAGCTATGGAGAGCATTCATGAAGGGCGACTCACCTAGGCCTGGAGCGAATTACATCTAAGGAGGAGCGACCCACAATTGAGGCATATTAAGCATTCATTGGAGGCGATTTAGGACTAGGGTTTACCCTAGAACTTGAGCGCATCATCTTGAGGAAGGGCGACCTGCTCTTAGGGCAGACTAATGGTGATTTGTGGCTGCTTGGAAATTAGGGTTTGAGCAGATTTACTACAGCAAACTTTACCTTCTCATTCGGCCCTCATTGGAGCTTGTTCTTGCATAATTTTGGTATGTAACTGTCGGCAATTGTATCTACTTTGTGGCTGGGCTATTTGGCTGGTTGCCATCATCATTTGCATGCTCAAACTTCATATTTACAGCAGTTAATTACAGCAGACTTCATGTTCCTTATGTTTGGTGTAATTTGATATGTTCTATGTATGATTCATGATGGATATAATCTACATACTTGGGCGAATCATTTGGTGTGTTCATATTTGATATTCGTCATGATCTATGATAAATACATGCAATTGTTTCAAGTCTGAATTTTGGAGCAGAATCAGGGTTAGGGCAGAAATATAAAGTGCAGAAATTTTAGGGCAGAAATCAGAAAATAAGTTGGGAAAGCCCAGAAATCCAAATTAGGGCATAATATCCCCATTTGGGATATTACATACCCAATACCTCATATGCCTCAAATGGTCCTCCCAAATCTTGCTATACATTAATATGTCCTCAACTGCTTAACAAATACCTAGTTCATGTAAGACTGAAATGTGGTCAGAGCATTTGTCAACCCAAATGTCATGACTAAAAACTCGTAATGCCCATAGTGACACTTGAAAGTTGTTTTGTGAGCATCTCCCTCTCTCATCCTTATTATGATGGTACCCAAACCGCAAATTAATCTTGGAAAAATATACTGCACAATGAAGCTCATCTATCAAATCGTTGATCCTAGGAATTGGATAGTGGTTCTTGATTGTCTTCTTATTGAGTGCCCTATAGTTGATGCACACCCTCATGGTACCATCCTTCTTAACCAACACCACGGAGGAAGCAAAAGGGCTAGAGCTCGATGGTATATGTCCCATATCCAACAACTCCTTAATAGCCTTCTTGATCTCTTCCTTGTACCTCCTCAAATGACGATAAGGTGTAGTAATGACAAGCTTCAATCCTGACATGCTGAAATCACCTATTTGGAGGTAACCTGGAGGAATATCACTGAATACCATGCTATGCTTGTCCATAATAGGCTGAATATCTACATGAGTAGTCTTTTCACCCGATACAATAGCCCCTCCAACAGAATACTTCTCTCCATAACATGAGTCTCCCTCAATAAACAAAAACATGAGTTTCCTCTCCATAACATTAGGTACCATGACTGATATCTGCTGAAATTCTGCTACATAATCCTCTACTGAACCATGCTGCCTCAAATGTGTCAACTCTTTGAAATGCATCTCAAGATCCCTCCTATCGAACCTCTCTATGAGCCTCTGTGTGAAATCAACATGTCATAATACGATTATGCCCCTGTGTGATTAACCCATGATGCCACCACTCATGAGTTGTACCCTCCAAATGAAGAATAGCAAACTTGATGGCTTCCTCTTCCATCATAGGGTTGAGTGAGAGATATGTGTCCAATTGTTGGACCCAAGCCCGTACAGTGACCTTTCCTGAGCCATCAAAAGTTGGAAGAGTCAACTTACTCACCCTTTATTGTAAATCCCTATTGAGTTGTTGCATAGTTTGTCTTCTCTCCCCCCTTGGCCCATTCCTTGATCTAGCATTGTTATATTGTGCAAATGGGCTATCCAAGTCAAGCCTCATGAACTCGTCTATGTCTGTATTAAAGTCATTTACTATTGGGTTTCGCTCCTCGTCTTCCTATGGTGACACAATTCTAGGCAAAAAGGTAGGCTGGAAGGGTCTAGTTGTTGATCCAATTGGAGTCTTGTTGTTATTTGTGTGATTTCCAAGACCATTCCGGTTCAAATTACTCTCTTCTCCCATATAATTTTGTGTAGATCTAAGGGAGTTGATAGTGGCATTCATGTTCTGCATCATTTCGATGCGCATTTGCGTCCTTCGTTCATGTCTCTGCATGTGAGCCTTCCACTCATCCTCCTAATCTATTATTTTCTTCTTACTTGTCTCCAATTCCAATGCCACCCTCTTGTGATGTTGTCATGTCCCCATATCAATGATTTGTAATTGAATTGGTTAGGTACTATTCATTCAAATTAAAGATATGAATAACAATTCAAATATTGTAAACCGAATATATAAATTAAACTATGTTGCAGGGTTCGCCTGCCCCCTGCCGGATCCGGGTGCGAGGTGCGATCCAATGCCTTTGCGGATGCAGACAGGGTGCGGCGAATTGAGGATGGATGCGTCCCAGACGCACCTGGGTTGTCCGGGTTCGAACCCGTGGTGCAAAAACAGCACCCACGATGAACCCACGACGCACCCAGCGTTAAAAACACCAAATATATATATATATATATTAACATTGAAGTCACTTTTATGATTTTTTATTTCTTCTAAAAAGCAAAACTAACCCTAAAAACACATTATAAACATAAAAACTTTGCCATTTCAACTCATTTCTTTCCAAAACACAAAAGCTCTCCATTGTGGCTGAACTCAAAAATTTCTTTTTGATTGAAGAAAGAAGCTTGAAGATTGAATCTTGAAGGTTGGAAATCTATTGCACCAACATTCCTACTCATTCCAACAGTTTAGAGGCTGCCAAGAACATCAAAGGAGGAGATTTTTGCAAAGAGGTAGGTTTTCTTTTCATTTTTTTTTTGCATTTTTGAGCAACAAACAAATTCTTTTCAACTTGTTTTTTTTTTTTTAATCTTAGTTTATATGAATCATGGATGCATCACCATGCTTTTGTTTTTGTTTTGATTCTTGAATGTTTTCATTGTTTTGTTTACAAAACTTATTGCCACACCCACAGGAATCACAATGGCAGCTAGTTCTAGCTCCGTATCCCAATCAAATTTAAAAATCGATCCACACTCACCTCTTTGGAGGCATGTTGAAATGATAAAACAACAGCCAGGTGATGGGGGTTACATTTGGAAATCAAAGGTTGTGATGTGCAATATAATAGTTCATATAGTCAGGTGAAAGCCCATTTGTGTAACATCCCTGGGATGGGGATCAAAGCTTGCCCAAGAAAGAATAAAAAACCTATACCACGAGAGCAAGTGATGGCATATATCATGGAGCAACAAACAGTAGATGAAGCAATAGGCCGTAAATCATTAGCAAACTTGTCAAGGAAAAGAGGCAGAAATCAAGGAACGGAGCCTCCATCTATTCCCAGTCCCAATGTTGTGATAGGGAGCCACCTATTTTTGGTCACTCCTCAAGAGTAACCCACAAGCACTACAAACAAGAGACCAAGGGACCTTTGGAAACATCATTTCAAAATGAGGCTTGAGATATTGCTGACCAACATATAGCCAGATGCATTTATGCAAATGGTTTGTCATTCAATGTTGTCCGCTCACCATATTGGAAAGAGATGGTGAAAAAAATTAATGAGGCTCCAAAAGGGTATAAGAGCCCAGGTTATGAGAAGGTGTGTGGCACCTTATTGGAAAATGAGGTCAAGAGTATAGAAAATGCATTGAAGCCCATAAGGGATTCATGGAGTGAGACAGGGGTGTCGATTGTCTCTGATGGATGGAAAGATGCAAAAAATCTGCCTTTGATCAATGTCATTGCAGTGTCCCCTAAAGGGGCAATGTTTTTGAGAGTTGTGGATTGTGAGGGGCAGGTGAAGGATGGAGAATTTATTGCTAAGATCCTCATTGCAGCCATTGAGGATGTGGGACCTCGTAATGTTGTTCAAGTGATAACGGACAACGCAAAAAATTGTAGAGTTGTGTTGTTGGTTGAGGAACGGTATTCACATATCTTTTGGACACCTTGTGCTGTCCACTCTCTCAATTTAATGCTAAAAAAGATTGGGAAAAAAATTGATTCGATTAGAGAGTTGTATGCAGAGGCCAAGAAAATACAAATGTTCATCACCAACCACCACATGTCCCAAAGCATATTTAGATCATTTTCTACATTGGAGTTGTTCAAGGTAAGTGAAGCAATATATTTTTAAATTTTTCATAGTGCTTTAATTTCACATATTCTAATTCTTCTTGAAGTTTGTTTTTAATTTTTTAAATGTTCAAATTTTAATTATTGTACTTTTTATTTTTGATATTTCAATAGGTTGCCGAGACCCGTTTTACCTCAAACACAATTGCCTTGCGACGACTTGTGAAGGTCAAACAGGGTCTTATCAGCATGGTAACAAGCACTAATTGGTCCGTATGGAGGCAAAGCAACACTAAGAGGGCAGCAAATGTTAAAGGGATGATCCTAAATGACTAGGTGGGATTGTGTGCAGTATCTCCTTAGTTTCACCGAGCCCATTTTGAGCATGATTCGTTATACGAACATGGACAAGCCTTGCATGGGGGAGATCATGATGGCATTGATTCAATGATAGAGAAGATAAAGACCATCATAAATGAGGAGGAGAAAGATCCTCAAGAAATTCTCTTCAACCAAGTGCATGAAATTATTGAGGCTAGATGGAACACAATGACAACCCTGCTGCATCTTCTTGCATTTCTATTGACTCCAAAATATTACAGCAGTGAGATTCTTTCAGTGCCAAATAGGGTTCCCCCGTGGAGAGATTTAGAAGTGTCTGATGGGTACAAGGCAGTATTTCGTAGACTCTTCCCTGATCCAGATTTGCATGATATGGTCACGAATGAGTTCACTAATTTTGTACACTCCAATGGTCAAAGCATTGAGGCTCTTCGTGATAAATTCAAGAAAGATGCTCACAATTGGTGGTACTTTCATGGCCAACAATTCCGGTGCCTACAACCTCTTGCAATCAAAGTTTTATCACAAGTTTACTAAATTTATATGTTTTTTATGATTTATCTTAAAGACTTTTAAAAATTTAAACTTTGAAGTTTCATAATTTTTAATTATTATAAATTTTATAACTTGTAAGTTTTAACTTTTTAAGTTTTTATTTTTAACTTTCTCTCTACTTTGTCTTCATAGGTTGCTAGTTCCTTTGCATCTGGGAGGAATTGGAGCACGTACTCTTTTATCCACTCGATAAAGCGCAACCGATTGCACTCCAAAAAGGTGGAGAATTTAGTGTATGTGCATTCCAACTTGCGCCTCCTTTCACACAAAAAGCAAGACTATAAGGAGGGGGAATCAAAGTTGTGGGATGTGGAGCCAGAGCAAATTGACATGGATGCTTCTACTTCCCAATCCCAACATGTTGCACTTGAAGGATTAGAGAGCGAGCACACTTTTTCAACGAGTGCCGCGAGTAGTAGTGGTGTTGGTTGTGGTTCCTCAAATGATCCTGCTAATGTCCAAGATGATGATGATGATGTGGAGAATTTAGCAAATCCATATGAAGATTGACATTTGTCATTTGACATTGAAACAATGAAAATTGATTGTTGAAGATGATATTATTATTTTAAATCTTGTTATTGAACTTGAAGTTCGAGTTTTATGTTTTATGGTATTCAAGTTGATGGTGGTTTTGTCGATTATATGACGCTATGTGGTGTTCTACACTTTATTCTTGCATTTCTACACTTAATTCTTGCTTCTACGCCTAATTTTTTTGGATATACATACATTTATATATATATAAACGAACCCAACCCCCCAAAAAAATTTTGGCCGAACCCGCACCAAAACCGACAACTTAGAAATTAATATACTTAATTCAATATTATAAATTAAATATTATAATGTATATTATTATATTATATAAATATAAATAAATATTATAAATTAAATATTATAATTAAATAATATATATTTAAAAGGTAAGCATATACCTTATACCTTATAAAATATAATATATTAGCATATACTTTATTGTAACATACACCCCTCTGTATATGTTTGTCTTAACCAATTTTTTTGTGTTTTCTGATGCATTTGTGTTTAGGGTTTCATGGGTTGTTTTTGCCTATTTGTTTTTTGCATTGCATGTATGAAATATAAAGCATATGAACAAACCCAGAAAAACTAAAAGAGATATTAACAAAATAACGATAACCCAGATTGAAGGGAGCCAAAATATGAATTTCTATTACATACCCATGTTGAGATTTACAACTTCATTCCAATGCTGACAAAGTGCTGGCTATACAAGCTCATAGAAAATAGCCATAAACTCCCTTCAAAGACAAATACTCAACAAGCAAGGGTTTATAATCTGTTTGCTGCTCCTAGGCGCCCAAATTGCAAGATATTTGATAACGCCAAATGAAGTCTCTACTGGTTATGGAGATCCACTACAACCTGTGTAGCTGGAAAATATGCAGAAATCTTCATTAAATCACTCTCCCTTTGCACTGTTATGTATCAGCCCAATCTGCAATAGATATGCAACCCCAAAATGAAGGTAAAATCACCACAAATCTCACACAAACTACTGCAATAGATGATACGGCCTGCTGCAAAGGTACGGCCTGCTAAGACTTTGTTTTGGCAGCCACAAAGTACTTCTAAAATGCTCGAATCTACCCCATAAATCTATATCCTCCTATGCAGAATAATAATTCCTGAAAATATAGAATTTCCTTGCTCCAAACAACTCCAAAATGAATTCCGTGAATGCACAAATGAATCCTCTGAATGAAGATTCCAATAACCTCTCCTGATACGATCTTCCATGCAAGAGGAAAGGGATCAATGAAGGGGTTTACGTCCCAACACTATCACAATCAAACCTTAGAGCCAAGCTCAAAATGCCAAAGCACAAGAAACTCACAAGTGAGAGCAAAATCCAATAATCCACGCATAAGGCAAATGAGCCTTCTTTTCCCCTTTTTACTCCTCCAAACCCCAACACCCAAGAGAGGGAATCTTTAATTTATTTTTTATTTAAAAACAACCCCTTGTCTCTCCATGAGGGGCGCCCACCTCCTAGTCACCTTACTTTTAAGTTATAACTTAACTTTATAAAGTAATATTACCTTATAACTTGAAGTGACTTAATATCTCATATAGTATAAGTTAAATATTTAATTTAACTTATATATCAGCTTATATCACCTTGGGCCCTGAAATGACATGAATCCCAGTGCTATGACCATCCATGTTGCCCTGCCAAAAATGGCAACTGCTCAGCTCTTAACTTACTATAAATAGTAAGTCCCTAGAATGACTTCCTATACATCTCCATTAGCCTACGAAAGTTGAACTATAGGCTAACCTTGGTCCATTGGTGCAATGAGCTAGATGGGAAACATTATACTTATATAATTATAAGATAAGCAAACTAAAGACAATCGTAGACAATAAGAACAACAATTAATAAACAAGGTAAAAAGGGGCCGACTACTCATATCAACGCCCAAGACAAAGTTTATACTAAATACAAAGTCAGCAACGGTTGAATAGAAGACATCGTAGAATATGAGAAGGCAGCGATGCTTTAAAAAGCATTAAGAAATAACATGTGTATCGATCAGCAAATAACCAAAGATAAGACAATAGTTTAAGCAGCAATTATAATAAGAAGCAATTGTTTTAAAGAACAACAAACCAAATAAAGAACAGTCACGTCCCCTTAGAAGGTGGTGACTATTGGATGAAAAGGCATGGATCTGTGATATAAAGGAAATCAGTGGGCATGTATGAAACATCACCGAATCATCAATACACAGCCATCAACCATCGAATAAGCATATCATCATATCAGGGGCAATCACGAGAAATACAAAAAAAGATCAATTCAGCAATCATGAGCAAATCATATACACAACCAAGAAGCAATGAATATTCACAATTTATAATAATCATCCCATTAACGATCATTCATTTAGCAGAATTACAATTCAAATTCAGTCAAGCATCATTCCTATCAAGCCATCAATAAGTCCAGCCATTCTAATATCACTCAAATACAATCCAAGGAGCGAATTATCCAAGCAGCAATGTAATTCTGGCATATATAAATATATATATGCATCGAACACCTCAGCAAGAAATCACCGAACAATCTCACAATATCTCATCTGATCACCAACTCAGCATCATCAGCAAACAAGAAATACCATCTCATCATCCATCTCAACAATCATCCATATTTAATATCAGTCGATCCATCTGAGTAATAATAATATTCATTAACAGGAGTAGCAAGAATACATTAAATGATATCTTCAGCTGTCATATCAATATAGAATCTAAAACACTACACAGTTCTCATATCATCAGCAGATATTCATTCAGCAATCCCTCAACATCTCATATCAGCAGATTGCATTATTCATTGCAAGGAGCAGCCATTATAGTAGCACTACAAGGTATTCATATCAGCATTGTTTATCTTATCATATGAGCATTATTATCAGCAACTTAATCAATGAATGCATGCATATATATTGTGACAAATCTAATGTACTAGAGGCAACATATATATAACCAATATGGGTGGAGTATTATCTAGTTTCCATTGAAGGAACAATGTTCATAAGTATTATCTAGTTCCCAATGACGGAACAATATTCATAAGAAAGTATTATCTTTGTGATCCATAGAATCACTAAAATACCTCAAATCATTCAAGAAGACAAATCTCATATCGATACAATCTCTCTAACCTTACATAGTTATACTCATGATATACGAGGGATGAGTGTGACATTGCCACGTCATTAATCTTGTCTATCGCCCTATGAGGACGTTTGGGTCGTTATGGAAGGGTGGTTTATTATTATTATTATTAATAAGTCTTACACAGTAGGTGACTCTCAAGTGGTGAAGTATTCCCAGGTGTAGCATGAAACCCTTGGGCCTATGGTAGTGGAGAAATGTTATCCAGTGCCTTAACAAGTATATACCCCGTCTCCACTAGGGTTAACGATTAGGTTAGATTAACGACCAGGCACGACGATCACCATTCCCGAAGTATATCATGAGGCCTAAACATGGAAAAGAATAAGTACAAGAAAATGTTTATTTGGATATATATAACTGTTCATTGTTATCTATTATCATGATGTTACTAGCCTTAAATTAATATATGTATTGATCTCATTATTGATCTCTAATAGTGCTAATGTCCCTTCCTAGTATCTATTCTTGTGTGCAGACAAAGAAATTTATAATAACCGCAAAGGGGACATTACAAATGTTGCCTCTAATCTTCTTCTTTCTCTCTCCATAGCTCTTTGATCTCTTTGACTCAACTACATAAACAAAATCAGATCCGCAGGCTAGCAGGACAGCCTACTCTGATACCAATGTAACAACCCTCAAGGAGATTAAATAGACAATGGAATAGATATGTTTCAGTTTGTTTTAATGTGTTGAGTGTAAACAATTAAATTTCACATTATGATATTCAAACAGAACAGTCATATAACAACTCAGATTTGATTATAGGACATTTGATCATATAATGCTAATTCACAAAATACAAACAGAACAACACATTCTACCCAGATCTGAATTTGTTCACCCAGAAAGTATACCAGTCTGGAAAATTAGACTCACAAGTGTACAAGTATGTTGTCTTCAGTGGTTTTTGGCATAAACAAAGATCAAGTCTAGCAGATTAATCCACTGCCTGGTGAAGTCACTTGCTGAAACTGGGCTGCAATGAGATTATGGGCGATTGGATCCAGGTGGGAGTCTAATCTTTGTCCTGGAGAGTCTTAAAGCAGTGTAGAGGTGACTGGATATGATCTGTATTACTTGTATCCTACTATGGCAGCAACTTCAACCTCCTGCAATTAATCAAATATTGACCCTTGATTGGATTTTGGGTGCAAGCTGGGTCTTTTGAACCTGCCTCTAGTGAATTAACAGTGATTGCTAGACAAATGGATACCTAGCGTCAACAATAATATGATGCTCCTAGATACCTAGCATTAAAAACACTATGATGCTCTGCCCTTCAATTTTTACTTCTCTTGACAATAGGCGCGATTAGGTGATATGGTGACGCGACCTGGTTTTGATTAAGTGTCATGGGCGCTAGCAAAGATTCCAGGCTGAAGCGACTACATTTGCCCTGCAAATGAATTGGCATTTCAGCTAGGCCAACGACTAATCCTCACTTCGTCCAAATTGACCTCTTTCAACCTTGAAAATGAGAAATAACTCTGATCAGCACGAATTGCAAATCATGAGTGGATTTGCCAAATATCCAAGGAGAGGGTTTGCGTCCTCACCTAGGGTTTTCGCTGTTGAGGGGTTTCGTCCTCAAATCAATTTCAAATTTTGAAGATAATCTGGAGAAATATGAAAATTTTGGATACCTCAAAATGCAGAAATGCACTCGCTAATATGCCCTCCTTGAATGGGTTACATGGACCCTAATTGGGCGCCATATTTAAAATTTGATTTTTTCCTTTATTTTTATTATTAATTCATATGTATTTTAATATTTAATTTTATATTTAATATTTAATATATAGTTATAGTATTTAAAAGCACTTTTATTCTAATTATAATATTATTATTATTATTATTATTATTATTATTATTATTATTATTATTTTAAAACGGAGGGTACATGACACATCCAATGATTCTTCAAAAAATAGTTTGATTTTACTTTCTAATATTACAAATATCTAAAGAGTTACTCAATACTATGATTCCCTTTCACATAGTATAGACAAAGTTTATAAAGGCACATAAAGATTTTTGTTAAGCCCACCAAAACAAAAGGACAAGAACTTTTGTCATTACAATATATTGCATACACAATATCCTTGTTTGAACTATTGTTTGCTTCATAGAAATGCAATTTAATAATTACGATGAATGATAAGTGTAAGGTGATCCTTTGGATTGGTACAAAGGAAATAAATATGCTATGATAGCCTACTCTTAGCTTAATCAATTTAGGTTCCACAAGAACTAAAGTCTTCAACTAATGCTAGTGTAAGTCCCATTTCACTATTTGTGTGAACACCCTTTTCCAATTCATCACACATCAAATAATGAAGAAAGTATAAGAGTTTATTCAAAAGGGGTACTTTTCCCAATCTCTTCTACCTACAAAAATTCAATCATACTTGTGTCAAAAATAAAAAGGTTAGCATTGTTTTACTACCCAATGCTCAATAAGCTCAAAATCAAGAATCTATAAACGTTACAGATGAAATTTTATTTATTTTTTATTGAAGAAACCTTGTGGCACAATATATTTTACAAAGATTTATGTCAAATCCAATTATAACCATGTTCCAATTTATCTACATGATGTTTGGAAGAGCCTCTAACAAAGTATTAGTCTTGACTAAACTTACATCAAAGCAATGTTTCCGAGGCATGTGCCCCCATGGTTTTTTACACCATTATTGGTTCGGGGGGGGGGGGGGGGGCGGGGGGGAGGAGGGCGAGGACGAAATATCCCGATCTTGTCCCCTTTTTTCCTGTTTATGGGGGGCATCCTAGGAATGCCCCCCAACATGGAGGGCATCTCCTAGGAACATTTCCACATGAGGGACCCTATGGCAACAAGGCATCCCCAATGTCTTGGCATACTCTGGGTCACCCCTCTTCTAACATGAAAAATTAAAAATAAAAAATAAAAAAATTTAAAAATTATTTGCCATATGAATCTAAGTTACCAATCCTGATACTGATTCGGATTCAGATTCACGGGTTCGATTCGTGGATTTAGTCAAAAAAAAAAAAAATTGGTGTGGATTCATTTTGGATTTGTTAATACAAAAACATATAAAAATCAAAAATATATACCATATTTGCAGCAATAAATTCAGAATACCACATAGCATCATAATCATTTAATTATAATAAACAAAACCTCCATAAAACAATAAAAATTAAAAAATACTACAATGTCAATTAGAATTAGTCAAACTCAAATGTCATAGCTTGATTGTTTCCTGGATATATCCAAGGCAAATCGGATCAGAATTCGTATCCAGATTGAAACAAAATCAGTATCAGGCACCTACAGGAAGAATCCGGTATCTTAGATATGAATAGTTGATGGATGTCATTATATTTATATAGAGGTATATTTTACAACATTATAGCTGCATGTATGAAATATTCCTTTTCCAAGACATTGTCTTCCTGTTGCTCAGACTGGTTTATGTGGGACAAGCACCACTGTTGATCATGCTGATAGTTGGCCCACCAGTACATCAGATTATTTTTGTAAATGGATATTTCAAAGAAGATAGCAAAGATATGGAAACTACTCATACAGAAGCAGCTTTCTCAAACCCTTCATGAAGGCAGCTGTGCAGGATGGATTTCCAGCATACTATTCTCATGGATGCCTGAATATCACAATTGATACGTGCAAATTGTTTTTTCCTACTGGGAACAGATGTCCAAATTTTTTCACTTTACAAAGGGATGCACATCTTAACTTCAGAAGGGAGATGAGAGGTAAATGGCATATTTTATTGTATGATAGATCTGAAGGCATAGCTAGGCCAATGGCCAAACAACTCCCTCCAATTTCACTACTGAAACATCTTCAACTTTGTAAATATCGTAGTTTAGATTTTAAGACTTCATTCCTGAAATCGGACCTGTATTTTTGCCAAACCCAACCCCAATCCCAATTCCAACCTGGCTCATCAATTTAAGGTCCATATTCACAAGTACACTTTGGAATCCATCACATGTTAGAGGTTGTTACACCTCTATGAAACTCATCTTTTGCAGGCTGTTTTCATGTGCCTTGCTCAAGCCTTCTATCAAAATGCAAGAAATGAAAGTCAGATGCCATGTTTTTGCCCATGTTGCCTTTGGTGTTTGTCCTGGCCTAAACAAGGTTCATCATCCCTAAGGTCATTTTTCCCGTTTGTATAGTCATGTCTGAAAGAAACAATGAATTCTCCTAAGTGTAAAAAGATGGCAATAACCAAGATGAAGTACTCCAAACTTCAAAGCTAACTCAGCCATGTTGAAACTGGCAATAACCATGAAAGGGCACAACTATCAGTGCAAAGGCAAGTGCTGAGTGATTGAGACAGTGCAGAAGCTCACCTTGGTGATAAGGGATGGTGTTTAAGAGGTGTTTACCTTGCAGGAGCACGTTGAGGGGGTATTAACTAAAAGCTAAGTGGGAACATCAAAGGAAAAGCATGCCAAACTATAATTTGCCAAGTGCTAAGTAGTTAAGATGGAGGTAGAGTGAGCCAAATCTTAAAGTGAAATCTTGAAAGTGACAATAACCATGCTGGAGTGTGCCTGAGCAGTCTTTTTGCCAACCTTCAAGTGACAGGAGTCATGTTAGAGCATGTTTAGAACAATTTTGATAAAAGTTAAGTGGCATAAACCTTTGGAAAGCTCAACTGGAACTGTTTTCACAAGTGTTGAGTGGTTATAAGGATGTAAAAGCACACCAGTTGTGTATAGACCAATCTTTAAGTGACAAACATCATAAGAAAGTGCACCCATCATATTTTAGGTAAGTGAAGCCATGTAAAAATACACCAACCTGTTATAGAGACTAAAAAACATGAAGAAAACACATCAAAGCAGCAATAAAACACAAAAATAAAGGTGCCCTTCCTCTACATATTGGAATGGTTGAGTCATTGTTTAACATCTCATTGAAGGAAAACATTAAAGGACATCAATTTGGTGCTAGGGTTTGCACTCACATTTGCAGCAGTTTCCCTTACTATTTCTTCATCGCAGAAAGTGCCATACCTGTCTCTTCATTGTTTTCAAGGGTTTGCAGATGCCTTTTCTGATTTTAGATCATAACCTGCAAACTCTAGGGTTCCAAATATCAATTTTTAGATTTTTGAGGAGTTGTGTCAAGGTATCGACTCTAGGGTTTGCTGATTTCACATTTATGCAACCTTGATTTGAGGACAAGCCCTAAGGTTTCAGGGCAGTTTTTGAAAGTAGATCATCTTATGTTTTTGCAGCCTCCTAGGGTTAATGTTTTGAGTGCAGATTTGGAGGTGAAATCTTAGGGTTTCTACATTGTTTTCAAGAGATCCTTTTATCGTTGTTTTTGGAGCACTCGGCATTAGATCTTGGTATTGTGGCGTGTAGCAAACCTTTGTTTGAATCTGAAGTGATTCATCAACGAATTGGGGTTTTGGATAAGCATTTCAGGTAATAATAATTGCCTTCCTTGTGATGGTACTCGTGCAATCCTCAATTTTCTTTTGCTTTTACATGAATCAATTTTAGTTTAAATGGATTAATAAATGGGTTGTATTTTGAATGTTATATATATATATATATATATATATATATATATATATTGGTATTGTGGCGTGTAGCAAACCTTTGTTTGAATCTGAAGTGATTCATCAACGAATTGGGGTTTTGGATAAGCATTTCAGGTAATAATGATTGCCTTCCTTGTGATGGTACTCGTGCAATCCTCAATTTTCTTTTGCTTTTACATGAATCAATTTTAGTTTAAATGGATTAATAAATGGGTTGTATTTTGAATGTTATATATATATATTGGTATTGTGGCGTGTAGCAAACCTTTGTTTGAATCTGAAGTGATTCATCAACGAATTGGGGTTTTGGATAAGCATTTCAGGTAATAATGATTGCCTTCCTTGTGATGGTACTCGTGCAATCCTCAATTTTCTTTTGCTTTTACATGAATCAATTTTAGTTTAAATGGATTAATAAATGGGTTGTATTTTGAATGTTATTTAAATATATATATATATATATAATTTGCAGCGTTTTTCCTTGATTCCCAAGTCCAAGTCAAAACTTTGAGCTGCCAAGCTTTTCTTGATCCCAGGTTTTAAAATTATGGTTCAACTAATCAGTCTTACATAAAAGGAGGTGCAAAACATTTAGTTCAAAACAAATATGTGCATGAGGAAAGAAAGTGTAGTTCCCCATCATGATTATTAGATAAAACAATTAAACATGTAAGCAACTGTTCAAAAAGTATACCTTGTAGCCCATCACTCCAACACGCCTCAAAGATGAAGTTCGAAATTTACTTAAAGGTACACGCTTTCCATATCCACTCTCTGACACAAGGAGAAGCCATGGAGCACTTATGTTTTTCCCTCTGATCCAATGTCAGAACAAGATTATGAGAGATGGATAGAATTATGAAAGGTCATAAATATAAATCCATATAAAGTAAGGACAAAAACGAGTAAAGAAAGCAGTTTGAAAAGGAACTACTGATGTTCTGAGCTCTGTAAAATGTCCTGTAGCTTTTGCTGCATAGAAACTGGTACAATATCCATAGCTGCAACCTTGTCTTCCCCCTTCAATCTCATTGAAATCGATCCCCTTGACTGTCTACTAGTTTTTCGGAGCTAAACAGTTCAGAAAAAATAAAACTCATCATAAAACAAATCCTTGTTTAGGTTGGCTATTTATTGTCTAGCATGATTACATGTTAACCTTTGAATGTAAACTATAGTTAATTCAATGTTTGCTATACTCAACCACCTATGAATCTTATGAATACACCATGCACATGTACACGAAATACATATATTATTTGTCTAAGCCAAGCAATGATGGGTGATGACTAAGTGTGAGCTCAAAGAATATGAATATGCACGCATGCACACACACACACACACACACTTTTGCATACACCACATATACATACATATTACGTATGTGTATAATATATTAATTACAGCAAAATCCCGAACCGCAAGAGGTTTAGATTACACACAGTAACACACAACAAGTTTCCCATTTTGGGAACCCACAACAATACATAAAAACAGACATGTATATATAGATACATATATGCTTGCATACAATATAGATGTAAACATTCTGACATAAACACACATGCATAGACTATATCAATTGCATTAACTCTGAACCACAAGGAGTTTAGATTGCAAACCATCTCACTGTAACTCATAATAAGTTTCCCATTTTGGGAACCCACAACAATAATGTCACCCTCAGCACAGCACCTTGCCCATTTTAGCTCGTCCCCAGGCACCTGTTTGATCAATCTTAGGAAAATCAGTTAACCATAAATATTTAAAACCATAACATTGAAAGTGTTGATGCATCATAGAAATGAAAAATAACCTTCTAATCCAATCACTAGAATATACAGATGTATGTCTTAAAGCATACCAGTTGGATTGCTATAATTCCTGAGGGTCTGATAGATGAAAACACATCTAAGGAGACTCTCTTAATATATCCATTAGCGGTTAACATCACGAGATACTTATCTGCCCTGAATTCGCTGACTGGTATGATAGAAGTTATTTTTTCTTCTGGGGATAATGATAGTATCTGGTTCATGTCAAAAAAAATTGAAAATGAGATTCTACATAAATAGACACATTCACCCATACATTTACATGGTACAAATGAAAAAGAGAACTGAAAGATACCCGAATTAGTGGGACTCCTGTGGCAGTTCGTGAGCCCTCTGGTACTCGGAAAGCACGTGCAGCATAAACTGTACCCTTGTCACTGCAAAATTAATTCATCTGTCTTCTGTTAACTAAATAGCTAACACAAACATAAGTTATTATGACCTCTCAATAAAAATACCAGAAAGTTCTGCATGAAAAAGATTGTATAAGACATGCAACAGTGTTTTTCCTATATGCAAATCCAACAGAAAGGAAGAAAAAAATTATATTGTCCACAAATATCCAAAATAGTTGAATGTGACTCACAAAATACAGCTTATAAAAGGTGTCAGATTATACACAATAGACCTAGATTTAAATGGTTTTCTGTAAGTTAGATATTTTATATATGTGCAATTAAAATAATGTAACGTTGGGTAATTCTTTGAATGTCCACATCCATTTGTTAGGCTTGAGACAGCCCTAACTACCTATTTGTATGTGACTTTTCTAGATAATTGATTTCACTAAGATCAACTTGGTCAATCTTAATATTTTGGGAGATAACTGGCTATCAGTCCCACCTGGACCTCCATCTCTTTGCCGTTATAAATAGCTGGTGGATATGCACATCATGTATGAGAGTAATGAGAGTAATGAGGTTGTTATGATTTTGAGAGGAACTATCAGCATTATCCATTATCATGTTGTAAGAGCCCAACTAAGAGCTGAGAATACTCATAGTGGAAGACCTAGTTATGAGGTGACCAAGCCAGACAAGAAGCAGCCAAATACTCCACCTAGAGCCCCTCCCTAACATCAGAGACCGATATTCAGCAGAATTAGAAATGTCAAACATAAATACAATACCATACAAGGCTTTGGACCTTAGACCGCTCTCCTAACCACTTAAAGTTTTTTTAATTCACAAACCACTGAGTATGCCCCTATCAAAGCCAAAGACGGGGAATAGTAGATATTGAGATGGCCAAATGCAAGCAAAGGGAACAATAAAAATTGGTAATTTAAAATAGCAGGAATTACAGAAAATAACAAACTCAGTAATTTGAAATCTCATAAAATATTTCCTTTTCTAAGATAAATTAGGCATACTTTATGTTTAAAGAGTGCAACTGGTAATAAGATTAAGAAACCTTATCCACATAAAACAAATCAAGGATTATTCTGCTGTGTATTTAAAAGATCCTATATGATTTAGGATAAAGTTACCTACATATTTTATTCATCATGTTCTCAATGCCTTCTAGTCAACTAATGACTGCTTGTTACATGTCCACCCATATCCACCACATCTCACCACAAGTCATTGATATAATCCCACCTGGTTGTAATATCCCCAGTGGGATCTGCCCTAAATTTCTGATTTTTATTTCTGCTCAAACCGTAATTTCTGATTTCTGAATTTTATTTTCTGATTTCAAAACAAATTATCACAGCGAACACAAGAGCCCAAACATTACAAATAAACATGTCAAATGATGCTACCAATTGACATTCATATCAAACATGAAATCCACAATGAAAAACACAAGATAGGACATCCAAATGCAATATACAAATCTGATTTTCTCTAGGTAACTTCTGCTGTTACAAATCTGAATATTCTGGACTGATTTTACAATGAATTCATGGGCTTAAACATGCCAAACATATGCCCAGATTTCTTCTCTATAAATCAGACCTAAAACTATGATTGTACATACCAAAAATATGCAAATAAACCTTCAAACATCAAACCCTAGATTGGTGAATTTCTCCTTCGCAAGAGCTTAGGGTTTGCTGCTACAAAAAATGCAAAATCGCCCTCCAAAGATGGGGCTCAAGTCTTCTTCCAAAGTGGTGCTCCAAATTAGAGTAAAACCCTAATGCAATATGCATAAAATGCCACAATAATGCTGCTCCAAATCTGATCTACAAATCTGATTATGCAATGATGCTCCAAACCTCCAAATGTCTCCAATTAAGTGCAATTAGAACTCCGTTATGAGTCCCCCACAAGATGAGCTAGGGTTTCGTCCAACTCACCGCATTCACAAGGGTTTTCATCCTTGGAATGAAGCCCAACCAAAGTTGCAGCCAAGAGATAAAATCTCCATAAGAAAATAAGTTATGAATGGATGATGAAATGACCTCAAATGATCTTATATTTATAGCCACCTTTTCCCTCCAAATCTGGCCAACCTCAAGGAGAAATATTTATTTTATTTGCTTTTTTCTCTCCTCCTTAGGGCCGACCTCATGCAAGGCATGCTAGGCGCCCAAAAACACAAATACAGTATTTTATTTTGTTTTCCTTCCATCTTGGCCGACCTAGACAAGGTATTTTATTTTTTCTTATTTTTCTTTCCTTCCTCCAAAAGGGGCAAACCACTTAGGCATTCAATATTTCATGTTTTGACCTTTCACTTAGGTCCTCCACCTCAAAGGAAATTATTTGGATTTATTTTATTTTTCCCATAGCATTACAACATACCCAAAGTTATTTTCCATCTTTATTTTTTCTTCCTCTTGAGTCGCTCACCTCCTTGGCCATTTTATTTAATTATTTTACCTTCACCAAATGGCTCACAAAAATATGAGAAGTCACTTCATATCCTCAATATGCCCAAATAAATTGATTAAATATTATATTTAATCAATTAGGTCAATCCCTTAGCCCTCCGGCTTAGCCTACAAGAATATGATAGGCTAGCCAACTCCATTAGGTGATCACTTGAAAATGGGGACATTACACTGGTTAAAAGTAATTATAATATATGCAGTGGTCATAACAGTTATAAAAATAGGTGGTAGTTACAAGTTAGTTGATTGTTTCAAAATCAGTTGACTTATAAATCTAATGCAGAACTGAAAATAATTGAAGGACTGCTTCCTCTATTCCTTCTACATTTTCCATAGTTTGAGTTCATTCCTCCTTTAGGGTATCAATGCTCAAGGTGGTAAGTCTTGGACTGTGGTTAAAGATTGAAGTCAGACTCTAAGGAAGGAATTTGAGGGAGACAAGGATGGAGCAGATGTGTGTGAGAAACAGAGGAAGACATGTCAACCTAAGTATGAAAAAGACATCGTATACATTACAAGCTCTTTTTTACCGAGACAAATAAATCTCCCAAAAACAAAAAGTAGGATAAGGATGAGCGTGAAAACACAGATTTCATATCAGAAATGAAAACATTGGTAAATTTTCAAGAATAAATAACTTTAACTAGTCAGAAAAGAAAATGTGAGAACATTCTGAGTTTGACTTATCTGATAACTGAGACTTCAAATTTAAAATAACATCCTCTCTAATTTTCTCATGTCGCTTCTTCGAACAGTCCTTCGAATGCAGAACAGAATTCATTGAATGCTTCTTTATCCATGACAAAGCCATCTTACTTTTGCCCAATGGAAACAGTTGTTCTTCCTCCTTGAAATTAAGCAAAGTTTGTGATGTAGATAGGAAATCTAACTTATCATCTTAATTTGTCGATGAAGGGATAAAGATAGAATCTTGAGTACAGGACACCATTGATGGCTCCTTCCACAAATGTTCTCTTAGTACTCTCCTCTTTCTAGCCATTTGCTCTTTCACAATTGTTTGACTCCACAAACACATGTAGTCATTGAATGCATTTACTTTTTCAGCACAAAAATGTCCATATTAAAAATATCCCCGCATAAAGTCACCACCGGTCTCATCTTCAAAAACCTTGGACAATTTGACCTAGAAGCGGCCATCCACTGCAACACAGGTTGCATCTCCAAACAATGTCGAGCATGTGGTCTCTAGTCTTGTGAATAGAGCAAAAATTGTTTATGTTATCCACTGCCCTCCCAAGGCCCCATATATTACTTCCTCTTTATCCACAAGATTGCAAGGTACCTAATTTACAACCTCAATATAGGAAACATGGATATGTTTTGGGTATTCAATGGCTGCATTCATTGGTGGAAATCACCCAGAATTTCCAAACCATGGAACTGAAATTTCAATATGATGGAAAACCAGTTGTACTTCATGGAATGATAAATAGAGTACCAGGGATTGTATCTGCAAAGAGAATAGACAGAACCATTCATCATGTACAAGTGACTTGGGCTGCACAATGTCTTGTGTCTGTGACCAACTCTCCAAAAGGCAAAATGGAATATCATTCAGTGGTGCATAAAATTTTGGATAAGCATGAGAAGGTTTTTAGTGACATTCCTCTAGGGAGACCACCGGATAGAGGCTTTAAACATGTCATCGAGTTAGAAGAGGGCACTAAGCCCGTCATTACAATTCCTTATCACCATCCCAAAAGGCATAAGGAGGAGATCGAGAAAGCAATCAAAGATCTTTTGGACATGGGACACATGTTGGAATATGTTGGAATATGTTGTCATTTATGTTAAAGGCACGAGGTCGTTAAGTGATGTCATTGATGTCAAGGTAAAGAGTGGAACGTTATAATAAGATGTGTCTGTTACACATCCCTATTGGAGAGCAAAGCAAACAAGAGTATATCCGTTACACATTACCATTAGAGAAATTGCATGTTTAAATTAAAGATTTAAACATTGGAGAAATGAGTGTCGTGGGCCGACCATATGCCAAAGGAATATAAAATTCAAATTTAATTATATTACCTCCAAGACGTCGACCTCCTTTTGAGAAGAAGACAAGGATCATATAAACAACAATTTGATTTCATTCCTAAAATACCATGCTTTGATATACACATGCAGGGATCAGTTTTGTATGGTGCGAATACTTTGTCGATACCAGCAATTTTCAAGTGTTATATTTTGCAAAGAAGAACAGGTATCATTAGTATACATGATGCAATTTTATGAAGGTAGCAAGAAGACAAATTGTGTTAGCAAATAAAGACAAATCTGCTTTAAGGAAGAAGACAAAATCACTAGAGGAAGATTTGGAGAAGAAGACAAAAGTGAATAAGACAAAGTTACTAAAAGACAAGAGGACAAGGCAGCGATTTATATTAAGGAGAGGTGTGATCTGTGCTAGAAGACAAAGCATTCAAGGGCTGCGATTTCATGAAGGAATGTGTTTAGTTTTGAAGGGACAGCAAGGTTACAAAAGGACATATCTATTCATCAAGGACACGTCCATTGAAAAGTATAAGAGGGAGTTGAAAGATTCATTTGAAGACAAGCAATCAATGAATTATATCTGAGTATAAGGAAGAGGAAGAGCAGAAATATGAAGTGAGAATCTGATTTATATTGGATGTATTTGTGAGATAAAAGAACAAGGATAGTTGCTACTAGAATGATTTGATAAAATTCAGATTTAAAGAAAGAGTAGTGTGTGAATCAGTTGGAGCAGATTTAAGTGAAGGAGTAAATCATATTAGCGATTGAAGGATTAATAGGTTGGAGCCTATCAAATAGAGGTTGGAACCTCTTGCTGGGTTGGAGCTCAGTTTGTGTGGGAGTTGGAGCCTCCAATAGGTTGGTGCCTATAATTCTATCAAGTGGAGATTGGTGACTCCTATGAGTTGGTGCTCGCTATTTGTATGTGAAGTATGTTGGAGCCTACAAGAAAGAGCAGAAGACAATAAGATATCTATAACTTGTTGGGTTGGTGCCTATAGTTCTATCAAGTGGAGATTGGTGTCTCCTACAAGGGTTTCCACGTAAAATCGTGTGTTGTCTTAGTGCTCTAAATTGCTAGGTCTTACTTGAATGTTTTATTACGATTCATTAGAGTAGAGAAAGAAAAGTTTTATTTTATACTGATTCACCCCACCCCCCTTTCAGTATAACTAAGTGCTCATCAACACATCGGGCCCAGTTCAAGTCCTTTTCCTTCATCTGTAGTCCTCGTGAAGAAGAAACGTAGCACAATGAGAATGTGCATTAACTACAAAGCATTGAACAAGAAGACTATCAAGAATTGATACCCAATTCCCAAGAATGATGAATTGATAGATGAGCTTCATGTTGTGGTCTATTTCTCAAAGATAGACCTTAGATTAGGCTACCCATCAAATTCGGGTCTTGTTGATGATGTTTTTGTGACAACAACAATAGAATCAAACACCAAGTGCTCTATCCTCTCCTGAACAAAGCTTCTCGAATGCTAAACTTTGGGATCAAACAAGAATGCTTCAAGGTTCCTTATCCATGATTTGCAACGGATAGACTCAGTGATTTGATGTGATCTTGCTGGAAATCACAAAGGGACTTACGTTGAATTTCTTCTTCACAAACATGGATGAAATTCCCTACTCCTTAGATGTGAATGAATGAAACTTCTTCAATCAAACTTAAAAGAAAATGAAATAGGTTAAGGGTTAAGAGAAATTTAATCTAAGGACAATGAAATGATGGATGGTGCTTCAATAGACAAATTCCTTGAACCAAGCCTCGCTTCGCCATGAGAGCAACTACATGAAGCTAGTGCAATCTTCAAAGGGAAATGAAAGATTTTCAAACTGTAAACATACATCCAAATACCCACAGCTGGCATAACTTGAATCAACATCCACAATCAAACTAAAGCACATGAAGGTTCAGACTAACTTTGCATTGTGAATTGCAAGCCGCAAGTCACAAAAAGTATGAACATAAAGGAATTCATCAAATATCTCATCATATATCCATCATATCAATGAACTTCTAATCTACTATCTAAGCTACTTGGAAACATTTATGAGTCATCTGCGAGAATTTGAAACCATGCAAACATTCCATAATCACACAAAATCACCATGAACAATCAACAATGAGCTTGTATTGATCCAGGAAGTATTTTACAACAATTCCACAATATCTCTTCAATGACTTCGAAGAGCTTCCTCTACTCTACTCCTACAGCAACTCTAATTATAATCCTTTTTTTACAAATGAGAAGAATGAGATTTATATAGAGCTCAAGAATTACAATTAAGGGCCCAGATTGATTTTGGAATCAATGGCTAAGATCTTGACAACACAAGGTAGTTACAAAAACTTGCTATTTTTAGCAAAAGTAAAAGTTGACACAACTTGTGTACATAAAAAACCCATAGGCAATGATGGCACGTTTCCCAATGTGATAAGCTTGAAGTAGAATCTTTGAAGCATCTTCCACATGGGCGTCCTCTTTGGCTTCTTGGATGTGTGATGTGGTGAAATGCGATTGGACCAATGATGTGCAAAGGCCACCTCAGCATTGAGTAAACTGGTTTGATCTTCAACGTGTTCACACCATTGTGATGCTCCAATATTTTTACTACCCTTGAAAGTCTCCCTATCATTCCCTCTACATTCCATACTTAGCCAATTTTAAGGCCAAGAAGAACAAGACGAAATAGAGATAAGGACAAATTAGAGGAAAAGACAAAATAAAGAAAATGACAAATTAAGGAAAAGACAAAATAAGAAACAAGACAGTTTAATAAATTATAATTAAATTATCCTCTAATGAAGCGATCCTTGGAAAGAAGTATTCACACCTCTCAAGGGACGCATCTACTCCCATAAGGCAGTGAATTGAAGGTATATAATCCAATAAGAACCATCATCCAAAGGCATAATGGAATAGAAGAAGATATCAGAAATTCCTTCAAAAAAAGACAGTCGAATATCCAATTCAGCATACAATTATTATTGATTGTAATCAGATTAATAGCAAGTGCAAGTAACATAAAGATAAGAGTCTTTTACACAAGACTGATCGGACAAAAAATAAAATCATATCTGAATACTTCCAAGGCACGCAAGTCTGCAACAAGTAATCTCATTCTCCAAAGGCATCAATTCAAGCAATTGGCATTCTCATTAATTTATACAAAGAATATCTTCTAAGACTGCAGTCTAGTTTATAACAGCATGTAAGCATCTAATCACCATGGAAGCATTCATCACTGGAATACAACAGTATATCATTAGCGCCATTGAAGAGAAGCAAACCTCAGAAGGAGAAATTCGTTTGAAGGCATCATCAAATAATTTATATGGAGCAATGAATGCCCAGCCGTATCGATTGATAGTAAAGAAGTATTTTGTATGAATGTCTAAACTCCTCCGTGGGACCCACCATCCACTCCAAGGGAATCGTGTTGTGTAGAAGTGTGTGTGAAGATCAGTGTGAAGCTTGGAAGGTGCATGAAGATATAATTGATATCATTGTTTATTAAGGCCCATTCAATAAACCTTCGCTACTTCCATAGTATGCCAGCGCCACCTTTGAGATTGAAATTCTAAGAGAAGATAGTCTTCATAGCGGCACCGCCTAGTATATCAACTGGGAGCAGTAAAGCTACAACAGATATCAGAGAATCTTTCATCTAATCTGAATTCACTTGCATACATTATATCTCTGTTTACATCAGTTGTGACATATCTTTCTGGCATTCATTAGGTAGTAATCTACATATCTAGGACAGTCACTGAACAATTCAGCTACAAGGACATATCGCGTTTGAGATATTTCTGTTTGAATCAGAAGGACTACAACTAGATATGTTTTGACAGTCATATCAGACAAACTACAAGTTACAGAAAATTATATCACAGTTCATATAAGAAATCAGAGTTTAACAAGTATCCTAGAAAAGGGACATTACAACCACTCGAAATATTTCCCCAAATTGTATCATCTTTCCTGGAATAGTCTTTGAACTTGTATTTTCACCTTTGGAACTTAGCTTCTCTTGAACTTGTAATTTGGGAATTTTGGATTCCTTCATGTTGTCTTTCATGCCTTAGTGTAATTTATGGATTTCTCAATGTACATGCTCATTCTCATTTTGTGAAATTCTTGTTCTTGTGCAGGATTCTAGACTCTTGAAGTAGAGGATATCTTGTGTGTGAATTCCTAGAAATGAACCTCTGGATGGATGTTCCTCTTGTGATGCTGATTTTTGGACATGCAAGGTGGAGTGATCTTCTTCGTTTTCGGATGATTGAGCTTGCAAGATGATTAAGTTCTATCTCTCTGGTGATGAAATTCTCCTCTGGAAGAAGGATGATGGCAAACTTGATGATATCTTGATCCTCTAGATACTCCTCTGGATAGCTCACCTCCGAATACTTTAATTTTTCCTCGTGATCTTCATCCACATAGACTTGTCGTTCTCCTTCAACACTTCACGCTCCTTTGGCATACATCATTGACCTACAAGTGAATTATCTCAAATTAGCATACTGACATGATACTTGATATAAAGGACAAATAATGGTAACTCTTATTCTCCTCGCCAACGTGGGATAAATCATCATTTTGAAGCAATTTTAACATATATCTATTAAAATTACTAATAAATCTCGATGCAAAGAGGAACATTATAACCAAATCTTACAAAATTCGCACTTCCTATTATTAATTCTTCTGTTCTGCTCTGAACTTTCTGATTTTTCTGCTTTTTTCAGTTCAGATTTGATGAACAATGACAATTATAAACTCTTCCTTGCAGCGCTGTCCTTCTTAGCCTCTAGCTTTTGTGAATTTACCTTGTTTCTTGATTGAAATCTGCCCTTTTAGATGAATTTCTGCTCCTATTTGCTCAGGTCTGCTGATTTGCTTTTGAGATAATTGTGTAAAATGAAGATTAGATCATTCTTATATACCATTTCAACTCACCCTTCATGCAGGTCGGCCTGCATTTTGTTAAGGAATTTTTGTTAATTAAAACCAATTTTGTTCATGCCTCTCCTAGGCTGACCTAGATCTTCATGGAGCGAATTTTCCTTTTGATAAGATGGGCGGATTTTCCATGCTAATGAACATTGTGCACCCTCCTAGAGCGCATTTTCCTTCTTTATGAACATTTTCACTTTTTATCTTCGATCAAATTTTAGGCATTTTCCTTGAAATTTCAAACTTCATTTTGGGGAAATGGAATTAAGATTTCTTTGAAAGTTGTTGTTGATGACTGATGATTTTTCTTGAAAGGTGTTTAACCCTAGGCGCATTCTCCTTGCCAATGAACATTTTGCAACTTTTACACTTAGGCCTTTTCATTGTCAATTTTCAACTCTTCTTCAACATGAACACTTTAGGAATTCCAAATGATTTCATTGTGTTTTGATGGTATTTCAAGCAAGTTTAGCAAATTTGTTCTTAAAAGCATGTCCCCATATCAGTGCATAATCCACCTTGATGAACAATTTTGCAATCAAACCTTAGTGTTGATCTCAATTCAAACTTTCCAACATCCTTAACAAATTTCTTCCAAGCCCTTTGCATTAAACCTTCATAAAATTCTATCAACTTGCAAGAATAGGAAGTTTTCCTCATGTGCAAAGATCCTCCTCTAGAAGGGCACATAATGCTCATTGATGAACATTTTGCGACCTTGCCATACTTGATATTTTTTACTTTCAAAACTTTTCAGGACTTTGTCTAATTTGCAAACGGTTTTTGATGAAAATGATTACTCAAAGGATTCATTTGGAAGTTGATGATAAAATCTAAATGCACTTCACATATTGATAAGGATTCTCTGCCTTCTTGGAGCGCATAATGCTCATTGATGAACATTTTGCCATTTTTTACAACTTTCACTTAGGCTAATTTTTCAAGGTCTTCTCATGGATTTTCAAAAATTTACCTAAGGAAGATAACCTTACATTGTTTTGGTTTCCAAAATTTCTATCTATTCTAGGGCGCATATTCCTTATTGATGAGGATTTTCCACCTTCTCCTTCAAATGTGCACTTTCCTTGGAGAATTTTTTATCTCTTCACACTTCTCATCTCACCTTGGCAAATTCTTAAGATTTCCACATGGATTTCACGAATTCAACTAAGGAGAAATGCATTGCATTGTTTTGACTTCCAAAATCATCAACCTTACTTAGGATGGATTCTCCCTAAGGGCATGGATTTTGCGCACATTCCTTATTGGTGAGGGTTTTGCGCTCCCTTAATCACGAATTTTCTAAGTGTGATCATCTTTGCAAAGGAGTTTTCAATGGTTTTCAAAGATCAAATTTTATTATTATGCAATGTTCATGCTTAGATGACTCTACTCCCAGGGCGCATTGTCCTCATAGGCATGGAATTTCCGCTCATCTTGGTCGCATTGTCCTCATAAGCAAGGAACCTCCGCCCAAGGTCCAAGATTTCAACTTAGTCAATTTGACATGCAAATTCTAGATTTTTGAGGATCCACCAGATTTCAGACTTAGTCAATTTCAGGGCTCAGAACGTCAGACTTCAGGACATCAGACTTAGTCAATTTCAGGGCTTCAAGACATGCATCAGGATGAGAAGATACGGACTCCTTAGCTAGAATATATCGAGACTTGGGCAAAACAACACTACCAAACCCTACAAGCTCAGAGAAAAACTAAACCTAAAGCAAAACAAAGACAGAAAGCAGGAAAAAAGAGGGGGTCCCCATTTGCAATGGGGCGATGTGTGAAGATGTCACAACAGGTCCAAGAGGAAGACATCCATAAAACGGCTTTCAAGTGCCATTATGGGCACTATGAATTTTTGGTCATGTCATTTGGTTTGACAAATACTACAACAACCTTCCAGTTCTACATGAACCAAGTGTCCAACACTAGTCTTGTTTGGCGACATCCTCATCTATAGCAAAACTTGGGAAGAGCACTTGAGACATATTGACGAGGTGTTGGGAATTCTAAAAGCACGGAGTCTCTTTGTGAAAGCATCAAGTGTGAGTTTGCCATGACAGAGAATCTGTATTTGGGGCATGTCATCAGTGCAAAGGGAGTGCAAGTAGACATGGAGAAGATTAAAGCCATTCAAGATTGGCCTCCCCTAAAGACTTTGACTCAACTACGAGAATTTTTTGGCCGTTGCAATTACTAAAGAAGATTTGTTAAAGGATTCCCTCAATTGGTTGCACCCTTAACATATCAGACGAAGAAGGGAGCTTTCACTTTAAACTGTTAGAATCCGTAACACAGATTATAACCCAGAATCAATTGAAAAAGTTAGAAACATAAATTGTAATCCAAAAGCAATTGAAACAGCATAACAACGATACCAAGAGATTGATGTGAAATGTTCGAAAGGCAAAATAGCATCATATAACTATCTCCAATATCAAATGAAAATACAAGCTAGGTAGCATGCTTATATAGACCAAGGAGAGGGAGGAGGTGGCAACACTGACCAATGAGGAGCAACCATCTATCGAACTAAAGATAGCAAAGTATCTTCTCAAGATAGCTAATGGATACTCACATGTAGGAAGATGACACCTCATAATCCTCTCACCTACTGAAACATGCTTTATTAACCTAAGCAAGCTTAAATAAATGTGTAGGAAAAACCTTATAATAAGGAATAAAAAATCTACACTAACACCCCCCTTAAGCGTAGCTTAGGTGGGTAAAGAGATGGGTCCCGGCAAATGAACCTGTTGAGGTACCCATGTACAATGAATTCCCCCACAAAAGAGAGTATGCACCACCCTAGAATAGAGAGAGAAAGACAGAGAGCAACTATCTATCGGCCTAAAGATAGCAAAGTATCTTCCCAAGATAGCTGATGGATGCTCACATGTAGGAAGGTGACACCTCATAATTCCCTCGCCTAATAAAACATGCTTTATTAACTTAAGCAAGATTAAATAAATGTGTAGGAAAAACCTTATAATAAGGAATAAAAAACCTACACTAACACCCCCCCTTAAGCGTAGCTTAGGTGGGTAAAGAGATGGGTCCCGACAAATGAAGCCTGATGGGGTACCCATGTACAACAAATTCCCCCCCAAAAGAGAAGTAGCCCCCCCACCACAAAAAGAGTACGCCCCCCCTCCAGAATAGAGAGAGAAAGAAAGGAGCTAAGAAGCCTCCTCAAAGGACACCTGCCGCACCCCAAGCAAAGCTCGCAAATGAATGAACTTGCTCTTAGTGAAGGGTTTGGTGAAGATGTCTACAGTCTGATCTGATGTCAAACAATACTGAAGATCAGAACCTACTCATGAATCAACTCTTGAATGTAGTGCATGTGAATCTCAATGTGTTTGGTCCGCTGATGATAGACTAGATTACGAGAGATCTAAATAGCACTCTGGTTGTCACAAAAGATGACTGTAGGCTTCCTGAAGGAAATGCCAAACTCAGTGAGAATGTGTTGAACCCAAATGGCCTCAGTAGCAACATTAACTGCTCCTCGATACTCAGCCTCTGTAGATGAAAGAGCAATAGCCAACTGCTTCTTGCTCGACCAAGAAATCCGACCAGAACCAAGAGAGAAGCAATACCCTGAAGTAGACTTGCAATCCTAAGAATCGCCCGCCCAATCTGAATCTGTGTATCCCACCAAGTCAATATCCACGCCCACTACATAATGAATCACATAACTGTGAGTGCCCTATACATAGTGAAGAATCCGCTTAGCTGCTTTCTAATGCAGTTCATGTGGCTCCTGCATGAACTTGGAGACCAGGCCCACAGCATATGAAATATCAGGCCTCGTGTGAGTCAAGTATATGAGACTCCCAACCAATTGGCGATACAAGGTAGCATCTGCCAAAGGTGAAGAGCAAGAAACCTCAAGTTTGACCCCTGACAGAAATGGAGTCAGCGTAGGCTTACAGTCAGCCATGCAAAATCCAGAGAGCATATCAAGAGCATACTTGGGCTGAGAAAGAAAGATACGAGCCGTAGACTGTGTAATCTTAATTCCCAAGAAGTAGTGAAGAAGACCCAAGTTAGACATCAGAAACCGATCATGAAGGGCAATTTTCACTGCCTTAATGGTGGATGAACTCCCTATAATCAACAAGTCATCAACATAGAGAACAAGGAAAGTCAGAGTATCATCTTGCTGCAAAATGTAGATGTTCGGATTAGAATGGCACCTAGTGAACCCAACTAATAGAAGAAAGGAGTCCATCTTGGCATACCAAGCTCGAAGGGCCTGTTTAAGGCCATAGAGAGACTTCCGAAGTCCGCAGACAAGTGAAGGATCCTGGACGAACCCCAGTGGTTGCTCCTTATATATCTCCTCCTGAAGCTCATCATGAAGAAAAGCACTCTTCACATCCATCTGATGAACTTCCCAGCAATGGGCTACAGCAATGGCAAGGACAAGTTGGATTGAATTCATCTTAGCAACTGGCGCAAAAGTCTCAGAGTAGTCAATCCCAGGAACCTGGGAGAATCCTTTTGCGACCAAGCGAGCCTTATGTTTATCGACCGACCCATCTGCAACAAATTTTGTTCGATAGACCCACTTGCATTGAACAAGTTTTCTTCCCTTAGGAAGTGGGACTAAATCCCAAGTATGATTCCTTTCCAAGGAACTGAACTCCTCTTGCATAGCCTGCTCGAACTGTGACCTTGTTCTTCTTGCATCTAAAGGATCACCAACCCAATCACCTGCTGACTCCAAAGTCTGACGAGCCGAAAGAGGCCCAATGGCAGGAGAATCTAGAGGAGAATCGGCATCCTCTGAATGATGACTAAGAGAGGAGGAAGATGAACCCTTATCATCACCATCTGAAGTGGAGGAAGAAGAATCCTCAGGAGGATTAAGATTCTCAAAAGAACTATCATCATGAAGTTGCAGTGTCTCCATGGGAATGAATGATGGAGAAGTGGTAGAAGAATTATCCTCCTCAAAACGAACACTCCTCTAAATGAAGAGCTCATGTGTGGTAGGGTGGAGTAGCCTGTAGCCTTTGACACCATCTGGATAGCCAACAAATATGCAAGGCTTGCTCTGCGGATCCATAGCCTTGCGTTTCTCTGCTAGAATGTGGGCCCATGGAGGAGACCCAAACACTAGAAAGTGCTTGACTGTGGGTTTCCGACTGGTCCAAGCTTGAAAACGAGTTACCCCCTTCACAGCTCAATGAGGAACTCAGTTCTGGATATAACATGCATAGTTGATGGCCTCTGCCCAATAATGAGGTGCCAATGATTTGGAGTGAATCATGCAATTGGCCATTTCCTTCAATGACCGATTCTTTCGTTCTGCAATTCTGTTTTGTTGTGGACTATAGGGAACTGTGTGCTGAAGATCAATGCCCTTTGAGGCACAAAACTACTCAAACCTTTAGTTGACATATTCCCTGCCATTATCGATGCGCAGAATCTTGACAACCTTCCCAAATTGTTTCTCTACAAAAGCTTTAAAGTCCTGAAAAGACTCAAAGACTTCAGACTTTTGTTTGAGAAAGTATACAAAGGTGTATCGGGAAAGATCATCAATGAAGGTCAATACATATCTAGCTCTGTTGAATGAAGGATGCTGAAATGGACCAGCCAAATCACTGTGTACTAACTCTAAGAGTTGTGTGGCTCTCCATGCTTTGCCTTTATCAAACTTTTCTTCAAGATGCTTGCCAAGAATGCAGCCTTGACAAACTCCATTAGAGAATCGAATAGAAAGCAACCCTGTAATCATGTCATGTTGACTGAGCTGCTGCAAGTAGCGATAGTTCAAGTGGCCAAACCGCTGATGCCACAAACGGATCACCTCATCTAAGTGAGTGAGCAATGCCAGTGAAGGAGAATCAGGAACAAAATGAAAAAAGTGATAGAGCCTGAACGGTTATCAACTTTTCCTACAACAACTGTAGAACCACTGTGTAGATCACTAATAACCACTGAGTCAGGTGTAAATTCAACTCTCTTGCCGGAACCTGTATGGGTGATCTAGTAGACAAATAGAAGATTAGTTAACAAAGAAGGTACACAAAGAACATCATGGAATGTCCCATCACCAACCTTAACAAACCTTCTCCTAATAACTTCTTTTGGTGTATCATTACCAATAAGAATATCAGGCACAGAACATGACTCCAAGGATGAGAAACTTTCCTTTGTATTGGCCATGTGGTGGGAAGCACCTAAGTCAATTACCCAACTATCTGGTGGTGTAGCAACTGCAACAAGGGCCTTTCCCTTCCCCTTACTATTTTTCGGTCAAAAAGTTAAAAAATAATATTTTATTTAACTCTTGACCCTGTAAAAGGACGATGAGGGCTCATTGAAAGGATTCCATCTCTTCTAAAATTTTATTATCTAAGTTTGAGCTTATGCCCTACTTCTTGTTGGAAGGACAAAAACCCCTAAGACTGCTCGAAGGACGAAAACCCTAAAAGTATATGGGATTGAGGACAAAACCCCTCTATTCCAACGGTGAAATTTCATTCAAAGATTTCCAGTGAGCTGAACCTGCATTGTATTTCCAATATTTTGTTGCTGTGAGATTTCTATTTTGTTGGTATGATTTTATATTTCAGAAAATACAAAAATTATTTTCTGTGCATGTGAGAGATTTCCAGAAAATACAAAAAAATATAAATATTTGTGTGTGTGAGAGTTGTGTGTGAGTTGTGTGGGAGTTGCAATTGCTAGTATGTTAAATGTTATTATAATTAATGGAATTTTAAGTGATTTATAAAGGAGGACAGCCCTCCGCAAGCTGGTCATACCTTTGTTCCTTGAAGATATTAATACTCCCAAATGTGTCGTACCATATAGTATGGTGCTATTTTGATATTTTATGGTGCATAAAATACGCTGTGTTGAAGTTTTAGAATGGATTATTACTTGTTGTTTTGCATTCCTGAAGAGTTGGTTGAGAATTTGGAAAGAGTTTGAAAGGTGCCGTACATATTGAAGATGTGCTATTTATTGCTCAAAAGGTATTTATGATAATTCTGAAATGTTTCTAGGCCTGCAGCAGTCTTTGATAGATTTTAAAGAGACAAAACAACTACAAGAAGAGCCATTCAAGTCCTGACCAAGTGCAGGTATAATTTTATCAAATATTTCTGATATTTGGGAATTATTTCCCATGTGAACAGCAGCATATCTGGGTCTAGAAAACTATTATTAAGTTAGAGATTTGAGATTTAAACCGTAGCTGACAATTCTTGTCAAATCTACTTATTGTGTATTTTATTGAAGTGGGTATTCAGTAAAAAATCTGGAAATTATTCTGAAAAGATCCAGCTGATAATAAATTTGTAAATTTATGTACAGTTTACCGCCAGAAATGTTCTAAAAGTTGAAGTAGATTACACTTGTAACTTTTCGGAAGGTTATCCTCTGGAATACTTATTATTTTTGTACATGCATTATAAATTCAATGGAAGACATAGCCCCCAATTGTTTACTCTCAATATCCACCATTGTTGGTGTTGATCTAGACTGGCATGTTGTCGGCCAGTTTGGCTTGACCCGATTTGTAGTTGTGCATTTTAATTATATCCGCCTGTCAGGCATTGATTTGTAAATTCATCTTGCTCCACTGAAATATGTACATCCACCAGTTTGGTGTTGAATTGTATATTGGTCACTGCTACTAGTAACTTTATTATTCTCTGTCCACAATTCAGTTGTATGCTCTCACCTTGCCCACATCGAGAACTCGGTGATCAAAACACTTGGATTCGTGTTAATTGCAAAGTTTGAAAAAAATTCTGGTGAATTTGGCTGACGGTTCGGCAAGGGACTTACATATTTTGGCACTAATAATAACATGAGTTAATGGAATGAGGAAAACTTTACTCTAACACAACAAATATTTTCACTGAATTCACTTTAAAACTTTAAAAGATGATCATTGCATATTTTTTGGAGAAAGTCAATCCCATGAATGCATAACTACCATCAAAGCTCAAGTATCCATGTTCTATCAATTGCTGCCATACTCGTTTTGAGCCAGAGTATACATTTGCTCAACATGACAATCTCAAATCTAACAAACTGCAATATTTTCTACACAATACATGTGGGGCATAATTGTTGTTATTGACTTGTTTTTTCTCTACTTATTGAAAGACATCAAAGGCTCAAGATGAAACCTTCAAAAGCAATTGAGAAGCACTCCAACTTATTAGAATGTTGCCCAGGAAGAGGACAATCAATCACATTGCAATTGTCTTTAATTTGAAAAAGAATGTCTTCCTAAGCCCAATGCTTATTACAGAAAACAATTAAGTCTTCCTTAAATTTTGAGATTTAGTGAATGCATCTTCTAATCTTTTACTCAGAGAGAAATGACTAAAACCTCTTTCATATAGCCCTATATGCATAACCTACTTTCTAATGCAACATAAGAAAGGAAAGATTTCTTCATCATCGACAGATTTCTGTTACAAAAGACATTTGCATTGAGAAATAAGTTCACTAGCCTAAATTTCTAATGCTCTCCAAGTGTGTCTCAACTGCAACTTAGGAGGGAAAATCCTCAATGTGTATCCTTAAATTTAAACATAAATAAAGATGTCAGACCTTTCGGTTCAATACTTGGAAGCAAAATCAGAAAAGACCCGTCCATGCATAAGACAAAAGATAGATTTCGATTGTGTTTAAATAATTCAAAAATAGGTTGCAGGGCACACTAACTAACAATAAGCCTAAAATGCAGAATCTACCAAAATGATAGAAATCTTACTAAGAAGGAACTGAAATAATATCAATTACCTAATGCAAATCCCAAACAAGGCAAATATTGAAATCCAAAAATGCACCTGAAATACAGTATGTGATCATGGGCACGGCATATGACAAATTCTGACATAGAATCATCTTGCCTCAATTTCCCTAATGATTTTCCAGCAGTTCCACGATGTTGTAGGTTGAATGTATCAGGCTTCATGCGCTTCACATATCCCTTCTTGCTAAGGGCCTTACCAAAATTAAGATTCCAACAACATTACACTTCTGTGATAAGAAAACCAAGCTTTCCTAATTTTTACTGTATCATATAAATGAGTGTTCTAGAAAAGCTTTGACAAATGCCGACACTGATCTGAAAGTTGAATCTACAACATGTTTACATACCAAAAGCACTTCCTCATTTGGAATTACATCTATATCTTCTAGTTCTCCACTTACTCCCTCCTCTAATACTGATCTTCTGGGTGTTCCAAATTTGTCCTTCAATTCAAGTGCTTCTTTTTCTATAACCTATCAAAAATAGCATACAAGAATGCTTAAGAAGGCCACACCTGCAACAGATTGCTCAGGACAGTAATTCTGAAGGAACAAAATGAGAAACAAAAAAAAAAACTGAATTTTCAAGCACCTTCAACACTTATTTCACAGTTAACGAATTCCAAATATAATAACCCTGAAGTATGCACTGATCACCAACCCAAATCTATGGAAAACAAAAATAAAAAAATTCAATGCATCATCATGACACTGTATGCAAATAAACTGGCAGTAGGTTGTATACATTGGTGGTGAACTAATACTGCCAATATCTGAGCATCACATCAAAAGGCATGTGTATGAAACCAGACAGAGAGAGACGGGGGGGGGGGGGCGCGTAAATTTTCACATTAGTATATAGCAGATAATGCAACAAACCTTAACGCACAACTTAAAAGTTTTTGAACCTTGACCAGGCACAAGCTGCTAGACCAATATCAGCTTAACTTTAATTATATCTATAAATAGTCCACAGAAGAATATTAAGATTATCTTTGATTATCATATGGAAAGTACAAGGATCAAGCTGTGATGTAACCTTCAATCAAGATTTCCATATGCAAGGGCTAGGGTAAACAATAGAGAACCATTGGGAGAAAACAAACCATTTGACAGCGAGATCAGGGCCTTTAGGACATTTATGCTCTCTCCAGATGAATTTAATTTATACGTTTGACCGGTTGGGTCAAGGACCTTTAGCCACTTCCGCCATAGAGTAAGGGAATGGCAACGGTTAATATATATAATATGTCCCCTATTATTCAATATGACAAAATACAACAATACTATTGGACTTGACTGAGGTTTGTTCATAAAAAACCTAAGTAAATAATCAAAACCATTCTATGCCACAAGAGACCATCATCAAATCATACCAAAAGAAATGCATTCCTTGATATATTGTCATAAGGCAACCTTATATTGGGAATCTAACCAAATTTATCTTTTGTGTCCACCCAAAAAACAAAATATAACAATCTCACCTCAAAACTCAACAAAGTTTAGTCCATCTCAAATGAGGATTCTAAATATTACATGCTAGTTCATTTCAAACAATGGAAAGCAACCACCCCTAGGCATATCTCACAAAGTGATCAATCTCTAGAATCATTAAATATTCTAAAAGTAGGCCACATTTCAAAATATGTACTAGTCTAATCAGGATTTCTCGAGGCGAGGAAAATAACAAAAAAAAAATTATTTAGTCTTTTCTTCTTAGGTAAGCACATTGATTATTAAGTCACCTCCTCACAATAAGATTCCTTAGCTAGGAATCCAGACTATACTTTGTGCCCATACAATCATCAAACTACAAAGGGTAAACTCCTCTTCCATTTTGCATACATACTAGCACGGCATATGCATTAGAAAGAAACTGCCTAGCACATTATGCTTGAAACTTGCATCACTATTGTGATTAGTGTTCATCTAACTACCATATCCTATCTTGACAAAAAATACCAAGGCTCAAAGAGAACATCAAGGTGAGATCCATTTGTAGAACTAAAGAAATCATAATGAGAGAAATAGTGGTTACACACTTGTAACTAGAGATACCACTTATTATAACAATAACTAATAGTATTCTAATATTCTAATACCCCCCTAACCAACTAAACCGGAAACAACAACAAGCTTGTCCCAAAATCTAATAGGACAAAAATGTTTAGTCATTAAAACATTGCATCGCTTCTAAGATGTGCAGAAACATAAAGAAATATCTGCATGAGCAACTTTCATGGCAGTTGGCACCTAAAAAAGATTTAAGAAAAAAGCAAAATGAACATGCTCATATGCAAAATCACCAATTTAGTTGTCTATCCTCTAAGGTTGTGCATTTGGTTGTGGAAGTTTATCAATGTGCACACCTTCTAAAGTGGTTCACTACCACTTGGGTTTCTAATGCACCATAGGCAAATCATGTGAAGGTGAAGTCTCAACTAAACTCTAAGACGAACTCTATACATGTGGAACCTTAGCCAAAATGGATACACCTTGAGTCTTGTGTCTCCGATACACAAGTAGAGAAGAACTACCCAAGGGTTGACGCATTGGAGTAGATGAGGAACTGGAAGGTTCATCTTGCAATGACACCATAACACTAGATTTTGTAATATCCCTAACCTCCTGCAAAAAGCTGAAAAAATATGGCTCTATTTCTTTTACGTCTCAATCCCAAATAACAATGCCTTTGTTAGTAAAAACATCAATGAGTCTGTATGCCTTAGAATGTTCACTATAGCCAATAAAAAAGTGTCTGATACATATGGAATCTAGCTTGTCTTTTCAGCTCAAAAACTAAAGTATATGTAGTTGAACCAAATACACAAAAGGATATTGCCTTAGGTTTGTTACTGGACAAAGCTTACTCCAATGAGATGTTCTACAAGGCTCAGCAAGGACTCTTGTTCAAGAGATAAATAGTTGTGTTCACAGCTTCTCCACAATACCAAGAGGACATGCTTTTGATGTGCATCATGCATTGTCCCATATCCATAATAGTTTTGTTATGCCTTTCAACCACTCCATTCTACTATAAAGTGTATGGGTGTAGTCAATTAACGTTGAATACCTTCTTTCTCACAGAATTATGTGAATCGAACGGAGGTGAATCCCCCCCCCCACTATCAGATCTAGAATCATGATTTGACGCCCTGGGAAAGTTTCCACCAATGCCTTGAACATCAAGAATGCACCAAAGCAATTAGACATCTTCTTCAAGAACTAAACCTACATCTTCCTTCAAAAAATAATAAAACAACAAAAAAAACACCTTGAACCAAGGACAATGGAATTTCCAAAATGGCTCACATAGATTTGCATGAATTAGACATAAAAGCACCTTAGTATACAATGCACCTTCAGTAGGAAATGGCTTTAGTTACTGCTAACTAGCCAAACACCCAAAACACAATCATGTTTTTCCTATATAGGAGGCAACCCTTGAACCATTTGGTCTTTGCAAGTTTGGCCAAATATTGAAGGTTAAGATAACTATACCTTTCATGCCAAAGAACACTTGCATCCTCTTTGATAGCTAAGACACGCAAATCAGCTATAGAAGGATCAACAAGTCTGTACAAGCCACCATTACCAATGCCTAGGGCAGCTATTCTATATTGTTTCACATCAAATACAATGAACTTCTTCCCACAACTTGACATCAATATTAGGAATTTGACTAAGTTGACTTCCAGACAATAAAAATTTGTTCATTCCAAGAAAATACCTAACATTACATACTAAATATTTGATAGCATCATTTAGTCCAATTCTTACATAATCTATCCCTTCAACCATATGTGACCTACCATAACCAAGTGAAAATGAATTCATATGACTATAATCAATAGTAAACCTTACATTCAAGTCCTTTTGATATATGAAATGTCTATATGCCTCTGAATCAAACAACCAACAATCGTTGTCAATGTTGTCTAATAAATATGCCATGAGTGAAAACTTGTCATCTAAACACCATAATCTTCCTCAACAATTGCCATACTAGCTTCACAACGTGGCTTGTGGAATAAGACATACTATCTTTTCATGCATTCTTTCTTAACACGCCCAATTTTTTATAGTAACAATTTTTTCTTTAACTATGAAGTATGAGAAGTTTAGCTTGTTAGAATATAAGTCTTCTTACCTTTGTAATGAAGTCACTAGAGTGACTTCCTTTGACTTCGTAATAAAGTCACCACAATGACTTAGTGGTGTGTCAGTGTTGCTATTATTAGCATTTAGAGTTGTGGACAAGTGTCAAGTCTTTAATTGTTGATTATATTTCTCAATCTCTTTATAAGGAGATGAACATCATTGTAATCATCACTCCACTATCTAATAATATTATAGTGTGCTCACTACTCTTCCATGTTGCAATTTGCAATGGTCAAGATAAGGAAAGTAGAAAGGTTGCGTTTTAACCAAGGGTATGTGATTTTTACCAATCACCTAAAGTAATGAAAATCAAAGGAAAATACACTAGTCATGTTTTTTAACAAGTATTTCATAGTCGGCATAAAAGATACCAATCCACCTGAACAAGTGGAGGAATCGTGGAGTCTTTTCTATCACAAAGTCATCAATCGCCACAATATGTGTAAAGCATCGTTTTTAATAACAATTGCACACAAAAAAGACCTCATGTCAACAGGTCAGAAACAAAAAAACACAAAGGTCATGGGCATTGCGAGGGCACACAAAGTATCGTAGGTTTGACAAGCACCAAACCCAAGTATTTACAATCGCAAGTTTAAGGCATGTTAACAATCGCAAACATCTGAAAAACAATGTTGATTTGCATAAAATCATGAGTTGTTGGTCGCAACAGGAAGGAACAATTGAGCTAGGGCACATGCCATATCAAAACCACAAATCGTGAGATTTTATAGTCATGACTATAACATATGCCTACAGTTGCAATCGAACTAAAGCACTATTTTTTTGCAAATAACGAAGCATTTTCAATCACGGGTTTGAACATTTCTGAGTATGTTTTTTAAATTTTTCTCCCATTTCTATAATCATCTATAGTTAGTCTACAAAAATTTGTGAAGTCCAAAAATTCAAAAATTTGTATTTAGTTCGGAAATTTTATAAGTGAGATTTAGTTAGTTGTGAAACAAAACTTAACTATTGGATATCACCCATTACAATACTTTTGGATCCAACTATAAGATTAGATATTCATTGGACCACTTTATGGTACTAGGTGCATTATTAGTTGAATTTGACAACAAATTTCTTGTTTTTGAATGTAACAAATATTGCTTATACTCTCAGAGCCATCTATGTTACGCCTAACACTAGTGGAGAGTTCGTTAATGAAAAATACATATATTAAGACGCCCAAACTTTGAAGATAAGATGGGATCTAGTGTAGATAAGGCTCAGTATGAATGGTTGCCTAGTTCAGTAGTTTGTGGATCTTGGGAATTATACCCTCATGAGGGTCACACGACAACTTGATGGAGCACTGTGGATGTAGCCCAACATGGATGGTTGTCCAATAATTTGGAAGATTCATAATTCGAGAGTTTCGGGAGGTCGAATACAATAACTCGAGAATTCAGCTCAAGAGCTACACCTTTACAAGGGTTACAAGGTAGCTTGATGGAGATCTACTTGGTCCAAGAATTGTTTTTAAAAGAGAAAGCTTCTAAAGGTTTTTAGTTTTCAGCCAGTTTGTTTGTATGTTTTGATTTTAGTATAGTATTCTTTAAGACGAGGTCTTAGAATATAAGGCTTACATTTGTAATAAAATCACCATAGTAACTCAGTGGTCTGTTAGTGTTGCTATTATTAGCGTTTAGGGTTGTGGAAAAGTGCCACATCTTTAAATGTCTATTACATCTCTCAATCTCTTTAAAAGAAGATGAACCTCATTGTAATTGTCACTCCAATATCTAATAATTTCATATTGTGCTTATTGCGGACCTCAAACTATGCAACAAGTGCACTTTCTGAACTTCCTAATGCAGACTCTCCTAGATGTTTTTGTCTATGTTCCTCCTACAACAAGTATGTACTGACCTTATCAAAAAATCAGGGTTTGAGTTTTAACCAATGGGCTTAGAGACTCCACAAATTTCTCAAACGAAGGTGGCAGGATGTTGATTATCAAAACCACCATATCTTCCTAACTTGCCTAAGGTGTGAATCACCTCACTAATCACTGTCTTCCCCTACCTCATTGAGCAATAGTTGTTTCAATTAATTTAATCACATATAATGATATACTAAACTACCTACGTTGCATAATACTGTATTCACATTTGATCGCATTTCTAAATAAGAAAAAAATTGCTAGAAAATTGCATGTTCACCACTTGAAAATGGTCAATATATTCATACATTTTGATTCCTATGTAAAGTCACATTTCTGAAAGCATGTACAAAAATAAATAGTTACTGTATTCATTTAGGGGAAGAAATGCTGAACACCACCTCATACCTGTAAAATTCTATTGCGGTTTCCTAAAAGCTCAATTAAGTTTGTGATTTCAGCACTCAGTAATTTGTGCTCCTCAATAAACTTGGTTCGCTGCATAGAAATCTCAATATGAGAGACCAGATAAGGCAATAACAGGTATAGCAGGCTATCTACACTGTACTTTCAGTCATTTAGTTGTTTTCTGGGACAATGGTATTTAGCACTCAAAATGCATAACAGCGCCCATATCCACCATCAGTCAATTTTAAATATAAGACAGCTCACCTCAAGTGATGTAAGCCTTCTAAGAGTGATATTTAAGATTGCCTCAGCTTGTTTGTCCGATAGATTATATCCTGCAATAGATATGGTTCAGATAAGCAATTAAAGTTTCATGTTTCCCTAAAATAAACACTAGACTAGATTAAGAAATTACAAGGAGAATGATAATGAGAAGAAGCAAAGACATCTCAAATGGTGGTATTATCCTTACTAGTATTCACTGTGTTTGGAAGACCCTATTACAGGGATATTCTTCCCTCTTCACATGAACAATTACAACAAAAGCTACTAAAAACTGAGAAATTAGCATCCTGTAATTTCACTACCTCTGTATTTGCATTTTGATGAAGCATGCCATGCTGTGTCACTATTACAAATTTTCTTTATCAAATCTTAAATCATACAATACCTATTCTGTTAGATAGCAGGTGATGAATGAAAACCATCACACCTAGAGATGTTGGGGTAATGGGACAGGAATGCCATTTCAAATCAGCATACTAGAGTGAATGAAGATATAGCAATATATTATATAAATACGGTAGGTACAGGGATGGGCAGAGGTCCCCCTCCCTAATATGTAGTAGTATCCCAGTGAGTATGAAGAGAACACGGACTGAAGTCTGTAAACATTAACTAGGTTCTCTATGCCAGCTCTGTGAGCAGGTACAGGGATGGGCAGAGGTCCCCCTCCCTAATATGTAGTAGTATCCCAGTGAGTATGAAGAGAACACGGACTGAAGTCTGTAAACATTAACGAGGTTCTCTATGCCAGCTCTGTGAGCAAAAGGCACTAGGGTTAGTAGTATTCAATGTTAACAAATACCCACATCAGCTATGGTTGAAAGCTGCTAAGCTATATATTTAAAGGCTTGAAGGATATACCAAATTAGCAATCAGAACAAGTGATCACTTTTCAAGTTCTTTTATAGACCGAAATTACATGGGTATAACATACCCTATGCAATGTGCAAATGTTGTCTGCATAATGGGTTATTTCAATTAATTGGAAATTATAATCTGGTATAGAGACAGTATACCCCAGCCCTTTGAGCTTGGAAGGTTGAAGAAGTAAATTTCTCTGCATTATGTTTTGTTTGTGAAGATCTAACTCAACAATGCTTTTGTAAAATAGCACTATAAGCCTGATTCATACCAAACCAGAAAAATGTTAGATCCATTCAACAGGTTTCTGGAGAGTGACTGTGTGTTTTATCCATTTCCAGGTTAGCTAGCAGGCTGTGGAGTCTGTATGTCAAGTGGTGACAGTCCAGTTACCATTGTAGCTTTGCATCACAGAATCTGTACTTGCTGCAATTGAATTTTCTGCAGTTATTATTTTTTGTGTCCAAGATTTCGAAAAGGTTATTTTGTAATCATCAATCATGGTTTCTATTGCCCCTTCAACAAACTTTCAGGGAGTACTAATTATAATTTATGGAAAGAAGATATGGAAGCTTTGATGTAGATAGACTATATGATACGGAGATAGACCATGACAAGAAAAATTCCAAATAGTTCAATCAAGTGGATGAAGCAAAAGGAATTCCAAATTTCAAACGGCTGGCCTTGATCCCACCATTCCTGAAACGCATTCCCTGTTGTCCCACCATGCCCCTCTCCAAAACGCCATGGAACATATTTAATAAATAAATAAAGGGTACATGACTTGATAACAGTATGAGAGACCAGAGTACTTACTATGGTTGGGATGAAGCCCAAGATACCAAGAAATATTGAAAGAAAGACAATGGTCTATTAAGCTAACAAGATTATAGGTCTATGTAGGTTCAACTAGTAACTAGAAGCAAACTAGAGTCTTTTGTGCCATCTTTAATCATTCATAGATATTTTGGAGCTCTTCAAAATGGAGTAGAGCTGCATATCTTTAGTTAAACTGACGACATAAGTGCATCGTTGCTTTGCCATTTGAGGACCCTGAACAGCACTATATCTCCCCTCGAAACAGAGCTGGTTCAAATTCCCACCAATAACTTCTTCATCCAATTGTAATGTTGAGTTGATGCTCCTCCATAAGCATTTTAGAGGAACAAGGATTTCACAAGACTCTTGCAGGCTGTATAAGACAATCAGCCATACTAGCCCTGTAAAGTGACAAAGCAGATTTAGGAGAGAATGTAACTCTTCAAATGATGGGATTGTCCAAATCCCAAAGAAGTCGGAACATCAGTGATATACCTTTGTCAGCAGACATGACTCTGGACAGAAAAGCATGGTGCTCGACCTCATCCAGAATAACAGGATAGATTTTGTCTTTGTTCATCTCCTAAATAGTGTTGTCAACAGGATTTGAGCACTCCATGTGAGTGGTCCTCTTAATTAAATTCTTCCTTCCTGCATAAATACTTAGCATTTGCAGTACCTAAAATGCTCTTTTAAGCAATAGCGAGTTCCAAAGGCCAAGAGATCAAGGTGAAAAGGTCTCTTGAAGTGCCCACATTTGTCATGTCCCCATTTCCGGAGTAAGCTATAAGGAGGTTTCAGGGTTAGCCTATCATCCATTCCCATTGGCTAGCATGGTGCTAAGGGAATGATACTGACACTTATTGTTCATTTTCTAGTTGCATTTCACTCTGGACACCTCTGAGGGCCATCTTGGTGATGATTCTGGCTTATTTCCACATGATCTCCTTGCTCAAATATATATTTTCCTTCTTTGTGGCCGACTTGGACTTACCCTTATGCATTCTGTGTTGGAGAGTATCACTTGGAGGCCGACTTGCATTGATACCTTGGCCGCCACCTTTTGACTAAGCATTCACCTACTCTTGGCCAACTTAGCTTGGATTTCAAACAATAAGAGTGGCGCCATCTTTGGGAAAAGAAAGAATAACTCATAAGGGAGGCAGACCACCTCAAGAAGACTCTAGAAGGCGCTTGGGGAAGAGAAAAGTCTAGAGCAACTAAGGGTATAAAAGCAAGGCAAGGAGCTGCCATTTGCATCATCACATCGACAAGTGTTCTTGGTATCTTTCCTATCCATTTGGCTTAGAATTTCAGTTCTACTGTCCATAGTCAAGGAGATGACCCCTTGGCAATGAATGGTGATGTCCCCATTCATCTAACTTCAAGCATTCTTGCAGATCTGAGTCGGAGCAGCCATTGAAGACACTATTTCCGAGTCATAGCAGCAAGGAAAAGACATAGGATCATACCTAGGAGGCAGTGACCTGCACTAGAAGGGCAGCAACACCAATTAGAAGCATCCTGGAAGGTAGAGAACCCCAAAAGAAGGCCAGCAAACCACTTGGAAGTGCAGAGAACCTGTTTGGAAGGAAATCAGACCTGAGTGGAGGGCAGCGAATCACCAAGGAGTGCATGCGAATTGGAGATAAGCGCAGCGAATAACATCTCTTGACCAGCAAACCTCTGCAGACCACTTCGCCCCCCTTTTGGACTGACTTGCACCGCTCAAGGGAGACCCACGGACCAACAAAGAAGGGCGGAGGCAGTCTGTTCTACATCAGTATCCTAGGGCAGCGAGCTAGGGAAAAGACATCATAATTATTGAAGCCAATCAAGGCTCTATTCCTTTCATCTGATATGTAATTATGGACTGATGTTATCTGATTGTATGCATTCTATTTGAAAAGACAATAATATAAGCAATATTCATTTCATATTTCATTGGTGCTTGATCATTGAGTTTGCAAATTGTGGTGCAAAACTGAGTTAGGAACATCACAACATTGATTAAAAACTAGATGTGCCAATCCGTTACCTAGAATCTACTAGAGTAGATTATAATTTCGGAAGATTCTCTTCACAAAATTATCTTTATATTCTTCTTATGGAAGAAATGAGTGGCATTCAACCTCCTTTTGCTGATGTGTGATAACACAATGGACATCATAAATGAGTAGATCATACTTTTGAGGATTAACCCAAGCCCAAAAGCCCTAGCTCTTTCTTGTTTGATACCAATCAGAAATTGGTCATGGCAAGGAGCAAATTTGTGGCCCTTAACATGTAATATATCCCGGATCTCAAGCTCCTACAAATAACACATGATTTTACTACTATTAATAAGTGAAATTACCTGCGTATCAAGGACGTCATTTAGCCCAACAAATAATTTTACTATTATTAATAAGTGAAATTACCTGTGTATTAGGGATGTCATTTTGTCCAAACCCTAAGTTACTGATCCCGATACTGATTCGGATTCGAATTCGCAAGTTCGATTCGTGGATTCAGTCAAAAAAAATTATGTGGATTCGTTAATACAAAAACATATAAAAATCAGACATATATACATATTTGCAGCAGTAATTAAGTTCAGAATACCATATAGCATCATGATCATTTAATTATAATAAACAAAACCTCCATAAAACATTGAAACAATAAAAATTAAAAATGCTACAATGTCAATTAGTCAAACTCGAATGTCATGATACATATTAAAATTAAAAATAATAATGTCAAGTGTCAACAATCAACCATCACTGATCATGCATCAATGTCATATGGGTCTTCAAAAAAAATCATCATCATCATCCATATTAGATGACATAGGTAGTGGTATATTATAAGAACCACAAATAGTGGCACCAACACTGGCACTAGCACTAGCACTCTCATGCTCCCTAGCTCGCTTGTCCTCAACATCAAGTTCAACAAGGTGGGAAATGGTAGAATCCAAGTCAGTATGCTCTGGCTGGATATCCCACTTCTTTGTGTCTCCTTCCTTGTACTCTGTTTGTGTGTAAGCAAGCACAAGTTGGAATGCACATACACTAAGTCCTCTGCCTTTTTGGAGTGTAGTTGGTTACACTTTACTCAGTGGATGAAGGAGTATGTGCTCCAATTCCTCTCAGATGCAGAAGAACTAGCAACCTATTAAGACAAAAATGGAGAGTTAGAGTTATAAATATAAAATCTAAAATTTAAAATTATAAATGAAACTTAAAACTAAAAAGTAAAAGATTAAAAAAATTATAAATATTAGAATACTTACTTGTGATAAAATTTCCATCGCAAGAGGTTGTAGGTATTTAAATGATTGGCCATGGAAGCACCACCAACTTGCAGCATCAACCCTAAACTTGTCTCGAAGAGCATCAAGAGTACAGTCATTGGAGCGTACAAAATCCATAAACTCTTGTCTAACTACAGCCCGCATGTCAAGATCAATGAAGAGTCTACGAAACGCTACCTTGTACCCTTGGCTGACTTCAACATCTCTATATGGGGCAATCCTTGTTGGCACAGAAAGGACCTCAGCACTATAATATTTGGGACTCAATGCAAAGGCAAGAAGATGCAACGGGATGGTCATTTTGTTGCATCTCTATTCAAAAATTTTGTGGAGTTGTTTGAAGAAAATTTCTTGAGGATCTTTCTCTTTTGCATTTATGATGGCTTTCATCTGCTCAATCATTGAGTCAATGCCATCATATATCTCTCCCAAGCAAGGCCTATCCATATCAGTATAACGAATCATACTCAATATGGGCTCGGTGAAACTGAGGAGATATACAGCATGCTCCCACCAAGTGTCATCTAAGATCATCTGTTTAATTCTTGATGCCCTTTCAGTACAGGATTGCCTCCATATGGACCAATTTTGATTGATGACCATGCTACCAAGTGCCTCTTTAACCTTCACAAGTCGTCTTAAGACCATTGTGTTGGAGGCAAAACGAGTCTCAGCAACCTATTCAACATTGATTTCAAAATAAAAAAATTAGAAAATAAAGATTCTTAACTTATTAAATCTTAAAGAAAAATTTCAAAAAACATAACTTTAAAAATCTTATTATTTCACTTACCTTCAATCGCTCCAATTTTGAGAATCATCTGAATATGCATTGCGACATATGGTGGTTGGTGCTGAACATTTGGATGTCTTCAACCTCATTGTACACTTGTTTGATCCAATCAATTTTGGTGCCAATTTTTTGTAGCATAAGTTTGAGCGAGTGGACTACACAAAATGTCCAAAAAATGTGTAACGCTCCCTAACCATTAAACTGGCTGCCCTACAATTTTTGGTGTTGTCAGTAATGACTTGAACAACATTTCGAGGCCCCACTTCCTCATTGGCTTGACAAAGAATATTAGCAATAAATGCACCATCCTTCACCTCCCCCTCACAATCCACTGCCTTCAGAAACATGGCCCCTTTAGGGGACACAGCAATAACATTGATCAATGGCCGATTTTTTGCATCCTTCCATCCATCGGAAACGATGGACACACATGTCTCAACCCAAGAATCCCTTATAGGCTTCAATGAATCCTCTACAAAGTGCACCTTCTTTTCCAACAAGGTAGTACGCACCTTTTCTTAGCCTAGGCCCTTGTACCCTTTTGGAGCCTCATTAATTGCTTTCACCATTTGTTGCAAATATGGTGAACGAACAACATTGAAAGCCAATCCATTTGCATAGAAACATCTTCCAATGTGATGATTGGCAATCTCATGAGACTCATTGTGAAATGCCATTTCCAATGGGCCCTTTGATCTCTTACATGCAACAGGGTCTTCACTTTGAGCTTGAAGTGTGTCTAAAAATGGGTGGCCCTGTGCAGGTTGAAGATTAGATGGCAATGAAGGGGGCTTCATTCCTCGAGACCCTTTCTTTACCAAAGGATGATTTGTTTTACGACCTACTGCTTCATTTGCTTTCTCTTGCTCAGCAATATAGCCTAATACTTGCTCTATTGGAATGGCCGCATCTTTTTTTCCTGGGCAAGCTTTGATGCCCTGTCCGGGGATGTTACACAAATGGGCTTTCACCCCACTGTATGAGCTTGAGTACTGGACATCACATCCATTGCAAATCCAAATATAACACCCACCACCTTTTACTTGTTGCACCATATTAACATATTTCCGAAGGGCTATACTTGGGTCTATTTTCAAGCAGGGTTTGCCCACGGAGGATGAACTAGTTGCCATTGTAATCCAGATCCCAATGGCATCAAATTGAATACACAACACATTTGAAAATTGAAACAAATAAAAATAGAAAAATTTATATAGAACCTAATTGAGTTTTAAAAAATTAAGCATTTGCCATTTGATTCATAGAAGAAACTTAGAAATGAAAAAAAAAAATCGAAACAAAACAAAAATGTGAAGAAAAAAATTAAAAAACCAACCTTTCTTGTAGAAATCTTCCTCTACAATTTCCTTCTTTGCAAATGAGTTGTTCACCACTAGTTATCTGAGGAAGATCCACTCTGTCACCAAGTAAAAAATTGAAGTTTTATATCTTACAAGTTACAAATTACAACTATTAATAAATATTGCTTGCTTACAAACTCTTGAATATCTTATTTGCAAGTTCTTGGTGGGAAGACGAGTGGAAATACCCCAAATCTTCAAAAGTTAGCCCTCCAGATTTTTCCCAACCTTGTAGCACTTCTAGCTATGAGCACAACTAGAATTTGTTTTAACACTATTCACATGAAAAACCACAATAAGTTGACTCAACAATGCCCCAATGACCTGGTTTTTGTGCAATAAAACCTTCGACTTCGCACAAAATAAAATCTTCTTCCCACTTTGGCAAATAAGGTCTTAGTTTGTCTTCACACTGAATCAACACCATTTCAGTTAATACTTGTTCCATTGATAAGGATTCTCTATCATTCTTCCTTAGATTTGAAAATAAAATAGACAAGTGTGGCTGAAATACCTCATCACTCATTAATGATCAAGGCCATAATGGCTTGCATGGCTGTTATAATTTGGTCTTCATGAGAAATACTAATGGTAGCAAAGAAATGGTGAAATAGTTGCAGAATCTCTTCCTCACACCCTATATCGAGCATGATGTTCCCAAAACCAAAATTTGCAACAATTCCAAGTATTACTGCCCTCTTTAGAAAGGTAGGACTTTCTATATCAACCAATCCACTGAAACTTTCAATAATCCTTTGAAACATTTCCTTCATTATGGCTTTTCTGTAAGGAACTTGAAGAGCGGTGATTCTTGTGATCTCACATAGACAAAGAGTGACTGCAAGTCTTATATCTTCATGATGATGTTTCATCAACTTAGGTTGAACCAAAGCAATCATTAATGGCTTCAAAGCCCACTTCAAATTCCTACACTCTGATTGTTTGACCTTGGTCAAATAGCTCTCAACTTCTCCCAACTTGCTGAGGAGAGCATTCTTCGACGTGTGCAACATCTCCAATTCATTTCCTAATGCAAATAGCGAGCTTCCCACTACTCCTTTCTGCAAATTTCTAGGTTGGTCATATTTGAAAAAATCCTTGAAGTGCTTAGAAAGTGGACTTCTGCTCTGATCCTCTCTTGACACAATCTTCCTCTCAGACAAAATTTTATCCATCCTGACTAGCGAAGGTGAATTCATCAAGCCACTGAAATTTTTTGTCATGCAACCAGAAGTTCTGAACATACACTCTGCACAAAGTTATCACCCAACAAGCTGGCTAGCAGAAACCAGCTCTGATACCACAGTAAGATGCTACCCCAAAAAAGTTTCAAATTTGTACAATGATATCAGGGTTAGCAAAGATTTGCATAAACCAACTAAATGCCTCACACTTTCTGATCACCCATATCCCAGGACGGGCAAGGTGAGAGCATACAATGATTGGCTTACACTAAGCAATTATGTAACAAGTAAATACAATTCATCCGCTACGGCGGGCATCCACAAACTGTGGGAATTCACCACTTTCCAGTGGGTAATGAACAAGGAAAGTAAATTACAATGCCATCCACTTGTTTAGTGGAAATACTCCACCTGTTCAGTGGGTGAGAACAGAATTAAAAGGATTATTTTTCCACACTGGCGGTAAACCATCCAAGGGCCTTAGGTGTTTTGCATTAAGGAAAGAATACAATGAATCCAAATATTGTAATAATCAATGATCTTGTGTTAGAGCTTGTTGAAGTATCAATGAAGATATTTGTAGAAGAGATCATACCAAGTAGATCATCATTGAAACAAACATGATTCCATTGCTGCCTTAAAGAGGATGAATAATGCCCTGACTGCAGATTGATCACTGCTCATAACTGATAAGAGAAATCAGGCTGATATAAACAGTTCGGATGCCCATAAACTCATCAAGACTACCAAATCCCATACACAAAAGACACTTCTATCTAAACACAACCAATCATCACTGAAAAATGCTATGGAAACTGCATAATACTCAGACAAACAGTTGCAATATGATATATTCAAGTTTAAGACCCCCTCCTGGGACGTATAGCCATGAGTACGGACTCAGTCAAGAAGAAATTCTAGACTCCAGATTTATCTCTGCAATCAGTCCAAATAGGGTCGCCTAGGTATTACTGTAACTCTGCAAACAAAATTCAAAGCAATGATACACACTGCACTACATACTATACATCGATCCTCAAACTCAAATTGTACCGCTGAAGGTACGAACATGCTCATTTGTTATCCAAAAAACATTAAAATTTCTGCAATATATTTGATGGAGTAGGAATCATCTAACAGTGATAAAAACAACTGATTTTAATATCCTTTGCTCAAGGTTAACAACATACAAAAGAGTTTATCTTTTCATGAGCCGTACGGACCTGAGTGGTACGGATGCTCACAAGAAATCAGGCTTTGCTTCTAAACTCTTAAAAACACCAAAAATGCTGGCGCCTAGGCTCTAAGATAATAATGCAAAAAGAATCAAACCAAACTCATCTCCTTTTTTTTTTTTTTTTCAAATTTCATCAAAACTGCCAGTACGGCCATGAGATTGTACAGTCACACAAGGAACTCATAGAAATTACAAAATGATGACCCAGGACTACTCTCAAGGACATCAAAACTGATTTCCAACTATGTCAAATAGGTTACAATGCAAAAATAACAAAATCTATCAATCTCTGTTCAGCCCCATGTGATTCCATAAGTAGAAACCACCATTACCAGCTAGGGTGGATATCACACCACCGAAATTGATCCTCTTCGAGTGGGTTTCCATCCACAAGAAGGTAGAATGAATCTCTGGTATAATCCCAGCAGAATAACAATATCATCAACCAAGCATACCCTCACAATGAGCTCTCACATCTCTTTTATAGGCACTTGGAGAGTTACACAAGAAATTAATTCCTTTTTGGAAATAATATTTTTTTCTCTCAACTTATAATAAATCCATTTTAACTCCACTAAAATGCTCACTTTTAAGTGCCTACATGAAAGAATATGTTTTCCCCTTTTAATGAGCTATAATTTTTAATTATTTTCACCTTAGGAACATAAGTGAAAATCATAATTAAAATAGCTCATTAAATATTACTTTTTGCGGAAAGTTGCAAACTACATCCAAACGCCAAATAAACTGTGCCAACACAGTCAGAGCGGTTAAGGATGCAAAATGATGTCTTCCGGAGAACTTTCCGAAAATAGACGGCTCCTCCAAGAATCTTGGAGAGCAAATCCAAGAAGCCGAATCCATATCAGAAAGTTGCATAGGCATCCAGACGCAATACAGAGCTCAAAACCAACATCTGATATCCATAATGCAACTGAACCAGAGCACTCCAAGAACTTTGGAGTTCATCAAACATGTCGGATAGCCCCCAAGGACTTAGGAACAAGCATAATGAGCACAAAAATCAATGTGCCAAAAAAGGGACATTACAATCCACTCTGTCACCAAGTAAAAAATTGAAGTTTTATATCTTACAAGTTACAAATTACAACTATTAATAAATATTGCTTGCTTACAAACTCTTGAATATCTTATTTGCAAGTTCTTGGTGGGAAGACGAGTGGAAATACCCCAAATCTTCAAAAGTTAGCCCTCCAGATTTTTCCCAACCTTGTAGCACTTCTAGCTATAAGCACAACTAGAGTTTGTTTAACACCATTCACAGGAAGAAGTGCAATAAGTTGCCTGAACAATGCCCTAATGACCTGGTTTTTGTGCAATAAAACCTTCGACTTCGCACAAAAAAGCTGGAGAACAAATCAGAGGAGCTTATTGATTTGAATGAGATTGATCCCTATAGTGATTGGAGTGTGCAAAGTGAGGAGCCCACCTTGTTTATAAAAAAACGAGATTGTTGATTTTGAGAGGCAAGCTATTGGATTGCATGACATCGAAGTGGCAAAGGAATCATTGTCATCAAGTAGCAAGGTGGAGCCATACAGCACAGCCTTCTAGGTCTAACGAGGAGCCACAGTCAAGTGCGAAGACTAGATCATTTCCCTAATTTTTCACTAGAATGAGGAAGAGGAATTGTAAAATTTTGTAATTCGTAACTTGCCTAGATATGCAATTTATGATGATGATTTTCAAAGGCAATCATTATAAATTCAGAATAGTTATCAACAAGCTATTGTTTCCACATGATGATGCAATTTTGTACTCTATTTGCCTTCAAATCTAATAGTAAACACCTCCCCAACGTTTTATAAACTCATTAGATAAATTTTGTAACTAAATTTTCCATAAAATGTGTTCTTTAATAAACTTAAGCAATTTTTTGAATTGTCGAATCATAAATTTTTGGTCTGTCAAGTCCAAGTTTGAAAAATGTGGTTGAAAGAATCATATGGAGAAGCTATTGTGCATTCACTAGATTAGGTGTACTTCTGATTGATTGCATCCAAAGAGCCTATCAGCTGATTTTGCCTAATTTCAAGAATAGTGTGATGGGCAAGGACTTGGGTGATGAATTCTTTCCCATGGGCAGCAATTGCTTACACATCCCATTAAGATTCCCTAGAGGTGGAATATTCAATGTATTTGTCCATGGTTACCTTATACATGGAGAAATAGAATTTATTTTTCTATCATATCTAGATGTACTTTTAGTGGTCATTTTGAGACATTAATAGAATTTATTTCTTTATCCGTTTCTCTCATCCTTGAATGGAAAACTATTTAAATGTTTTTTTGCAAGTCCCAAAATTCTATACACTTAAAAACAACTCATAAGTCATAACCAAATGTCCCTGTTTAATCAGCATAAAGGTGTAGCTCCAAGTAGAAACAATCATTCACCATGGCAAGACACAATTCAAAATGAACAAAACCAAACCCTTCAAAATTGAATTGCTGTGAAAACACTACATGCTATCGAAACAAAAACTAAAGGAGTAGAAACTGCATTTTACATAGACAATGAACTAGCAAATAAACAAATGCTAAACTGTCACTGAAATAAAATCACCCCTAAAATTTATTCGCTATTGCTTTTGTTAATTCAAAATAAATACTACAATTTGATTCATCATTAAGACAGATAATTACTCCTGTGCTACTCACAGCAGCTAATAAAAAAGGATGTTTCAGTGTCAACAAAAATGTAATTCTATCATGTCTCCAAACATCTTCATGATTGCCAAAGCATCACCTATAAAAAACATTGAAACAAGAAACCATTAATACAAACCTTCCTTGAGAGCAGTAATTGTTTCAGAATGGTTTGGCGATTCCCTAATAATACTGATGACTCGATCAAGATTTCCCAAGCCTATCAAAATTCCCTGTATGACATATTACAACAACTGAATATAATTCACACTGCCAGGAGAGAACCTCTGAGAATAGAGAGGCTTCCCAACTTTGAATGCCCACAACTACTTATAAGGCCAGCATTGTTGAGAACCAATATGCTACACTTGTGATCAAAGAGATCAAATCCTTCAAGCAGAACTGGAAATACACCCATCAAACTTAAATTATGAACATATGGTTGGTTATTCAAAATATTAAAACTTACCTTAACAATATGATCTCTTTCTTCAGCCACTTTCAACTGAAACCGTGCACGTCTTTCAACAACGGAGCATCTAAAATCTAGGAAAGCCTGAAGACATTAAAAAAGAATCAAAATTGGTTTATTGTCTTCTCGAATGATTAGATTCAAATTCACCCTCAACAGCTAGAACAGAAAAATATATCCAAAAATCCCAAGACCGGCTTTCCATTTATTTCTTTGACATACATTATGGTTTGAGTGGTTTTTGGTTCACAGGACCCTGCGTTCTGGCTGTTTTGCATCATGAGAGAATGCTTACTGTGATAGAAATCTAGCAAGAACATTCTGCATTCAAACAAAAGTTATTCATTGGATCACATAGAAAGTGTGTAAGCAAGTTGCTCATTTATGATGTTTTACGGTGGTTTTGGTTGTATTTTAGGCTCAAAATGGTTCATTGTGACAGCAACCTCTGATAATTGTATGCTGTTTTTCAAGAGATTTGTCTATGCTATTACGAAAGATGGGATATTTATTCTCAAAATTAACATTTAGTTTTTGGTACTGAATGATCTTTCTACTATTGATTTCAAAAATTCCATGACAGATTTCCTCCCTCCTTGTCTGAATGGTTATTTAAAAAATTCCAGTTGGCTGCTTTGGATGGGCATGCCTGGGAAAATCCCTCATTTGAAGGTATAAAGCTTCACAGCTTTCATGAAGTCCAATTCTCTTTTCAGTCTTTCCAAGTTTCCATTTTGGCATTCTTATATTATACGGCGCCATTTCAGTTGAACCAATTAGGCTTTCCTTTTTTTGTGGCTCTTGGATCCCTTAACCTCTGTAATTCTTGGCAATACACAAACACACACATGCATAAGTAATACCTAAAACTATTACTGTCCCAAACGACCACATAATCAAATGGGTTCTGATCAAGTGGTAGGGCCACTTGGTTCTCCTGTTAGAGACCAGGATTCAAATCTCCATGCCAAAGCCGTAGTCCCACTTCAGTTAATTGGTTGATAGCAGTAGTCCCACAGGTGATAAGCATTCAAGTCAAAGGAACATGCTAGAGGTTATAGCATTCAAGCTTGAGGAGCATGAACTAAGGCATTCAAGCCAGAGGAGGATGGAAGAAAAGCATTCAAGCTACAAGAGAACAAACTAGGGCATTCAAGCCAAGGGAAGATGATGGAGGCAAAGCATTCAAGCTAGAGGAGCATGCTAGAGGAACGTCGGGCGAAGGAGATAAGGATGAAGAGTGGATGCCATACAAAAAAAGAGAGGAGTGAAGTGTTCAAGCTGGAAGAACCCTGGAGGATTGAAAGAGAGATGGTGGAGTGAAGGAGGAATGAATGTTCTATACGAGGAGACACAAGGCGAGAAGAAGGAGCATTCAAGTTGTAGAGCACATTGTAATTGTAACGATATCCCTCGCTGATAGAGCATCAGTTAAAACGGTATCCTTCCAAAGAAATTGTATGGGATGTGGGCCCTATCAACAAACCCTAATAATTTCAAGGGTGGGACCTCAATAGAAACCCTGACTAATTAATCTAAATTTAAATAAATAAATAAACTTTATTTAAAAAAAAAACCCGCATAAAAGAAAATTTTCTTGTTAAACAATTTAATGCAACTAAAGCAAATTATGATAGCTATAAAAATTACATAGAAAGATCAAAGGCTTGGTACAAGTTATTGGTAGATAAATACGATTTAAAGAAAAAGAAACTGATATTATACAAATGACTAGAGCAAGTCAACAAAACTTCAAAGTCCAGCATGTTACAATAAAAGGATTAGGGCAAAAGGAACCCTCATATCTAACAAGCAATCAGCCCCTATCAGTCAATTAAAGTGGAAACTAGAAAAACAAGTATGGTAACCTCCATGCATGAGGGTAAATCCAATACTATATAGAACTAATTTGGAGATCAAAACAGAAAGGCAACATTTTCACACACGTAGCGAAATTTGGATGTCAATGGCATCATCATCCACCACAATGAAGTGAACAATCCAAAACCTAATTGGCATGTCCCTTTTCCAAGCATCAATCATCGGTAGACCCTTAGCCTATTATTTTATTCCCCATAGGCTAATGGGGTGAAGTAAGGGAAATAATTTAATAATTTAACTAAGTTGTCCTAAGTAACTTTAAGTTATATTCATAAAAAGGCAACTTACGTTTATTATTAAAAGGTTTCAAGTCGTTATCAAAAAGTGTCGTTAGAAAAAGGGGCCAAAAGTGATGCTTTATTAAAAAGTATTTTCTAAAAATATTAAAATAAAGCGGGAAATGATTTCAAAATTATAAAGAGGGTTATAAAAGGGGAAGTTGCAATACAAGGACCCAATTTATGAAATCAAAACACTTATCTTCTAAGATTAAGCCTTGTGCTCATCCTTCTGCCAAAGGATGAAAACTCTTTTGGCAAATGGATTCAAGGACGAAAACCTTGTTGTCCATTCAAGTAACTCCATCTAAGGATTTACCAGTGAGCTGAAAAGTTGCAGAAGAATTTTCAGATTCAATTGGTTTGATGTGTGAGATTTTCAGATTTTTGTTGTGGTTTGGTTTGGTTTCCACATTTTGAGTTTGTGTGAAGTTTCAATGTGATTTTCAGATTTGAAGAGAGTATTGATTATTTTTATCTGCTCTCGCAAATCTAGTCGATGAAGAGCTAGCCATACATGTTAGTGGAAGAGTTGTACCAGCATAAGTCTAGTCACACCATTTAATGGCATGAATACAATATTTTTGGGGAGATATACATAATAGTCTTTTATTTTAATTGTTAAGGTTGTTGTACAAGTGCCAAACAGCCATACCATTCTCTTGGGCTGTTGTACTTCAGTGGTGTGGGGTTGCAGCAATCATTAACATAATTTGGGGCTGTCGTACCATATATTGGGAGACGCAACATATTATAGCTATTGTTTTAGAGACAGTAGCATATTTGGAATTCATTCGACTTGTTGTACACCCTCCAAATTCCATTGTACTAGACATTCTAATTTGGAGGTTCTGGTGCTCCTTCAGCACTCTCAAACATGTGGGAATCCTCTACTCTTCCTGCAGCTTTAGCGTTCCACACACTTGTTTCGCCTTCCAATTCTCTTTTGTATGCTCCAACCCTTAGCGCTAGAGTTATTGGCTCATTTTCTTCTTCTTCCATTAACAATTCTTTAGAGCCTCAAAAATTGCTCTCATATGCTTATGTCTCTATGTCTACAAAGGAGTCACTGAACCTCGTCCCCTAACGAAGACTTTCCTCATCTAGATAAGATTGTATTAATTCTTTGTACCAAACTTGGTTTGCAAAGTCGAAACACTCTTTGTCAAGTAATAAAAGATATCTAGCTATTTCCACCCACTCTTCCTTTGTATGGTTATTTGTAGTGGGTTGAATGTTTTGGTATCTTTGCTCCCAACTACGACTCTAACTTACACTTCAATTCTAGCTTCTTTAGGACAAACTTCAGCTTTGAATTTGTACCACTGGAGTCTCTTGGCTCCCTCTTGTAGTCGTCTTCTCTATTCTCTTTGTTCTACCAACCTTACAGATTCTCTGTCTCTTGGTCCTGACCACGTTGTGGTCTCTTCCAACATTTATTAGGATCTAAGGGTAAGAATTATCTTGAATCAAACCCGACTTTCTTAAGGCAATAGTGCCAATGTCTACTCTTCAATTTGATAAAACCAATACTTGAAATAATGAATAGAAATAACAATACATACCGATTAGAGTAATAGAAATATATCTTTATTCACAGGAAGTTCTTACAGAAGTAGACCATAGATGATCAGATTGCTTTCCCTAACTATGCAGAGACTATATAAAGCACCTAACGGTTGCTAAAGAGACACGACCATTCATAATTACTAACAACTAAGAACTAACTACTTGAAGCCAATGAGCAAATATACATTGTTGGGTACAAAACATAACAAGGGCATGTTACACTAACTACAAGCTTTGGCATACTTAGCTTGTGATACAAAAATAGTATGATCAAATGATCAAAATTCAATACCTAAACTATATTGAAGCAAGCGTAAATCTGTCAATTCAAAAACAAAACAAATATTAGATTTTACTTATTGAATTTAAACAACATTGTTTATAGTGATGGCAAAATCATCAACAAAGACAATTATGTCACCCCACTGATTTTGACAGAGTGGGTCCAAAATACCTTTTTTTGAAACCATAATCACTAAGATACTTGTCGATTTTAAAATACTAAGCTTCAAGAGCCTGCTCAAGTCTACACAAGGACTTTACCAACCTTCAAACCAAATATTTTTTTCCAAGAACCTAAAACCCTTACAACTGAACCATATCGACTTCCCCCTCTTAGTTCCCTTCTAGAAGGCCCTTTTGCCATCCATTTGATATTTCTTCCATCCAAACAAAGCGACAATGGAGATAACCAACTGAAAGATTACAATCTTTATAGTGGGGGAAAAGGTCTCTTCATAGTCTACCCCTTCCACATGTGCATATCCTTTAGCAACAAGACAAATATGTCCTTGTCCGAAGAACCATCTTATTTACACTTGAATTTATAAATCCATTTATAACCAATGGATTTCTTTCCTAGGGACAATGTTGAGAACACCCAAATTTTGTTTTTCATCAAGAAATCGTATTCCACATTCATGGCAGCTTCCCATTTAGGCTTTCCTTTGGCCTCTTCAAATGTGCTAGGCTCAAATACTTATGAAGCAATAGAAATTAGAGCATAATTTACTTGCTCACCACCATAAAAAAGTTATCTCCTCGATTGCATAAATTGGCCTTCCATTGCCTTAGGCAATTCATCTTCTCGGGCATCCTTCATCGTGGCATAATACCACAAGGATAGTTGACCAAAGAAAAAGAAACTTTGCCAAAGATTCGTATTCACATCCCTGCGCAAGCAATAGGAGATAACAATGACCTAATTGATAATGAGGAAATTAATTGTTTTCTGTCTCCTAAAGAATTTTTCACTCAAGCTGACTACATTGATGAAATTGAAGAAACTCAATTGATCCAAGAACCAACAATGTAGAATGATAGATTTTCAACATGTGTACTTTGATAATAATCTAATGCTTGAAGATTCAAACCTTGATGGTTTTTCAAATTCAAACTTTACGAGTTGGTCATATGAAAGCTCAACTGACGAAGATGGTCAAGAAGTGTTCCCACTACAAGGTGCCCCATTGACATTACTTCTAGATTCAGTAGGTCAAGAGTCGAACAAGATTTTCTTTCAACAACTCCAACCTTACCCAGAGCCTAATAATTGGATTGAGTTCAAGATTGCATATGTTGAAGAAACAAGTGGAGAGGGTCAATCCAACCATGTGGTAGTTACTATGCCTACAAATGTACTATGGCCATAGGGCCTTGTTGGATACCTTTACAACGAGGCTCAGTATCTTTACTTGCTATAGAGGTTTCTTGTTATGGAAGACAATCATCCAGAACCAATGCATATCAATCCATTCGTGCTAAATTTCTCACTACATGATCATTCCTACCCACTTGAACCCTGGATTTTTGACAAATTTTTACAAAGGTTGAAAGGCTATGTGTTATCACGACTGAATTCTTAGTTCATGAGAAGTCATTGCTACTTTTCCCATCCTATAAATGGTTTCCTATAACCCATTCTGTTTTCCTTTGTTTCTACTCTTAAAAGAGCATTTTTGTTTCTCTAAGTTATGTTGTATTGTGTTTTCCTATTCATAATGTAGTTGTAATGTTGTATTGTATTTCCTTCATATATTGTGAAAAGTTTTGTTTTGTTAAGTGATCCAGGAGTTTTGTTTTTAGGTGATTTAGGAATGTTTCAACTCTATAGCCCAACTAATAAAGCACTGGTCTACTTGTAAGCCAAGAGATTTTGAAACCCTCATATGCCACAAGTATATGCCATGGTCCCAAGATAGAGGCAATTGTTGTACCCAATCCAAAACTTGATTGTGTTGCATAATCATTTTCCATTGTTAATAAATCAGTTGTTTGTGTATCAAAATGAAGTCGGAAATAGGCATTTTCAGCCAAAAAGCGAATTGTTGTGTTGAAATCCAAAAATGGCGTACTGTCAAACCTTATAGCTTGTCCATCACTTTTAAATTTTTAATTAACTTATTAGTTTTAATCTATGTTACCAGTTCTGTAAGATCCCTACCAAGATCTGCTGTAAAATTCTGAATTATATTTTCTGAATTCTGCCCTTAATTTCTGCACTTTAGAATTCTGTTCCAAACCCTAGTTTCTGATTTATTTTACTGATTACAAACAAGTGTGTACAGTGAACATATATGTATCCAAAATACTCAAATAATATGCCAATAATGAACCCTTATGATAATAGCATCAATCATAAACTCATCCACAAGATATGATCATCCAAATGCAAATAAGATGACAAACAATTCTGATTTCTGAATATATCAATCTGCTGCTACAAATCAGAATAATCTAAGTCTGTAATTACATCAAATACATAGGCCAAACATGCCCAAACATAGGCCAGAAATTTGCCTTTACAAATCAGGTTTGTACATACCACAAATGATGAACAATGATGTCACAAAACAAGCCCTAGCTGGGTGAACTCCTTCATCTAGCCAGCGCTCCCTTGGAAGTGACAAATAGCATGCAAAATAAGGGTGGCAACGCCTAGGGCTTGGCTCCCAACACCAACAATGAAGTCGCCCTTCTTGGTGTTCAACCTAGGGAGAAAACCCTAGCATAACAATGCACAAATCCCTCCAAATGATTGTGCTCCATGTCCGGTGCTCCATGTCTGATCAGAAAATCTGAATATAACCTTTGATCCTCCAAATTGTGTTTGGCACAAATCTCACAATTTGGCCTTAAGGTTTCTACAAAAACAAATATGGCTTTGTCGCTCCTTTCCTTGCAAATCTCCAATGAAGCACAAATATGAACTCCATATGAGTCCACCTCCAAGATGAGATTGGGTTTTTGTCCAATCCACCTATATTCCTAAGCGTTTTCGTCCTTGGAATATGCTGAACCAAAAGTTGCAGCCAAAGAGATGAATCTCCACAGAAATGATATGAATAAATGATGATGGAAATGCCTCAAATGACCTTATATTTATACATGAATCTTCTTCTCTCCTCAAGCTGGCCGACCACCTCTTCTAATCATGTTTTATTTCACTTTTTTCCCTCTCATTGGGCCGACCTCATGCTAGGCGCCCAAAATACAAAGAAAATATTATATTTTATTTTTCTTCTTCTTCCTTACCCAACCCAAACAAGATGTTTTATTTTTTATATTGTTTCTTTCCCTTCTCCAAGTGGGACAAACCACTTGGGCATAAGATACATCATGTTTTTGACCTCTAATTGGGTCGTCCTCCTCCAAGGGAATTATCATAAAAATATTCTTATTTTTCCAAAGGCATTACAAGATCTCCAAAGGTATTTCCATTTATTTTTCTTCTTTTTCCATTCTTCTCCTTGGTCGCTCCCCATTATGGCAAATTATTTTATTTGTTTTGACTTCATCAAAAAACTCACAAAAATATACCAAGTCATCTCCCATGATCATTTTGCCCTACAAAATTGGCTAAGTATGAAATGTAGCCATTTAGGCTATTCCCTTAGCCCTCCGGCTTAGCCTACGGGAATAGGATAGGCTAGCCAACTCCACTAGGTGATCACTCTAAAAATGGGGTCATTACAAGTTAAGCCCCCTACACATGTCGATTCGAGTCCAATCCAACCCGAAACTGGATGCAAGTTAGGAACGAGAGGGGATTCGTGCAGGGTTCCACTTCTACATAGTGGATTCGTCTAGGCGACCCTGTCCCAGATTTTTACTCTGTCCACTTCTCCCACAACGAATCTTTGATTTTTTGTCAATTTTTCTATCGTTTGTTTTAAATTTTTTATCAATTCCTCGTCCTTTCGTGCCTCACCTAGCCAAACGTCCATACACAAGGTTCGACACATTTTAGACCCATTCTTTATGCAAGAATTCAAGCTGCCCTAAAATATCCATTTCGTCAATGATTCAATTTGAGGCATAACATAGCTCACACACACAAAACCTCCTTTATATCTTCTACACTACTGATCTAAAAGCATTAGAAGCTACAATATTTTTCGTACCCACATTTTGCTATCCGACAATTCTTTTAAAGAACAAATAGTAGCTCTTTTCATCAAACTATTTTTTGAATTATATCTATGTTGGTGTATTCCATGAATCCAATTTTTTTAATTATTTGAGATCCAAATAATTTCATGATCATCTTATATATTGATGCTTGTAGGTATTTGCACCGTTGGGAATTAGGGTTCTTTCCTTTCTATGTTGGCTTCTATATTTATCAGGTAAACAAAAGTATGTCAAATACTCATAATGCATTTATTCAATATGTCAAATTGATATAAATATCTTAATATAAAGATAAATATTAAATATAATTATATATTAACTAATGTATTCGTATTAATATGTTTATATTATATTTTATATTTCTTATTTATATTTATATATTTAGATATTTAGATATTAGATATATTTTTTATTTTGCTAATATATGTGTAAATAATAAATATATACAAATATTATATTTATAAATGTATATTACATTTATTTATTTAGGCAAAGTCTTGTATATATTATTTTTATATGCTTTTGTATGGATAAACCCAAAATGAACCTAAACCCAAAAAAAATAACCAAAGCCAAACAAGAACAAATACTAGGATCGGTAACTTAAATTTTAATTTATAATTTATTATTAATTATATATTGATATTATTATTGTTGTTTAAAACTTTAAAAATTAACTATTATTTTTAATAATATTAATTATTAAATAATAATTACTATTTATTTTTAAAATATTAATTATTAAATAATAATTACTATTCTTTAAAAAGTTTTAAAAATGTCAAAAAGACAGTCTACTATTTTACAAAGTATTCACATACTTTTGAGAAAAGGTAGCAGCCAGCATAAAGTAGCCAAAATTTTGGAAGTTTTCGAAAAGCTAAAACGCCATAGAGAGAGAGAGAGAGAGAGAGAGAGAGAGAGAGAGAGATGCTGCCAAATAAAAGACAAGCAGTCAGCAGAAAAGGAACTGAGTAATTAGGAGAAATCTAGTCAGCAAAAAGGGACAAATTTAGCCAAGGAAAAAAGGCACTGGCTATTACAACATTTGAAGAGTTTTGATTATTTAAAAATCCGCAGCCCAATGAGGAAAGTCATGCCTAGGAGAGTATAAAAAGAAGAGGCGTGCCATTTATAATCTTTTGTCAATATAAAGAATAAAAAAAAGTGCAATCACAGACAAAAAGATGCGTCTTATTAAAAGTGCACCTTTTATGAAGATTTGAAGGATAATGTCATGTCCCTATCTTGTAATCACACAACCATTCCAAGAGGATATCAAAGCACCATGAATTGGAACAATGAAAATATAGGAATAAATATGATGAATATTGAATCCCAAATGTATCAACCAAATTCTGAGTTCTGCCCTGGATTTCTGCACTTTACACTTCTGCTGTAACCCTAAGTCTGATGCATACATTCAGATTTAAACAAATATAGATTCCACCATAGATTATGATTATTATGCCATGCAAGTTGTCTCAATAAGTTCGCCCAAGCATGGAGATTATATTCAAACATCAATGTGCATATGAACTCAATAATAACAAGTCATGAATATGAAGATGTTGAGTCTGCTGTAACAATTATCAGATCTGCTGCTAAAAAATGAAGATAGAGCATATAAACAATATCAATGGAATGTCTAAACAACCCAGCTTTCAACTATATTTCGATGGTCGTCGGCAATAATTATAATGCAAATTCAAGTCTCTCCAATGGACAAATACATGTAAATGTGTAATGTCCCCTTTTTTGATATTCTTAATTTCTTTACTTGCTTACAAAGATATCACTAGAAAGGGACATTAGACATATTAAAGAATCAATAAACTAAGATAATATTTAGTTCAATTCACAACACTATTCAGTATCGACTATATTCAAGTCTTTATTTCTCTTTCTACTCCTCAACCTTGCATGGGGAATTACTTGTCTAGGGCGCGCTAAACCTTCTCCAATGTAATTGGGATGGAATTACTCCGCCTCTCCCTAACAAAACCAACCTACCCAAAAGTTAGAGGCAATAGAAATGTATTAACTTGACTATGTTCATATCTCAATCTTATTTCTCTTCTAATTCTCAACCAAGGATGGGGAATTACTTGTCTAGGGCGCGCTAAACCTTCTCCAATGTAATTGGGATGGGATTACTCCGCCTCTCCCTAACAATCTTGTCTAGGGCGCGCTAAACCATCTCCAATCCATCGGGATGGAATTACTTCACCTCTCCCTAACAAAAACCATCCTATCCTACGGTTGTAGGCAATAAAATGAGGAGATGAACATATCTTCAATTATATATATATATATATATATATATATATATATATATACAATCTTGTCTAGGGCGCGCTAAACCATCTCCAATCCATCGGGATGGAATTACTTCACCTCTCCCTAACAAAAACCATCCTATCCTACGGTTGTAGGCAATAAAATGAGGAGATGAACATATCTTCAATTATATATATATATATATATATATATATATATATATATATATATATATATATATATATATATATATATATATATATATATTATAATGTAATCATTCTTGATTATATTTATATATATAGTTTTATAATTCTTATTATTTTAATCTTTACTCAACAATTATATTCAATTTAATTACCTCTACCTTTATTGTGCCTTTACCTTCCAATTTACTTCCAACACATGCTCTTCCCTTTGTATTAAAATATATATTCTTACCTTATATGTTGATAAGTCTGATTTAAATTGACCTGCTGTAATGCTCCGTATTCTTTATCAGATTGGATCCTTTTCTGCCCTCTAATTCTCTTCAGCGAACCCTTTTTATATGCTTTAAGTGGTGAATGGAGGGGATGCGATTTCATAGATCATACCCCTTTCAAATCACACTCCTTCCATTTACTAATCATAACTTTTGTTATACACAAATAGCTGCTCTATCATTCCAATTCGTATCATATGTTGATGTCTTCTCTAACTAAGACCTTGTCTTAGTAGTAATCGCTGTTTTCAAATAAATTGTCTTATTTACAAGTCAGCATCTCTCAAATGCTGATCGTTGCCATATTTTGATTAATCTTAATTTGTTATGAGATCTAAGAGACACCGATCCTCATATATATATGAGACATTTATTATTTATTATGTATTCTTATTAATATATATATATATATATATATATATATATATATATATATATATATATATATATATATATATATATATATATTTATATATTAAGATAATATACATATATATTTGTATATTATAATATATATATTATTACATATATATGTATTTGTAAATATATATATTTATAATCACTTCAATTATGTTATATATATGATAATTTATAATTGTTTATATATATATATGTTTATTTTAAAAGTAATGACTATAATATATTCAAATATTCGTATAATACTATTATTTAATATTATTTATTAAATAATATATATAATGATTTATATCATTTAAATTTATAATAGCGACTTCATGATGTTTAAATCTTTAATTTAAATATAGCCTTAATATCGGGACATGACAAAATGGACCGTTGTGGTAGATCTGACCTGTAATCCTAACAATAACAAGCTGAAACCCTTAAATATCAATCATATATCTGCCTATATGACTGGCGCTTCTCCTCTAGATGAGTCGCCCAAGGTTGGAGGAAACCCTAGGGCAGTTCGCTCCACCATGAAGGCATGAATTTCGCCAAGAGTGTCCTTTATGCTAGCTCGCCCTAGCTGGTATAAGTTTCTGCCCTGGAAGTCTGCTCCCAATCAGTGAATGCAAGTGAATTCCCGTTATGGAATTCTCCCAATGTTGGTGAATGGGGTCATCTCCATTCATGGTTGAGGGGCCATCACCTCAACATATGACAAAGAACTGAAATTCTTAGCCATAGGAATGAGAAATATACCAAGAACATGTGTCAATGCTTGATCCAAATGGCAGCTCCAAAACTTGTTTATATATGGGCATATGTTCTAGATGTATCTTGCTTCTAGAAGAGTCCAAGGGTGGCGCTCAAGGGTCTAGAGAGGATCGGCCTCCAATTCATTTGTTTGGGCGCCAATTTTCTTCCTTTTGAAATGCATTACTACTCTCACTAAGGTCGGCCCTTAGGCAAGTCGGCCAAGGGAAATAAGTAATGAGCAAATGTATTGCCCACAAGTCGGCCAAGGGAAATAAGTAATGAGCAAATGTATTGCCCACAAGTCGGCCAAGTGAAATATGCCTCCAAGTCGGCCACCATGAAGGAGATAAGGAAATACATATGGAAGTCATCAACAAGTCGGCCTCAGAGATGTCTAAGGTGAAATGCTCCTCCATGAATTTCCAAGTAACCTCAATGATAAATCTCCAAAGTACCAAAGGTGAAGTAATGGTTCCGAGGCAAGATACCCATATGTGATGAAGTCCAAACTCCCATACGAATCCATATGCAAGCTCCGAAGAAGGCAAGTCATCATGAGCCAAGTTGTCCAGGAGAAAGCATCCAAAAGTGAAATGATAGCCCCAATGGTGAAATCCAACCTCTCTTAGTACCTCAGAACCACGGAAAAGTGCAACAATTTGCAAGATGGTGACCATTCCGGAAAAAGGGGCATGACAGATAAAACAAAAACTATGATGCAGTTCAACAAACCCAACCACCAAGGAATTGAGAAAATCAGCTTAAAGTCAACACATGCTTTCAAGAGGGATGGCACTAGCAAAGACAAAGGAATTTGCAATAGAGAAAGACAAAGAAAACATAAATTGAACGATCAGTAGATGCACATTATCTAGCAGACAAATACAATGTTATATAGGGTGATACAAGTGGGGATTCACAACAAAAGTAGTGTTTATACATGGTTTTGGCAGCTGTAAGAAACCATTGCTCAAACTGAAATCAAACATAAAAGTGTTTAATTATTCCATCAAATATCTACAAGATCAAATTAAGGTCAATCAGAGGATGTCATTTGAAGGACTCAAAGTACATTTAAGATGGTGAGATGCTAAGAGATCAATAAGAGGTGTTCAGATTCAGATATCAAAGAATCAAAACTCGTCAAAGTTTTAGAGTGTTTCAAAGAGTTCGCCAAACTTCATCAGAATAGTGGATCTACCATAAAAGTTTCATCAGATTCATCTAGAGTTGCATTTCAGAAATGTCTACTTTTAGCCCATGCCCATCATCAATTTTGAAGAGAAGAACATGTTCTGAATCCGCTATTTATAGCCTAGAGTCGGTTATTGTTAAATCGTCTATCTCATCATGCAAGAGATGTGAGTACTAAGAGATAAAATGTGATAATTTTGATGATTAGTTGAATTAGCAGTTTTATTAGAATTAGTGGATGAGATAATTTGTGATAAAGCTTGTACATCATGCAAGCAGTCGTAGCTAGAGCCGAAGTCCAATCAAATTATTTCCTTTATTTTCATGCAATTTTATAAACAATATAAATAAGTGCCTTTTTGCACTTTGTTTAAATAAATGGTAATTCTCTTGCCTACATATTGTCGGAGTTGTTGTTCATTGAGTATTCAGTGTTATTGTGATTTTGTTATTCACTCCATGACATTTATTACACTTATGTTGTTTATAAATGTTTATTGAAATGTTTTGTTATGTGTGCTAAGGGTTAAATCATTTCAACGAATTTGCAAGCTTTATATTGTAAGTGAGATAGAAGGTGTAGCTCATCGCTTTGTACTAAGTCCTAAATTTAATTTAACCATGGTGTTCGTATTTATATGTTAGCCTATTCAACTTCGTGTGTACTTACCCTACTCAATCTCTATTTTTAACTGATTGATGTAAGCATGTAGTCATAGGACTTGTTTTAAGTCAAAAAGAATAAAATCCTTTGCCTAGTGTTGAAAGAGCGCCTTAAACTTTTACCCTAGGAAAAACCAAAAAGATATGCATCTACGTTTTATTTAGCATGAACGTGAAACACCCCATTGTAAAGATTGTAAATTGCAAGTACATATTGTTTAGATTAAAGTTAATGTTTACTTTACAAGGAAGCTGTTTTACTTTGAAGAGCAGTTTTACTACACATCTATTTCATTTTGTGTCACACTAGAAGCTGTGAATTAAAACACTTACAAACAAGTCAAAAAACCCATCAAAATCCATGCCTGTCTCTAAAATCGTTTACATTAAAGTTAATTTTTACTTTACAAGGAAGCTGTTTTACTTTGAAGAGTGGTTTTACTACACATCTATTTCATTTTGTATCACAGTAGAAGCTATGAATTAAAACGCTAACAAACAAGTCAAAAAACCCATCAAAATCCATGCCTGCCTCTAAAATCGTGACAGAAATGCATTAGGATCACTCAAGTTCCTCGGTTACCAATTTGAAACATTTCTAATGAGAAAAAGGTAAAGCCTACCAAGCCCACAGGCACATTGTTTCAAAATCCGATTCTGGAATGTTTCACACCTAGAGTCATCCTAGTTTTCTATTGATTTGGTAACTTGGAAGATTTCTTGATTTAGGGTTTGAAATTTGTGTACCAAGATTTTATAATAAGATTGCATTGTGCAAAACCAAATTATTCATGGGGTAGAAGTTCTAGTTAGCTTTTTCATTTCTCATGCAAAACCTTGTAAAAACCTATAAATAAGTGATTTTGGCACTTAGATTTTCACAGAATGGTAATTTTATGCCTACATTTTGCTGAAATTATTATTCAATGTTTTTCCTTGTGATATCTCTTACGTGTACTTAGATAAATGAAATTGCTTTACTGAGTTTACAAGGTTTCTATTGCAGGCTCACTCAAAGTTAGCAATTGTGGCTTTGTCTGCCAAAGTGTTTGTGTCCTTGTATTTAGTCAAATTCAATCCTTGTGCATACTTAGACCATTTAGTTTCTACTTTCAGCCAAAGGATGTGAGCATCTGCTTATTGTTTAGGTCCATGCTAATTGAAATAAGAAAACCTCTTCTCTAGTGCAGAAGTGCTGATTCACCTTGTGTCCTAGCCCTCAGAACAAAAAGTCAGGTGTGCTTTTACTTTGCGTTTTTCAGACATTGAAATCCCCATTAGTTCTATGTCATATTCTTTAAATTTTTTGACTAAGGAAATATCATTTCCTTCACTTTTCGTAAAAGATAGCTTCCCCATTGAATTTGAAGAGAGGTTTATCCTCACATGCTCTTTCATTTTGTGTGGCACTGAAAGGTCCAAATTAAAATGATCAGAAGAAGAATCTCCTAAAATCTCAAGAAAGAAAAGCATCAAAAGATAAAATCTTCTTATATCATACAACTAAGAAATGTCACCGATGGAAAACGCATTTCAGCCTTAAAATGCCACCATATCAACCATGAATTGAGTCAAACACGACCCTAACTTCTGACTACATTTAATGATAAAGTCAATACAGCAATGCATTATCCCTCTGATAACAAGTAAAAGTTATTCAGAGAGATTCTAAAGGACAGAAACTCAATTCATCAAGAAATTCTCAATTGTTGATCAAGACAACCATCAATTTTATACCTAGCTGCAAGAAGTACAAGCAGTTGCCAATTCAAATCTCAGGATACTCTGAGATATTTCCCCAAGCAAACATCTCTGAATTATATTTCTACACCAGCAAGCCAGAGCGCTTTATCATAACAGGCCATTCTCAAACGAAATGAAAATACAATCAATAAACTTGGGAATATGAAGGGATGTTTACAAGAATTTATACTAGTCATTTCTAATCCACAAGTCCAACCGACATCAGTATACAGGTCACAATCTTTCCATCCTACAATGTCATGTCTTCCATTTTTGCAATCAAGTTTAAGCTGACAAATTATCCTGCCAGTTACAATATGCAAAAACATGAAGTATACACATATACCTGAAGCATATCTTTTAATCCCATCAATTTAGGACGTCCATCCAGAATTCTACAAGAACAACAAATTGAAACAAGTTATCAACATAAAAAGCAAGAAAATGGATGCAAATCTCAAAGGATTTTGGGCGTAGCATTTAAAAGCACAAAAACTAAAAGTACTTCCATATGAAGAAGATTGAAGTTAAAAATAAATAAGATTAACAATTAAATGAAACAAATTTCTTCTTATCATATATAACATGAAACTAGCAAAAAAAAAGCGTTAAAATGGACAGTTGCAAGCTGTCTATTAGGCATTTGCTTCTTTCTTCAATCAAGAATGTAACAGACATATGGTGAACTAATCACTAAGTGAACTGTTCACCACTACAAGGATGCTTATTTGTGAACTACAATCAGGACGTTAGATATTAAAAGAACTAATCTGCCTAAGCATTTCAAATAAATATTATTTTTATAAGATTTTTTCAACTGCTGTTGAAGAAATTACAATTGCTTTGATGCAATTGTATTGTACCTAGAAGAAATATACTTCTAGTAACCTAGCAAAAATACAACAATTGAATAAAATAGCTAAAAATTCACCATACTCACCCCACCATGTTACAGCTAAAGCTTGACTGAAGTGATGTGCTCTTATAAAGGTTGTTTAAAACAATAGATGGTTCTGAACCTCTTTTCAACTGCAAAAAAGGAAAATCAAAAATAAAATCAGTTGACAACATGCAATGCAAAATACAATCAATTATGGACACCATAAGAAATCACTATATAAGAAATAATATTATTTGTCATTCAGCTATGGTTGAAATTTGGAGAATATGAGTGTCACAAAACCTGCGGAAAAGCATACCTCTAATACTACCCGCATTCCTGTACGATCACTCTCATCTCGAATACTACTAATACCTTCTAACTCCTGTAAAAATAAAATAGAATTGTCGTATATTGATAAACCTACAATCAATTATAGTCATCTATTCATAATTGAACCAATGCTACCAATAAATAATATTTCATGTTACTTTGGATAAACCAACAAAACTCGGAGAAAACTCAGATAACTGCAGAAAATAAAGAACTAATGAGGCACCAGAGGCATATGGTGCAGCTTACAAACTATTATTGTGTCCCCATTAGTTCAAGATTTTCATATGTGGTGGCTATAAATCTTTCCAAATGCTTCAATATTCATTAATAGCAATATATTGTGATTCAAGATGCATATTTACCCTACAGATTAAAAACTCTTACTCTCACAGGCAGAAACTCCATACCTTATCGTCGACTAGCTGAGCAATTTTTTCCACCAATGCTGCCTTGTTAGTCTGGTAAGGGAGCTGCAGTGTGAAAAAATCTCATCAATATTTCTAAATGCAAAAATGTTAGATATGCCAATAAGAGATGGACGAAATATTGAGATGAGAAAAGTTTGTTTTATCAATATTTATTTTACTTCAAAATAGGAAAGATTATATCTCCAAAAAAATTCAACCTTCGCTAATTTCCAAAAGTGTAGGAAGGATCGAGGATTTGGACATGTGTGACAATGTTGGAAAAGCATAAGAGAATCCTCTTGAACAGGAGGATCCTGCCATTGCAATCACATCAAGAAAGACAACTAGACCCACAAAAATTCACTGGTGATGGATCTGAAGATCCAGTGTGCCTTCGCAAAACATTCGTAACTATTGGAATTCTTGACGAATAAACTGATGAACACTGTTGGTTGTAATCATTCCTAACTACAGTAGGGAGAGTGGCACTTGATTGGTTTATGGACGCAACACCAACAAACAAAATTTCTTAAAAAAGATTGGCCTTTTAGAAAGAGTTCAGGCTTCTTTGTAATGACAATGAAATTGTCACTAAAATCTATAGTACCTAGCAAGAGAAGCATGAAAATATTCAAGCATTTAATCATACACTCAAATAACTACAGGTTTAAAAAACCTAGATGAATTGAAGAAGAGATGGTTCGTTGAGGCACTCATAACCTCATTGCAGAGGAAGATGAAGGTGGTGCCACCTTCATCTTACAAAGACCCAAACAATAAAACAATGGACATTGAATGAATGAATAGATTTTAATGACGTCCATGAGACCAAGCAGCCTAAGGGACCAAGAGCCGCAGCCCTAAGAAATCTTCAAGATCTTTTCGATGTCACTTCTCCTGCCATGGAGTTTAACCAAGAAACCCGCAGTTATTTGTTGCCTTGACTCCTCAAAGATCTCGATAATACTGCCCACCTTCAAGTTGTCTTCATACTGATTCCTATTGTCTTCATAGGCATCACACTCAAAGATGAAGTGGCATTCAGTCTCCACCACTTTTTTGCTGCAAAAGATGCAGATCCTGTTTTCCCACTCTTCTTTGGGGACCATCCATCTACCCGTTTCACATCTCAAATGATGAGAACCGGTCCTCAACTGCGCCATTAGAATCCTAGCTTTACCTTTAAGAGTGGCATGCAAGTAGGCTTTTTCCTCATGCTCCCACGTGGGGTTGAACTCTTTGACATAGTATGATTTTTCTTGGCCAATCTGCTTAGTCCACATGGCAGTCCTAAACTTTTCTAACATAAACTTCTTAATGTCTTCTTTAGTTTTAGGACATTCGTGGAGCCTAATATCCCACTTGTCTAGCCACTTGTTGTTCTGCTTCATCCAAGTCTTCTTTCTACGGTCTAACCCCTCCTCCACCACCACCTTAGGCCATCGCTGCTCCCCATGTTCTCCACCTTTCTTATGTATGTTATCAATCGGATTATAGCATATGCCTCCATCGGGAATGAGCCCGCCTCAGCTAACAGGATCTCATAAGGGACCGTAGCCTTGACCTTAAGATTACTAGTAATAAGATGCTTTTGTATTCTCTCTAATTGCCTCCACTTGTGATTTGACAAGCTATTTCCCCAAACCTCACACCCATAGAGGACAACCGGCGTGACTAACAGCCCAAAAAGAGTCTTCGTGGTTTTCCAATCCCAGAGCTCTGCTTTCCTACACCTATTCTAGAGCAGAAAAGAGGCCCTCCAACCTCCATGGATCCTTTGCGTTCTACATGTATCCCAATTCAACCTGTTGTGGAAAACAATTCCCAAGTACTTGTATTCTTCGACGATATCCAACGGGCTCCCATCAAAAATGAAGTTGACTTGCTGCTACTTCATTTTTAAAGAGAAAATCATAATCTTGGTTTTACTAGTGTTCACACTCATCCTGACCTCCTGGCAAAAGAGCTCTAAAGCCCTCAAGTGCTCTCTCAGACCCTGGGCGTTTTTTGCAATCATAATAAGGTCATCAGCATAAAAAACCAACTTCACCACAAAATCAGCCAACTAGATACCCCCGCCTGCAGATTTTTGCAACCACTCTTCCAGTTTGTCGATGTATAAGCCGAACAAAGTGGGAGATAGAGGACAGCCCTGCTTGACCCCAATGTCACTACCAAATCACTCCGACATACCCTCTCTAGTCCGGATTTTAGCTCTAACCTGCTCATAGAGCTTGTGAACAGCAGCCCTGTATTCCTCCGGAACCCCAAGATCTTCCATTCTGCTCCAAAGTTTGTCCCTGGGTACCGTATCGAAGGCCTTTTTGAAATCCACGAAGCAACAAAAGACTTCTTCACCTTGCATGTCCCACACTTTTTCAACTAAATGTCTAAGAGTGACGCAATGGTCTATGGTAGAGTGTTTTGGTCAAAAACCAACCCACCCTCTAGCTCTTTTTCCTTCCCTTTCTGCCCAACTATTGATTCTGTGTTCAATCAAGCTCCCGACAAGCTTTCCAAGAAGAGGATTGACCATGATAGTCCGATAATTGGACAGATTATTAACATCACCACTCTTGAAAAGAGGGATAACGACACTAGTAATCCACTCAACCGGAAAAATCCCTTTCGAAATGTCGTTAAAAATCCTTTTGATGTGTGGGGCAAGGTGATCAACCCCCCACTTTAAAAATTCAGCTTGCAACCCGTCAATGTCTTGAGCTTTGCCACTAGCTAAATTCTTTATTCCCTGCTTTATGTCTTCTACTGAGAAGAGCTCGGTTGCCTAGTTGGTTACCGAAGGCTGGGTCTTCTCCAGCGACCTCTCATAGAGAAGCTTCGCATATCCTAACCATTGATCTCCTGTGATGTTGTTTTCAATCTGATTTCTTTCTTGCTGCATCTCCCTCCAAAAACCTTTTGGATTGTGTTTACTCAAGGAGATCAACTCTTTTCTTCTAGATATTACATATCTTTCCTTTTTGGATTTTATCAAATTCTCGTACTTTTTCTTACTTTCTTTGCTTGCTGCAGTCTTTTTGAGAGATCTTTTAGCCTCCTTGCACTCATCATCAAACCATGGGTTGACCGAAAAAGTGTTAGACCAATTTTTCTTAGGCCTAGATCTCTTGCATGCCGCTAGGGCCTTGTGAATTAAAGGGACCAGCATACTGCTGTCCACATAGTTTCCCGAATCCTTGTTCAAATCTTTGCAACCTCTGTTGTTTTTTAACATTTGTAAGTGCTGCCCCAATGCTGCAACAAAGGTCTCCTGATTTTCTTTGCTCACCCTGATTTTACGCTGTGTGTGGTCTTGCTTTTGGATGTGCTGAGCTGGCCTAATTTTTTGTATTTCTTTTTGGAAGCCAAACTTCAGACAGAGAGGCATATGATCAGATTTCAGCTCCGTAGGATTTTCTCCTATGTCAAACTCTAACAGCCTGGAGGTACCCATCCTAGAGCAGATAATGTAATCAACAGTACTTTGGCCATTGTATGTCTTACAAGTGATACCCCCGGATCTAGGCCACGCGTTGGTGCCATTACAAATAACCAAGTCGAAGAGGCTGCAAAGACCTAATAATTCAGCTCCAAAATGATTCACACATCCTCTCCCATCCTGTGAGATTCTCCCCCATAATCGGCCTTCTCCTTCCTCTAACCATAACGGATCGCTGCCCCCTCCTTTCTCACTACCCAGCTGAAGAGACTGATTATTCCTAGTCCTAGCATTAAAATCCCCTATTAGGGCAATTTCCCCTAAATTGCTGAAAGTAGAAATGTCTCTTTTTAGCGAAGCATAAGGGTCCTCGCTGTCAAGATTCCTCTTCTTGTAGAACTTTGACCCTTTGGGGCCAAAGTAGCAGGCAACCAATCTGATCATAACCTCCTTATCCGTTATTTTCAACCAAATATACTGCCTATTCGGGTCCTCTTTCTCTAATTTCACGGTTCCACCCCACATCTCTTTAATTAGCACCGTGATCCCTCCATGCCCTTTACCTGTTTCGGTCCCTTCATTCCAAACTGAAATTTTCTCGAAACCTTCTAAGTTCGGGACTTTACAACCATCATGTTCGTGAGTCTCCGTAAGTATAATCACATCCTTCCCCTCAGCTATGGGCCCCAAACCCGGTCCTCTTCTCCATGGGTATCCTATATAGTTCCAACTTACAATGTGTAAATACTAGAGTGGGGCCCCGAGTCCCTATTTCTTGTGAGAGAACCTCTCGCTGATTTGGGCTTTCCCGTTTTTCAACCATGCCCACTTTCCATCCATTCTTGCTGTTTTCACTTTCTCCCACTATTTCCTTCATTCTTCCTGTTGAGCGAATGTTAGATCTTCATCTAAGAATATGTTAGATCCTCTAAGCTGCCCCCTGTTCTTTAAAATCATGTTCTTATCATCTAAGCTTCTTAAGACAACACGAACATGCCTGTTTCTACCTTCTTCAAGCTTCTTTCCTATCCTGTAAGCTTGATGAATAACACTAGTCCATTTCAACTTGTCTTTGAGAAAGTCCCTTGCAAGAATGTCGGTTCTTTCCTTTTCCCCAAAATCTCTCAAACCTTTGATAATGATGTTGACTGCTTTGTCTTGTTTGTCTTTTTCTTCTTTTATTTGGATCTTTATTTGCCTTTCGAAAATTTCTTTTTGGTCTTTTAGAGGCCTACTTACAACTTATGACCAAGACTTAGCCTCTTCTATTTGGGCTTTTAATTGACTCTCTTTTACCTCCAAATCAGCCATAGCTGATTGGAACTCCTTCATCTGTGTTGAGTCTCCTCCAATTGTCATTTCTGTCTTGCTATTGTCTGCAGATTTCAGTTGTTTTATTTCTTGTTTTATATCATCCAACTCTTGTTGTCCTCTCTCCAATTTAATTTGCAAGTCTGATAATTGCTCCTTGAGCGATTTATTCTCATTTTCCAACTTGTCTCTGGCTTCATCTATTTCCTTCAACCTGTTTTCTTCCTGAATCCCTTTAACTTCAAGCATTTCCAGCCTTTTTTTCATGTTCATGAGTTCCGTAACATACAACTCTGACGACCACAACAAAGGTGTAGTCGTAGGGCTGTAAAGTTCATTGTTATCCTGGGAGATTCCCTCGCTAATACCAATGCCAACATTATCTGCTGGCATTTCTACCTTGGCTTCCGTTGAAACAAGGACCCCCGAGTGTCCTACAAGCTTCCCCTTTCCCTTTACATCACCATTCTCTGTTTGCCCTTCTATCTGTAGAGTTTTGCAAGAGGCAATTGAACTGCTGCCCTGCACTTTGGGGAGGATCATAGCGAATCTTTTCCTATGATTTTGCCTCACCTTACAAGCCTGCCTACGCCTCAGAATCCCTTTATACTGCTTGGCGTTTACATACACCAGCCTTTCCCCTACTCTCCCTGTAACAACCTCAGGGCATTCTGCCCAAACATGATTCCATGCTTCAGCCAAGTCACCTATCTGTTTGCCCAGGTATGGAACTGAGTGCCCATTTAAAGAGTGAAAGGCGTGATCCCACGATTTAGCCAAGCCCCCTATCTGTTTGCCCAGGTATGGGACTGAGTGCCCATTCAAGGAGTGAAAGGTGTGATCCCATGGAGCTCTTGCCCCCTCAGGGTAAATGAAACTAATTACTGGGTCTAAAATCTACCTTTGGGGCCTATTTAAGGTCTTCGGGTAGCTAACAGTATTCCCTGCGCTCTCCACATTTTCCAAGGCATCTGACTGTGTTTTTTGTTTATCCAGTTGTTTTACTATGGGACCCTGAAGGTGCAGAGTTATGATATTTTTACCTTTTTTTGTTTTAAATTCATAGTTCGGTCAGTTTGTCCAGCTTTTCCTTGTTTTGTTTTGTTTGAATAAAATTGTTTTGACTTGCAAAAACACTGCAAGTGTAGCGCTGTTTTTGCAGGAAAATAGAGAAAAAAGATAAAGAAAAGCCAGAGGGGGCCGGGTGGGACACACCTATAGTATACTATTCTGCTGTTTGCTGACTTCTATGGCACACTGGTCCCACTTCCCCAAAAGAAGCCCGACAGAAACCTATTGCGGAGTATATTTTGCTGGTCACTTTCTAAAGAATGCAAAGATAGATAAACATCCCGAGTGACGAATGCGAAGGAGCCTTTCCGAGTTGTCGTTAGTGGGCAAAACAACCTGCTTTAAACCCTCGACGACCTCCTGATCTAGAAGAAGTGAAGATGAGGATAATTCTGATGCAAGCAACAAAGTGAACCAAGATTGGTTCCAACTCTAAGAACGTATATGCTATGAATGATGAACTCACTGATGGAGATACCAACAAAGAGTTCAAGGACCTGTGGGATATAGACTACAAGACCAAAGGCCACACCAAGGCAAACTACCCAAAGTAAATGTTCTGCAAGATTTGCCAAGTATTGGCCAATATTGTCAAAGACTGCCTAAATATTATGAAGAGCAAAATTGTGCAATTGCTCTTCATGCAAGGAAAGCAGTCAATCCCACCTACCACATTCCCAAATAAACAGAACAATAAATGTGCATCTCCTAGAGGTTATTGCAATCAATGAAATGATTAAACTAATATTTATCAGAACACTAATGTTGGAGGTCAGAGTCAAATACAATAGGTCTGCAAACGTCATCCTATCATACAATGTCAACAAGGTAATGAATGGCAACTCTTTACAAGAGGTTGTCTCGAAAAATGAAAACAACATGGAACTTCTCTATAGATGGTGTGGACCAACAGACCACAATAATACAAATTGTCCAACGCACAAATCCACCATAAATATCAAATTGATTGATGTAGCCAAAGATGAGGAAACGTTCACCAACACACAGACGCAAGCAAATATAGTTGGTTATCTAGAACCATGTATAGAAAAAGAAATAATTTTCAAGGGATGGGGTGAAGTAAAGCATATTGTAACTGATAAAATGACAACACTAGCATGAACATGCAAATATGGTGATGAGCCAACTAGAGTTGAACAAAGCTATTGCAAGGCAAGTTCTTCAAACTACCGTACTAGTGGAAGTGGTAGACTTATTGCAAAGCATTTCAAAACTCCAGAATGACATAACATACCATTGCCCAAAGCATGCTACAACTCATGTAGCATTGGGGGATAGTTAAAAAACATGACGAACCAATAATCAAACCCCCATTGTTGGGAGATTGAGTGATCGAACCCATCCTACTAATATTAATTTAGCCCAAAGCTCGACAATAGTGCACATACAGATTCTCAAGAACTCAACAAACACTATGGTCGAAAGTCTATCCAATGTGAATGTGCTACTTGAAGATAACTGAAGAAGCTTGGGCAAGCCCACTATTTGGCCTCCAACTTTCTAATTGGTAAGAACAAATCAACAGGGTATAAAGGTGTTCCAAATACTGATGCAGCAAAAGGTACTATGAAACTCATCCATTTTAATAATTTTCCAATCATCTTGTTGTGTAAGAAGGCAATGATGCATTGTGGGGTTGTAACTAGCTAAGAGCAGCCAAAGCTGACCATAATTGGGAAAAAAAATTACTCTCCATTGAAATAAAGCCAAAATATATAACTGATCTCCTGAATAAGAGAATGAGCAACAAAGTAGCCTCCTTTATTCATCGAATTTGCACTCTAAAGAATCCAAATGAAGGGAGTCTAGGCCTATAGAGCTGAATGCTAAGGGAATCTTTGAGCTGCATCCCTGTTTCAAAGATGAGACACATTCCATCAATGGTCTATGTAAATAAAAAATGGAAAACTATGAGGTATTCCAGCTTAATTGCAATTTCAACAAAATACTGAAGATTAATGATGAAGATTCAATTAAAGATGATGGGAAACAAGACAAGGTGATCCTAGATAATTCTGTACGATAGAGTTCCTTAGGACCATCCACCCCAATATCAACATTCCTCCATGAGTTCATAGAATACAAGATGGAGGATGCAATGCCATATGTTGCACCAATACACCAGTTTGGAAATGTTGCTGATATAAAATAACAAGAACCCACCATGGTAAGGGTGAACCTGTTCGCAAGAGACACTGTGTGGCTTCATGAGTGTTGTCATTGATGGCAACAAAGTTTATCCCACACATCCGCAGCACATAATAGGTCTTTACCGGAAGTCAGATTGAAGAGTGTTTTGGTCCGGTAAACAAAAACAGAGCATGCAGCAAGGTCCGACAATCAGGTCTGGATCTCTCAAAGGATGTATCTCAAATAAGTGCAGACTTGGGGAAGTCAAAAGGAGTACCATAACTGCTACATTCCAGAGATTGAGCCTCCGGTGATAAAAGAGTGAATAGATATGAGCATCTAAGTGTTGGGTTCTTGACAGGCAGAGTAGACTGAGAAAGAACTAATCGGCAGAGCATCAAACCTTAATCCGGATGACAAATTGATGGTGATCAAGCTTCTTGAGGGATCATTCATGGTTGGCCGACATGATTGATGACTTCTATAACTATCTTTTTGATACACATCACTTAGTAAGCATGGATTCAGCCAACAGACCAAAGTTTGGGAAATTCTTGAGTATTCCGGATGCTGACTAGAAGGATGTTGAAATCCTTGATGCGGATATATATACCAGATGGATTTCGGTATGAAGGTGTGTGTGGTGTGTTGTGAAGTGCGAAGAAAAACAAAGAGAAGTGTGGAAGCAGCAATACAGGTCCGGTATGTGACAGAACAGCAACACTAAAGCAGAGGAAGAATGAAGTGCAGTAGATCAGTATATTGAGCCTAACCGGAACTAAACCTCAACATATGTGGATGCTTCTCATTAGTTCAAATACCTGGTTACTTTCTATAAACTATTGTAGGCAGTGAGCCTCTTGTGGGCAGTGTTCTCGAGCAGTGAGCCCTAATTGACAAGTGCCATTTTGTACTTCTTATTCTTTTAACAGAGAATATAATCTTGGGTTAGTCACCCCATGGTTTTTCCCTTAACAAGGTTTTCTACGTAAAAATCCTTGTGTTATGTGTGTTGATTTCTTTTCTACTCTCATGTTCATGTTTGCTTATATGTTTTGATACTGCACTAATTATTAAAGAAGAAAAGAAAGTCAAATAATTAAGATAACTGATTCACCCCCCCTCCCCCCCCTCTCAGTTATCAACAGAACCTTGGATTGGATGGAACTTCAAAAATTATTATAGCTAGTGATGATTGCAAACCAATGCTAAAAACAACAACATTCAGAATTTTTAAGGATTACAAAGATGTCTTTGCATGGACATAAAAAGACTTGAAAAGAGTATCACCAGAAGTATGTGTTCATAGAATTCCCTTGATACCATCAGCTCAACCAAAGCAAAGAAGCCCATACATGAGGAACTAGAATTATGTAGCAAAATTATAGAAAGGAATTGATAAAATGCTTGAAGAAAGAATCATTTTTAGATGCGAAACAAGTTAATGGGTGTCTTCCATAGTCATTTCCTTTTAAAAGGAATCAAGATAAATCAAGAAAGTTTGAATGTCGTCACAATTAAACATGCATTTCTCATCCCATTCTTAGATTCCATACTTGAAGTAGCCAAACGCGACATATACTCATTTAAGGATGGCTTTATAGGTACAAGCAAATAAGCGTAGCCGAATAAAATGAATTGAAGACCACTTTTACAATGGAAGATAGATTTCATGGTTACAACCAAATGCCATTCAAATTTTATAATGCTTCGGCTACATTTCATAGAATCATCTTGCATATCTTCAATAGGATGTTTTTACACAACTTTAAATCCTTATAGATTTGGTCAATTTACAACAGCTACAAATCAAATTAATGTATCTTAATGGAATGCATGCAGCATTGTACAATGCCATGATTACATTGAATATGAAGAAGTGTGGATTCATGGTAGCACAAGGTAAAACTCTTGGCCACATTGTCTACAAAGTCAAAATCATGCCAATCCTAAAAAATATAGGTTGTTGTAGAAATGGAGTCACCTAGAAACATCACTGGCAAGGTCATTCTTTCACCAAGTTGAGTAATGCAAACGCTTCATTAAAAAAATTGCCCAAGTTTCTCACCCTCTTGAAGAGCTCACAAGGACAAGAGTTCAACCTATATGTAATGTCCCCTTTTTCCGAGTGATCACCAAACAAAGTTGGCTAGCCTATTTTATTCCCATAGGCTAAGTCGAAAGTGCAAGGGAATAATCTATTAGTTAAATACTAAATAATCCTAATCATTTCGGGTTATTTATATTTAACTAATTTTGCTGGACCAATTTGTGATGTGGAATGACTTCTATTATTTTCATGAGCCTCTTGGTGAAATAAAATGTAATAAAGAAAATTGCTATGAAGGTGGGCAACCAATTTGAGGATAAAAAAATATAAAATAAGTTGCCAAGGGAGGTTGGCCAAGAGGGAAAAGAATAAAAACAAAATAAAATATATTTTGCTAGAGGGAGGTAGTCCTTGGTCAGGTCTTTATGGATGGCTATAAAGGAAGGCAATTTGGAGGTCACTATCATCATTCAGTCATATCATTTTCATTTGAAGATTTATCTTTTTGGCTGCAACTTTGGTTCAGCATATTCCAAGAATGAAAACCCTTAGGAATATAGGTGGATTGGACGAAAACCCAATCTCTTGGAGGTGGACACATACGGAGTTCATATTTGTACTTCATGATGAGCACACGATGATACTCAGAGGGGGGAGTGAATCAGTATCTAACAAACTTTTACTTTTTCTAGCTTTAATCAACCACAATAATATTACATGCAAGATCTCACAATTAAGCACACATGAACGCATGATTTATGTGGAAACCCTTTCGAGAGAAAACCACGACACAATATTGCTTCTATATATATTTCGAGAGAAAACCACGACACAATATTGTTTCCATATATATATATATATATATATATATATATATATATATATATATATATATCCTTTCTTCTTCTTGTAGGCTCCAACCCACTTCACATACACATAGTGAGCTCCAACTCACAAGACACACCAATCTCCACTTGACAGAATTATAGGCACCAACCTATTGGAGGCTCCAACCCCCATACACAAACTAAGCTCCAACCCAGCAAGAGGCTCCAACCTCTATTTGATAGACTCCAACCTATTAATCCTTCAATGGCTAATATATTATGCTTCTTCATAGAATCTTCCTCTCACAAATCTGATTACAACTTATATAATCTCCTTCTTCCAAATCTGATCACTATCCACACAATAACCTTCTTCCAAATCTAATCAAACACAATTCTAATCCAATCACAAATATGATCACTACCTCTGATTCTGTATGATGTAAGTCTTTCTTTTTCAAATCAGGTTCACTCTCATATACTTCCACTCCATCACAAATCTGCTAGTCATACACACTTCTCTTTCATAAATCTGATCTTATCATGCACTTATTTATTTCACAAAAACTAATCATTATCATGCCAATATTCTCACATAGATTTCTGCTCCTAATCTTCACTTATATTCGTCATATATATTTGCATTTATCACTCATACATGCGCTGCATATACACTCAAAATAAATCTGAATAACACTTCATATTTGTCATGTCCCTATATTGATAATTTATAATTGAATCGATTTGTATTATTCATTCAAATTAAAGATATGAATGACATTAAAATCCATACCAAATATCTAAAAGTCATAGGATTCGCTGAATTTCGGCCATGAGATCCGAAATTCGGCAGATTTATACAAAGTCTTAAAAAATCGATGAAATTTGTAGGTTTTCCTGGATTCAATCTTTTGCGCCCTGTGCCCTACTCCGCTCAAATACGTCGTATTTCCTCAAACGCGGGTCTCCTCCCGAATACGCCGATAGGAACAACCGACTAATTTATAACACTTTTTGGCGCGAATGTTTTTTACAGTGTGAGACAATTTTCCGAGCACTATAATGCTCACATATTTTTTATAGCGCGAGACAATTTTCCAAGCGCTATAATGCTCACATATAAAAGCCTATTGGGCAATTAAAATGTATTTATATATAAATGTTACATTTAGTATATTAATTAGTATTTTTTATTTATATTTTCTATTTAAAATGTAGTGTATTTAATTTGTAGTATATTTATTAAAATGTAGTGTATTTTTATTTTGTTTTTAATTTGAAATTTTTTAAATAAAATTTAGAATTTTTTTATTTTTATTTTTTTTTTATAAATTTTGAAGTTAAAATGTAATGTATATTTTATTTAATATATTTTTATTTTTATATTTTTAAAATAAAATTAGTATTTTTTATTTATATTTGTTATTTAAAATGTAGTGTATTTTTTTATTTATATATTTAAAATGTAGTGTATATGTGTGTGTGTGTGTGTATATATATAATGTAGTGTATATATACATATATATATATATAATGTAGTTATACACACACATATATATACACTACATTATATATATATATAATGTAGTTATACACACAGACATATATATACACTACATTATATATATATATATATATATATATATATATATATATATATATATATATATATATAATGTAGTTATACACACTACATTATATATATAGAGAGAATTTAATATGAATTTTTTTCCAAAATTTTCCTTCCCGAATTTATTCCAAATTTCATCCGTGCTGAATTCGAATTTGAAATCGAACCTTGTGACTTAGCCAAATATTATAAATACTCTAATCTGAATTGCGTCAAGAGTTTGTTATGGCAATGCAAAAGGAGTCTGAGATGTCCATGCTTGGTGAATTATCATTCTTGCTTGGGTTACAAATTTCTCAATCCAACAAAGGTATTTTCATCTCACAAACCAAGTATATCAAGGAGATGTTGAAGAAGTTTAGGATGGAAGATTGCAAACCAGTGAGCACACCCATGGTCACAGGCTGCAAATTAAGTAAAGATGATGAATCCCCAGAAGCAAATCAAACTCTATACAAGTCAATGATTGGGAGTCTACTATGTGTGACAGTTTCAAGACCAGATATTATTCAAGTTGTAGGCGTCGTGGCACGGTTTCAGGCAGCACCAAAAGAAACCCATGTTAAAACAATATTTAGATATCTAAAGGGCACTTTGGAATATGGTTTGTGGTATCCAAGAGGTGAAGATTTCACTCTAGCACATTTTTCCGTGGTAGCAGTCTTGTATCTTGGTCAAGCAAGAAACAAGCTTATGTTTCTATATCCACGACAGAGGCTAAATACATAGCAGCAGCATCTTGTTGCACACAAGTTCTTTGGATGAGCAAACACTGAGAGATATTAAGGTAGAATATGTTCATCCAATTTCAATATTTTGTAATAACACAAGTGCAATAAACATTTCAAAGAATCTTGTTACGCACTCCAAAACAAAGCATATTCTAATCAAATGTCACTTCTTAAGAGAGCAGGTAGAAAAACAATAGGTCAATTGGAATACATTTCCACACAAGAACAAATTGTAGCTATTTTTGCAAAGCCCCTTCCAAAAGAAACTTTTGAATATCTCAAACAAAAGTTGGGAGTGATATCTTTCTCATCTAGTCATTGAGGAGAAGCACAGATTCATGGTTATCTAATCAATGCATCATCTTTCAGCTCTGTGATGTCTTTCCAATTGGTGTCAAAGGGGGAGAATTAGAGTAAGGGGGAGAATTATGTTCTTGTTGCATTCACAGATTATTTCTTTACAAGGTCGCCATCAATGACAAAGGGGGAGATTGTTGGAATTAATTGTCATTGATGTCAAAGTTGCTGCTGAAGGAAATTGCATGCCTATGTAATCATTCCAATGAAATCATTAAGTTCATCAAGACTCTTAATAGATAGCCGACTTTACCTTATTTATGGCAGCGCTTAAGTTAAAATTAAATCATTATCATTCTAATATGGCCGACCTCCTTGCAATTTAATTATTATATGAATGAGGTCGACCCATATGGTTGGCGCCCAGGTTTTCGGACAAGTCGTCCCCTTTTAATAATCATTGGGCCCTTCTAATGAGGCTGACCCCTCTTGGAGAAGTCGCCTCTCTTGAGAAAAGTTGTCTCCCTTGGAAGAAGTTGCCCCTCTTCAAAAGGCATGAGATGATATAAAAAGAGGATGAGATGGGAGTTTTAGAAATCAAGCAAAAAACATGAATAATCAGTCCTAGAAGAGCAGATTTCTTAAGTATAAAACCAGATATATGAATATGATATATGCAGATTTGAAAGAGGAGAATATGCAGATTTGAAGGGGAGTATAAGGGGATAATGAAATATCTATTTATAAGCAGATTTGTAAAAAAGAATGAGGGTGTGAAAAATATGATACAAGAAGATTTTTGAAGGAGAATATATGTGAGGAAAACACTGCATCATTTACAAGGACATTGTATGAAAAAGATTCAAATGATCATCCATTGAAGAAGCAATACTCAAGAAAGCAAATACTTTGTTTATTTGGAAGTCGGTGCTTCCCAAAAGAAGAGATCAGTGTCTCTTGCTAAGTTGGTGCTTAGCAGTGGGGATTGGTGTCTCCAGTACGCTGGTGCCTACAAATTGTTGTGACTGGATTTGGACAATAGATCCAAGCAGTCTTTTCTCCATAGTTTTCTCCTAACAGGGATTCCACGTAAATCTTGTGTTGCATAATTGTTAGATCTTGTGTGATTGTTATTGTTGTGGTTGTTAAGTTTTAAATAAGTAAAAGATTATGTTATACTGATTCACCCCCACCCCATCTCAGTATAAGCATGTGTTCATCAGCAATTTCATTTTCAAACTATGGATACTCCAACAGTTTTGGTGACAGTATACTCTAAAATCAAAGATCAATCTAGGCCATGTCAATGTGCAAGAAATGGAATTGAAGGAGAAGATTAAAAAACAGGAGTAAAATAGCAAAAAGGTTATAGGATAGCAGCCTCATGACGTAGCCTTTTTTCCCGTCTCCATTCACAATCAAGAATTTGTCCTTGCATGTGTCAAGCACTATGACCCTAAAAAAAGGAAGATTTTAGTGACTGATCAAGTACTTTGCAAACCTGATCCAAATTCAATAGAAAGTGCCTTCACTTTGCCATTTTATGAGAAGACTCTGGTAATTGATCTAGGAGAATGTGACAAGGTTTATGAGAAGGCTCTTCTTGAATGTTAAAAGCACATTGGCAAGCGTTGGTTGAAAGAGTCTTCTTTAATGAAAGCAACTAAATTTTGTTCACTCTCGTGTTAAATCTCAATTCAACTCTAATGTTATGCATTAAGGATCTATAATGTATATGATGAATGTCTTATCAATGTTATCATATGAGTATTTGAAAGTTCCTTATAATTTTAGAATTTTCCCTACTTTTGAATATTCATCCCCTAAAATGCCCTCCAAACAATTCGTCCTTGAAACATGTCCACTGTCCCCTACAATCCCTATCTTGAAAACTTTGCGTAACATAGGATTTTTGAAATTTTAGATCTTTCTAGGTGGGAAATGTGGTCGGTATCTTTGATTTCTTGCTCAGTAGAGAGTTATGTGCCAAAGATCAAGTGCTCTGCTAGATTGCACAGTTGCAAACTAACAATCTGGAAGAATACTGAAGAACTAGGTAAAATATTGTTTTAATAACTGCAAATTTAGAAGAATGCTCAAGATGGGCTGCTTTGCACAAAAATACTAATAATTGTAGAATAGATTGCAAATACCCAACTACCAAGAAAAAATCTAATGCAGTTGTATTCAAGGCAGACAACACAGGTGGAATTACAGAGGGAAGGCACTACAAGGCGGGGTTGGTCTGTGAACTCTCCAATATACTTATCTCATTCATAAATAATATCGGTCCAGTATTTCAGAGCACTAACTATGAAGCGTTAGGACCATACTAGTAGACCACTATTCCATCTCCAAGGTGCAGATTAAGTGGCTCGCGCAGCTAACCACTTACCAATGCATCTGTAATGTTCCCTTTCTCTATACAAAGTTAGTCTATCACTGGGTTCTCGTAGACTAACTAGCCTGGTTGGGGAACTGTTGTGACCAAATCACACATCGCCCCATTGTAAATGGGGACCCCCTTTTTTTGAACTTTGATGCTTTGCATGAAGTTTTGATGATGTCTTAGAGCCATTTCATGATGAAGTCAGTGGTGTTTGAGTCCTGTAGTCCCTTGATGACCTGATCTTGAGGTTTGAGACCCTGAAAATGACTAAGTATGGTATCCTGATCCTGAAGATCCTGAAAATTGGCTAAGTCTAAAATCTGATGGACCCTCAAAAATCTAGAATCTGCATGTTAAATCTGGTGGATCTGAGACCTATCTCAAACATCCTGAAAGGTATATTGAAAAATATTTAAAGTATAAGAAATTCAATCTCTCAACTTATGCTCCTCTTAGAACTTAGGGCGCCTTTCATCATCTAGCCAACCTCAAGATTGCGCCTTGGGCAAGGAGAGCTTAAAACCAAAGCGCCTTGATTGAAATTGATGTTGGGAAGCTTGAAACACTGCAAATTTGACAAGGAAGAGGCATTTAGGTCTACGCGCCCTTTGCATGTTCAAATGATCATAAGAATTGCGCCTTAGGTTGAAGGTCATGAGTTTAGGCGCCATTTAGTGTTGCTTTTGCCATTTAGGTGCCTTGGCAATAGTGTGGATGAACAACCTCAAGCTAAGCGCCTAAGGATGAGGTGGTCTCACAGGGGTATAATCAAGTGTTGGAGAGCCTAAAAAATGTCAAGAATGAGCAAATAAGTCTAGGCCCTCTTAGCATCAAGGAGTAAGTAATTAGAAGACTTAGGCGTCACTTCACTTTGTTTGGACTTAGGCGCCTTTATTTATCCCAAATTATCATCAAAGCATTATTTGCGCCTAGATCAACAAATCACTAAGTAAGCGCCTTATATCACAATCATATCATTTGGCGCCCTGTAGTTCAATGAGGTTATGGCGCTTTGTTTGGAGGTTTGATCACTATTGGTGCCTAGAGGAAAAAGGAGTAGCTTTTGGCGCCTTTGTATGGATCCTTAAAGAGACTTAGATGAGAAATTTACTTAGAGCTTTCATGATGAGTTCAAGGCATCAAAACATCAAGTATAGAGCTTAAGGAGCTATGGCGCTATGTTAGGCTTAGAGTATCACCAAGGAGCGCCTTGAAGTGAACTAAGCGCCTTGAAGTGAAATAAGCGTCTTGAAGTGAGTTTAGCATCCTAGCATGGAGTGAAGGTTCCTAGATTTCAATCAGTTCATCTTGGCGCCTAGACTAACATCAAAGTTTTTAGGGTGGAAAAGTTTATAGTAAGTGAATTTGGCGCCCTTTGAGTGAAAGTACATCTAATTGGCGCCTTGAAGATTGAACACCTCAGGAGTTAGAAATCGTCATCAATGAACGCCTAAGGGTAATGTAAGGTGCAAGGGATGTAAGTAAGTGTTAAAGGGCCCTTAGATCATCAAAGAAGATTCATTAAGATGAGGCGCCTTTACTTGTCACTCCTTCCCCATATGAGCGCCTAGATTGAGATTGAGTCTAAGGACATACAAGTTTGAGCGCCTAGAGGGGAAAGGTTTTCTAAGATCTTCACAATTGTTCAAAACATAAAAATTATAAGTATGAAGCTTCATAAAGAGCTAGGCGCTCTTTCATCTCTGCAAACTTCATATTGGCGCCTTGGTGAGAACCTTTTTGGAGTAGAGAGTGGATGAGTCTAGGCGCTAATTGCATCATGATAACCCAAGTGAGCGCTTTGAGGTGAATCATTTCAACTTACTTGGAAATGGCATTCATGTCAAAATCACCACAAAATGCGCCTAGGAAAGGATGTATTCCAAGCCATTCAAGTTGAGCGCCTAAGAAAGTATTGGGTCCTTGAAGCCATCAATAAGTGGTTGAAATCATAAAATGATAAATTTGAAGGCAATTGCCTTTAGGCGCCCATTCCTGCTAAGAATCAAATCAACTAAAACTAGCGCCTTAAGAATGCACAAGACCTCATTAAGTTTAGCGCCATGTGAATAAACTCCCAAAAATGACCGAAATTGCGCCTTGAAGGGAGAGAAGGATCATTTCAAGTTACCTCTGATTGATTAAAGTCATAACAAGTGATAAAATAAGCCAAAGAGGTCTAGGCGCGTTCTCACCTCCATTCAAACTTATATTGGCGCCCTAGGGAAAATCAATCAAATTCATGCCTAAGAGTAGGCGCCTTGAGAAGGGAAATCATTTTATGCTATTGAAATCATCTGAGGTGATAATGGTGAAGTCATGAAGTTATGCGCCTTAACTTGTTTTTTCTATACCTCCACAAGCGCCTAAGGGTAAGTTGCACCTAATGATCTCAGTAATTGAGTGCCTTGTGGAAAGGATCTCCAAAATGCCTAAATTGAGGTAAAGGACTCAAGGCACCCTTTCTTGTTATAATCATCAACTACTAGCGCCTTAGAGAGAGATTATATTACTAGCGCTTAAGGGAGGAATTATGTTGAAAACACCTTTTGATTGAACCTCATAAGGGAGAATTGACTTCTTTTAAAACATTACAATTGCTAGAAATGATTTGAAATTATGAATGTGGGACTAAATTGATGTTAGGCGTTTTTTGCTCCTCTTTTCACTTGTATAAGCGCCTAGAGCTTGAAGAAGGATTATTGCATGTTTAGGGTGTTTCCTTTGTTATGAAGTGTGATATACTGTTTATCTTGTCTTGTAGGAACGTCAATGGACTTAAGGAGCAAGCGCCTAGGATCACTTTCAAAGAAGATCATCATGTTAAAACACCTCATCATCATCTACTCTTGAAGATCATTATCAACTTGCATCATTGAAAGAAGGAGTGTTGGTGAAGCCAAGGAATCATCCTAAGGGATCACTTCAAGTCTTCTACATCAATGGCATCATGTTGAAAGGCATCATGTTCTTACAATCTTCAAGTCTCCCCAAGAGGTCATTCAAAGAAGGTGTCATCATGCTATTCACACTTGGAAGAATTTCAAAAGATCATCTTGAAGAACTACTTCATCTTCATTATATCATCAAGCAAAGGCAATACATTCACCATTCAACTTCAAGTCCTTTCACCTTCAAGTCTTTGAGAAGAGATTTCTACTCCGGTTTATGAAGCAAGCTTCATCATTTGCTCTTACATGAAGGAAGTATATATCATCATCATCTACTCTATTACTCACTCTTTAAGAAGGAGTATCATCAAAGAAGATCATCATATCAACTTACCTAGAAGAAGAAGAAAGAATCATGAAGTTAGTCAAGTGAAGCAACAAGTATCATACATTCAGTCTACAAGAAGAATGAATAAGGCAAGATCTACAAGATGTATTCCCAAACATACAAGTTCAAAGCAATCACATTGACTACATCACTACAAGATGATACAATTTTCAAGATATGCTAAGGTGGCATCTATGTGGCGAGTACACATCATTTTAAATGCATTAAATGTATCATTTAATAAAAGAAGTCAAAGAGATTCCTATGTGGGGGATATTTTAAATGATTTCGCCTTACCTTATCACATTGGAAAACGTGCCTTCATTGCCTCTCTCTTTTGTGCTAAAAATAGCAAATTGTTGTAACTACCTATGAGGTGGCATGATCTAGACCCTTGGCTATCAAATTGATCCAAGCCATTCATTGTATTCTGGACACTATATAAAGGCCTTGTTGCCTCATTTGTAATTGACTAGATCATTAGTATTAGTAGAGAGTAGATTTTAGGAATAGAAGAGACTCTCAAAATTCTCTGAGAGGACTTGAAATTGTTGTAAATATTTCTCAAAGTTAATGCAAAAGACATTGGAAGTTTATTTGGTGTTCGAGTGTTGTCTTGTGGAATCGCATGGTTTCTTGTACTTTGATGAAATGGAGAAATGTTTCAAATAGATTAGAAATAGATTAGAGTTCATTATTATAATGTATGTTATATTGAATATTTGATCAACTCCTAGCTCATGTTTTTAACATTCATCGCTGGTGAAGTGTTGTGTAAAGCTAGTCTGAGCTTAATTTATTTAAATTCGATTGTGGATGCTTGTTTGAGCTGCGCCATTCGATGGGTGCTCATATGAACCTTTATGATTTGAAAACCTTTCGCGTAACCTTAGAAGATTGCACCAACTTCATGTAGTTGTAGGCATCCTTGGCAAAGTGAAGTTAGGTTAATTCAGGAATTTGTCTATTTAGTCATCATCATTGCTTCATTGACCTTAGATAGTTTCTTTTAACTTTACTTTTTCTATTTCTTTATCATTGAAGCCTTGTATAGAAATCATCCACATCAAAGGAGGAATAAGTCGAATGAATGAAGAAGAATTGTGTAAGTCCCTTTGTGATTATCAGCAAGATCACCTGTAATCACTGAGTTAACCCATCATGAATCATAAAAAAGGAACCTTGGAGTTACTTCACTGGATCACATAGTTCAGCCTTTGAAGAGCTTTATTCAAGAGAGAGTGGGATACTCTAGTGTTTTACTCTATTGTTGACTTGTTTAAAAACAAACATCAACAGGAACCATAGTTGGCTGAGCCTTGGGGATGAGCTAATCAGTTGTGTGGATGTTGGATTGCATTCAGTTGGTGTAGTTGGCACTTTCAGTGATGGTTTGGGTGCTTTGTGCCGAATTTGCTATTTTTAGCAAATTAGGGTTTTGTGTCGTTCTAGGATTCTCAGTGTTGGAGTGGGTGCATCTCGACGAGACCTTTCCAGTGAGCTATAGAACACTGGATTCTGAGTTTATCTTGGCCTTCATTTTAAAGTCCGAAGATTAATTAAGTTATTTAAATTGAACTTTTGAAATATTAAAGTGACATAAGTGAAGAAATAAATTAAAATGTCACTTAATAAGTTGGCCGCCCATCTTGGAGGGTAATAAAGTGATTTAAAATAAAACATTTCCCTCCCAAAAGAAACGACCCTCTTGGAGGAGGATAAAATGTGAAAATGAGCTCTCATTTCATTATGCTTGATATTGTGAATTTGCTTGTTCTTGCTCTGCTAGGGTTTTGTGAGGGTTTGAAGAGATTTGGACCCAGAAGGCTATTGGGAATGAAAACTCCCTTCGGTGACAGTATTTTACAGATGTGCAATACCATCCAAAGGTGCTATTGAGGTAGATACATTCAGTATTTGCAAATTGTGCTTCAATGAAGTTCGTTTGTTGAGGGTTTGAGGACTTAAGGGATACATTCTTGCAGATTTAGTGTGGGCAGCTGAGATCAATATTTCAGTGGCAGATTTGAGGAGTTTGTGGTGCTTTTGGACTGTATTTTCCCCCTCTTGTTGGCCGTACATTCTCAGCTAGGCCATACCATATAGTGGAAGATTAATGGTGTTTGTTCCTGTTTTGACTATCAGTTTGGACATCATTTATTAGCAGCAGCATACAGAACAGAAAAGAGGAGTAATGAAGGGTTTTGGGCATTTGTATTTGCTGATATTCATTACCAGCTAGGCTGTACATCTCCAAGAGGAGCATGGGTTATTTTGGAGCCGCATTTTCATTCCTTTCGTGACTCCTTTCTTCTTCAACCTTGGCGTCTAGGGTCTCAGATATCATATCTATCAGTGTATGCCAACATACTAAAATTTAGAGTGATTTTAGAGGAGTTCCAACATACTAAAATTTAGAGTGATTTTAGAGGAGTTCCATACTACCCAATTGCTGGTCTAGCTACAGCAGGTGTGTGAAGTTGCATATTTTCGTATGGGTATGTGATAGTAATTCATATTATGTGGTTTTATGATCTGGGTATCTGATACTTTCCTCATATCTATTGTACTTTTTTGGGGTTTTCATTATATGATAAATATTGCATTGTATCTGGTAAACACATCTCAAGAAAACTACAACCCCTTCTACATCTTCTGTCTAGTCTGAAAGATCACACAAAAAATTAATAAAATAACACTATTAAGATTAAACAAAGAACCAATAGGTACGGCACATTACAGCATCATAGAATATAGACAGCGAAAGGTTACCTAGGGTTAGGCTGTGAAAAAATCCTAGGGGGTCTTTTGATATACCCATGGGTACGTGGAAGCTCACGACCATATACACACGTTCTCTGAGGCCTAGGTATTAGAGCTAAAATACTCCTCACTTCACCAAACCCTTTATGGGGAATCCAGCCAAAAACATCTCTTCTGAGGATATTTCAAAACCCCTGGCACAAGGTTACTAACCTAAAAACCAAAAAAACTACTTGCCAGGAAAAAAAATTGGCAAAAATAGGAGTAGCAAAGTTAGTGTGACTGCAGCTATACCAAATTTCTTATCACCAAGACCCCTTTAGGGCGAGGTGAGAGCATACAGTGGACAGATACAGATGGCCCTGAATTGGCAAAATTGTTTGCAGAAATGGCCCTGGAAAGATTTTTGATAGCACGTGAAATGAACCTGCAAGACAAAATATACTTAACACAAAAATATTGCAAAAATAGGAAAAATAGAAATGCTTTATTATCTTCGCAACGCCACTTTAAGAGGACAACCTCCAATAGATCATACACTTCAATTACAAATATTCCAAGATGCCTTTCAATTGAGAAGTCATTACAATTTATAGAGTTTTGCCAAAGGCAACTAATACCATCCTATGCATGTGGGATAATTAGTTTATTCTAATAACTAGTGGGATGACTTACATAGCATATGCATCCCTTTATTAAAGCTACCTAAGGGCAAGTTACGAAGCATATGCACCCAACCAATACTTGCTAACATAAAGTAGAATGGGGTACATAACAAAATTTCTATCTAAAGTACAACCTGTACAACCTAGAAGGATAAGTTGACTTTTCAGGAGAGGCCATTACAGTCGAGAAGCAAAAGGGATAGGTTCCTACAAGGCTATGCCTATTCCCACTAACAAGTTGTGAGGTCCCTAAGGGTAGATAAACTACTCTCTTATCAAAAGCAAAAGCTAAGACCTACACCTTGATGGATTATGATATGATTATAGAACCTATACCAACATTGGTACCAAAGCATACAATACATGCCAAGAATAGGAAAAAAAAATTATTGAAACATTAAGTGTAATTTCCCTTTTAGGAACAATACTAAATTTATTCAAGAGGATGATTATTGCCTTTCTACTCTTTAGAACTCTTCAAGGATTTTACTCCTTCCTTCTATGCTATCCTCTTATATATTTGCTTTTAAATCCAATAATATTCAGATCTATAGTTGCATTCCCATGTTCCTCTTTATTCTCCTAATCATGCAAATCTGAATATTAATTCAGATATTATTTCTTTATTTCCCCATCTGTAATCTCCTTTTCTAATCTGCATATTCTTCCTTTAGGTCTGCTCATTTAACTAGAATTTTTTTTTTTTTCTAACTCAGAATTCTATTTTACTTCCTTCTTCTTATTCCCCTATATCTACCTTAAACTCCATCTAATTTTCTGATGTTATTCTTCACGGATCTGCTGGTCTATAACTAATTTGTTACAAAATATATTGTATACTTTTTCCTCTGAATTATGTTATTATATGTCTCTTCTCTCCTTCAATCCTCCTATCTATTCTTCCATATTATATCCCCTTTATCTCTATGAAGGGACATATCTTTTTCTAAAGATGATGTCCTTATCCTAATCGTGGCCTTTGTTTTTTTAATAACTTTCAGCTGTTATTAATATCAGCACCCCCTAATACATGTTTCTATGATCGCTAACCATATATATCCTTGATTGCTTTTCAAGAGTGACGATCCCTTTGAATGGATAAGTCCTTTCACCAAACAGAGCAACTTCTCACCAAATCGTACCTCTTCTCGTAACTCAGCTCTTTGTCAATTTAACATATGTAATAGTAGATCCCAAGGAATGTAAATCGTACTCATCATATATTAATTACCTTTTCCCATTATATGGAAACTTCTATATGCATCAAACCTTTTTGGTTTATCCTTTATTTATATATATCTATATTATTATATACTATTTATTTTAGTATTTATATTGTTATTCATATTTATTTCTATATAATTTAATAATATATATTTATATTATTTAATATTTATATCTTATATATTATAATTATATTTATCATTTATGAATATAATAATATTTTCTTGTTAATAAATTATATTTTAATATAATACTATTATTTAATATAATATTATTGATTAATTATATTAAAATAATATTTTATATTATTTAATATCATTTATTAAATAATATATAGTAATTCTATTATATATATTTATTTAAACACCACATTTTACTAAAGCGACTTCACCGTCTTTTAACATTATGTTTAAATCTTTAATTTAAACAATACCTTAATATCGGGACATGACATTAAGCAATTGAGAGGATAATATTGAAACATAGAAGGGATGTCACAAACTCGTAAGGTAACATAAGTTATTGATGATTAGGATTGTGGTAACTTAAACTATTGACGGTAAGTTTGAGATTAATATAGCTTGACGTGAAGGACCTCAACTTGAACAGGCAAGATATGTGTATGACTAAGAAGCACTTCTTAAAAGAGATGACACCACAGTGCCACACAATTACAACCATTGGTAAATGATGAGCATTCAGCAATGAGGTTCATGTCTGCAGTACAAGATGGTTGTTTGAACTTTGAACAACAGCAGTAATCAAGCCATGGAAATTTGTACAAAATTTGACACGAGAATGGAATAAGAAGTGATGTCATTTCCAAGAAGCTACCAGTACCGTGTCCAACAGCATTTAAGAAAATGCATGATATTCTGCTTATTACACCATCTCATGCAAAAATTGATGAAGTCGCCAATATTTCTTAGAATTTCCATTCTCTATTTGGAGGAATACTAGTATAATAAAATGTTTGAATTGATATGCTAGACATTAGTCGAAGCAGAGAAGGTGAAAGAACAAGAAACCACGGAAAAAAAATCAGGTGCGTTGGCACTAGGAGTAAAGAAACATTTGGCATGAATTAAAATAATATTCATCAGCATGAGCTACTACTTTGAGCCAAAACATGCAATGCAGCTCACACTAAAATTGTGGCAGATTTGAAGAATGGGGTTGGAGAAATTGAAAAATTCATTAATTATATTCGAAAAGGAAACTGTACATTTGAAATCTAACTTAAAGTGATTAATCTATCCAAACAACAGTTTAATTTTGACCTTTTGTCTATTGACGTGATTAAAATGCAACAACTTCACCAAGTCAATTAGAGTTTGGAACCACTGCTATCTTAAGGTTCACATAGTTCAAAATTGAAGCAGGAATATAACAAACCACCACAAGGAAATGCTGAATCAATTCGTCAGGAACTACAGCCAAGTACAGAATCTCAAACAGATCAATTACACAAAGCATCGAATTCAATACAAACATTAGCTATCATGGTGGATTGACAAACATGATCAGGAAAATATAGGGTCATTCTAGAGCAGTCAGTAGTAGAAAGACTAATCTATTTAATTCTTTTGGAAGCAATTGTCATGTCCCCGTTTCCGGCTTGATCATCAAGTATGAATGGATTAGCCTACTCCTCATTCCCGGAGGCTAATTCTGAATAATAAGGGAATGAAATGGGTTTTGACTAACTCTGTGAGTCATTTTGCAGGTACAATCAAGGAGTTTTGAGTCAGAATCCACTAAGTCAATGACAAGGCGCCCATTCTGGCAGAACACACCCATCCTGGCACCTAGCTTCTAGAGTCACTTCTGGCATTGAAGTTGAGGTTTCAACAGAAGGCGCTCCACCTGAATGGGTTCCTCCCATCAAGCGCCTAGATCAGAGATGAACATGAACAAGGTATCATGGAGTCTTCATGCCTAGGCGCTCATCCTACATCAGACCTCCCAAAAAGTGCGCCTAAATAGGAATATGATCTTCAATCCCCTCAAGAGGTCAGGGCGCTTGGTAAGGCAAGTAATTTGTTTCATTTCAAGACTCCAGAAGTGAGCATTTGCATAGCAGATAAGCTTTTCAAGGGAAGGCGCCATTTTATTCTTCCACTAGCACCTTAGTGCGCCAAGATGGGAGTAAGTCCTCACATTCAGTCTAGATACAAGGCGCTCCTTCAAGGAGGCAAGATCAATTCAATTAAAGTTCAGTTGCTTTCAATCTATTTTGAAAAGATGTGCAGTTGGATCCTAAGCGCAAATTCCTAGTCAAATTGATGACAAGTGCGCCAAAAGCATCTTCAAAGGAGGTATGTCATGGGCGCCAAATCTACTGCAAACCTTCCAAGTAAGCGCCTGAGTTGGAAGGACGTTTCCAATCACTCCCAATAGTCTAGGCGCTTGGTGAGTAAGTGTCTCAACATGCATGAAGTTGAATCCAACAGGAGGCGCTAGTATCTTCCTACACTCTCTCAGAAGAGCGCCTCAAGCAGGTTGACTTGGCATGGAGTTGGTAGAGTTCCCTGGAATGGGAAGGCAATACAGGAAACATTTCCAAGTTGTATCATCCATTATCAGTGCAAAACATTCAAGGTATGTGCCTAAAGACCATACGGCGCCATTTTCATGATCCTGTCATCCTTAGGCGCATTTTCCAAGGCATTTGACCTAGCTTTGGCGCCTAGCTTTTAAACACTTTCTTAATGATTCTATTTTGGCGCCTAGCTTCTTTGCAAACCCCCAATTTGGCGCCTAACCCTAGCAAGGCGCAATATCATCTCCAATTGGCATTTGGTCTTGAAAGCTAAGCAGTTGCAAAGTCATTTTGGCACCTAGGGTCTAGTTGGACTTCTAGAATTGCAGTCAAGGTATGGCGCACTTCTTTGGTGGCGCTTAACCCCCAGTGGCGCCTTGATCAATCTCAATGAGCGCCTTAAGGAGATTGGATAAACTGAGTGTCCAGATACCTCTTTAGATCAAGGTAGCAACACTTGAAAGTCTTCCTAAGCTAGGCGCTCACTTCCAGATGAAGCATTCCACCCCCCTGAACATCAAGTCTTGAAGGAACACCAAGGAAAGTCGATCTTCATGCAAGGCGCACTTCTGTGCCCATGAAGCATCATTCTGGTGCCCAACATCAAGTAGCATTTTGATCAAGTTTCAGTGAGCGCCTTGGGCAGATTGGGTGAATAAAGTATCATGATTCTCTTCTGGATCTCGCCAACAACCTTTAGAAGTTCTTTCTAGATAGGCGCAACCTCATGATGGGCGCACTTGACACTCCAGATACTTCAACTTGGCACCCAATCAGAAGAACACTTGAAACTGCGCCTAAGATGAGGTGGTTCAGGTAGTTACACAACTTGAGCTCTCATTGGTCGACAAAATGTCTTTGGGATCCGTGTAAAGGTCTCTAGATGAGCTTGCCAACTCAGAATGAGTCATAAGATGGAATATTCCCTTGGATATGCTTCTTGGGAAACGTGCCTTGGTTCCTCTTTATGCATTGAAAAACGTGCCTTCATTGCCTTCGAAAGGCCTATAAAAGGAGGAGCTCTCTCATTCATTTGGCATCTGTTCATTTGACAAAATTCTCTCTGCAAAGCTATTGAGCTTGTAATCTTGAGGCCTGCGAGTTTCAAGTGTTGGGGTGATGCTCCCTCAACAAGCAAGTTGATGCTCCCTTGTGATATTGTGAGGTGTTGACATTCAGTTGACATCATTGAGTTCAATTGAGTTGATCAAGTAAAGAAGACATTGTAAACATCAAGGCTTCAAGGCCTCCCTTTATATTTCCATTTGAATAAGTTGTACATCATGCTATTGAAAGCATTATCCATGTAATAAGACATTGCAAGTTGATTGAATCAAGTAACAAGACAAGTACCCAACTCTAAGATTGATTCATTCAAGTAGTTATCTTTGATGTATATCTTTATGTTGTTGACGTAGTTGATGAATTGATAGCAAGTAAAATTGTTTAAGTAAGAAAAAATTTTAGTAGAACTAGTTGGGTATATGAATTAAAATAATATTCATCAGCATGAGCTACTACTTTGAGCCAAAACATCCAATGCAGCTCACACTAAAACTGTGGCAGATTTGAAGAATGGGGTTGGAGAAATTGAAAAATTCATTAATTATATTCGAAAAGGAAACTGTACATTTGAAATCTAACTTAGAGTAAGTGATTAATCTATCCAAACAACAGTTTAATTTTGACCTTTTGTCTGTTGACGTGATTAAAATGCAACAACTTCACCAAGTCAATTAGAGTTTGGAACCACTGCTATCTTAAGGTTCACATTGTTCAAAATTGAAGCAGGAATATAACAAACCACCACAAGGAAATGCTGAATCAATTCGTCAGGAACTACAGCCAAGTACAGAATCTCAGACAGATCAATTACACAAAGCATTGAATTCAATACAGACATTAGCTATCATGGTGGATTGACAAACATGATCAGGAAAATATAGGGTCATTCTAGAGCAGTCAGTAGTAGAAAGACTAATCTATTTAATTCTTTTGGAAGCAATAGTACAGGCAGCTTAAAGCGTACTGGGGTTTGGTATAAGTAATACCTAGTACAACATTTGTTGGCTAAGATGTCATAGATATAGTCAATGAACTTAATTAAGTTTGTTATTGTTATTTTGAAAAGGTATCGTTAAAGGTCACACCTTTAAGTTTTAAGGATAAGCTATGAATCATGACTCATATGTATATCCACTCTTTTGGTAATAGAAATTGATCATTTAATTGCTATCTATAGCTATTGTTGCATTCATAGTCAAGAAATCAGTTCTTTTGTTTCGATCATCATACCATAGTACCATTCCATTTACACAGCATTCAAAGGGCAAACCTAAAGTGTAAATGGAATTCAATTACGTAGGTTTAAAACGGTAAAAGCAAAGCAAACTAAAAACTGAATAAAAATAATGCAAAAATTAAAAAACTGAGTACTTATAAGCAAATGGCAGAGTTGTCAAAAAACCCGTTCATATGTAAAAATGACATGCCAGTTTGATCCAGCATGCCCCTACCACCAGTCTGTGTTTACTGGCGAGTAATAGCATTCTTTTGACATTTTTTGCTTCTATATGATACATTACTTTTGCTGTATTTTCCTAACTTAGCTGTAAAAAACACTGATGGCCGAATATATGTTTACACAATAAAGCAAACAAAAGTAGTCCTACCTCAGTAATAATGAGGGCAGAGAGATTTGTTTTCTTATTAAGCACCTCAACCTCTGTCTTTCCTCTTAGTATCAAGCTTCCTCGACCTGTTCTATATGCTTCTAAAATCCTTTACCATGAGCAGTTAACAGTAAACAACCATGCAAAGAAAAGTTAGATGTAATTAATATCAAATATAGGTGTAAATATTGAAACACATATGGTAGTATCTCGTACCCAATATCCCCCATGATTTTTCCACCAGTTGGAAAATCAGGTCCAGGCATGTATTCCATCAGTTGTTGGACCTTCAGAACACCAAGAATATATCTTTAGATCGACCGCACTCCTATGTTTACAAAGAAACTTCAAACAAAAAATTACAGATGGTGCAATTTTAGAAGATATAACACTACATAAATCCATCACAAAAACTAAGAACATAAATGAAATCATCAGCGCATTAATTTCTCTTAAGAAGTCAGCTTAAGGGGCAGACAAAATGTTAATTATATTTACAAATGTGAATCCAACTTATCACTTTCCAACATTTCTTTTGCAAGTGTTCTGTTACATATTAAATAAATTTATACAAGTTACAATATAGCAGTTTGAAACAGCTACAAATCTGCACTATTTTTATGGCATGTCATCGCCCCATATACAGCAAGTTATTTTGGCAAGGGAGTGACTACGTATGGCTTAAGAACATATGTCACATTAATTGCAACAGTGCAGAAAGAGTTATTGCATTGATCACTGAATGACATTTTACATCAAGAAGCAGAGTTAATTATTGTAGCACCACAACAAGGCTAAGGTAGTTAGAATTCAGTTGTGATATTAATGAATATTGCATGTTATTCCCACAATTAGCAAACAAGAGTCTCAGCTTACAAGTAATATCTATTCTCCCTTTCAGGTTTGAATATATTTTTCAGACTGAGAAATGCACAGACATCAGATCTAGAAAATCGAACATTGGGAATAGTTGTCTGAAAATCCTAATGTTAATTGACCCAAGCAAAAATGTAGCAAACCTACATCAGCCATTCCTCTCATTATTTATGGAGATACCCAGCTTCCTTCTAGTCAAAAAGAGTCCACTATAAATACCCCAAAAACATCTTGTTTGCCTTCAGTCCAAGTGGGTCCATCTTGTACCCCCCAAATAAAGATATGTTTCCCCTCCAATTTAAGGGGATGCATTTGCTCATCTTGCAGTTATTCATTTGATTTTAAAAAGGGTTTATTTGCAGACCCTTCAACCATAGAGAAGTAATTGCTTAACTTTGTTTCAAGAGGGCCTAAGAGGGTCTACTAGATACACCCTACAAAGAGATAATTGGTCTAAGACAGCTTTAAAGTTTAAATCTGTCCACCTCACCTTTCTCCCGACCATCATAACTGTTCTAATTGACACTCTCATTCTTATTGGGTTGTACAAATATAGTGAATTGATTTAAGCCATGAATAAGTAACCTTGATTATCAGAATGTTGTTGATAACTGTACAATGGGAATTATGATTAGTTTGTTGATGGTCATATTGCAATGCTTGCACTAAAACTTTGGTTGAAATCCCCATATTTGTTTACCCAATGCTAAATCTCTTGACAACATAGGATGCCAATAATGTATGTATCTAAGTATCATTATATATTGGATCTGTTTTCTCCTATGTTTCAATCAGTTTCTGAGATGATGGGATGAGGAGACACATTTCCACGACAGCTGGGATTTGGCTCCATTTTCCAATACAGCAACAAAACAATATATATATATATATATGAAAACATTTTTTTAGAAAAGAAAAAACTGTGTTCCACAAGGACAAGGACAAGTCCCCACCCCTCATTATCACATCCCCATCCTCCCAGCATTCTCAGGACAGCGGAACAACAGAGGCTGAGAGGCCCACAAGCCCTCCCACAACACTTATGAAACCCTAATTCAAGCATTAAAAAGTTGTTAAGGTTTTGGAGATTGGTTAAGATCAGTTAAATTAAATGACATGCACTACAAAGGTCCATGTTGCCTCAAAGGCCTTAATCTGGGCACTGTACCCCAATCCCATTGAGCTGCCACCCCAAACCCTCACTCTCGTTTTGAAAAGCAAAAAATAAAATTGTTTTGGGCTGTTACAGATGGAAAAGCAGAATCCGTGTCCTATTCTTTTCCAACTAAGTCCAAAGTAACTGAGTTCCATTTATACTTTTAGTTGGGGTCTCACTGGATGAGTCATAACTTGATATAGAGAGTGACTAGGTGTTAAGCAGTCAATTTTTATATTGATAACCCAAATGAGGCATAGCAGTACTTCGTAATATTTTTTTTTTTACCTATAATCTTACTGCCAAGCCTATTGTTGGGCATTTTGGCATTTATCATTTTGTAGCATTTGAACTTTTGTCAGAATAAAAACATTGCAATCTAAATTTTATTGCTGCTATACTTGAAATAATGATTATTGAAAACTGAATATCAAATTTGATACATTAAATGAATTCCTAAACCTGAATTTTGATGCCATGTAAAGCTAAACTTGTAAAAACATTGAGCTTCCATATGTGTGTTAGTGTAAATTGAGTTTCCATGTGTGTGTGTGAGTGTAAATTGAGCTTCCATGTGTGTGTGTGTGTTTTTTTCTATGTTCCGTGACATTTTAAAGGAAGCCTGGGAGCATTTTTTGGGCACGGCAAGGGATGTGTGTGTGTGTGTAAATTAAGTTTCCATATGTGTGTAGAGAATGTGTGTGTGTGTGTGTTTTTTTCTATGTTCCACGACGTTTTCAATTGAGTGTGTATGTCTGTGTGAATTAAGTTTTCATATGTGTAATGTCCCCTTTCTACTGGAAACACTTAAACCTGAATTTGCATTTAAAGTGATTCTCAAAGAGACATTAGTAACATTAGAGATCAATAAATTTCAATGATGAAGTCAAAGATAATATAAATATATCATTTTTATCAAAGGATTATTCATTTCCTTCTTATCATTCACTATTGATGACCATTCTATAATATATTCCATAAGTACATTAGGGTGAATATTAAACATATTTCAAGATCTATATCTTCCCCTCCTATTCTTCACCAAAGAATTGGGATTTACATGACTACGGCACGCTGAAACCATCTCTGGACCCGGTTTCGGAAACTTAGTCCCAGCCTTTGGGGTCTATATAGTCTCGAATCCAGCCTCGTGAGCTATGTCCCGGCCATTGGGATCAATATGAGATCTCCGGACCCAGCCATGGGAACTATATCCTAGCCATTGAGTCTATACAGGGGATGGAATTACTCCGCCTTTCTCTACAATACCCATGATTCCTCATTGGATGAATAGGGGCTACAGAGATATGATCTTTATGCAATATTCCCTTGTACTATAGATGGAATTCTATTATACCATTTATGATCATAATACATGAATTAAAGATATTCAGATCACAAATCAAAGTACTGTTATACGGTATCCTTGTTTTTATATAGTTGTTCATCATTGTTAGATCTTAAGTCTGAATATGGATATCAATTTAATTATGAATAAAGAAGACATTTCATTATAAACTATAATCATTCACATGGATTCATATCAACCATGAGATGGCACTATTATTATAATATATATATATATATATCATTTGAATTCTTTATATGTAAACTTCATCTTCTAATCACTGATTATCTAAACATCAAGATATTTCTTAGCTTAGAGATTTCTGAAATTTCCTTAAGGTATTGTTGTACCTTCGTCGTACCTGCAATGTCCTTTCTTTATTTCTGTTGTACCGTTGATATTTCCTTAATCATTGTTCCTCTTGTTATCTCACTTATTGTTGTGTATGTGAGATGAGATATGAGAGCCTTTTTTTGCCCATCGGTATCTTTTATACATTCCGATCCCATTCTAAGGTTGTAACTTTCAATAGTGGTTGTTCCCAAAGGGACGTATCATTTAAAGGATCCCCCGATGCTTATTATTATTGTCTTAATTGCTCCCTTTTGTAATATACTTATTAATAGTTTCTTTAAGTTCATATACGTATATTTATATATGATATAATATATGTAATTTATATATATATTATAATTGTTCTATATTATTATTATATATATTTGTTAAATGATCGAGAAAGCATGACAATTAAAACTCACAATACAGGTATATGTATACATCATATGAATATATGTAAGTTGTCTGTAAATGAGAAAACATATACGTAAGTCATAGTGCATAATATAATGCCAATATAGGGGATATGACAGTCCCCCCCACTTAAGATTGCTTGTCCTCAAGCAACTTAAGATTTAGATGATTGAGTATATCTCCTCCTCCTTTTGCGAGGAACAACCTTTGGAGGACTGTCGGGTATCCCTTGTAAAGTGATCTCCTTTCCTTCATGTTGAAAATGGATTTTCAGATTAGGAAGGTCAAACTGAAAACACCCTAACGAATATAACCAAGGGGTGCCTAGTATTACATAGAAATCTTCTTGAATAGTATGTTTCCCTAGGACCACTACAAGTTGGGGAACAATCTTAGTACATGAAACCAATGCTCCTGTGGCAATAGCTGCTGAAAAACCATTGAAGTCCTGGGTCTGTCTTTTTACTAACTTCTCATTAATGAAGTTGTGGGATGCCCCACTATCTACTAGAGTAGTAACTCTTTGTCCTTTGATTATGCTGTCGATGCGGAAAGAACGATGCGTGGAAGTTTGGGTGATTGTGGCCAAGGTCACATGCTCGTCCTCTTTTGTTCTTGCCTTCTTGACGACCATTTCTTCGGCTTCTTCATCAAAGATAACCTCAATCTTTTGGGCTCAACCTTTCTTGGCACATTTATGTCCTGGTTCCCATTTTTCCTTGCATTTATAACATAGGTTTTCCTTCTTGTGGCAAATATGCCCATGTTCCCATGGTTCTTGGCATTTGAAACATAAGTTTTTCTCTGAGTTTATCCCATTCTTCTTGGGAAGGGAAAGTCTTGTGAAACCTCTCTTTTTGGTGGAAGGGTTTATTGTGGGTGTTTGAGGGTTTGTTAATTATTGTAGATGTTTCTAAACTCAAAGGCTTTTCAATTGCATCCTCAAGAGTTATGGGTTTAAGGGCACTTACTAAACCTCTAAGTGAATCTTTTAGTCCTTCCACAAATAGGTAGGTGAGCCTATCTTCATCAATGTTTGTGACTTGTATAGAATTTTTTTGGAATTCGTCTATATATTCTTCTACAGCTCCTCGTTGTTTAAGTTGAGTTAGTTTTTTGAAATCTTCTTGGGGATGTTTCTTATCAAACCTCTTGATAAGTTTTTGAGAGAATTCGTCATATGATGTTATCTTTTGGTGCCCCTTGGTGTGGATCCCGTGATGCCACCGTTCGTATGCCAATCCTTCCAAATGTAGGATAGCAAATCGAAGAGCGTCTTCTTCCGTCATGGGGCTAAGAGTGAAATAGGTATTCATCTTTTCCAACCAAGCATGGGCAGTGATTTTTTTGGTTCCATCAAAGTTTGGAAGATTTATTTTATTAATCTTTTGTTTCAAGTCTTTATTTGGATGCTTCTTTTGCTTCCTAGGTACTTCTTGTCTCTTTGCTTCACAAAATTCTCTAAAGGTTATTAGTTCCCTCAACTCGGGGTCAAGATCACCATAAGCTCTAGCAATTGTTTCGGTGCTATTTCTATGTGTATCAGTTTCTTTTTCTTCTCTTGGGGTACCTTCCCTAGGTAGAAAGGGGGGTTTTCGTACCCTAGATGTAAAGGATTCGCTGTGGTTTTTTGAATCATTTGAACTTATATCCTTCCCATTTGAGAGATTATTTATAAAATTTCTCATGTTTTGCAATGTTTGGAGAAGTGCCTGGTTTGTTTTTTCCATCCTCTCATTTTGACTCATGAGCATTTGATTGGTTTGTTCCATTTTTGTTGGCCATTTGACTAATTTTGGTAGATGCAGCTTTCTTCCTATGATAAGTTTGCATTCAATACTTAGTCCCTCAGGTTGGTAGGAACGGCGCTCTGATACCACTTGTAATGTCCCCTTTCTAGTGGAAACACTTAAACCTGAATTTGCATTCAAAGTGATTCTCAAAGAGACAGTAGTAACATTAAAGATCAATAAATTTCAATGATGAAATCAAAGATAATATAAATATTTCATTCTTATCAAAGGATTATTCATTTCCTTCTTGTCATTCACTATTGATGACCATTTTGTTATGTATTCCATAAGTACATTAGGGTGAATATTAAACATATTTCAAGATCCATATCTTCCCCTCCTATTCTTCACCAAAGAATTGGGATTTACATGACTAGGTCCCAGCCTTTGGGGTCTATATATACGGAGTCTCGGATCCAGCCTTGGGAACCAAACCTAAGTGGCAGACTTGGCCTTTGAAATTAAAACCTGCGAACCAAATGAAGCTACACTTTAGCATTAAAGTGAGCTTTGTGAACTAACTTTGCATGGATGGCCCCACAGACCAATTTTGTCCCATGTATGGCAACAGTTTCAGGTTATTACACAAATAATATGGTTGCAATCAGTGTTCCACAGAGTTTCCTGACGGGGACAGGTTTCGGGGACGGGGGCGCAAAGGGTCTAAGTTTGGGGATGGCGGGGGGACGGCGGCGGGGGGCGGTGCTGATATACATATGGTACTTGAATAACTAGTTATAAAAAGATGTTTAAGAATAACATTTCAAATTAAACTTCAGCAAATTACTAAAATACCAAAATTGCAAATACTAACATTTTAAATACTTGAATACTATTACTAAAAGACAAAGTAAATAAAAAATTAAATTATTAAAATTTGACAAATGTCGGGGACGGGTTTCGGGGACGGGGACAAAGGGAGATGGTGGGGGGGCGGCGGGGGGATGGCGAGGGGGACAGCGGCGGTGGGAGTACGTTTCTCAGCCGTCCCCAAGTCTCCGAAACGTTCAGGTTGGGGGGACGGCTGGATTTTTGGGGGGGACGGGTCCCTGCGGAACACTGGTTGTGATCCAATCTAGGTCAGCAGCTAGTTGGCCAATATGCTACGATCAACACTTCTTAGAGTATGGTCGGCAACAAGATAACTTCAATCAACCTGCGATCTGCTATAAATAAATCTTTAACAATAATAAAATATGTTGCTCGAACCAATGAAATATTAAGATGAGACCAAAACAACATCATGTGACCCTTACATGCAGCACTTCCAAATGCAAATGCGATTTTTGGGTGAGGAGGATATATTAGATATAAATGGTGCCACTGTGATTTTCATATCCAGCTTTCAATAAATAACAATACCAAAATATAGTATGGTTAAAATGAAACTACCACGATAATAATAAAATATCTTCCACCAATTTTTTACAAACATAAAATACTCAAGAATCAACCACAATTGATAGTGAACATCACTGAAAATACCAAATCTCTTACAAAATCTGAAAACCAAATCAACAAACTCTAAATGAAGAGAGTACAACGCTGAAATCTTCAATTATTTGCTTGCAAATCTTTATCTTTGAACCTCGAGAAGAGACCCAATAGGGTTTTCCTTCTCTTGAATCGCAGAGAAGGCCAATGGTTTTCATCCTTGGATGCCTTAGATTGAAAAACTACTCAAATCTAAAAATTGGATGCCAAAGGATAACTTGAATGATGATCAAATGAAGATGGGTGTCTCCTTGATATACCCTTTCCAAATTGGGCCCTTGAGTCCTAAAGTTCCCTCCAAGTATTTAAAAATACTTTTTTTTTATTTTTTTCATTTTTCATTTATTTTAATTTTAAGTATTTAAAAATACTTATATATTAGTACTAGACTATTAGTGTTTAAAAATCACCTTTTATTTTAATTAATAATAATATTATTAAGTTGCCCTTAAATTAGAAATTATCAAGCCCAAACTTAAATAATATTATTATTTTGTTTTAACCGGAAAAAGGGGACATGACAAAGTCATTTTCTAGTTTGAGACAAATATCAGTGTACATGATATAAAAGGTCATTTAAAGTTCTATGAATTAATCGTTGTGTAACGAATTGGAGATGTTGAACAATAACAATTAACTTTATGTTGTACCCATACAAAAAAATATTATATTGTGTCTTTGTAATGTCCCCTTGTCACAAATCAAAATCCTTTTACCTTGTTCACAAATTTCAACTTGCAAAAGAGAACATTAGTACATTTTTTGCATTTAAAACCACATATATAATTCTCATATAAGAACATTGCTTTATCATTTCTATGATTAAATGCCAATTCATAACTTTAGTTCATTATTGATTACTTTCAATACATATTACTATCATCAAGCTATGATTACTTTCAATGCATGTCACTATTGCTAATCTTATGATTGCTTTCAATACACATTATCTATCATTCATATTTGACATATTATTCTTATGATCACTATCCATATGCCTTGCATATCATTAACATTTCACAGGTTATTGTTATGATCATTATCAATATGCCTTGCATATTCACTATCATGATATTTCACATGATCTATGATCTTTATCAATATATATTGCAAACTTGCTATCTCTTCATATGTCACTTATTAACAGCCTATGAGAGATGAGATGAGAGTTGCCGTTATCCACCATGGGGCTCTAATGTCTCCTATCCTTAGACTCAAGTGGTATTCTTAATACCTTTAGAGTCAAGGCCTCTATGAGACTCCTTGGTACTCTTATTATGCCTTACATCAAAGTAGCCAAGGCCATTACATCACTATCCTTGCACTATGGGTACCTTATACCTCATGTGACAAAGCCTCTATGTCATAAATATCCTTTGCACTATGGGTACCTTATACCTCATGTGACAAAGGCCTCTAAATACCCATGAATGGCCTCTTGGCACTTTTCTCTCCTTCTCCCATATGAGGTTAATAAATCACATATGGATATGGACAATTGCATACAAGATACATCATTATGAATAATTGCATATGACTATCTACGCATTACATTGTTAGTGATGACTGCATATAAATCAATGCTATCATAATGATACATTTATGAATGACAAGCAAGAAATATAAATATATCTTCATACCTGTAGGATTATGACAGCTCGATCAGAAGTATAGAAAGAATAATAATGTAAAGATGTTTACTTGCTGTCGCAGCTTCTGGACTGTAATTCTCTGCAAATGCTCTTGATGGCAAGAATGGCAGATATAATCTTTATACTGTTAAGCCTAATATATATTGTTGTTTAAATATTATTTTGATTGTATATTGCAGCCAAGGATATTCTTTTATGGTCGAATGAGAATGTAGATTGCTTGATGCCTTGATCGCTACCTCAATGATCCCATATAAAGCCTTGAAAGGGACGCGACTTGAGGAGACACATTGGTTACAAGTCTCCACCTCTTCTTAATCATGAGTCTTTATTGATTGTTATCATTATTTAGTCTTCTTAACACAGCAACACCACCTTCATCGTATTACTTCTTTTAGAATATAATTGACGATTCCTCATTAATCATGACTTCTTCGCTTGCATGGCTTATTACTTCATAATCGGTGCCTTTAGAAATTTTGAATGTTTTAAGGGAATAGCCGTTACTTCTTGTCTCGTTGTTCATTTATGCCAATTGGCCTTTTAGACTTGGGATTATTTAATCTTCACCTCTAAATAGATGATTTTTATGATGAATGGCTTCCAATCTTTACTTGGAAACTATTGATCTATGATAGGCCTCCCTCTTTGAGATTGCTTGTCCTCAAGCAAATTGTGTGTTTGGGAGTCTAAGTCTTCTAGTCTTTCCTATGTAGCCTCATCATTTGGCAGGTTCCTCCACTTAATAAGATGTTCTATAATGGTTTTATTCCTTAGCCTTCTTTCCCTTGTGTCCAAAATTGCCTCAGGTTCTAGTATCAATTGCCCCTCATCATCAAGAGGAGGTAGATCTTCACATGGTGTGACCCTTTGACCAAGTACCTTTTTGAGTCTAGAGACGTGAAACACATTGTGGATCTTGCTGTTTTTTGGCAATTCTAACTCATATGCAACCTCGCCAATTCTTCTTATTACCTTGTAGGGTCCATAAAATCATGGCTTAAGCTTTTCGGCACCATTGGATTTTAAGGAGGATTGCTTATAGGGTTGCAACCTCAAGAATACCATGTCTCCGGCTTCAAATGTTCTCTCCATACACTTTCGATCAGCATATATCTTTTGCTGATTTTGGGCATGATGTAGATTATCCCTAAGTACCCTCATGATGTCTTCATGTTGCTGGATGAAGTCTTTTGCCTTGGGACTTCTACTTTCTTGGAGTATCAAATTTCCAAATGAAGTGGGATTGTACCCATATAGAGCCTTGAAAGGGCTCATCCCGATTGACATATGATGTGTTGTATTATAGCAATGTTCTCCAAGGTGTAACCATTTAATCCATGCCTTTTGTTGCCCGGTAACACAGTTTCGGAGATATCCTTCGATCCACTTGTTCACAATCTCAGTTTGACCATCCGTTTGTGGATGATAACTTGTGCTTGGTGTAAGTTGTGTGCCCGCCAATTTGAACAATTCTTGCCAAAAGAGGCTCATAAACCGGCTGTCCCGATCACTAATTATGTTTTGTGGTAAACCATGGAGTCGAAATATTTCTTTGAAGAACAATTCGGCTACTTGAGGTGCTTTATAGTCACAGGATATGGCCATGAAATGTGCATATTTGGTAAGTCTATCTACGACCACATAAATGCAATCTTTCCCTTAACACATCAACGCCACCTTCATCGTATTACTTCTTTTAGAATATAATTGACGATTCCTCATTAATCATGACTTCTTTGCTTGCGTGGCTTGTTACTTCATAATCAGTGCCTTTAGAAATTTCGAATGCTTTAAGGGAATAGCCGTTACTTCTTGTCTCATTGTTCATTTATGCCAATTGGCCTTTTAGACTTGGGATTATTTAATCTTCACCTCCAAATAGACGATTTTTATGATGAACGGCTTCCAATCTTTACTTGGAAACTATTGATCTATGACAATCTTGTTTAAAACCAAAACCTTGTTCTTTTTCAATTAAGAGCCATACTTGAATCCTCGTTTCCAATGATTATCAATATTGTCATCTTCACTTCTAATCAACACCTTTGCATGGCCAACGAAAGGATTTATCCAGCACATCAAGCAATGCAAAGACAAAGACTTGGACAATGAAGGCAAGGCAAAGACGTTCTAAGGTAAGGGAAATGGTCATTAAGACTTCTTTAACACACCTAAACAAAGGAGTGACACTTTTTTTATATTCCATGTTGTAAAAAGGTGCCTAAGTAATGACAAGCAGACCTAGGAGGAAGAATGTCATGTTTAACCATCAAAACGTAATAAAAATGTCATTTTAAGTGTTTACGATCATACCAAGGATAGAATGTCATGTTTTGATGAACATTAAGTGAAATGGTCATTTAAGTGAAAAAACTGCAATGTTAATGATAAATTGGAACTTGTTGATGATTGTTTTTAGACAAGTCAACAATAGAGTAAAACACTAGAGTATCCCACTCTCTCTTGAATAAAGCTCTTCAAAGGCTGAACTATTGTGATCCAGTCAAGTAACTCCAAGGTTCCTGATTTATGATTCATGATGGGTTAACTCAGTGATTACATGTGATCTTGCTGATAATCACAAAGGGACTTACGCAATTCTTCTTCATACTTGTTTAGCTTATTCCTCCTTCAGTGTAGATGATGTATTCAGGACTTCAATAATAAAAAAAAGTAAAAGGGTAAGGGTTCAGGAAGGCTAATCTAAGGTCAATGAAGTAACAATGAGGTATTGAATAGACAAACTCCTGGATAAACCTAACTTCACTTCGCCAAGGATGCCTACAACTACATGAAGTTGGTGCAATCTCCTAAGGTTTCGCGAATGGTTTTCAAATCATGAAGGTTCATATGAGCACCCATCAAACGGCGCAGCTCAAACAAGCATCCACAATCAAACTTAAGCAAATTATAGCTCAGACTAGCTTTACACAACACTTCACCAGCGATGAGTGTCAAAAGCCTGAGCTAGGAGTTGATCAAATATCCAATACAACATACATTACATCAATGAGCTTCTAATCTACTTTATTTCTAATTTGAAACATCTCTCCATTTCATTAAGTACAAGAAACCATGCGATTCCACAAGACAACACTTGAACACCAAATAAACTTCCAATGTCTTTGCATTAATCTCGAGAAATATTTACAACAGCTTCAAATCCTCTCAAAGAATTTTGAGAGTCTCTTCTATTCTACTCCTACTTGCCTACTGACTACTACTACTCTCTATGAACTACTGATCTACTGCATTACAAATGAGGCAACAAGGCCTTTATATAGAGGTCCAGAATACATTGAATGGCTAAGATCAATTTGATAGCCAAGGGTCTAGATCGTGCCGCCTCAGAGGTAGTTACAACAATTTGCTATTTTTAGCACAAAAGAGAGAGGCAATGAAGGCACGCTTCCAATGTGATAAGGTAAGATGAAATCATTTAAAACATCTTCCACATAGGAATCCCTTTGACTTCTTTTATTAAATGATACATTTAATGCATTTAAAATGATGTGTGCTCGCCAAATAGATGCCACCTCAACATACTTTGAAAATTGTATCATCAATGTGGTGATGTATTCAATGTGATTGCTTGAACTTGTATGTTTGGGAATACATCTTGTAGATCTTGCCTTGTATATCTTCTTGTAAACTGGATATATGATACTTGTAGCTCATTTGTCTAACTTCATGATTCTTCTTCTAGGTAGGTAAGTTGATATGATGATCTTCTTTGATGATGCTCCTTCTTGAAGAGTAAGTAATAGAGTAGATGATGATGATGTATACTTCCTTCATGTAAGAGTAGATGATGATGATGTTTTCTTTCTCAACTTGTAGATGATGATGCTTCAATCATCTATTGGAGTAGTAGACTCTCTTTCTTGGACTTAAAGGTTGGGAGAACTTGAAGTATGATGGATGTCTTTGAAGGTAATGCAATTGACGAAGATGCCTTGAGGTAGTTCTTTGAAATTCCTCCAAGTGTGAATAGCATGATGACATCTTCTTCTCTCAATGATGCAACTTAGTGATGACCTTGAAATGCTCCAACTTGAAGTGATCTAGGTACTTGCTCTTGATGATCTTGAAGTATTCTTTAGATGATGACTCCTCCTTGAAGGTGATTCCAAGCTCCTCACTCAAAGGTGACTCAACAACTCCTATCCTTTTTGATGTACCTACAAGACAAGATAAACAATATATCAATCAATTTATAACAAAGGAAACACTCTAAACATACAAAAATCTTACTTCAAGCTTAGGCGCGCATATAGGTAATAAGTGGAGTAAAAGGGCGCCTAACATAAATTTAGTCCCACATTCATCACTTTAATGATTTCAATCAATTGTAATGCTTTTAGAGAAGTCAATCCCCCTTAAGAGATTCATCCAAAAAGTGCCTTTAAATGCAATTTCTCCCTTAGGCACCCATTTAGGTTGGTAGATAAGTAAAAGTGCGCCTAGCACACTTAACTTCATAATTGACACCTTAGGTGATTTCAAACACTTAAAATAGCATACAATGATCTCCCTTCTCAAGGCGCCTACTTTTAGGCATGAATTTGATTGATTTTCCCTAAGGCGCCTATTTAAAGTGGCAGAGGTAGGAATGGACGCCTAGCTTTGATATAACCCTTTACTTCAAAATACCCCTGTGATCTTGTCAAACTCAACACTTTCAATGTGGATGGATTCAAACCTAGTTTTCCTCTTAGGCACATCTTAAGATTTGAATAGGTAGGAAATGGTGCCTAGATTCTTTCACTTCACATTATTCATGTCAAGGCGCCCAAATGGATCTTTGGATGCAATTTCCCCTAGGCGCTCATTGTTGATGCTCAAGGCGCTCAATTCTTCAAGGCGCCAAAAGTGGCAAAAGGGAACAAAGAATGGGCGCCTAAACTCAATCATGTCAACTCAAGGCACAATTTTGATGATCACTTGAATGTGAAATTGGCGCCTAACTCACAATATGTTTAACTGGTCAAATTTTCACTTCTTGAGGTATCTTAGGAAATTTTCAATCAAGGCGCCTACCTAGGAGAGGTTGAAGGTTGATTGTCCTCTAGGCGCACTTTTGGGGTCTCTGCAAGTGGGAAAATTGCGCCTAAGTACTAGAGCAAATTCGTGCCTAGAAATGTAAGTCGCCAAGGTAAGGTATATTGAAAAATATATTTAAGTATATACTTTAAATATTTTTCAATATACCTTTCAGGATGTTTGAGATAGGTCTCAGATCCACTGGATTTAACATGTAGATTATAGAATTTGGAGGATCCACCAGATTTCAGACTTAGCCAATTTTTCAATGTTTCAGGATTTCAGGCTACCAGACTTAGTCATTTTCAGGATCTCAAACATCATGATAGGAGTTAGTTTAAACATATCATGCTCTTTCATGCCAAGGCGCAACTTTGGGTTAGTTTGAACATCTCTTCATGCTAAGGCGCCAAAATGAGGTAATTCAATGCATGAAGGCACCCAGACTTGAATTTGCTCATTTGGAGTTGTTTACACCCTTGGGAGACTGGATCACCCTTAGGCGCAACTTGGAGTTTGTTCATCCACACTATTGCCAAGGTGCCTAAATGGCAAAAGCAACACTAAATGGCACCTAAACTCATCTACTTTAACCTAAGGCGCAATTCTTATGATCCTCTGAACATGCAATGGGCGCCTAAACTCTGGAATCATTCCTTTGTCCAAAATTTTGATGTTTAAGGTCTTATGCGAATTTCAATCAAGGCGCCCCATCTTGGAGCATTTGGAAGTTGATCTTCCTCTAGACGCACTTATGAAGCTCAACCTAAGGCTCTCATGTGGGTGTCTGCAAGTGAGAAAATGCGCCTAACCCCACTGAGCAAATTCGCGCCTAGATTTGGCAGTCTCAGGGCATAAGGTATATTGAAAAATATATTTAAGTATAAGTCTAAACTTATACTTTAAATATTTTTCAATATACCTTTCAGGATGTTTGAGATAGGTCTAAGATCCCCCAGATTTAACATGCAAATTCTAGATTTTTGAGGATCCACCAGATTTCAAACTTAGACAATTTTCAAGATCTTCAGGATCAGGATACCAGACTTAGTCATTTTCAGGATCTCAAACATCAAGATCAGGTCATCAAGGGACTACAGGACTCAAACACCACTGACTTCATCATGAAATAGCTCTAAGACATCATACAAGACTCAGCAAAGCACTGGAGTTTTTAAAAAAACAGGGGGTCCCCATTTGCCATGGGGCGATGTGTGATTTGGTCACAACAGAACCTATGCCCATGAGTTTTGGAATGAGGGGATGGGGGGATGCAGGGAAGGATTTCACAGATCAAAGGATTATAGACCAAAATTTTGGAATGGTGGTGGGACAACATGGGGACGGCACAACAAATATAATATATTACTTGAAAAATTAGTTATAAAAAAATGTATAAGAAATTGCAATCTAAATATAATATAATATAGTAATTGTAATGTAATATATTACTCTACAGCATCCATTAACATCATGTGTATGCAGCTTAAAAGGTACTTAGGTTCTCTTAAGATACAATGGTGCACAAAGTAAGCTCAAGTTCATTAAGATGCTGAACATATTTTAGTTAAGTTAATTATTAACATACTATTTCGAAAAGCAATCATCAAAAGTCACACCCATTTAAATTATCGAATAATCATTCTATTGCTGCTATTTACGTTTATAATTGTTTGATCTGTTGATCCAAAAATGGATCTAGTTTTTGTACTCTTGGGCATAACTTTGGACAATGGTCGGTTTCTTTGATGTTGGCAAATGTGCAAGGTGAAATGGGGCATCAATGTGCAAGCTTCAACCAACGAGAAATCAGTTTTAGACGCATTTTCATATGCTTTCTGGCAAAATTGTCAATTTCATAGGCAGCAAATGAAGAGTCCATCTCAGTGAATGTCATGTTCACCTTGGTGAATGTGTTCAAAGCAGAGAACTTGTTCTGCATGGTCATCTGTGTCTACTCAAGTTCTAGAACTCGGATTTTTCAGTTTCCTCTTCTTCTTGGGTGTTCTTTTCAGCTTCCAGCAGCCTTGGGATTCTTTGTATACCTTGCTTGGGTTGAATAAAGATTGAATAGAGTCAATTGAGTCTTGTAACTTGAGATTTGGGGGTGCTGTGAGAGTTTTTGTGCTCATGTTTATGATTGTTCTGTAATAAAAGATTGGGAAATCGTATTAGAGAATTGTGATTGGTCTTGAGGGAGCATTTCAGTGTTGTCGAGTGTTCTTAAGAATGTCTATGTAATATCCCAAATGGGGATATTTTGCCCTAGTTTGGATTTCCAGACTTTCAAAATTAATTTCCTGAATTCTGCCCTAAAATTTCTGCACTTTATTATTCTGCCCTAACCCTAGTTCTGCTCCAAAAATCAGACTTGAAACAATTACATATGTTTATCATAAATCATGCTAAACACCAATATAATCATTCAATATTATTCACCCAATCATGCAAATTATATTCACCATGAATCACACATAGAACATATCAATTTATACCAAACAAAATGAGCACGAAGTCTGCTGCAAATACTGCTTTAAATATGAATCTTGAGTACAGAAAGTGATACTGATAACAGCCAATAGCCCAGCTACAAAGTACACATTAATGCCATTAATTACATATCAAGATTGTGCATGAATAAACTCCAATCAAGGCTGAATTAAGAGATGCAAGTCTGCTGCTATAAATCTGCTCAAACCCTAATTACAAGCAGCCACAAATCTGCCCTAAGAGCAGGTCGCCCTTCCTCAAGATAATGCGCCCTAGGTCTAGGGCAAACCCTAGCCCAAAATTGCCTCAAAGGATGTTCCAATTCACCTCAAATGAGGGTTGCTCCTCCTTGGATGCAAGTCGCTCAAACCCTGGTGAGTCCCCCTTCACGAATGCTCTCCATAGCTGATATAAAATCTGCTCTTGATGTTATGATGCTCACTTGAACTCCGCTCTTGGAATCCACAAGTAGAGAAGTTAGATTGTCGCCCAACTGCTCTTGAGTCACTTGAGGTTTTTGTCCCAAGTCACTCTTAGAGATCTCTCTGTATATGAATGAATGAATGCTTGAATGATGCCTTTGGAATGCCAATTGATCAAGTATATATGCACACTTTGTCTCATCTTCTCCTCATAGCTGACCTAGGTAATTAGCTCATGTCTAAATTACAAGTTTTCCCTCTCATGAGGGCCGACCCATGTGTAATGTGTTCTCCTTCCAAGGAAAGCGCCTAATTCAAATTAAAGATATGAATTAGGATTGCTAGCAAGGGCGCCACCAAGGATAATAGTTAATTATTTTATTCCACCTCAAATGCTAGTCAAAAAATATAATAATCTATCAATGAGCGCCTAGGAGAGGCATGTAAATCTTCGCCCAAGTGAATATCAAATCACCCAAGGTGAACAATGATCTCCATGATGATGTCAAGTCGCCCAAGACAAGGTATCCATAGGAAAGCATCCCAAGATGTCATGACAACATCCATACAACATATGATGAAGTCCAAACTCCTATCACAAATCCATATGAAGGCCCTCCAAATAGCTAACTCTGAGGAAGACAAATCTCCATATCCCTGATGAGTACACCAAAGACAACATACCAATGTGACAAGTCATCTCCACTGCTCATGATATCCTCCAAATGTCCTGGAGTGAGGTGAAAGGCCCAAAACAACCCTAATGGCGACCATTCCAAAAATAGGGATATTACAGTCTCCAAACTGAAGAGCAATTGTAAATGCCATCTGGAGTACATAAGTGAGTGTTTGCTCACATTTTTCTGGAGTTTTTACCGACAAGGGATTTCTACAATATACTTTGTTCTCCATTTTCATGGTGTTTCTCTTTGATTTTTGTTCCTAGCTGTATCTTGCATAGTTGTACCAAAATTTTGTCATTAATTGCTCTCAAATTCTATATCTTTCAGTTTTCGTAAGTCTGGTGACTAGTGTATGGAATATCCATCTTAATTTATAAATTATTTGTGCTGTTATAATTGCTGTAAGTTTGTCATTATTCTCTACATAGTTGTTAAAGAGCACATAGTGCTGAATGTATGTCATTATTGGTGAACCCAACATAGTAGTATCAGGGAAATTTACATCATTGTTTATGACAAGTTTTAAGTGTCAAGGAAGTCATAATACATCACACAAGGCGAAGAATCAAGTAGCATATAAGAGAGATAAAGACATCTGCTCAATTGCAAAAGAAAAATAACTGTAATTTAGAAAATGGAGCCACTTAAGTGTTTCAGGAGGCACTTCTTCACCTAAAAGCAAAACTCAACATCAAAAACACGAAAAAAATGTGCATCCATAACTCTAGGAGTGTGCTTGAAGAGAGAAAGTCACTTAAGTCAATGACAAATTATAAGCAAAAGTGCATTGGACCCCGTAGAAGCATGCACAAGCCACTTAAAGACATTTAAAACATGAAAAAGTGCAATATGTATGGAATATCCATCTTAATTTATAAATTATTTGTGCCGTTATAATTGCTGTAAGTTTGTCATTATTCTCTACATAGTTGTTAAAGAGCACATAGTGCTGAATGTATGTCATTATTGGTGAACCCAACATAGTAGTATCAGGGAAATTTACATCATTGTTTATGACAAGTTTTGAGTGTCAAGGAAGTCATAATACATCACACAAGGCGAAGAATCAAGTAGCATATAAGAGAGATAAAGACATCTGCTCAATTGCAAAAGAAAAATAACTGTAATTTAGAAAATGGAGCCACTTAAGTGTTTCAGGAGGCACTTCTTCACCTAAAAGCAAAACTCAACATCAAAAACACGAAAAAAATGTGCATCCATAACTCTAGGAGTGTGCTTGAAGAGAGAAAGTCACTTAAGTCAATGACAAATTATAAGCAAAAGTGCATTGGACCCCGTAGAAGCATGCACAAGCCACTTAAAGACATTTAAAACATGAAAAAGTGCAATATGTCCCTTAGTTGCATGCCTCATGACTCAAGAGACATAACTAAATGTTGAAAGATAAAGAAAAGTTGCTCTTAAGAACCCAAGCACACTCCTAGACGATGTCAAAACTCAATATTGAAATAGATGGAAAAAGTGCTCATGAGCTCTCAATCATGCGCCCAAGAAGGATATTGCATTTTTTGAAAATGTAAGTGTTCTTTAACTGCCCTAGCACACCCTAGAGGTGTTTAGTGCAAGTCAAAGTGAAAATGTAGGAGAAAGTTGTCCATTGCAGGTCAAAAAGTGTGCTTAGCAGACAGAGAAGAGGGAAAAGGCAAGTTTAAAATAAGAAAAGCTCAATCCTATCTCAATAAAAGTGTTTATCTTGTCTTATTTTCTCATTTGAAGCAAGGGTTTGAAGGAGAGTGTCACTGGAGAAGGCTTTGCAGCATTCAGGTGATTGAGAGCAGCAGATACTTCAAGATTTTTTTGCAAGCATCAAAGAGCAACACCTGATTTCCATTCCTCAAGCTCCATAGCAGGGATTCTCCTTGTTTTTGCTAGTTTCATGAGGGTTATTTCAACAGATTTGTTTCCATTTGTAACAGTCTTCATGGCAGTATCATTTATAAGCACAAAACAGCAACCTTCATCTACACCATAAGGCTCCAAACATATGGCAGCTACAAAGCACCTATGCCTTCAAGGATATCAAGGCAAGATTTCAAACAAAACAACAGTCGCAGTGGATTGGTACTGAATTCCAAGGATATTTGGGGAGGTTTCCCTCTAGTTGATAGTGGTTGCAGTGGTAAAACAGCAGATTACAAGCTCCTAAACTACTTTTTGCATGATTTCAATGTGGATTTTCATCCACAAAAGGCATATAACAGTCACAAGTAATTCTTTTACATAAAGGTGGACTAGTAGGGTTTGAGACAGCCAGTTCCCAGCAGATTTGCAAGGGTTTAGTGGCAATTTGTGTTCAGTTTTTAGTGGCACCAATCATCAAACAGCACATTTCAAGCTCCTTGTCTACATTCTTTTGGCAATTTGATAACAGCAGGCTTTCTATCTTCAAGACGCTGAATAAGGGTTTCAAGGCATTGAAGTTATAACTGTGGTTAATGGTGCCAACAAGGCTTATAGGAGGAAAATCAGCAAAAGACTGGTTTAAGTCAACAAAACAGCAGCCATTTCTTGCACACTCAAATCAGAAAAATGCAATATCATTTCCAAATGGTGGATTCTCCTTCAAATTTAGTATCCACATATCCAAAGATTAAGAAGTCTGAGAAATTGGACATGCTAGCTTGAAAGAGTTGGATAACCGCATTAGAAAAGGGAATAAAGTTGCAAAAAGACTTTAGGACAGCGGTCTTGTAAGGCAGTCTCTTTTCCGAGTTCGGTGCCAAGTCAAGAATTTATTCTTAGTTGCGTCAAACATTATAACCCTGAAAAGAGATAAATATGCTCGGTGACTAGTCAAGCTCCTTGAAAACTTGATGCCAACTCCATTTACAGAATTTTCAGTTTGCCACCGTACAAAGAAATGCAATAAATTGATTCGGAAAACTGCGAAGAAGTATGGAATACTAAAACCCTTGAATACCAAAAACATGTTAACGAGCATTCACTGCAGGAAAGCAAGAAATGTGCCCTGAAGTTGTTTAGGAGAAAGAAGTTCAAGCAAGAACTTGCAATCATGATCACTCTATTCAATTGAGTGACAGGTCAAGATGAAGCGAGAATGTTTAAAGCCATGGATGTTTAACATTATGAGCACAATATGCAAAGGGGAAATTTTTTTCGATTGGGTTATTCTAATTGGTGAATGCATCCATAGGTAGCTTATAAAATTTGAGCAAACTAGGGAGTTTCACATGTCCTCATATTTGGTAAATGACTTCACAAAGACTGAATCTTTTTCTAGATCATCAAGAGAAGGGTCATTCAATACCACTCATATTTACAAGCATTTACCACAGTTGCAGCATAGTGAATCCTTGAAACACTGTTGTTGAGTGAATGACTCCTTGATGCATTGTCAAAAGATTGACAAGCAGTTTCATGTTCGAATTTCAGAGTACACCAAGGCAGTAATTTCAAAATGGGCGGATTGGTTCATTCAGTTTTCTACTCTCACCTACATCAGGGTTTTCTGCCTCTTCTCCGTACATGCTCCCTAGGTATCCCAATGATCAGATTGTTGTCATAGAATTTTGTAGGCAAGTCTCCAAGATTCACCTCTTGTTGAGCGATCAGTACAAGCAAGCGGTTGGTTTCCCTATTGAGTTGGGCATTTACAAATGTAAGAATGGCATTGCCTTTAAGGGGATAAGTGGCAAAATGGCTAAATTTTGCTTGCCTATGATCCTAGGGTCTCTTGCTTCAAAGATACATAAGCAAATTTCAGCATGTTGCAAATATGAGAATTTTGGGCTAATTGCAGTGATAAGTAGGAGATGTGGATAACAGAATATAGTTGCATGACTATAAAGAAAATGAGCAACTTCACTCCTAAGTGCCTAAAGGCATTTAAGATTCAAAACCCATTGTCTTCTCTCCATGGTTTGTAGCAGAAGATATTGACCAGAATCCTTTGCCTCTAGTCAGTTGGCTTATTAAGGAGAACACTTCTATCACAAAAAAAACCAAGTCAGTAATAGATAGAAGTATAATGTTACTGAAGGACAAGAAGTCACAGAAAATAGCATAAAAGGCAAAAATTCGGCTAGCTCTTTGCATCCCCTTCAACCAAAAATTTTGCTGTCTTCCTCTTCCTCACAAACAATGCCAAATTCAAAAGTCGTTGGCTGCAGTAAGGGTCAAAAATAAGGAAGTGAAACCCTTTAAGCTATAGGTGTTCTAGATAAAGCTCAGAAAATTCCCAAGTTAAAATTGGTTGCTAAGAGAAGTACAAAATCTCTTCATTTCCTTCAACTGAATCTACAGCCTCAGAGGATGCCATCTATTATGGTTTCTATTTCTTCTCCTCCTTCTAAGATTTCTTTAGTTTACTTCACTCGTTTCTTTGGATGTTACCTTGACATCAAAACCCATAACATCTTCGATTCCACCTTCCAATCCTTCTCCACTTACTTTGCAAAGTTTTCCGCACTAAATCACTACCATTCCCTTTACTCAGTTCTCATCTAGTCGCACCCCACCAAAAAATCTCATCATTTCCAAAATAGGGATGTTTCTCTATCATCTGTGCCCTACCCCTCTCACCACTACCTACAAGGGGATGTCCCAAAGACTTCCCTACAAATCAAGGGATGTCCCGGGAACATTTGCCTTGCATGGATGGTATGGAGACTCCAAACTATCACAACTGGGAGTACCCCACCCCAACAAGTCGCTAAATGATTTTTTTACACTATTTAAAGAAAATCTAAATCATTTTTGGGTTGATTTTTCTTCCACAATTGAGCATATATCTTTGTCTTTCTTATATGTTACTTGGTAGAAATGTATTATCACTTCCTTGACACTCAAAACTTATGTTGCAGACAAGGAAGTAAATTTCCATTATACTACTCTATCAGATTTAACAATGACATACATTCACCACTATGTGCTCTTTAACGGCTATGCAATAAGTATGACAAATTTACAGTAATTTTAACAGCACAGAACAAACAACTAAAAATGCAAAGAGCAGCAATAGGCAGCACTACAATGATGATTCAATACCTCATATGGGTGTGGCTTTTGATGATATCTTTTCAAAATAACATACTAATAAAATTAACTTAACTAAACTATGTTCAGCATCCTAATAAACATTAGTTACACGGCACACAACCATATCCTAAGAGCATCTAAGTACCTTCTAAGCTGCCTACACATGATGTCATTGGATGTTGCTAAGTACTATATTACATTTCATTAAATATATTATATTATATTTCAATTCCAATTACTTATTATATTTTTATAACTAATTTTTCAAGTACCATTCTATTTGCATCACCACCCCAAAATTTTGGTCCATAGTCCCCCCATCCCACTGTTATTATCATTATTCCTTCCACTAGTCCTCCTAGAAGGCAAAAGCAGCAAAAAGAACCACTGAAATAGGCTATGTTTTATGGAGTTTGAAACAAGGGGATGCATAGACAAGGGAGCTATAGACCAAAATTTGAGGATGGCAGTATAGCAATGCAAATATAATATATATTGTTATACACACACATATGTATACATATGTAATTTCATATTAATAATACATATGATAAATATTTATTCGCCCGCGTATAACATTATAATACAATATTAATAATATATTATTATTAATTATTATAATATAATATATATAATAATATAATATAAATCATATTATAATATATTAAATTATAACATATAAATATAACATTATAAAATATAAATATTAATAATATAATACATAAATATATAATATATCATATTATAATATGATTATATTTATTCGCCCGTAGAGAACATAATGAAATAAATGGTGCCCTCGTTTCATAGTTTCATCGTTTCAATGCCCTTGTTTCATAGTTTCATCGTTTCAGTGCCCTCGTTTCAATCTGTTGATGTCGCGGCCAATGAAAACAATAAAAAACGAAAATAAATATTCAAAAAACGTTTTCCATGCCTCTAATTCGACCAGGGTCGCCCCTGAGTTCACTGGCGAAGAACCTGTCGCCATAAGCACGCACCCAGTCCACACCTGAACGCGAACCGGATGCAAACCGGACCCAGATCCGTCCACCAACCAGGCGAATCCGGTAACTTAGAACTAAACTAATTAATAATTAATTTATTATATTATTATAAATATAAGCATTCCCTTCGATTCCTATATGTCCTCCAACACCAAATCCTCACTATTTTTGACCAAGTCTTCATTCTGCAGAGAACTAATGGTGAATTTGGGCAATCTAACTAGTCTAAATGATGGGGGTTAACACTTTAAAATAGGAATATTGTAATGTCCCCTTCTTAGCCCAGACAAACAAATGTACTGATTAGCCTATTCCAGGGTTCCCGTAGGGCAATGGAGTGGTAAGGGAGCCTATTTGGGTTCATTTTACTAGGACTTACTATTTATAGTAAGTCAGGCAAGAGGATCACAGGTGGTGTTGACCCTACTTTCCATTTTTAGGCACTGTCGGTTGGAGCACCTAGCACATTACACTTGGTTTTCGAGATGGCTAAGGAATGAATTGTCAAAATGTAAATTAAATCAAATATTTAATTTACACTAGTTTTATAGCCTAAGTCACTTACGTTATAAAGGTGACTTAACTTTATGGGAGACATAAGTTAAGTTTATAAGTTGAGTGCTAGGAGTTGGGCGCCCATCCATGTGGAGACATGGGACTTGAAATAAATAAAACAAAATAATAAAATATTCCTCCTTTGGAGTGTTGGAAGCCAAGGAACAAAAAGAAGAAATGTGGAGCTCATTTGGCATTCATTCACTCTTGCAAAAAATTACATTGTCGTGAAAGCTTGAGCTTGGAGTTTGTGGCTGAACTAGGGTTTTGCAGAGACGAAAACCTTTGTAGAATCGCTCTCTTTGTGTTTGAGAGATAACATTAGGAGAGTTGCGGGGAGTCTCATCCAGGGGCTTCGCAATGACCTTAATATGATGCATTTTGGAGAATTTTGTGAACAGGCGGAGAATAAATATTGCAGTTGCAGATTTGATCAGATTTGAAGTGGTTTTGTGAGACTATATGTTCTTCTAAGCTGGTCGTACATTCCCAGCCATGGCCGTACATCCTTGAATGCAGCATTTATGAATGTTTTGAATGATTTTCCACTTGATATTGTGGCATTGGGTATGCATCAGCATTGTAGACCTGATTGTAAGGGTTTATGAAAGATTCCAGATCAGTTTTACAGCCATACAACTCTGCACCAGCATACACAGCAGGCCGTACACCTTAGATTGGGACGTGGGAACTCAAGGAAGCTAAACGCCTCACATTTGGGCACTCAATCTCATGTATAAGGGTCGATTAAGACCATATATCCTGATGCAACTCTCTGTTTAAGGGAAAACATTCATTCCTAGGCATTTGGAGGTGATTTCCAGTGTTCATGTTGCTGGTCCATGTATATTAGATTTACAAAGTCGAAGAAATGCAAATGGGTATGTCACTATAATTCATTTTGAGTGATTTTATGAACTGGGTCTTTGTTATTTTGTGCATATCTATTGTAGATTTTCTGGGTATTGTTGCATGCATCGTTTTAATTGTTATATTGCAAAAACAAACACATGCAAAAACGCAAACAAACCCTCAATATAAACAACAGTGAAACCAAAACAGAAAACGAAAAATTATTGGCATAAAACCCTACCAAGACAGTGGCTACTACAAATATCATCATCCTTACAACAATCAGCAAAAACTCGAAAACATTTCTAAAAACGTGATAACATCCACCACCACTGCACCCTCATCGCTTCCTTCACGCTCTACTAAGCTTGAGAGGTCCGTGACATCCAAATTAAGAAATATTTAATCACCAACTTCGTAAAGTTAAGATAAGAGAGCATGCATCCAAGTAAACAAAAACAATAACAGTTGTTTTGATATCCTATTTTGCTTCCAATACCATGCAAGTATTCCTTTCTTCTTCTAAGGTCAACCATTTGTACATGCCATCATGTTGTATGTCTATTCAAAGATTTGACACAAATCAAAATTGTTATCATTACATGGAGAAAATTTGTTCAATGTAGGGACTCCCCGACAATTCAAGGGCAACTGAGGGATGCTCAAGCATCCCCCAGTGTAATGTCCCCTTTTGGGATTTCCCTAAATCTTGCCCTAGAAACACAAGTTAGGGTTACAACTTACCAATCAAATGTTATAAGCAAGATAAATTCTGGTTTATGTAATGTGCCTAATAAGAATTATACTAATTTTATCCTAAACTATCAACTTTCCCAGCAAACAATGGATTTAGAAGATACCTTGGCCTGATTCAATCCCTGCATCAATAAGTCCATAGCAAATTAGTTAACTCAATTAAACCTTACCTTGGGAAGCTCAACCATGGGGAAGCATGGAAGACAGTGACTCGATGGGATGTCTTAACCTCTCTAGGCCCAAAGGCAGTACCCCTTTGGCCTCATGTGACCCATGCCATTCATATGAGGTGACCTACCTAGTGAGAATTCTAATTTATCTGTTATCCCCTCATCTTGCCATCTTTCCCCATTTCCTCATGATTGGTCTCCTTATATTGCTTTACCATGATAGGGGAGTGAGGTCTCAAAAGGGTGTCTTGGTAGCCCAACTCTCCTAAGCCCAAAGGTAGTACCCTTTGGACTACGGCAATACCGCTTTGGCCCATGTGGGCTCATCCTGTCCCCTCTTGGGTGGCGTACCTAAAAGAGGGCACCGTCACCATACCCCTTTTGCAATTTTCCCTCCTATCATTGTAAAGGTATGTGCATAATAAACTAATCAGTTTCATATTTACAAATTATCATATCAGCAATACATAATGAATTATGAAGATGATATCATAAGTTATAAATAACAATATGCATGAACCATTGATCAAACAATACATTATATTCCCATATAGACCCTACCACAAGTAGATTAATGGACCCTTCCTCAATTTAATGCCTTTTTCTATATATCTTCCTTGCAGATCTGTATATTATATTTATTCTTGAATCCCAATATCTATTTTCCCTCTCTCACACCAATCTAAATTTATATCTTAAACTTCCTATGAAGAGAGGTATCTCTTTGAAGAGAGATAACCTTTTAAAGGGACATGATTCTTTGTTAATAATGTTGATTGCTGCCTTAGACTTAATCAATGCATGATCGATGTTGTTATTGCCTTTGATTAATATCAAACTGATCCTTATTTAATCTCTGCCATAATACATATTAATCGGTGCCTTTTCATTAAATTATTTCCTTTGATACAATTCATGTCTCCTTATTAGTAGGAGTCGCACCATATCACAGTCAGCAATGCTTAATTTCTGATCGCTCCCTATTATGGGATTCGTCACTACCACTTTTGTTGTCTTATATGTGGCCTTATGATATTTAAAATATATTTAATTTATTAACATTTAAATAAATAGTATATTTAATTTGAATGTATGGTTTTTTATACTAAAATAAATATACTATATTTTAATATATTAAAATATATTAAATATTATATATTCATAATATTATATATGTTTATTAAAACATACAACATTATTGCCAGAAGCACTATCTATCATTCAAATTGACTATGGAGGGGAAACCACATTTCAAGAAAGCAATTTCACCATTTTATCATGATGTTTAAATCTTTAATTTAAACACCGCCTTAACATCGGGACATCACACCCAAGCTCTCTCAGGGACATCAAGGAGCCCCCCCAGTGTCCCCTACTTTGGAAGGGATGTCCCCCCTACAAGTGGGGCCAAGGAGACATTTCATCACTGTCCCCTATTGGTACCCATATGAAACTCAACTTTCATATAGCTTTTGCTTAGTTTGTAGTAATTAATCAAATCTTCCTAATTGTGATAATCAATGACAACCAATTTTTCCCATGTCAATTGCAAAGTTGTCTAGTCATGAGCTAGTTTTTCAACTAACAATTCTTGCAGATTACCCAATGTTGAACTATTTTGAGTGAAAGATGAAAAGATAAGGAAATGACATTGACTTGGATCTGAAATCGGGATTGGTGAATGGCTACACAAACCCCTCCGACACATCATTTGAGTGGCAACATCCAAACAAATCTATGCTAAGGCAAATGAAAAAACAAGTACAAAAGAGTAGCACAATTTTCCAGTGGCAAAGCCACCTCCAAGTTTCGCTTAAGCATGAAGAATGGTGGCAAAGTGATGAAGAAAGTCCGCCAAGATTTAATGTGTCTAAAATTGTCAAAGGTTAGTGCTACTCCAAGGTGGCAAAGTCAACACAAAATCATGCCTAGAAAAGGCAAATTCATGACAAAGTCATGCTTAATGTTGAAGAGAAACAAATCATCTAAGTGTGTCGCTATTCTAAGGTCGTGGAGCCAAGTCCAATCCCCATCCAAAGCAGTCAAAAGACGGAAAAACAATTAGTGATCAGCGCTCAACATATAAGGATAAAATAGACTTAAAATAGGTGCCCTTTCTGAGTGGCTTTGCCACCTATAGTTAGTGCCAGGTTTAATGTTAAGTGTCGAATGTTTTATAAAATGCATCAAAAAAAGGTGACAATAGGCTGATAAAAGTGCACCAAGTTGAAGAGTGGCGAGGAGTTTCTGAAATGGCACCTAAAAAGTGGCAATGTGGTAATAAAACTCTACCAAAGATAGAAAATGTAGCAAATGCAAGATAAAATCCTGCCTAGAGGAAAAAGACAAGTCAAAGATGTCTCAAACTTTCTAAGTGGCAATTCCACTAAAGAGTTCCGCCCAAAGTCATAAACCAAGGCAAATGCATTATGAATCTTTACCAGCCAACAAAGAGGTGACTACAAGACAAGTTAGGTGCCATTTTAAAGTGGCTTAGCCACCTAAGAGTTTCGCTCAGCATTTAGTAAAAGGGAAAACAATTTAGTGATGTGTGCCAAGCTAAGTTGTTGAACCTAGTACGGGTTTGGGGTAGGGTACATCAGTACAACATTTTTTTTTTTCCCTAGGTAACGGGTATGGGCTTTTGTGTGCGTGCATATATAATTTATAATTTTATATATATCAAAAATTATAAAAACAATAATGCTCATAATTGCCAATAAACAAATTATTTAAATACCTCATTAATTGCAAAAAAGAAAATACTCACAAATTCATAATTCAATGCTTTGTCAAATGTCAATACAAAATGAAAATTACAACCAATATTCAATAATCTTCATATTGCTCTTCATCAAGAGTATCAAAGTCAATATTTTGTTCGATTTCATTTGAACCACAATCAGCTACAATGCCACTCCCACAAGCTATGTCATATGTAAAAGTTACCTCATCTATATAGACTTTGGAAAGCTATGCAAGAATAGCAACTAATTTGGCACACTATCCCAACTCCTTGCACCCCCTCATTGTAATCAAGTCTCTTATGTGACAAAAGATGCAAGTTGGAGGTCACCAAGATCAAACTGTCAACTTTTTTGCACCTGATCAATTGTGCTTAACTCAGCGGATAAAGGAGTATGTACTCAAAGTCTGCTAAGATAAAGAAATTGCAACTTGTTGAATTTGCATACAATATTTACTAAGTTGCCGGTCCTAGTACGAGTTCAAATATAGATACGGGGTTCGGGTACGTGGATACGGCAAAAAAAAAAAAAAAATTGCCCGGGTACGGTACGGCAACATAATAAAATACTCATAATATGATAATTGCCAATAAACAACATAATAAAATATCAAAACACCTCATATTTCATAAACTGCAATAAGGAAAATCAAAATACTCAACTGGAATAGGGATAAATGTAAATTGCAACTTGGCTTTGCATTAGTTGAGTTTGACAAAGGAATTGTGACGTTCTAGAGTAATCATTGAAGGTAATGGTAGAATTTTTAGCATATTGATAAAAGTTATTATCAGACCTTGTAAGGTTGTACTTATGCTAATTCAGTTTATTTTATGGGTTATGTTGTGTATTGCTCATCTATGTTGTTCAACATTGCGAAAATGAAGTAATGACGAATATAGTTGCTTGTTGCAGACTAATCTAAACTACATCTTATACTTAAGATCATTGGGATGTTGTTTAATGTTGTAAGGAAATAAGTTGTTTGCTAAACCATGATTACGAGTTAGTTAATGTATATTGGAAAGTACTTGAAAGAGGATAGTTCTAGGTGATTATTAAATACTTTAGATGTTGGTTGAACAAATCAGATGTCAAGTATTATTATGTTATTCTATACTTACTCACTAGGTATTATGAACCCCCCTATTTACCTTGTTAAGCTGAAATCAGATTTATCAACAATAAACTGAGTTAAGATTGGATGTATGCGTAGACTTTGATAACTGTCGAGTTAAGATTTAAAAACTTTATTTCACTTTTAGTCATACTTGGATAAATTTCACTTTTAGAGCGAAATAGACTCATTTGGATTTTTTTAAAGTTAAAAAAAGGTTAAAAAAATGTTTTAAAAAGTTGATTTGGACATCATTTTGGGCATCCCTCCCCTGAGTTCCCCTGGGTTCTGCCTGAGTTCTCTATGGGTTCATCCAAGGCACCCTGGGTTCTCTATGGGTTCTTCAAAAAGAACCCACAGAGAACCCCCTAGCGAACCGTACCCATACCCGTACTTGAGCCGAACCCATATGGGGACGTTGGGCATTTGAGAAGAACCCAGTAACTTAGAATATTTACAATTATAAAACATAAATTATAATATATAGCAGCAAAAAAATGAAAAAGTTAAAAAGTAAAAAGATGCATACTTGAGATAGAATTTTTATTGCAAGAGGCTACAGGTAAAGAGAGCCTTGGCCATGTATGTACTATCATTCATGAGTATCTTTCTTGTACTTGTCTCGAAGAGACCAAACATCATGATTCCTCGAAAGTATCTTTGTGATATAATATTTTGGGGACAAAGTCAATGCTAAGAGATGCAAGGGCATGTTTATCCTATTCCAATGATCAACAATGACTTTTTCCACTCATTTGAAAAATGTTTTTGTAAGGTCATGCTCCTTGGCTTCTATTGTGGTCATTAGTTTTCTAACATGGAATCCATGCCATCATAAATTTCACCCAAACATGGTCAATCCGTATCAACATACATAATCATATTCATGATGGGCCTAGTGAAAATACATATTCCACATGAGCCCACCACTAGTCATCTAGGATCAATGTTTTGAATTTTTGAGCTATCTCTATATTTGATTGCCTCCATACACTCCAAAGAGTGTTGATGACCATAACGCTCAATGTCTCTCGGACCTTCACAAGTCATCTCAAGACAATTGTGTGTGATGTGAATTGAGTCTTGGCAACCTAACATAGTGTAAAAAATAAAACAAATTAAAAAATTAAAAAGTGGATGACACATCAAAATTAAAAATAAAACTATACTAAAACATAAAATTACCTTTAACAACTCCTAGTTGGAGAAGGTCTTGAAGGTCACTTGCATATGATGATTTGACACAAACATTTGAAACTCCTCGGCCTTCATGTATATTTCTTTGACCCACTCAACCTTTGTGCCAATCTTTTGCAATATCAAGTTGAGACAGTGGACATGTGATGTTCAAAAAAAAATGCCCATATGTACCCTCCACTATCAAACCAGTTGCCCTACAATTTATGGCATTGTCCATTATGACTTAGTCAACATTTTCAAGGCTCACCATCTCAATGGATTGTATAAGAATATTGGCAATAAAGATTGAATCCTTCACTTACCCCTCACAATCAACTACCTTCAGCAACATCACCCCTTTAGCAGGCGTTGCAATGACATTAACTACTGGTTTATTTTTGCAATCCTTCCATCCATCAGAAATGATGGACACTCCTGTTTTGAGACATGTATCCTTGATTGCTCTTAATGATACCTCTACAGAAGCCTGCAATGACATTACTTAGTGATTTATTTTTGCAATCCTTCCATCCATCAAAAATGGACACTCCTATTCTGAGCCATTGATGCAAGAGCACTCGGGCGCACGTGCAATCAGCATCTCCCAAAATGATTTACAATTGTTTATTTTAGTTTTGGTTTACTTAGGTTTTGTTTTGGTCTCTCACAGTGTTGGCGACACATGGTGTGATTAGATTTGTAGGAAATTAGTTTTCGTCAGTTGTCGGTTTTGGCACACAACAAGCAACCTTCACAAAAACAATTGTTCAAGTGGATTGGCGATGTTTGCTTACGAATCCTCTTATGAGCAGGTTGTTGACTCCATTCCGGAATTGATGAAGAAGATTTTGTGATCATCTTCTTCCTAGTTTTGGAGAAACAATTGTCTTGCGACTTGCACTGGCAAATTGGCGAAACTTTGAAATCTTGAGTTTCTTGAGGTTTGAGGCAAAACGGTTTGGCGGAAAGTTAGATAATGTTGCAATGCACATCTTTGCAAGTTTTGGGACAATCCGAGCTTCTGCTAAGAAGTTACATCAAAAGTCAATTTTTTGTTCTATGTATTCACTCCGTTGGCGACAGGATGTTACTGTTGTATACGCTGGCACTGGCAATGTTCTTAAGGTACAAATAATGTATTTTGGTGAGTTCTTTGCATATGATTGTGACTTCCTCCGAATCGAAGTTATGTAGATTCTGTCTTGCATTGCTATGCTTATGTCCTAATCACCGAAAGGTGCCATTGGCACTATGTGCTATTTCATGGAAGTTTTTGCATGACATTTTCTTGTCACCGTCATTTGGTATGTTATAGAGACGTGTGGGCAGCGTGGGATTTGTAGTGTAACTCCAAATGAAGTGATTATGTTTAGAATGCCCATGTGGCAGGGCATGTTAAAATATTCAATTCAGAATTGACAAAAGAGGGCGACGCCTCATTTGGCATTGCTTACCTAAAATGAATAGACATATATATAAATGCATTTGTATTTAGAAAAACTCATTATATGGAGACATCATAACAAATTTAAACGACCTTTACATATACCAAAATTTGCATTGATGTAATGTCCCCTACTTAGCTCATCACTTCGAGAGATCAGGGTTAGCCTATCACAGGATTCCCATAAGCTAATGGCAGTGTTTAGGGAGTCAATTTGAGGACTTACTATTTATAGTAAGTCATGACAAAGTTGGTTTCCATTTTTGGCAGGGCAGTGCAGGAGCTTGGGCACGAGATTCGAGAGTTGAATCTTCTAGAGCTATGTCGATTTTATAAGTTAAATTAAAGATTTAACTTATTACATTTTGGTGGTTACTTTAAGTTATATTATAATTTAATGTTATGACCTTAAGTTATAACTTAAAGTTAAAAAGGTGTTGTGCCTAGGAAGGAGCGCCCATCCCATGAGGAAATAAGGGGTTGTTTTAAAATTTAAAAAATATTATATTTCCCTCTCTTTCTTGGGCGTTGGGTTTCAGGGACTTATAAGGGCAAAAAGGAGAGTTCATTTCTTTATGCTTGCTTTATGTTATTTGCTCTGAGATTGAGTTTGCTCTAACACTGGGGTTTTGAGCTTCGCTCTTTGGCTTTGATCATCGATTTGCAGAGATGGAAACCTTTGCATTTCGCCTTTCCTCGTGTATGAGAGAGTGCATCAGGAGAGGGTTTAAGGAGGCTTCACACAGGGGCTTCATCTGTGCATTCTAGGAATCCATTTTGGTGATGTTTTGAGCTGAAAATGAATATATCTTGAAAGTTTTGTTGTTGCAGCTAATAGTAAACACTTGCAGATCATTTTCATCAGGTATTTGTGGAAGATATTGCTGTCACAGACAAATATATTGCAGGCCATACCTTGTACTTGTTAGCCGTACCTGTAGATGCTGAAACACATCCAGTTTGGGGTCGATTTGGGGCTGAGAACAAGTATCTGTTGTTCCATTGTGGTCGCCTAGCATAGCAGAAGTTTTCTGAGCAGATTTGAAGGAAAAGGATTGCATTTTCAGTGATTTGTTACTGATATATCTACCTAGCCAGGTCGTACAATCCAGCGACGGACATGGGGTTTCATGCATGAGATTTCTTCATTCTTTGTGGCATATAATACACTCAAACTTGGCGCCTAGGGATTGAAGATTCGTTGTTTATGAATATATTGCATAATCTTTCGTTGTATTGAAGTTTGGAGCCATTTCCTATATGCAAATGTGCTGGTCTGGCAATAAGCCCGAGATGAAGTTGTGAATCTTGACATGGGTATGTAATAAAACTTCATATTTTGGCTTCCTTCAATATGGGTCTTTGTTATTTTGTTGATAGCTATCGCAATTTTTTTGGGTTTTCCATATATGTTGCATTTTCTATGTCAGTATTGCAAAAACCATACATGCAAAATCATGTAGTAAAAACCTAAAAAGCAAAACATAAAAAACACAAAAAAGATCAGTCAGAGGCAAACACATACAGAGGGGTGTATGTTACAGTGGTATCAGAGCAAAAAATCTTGCCATCCTGTGGGGTTGATATGACATGCAGTTGATAAAAATGAGACATGCGACCTACAAATAGATATCCTTTCTGAAATACTAGGGCAAGACAATTAACACAGTTTCCGCAACAGATAAAACCAAAGAATCCTGAGCCACCAATAGATCCATTTGAGGACAAGATTGTGGTTGCCGCTATTGACGAAGATTCTTTAGTTTCACGTACAGACCCATTCTTAGGAGAGTTCCCACCAGCTATAGAACCCACAGAAGAAATGGGTGACAGGGAGGTTGAGGAGCCTAGTTTACGAGAGATCCTGAATGTGCTCATCAGGAGCTCAGTGGCCATAGAGAGAGAGTTGAGAGATTCTCAACGGGAGATGATGGAGAAACAGGCTGAGATAAGACACTCCCTCGCACAGTTGCTTGATGGATTGAATAACACGGAAAATCACCGTGACAGCAACATGAACAATGGTGACAGGAATAGAAACAATGACGGTGATAGGCATAGAAACAATAATGGTGATAGGAATCCAAACAATGACGGAGACAGGAATAGGCATAACATGGGTGATAAGACATAATAGCGACAGGAACCAGGGGGACAGGAATAATAGAGATAGGAACCGAGGTGATAGACACAGGTTTAGAGATGATGAGAATGAGGCCTCAGTGACTCATAGGAGGGCTTCACAATTTATAGCTGGTGACAGACCTGGTATTCCGACCTTTGCTCTCAGGAACCAAGTTCCTGAACAGGATCCCACACGGGCCGAGTTTCAGGAGGAGATTATGAGGGATTGGAGGGCTTCTATGCAGAGTTCAGAGCGGAGATGACTTTTGCGGAGTACTCTGACATTAGGATTAAGAATAGACCTCGCAGAGGAGGCAGACCTCAGAACTAGGAGTTACAGAAGAAGGTGAGTAAGATGACACTTCCCTGTTTTGACGGATCAAGAAAGACCACTGCTAGGGATTGGGGGCAGATGTTGGATAGTTACTTGCAGATCAGTCCCATGCCTGAGGAGGATGCCATCAATTATGCTGCATTACATTTGGAGGGAGTAGCACACAAGTGGTGGAGTAATGGGAAGGTTAAACTGGGGCATGATCAGATTACTTCATATGTGGAGTTTACAGCTCGTCTAATCGACGGATTTGGCAAGAAGGATCCGGAACTTCAGTTTAAGGAGTTAGCACAGTTAAGGCAGAGTGGATCATTAGACTCCTACATCTCTGAGTTTCAGGACCTATCTGTTATGGTCCCAAACTTATCCGAGCGCAGATTAGTGATTCTCTTCATTGATGGATTATCAGACCCACTTCATGGTTGGGTTAAGGGTTTTGACCCTGCTACACTCCAAGAGGCCATGAAAAAGGCCCGAGACATGGAGTCATCAGTGTGGAGGAGTAAATTCCAGTATAAGGGATTTTCTCACAGGTGGGACAAGGAGAAGGAAAAGATACCATTCCACAGAGATGTTGATCAGCACAAGGATAGATCCAACAGGTTAACAGATGATCAGTTGAATGAGTACAGGAGGAAGAAATTGTGCTTTCATTGCAAAGAACCATGGGATCCTTCACACAAGTGCTCACATAAGGCTAAGGCCAAACTAATTGAGTACTATTCAGCTGAGGAGTCACAATCAGAGACATCAGACACAGAATCAGATCAGCATTTAGAGCATGGTGACAATGGGGACGAGAGAGCTTCACATCACAGTATTGATAGTGGAGCTGTTATTGCCCAGTTGTCGAGTTTTCAGAAGGTTGGCTCTTTTAGGGTGCGTGGTGTACTAGGTGGGAAACGTATTATCACCCTTATCAATACAGGAGCCACTCACAATTTTATTGATGAGGGGTTAGTTGCTCGCAGGGGGCTTAAAACTGAAGAATTCGAAGGCTTTAAGGTGATGGTGGCCGACGGATTCAAAATGCATTGTACTAGGAGAATATCAGGGCTTAAAATCATCATGGGTAATTATGAGCTAGTCGATGACTTCTATGTAGTTGGTATTGGGGATACAGATGTGGTACTTGGCATGCAGTGGATGAGCCAGTTGGAGGAATTCACCATGAACATTAAAAAGACGAAGATGAGATTTGAATATAATGGGAGGAAAATATGCCTTAGGGGTATTTCAAATGGTGGACCTCGAGTTGTATCATTGAAGAGAATGGAGAGGCTCTTGAGACATGACCAGGTTGAGTGGGCAGCAGAGTGCCTTATTATGCCAAAGTCCCCACCACAACAGAAGGATAGCTATCATCCAGATATCCGGAAGTTGCTAACCAAACACAGTAAGGTGTTTGGGGACATACCACCTGGAGTGCCCCCTGATAGAGGCATAGAGCACATCATTGAGTTGGAGGATGGGACTAAGCCCATCATGATCACACCATACCGCCATCCGAAGAGGCTAAAGGATGAAATTGAGAAAACCATCAAGGAGCTTCTGGAGATGGGACATATTAGGCCCAACAAAAGCCCATTCGCTTTTGCAATTGTGTTGGTCAAAAAGAAGGATGGGCCAATCAGAATGTGTATAGACTACAGGGCCTTGAACAAGAAAACTATAAAAAACAGGTATCCAATTCCCAAGATAGATGAATTGATAGATGAGCTACATGGTGCCTGTTATTTCTCTAAGATTGATTTGAGATCTGGATACCATCAAATCAAGATGCGAGCAGAGGATATTGAAAAGACTACTTTTAGATGCCACTGCGGTCATTTTGAGTTTTTAGTCATGCCTTTCGGTTTGACTAATGCACCTGCTACTTTTCAGAGTTGTATGAATCAAATTTTTAGGCAGCAGCTCAGGAAATTTGTTTTGATTTTCTTTGATGATATTTTGATATTCAGCAGGACTTGGGAGGACCACTTGAGACACCTAGAGAAGGTTCTGAGCATCTTGGAGAGTAATTCACTCTATGCCAAGGAATCTAAGTGTGATTTTGGTATGACAGAACTGCTTTACCTTGGCCACATTATCAGTGCAGATGGAGTCAGAGTGGATCCAGAAAAAATTAAGGCAATACTTGATTGGCCTCCACCCACAAACCTTACACAGCTTAAGGGGTTTTTTGGGCTTTGTGGGTTTTACAAACGGTTTGTTAAGGGGTTCTCACAGATAGCAGCACCATTGATTGATCTGACAAAGAAGGGAGCCTTTGAATGGAGTGACACAACCCAGCAGTGCTTCGACAGGTTCAAGCACTTGATGCCTACATGTCCGGTATTAGCGATCCCTGACTTCGCTAAATCATTTGAGTTACAGTGTGATGCTTCTGGAGAGGGGATCGAGGCTGTGCTTATGCAGGAGAAGCACTCGATAGCTTTTGAGAGCAGAAAACTTCGAGGTGTGGAGAGGAGCTACTCGGTATATGACCGAGAGATGTTGGCCATTATGCATGCATTGGCCAAATTCAGGCAGTATCTAGTTGGGGGTAAATTTATAATCAGGTCGGATCATAATAGCATCAAATACTTCATGAACCAGAAAGACCTAAATGACAGACAACAAAAGTGGGTCAGTAGATTGCAAGCATATGATTTTGACATCGAGTATGTCAAGGGAAAGAAAAATGTAGTTGCAGATGCCTTGTCCAGACGACCTCACTTGTGTTTGGTTAGGGAGATCTCTGTTGATTGGAAAGAAGAGATCATGGCAAAATATGTTAAGGACTCATGGGCTGCGGGAGTCATTGAGGGCACAGTCAGAGATGAGAGATATTCTGTGGTGAGTGACTTGATTATGTACAAAGACAGGATATTTTTGGTGCCCAATTCACAGTTTAAGCAGAAGATTATCAAAACTTTCTATGACACACCAATGGCTGGCCATCCTGGATTCTTTCAGACATACAAACAAATTCGGGAGAGGTTAACATGGAAAGGACTGAAGGATGAGGTGCAGAAGTATGTTCGCGAATGTCCCATTTGTCAACAGAATAAGCACGAGCATACCTTTCCTGCAGGATTACTACAGCCATTACCCATTCCCAATCAAAAATGGGAATGTATCTCCATGGATTTCATCACAAGGTTGCCGAAGGCACAAGGTAAGGACTGCATATATGTGGTGGTCGAGAGACTCACCAAATTCGCACATTTCTTTGCCATTTCAGCGACCTATACAGCTGCTCAAGTGGCTGAATTATTTTTCAGGGAGATATTCAAATTACATGGGGTACCCAAGAGTATAGTCAGTGACAGGGACAGCAAGTTCCTGAATATATTCTGGCAAGAGTTGTTTGGGTTGTGTGGTACAGAGTTGACTCCTAGCATGAGCTACCACCCACAGACGGATGGACATACAGAGGTGGTAAATAAATGGTTAGAGGGGTATCTACGTAACTATGTTTCGGGGCAGCAAAAGGCTTGGATCAAATAGTTGCACCTGGAGGAGTATTGTTATAATACTACACATCACATGTCTATCCAAATGACTCCTTTCAGGGCACTATACGATTATGATGCCCCATGCTTCATAGATCTCTTGCTTGGTGACAGTCGGGTGCCTAAGGCTAAGGATCTTTTCCAGGATAGCCAGGACATTCTCAAGGAGCTTAAGGAGAATATACGCAGGCACAAAATCAGCAGAAGTTGTATGTTGATCAGCACCGAGTAGAGAGGAGATTCGAGGTTGGAGACATGGTATACTTGAGGCTCCAACCCTACAGGCAGTCCACTCTCAAGAAGAGTGGAGCAGAGAAGCTAAAACCCAGGTTTTATGGTCCTTTCAGGATTGTCAGACGAGTGGGTGAAGTGGCTTATGAGCTTGAGCTTCCATCAGACAGCAAAGTGCACAATGTGTTCCATGTTTCCAGACTCGAGAAAGCTCTGGGCCACAATATAGTTCCTTCCGCAGAGCTTCCACCATTGGATTAGGAGGGTCAGTTGATCTTAGTACCCGAGGCTATCATTGACACCCGGGAGAGAAATTTGAGAAAACGGGTTATCAGAGAGTACTTGGTTAAGTGGAAGAATCTGCCAGTTGAAGATGCCACCTGGGAGAGTGAGCAAATACTGCAGCATCCAGAGTTGAGGTTGCTTGAGGACAAGCAATCTTGGGGAGAGCGGACTGTAATGTCCCCCACTTAGCTCATCACTCCGGGAGATCAGGGTTAGCCTATCACAGGATTCCCGTAAGCTAATGGCAGTGTTTAGGGAGTCAGTTTGAGGACTTACTATTTATAGTAAGTCATGACAGAGTCAGTTTCCATTTTTGGCAGGGCAATGTAGGAGCCTGGGCACGAGATTCAGGAGTCGAATCTTCTAGAGCTATGTCGATTTTATAAGTTAAATTAAAGATTTAACTTATTCCATTTTGGTGGTTACTTTAAGTTATATTATAATTTAATGTTATGACCTTAAGTCATAGCCTAAAGTTAAAAAGGTGTTGTGCCTAGGAAGGAGCGCCCATCCCATGAGGAAATAAGGGGTTGTTTTAAAATTTAAAAAATATTATATTTCCCTCTCTTTCTTGGGCGTTGGGTTTCAGGGACTTATAAGGGCAAAAAGGAGAGTTCATTTCTTTATGCTTGCTTTATGTTATTTGCTTTGAGATTGAGTTTGCTCCAACATTCAGGTTTTGAGCTTGGCTCTTTGACTTTGATCATCAATTTGCAGAGACAGAAACCTTTGCATTTCGCCTTTCCTCGTGTATGAGAGAGTGCATCAGGAGAGGGTTTAAGGAGGTTTCACACAGGGGCTTCATCTGTGCATTCCAGGAATCCATTTTGGTGATTTTTTGAGCTGAGAATGAATATATCTTGAAGGTTTTGTTGTTGCAGCTGATAGTAAACACTTAGAGATCATTTTCATCAGGTATTTGTGGAAGATATTGCTGTCACAGACCCATATATTGCAGGTCGTACCTTGTATTTGTTGGCCATACCTATAGCTGCTAAAACACATCCAGTTTGGGGTCGATTTGGGGATAAGAACAAGTATCTGTTGTTCCATTGTGGTCACCTAGCATAGCACAAGTTTTCTGAGCAGATTTGAAGGCAAAGGATTGCATTTTCAGTGATTTGTTGCTGATATATCTACCCAGCCAGGCCGTACAGTCCAGCCATGGACGTGGGGTTTCATGCATGAGATTTCTTCATTCTTTGTGGCATATAATACACTCAAACTTGGCGCCTAGGGATTGAAGATTCATTGTTTATGAATATATTGCATAATATTTCGTTGTATTGAAGTTTGGAGTCATTTCCTATATGCATATGTGTTGGTCCGACAATGCCCTAAGATGAAGTTGTGAATCTTGACATGGATATGTAATAAAACTTCATATTTTGGCTTCCTTCAATATGGGTCTTTGTTATTATGTTGATAGCTATCCTAGTTTTTCTGGGTTTTCCATATATGTTGCATTTTCTATGTCAGTATTGCAAAAACCATACATGCAAAATCATGTAGTAAAAACCTAAAAAACAAAACATAAAAAACACAAAAAAAATCAGTCAGAGGCAAACACATACAGAGGGGTGTATGTTACAATTGAACATTTAAAATGTCATGAACTAAGAGGCAACGCCTCAAATGACAGCATATACATTAGAAATGAAACATTAAGGATATAACATGAAAAAGGAAGAATGGGAAAGGGGTCGACGGCTGACTAAGAAACCAGAGTGGAAAGGTGAAGAAAAAGAAAACAGAGGCGGCCAATTTGGAGGATAGGCGCGGCCAGTTTGGAGATCTCAAGCAAGGAAAAAAAAAAAAGAATTGCCACACATAATACAAGATACAATAGATAACTAAAAAGAGAGATCAATTGGGAAAGGAGGTTCGGCCGCAGTTTTTGGAAAGAAAGTTAAAAAAATGACATCTCAGCTGGGAGACCGGGAAATTGACAACATTTGCCATTTCACTGAAAGGAAGAACAGAAATAAAAAGAATAGAGTACAAGAGGACGAAATTGCTGTATAAGAGGACGAAGCCGCTGCCAACAGTGGGACATATTTGTAAAAGCAGGTTTGAATTTGGGTAGGCTCCCTGAAGGATAGAATTGCAGCGCCTAGGTTGCTCTAATCAACACTAAAGGAATCAATTCGAATCCCTTCCAGAGGTAGAAAGAAGGAGGTAAGAGAAGAGGGCGTGGCAGTCCATAGTCTAAAGAAATTGTTGTAAAACATAGGAGATTTGTTGTCTAAGAAAACAGAAAGCACTGGTAAGTGAAGTTTGTTGTTATGAGGGTTAAAAGAAATCAGAATGGGAATGAGTGTGTGGCAGCCAGGGAGGAGAGTGATAAAGCAAATAGAAATTTGATGTGTGTGTAAATTTGAATGTAAGGTAGTGGTTTGATTTCAAATAAAGACTAGTGAGAAAATTTATTTGTATCTGGATGTGTATAATTTGACAAATTGGGTAGTTGTTGCAATCTTGCATACTTTGGGCAAAGTATTGCCTATGGAATTGTCTATGTTTGTGAATGAATTGGTCTGATTGCTCTCAATGATGCCTCTACGGAAGCTTTCACTTTGGGCAATAAGGTGGTGCACACCTTTTCATACCCAAGGCTAATGTAATCAACAGGTGCATTGGCAATTGTTGTCCCCATATCCCCACAATATAGTGATCTAACAAGGTTGAAAGGAAGTCCATTGCCATAAATACAACGAGCAATGCTCTCATCTACAACCTCCCTTGCCTCATTCTTGAAGGCCTTTTCCATGGGCCTCTTTTACAAGAAAAAAGGGGGTATTCTCTTCTCAAGAAGATGATGGTGGGGCCTAAAAGGATGTGGGCCAACTAGTTGTGTTAAGCCAATAGGAGGTTTCTACAATCCTTTCTTGGAAAGAGGATGTACTCTTTTCTTTGATTTGTTACTTACGATGTCGACATTCTCTTGTGCTTTGATATATCCTATTATTTGTTCCTTTGCCAAACCTTTTTCTTCTACCCTAGACAAGTTTTTCTTCCTAAGCTAGTGATAGCGCATAGGTGAGTTTTCACTCAACTATACGAGCTCTTATACTCATTCCCACATTCATTACAACACCAACGATAACCCCCACCACCAAGAAGTTGCTCAATCATAGTTGTATGTCGCCAAAGAGATGGTGTTGCATCAAATTTAAATGAGCTCTCTACATGTGGGGCAACTAAACTAGAACTACCAGCTATTTTGTATGAATAACAAAACAAAACAAAACAAAAAAACATTACAAATTTACAACCCTACATTACGTTAACTTAAAAAAACCAAAAAGAGCATTATAATCCCTATACTACATATAATGTTATAAAAGAAATTCAAAATATTTCTAAAAAAACATACTCGAAAAAAACTGAAAAATCTTGAGAAATTTACAAGATTCACTCACCTTTGATAGATAAATCTCCCCCCTACAACTCTCTCTCACGTAGGTGTCGGCGTTTCTCTCTCATAGCCTTCACCTTCGAAAAAATGCAGCAACCTTCGAAAATCAACAATGGCAGCTTGAAAGGAAAAATTTTGTTTTACTCACTTCTCTTTGTAATGACTACAACTATTCCTGTTGAAGGAAAAGCAATATAGGATGTTAAGCCTTCAAGGTTTTGAGTGATTGACACTAATTTGTAGACAAGTTTTGAAAATAATAAAGAGTCATCAAAGATAGTAAGGGCAGGGCAGCCCTAAAAGTAGAAGACAAGCAGCTCAAGGAATTCATTACACATTTCCTTTGGCCATACCAAGTTCCATAAGTTTTGCACAACAGATTTTGCAATCCACGGATCAGCAAAAGCATAGATCAGCCAGTCGCACATGGAAGAAATATGGAGAACTGGATTGATAAAAAATATTAACAATAGTCAAAAGTGCTTGATAGGTTGCACACTTTGCTGGCCAAAGCAAAAATTGTAACACATGAGAAATCAGAACTAGAGTGTGGTATGATGAGTTGAGTTTCCATCTACGAGGGCTTCATAGAGAAACTTAAACCTGCTCATACTCTTGGACATATAAAACAAATTCAAATAGGCATCATGGCGAGTGCCAAAGAACACCAAAGTCCAAACACTCACTTGGTCACAACAGCATAAGTTTGTAGTTCATCTTTTGGATGAGGTGGTGATCATTTTGGGAGACCAAATGAGTAAATCAGATGAGATTAGACAGCAAGCTTCATCTTTGGTGACATCACTCCCGTGTACCTTTGCCAGTGAGAATGGTATTCATATTGAGTATGAATAAAATCTGGCTGAATTTAAGACTGGTAAAGGACACACTTGGAGAGGCTGAACATGTAGAGAACATAGACAAGTTGTACACCATCACCAAATATCAAAGGTTACATATTAATTACAGAGAGCAACTTCAGATTAGATGTTCAAGTTAATCAAATGGATTTAATGCCACCACCTAGTATCACACGTCCAAAGTTTCATTGACAAATCAAATGGTACAAGATTCAGAGGATGTTGCTACTGGTGCTGCTGTTGCACTAGGCCCATTGAGTGGGGTTCCAAAGTATCCATTTTAAGCTATCTCCATTTTTTTGGCTGCTCCTATTTTTGGATCAAATAGTTTGAGATGATCATCCAGAAGATCTCCTCAGAGACATCTTATTTTTATAGGACCTTATAGAAGGCCAATCAATAGATACTTTATATTTTTGAAAGAAATATATTTAAAGATTTCTGATTTTATTTTATGTATTTGAAGATATAAAAAGAAACTAGACAGTTCTTACATTTAACTCATGACAGAAGCAATGTAAATAAGTTCATGTCTACACAGTAACAGCAGAGAAACAATGCAGAACACAAGATTTACCCCTAGGAAAATCCTTTCAGGAAAAACCCAGTCTCCAAAGCACACTTGAGATTCTCAACAGGAGAAACAAGAGATCTTCAACTCTGGCTTCTGAAGTCAATCCAGCAGTATAAACTCACTCCAAACACCACCATACAAGGTCTATCCCAAGCATCTAATATATAGGCACAATCCAGGAAACCACTGATGGTTTCAAATACCATGGGCCAAACCAAGGGACAAATTAAAACGCTAATACTGGAGACTGAATCATTTGCTCTCAAACAAATTATGTCTCATTGTATAATGGAATTGATGGTGTTCTCAGCTATTAGTTTACTGAGTTTTGTGAATGCATATATAAATATTACTGAATCAAATGGTAATGCATCTCCTTTTCCAAACAAAAGCATCTTGCTTTGGAAAATATAATCAATTTCATATTAACTTCCTGCACACTAGTTTAGCAAATAGTTTCCACTCGTGGATAGTTTACTTAAGTACACAATATATGTTCCTCTATGAGCCAAAAAAAAATTATTCTAACCAAGGTACTACCAACATGCAATTTTTATCTACGTAAACAGTTATCACAAGTCAGATGAATCTCAAAGAATACTTTCAAAACAAGCATATCAGTGATAACTTTAAGAAACCCCTCCTAAAAAAGATATAAAATCCTGGCGAATTTTCCATTTTTTCTGGAAAAAAGTATTAATTTATATTGGCGAATGTTTCATTTTTTTTGAAAAAAATATTAATTTTATTGGCGAATTTTTTTAAATCAATAGAAATTTGTAGAAAATCTTGGCAATTCTTGACAAAAAATAGGAAAATGCATTAATTACCATGGCAAATCCTTTCTAAAAAATAAATTAAATTCCTATGGAAAAATAAAGGCCTAAAGGTGACAGTGATTGACTAGTTTAACGTGTAGTGCTCGTGTCTATAATTCCTTAATTCCTTAATATTTTAAATCAAACATTGCATATTTTAAATTGGCCCTAAATCATTTTTCACCACCATTGATTTTATTTATAATCTAATGGTTTGGGTTCTATTCCGTGGACCAAAATGTACCCGCAGAGCTCCAATTCCCATGGGGCCCGAAATTGCATTTGGGTCGTTGATCTCAATGGATATCAACTGCCCAAATGCCATTTCGGGCCCCATGGGCATTGGAGGTCCATGCGTACATTTTATCCCACAGAATTTAACCCCAACCATTAAATTTTAAATTGAGATCAACGACCCAAATATAATTTCGAGCTCAATGGGCATTGGAGCTCCATGGGTACATTTTAACCCATGGAATACAACCACAATTGTTAGATTATAAATAAAATCAATGATGGTGATTAAAAATTGGTGATATGGCCCTAAAGTAACCAATAATTATATAATATTATTGGCGAATTCATTTCATTTTCTACTCAAACTTATAAAATTTTGGCGAATTTGATCTAATTAGGTATTAAATATTGTGGCTAATTTTTGAGTTTAACAGTTTAATAAAATAAATGTTCTGGCGATTTAACTAGGACTGAAATAAAATTTTGTAAAAATGTGGCGATTTAGGTCACCTTATAGCCTGTACTATTAGCCAAATTTTGAATCCCCAATTTCAACTATTAGCCAATTGGCGAATATTAACCACTAAAAAAATCACTAAAGCGTATCAAGAATATAGAAGTAAGAATGATTTATGCACACTATAAACTAAACATTGGTCCCTCATTCTCATATATAACTCGAGTGTAGGTTGTAAATTGGATGAATATCAATCAATGGAATCACAACAATCCACATAGAGCAAATGACTTTTTGAAAACTGTAATCCAACCAGTAACCTCTTTACCGTTGCAGCAGGATTGTGAATAAGAGCAATCAATGCATCTGTAACCTCTCCAAGATTGTGAGGAGGTATATTGGTGGCCATTCCAACCTGACAGTATATAAACATGGCATTGATATCACATATATTTACTCCTTTGACCTAATCATAAATAATGAATAGAAAACCAAAAGCCAAACTAACTCCCAAAAATTGAACTGATCAAGAAGGGCTCAATCCAGTCAGTAGAGCGAAAAAAATATCAAGTACATAACTAAAGTAACTCACAGCTATTCCTGCTGCACCATTCAGCAGGACATGTGGAAGCCTTGCAGGTAGCAAGGATGGCTCCTTCTGTGAACCATCAAAATTTGGCACAAAATCAACCTGCAAACGAAATTGACATCAGCATTACAAACTAATATATCAGCAGTTAAAAAAGAATCAAATACAAACATCAACATAAAATTGGCAGACTATCACAAATATCATAAACAGTCTGCTAGTGACAGGAATTCAAATGCTTCCTATTTGAAAGTTGGGAATTCCATCACCAAAGAGCCGAAATTCCTGGGATTCGTGATTTACTAAGAAAAACTTTTAAGCCTCCAAATAATCTTCAGGTATATGGGCTGAATTCCAGGAGAATGTCTTCTAGTACCAAACAGGAAATATTTCTCTAATGTGTTTTTTGGAAGCAGATTAAACTTGTTGGGCTTGCACTCTAATCTTTATTTTGCCATCTACTCCAGAAAAGCATATCACTGAAGAAGACAGTTTTTAACTTTTGCACAAGCTCGTTAACTTTCACCGCACTAAACAGAAATTCTCGAATAACGACAGTGTTATAACTAATTGCACTTTCATTCATGGATCTTCTCACGTAGCTTTAGATGAATAAAGCTCTACCATATTGCAAACTGCCTTCATATCATTCATCATTTAAATTTTGAATGAACCTCTTCAACATTGCTGTACAGAATGCTTGTATACTGATACGAAATATCTGTCTGTTGATAAAGTATCACATCGACTTGCATTTCTAACAGTCCAGAGTCCATATAGCCTATCTAATACTGGCATTCACTTTATATATCATTCCACTCATAGTTGCCGGTTCGCATACAGGGTCAGGTATGGATTCAGAGTCCAGGTTTGCCAGTACAGCTAAAATAAAAATTAAAAAAATCCCAGTATCAATATGGCTGGGTTCGGCTATACAATATATATAATATATTAAAAATGTATATATAAACATTAATTTAATAATATATAAATATAATTATATAATTTGTTATTATATAGTTAATTATTAACTTTTATATATATATATATTACAAGTTAATAATTAAGACTAATTATATCTAAAAATATATTATAATATAATTAATTATTATTAACTATATATAATGAATACATATTATCATTATGTAGGACTTTTAGTTATTACATATTATATAGTTATCAGGTTTGGGGCTCTGGTAATATTATATAAATAAATATTATTGGGTACCTTGATTATAGACTAAATCATGAATAACCACCATATTACAAGGCTTTTACAAATAATAACCACCATATATCAGCATAACAAGGAAGTCAATGGCATTATTTTCGGACAATGTAAGGTATGGATTCATTCAGCGAGCTTGGAGTGTATGTATCATAGTTGAAAAACTTGAACTCATCAATAGTTCGGCTGACCCAAAAAAAAATAAAAACTCAAAACCCAGCAATACGTCTACATACATACATACATATCATTATTATAAATATAATAATAGTTTTAAACGGTTATGCAGGTCCCTCGCATTGTGTAAGATCCCTAACAAGATCTGCCCTAAATTCTGAATTTTATTTTCTGATTTCTGCCCTAGATTTCTGCACTTTCGAATTCTGTTCCAAACCCTAGAATTCTGATTTATTTTTCTGATTATAAACAAGTGTGGACAGCGAACATATATGTATCCAAAATGCTCAAATAACATGCCAATAATGAACCCTTATGATAATAGCTTCGATCATGAACTCATCCACAACATATGAACATCCAATTGCAAACAAAATGGGAAACAAATCTGATTTCTGAATTTATCAAACTGCTGCTACAAATCAGAATAATCTGAGTTTGCAATTACATCAAAAACATAGGCCAAACATGCCCAAACATAGGTCAGAAATCTGTCTTTACAAATTAGGTTTGTACATATCACAAATGATGAACAATGATGTCACAAAACAAACCCTAGCTGGGCAAACTCCTTCAGCTAAGCAGCGCTCCCTTGGAAGTGGCAAAACACATGCAAAATGAGGGCAGCGGCAGCTAGGGCTTGGTTCCCAACATCCACAATGAGGTCGCCCTCCTTGGCGCTCAATCTAGGGTGGAAACCCTAGCATAACAATGCACAGATCCCTCCAAATGATGGCGCTCCAACTCTGATCTGAATATCTGATTTTATCTTCACTTCTCCAAATTGTATTTGGCACAAATCTCCCAATTTAGCCTTAGGGTTTCTCTAGAAACAAATATCGCTTTGTCGCTCTTCTTTCCTTCCAAAACTCCAATGAAGCACAAGTATGAACTCCGTATGAGTCCACCTCCAAGATGAAATTGGGTTTTCGTCTAATCCACCTATATTCCTAAGGGTTTTCATCCTTGGAATATGCTGAACCAAAAGTTGCAGCCAAGAGATAAATCTCCAAAGAAATGATATGAATGAATGATGATGGAAATGCCTCAAAACATCTTATATTTATACATGATTCTTTCTCCTTCCTCAAGGCCGACCTAGTCATGGCATTTCTTTTATTTTTATTGTATTTCTCCCTCCCAGAAGGCCGACCTCCCTTTAGGCGTCAAGACTAGAGAAATATTCTTATTTTATTTCTTTTTTTTTTAATTTCTTCTTTCCACTCTCCAAGTGGGTGAACCACTTAGGCATATGATACATCAAATTTTGACCTCAAATTAAGTTGTCCTCAAGGTGAAATATCATAAATTATTCTTATTTTTCCAAAGGCATTTTTTCCATATTTTCTTCTATTTTTCATTCTTCTCCTTGGTCCCTCACCAATAGGGCAAATTATTTTATTTGTGTTGACTTCACCAAAAGACTCACAAAAATATGCCAAGTCATCTCCCACAATCATTTTGCCCTACAAAATTGGCTAAGCGTGAAATCTTGCCAATTAGGTCATTCCCTAAGCCCTCCGACTTAGCCTACGGGAATAGGACAGGCTAGCCAACTCCACTAGGTGATCACTCCGAAAATGGGGACATTACACGTTGTGCCCTTTGCAGGAAAAGATGAAGAAACAATTTATCATTTATTGTTGAGCTGCAAGTTTGCACAGGAGTGTTGGCAATGGCTTTGCACGAAGTTGGGATGGTATGAAGCATTACCTAATGATATTCTGAGCTTCTTCAAAGCTTGGCCGCTTCTTCAAGGTAAGGGAACTTTTTCCTATATTTGGATAATTAATCCTTCCATGTTGGTGTGGGAGATATAGAAAGAGAGGAAGAGAAGGATTTTTCAGGGGAAAGAGATGTCTCTTGTCTCCTTTAAATCAAAAGTTGAGCAAGCCATAGTTGAGGTGGTAAATAACATAGTAATGGAGGGAGATGGGAGAAAGTGTTTTTAGACAAATGATAATCGATTGAGGAAGAATCGAAGTGGCCTGAAGATTCCCCCCATTAATGGCGTTTGTGGAGTTGATTCTAATAGGAAAAGGATGGAGGCTAAATGGATATTGCCGGGTGAAAGGTAGTAAAAAGTAAACTTTGACAAGGCCTCTAGAGGCAACCTAAGAGTCTCAAGGGTCAGTTGTGTTGTTAGGGATTACAAAGGTGAAGTGGTGGGCAACGCATCTAAGAGGTTGAAGTCAGGCACGAACAATGCAGCTGAACTCCAGGCTTTAGGTTTGGGGCTGCAACTTTGTATTAAAATGGGCATGAATAAGGTGGAAATAAAAGGTGACTCACAGATAGTTGTGAATGCAATAAGGAAAGGAGAGTTGCCTAATTGGAATCTAAGGGTTCTTTTGGATGAGACTTTGGAGCTTTTAACGACATTTGATGGTTATACCATCAACCATATCTATAGAGAGATTAATCGAGAGGCGAACAGGTTGGCGAACGAAGCTATAGATGGGGAGGAGGATTTGAAATGGGAAATGTCTTTCTAATAATCGTGTTCTGCATTTGTAGGAAGTATCCTGAACTTGCCACATCATTAGATTGTAAACGGCAAAGGGCAAGCATGGAAGGAGGCTTTGCATTACTCGGCATGATGAGGATGTTGGCAAAGTTGATGGGCATTTTAATGCAGAGAAATTGCATTTTTTCCAAAGGAAATTACAAAGATCGAGGTAGTTATGTGGCAGAAATGGATACCCCAATCCTGTTGAAAGGAGCTAAGAGGCAAATGGCATTTCTAGGGGAGATTACGGACCAGCGGATGCAAAAAAAATTCAAAACCCAGAGCAGAATTGTGAGGTTTGCTATTGAATGTGTGTTAGGAGAGGAATTTATGCGATCTGCAAATCGCTATCGTGTAAATTCCAATGTTGCAGCAATGTTTGTGGGATCTTTATTGGATATAGGGGAAAGTCGAGAAGATATTTGGGAATTGGTGAATGCTTTTGTATGCAAGGAATACACAGGGGGTTTGGACGAGGTCTTGGCAGTGGCTAAACTTGGTGTGGGAATTCCTTTAGCATCGGACTTTCATTTAGTGAATGAACAAGGAGACATGGTCGAGAAGCAACCATTTGTGTTGGTTTCGAGGGCAAACAGGGAGCAAGGGAGGCGAAGGCGAGTAGCGATGGGCGCAGGCTTTCTCAAGAAGGTCCTAGGGAGAATTGAAGGTTATGAATGGATGATCAATTTCATCAATGAATACCACCAAGTGGATTATGATGCAAAGTTCAGTTTGGTCTTTGATTTAATGATTATAGTATGATGATAGTAGGGTTTTAGGTGTTGATATTTGTTGGTTTTTAGCAGTTGTTCAGGAGTATGGTTTTAGGGGAGGTGTTTACCTGGATTTTATTCTACTTGGTGTTTTTGAAACTCTGTATTTCAAAGATGATGTAATGAACTTTTGTTAAGTTTGGTTAATACTAATGCAAAAGGGAACTACCCCCAAGGCAGTAGTTTATCTAGCAAAAAAATAATGACAATATACACTAGTGACTGCAGAATTTAAAATTTATTTGATACTTGATTATAATAGCAAAAATAAGTTAAATAAATAACAAAAGTCTACAAAGCCGAAATATATAATAATATATTATTATATATATATATATATATATATATAATATTCAACATATCATAATATATTATTATAATATTAATACAATATTAATATATAATAATAGTATATAATATTATATTATAATAGTATCTATAATTTATATATATAGTTGTACCCATATTCGGGGAGGGGGAGATTGTCTACCAACGTACCCGAGCTCATTCCCATATCCGTATTGGCAACTTAGTATCGAAATAAAACATAAGAATTGTACATAAACAATATAAATTGCTTTGATAAAATTAGACATATCAACTCAAATAGATAACTAAACATCCAAATATATTGATACCAAAAACAAATTACCGAAATCATTACTGCATAAATATCCAAAAAGGTTGATAGCAAAATATTAATTGGCAAAATTAGTAAAAATGGAAAAAAATTTAGAAACCAACAAAAGATAAGAACTCCTTTAAACGAATGAAAATTATTACAAGTAAAATGTAAGATAGTAAATATGGTCACTATACCTATATTTGATAGTTCCAGGTTGGAAGCACGATAAGGAGCAAACAAGGGCATGGCAGTAGCAAAAGGCGAAAGGAGAAAAATTAGGGTAGTAAGTGATGGCATGGCAGAGAAATCGAATAGAAAGGCAAGCATAATCGGTGCAAACAAAGCAATTTGTCTAGTATACCAACCAATGACAACCACACCAGAAATAGTCAGGAATTTATAACATGCACCGTCTTTGCTAGGTTTTTTGTATCACTTTTTTGTCTGATTGTTTTGGGTTTAGGGTTTCATTGCATGTTTTGATATTGCATTGATAACATAGAATATAAAGCATATATTGAAAACCCAGAAAATATACAATGAATTTGCATAGACAAACAATGACCCAGATGGTATTATAGCTAAATATGAATTATGAGTACATACCCACGTCAAGATTTACAACTTCATGTCGGTGTTGAAGGTGAGCCAACAATGCAAGCAATGAGAAATCACTATATAGCTCGCAAATGAAGATTCTCCGTCAATAGTTAGATTACAATAGCAAATATACTCCTAGGCACCTAGATTGAAGGCATAGAATGCTACAAACAAGTATAGCGGTAGCCCCAAGGAGACCCATGATCCCTGTCAAGATGTACGGCCAAGCTGTGGTATGTAATCAACAATGAACAGCATCAAACCCTTGTCAAAACTCTGCTAAATGTGTTGAAAATGACTGCAGATCTAAGGCATCCAAGCAAGGATGAGAAACAATAGATAAACCTCCACAAACACCACACTAAACTCCCACCAGGTGTACGGCCTGCCTGTAGACTAGTACGGTCAGCAATAGAAGATGTACGGCCTGCTCTGTAGTGTCTAAAACAGCAATAAACCCTGCTAATATCACTTAAATCTGCCCTTCAAAACCTTCTTATCAACTGCAACAATGAACTCTTTCGAATATTTTCATATCATGCTCAAATCTCCACTGAAGTATATCATTTGAATGCACAACTGAAGCTCTTGAATGAAGCCTCCAAGAATCTCTTCCTGATGTGGTCTCTCACACACGCAGAAGAAGACTATGCAGAGGTTTTCGTCTCAACACAGCCAATATCAAACCCTTGAGCCAAGCTCCAAACAATGCACGAGAAAACAAGAGAGTAAAATCAATAATCCAACATATGCAAAATGAAGCTCACTTTTCTCTTTTAATCTCCTTCTTCCTCCAACGGCCTAAAGAGGAATATTTTAATATTTTATTTAATGTTTTATCCCCCTTATATCTCCCCATTAGGGTGCCCAACTCCTAGGCGACACACTTTAAGTTATAACTTACTTTTATAAAGTGAAATTACATTACAACTTAAAGTAACTTTTACCCCTTATAATAATATAAGTTAAATCTTTAATTTAACTTATATCTCATCAAATAATGCTCTAGATAATTCGAAACCATGAATCTCGTGCAATAGACCTCCGCATCTGCCCTGCTATAAATAGCAAGGTGCTCCGTCCCGACTTACTATAAATAGTAAGTCACCAAATTGTCCCCCAAAACACTGCCATTAGCCTACGGGAGTCCAATGATAGGCTAATCTCCATCAACTATCTGACTGGGCTAAATGGGGGACATTACAGTCCGCCCTCCCCAAGATTGCTTGTCCTCAAGCAATCTCAGCTCAAGATGCTGAAGTATCTGCTCACTCTCCCATGTCTCATCCTCAACTAGCAAGTTCTTCCATTTCGCTAGGTACTCCCTGATGACCCGTTTCCTCAGATTCCTTTCCCTTGTGTCTATGATAGCCTCTAGAACCAATATTAGCTTCTCCTCCTCATCCAATGGTGGAAGCTCAGCTGAAGGAATCACATTGTGGCCTGTTGTGTTCACTTCACCTTCATTAAGTTTACACAAAGGGCGCTCAAGCTACCATCCTGCTCAAACTTCAAATTACTTAGGACGCTTTCTCCGATATAAAGGATCATTTCCAAGCATCATATCTCTTTAAGGCGCCAAAAACAACATAGACGCAAATTTTGATAATCTGGGAATGATAGCTCACCTCATCATGTTTAAAACACCATTAAGGTGCCACCTTAGACATTATTAAGGCGCCAGACCTAGCCCCAAGGCGCTTATGATGGTAGTCACAAGTCCAGAATATGCTTAACATCATCTAAGTGATTTTCCCAAGTTCTTGAAGACATTCCAAATCACTCAAGGTGTCTTATCCTCTAATCATCTCAACTCAAGGAGTATTACTCTGTTCATCCTTCTAGTTCATCCTATGAAGGCGCTCATTCTTCTGACCTTTCATGTGCATCTTTCAACTTTATCAATCTAAGGCGCATACTTCCTTTGTTCCCACTGGGCGCCCAAAACTCTCTTGTAACCTGACTCTTTCTGAAGGCGCATTTAGGTGGTACTTAACTCACTTGTGCAAGGCGCATTTCTAGGGGCTCCTTCACAATGGCGCTCTTCTATCATAAGGCACACTTCATCTATTGAATACCCTCCTAGGGCGCACATTTGAAACTCCAGGCAACTTCTAACTAAACTCAAGGCGCTCCAACTCTTCCTTTGGTGTGAAGGCGCTCCAATCCTTCTAGCAGTCATCCACTCAAGGCGCACCAAATGGAACTTCAACTTCTCCTTGAAGGCGCTTCAATTGATTAGTCCACTTCCTGTGAAGGCGCTATCCCAAGGAAGGGCACTCTAATGTCTTATCAACTCTAGACTAAGTGCTTATATCATTCTCAAAGCACACTTCAAACTCTCTCAGGGCGCTTCAATTGATTGAAGGCGCCAATCATCCTTCAAGGCGCATTTCACAATAGGGCGCAAAAATGACCTCAGGGCGCAGAACCTACTCCAAGGCGCAAAATTCATCCATTGACTTTCAAATTCTTCACTTAGGCGCTAAAGTAGCTTGGGCGCTAAAACATGACCTAGGCGCACAATTCTCATTGAGTCATTCACCAACAAAGGCATCCTAGGCGCAAAAACATGACCTAGGCGTTTGAACTCCTCAGGGCGCTCATCCTTCAGGGCGCATTTCACAATAGGGCGCAAAAACAACCTCAGTCACCAAGGAACTCCTCCATCCTCAGGGCGCTCCTATTTGTCTTTAAGATACTGCATCATGATCCTGAACTCACCATTTCAAAGCCTGAATTCAACTCAAGACTTTCAAGGATTACTTCATACTTCAAAAAAAAAAATGAAAAAGGCAACCCAAGACACTCTTTACTCTAGAGGAAGTTGTTCAAGGTACTCCAAGGCACTAAACAACACTTCAAAGTGATAATTCGACCTTGTATATGAATCCTAGGGCGCTCACTTCACCAAAACACTCCGAAACCTCATCTCAATCATCTATCTATATCTCCGCGAAGGTGCTCCAGAAGTATTCAAAACCCTCAAAACTATCCAGACGATCCTCTTCTTCCTAACGTCTTCACTGCCTACCCTAGCCAAAATAGTTTCCTGCCCATAGCAGTTGAGCTCAAAAGGGGGTCCCCCAGTTTCGATGGGGTGATGTGTGATTTGGTCACAACATCTGGCGACTCCACTGGAGGAATGTTCCTGAACATTTCTAAAACAAGGATTCAAAACCCACTCGAAGAACATTAAATCATTATCCTCAATCATAAACTAGGCGAAAAACGAACTTAAAAGGGAAAAGAATCATAAATTGGATCAAGACACTATACTTCGGATGTGTGATTAAGATAGATTTCCGATTAAGGCATTTCGTAGATGTTCCAAAGATAAACAAACATCAAGTGTCAACATTTCAATGTATACCCACACACTAGATCAAATGAACACGACTACCCAATCAAAGAATCAGAACCAATCACCAGCGCGACTATCCATATCTGAGGTTTGAAGTGCAAGCACTTAGGTTCATTCCCATCCCTTAGAAACCAGGACCGACTAAGCTAACCTGTCTCAAGCTAGGTAAATTCATGAAAGCGGATGGATGGATATATACACGGATGAAATGGGCGAATGATAACATGCAATGACCAATAGGTGATATCAAATGTAATGGAAAAATGCAATAAAGGTGAAAATGCAAGGAGACAGTGTGTCTCTATCATGACGCCTGTTTGCCAGGTTTTCGCCAAGATACTTATCCATGGCGCCTGTTTGCCAGGTTTTCACCAGTGGACGAAATTTTTCTCTCTTTTTTTTTATTTTTCATTTTTTTTTTTTTATTTTTTTTTTTTTTCTCTCTTTTTTTTTTTTTTTTTTTTTTTTTGTTTTTTTGAATCACCATCATTACACACGGCGCCTGTTTGCCAGGTTTTCACCGAGGTAAAGAATAGACAGAGCTCCAGAGTCTGATTCTATGGACAACAGGATGGTCCCTTCATGTCAAGTCATTGTACTGACTGATGTTGGCAAGAAACATAACATGATAGGGTGAAGGGAACGGAATTGAATGATGGCAGATTATGAAATGAATTATGAGTAGGTAGGCAAACGAAAGTAGGTTCAAACGTAAACCAAATAAGTGGTGGGATATGCTGAACGACGGAAAGGTAGTGAAAACGGATGATATTAATGAAATGAACGGAATGAAACCATAATCAACGTTTGTTCATATCAACCTAAACTTCGAAGCTTGCAAGTGGAAAGGAATATAATGGGGAACGGGAATGGATGATAAATGAAATAGTAACTTCATGTCCCACAAGAACTTGGACTTTTCTTATTTTGATTGTACTTTGCAGGATGAAGTAATTTGGAATAGAAATGAGATGAACGGATGATTGGATGCGGAAGCCTTTTAGATTCAGCTTCAAGTACCCAGAGCTTCATTATGCAAGCATTTCTTTGAAAGTATAGCTTTTGAACATACCTTGCTTAGGATTTTGGCATTTATACCAAGGTAACGTAAAGATCTTCAAATTTTCAGGAATTTCTTTGCTCAATGGGTATGAAGCATCCAAATGTTTTTTCTACGAAATATGGGGGAATGGGCGGAAGGAATTGCAAGCTTCTTGCTTAGACGATACTCACATTCATCAATCATGATTAGAAAATGGGTGAATGAATAAAGGATGTGGTAATGTGATGTAGGAAAAGCGGAAGGTATGGATAGTTACATGCTTTTACTCTGGCGTCTTAGGAGGGTACTCATGGAGCGCGCCTTGGGAGATTTGATCGCCCTTAAGTGATGTTAAGCGCCTTCAAAGAAGAGTTTGAGCGCCTAAAAGGTTAAAGTGCGCCTTAGTTGAAGAGTTTGGAATGCCTTTGTATGAAAATGCGCCTAGGTAGAGGAGAAAGCGCCTTAGTGCCAAAAGCATGAAGAAGCGCCTAGGAGAAGAGAGTTTTGGCGCTCTCCATACAAACAAATTTAAAATTTTAAAAATTGCAAATATTAAACTAGGCCGACCCAGCCAGCCGACCTCATTTAATGAGGGGAATCGCCTATTTAAGGAGGGCGCTCCTTCTGTTCAATTCATTCATTTGCATTTGCAAGGATAAGGAGCAGCGAAATCTCAATAAGGAGCAGCGAAATCTCAATAAGGAGCAGCATTTTTGTTTTAAAAGTATTGATTTTGCCAAAATTGGAGCAGCAATTTGTGAAGACAAGGGCAGAATTCTAAGGCAGATCTGAAGTTTATCATTTTATACTGATTTTTTTGTATTAAAATCCAGAAATTTATATTTTCTAAGGCAGAAAATTGAGTAAGAGGTATGTTTGATCACTTTTACTTCATCCAATTTCCTTGTACTTATTCAATTTTGCAAATTTGTATTAAGAAATCAGACAATGCTCCAATAAAAAATGACTTAGGATACCTTTTGTACTTGAAAAATTGAATTAGAATATGATAATATGATAAAAGTACTATAGAAGACTCATAGAATTTATCGTTTCAATCTACTTATTCGAGTCTATTCTTGCAGATAGATGGGAATGACGGCCAAGGAAAGGCAAGTACTCATCAAGATGGATGCCAAGTCCAGCATGCCGGAGTCCAAGCTAGAAACGCAGTGGAAGGATGTTGGCGACACCAACATGGGACACGTCAACTTGGATGAAGCGAAAGACTTCTTACTCGCGATCACTAGGAACGAAGATATCAAAGCCATCGCGAAGAGCGGGATTGTACAAGCAGCTTGCTTTCCACCTGCTTTGCCAAGCACCGAGCTCGTGTTGGAATGTGTTCAACACTACGACAAGGAGAAAAGACAAATCATAGCCAAGGATGGAACTGTTCTTGCTTACCTGCAGAGGGAGGCTATCCAAGAGATCTTCAACATCCCGAAGGCGAAAGGAGTCTTCATATGCCCTACAACAGCTCAGAAGACGTTCGAAGGCAATACAAAGGTCTACATGCAAGAGATCGGGAAGAAGTGGATGAATGATTCATCTATGAAGATACACAATTCAAAAGATCCCAAATATCACAAAGCTGACTTCAAGCGGGAGATAAGTTACTTGATCATGTTTCTGAATCGAGTAACAGGTAAGCCACAATCATCTACTTTCGAAGGATGGATGTATACTTATTTTGATCACATGTTTACAAAGAACAAGATGATTGACTGGGCTGGCCTTATAAGCCACTGCCTAGATGAACAGTTGGAAAACTTTGATGAGACAAAGTCTTTCTTCATGACTTCATACCTTGTGTATATCTTGGCAAGAAATGTCGTTTACAAAGGACTAACAGCTAAGGGACAAGTAGGTACAAAGCCGGGACAGATCCTCTCCTATCAGTGTTACCCTCAGCTTCACCTAAAAAACATCAATCACTACAAAAGATTCAATGATGCCTTTGCTATGTTTATAGTGAGGAGGTTAAGAGGTGAGTTGCATCGGAGATTAACAGGTGCTGCCAGGAACGTCATCAAACAGTATGGAAGGTACTACATCCAGTATGATAAGTTCACCTACATCAGGATTCAAGGATTCACCTCATTCCCATATAGACTGCCTAGATATCCTTCAAACAGGATGGTATTGCTAGAGGTTTCCAGACAGTTGATTGAGTTTCATAAGATGCAGAAAGCAAGGAAGAAAGCAGGAGTTCAGTTTCCCCTTCAGTTAGGAAGGTACTATTCTTGTCCATCATTACAGGCAGCTGAGCATTCAGAAGTTGAGCTTCAAGCTTATCATTTGCATCCTCATGATTCGAGGAGAGAAAACTTTGATCCACATGGAGCTATCAAGCAGTCTTACTCTTCTTACAGGCATAAAGAGCAACTAGAAGATCACTGGGCTGATGCTATAGATGATGACGACATCCGGATGCAGAAGTGTTCAAGGCTAAAATGGGACTTGATAAGGGCAACAAAGGTCCTTAGAATTCCTGATCAGCTGGAAGGTGATAGAGCTCTTCTTGGAGATGAGTATGATAAGATTCGCAATTTGACTTATGAAGTCAACTGGTCAGACAGAGAAAAGGTTGATGATGAAGGATTGATAAGGCCTGTTATTGCTATCACTGAAGAGCAAATAGACAAACAAGTACAAGCTTTGCTGGATGAAGGTAAGAAACTCACTTATATTAAGATGGGAGAAGTGGATCCGCAAGAACAACATAAAGCACCTAGTAGGGATTCACGAAGTAAAGGAAGTGAGAAAGATTCCGGACAGGGAAAGAAAAGGAAACAGCTTGAGATTGTTCAAGGAGAATCTAGTAGGAAGAAGAAAAGGATAAGCATTGAGACTGCTTCTTCTAGACAACCCGGTGATATTCCACCAAATACAGACTTGGTGATTCCTGTTGAGAATGTAGTTCCAGAAGTTCCAATGGAAGAAGTACCTTCTAGCCCACATGACACTGAAATCATCGATGAAGCTAACATTGAGGAGAAGGATGATGCTGAAGAGGAGTCATTGCCTGTACAAGGAAGACAATTACAGCAGCAGCAAGACCTTTCATCACTACCGGAATGGTTACAAGAAAGAATTAGAGAAAATTGTGAACTTGAAAGTTGTCCTCCTCTTCCAGTAGATGAGTTACTCTTGGATATGTCAAAGGAGAAACCGAAGAAGAAAGCAAACATCCTCTCCAAAATCACTAAGGATGAAACAGGAGTAAGAAAAGTGCATGTAGCAGTTCCTAGGCTCGAGAAGAACATAGAGGATGTAACACCTGATGATTATGACATCAATACAGTCAATCTGGGTCCTTTGACTGGAATGCAAGTTGAAGAAGAGCTTCAGGATTCGATTGATAATGCTCGAGCTATCATAAGGCAAGAAACAGAAGGCAGAATCAAGGCTGAGCAAAGATGTCGTACCTTGGAGCAGTACATTCAGCATTTAGTACATCCTGTTCATCCGCAGGAAAGGGTTGCTGCACCTGCATCTCTCCTTCCTCCTGAAACAGTTGGACACCTGGAAGAGTTGAAGTCTTCATCTCACAGATTGAAGGATTGGATGAAAAGATCTAAGGAGACTACATTCAGGTATCTAGGAGATATTATGCAAGTAAATGACAAGATTATTAGCTTAAAGGAAAGGGTACTTGCATTAATGACAGCCTGTGTTGAATTCAAAGACTTCAAAGATCAACATCTACCACACCTAAAGAGCTTGATGGAAACCTCAGTAGATGATCTGTTACATGCTGAAGTTATTGAAGAAGGTAAAACATACAACTTTTCCTCATGGTATTTCAGTCTTCGCATCAAAGGACAATTGCTGGATAAGATTGAATTAGATATGTCAAGAATTAGAAGTGTGCTTCAGAGAATTCAGGATGGAATACATGCTTCTTTGATGGAAATTTGCAATCCTTTTGGGGAGATGACCTTTGAGAATCTGAAAGAGCAAGTTCAAGTTTTCTATTTTCAGGAAAATGATATTACAGATGAGAGACTTGATAGTATATTCTCACTTGCTATCCACCTTGGCGACAACAAAGCAAGAATAATTGATTGGGAAAGGACACTTGGCCTTTATTCAATTGATGTGCTTGAAGCTGAAGGGACCATTCAAAATTCGCCAAGTGTACCCATAGAAGAAGTCAAGCGAATAGTATCCAAGTTTATTGAATGCCAAACTTCTAGTGAAGGATATTCACATGAGGATTCTTCATGAAATAATGATATATCATTCTCATCTTCTTGTGAGGCGTGCTTTTGTTCCTTTCTTTATGGCCGCCGTCATTTAATAAAGATAGCATCTTTTATTTAATATAGACAGTCTCCTGTATTTAATAAAGTTGACCTCTTTCATTTAATAAAGAGAAGTTTGTTATAACTACTTGTGATGTGGCTTGATCTGGTCCGCTGAATTCGCCGATCGATCTTGACCCTTCTTTCTTTTGAGGTCTATAAAAAGGCTCTTGTTGCTCTCATTTGTACGATTGGAAATTCTAAAATTGTTGCAAGAGCTCTCTGAGATAATAAAAGATTCATTGTCTTGGTGATTCTATTTGTGTTTCCGAGTGTTGCATGGTTTCAGTTTTCAAGCGAATTATATTAGATTAAGTTTCTCTTTAAGTTTATGTTAGTTGATGAAAGGTTTCTTTATTGCTTTTTTGGTGAAATCTCTAAGTTCATACCATTTGCAGTTTGCGGCTTGTAGATTGCAGTGCATGGTTAGCCTGAACAATTTAACATCAATTTGATCTTTATGCTTGTTGAGTCATTCATGAGCATAACTGATTTAAACATCTTGTATACCCCAGAAGATTGCACCTATCTTGCGTAGTTGTTTATTTTGGCGAAGCAAGATTTGGTTGGATTTCACCTAGGTAGTAAATTTCCTTCCATCTAGGATTAGTTTAGCATTCCTAAACCTTATATCTTTTGCCTTTTGTTTATCTATTCAGTTAGAATTAGGATCAAGAACATCCACTGTTAAATCATACGCCATTAATTGCAGTACTTAGATACTCCAGTGTCTACCTCCGTAATCTTTGAAGCAATAAGTCAACTTGAACAATTGCGTAAGTCCCTTTGCAGGTTAACAGTAAAATCATACTTAGTCACTGAGCATTTTCCTTTCAAAATCATCCGTGGGAACCTTGGAGTCATCTCGTTTGATCACCGGGTTCAGCATTCGAGAGACTTTGCTCAAGAGGGAGTCAGATATTTAGTATCTCACTCTAATTGTTGAATTGTCGAAAAACAACCATCAACATGGCCGAGTGCTTTCTTCAACCTGGAAACATGAAATACATTATGCACTCTGCTATCTGTTGGTAGCTCAAGCTCATAAGCTACTTCTCCCGCTCTTCTAGCCACTCTGAATAGACCATAGAACCTGGGCTTTAATTTCTCTGCTCCACTCCTTTTAAGAGTGGACTGCCTGTACGGTTGGAGCCTCAAGTACACCATGTCCCCAACCTCAAAGCTCCTCTCTACTCGGTGTTGATCAGCATAGAGCTTCTGTTGATTATGTGCCTATTGTATATTCTCCTTAAGCTCTTTCATTATATACTAGCTTTCCTGCAATAGATCCAAGTAGTAAATATGTAAAGCATGGGGCATCATACCCATCCAGTGCCCTGAATAGAGTCATCCTGATCGACATATGATAGGTCGTGTTATAGCAATACTCCCCCAAGTGCAACCATCTGATCCATGCCTTCTACTGCCCTGAAACATAATTGCAAAGATACCCTTCCACCCATTTGTTCACTATCTCTGTTTGGTCGTCGGTCTATGGGTGGTAACTAGTGTTGGGAGTTAGCTTAGTGCCACACAACCTAAACAACTCCTGCCAGAACGAACTCAAGAACTTGTTGTCCCTATCACTCACTATCCCCCTGGATGTCCCGTGAAGTCTGAATATCTCCCTAAAGAATAAATCAGCCACCTATATAGCAGTGTATGTCGCTGAAATGGCGAAGAAGTGTGCAAAATTGGTCAGTCTGTCAACCACCACATATATGCAATCCTTCCCCTGAACCTTAGGCAGCCCTATGATAAAATTCATGGAGATGTATTCCCACTTTTGATTGGGAATAGGCAGTGGCTATAACAAACCTGCTGGGTAAGTATGTTCATTTTTGTTTTGCTGACATATATTCACGAACATACTTAAGGACTTCGTTCTTAAGTCCTTTCCATGTAAATGTCTCCTGAATCTACCTATATGTTTTGAAAAATCCGGGATGACCGGCCATTGGTACATCATGGAAAGTCCTCAAAATTTTATGCTTAAATTGGGAGTTAGGCACTAAAAATATCATGTCCTTATATATAATCAATTCTCTCACGGTAGGTATGTTCATTTTTGTTTTGCTGACATATGGGGCATTCACGAACATACTTAAGGATTTCGTTCTTAAGTCCTTTCCATGTAAATGTCTCCTGAATCTGCCTGTATGTTTTGAAAAATCCGGGATGACCAGCGATTGGTACATCATGGAAAGTCCTCAAAGTCTTATGCTTAATCTGGGAGTTAGGCACTAAAAATATCTTGTCCTTATATATAATCAATTCTCTCACAACAGTGTACATGTCGTCCTGTATAGTGCCCTCTATGACTCCTGCTATCCAAGAGTCCTTAGCATGCTCTGCTGCAATTGTCTCCCTCCAATCAACAGATATCTCTCCAAACAAGCATAGGCGGGGTCATCTAGACAATGCAACTACAACCACATTTCTCTTGCCTTTGACATATTCAATGTCAAAATAATAGGCCTGGAGCCTACTAACCCACTTTTGTTGTCTGTTGTTCAAGTCCTTTTGGTTCATGAAGTATTTAATGCTGTTATGATCTGTTTTAATTATGAACTTCCCTCCAACCAGATATGGCCTAAACTTGGCCAATGCATGCATACTGGCCAACATTTCTCGATCATACACCGAGTAACTCTTCTACACACCCTAAGCTTTCTAATCTCAAATGCAATAGGGTGTTTCTCCTGCATTAAGATTGCCCCTATCCCCTCTCCTGAAGCATCACACTTCAACTCAAAAGGCTTGGAGAAGTCGGTGATTGCCAACACTGGGCAGGTAGACATCAAGTGCTTAAAATGGTCAAAGCACTGTTGAGTTGAACTGGTCCACACAAAGGCTCCCTTCTTGGTTAAATCTGTCAGTGGTGCAACTGTCTGCAATAAGCCTTTCACAAACCTTGTGTAAAAACAACACAACCCGAAGAAACCCTTAAGCTGAGTAAGGTTTGTTGGTGGAGGCCAATCAACTATTGCTTTAATCTTCTCTAGATCAACTCGGACACCATCTGCACTAATGATGTGACCCAGATATAAAAGCTATGTCATGCCAATGTCACACTTGGACTCTTTGGCATAGAGAGACTCACTCCCAAGGATGCTCAAAACCTCCTCCAAATGCCTCATATGTTCCTCCCAACTCCTGCTGAAGATTAATGTCATCGAAGAAAAATAACACAAACTTCCTTAGTTGTTGTCTGAAAATCTTATTCATGCAATCATGGAAGGTAGTAGGGGCATTGGTTAACCCAAACAGCATCACCAAAAACTCAAAGTGGCCGTAGCGACATCTAAAGGTTGTTTTCTCTATGTCTTCTTCCCTCATCCGTATTTGATGGTATCCTGACCTCAAATCAATCTTCGAAAAATAACAAGCACCATGCAGCTCATCTATCAACTCATCAATCCTAGGAATGGGATACCTATTCTTTATTGTCTTTTTATTTAAGGCCCTGTAGTCGATACACAACCTGATGGTCTCGTCCTTCTTCTTGACCAACACAACTGCTAAGGCAAAGGGACTCTTGCTGGGTCGTATGTGTCCCATCTCTAGCAACTCCTTAATTGTTTTTTCTATCTCATCCTTGAGCCTCTTAGCATGACGATAGGGTGTAACCATTACGAGCTTAGTCCCGTCCTCGAACTCGATGACATGCTCGATACCTCTGTCAGGTGGTACTCCTGGAGGTATACTACCAAACACCTTACTGTGCTTGGTCAATAGCTTCTGTATATCTGGATGGTAAGCACTCTTCGACTGCTGTGGAGACTCTAGCATAATAAGACATTTTGTTGCCCACTCTACCTGGTTATGTCGCAGCATTCTCTCCATCCTCTTGAGAGAGACTACTCATGGTCCACCATTGGATAATCCACTGAGAACTATTTTCTTTCCATTGCACTCAAACTTCATTTCCATCTTATTCAGATTCATAGTGAACTCACCAAGTTGCATCATCCAATGCATGCCTAGCACCACATCTGTGTCTCCTATCCCAACAACACGGAAATCATCTACAAGCTCATATTCTCCCATCTTAATACTCAAACCAGAAATTTTCCTGTTGCATGTGAGTTTGAAGCCGTCAGCTACCATTACCTTGAAACCTTCAAACTCTTCTACCTTCAGTCCTCGTCTAGCCACCAACCCCTCATCAATGAAATTGTGTGTAGCACCTGTGTCTATCAGGGTGCTGATGCGCTGACCTCCAAGGACTCCTCTCACTTTGAATGAGCCAACTTTCTGGAAGCTAGAAAGTTGTGCCAATGTCCCATCACTATCATGACTATGTTGAGAAGCATTCTCATCTCCACTATCCTCTCTATCTAATGACTGGTCTGATGTCTCTGACTGTGACTTCTCTGCTGAATAATATTCAATTAACTTTGCTTTTGCCTTATTGGCACATCTGTATGTGGGGTCCCATGGTTCCTTACAATGAAAACAAAGTTTTTTCCTCTTATACTCATTTAGCTGATCATCAGTTAGCCGGTTTGTTCTCTTTTTGTTGGCTAATGTCCTTCTGAAAGGGTTTCCTATCTTTCTCCTTGTCCTTCCTGTAAAAATCCTTTAACTGAAATTTATTCCTCCAAACAGAGAACTCCATATCACAGGCCTTTTTCATGGCCTCCTGAAGTGATGAAGTGTCTAAACCCTTAACCCAACCACGCAAGGGATCTGATAGTCCATCTATGATGACCAACCTACGCTCTGAGATATCTACAGACCATAACAAATAGGTCCTGGAACTCTGAAATGTACGAATCCACTAATCCAACCTATCTGAGTTGTGCCAACTCCTTAACTTGCAATTCAAGATCTTTCTTATCAAACATGTCTATCAGTCTGGCAGTGAACTCAACATAAGAAGTGATCTGGCCGTGGCCCAATGTAACCTTACCATTGCTCCACCATTTATGTGCACTGCCTTCCAAGTGTAAAGTTGCATAGGTAATTGCATTAGTCTCGGGTATAGGGCTGATCTGTAAATAACTGTCCAACTTTTGGACCCATGCTCTAACAATGGTTTTGCCTGAGCCATCAAAATATGGTAAAGTCATCTTGCTAACCTTCTTCTGGAGTCCCTGGTTTTGCTGTCTGTTTCCCCTACGGGGTCTATGTTTCATCTTGAGGTCAGAGTATTCTCCAAAGGTCATTTCATCTCTGAACTCCTTTCTAGATGCCCGCCAGTATCTCAAAATCTCATCCTGGAACTCAAGATGTGTAGCCTCCTGTTCGGGAACATTGTTCCTGGGTGCAAATACGGGTATGCCAGGTCTATCACCTGCTATCAACTAGAAAGCTCTCCTGTTAGTGACCAATGCTTCACCCTCGTCATCTCTATCTCTGTGCCTGTCCCCATAATATCTGTCACCATTGTTTCTATCACCATTATGCCTTTCACCTGCATTATTGGCTTTGTTTCTGTCCCCAAGGCTGTTCATGTTTCTGTCATGGTTGTTATTGTTGTTGTTATTGTTGTCCCTCTTGTTCCTAGCATCGCGAGGTATCAACTAGGTAAGGATGTGAGTCAGTTCTGCCTGTGATACTCGCATTGTCCTCTTTATAGCTAGTTGTGCCGGTTGAGAATATGCATTAAAATCAACCCCAATAAGCACATCAAGCAAGCTTTAAACTTGTTTTTTCCCCAAGCACTCGGATGCAATAATTAGATTATGAATGCCTCCCCTTTCAATGTTTACCTATAGATGTATTAGGCACATAACAAAGTTTTGCAAGAATGGAATAAACAGCTCTTGGCATTGATGCCCCTAACAAAGGTGTGGACAATAAAATCTACAAAGAATAACAAGAAACATGAAATTGAAGGAAAAATGGAGAAAAAAATCTCAAATTTCATCAATTAGGTTTTATCAATGAAATGGGCTACAAATAATTCGAGTATAGAGCATGATTTCCTTCAGCTTTGGTAAAGAAACGATAGAAGAAACTGGAGAAAATTTGTTAGAAGCCCTGAAGAAGCAAATGATAGACGAGCAAATGGAGGATTTGGAGATTAAAGAAGAAATAGTAAAGGCAACTCTCAAGGAAATGGCTGGTATTAGGGATAGAAGTGTGGTTTGCAAAAAAGTGACCTGAAGTAGCACTAAAATATGAATGCCACCCCTTCAGTATTATTTTTGCTAACCTCAGTGGAGGAAGAGTAAGGGATAGAACAAAAGCAATCAAAGCCAAAACTGTAGCTAAGGAGAATGTAGAAAAAGGAACCGAGGTGCCAATTACTAATTTTAGTCTAGGTGGTGGAGAAAACCCTCCCACCAAGGCCATTAGCTAGAATGTGAGGGTATTGAATGCCCTGAGCAAACATCACTTAGTGAAGTTGCTCGTTGAGGAGAATGCCCCCAATGTTCTTCTAATTCAAGAGACAAAAGTTAGTCAAACAAAATCTAGAGTAGAAGTGAGGGTTATGCAATCAAAGTGGATGACTCAACGAGAGGATTGGAGGTTATATGCAATGATCAATGCTAGGGTAGCATTGTGTTGACCTCCTCTTAATCCATACGGGGTTTACTATTGAGCATATTTGTAAGTTTCAGCATCAAATTGGAGCTACAAGGACATATCTTTTCTACAGGTTTATACCAGCTAGGGTTTGAAGGTCAAATTGATAAGATTTGTGCCAAATATCAATTTGATATTGAGAGGATTGAAGGTTAACTGTTTACAGGTCATTGATGGTTGAATTTTCATTGATATCATAAGGCATTGTGAAGGAATCAATATATTTTTGAGGGCAGATCTGAATTGGATCATTGATGGCCGCTAGGCTTTGTATGGCACTTGGCATCATTGTAAATATTAAAAATCAGAATGATATATATTTATATGAGAGCAAAGCTCTTTAAATAGAGTACAATGAATATATTTCTAAAAAGAATACAGGAGTTTCATAAAGAAACTACAGCTAATAAAGTAGAAGAAACAGAAACATACTAAACTAAAAACAGAATTAGAAACTATCTAATAGGATGTAATATTGACCATTAAATAACTAAATATTATTTTAATACCCACCCATAATGGTCAATCTACTAACTACACCAAGGTGCCCCCTAAATCTGACAAATTTATCCGGGGCAGTTTGGTCCACGAGCACCTGAATCAATATACCAAGCAGAGGATTTGACAGGATCTGTTGGTGTCTTGGCCATAAAGGCATAAAACGCAGACTCCTTCTGCTGAGTATGCTCTGGAACATGGGTTGTTGGTGTGGACTCTCCTCGCTTGGGCTGTGCAGAAGCCAAGCGTTTCTGACAATCCTTCTTCATATGGCCAAACTTGTGGCAATAATTGCACTGAATGTTCTTTTTCTTGGAAGGGTCCTGGGATTGACCCTAACTGGATGGCTAAGAGGGCCAATTGTTGCCCTTATTCTGCTGAAAGGACTTCGCAGCAAATGCCTACTCTGTAGAGGAGGAACTAGCACTGCTACGGAACTGTTGTCTCCATCGATCATGTTGCAGAAGTTTGTTGCATAGCTCTGGAAACTTCAAGTCAACATTAGTTGAGGTAATGTTGAGTGTCTCGATAAAGTGCTCATAACATTGTGGTAGACTTTTCAAAGTGATGACTACCATATCTTCCCCATCCATCTTCCGACCAATCGCCTCCAACTGATCACAATCTCCTTGACTTTTGTGAGATGCTCTTGCAGAGACATCTTTTCATCCATCATGATCGAAAAAAACATGTTCTTCAGAAAAAACGCTCACCTTTTGTCGGACGTTTCATGAAGGTCCTTCAACGAATCCCGGATTTCTTTCGTTGTTTTGCCTGACAAAACCTGAGGTAGCTAATCATCAGTGACTGATAATTTAATGAGCATGACCGCTTCTCGATTCTAGTCATCGAACTTACCCTGATCTTTACCTGCCACTGGACGGCGTGTAGTTTTGCCCAGAACTAGTTGGTCAAGACACTGATACTCAAACATGGTTAACATACGCTGCTTCTAGGTGTTGTAGTTTCTGTCATTGAACTTCTGACTGCCTTCCAACATGATGTTGGACCAAGACGCAATCTTTCAAGTTTTTCGAGGCATGAGAAAACATATTACAATATGATGGCACAAAAACCAAGGCAAATTGATGACAAACAGAGAATAGAACCCTAGCACGAGTTTCAAGGCACAAATCCCGATAGTACAGAAAACACAGGCTTAAAAAACCCAAACACAGATTTTGAGGCACAAATCCTGAGTGAAAAACAAGCTAAAACCCTAGCCCAAAAAATCAAGCTCAAAACTCGAGGTCCGAAGACGAAAAGACAGGTCTAGTTATTGATATGACCACCTGGTAGAACCGCTAGCAGGGACTTTGATCACGTGCTAGAGTTTTAAAGCGCGACCTGATCTGAGTTAAGCACCTGAGACAAAGACGTCGTCCAAGAAATTAAAGAGGTTGTGTGTTGGTCAAATGACCACAGAAAGAACACGACTACCGAAAATCTTGTATAACGCGACCAAAGCATCTACAAATCGTGACTGCAAAGGACACGAAACCTTAGGCGGATTTCCTTTGACCGATGACCAGAGGATTTGGACCAACAAACCCTAAGGATAAACGATCAAAAACCGCGATTGGGAAGGAAAAACACGATCTGGTTTGTGAAATGGCGGACCAAAAATATAAGTCACTAGGTTTAACAAAGCACGAGCACCTCCAAAAAAAAAAACATGACCACAGAGACTTCTGTAATGTCCCCATTTTCGCAAGCATCAAAGTTTGGAGGATTAGCCTATCATTTGACCCTCGTAGGCTAAGGCAGTGGTTAGAGGGTCCCTTTAAGCAAAGATCAATGTGTTATTTCTCTCAGAGCTCAGTTTATGTTCAAGTTTGGCCTTCATTGGACTCTGTTTAGCTAACTTACTATTTATAGTAAGTTACTATTTCAGGAAGTAAGGGTTTCTATACATAGCAGGGCACCTGGACAGGTCTTGATTGCAGTGTCAATCCCTTACTCAATTGGTTTGATCAGATAATGAGGGATTTACTATTTATAGAGAATCAGTGGTTGATAGAGAGGGACCCCTGCTCTTTTAAGTAAAGCAGTTGGATGCACAAAGGGTATCATGGTGAACCTCCTTGTTTAGACGGAATTAGAAAATTATAAGTATTTAAGGAGTTATTAATTTTTAAAGTGGCCTAAATGATATTTAATATTATAAAGTAAAGTGTACTTTATAATCAATGGGGCCATGACCCTCAATTAAAAACAACTTAAAGTACATTTATATTTATTGAATATGAGAGCCCAAGTTTGAAGACATAATATAAAGTTTTTATTAAAAACCTAAAAGTGGATTTGAAGTGGATTTAAATGCTATTAAGGAGATTGAGGTTATAAAAGGACTCAAAAAGCAAATCAAACTCATTATTGATGATCATTTGCCTTTGCTTTTTGTGAGAGCTTTGGGAATTGTGAAGGAAACCTAGGGTTTCTTCAGATTTCTTCATTTTCTGCATGAAGAACGAAAACTCTTCAATGTATTTGCAATTTTGAGGTTGTGCAATACCAGCTGATATTATTGCTTGTGGAGGACTTCATTCAGGAGTTCTATCTGAGCTTACAGGTGAAAGATTTACATAGAGCTTGAAGCATATTGAAGTATTGTGCATCATTGGTGGAGATTATATCAAACTATTCAAGGGTTTCAAGGTAACTACCATATTTGACAGAGGTATAAGGGTTGTATCAGTCCTGACAGAATTATATCAGACTCACAGCTAATCAATAAGGGCTCGAAGTCAAGTAATTTAGAGGGCATCCACAGTTGCATCAGACCTCATACTGTGTATATCAGACAATCTGATTATGAACAGAGGTTAAAGGAAGTATTGTTGATGAAATAGAAGGCTTAAAACATCAATGGTCCGACTCAATATATCAATGCCATCACTCCCAACTTCTAGCGCAGCCCAAGGAGGAGTTTGTAGACCTGTGTGAAGACTCATCAGTCTGATATCATACCTGTACACAGCAATCTGGAGATCAATCCCACATACAATCAAGGTCCAGCATCCTCCAAATCAAGGAACAACACTATCGGGTATGTTTGTAATCCAAATCTTTAATTTGGATTGAAATTATAATCGTTATATCAATCTGATCATGTGCATATCAGACTATTGAATGACTGTAATCAAACCTGATCGTAGTTGAATAAAGTTGTCTTCTCCTTAGTAGATCATTGCCTTATGTTCATATGATATTCTCTTCCAATTCTAGCATTTATATATCTGATTGAGCAATGGAACCAAAGCATTAAACTCAAAATGAACAAGTCAGATAACATAAACAGGCTTTGCATGCCAATCATTTGACAAAATGCCAAAGGTGAACATTCAGAATTTTTAGAGAATATCCTTAGCGGGATATTACAACTTAGGAAGGCAACACAGGATAAAACCCTGCAGCGGCAGACGAAACAGAATGAAATCGCCTAAGCAAAGCCAAAGCCGACGAATACAAGTGGTAATAACAACCCCCGACTGGCGAAAAACACAGAACCTGCGACCCACAACCTTTAGAAACTAGAAAGAGACAAAAACAAACCAGACTGGTGTCATTCGTATGCCGTACAGAAATTCCAAAACGCCGAAAAAAGGAAAAAATATCAAAACACAGGGTTCCCGTTCAATTTTTGCTCTGATACCATGTAAATATTAAAAATCAGAATGATATATATTTACATGAGGGCAAAGCTCCTTAAAAAGAGTACAATGAATATGTTTCTACTAAGTTGCCGGTTCTGGTACAGGAACGGGTTCGGGAGCGGGGTTTTGGTACGCCGGTACGGCGAAAAAAAAATTCTGTGGGTACGGCTGTACTATATATATATTTTATATATATATATTTATTTATATAGTATAACTGTATATACCAAAAAAATTAAAAAATATACAGAATTGAACATACATAATACATTTGAATCTTGATTGATAATTTAGATGACCAATGAACAATGAAACATTGAAAATCATTACAAATACTCAGTAGTCAGTACTGTATTACAAAATTTGAAATTTCAAAATAGTAAAATACTATAAGTATAAGTCTATAATCAAGATTCAAAAGTCAATCTTTCTCTCTTCAATCTTCATCAAAAGGATCTAGATCTAAGTCATCATCATTGGTTGGTTGCAAATCGTTTGAAACACCAACATATGGAGTGCGACTCGCACTATGTACATCATGTAGAAAATTCTCCTCATCATCTACAGTGATTGTAGCAAGCTCTGTAATAGATGCATCCAAGTTGGCACACTCAGGGGCTATATCCCAATTCTTCGCTGCCCCGTCCTTGTACTCAACTTGCTTATGTGATAGAAGACGCAAGTTGGAGTGGACATAGACCAAGTCTTCTGCTTTTTTAGCAGCCAATCGATTACGCTTCACTGAGTGGATATAGGAGTATGTACTCCAATTCCGTTCAGCCGAAGAACTTGCAACCTATTCAAATTTCAAATTAGAGCTCTAGTCAATACAACTTTAAAATGCAAAAAATGGTAAGTACTAAGAATATTAAAATAAAACATGCTTACTTGTGATAGAACTTTGATTGCAAGAGGCTGGAGCAAAACATAATCTTGCCCATGGAGGTACCACAATGTATGTGCATCTTCCTTGTACATGTCTGCAATAGCACACATACTATGCTCTCGTCCTTGTATGAACTTGCCAAACTCTTTCCTAACACCATTCACCATTTCTGGATCGGAGTAGATTCTTCGAAATGCTTTCATGCAGCCGGAGGCAACTTCTCTATCTCTATATGGTGCGGTTCTCCCCGGCAAAGCAAGTATCTCAGTACTATAATATTTGGGAGACAAGGCATATGCAAGGAGGTGCAAGGGTGTGTTCATCTTGTCCCAACGGTCATCAATGATTTTTTTGACACTTAGGAAAAATGTTTCATTGGGGTCATTGTCCTTTTGTGTTATTATGCTCTTTATTTTTTCTACAATGGAGTCAATGCCATCATAGATTTCCCCCAAACATGGCTGATCTGTATCAGCAAACCTAAGCATACTCATGATAGGCTCCGTGAAACTCAAAACATATTGCACACGTTCCCAGAACTCATCAGCTAGGATCAATGACTTCACCTTTTGAGCCCTTTCTGAATTAGCTGTCTTCCATATACTCCATTGGTGGCTAGTGACCATGGAGCCTAATGCCTCTTTCACCTTCACAAGTCGTCTCAAAACGATTGTGTGTGATGCAAATCGGGTCTCAGCAACCTAATGTTATGTAAAAAAACAAGTTAATAACACATTAAAAATTAAAATCTAAATCAATGAATCATGCAACTCAAGTAAATAAAAATATGGCATAACTTAAAATTAAAATAAACTAAATTTACCTTCAACAACTCCAAATGCGAGAAAGACCTGAAGATGCCTTGTGACATATGATGGTTTGTCACAAACATTTGAATCTCCTCACCCTCATTGTATGTATTTTTCACCCAATCTATTTGAGTGCCAATTGCTTGCATCACCAAGTTAAGGGAGTGTACGGTACATGGTGTCCAAAATATGTGTGAGTATCTTTCCTCAACCAAAGCACCTGCTGCCCTACAATTTTTTGCATTGTCTGTAATGACTTGGACAACATTATCAACACCCACCATCTCTATGGACTCAATGAGGATTTTAAAAATAAATTGTGCATCCTTGATTTCCCCTTCACAATCAACCGACTTCAAAAACATTGCCCCTTTGGGCGACACAGCAATAACATTTATTAAAGGTCGGTTTTTGCAATCTTTCCATCCATCAGAAACAATGGGCACTCCTGTTTCAATCCATGAATCTCTAATTGGTTTTAGTGATTTCTCTACATAACTTTTTTCTTTTGCCAATAAAGTGGTTCGCACCTTTTCATAACCAGGACCTGTATAATCAGAAGGTGCATTACTAATTGCTACCACCATTTCCCGCCAATATGGTGATCTCACCAAGTTGAAAGGAAGACCATTGGCATAAATGCAACGTGCAATTTTTTCATCTGCAATATCTCTCGTTTCATTTTGAAATGCCTTTGCCAATGGACCTCTTTTGCAGGAAGAAGAGGGTTCATCATCTTGGTTTACATCCAAGTCCAAGAAAGGATGTTGTGGCCTGGAACAAGGAGCTTCTGTAGGTGGATTCATTGATGTTTTCTTTGTTAAAGGATGAGCTCTTGATTTTGCTCTTGCACTCTTTTCATCAGCTTCTTCTTGTTCTTTAATGTATGCCATAATTTGTGCTTTTGGCAACCCCCTCTTGTTTGGCCCTTCACATATTTTTATTCCTTTTCCACTTATGGCACATAAGTGAGCTTTCAATCGAGTATATGAGCTCTTAAATGTGACTTTGCACTCATTACAAACCCAAACAAAAGCCCCACCTCCTGCTAGTTGTTCAATCATGTTGACATGTCTCCAAAGAGGAGATCCTTGATCATATTTTAATTGTTTACTCTTCTCAAGACCCACCGAACTTGAACTAGTAGGCGTAGCCATTTCACTTTCAAATAGATTGCTGCTTAAAAAATTACAAAATTTATATTAAAATAATAAAAATTGAAATATAATAAAAATATTCTAACCCTACACACTAATAAAACACCTAAACATTCAAGAGAAACAATAAAATAGGTTTAAAAAATGTTCAAACTTGTTTTTTTTTTCAAAAAAAAAGTTGAAATTTTTGAAAAAAAATTTGAAAAAATTTAAAAATCCATTAAAAACTTGAACAAATTCAACAAAAACTAGAAAAAACAGGTTAAACTACTTACCTTAGATCAATAGATTACCTTTGGGAAAGCTACAATCCTTCCCTGGTGCTTTGCAATCGATTCCGGATTCCCTCCACAATGCAAAAATGAATAAACTGTGAAAAACTCTTGTGAAATGGAGGAGTTGCAAAAATAAGAAGTGAATAGGGGCGTTTTAGTTATATTGACCTTTTTAGGGTTTTTGTTTTTGTTTTTTTCCATTAAAAAATGAGTTTTAAAGTCGTTTTTTTTTAGTTTTAACGCCAAAAAATTGGCTTTTCACGGGTGGGAGCGGGTGGGAGCGGCCGGGTGCGAGCAGGGAGCGGCCCGCCCCGGGTTCTCTGTGGGTTCGCCTATGGCGAACCCACAGAGAACCCGGGGCGGGCGGGCCGCTCCCTGCCCGCACCCGTCACCGCTCCCGCTCCCGTTCGGTCCGGTACCCGGACCCTGCAGGCAAGAACCCGGTAACATAGTGTTTCTAAAAAGAATACAGGGGTTTCATAAAGAAACTACAGCTAATAAAGTAGAAGAAATAGAAACATAACTAAAAAACAAAATTAGAAACTATCTAATAGGATGTAATATTGACCATTAAATAACTAAATATTATTTTAATAATCATGGAGTGTGAATTGCAGATCTGAGCATTCCTATTGGCAGATAGTGGGGTTTTTAAAAGGAGAAAACATCATCTCTTTCTCATTGCCTAGGGTTTGGCTTTTGTTGGAGGAATTAGCGCACCTATTGGAGAGCTCATGGGAATTCTTCTCATCTTCAACTGCAATCAGATTCATATCAGACTTCAGATTTTATATCAAGGATTTGGAGGGAGATTTGGCATCCATTTGGTATATTCATCACTTAGGGTTTGAGCGCTCCCTTTAAGAATCTAGTGCTATCATTTGGAGGAAGTTCGTGGCCAATTTTGGGAGTTGTTTCATCATTGTCAACATCAGCAAATTGATATCAGACTTCATTGTGAACAGCAGTCATCTAAATCAGTCATCTATTTGCTTTGTATGGTTTCATATGGTACCTAGAAGAAGTACTATTCAATCGGGTATGTTGTAAACAAACGCCATATTCAAATCTTTAATATGAATAGGCTCTATCAACATTTATCATAGGTTTATTCAGTCTGATATACTCTGTATCGGAACTGAATATCAGTGTAATCAGACCTGAACCAGCAATAAATAAAGCCTAATTGAGTGTTGAATCGCTCATATTTGATTATGTGAGTATTTGGCTATCTTTTCTATGTATTTGCATATATTTTGTCATTGAAAATCATTCAATTTTCAAACAAACATCACAAAACAATCAAACACTCAGAAATCAGAATTCAGCTTCCTTGCATGACAAGTGTTTGACAAAATGTCAAACCACTAAAAATCAGAAATTCAGGGCAGAACTACTAAGGGTTCTTACAATGTATAATAGACATTTTACTCGGACTCGGCGGCTTGGCAAAAAAGCCCTGGCTAGTATCTGCCAGGAGCAGTAATCATGTATAATAGGCATTTTACACATTCTGAAGTGGTGGTCTGAATTGAAATTTTGCCTCTATGAATTTCAAAGGCATATGGTTTAGCCGTGGGGGAACCATCAACAACCTCCGTTTCACCAATCAAAGAAAATTTTTAAAAAAAAGAATTAACATGACATCATCATGTTTTGAGACCATGATTAGTTGTTATGTGAGGAATGCAATTGTCACCAACACTGGTCATGATTAACCCTCTACAAGAATCTGTGTTAGTCTCTAATGCATATCTCCCTTAATAATGGAGATATGGCACATTGCAAATGTTAGTAATAAGAATAATACATTTCAATATATGATGTCACAGTTATAATTGATTTATCCTGCAATAAATGGTAGTATAATGTGATTCGTGGATAGCATATACTCCATCATACTTGGAATGATTTTCTCTCGCTGTTTCATTGTACTACATTTTTGACACCATTGTCATTCAGATTGGTGCCCATACACATCCTACCCATGCATCATACTGTAGTTGATCCCACAATGAAGTCATAGAGAACCATGAAAAACAAAATAATTGAGAATGAAATAAAATCATTGATGCGTAGGGAGCTGGTACACATAGAAGCAAGACAAAAAAGGGAATAACGACTTCCCAAGGACTTCAATTTCCTCCAGCACATTGCTATTATCTATTTTGTTGAAGTAGAAGCAAATGGCATGCAGATGATAACATTGTGGGGAACAAGTTTGTAAACCATTCTGTGGTCAACCTACCTTGTTTCTACATGCCCTCATTCGTTTACCTGCAAAATGCTTGCGACAAACATATACAAGAAGTGGTGTGGCAACATCTGAGACAGAGATAAAAGAAAAGTTGCAAAGAAAAGAGGAACATAAACTTGAGTGAGACAAATGCATCCATAACTTTTTCCTTTAGATTGCATAAAGAGTATCAAATATGAAGTGCAACATGAACACAACAAAGACTGCAATGAGTAATCACTAACTTGTGTTTTCTATGTCATTTGTGTGAGTGAAAGACACTAGAGTTATTACACATTATCCTACCATATCAGCTACGCTAGTGAGAGACACTAGTGTTATTACATATTGATATTTGCGTAAGTCAGCTATGTTTGTTACAGATGCTAGGGTTATCAAATATTGCTGTAGTTAAGGAGATAAGTAAATATCAAATATAGATATTGAAATTTTGAAAGTGAAAAGACAATCTGACCGTAAAGAGTGAACATTATATTCAGGCACCATGTACCCATCATATATTCTGTGTGGATATGCTTACTTTATTGATAGTGTGATACAATGTGCATAGAAAAATTGATATACACGTAAAATCTTCCACAGTATAACTCTAGAATGAAATCAGTATCTACTATACACATCATGAAAGTCCTCTCCCTGAGGAAAAGCATATATCTATGAGCAGAATATAAATATTGATGTTAGATGTCAGTAAAGTATGCTTAGAAATAAAGGCTAAAACACCTAGACAATCAATACATAATATAGAGAAAATTACTAATCCTAGAACAGAAATTGTTGAAAAGACACGCGCTACACATTAAACGTCTAAAAATTCAGAATATAATCTAAAAATACAAAAATAATTTATTTTTCAAGATACATCAAAAAACAAAATTATACATTAACAGAGTTATTACTGACCGTATCTAATTCCAGGTCTGCCAGAAGCATGGCCTCAGATAATGCCTGCAAAAGTAAAAAAATACACTTCATAAATCTGTTCTACAATACTCTTCTTCTGTTGCCAGGTCCCCAAATAATATATAAAAATTTAGGCAAATAATTAAGAATCCCTATAGATTTATAATGTGATCTTGAACTCCTTCGGTTTATCTCAATATATGATGTCTTGAACTGGTTAATTCAAAATCAACAGTCCACCTTGAAGAAATACAGCAGTGAATTGCTCCTTAAGACTTTTCAATTTTTGTAGTCTATCATTACTACCAAGAGGTTACCAATGGCATTTTTAAAGTTGTAACTTCTAATTATACAAATGACCACAGCACAATAATCCAGATACATGTACTTTTTTGAATATGGTTAACGGACCCTGTAAATATTGAACTAATCTTTTGTCATGGCATGACATATTTTTAATTATAGTTTACATAAATGCTTGCTGACATAGATACCAGTATATGTTTTGACTCTTGAATGAGATCCAACTCTCCCTGTGATCAAGGTGATGTCCGTTATGACAAAAGAGCCTTAAGGAACTGAAACTGGTACCACTTACCACCAATGAAAACGAAACCACTAAGATACAGATTGCTTCAATGCTTTCCAAACAAAGGGTAGAAACCACTCTGTTCTAGTGTGTTTTTAATTTATGAAATTTTCTTTCTTGATTTTTCCTACTTTAAGCCTTTCTTCTCACCATTGTGAACCTCATCTTGCTTCACTATCTCCATCCCAATCTAACATTCTTCATCAATTTGTTGAAGTATTTTTAGGCTATGGAACAATTTGGAAATAGCAATAATGTGTCAATGATTTCATGCCAAAAAAAAATCAAAAGAAACCTTGCAAGGTCTACAATTGTCATAGGTATACCATATCATAAGATCTGCACAAAGTCTTAAATAATAGGCAATACAGTTATCTTTCAAATCCATGACATTTGGAAATTTGTATGTTGCATATAATTTTCAAGCTAGAAATCCTTCTAGGCTATACATAAGTCTAGTATTTGCTCTATTGGAACATATTCAGAATAAAGACTGCTCAACCCACATCAAGCATTTAAGCAGCATCTACAATGAATAGTTCAGAGGTCTTTGACACAGAAACAATACCTGCCGTTATAAATTGCCTCTAAGCACTGAATATTGCAAAACCTATTTAAGTTATGGCATTCACATAGAGAAATAGGGTGCAACTTGTACAAAACAGCACATCATGTGCATATGTCATCATTACATCTCTGGCAACAAAATCAATTTACTACCATCCAGTAAATGCAGAACAAAAAGCAAATTATTTACTGGATGTTGAACAGCATTCTAGATAGTTTGCTGGATGGTTCTCAAATAATCACATGAACCAGCAATTTTCCTCCATCAAAGAAGCATCACCAACTAATATTTAAGAGTGTTCGCACAAAAACACCTTTTCAGAGTCTACAAGTGTAATTCGTAATACAGTTATCTTTTAAACCAGTGACATTTGGAAACTTGCATTTTACATATCTTTTTAAAACTAGAAATCCTTCTATGTTATACCCAAGACGAGTGTTTATCCTACTGGAACATATTCATAATAAAGATTGCCCAACACATATCAAGTTATCTATCACCCAATATACACAGAATACAAAATGAACAGTTCAAATCTTTCAGAAGAAAATAATACCTGCTGTGATACACCTGCTTTATCTACTGAATATTGCAAAGCATATTTGAATTATGGCATTCACATAGAGAACACAATGTGCAATTTGTATTAAAAAGTGTGTTGTGTATATAAGTCATGATTACAACTCTTGACAACACAATCACTTAATAAACACAAAAAATACATAACCTATTTAATGACTGTTGAACAGCCTTCTACATGGTTCATTGGCATAATCACATGGACCAAAGAGATCACCATTCTGTCATGTCCCTATTTCCGGCGTGATCACCAAACGGAGAATGGAGTTAGCCTATCCTTATTCCCATAGGCTAGTTCCTCAAAACAAGGGAATATTCTGGCGAAGATGGAAAATGAATTAATACACTTCGCATTAATTATCAAAATGAAGACAATTAAATAATAATATTTTAATATTATTTAACTTTAGCGCCAAGGAAGAAATAATAAAAATAAATTAAATAATATTATTTTAATATTATTTAATATGAGCGCTTGTTGTGGAAAAATAAAATAATATTTCTTGGAGCACTCAACTTGGAGAATTGGAATATTCGAAAAAATAACATTAAAATAGGCCTTGCCTAGCGAGTGCTCACATTGGAGAATGTGCCAAAACAATAAATATTGAAGTTGAGGGTTGGCACTCATCTTGGGGTTTGAAATAATAAAATATTTATTTCCTTGAAATGTGGCACTCATCTTTGGAAGAAGGAATTCAAATAAAATAATAAAATATTACATTGGATCTTGTGCATCGCCTTGGAGGAGTAAATTGGAAGGAGAGAAATGAAAATTCAAATCTTTAATTTGAATTGGTATAAAAGAAGGCTTGAAGGCTCATTTTCAGCATGACGAATACTTTAGCAATTTTTGCATTTATGCTAGGCAATTGTTTGTTCGATCTTCCAGGACGAAAACCCTTGCGGAGTTGTGTGTTGGACGAAAACCCAATCACAAAAAGGGACAGCTTGTCATCCCCGAGACAAGAGGGGTTGTCTCTGTGACATCCCCCAACCGGCACAGGGATGTCCCCTAGGCGTCCCCACGTCCCTGTAACATTCCAAAAACAGGGATGCCTCGAAAAATGCTAGGGGCACATCCTCGAGTTTCACTGGTTAGTACTTAAGTGGAAGTTACTTTCCCATATGGAGGTTGCATGGGTAGTTGTTGGGTGGTTAAAAGGAAGAGGCTTTTACAAAGCCAATGCATTGTAAAGAATTATTATCCTGAAGAATCATAACATAGTTTACTATTATTTTGTGTGTAATTTGCAATATTTGTGCTCTTAATGTTAATATGATATCAAGGCAAAAATAATCTTGTTCTGTGATATCGTAGACATGATGGTTTAGGAGTGGAAGCCATTATTGTTGGAAAGAGGTGAAAGCCATGACCACTAGAAAGAAGTGATGCAATGTTTTGATTTTGCTATCACGTTTTTAATAACAGCTCAATACAATGTCACTAAAATTGTGATATTTTTCTCATTTTATAACGAAATTTAATTATTTACGATGTTTTGGAAATTTAAATCAAACGAGAACAAACCCAAAACAAATTTGACAATACTTTTAGTGTATAATGAGCAGTTCGATGCAGAAAAGAGAGCAGCAAATAGTGACATGAATTATATATTTGTGCAACAGTAAAATTAATTTCATACACATGAGAAGCAGCTGCTCAGAGGAGACTTTATAAACATGATTTGATTATTGGTAAAAATCAGATATTTGTTGAAATCCTATTGGAATCATTCAAGCCCAGCCAAGGAAAAAAATTTAAAACAATAGGTGAAAGAGGCAACCAAGAAACATAAAGTGTTTTTTATTTTGTAAGAGAAATTACTTTAACCACAGAGGAAAATTGATATGACAAATAAGAAAGGCATGTGAAATAAAACGCATTTGGATTTTACATGCTATAAAGTATTTACATGAGAATAAGGCGAGTGAAAGCAAAATGTTACAAAAAAAATTTAAATTTTTTTATTTATATTGACTTATTTATTAGAGTCAATGTCTTTAAAATTATTATTTGAGAAAATCATATAAGAGTTGGTGTAATTAGTAGTTGGATAGTGGGACTACATTAGCAGATGGGAGGTTTAATGTTCAAATCTCATAAATGTGTGTTTCTTTTATAAAAATTTATATAAGATGCTTGTTTTGTAAATGGAGAAATAAGGATATTATTGGAATCTATTCTATTTTGGAGAGGTTTATTGTAATGGTGCATTATTGGTTGAAAACACCCAATTTCTTACTTTTATTATGGCCACATTGTTTACTCTTCTATCTGATAAATGAATACTTGTAATAACGAACAGAATTAGCAATGCCTACCAAATAGAGGAGTAAAAGTATATCTTTATTCGCACATGAAGTATTATAGAAGTAGACCAGAGATGGTCGGCCAAGGATCGGAGTCGATCAAACTAGATCATATTGCATGTCCCTGACAATACAAAGACTATTTAAAAGACCCAACGGTTGCCAAGAGGAACACAACCATCAACTAACCGACTCTAACTAACTAACTCTTATAACTACCCAAAAGCCAACAAACAATTAATACATAGTCAGATAACCCATGTTATCAATTATAATAATTGGCATTATACACTGACTACATTATCCATCCCCCAAAAAGAGAAAAAGTTGTCTTCCAAACAATAGAAAACCATTAAGCATCAAGTAACAAGTAATGTTGTCCAAATTGGTGACTTTTAGCTACATCATACACCTTTAGGGGAGGCCAAACCCTTTGGGCACAAGTCGCACACTCCTAGGAAGGCGATTGGGGTTTTTTAAGGGTTTTATTTAGCTCAATCTTCAATATTTCTTATTGTTTGGAAGGCGCACCAACTTTTTGTGGAGTTGCGCATCTATTGGGATTCAAAAATCAGATTTGGTGAAGAATTTGCTGCTGGTTAGATTCTTTGTGATTACTTCAAACCCTCGTCTTGCCGCAAAGTTATATCAAACCTGCTCTACAGTTGTTTCAGGGGTGATTGGAGTGATTAGAGCTGTGTTTTGTGATCCCACTGCACCTTCAGCATCACATCTTTAATGGGTATGCTTCAAATATTGTTTTAGAATGATTTCAGTACCTCTTTTCAGTGACTTTTAGCTGCAGCAGTTTATTTCAGTTTGAAATCAGAATTATTCATAATATATTGCAGCAGTGTTAGCAGTTTGGAATCAGATTGAAATGTCATTTATTTGCAGCTGATTTTATAATGAAATACATTTCTCTAGTTGCAAATCTTTATCTTGTATATCCCCGGAAGGTAGTACCGTCATCATTTTGTACTAATTGGATGGTCTACCACCAATTCTATAGCATTGCATTGTGTCTTAGCACACTCCATTGAATAAGCATAGGTAAGGACGACTTGTCGTCTTGTGTGCTTGTATCTTTGTTTGTAATTGCACACTGTTTACCACAATATGGTGTGTTTCACAGAATATGAAGTAAATAGAATTAGAGAAGTAGTAGTATAGTGCATCATACACATAGAATAGAATTACTCAGAATGGAGCATTATACTCATTCATTGATTCACAGAAAACATTACAATGTTCATGACAGCAACATACATATCTCATTGTATTGATGCTCTAAATACTCATCGCCAAGGTTGCTGTGATGCCAACCGTTGGTACCGACTCCAAACTACCCAACCCGTTGGTTGGTACCGACGACTAATTACATCATTTATTCACTTAACTAATTTGTTGTCTACATCTATCCCTCCCTCAAAATTGGTCGTCTTCCAGACGACATTCACATCAAAATAACAAAATTACGACAAAACTATGATAACTCATAAACATCCTACTGAGAGTGGGGAGGTTGCGAAGACATCCCTGGGTGTACTGACGAGGTTGGGGTGGCTGATCGCTGCTGTGCTTGCAACTTTCTTGCTTCCTCGGTCCTTTGTCGCAGGTGGTGTTGAGCCACTAGCTCCCGCTCTCTTGCTGCCTTCACCATGTGACCTGCTTCCATTACTTGTGCCTTGGCCTTCACCACTTCTGCCTCAAGCTGTGTTCCCATGTCCTTCATCTTTTCCTCCAACTCTACCAACTTGGCCTCTAGGCCCGATGCTCTGGCCTTCTCTGCTTCAATGGCCTTTGTCTGTTGTACTAACTGTTCCTGAGATCTTTGAATATGCTCAACCAATTCTTTCTCCTTTGTCTGTAGGGCTGCCTCACTCTCCTCCTCCTTTTTCTCCAACATCACATCCTTATTCTTCATCTCATAGAATACTTGTCTATATGCTTTCTCTATTGTAAACAAGGATTCTATGACCTCTGCATCTCTTCCCCTACCACTGGCCGTGACCCTCTCCATCGGTCATGCATGTCTTGAGTGTCCACCTCTGGCCATCCTCTCGCTGTGAAATGCCGAGCAAACTCCTCCTCACAGCCCAGCTGTACAGAATTCCTGATTCTCCTTACCTCTTGGGCCACTACCTGTGATCGTCCCAATCTCAATTGTTTGGAGATCTCGACTATCTCCCCCATGTAATCTGCCATGTTCTCTAAGTCCTCCATGTACCTCTGAATAGTACCGATTGGGTCTGAGGGATCGGGTCTGGAAAGTGTGAGGGTCATCCCCTCTAGAAATCCCTCCTCCTCCTCCTCCAGTGGAGTGGTCACTAGGGAGCTCATGATGTCCATGGGAGACTCCTGTGAAGGTCCCCCTGCCTCCTGTGTAGCTGGTACCGGCTATGGTGGAATGCTCTGCTGAGTGACCTAGCCAGTAACGCTAAGCTGCTCTACACTCTTTGTCCCCCTCGGTGTGTTCCCCTCCTCCTGACCTCCTGTCACCATGTGTAGTGGACTCAACAAAGGTACTGCGGGCATGTCTACTGTTAGGTCAATGTTACTTAACCATCTATATTGTCCTAAGGACCTCCTGATGATGCTGATGGTAGCTCTACTGGCGAGGTCGGGCTAACTATGCTGGTTGTCACCAATGGTGTAGCTGGTGATGGCGTGGCTCGTGCTGACAGCCTTATCCTAACTGGAACTGTGGTTGTGCCCTGTGCCTCCGTACTATGTGAGGGTGCCAGTAATGTGAATGATGCTGATTTGAGTTTTGGGAGTACCAAAACTCCTTCTACGGCCTTAGGTTGCCCCCCTTTTGCTATTGTTTTCTCTATCTCCATGGGCTGTCCCACTTTTGCTGCTGCTATAGTTTCCCTTTACTCAGCATCCCTCATGGTGGCCTCTCTCACCACACTCTATGTCATTCTCCATGCAGGTATTTCATCTATAGATGAGTCACTTTCTACTATTGGTGATTGCCCCCTGTTTTCTTCCTCTTCTTCCTCTTCCTCTTCTTCACTTTCCACCGATGCTTCCCTCTGCTTCCTTTTCTTCTTCGGCCGACGTGATGGCTCTTCCCCGTGGACTGTATCGAGGCCTTTCTAGAAGGTTGTAGGCCACCTTGGCTCTATCTATGATGTCGGTTGCAGCCCACCCCACTTGTCGGCTGGAACCTGGGTATGGACAGCATCGAAAAAGAGGGCAATGGCGTGCTGTGCCATGTAAAAGACCTTATGCCGCTGAGATAAAAATTCTCTAATCCTTTCCGTCATATACCTCACGCAATTGTAAACCTTGCCAACACTTAGTCCAATCATATAATCGACCATCCAACCGGCGATGTCCAATGCCCTACTGGAACACGTCAGCCTGCATTTCATTACATCCATGATACACTTCCATTCTTCATTTGCTAATAATTTTTTTCTCAAACCCCGATTACCTGAGTTCCAGATCGTATCTTTTTCTTTATCCGTTAGGTCACTTCGACATACTCTTTGGATTAGGGCCTCTTTGTGCTGCTGCGTCATTCGGCCCGGTTTCACCATTCTCACGCTGATCGCTAGAACTCCCATCACTCTGGTGAAATCTTGTGGCCAGAATGATATTGTGATTGTATGGCCCCGATAATCAACGATGGCCCTGTTGGAGTGCTGGCAAAAATTGTCGACCATAGCCCTCAGATAGGGCTCGAACTCCCTAGCATTGAAGTAGGGCATCAGTATTGCTTTGTCTACCTAAGGATGTTTTAATGCAATCTTCAGCACATTATTTTCCGGTGCATTTTTCCACCATTGCTTGCACTCATTCCCCGTCAAGCTTTCCCAGGTGATGGCTTTCACTCCCATATCAGCACTTGGTTTTTTCTTCTCCTCAGATACAATTTTTGGCCTATAGGATGCTATCTTCTTTCCCTTGTCCATTTTCTTCCTACTTGACAAACCGACAATCTTAATCTGTGTGTTTTATTTGGGGCAACCTTCCTGAAATACTTCAGCAATGTACCTGTGCTTTGTGTACGGCAATGTACAGTCGTTTCTCTTGCACGGTGCTTGTGCCTACTAAATCGTACAACTTTTTCTTCTCAATCTGGCAAACTTTCTTTTCTATTCTCCGACAACTCTCTATCTGGCAAATTTCACTGTTTGGGGGCTTTCTATTTTTGCATGGGAGGGGGTTTTTACTTTGCATGGGCGGGGAACACCGTACGACGTACGGCCTTGGTCGTATGTCGTACTTTCTTTTCCTTTTTTTTCAATTTTTTTTCTAATCTAATTTTACCTTATGGGGCTGTTGCGTCGTCCCCGACTCGATCGCCTCGGTCTCCTTATATTCTACGACTTCGATTTTTGTCATATGGTGAAATATACAGTTTGTATACCCCCGCTGTCAGAGACAATCATTGGGGCAACATTGATCAACTTCTTCAAGCTCCCATATCTAATCAAATACTGTGTTTTCATTTTGCATCATCGTCAAGTTCCACCCCATAGGTTCCTGGGCCCACTGGAATGTTCTTCCATCACTGTTCATCTTTTTACTCTTAGTCCTGAACTTTGCTTTCCAAATCCGACTCCTCGGAATCCGGATAGGTGGGGTTCCCTAGTTCTTCATTCTTAGTTGCAGGATCTCATCGTCATAAGGGGACCTTTCAATTATAAACATACTCTCCGCTACATACCTTCTCACTGGAGTTTTTATTTCTCTTGGTAACAAGAATTCAAATTTATCTCTTACCTTGTTGCATTCTGTTATCCACTGGGTCCATGCCTGCTCCTCTTCATTTTGAGTGTCATCCTCTGGGCCATTTTCAATGATGTTGCTATCGACTATTCCCTCTCGTATGCCAATTTGCATTATTCTCGGTCCAAAGAACCTAGTTACAGGTTCAAATGGTGCACGAAGCATATTCCATCAGCCCCCTTTGTTGTGTCTTTCATCACTGCGTATCCCAACATGTTGATTTCTACTGTTTCTTCCCTTTTCTGCTTGTAATTTTTCAGCTTTGACCCGTTCACTGTGTCATTGATTGGGGTTCCATCAAGGTTGTCGAGTCTTATAGCCCCATTGTCCAATACTTCCCGTACCCTGAACGGTCCCAACCAACGAAACTTGAACTTACCGGGTGTGATCTCGTTATGACCATTATACTTTAGGACCAACTGTCCCAGTCCGAAGTTCATCCACTGGATATGTTTGTCATGCCAAAACTTTCTTCGTTTTTGCATCACCTCTGTGGACCACTAAGCCATGATCCGTTTCTCATCAAGTTTATTCAACTATAGTAGTTGTTCTTCCAGACTCTCTGTGTCCCCCAATCTGTTTTCTACTGCTACTCTTAGGCTTTGAATAAGATATTCTGCTGGCACCACTGCTTCTTGACCGTACATGAGTTGGAATGGCGTGTGTCCTGTGGTTACCTTGTATGTCGTCCGATATGCCCATAGTACAACTGGCAGTCTTTCCTCCCAGTCTGCCCCTTCTATCCCACTGGACTTGTGGATTACCGAAACTAACATTTTATTTGTTGATTCTGCTTGCCCATTCGCTCTTGGGTAGTACGAACTCGACAGTGTATGGAGGATCTTGAATTCCGTTGTCATAAGTCAGATCACGTGGTTGACAAAGTGTGCCCCACGATCACTCGTCGGCTGTATGTGTATACCGTACCTTGTTACTATTTGTTCATAGATGAATCTTGCAGTACTTACGACAATGTTATCCTCCAATGCTCTTGCCTCTACCCATTTTGTCAAATGCTCGGTGGCTACCACTATATACCTACACCGATGCAGTTGGTTGACCTTCAATGGTCCCACAAAATCTAGCCCCCACCTCTCGAAGAGTTCTTGAGGCTAGGTTGGGCACAGAGGCATGTAGTCCCTCCCCAATGGTTTCCCTACTCTCTGACATGTGTCGCACTCCAATACCCATTCTTTCGCATCTGCATACAATGTTGGCCACCATAGTCCGGCTAGCAAAATTTTTCTAGTTGTCGCATCTGGATCCATGTGCCCTCCTGCCAATCCTTCATGTGCTTCTTCTAGTACACCCTTTATTTCTTCTTCCATGACACATCTCCTCAGGATATGATCTGGTCCCATTTTATAGACCAACCCATTTATGAGTTGGAATGTCTTGCTTTTCAGTGCAATCTTTCTCCTCTCATTTGATGGCATTCCCTGAGGGAATGTTGATGTCGACAAGTATTCACCGATCTTCCCATACCATGATGGCAATGCTGCAATCTGAAAGAGATGAGCATCAAGGAAGTCTTCATTCACTCCTTCTACCGGTTCGCCCAACCTGATCTGTGACAATTGATCTGCTATTATGTGACTTTTCCCATGTCGTACTATGATTGTGAAGGTAAATTCCTGTAAGAGTAGCAGCCATCTACTGATTCTCGCTTGAATGATCGGTTTGTTCACCAAGTACATGAGTGCTTGATGGTCGACATAGAATGTAAATGGTATTGCCAGCAAGTAGTGCCGAAATTTTTGCACTGAATACACCATTCTGAGAGCCTCCCTCTCGGTTGTACTATAATTTCTTTCCGCCTTTGAAAGTAATCTACTGGTGAAGTACACCAGGTGGTCCAGACCATGGGGTTCCACCTGTGCTAGTGTGGCCCCAATTGCAAAGTTTGAGGCATCGACGTGTACATGGAATTCTTTATCCCAATTCAGGTATGCCAGTATGGGTGCACTTATCAATCTGGTCTTTAACTCCTCGAATGCCTTCTGGTGTTCATCGGGCTATACAAACTGAACTCCCTTCCTTGTCAACATATCAAGTGGGCAAGAGATCTGGGCAAAATTCTTTATGAACCACCTGTAATATCTGACATGGCCAAGGCATGATTTTATACCTGTGATGTCACTGGGGGCTTCCATCTCCACGATCACCCGTATCTTATCTGAATCTGCTTTCAATCCCGCTTTGCATACAATGTGACCCAACAACTTCCCTTGTGGTACCATTAATCAAAATTTCTTCGGATTCAATGCCAACCACGCGGATCTGCAACGCTCCATAGCAAGCGCCTTCAAATGTGTTTGTTGATCGCTATAGATTGACCAATCATCCAAAAATGCCTTCAATTTCCGACTGACATTTTATCAAAGATATGCAAGATGATTCTTTGAAAGGTTGCTAGCGCATTACAGAGACCGAATGGCATCCGATTGTATGCATATACCCCATCCTCTACCACAAATGTCGTCTGAAGTTTATCTTCCTCAGCAATGTTGATTTGGTTATACCCCGAGAATCCATCCATGAATGAATAAATTTCGTGACCAGCAACTTCTTCCAGAATTGAATCTGTAAACGGAATGGGAAATGGATCCTTGATAGTAACTACATTCAGGCATCTGAAGTCTACACATTCTAATCTGCCCACCCTCTTTCTTGAGCAATATGACGATGGGTGCGACCAATTCGTTGGTTTCTACCTTGAATATAATCCTAGCCTCCAACATCTTCTCTATCTCCTCCTGGACTTTGGCCGCATAATTTCTATTCATTCTGTATGGCCGTTTTCTCACAGGACGTGCCCCTGGTATTAGTGGAATCCTATGAACACGTAGTTCTGGAGGAATTCCTTTCAAGTCCTTGTATGTCCAAGCAAACGCCTCATTGTATTCCATGAAGATCCTGAATGTCGCTGCTTTGAGGACGGGATTCCAATCATCCCCTACTAGTATTACTCAAGGGTTACTGTCTTCACCCAGATTTAGCTTCTTCATGAATGGTTCCTCATACTTGATCTTCCCCTCGGCTCCAAAGTTGTGAGCGGGTGTACTATCTATCTCGGCTATCCCTTCTGTGTATTCCCCAAAGGCGATCGGGAAGGTGTGTTGGTCACCACTTCCTTCCATTTTGTCTTCCGTTCTCTTCCATCCCCTTCTGTATCTGTATTCACCTGACAGTTCTCGCCAGTCTCCTTTATCGAGATCATGTTACATTCTAGCTTGAAGAACTCATAGTCTTCCATTTGCCAATGAAAAAGCCCACTGAATGAATTAGTTTCATCCTCCGAACATTCTTGCAGTTTTAATACTTCCTCCTCATCAGGTTCCATTGGTCCTCTGCCAACTGACCCCCCTCCGTCTGTATCAGAGTCTGATGCCAACTCTTCACTTACAGCCTGTGTTCTTAGATCTATGACGATCTTCTTACCCTTGTTTTCTATCGACAAGGTGTTCTTTTTCCAGTTGTGGTTGGCCTTGGCGGCTACCAGCCACCCTCGGCCGAGTAATGCATCGTACGACGCATTTTGTGCTGTTGTGACTACAAAGTTTAATAGAAAAGGTTGGGTGCCAATCTTCACTTTTTGAGCCATTAGCACTCTCAGCGCTTTAATTACGTGCTAGTCTGCTCCCACTAACTGGAAATTTTGTGGCCATAAGGTAGGTTTTCCCAAGCTCTTCCATGTATCTTCTATCAACGCATTTACTCATGATCCTCCATCGATTATTGTGTTTGTCAAGTAGCATCCACCAATTGACATGTGTATGACGGCTGGATTCTTCCCATTGTCAACTGCCAACAACCTCGGGTCAATGACTTGTTCTCCCTTCGGCAGTGGCTCCACTATGACGTCCTCGTCTTTTGTTTCCCCGCTTAGGTTTCCTTCCATTGCTTTAGAAATTGCCATCCTCAGATGTGACATGCTTTGTAGGAGATCCGCCATCCTGACGGATACAGTGGTCTGCAACACCTGATTTACAATATTCTTGTCTGACTTTGGTCGTAGGGTTGTTCTTCTATTTTTCCCCTCTGTTTCCATCGCCATCTCCACTTCTTTTCTAGCATCCCAGAGTCTCTCCTTGGTTCTAGGATCTGGATAAGTGGCCTTTCTCCATTGTGCTCTGGTGACAGCAAGGATCTCTTCATCATTTTCCTCGACATTGATAAGGTTCACCCCTTTCTGCTTCGAGCAATCTTTTTCTTCGTGATTTCCAGGCCCACACCACTTGCATAATGCATTTATTTTGTTCTAATTATTGTTTAAGCATTCCCTTGCAATGTGCCCCCATTCGTTGCATTGTCGACACTGTATCATGGGTCGCCCCTTGTTGTCGTACTGCAATCTGTTTTTGGGGCTATTATTGTTACTCCTGTTATCTCGATACCCTTCAAGGGATGCATTGGGACTATTCTGAGGTTTCAGGGGTGTCGTCAGCAGAGTTGACGATTCTCCTTGTGTAAAGAGCACCTGAGTACTTCTTGCTTTTAGATTAAATGGGCATTCCTTGATTGAATGTCCCATTACTTGGCAAATATCACAGAATAACTTCTTTGGACAATTTGTTTTTATGTGTCCTTCCTCGTTGCAATCGGTGCACCATAATTCTCGGCCTTCTTTGATTTTTTATTTATCAACCTTTAGTTCTTTCATCATGCGAATCATATCTCTCCTTAGTGTCTAGATGGTCTTTGACTCCCCGTCATTGCAGTCATCACCCATACTTTCATCGTCCTCAGTCCTTCTCTTACTCCGGGAAGATGTTTTGTTCTCGCTTTCTATATCCATCGCCCGATTGTACACTTCGGCGTACGATGATGGTGGTACGACTTTCATTTTTTTCCTCAATGACGGAAGTAGTCCTTCGATGAACCATCTCTTCTTCAGTCCGTTGGCTCGCTGAGTTTCCAATTTTCCGAGCAATTCTTTGAGCCTCCTATTATATGCTCTCACATTTTCATTTTTTCTTTGTCTGGTGTTGTAGATTTCCGCTACAATTTCATTATCATCTCTTAGAAGCTTAAACTCATTCTCAAAGACTTTCCTCAATCCATCCCATGAGGCCTTCTGTGCTGCCTCTAGATCTGTATACCAGTCAATAGCTATACCTCTTAACGTTGATGGGAACACTTTTACCTAGTAATCTTCATCTTCTTGTCCATTTGCCACCCATATGGTTTCACAAGTTTTACAGTGCCGGACAGGATCCTCTTACCCGTTCCCCATGAACTTCGGCAACTTCTGCCTTTCACTTGCCGGTGGAGTCACCATCTTTTTCCCGAGGTGCCCTCTCTGTGTCTTTGAACCGATTGGACTGGTTCTACCATGTCGTTCTGGTGTCCTCCTGACACTGTTGGCCACGTACGGTTCCTTCCCGCGCCTATTCTCGGCGTCCTCTACACTTTGAGTCACCTCTGGTTCTCTCTGGTACTCCCTCTGTGCAGAGGTTTTTGGCTCAGGTCCTCTAATCCTCGGCCTTTCGTCTGAAATGGACAATGCTACAATACGACATATGCTATCTTCTAGCTCTTCTGTCAATTTCTTCCCATTTTATTTTTCTCTATTTGTTATTGGTGTTCTAAAGTTCTGTTCACCGACACCATCACTGTAGAACTCACCAATATCTTGATTTATTTCTTTATGTCGTTCATTCCCTTTTTCAATAATCTGTTTTAGTCTTTTTCTACGTTCTTCTTGTTCTCTTAATCTTAGTGATTTTCTCAATATTTCTTCAGGTGTTTCCTGCCCGACTGGTATTTTATTCTTATCCTTATTAAGTTGTATGGGCATTAATTATGCTTACACTTGTCAGTTGTACGACATGCAATAGCGATTGGCGTCGCGCTCTTCCTCCTCTTGTTTCATACGCTCCTCATACCTCCTGAGTACTTGTCGTCGCAATTCTCTCTCTCTTTCTTCTCTGAGGTCTTAGAGAGTTATCAGATTCCTTGCCAGGAGTCGAGGAATCCGGTTCAGAAGGTTGTCCACTTCACTATTGACACGCAGGTTTTCTTCAATAACTTCCTCTGGAACCTCCCTACGGATGGATTCGTTTCTCACGTACTGCCTGACTAATAATAGTATATCATGGAAGGACTATTTTTAGCGATATTATGACAGAATCTATGACAACTGTAAGGTTCAAAAATAGGGGAGAACATTTTGGACGTGAGCTTATTTTTAGACTAGAATCTTGACTAAGAAGCTAAGCACGTGGTTTTGTAAAACCACAGATGGTTTCTTGTATACCCAAAAGTCTATAAATTGAAGGCTTGAAGAGAAGTTTGTTGAGAGAAGAGTTTTATGCAGGGTTATGCTGTCAGTTTTTCCTCCAGAAGAGCAAGATGTAAATCTCCATGTTAAGACTTTGAGTCTGCAAGTGTATTGTAACATGTTTGTTGTTGCAGATTAATACATTGGTTCGATGCTTTAGAGTGTAGGGTTTTTTACCCGAAAGGGTTTTCACCACGTATATTAGTGTCTCTTCTCTTTTGTCTATCTTTCTTCTATTCTTCTTGTTTCATGTTCTTAAAGTGTTAATTTATATGCCATGATGCTGCTGAAATTTATTTAGATCTGTAAGCTACATTATCTTTCCTCTAAGGGTTAATGTGATGGAAATCAACTATGTCTGTTTCCGCTTTAAGGGCATAGTAGTATGTGCTTGCATCAAGTTATTGAATATATGTTTAAGCAAAATATAGGATGTTGTAAGGTGCATGCTGGGTTCCTCCTTCCCTTTCAATTGGTATCAGAGCTACGATGGTTCCATGGTTGCATGAGATTGCCTGTGTTGGTTCCATGGTGTTTAAAGTTCTGGGTATTTCTTCTGTTGTGATTTCTTAGCTTGGAAAGCTTGAGGGAATATGTAGGAAGGAATTGGTTGATTATTAATCCTTGTTTGAGTGGAAGTCTTGCAGTTGATCTTGTTTTTAGGGTACAGCAGGCATTTGAAGGATGGAAAAGATGGAGTATAATGGAGTTGATCATGTGGTTACATTTAATATGATATTGATCTGAAGCTCCTATTTGATAGTATGTAATAACCCTCATGCATGGTGGTTACGTTCTTTCATTCTATGGTCGTTTGCAACAAAGTATTCATGTTGGATGTTTGTTCTTGGCTCCCTGATCACATGGAGAAACTTGGGTTGTCATGACTATTGTTTGGTGTGCTTATGTTGGGTGCTTGGTTTTAGTCCCTGGCATTAGAAGGCATTGTTTTGTTAACCTTGAATGCATGTAGGCTATAGAGTTGTTCATTGGATGACCTAAAAGTTTCTGGAACAGCCTAGCTCCTCCGTATGCTTGTACATGGTGGTGGTTGTGGAGTTGGCCTACAAGTGCGCCTGGAGTTCCTAGATGACGCAGAGCAACACGTGGAAAACCTTATGATTCCACAACAATGGAATGCTCCTCTCTCACATTCTTAATTCCGGCTTGTATATGCATTTCCTGACCTCCTATCGCGGATCCCCCACTGCATGTTCATCCACTCCAACCATTACAGCCAGTCACCAATTGTATCGGGCGCTTGTATGTTCTTACTGTATATTTGCGATATACACTCTCAATATGCATTTGGTGGGGACCACTCACTTTCGGCATGACTTGACTCTTCGGCGCATCCCTTGTATGTCTCCCTGTCATGCCGATACAAACAATCCTCACATGCAAAACATGACTTGCTTTTCCCGGTGGTCTGAAGGGGTTTTACCTGTTACGGCCGGTCAGCACTTGTATCCCAAATAGATGTATGTCTTGACATACAAATGAAGTATACAAACGGAACATACAACCTGCGACTTCCTACCACCGGTTCTCCTCCCCGCTATTACCAGTCATCCCTTGCATCCGCAGACAAAAATCCTTCCAACATACAATTTAACTACCACCTCGACCGGTCATCCTTTGCATCATATGAAAAGTATATGTTCATTGTATCTTCACAACATACAACAGCGATGTACAGTTGCAGTATACACACAAATTGACACTCGCATACAATAGCGATATACTCACAAACTGTCTACGACATACAATGGACGTATACACAGCAAATGTATCTTTTCAGACAATTTCGACAAACATAGGAATTGTCTGCCGATATACTTTGGCGATATACACAGGAAATGGACTTTCACATACAATTTCAGGATACACACGGAATGTACTCAAGTACATTAGCGATATACACAGAAATTCTATATTCAGCGAATGATCATGAACTTAACCCGAATGTACTCTTACACATGCATTTTATCACAAGATATACACAAGGTGATACTCAGATGTGACAGCGATATACACAAGGAATGTACCTTCATACATTTGCGATATATACAAGAATTGAATATTCAACAAGCAACACAAACTTGACCCAAACAGACTTTTATACATACCACTCTTCACCACATATACACAGGGAATAGCTCGCATGCAAATGTGATATATTCACAGACTGCCCCCGCATACAATTGATGTATATACATCAAATGTATATTTGAACTTCCCGCCGATAACTTCCTCTGTAATGGATTCCGCAATTTTTATTCTGCCATGCCCATCAAACAAAAAGGAAAACCAACAGAATACTAATGTACACAATCCATTCCACTGATTTCACAGAAATCCACCAGTGGAATGGATTTAATCGTGCATCTCGACGGCAGAAAACTAAATTAAGTACGAAAATAATTCTATATAGATAATATACAAAACAATTCAATATACAAGGAATTTACACAAGATCCAGAATTTGTAACACACTTGACAGAATTCCTATTTCTTCATTCCAACCTTTTCGAACACAGGCTAATTACAGAGATTTTTTTTTTTTTCAATTGATAATTCTAAAGGTGGAAGGAGACTCTATTCCTCGACCACCTTCCCTGTTTTGTTACCGACTCCTCCTCTGTTTCCGGAATTTTGTTTTAACCAAGATTATCAGCAGAAACCCTAATCACATAGCACCTGTTTTGCATAAGACAGCAAAACATCAGATAATACGACACATTTGATTTAATCCTGCACATAACCCAACTGTCTGTTGTTATCCATGATACTAAATACTGGCCTCGGGAAGAGAGATATTGAAACATGAAATGTCAACATAAAATGCTACATTTGACAATGACATACAAATGCTACATGGTAACATGAAATGTCTGAAACATATTAAAGCCTTAATTCTTCTCCCTCTTGTGCATATTTATCTTGTTGAAGGGGTGCTCCTGCACCACTAGACCTCTTTTTCCTTTTGGTTGGTTGTACTTGCATGTCTCAGTTTCATATTGATTTGATTTGAGGGTTTTGTATATTTTCCGTTCAAAATCTATGGTTATGCATATCTGTGTTATTCCATTATTTTGGTTTAACTAGTTTAGTGGTTTTCAGACTTGTGGGTCTTTCAGATGATAAGTGGATATGGATTTGCATGTATGTCAGTGACATGGTGGTTTTGCAAGTTTTACACGATTAATCAAAACTTGTGGTTTTATAGAGCTGCGGACAAACTATTTTTCAGATTATGATTCCTTGGGGGTGTTTCTGGATGTAAGATAGTTGCAGGTTTGCATGTATGCTTCGTGCATGGTGTGAGGAGGTTTGTAGCTTTCTCAGTGTGGAGATGTTGGTATGTGATTAGTCACTCATCATTTCTACAGTATTTGCTTGATGGGTTCCTTGACTATGGTTATTCATATTTGGACTTGTTTGGCAAATCGAATCTAGTGATGATTTGGTGTTTGAGTCTTGAAGTCTACAGGTTGTCTTCTTTGATATCTCAGTTTGCACGTTACTAATGTAATGATGAGTTTGCATGTTACATTTGTTTTGGATCTTTGAGTTATGTAGTTTGTGGATTAGCTACCCATTAGCTGCAGTGGGATGACTTGAATGTGGACTGTCTTTATCCACGAGATTGATTCAGTGTTTATGAAGGCTTTGTTAGTTGGCCTTGTCTGTGGTCATTTGTGCATTGATATATTGCATTGGGATAAGAGAATGGATTATTAGAGTTCCTGGATAGTCAGTTATTGGGACTTATAGCATATTTATCATGATGTCATGGTTAGCTTGGTTACACAATGTAGTGTGAGCTTTTGACAGTGATGGTTTTATCTTCTTGACTTGGAGATCTTGGTTCTACTTTATTCTTTTGTGTTGCTAGTATTGCACAAGTCAATTATTAGATTGTGTTAGAGCCATGGATGAGCTTCAATGAGAGGATGGTTATCATAATGCCTTGATAAGCTTGGTATCACAGTTTCAATGGGAGCTTGGGCAATGATGTGGATCTATCACTTGGTGATGGATGATCTTCTACAGTGGTTGTAGGTGTCATGGTAAGGCTTTTGGATTATGATTCTTATATGCTATGAAATTATTTTGACATCTTGAGTTCCATTGTTAGGGGATGGTTATCTTCATGTGATTGGAGATGGTATTGTGCCAAGATGGATTCTTATTTCTAATATTGGAGTTTTCGCATGATGGTGCCCCTTTCGCAAGATATGTTCATTGGAGCAGGTAGTGATCTCCTAGGAGGAGATGTTAGATCATGATGTCATGTGTGTTCCTAGATTTTGCAGACGTGCAATGGGAGCTTTAACAGTGGTCTAGTGAAGTTCTCTTTGGTTTTGAGTATTAATCATTTGCTTGAAGCTTCATGATTTTGCAGGATGCATTTGAAGTTGGCATGTATTGGATGATGGATGCTCATGGATACTAGACAGACTTGAGGTGAGGCTAGAGATCTCTTGTTGTGGGGATCATGTGTTGGAATGGTGAAATTTCAGCAAAAAGACCGAGGAGCCTTTCACCTGGGTATGGAAATGAGTTCATGTTTGAACTTGAGAGGAGATTGTTCTTGGAGAGTCTATGAGGCTTGGCGTATCTCAGTGGATCATTCTCATTCCCCACTTTCAGTTCACTCGGCAGAAAATGATCTGATAGGTATTGCCCATGTTATTTCAGATTCATTTTGTTTTATGCTTTGATTTCTCATGGATATGGATCTTGAGCTATAGTTTCTAGTTCTGGAGGGTTCATTTGAGGAGTACTTGGCATGGTTATCTCCTTACGTATATGGTTTGATTTATGACAAGTTTTGGAGATGTTATTGGGCTGAATTCCTATTTGTGGAATGAATCTTTTAAGTTTGATCTTCTTTGGTTAGAGAAGCTTACATCCATTTTGGTTATATGAGATATATATATGTTTTATTTGATCTAATGAGATTGAACAGTTGGGTGTTGTTAAGGCTTTTCAGTTGGGGTTTTGTGAAGAAGATCTTACTTGGCACAGCTTAGCACTTGGTGGTGTTGGCAAAAGGACATGATATGGTTTGCAGTTTCTCTTTAGGGTCTCATATTTCTTCCTAGAGATTCTTATTCATCTAGTATGATCGCTGGGTTTGTGGTCATCTACTATTGTTGTACTTTATTGTTTTTTAGCAACAGTATGTGTTCTTTTAATGTATATCATTTGAGATGTGCAGGACTTGGGAGAAGTGGAGGAGATCAAAGGTAAGAGAGTGAGCAAAAAACTGTTTGTGGAAGTATGCTCTATTTTACAGTAGTTGGTTGTAGTTTGCAGATCATTGTGATTGTTCTTTGTATTACATGATTTGATTATAAGCCACACTTTTATGTAAGTGCTGATTGGTAGACTTTGTGTTGCTTTGGTTGACATTGCTCATGTAGTTTGATTCCAAGGATGTATGTATGTGTCTTTGGCAGATTGTTTTCATTGGACTGCAGTATCAAAGGTCTTAAGATTTTTTGCACATCAATAGTTTTGGTGTGTTTGTTATCATGGATGATGGTAACTTTGAGCAGGACAGTAGATTATACAGGGATGAGAGCTGCAGTATGGGCTGGATATGTCATGTACAAAGTTCTATCAATGGTGGGTTTTTTAGTTGGATGTAAACAACTAGCTGTGGTTGTTGTTCTAACTGTTCTGAAGCATTCGTGCTCAATCTTGTTTTGGAGGTGTTTGCACTTTAGAGTTATATTCTAGTAACGAGTTTGAAAATGAGATATATTGGTGTGTCTATGTGACATTTAGTGTTTCATCATGTTTTTGGAATTCTAATCTTTTTGTCAAGTTGGTGATCACTTGGAAGATGTTACAGGTGCTTCTGTAAAGCTCGTGAGCATAGTGGAGTTCAGTTGGGACAGTATGGTAACCTTGGTTATTCACAGACTGGTTGTGTATCCCCTGGCTCTTGCAAGGTATTCCACAAGTGTGAGAATGTTGGGAAATAAGGTGTCTCAACCTTGCATATTTCCCGTAGCATTTATTTGTATTTAATATTTTCCCACGGTCAGTTATTGTTTTTATTTAGCTCCAAAATAATGAAGGGGCGTTTGAATTCTTAAATGGCACTTTTGCCACATGTCGGTGCCTTGAAAATAGAAATATTAGTTGTCAAAAAATGCCCACATGGTAGTATATCATGGAAGGACTATTTTTAGCGATATTATGACAGATTCTATGACAATTGTAAGGGTCAAAAATAGGGGAGATCATTTTGGACGTGAGAGCTTATTTTTAGACTGGAATCTTCACTGAGAAGTTAAGCACATGGTTTTGTAAAACCACAGATGGTTTCTTGTATAGCCAAAAGTCTATAAATTGAAGGCTTGAAAAGAAGTTTGTTGAGAGAAGAGTTTTATGCAAGGTTATGCTGTCAATTTTTCCTCCAGAAGAGCAAGATGTAAATCTCCATGTTAAGGCTTTGAGCCTGCAAGTGTATTATAACATTGTTGTTGCAGATTAATACATTGGTTCGATGCTTTGGAGTGTGGGGTTTTTACCCGAAAGGGTTTTCCCCACATATATTGGTGTCTCTTCTCTTTTGTCTATCTTTCTTCTATTCTTCTTGTTTCATGTTCTCAAAGTGTTAATTTATATGCCTATTTAGATCTGTAAGCTACATTATCTTTCCTCTAAGGGTTAATGTGATGGGAAATCAACTATGTTTGTTTCCGCTTTAAGGGCATAGTAGTATGTGCTTGCATCAAGTTATTGAATATATGTTTAAGTAAAATATAGGATGTTGTAAGGTGCATGCTGGGTTCCTCTTTCCCTTTCATGATAACGAGGGGGAGTTCCGTTCTTTTGACTTCTCTCATTTCTGTGTTGCACATGGCATCAAACGCCAGCTTACCGCTCCCTACACCCCTCAGCAGAATGGTGTCGTTGAGCATCAGAATCGCACCATTACTGAGATTGCACGTTCTATGCTGGAGCATAGAAGTGTTCCTAAGAAGTTTTGGGTTGAAGCAATTTACATTGTTGTCTATCTTCTCAACCGACCTCCTACCTATGCCGTCAAGAAGATGACTCCGCAAGAAACCTGGTCTGGACATAAGTCTCAAGTCAACCATATGAAATTTTTTGGCTTCACTGCCCATGTTTGGATTCCAGACGCTAAGCGCACCAAACTGGACTCCAAAAGCCAGAAACTCATGTTCACTGGTTACAGTGAAAATCATAAGGCATACAGACTAATTAATGTAGACACTGATCGTCTCATATTCAGTCGTGATGAAGTGGTTGATGAGACTACTGGGCCCTTTCTTCTGTCTACTCCTTTTATCCCTGAGGATCAACCTTTGAAGGCTTCAGATGTGGGTGTTCGCCTTCCCCTAGCTCCACGTGATGGGAGGGATTCTGCAGTTGTCCAAGCACCTCAGTCGGTTGTTCCACCACCCGCCCCTCCTCAAGATATTCTGGATCCTCCTGATCTTGTTCCAGCCACACCAGGTGCACCTGTTTCAGATGTTGGTACATCTACCCTCCGGCCTAAATGGTGGACCAAAACCATTGGTGATCTTCATGATAATGAACTGATTGAGGGTAGATCTGCTCAGAAGAAGAGAAAGCAACAGTCTATTGTCAATTTTGCTCTTATGGCTAACCTTCACAGCATCTCAGAGCCTCAATCATATTTAGAGGCCAAAGGCGTACCTGAATGGGAACAGGCTATGGAAGCTGAGCACCATAGTCTTTTGAAGAACGCTTGGGTCCTTTCTAATCTTCCACCTGGGAAGAAGCCCATTGGCTGCAAATGGTTGTACAGAGTTAAGTACAAGGCTGACGTAACCCTCGATAAGTATAAGGCTTGGTTGGTAGCAAAAGGGTTCTCACAGAAAGAGGGCATTAACTATGAGGAGACTTTTGCTCCTACAACCAAAATGAATACCATTCAGCTTGTCCTCGCTATGGCAACCCAGTTTGGATGAAAAGTCCATCAAATGGACGTCAAGAGTGCCCTCCTCAATGGAGATTTGTAGGAAGAAGTTTACATGACGCAACCTCCAGGCTTCAAGGTTGTTGGTAAAGAACACCAAGTGTGCAAACTGGTGAAAGCTCTCTATGGCCTTAAGCAGGCTCCACGGGCATGGTACATGAAAATTGATAAGTACCTTGTGGATCATGAATTTCAGCGGAGTCCTAATTCCAATTTGTATGTCAATCAGTATGCTGATGATAGTCTTTTTATAGTTGTTTATGTTGATGATCTGATCATTACTGGCAGCTTGGAGCAGTTGATTAAGGGGATCAAACATGATCTCAGTCAATCATTTGACATGACAGATTTGGGACTCTTGCATTATTGCCTAGATGTTAAGGTTTGGCAGATAGCTGATAGCATTTTCATCTCTCAGTCCAAGTATGTTCGAAGTCTATTGGACAAGTTCCGGATGACAGATTGCAAACCTACATCCACACCTGTGGAGAAAGGGCTGAAGCTATGAGCCAATTCAGACTCCCCTGTGGAGAATGAATCCACATTCAGGCAACTAGTGGGCAGCCTCATCTATCTCATTGCCACTAGACATGATCTTAGTTTTGCAGTAAGCTACATCTCTTGCTTCATGACAGCCCCTAAATCTGAACATTGGGTTGCAGTGAAGCGTGTGCTGAGATATGTGAAAGGGCATTCTATATGAAAGGTGCAAGTATCTTAAGCTGATCAATTTTGCAGACTCAGATTTGGCAAGCTCTGTTGATGACAGGAAGTCTACTTCTGGGTATGTTTTCAGTTTGGGCACAGGTGCAATCACATGGACCAACAAGAAACAGCAGACAGTGGCTCTCTCCTCGACAGAAGCTGAATATCGGGGGGTTGTTAAAGCAGCGTGTGAGGCAGTTTGGCTTCAAAGGATGCTTTCAGACATGCAAATGTCTCCAGCAGGACCTTCACCTTTGTATTGTGACAATTAAGGGGTGTTGAAACTTGCCAAAAATCTAGTCTTCCATGAAAGGACAAAGCATGTTGACCTTCATTGTCATTTCATCCACCAGCTTGTCGAAGACGGATCCGTGGTGTTGCAGTATGTTCCAACTGAGGACCAAATTGCAGATATCCTCACCAAGTCTCTAAGCCCGGATAAGTTTGTCAAATTTAGGGGGAATCTTTTTGTAGTTAATAGATTGACCATTAAGGGAGGGTATTAAAATAATATTAGTTTATATTAATGGTCATCTTTGTAACATATTTAGATGTTTCTATTCTGCTCCTTAGATTAGCTTTAATCTAATATAGAAACATCTGTATATTGTATATTTAAAAACATCTTATACATCCTCTATAAGAGATCTACTCTTTTGTTAATAAATCATTCTATTATTTACCATAACAACATATACATATGACTGAAAGTAAATACAACTCAAACCTCTAAAGAGACTGGAATATATTGTTGTAGATACTCCTGGGAGCACTGATTGTGAAAATTGAACTTATTATAATAAGAAAATTGTTTCTAAATAGCCGTACGGTCTTGGGCTAAGATGGTATGGCCCGTATTTAGACAAAGTAAAGGCTACACCTTATTCCCAATAATCAGCAAAGTCTTCAAGGGCTTTGGCTGAGATATTGTAGACTAATCTCCTTCAAGGAATATGCGTCATTTCCCAAACTCCACTCATTCCATCTTTTTGGATGGTACGGTCAATGCCAAGTCATCAAACAAGGTTCCAAATGATAGCAGCTCCCTTCTATTTCAATCAATTCCCTTTTTCCTTAGTATGGCCTGCCAATTTAATCCCCAAATGAGGTCCCACTTCCTCCCACTTGCTGCACTTAACTCCCCTTCCCAATTGCTCATACAATATTGTGTTTATCTTGTCATATATGGTACAGCCAAAACAAGGAATTGGTGTGGCCAATTGGGGTTTAGTGTGGTCGGCCACAAATGACTTCACTCCCAAAAATAATCATTTTAGATTTGCTTTGCAAATAATTTTCAATAAAATCTTCGAACTTCAACTCACCCTCAATGACCACAAATATGAAAATGATATTTCAATGATTCAGCACAAATCTCCACAATCTTCAATCATTTAGTACACCTATGAATCCTCTATGAATCCACTCACAAATTGGCTAGGAGGGTTTTCCTCCTCAAAACCAATCTTTACCGTAAAGTTTCCACCTAGGGCAAAAAGATGAACGATTCCTCGATCTTCAAAGCTAAGGTTTGAAGATAAAATGCCAAGAACAAATTTCTCTTTGCAAACTCTCCTTTTTATACCCTTTAGAATTAAAAGAAATATTATATTTCATTTTCCCACTCAAAGTGACTTTTAAAATTTCTTTTTAATTTAACTATTACATTTTGGAATAATATGAATATATTATATTGAATAGAATCAGATTACAATGAGAACAAAAGCTCAATATAAAGAGAAAACAAGGTCTAAAAATAGACTAAATCAGAAAAACTAAAGCTAAGAAAGCAAAAAGGATCTTATCCTAAACTAAACCTAAAAATAGAAATAAACAACTAGATTGACCATTAATAAACTAGATATTATCTTAATACCCCCCATAATAGTCAATCCACTAACTACACCAAGATGCCCCCTAAAACAAACTGTCTTCAGAGACAGATGGACATCATACACAGAAAACAGAACCCGAGTACGGGTGTCAAAACACAAATCCCAAGGGATCCAAAGAAGCAAAAGGCAAATGCTGACCGCAAATCCGACTGATGCCTAAAAGGGGCTAAGCGTTGTAAGCGCAGATCAAAAAGCCCTCAAAGCTGCGAACCATGAAAAAGCAGAAAACTCTCCAAAAACAGCGACTAGGCAAAAACATTGCCACTCAAGGAAGTTGCCGATCAAGTAAACAGAACTCCATTCAAAGGGCTACGGAATAGGAATCCAACTCTGACGAGATCCTACAAGTAAACACTAACGATTAAAAAGTTTGTTGCCATTGAACTTCTGACTGTTGTTGGACCATGATGCCATTTTTCACATTTTTCGAGGCACAAAAAAACAATTACAAATTGATGGCACGAATACTGAAGCAGATAGACGGCACCAATTCTGAACAGAACCCTTGCATGGGTTACGAAGCATAGATTCCAAAAACACGAAATAAATCTGAAACACAGACACCAAGGCACAGATCTCGAGAGAAATCCGAACACGGATTTCAAAACCCAAATCTCGAGAATACGGAGAGCAGAAGTTCAGAACATCTAAACACGGATTTTGAGGCAAAATGAACTCTGCATGACTGTTGGGTGCTGATACCGAGACAAAGAACCCACAGAAAGTCCGCCAAAACATGTACACATCACACGCTGAGGTGCAAAATGGTTCCACATAGGAATCACGTCTTTAGAAAACAAAATGGCCATAACACGAAGAAAAAAAAAACATAGAAGACACGGCCAGAAAATGTCGATCAATAGGTTTTCAAACTGTGATCACTAATGATTAAAAACCTACAAGTCACAGGGAACTTCCGTCGATCTCCAGAAAAGAACAAAACACGAGCCAAGCACCAATCAATGACAGAAGTCAAAAGCAAACGTCAAACAAACTCCAAACATGTGATTTACAGATGAAAGAAGACGTTGTTGCCCACAGAAGAAAAGTCACAACCAAACATAGAGGTTTGGAAAGAAACCACAATCAAACAACAGGAATCGTGATTTTCAACCAAATGAAGGGACGGCCAGTGCAGGAGCTAAAAGCGCAGCCCAAAATACGGAAAAAACTCGGCCAAAAGTCAGAAAAATAAAATGTCTTCAAACGGCAATGAGGGAACAAGAGAATCCGTTGACCAAGGATTTGAAAGTCGTTGTGGTGCAGGGGCACCTATAGGTCCAAGAGGCCTATCAAGTCTTTGATACTTCTTGCTATGTTTTGGTTTTCCATTTAAGTTGTAATAAGGTCTTGAGGACCATCTTGGAGCATTTTGAAACATTTGCAATCACCTTGTAAGGCCTTGGTGCCAATTATTTGCATGTAGGCAATTAGGACCTAGTTGGTCAACTATGGTCACACCCTCCACAAGTGTGAAAATGGAATGGAACTCATGTAATCCATGTCTAGGAGTCCTTCATAACATGTAGGCATTGCCTTAGAGGAGTTTGAAGTAGTTTGAGAAGAAAATGTTCAGGTTACACTAATATGTATTAGTTTTAAGGTAACAAATGGACAATTTGGAGGTTGCAGAGTTAGTTTTCTGTTTCCTATCGACCCCAAACTGCTTGCAACTAATGTCAAGATGTACAAAATGCCTCTCACTCATCGGGGAAGGCATGAAGTTGAAGAATTTCAAGGAGAAATAGAAAACTCTGTTCCTTTTCTGCACTTTTCTGGTGTTCTATTGCTGTTACAGGCCGTATCTCTGTCTTGGTACGGGACTATCATAAGCCCATATGGTATTGGATTGGTAGAGGGTAGTGTTAAGATTGTTTTGAACTTGATTTGAGCCCTTGACATTGATCTAGAGTGAAGTTATTGTTGTTCTTCTGCAAACTGGTCAAATAAACCCTGATTTAGGGTTCTGAGCAAAACGATGGATAAATGACCATTCCACTACTCTTCATCACCAAATGATCAGTGGAATGGGTCTATGTTTTTGTCTACTTGATGTTTGTAACGATTGCAGGAAGGAAGGTCAAGTTTTGATGGTTTTGGCTTGACAAAACCATGTGTCAAGCCAATAGAAGAAACCCGAGTAGTCAAAGCCACTACAGTCGACTGTTGGAGCCAAAGACCGATCGAATCCTTTGTTTTGCCACATAACTCACATGTTCAAGTGATCCTACCTATTCTATGAAGTCATTGAAGGGTGGTCTTTTTGTAAAACAGGCCTAATTGGGGCTCTGTCAGTAATACCAGTCCTGTTTTGAAGCATTTGTCCAAAAGGACCCACTAGCCATTCTATGGTATGTTGTGAGTCTTATGTCAGTACACCTATGAATGGTTAGGGTTTGTCAAAGAAAGGTCTTTGGTAAGAGTTATTGCCACTGTCTCCTAAAACAGGGCTACAAGGAGTGTGATGGGCTTGTGAAGCAAGTACTAGCCCTATACATGCAAGACCCTAACCAATGGTTTGGGAAGGTTACGTTGGTTGTCCTAAACCCCCTGAAATGACTACCCTTGAGAAGATCATGCATTTGGTGCCATATCTCATATTGAGCCCCTTGGCATAGGCCTTGAAAACCTTGAAACATTGTCTTTGTGAAACAATGAATTCCCCCTTTCTTGTTGAGTGGTCTGGCAAACCTATTGAAGTGTCTTTTATCCCCTTAGAACCTCTGCATCACGTTGCTGAAGAACAAACCCATAGCTACAGATGTTGAAACCACTGCAAAAGCACCCGAAGCTTCTAAAGAAACAACGACCACTAAAGTTTCCAAATCACGACCATAGTATGGTGCGAAAGAGCCCAAAAAACCTCTGCGAACAGAGAAAAAAACAACCAGAAAAGGGAGGAAGTCACGCAACCTTTAGAAAACGAGCGCCCAACAGAAAAATTGCGAGCCTAAGAGTGTTGGCGCAGAAAATTTAATGCAAACCCTTTTAGCAAAAATGCCACAGCAAAACACTCAGTTAAAGCAAAGCCCGCAAACCAGAAATATGAAGGAGAAATGGGTACGGCCGCCTGTATGACGTCATACGATCCGTACAACGTAGAGAATTCGAAGAGCCTATTCTGGCTCTAATACCATGTTACATTTTGGAATAATATGTATATATTATATTGAATAGAATCAAATTACAATGAGAGCAAAAGCTCAATATAAAGAGAATACAAGGTCTAAAAATAGACTAAAGCAGAAAAACTAAAGCTAAGAAAGCAAAAAGGATCTTATCCTAAACTAAACCTAAAAATAGAAATAAACAACTAGATTGACCATTAATAAACTAGATATTATCTTAATATTAACTTTAGTTTTAGACCCCGAAATAAGTCACTTTTTAATAAATTGTCCAACTTAACAAAATAATTAATTGAATATAAGTTGCTCATAAGAATAAAAGACTTTAGACAACTTAATTTAATTAATTAATTAATTATTCCCTCTCCACATCCCAATTAGCCTACAGGAATTAAAATAAGCTAACGGTCTCTACCAATTGCTCATGCCTATGAAGGGGACATTACACTTTGCTGACCATATACTTAACTACTACAGTTTTTATAATTTTTTTGAACAATTTCATAAGGGAGTACCATCTAAAGTACGGTGTTCTACGAAGGATGATACCCACAATCTTTAAGTGCAATAAATTCTAGAAAGAAAAATAGAAGGCTGTAAAGTTTTGCAGACTTCCAACATCTTATTTTCCACAGTTGTATATCTAGAAATCTATATACTCCTCAATTACCTAACAGAATTAATTATCCTTGCAGTTTAGGTTATAAAGGAGAACTATAAAATCTATAGCAACAAGCTTTTAACAGTACATGATAATAAATCAAAAATACCTTTTAAGAATTAAATTCAACAAGGTTAATCAGGTTGTTTGTTGCTACCAAAACATCCACATTCATGCAGGATTTACATTGCTAACAGCCTACATAAGCTTTAGCCATAAATTCATTTATTGTTGTATACTGTGAAAACAAACATAGAAAATGCAGAAGTAAGCTAGCTAACTAAAATGACAACCTAGCACAAAAAACAAAAAAGAATACCTACTTCTAATCTTGCTTCTGTATATCGCATGGCAGCAGGAGGATCTGCATCAACTGATCCAAAATTTCCATGGCCACTAATAAGAGGAGATCGCAAAGAGAATCCCTGAAAACACAAGATAATGTCATTAATAAATTGTAAACAATATCAAGAAGATGCAACAGTTTAAACTATCCACAGTAAGGCATGTCTTCACACATGCCTTCTACCACTCCTCTAGAATACAGAACCTAAGAGACATAGATCAAAATACAATCATTCTCGAAGGAAGCATTAGCGAAGAATAAAGCTTCTAGGGATACAGAATATCCTTGTATTTTGATAATTCATCTTGCGTTCAGTTTTTCCTTCCACAAATGCATTTATTTCGTTCAGCAATCAGCTAATTGCATAGTTACATGTGAGGCCATACTGCTCCCCATGAATCTCTTGCAAAAAAAAATTAGGGGTATTTACACAGCACCATTTGTTACATTAAATTTTCATTTTTGTTTATTATCTTCTCTCTCTTGAGGCACAAAGTTGCAAACCTGTAGCAAGACAACATCGAGGAACAAACTGGAACGCAAGGTGTGCAATCCAACAACACGTGAATTTGTAGGAATTTTAAAAAAGAGAAATTTCCTATCAGAGTTGAAGCATAATCAAGAGGCACATTTGTCTATAGGTAAAGAAGCTACATTGCACTTGAAAGCCATGTGATCAACCCAAAAAGTACACACAGCAGGCTCTAATATTTTTGAAGCGGCAGCAAATGTTCTAAGAATATTCTAATTGCTATAGACTGAGTGTGAAACTTGCTCTTGGCTTATAAAGATATTTTAAAATTGCAAACTTAATTGTTTAAAATTAACATGTATGGCAATTAGATATATAAAAAATAAGGCCAAAGTCAATTTAATGTTTATTAGATAAAATAGATTAACGTTTTGAGAAGGGATATTAGCTACTTCTTTTTGCTCCAAATGGACATACTCAACTAGGAGTCAGATATGCCAATTTTGAGCGACAATGTCAGATATCCACACGCACAGCTCAAAGATGCCAGCAACCTCCAGAGAAGGTCAATTCCTATTTGAGCTAAAATTCGCAAGGAAAAGTGATAGGAGGAGAAGAGTGCAAAGAAACAAAAACAAAAGGAGGCAATGTGCCAAAACAATAGATCAATTGGATTCCCTCTACAGCATTCAACCATCTACTAATTCTAAACATAATGACTGTGATTTGAGTGGGTTCAACCTGCTTTTGCTTGAGGACCATAAGCAAGCAGCCATTATACACAAAGCATCATGATAGAGCACACTCTTCAAGGCAAGTTAAGCAATATAAGCAGAGACAATATATTAATTAACATACACAAAGATCTTTACAAAGAGGGAGAATCCTATATTAATGGATTGCCAATAAGGTAAGGGCAATCAATAACTGTTGATCCAAAAAGCTAATTAACAAATGAGATTAAAGAGCATGCCAACTAAAAGTGAGCCTCCTTTGATTACTTGCCCCACACTTCTCATATGGGGGAGGGGAAGTATGACATTAAACTAAATGGAGGTCACTCCAAAATAATAAGTACAACATGACATGTGCTCCACTAGATTTTAATAAAAGGGGGATTTTATTAAAATCCAAATGTAGTGAAAAATTCACTACACTGCTATTACAAATTATAAAGTTTTCAAGCATTATTGTCCAGCGAGCATGACTTGGGAGTGGTAAAGGCTGAGTTTTGTCAAAATGAAGGCTTGGATTCAAATAATCATAGGAAACGTTGCATACAAGCTCACCTGGCCCATGATAATGCAGTCACAAACACATGAGCAGCACCCACATTTGTATCCCAATGATTGTGGGATCCAAAGAAACCCTCACTCAAAGTTGGAAAACTCGGACTCAGCAAAAACTCGTCAAGCCCAAAAAACTTGACTAGGCAAAAACTCGGCAACTTAAAAGATTGCTTAAATTTCATTAGAAACACATGTTTTTTGCAAAATTCAATGACAAGATGTATCCAATGAGTCCATAAATGAGTACAAAAGTGTTTTCTATTAAATTTGATTGATTTGAATGCAAATTGAGTACAAAATCACATCCTCATGCGGAATCCCGATGGCTGATAGCCTGATACAATAGATAGTTGACAATAGTAAAACTAAAAGTAAATACCAATATGTCATGTATTGTTTGAAGAAGATGAGGGTATGCAAGTATCCAAAGATCAAAGGTCTTCTAGTTCCTATTGGTGTGCAAGAAGACCATGACTGCATAAGGGATGATGATGAGTGAGTCAACTGTCAAATTACTTTTTCTATTCATTTGAGGAGCTATTTGGAGAACCTTCTCACGACAAGGCTAAAGAATTTCAGTGCACTCAAGATCTTAGTCAATATCTTCTATGGAGATGGAATGTCTAATGCAAGAGGTTTAAGTTTTTCTTCAAAACCTAACAATGCAGGGGGAGTCCACGCCAGAAACTCATCGAGTTTATGGCGAGTACTCGCCAAAAAACCAAAGAGTACTCATCAGAAACTCGACGAGCTTTCTGGACAGTAAACACCAAGAAAACTCGCCGGCTCGAAAAACTCTTGAGTTTTTCAAGACTAAGACTCGCCAAGTACGCGACGAGTCTTCCATCCATGCCCTCACTAATCAAGCACCAAATTAGAAAAACATTTTCTTACATTATTGATGACATAAAATTAAGGTTCTCTATGATGAAAACCAAAAGTTCTCCACATGATGTATTTATGATATGGGAATGAAAATGACTTTACTTACCAATGACACAAGGAGTGAGATGTAATGTCCCTTGTTGGCCAATTTAATAATTTCCATAAATTTGGATGAATGCGCAAAAAATAATTTAAATATTTAAAAGGAGACATTAAGTGACTTGAGAGTTCAAAAACAAATTCTAAAATAAAGTCACTTTATAAGGAGATAAAGTATTATTATTTAAGTGATTATAAAATATAACTTCTCGAAAGTTCCACATGGGTTATAAAAGGAGGTTGGGAGGAGAATTTTCCTCATTCTTGGTATTTGCATTTTATTGAAACCCCAATTGTGGAGGTTGAGCAGGTTTGTTCAACAACAGCCTAGGATGAAAATCCTAAGGCAAAGATTGGTTTCAGGGAAGGATTTATCCCTAGCCAATACAGAGTGGATTCATGCAAAGTTCACCGTTGTGCGGAACACTTGTGCAATTTCATTCTGCAGTGTTTGGTTATTGTTTTGCAGAGTTTTCCAAGTGTGCAAATTGATTGTAGATTGAAGATATTGTGCAAAAAGATTCATATCATTGCCAAGTTTTGGTTTTTGCCTTCCAGAGCACTACAAGGTAAATTTATTGAGGCTTTGTTACCAAATAATAAATTTGTGAAAGATTCAAGGAGGTATTGGAAGCTCTTTTTAATACACTGAAAGTTATGTATGTGGCGTCCAAGAACAAGGGTCTCATATTAATTTCCAGTCGCCCCAAATGAAGTTATAACCAGCCGCTTCATCTTTATCTTTCATAAGAGACTATCGACTCTTGCTAAGGAAAATCTATATTATTTGAAGACTTGTCAAAGCTGACTTGTAGGGGACGTGGGACCCTCAAACTACCAATCGCTACTTTTTGAAGACTTAAGCAAAAGAAAGAAAGATGCGTGGGTATTTAGGAAGTGTTGCTGCATGTTGGGAGCTTCAATAAATTATATTTTAAAAGATGCAAGGTGCGTGGGATTAGTGGGAAGGAGTCGCGAGTGCTGGGAAGAAGTGCAGCTTCTAGTTGATGTTTGTTTAGTGTTTGGGAAGCTAGCTGCTCAGTATTTGAAGAAGTCTCTCACTGCAGCAGTATACAGGAAGTTCTGAACAGCTATCGAATATTGTGATGCATTGATGAATGATTTATGATCTAAACCATAGCAGCAAAAACCTTTTGGGGAAAAAATCAGCAAACCAAAAGTATAAGATTTTTTCAAAAAATCATGAAAAAATGGGGGAAAAATCAGTTTTTAAAAAAAACGTAAGAAAACATAGGAGAATACAAAAAAACTGCTATTTTTTTTAATCTAAAGGCATTTCAATAGCATAGAGATATGGAGAGCAAATAAAAATTTGAGAATGTAACCCATCAATTGTGGAATATAGATTTTCATCATTTATGTTCATATCACTGATTACATTGCATTACATAATGCATACATCATAGTGCACCAATAATAAATGCTAATAGTTTCGAAAATGTCAATTATAGTCTACTTTGTACAAAGTCAACCGAGAAACTAAGTGCAAAGTTCCAAAAAATTAGACGTAGCCAATGACTCTTCGTGCTACGAGGAGAGCTACGCTAGAAGACTACAGGTCCTGATGATGAAGCTCCTGGGTAAAAGCCTCTCCTAAGTTGTTCTACATGATCACTATCAAGGTTGGCTTCTATCATGGTATCAAAATCCTCAGGATCAACAAGGACAACATCATTTGTGCAATCCACTCGTTTTCTGGATTGAGCTCATCAAGGTCAATTGGCTGGTCTTCCTCAATAGTACCTAATTTTTTCCATATAAAAATTAGATTTGGCAATTGAAAGTGAAAAAACAATGATTACAATTTATAATACGATTTCAAGCATTTCAAAACTCTAACCTTGAGCTTTCTTTAGCTTAAGGTGAAGGTTGTGGTGAACGAACACCAAGGCATTCATCTGTTGTTGTGTTAGACGGTTGTGTTTCTTGGAAAGTATGTGTTCAAACATACTCCAAGTATGCTCGCAAGCAGATGAACTACATGGCTGGCTCAAAATGTGTCTCACTAGCCATCGAAGAATTTTGGCTTCTTTGCCAAAAAAATCCCACCATTGCGCTGAAAAACACATTATTTTGAGATGATATCATGTAAGATTTTCTAAAAACTCGACGCCTTTAATGTACATGTCCACAATAGAGAGATTGTCCAAAGTTTATAAAGTGTACCTGGTTTGAAGGTCTTCCTGCCTTGCACAGCAGCCCTACTCGAGAAAATACCCCTTGCCTGCTTATATATTGGCAGCTCTACCATAACTGCCTCCAACTTTTCTGCAGTAGGGAACATTTTTTCTATGCATGTGAATAGGCCCTATGAGATCTCAGCTTCATCATCTTTGAATGAGGAGCTATAGAAGAACATTGGATTTAGATAGTATCCAACAACATGGAGAGGGGAGTGCATCTGTTTGTCCCATCTCCTATCAATCATCTCCCATAATGGCATGTACCTATCCTCGTTATTTTCCATCCTACTCCTCATCACCTCCTCTGCCCTATCCATGGCCTCATACAAACAGACCATTGAGGGTTTCTCCCCATCCACTAGCCTAAAAACTTTTACTAGAGGCTTTGAAAATTCCACAACTTGTTCAACTGCATCCCAAAAATTTGTAGAATAAATGTAATCTGCCACTATGATGCCATCTACTTGATTTGTGAAGCCAAACTCCATCCACTCAGGTGAAACGAACATTCATTTCAAATTCATTTTATGTTGGCAAAGAGTCTGCAATGCAAGAAATTGTGTAGCAAATCTTGTCACCCCTAGTTGAACTAGCTCCTTGCCCCCTGTGAAAGAGTCCATCATACATGACACCCTTGTGTGATTGTAGATGAACTCTGTAACTATGTGAGCCTTTTGCGATAGCTCCCTAATCCATTCAAGTTTTCCAATGTCCTCCAAGGTTAGATCAAGGCAGTGTGTCGTGCACGGGTAAAAAACATAGGATACTTGTCCATCAAGAGTCTCCCAGCAACAACGCAAGCAGTAGCATTGTCTGTAATAAACTGAACCACATTTGGTGGCCCTACTTCTGTGACCACCTCGTCAAACATCTCAAATAGTGCAAACACAAATTTGACTCTATCTGATGCATCCACAGATTTCAAAAAAATCGTGCCAATATCACAAGACACAAGGAAGTTGATGAGGGTTCGATTCCTTCTATCTATCCACCCATCTAACATTATGGTGCACCCATTTTTTGCCCACTTTATTCGATGTTCATTCATAACATCCGTAACATCCTGTACTGCATCATTGAGCAAACCAACAATGTCTCATAAGATGGGGCTTTGAACCCAAGACCTGCAACTGCAATAGCATCCACCATACCTTGCCAATATGGAGACCTAGCAACATGGAACGACAAACTAGATGTAATGTCCCCATTTTCAGGTTCTCTTGCAGTGCAGTTGGAGCTGACTTTCTGGGTTTGTGACAAATTGATCAGAGGAGTACTTCGATGTTGGTGAAAAGATGAAATATTGGAGTTTGAGTGAAAAAGATTATTTTTCCAATAAATAATTCATTTTTATGTGCAACTCCAAAAAAGTGCCTATATAAGGGAGTTGGGAGCTCATTTTGCTCTTTATGCTTGAGTTTATACTGTTATGCTACAAGAATGGACCTATGAGGTCTTCTTCCCTTCTTGAGGACGCAAACCCTCTCGAAGAAGTTCAGTTTCGATGGAGAAATATCCACTCTAGCTAAAGAAGGTGACTTCATTTCAGGAGTTGCACTAAGCTATCATGGAGTTTGATGTTTTTTGATGGGCTTTTGGATTGAAAATGATTTCATTTTGCTGATTTGGTTTTTGGTGTGGTTTAAAGTTGATGTTTGAGATTTCTTTAAAGTTTGTTGATGATCCTTTGTTGGGCCGTACTGTACCTGGTTGTACCATGGATATGCTAGCGCACTAATTTGTGAAGAGTACAATGCTTATGATGCTTGGGTTATGTTTGTATAATTTCTGCCTTGTCTAAACGATCATTCCGGACCAGATTTTATGGAGTTTGATGCAGATTTTAGAGGGTTTTGAGCAGGTTGTACCTGTACCAGGTCCGTACCAATTGCAACCCAGGCATGAGGGTTTACTTGCTGGTCGCTGGAGTTTATGGTGTTGAATATTGTTCATTGTTGGCGCCAAGTATGGAGATTGCTTTGTGGATGACTTTGGAGGAGGTTATGATGTTCATGCATTCTTAAGAGATTGGCCCCACATGTGCCATCGTACAGCAGCAAACAGATCATTCTGGGAGCAGCCTATGACAGCAGAATGGTTATGTGGTATGAATCAGTTTAGGGGTGTTTTTCCTTCATGTTTTGTTGTTATCACTTACATATGTAGTTTGTTATCAAAGAAAAGCACATCATCCATGATTATGGGGTTTATTTGAGCTAATTCTGGGTGTTGCAGCATTTTGTTTCTTCATTGTAATTGTTACTATATGATGCAATCTCATTGTAACCCCTGGATGGTTCAACCGCCAATGAAGATAGATATGTTTAGTTTCTTGTAATGACTTCCCGCTGAATAAGTGGATGTGCCTATTTCCATTTCAATATTTCATGTTCAAATTCCTGCTAAATAAGTGGATGCACCTGGTTACTTTCAGCACCCCACTGAATAAGTGGTTGCCCATTGCATAAGTGCATGTTTCCTTTCAGTTTCATTCCCACGATTAAGTGGATACTCGTTGCATAAGTGGATGCCCACTGAAAAAGTGGAAGTTGTTTCTATTTGCTGGTTTTGGATTTTGAATGCTCACTCTGAAGCACTTGTATGCTCTCACCTTGCCCACATCGAGATCTGGGTGATCAAAAGAGTGTGGAAGAATCATTGCTGCACTTAACTTTCAGTATTGTTATTTGTTTCAAAAAAAAAATAAGGCAGCTTATTACACTAGAGTAGTACCAAAAATTTGCAATCGCTTTCTTCGCCTGCTCATGGACTTCTTTCCTCCATCCTATACTCTCCAAAGTGGCTTGTGATCCCAGTGTACTACAAGGTGCAAAGAAAGAATTAATGTTTCTCCACCTATGTTTGGGCTATGTGTTGTAGAAGTAGGTGTTAACTCAAACTCCTTGGAAAACTGTTGTGCACCTTCCTCATCCAAAGGATGGATCCTAGCACCTATAGAATTAGAAGCCACTTCTACCCCAGTTCTTGCCTTTTTTGCCTTACCATCAGCAATTGCCTCAGGAGCTTGTTTTGCCTGATATGTGACATCTGCAGGGCACAGAGTGCAAGCAGTGGTGTTATGTCTTGCCTCCTTTATCAAATGCCATTTGAAGTGATATATGCATCCAATGACATCATTCAAACACCAATTGCATTTGACCTTGGTTGTAGCAACCACTGACGTGCAACGTGTCCATGCAAAGTCTCTTTGACATGGCATTATGACCGAATCTGCAAAAGCTTTAAATTTAGTCTTTCATGATTACAAAATCTGCCAAAAAAAAATGGTCAAAACTCTTAAATTGCTAAAAAAATATGGAAATCATAGTTTAAAAGGACATGTAATTTAGCAACTATTCACATGTGACAAAATCAGGGTTTTAAAGGGAAATGAGAGATAAATTTTACGAAGAAGATCAAGATCTCCGAATTTAAAATACAGAGACCATGATGCTAGGTAATAGATCAAAAGTTGCATGAGGTTTTACAATCAAAAGGTGCCTAAGCATTCTGGTGCAGGTTTAAGGAAAAAATACCAAACCTCATATAGAGAGATGGCTTTGTATCTACAGAAACTATTGTTCTCTCTCAAATTGGAAGAGTAAGATTTGCTCCAGAAGAACCTACTAAATGTAGAAGATGCCAGAGACCAATTGGATGCCATATATTTTAAGGTGGAAGATCTAATTATAATCTTCTAGAAGCTTGCCCCCTTTTGAAAAATTTGTAATCAGGTTTTTGAGGATGCTAACTGTTGATGTTTGTTTTTCGACAAGTCAACATAGAGTGAAATACAGGGTATCTAACCCTCTCTTGAGCAAAGCCTCTCGAATGCTAAACGAAGTGATCAAACAAGATAACTCCAAGGTTCCTTTTTTTATGATTTTGTAAGGGATAGCTCAGTGATTACATGTGATCTTGTTGATAATCACAAAGGGACTTACATTAGACTTCTTCATACTTCATTTAGCTTATTCCTCCTTTCAGTGTGGATGACATATATACAAGACTTCAATGATAAAGAAAAGTAAAAAGATAGGGTTTGAGGAAAACTCATCTAAGGTCAATGAAGTAATGATGATGTATGAACAGACAAACTCCTAAGTAAACCTAACTCCACTTTGCCAAGGATGCCTACAACTACATGAAGTTGGTGCAATCTCCTAAGGTACACGAATGGTTTTCAAATCATGAAGACTTACACAAGCACCCATTAGACGGCGCAGCTCAAGCAAGCATCCATAATCGAACTTAAGCAAATGATGAGCTCAGACTAGCTTTACACAACACTCCACCAGCGATGAATGTTAAAAGCATGAGCTAGGAGTTGATCAACATCCAATACAACATATATTACATTAGTGAGCTTCTAATCTACTTCTAATCTAATTGAAACATCTCTCCATTTCAATTCAAGATACAAGAAACCATGTTGCTTCACAAGACAACACTTAACACCAAATAAATTCCAATCTCTTTGCATTAATCTTGAGAATTATTTACAACAATTTCAAGTCCTCTCAGAAAATTTCGAGAGTCTCTTCTATTCTACTCCTACTTGCCTACTGACTACTAACTTTACAAATGAGGCAACAAGGCCTTTATATAGTAGTCCAAAAATACAATGAATGGCTTAGATCATTTCATGCAGCCAAGGGCTCAAATCATGCCACCTCAGTAGGTAGTTACAACAAATTGCTATTTTTAGTACAAAAGAGAGGCAATGAAGGCATGCTTTCCAAGAAGATAAGATAAGATGGAATCTTTGGAGTATCTTCCACATGGACGTCCTCTCTGTCTTCTTGCTTGTCAAATGATGTGGCTGATTTTGATTGGCTTGATGATGAGTGTCTGCCACGTAGGTGCCACCTTGGCAACTCTGATGGATTCCCAACTTGTATCATCTTGTATGATGTCTTCAATGTGATTGCTTTGAACTTGTATGTTTGGAAAGGTAGATCTTGTTGATCTTGCCTTGATCTTGAATTGTAAACTGGATGAATACATGTTGCTTCACTTGCATGACTTCATGATGTTTCTTCTTCTTGTAGGATACATGATGATCTTCTCTGGATGATCCTTCACGAAGGGTAATGTATATGATGATGCTGCCTCCTTCATGTAAGAGTAGATGATGATGATACTTGATTCATGATTAGAAGTAGTATCTCTCTTTAGACTTGAAGATTCGAAGAGTCTTGAAGTTGAATGGATGAATGCCTTGACATGATGCAACCGATGATGAAGTAGTGTACTTGTCATGTATCCTTGAACTTGATGTAGATGATGAAATGCTTCCTTGTTAAAGATCTTGAGATGATCCTTCAGAATGTAGATATTTGATGATAACAATTTCTTTAGATGACTTCTCAAGGAAAATTGAATGCATTGGAGGAGCTTGAAATTCTATAGATGTCTTTGAGATGCTTGATGATGATGAATACGAGGGGTGTCAGCATGTTGAACTTGAAGTGATCACTAGGAGCAGCTACATGATGCCTTCTTCTTGTGGACTACTTCTTGACTTCCCTCCTAGCATGAAGGTGATTCCAACCCTTAGCTCCTTTCCTTAGCTTCATCCCTCGCTTGGAGATGACTTTTTAGCTCCTAGGATGATTTCCTAGCTCCTGTAACACAAACAAGGAAAGAGAACATCAATCCTCTAGATAAACACTTGATTTTATAACACATATGAATCATTACATGCATCTTCAAGCTAAACGCATTAGATGAGAATTTCAATCTCTCCTTTAAAGATTTTACAAAATCTACATTAATACTACACACTGAATGGGTGCATTCGATAGAAGTTTCAGTTACTTCTTAAAATCTTGAAATACTTTTCAATCATTCTACTTAGCTGGCACATCACTTGATGTGTTTGATGCTTGGTTTGAATGAGAGTTTTATGGAAGCTTAAGCATAATGCCTCCTCTTTAACCTTGGTGCAGCAGATAACCAATTGGATCTTTGCTTAAAAGATTACATAAGACTTGAATTAAATCCCCTTTCCTAAGTGGTGGCACGACAGTTAGGATTTTAAAAACTTCTTACTATCCATTTTCACACCAAATTTCCCTTTCACCCTTGGCACAGCAGATCAGATTTTTATGCTCTTCATGGGATTAGCGCATTACTTGAATATTTTGGATGCTTCTTAAACTCTTGAAATGCTTTTCTACCTTTTACTTGAGTGGCGCACCAGCTAACAATGTTGGATCCCCTTCAATCTTGTCTTGAAACTGACAAGTCTTGGCACAACATATGGAACTTTTGATTCCCCTTGCAATGAGCGCATTGGATTGAAGGTTTTAGTCTCTGATTGGAGGTTAGCACAGCAGTTGGACACCTTAGATCTCTACTCAAGAAACTTTGTATTAGAACCTTCAAAATAGTTGTCACCACCTTTGGCGCAGCAGATAGAAGATTTAATTTCTTCTTGAAATCTTCACAAAAAGCTTACTCTAAGTCAACTTCTTCCAACTTGGATATACTGATAAAGGTGTATGAGATCAGGAATTCATCTGAACTTGAGTACCTTTGTTAGACTTCAACTCAATCATCCTTCAATGATTGAAGTTTTGATCTCCCTAATATGGGCGCATTGGATCAAGTCTTAGAGATCTCCTTGATAGGGCAGACTAGATCAGGCTTATAGATCCTCTTTGTCATGAGCTTATAGATCCTCTTTGTCATGAGCGCAACAGATAGAGTTTCTAATCTTTGGTTAAAAAACCTTATCAAAATTGAGTTGAACTCCATACCCAATGGCGCATTGGATGGAAGTGTTGATCTCTTCTTAAAATACTTTCAAAACTTGATCTTAACTCCCTCCCATAGGGTGGCGCATTGGTTGGGGTTTCTTAAATCTTCTTGATCCAAGGATGCCTTACTCAAACAAACTCCTTTATGAGGCTGGCGCAGCAGATAGAGTTTCATTTTCTTCCTTAAAATTACTTCTTCTCACTCCTTGTCGCATTAGCTAGCCTTTTTCCTTGGGCTAGCATTGGATAGGATTTTTGAATCCTCTAGCCTCTTAAATTTCGTGATTGAACACCCTCATCTCTTGGCGCACTAGATGCCTATTTTGATCTCTCTTCTTCTTAATGGCGCATTAATTCATGATTTGGAATCCTCTTGCCACGTTTCTTCAAGACAAGTATCTTTTCCTCCTTGGGTGCAACGGTCTAGGCGCAAGAGATCATCATTTTGTTCTCTGACTGAAAAGCGCACTTCACCAAGATTTTGGCGCCACATCCAAGCCTTGGCGCACTGGATCAACTTTTTGCACTCCGTTCAGTACTTAGGCGTTTTTTAGGGTCTCTCAAGATAAAGGTATATTGAAAAATATATTTAAGTATAAGTTGAGAGATTTCTTATACTTTAAATATTTTTCAATATACCTTTCAGGATGTTTGAGATAGGTCTCGAATCCACCGGATTTAACATGCAGAATATAGAATTTGGAGGATCCACCAGATTTCAGACTCAGTCAATTTTTCAGGATTTCAGGGTACCAAACTAGTCATTTTCAGGATCTCAAACATACATCAGGATTGGTCTCAGAATTCATGAATTGGATGGAATTTGATCAAAACTCTTCATTACTGCAAGTTCATGTTCCAGATGAGACCTCCAGTTATAAAGCAAAAACCTTCTAGGAGAGAGATTTATTGTTGGATTGGCAGAGGAAACGAACCTAAGACATCATCCAAAACTAAATGCAAAGCATCAGAGCTCAAAAAAGGGGGGTCCCCATTTGCAATGGGGCGATGTGTGATTTGGTCACAACACTAACATCGCATTTGAGGATGCTAACGTCACATTTGATATATTCTAGCAAGCTGTTACAGAAAGACAGGTGGATAAACCAAGTCAGATAGAGTGGACCGTACAGAGACTGTCTTTGTTGCCATAGTCAATGGGAAAGAGAACATGCAGTTGCAACCTCAAAAAAGAAATGGAATTAGGAGAGCTGGACGACACCTTCGTGATTCAGACTTCCCAAGAAATTTTAAAAGATTAGAAATAAATAAGGGAATTTCATTCCATTTGCATTTATATTATAGTTTAGCAGAAGAGTATAACTCTGCATGCTATATTATATGTGAGATAAACAAAAATTCTGAGTTGTACTCTGTCTCGGATCCTAATCAGACTATCACTTACAGGCATGAGATGTTGCTGTTTTTTGTTTTCTTCTTCTTCGGATAATGTCACCATTTATAAGTTATATATAACCAGGTTGAAGTGTGATTACTTCCCTAAGCTTTTAATTAAATTATTGCTTTTAATAGCTGGATGTACAGGGCTACATTTGTTTTATGTGAGATAAAATAAGTCTGAGAGAGTGGGAATATGTTGATTAGTGTTTTTCAATAAAGCAATCAAATTCAAATGTTTGCTTGCTCGGCTGGCCTTCCCTTTCTATGGTTTCAAAAAATCTTTGACAAGTGATTTTATCTATTGAAAAATCTGTAAGAATAATATGTTGACTAGTAAGTTTGATATTTTGTGAAAAATAAATGCTTTCACCACAATTTCATTTAGAATAAATAATTAATATTTATAAACTTTAAAATTTAGAGTTGAGATTGATAATTAATATTGTTATAAATTTTTTAAATCAATGTATTAATTAAATGAATAAAAAAATGTACTTAATTTTAGATTTGATGTTGAAATTATAATAACAGATGTCAAAATTCAATTCATCTAATGTGATTCTGAAGCAAATCTCTGAACCCAAAGCTTTAACCTTGTTACAAGGGTTGCTGTGTTTTTATTGGCTGCTAAAATATATGTATTTTGCTTATTAAAGCTCAATGTTATTCAGACTGAAAATACTGTTCGGGAAAACCCCAAAACCAGGTTTTCTACTATGTACTACAATCAATCTTTTAGAAGAGGTAAGAAAATAAAATTTCAAAATCAGTTATATGTTCCTGCGTTAATTATCTTCTGTCAAATAGTCAAATCACTAGACATGCAATTTGGATACAATATTATTATTGAGAGTGGATAAATGTAATGTGAAGGTTATAAGACTAATAAGATTATAACATATTACAATGCAAAGAAAGATATGTACAAAACTTGAAGTCATAGGCAGAATAGCAGACAAACTTGAAGTCCCATATTGCAATGCAAAGAAAGACATGTACAAAAGAATGATTTTAATTGATTTTACACCTTGGAGTTTAGTGTAATGTATTCTAATTGAATATAAGATGAAAAGATGGAATTTGTGTTGCCAGCCACCACCTACCTGGTTACGATGGATGGATGGAGATTTGTGTTGCAGCGCCATCCCAATTTCTAGCGCCGTCTAAAAAAACCCTACCGCGAACCAAAAATCATGCAGGAAATTCGTCAAACTGACTGAGTAGTCAAACCTGCGATTTTTATCGCGATTTTATGCATAAAAATCGGTCAAAAGTCGGTCAACGATTTTTTCAGGACCCGCAATTTTCTCTTTTTTTTTTTTTTGGGGGGGGGGGGGATCGTAGTTTTTGGCGTTCCACAATTTTCGCTATTTTTACAGTTTTTTCCCGTTTAATGCTTCTATGATCTAAAACCATAATACAAGCTGTTCTATAACATAATACTCAGAAATTTCAGTTTGATAAGCATGTTGCAAAATGTTTGATGAAATGCCAGCATAGCAAAATTCAGAAATAATGCAAGTTTGAGTTAAAATATTGGTGAGGGATTTTACATGAGATGCACATGGCAGATATTTGGGGTGACTACTAACCACACTTTCCCTTCTAAGTCAATCTTGTTGTCCAAAGTTATAATTCCTAAGATTAATAACGTTATAATTCCTACGATTAATAACGTTATAATTCCTAAGGTTAATTCTTTGAGTGTGAATAAGTTGAAATATTATGTATTCGACAACATACAATGTGCTAAGTTACATCATTAGTGGATATTTCAAGGTTTTGATCCTTGTTCAACACTAAATTCTTTTGAAATAATACATAATGTGGTTCTTCAACAAACATCAAATATTCACTATAACCAAAGGTATTGAGGGAGAATCAATCAAGTGGTGTTTAAAGTACGTGGAAGTTCAGAGCTTACGTATTCTACCGTGAGGATTTCAATTATTTTAAATTCTTAGTCCTTCAAAAGAGTTTTAATAAAATACTATATTTACCTTCAATGGTTTTTTGTTGTTTAATGTTCGCATGTATTCATGACTTGTTGGCATGGGAGGTGTTAATGTGGTCTCCTACATGGCCCACTACAATACTTCAAACCAGTTTTAATAAAATACAATATTTAAATTCAGTGGTTGTTTGTTGTTTAATGTTTGCATATATTGGTGACTTGTTGGCATCGGAGGTATTAATGTGGTCTCCTAAATGGCCCACTACAATACTTCCTACATGATATGGTAGTGAATAAGCCAATGGGGCTGCATTCTACATCTCTTCAATCTCTTTCTTCTTCCTACTAATTCTAATGTGGATACAAATTGATCCCCATTTGGTCACCATTAGGGTGAATCAATGACCAAATGAGTCAAAGCATCCAACACTGAAGCAATATTTTGTACTTCCTTGCTCCACTATATACATTTAGTTAATTCATTATTCATTGTTTCATTTATTTGCATTCACTTCAAACACATGCTTGCTTCTCATAAATTCCAACCTGAAAAGTAGAAGAATTTGGTACCAACAAAGCACCTCTACTTTGACAAACTTCCTCAAATCTGCTTTACTTCAGTCCATGCATGCATATTGATAGCAATTTTATAATGTCCTTTGTGAATTAGAAACTAGCGCTTTCAACATCTCCCAAACCATATGGGATAAATTAATAACAAACACCAATGATTGCATTCTATTTTGCATCTATAGAGAACAAATCCACCATAATTGGAACCTCAATCAACTCCAAGTGGAGGTCTGATATGTTACATCAAAAGGTACACATACTACAATGAAAAAAGTAGGTTCTACCACTATAAACATTGCTTATTAGATGGGCTTGTAAACTAGTTCAATGCAGATAGGTCATTAAGTAGTAGACCTATATATCATAATCACCTCGAAAAGGTTTGTGCATATAACTCTAACAAAGCTCCCTCCAAGTTTTTGAACATAAAAGCAAAGACATTTATAGACCATGAATTTTAAATGTCGATGCTTTAAATAAATGGTCCTAGTCATCACCCATCATGATCACTTGAGGGTTATCTTCAAACCCCGAGTTCAACCTCATAGTAGTCAATGCTTTGTACTTCACATCCACTACATTCACGAACTTGTGTACAAGGATTTCATTAATCGTATTGTCAAGTTTATGCTTCATTTACTCTAGAAATTAAACCAAGAGTGGTGTGGGTGGTGCCAAAGAACTAAAGGTCATTGCCTTTCCCATCTTGTCTTTATTTCCACATCTTCTTGTCTTTAACCTCTGTGATCTCCAAACAAACTACAACGTACAAACTCATGATGGAGCCTAATGATGGAGTGTTGGAGTTGCAACCATGCTCTACTACTCCCTAAAGCAAATTGCGCCTTATTTTGCTTTCCAAACACACATTGTTGACAAAACTCAAACCCAACAAAACAATCTAAAATACTTTCTGCCATATTTTTACTTACCAATGTTTTCAGTGCTTCTTCTCCAATATGACCCAAACAATGATGCCATAAAAATCTCGAATCAGGTTCAAAATAACATTGACTGAGCTACACAATGTTGATGCTTCCAACATAAAAAAGAGTCCCTTGCCTCACACCTTTAGCCAACACCAAATTGCCTCCAACCAACTTGCATCGTTTTTCATTAAGGGTAACATGCAATCCAAAGTCAATCATCTTAGAGACAAAAATCAGATTTCTAGCCAAACCTACTATATGCAAAACACCAAAGAGTGTGCTCACTCTCCCATCCATGAAAGACACTTTCACCTTCCCTCGACCAATTCTCCAAATATAGTTGTTATCATCAAGGAAATGATGAACACACTTATACTGAGAGGGGGGGGGAGGTGAATCAGTATAATCTTTTACTTATTAAAATCTTAACAACCACAATAATAGCAATCACACAAGATCTAACAGTAAGGAACACAAGATTTACGTGGAAACCCTTTCAGGAGAAAACCACAATGAAAAGACTACTTGGATCTACTATCCAAATCCACTCTTGAAAAAATAAAATTCTCTTAAAAAGATATGTAGGCACCAATCCACTATAGACACCAATCCCCAACACTAAACAATTTGTAGGCACCAACCTACTGGAGACACCAATCCCCACTGCTAAGTACCAACTTAGCAAGAGACACCAATCTCTTCTTTTAAGAAACACCAACCTCCAAAGTTTTTGCCTTCTTGAATATTGCTTCTTCAGTGGATGATCATTTAAATCCTCTTCATAAAATCTCCTTGTAAATGATGCGGCGATTTTCACACTTGTATTCTCCTTCAAAAATCTACTTGTATCATATTTTTTATACACTCATTCTTCTTCACAAATCTGCTTAAAATGATATCACATTATCCACATATACATTCTCATTCACAAATCTGCTTGTATGATATTACATTTTCTGCTTGCTTGTATTTTCTCTCCAACTTCTCTATGCTTTTACACCCCCTTATGCTTCTTCATGAAGGGAGGCGACTTCATTGGAAGGGAGTGCCTTTTGGAGGGGGACGTCTTTACCAAAGGAGACATCCTTTTTAATGGTGGCACCCCTTATTATATACATAAGGTGGGGTGCGACTTGTCCCCATTATGGAGCGCTTCACAAGAGAGGGTTGGCCACCCCTTAAACATGCAAATTAAAATATAATAAATGTTTTTAATATAGTCGGCCAGCCCTTTTTAAATCTTTGAGATAGTAATGTTGCTTATGACATTAATGACAATAATTATTCTAATCATGGTCCGCCAGCCCATTTATTCTTCCTTGTCTTCAATAAAATTATCGTGATGGCAGTCCTCCTTTGACATCAATGACAATATTTCTATCAGGAAAGGCCATCCTCCATCACCCTCCTTGTAATCAGTGTACCACTCCCTAAGAAGAGTCCTATGATACGATGCACTTGAGTCAAGCAACAAGAATCATCACCAATAATATTAGCAGATACAAAAGCATCACTACCATACTCATCAATGTCAAAGGATCTATTAAAGGAATCATCCCTCCTCTTGGACTTGCACTCCTTTTTTATATGACCTCTCATGCCACAATTCCAACACTTCACTTTGGGTTTACAAGAAGGCTTTGACTTGTCCTCCTTCTTGGACTTCTTATCTTCACCCTTCTTACCCCCTCTATCCTTTGACCTACCCCTTACAACCAAGGCATCACTAGACAAATCAGCCATGGACTTCTCTGGATTTTTTCACTTCACAAAAACCTAATGAATTCTTCCACTTTGGGTGAAGGATAGTTACCATTAATTGTCATAATCAGATTCTCTCATGAACCAGGTAAGGAACATAACAGCAAAATGCACTTATCCTCTTCATTCTATCTTGACTCCTATTGACATTAATTGACTCAAAATCAAATTGAAGGTGTTGAGATGATCATTCCCAAAATCTCCCTCTTTCATCTTCAAGGAATATAACTTCCTTTCAAGAAAAGTTTGTTTACAAGATTCTTGGACTAATATAGGGTTCCTATCTTCTTGCACAATAAATATGCAAAGGGCTCTTTTGACATATTCATCAATACAAAATCTGAAAGACAGACAAATTGTACTTCTTTCTTATCCAATCTATTCCAGTCGTCATCAGACATAATGTAGGTTTCACTGAATAAGATATTGTTGTCCACTAATCCCTCTTTAGTAGGAGGTCTTTTACCTTCAACTTTCATAACTCAAAGTTTTGACCATTGAATTTCTGAATATCAAACCTTAACATGCTCACCATGAATTCAGCAATAGATGCGCTCTGTATTTTCACAACACCCTTCAAAGGCTCCCGCTGAAACCAATTATACATGTACTACAACTTTACGCCAGGGTTTCAAAAATGCAACCTGTCAATGGTTTCACCACTCACATGTATGGCTTTGACACCAAACAACATGGTTTCACACAAGAAAACATCTATTGCCAATCTAGTCTAGTATAACCTTAGATTTTGTAGTTTATGCAACATAGGTCTTTATTGTCTTTCATCATGTTTTCTTTAAACTCTCTCATTGTTTTCAACATATCCACTCTTAAGGACATCTACAAATGTGGATTCATCTTCATCGCTTACACCAAAGTCATCGCTCCAAACTGAACTGCAAGGACAGTTTGTTATCTATGACTATTGCACAATTATAGGCATCTTCATAAAATGAGTGTCAAACCACCTTCATCTTCTTCAATAGAAAGCATCAATACCTCAACAAGCCATCCCTTCTTCAATCTATATACTAGTTTCTTCTCTACTTTTCCCAATAATTCTCAACCTTCGATTATATGCATGTACACTCCTATGTTTACTTTGTTGTGTGCAAAGTTTTGTGACAATCTCATTATCATCTTGGAGCAATCTGAATTCTTCTTCAAAAGCCTTATGAACTTTCTCCCATGTGTTTTCCTAGTTTGGCACATTCATGTATGAATTTATCACCATTCCTCTCTATGTGATAGGAAATGACCATAACCGATATAGCTCTTTAGTCTACCCCTTAGTGTTATTTATAGTTATACCAGTTCTATAGTGATGGATAGGGTCACCTAACAATTAACCCATCACTAATGAATTTCAAAAGCAATTTTCCTCTCTCAATCGGGACTCTTTTGATTAACCATGTAGGCATTTGAATGCAGATCTTCTTAACCTCCATATTTTGCAACACTTCACTCATCCTCTAACCCTCTCTACTTATACATGTCGCTTTGCCCACTCGATTGCCCTAGATTTTTAGGCTCTTCTTTTGCTATGATAATCATATCTTCAATAATATTATGTTTTCATCAAAAGGCTTCTTTCTCCTCTTGTGATAAAGTCATTAAAGTTCATCTTGGGATAGGAATTTCCCTCTAGTCAAGGGAACAAACTCTAAATTGACAACTCTGCACCACCTTCTGCCCATCCTGGTCAACAAGGTCTGCCCCTTTGACCAGAAACAGCAAGTCGTGCAATCACAACCCACTGATCTGTGAGTGATGGAATTGACAGCTTTGTCTGAGGTCTTCTTCTTTGCATTTGAATTTGACTTTGACTTTTACCTTCTGGTAGCAAATAGTTGACAACTTCTCACAGCCTCTGTATTTACTATTTTTATTCCAACATTCAAATCAATCTTCGTATCTCTTGCTCATCTCCATGTTAAAGGTAATGTCATCTATCGCCTACATGAGCCCAAGGGCTTTAACTCTTTCTTCTTTCAAAAAAAATTGGTAACCAAAATTCATAGAGGACACCACAAGTGACACTATGCCAAAACTAACTTAAAGCACTAGAATATGGAAACATGCAAAAATTACACATAATACAGATAAAAAGAAATTGCTCTATTCATATATTGACATGTACAATAGTAAAGCACAGGAAGATATTAGAATTTTTTAGAGCTTCCTGACCCTATTCAATAGCTACTGTCTACGCCGGGCTTAACTACTTTCTTCTTGCCCCATTTGACTATGCTACTGTGGCTACTGCAAATACCATCCTCTCTCTCTCTCGATCAAATTTAGAAATTGCACACACATGAAAAAGAATGGAGCATTTTTCCTTTTAGAACATCTAACACCAGCCACTGTAATGAAGTCCTGTTGACATACTTTTGGTCATTTCAGGACATTAACATTACTTCTTTCTGATGCAACAGGCCTAATCACTTAAAAGCTGTCTCTCAAGAATGCAATGGCCATGATAACAAAAAATTAGAACTTAAAAAATCATAGGCGATGCACGAGCATAAAAGAATATTGCACGGAGCATTTCAAGGAAAAAATGATTCAGACCACCCAACTTTATATCCAACACCATCCACCAAATTGAAGTTCCCTTGACATACTTTTGGTCGTTTGAGGACATTAACATTATTTCTTTTCTTCTAGGGAAAATAGTCTTAATCATAAAAAATTAAATTCAAAAAAAAAACATAGAATATGCAGACATGAAAGCATATTACTTGGAGCATTTCAATGAAAAAATTAAGAACATCCAACTATATACCCAATAGCATCATCAAAGTCAATTTAAAAATATCTTCAAAATTCACCTGTGCCATTCGCACCAAAGAATCATAAACCGCAGTGTCTCCATGGGGATGAAACTTACCTAAAACCTGCAGAATGTTTTGATACCACAAAAACCCGAAGTTAAAAACCGAGAAGTTAAACATTGCATAGACTAGTGTTCCATTACAAGGTGCAAGGATGAAAGCTTTCACCTCTCCAACTACTCTTGCACATTTCTTGTAGGGTCTTCTTGAAGAAAGACCCAATTCATGCATTGCAAATCTGTATCATAGATAGAAAAAAAAATTAACAATTGTCATTTCTAGTAATTCACATAAGCAAAAGGAGAAAAATCTTAGACACTATACAGTTATTCAAATTATTGCTTCTAATGAAGCATATAAATATAACTTAGTCTGAAAACATTAACCTAGGTATCTAATTTAGAAGTTAAAAAATAACTATCCATATGCTAACAAGTTAAACCACATATATAGCTTCATACTTATCTTGGCCTTAATCAATCAAGACTTTCCTCTTCTTCAATCTTTCAAGAAAAGCCTCAGTTAAATCCAATAAGAAACAAAAAAAAAATCAATTGAATAAACAATTGACTCAAGGTGCTAATCGATTAACTTGATCCTCTACCAAAATAGAAGAATTTAATTCCCAATTTTACAATAATGACAAGGCCTTCAAGAATCACTAGAACAAAAAAAGAATTAAAGAAATGCTACTGAATCAAAAGTTCCCATAAACAGCTTTGCAACAGAATGACAACAAATATAATTTAATAATTTTCTCATACAAAAGGATTGCAAAAGCCTGTAAGATCCCTGTCTTATCTAACACAATTTTTTCCTTCGCTGTCCTAAATTTTCTGATTTGTTTTCACGTTGATTTACTTATGATTTTGAAGATTTGTTTTCACATGCATGTAGTTTATGATATGAAGATGGAAAGGTTCAAATATAACATTCATAAGACAACAAATGATAACCATAAAATAGATAGATCAGCTAGAAATGCAATTTCAAATTAAAAATATGAAATTGGTTTCTTTATTCACACACCCGGATCATGAAATGGCATGAATCAAATACATAGATGATTGCTGATTACATAGACATGATTGATTTTCAAATCAGACCTCCAATGATGTACAAAAGTGCCTCAAACAGTGATCAAACCCTAGAACAATGCAAAGATGATAACATCCAATGGTTGACGCCTTGCTAGAGATGATGGATGATGAAGAATAGGAGGCAAAACCAATTTCTGATCGCTGTTATAAACATGTATGATGCAGGAGCATCCCTGGTTCAAGAGCAATCTTGCATCAACCAAAAACATTTGCAATTCAGTTTGTTTCTTTTCATTTTCCAGTTCAGTTCAGGCAGTTCAGTCAGAAGTAATTTCTGTATTTTGGTCCGCATTCTACCGCAGTTGCATTTCAAATCTTGCGGAGCTGGACTTAGCATCTTGATACATCCATCTACATCATATCCAATTTGCAAAGCATTGGGTTAAGAAAATGGAAAGATATCGCCATCAAAAGATCAATTGTTTTCTCATAACAGAGCATCCTGAAAGTCTCAGACACATCAGCTGAAGGAGAAGACTTGCGGAGCATTTCTCGATCCGTGGAGCCTAGCGACACATCATTCATTGATCCTTGGTTCATGGCCAACCTTCCCCGAGATCCGCAAATCATTCCATGCATTTGCGGAGGTGTTCTATATGATTAGGTCCGACCTATCGTGTACACACATTACAACTCTTCATCGGAGTTTGTGATCTTCCTTGGCCGACGCAGAGGAATCTTGTGATTCGGAGATGATATATATTGATGTATTAGATCTCTAGGAAAGCAGTTAGGAAGTTAGCAATTGATTCATAAGTCTTAGTTTTGGATTCTTTGCAAAGGAGCTTCAAAGCTATATCTTGAGCATATTCTGATATTCTGTAATCAGGCCTATGAGCCCTAATTGTAAGCCCGCATGTTACCGGCCAATTGTATTTGAATTCTATGATATACTGAATGACTGGATCTACATTTGTTTCATATTTTTGAGTTGTTTTCGTTGTGTTTACTCTTGCTACACGGCCTGGACAGTTCACTCTGTGAACCCTCCTACCGTGATTGCACCAAATGGTATCAGAGCGGAAGTTCGAATCTTTGGGAGAAAATTGAGCGAAGTTGGCGAAGGATTTCTGTAAGATCTTGTTGTAAGCAGATCGCCAATCCGAGGCAGGTTACTTGTGTCACAACCGATCGCCGATTGTGAGGCAGTTGTCACCTTGTAGCCCAATCGCCGAATTTGAGGCAGTTTGCACTTGATCCTAGGAAGAATGCCGCCAAGGAGAATCCTTGATGTTGGATCAATGGCTGGTAGAATGGATGAGATGATGGAAATGATGAAAACAATGAGAATTCAATTGGATGCTGTCGAAGAAGATAAGCGAAGAGGATTGACACCTAGACCTAATGTTGAAAGTGATGATGAAGAAGAATTTCAATCTGTTGAACAAACTGGCGAAACCCTAGGAGGTTATGAAGAAGAAGAATTAGATCAAGTAAAGATGTTGCGAGCTATTTCAAAGATTGGAAAGAGACCTAGAGTTGGTGTACCGAACTACACTAGCAATTTGAACCCTAAAGAGTTGATTGACTGAATAAATGACATGGAAGAATATTTGGAGTATGAAGAAGTTGAAGATCTGGAGAAGGTGAAATTTGCAAAGACAAAGTTGAAAGCACATGCTGCTATATGGTGGAAAGAAGTTCAGTTGGATAGAAACAGAAGAGGAAAAGAGAAGATTACGAAGTGGGATAGGATGGTGACAAAACTAAAGAATCAATTTGTACTTGATGACTATGAGTTGGAGCTATTGAAAAGATTACAGAACCTGAGACGAAAGGGGAGGTCTATGAAAGAGTATACTGAAGAATTTCATAAGATGATTATAAGGACAGGACATCGGTGGACTGAGATTGGACATTCAAGAGGAACTGAGTTTGGTGAGGATGACAACACTGGAAGAAGCATACCAGTTTGCCCTAAAAGTTGAAGAGAAGTTGAATAAGAGACATGATCAGAGACAGAGAGGCAGAGGAGGTAAATTTCAGAGAGGCAGAACATTTTCCGGAGGAGATAGATCATTTGCGGAATAGAACAAACAAGAAAACACATTCAAGAAGGATGACAAAGATAATAATGCTTACCGGAAAGATGACAGAAACTTTTACCGAAGAGGAAACCCTAGTGCATACCAGAACGAAGGATACAAAAGAGAAGGAAGAGGATTTGATAAGAGAACATTCAGAGGCAATTTTTTCAAGTGTGGAGGTGAAGGACATATAGCATTTGAATGTAATCAGGGGAATACAAGCAAAAGGACAGAGAACAGTGGAAGAGCAACCTATGTTGAAGAAGAACCTGTTGGATCACCTGGTTCAGTTGATAAACCGGAGAAAGGAGAATCACTTGTGATGAGGAGAGCACTATTTCAAACAAAGACAAATGAGGAAGCACCGCAGAAGAAAAGTTTGTTCAGAACGGTATGCAAATCAGGAGGTAAATGTTGTAAAGTTGTTATTGATAGTGGTAGTTCAAATAACCTAGTTTCAAAAGAGATAGTAACTAAGCTGAAGTTGGAAAGACTAAAACACTCTAAGCCCTATCAGATAGCATGGATTCAGGATGATCATAAGGTACTGGTGAGTGAACAAAGTTTGGTGAAATTTCATTTTGGATCATATCATGATGAAGTCTTGTGTGATATTATGCTTATGGATGTTTGTCACATTTTGTTGGGTAGACCTTGGCAGTATGATAGAAAAGCTATACATGATGGGAGAAAGAATACATACACTATAACATCAAGTGTGTTTGCTCGTAAAGAACTTGTATTAGTCTCATGTTAATGCTCGTATGGGCAAAATATTTATAAACAATATGCAATATAAAAAAAAACTAAACATAATGCTTCTAAATTTAACAAAACAGCCTTTTCTGGCCATATTGAAGAACTCAAAGCTCGGCAATTAACAACCATCCATTAAAACAAGTGCTAATGAATACAACTGAGATCCATTGGCTTGTAAATTTAGCAAAAACCTTATCTGTCCCATATTGAAGAACTCGAGTTCTGTAATGTACAATCATACATTGAAGCATGACTGGTACTAATAAATGGTTTGAACATCAGATTCATTGTGAAATGATTCCCTTGGTTATTTTTGAATCCAGGGAAGAAAGATAAAAACTTTCTCAAGTGGTCCTTGGTTTATGGGAGCTCTAGGTTTTCCTTAGACCTAGGAAAAATTACTTCAATCCAGAAATACAATTGCTCTCAAAGACCCAGTCCCACCTAACCCTCCTAAAGTGCCAATAGTAGCAGATTCACAAAATGAGACCAAGAATACGAATAGGTTGAAGATCAACTCAAATGCCAGCTATCTCCGCTCCACTGTAAAAAAGTTAATCCAGTAAGAATGAGAATAAAGTTATAAACAGATATTAGAAGAAGCAGGAAAATTTTTCAGAAGCATGGTAATTGTTGGAAAAATTTCCAGGGTAATTGTTGCGAATGGGGCATCCCTCCTCTTCACTGTCAAAAATCTGTTTTTGCATTGAATTTGAGGGAAGGGTTGTGATCAATTAAGCAACCATAGGGGTTGTTTGCTCTATTCATATTGATTGAGTGAGCGATTGGTTTGGGATAGCAGGAAAGAGTGAGGAGAGTTGCACAATCTCTTTATATACCTTTCATGCCATCCAAAACACCAAACCTTAAAATTCAACAGTAGGCTAGTGCTTAGACCTCCCTTTAATAATTAATATTCATACTTGAGGCACAGACATGGTGAAGTATAACATATCGGCTGCTGGCATTTTCCCTTCTTTTTAAATGCAACCAAGGTCCCTAATCCTAGACATCATTAGTAAACAAATGATAAAAATATTCACAAATTTTGACAAGGATCAACATATATTTTGTGTTTTGAAGCTATTCCCCTAAAATAACAACAATTCAAATTCTTAACTAAATTATTTATCTATGATAATATGGTCTACTGGTGAAGTTGAATGGTTTTAAATGAGCCCACCAGGGATCAAGTCTTGCTGGGTGTGAGGCTCCAACACCATAAAGGATGAGGTTGGGATCGTGCCCAGATGACTTCGGTGGAATGGGTCCGCTCAGTTTTTGGCTCTTAGCTAAAGAGGCTTCCACCTAAAGCCCCTGCTCCCATATTCCGTAGCTAAACAAATCTGTGGGTTTGATATAAAAACATTGAACTAATTTTTTATTTTTTTAACCAAAATAATAGCATATTTCAATGCACTTTGTATCTTAAAACTCTTTTTTCTTAGAAATGTGTATTTTAAAACAATATTCCAAAATACTTACAAAATTCCCCAACGAGAACATGTATTTTGCATTTTCAAGCAACTCCTCTAACCATGCCAAAAAGGAAAGTTATTAACCAAAAAAAGAAAAACACATAAACATAAATGTAAATATTGCAAAATACTCACAGAATTCGACGATGAACAGGCTTCAATCCATCCCTTACATCGGGCAAAGCACGTCCAAGCAAAACAGACATCGCATACGACAAATACGAGTCAGTTGCCTCCTTATGAAGCTCAACAGCCACAATTCTCTCATCCTGTGGCCGTTCAAACAAAGCTCCATTTTCCGGCGGCTCTTCACCGCCATTGCCGTCCTCCGCAACGGGAACTTCTTCCTTGCTCCGCGCCTGAATTTTCATGCGTCTACCGAGATCATTTTCACCTGAAGAGATGTGTAAGAAGCGGACATTCTGAGAGCGCAGGGTGAACATTCTGCTCTGAGACTGACATTTTCGAAGGCTTAGCAAGGCGGGAGATGAACGACATAGAGAAAATGAGATTGCTGGGAGACGATACAGGAAACGTGATGACAGTGCCATTTATTTTAAGTAAATTTTCCACGAGCTCTCTCCTACCGTGTTTCGAAACCTTCACATCTAAATTTTAACTCTCAGCAGTTCCACCTCTAAATTCGAACTACGAGATTTTCTTTTCAATGTGTTAAACCCTAGTTAAGTAGGGATTTTAAGTAGCACTACTTGAGCCTTGCTGGCTTTGTTTCGAAACCCTGTCCTCTATATGAATACCTTCTGCATTTTTCTTCTCCTTGCATTTGTACTTCATTCTAACCCTAACGTTTCAACTAGAGGAAAGGATTATGGCGCCATGGTTATCTCGAGAGCTGCGTTTTCGAATTATGTTCAAAATTCTTGTCGGCAGATAAAGATTTTTTTAGGGGTTTGGAAGAGCTTAAACTTTTTCTTTGAACCATGGATGTTCGCGAGGGGTTAGTTTTAATGAAATGGAAGATTTTAATAACGTGCACGAAACAAGACCTACCTAGACAATGGATTAAGAGCAGTAATAAAAGAGCATCTAAAATTAATTTTGAAATACAAAGGGTAATTAGGTGATAGATTATGTTATTGTTAGCTTTTGCAAAACAGCTTTCTAATTCATCATTAAATCATTTTTAGGTCACCAAAAATTAATAATGTGAAAAATCAAATCTTCCAATAAATTAAATCTCCACAGTGTAAAAATATCAAATCATAATTAATGCACTAAGTTATTAATATCATTATTTCGTGTGGGTGAAACCCTTGCACCTCTTAAAGATGCAAGTGCTAGTTTTATATTGTGGATCTTGATTAAAAAACTTGTAATTTTATCTAGTCTCGCCTCCTCAAATAAGGCGTTTAGATTGTTGTAACATTTCAATTAAGCTACCAGTGAAACAAACCATTTTTTTTTTTTTTATAATAGCTCAATCTCTCTCAATTATCTACAATAGGGAAATGTGATCCAATGGTATTAATTTATCTCTTTTGGTAAGTCATTCTGAATTGTTCACAAATTGACATTCCAGAGTTTATAAAGTGATCAAGAGGTCATAACATGTTCGTGCCAATCTAGGCACTCGAGCCAGGAATGCTAAGCACATTGATCTTGCAAAAACATATGAACTCACAAGAGGTGCAAAAATTGTTGGATCCTCTAGCTCAATACTCAATCTTACAATTGACACATGCACTCAATCCCTTACTCATATTCCATCCTACATTAGTAAATATATGTATGAAGACCTAAGGCCCACCTATGACAACTCAACTTTATTGGACAATAGTGCAATAATAGGCTGATCATATTTTTAAGGATTTAAGGAGAGTGCACAAAGCGTAGGATGCTCTAAAGTGTGTCCTTTAATCACACAATCAACACAACCCAACTCTGAGACATTATGAGCTTACTTCTTAGACTTGTGGGAGCCCTTGAACCATCCAGTTCACCATGTGATCTCATGGCTCATAGTTTTAATGGTATCACCTGTGTGCATGCATTATAGCTCATGGGTCCAACCACTACAATATTAAAAAAAATAAGGGAAAATATGATATGGGCTACATATGGCCAATTAACTAGGACCTACCACCACATTGATTTGGCAACACTAACCAACTATGCAATGGCAAGCTCACGAGGTAACTAAGGATTTCATGCATGTTGACACATTCTAAGGGTCTCATAAGAGTTACATGAACTATAGGATCAAGTGGAGATTGGATGGCTAACGCACTTTCGAACTAATAAAATGCACTAGCAAGGTTTGTGATTGCATGAACCATTGGATTGAAATGAGATCAATGACTACAACTCTTCCTACCAATATCATGTGTTATGAGTCGTAAAAGTACAAACAAGAAAAACATGAAGGATCAAATGCAAGGCCAACTAATTTGAACGTAAATACTTGGCCCAGTGATTAACAGTAAAAGATATCAAGCCATGAGAGGAAACCTAATTTTGAAGCACAATTAATTAAGTTACTATCTTGCAAAGGGAACATGAGAATCACTTACAAGTAAAAGATCTAATCAATTTGTAGACATGACTGCACAAGCAAGGCAAATAAGTGTAAACATGATTTAGGCTTTTGTCCCTACTAACGAGGTTAAGATCTCAAAGAAATTCCCAATTTTACATGGCCTTAGCAATTAAGATTCTAGCTTAGCCTTTGAGCTAAGGGAATAGACCATATTCTCTAAATAAAATTCTAAAAATATAACATTATTTACTTGACACGTCACGAGCATGATATTGCTATATCATGAAGATCAACATTGATTATAAGAATTGGCTCTATCCTTTAAATCAAGTTCTTGTTTTGATCTTTCAACCTCCATGGACAATCAATGATATAGAGGAAATGGAGATGTGTGTGTGCTTAACCTGTGTTCATCTAGCACTAAGAACAACAATAATAAAGTAAATCTATAAGAATTAATCCTTGGTCTATAGGGAAGAATACCCTAGTGTGCATATTAGATTGAACAAGACGGGATCAAGTCACCAAGAGATATGCCAAGATAATATATAAGAAAAATGATACATAAAAATAGCAATAATATTATTCAAACAAGAATAAAAACTTACTAGAACAATATTACTAGCATCTAATGAAGAAGAAATGTGTGAGTAGATGGAGATGTAACTGGAAATCTAGTAGCATCTAGACTTGGCAAGCTTCAACAATAGAGGTCTAATCGATAGTACAATGCAACCAAAAGAGACAAGAGAAGAGAGCAAAAGATATTTTTTGTTGTTGGAGAATATACAGATCAAAGATTGGTTTCCAAAAGGTTCCTTAGGAAGTTGAAGGGTCAAATTTTGATGCAAAAGGTATTTTTTAGATAGGCAAGCGCTACAATAGGCAATAATATGCAGCTAAGCAGGAAACCAATGACTCAAATTTTAAAAAATCATGGGAGGATAGTCATCACGTAGAAATTGAAGCATTGCACTAGTGTCTTGGAGAAAATGCTCAAAATTTGACAAGTGGTTCCAAGTTAGCAAGAAGAATCAAAATGTGATGCAAAAATTTATCAATCTAGTGAAGGAAAAGGCTAGTGCCAAACTATGATAATCCCTAAAACATGTTATAGGAATTGACACTAAAATAAGGATAATTTGTAGTGTCAAGATTGTAGGGTATGCAATTTTTGATATTACACGACATTCTCTAAGCTTGTCCCCATCAACCAATTACCACAATCTCTAAGATTATCCCCATTGCCACATTCTCTAAGCTTGTCCCCATTGCCTACTTACTCAGCAATTAATAAAAACTTTCCTAAGGGGTTCCTAAGGTACTAACTAATTTATACATTCAATTTCACACACACACAAACATACTAGTTACAATAGGTAGACTCATGTAGGACTCATGTGGTACATACACACATGTGCACACACTGATCATGATCATGGGATTTTGACATTATTGGGCCAGATACATGCATATATTTTAATAAATTGTATTTGGCTCCCTTTTTTTTTAAATTTCCTTCCCCAATTTCCACACTATTGCATTTCATTTAGCAATCACTACCTATTGAGCCATCCTAATACTTAAATTGGTTTTTGAGTTCCTCATATCTTATTGGTCGATTATGGTTGTTTATTAATTTCTTAGAATGACTATTCAAAATATTTTTGATTTTAGGGGATTATTTTATTTTCAAGACTCCTTGTGCCGTGCAATTCTTTGACTTTGTTTGATTGCTCTATCATCGAGTAGTGTGTTTTAGTAGGTGATTTATCGTATCCCTATGTAAATATAAATTATCTTGAATTCAAGCTTATTTATATTTGGCACACCATCCTTAGACTCTACTTTGTCGTTTATATCTTACAATTGGATTGCTCCTATTGTCTCCAACTGGTGATATGTGACCCCTCAACTAACATCTTTCTGCTCTATTTTCCCTCAGTTGGGATACTTATTCAATATCTCTAGTCACAAGTTAAATCCCATGAAACAAGGCACCCCACCTTCAACTTGGTTTGGCCCGTCCACATCAACATCATCTACATAGTCAAACAACTATGTCAAAGTATCAAGTTTCTTATTTTATGAGTACATAAAAATAATTTTAAGAAATCATGATCTAGACATTACGTTATATTGATTTATATTCACAAGTATAATTTAAGATTACTCTAGACCCCTTGATTCTTGATAAAAGACCTTTTCCTATTTAAAATCAAGTCAATATTAGTCTAGATAATTATTTAAATATTAAATATCTACAAGTCCTCACTATTTTACCCAATTACAAGTCCTTCTAAAATTTGGGAAGAGATATTACAATTGCCCACTATAAGCTTATCTTCGTACTTGATATGGATGTCACTATAAGCTAAGCACTCCATGATGTAGTGTTATCATATCTTCACTCTTTTATTGTAAAATAGGCCTCCTTGGGTATTATCCATCTATCGGTCTCACATCTAAGATGATGTGAGCTAGTCCTTGGTTGGGCTATCAACATTTTTAATGCCCACTTAATATTTTCTCCCACATAGTCTTTTTTGCCATGGTTCCACATGGGGTTAAATTATTTGATATAGTATGCCTTCTCTTAACCCACTTGCTTTGTCCACATGGTTGTCTCAAATTTTCTCTTGCATGCTAAAATTTATTTCCTCAGTAATAATTGGGCACTCTTACATATTAATGTCCCATTTATTCATCCACATTCTATTTTATCCATTTGTTCTCCCTCCTACTTAGCTCTTCCTCTATAACCACTCTAGAACAATGACAATTCTCCATAATTTTTGTCTATTTTAGGTAGCTTAACAACCGGTCCACTAGCAATGCTTTCAATGGGAAAGTACTTGTTTCAATTAAAAAAATCTCATACAGAACTAAAATTCTAATTTTGAGGTTGTTTATGATTAAGTGCTTCTAAATTATTTCTACCTACCTTTGTTTTTTATCTTGCTCCTACCTCAAACTTCACAGCCATAAGGACCACCAGAACGATGAGCAAATCAAACAGGGTTATCTTAGTTTTCAAATCTCATAAATCTGCTATATTGCATCTATTTTTTAGTGAATATAAAGTTTTACATCCCCATGTTTTCTTTTTTCTTTACATATTTCCCAATTGAGCTTGTCTCCATGATGCAAACATTGTGTCTTTATTTTGTTGGTGTTCACTTCCATCCCTAATAAGAATTCTAAAGCCCTCAAGTGTTTTCTCAAACTATGAGGTGTTTTTGTAATTAAGATAAAAGCATCTGCTTATAAGAGTAGCATTACTACGTATCTAGCAAGTTAAACACCCCACCACTAGCCTTGTTTGTCCACACTTTTGATTTATCAATGTATAACCAAAACAAAGTGGGGGAGAGTGAGCAACCCCAGGTATTTGATGGTAATGTCACTTCTAAAGCATTATGACATTCCACTACTTGTTCTAATTGTAGCCATAACTTGCTCATAAAGCCTATGAACCACCACTATAAATTCATATGGAACTCTGAGTTCTTCCATCTTTTTCCAAAGTTTGTCTCTAGGCATCGTGTCAAAATCTATTTAAAATTTGCAAAGCAACAAAAACTTTATTCTCCTTGGTTGTCCCATATTTTTCAATCAAGTACCTAACAGTTGTTGAACACATAGAAGTGCTAAGAGGGGGGGTGAATCAATACTCATTCAAATTTTTTTCTTTCAACAATATTCAAACTATCTTAAGCATTTAAAACATGAAAGGCATATGAACATAAAAGCACACATCCATAACACCAAATTTACGTGGAAAACCCCAAAAGGGAAGAACCACAGTGAGCAAGCTGCTTGGATCTACTGTCCAAATCCAACCTCACAAATAAAACAAGATTACAATTTTATTTATGGGCTACAACCCAAAGGACGCTGCAACTCCCTAAACATATACAACACTTACAATCTTTACACAACTATTCTTCAATCTGTAACACAAAACTTATCTGACTCAATGTTCTTCTTTCAAAACTCAATGCTGATCACTTCAGTCTCTGCACAACTATCTCACCTCTGCACAACTACAATATCAATCACTGCCACACTAAAACAACTTCATAAATCCTTCTCAATCATTATATTACCAACAATTGCCTCCACAACAATATCACATAATATAAACTAGTCTTCTCCACATCTCATCATGAAATCTGCTTCTACGGTAAGTATATTCACACAATATAAATTCTATCACCTAATTCACAACTTATACTCCCTTCAAAAACTTTGATTCTTTATACATATATATATATATATATATGAAACATGTAACGATCACAACAGTTAGCTTCCAAACATAAATGCGGTAAGTAAAATTCCAATGTGGTTCAAGAGCATGACATAATCAGGTCCTATCTTACTTTGTCATACTTTTCCATGCTAGCGCACACTCTGAAACATACGGCATAACCATCAACATCTATCAAATCGGCACAACAAACACTTACACTTCCTTACATTTAGCTCTAGACCAAAAATGGTACCAGAGGGACAAATTATATCATGCAGACCACATGTTAAACATTATATGTCTTGTAAAATATTCCTATATACTTCTTTTGTCATCTCAGGATATATCATGCTGACACAAACACTTGAACTTTGATGCCGGTGTCATTAACAAACTTTGCTTACACAGTCTTAAGATAAAACACTAAAAAACATACTTGCGGTGATCATAAACATTTGAGATTTGAACTGTACATACCAACCAGCCATATGAGCTTATATTTCAATCAATAGGGCCAAATACAATTTTGCAGTGATCTACGATGGCCTCAACAATATCCCTCTACTTACTTTTAATTAGCACTAAGACGTGTCATCACACTATTGATTACAAAGAAGCAATTGCAATACATATTAATACTTGAATCTTGAAATATGCAGACCTGATACTCATATCCATCTATACTCCAAACCACAACATATCTTCATTTGCGGAGAAGTGTGGAGCATTCTCTTGTCTCCCTGTGACTGTAGTTACCCTGTTTCAACACTGTCTTCAAACTTATGTCTCTAAAACATCTTGTGGTAAGCTTCATGACCTCAAACCTAAAACATAGGTACTTGAGTGCAATACCTAGCCATTATTCCAATCCACAGGCCCTTACTTTTGACTACGATAGAATGTGGTACCTTCTCGTGAGTCTGTAACTCCTTCCCTGACTTGTACTATACTTAGACAAATTCCATCTATCTTTTAAAACTTTCTTTATCGTGCAATAAGTATCATGAGTTCATATCATCAACATTTAGCAAGACTCCTACTCTACTTATTATAGACTTCAAACATAATTATATCAAGGATGTGAACATACACATGATCATCAGAAGCTATGGTATAATTATGTACAAATGATATTGATCCATCTCCTTTACTTCACAACTCTTCTGATCTACTCCTTTGACAGTTGAGCATATTTACTTCTCTGTCTCACAACACCTTTGATCACTTATCCTACTATCTTCACTGATCACCATACTGTTGCAATATCTCTTTGACATATCTGGTGACATCTCTTACAATGCAACACTGTCACGCCTCATACTTTTCACATTTGATTGAATGGTTAAATGCAATAATTATATTGATGGGTTAAATTGATCACTTCGGCTATTTCGTTCCCTTCGGCTATATTGGGACTAACTTATTAATGGTTTTATGAGTTTGACTTTTGCAGTCTTGTCGACGACAAGAGCATGGCTCAGGTAGGGGAGTCCTAGCCTCATGGCAACATTTGACGGGTTTTATCTGGGAATCCCACACACTCACGTAGTTTGATTTATGTTGCATTGCATTGCGTGTGTTTTCGACGAGTAATGCTTGCATGTTTAATTCATGATTGTGTTTGCGTGATTATTGAAAGGATGTTGACATTTTCGTCTGATTGGAATAGCTATGAATGTCTTTGATTATCATACAATGGAACTCGATACCTGTTTGTGCATCAAAAACAATAAGTTAGAATCTTAATAGATATAAGAAAATATTTAATTATTGTTCAAAATTAAAAATATTCCTATATGGTTCTTATGTAAAGAATTAGCTTGAGATACAAGTAAATTAAAAATGTGCAAACCTAATAAAGATATTTTATCATTATGATCTTTAGAATGTATTTTTTTTCTAATTTGGTATATAATTGTATATTATATATAAATTATATATATATATATATATATATATATATATATATATATATATATATATATATATATATATAAAAGAAAAACCAAAATCAATAAATATATATGCTTAGAAATGTAATGCAAATTCTTTCCTTTTTATATATTATGAAAAGAACTTTTCAGCATGCATACGCATGCAAATTAAGGAAGAGAGAGTTATTAAAATTGAAGTTAAATATAAGCAAGCCTTGCATGAAGGGAGAGAGATCATCGAATGGGAATTAGGGTTAAGTAATTTAATAAAAAGGGAGAGACGAGAGGAAAAAGGAGGGACAGTGAGTGCAGGACAAACTCAGACGAAAAAAAAAAAGAACGGAGGCACACAGGAAAGAGAAGAGAAAAATTAGTCAGTGCAGGAAGAAAATCAGTAGCCAATCACTGAGCATCAGAGACAGGTTCCTTCCTTTTGCTATATTATTTGTATGATTAAAAAGAGTAGTTCAGTATTTTTTTTGGTCTTTCTTAAGCTTAAATCTGATCGCTCCATATCCGTTTTCCTTTCCTGATTGAATGACTGTTGTGCTTCGTATTGAGCTGACCCATATGGCAGAGTAATCGGTCTCCATAGTATTGTAGTTGGTCAGCATATTCGATACAACCAAGCTCCGAGTCTATTGAATCGGCCACACCTCTAATCTAGCAGCTCATCCCTTAGTGGTTTAACGTCCTCCCCAACTGATAGATCAACCTAATAATAACCTACGGTCTACAGGAGAGATCAGCCTGTGTAATGCTTCGATCATTGCACAAAAAGCAACCCTTAAAGATGGACGCTGGTCTCAATATCGGTTAACCTTTATGTAAAACTATTTTTCCGTCCTCTGTCCAGCCGAAATAAGCCAATCTCTGTAGAACAATGAACGTCTCTGTCTGTTAGGTAGATGTTATATTAGTAGATCGATTCACTATCCTTCTTGGTACTTGGCGTAAACTATGGATGCATGAAGATTCATATTTTATTTCAGGTAGATATGCACCAGATCTAAGCGTAGCCTCCAACCTTGATCTGCCTGAGTTTAAACACTTAATGGATCTAATCTTAAATTTGTAGATTGATGTTTCTTTCTGTCGATAACAAGATTAAAAACTGTAGTTTTTAGACGTATTCCTTCCTTATGATTGGCACTTGCAATTTTATACATCGAATCTCTAGATCCCGGTTGCTGACTTAATTATGACAGTCACTAAATGTATTCCATAAACCGATCAATGCTTAGGAAAAACGTTGAGTTTATGGTGAAACCATGCATCGTCTACCGATCAGTATGAGTAGAATTCCAATTTGTTGACAAAGTTGTCCTCTCTATTTCTTTAAAAGTCTTCACTGTATCATTCAGAATAAACTCCGAGAAATATAAATAATTCCCCGTATGTTTTTAACGAATCCTTATTTATGTCGTTTATTGCATGATATACGTTTTATATATGTTGTATCATCTTCTATTAGATATACCGAATATGGTTAATAACCTGATTCCTGAAGACATTTCGGTTACCACACTTCTAAACCTTCTTGTTGTTACTGTTATTTCTATTAATGGAGGACATCTTGTAAATCGGCCATCTCTTTGAGAGACCGGCCTCCCCTATCAAAAAAATCAACTACTGCATAATGTAAAACTGTTTACTGTATAACATTTACCATGCAATGATTAATATATGTCTTATACTGAATAACAATATCGATCCCAGTTGATGTTAACGATCTCGGTATAACGTAAACATTTCTGCAAAATAGAACATTCTCTGTATAAACGATCTCTATATGATTTATAAAAAATCCTCCTGGTTGCAGGATGTAAGTCAATATAATTTCATTGGTTTGTTGACCGTTGAAGTGCATGATATAAAATAAAAAGAAAATAGTGAAATGCTCTAAAATTGTTAACTAAATTTGTTAAAATTAAGATCTAATTTCTTCTTTTAATAGATATTGATTTTCAATTACCTTCAAAAAGGAGACAGCCGTATAGGAAAACCTTCTCATCTTTTACTTATATATCAAGGTATTATTTCTTTATTTGCGAATTCATTATCTCGTAATTATTATGTGTTTACTTTAATTGTGTGGATTTTATATCTTATGGAAGGAATCTTTTATCACATATGGATCCTTATGTGCATAAGAGCCAAAGAAGTATGTATATGTATATGTATATGTATATGTATATGTATATATATATATATATAGATATATATATATATACATCTACATATACATATACATATACATATACATATATATGTATACATATGTATATGTATACATATGTATATATACATATGTATATATATGTATATATGTATACATGTATATATATATATACATATGTATATATATGTATATACATATGTATACATATGTATATGTACATATGTACATGTACATATGTACATGTACATATGTGTATATATATATATATATATATATATATATATATATATATATATATATATATATATATATATATATACACTTTAAACTACACAAACCAAGACATATAGAATTGAATAACCAATATTGTAACTTCATACTAGGAAGAGAGTATCTTTCTTTTTGCTACTATGTTAGAAGAGATTAGTTAGTTGTGTTTTTGTTTTGCTATGTATTGAGAAGATTGCCTTCCGGGATAGGTATCGAATGTGGGTTAATAGGGAAGTGAGTTTTCTTTTTCAAAACTTGCATGCCGTTACAACGGATAGATGCTTTGGCCAAAGCGAATAGAATGTTGAAATAGACATGCACCATTGAAATAGATGGACTTTTTCCTAGCTATACTTTGTATATTTTCCCTACCATATCCTATTGATGAGATGCTGCATTCCTAGTAGTGATGCATGTAGATTGATAGGCACATACGAGATTCCACCCTGCATATGTTTCCAGGTTGGTAGGCTCTTCAAGCAGGGTCGGGCATCCTTCAGTTTGAAGGATGCCGGGGAAGCGCAAGCTTCGTGGTTGGGCGGAAAAAGTGCCTGAACCATGTTCTTGTCCTATGATGTAGCAGATGACTAGATGGTTGAAGGCGGTCGAGGACTCCTTGATAGATTTATTTGACATTGATGATAGTTGTACTTCTTGTATTCAAATGATTGTAAGGCTTGATGCCATTATTCGACACTTGTAATATTTTTTTTCGACATACTCTGTAAAGGACTTCAAATTTATTTATGTATGCATTGTAATTACGGTTGTACTTTACTTATGAATCTGAAACTTGCTTGGACTCTTGAATGTTATCTTATTACATTTCCTTTGGAATGATGAGTAGAAGTTATATTAATTTACTGTATTTGTTTTTACTTTCAGTATATCTTTGTTTTACTCCATGTTTCTTGTGATGTGAATTTATAGTACCTTTACAAACACTCCATACCACAGTTGACATCAATGACAACACATATGCAACAATCTCCCCCTTTGTCATTGATGGCAACACTTACCCTAATATGCACACATTTCTCCCTCTTTGACATCAATCGCAAAGGGCTAGTGGTCTTCCTCTGTTCTGGTAAAAACAAGTAGGCTCCCCATATCTAAATATTTCTTATCTTTTGTCAATCAACTCCCTTAAGGATTTGCCTTAGACTCTTCAAAAATGATGTAGTAAAATTGTTCTACAGGATACTATGTACAATGTGTTTTGTTTATATCAAAATAACACTATGTATTCTTATTTTATTCACCACATAATTATTCCATCATCAAAATTTATCTTTCCTTCACAAAAAATTTTCATGTTCACTTGGAAGGTAGAACATTTTTATAAATCACTTTCAACTGGGAAAGAGTTGAGTCCTAGTTCTTCTTTACAGAAGACAAAATATGTGATTGACTTTCAAAGTGAATGTACAATTCTTCTACCTCTTCCAAAGTGGTTGGCACTTTTACTTCTTGAGCCACATTCTCTGCTTCTGTCAGAATACCAGTCAATACTCCTATCCTCATACTCACTACTTCTCTTAGCTGACTTGTTTCTCATTTGATTTTCTCTCTTTGATCTATGAGCTGCTTCAACTAGGCTTGAAGATTTTCAATTTGGACACCAATAGTTCCATCTTTATCCTTTAGACGATCATATACTTTGGCCACTTGAGTTAACTGTGACTCAATAGAGTCAACTTGATCCTTTATGCTCTCTGTAGTTGCTGACCAGTTTAAACAAAATTGATAGAAAATCTTGGCATCCTCAATACATTTCTAAATATTTTTCACATTTTTTGGCAAATTATTACTTGCCTTTGCACATCTTGCAGATGCATTAGTCAACCTTTTTATTATTTACCTGCTCTGTTATCTTCTTCTTAGCTTGCTTCTCTAGATAAGATGTATGATCCTTGAAAGATTCCAACATGTTTTTCATCTGCTCAGTGGGAGGCAAGGTGGGGTCTCTCTTTGCCTCAGCCAATTCCTCATATATTAACTTGATTACTTATTCTAACAACTCAGCTCCATCCATTTGTGGTTGCATAATTTATTGTTTGGCTAAGGAATGAAGTATATCTCTCAGTTGTAATTTTTGAAGTGGAGATATCTTGAAAAAGTTAACTCGTCCATCTAATACTGGCAATTGTAACAGTTGCAGAGTGACTACTGGTTGGATTTGCATTTGTTGTGCTAGGAACTCCTTAATAGAGTCAATTGGAGAGGAGGAGGAAGATGTATCTGGTTCCTTTTCTGAGTTTTCCCCTATATCAACATTTGTTTGCTCCTCTTGTTGTTCAGGATTTCCCTGCAGTTCTATATTCACCGGAGGGTGACCATAAAGTACACCATTATGATCTAGAAGAACATTTTCCTCTCCATGTGCAACTTGTTCTTGATCTTGTGTTGCTTTCTCTTCTTTCTCCTCTCGAGGAACTTGATGTTCAGTGTTGTGTGGATATGTAGTCATGTGAGATGGAGAAGCAATGTTATGTGGTGGAGAAACCTATGGTTGCTCCACATTTTTAGTTCCTTTTACCTCACCCAAGATTTTCTTTGTCACATCCTCTGTTTCCTTCTGAATTTTCTCTTTATCACCTTCCTTCATGCTCATGAGAGTGTCCACTCTTTGCTTTGTCCTTAATTCTTGAGCTTGCATTTGAGACAATTTATCCTTTTCTTCTTGAGACGTAGATGACTCGACATTTTCAAGAGCTTGTTGCCTTAGCTCATTACTCATTTTAATGGCTTCTTCCCTTTTCTACCTTAGAACCCGAGCTAGGCTTTCCAGTACCTTTTCAATTACATCAATCATGGGCAAGTTAGATTTGAGCACATACATAACTACAACCTTTTCAATGGTCTTTTGATCCTCAAGAGGAACATCCAAATACAAATCAATTGTGTGCTTTAGTAGCCCATGTTGTTCAATTCCATTGAAGACAACTTCCAATTGAAGAGTGCCTTCTATAGAAGTCACCCGAGGATTTTGCTTAGATTTCTTTCCTTTTCTTTTCAGCTTAGAGGTTTCCTCTTGTCCTTCTTCTTATTTCTCTTCAACCTCTTCTGCCTTAACCTTCTTTCTTTTGGCTTGAGTTTTGGGTCTTGCATGCTTCTTTTCTATAGTCTTCTTTTGTGCTTGTGTTTCAAAAGCCACCCTTCTTCCAGTGGACTCCATTTGTGCTGACCTGAAGGGCAGCAGTGCATTTATAGTAGAATTAGATCTGCTAGTCCTTCTTAAACCTCGTGTACTTGGTAGAAAAGCATAATCATGATGTGTCTCCTCTGCAAGGGTTTTCGAAGTGGTTTCAGATTAAATGCCCCACTTTTATGCAACTCACCCTATTCTTCTCAAGTTGTTCCTCTGCATTTTTCTTATGCATCTTGTTCATGATCTCGTCATAGGTTCCAAACCTCTCAGTAGTGGTGTCCTTAGGTTTGTTGAGCAACATGTCATCATAGACCTTTATTTCTTCCCTAGAGACTTCATATGGCAGTTTAGGAATCCGTGCAATTCTAGGTTCAACTACCTCCATATAGGTATAATCCTTGTCAACTAAAAATGTGATCTCCTTATATTGATGTACAGAACCGTAAGGGACTCTTTCTCTGGGATGCATGTTGGTTTGAAGGGTTTTAAAGAAACCCCAATACATTATCTTATAGTGATTTGGATCACTAAACCCCCTTATGTGACTTTTAATTTGAGCAGTGAGAGGGATATGTTGTTGCCAGACCTTTCCACTAAAACCAGGTAGCTCATTTAGAAAATAGAATTCAAGACAGATAATTAAGGTGCCATACCTGAAAATGTATCTAGTTTCTTTTGTCCTTCTTAGGTTCTCCAAGATTTGTTCTCTCATGACCTCACAGAGGTCAAAATCTTTACCTTCCTTGACCATCTAGTATGCAGTGTGAATGGTAGTGCCAGTGGTGGATCCCTTTATGTTTTTGAAGTAAAATTTATAAGCAATTCCCATAGCAGCATAACAAACACCTGGATCAATTATGTCATTCATAGTTAGTGTTCTCTTGTCAAAATTTGCTTTGGTCAGCGCAATAACCTTCTCATTCTTAATTGACTTCATCACCGGTACAGGCCCGGTGGAACACAAACCAGCAACTTCTCTGATTGCATCTTTAGTAATTCAGAAGGGCTTTTCCAAATACATAAAATCATCATGAATTCTGCTCAATATATTTCACCCATTCATGCTAATCACATAAATCAGGGTAATCTTTCCAAATGTCCAGATGCTTTTGCCCCCACATTTGCATATTTTGATTTATAGGTAACATCATCGTCCATAAGTTAATTTCGGAGCTCCTCAAATTTCACATGATTAATTTCATCCAGCTTTGAGTGAATGTAAATTCTAACATCTTCTATATAAATAACATATGTCGGTATATTGGAATTTTTTGAGAAACTGAGGAAGATGGTGACAACGTGCATGGGAGAGCAAGCTAGAGCACCCGAGCCCTAGCTTGCAGGATCGAGCTTTCTCTATGCACAGGGGATTTGCATGTCAGTAGGGGGGTCAAGGGGACCGGGTCTACTTCACTGTTTCTTCTTTTTTTTTTCTAGCTGTGAGGCGTTCTTTGGTACAGGTGGTGGTGTGTAGGGTTTTACGATTTCCAACTTTGGGTTTTCTTCTATTGGGTGCCCTCTGGTTCGTGTTTATTGCACGTTGGGGGTGTTTTTCTTTCTTTGAGGTGTTGTCTCTGGTGGGGGTGCACCTATTTGGAGCCATTGCTTTGGATTCAGCATGGTGTGGGGGGCATTCTGGGCCCTCACTCATTTGGTATAAATGGCTTTGAATGTGCCATTGGATATGGCGGGTCATGCTTCTTCTATGGCTAGGGAGGATACCGTAATACCAATTCAATTTTCTTCTAGATCGGATGTGGTCTTAAATGGTTCCCTTAAATTGCCAAAGGTGAATGGATGCTTGGAGAGGACACAGGAGTGGCTGGTTTTAGTAATACAATCAAAGTCGGTAGCCGAGGATATTAATTACTACTGCAATCATGTTTTGATTTGTAAGTTCATGGGGATGAGGGTTTCTCCCCCATTTCTTGATACATGGATTCGCAAGACATGGAACTCGAAAGGAGATTTTGATATTTTGATGGCTGCAAATAACTTCTTTATGGTGGATTTTTCATGTGTCTCAGATCGGAATAGGGCCTTCGAAGGGGGTCCATATTTTTATAATCAGGTGGGTCTCTTCATCAAACCATGGCATGCTGGCTTTAACTGAGCGGAAGAGTTACCTTCTAGAATCCCAGTTTGGGTTCGTCTTCCTCGGTTGCCACTTGAATGCTGGAGAAATGATATATTGCAGTCGATTGCGTTGTTGCTGGGAAAACCTATTGGTCCTTCTAAGCAAACTTTGAATAACAGAATTTTTTCTTGTGCTAGGGTTTGTGTTGAAATTGATTTGAGTTAGCCGCTTCCAGATTCTATTGATATGACTGTTGGGTCTTGCTCCTGGACTCAGCTGTTAGATTACGAGACATTACCTTTCAGGTATCGACTATGTCATGAATATGGTCATCTTCAGTGGAGGTGTCCCCGAGCTTCTAGTACAACTGGTTCAATTAATGCTCCTACTCAGGCTAATTTGAAATAAGATAAGGGTAAAGCTCCCATGTAGGGAGGTGGGGCTGATAAAGAAGGTTTTATTCTGATTAAGTCTCATAATCGTGGTCGAGACCTGAAGAGATCCCTCAAGGATAGGTAGGAGGAGGAAACCTTCAACCAATTTGAGACGTTGGAGGATTTGGTCCAGAAGGATGGTTTTCAGGCGAACTTGCAGGAAACAGTTGGATCTCTTACTGAGGTTGTTCTTGGGGATCAACCTAATGTGATTCCTAGTTTAGATCAGCTTAGTGAGCAGGGTACTTAGATGGAAACTGAATTGGCTCCTTCAGCTCCTATTCAGGGAGCATTGGATTTGGTACTAGAAGCTTCTAGTGGCTCTCCAAGTGTTGGTGGTGTTCTATCTGAAGTACGAGGTACTCCTAACTTAGGAAAAAGTAAGGTTCCTTCCCCAGCCTTGGGTTTGCATCCAAAAACCCTCAAAAAGGGGGCTCCTGAGAAACCTCTTAAAGTTGGTAGAAAAAAGGAACTAGAAAAGGTAAAGCTAGCTGGTGAGACATTGGTTGAATCAGGTTCGGTGAGGACTATTGATGCTACTTCTCCCAACCCCAACGATGATTGAGCTCTCTTGGAATGTGAGGGGTATGAATAGCATCCCTAGACAAAAGGCTATTCGGGATTTGGTTCGTATTCATTCACCTGATGTGGTTTTCCTTCAGGAAACTAAGTTATCAGTTGATGGTATGATGAGTGTGGCTTCGAAGATTTGGAGTCGGGGGTTAGTGTCAATGTGTTGGTGCACTTGGTAGCTTCGGTGGGGTTGCATGCTTATGGGACCCATGTAGAGTCAGGCCATTTTGGTGGTACTCTTGTAGAGGTTTGATTTCTTGTGTTGCTTCTCATCTTGAGTCTAGAGAGAGAGTACTCTTTTCTAACACCTATGCTCTGGATGACCTTCATGGCAAGGTAAAGTTGTGGGGTTTTGTCAAATATGTGAGGACCTTGGATCCTTATCTCTTGTGGATTCTAGCCAGGGATTTTAATATCGTTGTTTCTCTGGATGAGAAGAGGGGAGGCATTGCTCGCTTGGAGGCTTCTTCTGATCTCTTGAAGGCTATTGTGGCTCTCTTAAATTTGGTTGACATCAAGCTTGTTAATGGGGTCTTTACTTGGAATAATAGGATATGTGGGGACACTGTTATTTCTAAACACCTGGCTAGATTCTTGGTGTCCAATTTTTGGTTGGGGGGCAGGTGGCTGACTAGCTTTGAGATTTTGGATGGGCGGGGTTCTGATCATTGGCCGATCAAACTTACTGCTGAGCTACCCTGACATTGTGTAAAGCAGTCTTTTAATTTTTAGCTCATGTGGTTAAGAGATGACTCCCTCCATGATCTTCTACCTAGTTGGTGGAATTTGGGGAAGCCGTCACATGGGACCGCTATGTACTCCTTCTCTAAGAGGCTCCAATATGTGAAATATAGGTTGAAATGACGAAATAGGCAACACTTTGGTAATGTTTTCCATGCAAAGCAGTCTGCTCAATCTCATTTGGACTCAATCACTAGGCAGATCTGTGATCGAGGCCTCACTGAGGATCTGGGTTTGTTGGAAGCTGCTGCTGTGAAGGAAGTTGAGGATTGGGAATTACGTGAGGAAATTTATTGGAAACAAAAGTCTCGAATCAAGTGGTTTCAGGCGGGAGACAAGAATACTTCTTTCTTCCACAATTCAGTTAAAGATAGGAGACAAGGTAATGTCATTTCTTCTCTCAGGTCTTCGAATGGGGAGATTCTCTGCTCCTCTACTTCTATTTCTGCTAAGGTTATTCATTTCATTTCTATTCTACTATCTGAGGATTCCCTTCCTATGTAGGAGGATGAAGTTGATATTTTGAATAGTATTCCACTCTTAGTCACTAGTGAAATGAATGCTTCTTTGCTTAATCCTATTTCTTTGTCGGATCTTGAAACTATTGTGTTCTAGATGAAAAAGGGAAAAGCTCCAGGGCCTGATGGTTTCCCGGTTGAGTTCTACCAGGAGTTTTGGGAAGTGATTAAGTTGGATTTGTTGGAGGTCATTCAGGAATCTTTCATGAATAAACAAATGCTGAAATCCATGAATGCTACCTTCCTTTCTCTCATTCCAAAGAAGGATGGGACTAATTCTCTGGATCTTTTTAGGCCCATTGCCTTATATAATGTGGTTTACAAGATTATTACTAAGTTGATTGTTGAGCGGCTGAAACCCTGGCTAAGCAGGTTAATTTCTGAAGAGCAAGGGCGTTTTGTGGCTGGTAGGTAGATTATGGATGGTGTCATCATTGCAGTCGAGACAATTGATTCTATGGATCGTTCTAAAGAGAAAGCTATGTTTATTAAGTTAGATATGGCTAAAGCTTATGATCGGGTCAAATGGGCCTTCTTATTTAAGATTCTGGGAGCATTTGGTTTTGCTAGTGAATGGATTGAGTGGGTCAAGAGTTGTGTTACTTCTCTTTCCTTTTCAATGTTGATTAATGGTGAGCCAATGGAGTTGTTTGGTGCTTCTAGGGGGCTCAGACAAGGGGACCCTTTATCCCCCTATCTATTCATCTTATTAGCGGAGGGTTTGGGGAGGTTTATTAGATCCCAAGTGGAGACTAGTTTGATTAAGGGCTGGAGTTTTAGAGACAATATTCCCCCTCAGTCACATTTGTAGTTTGTTATTGACATGACTCTGATGGGCAGAGCCAAGATTAAGGAGGCTTCTAGTTGGCACAGGATTCTGGACTGTTATTTGGCTGCGTCAGGTCAAAAAATTAATGAGGGGAAGTCTTTTATCTACTTCTTTCATACCCCACAGGGCTATTCAGAGGAGAATTGCTAGTATCCTTCGTTTCTAGATTGGCACTCTCCCTTTTGTGTATCTTGGTATTCCGCTTGCTATTCGTTCTCTTCCTAAATTGTTCTGGTTGGAGATTATGGATAAGTTCAGAAATTTGGTTAGTCATTGGACTAACAGGGGGCTCTCTTCTGTAGGTAGGGTGACTCTTCTAATGTCAGTGGTGCAGACTCTTCCTCTGTACAAATGTTTTGTTCTCTCTGCACCTTCCAACTTTATGAAAGACATTGAGAGTTTGTCTCGATAATTCCTTTGGTTTGGCAACCTACTTCACAAGAAGTGGAGTTTGGTCAAGTGGGAAGCTATTTGTAGGCCGAAGCAGGCGGGTGGTCTGGGTCTGCGTAGAAATGATTTGAATGGACAAGCTTTAGCAGCTAAGTTGTATTGGCGGTGGTGTTTGCAATAACATCAATCATGGGCAAAAATTCTTACCTCAAAGTATTTGGGTGCAGTTGAGAGTGTGGATGTTGCCTGCTTTAGTTTGGAGGGGAAGGGTTCTATGATTTGGAGTACCCTCAAAAGGGGTGCTAAGTTGGTCAAGCAGGGGTTGTTTTGGATTTGCAATGGTGGGCAGGATGCTCTCTTCTGGCATGATTCTTGGAATGGTTATCCTCCCATTTTGTCTACTCACCCCTACCTACAGAATTTGAGTAGGCATTTTATTGATGATGGGTGGTGCCATGTTGCTGATTTTAAAACTCTTCAGAATTTGGGACAAGTTAGTGTGTATAGATGGAAGGTTCCGCAAGAGTGGCCTCCTGGTGGGGTAGCTGGAGATTATTAGGAGCTGGTTGGGATTCTGTCGAGGCGTGTCTGCACTTCTCTTCCTGGGAGAGATGTGTTGGCTTGGGGTCCTGATCCAAAAGGTAAATTTTTTGTTGCCTCAGGTTATCAAGTTCTTGATAAGCAAATGTTTGGGAGCTCGAAGGTCTCGTGGTGGAAATAGGTTTGGAATAAGTTTGCTTGGCCTAAGTGTAACTTCTTCTCATGGTTAGTTGTTCAAGGGAGGTGCCTTACCTGGGAAAACCTCTGGAAACGTGGGTTTCAGGGGCCCTCTATGTGTGTCTATGTGGTGAGCATGAGGAGTGTATCCCCTGTCTCTTCTTTTAGTGTTCCTTTGCAAAAGTTATTTGGCATTTCTGGTGGAATCTCTGGTGTATACCATGTAGACATGCTTCTTCTTTAGAGGACTTTTGGAGGAGTCTGGGGCCTCCCCCTGTAAAGACCTCTTTTCTCCTCACTTTCTTAGATCATTGGCCCCAGTTTGATAATTTGGCCTATTTGGTTGGAGCACAATCGTAGAATTTTTCTAGACAAGAAGCTACTTGTTGGTTAGCTCTGGTTGAGGATTTTGGGGGGTCTACAGGAAACTTTGGCTGCTAAGTGTGATATGTCTATCCCTATTGTTTCTGGTGACTATGATGTTGTTGAAGCCTTGGGTCTCTTTAGGGGTGGACAGAAAAATTTGAGGACGGTTCAGCATGGGCGTGGGAGAGCAAGGGTCTGTCGTATTGGATGCTGGTGTCCTCCTACTGTGGGGAAGTTGAAAATCAATACTGATGGATCTTATAGAGGTAATCCTGGCCATGCTCGAGTTGGTGGCATTGGCAAGGACAGTTCAGGGGTGGTAATTTTTTTCTTCTGTATATATAGAGGTTAGCATACAAATAATCTCATGGAGGCTCTTGTTATTCTTCTAGCATTAGAGCATGCTTTTGCCCTTGGTTGGAAGCAGATTATTTGTGAATCAGATTCTCAAGTGGTCATTGATATGTTGAATAAAAGACATTTTGAGGAGGTGAACTGGCAACTTGCAGTGGTGGCCAAACAAATTATTTCTCTGAGCAAGGCTTTAGATTCTATTTTTTTTGTCATGTGCCACGGGAGTGGAATAAGGTGGCAGATGGTTTAGTGAGGTGGGTGTCTGAGCAAATGGAGACTTGGAATGTGGATGATTGGGGCAACCTTCTTGGGGATTTGGCCCCTGTTCTTAAAGATTGGGTTATGGAGGATATGAGGAGCTTTTGGGTGTTACTTAATTCTTGATTTTGGTTGTGCCCCTTATGGGTGTTTCTTTTTGCTTTTTAATGATTTTATGATTCAATAAAGTTTTTACCCTTTTAAAAAAAAACATATGCTGGTATATTTGAAAATGCTCCTTTCCTATCAACCTCCATTGCCTTGAAAGGGCATTTCTTATATTTTGGTCTAGGTTTCTCAGTAACATCAACTAGTTGCGGAGTCGCCATCACAAATTTCTTTGAATTTAGCAACTAGGGTTTTAAGAAATAGCAGTTCTAATAAATACCTCTTTGTTCTATCACCAGGGCTTTACCTTCAGCTCAATTCTTCTCAAATTCTCCACATGCTCTGAAAGATTGTTTCTCATAATTAATGCACCTTTGTTGGGTAGGAAAACTGCTGTCAGATTGCTTTGTGAACTCACAAACACTTAAAAACCTTTTGCAATCCTCCATATCATGTTATTTTTCTCTTGAAATTTGGGAAAAGAAACTATCTTTCCATGCTAACATCTTCTCCAGTAATTTTCATTTGAACTCATCTATATGTTAAGCTTCCACTTGCAGAAGCTACAAATTTTCAGGGGGGAAGAATAGATATGCCTTGATTATCTCCCTGTGACCCTATGCCTTGTCTCAATCAGCAACGAAGTCCTTTGCACTATGCAGAGACACAAATTCCTCCTTCTTTTCATCACTTTTCTCTGTCTTCCTTCTCCATATCTTTGCCATTTCCTTCTTTTAATGAGTCACAATTTCCTTTGTCTTCTTGTGCTGAACAGGTGGTTTCTTAGAACCATTCTTGCAGAATCTTGCCTTATGCCCAAGGTTGTTACATTTGTAGCAAACAATGTTATATTCCTGAGTCAGACCATTTCTCCTTACTTTAGTTCTACACTCAACAACCCTATGACCAAACTTATTGCATGCATAACAATAGCCATAGAAGGGATGAGAGATCACAACACCATGTCTTGTAGGCACATATGAATTCTTCCTCATGTAATTATTTCTTCTTGCCTTAGTTCTACAATCAATAGCCTTATGACCAAATGTATAACAAGAATAATAGTAACCATAAAAGGATTGAGAGAACTTGGGATTAGTAGCCTACCTAGGAGGAGACCTCTTGAAGAATTTCTTTAGATTACTGACACTTATGAAGTCATCATTTATCTGTTGCTCCTTATGTTCAGTGTAGGGATTTCCTTTTTTAGTTTCAAACATAATCTCTATTGAAATGCACTAGACAACTGAGAGGGGGGAGGGATGAATTAGTTGTCTCCAAAACTTTGACCACTTATGAACATTAACGCATCAAACACTTGTTCACTGTTTATTCAGATTTAATCTTGAAGACATGAATTAAGAAACTCAACACCATAACATAATCAACACATGAGATGCCAGATTTTTACATGGAAAACCCTATAAGGGAAAAACCAAGGTGGGTGTTAGCCCACATAAATATATATGTTATAACAATACTGAAAAATAGAGGCTCACTGCCAAGATTGACTCACTGCCAAGGTGTGGCTCACTGCCAAGGATTGGTGAACTGATTTGATAACATCTACTCCATGCCTGAGTTCAGTTCCATTAAAGCATAGTATAACTCCTCTGCTCTACTCTTCTTACACCTTTTCACTTATCCTCACATTTTTGCACAAGGACATCTTTTTTTGCAACTTCATAACATGTTTTTATACACTTCATTGACCTTGGAATGTACATCAAGGTCGGCATTACATTCATCAACCATTGGAACAATCTCCAAGGTCGGCATTACAAACATACATAAATAGGTCTGGACCTAAACAAAACTAGCTAAGGGCAAGATTTATGCAGATCATGTTATCCCTTATCTAGGACTCAAATGCAATCCTCCACACCATTACATGCTTCCACAATCTTCAATGTATCTCCATAAGAAGTGAAAACAACCAAGTCAGCCTGGTGTTAACATTAAGTCTTCGAAGAACAGTCTTCATCCACGATCCAAATTTCTTTTTGTGGACCAATCCAAAGGTAGGAACATGATCAGGGGACATCCACAAGCACATTGTAATCACCAGGAACAACTACACAATCTCTAACCACTCTGTTAAGGAGATTCTTCAAACTGGAGCACATAAACAACACTGTCAGCTACTGTCATACAGAAAAGATAGCTTGCTGACCACCAAATCATGAACCACTGGAGTTGAAGGCACTTATCATCATTTCATAATTAACTCTAGAACCGCAGATCATAATACTTCAATGCGGAGGAATGCGAAGTAAAATACTTTCTCCCTGTCACCACTAAATGTACAGAAAAAGGTAGTTTTTACTCTGGTGAACATAACTAACTCAAATCTTCATATCGGAGGCTCAAACTTGGAACATAGCATCTTCAGAGATGCCTCTAAACAACTTCCAATCTGCAAACAAGGATATTCATTCTTCAAGAAATGCGGAGCAAACTACTGGACGGTTCTGTTGTAAACAAAGATACTCTTCTATACTCTTTTTCCACCAGAGGAGCAAATTTTCTCAAAAGCACTTGGTAACTCAATATCCGGTTCACTTACTCATTATCTCCAACACTTATATAAGCCAATGTAAAGCATCTAACTCACTACAAGAAAGCATCAAAACAAAAGCACAGTTGACACCAATGACAACGCAGATATGTTGACATCAATGACAACACTGGTTAAGCACATACTTGCAATAATCTCCCCCTTTGTCATCAATGGCAACATATAATGTGAAAAACTATAAAGACCATCAAGACAAGATACTCCCCCCTTTTTTTATACATTTGCACTCTTTCTCCTTTAGAGTTTTTCACATGATTTCTCCCCCCCTTTGACATCAATGGCAAAGGGCACATACTTGCACTCTGCTGCTCTGGTCAAACTAAAACTACTCTTGAATGGTAACTTATGTCAGTAACATCTAGCTACTCCCCCTGAGAAGTAGCTCTCAAAACATCAATCCAAAAAAAAAAATGAGGCTTTGGGCACCACTGGACAGATGCATTCTTATGCATCTTAGTTCAAAGTAGGAGGGATAATAACCCCTAACTTTTCTCTGAGATACTCAAAGGTATCCTTAGGCAGAGGCTTAGTGAAAATATCTGCAATCTAATCCTTTGTCGACACATATTCCATCTTTACTTCATTCTTTGTCACCTTTTCTCTAAAAAAGTGATACCTTATTGATATATGTTTTGTTCTTGAGTGCACCATTGGATTCTTTGAAATGTTTATAGCACTTGTATTGTCACAAATAATTACAATTGGATCTTCATACACAACTCTTATGTCCTTCAAAGTCTGCTTCATCCATAACACTTTAGTGCAACAACATGCTGCTGCAATATACTCTGTGTAGACACTTAAAAATGTCCTGAGGTTGCGAACATCATTTTTGGCACATAATTCATCGCAATCCTGTATTCTGCTATTAATTAAATAATTTTAATTATTTAATTAATTCATCTCCCCTCTCACGCCTATAATTAAATAAATTTTATTTATTTAATTATTTAAACAAATTTCTTCTAATTTCATTTATAATTAAATAATTTAATTATTCATTAGTCTAACGTCCACATTCCCCTTTTAATTTAAATAAATACCTATTTATTTAAATTATCAACCTTACCTTAATTAAATAAGTCCTCACTTGTTTAATTAAAATCCCACTACATTACCCTTTCCGCTAAAAAATTAAATAAATACATACAATTTATTTAATTAAGAAAACATTTCCCACCTCACCATTTCCTCTAATAAAAAAATTGTCTTTTGTCCTCCAGTGGTTGGAAACCCTAATCATTCTCAGCCCTTGATCTTGGCTCCAAGTCAACTCTTCATCTCAACCCTCCATTCAAATTCTCTCCTCTATAAAAGCACCCTCTCCCTCTCATTTTCACATCTTACCACTTACAGAAATTGACTTTGTCATTGTCAGCTCTTGAGCTTTCCATAGTATTTGCAGACTTGCAAAATCTAAGTGAATTAGTTAGTCATAGCTTCATAGGAACAATGGAGGATTTGCACTATTACCCTAGGGTTTCATTTTACATGCTTTCTTTGTATCAATTCTAGGTTTCTAGGGCTCCATTGGCTAGTTAGGGTTTGAAAATACTGTTTGCAGGGCTTTTGTGGCATTTTTACCCAACTTCAACTGGTGAACCTGATGTGAATGACCGTACATTACGTGAATTTAGTGTTTTTGAATTTGTGGGAACAGTTCGACGCATAAGCTGGTTCGTGTAACTCTTGAGCTGCTTCGTGTGATGCTTGAGTCGTACGATGTGATGCCTCTATGGAGTTTGCAACACACCAGAAGAATTATGCGATGCCTGCGACTGTGTTTAGGGCAAAACTTTATTATTTTTTTATTATGAGCCTAACTCAATTGGTTTTTGTAGGATTCTAACCTAATTCTAATGCTCTGTGTGTTTTTAACTCCCTGGTTCATATTGGTCATCTCATTAACGTTTTTTAAGAGCATCAGGGTTTGATATTTCAAGGGTTTTATCTAGGGTTTCTTACTAACTTGTTTAAACATTTGGGTATATCTTGTTAATATCTAAAAGTTTACCATCTTTCTGGCACTCAGGAAATAACCTTACAGCCTTAGGGTTCAAAATTTATCTTTGAAACACATTTTTTATTCATTGTTAGGATTTTTCTCTCAAAATTTTGTTTGCAGAATATAGTGTGACGCTTGTGCAAGTTTGTGTGATGCTTTTGAAGGTTTGTGCGATGCTTCTGATGCAATCCCTGCGTGTCTCCGTGTGATGCAGTCACCTTTCTGGCTGACTTTGGCGCCATTCTGTGCGACGCCTTTGCTGCATCACCTGCGCGACCCTGTGTGATGCCTATGAGCCTTTCTGCACCGCATGCAACTGGTAAAAACATAAAATTTCAAGTTGCTTTCATTCATATTTTTTCTATTTTTTTCATAGTAGGGTTAGGGTTTATTCTCTGTTACTAATATTGGGTTTACAACTTGTGGCATTGGGAGAAAACCTTAGCTAAGTCACTAACTATTTTTGCAAGGTTTATTTTATTTCATATATGTGTGTGGTTATTTTAAGGAACATTTTGATTTGGGTTTAAAAACAACTACAATCTGTTTGTAACTTGCATATCTCACTCATTTGGATTAAAATTAACCACTCATTTGGGCTAAAAAGAACCACAACCTTGCATCTTTTCACTCATTGGTTAAAAAGAACAACAATCTTGCATCTTTCACGCATTCAGTTAAAAGGAACAACAAATCTATATTTCACACTCATTCAGTTTAAAAAAGAACTTGCATTTTTCACTCATCTAAAAAGATAAAAACAAGTTGCATCATTGTTTGTTGTGTTTGGTGATTTTTGTTTTGTGAAGTGGAGAAGCGTATGCTCTTCCCTCGCACCATTGGTGATCTTGGGAATCAAAATCCCTCCAACCTACTTGCATAAATCACACCACACTTTAAAAGACCAAAAATGAACCCCATGTGAATGTGAGCAAGTTGCATGTGTATGATCTCTCCTTGCGTTTTAGTACAAGCCTTGAGATAAAAAACATGTACTTGTCTTGCTTTTGTATAACCCTTTAGAGTGGGCCTTCTCTTGAGACACATCTGCAAGGAGAACTCATTTGCAAACCCAAGCGGTACTTTCATCCAGTCCACTATACAAAATAGGATAAGGCAAAAGCCAAGTCCAAATCGATATCAACGCTTACTTATTGTGCTAGCTCGAAAGAAGGCGTACCTTTACGTATATAAGACTCCCAGTAGGGTTAGTTAAAGCTTTAAGTAGCTTGCTGGATGCTCGTAACGTGTTGGTCCCATGGATATTCACTAGGAACCTTTTGTGCTAGTGGCCAAAATCCCTTTACTTGTTGGTGCAGGAGGTTGGACCTCTGAAGCTGCCCCACATGTACCATTCATTATGGAGACAGGAATTCCCTTGGTCCTTGGGATCGAAGGGTAAGAGAAGTTGGTGTGCTCGTGCCATGTAAGGGGGAGCCAGTGTCACCAAAGTCTCTAGATGTCTGCCTTGTCTTGGTATTTGGAGAAATCAGAGTGGGGACTCAACAAGTAGTATCTTTGACTAGTCTAGGGTTGTGCATATCTTCAAAGTGTTTTCAAAACTCATCAAAACTACAAAACAACAAGAGTCACGACCAAAACTGAATGTTGAGTGTTTTTATGACTAATGTGTTTTCTAATTTACACAACAAACTGCCAAGCAAATTTAGAAAATTGACTTTAGGCTCCAAATAAATTATGCAACACATCTGCAACTCAGTAAAACGTATAAGAGACTTCCTACAATGCATAGAAAATAGTGAAATGCCTCTGCAAATTTCTGCAATGTCTCTGTGGGTCTATGCAACGCGTATGCCTACAAATAAAAATTGAAAACCTTAGGGGAACCTTTGAAACATTATTCTCCCAATCGAATTCAATTGCAACCGTCTCAAAGAATGTTTCAGACCTACTTGTTTTTTATCCCTTTAGGATCCATTTGCAAATCATTTCATCTTCTTAGGATTAGGTTGCATAGACAAACCCATTTAGAATTAGACTTCACTCCCATACTGACCATATCATTTAGGCAACCTTAGAACCTTAGGATTTCATCCCTAGACATCAATAGAGGATTCCAAAATTAATCTTCCTAAAGTTGAAACATAAGGGGAAATCGTCGAAGTGGACCAAAAGACCTTGGCATCATTTCCACCCAATCGATCATAACGTGGGCCTAATACTCACTTGACTAGTTTAGGTCCACCTTCCAAAGTGAAGTCTCAAAATCACAAGCTCGCTTTAATCAAATCATTACTCTCGCTGAAATATTCCAAGGTCTTGATAAACCAAATTAGTACTTTGAATGTCATTAGTAGACAATATTATCCTATTGGAGCTAAACTTTTTGAATATTAAATTCATTAGCCTCTACTATAGTCTTGGGCCTATTCTCTTAGGCATAGACTCATTCCCCACCTTAGTTGCATCCAAAAAACATCCCAAGAAAATACCTAAAAAAAAATCCCCATTCCCATTTGCGTTTAGACCGCTTCCATTAGCATAGACTCACTTTCAACCTTAGAAAAGACCAAAAATATCCTTGCATTTTCATCCTTAGTATCATTTCACACCCTTAGAGAATTGCATAGTGCATTCTCACTTTGCATTGTCACGTTATCCAAAAAATACCAAAAACATAACATAGAAACATTGCATCCTCATCCTTAGGGTAAGATCATTTTCCCATCCTTCATAAACTAGTAGGTCTTATATGGTCGAGACAAGGTTGCAAAAGAAAAGGAAGGGAGAATCCTTAGAACACCCCACAAACACCATGAGATTTTTATCCAACATGGGTAATCCCTTTGAGAACATCCTTTTACAAGAACAAGACCAAGAAATAACACAAGAAGAAATTGAAGAATCTTCCCAAGACCCTACGATGTTGTGAATCTTAGATAAGATGATTCACACAAATGCCCAAAGTTACCTCATGAAACTCTTGCAATATGGTACTAGGCTTCCCCCCGGGGTGGATATCAACATGATCCTAGGGTCACCATCCCACAATGTCACTCAAATCCAAGGACAAACGACACCTTCATCTAGCCATACAAGTTCAACACAAGAGCTTGTCACTATCCCCGCAGGGCAAACATCACAAGATTCCACGATATTCCATGTGACATTTGATACCAACAATATGAATGTTGTGTCCCAACCATTGACCTTCCCAAATCCATTTGTCTCGATGAATATGAACCATAACAAAAGGACACAGAATATGCACATAGTGACTTCTAGGGGACAAAACACCATATCAAATGCAAACTTGAATCTTGGACCTCAAAATAATCTAGGAAATCCAAGTATAGATCCCCTTGGTCAAAACAACATGAATGCCTTGAATCAACAATATGTTGATCCTAATGGCCAAAACACCAACACCATGTCAAACTTGAACGCAACCTTTGGGTCTACACATGGTAATGTCTTGAACCATCAATACATAGACCCACAAAATCAAAACAACAACGTTTTTATGAACACCAATACCACCCATAACAATGCCTTGAATCAACAATATGTTGATCCTAATGGCCAAAACATGAACTTTGGGTCTACGCACAGCAACACCTTAAACCATGAATACATAGATCCACAAAGTCAAAATATTATTGTCGTATCCCATGACCACACAAACGTCAATGTGACTCATAACCATACCATGAGCTGACAATTTATGTAGACCCAAATGGTTAAAACAACAATGTTATGCCCAACACTCATACGAACATTGGTATCACTTACACCATTCCCCAAAATCATCAACACATTAATCAAAATGCTAGTGCCTCGCATCAAAACACCCATCATGTCCAAATCCAAAGCCACCTCTTTCAAACAAACTGTCATAACATCCAAAACCAACATACCACTAATGCTTCATCCCATTATGAAAACATCAATCCCCATACCACGTATGTACCTGTCAAGCAAAACCTAAACACATCTTCATCACACATCCCTTTCAACACAAATACCAACCCCATTGTCACAAACTTGGGACCGCAAAACACATCAGCACTAAGCATAGGTAACTCGTATCAAAACACAATTGTAAACACCGCCAACATACCTGTTGAACCCCTCACTCAAGAGCTGGATAAACTAAAGCAAAAATTCTATAGCTTACAAGTTACAGGGACCAAGAAGCCATATTCTATGGAGGACCTATGCCCATATCCATTTAACAAAAGCATTTACATACCCCTTTTCCCCCAAATTTCACCACACTGAACTTTAACAAATATAGAGGAAATGGTAGTCCTATTGAACAAGGACGTGAGTTCCATACTGCTTGTCTTGAGCTTGCTTGTGACCACACATACTTAACGTGACTCTTCCCAAGGAGCCTTGCTGGTCAAGCTCTTGAATTGGTCACACATCTCCCCACAAGAATATGAACATGGACCAAACTTGCTAATAAGTTCATCTCACACTTTTCCTTCAACATAGAAATGGACGTAAACATTGCCACCTTGTGCCATATGAAACAAGAGGATGGAGAAACCTTCATCTATTTCTTTCAAAGATGAAGGGGCCTAGCGAGTAAATGCCCTTGTCAGATCCCCAAGAATCAACTAGTGCCCATCTTCGTAGAAAATCTCAACAAAGATCTTATGCATCAATTGCAAATCCATTGTTGTACCTCCTTTGGAGAAGTTGTCGAGAAGGGGATTGTCATTGAAAAAGCTCTCATCGCCAAGGCACGATCAAAATTTTCAACAAAAATCAAAACACCCAAAATACACCCTATGACAAGAGCAAAACTTGAGCCTGAAACAAAAATGTTACCATTGATGGGGTGGTGGATGCTAAGGCATTTAGGGCTGGTCCCGTCATCACACTCAAATCACCTCCTGCAATAAACAATCAGCCACATGTTCAACAACAACAACAACCGCAACAACAACAACAATCAGCCGACGTGATCCAAAATAATCAAAGGAGACCACCTCCTAGGAATAATACCCCTCGACATAATTACACACCTTTGACAGAGCCAATTGAATCAATCTTGAAGAAGTTATTGCAAAACAACCTCATTCAATTGCTAGAAATTAGACAATATGACCTGACCTTTAAGCCTCCCTCATGGAATGATAATGACTTTTAGGATTATCATCGAATCAAAGGTCACATGACATCAAATTGATACAAATTGAAAAATATCGTTCAAGAATTCATTGACAGGGGTGACATAGTGGTAGATCAACCATCCGGTTCCTCCAACACCAACCATACCATCTTCATAGACCCATTGTAAAATCATGGATTAGGAAAAGCCTCCTCATCAGGAACCAAACCACATGATAGTGTCAACTACAATAGCGTTGCCTGTGATTACACCATCAATAGCATCCGTGCATACGATAATACCATTTCTACTATTACCATCAAGGCTCATCCAAAATGCACCGTTACCACCTGTAAAGCCAAGATAACATTGCAAAGTGCTCCCTCCAATCCTTCCAACACATCCATCCCATAAGCAAAAGGCCAATATAACCTTTTGGATCATTTAAAGAAGACTCCAACCCAAATCTCCATCTTCAAGCTACTTTGCCTTTCATCAGAACACAAGGCTATTATGGACAAAGCACTTCTATAATCCTTCATCCCAACAGACCTTATTGTAAACCAATTTTAGGTCATGGTGGGACACCTAGCTACCATTAACAATGTGACATTCATGGAACGCAACTTGCCTTCACACCGACTTAATCACACCGATCCTCTACACCTTGAAGTTTTTATCAATAAGCATAAAATCCAACAAGTCTTGGTAGACAGTGGAGTAGGATTAAACATATGTCCTTTAAAGTTAGTAATAATACTGGGGTATTCTGAGGCTTGTGTTGATCCAACTAAGAGAATTATCATCAAACCCTACGACAATGCCGAGCACTCTTCAAGGGGAGTAATCACCTTACCTGTAAGGGTGGGACTTGCCACATAGGATACCATATTCCATGTCTTGGATGCTGGATTTCCCTATAATCTCATCCTTGGCCAACCATGGATCCATGCCACGAAGGCCATCCCCTCCACATACTATCAATGTATCAAATTCCCTTATAATGGCACAAAAATCACCATCCCAAGTGATCCTGATGCCTTTCAATACTACAGCCACCTAAGAGAGGTACCCCAACATCTAGTACCTATTAATAAGGGAATCATACCATCTACTTCATTCAATTATATTGACCCATCCACATTATCCAAATTCACCATCACTTTCACTCCACCAATCAACCCTCAAATTCAAATCCAAGACAAAGGATGCGGTGAATACAAGATGGAAATATCATATTGCATCAGAAAATTGCCTACATCACCAAGTCTCGAGGAAAGCCCGACCCCATTCTGTTGAAGCAAACTATTTCTACTGCTCCCACCACATTCACAAAATGGGGTGAGTTAAGTAAAGAGGATGTCAGTGAAGACATCTCGACATGGCTCTATAAGGAAGAAGAAGAGGTCGAACATATCAAATTGCTCGTAGAGCAATACAGTAAAGGGTATGAATTTGTCAAAAAGCAAGGATATGATGGACATGGTGGGCTTGGACCCAACAGAAATGGACAAACTGAACCTCTTCAACCAACTATGCAGCCATGCAATAAAGGGTTAGGATATACCTCATGAAGAGAAAATGCTCCATGTACTAAGTTACTTCTAGGAGGGGATGCAAGTACCTCCAAGGAAGTCGAGACATTGAGGGATCCTCTTGAACCTGAACCACAATCATCCCATCCTAAATTACCCAAAGGCATTGCCTAGATCAAAATTTTTTGGGATCCAGATAACACCTCCATCTGTACTCTTAGCCTCGTCTCCTTAAGTTTCCTTAGCACCGATGATGGCTTACCTCTTGTCTATCCTGAACTTATAGACTGGGACCAAAAAACAACACCTAACTTAGTTTTAGTTGAGAACGACGAAGCTATCACCGAGTTCATGGGACTTCATGAGGGCATACCACTAGGGGATCACAAGGTTGGCTACATCATGGACTTGGATAACTCCACCTACTTTGGAGAATCTACTCCACCCTCTAGTCATAAAAGTGAAAATGAAAGAGAAAAAGAAAATAGGTCTTTGGGTAAAAACTGAAAGGTGCCCTTAGACCATACAAAAGTAAAAATAAAGGACGTATCCAAGGGTGAAAACCTCTCCGAGGCACCCAAGGATGGAGGGTTGGATGTGCTTCCCATTGCACATGAGAGATCGCCATTACTTGTGGAACAATCTATTGAAGCCAATGTTGGTACAAAAGATGCTTCCAAGATTGTTCACTTTGTTGCATCACTCACTGAACAGGAAAAACTAGAGTTTACAAATTTCTTCTCTGCATGTTAGATTAATTTCACCTGGTCATATGCTGACATGCCATGCCTTGATCGACAACTTGTTCTACATCACTTACCATTATTGCCCAATGCAAAACTAGTCAAGCTAAAGCTAAGAAAAATGCATCCGCAGATAGCCCTTTTGGTGAAAGCAGAGTTGAAGAAGTTACTTGACATTGGATTCATACAACCCATTGATTACCTAGAGTGGATATCCAACCATGTCCCATTCATGAAACCCAATGGACAAATCTGAATTTGCGAAGACTTCAGAGACTTAAACAAAGCATGTCCAAAGGATGATTTCCCATTGCCAAATATCGATATCATAGTCGACCTCACTACTGGATTTGAAGTGATTTCATTAATGGATGGTTTCTTGGGGTATAATCAGATAAGGATAGCCCCTGAAGATTAGCACAAGACGAATTTCACCTGCCCCTGGGGAACATATTGTTGGAACGTCATGCCCTTCGGACTTAAAAACATAGGAGCAACATATCAAAGGGCTATGACCATAATCTTTCATGATTATATGCACACCTTCATGGAAGATTACGTAGATGACCTATTGGCTAAATTAGTGACAAGAAGAACTCACGTAGAAGTTCTAGATAAAGTCTTTACACGACTTGAGGAATACAAAGTCAGACTGAATCCCAAGAAATGTGTCTTTGGAGTCACTTCAGGAAAACTACTTGGATATATAGTCTCTCATCGAGGCATTGAGGTCGACCCCACTAAAGTCAAAGACATTATGGACATGCCTCTGCCAACAAACTTTAAAGCAATTACACAACCTACATGGAAAATTACAGTCAATAAGGAGATTCATTGCTCAACTCACTGATAAATGTCAGCCATTCTAACACTTGCTCCGCAAAGGAGTCCCCTTTGTATGGACAGAAATATGTCAAGATGCTTTTCAAAAGATCAAGGATTATCTAATGTCACCACCAGTCCTCGTGCCCCCAATTATGGGACAACCTTTGCTATTGTACATATCAACCACATCTTCAGCTCTGGGGGCATTATTAGCACAAAATGATGAACGGGGAAATGAAACAGCCATTTACTATATCAAGAAAACACTAGTGGACTACGAACTGAACTACAACTCTATTGAACACTCATGTCTTGCGGTGGTCTTTGCCACTCAGAAACTACGCCACTACATGTTGAATCATAAAACAAAGCTAATCGCAAAGATTGACCCTCTAAAGTACTTGTTCAACAAGGCGGCCCTCATAGGATGCTTAGCTAAATGGGTCATGATACTGAGTGAATTTGATATAGTGTGTGGACTGTAAAGCAATAAATGGACAGGTTATCATCAATTAATTAGCAGAAGCACCTACAATAGTTGACCATCCTCTAATTGTAGATTTCCTTGATGAGTTTGTTTTTGCCCTAGAGGTACCTAATACATGGACACTATTCTTTGACGGTTCTTGTACCAACCATGGCTCAGGAGCAGGTATCTTGTTCATTACACTGCAAGGCGATGCTATTCCTAAAGCATTTGCATAGCCTTCCCTTGCACAAATAATATTATTGAATATGAGGCTCTACTTATAGGATTACACATGGCCGTCCATTAGAAAACAAAGAAACTACAAGTCTTCGGTGATTCATAATTAGTCATCAAATAGGCCAACAATCAATATGACACCAAGGATGAAAAACTTATGCCTTACATGCCTTACAAGAGAATGGTGGACAGTTTCAGGCTCTATTTTGACATAGTTCTCTTTGATCAGATTCCCTGGGTTCATAACCAAGTAGCCGACGCAATGGCAACAATTGGATCTCTCCTAGACATTCCAAGTAATACAACTCAGTTTGAGTTCTTGGTGGAACAACTCTTAGTCCCTACCTTCAATATCCCAGAATTTGAGTTAGTTTGTGAAATTGTTTGTCCCATGTCAGCTTGGTACAACGACATCTACACCTATCTACATGACCAGACCTTACCTGCTGACCTCTCATCTAACCAATGAAAATCCTTCATCTGCCAAGCAACCAAATACGTCATCATCAGTGACACCCTTTATCAGTGTGGCTTTGATAATACCCTCTTGAGATTTCTTAACACTGAGGAAGAACACACAACCCTATGCGAAGTACATGAGGGTATATGCAGAGCTCACTCAAGTGGTCCTACCCTTGCCAAGAAGATCATTTGAGCTAGTTATTACTAGCCTACCATGGAAAGGATGCCTACCATTTTGTAAAGAAATGTAGATAGTGTCAGATACATGGGGATCTTGTACATGCACCAGCTCAGGACCTGCAGCCACTCACATCTCCATGGCCTTTTTTTAATGGGGACTTGACCGCATGGGCAAAATCCACCCTACTTCCTCTAATGGCCATAAATTCATTATCACCACCATTGAGTATTTCACAAAGTGGATTGAAGCCATTCCCATGACATACATTACTGGCAAACAAATTGCTCAGTTTATCCTCAGTTATATCATATGCCGATATGGTGTCCCGCAATCCATTGTAACGGATAATGGTTGTCCATTCAAAAACTAGGATGTCCGAGAACTTTGTGAAAAATTCCACATTCAGCACCACTTTGCCACTCCATACTACCCATAAGGCAACAGTCAAGCCAAGGTGTCGAACAAAACCATCATAAAAATCCTTAAAAAGATTGTCAATGATATTGGTCATGACTACTATATCCAACTTAACCCCACCCTATTGGCTTACCGCACCAGCATCTGCACACCCATTGGAGCCACCCCATATTCCCTTGTTTACGACTCTAAAGCTATCCTTCTCATTGAGGTCAAGTTGCCCTCCTCGAGAGTGTCACTGTAGCAATTGGTTGATGATGAAGAATACAAAGCATCCCGACTACATGAATTGGAGTTGCTAGATGAAAGGAGACAAAACACCTTAAACCATTTACAACCATATCAGAATTGTCTCCATCGTAACTACAACAAAAGGGTTTGAGTCCAACACTTTAACATTGGAGACCCAGTCCTAAAAGAAAACCCCAAAAATTAGATGGAACATGAGAAGCTAGAAAAATTTGAATCGAATTGGCTAGGGCCTTATGTCATCACTGCAACCTATGGGTCTAGTGCATATCAGCTGGCCACTCCTGAAGGTGGACCATTACAAGAACCCATCAACAACATGCACCTTCGGCAATTTTACACTTAATTTTTTAAAAAAAAATAGTAAAGAGAAATAATCCATCCAAAAGTGAAAATCACTTCGGTGGCGCTTTGGATAAGTACCATGGTGAAGACCTAGCAAACAGGCGCCATGTGTAATTAATCTTTGCTCCATTGTCTACCATCACTCTATTCCACCTTCCGCAATAAACCCTACTTGATCCATAGCCTAACCCACATCCCAAATCCGTAATAACTCACACGGTTCTCCGCATAGCCTAAAAATAAATTAACATTTAGTGTCTTTGCACCTCGCCTTGCCTTGGTCATAACGTTATCATGCACCTGACTGGGGGCAATTCCTGATCTTGAAATCAATATTGGAGGACACTTATTTCCAAAAAATGCAAAAACATCCAAATATTCCTCAAAAAACCAAAAACATCCAAATATTCCTCACAAATGCAAAAACATGCAAATATTCCTTAAAAAACCAAAAACATCTAAATATTCCTCAAAAATGCAAAAACATCCAAATATTCCTGAGAAAACCAAAAACATCCAAATATTCCTCAAAAAACCAAAAACATCCAAATATTCCTCAAAAAATGCAAAAACATCCAAATATTCCTCAAAAAACCAAAAACATCCAAATATTCCTCAAAAAATGCAAAAATATCCAAATATTCCTCAAAAAATACAAAAACATTCAAATATTCTCCAAAAATACAAAAACATCCAAATATTCCCAAAATTACAAAAACATCACAAAATGTTAAAAAAACCACAAAAAATCAAATAGTCAACCAAAGAATCCCAAGCAATAACCCATGTCAACCCAGTAAACTGAACTACGACGCCTCTGATCTTTCACGTAGGCAAGGCCATCTTTGATGTGCCCCCGAGCCACCCCCCTAGGTTTTAGGTCACGTCACCCACGCACATGGTCAAACTACGACACCTCTAAGGTTTCACGTCTAGGCAAGGTCATCTTTGATGTGCCCCCGAGGCATTCCTCTTAGGTTCTAGGTCAAACCAAGTCCATCTTTGTCAAACTATGTTGCCTCTGAGATGTCACATAGGTAAGGCCATCTTTGATGAGCCACTGAGGCACTAGGTTAGCCCCTTAGGGCCTGTCACATCAAACCATCATAATAAGTTGTCCTTTAACGAGATGGACACTTTGAGCAGACAAAACAATCAATCTTTCACAAGACAACGAACATCCAAACAATCAAACAAGATAGCTTAACAACATCGCCAAAGCATGGTCACTCATCGTTCCCATGGTGACAATTGAACATCACTATGACCAACCAACAATCCCAATCACATGTTTGACAACAAGCATGGGACGTAGTCGAAACCAGGATTTACGCCTTAGACGACACATCTAATCTTTTGGACATTATTAATCATCACGAATTAACCATCTCCCAACATGCGACATTCTCAAGACCAGACCACACATCTTATACGAAATGTCCTAATCCTATCATCTGCCTTATACAGGTGGTCGCATTGTCGAAACCAGACCAAGCATCTTATACGACATGCTTCCTATCCTGAAACCAGGCATTATCCAATCAATCAGACAAACACATATACACTTAGCAAGTGATCTAAAGGATGTTGGCTCTGTCTTATCTTTCATTTGGATTGTTTTCTTTGGTCTCATTCTTATGCTTCTCAAGACAATCCCTAAGAGATGAAGAGAAGAGAGGATAAAGCGAGATCTCTTTTTTATTGTTGTTTGTGGTTTGTCTTGGCAAGATGACTGGGCAAACTAGGTTCCTTGTGTGTGACTGAGATACTACTGGGTGTGAATCAAAACATCATATGCATTAGAATGGCTAGATACTTCCATGTATCAGGACTTGTACACCTTGGGTTTTTCTCATCACATGATCTAACAAGGTGCCTTAGTGACTTAGTTTGAGCCTGACAATCCTTGTCTGTTTTGTGTCTGTCTCACAAGGGACCACACTTTGCACCTTGGCCTTTGACATACCATGGCATTTGTCATCCTTTAATACAATAAGCACTATAATGATAAGCAGTAACTACATAAAGAACACTCAAAATCTATCACGACAAAGTCTAAATCCATTATTCTAATATGATATTCATGCTTCGTAAATTCTTCATCTCCATTTCTTCATCTTCCTTTCTTTTGATCCTCTTTCATCCTACTATGACACACCAAAAATCTGCATTAGATCACATCACCTGCACGTACACACATTAGTCCGTCAATAACAGCATTGTCATAATCATCATCCTCATAATAAATCATCATTATCATAATCATAAGCATTGCATTAAATCACATAAAATCATCATCATCTAGCATATAGGCATTTATCACATACACATTTGCATCCATAAATGAGCATCACATAGAAATAAAGTACCATTGCATAACATCTATCACATCAACATATGTATCTAGGAATAACATCATACATCACATCATAAACATCATAGTATATAGTACTGCATCATCATGAATCATACATCATAATACATAGCATCATAATCATAAAACATCCATCACATCATGTGCATATAGGAATAACAATATCAATCAAAACGGTCCATCTCATATATATATCATCAAAAATATGTCGCAGTACAATCTGGATGTATATATGTGTGTCAAAAATGGAGCTCGCAGTATCAATCATAAAACAAGAGCATGTAGGCTCAATCAACTATATACATCGTGACTATCAAAATGTCCTAGCTAGCACTGTCATGACCTCTTGATCCTACTGGCCCTGTGGGAGGACCCTTGTGCTCTAATCTAGCCCTAGATCTAGATGGCCTATCATATGGCGAGGCTCACCTCTGGGAATGCCCCACGTTGCCGTGTGACATACGTAAATGTGATCGACTAGCACTCTTGCTCTGAAAATTGGGTGCCCTCTGGTCTGCTAACACCAAGCCTCATAAAGGCTCCTTTAATACTGTGCCTCCTACCCTAACCTGACCAAAGCATGTACAAACTTTGATGCTAGCCTACCCATTGTCACTGCAATAGCAATGCTCCTTTGCTCTGCTCTCTACGCCCTAATAACCACCATATCTCTCTCACCCATCCTCTGGGCAAGCTGGTCCTCTACCTCTTGGATCCGCTGTCACATCCCTTGCATCTGGGCCTGTATAGTCTCTATCTAGCTCTGTAGTACTGCTACCTATGCGGCCAAATCCCCACCTCGGCCCCCAGCACCCTCCTCCCCCTCATCCTCGTCATCTCCAATCTCCTCAATCGACACATCTTGTAATTCTTGATCCCTGATATGCTCCTCCTCATCAGCCTCCTCCTTGCCTTCCTCCTCACTCTCCATCTCCTCTCCACCAACATCTCCACCGGCAACATCCTCCATCGCTACATCCTCCTCTCCCCCCACCAGTATCTCCCCCACTACAACAGCTACCTGTACTACTTCCTCCTCTCCTCCTCTGTCACCGCCACCTGTACCACCATCTCCTTTGTCTCTACCTCTACCTCGACCTCGTCCTCTAAGCTAGACTCTTGACCCTCACCCCAACCTTTCCATTGCTACTGGCGCATCAGGATGCAGATAATGAACTAGCCTATGGGTGGCCCACCAAGTATCATATGCAGGAGTGGTACCTACATCGGCAACATCATCTGCGCCCCACTACACTGACTATAGCCTAAGGATCTCATCAATGGCTATCTGAACTACAATCATCGGCCCCCAAACTAGAACCTCTCGAGTCACCTGAGTAAACTCTGCAATTCCAGTACGAGTATCCTGCTGCTCCCTGAACTGTCTATGCACCCACTCTTTCAGATGGTGCTCTATAACGTGTTGTGCCTGCACGGTCTGACCAATCAGATATCTGGTGTGTCAGCAGTAAGGTAAATGCTTGGCATCATCTATCCACTTAGGACACCCCCTGTATGGTCTCTAAATAAATGTGTGCATGTGATCAATAGCATGTCTCCAAAATCTGACATCGCCCATGCGTACCTGTAAAATACCCTAGTGTAGCAAAAAACATAAGGCAACTCATAAAAAATCTCCTTCTCTACTAGTAGCTTGCATACGGGAATATGCTCCCACACCCATATCATCAGTAAAGTCACATCGTAGCTAATAGATTGCTCACCATGATAAACAACTCCGTGCAACTGGTGACACAACTGCGCTAAGAGGCAGGGTCCCCATGCATAAACTATGGCCTCTACCATCATGCCCTATAACATCTCCCCCCAGCCAATAAGAAATCCACGGCCACACTGATTTAGACATACAAGGCCGCCGATATAGGTGCATAAGACCACAATCAACCAATCATATTGGTCTGTCAAAGCATCCTAGGGAATCTCGTGCTCCTCAACTCCCAAGGATGCATCGTCTCTCTCGAATAATTGTTGAAGTACAAGCAACTCTGTCTCTAGACTGTATATCACTCGATCACCATGAATGGGTAGTCAAAGAATATGCCAGACATCAAGCAAAGTCATGGTGGCCTCCCCAGTAGGAAAATGGAATGAGCTTGTCTCTGAATGCCACCTCTCGACCACTATAGTCAATAGGCCTCAATTAGCCTGAATCATGGGCATAAATGCAATGTCATATAACCCTAGCGCGTCAAGAGTATCCCGCTCTTCCATCGACAAGGAATCTCACAACTGGTACCTAGTAGGCTGACTCTCATGCATGTAAATCGGCAACAACCTTGCCTGTATTCACACAACCAGGACACCACGTCAATCTAAAAACCCTAAATACAACATTCACAGCCAAACGGGGGCAACAATTAGGGTAAAATTCATTTTTAGTGGTTAAATTGACACATGTGTCACACTGTTGTTCCCATGCGTGGCAGCTAAGCGCAAGTGTTATATTTCCCAATGCATGCGTCACACTCTGGCCCATGTGTCGCACTGCTAAACCTATGCGTTGCACTTTGGCACAAGCGTCGCACTGTTCAGCCTAGGCAGCACACCTAGCGGGTGTGTTTGGCCTAAGCACATGCGGTGCACTGGTGAACGCATGCAGTCCCTAAAACTACATGCGTTGCACTGCTAAGCGTGCGCATCGCACGCGATAGCACAATCGGTGCACAAAAGTGTATTGCATGCGTGCCCTTTTTTCGGGCCCTAGAATCTACCCAAAAATACAAAAATTGACAAGCTAGGTTTAGATACATACCGGCGTGCCTATCCTAGGGAGCTGACCATATGTCTGGATCTTCGACCCACGGTGCTGATGAAGCGATACAGGTGACATTTCGACAAGAGCTCTGCAAGAAATCTAAAAATCAACACTCTACTCTCTCTAACATCTAGAAACTCAAAGTGCACAAATGAGGATTATGGACCCCCAAGGCTTATTTATAGGACTTTTTGACCTAAGTGGGCCCCCTTTTCACAAAATTGACCAACCGACGGCTTCGTTTCACGCGTCGAGCGCCTTTTATGACTGTTTTCTCACTCTTGAACCACTTTGGGGCACTGCACACAACTTTTTGAAAAATTTTCCAAAATTTTTGAAATTTTTTAGAAAATTTGAAAAATTTCCCAAGGGGGCATAAGGCGATCACGCTTCACCTAAAATACATTGGGGCATGTTTAGAGCACATTTCTCAAATTTTTCTTTGATACAACACCGAATTCGACATTGTATCGAAGAGGGGCAAAATGTAGACACTTAAAAATATCCTGAGCTTGCGAACGTCATTTTTGGCACATAATTCATCCCAATCCTATATTCCGTTATTAATTAAATAATTTTAATTATTTAATTAAATCATCTCCTCTCTCATGCTTGTAATTAAATAAATTTTTTTATTTAATTATTTAAGCAATTTTCTTCTAATTTCCTCTATAATTAAATAATTTAATTATTCATCAGTCTAACGTCCACATTCCCCTTTTAATTTAAATAAATACCTATTTATTTAAATTATCAACCTTACCTTAATTAAATAAGTCCTCACTTGTTTAATTAAAATCCCACTACATTACCCTTTCCTCAAAAAAAATTAAATAAATGCATACAATTTATTTAATTTAAAAAATTATTTCCCACCTTACCATTTCCTCTAATAAAAAAATTGTCTTTTGTCCTCTAGTGGCTGGAAACCCTAATCATTCTCAACCCTTGATCTTGGATCCAAGTCAACTCTTCATCTTAGCCCTCCATTCAAATTCCCTCCTCTATAAAACCACCCTCTCCCTCTCATTTTCACATCTTACCACTTGCATAAATTGACTTTGCCATTGTCAATTCTTGAGCTTTCCATAGTATTTGCAGACTTGCAAAATATGAGTGCATTAGTTAGACATTACTTCATAGGAACAATGGAGGATTTGCACTATTAGCCTAGGGTTTTATTTTACATGCTTTCTTTGCATTAATTCTAGTTTCTAGGGTTCCATTGGGTAGTTAGGGTTTGAAAATACTGCTTGCAGGGCTTTTGTAAAATTTTTACCCGACTTCACTCCAGTTCACTTACTCATTATCTCCAACACTTATATAAGCCAATGCAAAGCATCTAAATCATTACAAGCAAGCATGAAAACAAAAGCATAGTTGACACCAATGACAACATAGATATGTTGACATCAATGACAACACTGGTTAAGCACATACTTGCAACAATCTCCTTAGTGTAGGACTCTTCCTCTTTATGTTCAAACAAGCCTTCAGGTATATCTATTTTTAAACTTTGACTTTTCTTAAACCCAATGCCACCCTTATTCTTAAGTGGTATTTGATTGTTGATTATCTCATCAAGGGTATTGGTGCTTTTTTGAAGTTTTAGGCCTTTGTCTATCTGGTCCTTCACTTTCTCTAGTTCTTTCCTCAGAGTGATAATTTTTTCTTCAAGTTTGAAGCATTCAACTAATTTGGCATTGAGTTGAGCTTTCATTTTGACAACCACTTCTTTATATTCTTTAAGCTTGACCTTATACTCTTCATTTTCTTTCCTTGCAACATCCAGATCTTCTAGGGTAGAAATGAGTTCTCCTTCAAAGTCAAATTCACAATCTTCTGGATTAAAAGATGTCATGTCTTCATCATCTTCTAGAGGATTCTTTCCATCAAGTAGTACTTCAGTTCTCATGTGTTCCACACCAAAATATCCCTCAATTGTTAGACTGCATTCAAAGAACTTGGCTCTGATACCAATCATTGAACACATAGAAGTACTGAGAGGGGGATGAATCAGTACTTATTAAAATTCTTTTCTTTCAACAGTTCTCAAACTATCTTAAGCATTTAAAACATGAAAGGCATATGAACACAAAAGCACACATCCATAACACCAGATTTATGTGGAAAACCCTAGAAGGGAAAAACCATAGCGAGCAAGCTGCTTGGATCTACTATCCAAATCCAACCTCACAAATAAAACAAGATTACAATATCATTCATGGGCTACAACCCAAAGGAAGTTGCAACTCCCTGAACAGATACAACACTTACAATCTTTACACATCTATTCTTCAATCTGTAACACAAAACTTATCTGACTCAATGTTCTTTCAAAATTGAATGTTGATCAATTCAACTTTTGCACAATTATCTCACCTCTCCACAACTACAATATCAATCACCGCCACACTAAAACAACTTCAAAAATTCTTCTCCATCATTATATTACCAATGATTGCCTTTGCAATAATATCACATAATATAAACTGGTCTTCTCCACATTTCATCATGAAATCTGCTTCTATGGTAAGTATATTTGCAAAATATCAATTCTATCACCTGATTCACAACTCATATTCCCTTCAACAATATATATATATATTCCTCCGCAAGCTTCAAAAACATTCTCCTTGGTCGGCCAAGATGAAATGTGTAATGGTCACAACAGTCAGCTCCCAAACATACATGCGGTAAGTAAAGTTCTAATGCGGTTTAACAACAAGACATAATCAAGTCCTATCTTACTTTGTCATACTTTCCCATGTTGGCGTACACTCTAAAACATACAGCATAATCATCAGCATCTATCAGATCGACACAATAAACATTTACCCTTCCTTACATTTAGCTCTAGACCAAAAATGGTACCGGATGAGACAAATTATATAATGTAGACCACACATTGAACATTATATGTCTTGTAAAATATTCATGTATACTTATTTTGTCATCTAAGGATATATCATGCTGGTGCAAACACTTAAACTTTGATGTGAGTGTCATTGACAAACTTTGCTTGCATTGTATCAAGATAAAACATTGAAAAAACACACTTGTGATGATCATAAACATTTGAGATTTGAACTATACATACCAACCAACCATATGAGCTTATATTTCAATCAACAGGGCCAAATACAAATTTGCGGTGATTTGCGGTGGCCTCAACAATCTCCCTCTACATACTTTTAATTAGCACTGAGGCGTGTCATCACACTATTGATTCTAGAGAAGCAACTGTGGTACATATTAATACTAGAATCTTGAAATATGCATACCTGATACTCATATCTATCTATCCTCCAAATTGCAACATCATATCTTCATTTGCAGAAAAGTGTGGAGCATTCTCCTATCTCCCTGTGACTGCACTTACCTTGTTTCAACAATGTCTTCACACTTTTGTCTCCAAAACATCTTGCGGTCAGCTTCATGACCTCAAACCTGAAACATAGGTACCTAAGTGCAATACCTAGCCATTAGTCCAATCCGTAAGCCCTTACTTTTGACTCTGGTAGAATGTGGTACCTTCTTGTGAGTCTATAACTTCTTCCCTGACTCAAGTACTATAATTAGAAAATTTCCTTCAATCTTTTAAAACTTTCTTTATCATGCGGTAAGTATCATGAGTTTATGTCATCATCATTTAGAAATAATCCCACTCTACTCATTACAAACTTCAAACATAAATATATCAAGGCTGTGAACTTACACATGATCATCAGAAGATATGGTATAATTATGTACGATGATACTGATCCATGTCCTTTACTTCATGACTCTTTTGATTTGCTCATTTGACTATTGAGCATATTTAATTCTCTGTCTTGCAACACATCTAATCACTTATCCTATTGTCTTCACTGATCATCGTATTGTTGCAATCTCCCTTTGACATATCTTGTGACATCCCTTACAATGCAACACTCCATACCATTGTTGACATCAATGACAACACATATGCAACAATCTCCCCCTTTGTCATTGATGGCAACACTTACCCTGATATGCACACATTTCTCCCTCTTTGACATCAATTGCAAAGGGCTAGTGGTATTCCTCTATTTCAGTAAAAACAAGTAGGCTCCCCCTATCTAAATATTTCTTATCATCTTTTGTCAATAAATTCCCCTAAGGAGTAGCCTCAGATTCTTCAAAAATGATGTAGCAAAATTGTTCTACAAGATACTATGTATAATGTGTTTTGTTTATATCAAAATAACATTGTTTATTCTTATTTTATTCACTGCATATTTATTCCATCATCAAAATTTGTCTTTTCTTCACAAAATTTTCCTGTTCACTTAGAAGGTATAACATTTTTATAAATCACTTTTAACTTTGCAAGAGTTGAGTCCCAATTCTTCTTTATAGAAGACAAAATATGTGATTGACTTTAAAATTGAATGTACAATTCTTCTACCTCTTCCAAAGTGGCCGACACTTTTACTTTCTGAGCCACATTCTCTGTTTTAGTTAGAATACCAGTCAATACTGCTAACCTCATACTCACTACTTCTCTTAGCTGACTTTTTTCTCCTTTGATTTTCTCTCTTTGATCCATGAGTTGTTTCAACTGAGTATAAATATTTTCAATTTGGACCCTAATAGTTCCATCTTTATCATTTAGAGAACCATATACTTTGGCCATTTGAGTTAACTACAACTCAATAGAGTCAGCTTGATCCTTTATGCTCTTTGTAGTTGCTAGCTAGTTTAAAAAAAATCGATACAAAATCTTGGCATCCTCAATACATTTTTGAATATTTTTCACATTTTCTTGCAAACTATTATGTGCCTTTGCACATCTTGGAGATGCATCAGTCAACCTTTTATTATTTACCTGCTTTGTTATCTTCTTCTCAACTTGCTTCTCTAGATACGATGAATGAACCTTGAAAGACTCCAACATGAGTTTTATCTATTAAGTGGGAGGCAAGGTGGGATCTCCCCTTGCCTCAGACAATTCCTCCTGTATTAACTTGATTACTTCTTCTAATAGCTCAGCTCCATCATTTTTTTGTTATAGAATTTATTGTCTAGTTGAGGACTTCAAAGTATATCTCCCAGTTGTAATTTGTGAAGTGGAGATATACTGGAGAAGTTAACTTGTCCATCTAATACTGGCAACTGTAACAATTACGGAGTGACTACCTGTTGGATTTGCATTTGTTGTGCTAGGAACCCCTTAATAGAGTAAACTAGAGAGGAGGAGGAAGATGTATCTTGTTCATTTTATGAGTTCTCCCCTATATCAACATTTGTTTGCTTCTCTTATTGTTTAGAATTTCCCTGCATTTCTGTATTCACCGAAGGGTGACCATAAAGTACACCATTATGATCCAAAAGAACATTTTGCTCTCCATGTGCAACTTGTTCTTAATTTTATGTTGCTTGCTATTCTTCCTCATCTTGAGGAACTTGAAATTCAATGTTGTACGGAGGAGATTTAGTCAAGTGAGGTGGAGAAGCAATGTTATGCGGTGGAGAAACTTGTGGTTGCTCCACATTTTCAATTCCTTTTTCCTCACCAAAGATTTTCTTTGTCACATCCTTTATTTCCTTTTGAATTTTCTCCTTATCACCTTCCTTCATGCTCATGAGAGTGTCCACTCTTTGCTTTGTCCTTAATTCCTGAGCTTGCATTTGAGCCAATTTATCATTTTCTTCTTGAGACATAGATGACCCAGCCTTTTCAAGAGCTTGTTGCCTTAGCTCATTATTTATTTATTTTTGCTTAGTAAACTGCTGACATGGGGTCAGCTCCCTTTGTATTATATTAAACTAAAATCAAAACATAGAGTTTGAACAGTACATATGAAAAACATCCATATCAGGGTTTGAGACAAAATACCCTGTTCAGAGTACTACTAACCCTACCATCCACATCTATACTATTTGACTATACATATATCTCCTCTACTTCGAACACCTATCAACTAACATTGACTGTATAAACATTATAAACATTGTGAAAAACCAAAAAAAAAAAAGCCCATGACTTCAGGCATTAGCATCCTCTGCGTAGTAGAGGTCGATAAGCTCTTGCATCTAGTCATATTCCACTTCAAACCAACCAACTTCTTTAGAAAGGCAATGGCCTTTTCTTCCTTGCGACGCCTCACTGCAATTTTGTTGATCCCTGACTCCACTACGAATGACCACCATTGCACCACATCCCCAACATGATTGACTAGGTGGAAATCATCTAGAAGAGGGATTCCAATCCCATAATGCACCACCCCAACCACCTCTTACCAGCCTCCTCTAAAATTTGGTTTGACAAAATCTTCCATAAGTTTTTTTTATTGTGACTTTCTCTTCATTAAGATCGAGCAGGACCGCTAGGAGTATGGAAGAAAGGTCTAAATTGACCCTGTAGTGGTTGCAATTACACAAACTCCTCACCCATAACCCATTCTATGGAAAACAAGACAATCCCGCTCTTGGGTTTAAACACCACGCCCAACCGTTTGTCTATAATTTGGCCAAGGAAAGACATCTGGTGTTTGTTGTAGGTGAGACAGATAGGGATTTCTATATCTGTTGAGCTCTTTTTTGCTCAAGCCGCCGCTCAAAATGAATGTTGTCTTCATTGCCCTACACCAATTTTAGCACACTCCACATGCTTCTCCAACCAAGGATTAGATGGTTTGATGAGAGCTTGCGTTGGCTCAATCACGAGAGATTATTTCCCATCGCAAGTCTCTCTCTGCGATAATTTCTTCGTTTGCCAGGCCATCGGCTTCAAGGTTTCCTTCCCTTAGAACATGGTTGGAAACTACATTATCAAATTTCTCCATTAGGCCTAGTGCCTCATCTAGCAACAATTTTAACTTTCAATTTGGCAATTTTTTAGTTCTCAATGCATTTATGACCTACAATGAGTCCCCTTCCACCTCCAAATTTTTAACTCCTAAATGATGGCATAAATTGAGGCCAAGAATTAGAGCCTGAAGCTTCACTTCATTATTTGTGCCAATCACAAGCTTCTTTATTGCCTTCCACAAAACATTAACACACTCATCTCTAACTATATAGCCTACTCCTAACCTGCCTGGGTTTCCTTCTGAGTCCCCATCAAAATTTTATTTTGCCCAACCCTCTACCGGAGGCACTACCTTCTTTCCTTCCTTCTTGTTTGGATGTCAACATCACTACCCCCATTAACAAGGTTGCCCTAGCTCATTATTCATTCTAATGGCTTCTTCCCTTTTCTATCTTATAGCCTGAGCTAGGCTTTTCGGTACCTTTTCAATTACATCAAACATGGGCAAGTTCTATTTGAGCATATACATAACTACAACCTTTTCAATGGTCTTTTGATCGTCAAGAGGAACATCTAGATACAAATCGACTATGTGCTTTAGTAGCCCATGTTGTTCAATTCCATAGAAGACAACTTCCAATTGAAGAGGGCCTTCTTTAGAAGTCACCGGAGGATTTTGCTTAGATTTATTTCCTTTTCTTTTAAGCTTAGAGGTTTCCTCTTCTCCTTCTTCTTTCTCTTCAACCTCTTCTGCCTTAACCTTCTTTCTTTTGGCTTGATTTTTGGGTCTTGCATTCTTCTTTTCTCCAGTCTTCTTTTGTGATTATTTTTCAGAAGCCACCCTTCTTCTAGTGGACTCCATTTATGCTGACCCAGAGGGCACCAGTGCATTTACAGTAGTAAAAGTAGATCTGCTAGTCCTTCTTAAACCTTGTGTACCTAGTAGAACAATAGAATCATGATGTGTCTCCTTTGCAGGGGCTTTTGAAGTGATTTCAGATGAAATGCTCCACTTCTTATGTAGCTCGCCCCTATTCTTCTCAAGTTGTTCCATTGTTGACATCAATGACAACACATATGCAACAATCTCCCCCTTTGTCATTGTTGGCAACACTTACCCTAATATGCACACATTTCTCCCTCTTTGACATCAATGGAAAAGGGCTAGTGGTCTTCCTTTGTTTTAGTAAAAACAAGTAGGCTCCCCCTATCTGAATATTTCTTATCTTTTGTCAATCAGCTCCCCTAAGGATTAGCCTCATATTCTTGAAAAATGATGTAGCAAAACTGTTCTACAAGATACTATGTACAACATGTTTTGTTTATATCAAAATAACATTGTTTATTCTTACTTTATTCACCGTATATTTATTCCATTATCAAAAATTATCTTTCCTTCACAAAATTTTCATGTTCACTTGGAAGGTAGAACATTTTTATAAATCACTTTCAATTGGGCAAGTGTTGACTCCCAGTTCTTCTTTATAGAAGGCAAAATATGTGATTGACTTTCAAATTGAATGTACAATTCTTTTGCCTCTTCCAAAGTGGTTGGCACTTTTACTTCTTGAGCCACATTCTCTACTTCAGTCAGAATACCAATCAATACTACTATCCTCATACTCACTACTTCTCTTAGCTGACTTGTTTATCCTTTGATTTTCTCTCTTTGATCCAAGAGCTGCTTCAACTCAATATGAAGATTTTCAATTTGGACCCTAATAGTTCCATATTTTGTTGGGAATTAAGGTGTCTCAACCTTTGCAAATTCCTAATGTTGTATTTATTTATCCCATGTTGAGTTAGCATAGTCAGCACCTTGTGTATATGCAGCAGGGTAAATTTTGGTGACAAGTGTCGGTGAGTATCTTTGCACGAGAAAAAGGCATCTTTGGGTGGTCAAGGGAGGTTATGACATGTAAGAGGAATATGATATTTTTAGTCATTGTATGACGGATTCTATGACAGTTGTAAGGTGCGTAAGAGCATCTGTCATAACCTATCTTGGGACTAGGCGCCCACTTCGGGATGGGATGTTGGACAAGTGTCCTTAGGCGTGGGTTTTGGGGCATGAGTCCAAGATGGACGCCCATCTCTAGAAGGTTCCATATTTGCCTTGTAAACTCTATATAAATCGGTGCTGGGAGATAGATAACTTTTGTACAAGTACTGTTATGCTGCCAGAATATCTCCAGATTCGACATTCGAAGACTCCTGAAAGAGCATTAGCTCTGAAACTATATTGTAATTTGTTATTGTTTACTGTAATACATTTGAGTTTTGTTTTGGAGTGTGGGGTTTTTAACCCATAAGGGTTTTCCCCACGTATATCTTGTCTCTCTCTCTTCTGTCTACTTTCCGTGTGTATGTGTATTACTGTAATATCTCATGTTAATGGTTTAACATTGCTGTAATAGTTAGGATAAAGTTGAATTTGCATAGCTCTCTCCTCATTAGATTAGTGTAGGAAGCGTTTTCCACACACCTAGCTTCCTTTCATATTTATCCTTTAGAGGATCATATACTTTGGTCACTTGAGTTAATTGTGACTCAATAGAGTCAGCTTGATCCTTTATGCTCTCTGTAGTTGCTAGCCAGTTTAAACAAAATTGATACAAAATCTTGGCATCCTTAATACATTTTTGAATATTTTTCACATTTTTTGGCAAACTATTATGTGCCTTTGCACATATTGCAGATGCATCAGTCAACCTTTTATTATTTACTTGCTTTGTTATCTTCTTCTCAGCTTGCTTCTCTAGATAAGATGAATGATCTCCTTGAAAGATTCCAACATGAGTTTCATCTACTGAGTGCGAGGCAAGGTGAGATCTCTCTTTGCCTCAGTCAATTCCTCCTATATTAACTTGAATGCTTATTCTAATAGCTCAGCTCCATCAATTTGTTGTTGCAAAATTTCTTGTTTGGCTGAGGACTGAAGTATATCTCTTAATTGTAATTTGTGAAGTGGAGATATATTGGACAAGTTAACTTGTCCATCTAATATTGGTAACTGTAACAGTTGTGGAGTGACTACCAGTTGGATTTGCATTTGTTGTGCTAGGAACTCCTTAATAGAGTCAACTGGAGAGGAGAAGAAAGATGTATCTTGTTCCTTTTCTGAGTTCTCCCCTATATCAACATTTGTTTGCTCCTCTTGTTGTTTAGGATTTCCCTGCAATTTTGTATTCACCTGAGGGTGACCGTAAAGTACACCATTATGATCTAGAAGAACATTTTCCTCTCCATGTGCAACTTGTTCTCAATCTTGTGTTGCTTGCTCTTCTTTCTCCTCTTGAGGAACTTGATGTTCAGTGTTGTGCGGAGGAGATGTAGTCATGTGAGGTGGAGAAGCAGTGTTATGTCATGGAGAAGCTTGTGGTTGCTCCACATTTTCAATTCCTTTTACCTCACCCAAGATTTTCTTTGTCACATCCTCTGTTCCTTCTGAATTTTCTCTATATCACCTTCCTTCATGCTCATGAGAGTGTCCACTCTTTGCTTTGTCCTTAATTCCCAAGATTTCATTTGAGCCAATTTATCCTTTTCTTCTTGAGACATAGATGATCCGACCTTTTCAAGAGCTTGTTGCCCTAGCTTATTACTCATTTTAATGGCTTCTTCCCTTTTTTGCCTTAGAGCCTGAGCTAGGCTTTTCGGTACCTTTTCAATTACATCAATCATGGGCAAGTTATATTTGAGCATATACATAACTGCAACCTTTTCAATGATGTTTTGATCCTCAAGAGGAACATCCAAATACAAATCAATTGTGTGCTTTAGTAGCCCATGTTGTTCAATTCCATTGAAGACCACTTCCAATTGAAGAGGGCCTTCTTTAGAAGTCACCAAAGGATTTTGCTTAGATTTATTTCCTTTTCTTTTAAGCTTAGAGGTTTCCTCTTCTCCTTCTTCTTTCTCTTCAACCTCTTCTGCCATTAACCTTCTTTCTTTTGGCTTCAGTTTTGGGTCTTGCATGCTTCTTTTCTCTAGTCTTCTTCTGTGCTTCTTTTTCAGAAGCCATCCTTCTTCCAGTGGACTCCATCTGTGCTGACCCGGAGGGAAGTGGTACATTTATAGTAGCAAAAATAGATATGCTAGTCCTTCTTAAACCTTGTGTACCTGGTAGAACAATAGAAACATGACATGTCTCCTCTGCAGGGTTTCTGAAGTGGTTTCAGATGAAATGATCCACTTCTTATGCAACTCACCCCTATTCTTCTCAAGTTGTTCCTCTGCATTTTTCTTATGCATCTTGTTCATGATCTCATCATAGGTTCCAAACCTTTTAGCAGTGGTGTCTTTGGGTTTGTTGAGCAATATGTCAGCATAGACCTTTATTTCTTCTCTAGAGACTTCATATGGTAGTTTAGGAATCCATGCAGTTCTAGGTTCAACTGCCTCCATATAGGTATAGTCTTTGTCAACTAAAAATGTGATCTTCTCCATATATTATTGTACAAAACTATAAGAGACTCTTTCTCTAGGATTCATGTTGGTTTGAAGGGTTTTGAAGAAACCCCAGTACATTGTCTTATAGTGATTTGGATCATTATGTGACTTTTAATTTGAGTAGTGACAGGGATATCAATGAGTGCTAGGTAGCACCCATGAAATACATCTCTTTACCTCTCTTTTTCTCCTTTCTGATTCCATCTTCTTGATGACTGCACCTGAATAGGCTAGCAAGATTATTCTAAATAATGATTAATAGGAGATGAATTATTTAAGATCATGATTTCTGATTAAAGGACTAATGTGCATGGAATTGATGGAAATATGCAGAAAAACTTCTTTTTGAATCAACATGTATAGATGTTCAGGTTGGCAATTTTGTGCATCTTCAGAGGTAGTCCTAATGATCTCTAGAGACAATACCAGAATACCACGACATCAGAAGTTTTGAAGTAAAGAGGAAAAGCATCTCCAGAGTTGGACCGAAGTCTGGAGCATCTCCGGAGCTGAGCTGGAAGGCCACAATTATATCTCTGCAGCTACAGACAGTATATCTCCAGAGCTACAGATAGAGACATACATCTCTGGTGCCTCTTTAGAGCAGAGTAGATTTCCAACACAACTGTCAGTCAGATACTTTCAGTAGCGATCATGATACCCCTGATATTTCTCAAATCATCACTTGAGTAATTAAGGGCAATCTATAGTTAACTGCTGGGAGTTTTTATCTCTTTTTAGTTTTTGCATGAGTTACTGATGAAACTGATTTAATATCCATATTTTCAGGGCCTCACTGCCCAAATGTATTAAGACTTAAACTTAGATTCAGAGTGGACTTCTGTTCCACTCAATCTATTTTTTATTGCATGGTTATTTTTCGTAGTTAGACAGCTAGTATAATAAAGAGATGGATGTCATCTCATAGAAGAACTGGTAGATAACATAAGTGATATCTCATCACTAATTTTATATATACTTATAGAAGAAGTAGAAAAGAAAGCGATTGTATTATTCTAATTTCTGTAATCTCATTTTGATATCAATATTTCTCTGAATACAAAGTGAAGGGAATTGGACTGAATTAAGTTGTGATCTTATTCTTTTGTGCTGATTCCTTATTGTAGTCTTCAGCCCTAAGGGTGTGGAGCAAGAGCCCACTCTCACCACCAAGGTAGAAGGCTAGTAGCATTGTTTTGTCATTTCAAATTTTGCTTTACAAAATACTTACTTATTTTGATAGATAGATGCATGCTGTAGTTTATAGATTTGCTTTAAGTAATTTACTGTTTAATCTTGTTTTCAGCATTCTTTGAATTCATTTAATAAGAAAATAGATCAATCTCTTTATATCAGTAAAAGTCATTAGAATTAGCTAGAGAAAACTAGTGACTATAGGTTCCTAATTGTAGATAGCCAAGGACATAGCCCTGGATTTGACATCTAAAATATGATTAAATGATGAGGTACAACGACCCTTGTCAGATATGTCATTGCCAGACCTTTCCACTAAAACTAGTAGCTCATTTAGAAAATAGAAAGCAAGACAGATAATTAAGATGCCATACTTGAAAATGTATCTAATTTCATTTGTCCTTCTTAGGTTCTTCAAGAGTTGTTCTCTCATGACCTCACAAAGATCAAAATCTTTACCTTCCTTGACCATCTAGTATATAGTGTGAATGGTAGTACCAGTGGCAAATCTTTCTATGTTTGTGAAGTAAACGTGATAAGCAATTCCCATAGTAGCATAATGAACACCCAAATCAATTATGACATTCATAGCTAGTGTTCTCTTGTCAAACTTTGCTCTAGTCAGCTCAGTAACCTTCTCATTCTTAATTAACTTCATCACCGGTATAGGTGTAGTGGAACACAACCTAGTAACTGCTCTGATTACATCTTTAGTAATTCGATAGGGCTTGTCCAAATACATAAACTCGTCGTGAGTTCTTCTCAATATGTATTTTACCCATTCGTGCTCATCACATAAATTAGGGTAATCTTTCCAAATGTCCAGATGATTTGGCCCCACATTTGCATATTCTGATTTATAGGTAACATTATCGTCCATAAGTTGATTTATGAGCTCCTCAAATTTTACATGATTAATTTCATCCAACTTTGAGTGAATGTAAATTCTAACATCTTCTATATAAACAACATATGCCAATATATTTGGAAATGCTCCTTTCTTATCGACCTCCATTGCCTTGAAGGGGCATTTCTTATATTTTGGTCTAGGTTTCTTAGTAACATCAACTAGTTGCAGAGTCACCATCACAAATTTCTATGAGTTTAGCAACTAGGGTTTTAAGAAGTAGCAGTTCTGATAAATATCTCTGTTCAATTGCTAGGGTTTTACCTTTAGCTCAATTCTCCTCAAATTCACCAAATGCTCTAAAAGACTGCTTCTCATAATTAATGCACCTTTATTGGGTAGGTAAACTTTTGTCAGATTGCTTTGTGAACTCACAGACTCAAGAACCATCTACAATCCTCCACATCATGTTATTTTGCTCTAGAAATTTGGTAAAAAGAAACTATCTTGCCATGCCAACATCTTCTCCAGCAGTTTTCATTCCAACTCATCTATATGTTAAGCTTCCACTTACAGAAGCCACAAAGTTTTAGGGGGAAAGAATAGATATGCCCTGCTTAGCTCCCCTTGACCCTATACCTTTTCACAATCAGCAACAGAGTCCTCTGCACTAGGAAGAGACACAAATTCCTCCTTCTTTTCATCACTTTGCTATGTGTTCCTTCTCCATATCTTTGTCATTTCTTTCTTTTGCTGAGTCACAATTTCCTCTGTCTTCTTGTGCTGAACAAGTGTTTTCTCAGAACCATTCTTGCATAATCTTACCTTATACCCAAGGTTGTTACATTTGTAGCAAACAACATTATATTACCGAGTCATACCATTTCTCCTTACTTTAGTTCTATACTCAACAACCCTATGACCAAACTTATTGCATGCATAACAATAGCCATAGAAGGGATGATAGATCACAACATCATGTCTTGTAGGCACACATGAATTCTTCCTCATGTAATTATTTTTTCTTGCCTTAGTTCTACAATCAATAGCCTTATGAAATTTATAACAAGAATAACAGTAACCATAAAAGGATTGAGAAAACTTCCATTAGCATCCTATGTAGGAGGAGACATCTTGAAGAATTTCTTCATAGTACCGACACTTATGAAGTCATCATTCATCTCCTACTCCTTATCTTCAGTCTCTTCAGTGTAGGGATTTCCTTTTTTAGTTTCAAACATAATCTCCTTAGTGTAGGGCTCTTGCTCTTTCAGTTCAAACAAGCCTTTAGGTATATCTATTTTTGAACTTTGACCTTTCTTAAACCCAATGCCACGCTTATTCTTAAGTGGTCTTTGATTGCTGATTATCTCATGAAGGATATTGGTGCTTTTCTAAAGTTTTAGGCCTTTGTCTATCTGGTCCTTCGCTTTCTCTAGTTCTTTCCTTAGAGTGACAATTTTTTCTTCAATTTAGAGCATTCAACTGATTTGGCATTGAGTTGAGCTTTCATTTTGACAACTGCTTCTTTTGATTCTTTAAGCTTGACCTTATACTCTTCATTTTCTTTCCTTGCAACATCCAGATCTTCTAGGGCAGCAATGGGTTCTCCTTCAAAGTCAACTTCATAATCTTCTAGATTAACAGTTGTCATGTCTTTATCATCTTCCAGAGGATTCTTTCCATTAAGCAGTAGTTTAGTTCCCATGTGTTGCACACCAAGATCTCCCTCAGTTGTTGGGTTGCATTCAAGGAACTTGGCTCTTATACCAAGTGTTGAACACACAGAAGTACTAAGAAGGGGGGGATGAATCAATACTTATTCAAATTCTTTTCTTTCAACAGTATTCAAACTATCTTAAGCATTTAAAAAATGAAATGTATATGAACACAATATGAACATAGAAGCACACATCCATAACACCAGATTTACGTGGAAAACCTTAGAAGGGAAAAACCATAGTGAGCAAGCTACTTGGATCTACTGTCCAAATCCATCCTCATAAATAAAAGAATATTACAATATTATTTATGGGCTATGACCCAAAGGAAGCTGCAACTCCCTGAATAGATACAACACTTACAATCTTTACACAACTATTCTTCAATCTGTAACACAAAACTTATCTGACTCAATGTTCTTCTTTCAAAACTGAATGTTGATCACTCCAGCCTTTGCACAACTATCTCACCTCTGCAAAACTACAATATCAATCACCTCCACACTAAAACAACTTCAAAAACTCTTATCCATCATTATATTATTGATGATTGCCTCAAGAACAATATCACATAATATAAACTAGTCTTCTCCACATTTCATCATGAAATTTGCTTCTGCTATAAGTATATTCACACAATATCAATTCTATCACCTAATTCACAACCCATACCCCTTCAACAACTTTGATTCTTCATATATATATATATATCCTCCTCAAGCTTCAAAAACTTTCTCCTTGGTCAGCCAAGATGAAACATGTAGTATGAAAGGTATAATGGTCACAACAATTGGCTCCCAAACATACATCCGATAAGTAAAATTCCAATGCAGTTCAATAAAAAGACATAATCAGGTCCTATCTTACTTTATCATACTTTTCCATGCTAGCGCACACTCCAAAACATACGTCATAACCATCAACATCTATCAAATCGGCACAACAAACACTTACCCTTCCTTACACTTATCTCTAGACCAAAAATAGTACCGGAGGGGACAAATTATATCATGAGGCCCACACATTGAACATTATATGTCTTGTAAAATATTCCTGTATACTTCTTGTTAGATTTAGGGTAGACAACTGAGAGGGGGGGTGAATCAGTTGTCTAAAACTTTTCTTCCTTTTCAACACTTGTATTCACTTAACAGTATAACAATAAATCAAACATGAAACTTAATGCATTTAATCAAGAGCAAAAACATATCAACACATGAGACACCAAGATTTTAACATGGAAAACCCAGTTAAGGGAAAAACCATGGGGTGACTAACCCAAGATTGTATTCTTTGTTAGAAGAATAGAAAGAATAAAATGGCACATGCCAATTAGGGCTCATTGCCCGAGCACACTGCTCACAAGAGGCTCACTACCTACAAGAGACACATTGTCTACAAAAGAATAAGTATCACATACTTGAACTAGTAAATAGCATCTTCACCATGCTTGAGTCAGTTCCATTTAAGCCCAAACCTTCTGCTCTGCCTTTCGCTCTTATCCTTGCTACCACACACTCATCTCCACAAGTCACACACTGAAATGAATTCGCAATCCCTTATTTATACATGACATCAACTTAGAAACAAACATCTAAGTCGGCAAACATCCACAAGAACATCCGCAAGATGAGTAACTCATCCAGTCAGCTAGTCACAGAAAGAACACCATCATCCGGAAGTAATTCTTCGTTTCTGGGCCCCCAATTCTAATGTGGACCATCAACACGAACTTAACACAATCCAAGGACCTCCACAAGCTTTCCTGAATCTCCAAGAACATCCGCACTTCCTCTACTTACTGAAATCCTTCTCTTCTTCATCTGAAACCTCAAGAACACAGTCTGCCATTACTGTCACAATGGAATAGATGCTTCTGGATCTTCAAACTAGAAACAAGTCAAGATTATACATCATAAGGACTTCCCCAACACTCCTTTAAATCCACAAGACATTATAATGCATTTTTGGATCTCATCGGACCTTTCTGTAACACTTTGTCACCTCTGAACATCTACCAGAACCGGTTCTACTTGAGCGATCACAACTTCTTTATATCTTCATGCAGACCTCTAAAATCTCTATTGGAACATCTTAAGACTCATATCTACAAACCCTTTAATCCGCATCCTCTGATCCTTAACCTGTCTTGGGCTTTAACCTTGTTGTCATCACTGTTCTTCACTGTTCCTGATTGAGACTAATTTTCTCAGTATCCTCAACATATAACTCATCCAATCCTTATCATTAATGCAACATAAGTATGTTGACATCAATGACAATACCAGTTAGGCCCATACTTGCAACAATCTCCACCTTTGTCATTGATGGCAACATATGATGTGAAAAACTGATTTGACCATCAAGACAAGAACTTTTCCTTACTGTCACAACTCCCCCTATCAGCAACCACCATTCACATTTCTTCTCTCCCATTACTGCTCCCCCTTTGATTAGCAATCACTTGTTTTTCACATGTTTTCTCTCCCCCTTTGACATCAATGGCAAAGGGCACATACTTGCAATGCTACCACTTCAGAATCATATCTGCTGCTCCCCCTGAGTAGCAGCTCCCCATCATCAGTCCGGACCACAAGATGTGACTGTGATATGCACCAGACTGATGCACCTTAGTGCATCTTAGTTCATCACTGGAGGGGCAATAACCCCTAACTTCTCCCTTAGATACTCAAAAGAGTCTTTAGGCAGAGGTTTAGTAAAGATGTCTGCAATCTGATCCTTGGAAGGCACAAACTCCAATATGACTTCATTCTTGTTCACTTGTTCTCTTAGGAAGTGAAACTTGATGGATATATGCTTAGTCTTTGAATGCAACATCGGATTCTTAGATATGTTTATTGCACTTGAATTATCACAGAAAATTTTGATAGGCTTCTCATACTCCACTTTGATATCTCTTAACATCTGCTTCATCACAATACTTGAGTGCAACCACTTGCTGCTGCAATATATTCTACTTCAGTTGTAGATAGACATATTGCCTCTTGTTTCTTGCTCAGCCAAGAAACCAATCTCTTCCCCAAAAAGAATGCTCCACCACTGGTGCTCTTCCGGTCATCCACATTTCCTGCCCAATCTGCATCAATATATGCATGAAGAGGAAAATCATGATCTCTAGGATACCATAGACCATACTCAACTATCCCTTTTAGATATCTAAAAATCCTTTTGATTGCCATGACATGAGATTCTCTGGGATCAGCCTAGAATCTTGTAACAAGACCAACAACCTGCATAATGTCTGGTCTAGTTTGAGTGAGATACAACAGTCCTCCAATCATTGATCTGTACTTTGTCTAATCAGCCCTAGGAGAGTCATCATTTTTTCTTAATTTACATCCGGTTGCCATGGGAGTGTTCATTGGCTTTGAGTCTTCCATCCCATATTTCTTCAACAATTCTCTTGCATATTTGGTCTGAGAAATGAAGGTGCCTTTCTTTGTTTGAGTGATTTGCAGACCCAAGAAGAAATTAATTTCACCAAGCATGGACATCTCAAACTCACTTTTCATTTGATTTGCAAAAGTTTTACACAAACAATCTTTTCCTCCAAAAATGATATCATCAACACACCTCAACACCTAAGATGTTTTTATGATCAATTTTGAAATATAAATTACTGTCAGCAGTACCTTTGTTGAAACCAATCTTCAAGAGATGTTTATCCAGTCTTTCATACCAGGCTCTTGGGGCTTGCTTCAGTCCATACAGTGCCTTTTTCAACTTACAAACCATATCACCATTGTCAGACAATTGAAATCCATCTGGTTGCTCAATGTACACTTCTTCTTCCAAATCACCATTCAGGAAGGTAGACTTGACATCCATCTGATACACTTTGAAATCTTTGAAGGTAGCAAATGCAAGAAATAATTTGACTGCTTCAATTCTTTCCACCAGAGCAAAAGTTTCTTCAAAATCAACTCCTTCTATTTGAGAGTAACCTTTGCAAACTAATCTGGCCTTATTTCTGATCACTTCACCAACTTCATTCAGTTTGTTTCGGAAGACCCATTTGGTTCCAATCACATTTTTGTTTCTAGGTCTGGGAACAAGATCCCAAGTGTGATTCTTCTCAATTTGCATCAGTTCTTCCTCCATTCCCTTAGTCTAGTTTTCATCATTGCAGGCTTCATTTACTGTCTTAGGTTCAATCTTTGAAATCAGACAATACTCATCTGAATCTTGAGCAATTCTTCTTCTTGTTTGTACACCTTTGCTTTTGTCACCTATGATCTGGTCTTCAGAATGGTTCAGTCTCACATACCTCAGAACTTTGGGAGTTTCTTGCACTTCTAACTCTTGATCAGGCTCATTGAAACTTATCTCTTCTTCTTGACTTACCGGATCAGTTTCAATATGTTTTTCAGAAGAGACTTTAGCACTTTGAATCAAACCATTATTTTGATCATCTTCATCATACTCATAAAACCTTGAGGGTTTTTCAATTCCTTCATCAACCTTCACATTAGTACTTTCTATAATCTTTCTCAATCTCTTATTATAACACTGATATGCTTTGCTTTGAGTAGAATAACCCAAAAATATTCCTTCATCACTTCTAGCATCAAACTTGCCTAGATCTTCATCTCTCTTGATGTAACATCTGCTACCAAATATTCTGAAATACCTTACAGTAGGTGTAATAGCAAACCAAAGCTCATAAGGAGTCTTACCAGTATTGCTTCTGATTTGAACTCGATTGAGAGTATAGACTGCAGTGCCGACAGCTTCCCTCCAATAGATCTGGGGAACATTTGCTTCTATCATCATTGTCCTTAATGCTTCCTGGATGGTCCGGCTCTTTCTTTCAACTACTCCATTCTACTGTGGAGTCCTAGGAGCAGACAACTGTCTCTTTATTCCATGTTTCTCACAGAAATCTATAAACTCACCGGATGTGAATTCTCCACCTCTATCAGACCTTAGACATTTCAATTTCAATCCGGTCTCATTTTCCACCATAGCTTTGAATATTTTGAATTTCTCAATAGCTTCTTATTTCTCTTTCAGAAAGGTTACCCACATCATCCGGGAATAGTCATCAATTAGCAACATGAAGTATCTATCAGCTTGCACACTCCTGATTCTTGTTGGACCACATAAGTCAGTATGAACCAAGTCTAATAATCCGGTAGAAGATTGCTCCTTGTTTTTGAATGAGATTCTATTTTGTTTCCCCAACTGACATTCTTTGCACAAACTATTTGTAGGTTTTACCAATTTTGGAAGATCTCTTACAGCCTGAGTATTGCTTATCTTGATGATATTATCAAAATTCACATGACACATTCTTCTATGCCATAACCAACTTTGATCAACTTGAACAAATAAACAACTTTTACCAGTACCAGCCAAGTGAAAGATGCTACCTTTTGTTTGGGTACCGGATGTAATCTCTGTTCCAGAACTTTCAAACATTTTACACTTTCCATTCTTGAATCTGAGATCATAGCCTTTGTCTACTAACTGTCCAACACTGAGAAGATTGTGCTTCAATCCTTCAACATATAATACATTACTGGTTTTGTTCTTTCCATCAAAAGAAATAGTTCCTCTACCTCTGATTCTACCAGCAGAGTTATCACCAAACTTTACCACTCCTCCTTCATATCTCTCCAAATATATGAACTTGTTTTTGTCACCTGTCATATGGTGAGAGCAACCACTGTCAATGACCCAATCATCATTCTCTTCAACTTGGGTAGCCAGGGCTTTTTCTTCAACTTTATGATTGACAGATTCAGAGGGCATTAGATCTTCTTCCTTGATGGCAATGAACACCCAGTCACTTCCGGATTTGTCTCCTTTCTCTAATTTAGCATCTGTTACTCCTTCATCATCTTCTTCATGAGCATAGTAACAATTCTTTTGGAATCTTGGTCTATTAGTGTTTGGCCTAGAAAATCTTTCCGGACACCTTGATGCAAAATGACCAATCTTATTGCAGTTAAAACACTTAAAAGGCAATTTCCCCTCATACTTACTGAATCCTCTTGGTAGTCTTTTTGCAATAAGAGCTTCAAGATGAGCAGTTTCAACTTCTTCTTCTTCCAAGTCTTTTCTTGCATTTTCATACCATGATGATTTCCTTGAAGAGTTTTCTCCTGGATCAAACCTTTGTTTTCCTTTTACAGAGGCACTAGCTTTGAATGTAGATTCAGTCTTTGGGGGATCATCTCCAAGCCCGGACATCTCAAAAGCAACCAATTTACCAACCAACTGATCTCTTGTGACAGTTGTGTGAGCTCTAAATTCTTCAATTACAGCAGCCTTGATTTTATAGGAATCAGGAAGGGATCTGAGAACTTTGCCAACAATCTCATCTTCATTCAAGATTCTACCTACATTTCTAATTCCACAAACCAGCTCGTTTACTCTTGGCATAAAAGTGGTAATGTTTTCATCATCTCTTATCTTCAGTCTTTCAAATTTCCCTTTTAGACTCTGTAACCTTGCACATTTAACATACTGGTGTCCTTCATGCAAAAGTTCTAGTTTTTTCCAAATCTCAAAAGCAGTTGGAAGTTTAATAACATTTGAGAGCTCTAAGTCACATAATGCACTTAGAAGAGCTTCAATGGTCCACATATTATTTTTAGCATCTGTGATTTCATTTAGGGTTGTCAGACCACCTTGTGGAGGTACATATGGTTTTGTAACCATGGACCAGTACACCATTCCCATACACTATAAATGACATTTCATGCGACCTTTCCAAAGAGCAAAGTTGGTTCCATCAAACTTCAGACTATCCTTCTTGTAAGATGACACCCTAGATCTCCTCAAGCGGTTAAGCTCCTTTTAGAGGGACTTGGCTCTGATACCAATTGTTAGATTTAGGGCAGACAACTATGAGGGGGGGTGAATCAGTTGTCCAAAACTTTTCTGCCTTTTCAACACTTGTATTCACTTAGCAGTATAACAATAAATCAAACATGAAACTTAATGCATTTAATCAAGAGTAGAAACACATCAACACATGAGACACCGAGATTTTAACGTGGAAAACCCGGTTAAGGGAAAAACCATGGCCCGTGACTAACCCAAGATTGTATTCTCTATTAGAAGAATAGAAAGAACAAAATGGCACATGCCAATTAGGGCTCACTGCCCGAGCACACTGCTCACAAGAGGCTCACTACCTACAAGAGACACATTGTCTACAAAAGAATAAGTATCACATACTTGAACTGGTAAATAGTATCTTCACCATGCTTGAGTCAGTTCCATTTAAGCCCAAACCTTTTGCTCTGCCTTTCGCTCTTCTCCTTTCTACCACACACTCATCTCCACAAGTCACACACTGAAATGACTTTGCAATCCCTTATTTATACATGACATCAACTTAGAAACAACATCTAAGTCGGCAAACATCCACAAGAACATCCGCAAGATGAGTAACTCATCCGGTCGGCCAGTCACAGAAAGAATACCATAATCCGGAAGTAATTCTTCGTTTCTGGGCCCCCAATTCTAATGCGGACCATCAACACAAACTGAACACAATCCAAGGACCTCCACAAGCTTTCCTGAATCTCCAAGAACATCCGCACTTCCTCTACTTACTGAAATCCTTCTCTTCTTCATCCAGAACCTCAAGAACACAGTCTGCCATTACTGTCACAATGGAATAGATGCTTTCGGATCTTCAAACTAGGAACAAGTTGAGATTATACATCATAAGGACTTCCCCAACACTCCTTTAAATCCGCAAGACAGGATAATGCATTTTCGGATCTCACCGGACCTTTCTGTAACACTCTGTCACCTCTGAACATCTACCGGAACCGGTTCTACTTGAGCCATCACAACTTCTTCATATCTTCATGCAGACCTCTGAAATCTCTACTAGAACATCTTAAGACTCATATCTACAAACCCTTTAATCCACATCCTCTGATCCTTAACATGTCTTGAGCTTTTACCTTGTTGTCATCATTGTTCTTCACTGTTCCTGATTGAGACTAATTTTCTCAGTATCCTTAACATATAACTCATCCAATCCTTATCATTAATGCAATAGAAGTATGTTGACATCAATGACAATACCAGTTAGGCCCATACTTGCAACACTTCTTTTGTCATCGCAAGATATATCATGCTGGCGCAAACATTTGAACTTTGATGTTAGTGTCATTGACAAACTTTGCTTGCACAGTCTTAAGATAAAAGACTAAAAAAACATACTTACGGTGATCATAAACATTTGAGATTTAAACTGTACATACCAACAAGCCATATGAGCTTATATTTCAATCAGCAGGGCCAAACACAATTTTGTGGTGATTTGCGGTTTCCTCAATAATCTCCCTCTACTTACTTTTAATTAGCACTAAGGCATGTCATCGCGCTGTTGATTTCAGAGAAGCAATTGTGATACACATTAATACTTGAATCTTGAAATATGCATACCTAATACTCATATCTATCTGTCCTCCAAACCGCAACATCATATCTTCATTTGCAGAGAAGTGTGAAGCATTCTCTCATTTCCTTGTGACTACACTTACCTTGTTTCAACATTGTCTTCACACTTCTGTCTCCAAAACATCTTGTGATAAGCTTCATGACCTCAAACTTGAAACATAGGTACCTCAGTGCAATACCTAGCCATTAGTCCAATCTGTAGGCCCTTTACTTTCGATTGCAGTAGATTGTGGTACCTTCTTATGAGTCTGTAACTCCTTCCCTGACTTGTACTATACTTAGACAATTTCCTTCAATCTTTTAAGGATTTGTTTATCATGTGGCAAGTATCATGAGTTCATATCATAATCATTTAGCAAGACTCCTCTACTCATTATAGACTTTGAACATAAATATATCAAGGCTGTGAACTTACACATGATCATCAAAAGATATGGTATAATTGTGTACACATGATACTGATCCATCTCCTTTACTTCACAACTCTTCTGATCTGCTCCTTTGATTGCTGAGAATATTTACTTCTCTGTCTCACAACACATTTGATCATTTATCCTACTGTCTTCACTGATCACCATACTACTACAATCTCCCTTTGACATATTTGGTGACATCCCTTACAATGCAACTCTCCATACCACTATTGACAGTAATTACAGCGGTAATGCAATGATCAACATTGGAGTGTTTTGGTTTGAAGCATCACCCTTGGATTTTTGCCCTTTTTTACCCACATGTTAATTATGTATTATACCATGCTTTTGAAAAGTTTTTCAAGAAGGGGATTAACCATAATAATGTAATAGTTTGACAGATTATCGTTATCTCCACTTTATAGTGAGAGATAGTGACACTAGTCATCCATTCCATCTAGAAGCCTTCTTGAATGACATTGTTGCAGATGCATTTCATGTGAGGTGTGAAGGCCTCTATTCCCAACTCTAAATACTCTAGATACTTGTAGTCCATCTATATCTTGTGCTATTCCCTTGCTAAATTCTTTGTCTCGATTGATGTCTTCTATAGAGAGGAGCTCAATAATTGTGTTGATCACTAGGGGAGTGTTTTTATCTTAAACACACTCATAAAGCAACTTTACATATTCTAACTGTTGTAATATTTTGCCCAGGCCAAAATAGCCCAAGGATCTCCTTAAAAATCCTATCTTTCTTCCATCAGAAATATCCAATTTGAGAAAGCTTAAATGGAAGGAAGTCCCCATTAAAAATCCAAAAAAATTCAAGTATTTTTCCTTTATTTTTGCCTTAGTTATCAAAATTTGGGTTTGGCGAACCTTTAGTTTGCCAATCGGCAAATTCGTCGATTGGTCAATTCACCGACTAAGGAGGGAAAGGCATTGGGAAAGGTTTTCTTTGAAGGAGCGAAAGCAAATACAAAGGATTTTGCCTTTATCAGCAAAACTCAATGATGGCAAACCAATTTGTTCACTGATCTGCAGGTTCGCCGATCAGTGACTCTACTGACCAAGGAAAGGAAAAGACAAAGCAAGGCCAAGTTCATGAAAGGTAAGATTTGTCGATAAGGTAGAAAGAGACAAGCGAGCCAAAGATCGAACAAAAGAGCTTATTGAGAAATCGACAAAATCGCAAACTTGCCAACAAGTTCATGATTTTGCAAGTTCGTCGATAAGGCAATTCTTTGACTAAGGGGCCCAAAAGGAAAGAAGAAAGAGGAAGGAAGAAGTTGCAAGAAATATGATAGTCGGTCAACGACTAAGGAAAGGGAAGCCAATTTCTTGGTCGGTAAGTTTGCGAAATGGCAAACTTATCGACAGGTTCATGATTTTCAAATTTCGTTGATAAAGCAAGGGGCCAAGGAATGAAGAAAAGAGACAAGACTTGATGGTTTGCCAAATGAAGATTTCGTTGACCAAAGAGGGATAAGAGAAGGAAAGTGAAGGAAGCCAAAGAAAAGGAGTTTGCTAGAGGGTGAATTTGCTAATAGAGGAAAATTTAAAGGCGCCAAAAGTATAATTAAAAAGGATGAACACTTCTAAAGTGTTGTAAAAGTAGGGCATGATTTTCTGAAATCACGCCATTATTGCAAAACAAATTAATACCTGAAGGACAATGTTGCAGATCAGTTAGATTCAGGAAGTTGAAACAGTGAAAATTTTCAATGTGCTAGTACCAATGAGGGACAAAATGGATTTACAGGCACCAAGGGAGGATTTTAAATCTTCTCTCATTAATACAACCATACCCATGTGTGTGGGCGATCTTCCTCTATAGTTTTGCAGACCTGACAAGGCATGGTTTCCGTCCAACTTTGTAGGGGTTCTTGACAGGGCCATGGACTGAATTAAATGCAGCATAAGTCCCTGAACAAAACAGTTGACTAATTTTTAGCACCCAAAGCTACGTAGTGAAGAAAAAAGTTATATATAAGTGAAAAAAGATGTAGTTGATGTTAGCTATTTTTCTGGGTCATTCCACGAGCAAGAGAAATTGATTGTAGTTGCAGACCTTGTAATGCTTTACAAGAACCAGTTGGATCTGATGCATTGTGCTTGAAGCTGAGCCTTTGATGTCTTTGATTATGGTTTGCCTATGAGTGTAAATTGTTATTTTGTGTCTATTTCTTCTGCAATAATTCTTCTTCTTTTGTAATGGCTATTTAGCCTTCATGATTAATATAAGCAACTGATTTTGCCTCTCTTTCTTCTACACTGTGTTTGCTTGAATACTGTTCATTTATCTTGTAGATAAAATGGTTCTTTTATAAGTTTTAGTACTCCATTTTGGCCTCTGTTAAAGATTAGATGAGTCTATGTTAGTTTATTTAGCCTTCATAATCATCATTGTGTTATTTCAGTCCTAGCTAAACACTATAAATTTGGTGCATCACCCCTTTTAATTTCAGTTCCTTCTTATCCCTTTTCCCTATGAGAATTAACATTAGATTTAGCCATCATTCTCTGGACCTTAAGTCTAGAAAGAGGAACCAACCTTCTCTGGAGGTTTGGTCTCAAGTGCAAGGTCCCACACCTTGAGACCAATCCCATGTTTCACTGAATTTGTTGGAACTGCTAAAAGCTTCAACAACAGGGTGCAAATTCAGGTGACAAAACTAACCATTAGGAATGTTATGCCCTTAACCTATAGTGTGCATAGGGATATGTGTAGTCAATTTGTGGCTAACATAACCCCTAATTCAGTTATATGATCATTAATATAGCCTTATATAAGTAGTTAAGCTGGCTTAGGTGGCATCCATGGCATAAGCAAGGTATGTATAGAAGGTAGAGGATAGCTTATAATCATCATATTGTGAATTATGTTTTTATTGGAGACTTTTGGAGGTTTTCCCAATTGAAGTGACTTTTTTTAAGGAAAAAGGTGCAAGCACGTAAACATTATATTAATTATATAATAATAAAGAAGTTTTTACAACAAGCTCCATCACAATACAGAGCGGATAATAAACAAATACTACATGCTCTTGCAACAAAAAATCTTGTGTAATAGAGCAAAAGATAAGCAATAACATAAAGCTCTTGATCCAAAACAATGTACATTATCTAGAACCCAAAAATTGATCAAAAGGAGAATGCCAACATGTAAAAACTAGAGGCTACATAATAGGTCCTAGTAGGTGGTAAGCAGGAACAAGATTATCTTCAGGAGAAACAAGATTATCTTTAGGAGGCACATTATCTTCAGGAAGCATACCATCATTCCCCTAGATCATAGGTGTTTGAGCAACATCTCTTGATGGGATCAATGAATGTGGAGCATGGTTTAATAGAAAATGGAGAGCATGCAAAGTTTCATTTATCTTTTCTACAAATTTTGGCCCAAGCTCAAGTTGATGCAAATGGAGGGAGTTTTCCAAAGTAATTAAAAAATCATTTTATAGCTGATGTTTTATAGCATTGAAAACACATATTATAGCTGGGTCTTTCTAAATTTCCTTGGGAGTGAATAAACCCCCAACCAAATCTTTCCTAGTAAATAAATCATAATTTTATAATATAGTACTAATACAATCTTCTAAAGTAAGCTGATCTTCCATACAATCGAATGTTATTTTCTTAAGAAGAATAGGGTCATGAATAAGATCCACAACATTAGATAGAAAAAGAGTGACTACCTAAGAGCAATAGAGCACCTGGTGAGAACCTTGCAGAATTTCTTGACCTGTTATCACCTGAACTGCATGTTTGACCTCTTCATGATCTATTTTGAAGACTTTAGCCAACAACATTAAGTCAATTTTTGTTGATTCTAGGTACTCTTGTTTTTTGATGGGGTAAAAGAGGCACTTGTTGTTTTGCAGAGCTTCCATATTAATAGTTGCAGAGTAGATGAACATCTATTTGATGCATTTGAAACAATTGCGTAACCCAATGTCATAAATAGTATGTCTTACTAGCCACTATGTGCAATGTTAGAAATGAAAGCAAAACTACCCAATGGAAATCTGATTCAAATGTATATTTAATGATCTTTAATAGAGTATTAGAGATGGAGATTGCAACACATAAAATAAACCCACAACACAGAAATATACTAGAAGCAGAATGAAGCACATAACACAATGTTTAACATGGAGAAAACCCTTACGGGTTAAAAACTCAACCAAGAAAAGAGGCCAAGTTGCATTATCTTCACAAAAGGAGATTACAAATACATTCACTTCCTCTCTCCTTCAATCTTCACTTCGGCAGAACCTAGGTACCTGTAAACTGTTATGCAACTCATATACTATGCCATGGTTTATATAGAATTTTCAATCCTCAAGATAGGCATCCAACTTGGAATCTCCACTAATGCAACAATAAATGTCATCATACATGCATCCTACACTTGGCAAAAGATACCCATGCAAGGTTCGCCCAAAACCAAGAATAGCAACTTACAACATCTTATGACGCATCATAACCATCATTGATACCACTAACAAGAATCTTCCCAAGATGGGCGCCTGGGGCTAAACATAGCAACTTACAACTTGTTAATAACCGTCATATGCGTCATAGTGTCATAGAATCTTATGACAAGTTGCAGCTGTCATAGGTTCTTTGCATGCACCCACCAAATATTATGACATGCATCATACAAGATAAAAATAGTAGATTCTCCACATGGGCACCCCACTTTGACAAATTACCATTTACCATAGTAAATGACATCCCGTAACTATCGCCGGTAACTCCAGAACTTACTGGTGTAGTAACTTCGTAATTACCATGGACAGTAAATAATTTTTACCACTACTGGTGAAACTAGTAGATCCCTTATGGGAAATTAAATATAATAATTGGAATAATACAATAATGGGATTTACAAGGTTAATGGTACCTTATCCCAACATTCTCCCACTTGACATTATACATTGTAAATCAACCCATAGGAAATCAATATGAAAAATAATCAGGCATTAGAAACAAGGCCCATGGCCTCTCTGCACCACATGAACTTCTCTGTGCTCATAGGCTTGGTCAATGAATTTGCAACATTCTCCTGAGTGTCTATCTTCTTTAGCTCAATCTATCCATTTACAACCAACTCTCGAACAAAGTGATACTGAACATCAACATGCTTAGTCTGAGCATGATACATAGGATTCTTGGCCAAATAGATAGCACTCTGGCTATCACAACCAATTTGAATGATCCGTAATCAAATCCAATACTTGTACACAGTCTCCTTAACCAAACCACCTCCTTAGAGACATGGGTAGCAGCCATATACTCTGTTTCTATGGTGGACAAAGCAACCGTGGGCTACCTCTTACTCATCCAACTCACCGCTCCTCCAAATAGAGTAAACACATAGCCACTAGTGGACCTTCGACTATCCATGTCACCTGCCTAATCTGAATCAACAAAGTCCTATATGTCCAAAGATTTATTAGCACTATCAGTACCAGAGTAAACCAAACAATAATCAGGAGTACCTGTAATATATTTAAGCACCCTCTTCGCATAATTCTAATGTTGTCTACCACGGTTAGACATAAATCTGCTCAAAACTCCTAGTACTGCTTGGGCAATATCTGGCCTAGTGCAAACCATTACATACATCAAACTCCCTACAACACTAGAATATGGCACATTAGACATATCCTCAAGATCATCCTTAGTCTTTGGACACATATCTAATGAAAGCTTAGTACCAATGGGTAAAGGAACTCTAACTGGGTTTCAATCTTGCATACTAAATCTTTGTAAAATGGTATTCACATACTTACTTTGTGAAAACCAAAGTTTTCTATTACCTCTGTCCCTCCTTATCTCCATACCTAGAATATATGTGGCAGCTCCAAGATCCTTCATATTGTTAGAAATGAAAGCAACACTACTTCAATGGAAATCTAATTCAAGATAAATTTCAACAATCTTAAGTGTGCATTAACAATGGAGATTATAACAAAACATAAAACCCACTATAGAAAAGATGTCAAACATGAAAAACTCAACACAATGACACAATGTTTATGTGGAGAAAACCATTGTGGGTAAAAAACTCCACCAGGAAAGAGGCACAAGTTTGTATTAATCTCAACAAGATTATAAAATACATCAACTACACAACTCTCTCCACAAGTCTTCAATCTGACAACATTCTGGCAGCACCTGAGTACCTAAAATCTGTATTGCAGCAACAAATACATGGAAAATACTTATAGAAACATTTTCCAACTCATCCTAGGCATTCACTTTCTATCTCTTAAGATTCTCCAACCTGTAAACATTAATTACCATCTTACAAGCATCTTACACTTGTCCAAAAATAGCCATGCAAAAGGTTGGGGGCCTAAGACTAAATCTAGCCTCTTACAACATCTTATGACATGTCATAACCTTCATAGATTCCACAAAAAGAGTATCTTTCCAAGATAGGAACCTTGGGCTAAATATAGCAAATATACAACTAACATATCCGTCATAGAATTTCAGAATCTTATGACAACTTGCAACAGTCATATATTCACTTACCAAACATTATAACAGTTGTCATACATGCCAAATATAGTAGATTCCTCAAGGGAGCACACCTACCCTCATTTACTTTGAGTTTTTACATTTGCCAATAGTAAATGTCACTCTGTAATAGCCTCCGGTGACTTCGAAATCACCCCTGCAAATGAAACTAGTACATCTCCTCATGGATAATTACAAATTACATATAATAAATGGAATAAATACAATATTGGGATTTACAAGGTTAATGGCACCTTATCCCAACACATATCAAATGAAACTAAAAGTTGAGCTTTGAGCTCACTGATCATACCCTTAGTATTGCTGAAAAATAACATGTCATCAACATATAATGCAATGATCAGTATAGAATCATTGACACAATAAATGTAAACACATTGATCCTCCTTGCTTCTAACAAAACCCAGTTTCAACACAAATGAATCAAACTTTTGATACCACATTCTGGGGGACTGTTTCAAACCATAGAGAGACCTCTTCAACCTACAAACCCAATGTTCTTTTCCTTTTACCTCAAAACCTGTAGGCTATTGCATATAAATTTCTTCCCTAAGATCTCCATGCAAGAACATAGTCTTAACATCCATTTGCTCAATCTCCCAATCATAAGTTGCAACAATGGATAAAAGAAATCTAATAGAAGTCAATTTAGCAACAGGGGAGAAAATTTCACCAAAATCAACTCCCTCTCTCTGGGAGTAGCCCTTGGCTACTAGTCTAGCCTTATACTTCTCCAATGTCTCATCTGTTGAAAGGCACAAGACAACTAAGAGGGGGGGGTGAGTTAGTTGTATCAAAAACATTAACTTCTTTACACAATATCACTTTCACATTCACTTAGCTTAACTCCTTATTTTGTTATGAACATTAAACATGAATAGAAGAAACAAAACATGAACACATCAACACCATACACACATGAACACTAGATTTTTATGTGGGAAACCCTAACAAGGGAAAAACCACGGTGAGTGTTAGCTCACATTATAATGTAATAACAATACTGAATATCAAAAGAGGCTCACTGCCCAATTGAAAGGCTCATTGCCAAGGGGTGGCTCACTGTTGGGTTTGGCTCACTACTGGGTTTGGCTCACTGCTAGGGTTGGCTCACTGCTAGGGGTGGCTCACTACCAGGGTGAACTAATTTAGTAGCATCTACACCATGCCTGAGTTTAGTTCCATTGAAGCATAATATATCTCCTTTGCTCTGCTCTACTTTTACACTTCGCACTTATCTTCACATCTTCACACCATCACACCTTAATCATGAATTCATTACATGTATTTATACCTATCATCAACCTTGGAATGTACATCAAGGTCGGCATTACACTCTACAACCATTGGAACTTTCTCCAAGGTCGCCATACATACATAAATCAAATTAGGACTAGACCTAAATAGACTTGTGGGGTAAATGAATGAAGTATGAACACATCATGGCTTAGCTTAGACCTAAATACATCCCCACATGCTTGGACATGCTTTCATAATCCACGAATCACCTCCGCAATAAGTGTGACAAACCAGGTCGACCTGAACTTATGCACATATCAAGAACACTTAGAAACATGCTTGCAAGTTCTTCATTGCAGCTTGCGGATCAAACACATGCCTTCAGCACATTCTAGATATGTATACAAACAATATAGAATCACTTAGGAGCTAAAAAATTCAATCGCAACAGATCCAACTTGAAGACAACAAATATCACTTGAAGTCACATCACAAACTGCTTCTACACTGTCAAACTCTGCTAATTAGAAAATTGCTTTTCAGAGATTCAAATCACATATCCTTTGGAATTAAGATGACTAAGGACTTTATAAGATTAAGTCTAGAATAGCAAGGCCAAATTCCAACCTGTGGAGAAATACGGAGCAAACTGCTATCTCTTTGTCACTCTGTAAACCTTGCCAGGCATAGTCTTCAAACTAGTGAATAGAACTTTTTCTACACAATGATCTAGACCACCAAATTCTAGATTTAGCATCTTCAAACACTTCTCTAAATCATATCCAAAGCTCATACTCTAGTCTTCACTACAGAGAAAATGCGGAGCAAAATACTCAAACAGTGTTTTTCAATCAAGCAATATCAGAAGATACAATTGGCACCAATGACAACACAAACATGTTGACATCAATGACAACAATAGTTAGCACATACTTGCAACAATCTCCCCCTTTGTCATTGATGGCAACATATGATGTGAAAAACATGTTCCACCATCAAGACACAATTCTACTTCAGGACTCCCCCTTTCTTTCTGCACTCTTACTCCCCCTAATTTTTTCACACGATCTCTCTCCCCCTTTTACATCAATGGCAAAGGGATTCACACCTCTTCTACTGCACATACTTGTATAATACCACTTTGTTCAGTCTAAAACCATTCTTTATTCCCCTTGAATGTAACAAGCATCTCAAACCACTACCTGCTCCCCTTAAGAGGTAGCCTTAACCATAAGTCCAAAAAGGGAAATGCACTTTGAAGCATACTGGATTGATGCACCTTCCTATGCATCTAGTTCAAGGAAGAAGGGGCAATAACCCCTAATTTCTCTCGGAGATACTCAAATGTGTCTTTTGGAAGAGCCTTAGTGAATATATTAGCAACTTGATCTTTTGTAGGTACATACCCGAGCTTCACCTCATTCTCTGCAACTTTCTCTCTCAAAAAGTGATACTTTATTGAATTGTGCTTTGTCTTTGAGTGCATCATTGGATTCTTTAAAATATTTATTGTACTTGTGTTATCACAAAGAATAGGAATTGGTCCATCATACTCAACTTTGGCATCCTTCAAGGTCTTCTTCATCCATAACACCTGAGTACAACATGATACTGCAGCAATGTATTATACTTCTGGAGTAGACAAAGAGACTGATTCTTATTTCTTGCTATGCTAGGATACTACCCTATCTCCAAGGAAGAATGCACCTCCACTTATGCTTTTCCTATCATCAGCACATCCAAACCAATCTCCATCTGTATATGCACTTAAAGAAAAGTCATTGTTCTTAGGATACCATAAGCCAAGATCAGGAGTGCCCTTCAAATACATGAATATCCTTTTTACTGCCATCACATGTAATTCTCTGGCATTTGATTGAAATCTAGCCACAAGACAGACTACATGCATGATATCTGGTCGGGTAGCAGTTAGGTAAAGCAATCCTCCAATCATTGATCTATACTTGCTTTGATCAACCTTAGGAGATTCATCATTCTTGCTCAGTTTACAACCAGTAACCATAGGAGTGCATACCGGTTTAGAGTCCTCCATTCCAAACTTCTTCAACAATTCCCTGACATACTTTGATTGAGAAATGAAAATGCCTTTGTCTATCTAATTGATTTGCAGTCCAAGAAAGAAATTCATCTCACCACACATAGACATCTCAAATTCTTTTTGCATTTCATTTGCAAAATTCTTGCACATCTCTTCATTTCCATCAAATATGATATCATCTACATAGACTTCAATAATCATGATTTGATCTTTGCTTACCTTGATATACATATTACTGTCTGCGGACCCTTTACTGAAACCTTGCTACAGTAGATACTTATCTAGTCTTGCATACCAAGCTCTGGGAGTTTGTTTTAGTCCATACAAAGCCTTCTTTAGCTTGCAAACCATGTCTAGTTTGTCTGATAAATGGAACCCATCTAGTTGCTCTATGTAGACCTCTTCTTCTAGCTCACCATTCAGAAAGGCAGATTTCACATCCATCTAATATACTTTGAAATTTTTATGTGCTACAAATGCCAAAAATAGTCTGATAGCTTCCATTCTTGCCACCGGAGCATAGGTCTCTTCATAATCAATTCCTTCAACTTGGGAGTAGCCTTTACATACAAGTCTTGCCTTATTTCTTACAACTTCTCCAACTTCATTCAGTTTGTTTCGAAAAACCCACTTTGTTGCAATCACATTCTTGTTTGTAGGTCTGAGGACAAGTTCACAAGTCTTGTTCTTCTCAATTTGCAACAGTTCTTCTTTCATTGCCTTGATCCAATGCTCATCATTGCATGCTTCATTTACTGTTTTAGGTTCCACCTTTGAAAGTAGGTAGAGATTTACTTATTCTTCTGCAACCCCACTTCTTGTCATCACACCTTTCCTTTTGTCACCAATAATTTAATCTTCATAACGATCTATTTGCACATACCTTAGAGTTTTAGAAATTCTTACCGGAGCTTCATCTTGAGTTTCTTCTTCTTCCGTAGCAACTTGTTCTTCAGTTTGAACTTCCTTTTCTTCACCTTTTTCAACCTTTTCTATATCAGCAGGTCCATTTGACTCATATCTATCTGGTTGAATATCTTCATCTACCTTCACATTTGCACTTTCAATTATCTTTCTCAGTCTTTTGTTGTAACACCAGTAAGCTTTGCTCTTAGTAGAGTACCCAAGGAATATGCCTTCATCACATCTAGCATCAAACTTTCCTAATTCTTCATCTCTTTTGATGTAGTATTTTCTTCCAAAAAATTTGAAGTATTTGACAGTAGGAGTTCTACCATACCACAACTCATGGGTTGTCTTTGTTTCTTCTACTATGATTTGCACTCTGTTCTAAATATATACAATAGTATGTATTTCTTCTTTCCAGTACACTTCCAGTAGGTCTACTTCCTTGACCATTGCTCTGGCTGCTTCTTGAATAGTTCTATTCTTCCTTTCCACCACTCCATTTTGTTGAGGAGTCCAAGGAGCAGACAAATGTCTCTTTATTCCATGCTCTTCACATAAAGCATTGAACTCATTTGAAGTAAACTCACCACCTCTGTCAGATCTTAAGCATTTGATTCTCAAATCCAATTCATTTTCAACCATAGATTTGAATGCCTTGAACTTATTTAGAGATTTTGTCTTTTCTCTAAGGAAAGTAAGCCAAGTCATTCTTGAAAAATCATCAATAAGAAGCATGAAATACCTTTCACCTTGCAGACTTCATGTTCTTGTGGGACCACACAGGTCTATATGCACCAGCTCTAGTAAACCGGTAGAGGATTGTTCTTTGCTTCTGAAAGTAGTCTTTATCATCTTCCCAAACTAGCATTCTTTGCATATAGCAATGACAGGCTTCACAATCTTGGGCAGGTATCTTACAGCTTGAACAATGCTTATTCTCACCAGATTATTGAAGTTAATGTGACACATTCTCCTATGCTATAGCCAACTTTCATTTGTCTTAGCCAACAAACAATAATTTTTAGTACCTTTCAAATGATAAACATTACCACGAGTCTTCTTACCAACATAAATTAAGGTTTCGGGGCTATTTTGTATCTTGCATCCATTGTCCTTGAACACAAGATTATATCCTTTGTCACACATTTGTCCAACACTTAGAAGATTATGCTTTTAGCCCTTAACATAAAGAACATTATCTGTATTATGCTTGCCATCAAAAGTAATAGATCCCTTTCCACAAATCTTACCAGCTGCATCATCACCAAACCTAACAAGTCCTCCATCATATTCTTCAAACTTAACAAACTTACTCTTGTCTTCTGTCATGTGGTTTGAACAACCACTGTCAATGATCCATTCATCTTCCCTTTCAGCATGAAATATAGACAACTCTCTTGGACTTCCTTCCTTCACATAGCTTGCAAGATTAGCAAAAGCAAGCTCTTCTCTAAGTGCAATAAACAAGCATTCACTACTATTGCCATCATCAGAATTAGATTCATCATTAGTTGCACCTTCATCATCTCTAACATAATAAATCTTTATTACCATTTTTCCTTTACTTTCATTGATTTTCAAAGCTCTGTCAGGACATCTTGAAGCATAGTGACCAATTTTACCACAATTAAAACATTTGAAAGGTAACTTACCTTTGAACTTTCCTCTGCTGGCCCTTTTCATTTTGCTTGCAAATTTTGCCTCAAGCTTTGCAAAGTCTTCTTCATCTAATTCCATAGCATATTTCTCTAATTTGGAAGTCCTAGTTTCTTCCTTGGCCTTGAAAGCAGTCTCAGTTTTTGCAAGGCCATCAGTAGTACCAAACTCTCTCATCTCAAAAGCAGTTAGTTTACCAAGTAATTGATCTTTTGTAAGTCTGCCCATATCAAGAAACACTTCAATGGCAGATACCTTGCAACTATAAGATTTGGGAAGAGTTCTAAGTATCTTATCTATAACATCCTCATCCTTTAATTCTCCACCAAGACCCTTGATGCTGCTGATAACTTCATCAATCTTTTGTAAGTAACTTGTTATGTTCTCATCTTAGCCATTCAGATGGTTTCATATGTGGTCTTCAATTTCTACATCTTGGCCTTTTTTACAAATGCATCACCTTTGTAAATTTTATTTAATTTGTCCCAAATCTCATAAGCAGTTTCTTGATTCACAACTTTTGCCATTTCGGTGTTAGACAGGGCATTTAAAAGAGCATTTTAGCTTTATGATTAGCCTTAAATTCTTTAATTTCTTCTTTAGACTTTGGACCATCTTTAGGTACTGTGTATTTATCTTTAACCATTGCCCAAACATTATAACCAATAGAAATGAGATAACTTTGCAATCATACCTTCCAGTAGGCATAGTCAGATCCATCGAACTGAGGAATGTCTTTCTTGTGTGCCATCCCGGATCTACCTTAAGCTATTAGGCTTTATTCCAAGGAAGCTGCTCTGATACCAATTGTTGAAAGGCACAAAACAATTGAGAGGTGGGGTGAATCAGTTGTATCAAAAACTTTAACTTCTTTACATAGTATCACTTTCACATTCACTTAACTTAAACTCCTTATTCTATTATGAACATTAAACATGAATAGTAGAAACAAAACATGAACACATCAACACCATACACACTTGAACACCATATTTTTATGTGAAAAACCTTAAATAGGGAAAAACCACGGTGAGTGTTAATATCAAATATCAAAAGAGGCTCACTTCCAAAAGGGCTCACTACCTAATTGAAAGGGTCACTGCCAAGGGGTGGTTCATTGCCAGGTTTGGCTCATTGCAAGGGTTGGCTCACTGCCGAGGGTGGCTCCCTACTAGGGTGAACTGATTTAGTAACATCTACACCATGCCTGAGTTTCGTTCCATTGAAGCGCAATATATCTCCTCTGCTCTGCTTTTATACTTCACACTTATCTTCGCATATTCACACCATCACACCTTAATCACAAATTCATTACATGTATTTATACCTATCATCAACCTTGGAATGTACATCAAGGTCGACATTACATTCTACAACCATTGTAACTTTCTCCAAGGTCGGCATGCATACATAAATCAAAGTAGGACTAGACCTAAACAGACTTGCGAGGTAAATGAATGAAGGATGAACACATCATAGCTTAGCTTGGATCCAAATACATCCTCACATGCTTGGACATGCTTCCATAATCCATGAATCACCTCCGCAACAAGTGTGACAAACCAAGTCGGCCTGAACTTATGCACATATCAAGAACACTTAGAAACATGCTTGCAAGATTTGCATTGTAGCTTGTGGATAAAACACATGCCTTCAACACATTCTAGAGATGTCTATCAACAACATAGAATCAGTTGGGAGTCGACAAATTCAACCACAACAGATCTCACTTGAATACAACAGATATCACTTGAAGTCACATCACAAACTGCTTCTCAATAGACACTGTCAAACTTTGCTAATTAGAAACTTGCTTTCTGGACCTTCAAATCACATATACTTTGGAATGAAGGTGAATAAGGACGTTATAAGCTTAAGTCTAGAACCATAAGACCAAATTCCAACCTGCAGAGAAATGCAGAGCAAAATGCTATCTATCTGTCACTTTGCAAACCTTGCCAGGCATAGTCTTCAAATTGGTGAATAGAATTTTTTTGCACAGTGATTTGGACCACCAAATTCTAGATTTAGCATCTTCAAAGACTTCTCTAAATCATATCCAAAGCTCATACTCCGGTCTTCACTACAGAGAAATTCAGAGCAAAATACTCAGACATTGTTCTTCAATCAATCAATATCAAAAGATACAGTTGGCACCAATGACAACACAAACATGAACTGACATCAATGACAACACCAGTTAGCACATACTTGCAACACCATCTGCTCCAAACTTCTTCTTGAAGACCCACTTACAACCTATGGCCTTTCTTCCTTTGCACAAATGAACAAGATCCCAGGTGTTACAAGAGTCTAAAGCCATCATCTCCTCTTACATGGCTAACTACCAAGACTCATTATTATCTAGAAGAATAGCTTCCCTATAGGATTTAGGCTCATTGTCAGTACTCAATAAAGCAAATACACAATGGAAATCTAGTGGGCTATACCTATCAACTGGATTCTGTTGTCTTGTGGATCTACTCAAGGGTGGAGTAAGAGTCTCAACTTGTTCTTCTACATGATCATTTGTACCAACTTCTTCTGTAACAACATATTCATTTTCATCAGAACTACTCAAATCTTCTTCTTCTTCACCCCCAATCCATCATTCTGTTCTTCCTGAGGTGCATCTTTCTGCTCTAACTCAAAGTGCACTCTCTTTACCTTTTCTTCTTTTTCTTTTAACTGCTCAGGTTCATAAATAGCTCTAAGTTCCCTAAAAATAACATCTCTAGAATATATAATCTTATGGGTTAGTAGATTCCAAAGCTTATAACCTTTGACTTATCACCATTTCCAATGAATGTACACTTTCAACTTTTGGATCTAACTTAGATTGCTTTTCCTTAGGCACATGAACAAAAGCCTCACAACCAAAAACCATTAAATGTTAAACAGAAGGTTTCTTACTTGTCCACACTTCATAAGGTGTCAAATTAAGAGCCTTACAAGGAGATCTATTTATCAAGTAGTAAGCAGTACACACATACTTTTCCCAAAAGCATTTATCCAATTGTAGATCACTCAACATACTTGTGGCTCTTTCCATGATTGTTTGGTTCATCCCTTCTACAACACCATTCTGCTGTGGTGTATACGGAGTTGTCTTTTGTCTGATAATACCTGCATGCTTGCAAAAATCATCAAATTCCTTAGATCGATATTCCCCTTCATTGTCAGATCTTAATATTTTTATCTTGAATCCCGATTGGTTTTCAACTAAGACTTTAAAATCCTTAAACTTAGTGAAAACTTCAAATTTGTGTTTCATAAAATAAATCCAAGTAAATTTGGATACATCATTAATGAAGGTAACAAAATAACAAGATTTTTTGATAGATTCATTATCCACAGGTCCAAACACATCTGTATGAATAATTTCTAACTTCTCTTTTGCTCTATTGTTTCCTAAAGGAAATGATTTTTTGTTTTGTTTACCAAACACACAATGCTACAAAAATCAAAGTGCTCATCAGAATAAGAGAAACCATCCAAAAAAATGTTATTCTTAATAGTTTTCAAAACATTATTACTTGTGTGACCCAATCTACGGTGCCACAACATACATGTATTTTTAGTACTGACTTCAAATACATAGGAGGCATTACAAATTATAATGGCTTCAAGCTTGAATAGGTTTCCCAATCTCTTCCCCTTTGCTACCACCAAGTTTCCTCTCACCAATCTGTAGCCATGCTTGTCAAAAGTCACATGTATTCCCAAATCATTTAGCTTTAAGATAGAAATCAAATTTATCACTATTCCAAGAACATGATAAACACCAGGGAGGGTTTTAATCCTCCCATCACTGAAACACAATAATACCTTGCCTTTCCCAACTATTAGATATGCAGAGTTATCCCCAAGGTACACATTACTTCCATCATATTCTTCATATGTGGAGAACAATTCCTTATGTGGGGTCGTATGAAACGAGCTTCCTGAGTCAACCAACCAGTGATCATTAGAAACAACATTACATGGAGAAAGTAAAACATCTTCACTTGCATTTGACGACTTATCCAAAGCACTCTCCCACTATTTATTCAGGTTTCTGCACTCCTTCACATGTCCCCTTTTACCACAATTCCAACACTTAACTCTATTCTTCTTCTCAAGAGTCTTAGATTGGCTCTTGGACTTGTCCTTAGCCCCTTTCCAATCTCCTTTCGGTCCTCTTTCCATAGACCTTGCCCTGACGCTGAGAGCATCCCCTGAACTATCTGAACTCTTCTTCCTCAATTCCTGTGACAATAGAACTGAAACAAGAGCATCCAACTTTGGATTTGTGAGGTTAGTAGTTATAGCCAGTATAACATTCTCCCAAGACTCAGGTAAAGAACAAAGAAGCAAGATACATTTATCTTTCTCATTAACCTAACATCTATTGATGCAAGTTGATTTAATAACAAATTAAATGAATTTCAATGCTCTACAACTAAATCACCCTCTCTCATTTTCATGGAAAACAATGTTTGTTTTAAATAAAGTTTATTTACCATACTCTTGGCTTGATAGATTTCACCCAACCAATTCTATAATTTATGTGCGATCTCTTCCTTTGCAATATTCAACAAGATAGAATCTGAAAGACAAACTAATGGTTCCTTGTGCCTTTTTATCCAATTTATCCCACTCATTTGGAGAGACATCATCGAGTTTCTTCTCTTTTTGGACAACCAACCACTAGTTTCTTTCTTCCAACAAATCCTTTATTTTCAGCTTCCACAACTCATACCCCGTTCCATTGAACTTCTCAATGTCCAATCAAGAGGTTGATGCAATGGTGGATGCAGCCATAATGACAACTGAAGATCTGCAAAACAAACACAACCAAATCTCCCACTGCAACTATAGATTCCACACTACCACCCAAGAGTCAAAGCTGGCTAGGCTCTGATACCAAATGTTAGAAATGAAAGCACAACTACCCAACATAAATTTAATTCAAATGTATATTTAATATCATCTTTAATAGAGTATTAGAGACGGAGATTGCAACACAGAAAATAAACCCACAACACAAAAATATACCAGAAGCAAAATGAAGCACACAACATAGTGTTTAACGTGGAGAAAACCCTTGCGGGTAAAAAACTCCACCAAGAAAAGAGGCCAAGTTGTATTATCTTCACAAAAGGAGATTACAAATACATTTAATTCCTCTATTCTTCAACCTTCACTTCGACAGAACCTGGGTACCTATAAACTGTTATGCAACTCATCTACTATGCGATGGTTTATATAGAATTTGCAATCCTCAAGATAGGTGTCCACCTTGGAATCTCCACCCATGCAACAATAAATGTCGTCATACATACATCCTACACTTGGCAAAAGATACCCATGCATGGTTGGGTGCCTAAAACTAACAATAGCAACTTATAGCATCTTATGATGCATCATAACCATCATAGATACCACTAAAAATAATCTTCCCAAGATGGGTGCCTGGGGCTAAACATAGTATAGACACCTAAAATTGACTTGCTCCGCAAACCAATTTCCCCTATCTCTACACCACCAATTATCCCTCCTATTAATTAAATAAATTCATTGTATTTAATTTTTTTTATCCCTAATCATATACCCTTAACCATTTATCCATCCTTTGTGATCAATTAATTCATTTAATTTATCACTATACTCTACAACACTATCCCTCATTAATTAAATAAATATTCACAATATTTATTTAGTTAATTTATCCATCTCTTTAATCCTTATTAATTGGATAAATCATGCTTATTTGATTAATTTACCCTACTAATCAACCTAAACCTAGCCTAGTTGATTAAATAGTAATTATTTAATTAGCTACCCTAGCCTACCTATCCCCTAGACCTAAATTAATTAAGCTAAACACTTAATTAATATGGTCAAACCTTGATTAACGCTCATTCCCACACCCCACCAAATAAAAAATTAACCTTTATTCCCACTTGTCCTAGTCTCCATTAATGGAACTCTTCCCCATTAATGGAACTCTTCCCCATGTTAATGGAACTCTTCTCCATGTGAATTAAAAATTCACATCTAACTTGTCATATCCAACTCTTCCCCCAAAATGAATTTTTAATTCATTTTTATTCTCATCACCCTTCCCTATGTGAATTTAAAATTCACAAATAATGGGAGCCATCTAATCTCATTGACCAAATCTTAGCCTTTGATCTTTCTTGTCCAACCCTCTTGTGACACTTGTCACAAGACTACAACTCCAATCCAAACCCTAATCCTCAAGCATTCCTAGCCATTGATCTAAACTTTCAATCCTCACCCTCCATTCTTTTACCAAAAAATCTATAAATAGAGCCCTCATCTAAGCCATTTTCATAACTTCTTCATCCTATCATCACTATGCCAAAATTTCTCTCATCTCCTCTCATCATACCCTTACCATGCCAAAATCATCCCTCATCTTATAGCCATATCATCTCATTTCAGTTTCTATCAAAATCTCTCATCAATCCATAGCCAAATTCCTTCATCTACATTGTGTTGAAAGAAAGAGCAATCCACATTCCAACTATCAACTTGGGTAAAGCTAGGAGCTCTTTGGGAGCAAGCTCCTCAACCTTATCAAAGGAGGAAGGAATAACAAAGTATAACTTAGTGTTTTTTGTGCATTTTGTTTGTGTTTCTAACCTTATCCATTTTCCTTGCTCTCACATAGCAACTTACAACTCATTAATAATCGTCATATGCGTCATAGTGTCATATAATCTTATGACAACTTGCAGATGTCATAGATTCTTTGCATGCACCCACCAAACATTATGACATGCATCATACAAGCTACAAATAGTAGATTCTCCACATGGGTGCCCCACTTTGACCAATTACTATTTACCATAGTAAATGACATCCCATAACTACCGCCAGTAACTCCAGAACTTACCGGTGCAGTAATTCCGTATTTACCGTGGACAGTAAATAATTTTTACCACTACCGGTGAAACTAATACATCCTTTATGGGTAATTACAAATAATAAATGGAATAATACAATAATGGGATTTACAAGTTTAATGGCACCTTATCCCAACATGCAAGTTATCACTTTCATATTCATCTAGCTTGAGTGACAATGATACATAATAATTATTGGGTTGTGCTTGTATTAATATTGTGTCCTATCTTCTTGCTTCCACACACTTCATAGGGGTGATGATGAAACCACACACTTCACTAGATTTTGATATGAACTAGTTTAAACCTACACTCAAAAGACATTGTTGGTAAAAAAACATTACCCATATTTAAGGAGTAAATGGGATCTCCAAACACTGTTGATCATCAATCAAAGCTTCTTGAAGATGAAAATAATTTTTGGATAGATACTGATTTGATATATGTGATATTTTCAAATTGATCACAAGTGATGTTTACAAGGTAGTTTAACACCTTATTTTCTTCTTTGTAGCAATGCTTACTTTCAAAATAGTCAAACCATTTTAACAATAATTGTAGACACTTGAAATTGACCACATCACTCTTGACACCTTTCAACATTGTCCTCGTTCCATCCTAATCATGTTCATCTTAACATTAATTAATTAGATAAACTTTATTTGATTATGATAGATTATATTATTCCATCATCTAATTAATTAAATAAGTTATATTTATTTAATTAATCTAATTTTCCACATTCCTCTACATTAATTAATTAAATAACTTTATTATTTGATTAATTAATCTAAAAATCATAAATTCTACTCTAATCACCCAATTATCCTAATTAAATAACATCTTTATCCATTATCCACAAATAATTAAATTAAAAATTCAAGAATCACATGGCCAGATAAAAGTTATATAAATTCATTAAAACTAGATACTCCCACAAAAGTCAAACTTTATGTCTCCATCATTCGGAATGTAATGTCATGTTGTCCAAGTGAACGACCAACAATCAATCTCGACATAAAAAATCCATTGGAACACAACCACCATTATTAGTGCAACACATTTTATATTTTAGCTTATACATTTGGGTGACCATGGTGGGACCTTATCTCTTGTCTAACTTTGGTTTTGTAGGTTGAAGATTCTTTATTTTGTTGATTTTCTTTATTGAAGGCAAATTTGTTGCAGAGAATTGTGTGCCTCACATAGGTCTTGAAAAAAATAAATTTTGGATCCGTTGGAAAGAGGACTTTCAGAGTTTTTTGAAAAGCGGTCACATTAAAGATTTGAATTAGTATTGAAGGAGATATGAAAATTTAAAGTTGACCCCTGCGATGTTGATTTTTCAGAAATTTGTGACCTGTGACTTTTGGAAAAAAAATTATATCTTGCAATCTAAGTGAGGAAATCACATTTTATTTTTTTCCGGAGGATAGAAATATTTAAATCCATTTTTATATATCATTTTTTTCAAATATGTAGTAGAAAAGGATATTTCTTTATTCTTTTTTTTTTTGAAACCCAATTTATGGCATAACTTTTGCATAAGAAATCAAATTCCAACAATATTTTTAAACTCTATTAGAAAATCACAAGCAATCTCATGATCACATCTATTTTGATATTGGGTAACATTGTTTTCTAAATTTTTTAGGGGTTTATTTTTCAATGCTAACACCTTTAATGCAAAATTTCACCAATCAAAAACCATTTTTTATCAAACTATTAACATATTTGTGTGCAACTCAATTGTCCAAGATCTTGTTTTAACACTAATTTAGTTGCAGACTTGTATCTTAAGGTTAAATAATCTTATTTGTCATGATTGTGTAATCTATTTGGTGTGTATGCTCTCTCCTCACACCATTAGGTGATCATGGAGATCAAAAACACATCTTAGTTTACTTTTTTGTTGTGTTAAGCCCAAGAATCTAAGTGTGTATGCTCTCTCCTCACATTGTAAGGTGATCTTGGAGATAAAAAACACTTAGACTTTTTTATTTTAGTGGGCTTGCCTAAGAATTCCATCACCTTAGGGGATGACCTAAACCATGTGTTTTGATGAGGTTTATAAAGGGGGGAGAGTGAACGTTGTACCTCAAAGGAGTCATCATCGTGTATAGCACAAGCTTGGAGCCCCTTTCATAAATATTAAAGGTGAAATGGAATTGTGTTTAACCATATACACATGCTTGTAGATGGGCTCTGGTTTACATATTTTAGCTTCACGTACTTAGCATATAACGAGGACATCCCTTAGTTGCTTGTATAGCTTAGATAAAACCTTTCAACCATCCTTTTTCATGGTCCACCAATAATTTGTTAGCCCCAAGAAGTTACTCATACCATACTTCTGAGTTTGTAGAGATAGAGCTCATTGTAGTAGGGCCTTGACCTCCATGGTAGGGGTGTATAGGTGGTACATGACCTTGCGTTCCCTATCTATCTACAATTTGGTAGATAGTTGTTATGTCAAAAAATGTCCCCTTGGGGGCTTTTCCCTCTTAAGTTTTAGCTCCTAGGTCCTGTAATTGCATTTAGAGAATCTTGCATGTTATTTCTGACTCCCAATGAGAAAACCCTTGGGTCTTATGACAAATAGGACCTAGGGGTTTGTACTTTAATGAATCCTGAGAAAAAATGGCAACGCAGACTTGGGTGCTAGCGCCATAGTCCAACCCTGTTTTGGGTCTGCCCTAATTTCAAATGTCAGTTTTATGACCGTTAATTAGGTCCAATGCAGACATCTAAAGTTTGAATTACGAAATTCTCAGCGGGAATATTTGTAGTTGCATATATAAGAATGATTCGGTTTCATTTGCAAATTAGATGGATTTTATGTATACATGTGATCATAGAGCATTCAAAATATTCATTGTGTGGTAGAGTAGAGCATTGTTATTGTGTTTGTGTTTACAGATTTGACATCCATCTCATCATGGCATGAAGAGCATCTTCCTTCCATGAGATCTGCACAGAAGGTGATATCAGTTGTGTTTTCAATCATTTATCATTTGGATTTTTGCTTCTATCCTGCTAGGATACGCACTCTTATCTGACAACGATGTTTGGAAGACTTGAAGGTCTCTCTGGGGCTTGACTGAGGCAAGCCTCTAAACACCACAACCCCCTCCCACATTCCTTGTTATTGTAGGTTACATGTGTCGAGTCTCATGGAGTGGAGTTGTAGGAAGGAGTGGCAAACATTGAGGATTTAGGATCTAGAAAGAAGCAGGACATTGGAGCTTTTCCTGGACTAGGGCGCTAGTCCCTATGTCCTCTACAGTTGAATTCCCAAAAATAGAAATCGCAGTGCAGATCAGTGTCAGAAGGAGATTAGAATTCCACAAAGAAACATGTACCTTGGACTTGGGTGCTAGTCCTTGTGTCCCTAACTTTTTTGTCTTCCAAACTTTGAAAAATAGTGAGTTAAATATCTCTGTCCTTTATCTCAGTCTGAAAGGATTTGCTGCAATTTGATAATTTGCTTATAGATTTGCATATTTAGGGTTTCTAAATACAATTGAGCATTAGATAGAGACATTGTTTGATACATCCAAGAATCCACAGCTTCTTAAGTGGTAGCCCAACCTGGTAGGTGATTGCTCCCACTTAGTGGAGATTCAACTTAGTTGATAAGCCCTTGGAATGTTTGTAGTGAAAGGAGGATTTTGCATAAACCCTTTTTAACAAAAAAAACACTACAAAATAGTTTCTTGAACCTGTGTTTTTGAACTTTTTGGAACCTTGCTAAGTGTTGTTTGATAGATCTGAATTCACCCATCTTATTGCATTCGAAAAATTACAAAAAAATTGAAAATTTTAAAAAAATTGAAAAAATTAGCATTTTAGGCTTGCATTTTGGCATAATTTGAGTTATTTGGCATTCAATTTCATTAAATTCTGTCATTTTCATTAGATCTAATTTAAAATTACAGAAATTCATCATTTAGAGTTCACTTGCATTGTATTTTTTGCACTTAATTTGACAAAAATTGCTTGAAATTGTGCATTCTTCATAAAAACCCAGTTTTGCATTAACTAGGGTTTATAGTCAAAATATTGTTTCAGATTTTACTACCATTTTAAAACACTTAATAGGACTGATTTATAATATTAGTGTTGCATCATAGTGGCCTTCTTGCAAAATTTCATGTCTAGGGTTTGAAAACCTTGCATTTTCACTAGATTTGGCCTTACCATCTCTCTAGATTTGCATCATAAGTGTGTTGTAAGGAATTTTTCTGCATAAATTGGTTGTTATTAGGGTTATTATCTTCTGCCCCTCCTCAAATTCCTTACAACACCCCTTTGACTAGGCCTTTGCATGGAAAATTGTTGAAAAATAGCATATGTTAGCACATTTTCACTAGGTTTTGACTTGTCATCACTCTAGGTTTGCATTAAAAGCATGTTGTGAAAGATATTGTTGCATCATTGGACTATTATTAGGCATATTATTCACTGTCCCTCTCGAAAATCTTCACAACACCCTTTCTCCTAGTATTTTGCATTGAAAAAAGTTGAAAAATCAAGCATTTTAGGTTATTTTCATACATACTTTTGCACTTGTTCTTGCATAAGGTTTGAAAATCTGCAATATTTGATTTGACACTCATTTGAAAACATACACATGGCTTCTCAATACAAAAATAATGCTAGGCTTCCTCCTAGGCCTCATTTGAAAAGACGAGCACCTGAACTTGAAATAACATTTACACCTCATGACAAAGAAATGGTAGATACTGAATGGCCTCTTTACATTACAATGAAAATAATGGGAATACCTATGCATGGAACACCCATAGACCCTAATTTCATGACTAATGTGGTTACATAAGAGTTCCTTCTTAAACATGATTTGGCACAAAACTATTATGACCCGTTGGATTTGAGAATTAAAACACATAATGGATCTTTGATGAAAACATTTGGATTGGTAAAACTGTTAGTATCAGTTTATGACAAATCCATGGATCAGTTATTTGATGTTATTTCCTTATCTGACCTCTTTAATGTAAAACTAGGACACCCATGGCTTAAGACTATGAATGTTGTCCCTTAAACTATTCACAAATACCTAAAATTCCCTTTGCATGGAGAGATCCGTACTGTCCATTGTAACACATACCAACCTTCGACTAAGAGCAAGAATTTCACCCTTGATTACTTTTGGCCACAACCTGAAACAAAACTTGAGCCATGAAGAGACCAATCTTTCCTAAACTACAGATGATACAAAGCAAAACAACTAGCTAGAGTGGCCAGGCCTCCTTTACAAACAATGAGGGATGAACAACATGTATTTGAAGATCCTCTTAGAGAAAAAGGAAAACAACAAAGTGACATAAGAATTACACAAGACTACTATGAATATGATGAGATAATTGGCATGATAGATGTGGATAAGGAAAAGTTTCATAACTCACCTCATCCATGGAGAGATGGTATCTACGCTGAGATTCCTCCTCTGACATCCTTACAAGGATCGAGAGGTTTTCATAGACAACAAAATATTCCACCACGATCAATGAAATTCAAACTTGGTGCTTCCTCCTCTAATGTGCAAAACTCTATGGAAAAACATGATGATGCCTTTAAAGAAGTAAGTGCTAAAACAAGAAGTGCTAGACAAGCAAAAGAAAGGAGGAGGAGGAGACAAGCCTTTGCCCAACGACTTGCCATTCAACAAGAAAACATTCAACCTAACATTGAAACAAACATAGAAAACCTCAACACTGAAGAATTGGAAGACAAAAACAAAAGTTGGGCCATGGTACCTTACACACCTCTTTCCTCTAGCATCTGAGATTGGGAAGAAGATGATTTTCTCGTGACATCCCTTACTTTGGTTGTCCCTACAGGTAAGTATTTATAACCCTTTACCTCTATGATGTGTTATGTGTTGTTTAGGCCTCAAAGGATGACCCTTGATACTCTTGTAAGGTCAAGAATCCTAGGAGACCACCTCTGTTGTGACCCTTCTTCTATTTGTATCATCATTCTTCTATATTGATTCTCCTCCATTTTCATTGTTGTCTCCACTAAGCGGGAGCAATCACCTACCAGGTTGGGCTGCCACTTAGGAAGCTATGGATTCTTGGATGTATCAAACAATGTCTATATAATGCTTAATTATATTTAGAAACCCTAAATATGCAAATCTGTAATCAAATTATCAAATTGCAGCAAATCCTTTCAGACTAAGATAAAGGACAAAGATATTTAACTCATTGTTTTTCAAAGTTTGAAAGGCAGAAAATTTAGGGATACGGGGACTAGCGTCCAAGTCCAAGGTACCTATTTCTTTATGGAATCCTGATCTCCTTCTGACACTGATTTGCACTGCAACTTCCATTTCTAGGAATTCAACTGCGGAGGACATGGGGACTAGCGCGCTAGTCCAGGAAAAGCTCCAGTGTCCTACTTCTTTCCAAATCTTGAATCCTCAATGTCTGCCACTCCTTATAACTCCACTCCATGAGACTTGACACCTGTAACCCACAATTACAAGGAGTGTGGGAGGGGGTTGTGTTTAGAGGCTTGCCTCAGTCAAGCCCTGGAGAGACATTCAAGTCTTTCGAACACCATTGTCAGATAAGAGTGCATATCTCGGCGGGATAGAGGCAAAATCTAAATGATAAATATCCATAAAACAATTGATATCACATTTTAGTGAAGATCTCATGGAAGGAAGATGCTCTTCATGCCATGAGGAGATGGATGTCAAATCTGCAAACACAAACAAAATAACAAGGCTCTGCTTTGCCACACAATGAATATTTTGAATGCTCTATGATCACAAGTATACATAAAATCCATCTAATTTGCAAATGAAACCTAATCATGCTTATTTATGCAACTACAAATATTCCCACTAAGAATTTCGTAATTCAAACTTTAGATGTCGGCATAGGACCTAATTAGCGGTCATAAAACTGACATTTGAAATTAGGGCAAACCCAAAATAGGGCTGGACTAGGGCACTAGCGCCCAAGTCCACCCTGCCATTTTTGCTCAGGATTCATTAAAGTGCAGCCCCCTAGGTCCTATTTGTCACAAGACCCAAGGGTTTTCTCATCAGGAGTAAGAAATAACATGCAAGATGCTCTAAATGCAATTACAGGACTTGGGAGATAAACTTTAAGAGGGAAAAGCCCCCAAGGGGACATTTTCTGACATAACAATAGTATATTGGTGAGCCCACAAAGATTGACACTCCCACTTGAATATACTAGGTGTTTCATATTCTTGGGGTTTGTTTTCTTTATGACGAACCAGTGAATACCCCTTGATCCAACAACATCCGAACATTGTAAAAACCTTGAATATCCCAAGTCAAAAGTCCAATTTTGAAAGAGACCAAAAAATTAAAATTATTTTGCCAAAGGTTGGCACATTTGAGATCCAAATTTACATTTAAACCACATCCATACCCATAAAAATCCAAATCCAACTCAAAACCAACCCCTCATCTTAACCAAACCATAATCTCACTTGACCTCACACCTTAATCCATATTGAAACCCCATCATCCACCTAATCCTTCAAACCAAATAATCCTCTTTAAATTCACAATTTATGAATTAAGATCAATCCCTTAATCAATCCACCTTCCTTTATCATTATCTTACTTAAGAACTTGCCTATCTTGAGTAACAATCCAAAATCAATCATCCATCTAAGGTTATTTGCACTTTAATCTAGGCCCCAAATCAAACTCTTACTTAAGAACATTGCCTATATTGAGTATAGAAACCAATCTCCATCCATAAATCAAATCAAATCATCATTATCCAACAAGGTCTTGAATCTTAATCTTTATTATAACTACACTACTTACCTAAAATCAAAATCATTTGATTTACATCCTTAATCAAATTTGTACCAAACCAAATCATCTTTAACCTCATTGCTTTATCCAAATCAACCAAAACTAAATCCATTGAACCTTCATAAAGCTTTATCAATCAAATCAAGTCATGTTTAATCACTCTTCATAGATCTTCAATGATCAACCAATTAATCCAATCTCCATTTATGTCATGCCCACTCATACGCACATGCACATTGAGCATATACACAGTGCATTTTTTTAAACATACTAGACATCAACTGTAATAATTTCTACATTCAAAAGAAGATGATGCACTCTTGACACCAATGCATGTACAACATATGAAGGCATGCCGCTCAAGGTGAAAGGAAATGATATGAAAGTGGATAAAAGAACCCCATCACAACAGCTTGGAATAATTAGCGACAATCACCTAAAGAGATGACGACATTGTTAAACATGATGATGAGACTGGATCACTCACAAGAGTGGATTCCCTTAGGGTTTCTATGTAGAATAAAAGTGATGTCATATTTTTTACGCGACTAGAGCAATATGCTCAAATCAAATTTTAGAACCTAAGTTAACCCTTAAGTTAATCTCACATCTAAAGATGGTTTAAATTTGCAACCTTAATTTAAAAATGTCATGAAAAATTATTTAGAGGCAGGAATAATTTCTAATATCTTAATAAATCTATGATTTAATAATAAAACACTAATTTAATTAGAATTAAATAACAATTTTAATCAAAGAAATAAATAAAAACATAATTTGCATTATTTAATATCTAATATTTTAACTTTAATTAATTTAAGTTTAAATAATAAAAGTCTTTTAAATTAAAATTAAAATTAAAAAAAATTAAATAAGTTAACTTCAATTTTAAGACTTAATAATTTTAAATCATAATTTTCATTTAACACACAAAATGATTACATTCCTAAAATATAAATCAATTTAAACAAGCGTTATTATAATTAAGCCAAATTTAAACAAGCGTTATTATAATTAAGCCAAGTCCACTACATTGTAGGAACCATTAATGCAACAAAGCAATGAATTTAAAATCTTCTAATCTAAATGAACAACATATAAAAATAAATCTTGTCTTTTCTATTTCTCATTTCCTTCTATTCCCTTTTTATTTTTTTATTTTTTAATTTTTGCTCTCAAATTTCTTTTTACTTTTCTTCTTGAAATTATTTGCTCTATGCAGTAACGAGAGGGTTTACAGAGAGTAGGCAAAAACAAGAATATACTTGTATTTGGCTAAAAAAACTTCTTTCTTCCCCCTTATACTTTTTAATATTCTTGTTTTTTTTATGGGGGATTATTTGTATTCTTTGCAAATTTTAACTAATTATTTGTTGAAAACTTAGATTTGATGATTTTGTCTAATGCAAACAACCACCAAGGAATCACAAAGATTTTCTATATAATTATTTTTGTGCATGCAAGTATAAAGGAGGAAGAAAAATTATACTTTTTAATATTCTTGTTTTATTTTATGGGGGATTATTTGTATTCTTTGCAAATTTTAACTAATTATTTGTTGAAAACTTAGATTAGATGATTTTGTTTGATGCAGAACAACCACCAAGGAATTACAAAGATTTTCTATATAATTATTTTTGTGCATGCAAGTATAAAGGAGGAAGAAAAATAATAAGATTTATTCAGAAACCCAAATGAAGGGTTTTCCCTTGGATTTAACTGTGTTGGGTATTGAACGGAATGGACAAGAAATTCTTCTATAATTGATTCTAATATATCAAATTTTAATATGATAAAGAGGGTTTTGATTATTTTAGGTTGCATTCAGAATATCCAAGAAGCTTTCAAATGAATATGTGATCAAAAACCCCCATTTACCCACACAGATTTGAGATTCAAGGAAAATGAGTTTTGTTAAGGGTAAAAAATAAGTCTAGTTTTTATTTTTGTTTATTATCATCATTATTATTTTGATTTAAAGAAAAATAATTTTAAAATAGTTTTATTTTATTTATTTATTTTTGTTTTGAAGATTTTTTTTTAAATTTTGTATTGAATAGTGGGTGGTGGGGGGGAGTTATTGGCTCCCCCAAGGGCCACACCCCTCATGGGAGCCCTCACGCCCCCCTCCACATGGTCGGGCATGGGGTTTTCCCATCCCTCTCCAGAACTCTTTGAAGAAGGTGCCCTAATGGGGTTTGCCTTACGAAAAAGTTTTAACAAAATAATAAATAAATAAATAAATAAATAAATAAATAAACAAACATTAAACCCATTTAAAATTGTTTCTTTTCATGTGAAGTTTGAGACAACAAAAGTTTAATATGCTGGTCTGGTTTAAAAACATGCCTAGATATATTGTTATATGCGTGTGATTAACTGATTTATAGCTCACAAGTTTTACTTAGTACAAAGGGATGAATTTTATTGGAAACAAGATCAATTGGTTTTGGGTATATGGAATAACTCAAGAGACTAATATTATATATATATATATATATATATATATATATATATATATATACTTAGTACAAAGGGATGAATTTTATTGGAAACAAGATCAATTAGTTTTGGGTATATGGAATAACTCAAAAGACTTTATATATATATATGGAATAACTCAAGAGACTTAATATATATATATATATATTAAGTCTCTTGAGTTATTCCATATATATATATAAAGTCTTTTGAGTTATTCCATATACCCAAAACTAATTGATCTTGTTTCCAATAAAATTCATCCCTTTGTACTAAGTATATATATATATATATATAATATTAGTCTCTTGAGTTATTCCATATACCCAAAACCAATTGATCTTGTTTCCAATAAAATTCATCCCTTTGTACTAAGTAAAACTTGTGAGCTATAAATCAGTTAATCACATGTTATATATATATATATATATATATATATATATATATATATATATATATATATAGTAAACTCAACTAAACACACACACATAGAGTAAACTCAACTAAATACATATACATATATATAGAGTGTATTTAGCTGAGTTTACTCTATATATATATGTATATGTATTTAGAGCAAACGAAATACATATATATATATATATATATATATATATATATAGAGTAAACTCAGCTAAATACATATATATTGTATATATATATATGTATTTAGCTGAGTTTACTCTCTATATATATATGTATATGTATTTAGAGTACTCTAAATACATATATATGTATTTAGAGTACTCTAAATACATATACATATATATAGAGAGTAAACTCAGCTAAATACATATATATATATATACAATATATATGTATTTCGCTGAGTTTACTCTATATATATGTATATGTATTGTATATACATGGATTTAGCTGAGTTTACTCTACATACATATATGTATATGTATTTAGCTGAGTTTACTCTATATATATATACACATATAGAGTAAACTCAGCTATATATATAGTAAACTCAACTAAATACATAAAAACATAATGTTCATATTTGATATTCAATGTAATAGAGTTAATTAATAAATTTTAAAGGTATTGTTTTTTTAATAACAACCTGTTTTTACAATTACAAATTTCCAATATAAAATTCCTACAAATATAACTTCTGACGAGCAAAACAGGTGCCAATCCCTCCGCTCATATTCACACACACACATGCAAATGTACAAGGGGAAATTGTATAAGAGGATCCTTCAAACATTTCTTTTATACTGTGTTATCTACATCTCAAATCTGAAAGGAAAACCTATGTCTTGCAATTTAAATTTGAAAATTTTCACCCATCTATTTAGGAATGTAGCTTACAAGTTTCCCTGAGATATTTGAATATTTCTAAACTTTTTACATGGATGGGGCTAATTATACAGTTGAAGTTAATATAGAATGATTATTTCAGACATATAAGACATGAAGAATAAATTTGATTTGACATATAAGACATGAAGAATAAATTTGATTTGTTGGAATTCTATTTTAATCATAAAGTAACATGCCACAAGGCCTACAAGCCCTAGGGTAATATCACTTAGGAATAGAACATCTTTACTCAGTGCAATAAAATCTCCCTATAAAATATGAAAGTGAAACTCTCAGAACATAGCTAAGCAAATTACATTGATAAAATTCATGGTGAGTGCACAAAGATGGGTTTACATTTCACGTAAGTTTTTCACGCAAAGAAAAATGTGACTAGAATGGAAGCCTAAGCCTAAACGTTAGGATCGGGACCCCGAAGCAAACAGGCAACCGTTTTCGAAAAGTAAATTTATGTTTTTTGACCGTGGAAGGGAAACATAAATAGTAGCGGAAATAGCAACCAAAAACAGGTACCCACGTCCCCTGACCCCCACCGCACGCCTCCTGGACCTCCATGCCTTCTCCAGACCGATTGACAGTTGTTCCAGGTAGGTGGTTTGTTGTTTTTAATTGTTTTTTTTGTCTTGTTTTAGTTTATATTTCATTTGAAACCCTAAATTCATAATTATGTGTTTTTAGATACATATTTAGTTGTTTTTTCTTGATCTTAAACTATAAATCTTAAATCTTAAACCCTAAACATTAAACTTTATACTCTAAACACTAAACACTAAACCCTAAACCATAAACCATAAATCCTAAACCAAAAACAATGATTTGCTTAATAAAACACTAAATTCATAAATTAGTTTACTTTGATATTGGAGCCAGTTATTACATAAGCTAGGTGTGCCCTATACTAGTGCCATGCATTAAGTGTACAATAAAGAGAACTTATTTAAATGTTTGAACTCTAAACCTAAAACTGTAAATCGTAAACCCTAAAATTCTAAACCGTAAAACTCTAAACTTGAAACCCTAAACCTTAAAGGATCAAGTGCTACGGTCCCCCTATTTTATTTCTCTATGTTGCACTTGTATCAAACTACATATCTTAATCAATGTAGGCTTGTTAAAATATTCTTGGTGACTATATGTTTATTCAAGTTAAGTCTTGTTTCCCCATGGGCAAATTTTCATATTCCTATGTTCTTTGCTTCTAAACCCAAGCTTGTTATATATTGTACTTCTCACTCATGGCCTTGTGTCAATAGATCCCTGAACTTGCTCTACCATGACTTTTGTTTGGTCTCATATTTATGCATAGAGAGCTTCAAATATATAAAAAATTGAATAACCTAACCATCTATTTGACCGTTGATTATTATAGAAATAATAATTATTTGTAAGTGATAATTGAAATGCATGCAAATAGTATTATAATTTATGTCTAGTTTATGTAAAGTTATGTGTTAGCACTACATAGTTAGTTTATAGATGGGAACATGGACAACACATTTTTTATGACATGTCAATTTCTTATGTGCATGATATATGTATGCAACTTGCATCTAGGTCTATTATGTAGATGACCACAAAGCTCCACTCTTTGTAAGGGTAGCTTGTACAATTCACTAAGGTCTCAAATCATAGTCATTCTTATCTTCGACTCACACATATTCAAGAAAAACTAGACCACACTTGCACACAAGAATCACAACTCAAACTCACTTGATGAGACTCACAAAATTCATGGTTAACACAAAAAACTTATCCCGTGGTATGCAAACACATAGTACTAATGCAACTAACACACACACACACAATGCACATTCACAACAAATTGAATTGTAGGCTTTAAAACTATTAACAAACTATATTTACTGTAATCCATAAACCCTGATTCTTACCCTAATCCCTAAACCCTGATTTTTACCCTAATCCCTAAAACCTAAATTTAACCTTAAAACATAGAGGAAAACCTGAAAAAAGTAGGAAAACGCACTTAAAAACACCTACCTACCTCTTAAAATTATCAACTAAAGTAATGGAGGGAGGAGGTAAACTCTAGATGATGTACTAGACTTGAATGGGATTGCCATTTGTGACTATCTAAGCACTATCCTAAAATAATTTAAAAATGTCCGCATGCATGGGCAATAAAGACATTATGCTTTTTTATAACAAACAACCATTACTAAGTGGGTGTTTGTTTATCTTCTATACCTTCAAATAACATATGTACATTAGTAATGGGTCTCCATTCTTAAAATGTATCTACTTAGGTTTAGGAGTCTAAACTATAATGGGTCTTTGTTTCTTGAAAGTGGGTACTCGAGTTTTAGAGAATAGGTACCCATTCAATATGATAAATTTTGGCCCCACATTTTTTCCCCTTGATGTGGACTTATTATATTGAACTTACCCTAGAATTAAGGAAGAAGGTATTCCTAAGATGGCATTTAGGACTCATGATGGTCATTATGAGTCTTTGGTGATGCCATTTGGTCTTACTAATGATGCTTCTACATTTCAAACACAAATGCATTCCATCTTTAATTTATTTTTAGGATGTTTGTATTAGTGTTTTTTGATGATATATTGATTTATAGAAATACATGGGAAGACCATTTTCACCATGTTGATTAGGAGTTATAAATTATCCAACAACATTAGTTTTATGCTTAGCCTTATAAGTCTACTTGTGGACTCAAAGAGGTGGAGTATTTGGGTCACAAATTGTGCCCTATTAAGGAGTAAAGTTGATCCCAATAAAATTAAATCTATTGTGTAGTGGCCTATTCTAAAACCCTTAAGAACTTGAGAGGCTTCTAAGCACTCATAGGATACTATATAGTATTTGTAAAGAGTTATGGCTACATAGCAACACCCCTCAAAACACTTTTCAAAAAGGATGATTTCTAGTGGAATGAGGTAGCTAATCTGATATCTGAGAGGCTAAAGGAGATGATGTGTATGACGCTATATTAATAGTATCAAGATCCTACCTTGGCATACTCATCATAATTCATCAACACCGATATTTGGCTAGAGCTTATACCTTTTTTATATCCTTCCTTGACTCCTTTCTCTTCACCTTAACTCATATTAGTGCTCACAAATTCAACAACCTTCAATAAGGCTTTTTCTACTATTTATGCACTCTTTTGAGATCCTCCTACTAGGACCCTAGTGGTTAATTAGGGTAGTTCAATAAATTCTCAAAATGAACATTTAGAATGTTTCTAATTTTAGGGGATTATTTCATTTTTGAGACTCTCATGCCATGCAATTTTTTGGCTTTCCTGATTGGTTGTTCGCTCAGTAGTGCGGTCCAGTAGGTGATGCCGCTTCTACCTATGCACATGATCTTCTCTAGGCTTATATACTCCCATGTATTATCATTGGGTTTGATTCCATTTTTTTTTTCTTTCAATCATTTTATTCATGTTGTTTGAGGATTTTGACACCTAGTCCTTCAACTGACGTCTAGCTAAACTATCACTCGCACACACTTGGCAAGATTTCCTAGTGAAAACACAAACCCTCCTTAGCTTGGTCAACCCCTTTGCTTCATCGATTGCTTGAACACTTGGTAGATTTATTAGTACATCATTAGAAAATGGTGTTAGTCTAATTGATTTGAATATCATTGTAGAAATAAAAATATTTTGCCAACAAAACATGTCATCCATCCTTATTATGTAACAATTTTTATGTTAATTGTTTAATCCAAAATTTAAGACTAAAATTATCAATTAAGTGCTCATCAATCATCTTTAGCAAATTGATAATATTAAAATCACTATCCATTTTTAGGACTAATCCTTAAGGAATTTTACATATGATATTAGTTATTTGATCTTCAAAATTCCCATCTAATAACTAGCCCTTTACAAGTTTAGGAACAAAAGGGGTATTACATTCACCCCCTAGGGGACTTCGTTCTTGAAATCTAATTTTAAAAATAGGTTTGGATATAGTTACCACATTCCTTCAGCTGAGCTTTCTAGGTGGCTAAATTAGGATGATATTGATCCTATTGTACTTTAGCCTATTCAATGCTATGTTGACAGTGTTAACGTGTGACGAGATTCTAGGTTCTTGATTGGCTCTACTTAGAAATGATTGTTATTGTGCACCTACATATGAGACCAATCAATCATATGAGTGGGGTTAAAGACATATTTCTATAACATAGATAGATGGAAAATATTATATATCTTTTCCAAGTGTGGGACAAAGCTAGCCTCTAGGCAATTGGTCCAATTGGGTCTTAGAATTTATCAAAGAGTTGTATGAATGTGAGAGACAATTTAAATGATTTTTAAAATCTCATGATTTCCTTTCTTGGTTGCAATTGTGTAAACTACAAAATCATTTTCCATATCTAGCACTGCAAATATAGGTGTAAATGTTAAATTGTGATCTTCCTCAAAGGACATATCACCCATTTCTATCTAATTAAATAACTTATTTTTTTTTGCAAGGAAGTAATTGGTGCTATTATCTAGGAATTTTTCTTGGCAAACCTTAGACTCCATATGGTGATACGTATTTAAATTTATATTTTTGTAATTGCAGTTGCAATCATGTATTTATTTGCAAAATGTATTTATTTAAAGGAAATGTATTTATGGAATTAAACACAAATTTTGATTTACATTTTCTAACTTTTAAATTTTTCTTGGAAAAGGTCACTTGGTTGAACATATATATGTACATTGTTATTTAATTAAATGTTTTAATGTATTGTTTAAACCATGCAAATATATATATTTCCAAGTTTTCAATATATGTATTTAAACACATGTTGTACATGCAGTTTAATATATGTATTTCCAATTCCTAATTCAATTTTAATTATTTTTTTGTAATTGCATCTCTACTTCTACCTAATTTATACATGGCCAACCCCCAAGACTCCCCACCCCCACCACCCCCACCACCCCACCCCCACCATATGATAAGGCTTGCTTGCAAGCAAGCATCGATGAAAACATTAATACATTGCAAGAAAAAAGATATTTTTTTACAAAATCAGATCCATGATCCACAACATATTTCACAGTTTGCATCTACAATGCAAACTATTATTGATTCAGTGAGAGCTATTCATCTTGATTTAGACACATTCTGCTCATGGATGGAGGAGAGGAGGTGGTTTTATGAGGATCGTCTCACTTATAAAGAGATCAATGATTTACATATTACAAAAAATACTATTGCCCCATTTTCATTGATCCCTGCCAGCCAATAGCACTAAATAAAAAAGAATTTCAATAAAATGGTGCACATATTAGTAGATAGATGAAAACTTTTGGGAGCAGTGGTGGATGGCCTTTGACCATCCACCACATGCCAATTTTGAGATTCCTTTATATTTTAAAAAAAATTATGGGTTGAGCTTGTGATGGGCTTAAAGCCTAGTTATTTTGATATGAGATCATTTTAGTGTGTGGGTTGCAACATGACACAACATAGACCAGGGGCATGTGTTGATCCAAATTGACATTTGCCCCCTGTACATATTGTTCCTTCTTCGCCCTCTGTTCTTGTGCCCTTTCACTAGTGCACAACAGTCTTGACACTCGGAGGCTTTTTATCGCTCTCAGAAAACTTAACTCATTAAGCTACTTGCTTGGCAAATGATGTCAATCCTGGAGAGCCTGGAGGAGATGGTGCTGGTCCTAATGCCTGGTGCAGGAGCACCTAGATGTCTAAATTTTAGTTAAAGTTCAAATTGTTTTGTTTTGTTTAATGAGGTCTTGGAGACCATCTAGATGTCGTAATAAGGCTTGTAGCCATGTTGTAATAGGACTTTGTCCAAATATCTAAAGGAATCTTTTTCTATGTGGTAGGTCCTAGTTAGGACAGTCTTGTAATTGTTGGTAGTTTGAAAGAGTCATTTAGATTTCTATGGGTTAGTGTTTAAATTCTCATGCTTTTAGCCTATAATGGCATGTCAAGGATGGAAAGGTGTTTAAAACCTTGTCATAAGTTAAACCTTGTGTTTAAAAAGCTTTCTAATCATGGAAAAAGCAATCGGTGGGCAGTTTCAAAACAAAGTTCCTAAAACAGTTTCAGAGAATAGCAGTTACAAATCAGAAAAAGATAAGAAAGGCCAATGGTTTTGGGAATACAAAACATTTTTGGCAAATGTTAAGGCTGGTATTAAGCCAAGGAAGATTGTATGGTGAAGAGAGATTCAATAGATTGAGAAATAATAACAAAGGAATGCTATTTTTCTGCTTTTTCCTATTTTTTTTCTATTTTCTTCGCTGTTTTTCTGAGTTTTCCGTACTTGTACGGAACAGTCATGGTCCCCATTTGTACTACATGTGTAAAGGGATGAGATGATCTCCAAATGCAATTGGTTAGACATCTTGGCAGTAGATAATAAGAAAGATATCCAAGTTTTCCTAAAACTGCTCTGTGGTGACTATTTTCTGAACTTACATCTTGCAGCAGTCCGTACATTTCAGTTGTATGGCACTGTCATAACACAAGAGCCCAATGGACTGTTAGAGGATCAAGGTAGCTTGGATTTGAATCTTATTTGGAGGCTTAACACAAAACTAGGTGGAAGATATTGCTAATTTCCCCAAAACTATTTTTTTGAATTTGCTGTTCCTTTCAAAAACTCACTGTTTTCAGCAATAAAACCGTACCTGTACGGCATGGTGGTGGATGAAGCTTGTGTTGGTTGGTTAGTAGGGGAAGTCATCTAGCCTTTCCAAGTTGTTTGGAGGTTTGACACCAAGTTAGGAGTGAGAAAACTGTTGGTTTGTAATAAGCTGTTCTGAAACATTGTTTAGGCTTCTTTTGACAGTCCCATGGATTTTTTTTGTCATTACATTGGCATTTTTCTGTTTTCACTGAATGGAATGGGTTAGATATTAATAAATGCATGGTCTTGAAAAGTATTGGAAGGGCAAGAGGATAGTTTGGATTGAGTTTGGCATGTAGATGACCCTGCAGAAGCCTTATACTGGAAGATTGGGAGAGGACAACAACAACTAGGTAAGTTTGGTGAGTTTGTTTACTTTGATAATGAGGCAGTAGGCATGTTAGGCATGTGATAGGTTTGGCATGCTACAATGAAGATGAATTTCTCTTGATAGAGATCACCATAAGGAGATTAGTGTGACTGCCCTTCTCATGGAGCAGAGAGATGCTATGAATGTCCTTTGGAGACTTTGACAAGGTTGCTATCCTGTAGACCCTATTTGGTGGGTTAGAGGGAGTCTTGTTAGGAATTAGACATCTTGGAAGGTGTAGATTGAAGTTATTGGGTTAGAGACCATGTGTTGGTCAAGTTGTGTAATGAAAAATGCTAGTATAAAGTTGATTTGTTCAAGTTATGACAGTCTATGAATATTACTGTCCTGCTGTCCTAGATGCTCTGCATCATTTTTGGTATCAGAGCTAGCTAGTAGATCCTTGAAGGTGTTGTGGATCTTGTGAAGAAGGTAAGGTTTGTGAGAGTTTGTAAAGATGCCTCCAAAGAACCAGATGGCAAGAGAGAATGCTGAGTTGAGAGAAGCCTTAGAGGCAAGAGAGAAAGAGCTAAGGGACAGAAGAGAACATGATGCTGCCAGAGATAGAGAGCTGAGGCAAGTAAGAAGGGAGAATGCAACAATCTTGGCAAGATTGGAAGCATTAGAGAAGAATCCAAGAAAGGTTGAACAAAGTGAGTCAGAAGGAGATGAGGATGCAGATGAGAATCCTCCTGAGGATGAGTTAGATGCTGAAGAAAAGAAGTTTGTAAGATTGCTGAAGGCAGTCTAAGGAAGTGGAACTAAGGCAAACATAGAGCTACCTATCTATTAGGGGAAGATGGATAGTGAAGAAGTATTAGGGTGGATAGATGCCCTGGAATTTTTTTTGAATATGAGAAGATGAGTGATGAGAAAAAGATTAAGTTTGCAAAGACAAAACTGAGAGGAACAACACTTACCTGGTGGAGTAGTGTGCAGACAGAGAGAATGGCTAGAGGTGCATCAAAAATCACTTCTTGGAGTAGGATGAAGGACATGATGAAGGATCAGTTTCTTCCATCTGATTACTCCATTCAGACAAAGAGGATGAGACAGAATCTGAAACAGAAGGACATGGATGTTATGTCCTATACTGAGCAATTTCATAAGCTTAGTATCAGAGGTGGGCTGGAAGATGAAGAAGAGAAAGTGGCAAGATACCTTAACGGGCTTAGGTATAACTTGCAGGATGAGATTGGGTTAGCAGTACCAAAAACACTTGGAGAGTGTTTTTAGTTAGCTATCAGGGCTGAAGAGAGAGTGAAGAGGAAGCAAGAAAGGCCAGGAGGTTATGGAAGAGGAAATAGAGGTAGGGGCAAACCTACTAATGAAGTTCAGAACAGCAATGAGAAGGGTAAGGAGTTGTCTACAGAACAGAGAGGTGGATATAGAGGTGGAGGTAGATTTGGATCAGGAAGAGGAGTGTTCACAGGCAGATGTTATCACTGCAATGAGGTGGGACACACATCTTTCAACTGTCCCAAGAAGGATGGTGTTGACAAGACCAAGGATAAAAGAGTTCACTTGGCACAAGAGTAGGAGAAGCCAAAAGAACCAGAAATGTCATCAGCCTCTCCAATGATGGATGGAGAGATACTCATGGTGGAAAGAGGTAAGATGCAACAACCACCACAGGTATCTATTTTCAGAACTAATTGTTTGAGCCATGGCAAGATATGCAAGTTGATTATAGATTCAGGTTCTCATGATAACTTAGTTTCTTGGGAAATGGTGAATAAGTTGGGGTTGAAGACTTTTGATCATCCCAGTCATTACCATGTCACTTGGGTGAGTCAAGAGCAGCAGGTAATGGTCACTAAGAAGTCTTATGTTGACTTCACAATTGGCCCATATCAGGACTCTATTTTGTGTGATGTTATTCCTATGACATGTGGGCATGTAATCTTGGGCAGACCATGGCAGTATTCGAGAAGGACAATTCATGATGGGTATACTAATACCTATGTAGTGCACAAAGATGGTAAGAAGTTCAAGTTGATTCCTTTACCTTGTGAGGAGAAGAAGGAACAGGTTACAATTTGCTTTGGAGAGAAATTGAAGTTGAATGTGCAGGTTCAGGGTGATTGCACATAGCAAACACAGATGTAACACAAGAGAGTGGATGACAGTCCTAGAGAGTAGCAGGCTTGGGACTTAAGTTATGTTAAGGTAGGGGACATTGAGTGTTCTATACGGAGCCAGAAGAAAGAAGGAAAACATCAGAAGGTCCAAGGAGGAATGAATCAGAACCTCCAGTTGAGAAGACCTGAAGCATTGTAGCAGCAAGATCCTAGGCAAGGACACCACAACAGGTTTTATGTTTCTAACACTGTTTATAGAAGTCATGCAGGTTGGAGAAGGAGAAAGATAACTCTAGGAGAATTCATGTTTCCTAGTCAGAGATGGGAGAACGTTTGGAGTAGGTCCCACAACTCTTGGGACAAGAGTTTTCATCATGCCGGGGAGTATGGTGCAGGAGCACCTAGATGTCTAAATTTTGGTTAAAGTTCAAATTGTTTTGTTTTGTTTAATGAGGTCTTGGAGACCATCTAGATGTCGTAATAAGGCTTGTAGCCATGTTGTAATAGGACTTTGTCCAAATATCTAAAGGAATCTCTCTATGTGGTAGGTCCTAGTTAGGACAGTCTTGTAATTGTTGGTAGTTTGAAAGAGTCATTTAGATTTCTATAGGTTAGTGTTTAAATTCTCATGCTTTTAGCCTATAATGGCATGTCAAGGATGGAAAGGTGTTTAAAACCTTTTCATAAGTTAAACCTTGTGTTTAAAAAGCTTTCTAATCATGGAAAAAGCAATCGGTGGGCAGTTTCAAAACAAAGTTCCTAAAACAGTTTCAGAGAACAATAGTTACAAATCAGAAAAAGATAAGAAAGGCCAATGGTTTTGGGAATACAAAATGTTTTTGGCAAATGTTAAGGCTGGTATTAAGCCAAGGAAGATTGTATGGTGAAGAGAGATTCAATAGATTGAGAAATAATAACAAAGGAATGCTGTTTTTCTGCTTTTTCCTATTTTTTCTGTTTTCTTCGCTGTTTTTCTGAGTTTTCCGTACCTGTACGGAACAGTCATGGTCCCCATTTGTACTACATGTGTAGAGGGGTGTGATGATCTCCAAATGCAATTGGTTAGACATCTTGGTAGTAGATAAAGAAAGATATCCAAGTTTTCCTAAAACTGCTCTGTGGTGACTATTTTCTAAACTTACATCTTGCAGCAGTCCGTACATTTCAGTTGTACGGCACTGTCATAACACAAGAGCCCAATGGACTGTTAGAGGATCAAGGTAGCTTGGATTTGAATCTTATTTGGAGGCTTAACACAAAACTAGGTGGAAGATATTGCTAATTTCCCCAAAACTATTTTTTTGAATTTGCTGTTCCTTTCAAAAACTCACTGTTTTCAGCAATAAAACCGTACCTGTATGGCATGGTGGTGGATGAAGCTTGTGTTGGTTGGTTAGTAGGGGAAGTCATCTAGCCTTTCCAAGTTGTTTGGAGGTTTGACACCAAGTTAGGAGTGAGAAAACCGTTGGTTTGTAATAAGCTGTTTTGAAACATTGTTTAGGCTTCTTTTGACAGTCCCATGGATTTTTTTTGTCATTACATTGGCATTTTTCTATTTTCACTGAATGGAATGGGTTAGATATTAATAAATGCATGGTCTTGAAAAGGATTGGAAGGGCAAGAGGATAGTTTGGATTGAGTTTGGCATGTAGATGACCCTGCAGAAGCCTTATACTGGAAGATTGGGAGAGGACAACAACAACTAGGTAAGTTTGGTGAGTTTGTTTACTTTGATAATGAGGTAGTAGGCATGTTAGGCATGTGATAGGTTTGGCATGCTACAATGAAGATGAATTTCTCTTGATAGAGATCACCATAAGGAGATTAGTGTGACTGCCCTTCTCATGGAGCAGAGAGATGCTATGAATGTCCTTTGGAGACTTTGACAAGGTTGCTATCTTGTAGACCCTATTTGGTGGGTTAGAGGGAGTCTTGTTAGGAATTAGACATACTTGGAAGGTGTAGATTGAAGTTATTGGGTTAGAGACCATGTGTTGGTCAAGTTGTGTAATGAAAAATGCTAGTATAAAGTTGATTTGTTCAAGTTATGACAGTCTATGAATATTACTATCCTGCTGTCCTAGATGCTTTGCATCAATGCCTCACGACCATTTACACCATTGTGGTCTACACCACATTTTTTTTTATAATTGTAATCAACCATGTTTTGGTCCTACATCTCCTTCAGAGGAGGATTCCTTTTTAGCTACATTATTCGCTCCTATGGACTCAGTATGTATGCCACATTTAATAAAATTAAATTTAATGCAAAAATATAGATCCAATTATCAATTATCAATCTATTAAATAAATTTTATATATTCTATTGATTGGTACAGATGACTCCATCATCCACTACATCTCGGTTGGACCAGTTAGTGTTGACGACTGTAGAGATGGGCAAACCTTATACGGTAGAGGTATAAATTGCTCTTAACAATCTAGCTCATTCATTAAATATAATGTGCGGTTAAAAATTAGTCTCTAGATTAAAATTGGATAGGATTTTAATAATTATAGAATAATATGAAAATGTGATGAACCTTTTAATTTAGCAGATGGGAGGTCCTGACAGTTTTGTGTTGAACCAATGAGTCCATCCAAGCCTACCATCATCATCTATGCCTACTTTATATTACCTAGTGTGTAGCTTAAAATTGTACATTTTTAGTTTAAATTCACTTCAAGTATAATTTTGTGATTTTAAATTCTTCTTGAGTTGAATATATATATATATATATATATATATATATATATATACATGTACATATATATGCAGGATGAGAGAAGTATAAGTATAGGCTGAATAAATCCTACCATTGATGAGCCTACACAAATGCACGAGTCATCTAATGTATTCCAGGTCCTATAGTTAAATCCTATGCAATTTTTAAGTCTTTTATCATGACCTTGCATTTTGTATTTATACTTCGGTCTAATTCATGTTTTATTTAAATATAGGATTCGGCAACACAGACTTTTAGTGTGGCAGAATCAATATCTACTGCAAGCCAACAAGACACGAGAGATGATGAGCACATTGAGGTATGCTTACACATTTTCAAGTATAGATTTAAAAATTTAATTTTATGGTTTGGTTTTAAATATTTGATTTAAATAATATGCATGCAATTTTGACATTAAAATTGATTTGAAGCTTCTTTTTTCTTGTACAGAACATGACCCACCCTCTGAGTCACGTGATCCTAGTCACCTAATCCATTATGCCTCAAGAGATGAAATTAGGACTTTAATGAAGACATGAAATTTAGGACTTGGATTTATAGGGTATAGGGTTTAGGATCTATCACAAAAATGGGACATGTGATGACAAAAATGAGAATGTGCAAGTGATGACAATTATGCCATCTAGTTGTAGGATCTACCTCAAATAAAGATGATAAAAAGTATAATGAAAAAGTAAGTATGTGTACAATTATTACAAGTAAATAAATTAAATTTTAAATACATGAGCCGTACAACTATAAGTCAGGTGAGAAAATTATATAAAATAAAGTTGCAAAATTATGCTAGAAACTCCTTACATTGAAGCGATGTAGCATAGGAAAATTCAATATGAATGTCAAATGTTGAATGCACCAACTTAATGACAATCATTCCAACTAGTTGTAGGAGACCTAAAATACATTAAACTAAACCAAATCCAATAGTTATTATTAAAGTAAATTAAACTTACCTAATTTTTGAAACTTAGGTAGGTGATGGCTTAAGGGGAGTTAAGAGGATGGTTTAAGGGGAGATGCAATAGATTAGTGTTTTGGTAAGGGTGAATGCTAGTAAATCAATTACTTATAAATATACTTAATCATAAACTCACATTCTAAGTTACCCAATTAAACTAAATTATAGTTACCTAACTTATGGAACATAGCTAGGGGATGGATTAAGGGGCGTTAAGAGGATGGCTTAAGGGGAGATGAAATCAACTAGTATTTTGGTAAGGGTGTGCTAACTTAAATCAATTAACTATATTAAATATACTTAATCCTAAACTCGCATGATTCGTTGAAGTTATTAAACTAAATTGTACTTAGCTAACTTATGGAACATAGCTAGGGGATGGCTTAAGGGGATTTAAGAGGATGCTTAAGGGGAGATTCAATCAATTAAATATCAATCATATTAATCCTAAACTCACATCCTAGGTGAAATTCTAAAGCTATTAAATGAAACCATAATTACTTAATTTATGAAACATAGCTAGGGGATGGTGTAAGGGGAGTTAAGAGGATGGATTAAGGGGACATGATACCACTTAATAATTTGGTTAGAGCATGAAATTAAATCAATTAGTGCTATCAAGTAAATATGTATACAACTATACATTAGTAAAAAATAAAGATTAAAAGTGTAAAAATTTCTACATACCTACAAACCATTTAGAAAAACTACTCCATTGTACCATCTGCATCCTCTCTCTTTTGTAATGCATCTATGATTACCTCATGCTCTTCCATAGAAAGTGTCCATAACTCTTTTGTGACAAGTCTCCCTTTTTTATAGATGAATAAAATGTAGGCTTAGGGTTTGCTTCCTTTTATATTAAAGCTTAACTAAAAATTATAACAGAGTTTATGAACCAAACATTCAACCAGCTACCTATTCTCCTATACAAGGTTTAAAAAAATCCTTGTTCTACTACATACTGTCTTCTACCACGACCATGCATATGTCTCTTATCACAGTATAAATATTGTTTGTGCAGGATTATCCTGCTATGTAAAAAGCTACAAACATAAACAAAAAAAAGCTAATGCATATTGTCTTCAGGCATTGCCATCAACAGCGTAGTACATCTCCTTGAAGCCCTGCACCCATGAGTCCTCCACATCTAGCCCTAGGAGTTTCTTGAGGAAAACAATCCCTCGTGCTGCCTTCTTCCTACGAGCCACTATCTTCTCCACTTTGGCCTCTGTGACAAATGGTTTCCAGTCCATTGCATCCCCTACTACATTCACTCTATGAAAGTCCTCTGGCAGAGGGATCCCAATTCTGCTACAAGCCACACCCAAGACCTCTTTCCAACCTCCCCTAAATTTTGGCTCCACATAGGTTTTCATTAACTTCTGAATTACCTCCTTATCTTCATTCAAATCCAATAGGACCTCCAGAAACATAAAAGCAAGATCATAATTTACCCTATATCTATTTGAATTCTCCATAAAGTCCTCACCTAGAATCCATTCGATAGCAAACAAAACAATGCAACTCTTAGGCATAAAAACCTTCTGCATACGCTTATCTAAAAAATTTCCTAAAAAGGACATCTGCCTCTTGTAGCATACCGGCCTAATGGCCGTCTCCATTGATTGTAGATGAAGCAAAACCAATGAAAGGTGCTCGTCCCAAACACTCTTCATCTTCTCAAAATGCCAATGCAACTCCTAGAAATAAACCCTCCGTACGCTTCACCAACTCTTTCCAACTGCGAGGATTAGACTCCTTGTCAGAAAAATTAATGAGAATCATCATTCTCCATCATCTCCCAAAGAATAGCATGTTGTGAAATGATAGCCCAGTTGGCTAACGTGTCTGCCACCTCATTCCCTTCTTTGTATATGTGGTTAACTACCACACTGTCCATGTTTTCTATTAACTTGAATGCCTCTATCAATAAAGATTTAAGTTTCTAATTTTTCATATCCTTTTTCTTAATTACATTAATGACAATTAGAGAATATCCTTCTATCTCCACCTTAGACACCTTAAGGTGATGGAATAGGTTAAGTCTCAAGATAAGGGCCTAAAGCTATGCTTCATTGTTTGACCTAGGGGTCAACTTCTTTGCTGCTTTACCAATGACCTCCCCTTTCCAATTTTAAACTAGACATCCTGCCCTTGACTTGCTTGGATTTCCCTTTGACGCTCCATCGAAATTCAATTTGACCCATCCTTCCATTGGTGGGGACCATCTAGCCTCCCTTTTTTTTTTTTTTTGGGAATCCACTCCCCCAACCCATTAAAGGGGGTTGTGATAAGTCTCCCTTAATATATCACTAATTGTATATTTGTTGCCACAACCAGATGCGAGTAGTGAAAATTTTTCTTATGTCTTTCATAATCTTCAAATGCATGTATACTATCCCTCCTTATCAGATATTTACGTAGCCAAGTGCCAATAACAACCATAGAACCTATTGGATACTCAAAGTTATCATCTACTCTAGGTTGTAACAACTTGTGTTTTGCCTCAACATATCGAGCCAACCAATACTCTGTTTCCTTTTCATTACCCTCAGGTGCACCAACAACATACCCAATCTATATTTTCACATGCTTCCCACTCACCTCACTTGTTTACCCTTGGATAAAGCTGTTAACTCCCATGTCTCATTCCTTTCTATTGCATCCAACTCCTCATCCATGGCCTTCCACCATTTTTCTTCTTTCACAACCTCTTCAAAATTTGTTGGATCACCATGAGAGAACAAAGCAAAGTCTAGAATTTCCTCCAAATCATCATACCTTATATTTTCATAAATTTCCCTCATGATCCTTGTCTTTCTCAACATTAGAGAAGCGAGCATAAGATCTGAACTACTTCTGAAGTTATTGCTGCTTGACTCCAGAGTGTTGGTATTGGTATGCTGTCATTGATGTCAAATATGCATACACATGAGATTGTTGGAGTATGGTCATTAATGTCAAAAGTTTGTTGTCTTTGGTGTCTAACGAAAAGAAGAAAATTGTCCAAGGCATGAGAAATTCTTTCAGTTGGCAAAAAATTTGGTTTTTGAAATTGCTTGTTGGCCGATGAAAAGTTTGTCAAGAAAAATCTAAGGCAGAATGATTTCTGCTTTCGCTCGGCAAAGTTTATGTTTCTCGAGTTCGGTTTTTCGCTGATTCACCGACTAGGCAACAAGGGGCACAAAGGAAGGTTGTTCGTAAAAGATATATTTTGCTGATAAAGGGCGATAAAGGTCAAGTTTGAAAAAGGGAGATTTCACTGATAAGGCAACAAGAACCTAAGTTTGTAAAAGTAAAGATTTGTTGACAAAGAACAATAAAGGGATAAAAGAGATAGTTCACAAAAAGCCAAATTCACTGACAAAAGGAACAAAAGGCTAAGTTCATAAAAGTAAAAGTTGCCAATAAAGGTGATAAAATCAATAGTTTGAGATAGCAAGATTTCACCGATAAAGGATGAAGACTATGGTTTTAAAAAGTGTGTTTTCACTGATAGAGGGCTGGAAGGTAAGATAAAAGATATTTAAATTAAAGATTTAAATATCCTAACGAAGGCTGACTTTGTAAAGATTGTTCAATGACTAGTAAATTCAAATGTTCAAATACATGGTTGGGGCTGTCACAGTAAAATGTGGGTTTTCCTAGTTTTTAGTCTAGACCCATTTTGGTTCAACCTAAATAAATGTGTTTTGGGCCCTATGTTAAAAAGTGAAATTTTAGGTTGATGTTGACCCTGTAGCGTGCAGTAATTGGAAATTAAAATTGGGTTCAAACCTTTGGAATTACACACGATGGAAATCAAAATTCTGGTGCCGACTTTGAAGATTGTTTTATTTTGCATTGGTGAATGTAGTGCTAATATGGAAATCATTTGTTCTAAAATTTGATATAAATGAAAGACCAGTTTGTGCATTTGGAAGTAACTAAGTGTGTAAATGCGTGTGCGCATGTGAACCTAAAAGTGAAAATTTGATTATGTCTGTGAATGTGAATATGAAGTGAAATATCTGTATGTAAAGTGAAACATAAGCGAGTATCAATAAGATAGGCATGTGGAGTTATGCAAAGAAGAAATGTGCAAAGAGCATAAACTGTATATGATCCTAAGGTTGCATAGTAAGTGTTGTTTGTTTTGAAAATTGATTCTGTATCAGTTTTCTAAGTTGTAGCTCAGTTTGTATGGGAGGTTGAAGCCTCAAATAGGTTGAAGCCTATTACTGGGTTGTAGCTTAGTTTCTGTGGGAGCTTGGAGCCTCAGATAGGTTGGAACCTATTTCTGGGTTGATTCTTAGTTTGTTTTGAGATTGAAGTCTTTGGTAGGTTGGAGCCTATAGATTTGTAATAAGGATTGCAATGCTTCTTAGGTTGAAATTCATGTGGGTTGGAGCCTACAAAATATTGTAACTCACTGTTTCATTTTTGTGAGGCTGGATTTGGACAGTAGATCCAAGAAGCTTGCTCACTGTGGTTTTCACATCTTGGGTTTCCACGTAAATATTGTGTTATGCGTGTAGAGGAAAATTGATTATGTTTAAATGATAAAATCAAAACTAAAATATCAAAAACCCATAACATAAAGAGATCTATCTAAATAAAAAGCTATTATTAATAAAGTAAATGAAATAAGAAAGCTTTTACCCATATTGTGTTCTCTTTATTGAAATGTGGATTGTTCAATAATGCTGCGAAACCATGTTTGCAACAAGCAAGTGTAGGTGCTCAAAGATCAATGTCAAAAGATCGTAAGTTGCTCAACGATGTGATATATGCTCCAAGCATTGTAAAGGATGTCTGAGGATAAGTGATCCAAGAGGATTTATGAAGGAGATGAGGGGGGTTTATATAGGTTTCAATGGAGATTGATCAATGGTCCAGATAATTCAGAAGAATCAACGAAGGAGATAAATCAAATAAACATGATGAATGTGCACATGACACGTGTCAATCCACAAGGATATTTTTATTAAGATATGATGAAAACAAGATTGATTGAATAGATAACTCAACTTGTGATTTTGCCTTTTTTAGAGTTTTAAAAATAAGACTGATTGTGCACATGAGTTAACAAGATATTTTAAGAGGAATTGGAAGGATAATTGAGATTAAATAAATAAATTTATTTATTTAATTGTTTGTGCAAGATTAGAGGACATGAAGATTATAAATAAAATACTTAATTTTATTTATTTTTAGAAGATTGAGACAATTTAAATAAATTTGCATGATTTATTTAAATTTAGAAGAACAAGTGATTTTAATTAAATAATGTAAATTATTTAATTGTAGCTAAGATAGAATTGGATGAGTTAATTAAATAATTGGATTTATTTAATTAATGGAGACTTGAAATTTGAAAGAGGATAATGATTTAATTAAATAATTAAAATTATTTAATTTTGGAAAAATAAAGTTGAATTTAATTAAATTAATTAAATAAAGAGAATTTATTCAATTAATGTCAAAATTATGTGATTTAGAAAAAATAGATGAAATTAATTAAATAATTAGATTATTTAATTAATGCTGAATGCAGATGATTAGACAGAAATGCAAGTGATGTGATGACTTGGTCATTTTTGGGTGTCTACATTTTGCCCCTCTTTGATGCGATGCAGTTTACAACGTTGCATTAAATAAAATGATTGTTGAAAACATGATACAATTTTTGATGCCTTAGTGTAGCTGGGGTAGGATGCCCCCTCGAGCAGAAAGACAGGAAAGCGACAGAAGAACTGGGTTGACGCTTGACTAGAAGATTGTGTTGGAGATAGGTTAGGTTGGATAGATGATAGATAGAAGAAAGAAGATAGGAGAGAACATGAGAGAAAGACGGTCGATCGATCTTTGTTGGAAAACTATATAAGGCCATAGGTAAATGGATGGGTAAATGAATGAGCTTGTTGCATTGGTTTGACAAATGTTTATAAAGAGCAATCCTTATTTTTGATATAGCACATGGATAGTTTGCCACCAAGGTATAAATGACCAAGGTGCTGTGATATCCGAGTACATGGACATTGACTCTGTAAGCAAGTGGTTTGAACTTAGATCCCTTAGACATAATATAACCTTGTTGAACATATGAATGAGCCATAGTCTTGAATATAAAATAAACTTCAATACATGTAAATGCAAGAAGAATATTAATATGTAAGATGCTAGGTCGTAACACACACAAGATAAATATGCTGCCAAGAAAGATGCTAAGGATCATTCCTCAAACATGGCACACAAAAGCAATCTGAAGACCACATTCCTGGCAACATCATTATCAAAAACAAAGCACAAGAATCTTAACAAATTCTTCTTACAAAGAACCATCAACTTTGCGTGGACCTATGCTGATATGCTAGGGTTAGACCCTAAGCTAGTGGTTCACTATTTCACAATGGATCCAAGAGTTAAACCAGTCCAGCAAAAGCTGAGGAAGATGCACCCACAGATAGCTCTCTTGGTAAAAGTGGAAATACAGAAGTTGTTAGATGCAAAGTTCATCCGACCTATTGACTATTTAGATTGGGTCTCAAACATTGTACCTATGTCTAAACCCAATGGGTGCATCTGCATATGTAATGATTTTAGAGATCTTAACAAAGCATGTCCCAAAGATGACTTTCCATTACCAAACATTGACCTCATAGTAGACTTGACTGCAAGTCATGAAATGCTTTCTCTCATGGATGGATTCTCTGGCTACAATCAGATAAAGATAGCATAGGAAGATCAACATAAAACAACTTTTACTTGTTTGTGGGGTAATTATTGCTGGTGTGTCATGTCGTTTGATCTAAAGAATGCAGGGGCAACTTATCAAAGAGCAATGACAGTGATATTCCATGATCTCTTTCATCATATCATGGAGGACTGTGGATGACATACTAGCTAAATCTTCTAGGGCAGATCACATACAAGTTCTAGGACAAATCTTTGACAGGCTCGAGAAATACCAAGTATGCCTCAATCCAAAGAAGTGTGTCTTTGGTGTAACATCAGGGAAGCTGTTGGGATACATTTGATGGTGACTGATTGCCATTGATGTCAAAAAGGAGTTTGTTAATAATCAAGTGCTGCTTCATACAAGGATCTCAGTTGTGTTGAGGTGTCTGTCAGGTTGTTATGGATGTTGGTATGGTCTTCATGTCAGATGTTCATTTCAGGAGTTCAAGATATCATTCTTTTCAAGAGTTTGTTTGTGATGATGATTCATATTTGAGTTGAAGAGTGTTGACATGTTGAGTTGTTGCAAGTTTTTGGAATCAATTGATGTGGTTATATCTTCATAAGCATATTTTGTTTAAGATCTTCATAATATGCTTACTCAAACAAGGATAATGGTCATCATTCATAGTTGAGGAGACTTTAGATGAGTTTACATGCTTCACACATGCTTCATGATAAAAGGATATCCAAGTTCAATTTATATCTCATGAGTTTGTCAAGCTTATGGTTGATCACAAGGATGCCATAATATCCATTTCATAGTGTGATGTCAAAGTATATGATGTCTTGATTCTTAGCAAAGGAACATACAGAGAAAGCTTGTAGATGTTAGATGATCATAGTGTTGTTGCTTCAAGCTTGTGCATGCTTTAGATTTCACAAAGAGTTGATACAAGGTGTTGGTAAGCTATTCAAGGGCACCATTCACAAAGATTTTTCAAGTAAATGATACATATGTGATTGATACTCTATAATAAAATTTGATGTCATGTTTGAAGTCATCATGAGACAATTTATGATGTTGATGCTTGCCCTTATGTTGTTCATATGTCAAGATATATTCGTGATACAGATTTAAGGATGATTAAGTAATCAGGGATGTTTTGATGCAGCAAGTTTGCTCATGACAATATGTACTTTGAAGACTGGTAGAGTTTTTATTATTTAGTGGGTTAAATTTAAAATGCATTTGACATGGTTAAAGAATTCAAGATCTCAAAACACTATTTGAAAACTCATAAAACTCATTCATAGAGCCCTAGATTAAACGTCATATCAAATGAGCACTTTTTGTTATAAAAGTATGTTGACCTGTCTCACAGGTCGTGGGCCACTTAAGTGGTAGCTTAAAGGGTATCATCATCGTATGTAAACCGGCCCCTTGATAACTTTCCACTGCTTGCTTAGGTTATCTCTTATGAAGATTGAGCAGCATTTTTCAATCAACGATCACTTTTAAACTTTGAAGAGCGTGAAAAGGGTTTATCAATGGATGTGTTTAAAACTTGAAATTTCCTCATGAGCATCAGTTTTGACGTGCTTCTAGCTATCTATTCCTTAAGACTGCAGTGAGCATGGCTTTTTAAGCTATTTTTTAGTCTTCCTAAAAAGTGGTTTTTTTATTAGAGATTCGAAAGCTTCTTTTTAAAATGATTCTTTTCTATTCTCGAGACTTTGAAGATATATAGAAAGAATTTATTTTTGAAGAAAGAAAAAGTTTTTTTTTGGATTTTTTTATGAAGATTTTTTGTTTCCTATTTTCATATGGAAGGTTTTTAAGCTGCAAGTTAATGAAGGAGTTTTCAATTTTCTTTCAGAGGCAAGATGGATTTCATTTGTTAATAATAGAAGAAGTTGAAAAGTTTTTTATGCAGAGAATTTTTGAAGAGGATTTGAAGATTTTTTTTTGTAGAGAGATTATTATGGAGCTTGAAGGATAATTTTTATCCATGACAAAATTTCATTGAAGATTTTTTTGTGAAGATATTTGCAAAAGGAAATTGAAAAGTTTTGTTATTTATGCTCAGAGAACATGAAGAGTTTTTAAATGGGGTTTGATATTATATGATTTTGTTTGGAGATTTTTTTTGCAGATTGAAAATAAGATTGAGTGTGAGAAGATGAAAGGTTTTGAAAAGAGGACAATGAAAATTTGTTTTGAAGGTGAAAGGACATTCAATTTATATATATTGGTTTTTCAGGTGCATTGATGGTATTATCTTTTGCAGACAGAGATGAAACATATAGATGATTAGTTTTTAGAGGTTGAATATACAGTTGTAATGGATGTGAATCAATATGAAAATTGAATACAACTTGTGATATAGATTGATTCTTATGAAGACAATATGCAATTAATTGTGCAAAGATAAACTGAATCAAGTGAATTATTTTTTATTGAAGATGAAATGCAGAGGAAGACATTGAGATTGTATTGTGAATCAGGTAATTTGATTATGCATAGATCATGAAATTGATAAGCAGATTGGATTGAGTATGATTACAAATTCAGAGAAGACATGTTGAGTAATGGTGCAAATCAGATTGAGTGGCAATCACTTCTTGCACACTTTGTACTTTGTTCTGTATTAGGGGTTGGTGCTCCTTGAAGTTGATGCTTCTAAAAGTATTAGGGGTTGGTGCTCCTTGAAGTTGGTGCTTCTAAACATTGTAATCAGTGAGGTTTTTGATAAAGCTAGTGAGGCAGTTTTGGAGTGGCTTTTCTACTCTTGGAGGGTTTTCCACTCATACAAATCTTATGTCGTGGTTCATATTAATCTTCTGTGTGTGTGTGTATGATTTACTCATGAGGTTTTATTCTCTTCCTTCATTCTTTGTTATGTGCACATGTGTGTAACAAATCAATGATATCTTTCTTTCTTCATGTCTTGAAAGTTAAATTTGCAAAAGGTTAAAATTTATACAACACTGATTCACCCACCCTCTCAGTGTTGTCCTGGACTCCTACAACATTATATCTCATAGAGGCATCGAAGTAGACCCCACAAAAGTCAAGGCTATAGTGGAGATGCCTCCACCAAAGAACCTCAAAGCATTAAGGAGCCTTCAAGGAAGGTTGCAATCCATTAGGCGTTTCATCTCATAGCTAGCAGATAATTGTCAACCATTTCAACACTTGCTCCAAAAGGATGTATCATTTCGATGGGACGATAAGTGTCAAGCAACATTTGATCATCTCAAAGAGTATCTAGGTACACCTCTCGTATTGGTTCCACCAGTTGCCAATAAACCTTTGATATTATACATCTCAGCTACAACTTCGGCCCTCGGGGCCCTTCTGGCACAACATGATGAGTTAGGAAAAGAGCATGCAATTTATTATATCAGTCGAACCTTGGTGGGATATGAACTCAATTATTCACCAATGGTAAGAGCTTGTTTAGTAGTAGTATTCACTTCCTAAAAGTTGCGGCATTACATGCTAAACCAACATATAAATCTCATAGCTAAAATTGATCCATTGAAGTATCTACTAGCCAAAGCAGCTCTCACAGGCAGACTAGCTAAATGGGTCATGATATTTAGTGAGTTCAACATCGAGTATATGGATCATAAAGCAATCAAGGGACAAGCCCTAGCAGATCAACTAGCAGAAGCACCCATGACAAATACACACCCTATGGTAGCAGACTTTTCGGATAAGAATCTCTTCACTCTTTCCAACTCAATAATGTGGAAGTTGTATTTTGATGGTTCCTACACACAGCATGGATCAGAGGCTGGCATCTTATTTATCACACCTCAAAATGACTATATTCCAAAGTCATATCGGCTTGCATTCCCTTGCACCAACAACATTGCCGAGTGTGAAGCACTCCTTACAGGTCTCAATACAACAGTTCAATGGGACATCACAGAATTACAGGTATATGGAGACTCACAACTAGTCATTCGACAAGTCACAGATGAGTACCAAACAAAAGATGAAAAGTTGGTCCCCTACAAGCAACTAGTGGATGCCTACAAACCACATTTTTCTAGCATCACATTTGAGAAAATTCTAAGAGAGCATAAAAAGGCTGCAGATTCTATGGCTTCTGTAGGGTCACTTATCGACATGCCTGCAAATACACAAAAATGTGAATTCTTGATCGAGCAGTTGTTGATACCAGCCGTCAATGTTCTAGTTACTAAAATCATCTGCGAACTTGTTGGTCCCAGTTCCCCATGGTATGAAGATATCTATGAATACCTTAAAAATAGTACCTTTCCTGTTGAACTCTCATCCACCCAATGCAAAACCTTTATCCATCGATCCTCCCATTATACCATTCTAGGTGATACCCTATATCGTTGGAGTCTCGATGGTATCCTCTTACAATGTCTTAACGCGAAAGAAATCAAAACTACCTTACGAGACATACACGAAGGTGTCTGTGGTGCACATTCCACTGGTCCTAATCTCGCTAAGAAGATACTCAGAACAGGGTATTACTGGCCTACAATAGAACATGATGCTACACAGTTTGCTAAGAAATGTCTACAATGCCAGCAACATGGAGATTTAATTCACGCACCAACTCATGAACTACAACCTGTGATGACTCCATGACCTTTTTCTCAATGGAGTCTTGACCTCGTACGACAAATCCACCCATCATCATCCAATGTCCATAAGTTCATCATTACTGCCACCGAGTATTTCACGAAGTGGGTTGAAGCCATTCCCATGACCTATATCACCGGGAAGCAAATAGCCAAGTTTATCCTTAACTACCTCATATGCCAGTATGGTATTCCCCAAGCCATTGTCACTGATAATGGGAGACCATTCAAGAACCAAGATGTTCGTGCCTTATGCACACAATACAATATCCAACATCGTGTTCAACGCCCTACTATCCACAGAGTAACGGCCAAGCCGAGGCTTCCAACAAAACCATTCTCAAAATCCTTCAGAAAATAGTCAATGAAGCTAGTCATGATTGGCACTTGCAACTTAATCCTGCCCTATGGGCCTACTGCACTAGTGTTAGAACACCAACTAGTGCCACACCATATGCCTTGGTCTATGGCTCTTAAGCCATCCTACCTATAGAGGTCGAGATCCCATCCCTCAGAGTATCCATGCAGAACCTGATCGACGGAGAGGAGTATCGCACTTCCAAATTAGCTAAGCTAGAACTACTAGATGAAAGGCACCTTGCCGCACTTAATCATCTCCATGTCTATCAAAACCGCCTCTAGCGTAATTACAACAAAAATATTAAAAAAAGATGGTTTCAAGTTGGTGATCTTGTACTCAAAGAGAATCAGAAAAATCAAGCAGACCGAGAAAAGAAGGGCAAGTTTGAGCCTAATTGGTTAGGTCCCTTTATTGTCACAACAACATATGGATCAGGAGCTTATACTTTAGCTACACTTGACGACATTCCTCTAAATGAGCCACTTAACAGTGTTCATATCAAGAAGTTCTATGCCTGATCCTCAGAGTAACCAAAAAAACAAAAACAAAGAATCTGTCCTATGGTGAAAACCTGGTAAACAGGTGCCTTAGATAAGTACCATAGTGAAAACCTGGCAAACATGCGCTATGTGTAGAGTTAGCATCCATCATCTATCGAGTCTTGTTCATTCCATTTTTTTCACAACAAACTTCATCCATCCATCCATAAACCTTGTTTGCATTTCCATCTCCCTATCTAGAATAGCTTGGAAATTTGTCAATGTCCATCGTCGTCATCCCACGTCTTGATCTATGTCCACAGTTATATTTGTCTTGTCTTAGGTCAAACTTTCTATGTCTTCTCCATCAGTCATCCATGCAAGTACCTCTACCGGAATGGGGGCAACTCTTTCCTTAACCCAGGTCTAGGAATGGTTCCTTGTTCTTGGTTCACGCAAGCACGCAAAATGCTACACAAAAACACAAACACTTATGTCGTGCTCCTTTCCACAGATAGCACCCTTTAATAGACACATCGCTCCTACGATAAGGCTGTTATCTTCCCAACACTTTTCCTACATCATCACACCAAACATAACTACATATTATATCATCTCAATCTTAAGGTACCTTGATCCCATGGATATGGGTATGTAGGCAGTCTGGAATACGAAGGAAGTATCCAGTACCTAGGTACATAAGATCTCCTCCTTTCACCTCGATCCATCTCATCACTCTACCTAGAACTACATATTATCATCTTTCATCTTTCCTCGTAATGTGCCTTGATCTCGTGGATACAGGGTATGTAGGTAGTCTGGAATATGAAGGATGTATCCAGTACTCGGGCACATACAATTCATCATTCTTCACCCATTTCAATCCATTGACATTCCACCTGTCTAGTCTTTCGTTTATCACAACCCATTCACCTCGACTTGACTAACTCAAGCAACAAAACAACAAACATACACATCCTTTCAAAGAAAAAGTTCTTAACAAACCTGAAGCAAAGTAACTTACTTCTAGAGTCATCTACTGTCCTACGTATTGATTGCCAACATCAATTAAGTCCAGCTTAACCAAAGCACCAGATCAACAAACTTGTCTTTTACAGAATGTTCCATGATTGAGACCAACACACGTGTCTTATACAACAGGTGGCATTTCCTAAGAACATGCATTATCTTTTTCAACAGATAACACCCTTTAACAGACACATAGCTCCTACGATAAGACTGTTATCTTTCCTATCCAATCTACCCGAGCAACCTCTTTAGCAAGAGAATATGTTGGCTATATGTTTACTTTGTAAGTCAGTCAATTTGCTTTATGGTTTATCTTTTGCTCCTTTGTCCATTACCTATTCAAGGCTACCTTGATTATCTATAATCTTGGTATGTTGCGATGTAGTACGGATTGGGGGCATAGTCATTGTTTTGTGTGCCATGTTTGAGGAATGATCTTTAGCATCTTTCTTGGCAGCATATTTATCTTGTGTGTGTTACGACCTAGCATCTTACATATTAATATTCTTCTTGCATTTACATGTATTGAAATTTATTTTATGTTCAAGACTATGGCTCATTCACATGTTCAACAAGGTTATATTATGTCTAAGGGATCTAAGTTCAAACTGCTTGCTTGCAGAGTCAACGTCCACGTACTTAGATATCACAACACCTTGGTTATTTATACCTTGGTGGCAAACTATCCATGTTCTATATCAAAAATAAGGATTGCTCTTTATAAACATTTGTGAAACCAATGCAACAAGCTCATTTATTTACCCATGGCCTTATATAGTTTTCTAGCAAAGATCGATCAACCATCTTTCTCTCATGTTCTCTCCTATCTCCTTTCTTCTAGCTATCATCTATCCAACCTAACCTATCTCCAACACAATCTTCTAGTCGAGTGTCAACCCAATTCTTTTGTCACTTCCCTGTCTTTTTGCTCGAGGGGGCATCCTACGCCAGCTACATAGGGGCAGCTAGCCACACTAGGGCATCAAAAATTGTATCATGTTTTCAACAATCATTTTCTTTAACGTAATGCTATAAACTGCATCGCATCAAAAAGGGTCAAAATGTAGACACCAAAAAATGACCAAGTCATCACATCACTTGCATTTCTGTCTAATCACTTGCATTCAATGTTAATGAAATAATCTAATTATTTAATTAATTTCATCTATTTCTTTTAAATCACATAATTTTGACATTAATTAAATAATTCTTTTTATTTAATTAATTTAATTAAATTCAACTTTATTCTTCTAAAATTAAATAATTTTAATTATTTAATTTAATTATTATCCTCTTTCAAATTTCAAGTCTCCATTAATTAAATAAATCTAATTATTTAATTAACTCATCCAATTCTATCTTATCTACAATTAAATAATTTACATTATTTAATTAAAATCACTCGTTCTTCTAAATTTAAATAAATCATGCAAATTTATTTAAATTGTCTCAATCCTCTAAAAATAAATAAAATTAAGTATTTTATTTATAATCTTCATGTCCTCTAATCTTGCACAAACAATTAAATAAATAAATTTATTTATTTAATTTCAATTATCTTTCCAATTCCTCTTAAAATATCTTGTTAACTCATGTGCACAATGAGTCTTATTTTTAGAACTCTAAAAAAGGCAAAATCACAAGTTGAGTTATCTATTCAATCAATCTTGTTTTCATCATATCTTAATAAAAATATCGTTATGGATTGACACATGTTGTGTGCACATTCATCATGTTTATTTGATTTATCTCCTTCGTTGATTCTTCTGAATTATCTGGACCGTTGATCGATCTCTGTTGAAACCTATATAAACCCCCCTCATCTCCTTCATAAATCCTCTTCGATCACTTATCCTCAGGCATCCTTTACAACGCTTGGAGCATACATTGCATCGTTGAACAACTTATGATCTTTTGACATTGATCTTTGAGCACCTACACTTGCTTGTTGCAAACATGGTTTCGCAACATTATTGAGCAATCCACATTTCGACAAAGAGAACAACACAATCTAGGTAAAAGCTTTCTTATTTCATTTGATTTATTAATAATGGATTTTTATTTAGATAGATCTCTTTATGTTATGGATTTTTTATTTGTTAGTTTTGATTTTATCATTTAAACATAATCAATTTTCCTATTCTGCACATGAGTTAACAAGATATTTTAAGAGGAATTGGAAGATAACTAAAATTAAATAAATAAATTTATTTAATTGATTGTGCATGACAGAGGAATAGATAAGATATGAAGATTTAAATAAATTAAACAAATAAATTGATTTAATTTATTTTGCATGATGAAGGATGAACAAAATATGTGATTATATTTTATTTTTAGAAGATTTATTTTTAGAGGAAAAAATAAATTAAATAAATAAATTTATTTAATTGTTTGTGCAAGATTTGAGGAATATGGAGATTATAAATAAAATACTTGATTTTATTTATTTTTAGAGGATTGAGATAATTTAAATAAATTTACATGATTTATTTAAATTTAGAAGAATAATTGATTTAATTAAATAATGTAAATTATTTAATTGTAGATAAGAGGATTTGTGATGAATTAATTAAATAATTAATTAATTTAATTGATGTGGACTTGAATTTTGGAAATAGAATAATGATTTAATTAAAAAAAAATTTAATCGTGGAAGAATAAAGTTAAATTTAATTAAATTAATTAAATAAAGAGAATTTATTCAATTAATATTGAAATTATGTGATTTGGAAGAAATAGATGAAATTAATTAAATAATTAGATTATTTAATTAACGATGAATGCAGGTGATTAGATAGGTTAGATGAAATGCAAGTGATGTGATGACTTGGTCATTTTTAGGTGTCTACATTTTGCCCCTCTTTGATGCAATGCAGTTTATAACGTTGCGTCACAGAAATCGATTGTTGAAGACATGATACAATTTTTGATGCCCTAGTGTAGCTAGTTGCCCCATGTAGCTGGCGTAGGATGCCCCCTCGAGAGGAAAGACAGGGAAGCAGCAGAAGGACTGGGTTGATGCTCGACTAGAAGATTGTGTTGGAGATAGGTGAGGTTGGATAGATGATAGATAGAAGAAAGGAGATAGGAGAGAACATGAGAGAAAGATTGTTGATTGCTCATTGCTTGAAAAACTATAGAAGGCCATGGGTAAATGGATGGGTAAATGAATGAGCTTGTCTGCATTGGTTTTCACAATTGTTTATAAATAGCAATCCTTATTTTTGATATAACACGTGGATAGTTTGCCACCAAGGTATAAAGGACCAAGGTGCTGTGATATCCGAGTGCATGGACATTGACTCTACAAGCAAGCGGTTTGAACTTAGATCCCTTAGACATAATATAACCTTGTTGTACATGTGAATGAGCCATAGTCTTGAACATAAAATAAACTTCAATACATGTAAATGCAATAAGAATATTAATATGTAAGATGCTAGGTCGTAACACACACAAGATAAATATACTGCCAAGAAAGATGCTAAAGATCATTCCTCAAACATGGCACACAAAAGTAATGACTATGCCCCCAATCCGTACTGCATCGCAACATACCAAGATTATAGATGAATCAAGGTAGCCTTGAATAGGTAATGGAAAAGGAACAAAAGATAAACCAAAAAGCAAAGTGACTGACTTACAAAGTAAACATACAGCCAACATATTCTCTTGCCAAAGAGGTTTGCTCAGGATAGATTGGATAAGAAATATAACAGCCTTATCGTAGGAGCGATATGTCCGTTAAAGGGTGTTATCTGTTGAAAAGATAATGCCTAGTTTTAGGAAATGCCACATGTTGTATAAGACGCGTGTGTTGGTCTCAATCATGGAACATTCTGTAAAAGACAAGTTTGTTGATCTATTGTTTGGTTGAGATTTATTTAGCTGATGTTGGCAATCGATATGTAGGACAACATACGACTCTGTAAGTAAGTTTCCTTTGCTTCAGGTTTGTTAAGGACTTTTGCTTTGAAAGGATGCATTTGTTTGTTGTTTTGCTGCTTGAGTTAGTCAAGTCGAGGCGAATGGATTTTGATAAATGAAAGACTAGAAAGATGACATGTCAATGAATTGAAATGGGTGAAGAATGATGAATTGCATGTGCCTGAGTACTAGAGACATCCTTCGTACTCCAGACTGCCTACATACCTTGTATCCACGGGATCAAGGCACACTATAATGAAAGATAAAATGATAATATGTAGTTCTGGGCAGAGTGATGAATGGGTCAAGGTGAAAGGAGGAGATCTTATGTACCTAAGTACTGAAAACTTCCTTCATATTCCAGACTGCCTACATATCCATATCCATGGGATCAAGGTACCTTAAGATTGAGATGAGATAATATGTAGTTCTGGTTGGTGTGATGATGTAGGAAAAGTCTTGGGAAGATAACAACCTTATCGTAGGAGCGATGTGTTTGTTAAAGGGTCTTATCTGTTGAAAGGAGAACGATTGAAGTGTTTCTGTTTGGCGTGAAGTGTTTTGAGGTGTTTTATGAACCACGAACAAGGAATCACTCCTAGACCTAGGTTAAGGAAGGAATTTCCCCCATTCTGGTAGAGGAATTTTGCGTGGGTGCCTGGCAGATGGAGGAGACATAGAAAGTTTGACCTAGGACAAGACAGGGATAACTGTTGACATAGATCAAGACGTGGGATGACGATGATGGACATTGACAAATTTCCAAGCTATTCTAGATAGGGAGATGGAAATGCAAACAAGTTTATGGATGGATGGATGAAGTGTGTTGTGAAAAAATGGAATGAATAAGACTCGATAGATGATGGCTACTGACTCTACACAGTGCTTGTTTGCCAAGTTTTCACTATGGTACTTATCCAAGGCGCCTGTTTACCAGGTTTTCATCATAGGAAGAATTATTTGTTTTTATTTTTTGTATACTCTGAGGATCAGGCATAGAACTTCTTGAGATGCACACTATTAAGTGGCTCATCTAGAGGAATGTCATCAGGTGTAGCTAAAGTATAAGCTCCTGATCCATATGCTGATATGACAATAAAGGGACCTAACCAGTTAGGCTTAAACTTGCCCTTCTTTTCTCAATTTGCTTGATTTCTCTGATTCTCTTTTAAGACAAGATCACCAACTTGAAACCTTCTTTCTTTGATCTTTTTGTTGTAATTATGTTGGAGGTAGTTTTGATAGACATGTAGATGATTAAGCGTGGCAAGGCGCCTTTCATCTAGTAGTTCTAGCTTAGCTAATATGGAAGTGCAATACTCCTCTCCATTGATTAGGTGCTGCATGGATACTCTGAGGGATGGGATCTTGACTTCTATAGGTAGGATGGCTTCAGAGCCATAGACCAAGGCATATGGTGTGGCATTAGTTGGTTTTCTGATACTAGTGCGGTAGGCCAATTGGACGAGATTGAGTTGCAAGTGCCAATCACGACTAGCTTCATTGACTATTTTCTTGAGGATTTTGAGAATGGTTTTGTTGGAAGCCTCAGCTTGGCCATTACTCTGTGGATAGTAGGGAGTTGAAAAGTGATGTTGGATATTGTGTTGTGTGCACAAGGCACGGACATCTTGATTCTTGAATGGTCTCCCATTATTAGTGACAATGGCTTGGGGAATACCATACCGACATATGAGGTAGTTAAGGATAAACTTGGCTATTTGCTTCCCGGTGATATAGGTGATGGGAATGGCTTCAACCCACTTCGTGAAATACTCAGTGGCAGTAATGATAAACTTATGGCCATTGGATGATGATGGGTGGATTTGTCCTACGAGTTCGAGACCCCATTGAGAAAAAGGCCATGGAGTCGTTATAGGTTGTAGTTCATGAGCTAGTGCGTGAATTAAATCTCCATGCTGCTGGCATTGTAGACATTTCTTAGTGAATTGTACAACATCCTATTCTATTGTAGGTCAATAATACCCTATTCTGAGTATCTTCTTAGCGAGATTAGGACTGTTAGAATGTGCGCCACAGACACCTTCGTGTATGTCTCATAAGGTAGCTTCAGCTTCTTGTGCATTAAGACATCGTAAGAGGATACCATCGAGACTCCGGCGATATAGTGTATCACCCAGAATGGTGTAACGGGAGGATCGACGGATAAAGGTTTTGCGTTGGGTGGATGAGAGTTCAATGAGCAAGGTACTATTTTTAAGGTATTCATAGATATCTTCGTACCATGGGGAATTGGGACCAACAAGTTCGCAAATGATTTCAGTAACTGGAACATCGACGGTTGGTATCAACAACTGCTCGATCAAGAATTCACATTTCTGTGTATTTACATGCATGTCGATAAGTGACCCTACAGAAGCCATATAATCTATAGCTTTATTATGCTCTCTTGGAATTTGCTCAAATGTGATGCTAGAGAAGTGTGGTTTGTAGGCATCCACTAGTTGCTTGTAGGGGACCAACTTTTTATCTTTTGTTTGGTACTCATCTATGACTTGTCGAATGACTAGTTGTGAGTCTCCATATACTTGTAATTCTGTGATGTCCCATTAAACTGTTGTATTGAGACCTATGAGGAGTGCTTCACACTTGGTAATGTTGCCCTAGCATGCTGCAGCGCTTTTGGTTGACCTAAGGACCTACCTAGACCAAACCCTAAAAATGACCTAAAACGTCAAATACAGGGAGGTTTTCAAACACTTATTACTGTCAGAGCTCCTGCTGGTCTCCTGTACGTCCACACCAGCTCTACCTGATGTCTTTGCACTAGGATCAACATCTCTCCTCATTGCAAGCTCCTTCTCCACTCAACTCTCACACACTAAGATTGGAGGCTCTAAGCTCTTTTTTTAGCAACCCTTAGTGTGCAAATGAAGAGTGTGGTCCCCTTGGGACCTATTTATAGTGTCCCTCCCACATTTTTTTCTTCTTCCCACCCCATTCTTTTTTTTGCTAACTTGTCATGCAATATTCTAGTCGAGCGTCAACCCAAATCTTCTGTTGCTTCCCTATCTTTCCGCTCGAGGGGGCATACGCTGGGGCAACTAGCTACACTGGGGCATCAAAATTGTATCATGTCTTCAACAATCATTTTCTTTGACGCAATGCTATAAACTGCATTGCATCAAAGAGGGGCAAAATGTAGACACCCTAAAATGACCATGTCGTCGCACCACTTGCATTTCTTTAAATCTATCTAATCACCTGCATTTGGCGTTAATTAAATAATCTAATTATTTAATTAATTTCATCTAATTCTTCCAAATCACATAATTTCAACATTAATTGAATAAATCCTCTTTATTTAATTAATTTAATTAAATTCGACTTTATTCTTCCAAAATTAAATAATTTTAATTATTTAATTAAATCATTATCCTCTTTCAAATTTCAAGTCCACATTAATTAAATAAATCCAATTATTTAATTAACTCATCCAATTCTATCTTATCTATAATTAAATAATTCCACATTATTTAATTAAATCACTTATTTTTCTAAATTTAAATAAATCATGCAAATTTATTTAAATTTGTCTCAATCCTCTAAAAATAAATAAAATCTAATATTTTATTTATAATCTTCTATTCCTCTATCATGCATCAACAATTAAATAAATAAATTTATTTATTTAATTTCAGTTATCTTCCAATTCCTCTTAAAATATCTTGTTAACTCATGTGCACAATCAATCTTATTTTTAGAACTCTAAAAAAGACAAAATTACAAGTTGAGTTATCTATTCAATCAATCTTGTTTTCATCATATCTTAATAAAAATATCCTTATGGATTGACACATGTCGTGTGCACATTCATCATGGTTATTTGTTTTATCTCCTCCGTTGATTCTTCTAAATTATTTGGACCGTTGATTGATCTTCTTTGAAACCTATATAAACCCCCCTCATCTCCTTCACAAATCCTCTTCGATCACTTATTCTCAGGCATCCTTTAATAGTGCTTGGAGCATACATCGCGTCGTTGAGCAACTTACGATCTTTTGACATTGATCTTTGAGCACATTGAGCACCTATACTTTCTTGTTGCAAACATGGTTTCACAACGTTATTAAGCAATCCACATTCGACAAAGAGAACACAATCTAGGTAAAAGCTTTCTTAATTTGATTTATTAATAATGGCTTTTATTTAGATAGATCTCTTTATGTTATGGGTTTTTGATTTGGTTATTATCATAGTTTTGATTTTATCATTTAAACATATTGATGACTCTACTACAAGTGTGGGTGTGGGAGCATATCCTAGTGATCAGACCTATTACACAGCGCTGCTGTGAGAGGGGGGAGCCTTATGCATTTATGTATGAGGGAGTTATTACACACAGGTGGCTTGGATCTGTTAGCCACTGGAGGTGACATATCGATGAGATGGACCTATTCATTTGGAGACCGTGGTTACTATGTGAGGAGTGGTAGGACGAGCATAAGTAGCTGATGTACTGCCGACAAGCTCGATACTTATTCAGGAGATGGACATATACCATTGAGAGATACCTACCAGAGCAAGTACTCAGACAATTTGGATTGCCACAAGGATTGTTAGTTGGGGAGGCTACCCACGCGAGGACACAGAAGGAGATTAGGGACTGGGATGCCAAGATTCCAGTGGCCACAGCCTTAGCAGAGGTACGAGGACTTGTCCCAGTTAGATGGGACTAGGATTCAGGGGTAGCAGACCCAGGTACTTTACCTGAGTATGACAGGTATTGGCAGACACATAGGCCCGTGAGACTGACTACACCAGGTGTGGCAGGAGCAGTGGGGGAGGTACTAGCCCCAGGTGTAGAGGCTAGGATGAGACGGCAGGCCAGAGAGGTAAGACAACATGCAGGTGGAGAGGCCAGAGGCCAGCAGGCAGATGTAGAGATGGCCGAGGAGGAGGATCCGGTCGTAGAGACTAATTTATAGTGGGTAGAGTGGCTGTTACAGGAGGAGACGAAACAAAGGACATGGCTAGAGCTCTAGATGGTGAGGGTGAGGAGAGTCAAGGATGCAACGATGGCAGAGACGAGACAGGCTAAGGCCCTAGCATAGGTGTAGACACAGATAGCAGCAGTGGCACAGGTAGCCCTGGCAGTGACCCAAGTGGCATTAACACAAGCATAGGCAACCCTGGTATAGGCACAGGCACAGGCATAGGCACAAGTAGGGGATGATGGGCAGTTAGCCCAGAGGACTTTGGAGAGGGACGTAATAGATCAGCTGCGATTGATAGCTGAGGCCACACTATAGAGAGTGAGGTAGGAGAGAGACGAGACACGCCGTGCATTGGGTGCCAATTAGAGGACACTATACAATGAGCTCGTCTGCGTGCAGGGAGAGCTAGTGTTGGCAGGTAGAGAGGCCGAGTACTAGAGGGGACTCTATGTTGGTGCGGTGCAAGTAGCTTAGTAGGCACCTAGTTATAGAGAGAGGAGTAGGTCTGGAGCATTCGGGTCACGCAAGACAAGGCAATCAATATCCTCCGTCAGAGGACCCTTTGTGCCACCAAGGGGAGGAGGACCAGCAGGGGGACCTTCGCTGAGTACAAGTGAAGGACAGGGACCACAACAGGAGGGCAACTCTACCCACTAGAGCATGGACTTTATATTATTTGTATCATTATGGACACTTGTATATTTTGACTGATGCCTACGTGCATCCTGATGTATATTTTGCGGGCTCTTGATAGCCTTGATGTATTTTATTATGTATACATATGGACTATTGATGCAGACACATACAATTTGTATTTTGATGACCTTCACATGATATATATGATGACATATTATGCTCACTGATGTTCATGCTTTTGTGTATGCACTTCTTGATGGCATGGATGTGATGATATGTATGTATGATTATGGATTTATGTGATGACGTATATTGCTTATATGATGCTTATAGATGTATGACATATGATGACATGATGCTTATAGATGTATGATGATATAGATGCTATGACTTGTGATATTTAACATGTGGGTTTTGCAGATATGCACCGGAGAGAAGAAAAGCGAAGATGGAAGAGAGAGACTGTTGATAGATCATTGCTTTGAAAATGATACAAGGCCATGGGTAAATGATGAGCTTGTTGCATTGGTTTCACAATTGTACATAAAGAGAAATCCTTATTTTTGATATAGCACGTGGATAGTTTGCCACCAAGGTATAGAAGACCAAGGTGCCATGTTATTTGAGTGCGTGGACGTTGACTGCAAGCAAGCGGTTTGAACTTAGATCCCTTAGACATAATATAACCTTGTTGTACATGTGAATGAGCCATATTATTGAACATAAAATAAACTTTAATACATGTAAATGCAAGAAGAATATTAATATGTAAGATGCTAGGTCGTAACACACACAAGATAAATATGATGTTAAGAAAGATGCCAAAGATCATTCCTCAAACACGGCACACAAAAGCAATGACTATGCCCCCAATTTGTACCGCATCGCAACATACCAAGATTATAGAAAAATCAAGGTAGCCTTGAATAAGTAATGGACAAAGGAACAAAAGATAAACCATAAAGCAAATTGATTGACTTACAAAGTAAACATATAGCCAACATATTCTCTTGCCAAAGAGGTTGCTTAGGATAGATTGGATGGGAAAGATAACCGCCTTATCGTAGGAGTGATGTGTCTGTTAAAGGGGGCTATCTACCTAAAAAGATAATGTCCGCTCTAGGAAATGCTACATGTCGTATGAGACACGTGTGTTGGTCTTGACAATGGAACAATCTATAGAAGACAAGCTTGTTGATCTGGTGCTTTGGTTAAGCTGGACTTAGTTGATGTTGGCAATTGATACATAGGATAGTAGATGACTCTGGAAGTAAGTTGCTTTGCTTTAGGTTTGTTAAGAACTTTTGCTTTGAAAGGTGCATATGTTTGTTGTTTTGCTGCTTGAGTTAGTCAAGTCGAGGTGAATGGGTTGTGATACACGGAAGACTAGACAAGTGGAATGTCAATAGATTGAAATGGGTGAAGAATGATGAATCGTATGTGCCTGAGTATTGGATACATCCTTCGTATTCCAGACTGCTTACATACCCTGTATCCACAGGATCAAGGCACATTACGAGGAAAGATGAAAGATGATAATATGTAGTTTTGGGTAGAGTGCTGAGATGGATCAAGGTGAAAGGAGGAGATCTTATGTATTTGGGTACTGAATACGTCCTTCATATTCCAGACTGCCTACATACCCATATCCATGGGATCAAGGTACCTTAAGATTGAGAAGAGATAATATGTAGTTCTGGTTAGTGTGATGATGTAGAAAAAGTGTTAGGAAGATAACAGGCTTATCATAGGAGCGATGTGTCTGTTAAAGGGTGCTATCTGTGGAAAGGAGAACAATTGACGTGCTTATGTTTTGCTGCTTATTGAGGTGTTTGACGTGTTTGTGAACCACGAACAAGGATCCATTCCTAGACCTAGGTTAAGGAAAGAGTTGCCCCCATTCTGGTAGAGGAAATTGCATAGGTGATTGATGAGGAAGACATAGAAAGTTTGACCTAGGACAAGACAGTGCTAACTGTTGACATAGATTAAGACGTGGGATGACGACGATGGACATTGACAAATTTCCAAGCTATTCTAGATAGGGAGATGGAAATGCAAACAAGGTTTATGGATGGATGGATGAAGTGTGTTGTGAAAAAATGGAATGAACAAGACTCGATAGATGATGAATGTTGACTCTACACATAGCGCCTGTTTGCCAGGTTTTCACTATAGTACTTATCCAAGGCGCCTGTTTACCAGGTTTTCACCATAGGATGGATTATTTGTTTTTTGTTTTTTTTGTTTTTTTATTTGTACTCTGAGGATTAGGCATAGAACTTCTTGAGATGAACACTGTTAATTGGCTCATCTAGAGGAATGCCGTCAGGTGTAGCTAAAGTACAAGCTCCTAATCCATATGCTGTTGTGACAATAAAGGGACCTAACCAGTTAGGCTCAAACTTGCCCTTCTTTTCTCAGTCTGCTTGATTTCTCTGATTCTCTTTGAGTACACGATCACCAACTTGAAACTGTCTTTCTTTGATCTTTTTGTTGTAATTACGCCGGAGGCAGTTTTGGATAGAAATGGAGATGATTAAGTGTGACAAGGTGCCTTTTAGCTAGTAGTTCTAGCTCAGCTAATCTAGAAGTGCGATACTCCTCTCTGTCGATCAAGTTTTGCATGGCTACTCTGAGGGATGGGATCTCAACCTCTATAGGTAGATGGATTTAGAGCCATAGACTAAGGCATATGGTGTGGCACCAGTTGGTGTTCTGATACTAGTGTGGTAGGCCCATAAGGTGGGATTGAGTTGCAGGTGCTAATCACGAACAGCTTCATTGACTGTTTTCTTGAGGATTTAAGAATGGTTTTGTTGGAAGCCTCGGCTTGGCCGTTACTCTATGGATAGTAGGGAGTTGAAAAGCAATGTTGGCTATTGTATTGTGTGCATAAGGCACGGACATCTTGATTCTTGAATGGTCTCCCATTATTAGAGACAATGGCTTGGGGAATACCATACCAGCATATGAGGTAGTTAAGAATAAACTTGGCTATTTGCTTCCCGGTGATTAGGTCATGGGAATGGCTTCAACCCACTTCGTGAAATACTTAATGGCAGTAATGATGAACTTATGGCCATTGGATGAGGATGGGTGGAATTTTCCTACAAGGTCGAGACCCCATTGAGAAAAAGGCCATGGAGTTGTCATAGGTTGTAGTTCATGCGCTGGTGCGTGAATTAAATCTCCATGCTACTAGCATTGTACACATTTCTTAGCGAACTGTGCAACATCCTATTCTATTGTAGGCTAGTAATACCCCGTTCTGAGTATCTTCTTAGAGAGATTAGGACTGGTAGAATGTGCACCACAGACACCGTCGTGTATGTCTAGTAAGGTAGCTTCAGCTTCTTCTACGTTAAGACATCGTAAGAGGATACCATCGAGACTCCGGTGATATAGTGTATCACCCAAAATGGTGTAATGGGAGGATCAATGGATAAAGGTTTTGCATTGGGTGGATGAGAGTTCAACAGGAAAGGTACTGTTTTTAAGGTATTCATAGATATCTTCGTACCATGGGGAATTGGGACCAACAAGTTCACAGATGATTTCAGTAACTGGGACATCGACGACTGGTATCAACAACTACTCGATCAAGAATTCACATTTCTGTGTATTTATAGGCATGTCGATAAGTGACCCTACAGAAGCCATAGAATCTGCAACTTTATTATGCTCTCTTGGATTTTGCTCAAATGTGATGCTAGAAAATTCTAGTTTGTAGGCATCCACTAGTTGCTAGTAGGGGACCAACTTTTCAGCTTTTGTTTGGTACTCATCTGTGACTTGTCAAATGACTAGTTATGAGTCTCCATATACATGTAATTCTGTGATGTCCCATTGAACTGTTGTATTGAGACCTATGAGGAGTGCTTCATACTTGGCAATGTTGTTGGTGCGAGGGAATGCAAGCCGATATGACTTTGGAATATAGTCATTTTGAGGTGTGATAAATAAGATGCTGACCCCTGATCCATGTTGTGTGTAGGAACCATCAAAGTACAACTTCCACATTATTGAGTTGGAAAGAGTGAAGAGATTCTCATCTGGAAAGTCTGCTACCATAGGGTGTGTATCCGTCATGGGTGCTTCTGCTAGTTGATCTACTAGGGCTTGTCCCTTGATTGCTTTACGATCCATATACTTGATGTCGAACTCACTAAGTATCATGACCCATTTAGCTAGTCTGCCTGTGAGAGTTGCTTTGGCTAGTAGATACTTCAATGGATCAATTTTGGCTATGAGATTTGTATGTTGGTTTAGCATGTAATGCCGCAACTTTTGGGAAGTGAACACTACTGCTACACAAGCTTTTTCCATCAGTGAATAATTGAGTTCATATCCCACCAAGGTTCGACTGATATAATAAATTGCATGCTCTTTTCCTGACTCATCATGTTGTGCTAGAATGGCCGCGAGGGCCGAAGTTGTAGTTGAGATGTATAATATCAAAGGTTTATCGGCAATTGGTGGAACCAATATAGGAGGTGTAGCTAGATACTCTTTAAACTGATCAAATGTTGCTTAACACTTATCGTCCCATCAAAATGAGACATCCTTTCAGAGCAAGTGTTGAAATGGTTGACATTTATCTGCTATCTGTGAGATGAAACACCTAATGGATTACAACCTTCCTTGATGCCTCTACGAGATACAATGTATCCCAACAACTTCCCTGATGTTACACCAAAGACACATTGCTTTGGATTGAGGCATACTTGGTATTTCTCGAGCCTGTCAAAGATTTGTCCTAGAGCTTGTATGTGATCTGCCCTAGAAGATTTAGCTAGTATGTCATCCACATAGTCCTCCATGATATGATGAAAGAGATCATGGAATATCACTATCATTGCTCTTTGATAAGTTGCCCCTGCATTCTTTAAACCAAATGGCATGACACACTAGCAATAATTACCCCACAGACAAGTAAAATTTGTTTTATGTTGATCTTCCTCTGCTATCTTTATCTGATTGTAGCCGGAGAATCCATCCATGAGAGAAAGCATTTCATGACCTACAGTCAAGTCTACTATGAGGTCAATGTTCGGTAATAGAAAGTCATCTTTGGGACATGCTTTGTTAAGATCTCTAAAATCATTACATATGTGGATGCGCCCATTGGGTTTAGACATAGGTACAATGTTTGAGACCCAATCTGAATAATCAATAGGTCGGATGAACTTTGCATCTAACAACTTCTATATTTCCACTTTTACCAAGAGAGCTATCCGTGGGTACATATTCCTTAGCTTTTCTTGGACTGGTTTAACTGTTGGATCCACTGTGAGATAGTGAACCACTAGCTTAGGGTCTAACCCTGGCATATCAGCATAGGTCCACTCAAAGTTGATGGTTCTTTGTAAGAAGAATTTGTTAAGATTCTTGTGCTCTATTTCTGATAATGATGCTGCCAGGAATGTGGTCTTCAGATTTTGCTCTGTGCCAAGGTTTATCTTTGTAGAATCTTCCACTAGGAGAGTTGATTTTTCTTGATACTTAGATGGTAGGGGAAGGTCAAATCCTCCATCCTCAGGTGCCACAGTTGGGTTTTCACCTTTGGATATGTCCTTTGTTTTTACTATTTTGTGATTGGGAGGTGCCACAGTGTGGTTTTCACGTAGAGATCTTTCTTTATTTTTACTTTTGCGATTGGAGGATTTGGCATTCTCACCAAAATAAGCTATTGGCTCTAGTTCCATGACAAAACCTACTTTTTGATCACTAAGAGGGATACCATCCTAGAGTCCCATGAACTCATCTATGGCTTCGTTGTTCTGAAATACATCTATAATGGGGGACCCTTGTTGGTCCTAATCGATAAGTTTAGGGTAGACAAGTGTTACAGTCTGGGTGTTTGTGGTGGACATTAAGGATACGGATGATAGCATAAAGATGAAGGATTCAGTGAATAGGTTAGTCATATGTAGGGAAGAGTCATCGATGATATCCTCATTAGATGTTGAAGCTACGAGGGAAGTTTCAGCCACCTTGTCGAGGATACTCTCGATGTCCAAGGCGTGCGATACCTTCTTTCCAAATCCTAACCCCTTCTTGTCTAGTTTCTTTGTCACAATGATGGGTCCCATTGTTCCCTGATTCTGTTTCCCAAGGCCTCCTTTGCTTTTATAGCCCATGTTTTTGACTATCCTTAAGCCATTTCCATATTGTTTGACTGGTATTGTGATTGGTTCTTTATCCTTATATAGCCAAGAAGAGATGTCTTCAATAGTTTCCTCTGCCAATAATATTCCCTCTTGGAATTGTGTTAAAGATGCTAGGGGAGGAATGGCTACTTTTTTAGTTACTTTGGCAATGGGCAGTTGGCCGTAAGATTTAGGTGATAGAGGCATCCGCCCTACACAACAAGATTTTGAGATATCATACATTCCAAAGCCTATATCATGGATGTGAGCTTTGATTTCAGGAAGAGTATTAGGTTCACTTGCAGAGGTTGTCAGATTTTTAGAATCGACATATGGTGGGGATGTAATGGCTTTGTCATTTTTAGGCACTTGGTTGCAATTCTTATAGCTGCTTTGCAAGACATGACATAATTCAAAAGGATTAGGGTCGCTTGGGATAGTTATCTCTGTACCATTGAATGGGAACTTTAGAGACTGATGGTATGTTGAGGGAACAACTTTCATTGCATGGATCCATGGGTGGCCTAGGATAATGTTGTAAGGCAGCTCAATGCCAAGGACCTGGCACCTAGTTTCAAGCATGACTGGGCCCACTTGTATAGGCAAGTGGATAACACCTTCTGAGCAACGTTCAACATCATCATATCCCTTGATTGTAATACTTTGATCAATGTTGACATGATCCTCAGAGTATCCCAATTGCTTAAGTAACTTTAGAGAACAGATGTTGAGACCAACACCACCATCTATGAGTATGCGTTTGATTTTGCATTTATGAATGAGAACCTCAATATGAAGGGCATCATTGTGACACAGATCATGGGATGGGAGGTCTTTCTCAGAGAATACCACATTGTAGGGTGAAGCAATGTTACCTACTATAGCTCAGAAATTCATGACTGCTATGTTGTTAGGAATTGAAGACTCTTGGAGGGCTTTTTCTAGCACCACTTTATGTGCGGGTGATGACCGTAGTAGGTCCAAGATAGAGATTTATGGTGGCATTTTCCCTAGATGTTCGACAAGATTATAATCAGATTGAGTTGGAAGATTGGGTGTAGGACCACGAATGGTGACACGACCACGATGAGTTGTAACAACACAATCTGTAGATTTGCCTTTAATTGTGAGGGTAGATACATGACTCTCTTCAAAATGACCCACAATGGAGTCATAGGAAGTGGAAGCATGATTGACACCTTTACCTTTATCTAGAGGAGGACCTTGGCCATGGTTAGGGAATGGTTCCTTGTACATGTTGAGGTCTTTGTTCGTGTGTTGAGCTAGTGGTTCATCTTCAAAATAGATTTGGTTGCCCTCGATGAGATTTTGGATTAGGTGCTTGAGTTTCATGCATGATGCAGTTCTGTGCCCTTTACTCCTATGGGATTCACAATATTCATTTTCTCTATACCGTGCAATGTTGTAAATAGGTTCGCCATATGGGGGAGCATCTGGTAAGGTGAGGAGCCCTTTGTGTAAAAGCTTCTATAGGAAAAACTCTATGGGCTCTCCCAAGGGAGTGAATTGATGCCACGAAGGGTAATCTTGTTGAGGCCGCTCTTGTTGTCGTTGTTGCTGGTTTTTATATGGTTGTCTTTGTTGTTGCTTTTGTTGAGGTGGAGTTTGACTCGTTTTGGAAAGTTGAAGCGGTGTTTGCAATGTTTGGACATGTTTAGAATCGACCACCCCATCATTGACCACATTTTTATTTTTGTTTCAAAACTTTGGTTTATCATTTGTTTGTTGTTGAGGAGTATTGTCTTTAGTTTCTTTAAGGATTTTGAGCACACCCTTAGTAATGAGGGCCTTTTCAATGTTGATTCCCTTGTATGTAATTTTATCGAAGGTTGTAGCACTAAGAATTTGCAAATGAAAACCCAATTCTTGGTTGAGATTCTGCACAAATATGCTAACAAGCTACTTTTTGGGTATCTTGAATGGGAATTTGCTAGCCATTTGTCTCCATCATTAAAGGAAACAAATGAAAGTTTCACTATTTTTCTGTTTGTTGTTGCATAGATCAGCCATGGAGATCTCATGCTCCGTGTTGTAGGAAAAATGGGTGGCAAATTTCTCCGCTAACTCGTTAAAAGACTTGATACCTGTGGGGAGGTGTGAGAACCATTCTATAGCTTGACCTCCAAGACTGCGGGGAAAGAGATGCATAAGATATGTATCGTTATGTGAGACCTTGAAGCAAGCAAGATAGAATTCCCTGAGATGGTCTTTTGGGTCCCCTTTTCCTTTGTATTTATCAAACTTGGGAATAGTGAAATTGTGAGGAAAAGGGATCATGGGTAATGACCGATCAAAAGGATAAGGACACACTTCTTCTAAAGAGAAGGTCTTCTTGGTGTGGCCAAACATAAGATCAGATAGTTGTTGTTGAATCTTCGCAAGTTTTAGCTCCATAGTTGTGGGAGGGGTTGGAAACATCTCCTGTTGTCCTAGAAGTGGTTGTTGATGCCCATACAGAAGATTGTAGTGGAAGCCATGGGCATTGGTGTTGTAAGGGTCATATGATTGGTTGGGGTCATATGTGTTGTATGTTGGGTTTAGATTGGGTTGGAATTGGGTGCTTTGATTTGGAGGAGGTGGGGGTGGCACTAGGTAAGAATGTAGGCTTTGTGATGTTTGAAGAAATGAGTTTGGTGGCGGAAAACTAAAGTTTGTTGGGTTAGGTTGCAGTTGCGGAACATAGCTTTGGGAAGTTTGGTTTTGGAAGTGTTGAGGGTGGTTAAGAAAGGTGTTGAAAAAGTTTAGAGCTGATGATCGTTGTGGTAGGGGGACATAGGTAGATGTGTTTTGTGATGGTTGAGGTTGATTGAGGATGAGCGTAGAAGAATGTTGTGGTTGGGGTTGCATGACCCTGGTTGGTTGAGGGATACAAAGTTTTGATGATGTTGGGGGTGGTGTTTGTTGAGACCCTTGTTGCATGGCTACATAGTTGTTCCCCGGATTGTAATTTGGTGGGAAACCTTCTCGTGATGGGGTAGCCAATTTTCCACTTGCGATTGGTGTGGGCATTCTAGGAGTTTGTTGTATGTTTGATCGAGCTATGGTGGCTTGTTTGGCTAGCTCTACTTGACGTTGGAGAGTCTCTTGTTGGTGTTTGCAGATATCCCTAGGAGTCAGAAGCGGTGATATGGGTCTCTCTCCTGTTGGGTTTTGATAAAGGGGATTCCCATATTGGGCAATCGTTCTCCCTTGTGAGCCTTGTCTGTGTAAAGGGGTGGTCACAGTTGACATGGTTTGAACTCTTGTTATAGTGTCTTGGGTGTTGTTAGGTTCACTAAGATTTGATAGATCAAAACCTTTGGGTAATTTGGCTCCTTGCTCTGCTAGCAAGCAAAAGAAATGATCTTGGTTCTCACTAAGGATTTTGTCAAAGGCGGCTATGGCTCTAGGATCTTGTATGCATTCATTAAGATCTTGTCCATCTTCTTGAGAGGATTGACCTATTTCAAAGTGTCGCTCTTCTTGAGATGGGACTTGATCTATGGTATAACCTTGTGGAACAAGATCCGGAGGCATGCTGGTGGTATAGTGAGGTGTACTTACCAAAGGGACCCTACCTTCCTGAGATGGGACTTGATTGACAGTATAACCTTGTGGAACAAAATCTGGAGGCATGCCGGTGGTATAATGAGGTGTACTTACCAAAGGGCCCCTGCCTTCTTAAGGATTATTTGGTTGGTCAAGCTACGACATGTTTGGAGAGTTGGTCAATCTTTTTGCTGGTGTCTTGGGAGTAACCTTGGGAGTAATGTTGGATTGACCTGATTGAGGTGTGTGAGGAGGCGATTTGTGCTTCCTTGGGACAACTTGCTTGGTCTTCATAGTTTGTGGAGTCTATTGGTTACCATGGAATACACTAGGGCAATATGCTGGGATTTTGCTTGTGTTTTGGAAAAGATAAATTTTTGATGCACAGTTTATTGGACAAAAGGCGCTATACTGTTTGACCAAAGGTGTAGGACTGTGCCACCAAAAGCGAGCTACTGTAATACCAAAGGTGATGGACTGTGCTGCCAAAAGTGAGGTACTGCTATACCAAAGGTGAGCTACTGTTAGACCAAAACTGAGCTACTATTATACCAAGGGCGCTGAAGTAGGCTTTGCCAGAGACGAGGTATTGTTATACCAAAGGTGGGCTACTGTAATACCAAAGGCGAGCTGCAGTTATACCAGAGATGTTGAAGTAGTGTCTGTGATGCTTTATAAGGCAAATTTTGATAGATTTGGTTTTGGTTCTAATTAGATTTGCTTTGGCAAGAGAAAACACGTCAAACAAAGTTTGTAAAAAATGACCGACACAACAAATAGTGTATGTTTGAGGCTCACAAAAAGCCCAATGTTTCCACAGGTATAAGACAATTGCAAACAATATCAAGCACTTTTTATCCCTAGAGACAAGGTTTCATTGCAGTAGATTAACTCACAACTTAATACTTCATCGACCAAATGTCATTCCATAAAGGTGTCAGACATTTGTATCTTTGCGAGAGACGATAGGTAAGGATATCTCACCCTCCCCTTGAAAGCTCAAGTAGGTCACAAGATCTTTATGGCCAAGGGAATACTATCTCTTTTCAAGGGAGCCAATGGTGAGTATCTTGAGGGCTTAAATCGATTCCCCTTGCACTGATGATTACCGCAACATTCAGAGGTAGATCAGGTAGTCACTATCTAGAATGGTTCTTAGTAACTTTAAGGGACCAACGCCTTACAAGAAATGTGACAAGCTACTAAAGGCTTTAACCAATCCTACTAAGAGTATCAAACACTTCCTCAATGTGAAAATTGTTTCCACAAAGAGCTAGTACACCTCTTTTCAGTTTGGCACCACAAGGTAAGGCTAACGTCGGTTAGGACTTGGCTTTCGCCTTATCCCTCTTATATAGCGGTTCAAAGGAAAAATTTGCTTAGGGTCGTCCCTTTTGGATGAAGTGCAATCCAAAAGCAGGCCCTTCTAAAGGAATAACTGAAATGTAAGAGCAAGCACGACAAACAAAGGTTCAATTTTCTAGTTATAAGAAAAATAAGGTGCAGCTAGATTAGGCACACACACGTTTGTAGTTGTCAATTTGTCCCTTATGAAATTGAAGTGTTTGGCATTCATGTCCATTGTCCCTTAGAAAATTGAAGTATTTTTGCATTCATGTTCATTGTGCCTTAAGAAGGCAAAGTGTTCTTAAGACTTAGATTGCCAAAGTGATTTGTTCAATTATCCCTTAAGAAGGCAATATGTTTCTAAGACATAGTGCAATAAATTGAGATTTCTTCAATGCTCATCCTGCATGAACATGTTAGGGAAACCCATTTTCTCTGTTTGAGTGATAAGAAGCTACAACAAGTCAATTAGTTCCACAAAAACTCACAAGTTAGCAAAATAAATCAATTTGACCAAAAGTGCTTTACTGTCTTACTAGAGGTGACTTATTGTAATGCCAAAAGCACTGAACTGTGTTGCCGAAAGTGAGTTGTTGCAAACTAGAGGTGATGTACTGTACTACTAGAAGTGCTTCTCTATGCTACCAACAGTGCGGTACTGTACTACCAAAAGTGCTTTACCGTCCCAGATCTAAAAAAAGTTGTATTTTGTCAAAAAAGTTAGATTAAAAGATAATTTCATGTTTGCTTTGTAGATCTGGGATGAATGGTTGATATAATCTGTGCCCTGGAATACAAACCACTCAATGATGTTGCAAAAAAAGATGGGTTAACTCAAAAAATGTAAATACTCCTAAATACGTCAGCTTAGGCAGTACACAAAATCATTGAAAGGACAAATAAATTAGCTTGCTAATCAATAAAGGATAGATATGTGAGTAAAACCCTGCAGAATCAAAAACAAGATCAAAAAACCTATTTTGCCAAAAGCGCTTTACTGCTGTGCCAATAGCGTTGTACTGTGTATCCAAAAGCACGCCACTGCACTACCAGAAGTGCTATTGTATCGCTTGAAGGTGTTACACTGTGCTACCGAAAGCGCTTTGCTGTTCTACCAATAGTGCTTTTCTATATTTTTGCGTTGTTCCATACTATTCTTAAAAAAAAAATTTCAAAGAAAAAGAGGGATTAGTGGGTCCCACCAGGCATGCCAGAATGTGTATGAGGAAAATTGATTATGTTTAAATGATAAAATCAAAACTAACAAATCAAAAACCCATAACATAAAGAGATCTATCTAAATAAAAAACCGTTATTAATAAATCAAATGAAATAAGAAAGCTTTTACCCAGATTGTGTTGTTCTCTTTGTTGAAATGTGGATTGCTCAATAATGCTGCCAAACCATGTTTGCAACAAGCAAGTGTAGGTGCTCAAAAATCAATGTCAAAAGATTGTAAGTTGCTCAATGATGCAATGTATGCTCCAAGCGCTGTAAAGGATGCTTGCAGAGGTTTATATAGGTTTCAACATAGATCGATCAATGGTCCAGATAATTCAGAAGAATCAGCGGAGGAGATAATTCAAATAAACATGATGAATGTGCACATGACATGTGTCAATCCATAAGGATATTTTTATTAAGATATGATGAAAACAAGATTGATTGAATAGGTAACTCAACTTGTGATTTTGCCTTTTTTAGAGTTTTAAAAATAAGACTGATTGTGCACATGAGTTAACAAGATATTTTAAGAGGAATTAGAAGGATAATTGAAAATAAATAAATAAATATATTTATTTAATTGTTTGTGCAAGATTAGAGGACATGAAGATTATAAATAAAATACTTAATTTTATTTATTTTTAGAGGATTGAGACAATTTAAATAAATTTGCATAATTTATTTAAATTTAGAAGAACAAGTGATTTTAATTAAATAATGTAAATTATTTAATTGTAGATAAGATAGAATTGGATGAGTTAATTAAATAATTGGATTTATTTAATTAATGGAGACTTGAAATTTGAAAAAGGATAATGATTTAATTAAATAATTAAAATTATTTAATTTTGGAAGAATAAAGTTGAATTTAATTAAATTAATTAAATAAAGAGAATTTATTCAATTAATGTTGAAATTATGTGATTTAGAAGAAATAAATGAAATTAATTAAATAATTAGATTATTTAATTAACACTGAATTAGGTGATTAGACAGAAATGCAAGTGATGTGATGACTTGGTCATTTTTGGGTGTCTACATTATGGTCTCTTGTGTGGATGTGTGTTTTTGATTATGCTTGCATAGTTCTTTCATATTCTGATTGATGCAGTAGAGATCTAGTTGTTACAATACAATTATTTTAAAAAGTGGCATATATTGATTCGCCCCCCTCTCAGTATATCAGTGTGTTATAACAATTGGTATTAGAGCCAGGTTCCTTGGTGCAGCGTTACAGGTGAAGGTAGATCTTGGATAAGACCACATGGCATAGGAAGGATCCTCATCTAGCAAAGCACCTTATTTTGATGGATTTGACTACGCCTTCTAGAGTATGAGGATGGAATCCTATCTCATCTCCCTAGGGTACGATGTTTGGAGATTTGTGATTGATAGTTATAATGCTCCTGCACAAGAACCTCATAGATCTAGCTGATAAGAAGGATTATGAGAACAATTTCAAATCCAAGAATGCTATTTTGAGTGGTTTAGCTAAATCAGAGTTTGTCAAAGTAATGTAGTGCAAGACCGCCAAGGATATATGTAATAAACTCAAATGTCTCTATGAAGGGGATGATAAAATAAAGCAAGAAAAAATGCAAACCTACAAGGCTAAATTTGAAAATCTAAAGATGAAGGAAGAAGAGAACATTGCTGACTATCTTCTCCAAGTAGACAAGGTTGTAAATGCTATTAGAGGTCTTGGTGAAGAGGTGGTGGATTCAATAGTTGTGAAGAAGGTATTGAGATCACTCCCTCAAAAGTATGATTCAAATTTTTTTGCTATTGAAGAAGTAAGAGATTTGAATACTTTCAAAATGGATGAATTATTTGGTTCACTCATTCCCTATGAAATGAGAAACACAAGAAAATAAACATCTAAGAAGGAAGCCACTTTCAAAGCATCTAAGAAAAATGGATGAGTCAAGTGATGCATTTGATAATGAGGAAGCCAACTTTGTAAGAAAGCTAAAGAAAGGATCAGGTAAGTATAAAGGTATGTTACCTTTCAAGTGTTTCAACTATGGAAAGATTGGGCATTATGCATCTAAATGTCCTCTTAAGAAGAGTGGAGACAACAAGTTTTTCAAAAGATCTAACTTTAACAAGAACAAGAAAAGCCTTTACTCTAAGAATGATTGTAGTTCACGAGAAGAAGACAACTATGCTTCAGAAGATGAAATGGTAGAAACTCTATTCATGGCTGTGGAAGTCTTGAACAACTCAGACAATGTTGCTTTTGATAAAGAAGAAGAATGTGAAGTTGATTTTGAAGGTGAATTGATCTATGCTCTTGAAGAATTGGATCTAGCAATGAAAGAAAATGAAGAATAAAAGGCCAAGATCATAGAATTATAGGAGATAATTTTTAACTTAAGATTAAGATTGAAGAATGAAAAAGAATTGTAGACATGGTGAACACTGCTTTCAAAGCCAAATCAGATGAGTGTTTGAAACCTGAAGAAGAAATTGTTTCTTTGAGGAAGAAGTTGAAAAGGTTCATGCTCAACTAAGCAAGAATATCAAATTTGGTAAGAGCTCTAAAGTTTTGGATGATATAAGAAACATTCAGAGACCTCTATTCATTAAGTGAAGTTTGGGCTATGATGAAGTCACACAATCCTTTGTTCCAACAAAGAAGACTGACCTAGAGAAGACAGTGTCAAATGAAGAAATCCCAATGAAGAAGGATAGTACAAAAAAGAATAAGTTGATTTCATTCCTGTTATCTCTCAAAGAAGAAGATTCATAAGATCAATTCTTGCAAGACAAAATCGCTTGAACAGGTTCAATTTTTCTTTTTTTGGTTATTATTTCATTTGCAATTAGTATGGTCACAAAGCATTTGAGTGCAGATCTAAGATGAAGAGAAGTAACTTTGTTAGTAGAAACATTTTTGCTCCATTGGTTGACTACAAAATAATATGTTATACATGCAACAACTTTGGGCACGTAGCAAGGTACTACAGAAGCGGATTGGCTAAATCAGAAGCTCAAAAGGTTAACTATGACATTCCTATAAATCAAAAGACATATCAGAAGAAGGAATGGAAAGTCAAGAAGAACAATCATGAAAGTGAAAATTCAATGATTGTCCAAATTGCATTTCATGCACAAGGACAAACAAATCCTTAGGTTATAGATAGTGGTTTCTCAAGTCACATGACAGTTGATAAAAGCAAGTTCATCAGTCTTGAAAAGTGGAATGGTGGTTTAGTCAAGTTTGGAGACAACAACACTACAAAATTATGTGGTAAAGGTACAATAAATCTCGATGGAAAGAATACGACAGAAGAGGCACAATCTTTTTAGTGTAAGTCAGATGTACAACAATGGTTATAATCTCATCTTTCATGCACAAAGATGTGAAATTAGAAGATCAAGCACTAGCAAACTTGTGGCAGAAGGAAACTAAACAAAAAATGATTTGTATAATCTTTGTGAAGTCAAAGGAAAGAGTTGCCTTCTAGGGCAGAGTGATGAAAGTTGGTTGTGGCATAAAAGGATGGGACACATCAACTTTGCTAACCTCTTGAAGATTAGCTCTAAACTTTTAGTTAGAGACATGCAAAAGATTGTCAAACCTGCTAGCTCATTTTGTAAGGAATGTCAAATTGGGAAATAAACAATGACCACATTCAAGGCCAAGGAATGCTATGTTGCTGAGCCATTGGAGTTGATTCACACAAACTTATGTGGTCCTATGAGGACAAGGAGTCTTCAAGGTGAAATGTATTTTATGTTGCTCATTGATGACTATTCTAGAATGACCTCGGTTACCTTTTTTAAGGATAAATCAAAAGCATTCAATAGATTTAAAATCTTCAAATCCATGGTTGAAAATGAGATGAATGCTAGTATCAAGTGTTTAAAATTAGACGGAGGTGGTGATTTTACATCAAATGAATTTGAATAATTTTGTGAAGAACATGGAATAAAAAGATAATACTTAGTTGCTAGGACTCCTCAGCAAAATGGAGTAGTTGAAAAGAAGAACAAAATTGTCTAGGAGATGATAAGAACAATGTTGAATGAATCCAAGCTGCCTGATGTGTGTTGGAAAGAAGCACTTCAATATAGTTGTTTATATTCTCAACAGAGGACAGCTTAGAGTGAACAACACTAAGACACCATATGAGCTATGGAAGGGTAGACCTACATTAGTCAAGTATTTCAGAATTTTTGGAAGAAAATACTACATTAGAAGAGATGAAGAAAATATGGGTAAGTTTGATTCAAGATTAGATGAAGGAATTTTTCTTGGTTACTCAACTACAAGCTAGGCTTATAGATGCTACAACAGGAGACTAAAGAAGATAGTCGAGAGTGCAAATGTTAGGGTTGATGAAAAGCTACATCCACCCACACATGATCAAGATGATGACTGTTCAGATGATTCAACATGATGTTTAGATGATCCACCCAACACAGAAGAAGATGAAGTTGTAGAAGAAGAGACACCCATAGAGACCACCAAGTCACCTGCGAAGTTCATTTAGAAGAATCATTTTGAAGATCAGATAATTGGAGATAAAAATGGAGTTATGACTAAGAGAAGACTCAGAGAATAAGTAAATTTCTCACTGCTTCCAAGATAGAACCAAAGAACTTGTTTGAAGCCAAAAAGGATGAGAGTTGGATTGAAGCAATTAATGAAGAATTAAATGAGATTGAGAAGAATAAAACTTGGGATCTTGTTCCAAGGCCAAAGGATAAGAATGTGATTGGAACCAAGTGGGTTTTTAGAAATAAGTTGAATGAAGATGGAGAAGTGGTTAGAAACAAAGAACATTGGTCTGCAAGGGCTATTCACAAGTGGAAGGCATTGATTTTGAGGAGACATTTGCTCCTGTGACAATAATGGAATCAATAAGGACGTTTCTTGCATTTGCAACTCACAAAGATCTCAAGGTTTATTAAATGGACGTCAAATCTACTTTCCTAAATGGTGATCTAGAAGAAGTTTACATAGAGCAGCCTGAAGGATTTTAGCTATCAGAAGATCATAATATGGTATGTAGACTCAAGAAGGCCTTATATGGTCTCAAGCAAGCACCTAGGGCATGGTACACAAGGTTGGACAGTATCTACACCAGCAAGGATTCAAGAAGGGGATTACTGATAGCAATCTTTACATCAAAACTTTGTGTGATGAGATGCTGATAGTTGTAGTATATATTGATGATATTATTTTTGGTTGAAATGATGTTATGTGCAAGATATTTGCTGAAGAAATGCAAAAAGACTTTGAAATGTCCATTATAGGTGAGCTCTCATTTTTCCTTGGACTTCAAATTGCTCAATTAGATAAACAAAGTATGCCAAGGAGATGTTGAAGAAGTTTGGTATGGATGACTGCAAACTAGTAAGCACACCTATGGTAATAGGCTGCCATCTTAGCAAGGATGATGAGTCACCTTAAGCTGATCAAACTCTTTATAGATCCATGATTGGAAGTTTACTATACTTGACTACCTCAAGGCCAGACATTATGCAAGTTGTTTGTATGGTGGCTAGATTTCAGGCCAATCCCAAAGAAACACATGTGAAAGTAGTTAAAAGGATTTTTTAGGTATTTAAAGAGCACTTTGGACTATGGATTGTGGTATGAGAAGGGAAATGATTTCTCTTTGACAGCATATACATATGTAGATTGGGATGGCAACATTGATAATAGGAAGAGCACAAGTGGCGGAGTTTTCTTTCTAGGTGGTAGATTGGTTTCATGGTTAAGAAAAAAGCAAGATTCAGTTGCCTTATCAACAACAAAAGCATAATACATTGCAATGTCTGCATGTTGTACTCATGTTTTATAGATGAAGCAGACATTGAAGGACATATGAGTTGTATATGATGAGCCTATTTCAATTTTTTTTGATAATGCAATTGCAATCAACATATCAAAGAACCCTATGATTCATTCAAGAACCAAGCATATATCTATTAGGTATCATTTTTTGAGAGAAAAGGTTGCTGATCAAGAGGTAAAACTAGAGTATGTGCCTACAACGGATCAGATTGCAAACATTTTCACAAAACCCCTTCCTAAAGAGAGTTTTGAATACTTAATGCAAAAGTTGGGAGTGGTATCACCCTCACCAAATATATAAACATTTATGATAGGGCATCTATTCAAGGGGAGCAATTCAAGGCTTATTCTTCATTCCTTGCTTGGTAAGTGGCTACCTCTCAGGGGGAGTAGGTAGAAAGATAGAAGTTTGGTTAATCAGAGTTTGGTATGGCTTTGTGAAGAAGAGCACTACAGTTAGGGGGAGCCTGTCTTGACAATATCAATTTGAAAGTGGTTTGTTGCATTCCTTTGCCATTGATGTCAAAGTGGGAGAGTTTTCAGAGATTTCACATGTTTTAGAGTTTCAGTTGGTGCATCTTTCAAAGGTTGTGTTTTAGTTAAAAAATGATAGAGTAAGGGGGAGAGTAATGCAAAAGGAAAGATTTGTGTTGCCATCAATGGCAAAGGGGGAGATTGTTGGTATTGGTACTGTTGTCATTGATGTCAAATAGGCATACACATGAGATTGTTGGAGTATGGTAATTAATGTCAAAAGTTTGTTGTCTAATGAAAAGAAGAAAATTGTCCAAGGCACGAGAAATGCTTTCAGTCGGAAAAAAATTCAGTTTGTGAAATTGCCTGTTGGTCGATGAAAAGTTTGTCAAGAAAAATCTAATGCAGAATGATTTCCGCTTTTGGTCAGCAAAGTTTATTTTTTGCTAGTTCATTTTTTGCCGATTCACTGACTAGGTGGCAAGGGTCACAAAGGGAAGTTGTTCATAAAAGATAGATTTCACTGATAAAGGGCGACCAAGGTCAAGTTCAAAAAAGGGAGATTTCACCGATAAGGCAACAAGAACCTAAGTTCATAAAAGTAAAGATTTACCGACAAAGAGAGATAAAGGGATAAAAGAGATAGTTCACAAAAAGCCAAATTCACTGACAAAAGGAACAAAAGGCCAAGTTCATAAAAAGTAAAAGTTGTTGATAAAGGCGATGGTTTGAGATAGCAAGATTTCATCGATAAAGGATGAAGACTATGGTTTGTAAAAGTGTGTTTTCACTGATAGAGGGCTAGAAGATAAGATAAAAGATATTTAAATCAAAGATTTAAATATCCTAATGAAGGCCAAGGTGGTAAATATTGTTCAACGACTAGTAAATTCAAATGTTCAAATACATGGTTGGGGCTATCGCGGTAAATGTGGGTTTTCCTAGTTTTTGGTCTAGACCCATTTTGGGTTGACCTAAATAAATGTGTTTTGGTCCCTATGTTAAAAAGTGAAATTTCAAGTTGATGCTGACCCTGTAGCGTGTAGTCATTGGAAATTCAAATTGGGTCTGAACCTTTGGAATTACACATGTTGGAAATCAAAAATTTGTGCCGACTTTGAAGATTATTTTATTCTGCATTGGTGAATGTAGTGCCGACATGGAAATCATTTGTTCTATAGTTTGGTACAAATGAAAGATTAGTTTGTGCATTTGGAAGTAACTGAGTGTGTAAGTGCGTGTGTGCATGTGAACCTAAAAGAAAAAATTTGATTGTGTCTGCGAATGTGAATGTGAACCAAAATATTTGTATGTGAAGTGAAACATAAGTGAGTATCAAGTAAATAGGCGTGTGGAGTTATGCAAAGAAGTAATGTGCTAAGAGCATAAACTGTATATGATCCAGAGATTGCATAGTAAGTGTTGTTTGTTTTGAAAATTGATTCAGTTTCAGTTTCCTAAGTTGTAGCTTAGTTTGTATGGGAGGTTGAAGCCTATTGTTGGGTTGTAGCTCAGTTTCTATGGGAGTTTGGAGCCTCAGATAGGTTGGAGTCTATTGCTAGGTTGATGCTCAGTTTGTTTTGAGATTGAAGTCTCTGGTAGGTTGGAGCCTACAATTTTGTAAAAAGGATTGTAGTCCTTCTTAGGTTGAAATTCCTGTGGGTTGGAGCCTACAAAATATGTTAACTCACTATTTCATTTTTGTAAGGCTGGATTTGGATAGTAGATCCAAGCAACTTGCTCACCGTGGTTTTCCCATCTTGGGTTTCCACATAAATCTGGTGTTATGGTCTCTTGTATGGATGTGTGATTTTTCTTATTCTTGCATAGTTCTTTCATATTATGATTGATGTAGTAGAGATCTAGTTGTTACAATACAATTGCTTTAAAAAGTGGCATATACTGATTCACCCCCCCTCTTATTATATTAGTGTGTTCTAACACAGAGTGTTCCGGAGCTAACTCTATTGCTGCAGCCTTGAACTGCCTGACTCTAGAGAGTTCCAGAGTTGGCTCCGGAGGCTATTTTTGAACTGTTCTGGGGATGGCTCCAGAGAGCTCTAGAGTTGGATCTAGAGTGCTTCGGAGCTAGTTCTGCTTCACTACTAGAAGTTTCTCCTTCATATCCACCTTCATCATCTATGGGTATCATTGCTGAGATACCTATGGTGGTGTCAACCATGCCATTCCATGATTCATTCTCAATGAATTCTATATCCCTGTTGATTATAACCTTCTTGGTAACAGGGTTGCACAACTTGTAGCCTTTGGATTATTTGTTGTACTGTTACATCCCCAATTTTTGTCTTTCTTTACTTTTACTTTTTACTTGGACATAAGTAAATTTGTTGTGATGTTTAGGTTAAAGACAAGGAAAAACATGGATTTTATTGAATGTCATTTATTGAAATCATAGAAATGATTATGTTATTATCAATTTAATATTTGTATTATGAGATTTGTTTTATAAGTTGAATTAATTGAATAATGATGCACTGATCACATATTGTTTGGTAACAAGTTGAAACATGATTACAGGTTACCAGATGACTCTCAAAGAAAAGAGAGAGAAAGAGTATCTTTCCTGGAGAGAGATATAGACCTCGGGTTACGTGTGGTTTATTTGCCAAACTAAGTTATAAGTATTTAACGAAAATGTGAATCAATGTGTCGTAAGAGGTAAGCCTTGTCTTGTCAGTTAACTTTTGAACCTAATTGACAGTTAGTTGATATTGTTTTACAATCTTTCTAAATCGTATTAAGTCATCTTAGTCATTAATAACGTTAACGACGTCGTTTGAGTTTGATTTACGACTATTTATGTTTAACGTAAATATTACGATGTTATTATCGTAAAATGGTTGTCATATTATTACTAAGTCACTTGAAGTGTTTTAACCAATTCTTAATGTTAAGACTTTATCGTCAAGAGTTAAGATGATGTGTTTTGTCGACGGATCGTGATGAGGAGACTAGCTCAACCCAATCACATTATCTGTAATTCTTGTTTTAGTATTATCCTCTTATTGATTAAATCATAAAATCAAATAGAGATAATGATATGTAAATAATATTTGATTTAATCAAATATAATATATATATGAGTCGAATGAGGTAATACCTCATGATATATTAGTATGGTTTTAAGTTGAGCAACCTTAGGCATCTATTGAGGAATGCCTTAAATGTTAAAAACATGATGGATCAAATTTACTCATTAAGAGTATCCGATTGCTCAAGTTAGTTTAATGAGTTAGCGGCCTATTATAAGAGGAGTGGTGGATAACTCAACCGCCATCGCTAATCTCCTCAAATGATGTTTTCATCATCAACATTTGTCAATGTTTGCACATTTATAGTTGTGTTTGGAGTCGAACCATAAAGTAATACCATTGGAATTAAATGAGTTTTGGAACTTCTTAGAGTGGGAGCGAACAGAGAGGATGACTCATTATGAGTCTATTTTGAGCTCTTAAAGCCATGACTTGGATAGTTGATGGCATATCGTTTTGGGGTGCATATGTTTTATTTGCAAAGTCTGGTTAATTAGTATAAGGGAACTCGCGGCGGGAAGTAAGGAACCAGGTAAAAGTTAAGTGAAGAACGTGGTCATCTGGGATGAACACAGAAGCTTACTACCTGCCCATACACCTTTTTAAGCTGACATTGTTAGGTAGATACTCCTGCAAGTTATGTTTTATAAGACAAAGATAATCATAATGAAAGTTTGTTATGGACAATCGTTTAACTGAGTTTGGTTATCCTATCAGTATTTTGTATAAACTATGCAATGTGATAAGCTAACTGTGTCGACTTGAATACTATTGATATGACTTGTTTGTCTGAGTCAATGGTGTATGTGTGTGTTTTAGTATAACCAAAGAAGCATTCTATAGCTTGAAAAGGCCAATGCAAGCTTTTGCAAATGAAACCAGTTTTGAATTATCATAGTGAGTAGATATTGCATCTATTTTAAATCGATAGGTAGACCCTTCTATTCTTAAGCAAATACATGAACTTTCTTTAATGGAAACTGTTATAGTCTTCTAATGTTTAGAAAACCAGTCACTCAGTTGAAATGAGCAATCATTTTGAAATAAGTCGATTACTTTATCATAGGATAGATATGTATTAACTCTCAATGAGATTAGTGTAAGGGTATTCATTTAGTAAACTCACCAACCAAGAGTAATATGGGATAGAGTATTTAGTGGTGTCAATATTATTTTGAAACCAATCTTGTTTTCATTCCCATACATTGTCTAAACGATATTTTATCCAAGGAACCTAGATTCTTGGTGGTCTATGGTGACTATGATGTAACCTTTTGGAATGATAGAAGAACTAAGGATAGTTAGATGAATGAGATAAAATGTCAAAGATCTTCTCATGTCTATACTAGAATCATGATGAGTTTAGCCTATAGTAAACCATTATGTAGTAATAGACTATGTCTATATAGAAATAACTTTGCATAAAATCATATATGAGTATATATATGTAGTGATGATCAATGGAATCATGTAGAGTTTAATTGAATAGGTATTCATATTCTTTTGAATAGAAGTTGATACCTTAACAAGATTTATTGTATACCTAACTATGGTTGAGTTAAACCAAAGGTCTATTATGAACCTTAGCTTGCAAGAAATGAGATATGATAAATATATAAATATTGTATTATTCAAGAGTTGTTTTAAAACCTAGAGTCGAATATGAACCAAATGAAGGTTTATGTCATTTAGACTTATCTAAGTCTAAGAAAACTATTATCACGATAAGATGATTAAACCAATTATGTAAAGGTAGTCAGGGTGAATAACTGCAAGAATATGACAGTATCCAAGTCGAGTAGGGGTGGGTGAACACAACGACTACGTTCATTATGAACGATATTGATATTAAAAACTTTGGCCAAAGTAATGCATTTGTTTTCTGCATGCATTATCAGTTCACTATATTCAGATTGCTCATCCTATCAGAAATCATACTTAGCTAGAGGGTATCTAAGGTTGTATGGTTGATAGAGTTGAGTAGAATACAACACTATGCACTCAAGAAAGGCAAATTCCCACTGGTCACCTAAGGTCTATATTCCTCATGAAGGGTAGGGCCACTTCCTATGTGGAAGATGTGTGGGAGACTGCCAGTTTGTAGATGGAGGTAAATCACTAGAAAGATGCTCTCTCTCCAAGCAGGAAACATGCTAGGACTTGTGATAAAGATGTTAGATATTCAAAAGCAGTACTTAATCCAAATTTGTATATGTAATGGAATTACAATTGTAAACATTGTAAATGAGAAAGACAATATGGTTTATTGTATTTTGTAAAAGAAATCTTGTAATTGTACTTACTTGATTATTTGTTGAATAAAAGAAAATTTTTCTCTATCTCTTTTTTTTACCTTGTTGAGTACTCTATGGTAAATTTCTAGTTTTACTATGTTTTTAGAACGTGGATGTTACATGTAACCAATGAAGATGTACTTTTCTCCTAAGTTATCATCAAATTTTTGTCTCTTCTCTTTTGACATGAATGCATATGCTATGCTCCCAAAAATTCATAGGTTCTCCACACTCCATTTGTCATTTGTCCACGCTTCTTGTGGAATTGTATCCCTTATAGCCTTTGTGGGACTTCTATTTAGTGGATATACTGTTATTGCTACTGCCTCACCCGAATAGTCATTTGACAGTCCCTTTGCCTTCAACATGCTTGCTTCCATCTCTGTGATGGTTATGTTTTTCCTCTCAGCAACTCCATTTTGTTGTGGAGTGTACCTTGTTGTGAACTATTTCACAATGCCTTCATACTTGTAGAAATTCATAAATTATTTGGAGATGTATACTCTCCCCCTCTGGCCGTTCTGAGGACCTTGATAAATAGACCACTTTGCTTCTCAACCAAGGCCTTAAACTCCTTAAAATTTTCAAATGCTTCAGATTTATTCTTCAAGAAATAAACCCAAGTCTTTTTGTTGTAGTCCTCTATGAAAGTCATGAAATATACATTACCACCTAGGGTGTGGGTTTTCATTGGGCCACACAAATATGAATGCACCAGCTCTAATGGTGCTATTTCTCTTCTAGTATGCCCTGATTGAAAGGGCTGCCTATGCTGCTTTCCTAAAATGAAGGCTTCACATTTCCTTTTAGGCTCAACAATATTTGGAAGCCCTCTAACCATGCCCTTTTTGGATAAAAGACTTAAACCAGAAAAACTTAAGTACCCATACCTTAAATTCCAAAGCTTGGATGGGTCTTTGATGACCATCTTGAAGAATGTCCACTGAGCCACTGCTATAGATGCCATTTGGTTGACTCTAGAGCCATTCAGAGCTTGATAGGTGTAGCTCCAGAGAGTGCCAGAGACTACAATTCAAGAGGGAACATTCTGTTGCTCGTCATCTGCACAACTCTAATGACTTTCTTGCTACCATCCTTGTCATAGATGATACATTTCCCTTTCTCCATCAGGATTCTATAAGCATTTTGGACCATCTATCCAATGCTCAATAGGTTATGTTTTATGCCTGGGGCATAACAGACATCCTAGATTTTCCTTTTCTCACCTTGCTTGGTTAAGACTATGATAATGCCTCTTCCCAGGACAAGAACGTTTTCACTATTCCCCATCATGATCTGAAACTTAACATTCTTGTCAATGGAGGCAAACAAATTTGCATTACCACTCATTTGGTTGCTACACACACTGTCGAAGTACCATGCTTCAGCACTGCTCTTCTCAAGAAGGTTATATACAATAAACACCTTTGGTTGTTTTTCATTTTTAGCCTTGTCCTTATTTGCTACATGAGCATTCTAACTCCCTTGGTCACGTTGTTTCTTTCTACACTTATTTGCATAATGACCATACTTATGATAGTAGTAAAACTGCATAATTGACTTATCATACCTTTGGTTGGATTTGTTGCTCTTCTTATTTTGGGAGTCCTGCTGTGAGGTTCTTGGTCCATCTTCTTGGTTGTTTGAGCCTCCTCTTCCAGTGTTACTTCTGCCTCTACCTTTACCTCTATCATTTCTTCCTCTTCCCCTACCTCTCACACTGCTCTAAGATTTGAAGGCTTGCTCTAGGGAAGGAGCGGATCTATTCAGTCGTTTCTCATGTGTTTAAAGAGAACCCATCAACTCATCCACTGTCATCTTTGAGAGGTCCTTGGCCTCTTCTATTGCTATGACAATAGGGTCAAACTTCAAGGGCAAACTTCTACCTTGGATCTTCTCAATAATCTTTTGCTCTTCCATGGTTTCTCCATTGATTCTCAATTGATTTATCAAGGTGGAAACTGTGGAATGGAAGTCAAATATTGACTCTTTATTCTTCATATGAAGGGTCTTAAAATCTCTTCGGAGGAGTTGTAGTTTTACCAACTTCACCTTGTTAGTTCCTTTGTAACTATATTCAAGAATCTGCCAGGCCTCCTTTGCATAGTTAGTTGCTGCTATTCTAGGAAAAATAGCCCTTATCAAGGTTGCCTCAATCAAATTGAGGGATTTTGCATCATTTCTTCTTATTTCCTTTAGCTAGTTCTTCTGGGCATTTGTCAAAGCTACAAAGGCATTTGGGTCAGTCACATCTATGAACCCACTGACCATAGGTTCCCACAAATCATTTGCAACCAAGATGGTCTTCATCTTCTTTTCCCAGACATCATAATTTTTCCCATCAAATGTGGGTGGTTGTTGCCAACTCTTGCTATTTTTCTAAATTAGAGGAGACTGTTAATACCCAAAAAATCTAGGACTTTTCCTTAGTACTGTCACACTCCAAAATTTGACCATGTTTTACTTTTTACTTGCACGTAATTAGTAGTTAATTTTGCATGAATTAATGATTTGACGTTATGTGAAAATGTCAGGATAAATCAATGATATCATGAGTTTATGTTTATATGAATAGAATTTAGACATGTGGTTATAAGATGTCATGATTATTTATTTATAAGGTTTATGACTTGACTAACGATGCACTAATCCCAGTTTGGTGATTGTAAGTTGTAACTATGAAACAAGTTTACCACCCTCTGAGAAAGAGGGAGAGCATCATCAAAGAGAAGAGAATAGATGTATGGATAGAATAGATTGGTTGCCATCTAAGTCTCGTGCTTTCATAGTTTAGTGAACCTTTGTCGAGTTTGGTATGTTGTGTTTGATCAAATTGGTCTAAGTTTGGTGTCGACTCGACAATCGTCGATTTGTCAACTAGATCCATTAAGCTTAGGTTTTGTCAAAAACTAAGTTAGGATAGTATGTGACTATTGACAAGAAATGGTCGATAGTAGATAAATTATTTTATTATCAAAAAATACCTGGTTGGAATCCTATCTTGTTATTTTGTCTATTTTTGGCGTTTACACAAGATAGAGAGGGGGAGAATACCTCGACCCCATTCTCGTATCTTGTCGAGTGTTAGAAACAACGTAAGTATACGTTGTGTACACTTTCATTATGTTGTTATATATATAAATATATTTAATATGATTTATGAGTTAGACCTATTGTGTTGTGGTCGATAAGCTTCTTGAGGAACATGGTAAAGATTATAATTTAATGCAAACCACTTTTATGATTATGGTTGCTTGACTCTTTTACTCCATAAATGTTTTGGAGAGTATGGAGGAGATTTTTAACTAGCTAGGAAGTGGTCCTAATGACCAGTTACTCCACCTTTAATCTGCATGCCAATGTAGCATGAGAATAGGCGAAGAATAGGGTAGGACCTTTGCGGTTATGGAGGATTGTCGAAGATCTTAAACCCTTTAATAAGTAGAACTTCGAGATGGATAGATACACATCACATGAGGCTACTAGATAAGGATAGTTAATCACTGAGTTATGTTGTACAGGCATTTGATATAGTCAATAAGCGTGAGAGAGGTAGTAAAAAGTGGTGGACTGAGTAGTATATAGAGCTTGGTTGAGAGCACAGAGAGCTTCGCTCTCTTTTAGAAATCATGGGGAAAAGATACATAAATGCAGAAAAAGGTGTAGCATAGCTCAGAAAGAAGAGGTATGGTTACCTCATTTAAACAAATTACTGCATTCTTACATTGTGATATTTGTAATCTATAGAATCACACAGAGAAATATTTGCGTATGTCATTAGTGTTATTCAAAATAGAGATCTTGTGAGCATCTATGAAAACATAGTCTCATAGGAAGTAGAGAAATCAATTTGTTTAACTTTGGAACTGCACTCAGAGTGCATTAGACATTTGAGATCGATTCTTTGATAGTGTAAATATCTTCGAATAATAGTTGAAACCGCATATGGTAAACATTAGACTGTTTTGTTAATAGTGAGAATACTATGAAGACAACCTTTTTTTGTGCCTTTGAGCTGTAGCATTGAAAATCCATAGAAGACTGAGTTGTTTGTAGACGTAGAAAATATGTAAATGATATGATTATCATTGTTTATTAAGAGACTTCGGTCTGTTAGTAATTTGTTTTCCAACTTTGTTTATTTGAGCTAATATAGTTTTCTATTAGTTGTCAAGACATTTTTATGAGTAGATAGCTACCATGTTTTCTCTTTTGAACACAAGGTATTGTGGTCATATTCTATTAAAGTCTCAGTGTTGTAACTAGTTTAAGTTATATATAAGTGCTGAGATTGAACTTCATGAGAACCCTGCTATAAACTTAGGAATTGAGAGGAGCAAGATTGTTGAAAAGTTTAGACAGAGATAGATATACATTACACAATGATTTTTATGTATAAGTTTTATTGTTTTCAATCAAAAGATTTTGTGATAGAAATTCATTTATTTTAGTATATATACAAATGATTTTGTTATCATTAAAAACATCTAGTATAGTGATACAATATCACATATACATTCTACAACAATGATTTAAGCATTATCATGATATTCAAAGGATGATATACTTTAGTTCATAACCTTTTCAATATCAAAAGTCGGTGGACTTAAGAAGACCAAGAGGTCGAAAACATCATATTATTCTTGTAGACTCAAACCTATCTAAGTTGAAAGATTGACTTAGTTCAAAGATTAGATATGATAATGATAGTATTCATTAAGATTTTATTTGAATGAGGATATATGTTTATATATGATATGAGAAATGTGAATTCGAACAATGCTCAAGTGTCAAGAGAAGACTAGAATTTTTTCGTTTCCATGTTATATGTTCTATAAACTTATACTTTTGGGACAACAAGAATATTTGATATACCAATATATTGGGTTAGAGAAGTAAAACCTTAGAATCAACCCAGAAGGGTTTAGAAAACTTAAAAGCTCTTAAGTCAATTATGACATTGATTTAGTCTATTGTATATTATGGTCGACAATGAATAGTCGAGAAACCATAGATCAAGACATATATAATTTAGGAAGAGTCTATGAAAGCACTTGTGTTAAATGAAAGATTTCTTGTTAAAATTAGAAACTTAATATATAACACAAGAGTGTTCTATCTTTAGGTCACTGAGTAGAATGACAAGAAGTCATTGACCTTGGTATTTGCAAGAATGCAATGAGGGACTCTTTGAAAGGTTAAAATCACCTAAACCTACATATTGTATATATCCTAGAATAAGGATTAAATTCTAAGTCAGATCGACTAGGATTTGAGTTTAGTCAAGACAAATTATGTCTAGAGATATTAGTCAAGTTAGTCAAACTATAGGATGAGGTAGTTTCCAAGTCAAGTTAGAGGCATGTGAACACATGACTACGTTTATTGCAATCGTCTATTTATATAGAAATTTTGGCCAAAGTGATGCATTTGTCTCTGCATGCATTAGTTAGTTCACTATGTCTAGATTATGTGACCTATCATAATGCTTATACTTAGCTAGAAGATTGTTTGGAGTTGTATGATCGATTGAGTCATGTAGGACACAACACTAGGACTCATATGACAACCTATTGGTTCCTTATGTCTATACACTTCGTGAAGGGTAGGATCACTTCCAGATGAAAGATGTGCTGGAGATTGTTGATTTATGGTTGGAGGTAAAGCACTTAGATGATGCTCTCCCTCTATAGTAGAGGACTCGCTGAGACTTGTGAGACAGATATCAGATTCCAGATGCAGTACACTTCATAATTGACTTCTAATTTTCAAACTTATGTAAAACTATTCTTTTTACCAAGTGCAAAATATTTGTAAATGTAAAGTGAAATATTTTTCACTATGATTTTATCTTTGAATATATTATAATTTCAAGGTTGAAAAATATTCAAAAAATATATGTATTTATTTCTATGTAATTATACAAATGATAAAAAAAGAAAAATATTTTCATTCATGTTTAAACTTGTTCATTTACTTTCTTAGTAAATTTTGTGAGTAATTCCAAGTATTATGAGATGGTATGTTATAAATATCGAAAAAACTAAAACTCTAGCTCTACTAAACCTGACTCTGATATCAATCGTTGGTGGTGGTATAGTTGTGATACCACCTATCAGAAGCATTGATCAATCTGATACCATTCAATGAAGGAGAGAAGAAGACAAACAAAAAAGAGAGAGATGACACAAATGAAATACAAATTTTTATTTATATGCAAAACTATTTTACATCAAAATACAAACTGCAGAGCCATAACTCTGTTTCTCTGTTCCTACAAATACTGCCCTCTCTGGAGCTTGTTGGACATTACTATTGTCCCTCTCTGTCTGGAGCTGTTCACTACTCTTTCCTCTAATTGTTTGCTGTGCATGTCCGGAGCTATCAGGAGTCTGGAGCTATTCTCTCTTCTTTGCAATGTTCTTTTGGTTGTTGCTGCAACTTCTTCCTTCTCTTTGCTCTACACTGCTATGCTGCTACTGCATGCAAAAATCTAACTGTTCTTCCTTCTCATTCTTCCTTTTGTCTTTTCTTCATCCAAAATTCTACTGCCCAATTTCAAACTCACCCATTGCATTGAAGTGGATTGACCAGCAAGCAATGAAACTTTTGTTAGGCCAGCAAATGACGTTAACTATTTTGCAGGGGTGCGGCAGGAAGGAGATCTCCAGAGGATCTCTGACAGGACAGGTGCATTTAATGCGTGTTCCAGATTAGAATTTCCAACATAATTCTAGTTTCAAAAGGCTTACATTTAAGATTTATCCCTTAGTGATAGGTGGTGACATGAAATATATTTAAAAGACCGCTTTGAAATTAATGTTGAGTTATTTTGATGTTGATTACACATATGATTAATATTGCTTTACATAATAAATAATCATATATTATAAAGGTCTATATTTTAAACTCCTTTGTGCCAACTATTAAAGGGGCTTTTACCTTTTATATTTGTGTCAGTATTAGTTCTCTTGAGTGATTTACACATGGCAGCATTGGGACATTTTATTCCATATAATTTCTATGACATCATGGCCCAGCTGGTTAAGAGGAGTCATGCCTTCTATTTTGAGTAGCTGATTTGTCACATTCCTGGTCGTGACTTTTCCTACTCCTTGGGTTCGTGGCTTTTGCTAATCTTCTTGGCATTTTCGCTGCTATTTCCTTAGGCTATGTGGCTCCATGCTTTGTTGTTTCTCATAGCTGGAAGCTCAGTTTCTCTTAACCTTTTACCTTTCTCTTGGTAGCAATACTTATTGGTGCATTCTTTGTCTACGTGGCCATTTCTTGGGACCGTTCATTCCCTTTGTTGCTGCTCAAAATAGTTAAAATCATTACAAGGCCGCATGACTTGATTTGCAAGAAGTTAAATAAAATCATTTATTTTTACACTTAAGCTTTTATGTTGCGCATATAAGTATTGTGAGTGTGTAGGCTTTAATCTTTAGTTTTTAAGTATAATATTAATTATCATTATAAACAGATGCGTAGAAGAGATTTTCAAATGTCAGAACCCTTCATCTGCTATATATTTCAACCGCTTTACCTTCCATTCGTAAAACTTGTTTATTTGTTATTGGAAATACTGAGAAGATTTTTAACATATCGCTACAGCATTAGCTGGTGAACGCCGCTGGTTTATCTCTTAATCTTCTGTTTGCTATGGGAAATGTAGAAGGATCGCAAAGGCCAAAGGAGAGGAAATTGCAGGTAGATATTTGCTAAGTCATGTTTTATGACAAGCTTATTTCTTTATAAGATGGTAACTAGAATTTGCAGGTATCAAACGTCAATACCAATATGGGTGAATATGGGGTTTACCATCCTAAACTACCCATTTGTGATTCATCTTCAACTGGTCGTCATTCACTTGCAGTTGGAGTGAATGAGAGAGTGAAGGCAGAGGATGTGGATCATAATGTTGTTGTCATATCGAATTCCCACATGCTACAACAACTGGAAGCTGAAAATAAGGAGAATAATAATGTGGCAGAGACAGAAAATCATATGCACAACAAACGGATGACGAATACCAACATGAACAATATGAATATCAGGGCTGCTGATTTTTCTGGCTTTAGATTAAAGGATAACATGCTCAATACTATTCTCAGTAGCTATTTGGGACTTCGCTCTTTGAATCTGTCACGAAACTCATTAGGTGGGTTTAATTTTCATAAAAAATTCTCATCAAATTAAAGTACAATAAAATAAGTATAACATGGTCTAGGCAGGGCACTCTACTTAAATATCATCCACTTCAATGGTTAAATAGTCAATAGTAATTTTACACCTCACTCACAACAAAAGTGGTAAATATTTGTCCTATTTTTATTGGCCAAAAATAACTTTTGACTGTTGATGTGGATGATATTTAAGAATAGCCTTGTTGAAGTAGATGATATTTAAGAATAGCCTGAAATAAGAAGTATGAAATCCCTTCCAAATTCACTAGAGTTGGAAGGACGGCCCTCTTTTCACGCTCTTATCAAGTTAAGGAGTTGGAAGGACGGACAACCTTTCATGCTCTTGGGCTTGATCAAGGAGGACGGAAACCCTCCAAGGAGGACTGAGAATTGGAAGGATCACCTTCCATGCTCTGGGCAAGTTAAGGATGAAAAGCCTTGATATTGCCACTGCTGAGTTAGGGACGGAAACCTCTAATTCAGCAGATTTGCAAGTATTTTGGTGGCACTCTACTTTGAAAAATATCATCCATTTCAATTGTTATATAGTTAATAGCAATTTTACACTTCATTCACAATAAAAAATTGATAAATATTTGTCCTATTTTTATTTGCCAAAATAAACTTTTGACTGTTGAAATGGATGATATTTAATAATAGCCATGGGCAGATTTTAATAAACACTGATATTGAGATTGCAGATAATATTTGTGAGGGATCACTGCCAGAGACTCTGAATTCTCTGGACTTGTCAAGGAACAAAATTTCGAGCACTCAAGGCTTCAAAAATCTTCCTCGATTGCGCAAGCTTGATCTCAGTTACAATCGATTATCTCTCATTGGCCATGGTAAGGTTTTTACAATAACAAACAAAGTATAATCTCATCATATTCAGTGAAATTGGTGTTATGTTTAATATTGAAACATTGAGATTGATTTTTCACAGGACTGAAAAATTGTACGTCGATGAAGGAGCTTTATCTGGCAGGCAACCAGCTTCGAGAGATCGACGGACTTCGTCGATTGACAAGGCTTACTTGTTTAGACGCAAGTGACAACAGAATTTCACAAATGTGTGGCACTCTTGAAACTCTTGCTGCCAACACTCAATTGGAGAGTATTAATCTGCTGGGGAATCCACTTCATGACCATCGCGGCCATGGTGGTATTGATTTAAAAGATGAGAAATTAAAGAAAAAAGTATCCCAATATTTGCCTTATCTGCTACGTTTCAATAACCACTCTCTTAAATCAAATGCAGAAGATTCAAATCCGCAACGACAAGGACATCGATCTCGACCAAGACCCAGAACAAGAGAGCCAAATATTTAAGCTTTATTGACACTATAAACAACTTAATTACTGATCCTTTATGTTTCGAAAGCTACTAAAACAGCATAATTTCAGAGATTATGAGATCATAATATGAGTGAGTAAGAAACACTAAAAGATTGATGGGATAGAAATTAAGTACAATAACTGCTGGGACAGAAATAATTACAATCATCTGAGGTGCTTTGCCCTAAAAAATCCCATGCAATTCAAGTAGAGTCATTTAATATTAGAACAACTATCTTACTTTCGTAATTGTACAGTGTCATAATTGACCAACTAAATGAGTTTAGCGGGTTGTTGGGATGAAAATTTCGATATTGAATTCAACTTTTCTCTTTCTATTTTAATAAGGTTAATACCGTAATAATTATATCTCACTATTATAAAACCACAACGTGATTTGGACTGTACAGAGCTTAAATTTGATGGCCGTATGGCTGTATTTAGGCATTTTTGTCGTAAAATACAATAAAAAAGATTGTATCATATGAAAGGAAAGATTTTGGTTAGACTGTAAAAATTTATATAGAATTGCGATGATATATATTTTTGGTTTATATATAATTTTACTTATACCAAGATATGTCATAATATTTCAAAGGCAACTTTGAATAGATAACCGTCATAAAAAAATTGCTTGATAGGCAAGGCCAACTGTCAAATTTAGGCCTTGTTTGGACATAAAAAGTCTTGTGCAATTGAAATAATAAAATAAATCTGCATATATGCATAAATACATGTATATTTACATGTGTATTATATTGATGTAGTTAAGGGTAGTGAGTTAAGTGAATAGCTATCTTATTTTTTAATAATAAGATTCAATGATACATTTTTACAAGGATAACAAAGGTCTTCAATTTTTAAGAAAAATTAAATTAAGAGACCTATCATAGGATTTAAAATTTAGGGTTTAATTTGTTATCTTGAATAGGGGTCTTTTGCAAAATGAAAATGCAAATTAGAATTAGGGATCTTTTACATTTACATTATGTTTAGTAGTATTTTATGAATACTTAAAACATTCTCACAACTTTTTAATTGACTAATTTTAAATAATAATGAAACAATTAATATGCATTATCAAAGCTATATAAGAGAATTCCCTTTGTAAAAGTGTTATATAACATGTTTGGATTATTTAATTAAAAGTTTGTTATTATAACTTTTTATTCAATTTGTCAATGGTGTTATGTGTTTCATATAATGAGTTTGTTGATTTTTATTTATTGATATTGTTAGGGTTTAGGCAGATCAGAGCAATAAACACTAACAATTATATGTAGATTAAATAACCCAAATATAATAATGAAGAAAAACACAAAAGAGATCAACACAGAAATTTAATGTGGTTCACCCAATATGGGCTACATCCATAGAAACTCAGTTATCCAATGATTTTATTATCTAGTACAAACAGATTACAATCTCGCGAATTCCACACCCGCAACAATAATCCCAACCGCTTATATCAAGCTTTTTGGAAGTTTCTAGAATTAGGGTTTTACAATGTCATTTTTTTTGTCAGTTAACAAAAATTAACAACCAACTTCAAACGAGCAAAAAAGAGGGGAATTTTTTTTTTGTTCATAACCCCGGCGAGGATACATTACTAGTGTACAATACTTGCATGATCAGTTGCCACATACCAATAGATAAATGCTTCTCTTTATATAATTTAATGGTCAATCACATGCTTCTTTAATCTATATATCACATTTGTTCACTATTTGTATATAATTTCATTATAGCAGTTTACCCTATTTTTCAACATTTGGTATTAGAGCTTCAATTTTGATTAGCGATGGATGTCTTTCTTAGAAGTGTTGTGGGTTTTTTGATTACAACAAGAGCTCTTAACATAGTGACTTTGTAGATTCGTGTGTTGTTAGAGCCATGGCTAATACTTCTCATTTAGAGATTGAGAAATTCAATGGCTTTGGGTACAAGTTGTGGAAGTTGAAAATGGAGGATCTCTTTGAAGAAAGGGATCAATAGAGAGTTGCTGTGAAAGAAAGAAAACTTGAAAATATTTTTGGTGATGATTGCACAAAGATAGATAAGAAGGCATGGAAAGCCATTAAGTTGCATTTTGTAGATTTTATTCTCTTGAATGCCTTATAGGAGACTATTGCATTCAACCTGTGGAAGAGAATATGTGATATTTACAAGACATAGAGTCAAGTGTTAATAGGGTATATCTTAAAAATGATAATTTACTTGAATTAAAAATGGAGAGAGACTAGGTTGCAGAGCATCTTAATGATTTTAGTTTGAGTTACAGTTAGCTAAGTTCTATTGATTTTGAAATAGAAGAGGAGGACACATATATTTTATTGCTTTGTTCTTTAGGTTTGAATCTTGAGACAATATAATCATGAATTCCCTTGTTTCAACTTTGCTTAGTGAAGACTTTATGGATTCCACCTATTTTAGCGCTTTTCCCTATAGCATGATTTTAGGGCACACTTAGCCCTCTTGCTTATCTTTTTTTATTCGAGTACCAACATGTTTTTGTGATTGTTCGCCTAGAATTTGGTGTTTTCTTGTATATTCATCATATTTCAATACTTTATTTCTTTCATCCTTTTAAATTTTTGTGTGATCACACAAATGTCTTTAGAATTTCTCTAACATCTTATGTATTAAAAAAAACTAAAAATATAAAACATCTTGTAAAATTCAATTACAAATTAAGTTTGATAAATCATTTTTTAATCATTCTATTCCTAAAATTCTAAATATTCATAAACACAATTAGACTAAGCATATGCACATGCACACACACGCACTTAGACCTCTTGCTTTATGGGTTGTAAAATTTGTTTTGGGAATGGAAATCATGGATTTAGGTTCACAAAAGGTTTTGGATTAATTGGAGTAAGTATGTTAGTACTATTTTGAAGTGTTTTACTAAGCAAGACTATAAACTAGTAAGTATTCCTCCCATATTCTTTTACCTATAAGCACTAAGCTTGCATTGGAACAATGTCCTAATTTAGATGAAGAATTTGAGGGTATGTATAAAATTCCTTATGCTAGTGTTGTTGGTAGCCTAATGCATGCAATAGTTTGTACTAGAATAAGTATTGCCCAAACAATGGGAGTTCTCGGTAGGTTTATATTTAACCATGTTAGAGAGTATTGGAATTGTGTTAATAGGGTATTTACTTATTTGTGAAGATATTCTAATTATTATTTATGTTATCATGGTACTTATAATATGGACAAGACATACATGGATTTATTAATTTAAATTGGGTTGGTGATTTGGATATGTTATGCATTTTCTCTTTTTGGGGTAGTAGTTAGTTAGATGAGAAAGAGGTAACCCGTGGTTGTTTTATTTATGATAGAAGTAGTGTACATGGTTACTACACATTCCTATAAAGAGATGGTTTGGTTATAAAGGTTGCGCTTAGGTATTAGGGTATTAGTATTGATTATAAGGTTGTGCAAATTAGTTGTGATAGTTAGAGTGATATTTGCTTAGCTAGGAATCATATGTCCTATACTACTAAGCATATAGAAGGTGGACACTCTTGATAGTATTTTAGATTCACTTAAAAAATTAGTGAACACAAATAAGCTCTATTTGTGTAGGGAGGCTATGGGCCTTGTTTGCAAAGTACAGGGCAACCAACAGAACCTACCATAGGTTACCGCAAGTGGCATGTGGAGGATATAACTGGCACACAGAGGTATTTTGTGAGAAGACACACATCTATGTGAACACATAAGATATACATGTAAGTAAGAAATAGAATAAGAAGATAAGAATGAGGATGAGATAGATATGTAAATGGTAGAGACTTAGAGCTACTGATATGAATGTATATGTACAAATTGAATATGAATATATAAAGGAGATATAAGTGTTTTGATCTATAAATGTGTATCTTATGAATGTTTTACATGACTTAGATAGTATCGCTTAACCTTACTTCCTTAATGTTTATCTATGATTCTCTCATTGTATGACTAGATATTGACTAGATATTCGGACTAGTTCCTTCCCATTTTTTTTCCTACATTTGGTTCCATTTTCGAGACCCTAGAAAAGGACAATGAATAAGAGAGGATAAACAGTAAAAAGGAAAAAGTGCGGAGTAGTGCAAAGTAAGAAAACTAAAGTGTCAATAATTTTTTATGATTTGTGGAAGACTTTGAAATCTCTTAAGTTCCTACCCTTGTGAGAAGGGGGTAGGCACTTAAGGAGATGATAAATGGAAAAGGGGGAGGATATGAAAAGATCCTTGAAAAGATGTAACTATTCAAGATGAGCCAACCATGGGATACATAAGGATAAATATCATACCAAATCAATAAAACCCATGGCAAAAGGGGATAACAAAAGATTAAGGGAGAGATCAATCAAATTATACTAACCAAAATGAAGATAAGCAGGGAAGAGAGACAAAAATAGACCCAGGAACGAAAAGAAAGGTACTGCAGAAGGATGGAAAAGACAGGGGAGACAAGTATAAAAAGTGAAAGAGAAATTGTGGAAGAAAAGAAACAATTGGATGAGTGTGCCATTAAGGGTGTTGCTGAGCGTCTCAAGGTGGGTGTTGCCAGAGAGAAGAACACAAAAGGAAATGAAAGAATGGACGAAACAACCATAGGGGCTGCTGCAAATTTGATACAAAGAGATATAGATAATCTTGAGCCTATAAAATTGCATATTGACAGGGCTACAAAAATTCTAAAAAGTATAGGAGGAATAATTGATGCATATGATTAGTTAAGGGGCACGTGGAGGGAGGAATATAATGAAACCTTAGCTTACTACAAATATGTAAAACTCTAAAATTTCAACCTAATTTTGCTAACATCTAAGTTAGAGTTGATAAATAATGGGAGGAATTACTAAATCCTATACGTAACCTCCAACCCTTAAATTTGGATGCGGATTACCTAGACCACCTGGTAAATCAAAGTATAATGAAGATTAGAGAAGATGTCGTATATAAAGAGAGTAGTTCCAGAAGTATAAGACAAAGTAGTGAAAATTCACGTACAAAAAACATAATGTCATTCACAAATGAAAAAGTATCCTTGAGAACAAAGTGACAATTTGAAGAGACACACCCCCTCGACTAGGAGTCACCTCAGGTGCCTTATAAAGCAAGAAGAATTTCAAGAGAGGATCATGTTGATAGTAAGAAAGAGAGAGGAGAAGAAATCAATCTAAAGATTTCAAGGAAATATTGGGAAAAGATTATTTTGACATCAAATTATAGAGAGATAAAGGAAGGGAACATAAAACCCTAATACAGAGGCCAAACCCTAAGCAAAGAGAAAGGAAGAAAAGCATCGCAAGACACTAGAGGTACTAGAAAAATGAAAGAAAGTACAAATGGATACCATAATTAAGTTGCCAATATTTGAAAATGACACAAATGAAGCAACAAAACATGTATTTGTCCTATATAATCTATTTGGAATCAAAATGGTATACTAGAGATGAAACTAAACTATTTGACTTCATTAGAACATTACAGAATGATGCTTTGAAATGGTACAGAAAGGCATGCCCTAGACATGATAAAACTTGGGATGAAGTTAAGGAGTTTTTGGAAAATTTTGAAACTCCAGAGATACCAAAAAGGAATTTGATAAATGATTGAAGGAAATAGTTTGTAAATTAGAGGAGCCATTAACTGAAAAGCAGAAGATTGAATGGTTCACATCTGGGATAAGCCTAGATAGAATATTTGAAACATATGCAGAAGTTGTCACATTGGCTTGTTGCATAGAGTCACAAACATGGTGCAAACACGATAAAAATAAAGAAAACATGGAATTAGAAAGAATGAGGATAGAGTTGGAGAAGTTGAAGCTAAAACAAGAAATCTTGGCAAAACAAGAAGAAAATTCACATAAACAATAACCAATATATGGTGTTCATATTGCACTAAGGAGGGACACATTAGAAATGAATGTCCAATGATGAAAGGGAAAGACAGGCTGCCACACTTAAGGTAGATATAAAAGCAATGCCTACAAGACCTAATACAATATATTGTGGATTATGTAGAGAATGAGATGACCATGAAACACTGGATTGTCCTTCACAACTATTCAGGGTAAGAGAAGATGATGATGAGCATGAGTCATGGTGTAACACACATCACAAAAATAAAGAACAAAATAATACCGTGGTATATATGTAAAAGTCATAGTGTAAAGACCATTATATATTTAGGATCAGGGTTATAAGCAACCTACATGGAGAAATCAAAGAAATGGGAACACTGTTCAAAATACAAACCCCAATGCACCATATTGAAATAACTATAGTAAAGATGAAAGAGAGCAATTTGGAGGCTATAGAGGAGGCTAAGGCCATGGTCAAGGTAGAAGGGGAGATGAAGCAACCTGCTATAAATGTGGTAAACTGAGACACTTTGTTAATGAATGATGGGGAGAAAGAAGAAGACAATGCACATTTTGTAACAATAAAGAGCATGACCTTTTCACATGTGATAAAGCCCAGCAATACTTTCAAAATGCATCACAACAAGCAAAAAGTGATGGCCTAGAAAAACAAAAAGGGGCCAGAGTAATTTGGAGAGTCCCTATAGATGCCTAAAAATGGTCACAACCACTTTAATTCATTTCCACAAGCCAAATCTATTCACCTACATTTTATTTCATCCAAATGTTAATTAAATAATTTTTAATTATTTAATTAATTTATTCCCCATCTTTCCCTTTCACTAAAAAATCAAAATTCCTCTTCTATAGTTCAAAATTAAATATTTTGTAATTATAGTTCACATTCCATCCACCAAAAATTAAATAAACGACTGGTCATATTTATTTAATTCCTATTTTGTCCATTTTTGATTACTTGTAGTAATCATCATTATTTTCTTCTAAAACATGTGCACAAGAATTAATTTTAATTAATTCTCAATTACAAACCCCCATGTTTTTACAAGCCCCCTATCATTCCATGTACATGCATGTACATGACAAGTGGTACTTTGGAAGCATGACCAAATCTTCCCAAGTATGTACACTTGTCCTATTTCTTCCATTCCACTCCAAGTGTTGCTACTCATGCAAATTTAAAATTACATGTGGCACTATTCTTCTAATTTTTAATTCCACTTGTCCTCTCCATGCATTTTAAAATTCCTCACAAAATCCAAGCTTTGCCTTTTCATAAATGAAGCCTTACATGTCATACATCTAACCAATCTTGGCCATTCATCCACTCAAATCTTCAATCTCATCCATTGATCATCTCTTGAATCTTGGAGAAATTTTCTCAACCATTCTCCAATGATGCTTTCTTGAGGATCCTCAAGCAATCTCCACCCTTGATCCTCCAATTTGATCCTAGCCCTCTATTCCCATCCTAAAAAATCTATAAATTGAGACCCCCACCTCCATTTTTCACAAGCCATCATATGTAAAGAAATTTTGCCTCTTTGAGTACTCAACATCAATAGAAGCTTAATTCTAAGTTTAGAATAGTTCAATTCCATTAGCTCTAGGAAATATCATCACTTGTATGCTTAGATAGGGTGCAAAGTTGATAGAAAGTGCATTAGTGAGTAGGTCCAATCTTGAGGTCCCTTGGACTTGGGATTGGGAGCAATTTAGGATAACTGGCCCTCAATTAGGAATCCCATCTTTTAGGTAGACATATTTGGCATGCCTGGTGGGACACCCATCCTATTTTTTTGAACAATTTCATGGCATTTTGTGTGATGTTTATGTTGACAGGTCGGATCAGTGCCTACTTCCTGCAAATCAACGCCCGTTTTCGGCATGTCAGCGCTTGCTTCTGGATAAACACCCAGTCTTTGGGAAGGTATAATTTGTGTTTATGCATGAATTTTACATAATTTTCCATTCTACTTTCATGAATTAGTGCTTAAAGTGATTCCCACTAACTTGTTGGTTGTTTTAGCTCATAGTTTTGCAGGAAAAGATAGAAACAAGGGGAAACTCTGCCCATGGTGAATCAACGCCTGTTTTCTGCAAATCAGCACCTAGTTTTCAAATTAGCACCCAGATTTTAGATTAGTGTCTACCTTTGATTCTCATAGAATAGGGGGTTTGACTGATTTCACTAACCTTTTTCTATTGGGCATAGTGCATTTTTTGCTTTAATATGTGTTTCTTGCAGGGATGCCTCTCTATTTTTGCAGGTTTTGTCATTTTTATAAGGGGAAGCTTTGTCCAACTGTTTCAACACCTTATTAACCCATATCAGTACCCAGTCCATAGGTATATCACTTACAGATTTCTGTGCTTGTCTTTCTTGAATTAGTGTCTATTCTAACTTTAGCGCATGTTTACTGCAAAGTCTAGCACTTAGTTTATGAATAAACCCCTGTTTATTGCAAAGTAGCGCCTAGTTTCTATAGGTCTTAAAATTGGTTTTTATATCATTTTATTTGGTCTACCATTGGTTTTGTAGACTTTACGACCATCCAAGGCAAATTTACAACTCTAACTTGTGTGGTGCAACTTCGCCATCAAAGAATCTCTTTTTTTACACTATTTTAGTTGCACTAAAGTTAAAGTAGGGGTAAATCTATTTGTTTGCCGTGTTTTCAATTCGTAAGTGGACGTACTCTCTCCCCTCACACCTTTGGGTGATCTTGGGGATCAAAAGTCCACTTTCAAACCTATTTACTTGCTTTCATACTCGAAGGGGTTATCCACCTTGCGTATGCTCTCCCCTCGCGCCTAGTGTGACCTTGGGTGATTAAAAGCAAAGGATAGTTTCTTCTTAGGAGGCATGCTTGGGGATTTCATCCCCCTAAGGGATGACCTCAACCGCATGTTTTGACATGGTATATAAATATTGTGAGAATTGAAAGACTTCTTTAAAGGAAGAACCTTCTCAACTTCAAGCAAAAACCTCTGAGATACTTGGTTGGCCAAGGTTCGTGTGGTTGATCGTTAGTTGATTAGGACACCCCCATTCAGAGACTTGAGAGTCAAGTACCTTGAGTACACTAGAGGACATGTCAGATCTTATTTTTATGGACTATATTATTATTCTAGACTAGTGAACATTTACCATGATTGTTTTACTTCGAGTAAGTTCCACATGTCTGAAGGTAATTATCATGATGTTATATTTACATAAATTAGAAAGTTGATTTAAATATTAAATATTATCGATATGATTATGATATTTTTCTTCGGCTATATTTTTGGAAACTAACCTATTGACATCGAGTTGAGTGCAAATGAATGAAGATACTCGTTGAAGACGAGAACATGGTTAAGGTAGAGGTGTTCTAGCCACATGGCAAGAACTGTTTGGGATGGTTAACTCTGATGCAATCACACACTCACGTAGTCTCATATTGCATTTTAAATGGCTTATTTTTATGCATCATTGTGTGGATAATAAATATGGTGAATGGTTAGATACTTAGATAATATTATGTTTTAATTGCGACAGTAAGTCCTTTTGGAATGCATAATTTAATTGTAGATATTAAAAGTTCTTTTGATTATATTAAATGATGTATTTTATGTTATTTAATAAATAAATGTTTCCTATTTTTACTAATATGGATGTTTGGAAGACAATATTTAAAATTAGATTTAAAATAATTGTATTTGAATTTGCAATAATTATACATATCTATAATTTAATATTATTTTGATTACTTCTTGTTCTATTAAAGTAATTATGTATTAGAAATTGTATTAATAACATTATTATATTTAGAAATCTAATTAAAGAAATTAAATGAATAATATTCTATCATGCAAGTGATAGGAATAAAAAATAACTTATTCTATTTTATTATGGATTTGGAGAAGCTAAATTTCATGCAAACTGAAACAATACTTCAGTTATTAATTAAAAAAAAATAATCAAACCTAATTTTAAAGCCAATTTTAGGGAGTTATTATTAATAAAATAGAGGCATATGAAGGGGGATTATTCATTCTTTTTTTGAGCAACCAGAGGAGAAAAAGCATCACGTTTTTTTAGCAAAAGAAACCAGCGACAGGAAGCAGAGAAAAAAGCAGTGGCAGGAAGCATCTCAGGCAGCGATAGGAAGAGCAAAAATCAATCTTCTCTTCAGCAAACAAACCAGGTATTTTTCAGATTTAGTTGCAAATAAACATATGATTGTTGACTGTTTTAAAAGTAGCATTTTTAGCTTTGATCTGAAGGTGTCAGCCAGCTCTTGAAATTTCTCCAATCGACCTGCATTCTTCTCTCTATATTTTTATTTGGATTGACCCTCTTTTTCTATGCCGTCAGTCTACTCTATTTAACCATGGCCTATTTAACGTTGGTCTGCTTATAGGATGACCTGCCTATTTGTTCTCCTCTGTTCATGCTGGGAATTGACCCTTCTATTGTGACGTCGACCTACCTTAGTTTTGTCCCTGTTGGCAACACACATTCCACTGTGATTTTACTTTGAGTCAGCCTATATCTTATCAGGTGTCAGCCTAAGTAAATCTTGACCATGCTCTTTGTTTTGGCGGCCTGATTTCAACGACTTGGCTATGAAAATGACCTGATCTTGCCTATTTGCAGTTAAGGTTATCTTGTCATAGTTTTCTTGTTAACCTGTAGTTGTTATCTTACCTTTGATCATTACTGTTCTAACACTACAACAAATCCCTGTGATTATATCCCTTTTTTAATCCATTTTTTGCTTCCACCCACTGTTTTAATGTATTTTTCTCCAATTTTTTGAAAAAGTCGATGCTATTTATCGAGATGGCACTATTTTTGGCATTTTTTTGTGTCGATCAGAACAAGTAGGCACTAAATTAGGTGCCAATTAGTGCCTATTTTAGTGTCTGATGTAGCACCTGATTTAGCACCGTATTTAGCACCTGATTGAGGGCCTAATGTAGCACCTAATTTGGTGCCTAATTTATGGTTAGTTGGGTTTAGGAGTATTGTTTACATTTAAGGTTTATGGTTTTGGGGTTAGGGGTTAAGGTTTAGAGGTTTAGGGTTTAGGGCTTAGAGAGAGATAGAGGACCAATAGGGAGATATAGAGGAGACATAGGGGAGAGATAGGGAGATAGAGAGTGGAGGACATGGCCAAAGACATAGGGAGAGAGATTAAGAGGTAGAGGGACAAAGGCGATAGGGAGAGGGGGGAGAGATAGGGAGATGTAGGTTTAGGGTTACTTGGGTTTGGGGTTTAGGGTTTAGGGTTTCTCAGGTTTAGGGGTTAGGGGTTAGGGGTATTATTTAGGGTTTAGGGTTTATTGTTTAGGTGTTAGGGGTTTAGGTTTAGGGTTTATAAAGAGAGAAGAATGATAGGGAGATATAGAGGAGACTATGGAGAGAGATAGGGAGATAGAGAGTGGGGCACATGGCCAGGGACATTATAGGGAGAGAGATTGAGAGGTAGATAAGGGATGATAGAGATAGGGAGATAGAGGTTTAGAGTTTTTTGGATTTAGGAGTTTGGGGTTGCTCAGGTTTGGAGATAGCTAGAGAGAGAGAGAGGAGACAAATAGCTAGGGAGAGATATAGGAGACAAAGGGGAGAGATAGGGAGACAGAGTTGAGTGAGCGAGATATCGAGAAAGATAGGGAGAAGGATTGAGAGGTAGAGGGACGATAGAGATAGGGGTTTAGGGGTTAAGGTTTAGGAGCATTATTTAGGGTTTATAGTTTAGGGTTTAGTGTTTAGAGAGAGAGTCCACCAATAGGGAGATATAGAGAGTGAGGTACATGGCTAGAGACATAGTCAGAAGAGATAGGGAAATGGAGAGTGAGGGACATGGCTAGACATCGGGAGAGAGATTGAGAGGTAGAGGACGAACGATAGAGATAGCTGGGAGATAGGGAGATAGAGGTTTAGGGTTGCTTGGGCTTAGTGTTTAGGGTTTAGGGTTTCTCAAGTTTAGGGTTTATGGGTTACAGGTTAGGGCTTAGGGGGATTATTTAGGGTTTATATATGTTTTAGGGGTTAGGGGTTAGGGTTTAGGGTTTAGGGGTATTATTTAAGGTTTAGAGGTTTACGGTTGCTCAGGTTTAGGGTTTAGGGGCATTATTCAAGGTTTACAGTTGCATGTCAAAAGAAGTCTCTCTCTCTCTAAATCCCTCAACCCTAAATAATGCCCCTAATCCCTAACCCCTAACCCCTAACCCCATTAGGGTTTATGGTTTAGGGTTTAGAGGCATTATTCAGGTTTTATGGATCTTCAAGGATCTAGATAGTGTGGCTATACACATTGCTACACATGTTGGTGGCTAGTTAGTAACATGGAACATCAACAACTACATGTTATGCTTCCATACACGTGTGCCACCTAATGACATTTGTACTACAAAACATGATCATATAATTGGCACTGTATGCGTCTGACACATGGTGATGTCCACGTATGCCAATGATCTAGTTGGCACCATACAAGTTTCAGTACATTTGTTCATCTTACCTCTCTGTATATTTCCTTCGTTCATTTTGAATAAAAGTGACATGTTAGAACCCTTCTATATTTGAACATGTGTTTTGGTTTACATTTCTATTTTCCTTTATGTATTCTATGATATTATTGCATTAATAGATAATATAGGATTGTCCCTTAGTTCACCTTGGGAATTAGATTAAATAACATCTGAAGTTGATTGTAAATTAATTGCAACATGGTGAGCATTTTGTTGATTTTCTTGCTTATTTTCACCCTTTTGAAAACTAAATTTTCCTATTGAAAATTTGAAGGATGAGATCCATATTTAAGTGCATTAGACTTAAGAAGTTTCAATTCAATGTTTCTTACATTTGCACACAAATCCATGGAAGAAGAATAGTTGTTTAGGTACATTGTCTCAACTTGGATAGTAGGTAATAAGCCCTTAACAAATATTCTTTGCAATTCATCAATAGGAATTTGATAGTGTATCTTTGTTGACAAAGTTTGAAATCCAATAACATTATCATTATTGCACTCATTTGATCCTTGTTTGATGCTCTCCTATTCCTTCAATCTATCTTAGTGAAGGAAAATAAATACATGGGCAACCCATAGAGAAATTTATCATCAATTTTGTTCCTCAAAATTGTCTCATGATATGGTGAAGGAAAAAATTACCAAAGATAAATTGTGATCATTATTCATCGACCCAAAAACTAATGCACTGTTAGAAATGTAGACACCTAAATCTTATCATGGCCTTGGTGGTTCCCCTCTTGGGTTAGGGTTTTAGGTTTTAATTTTTTTTTTTCTAACTGTCTGGTTTTGAAAGCCCTTTGCCCCTTTCCTTTAGGTCATGCACTTTATTGTTATATTCTTATGTTGACCATTATTAGTGGTTGTCGATCTTTTAAGTCACAACCTTAAGTCTTGGTGCCCGTGGGTTGACTGACCCCTTAACCTAATCGTTACCTGTTGATGTGAGTAGGTCTTAAAGTCTTATAAAATGAAAATCACACCGTTGCGGAGCATGTCAGGATGACGTCAGTACCCAGCCACAATGCTGCAATAGGCCGCCACCTGTCCATGTAACTAGGGTACCAATTGTCTGCAGAGCAAACTTAAGATCCAATGCCTGTGCTAGCACACAAGAGAATCTTTTAAGATGGAATATTTGCCATGAGATGGCGAGATGACAACACATGGCATCCATCGATTAAAAAGCAAGTATAATAAAGGCGCATGGGTGCTATGTCGCAACATCACATGGTAGATGTATGGTGGGCCCTCTTCGACTGTGATGCCGTGAAAAGGTGACACACGTCCATTCCATGTAGAAGATGATTTGATGTGTAGATGACTTGACTCATTCTCATTAGGCAGTGACTTGTTAACCAAGATGACTAAGATTTTCAAATCTAGTCAGTGAGTCAAGGCTGTGGATTTCAGAAAGGTGACAAATGATCAACGGTCCAAATTCAAACATGCAAACAAGGAAAACCTTCAAGTGACTGTGATATGAGTAGAGTTATAGTTGCCGTGACCTCCATTAATATGCAGAATGGTACAGGAATTCAAGGTATTTTCTGTCATTCTTCAAGGAGCAATTGCATTCAAAGCAAGGAGAATCATCAAAATGAGCAAGGGGAAACAATTCTGCACCTCTGTGGCATCAAAAACCAGTAAGTCATTGTCTCTCCCTTGCATTTAGTTCTCTATCTGTAAGAATTTTCTGAGATATTTAGGGTGGCTATTAATTGCATAAGCCCTAGGTTACCTACATAAAATACAAAATGAGTTAGTTGGGTGAGGCTTTGACCTCAAAACATAGCTTGGATGGAGATATCATGATTTAGTGCCTTGGATCATTTAAGAGACCTCTAAAAAATTTAGGAGAGGTTGGAAAAAATGATAAAATATATGATCTTTGTGTAGATTGCCGAGATGCTAGGATCCCTATGTCTGCTTGGAGTTTGTTTGAACATTGACATAATCGAAGTGATTACAGAGCCCCAATTTTCCATGCTTGGACCCTTGACTTAGCTAAATAAATATGCCCTGATGTCTTCATAAACATAGACTTGATGAGAGCTATATCAACTAGGTATGACCCTAAGATCATGTCTGTCTTGTCTGGAAATGGCAATGTTGTCATTAGATTCACTAAGGCCTATATTGCCATTGTCTTCAATCTTGATCCTACTGCCGGTATACCTATAGACTTGAATGCCTTCAGGGGAAAATACAAAACTCTTAGGTATGCATACAGGTCTCATAAATTAGCCAAGCATAGATTAAAGGGGGTTGATGGAACTTTGATCAAAATCCCTGACTCAGAAGAGGAGCCTCTCCGATGCATCCTGTTCATGGAATATTTTGTTAAAACCTATCATAGCTTGTGTCGTGCTTAGAAGAGACACATAAGATAGAATGCCACTATCTCTAATGATGATGGTAGCATATATCCAAGATTATGGAGCTGAGAAACCATATGATTATGCAGGTTACTTGTCAAAAAAGATGCATGAATAGATGATGGCCATTATGAACAATATGTACACTCCAGGTCCCCATGTAAAATTCACTTGGTATTTGTTAATGTGCCACATGATCCTATATTCTCTATCTGGCCATTGGGGTAAAGAATTACATTTAAGAATGACTGATGTAGAAGGTAATGCCATGCCAATTCAGATGTGGACCTGCATGCTAGACATGCATTTCAAATATGCTAGCTATGTCACTTTTGAGGAGCATTTTGTGAGGAAAGTATTGGGATTCTTGGACCCAGCAGCAAAAAGGATACCAAAGGAGATTAAGGATTTTTTGAGACCAATGGAGAGGACCCCCCTTCTGAAGATCAATCAAAATTGGGGAGATCAATTTTTACATGAAAATACAACTTGTATCAGAGTCTATGGGTGTGAGGCTCCACCCTATTCCTTACCAAAATCTGTGCCCAGAAGAATATGATTTATGGAGGTCATTAGATAGTTGAATGAAGTAGACAAGGAGCACTTTAGAAAGCATAAGAAGGGATCTCTTATCCCAACATCTCTGAACCTTCATGATTTTATTACAATTGATAAGAGTGGCTTAGACCAAATTGGTCTCATGTTGCAAAGATATAGGATGAGTATGGAGAAAATAAGGCTCTTTGATCATGAAGGTTTTATTCATGACACAAGGCATAAAGTCAATAGGCCTGCATACCCACACCATGTCCTACTTGATGAGGATACTGTTAGAAATTGTGAATCAATGCAACAAGTGTTTTTCTTGAGAAATAAGTGGAAATTGATAATAGATGCAGAGAAAAGGAAAAAGAATGCTAACTCTACATTTCAAGGAGCTTTCATTGAGATTCAAAACCCCATTGAAAGAATCAAAATGTTCTTTGCTAAAGGAGATGAACTAATTGCTGAGGCACCTGCTAGAGAAGAGAGGCCCACATATTAGCCAAGCAGTTCAAGGGGTAAGTACATTAGGAAAAGTTCCCCTAACTCCCCTGAAGCCCCTGCCCCAAAGAGAGCAAAAATAATTAATCTTGAAATAGAAGAAGAAATGGAAGTTGTGAATTTGGAGGAGGAGGTGATAGAGGAATAAGACCCACATTCCTCACATCAATTGCATTCTCCCTTGAGGATAGCACCATATGCCTCCCCAAAAAATAGGTTGACAAGATCCACAATCAACAATGAGGTGCACACCGAAGATGTGAGGGAGGTGGTGTGCAATCAGTTTATCTCTGATGATGCATTCATTGCCACTCCAGAATTCAAATCCTTTGTGTTGAGAATGAGGAGTGAAGAATTTCAGAAAAAGGTAGAAGAAGCAAAAAGTGGTACAAACCCTTCAGAGTATGATGCTATCACAAGGAGGGTTTTGAGTGAAGTGAACAAGGACATCAGTGCCATGACTCCTAAGGAAGGGAGAGCACTTGTGAAGAGAAGAAAAATCCTACTATTTCCACACTGGACACTATCAGATGCTATTGCATTTGATACCATTACCAGGGATGATGCAGATGTAAGTGAAGAACAAGCCAGGAGGGCATTGCAGGGTACTATCTTTGACCCTAAATTTGATACCTTGGCTATTTGGGCATTGGACCCAAATGATAAGAAACCAAAGGTAGGTTTGGAAGAATTGACTGGTAATGTGATCATCAAGAGGGTGTCAGAAACACTTGCTCCTCAGGCAGCCAACTTGAATGTACAGACAACACATTTTGCAGAGGCAACAACACTCAAACTGCAGAAAGATTATAATGAATTATTGGGGAAATATATAGAGACAATGGCCAAACTTAATGTTTATGAGAGTCAACCTCAATTGGAAGCTGGTCCATCTCAAACACATCCAATTATACAAACTACATAGTCATTACCAGTGGATACACAACCCCTGCTTCAAGAAATAGAGGAGCTGAAAGAGGAAAATAAGAAGTTGAAAGGGGAAGTATAAGGAAAAGTGGAAGGTGTAGCCACAAATTTAATCATGTATAGAATCAATAGGATATTGGCCAAGTTGGAGGAGACCCATAGGTCTTACTCTCTATTAAGGAAAGCACGTGAAAAGCATGAATCATACAAATAGAAGCTATCAACTATGAAGACCAACTAGTTACAAAGGATTGGAAAAATTAGAGAGTTTCTTAGGTGTTCTAGATATGATCCAGATGCTCCGCCTGAGTTGTAGTTGGTAGTAGGAATGTTGGAAAAATTTAAGGAGGTGGCTACTTATCAATTAAAATTAGATACAATACTATGGGATAAAATGCAAGAAGTTGAGAAGTATGACACAAAATGGTTACCTCACATTTTAGAAGCTGATGCGACAACAAAGGATATGAACAAGTGGAAGAAGGAAATCATCAATAATGGTAATCAGTTAATTCCATCTTGTTGTGATATGGGAGATCTAACTCTGCATGTGTTAAGTTGGACACTTGAAAGGCTACATATGGTGGACGTCACATTTGAATTATTTGGTAAAAATGTCAAAAGTATCCTAGATGCACGATATGTCAGCCACAACAGTAAGATAGCAGAAGTCATCTCATTTCCTTGGCCGGCTGAGAGTACATACGGTATGTGGCAGGATAGATATGGATCTAAAGAATGACAACTTGGCTACCATCTTCCAACCACAACAATGCAAATCCCTAGGCAGCTCCTCGTGTTTCTCAAGGCCAACCACTCCTTTTATTTTTCCTCTAGTGCAATTAATGTTTCCTCAACAGCTTTGGGTGCTTCTCTGTATTCATTGAATTTGAAAGACAATGTATTAATTGTCGAGGGTACATGTTCCTATTAAATAATGGAATTGTATCACTCATTTTAATGTTGTTGAAGACTTGGAAAATTTTGGAGAAGTAATGAAAATACAGGCTCTCTGGGTTACTCTATTTGGTGCTGTAAGTTTATGAGTTATATGTTGGATGCCTTATGCATAAAATTTATCAATTTCATTTTGTTTTTAAATGAGTAATGCCTTATGCATAAAATTTATCAATTTCATGTTGTTTTTAAATATTTTTTATTTGATCAATTCTGTTAGTTGGCCAAATTCACATATAAAACCTAATCATAAGATTAGGCATATCTTTAGGGTTTTATAATTTGCAAATTTGAGTACTAACAAAACCAATATTGACATTAAAGTGATGTACAAAAGCATTGGCCAAATCACTGAAGGAATGAATAGAACTATGAGGAAGAGAATAAATCCATTCAATTGCATAATCCTTTTAGTTTCTAGGGAAGAACTTTGTAAAAAGTTTATCATCATAAACATGATCAAAACAAACTCCCAATTGTGTCATAAGGTCCCCTTTACCACTATACATTACAAAACTAGGGGCCAATGAACAAACTAGAAATGGATAAGAAATAACTCAAATGAAAGTGGATTATGCTTGATTTCTCCTATGATATCCTTTGATTACTAGGGGTGATGCATCAACTTTACTTTGCATCTCATCAATTCTTTTAAGGATTACATCTATGTTGGAAGGATGAACATTAGGAGTTATGATTAAAATGGGAGTGGAAGTGACAACATGAGATAATATGTGGAGTGTAGGTTGATAGGGGGACAAAGAATGAAGTTGGAATGATAGCAATAGAAGTGGGAACATAAGTAGTGGGTGAGAAGTGAACACAATCAGGAGATGAGTGGAAGGTACAATATGAGAAGTAGGTACAATGAGAGGATCAATGATAGGAGCTATGAAAAATTGATAAGCAATACAAAGAAGAGAAGAAATATGTGGCTTGGCTAATGTAGGAGAAGAAGTGGAAGGAGGCACACTAGATGAAGAGGCTTGTGAAGGAAGGGGAGGAGACACACTAATAAAGGAACTTGATGAGCTTATCCTTTGACCTATATCACTTAATACTTCCATCACATAAGGATTATCCATTAACAAGTTATGAAGAACATCAATCAAATTTGAATAATTAACATTATTGCTCAAATTCGTAAAGGTGTGATACAAGTATTTGTGTAGTAAGATTCATGTCTTGCCTATCCATATGTGCAACATGTGCATCATGATGAAAAACATCTTCCCCATTAAAATATGTAGTAGTCATCAAATCCTCAATCATAACTTCCTCGCAATGAATAAAGGCCATTGTAGAGTTAAGCCTTAGGTTTCTTCTTAGTGCAAAATGAGGATTAGGTTGAGACCTTGACATTCAAGCAAAATGTAAAGCAATGAAAAGGAAATTGCATCCAAGTAATCATAATTTTTTCTGCCAACAATTCATACCAAAGATTGAATAATTTAAGGATATTGAAATAGGTAATTTGTATCAACACAAATAATATTACTAGCATTTCAAAGTTTAGGCCATAAGAATCATCCTTTTTTAAACATGGATTGCAAATAATTTTAAAAATTTAGAAGTCTTGGTCATTAACATTATTGTCTACTGCAATGTCATCCAGTGTATCATTGTCAATGTTTATATGTTCTTTCAAGTATTTAATATTATCATCATCCTCATCTTGACCTGCACCATCTTCATCATCATTAAAATTATATTGTTACCAGATGTATTTGGATCATCATTTTCTATACCATCCATATTGTTGTCTTCTTGTGCTTGAACATAACTATCTTCAACATCATCATGGATGTCAATTTCTTCGATGTTCTCTAATCCCTCTCTCATTTTGTTGGCCATCATTATTTTTCTCAGTATCCACTAATGCATCATCAAATAGATGCCTTAATCTTGGATCATAATGTATGACAAATATCCATTTTGGGTCCAAAATATCTTCATAGAAAAATACCTGCACATGAACAACACACATATATTAGACGTATGGTATAACAATTTTATTGATTAATAAACACATGTATATATTCACAATAAACTATGAATTAATAGATTAATGATCATTACTGCTTCTTGTTTGAGGTAAAGAAATACCTGCTCATAATGAATTGGTAGAACATAAGGCTCCTTATCCACCGGTAGGAAACATGAGGAATCTATAGAAAACAATCCACTATGGGTATCATGTCTTCGTGTCCTCTCAAATGCTTCATACCATCTACACTTAAAAATACAACATTTAAAAGAATGGTAATCCAACTCAATAATTTCTTGTATTTTCCCAACATATTGTAGATTCTCTTCAATTATATTCTTATCTTTTGAGCTTGATCGATTGGATTGCTTGAAGTCAGCCATGATGTCACAATCGAAGGATCATCTCTTTACATCTACACTTTCTACACGATAATGTCGATCATATGCCCACATTGCTAGATATTTCCTCGCCTATGAAAGACCATTTGTTTCAATGAAAACAAATATAATGATGAATATTAAAATAGTTAATAGTGTCAAAACTGTAAGGAAACAACATTTTGTAAAATTCCAACTGTACCTTTCTTTTACATCCTCAAGACATGTTGATTTCATCTTTGTTATGTTTGAATCTATACCTACATCTTCTATTTGATTTTGAATTTGTTCAGTAACCCATTCAACTATGCAATCTTTTCCCCATTCCCCAAGTAGATCAGTGGGAAGTAGAGTATTCCTTAGGTTTGATCTCTTAAACTGTCTCCTTGCTTCTAACACTTCTCTCTTTTTATCATACAGATCAATCCATTTGTTCATAAAGTCCATGTGGTATAGAATGAACTTGTTGAGTATAGCACTTTCATCTACACCTATTACATGTCAACATGTTTCTTTCAAACTCCAAATGTCATGCTATTAATTTGATAAATAAATTACAGAGTAAATTAATGATTGCAAGAAAAAAAATCACATTGATCATGAATTTACTTACTAATTTCTACTTGAACACTATTAGTTTGTGGTTTTTCTCCATCAATAATATCTGATGCTCGTTCTTCATCACAGAAGCATGGTCCATCTTCAAAATCCTTACCAAGGAATTCACACAGGAAGAAAAATGCTTCATTCAATACATACCCTTCAGCCATGCAACCCTTTGGATGTGCCTTTTGTCAGACATATCTTTTTAGTGTTTTTATATACCTCTCAAAGAGAAACATCCACCTTGTTGATACGACACCTACCAATTCAACGTCATCGACTAGGTGTATAAGTAAATGGACTTGTAGTTCCATGAAACTTGTAGGGAGCTCCTTCTCAAATATACATACAATTTCTGTAATTTCCTTCTTCTATTTTGGCACTTCACATTCGTGGATCTCCTTGGAGGTCACCCACATAATATAAGAATAGTAATTTAGTATGAACCTTTAGTCAAAAATTAAAATACAATATAATATCTCTATGTCTCTCACACATGAACATTTCATATAACCACATACCTTGTAAATGCTGACAATTGACTTATGACATTCCTTAAGTCAACTGTAAGATAGGAACCCCCCAATTACCAATGGCATGATATGCTATCAAACACATTTATGAAAAGGTCATTAGTAATTTTTTCTCACATAACAAAATATCAAAATATCTTTAGTACTTAATCAATGTTACCAGTAAATGTTAAATGATGATATATAATACCTTCATAAAATTATGAAAATCATGTGTTTTAAATCCTGTGACATGTCCATCAACTGTAAAAGCTTTAGCCAATGATGACCCATAGCCAGTAGGTGTCCTTATTGAACATATGACATTTTTTAGTTGGTCTAGCTCTTTTTTTTTCAAAATCCATGGAGCTTCTGCATATGTTTCATTTTCCTTGTTTAGCCACAAATGTTTCTATCAATTTTGGTACGTGAAAGAGCAATATCTCTCCTCGAAGACAAGGTGTCCTTCTCTTTGTCTGATATATGTCAAAATATAGAATATGGGACATTTTGAAGATGTGCATAGGATCTAATAGGTGAGATATTAATTGATACAGGGGCATCATGCCTCTTTCAAATTTTGGCTTTAATTTTTTTTTTGATGTTTTGGTTTTCTTTTGTTTGATAAATAAGCAGGGTCTTGTTTTTCTGCATTTTGGTTCATGGAGTTCCTGTCGCTTTGCATTGTGAACCTCTTGTCACTGAGTGAAAGAAACTTGCTTGTTAAATCCTTTTGCTTATGTCAACTATTTTCTTCAAGCAAAAGATTTAGCTTAGCTTAGGCAGCTTGTAAAGGAGTCGTGGTTTACAGTTTTAGATAGCTAGAAAAGAAGCAAAGATTCTCTACATTACTAAGCAATAAAAAGGATCATAAAATGCCTCTAATCGTTCAGACCAAAAATAGAAATAGCCAACAATTTCTGAGGGGCTGATCATTTAAGTCCTTGTTCCTTCCTTATTTTAGCCTAGCGTCAGCCAGTTCTTAATAATAGTTATTTACATGTGTCGATGGTTCCATTCTAGAAATCTTTGCAAGTCATGGCAGTCATGCTTTCTGGGCATGAATAGTTTCAATCTTGGAATCTCTGCAGGTCATGGGCATTGTGGGGATAGTCTTTTGCCAATGATGGCTATGAAACTATTGATTTTTCTACTGCAAACCTTCATAACAATGAGAGATGTATTAAAAGGCATTTGCAGCTTAGAAGAGGTGGTGGATCAGCTATATAGAAGAAGAGGCTGGTTGATAGAAAGAGGTTGAGTGATAGCAAAGAGGTATATGGTGGGAGCCAATTGACAGATGAGCAGAAGGATAGAAAAATAGTATAATAGAATCATAGATTCTATGCATATGTAAGACCGACTGTGTAGGCCATATGGTGGCAATGTAATGTTGGATTTTGGCATCAATATAAACTTTGAAGTGTATTTTTCTCTTGACAATATTTTCTGTTATAAATCCATTTTCCTCTCATTTACTTTGGTTTATCAAGACTGGGCAGAAGCTTGCTTAACCTCCTGTCATTTTTGTATTTAATCATTGCAAGGAAATACTTTGAATTCTTGTCGTTCTTTCTGAATGTCCCTTGTTTGAGTTCCTAGGATTGGGTTTAAGTTGAGCTTGGTAAGGCAGCCATTAGAGGAAGCAGAGCATGTGCATGAGTGGTTCAAACTTGTGCTATCATTAATAGATCCTTCCAATAAGGGAGCTCATAAAATATGGATTTCCTTTTCATTCCTTCTAGCATATTAACTACAACTTGTTCTGGTTCTTCAATTGAATCACCTCAATCAAAAAAATCCTCCCAAGCTTTCAATTCAACATCTTCATACTTCTTAAGCCAATCACCTAGACCCATAATCATGGGAGGGCCTCTATTTTCAACTTTTCCATCCAATTGATTCTTCAGGCGATTTCTAAACTTATGATCTAGTGGTAGAAAAACTATGTTGTTTGCGTAAATTAATTTATGTAGATCTTTAGAATATCGCCCTTGAAATTGTTTTGCACATCTTGGACATTAAAATATCCCCTTTGTTTGAAGCCCTACAATTCAATAAGTAATGTTAATAACATCAAAAAAATAGTATAAAACTAAGTATGAAAGTTGGGATGAAAATAAATTATGAGTGTAAATACGTAAATATTTTATCTTACCAAAACTAACACCAAGTCTTGTGAAATCTTGAATAGTCCAACATAGCACACAATACAACATGAAGGACCTATTTGATGGGGCATGTGATATGTCATACATTCTTATGCCTTTCCATAGCAGTTTCATCTCATCAATAAAAGGCGCAAGATAAACATCCATGTTTTTAACTTGATGTTTTCCTGGAACAATGAGAGTCAGCATAAGGTGCTCCTTTCTAACACTCATCCATGGGGGAATATTGTATACTATCAATCCGACTGGCCAAACACCATAATTTGAGCTTAGGAAAGAGAATGGGCACATTCCATCAATTGCAAGACCAAACCTGATACTCCGGGGTTCATCTTTGAATTTTCTTGGCCATTTTTCCTCTATGTGTTTCATTGCTTTGGAGTCAGCTAGAATTCACATGAATCCATCTTTACTCTTGTTCTTTGCATTCCAGTCCATCAATTGTGCAAGTGACTTGCAACGAAACATTCGTTGAAGTCTAGGTATAATTGGCATGTGACGTAAAACCTTCTTTGGAACTGTAGGACCTTGTACATCTGTACGATATCTCTTCTCTTTGTATACAGGGCATTCTACCTTTTTTGATATTCATCTCTGTATAAAATGCAACCATTTTTACATGAATGAATTTGCTTATATTCAATCCCCAACTCAACCAACAACAAATGCACCTCTCTTCAAGTTGATGGCAACACATTCTCTTCAGGGAATATTTTAGTTTTTAGTGCCCTGTAAGATTGCCAGAGATTAAATCAATTGAATGTTTGACTTATGATGAACATGTTTGATATGTCAATCTATACTAGGACTGTTTATATACAATATATGGTTTTAAAATCCCCTTAAAGAAATATAAATGAAGTTGATGAATGTTTATGAATTATGTACACCAATTGACAATGCAAAGTAAGAAATAGATTTCAACTCACTTCAGTAAGGTAGTGAATCCTTTCTTTGACCAACCAAATAGTGACTTGATTTCTAATAATATTAATGTGCATGCCAGTTTTGAGGTTCTACTTGCACCCGATTTGAACACGGGTGTCTTCGCTACTTGCTTGATGGAGTTTTTTAGGTTTTTATCATCAACATTACGTTGGTGGTAATTACCCCTACTATCATCATTACTATCAACCATATGATCATTATTGTCATCATTGTTTCCATCCCCAAAGAAATTTGTAAGCATTTCATTCAATCCTTCTTCATGCACTGCATTTTCACTATCATGATCATCATCATTAAGGCTAGGTGGCTTGTCATTAGTGTATGTAGATCTCATCAGTTCTTCGAATTTCTCAGCTGGTAGTATTCTCTTCAATGTTGATCTTTTCACCTTGGTATGGTTTAAAGGATGGTTTGGATCATCTCGTCCAAATCTTAATAACCCAGTTGGATCTTGGGTATTAGTATGTGTTTCATCAACATCTTCCACCTATCAACAAACACAATCATTATTTAATGTTTGGAAATAATAAGATAAATCATAAATGTATCAATTTCAAAGAAATATAATCAAATATGGCTTAAAAAATAAAAATATAAATTGTATGAACATATATACATCAATTGAATAATGGAACATTATTTTATAGACTACCTTTTTATAAAATAATTTAAATAAAACACATTTTTGACAACATAGTTTATAAAACATCAGCCTGGAACTCATTTATTATTCTTTAGTTTTCTGCCCTTACTAACATCCTTAGGGAGACCTTGTTCTTCCCTCTTCTTTCACGCAGGAGTGCGTTTTAAGAAGGGGTAATCAATCAATAACTCATCCCCAATGGTAAGGTCCATAATAGCCTCAACCATTATCAATCTATCAACCTCTCTTTCCATATCTCCATCTTTATCATTTATAACCTCAACAAATTGACAATTCGGTCTTACAGTAGGGTCCCTTCCCTTACTACTATTTATAAATCCTGCAATATTTTTGTGTGTGTATGCATGTCCATCTATATACATAAGATGACCTCTATTCATTTCTTTTCCACTTTCCAATTAGAGACGATGTGTATACATATTCCAATTTAGACCATATGCTGACATGCTAGGCTTATATTCTGCTAGCCTTCTCCATTCACCACTATAATATGATGGACCATAATATGATATTAATCTCCTAGTGGTTTGTTCTAAATTGTTTCTATGTTTAGATCCCACATGTATATTTTGGACAATAAAGAGGCCTAGATTCACTCCATGAATATTGGAGGGTCGTATCATGTAGTTGTATCTCCAAAATTGAAACACCTCGTACACTCTAGGTAGTTGTTAATCACTAGGTCAAGCACAATATAGTCGACGATCAAATGTCTCTTTGTAAATTGATCTCAAACTCAGGGGAAAGTCATCATCTCCATCACATTCATTCTCATAGTGTATGTAGTCCACCTTCCCCTTGTCTTTAAGCAAATTATGCATCTTTAAACTGGTTCTTGTTCTATTGCTTGTTTTCATCAATTCCTCATCTTCCTATCTGGTATACTGGCACATGTAAATGATAATGTGAAAAAAGATGGACGTATCACGAAATGCCATCAGATAATTTTTTCGTAAGCTAAGTCAAAATTTGAGTACCTGATGTCCCGCTTCATCCGTTGTGTCCTCATTTGATATGACATGATCTGTTGCCATGGCATCGTCTGGCCCCTATAATACACAACATAGTAAACAATGTTTAGTACACCAATTATATCATTTCAACGAATATGATATCCAACACAAAACCTCACTTTAGTCATATATTTGACATATTGATATCATGTTTTGGCCATCCTAATTTTCAAACTTTTCCCTTGATCATAGAATCACATTTAATCAACATTCCTGTGCATTTTCAACCAATAAGTTTGACCTTAGAGGCCTCATGGAAAGAAACATGACTTTACCTCCTCTATGTTGTAGCATTTGTGAATTCATAAACAACTTCCTCCTTTGGTTGAGGTTGCTTTCTCTTCTTACCGCTATTGTATCTACAGATTCTGTTGACATATCTACTTCCACCCACTTTTCGCTCTACGATTTAGTAGTTCTATGCCGTCCACGTCCTCTCTCCATGGCCTCCTCTAGATCTTGCAATACACAACAATGACAATAGGCACTTAACAACTATGCACCAAGAGAATATTGTTGAAATTATCTTGTTAATACACACGCTTTTCATTAAGATGCACTATGAAAAAAAAATAGGACATTGCAACATTTTGCTCTTCAAAAAAAGTTTACACATGGAATCTTGACAAGTAGAGTTCAAATCTTATGATTACAAGATGACTGCAAATTCACATCAAAAAGACATTTATTTCATATTTGACTCTCCTTTTTCTTTTATGGGTCATTTTAAGGTTATCTATATCTCTCCAAGTGGCCATAAAACCCTCAAAACTATCATAGAACCCTCAAAACAGTCTCAAAGAGTCTTTGGCACCAAAATTTTAAATTCTTGATGGAGGGAAGGATGATTTGGATGTTAATTTTGAAATCACGTTGTTAGATCTTTGTTAGGTTAATCACATACCTAAAGCCTCTTAAACATGTCCTCAATATTATAGTGAAGTCACATAATATAAACAAAGATTGTCATGACTTAGCTAAAATGTTGTCAATCTCCTATCACATATCTTAAGGTTGTCCTTAATCCCAAATCCAACTCTGAAATGTTAGATGGAAGGTCATGGCTCCAACTAAAATAATTGGTGTCAAAATGATAAGTCAGGGGACCATCATAGTATTGATCTACTATTGTAGTGGGATCTTGAGGATTCAAAGGTTGTCATATCATTGCTATCGTCCAAATACCACCTAATGTTGTACTAATAATGATTTAGAATCTTTATTAGCAAGTCAATGGACTGATATGAGAATAAAGGGTAGCCACCATATGATATCACCCACCCACTATCATTATAGGGGGATGATATCAAGGACCATCATTATGCCTTGTTATAGCTAATGGACAATCGTCCTAAGTATTGTTACAACCCAAAAGATCTATCACAACCCCAAAGGACTATCACAAATGTTATTAGGTCAACCAAACCATAGCTCCAATGTTCACCATCATATGATTATCATATTAAACATTGTAGAGGTTTTCATACCATGAGGCATAGGTAACAACCATAGGAGGTTTAAAAGCAACACTAGCAACATTAAATTATTGCCATAGTACACCTAGGATAGCTAGGTATGCTCCATAGAGTCATTACTATAAAATTGTCTCATTAATCTTGTGACCAGGTTAAGTCACTAGCATAGTAACAATGTAGTTAGTCATCAATCAACATGTTGTCTTTGCATTTCAATGAGATCAGTTCTTGAAAAATGACAATCCAGAGGTTAAAGAGACAAGTTGATACCTTGCCTTAGTTGTCATGTTCTTGAAACATTATCACTATAAAGAGGAGATATCTAGAGAGTAATGTCACAAGGACATAACCAAGGCATGCACTATCATTAGCCATAGGGACAACTTACTAAACCATCCAAAACTCCATTTGAACTAGCTACTATCAATAATTCACATTATTGGGGATTGTCATGAAGAAAACACCATACATAGGACTATCATAGTCAAAGTGGAGAGGATTGTCTAGTCATTTTAAGACTGCCATAATAGGTAGTGGGTTAGTTACCATGCTTCAACCTAAAATAGGTTAATGAGAACATAGAAATGAAAATCACAATACCATAAGCATTGCCATAAGCTGCCAATTTTGCACTGATAAGCACTAAATTAGGCGCACCTTGCGCTACCTTTTGCGCCCCAAAAAGATTACATTTAGGCCTAAAAGTTAGTGCTATAGTCAGCGCTAAAGTCATCACTAACTACTCTGACTATAGCGCCGACTAATGGATCATTTTTTAAAAAAAATTCCTGCCTGCACATACCCAAAACAAAAAAAAGAAAAGAAAACTTTATTGATTTTTGGTGTTCATTTTGTGTTTGGAAATTGAGCGTTTGGGGTTTTTGTGTTCATCCTTATTTTGGACAGATCCTTGGCAATGGCGGGACCTATATTCCAACCCCAATTTCCTTTCCATACCTTTGCTTCTAGATATCTCAGCCTTTCAATTTGTGTTGCTCTTCTTCTATTCGTGCCAGGTAAGGGCATCACCCTCTTTTTTTCTCGTCAGATGTCGGATTCATTTGGACAAATGTGGGTCTTGTAATATTCATAGGGCATCTGTTGAAGATAATTCTGAGCAAGGCTTTTCATAATAGATGACAAATTTCCACATTCCATAATATTATAAATGTGTGCTTTATTTCAATTGATGTATAAGCTTACTTTCTTGTAGTAAACTTACAGAGGAAAACAACTTCATGATTTGTTCTACAAAGCAAAGGTCAAAAACTGGACGAAAACTTTCATACCTGGTAGTGTGTACTTTGTTTGCCTCCACAGACTGGACGAAAATAATTTGCCCTAGGTCACCTCAAAATGTCAAGCAATAGAGGGAATAGAGCAAAGGGAGTAGACTCTGGCCACAATGAGGTAATTCATTGTCAATTTATAGATTTGTAAATGTTTCCATTGTTTCTTTGATTTTTAGTTTTTAGTTTTTTATTTATAAATTTAAAAGAAGAAATTTATTTTATATATATATATATATATATATATATATATATATATATATATATATATATATATATATATATATATATGGACATGAGAATGAAAAAGATAAAGAGGCATTGGCTTCCATATTGGGGGTAGAGGCAATGAACAAATTGGATGGTGTGGACTTGACAATGCTTGCTAGATACATAGAAAAATGATCTAGTAAAGCCCCTGAAACATTGCAACCAAATCAACAGTGTCAAAGGGAATCAATTGATTTCCCAACCAGTCATGGATCGGGCAAAAGATCCAAGAGGAAATAAATAACAGTAACCTCTAAGAATGTGGAACAGGGAGCAGAGGCTTCCAATGTCCCAGCCACTCCTGGGACACAGACTTCTTCGACCTCCACACCATGTTTTGCATCTTGCATTGGTAGCTATGATACCAAGATAGAATACGATGTGGTTTCAGGGGAAGTCCGAATGATAGATGCTAGAAAAACATTTGTGGATAGTTTGAAGGAATCATGCCTTCAATGGTTCAAATACCATCTACATTTGCCATTCTCAAAGATACCCATGCACCTGCAAAAGTAGTTATCCAAGACATGGAGACTGAATTTGGCACAGGTTGGTCTGTAAAGAAGATAAAGTTATGAATGTCTCAAAACTGCAAGAGATTTTGATGCAACCAAATAAAGAAGATAAAAAAACTCCCTCCCAAGCTAAGGCTCAAAAAAAGGCCAATTGATGTAAGTTTGAAAGTATGGAAAGAGCTTGTAAAAGCATATGAGAAGTCTGATGGATGAAGGAAGTCCGATGAGGAGAGTACACATGTATTGTTCATAAGATTATATCAAATTTATTAAATGATTTTTAAATTTTATTTGTGCATAGTTAAATTGAATTAGTATATGTTTCAAGACAAGGCCTCCAAGGCTAGGCTTGACAAACTTCGTGCCACACATCACAGTGGCCAGAAAGGTTTACAGGCCTTGATCTGTACATTTGTAAGTATATTTAATAAGTTAACGATATATATTTTTTATTTCCTAGGAAAAAGTAAATGATTGCATATTAATTAGTTTAACTAGTCCATGTGCCATGTTTTGACATGAGGAGAAATATGGCCAACATCCAAGCCAATTTGAAAAGGAAATGTTACAAAGCAAATAGTGGACCGATTTTGTAATGTGGATGGAGAACGAGGTATCAATAGTTGACTTTCAATAACTTAGTTGGATATTGTTGCGTTAATATGTCAATTTGCATTTCTTGTGTTGAGTTGTTTATTGATGCGTAGGATGAGTTCTAAAGTGCTTCTCTGTTGGCCCTAGATCCCACTCAATTGTCTAATTATTTGTAGTCCTAGACATGTGCACATGTCCTCCTAGTTACCTTATTGCAATGTTGAGATTTGAACTTCAGTCACTCTCATTATGAATGCACCTTTTTACCTTTACAAAAAAATCCTTGGACTTTTTCACAATAATTTTAATCCATAATGCTCGACAACTGTAAGGGCAATCACTTATATACAAATGTGAGTTATGTGAATAGGACATTGAATCATCCACACATTTGTTTATATTGAATTAATGTATAGACAACAGATCCTTTATTGAATCATTAGGTGGTGATAGAACTTATGAAAATGATAAGTCCCTTATCAAAGGCACATCATTGATATCTTTATCAAAGGCACATCATTGAATATTCCAACAGTTGCAACAATGTAGGGCAATCCTCTATCTTGTGATCAACATCATAATAAGTATACATTGGAAACTTTGTGCAACTACGTGAGGTATGCCTAGGTTCTCCACACTAGTAGCAATAGATTACACTATTGCATACTCTACCATAGCCTCCTTGATTTCCTCCATGCTCCATATATTATGGCTTCTAATAGCACAACACCATCTATTGTGGTTGTGACTGGGGTTGCGTGGTTGTGTTTAATTTGTTTTCCTCTTGCTTTGCGGAGGACTTGTACTACTTTGTAGGTGGTAATGTCATGGGTGGATGTGTGACAACCCTTGCACTAGTAATTGATATGAACATCCTTTCACTTTTGTAGTAGTGGAGAATTTCACGAGTCTCATGACATATGGTGTAATTAGGTATGTGTTGAGCAAGAGGGAACTATGTGGCATTAATAGCTTGAGCACCCACCACTAGATAGTTTGTAGTTGTATGCCCCTTAGTGTGGCACTTTGTTCATCATAAACCACATTGATTAAGAGTTTCACTTGCAAGTTGTGCTATTTGCATGACCATTTTCCCATTTGTTCTTTTAGGCATGCAGTGGAATCATATGTTGGGGGCTCCCCTAATTCTTATAATCTCAACACAACTTTTAAGGCAACTTTTTAATTAGGGAGAGTGAGCTAAACTAGTTCATGTTGGATATGTGCAATTAGCCTACCAATAAATCATTCCTTCTAAATTTCAACATTTTATAGTTGGGTCAATCTTTAACACCAATTTCTTAGAGAGTTGATCATACCTACACACAATCTCTCCTGATTGTTGCCTTATTTCCTTTAATGCCACAATATTACAATGCACCATCTTAGGGCAATTGAAATTGGGAAGGAAATCTCTTAGAAGTTTACCAAGATCATTCTTAGTGCAATTAGGATCATAATGAGTATACTAGTCTTGTGTTTGCTTACAAAAAGTGGTTGTAATTAACCTAATCTTGTGGTCATTATCCAAAACATTTTGTGTGTACCATGCTATCTCATATGCTTAAGTTTGACGGGCTAATAATGAACAACAAACCCTTGTTTGCCTGCCTCCTTATGACTGATCCCATTTTGGATTCCTTATGAAGTCAAGGTGATTTGAAGGAAGATCAAAGTTCACTTCAGGTTTTGCCAGACCTAGGTATAATTGACTAGCTACATGGAAAATATTTAATAAAAACTAAAAGGGAAAAAATGCACTCTCAGTACACAACTGACATTAAAAATATCTCGTAGGGTTTCTTCAATTCGAACATAGGGAGGTAGAAAATGTTTGAAGAGTCAATATATATGTTTTGTATCTTTCCAGTTGAGATGTCATTCTTTTATCTTCTTTGATAATGGGGCTATAGTGATTGGTCATATCTCATTACAAGCTTTGGGGTACATAGCTCTAGCCATCATGGTGGTCCAAGGCCAAACATAAATTTATTTTCATTCTTTAGGTGGAGAAAAGACATGTAAAAGTAGGCACGGAAATATACGACCCCAAAGAGGACCAGAAAACATTTTCACAAACTCCATTCGAAAGAGAAATTTGGTCAACTGCTGCAACATTGGGCATGTATATGTACATTTCTCTAGAACTGATGCCCAGAAGCAACATGGATTCTACATGGCAATTACAGCATGGTAGAACTAGAAATCTCAATGATGAAGAGGATGTGCTCTTTATGAAATAAGAGGAAAACATCTATGGCATATTATAAAGCCAAAATTCCTATTGTATGATCCATAAAAGTACTGAAGGGAGAGAATTTTATTAGCCAGTTACTAATTTTATTGTCTAACTTTAAACACAAACATGATAGGCCTCATACTAAACTAGATTTGGCCATGCTGTCCAACCAAGGAAAATTTTGGTTTAACCATTTTCCTGCCATTCCATTGCATTTCATAGGAGTGATATCTCTGACTATAGGCCCATTGGCCTTCTTTGTAGCTTGAGATAACTACAAACCGAAGGTTTGTACAATTACTTTCTTCTAAAAGTATTTCACCTTGAGAATCATACACATCTTTTAGGGGATGTACAGAATCTGAACCTCGTTCTCAATCCAAAGGAGTAGCTCTGATTGAAATTAATAGTGGTATGATCCATGCTCAGCAGAAAAAACTTCTTTTGGTAAAGAAAACAAAGAGTTACAATTAGAAGAAGATTAGTAAAATTATATATAAAAAAATTGTCCAAGTTAGAAAGGTTTGTGGATTCAATTCTTTAAACAAAGAGAAGAGCTGATAAACATACATATCTAGTTACATCTAAAAATGTCCCATTGTACTTCATTTGGTTATTTAGAGATTGCATGAGCCCCCAACAAATAAAGTGCTTTGCACATGTTCTTTCCTATAAGTTTATTGTTACTAACCTACCAACACCTTCGAGATTCCTCCTCGATTGTCATGTAGTTTGATCACATCTAAACTTGTAAAAGTGTATTGCAATTTCTATGGTTTCTTGGAACAAGAAGAGACACGGTGTAAAAGACTCAAGGAATTGTAGGGGGTGCCATAAAAATAGGTCTACATGTTTAGAGTAGACTTGATCAACCTTCACAATGGCAAATGGATGTGAAGTAGATGTGTATAAGGTTATGAGATATAAAAGGATTGTTATAAAAAGGTTGTGACTAGTGCCTAATGCTATTGGGTAATGGGGTCAAGGCTTTAATGATTTGTAGAACTACTTGGCTTAACTCTGATTATCTGGCACCTTCTAAATGTTCATACCTTGTATGAACATGCAAGATGGTTAGCTGCTAGACTCTTCTTTAATATCTAGTTGATTCTTTCAAGTTACTGTGTTTGCCTGAAAGGATTTAATTCTATTTGAAGGAAACCTGCCAATATGATTTATTTTAAAGGATTTAACTCAAAATAGGGACCAGTAAATATTAAACCACTCAAAAGGAATTAAATCAACTTCTAACAGAAACCAATCAAAAAGCATCCACATAATGACAACAAATGTGCATTGATAAATCTAGGGATTTAAATAACTGGAAATAGCCAAGATGGAGATAGCCAAACAACTGATAAAATTTAATATCAATAGAATATTAGAACACCATAGATATATCCACAATTTTGATCATCCTTGCTCATTAAAATATGAAAATATCATGGTAATGTCTTGAACTTGAAATATGATTGTAAATATATAAGTATGAATTGTCTTGCAGAGAACGGATTGAATGATGATGATTCCTAAGGCCTTGGTTTCCCTCATATATATATGGGAAGCGAACAAGATTTAGGCCTGAATAGATGCAACTATTTATATTTTGTATCTTTTCATAATTAAACATAATTAGGAAAAGTGATTATAGGCATTAACAAACTCGATTAAGATCTGAATTTGTTATTCTTCATAGAATACCCATGACCACAGGACTAGAAAGGTATTCCTCTTTATATTGTAGTTTCTATTGAATATGTTGTGCCTGTTCCCATTGCTGAAAGCAATACATTGCTTTTATATATCACCAAAACTTTCAAAACTTAATTCTTCTTTCTATGCTTTTCTCATACTGTTCTGGCAATAAACAGGTTTACCTTGGCTATGGGATCAATGTACTCCTAAGATACACAAGTGTCTGTGGAAATTATATCCATCATGACAAATTCTAGCTTGAAGATTTTATCCAATTGTTTATGTCTATTCTCTATCACCCTGTCTTCATCATTGACCTTCTCTAGAGCTATGGGTAATAACTGAGCCAATTCTTCTTTCCACAGACCTTTGTCCTATATATTTCCTTCATTATTGAAGAAAGGAAATGCCATGTCCCCTTGCAAATCACTAATATCTCCTGTTAATAACTTATTAAATCTTTCATGTTCAGTGATAAGTTCATTACATTCCCTAAGTGTTTGCTCATTGATGTTTGCCTTAGTTTTTAGCTCTTCTTTCTTCTCAAGCATTTTGAGATGCAATCTTTTATGTTCCTGATGAAAATTATGGGTCCTTTTATGTAAATCCCATATCTGATCACTGTGTTTCATCATCATTTCCAATGTTTTGTTTATCAACTCAGAAGCCATTTGGTACTTGACAACCTTTATATTATTTTCCAATTTGTCACTTTTCTTTTGGAATTTCTCAGCCTTTACTTTCCAATAATTTGCATCAGCTATGGCTTCCATCATTCTTTTGTATAGTTCTTGAAAAGGTAAATGACTACTAGATGATGCCAGTTTATCTTTATACACAACAATTTCTTGTTTTAATTTTGTATTCTCTGCTACATAAGCATTGCTATTTCTGACCAGTTTTTCTGTCTGAGCCTTTGTCAGTTTGGCAACATTTACATTCAATTCAGCAGTATCAAGTGGGTCAATATCTTCAACTCTTTGTATTATAAGATGACCAAATGCTTTGTTTGGATCATCAATGATTTGAGGCCTTTGATGTGGAGGGTAGAGTGCCCATATCAAAAAAGATGCTTTATCAGGATCATACCCAGAACATGTCTTAACCTTGTCCATAACTTCAATTCTTAACTGCGCTTTCTTATCCTGATTTCTTTTGAAAGTATCAAAAACAATAGCAGATGTCATATCCTAGCCATATACTAACATAACCCTTGCCTCCTCTAACAGTTCTCTTCCCTTTTTTTGGGGTCATGTTATCCATGGCTTTGTCAAATTCTTTTTGGAGTTCATGCAACACTTCACTTTGTATCTCAGGGGAAATATCCTTCATCTTTTCCCTATCCTTTTTGCCTTTGAACTCATAGAGAAATGTTTTAAACTCAGGGGTTTTTATAAAATCTTTATCTGAGACAAATTTTTGGCTGGCCATATGTCTCATATCCTCTGATAGTTCATCAGGGGATTCTATATTGATTGCTTTTCTGTCCATGGGAGGGTCATATTTGTCAATCATGGGTTCAAAACTTTGCACAGTCTCATCCTCACCTTCTAATCCCTCATCTTTTGCAAAGCTAGTATCCATAGAAAAATTGATATTAGGCGTAGGTTGAGGAGATAGGTGACTCAAAGGAGTCTCATATCTAGCTTGTGTTTCTCTAAATTTTTTGCCTTTACTTTAAAAAACCTCAGGTGGGACATCTACAATCAATTCTTGTGCTTTTGAAACTAACATACTCAATCTGTCAATTGGATCATCTATTTCTAGAAAGGCTCCTTTATAATTGGGGTTTTGGGCTACCCTCCAAGCCTTAGCTATCATGACCTTATGATACAACTGTCTCCTTCAACTGCAGAAGCTTCATCAGTATTTCTGATCAGATCATCATCTACAAATATAACATGCTGATACTTCTTTAACTTTTGATTTGTGCTGACATGATTTATAAAGTGATTAGGGTCAAAGTTCTCCCTAGCATTTCCTCTAGGTAGCCCAAAATAATCTAATCTCTTTTCAATTTATTTATACCCTTTCTTAGAAAAGGCAGTAAAATCCCCAAAACACAAGGTACCTGGCATGAAAGATTGCTTATTGTGTTTCCTCAAGTGCATGAAATCATAATAGGCTAACTGCCTAACATCTCTAAATATGCCAGTCTATCAGGGCAAGTTTTTGGGAGCAAAAATGGTGCTCCTTCATATCCAAAAAATCTAATCTTTATACAATCAATGTATACATACCAATCACCCCAATTGTGATTGATTTTCTTACTCTTATCCATATCCTTAGGCCTGAGAAATCTTTGTATATCAGGTGACAAATTATAACTGCATGGGTGACCAAACTGAGCATATAAAGGCTTTACAAAATATTCCTCAAAGTATAGATAATGTGATCGATCACATCTGCTATCCCATACAGCTGTCCACATTTGTACTAGCTTGATATCTCCATTTCTATCTAGATCTCTAACCCTAAGAGATTCATCCCATAAACTCAAAATTTTCCCTTCATATAACACAAGATGCATAAACAAAGAATAATGCTTAAACCTAAAACCCCTCTTGTTCTCCTTGATAGATTTTAAATCAATATGAATATCATTATAGAGATATTCAACATAGTCTGATGTTCTGGCATTTGGGCTTTGTATATCAACAGCTAAAACCATTGGAGCTATATCCATATATTCAGGGGCATCCACACCCAATACTTGACAGACAAAATAATAGGTATATCTAAAATATGTTTCAAACAATTCAACCGAATAAGGGGGATCCTCCACTCCTAAAAACACTTTGAGTTGATTACTTTCATCCCGAGGCTTGTGAAATGGTAATCTCCATCTTTTATAGGTGTTACTCAAATTCTGGTATTCATTTAATAAGTCTTTGATCCTGAATACCATATCAAAGCTCATGTCTAATTGAAAAACCATTGAGATATAATCCCGAGTGATAGGAATAAACCCTGACCCATCCTTTAGCTTAATCATATGGGTTTGGGGGTTATAGTTATCTGCAAACATTTTGAGCAATTCTACATTTACAAACACATTTGGCACTACTAACTACCCCAAGTTCATCCTCCATGGATTAGAGATTGGCTTGTGTCTATGCATTTTCTTGTAGTGGTATATAAATAGGTCATATCCTCTGATGGGGGTCCATGAATCTCCTACATGTCTGTTACTATCTTCGAGTTTTTCAGCCTGTGGATTCAATTGGGCATTTCTTCTAGACCTCTGCCCAGACCCCGGACATTGTTCTATCAAGTCTTGGTTTAGATGCCTATCTTCTGTTTTCTGTCTCTTCTTAGGATTTTCATTCCTACTTTCCATGGTTTCATGTGTTTATGAATTCACAATTGAAGTGTACTCTGTAATCTCAAAGTTAGCTCTGGAGTACTTACTTGGATGAGCTTTCCTTGTTTTACAACTTGCCCTTTTCTATCTTTCATCTCCTCAATTTTCCCCACATGTTAAAAATCTTTTAGAGATTAATCCTTTTGACTCTAGTTCATTGATGGCGTATATGTGTCAAATGCAATATTGATTCAAGAACAATTAATTCATTTGAATTAGGGGCCATTTGATAGATATCTAATAGTCATGTCACTAATTTATTGGGATGGTCACCCTTTTCCTTCCTCGATATTATATCACCATTCATTAGGGTATTGGAGTGACCTTTGATAATGTCATATTGATACCATTATGTCCTGTCGATATCCTTTTATATGTTATAGAACTCTTTTTATTTCCTTTGAAAATGCCCTTTATCGTTGTATTGGCAGGACCAGAGATTATGTCCCTTTGATATCCTTAAGTCTCCTCAAAATTCTTTTACACTTGGATATCGTTGTATCAGTAGGACACATTTAAGTGTCATGTCGATATGTATCAGTTCCTTCGATGTGCTTGATGTTATCGGGGTATTGAAGAGACATATGATTTAGTCTTCCCGATATCCTTCAGTCTCTTTGATATATTTTATCTCGTTGATTTTCTAATGTCAGTGAAATACAAATTGACTTTATCACATCGGGCTATTGGGGAGACCTTAAAGTGAGTCCTCCTGACATGGTATTCTCCCAGCGATCTATTTTGCTTTATGACTTCTAAAGGATCCTTAAGTCAAATTACATAATTTAATTCTTTTTGGAGGGTAATGGTGGGGATGTTGCAGGATTATTAGGGTTAGGGCATCAATTGAGTGGATTTATTATTTTGCATTTTGCAATACAAGTATGGGAAGATGGCTGGAATAGGTTATTTTGATTTAGATTAATAGTGAAAAAGAACATACATGGAGAAAGCAATTTGTGGCACTTAAGGTTATGTAATAGAATTTACAGTTGATAGTTAAATTGTATAACAATTTTTTTTATGATCTTTACTAACATTTATTAGAATTGTTGCATGTTTTACATCATTAAAATCACATATTAGCTGTAACTTTTTTGAAATTTTGTTATGGTATATGTACTTTGATTTGATGTAATATGATTATGGTTGTGTTTCATATGTTGTAATATTAGATATATAACAGAAAAATAAATTATTGCATGAAATAAATAATGAGTTTTCATTTTAAATGTTTTCTTTTTGAAGAACACAGGTCTTCCAAAAGATCAAGATGGTCCTCATGATATAGATCCAGATTATGTTCATTCTGGTACAGATCACATGGTAGAGGATGATGATGACGTAGATATAGAAGACACCGAGGCCGATGACAATGATGACGACGACGATGATGATCATGATGATGATGATCACGATGGTGATGATGATGATGAGGCAGTTGCTGTTAGTGGCTAGTGACATTCAGGATCATATAGACTGCATCATGGATCATTTCTGATATATCGTTATGATGCCCCTTTTCATGGTTACTATCATATGTATCATTTTCATGGCCTACAATACCATATTAATGAGTTGAATCATAAATTTATGTATCATTTTGACTTATATCATTTGGACATGTATCATCTTGACTTGTATCATTTGAGTTACATAATTTATCATTTTTACTTATATCATTTGTACATGTATCATTTTGACTTATGTCGACTGTTGGACATGTATCATTTTGACATGTTATTGATCTACTGGCATATTTGACTTTCACTTGTTTTATTTATATATGATGATGATCTTATCAGTATTGACTTGTCAATTTATATATATTGGAAGTGGTCGATGATTTTTGGATGGATATTTATTACGTATGATGATTTTAATTTACTGCTCAGGATGGATGTTCTCAAATTCAATTAAATCATTGCTCTATTTTCCTACTCTTTCTCCTGATGATGGATCATGGAGTTTGATCTGAAATGTTGAGATAAAAACTTGCACACAGTTTATTCCTGAAGTACTAACTTAACATTATGGACTATGGAAATTTGATGTCTCTTATTTGACTCACTTATTTTAATTATAGATGATGATCATATTTAAATTATTATCTTGTTATTCTGCATAAACATTAATTCTCCCATGTGAATTAATTATCATATTATTCCGCCTTGTGCGATCGACGCCAATTCCTTTCAGACAAGACATTCATCTAATACTTCATTCATTGGCATTGTCAATCAAAATTTTATAAATTTCACTCGCCTTATGAAATTGCAATTCATATTTTCAGAATGGATACTCCTATTCGTCTCACCAGCAATAAGTGACAGGTTGCTTTTCTGGGCCAAATTTTTGATGCTTGATTGTTTGGAATTTGCAAAGTTCATTCAAAGATGTTTATTGAAGCTACGAAGATGGTGTTGGGGCTCCATTTCCTTTTGTCTGTGGATCAATATAAAGTTAATATAGATATCACCTCTCAGTTTCTTGCGTCATTGCTGGACCTGGGAATGCAGAAAGCAGATGCATTGGTGTGTTTTAGGGTGACTTTCAAGGACCATCTCCTTGGTGATGATGTTGAAATTTGTGTTTTTACAGATCTCCTTAATGGAATTATGAAAGCAGGGGATTTGCTAAAACTTCTAGAACCTGATCCAATGGTCGAATGCCTCCCCTTCCTCACAGATCTAGTGGCCGATCAACAATTGATCACACATCGCATTTGGGCCTCTAGGGGGAGGGATTTTATTCAGCAAGCAATAGGTATGATTCTAGAGAATTCTCCACTATGGATCCAACTGTTTGACATTTTTGTGGCATCAGATGAATTCTATCAATAGGATTAATTTTGAAGTTCTTCTTTTTGGTGTTTGTCATTCAGGTTTTTTTTGATGGCACATCTAGTCGATATGTAGAAATGTAATTTTTTGTATAAGTTTTGTATAAGCTTGAATCTATGCAGTATATCCAGAGAATGGATAGTTTTGTATGTAAACCTTTTTACATAATATCAATATATGTGGGCACTATAATGCATTACCGACCAAAAAAAAATTATCTTGTTATTTAATCATGAGTTAAATAATTAAATTACTTACTCTATAATCATATGAGTTATTTAAGAGGCATGATATATTTAACTAATTAAATTGAAATAAAACATATTAAATTAATAAATGTAAGCAAAACAAGAAGCATTTTTAGAAGTAAAAAAGGAAGCAACAATGGAAGCCAAACCAGAAGCAAACCAGAAGCAATCTTGGAAGCAAAACTTGGCATTATCTAGGAAGAAAAAACATAAGAAATTCAGGAAGCAAACAAAGAAGTAATAATGGAAGCAATTTTAGAAGCAACAAAAGATGCAATAATAGATGCCATATTAGAAGCAACAAAAAACACAAAAATGGAAGCAACAAGTGACATTATATTGGAAGCAAAACTAGAAGCAAAATTGGAAGCAAAAGTGGAAGCAAAATTGGAAGCAAAACTAGAAGCAAACCTGGAAGCAAAAATGAAAGCAAACTTGGAAGCAAAACTGGAAGTAAAAATGGAAGCAAAACTAGAAGCAAAATTGGAAGCAAAATTGGAAGCAAAACCGGAAGCAAAATTGGAAATAAAATCGAAAGCAAACCTAGAAGCAAAAATGGAAGCAAAATTGGAAGCAAAATTGGAAGTAAAAGCAGAAGCAAAATTGGAAGCAAAATTGAAGGCAAAACTGGAAGCAAAATCGAAAGCGAAATTGGAAGCAAAAGTGGAAGCAAACCTAGAAGCAAAACTGGAAGCAAAATTAGAAGCAAAACTAGAAGCAAAACTAGAAGCAAAATCAGAAGCAAAACCAGAAGCAAACCTTGAAGCAAAATTGGAAGCAAACCTTAAAGCAAAACCAGAAGCAAACTTGGAAGCAACACAAGAAGTAAAACCAGAAGCAAAATTGAAGCAAAATCAGAAGCAACAAAATCTGGCGCTAAACCCGATGGTAGCCCGATGCTAAACCAGAGCTAAACCCGGAGCTAAACCCAACGCTAAACCCAGCACTAAACCCAACGCTAAACCCGACGCCAAAGTGAACATGCATGTTTGTGTCAAGTTTGGCACCCGCAAAAGTGTCCAATCCATGAACTCAAATGCACTAAATTTTGACATTATTTTAGGTGCTAATTCCCTATTTTGTTGTAGTGTAAATTTTTTTTGACCCTGTTGTAGTTTTTTTATTATTCTTCCATAACAAATTTATCCTCTTGACAGAGAAAATGGATCATTGATCCTGTAGTTGCCTTTATCTAATTATTTGTTGTTCCGACCTTTTTAGCACCTGACGTAGTTTCTAAATTTTTGTATTGGACTTGTGTGATTCACTGTAACTTCTTTTTATCACTGTCACCCTATTCTAATTACTGTGGCCAACATATGCTTGTTATCTCTAGATGTATAAAGCTACTGTAGCTAGAATAAATTATATCTGTAGCTTGTTTAAAATACTTAGAATAGATAAAATATTGCAAAACAGAGATAGTTAATTATAGATTATCATTTATGGTTATTTGAATGCTGAAACTTGTCTTGATCTTTTACTTTAATAAAACTCTATGAACTGATAAAACATAAACCAAGATTGTATTGGAAAGAGTTAAACATTGATTTTCTTCAACCTTTTTGACAACAAATTATAGATAAGGATTATAATCAGATTCTAGACACCCAATTTATGTTTACATTTTTGAATGAATAGATTATAATTAAAAAATTATCTTTCTTTATATGTTAGAGTGATGGAGTAAAATTCGTGATGTAAATATCATTGTCTTATTAAAACTTCTTAAAGAGAATTAGTATACTTGAATTGAATGATTTAGAAAACTTAATATATTATGGAATTTGAATTGAATATGAATTAGGAAATAAAACCAGTTTGACAACCTTTAGATGCAATTGTATGAACAAATGATGGATTATTGCTTGAAATGTGTGTTTTCATGATTGATGCATGGGAAAGGGATTAGAAATGGTCATAGGTGAACTTGGATTTATCTCTTTTATTTATTTATTTATTTATTTATTTGGGGAAAGAAGGTAGATTTTTATCTAGGAATGTGTTTGGGTTGCTTTCTGGGCCAGGATGCTGAATGTGGATTTTTAGAGATGACTTTTCCTCTTTTTAGGAATTGAACCAGGTTACTATTTAAAGGATTAGATCTAATTGAGATGACATTGAAATAGATGTTTATTTGTCTAGCAAAACTTATTTATGTATATCTCTGCCACATCTTGTTGTGAGGTAATTTGCTTTTCATTATTTAGAATTGCACATTCATACATCAGAGTTGCATCGGGTGTTCCCTCCTGCCAGTTGTTTCCAGGTAGCTAGACATATTGTGTAGGGCTGGGTTTCCTTCATTTCATGAAGGGATCTGGGGAAGTGTAATTACTTCATGGTTGGGTGCAAAAGCACTTGGGCCATGTTCCTGTCTCTCGGCTTACAGGTGGTGGACCACTTGGTTCGTGCGACTAATGAGCATATCAATTTATTTAACCTTGTTGAACATGTTCCTTGTAACTTGTATTTGGATGTATTATGGCATGAATGCCAAAGGACTTTGTATATGATTTTATAGTGCTTTACCTAGATTGAGCACGTGAATTGTAAGATTTAATGACTTTATTTGATTTATATTGATGAGATTATCTTTTGCAAGATTTAATGAATCTTATCATGGATTCTTATTTATGAGGTTTTCCCTTTGTGAAGATTTATTGACTTTATTGAATCTTATTTATGAGACTTATCTTTTACTTGCGATATTGTAATTAAGTAGATTAATTACACCTTTTCATCTTTTATATTGTAATTAAGCAGACTGATTACACATTTTATCTTTTACAGATTAATTACATCATTTTACTTTCGTTTCTTGTGATGTATTTAAGTGGATTATTTACTTCATTTTACATTATTTTACTTTTGTGATGGTTTTGAGGGCTTTTACAGGACACCCCTAGAAGCCTTTTAAAGCCTAGATAAGACCTTTCAGCCATCATATCTTATGGTGTACCACTGTAAAGGAGGGGAAGATGCTCACCATATCATTATACTTGAGATATGATATGCTTTGAGCAAGATGAAAGTCTCCAAGGTGAGGGGGTAAGATGGTCTAGGACCTTGCTTTCCCTATATATCCAAGCTATAGCATCAAAGGTATTAGTGGGGGTGGGAATCTCGGTTCACTTTGAGTTGATATTGACCCATAACCACTTTGTGAGATCCACAAGATATGTCACTCCCACTTGAATAGTTCTATGTTGTATACAAGTGTTTGGCATGTCTTCAATTGTGACAAACCCATGAAAGCCATTTGTAAACCATGAAGGCTAACCACCTCTCACAATCAATTCCAAAGTCAGTCCAACAACCATTATTTTTGATTATTGTTATATCTTGCCAAAATTTCCACTCAAACACCTTGAAAATCACACTGTCCCAAATCAACGCCCAATTTCTGTAAAACTGCACCTAGTTTCAGTGTTTCTGCGCCCATTTCCTATTTTAATGCCCAGTTTTTAGAGACTTGTCAAAATCAAATTTTCATCCTTTTGGTTGTCAAAATCACCCCTTCCACGTCATCCCCTGACATTGCAACCACATCAACATCATTCATGTCCATTTTTCTCCCTTAGCTTATGATCCAACCTTAATCACCAACCATCATCCTTGTCATCATCATCCATAATTAGTCATTATCCTTGTCAGTCCACAATCAATCCCATCCTTATCATCCATAACCAACTATTCTTATCCGTAATCCACCATTATCCTTATAATCCATGATCAATCATCATCCTTAATCTTTGCTATCCATCATTAATCACCATCCTTAATCCATAATCAATCCAATCCTTGTCATCCTTAATCCAACATTATCTTAGTTGACCATAACCAACCATTATCATCACATATCCATAATCAATCAAATCCTTATCCAATCAAATCCTTATCATCCAAATCCAAGTTAATCCCCATCCCAAAATCAATCAAATCATACCCAATTTCTAAGGTTAGGTCTAGATCAATCATCCTCTTGTTTGTATTAAGCTTAAGAACTTGTCTATCTTAAGTTTAGTATAAACTCAAAATTATTGACCCCTCTTGGATAAATTAGCTTGGGAACCTAGACAACTCCTAATTTAGTGGATTCCAAGAAATCCCATCTTGCTTGGTGCATCTTGTCTACCCCAAGTAAGATAATCCTATTATCCTTTTGCTTAGGCTCTTTGTCTATCCTAAGTACATAGGAATAATCCTTGATCCTTAATCATCTTGGTCTAGATTTTGAACTTAGAATTAATCCCCATTCATAATCATTGGGACCTCATCATCCAAGTCCAATCAAAGCTCACCTTTTATGCCTCCCATCACATGATCACAAGCTAGGAAGAAAATTAACTCTTGTTACCAACCCCTCTCTCCCCATGACTCTACCACGAGTAATATGGAAGGATATGTTAACTAACCTGAAATGGGTGAAACATCCACTCACCATCATCACATGTATTCTCCCACCTTCATTGATTTCCTTAATGAAAGGCAATTGCATGATAAATTTGATCAATTCATTGACAACCATAAGGATGAGTTCTTTGAATATCTCATTGAACATGGTGCACAAATGCCCTGCTCATACGATCATGATAAACTCAAAACCATTTTTCATGACAAACCACCATCGCCCATCATCTATCAACCATGGGACCATGTTCCTAATCCCAAAAACCCCACCTATGATAATCCATGGGCCAATTATGCTTCAAATTCCACCACCATCCATATCCTTGATCAACAAATAGGGGAAAACATACCATCACAACCTCAAGTGTTGGAACAACCTTATGGTATGCCATCACATTTGATGCCTAATCCCAACATGCCTGCTAATCCGCAAATTGTAATACCTCAAGCCACATCCAACATTCCACAAAACACTTCCAATATTCCTCAAAACATCCCTAATGTCTCCAAAATCCCTCAAAACACATCCAACATTGTTTCTATTCCACAATCCCTTCCCCCTTTGAATATTCCTCAAAGGACGATCATACCACAAACCACGTTACCCCCTACTATACCTACACATGCATATCTTCAATCTCAAAATCCATTCACATCCCAATCACAAGAAAATCCCTTAATGATCTATACAAATCCCACACAAACGTATCAATCATCCACTCATCAAAAACTTCTCATGGTACTTCCATACAACATCAACAAACTATACAATATCAACGACCATCCTTCCAAACGCAACATGCACAACACACAAACCATACCCCAACAAACATATGGGTCTCATTTTTATACACAAAATTTAGACCTATCTCCATACATCTAACAACAACAATCGTCATCACAACAACCCCCGCCCCAACACATGTCACAATCACCTCTTGCTAATCCTTTTTATCAAGAATGGAAAAAGATGAAAAATGCACTAAAAAACATCCAACTAGGGACCCAAAAGAAACATTATAAGTTTGAAGACTTATTTCGCTATCCATTTGATAGAAACATAGCAATCACACCTTTTCCTCAACACTTTGAAATGCCAAAATTTGACAAATACAAAAGAAAAGGGGACCCCTGTGACCACATCAAGGAATTCTTCATGGCATGCTAAGAAGTAGCCTATGATGATCAATTCCTCCTTCATCTTTTTCCATGAAGCCTAGGAGGACAAGCCGTCGAATGGTTTATGCACTTGCCTTATGGATCCATCTCAAATTTTGCTGACCTTTCAGAGAAATTCGTCGCCCACTTCTCATATAATGTAGAGCATGAAATCACTATGCTCAACCTTTGCAATACCAAACAACAAAGTGGTGAAAGTTTCACCACATACCTACAAAGATGGGAGCCCTTGCTAGTAGGCTACCTTGGACAACCCTGAAAAAAAGCTTATCCATATATTTATTCAAAACTTAAACCAAGAAATGGCCTTCAATTTACAAGTGCATTGCACGTCCACCTTCGATGAGATCATAGAAAAAGGGGTCACCATTAAAAAGGCCCTTATTGCAAATTTTTTGGTCAAAATCTATAACAAGAATGACAACAAGAAACCATCCAATGACAAACCTAAGTTTTGGGCCAAGACCAATAACATCATAGGAGATGGTGCTACCAATTCCAAGTATATCCAAATCGCCGCTCCTAAACCTAAAGAGATAAATGTAGTCCAAAATGTTTCAAACAATGTCTCGATCCCATCCACTCCTCCAAAGTGAAATCCTCCTAACAATCCAAAATGTAAGTATACTCCCTTAGGTGAACCACTCAAGATTGTGTTCCAAAAACTAGTCCAAGCAAACATGGTTGAGTTCCCCATGATGAAAAAATTTGACCAAAACCAACCTAAACCCGCATGGTATAAGGAAAATGAATATTGTGACTACCATCACATCAAAGGACATGCCACGAGTAAATGTATGAAATTAAAAACTATATCCAAGACATCGTCGATCGTGGAGACATCTAAATAGAAGAGAATAACAAGACATCACCTAACGATGGCCTAGGAGTTTACCAAGACCCTCTTCCCCACCGCAACAACAACCAAACCACATCCAAACCATCATTCTCCAATACCAATCTCAACAACCAAGCCAACAACATGAACTATAACAATGTTCCACCTCCTTATTACAATGTTGTAGGACAGATTGATTTCGACTCTACTCATGTCGCCACTATCAAACTCAAAAATACCACCATCAAATATTGTGCTATTACTACCCACTATGGATGTGTAAACATAAAGGGACCATCTCCATCCTCCACCACTACACCTCTGAATATAACATCCTTGACTATCTTGGGAAGACCCCGCACAAATCTCCATCTTGGAACTCCTTAAGACATCTACCATTCACCGTGAAATCCTTGATAAGGTTCTCAAAGAATCCCATGTCCCCACTGATATAACTCCCGCATAATTCCAAAATCTAGTGGCTCAATTGTCCTCATCCTACCATATCACTTTTATCCAATCTGATATGCCACCCATCGATCCCACCCATAATAAAGCACTCCATATTGAAGTCCAAATCACCAACCACAAGATCAAGAGGGTCCTCTTGGATAATGAATCTGGTTTGAATATATGTACATTAAAATTCATAAAACTCATGGGGTATTCAACGACTAACTTAGAGTCTATGGTCATCTCCATCAAAGCATATGACAACATAGAAAGAGAATCCAAAGGTACCATATTCCTCCCTATCAAGGTGGGCCCACTCATGCTACCCACTCTATGTCACGTGATTGATCTTGACCTTCCATACAATCTCCTTCTAGGCCGACCATGGTTAAATGCCATGCAAGCCATTCCATCCACCTATCACCAATATCTTAAGTTCCCTCATAACAGTGTGAAGTCACTATTCTCACCGATCAACAACCATTTGAATATTGCAAAGCCTTAGAGGTTGTTTACGACTGACAATTCCATTGTCCAATCACTTATGGGGAACATGTTAAGCTCCCCTCATCCATTCCATCCACGTCATCATCCACTCCACAAGTCACCATCAATCCATCACATGCTTCTACCTCATCTTCCACCTCTACACCTCACGTATCCCAGGTCAAGGTCATAGACAAAGGGTGTGGTGAGTATGAGTTTCACAATGCCTTCCACAGTTACCTTTTTCCCCTCGCTCTCATGGTCGTCATCTCCAGAAGAAAGAACAAGAACAATAGCACATGATCAATGACAAAATTTCCTTCATCCCAGTATAGATCTCTAGAGAAGAAGAATCCAAAGAAACAACTTTAAGTGATTGGTTATACCATGATGAAACCACTCCAACACCTGTAAACATGGAATACTTCAAAGAAAAATATCATGTACCATTTCAAATTTGTACCAAAATGCCTTACCATGGAACAAGAATCGACATCAATGAACAAGGTGTTACAGAGCCCATCTCGGTTGACCCCACATCTCCTAAGAAACATGCTCAATACTTTGGTTTAGGAGATGCCCTGTCAACTATGACAATCCGTGGGCCTACTAAAACTTAGGTAGAAGTGACCGAATCCCCTTCTATTGTTAAAAATATTACTCTAAGTGTCATCATAGCTTCATGCGAGGATCTTGATCTTTCATGCATCTTCCCTGACAACGCCATCTTCATCATCGACCTTCCTCTCATTCATCCTGAGCTCATCACTTGGGATTATCAAGGACCCCCACCTCTCGACATGTTTCCAAATGATGAGGCTCTCTCAGCATTCCTAGAACTCCGTGACACCTCACGGTATGACATATGCTTGTGTATACACCTAAAAATGACACGACTCTAGCTAAATAAATATTTTAAATATTTATTTCATTCTAAATTCCTCTATCAATAAATAAATAAATCAATTTATTTATTTGATTCATATTCCTCCAAAAATTAAATAAAACCATTTATTTAATTAAATCATCCAAATTTCTTCTAAAATCATTCTAAATTAAATAATACCAAATTATTTAATTAATTCTTCTCATTCTCTATATTTAAATAAATCCAAATATTTATTTAAATCATCTATTTTCCTCCAAAATTGAATTAATACCAAAAATAATTCAATTAATCCACGTGCACATGTAATTAAATATTTTCAATGTTTAATTAGCTAATATTCCCTCACACACATGTCCTATTTCTCCTCCAGTCATATTAGTTAACTCATCAATCAAATCTGTTAACTAATTGGTCATCTGAGTTCACTGTTGAATTATCTCAGTCAACTCCCCAATCAGCCCACTTATCTCTCCAATCAATTCTGTTAACTGATCAATCATCTTAGTTAAATCTTCCATCTATTTTGTTAACTCCCTTGTTGCATGAAGGAGCAAGACACTTGTCCTCTCCCTATTCGTGCAAATCCTCTCAAGTCTCCTCTACCATTGATGTTCTTATTCATTCTATACCATTGATCTTCTCTCTCACAAATCTATAAATACAACCCCTATTCCTCTATTTCATTCATCCAAGCTTTTATAAACTTACTCTGAAGGAATCACAGTGTGCCTTTGGCACAAATCCCCATAGCTTGAGATCATCATTATCATTGCATTGCAAGAGCCTCTTCATTGCAAACCTATCACAGTCATTCTCGTTTGTCATCTTGGAAAGAAGCAAGGAAGTACACCTTCTGAGGGCTACATTCATACAATGAGATCAATTGAGATAGGCAACCAATGGAAGCCATGAAATAATAAGGTTTGCAAGGTATTGTTCCTTTGTGTTTAATCTTGTTTATTCTTATTTCATTGAGATTATTGGATTATTGATAGTTTAATACTGTTAACCACATTTTCTGATAACATTTCTGGCACCCACCATGGGGCCCTTACCCAATTTAACTTCAAAATTGAGTTTTTGTGTTAGAATCTATACACAGGACGTTTCTGCGCATCCACTCATTGTTTCGGCACATTTATTCACTATTCTGGTGCATCTATAAAAGCTGTGCATTCACTCATTGTTGCAGTGCATTTACTCTCTATTTCGGAGCATATATTAGATATGTGCATCTGTTCTCTATTACAACGCATTTACTCTCTGTAACTACACATATGTTAAATCTGTGCATTTGTTCTATGTATGTGCACATACATCCTCTATAACTATGCATATATTTCTGCACATTCAATCTACTAGGGTTTTTAGGCTATTTCTTAGGAAATTTGTAACACTAACATCATTTGCAAGAATATTCTTAGATCCACCTTGTAGGTTAAGAGCTGGTTAGACATATAGTTGCATGGTTAACTCTCATCTAGACCTAAATAGCAAAGGAAGTAATTAAACTTGTTCATGCAAATTTCACTTAGATTCTAAATAGGAGGGAAGTAATTTATACTTGTTGCATCACAACTTGAACATACTCCCAACTAGGAGGATTAAAATTGAACAATTGCTTTCAAAAACTCTTTCAAAGTTAACAAATCTTGTGTGCCCAAGTAGAGTAACTCATCTAGTTTTTCTCTTTTTAACTAGGAGGAAAGAACCAGTGTTTTCTGTGATTTTGGAATGATGATAGGACTATGCTTTCCCCTTAACTGGGTGATCAAAATGCCAGAATCATCATTTCGCATGTGTTTCCTTTAGAGAGGCATGCCCTTGGAATTCCTTCCTTCCAAGCGAGATGACCTTAAGTGGTAACGAGCTAACACCAAGCTCTTCCGATCCACTATAAATAAACTATGTTTGAGGCAAAAGTTTCAAGCAATGAGTGTGGATTAGTTATACCGACAACTAACCTCCCCATCAACCTTGCAAGGCACAACCCTTGCAGGTTGGAAGACTCCATAATAAAGAGTAGTATTGCCACAAGTATAACCACTCGAATAGTTGCCCTTACTTCATATCCATTATTTGTAGAAGCCAAAATCCCCTATTCGGTGACACAGGAGGAAAATATTCTCCAGAGCTGTCCAACCTCATACACTCATTCAGTGTAGAGATAGAAAAGTTCAACCCTTCCGGGGAACTATAGCTTGGTATTCGTGAGAAGTGAGTGCTGTGGAGGGGACTCGGTGCTACCAAGATATTAGCTATCTGCCTTTATGCAAGTGGCTGGTGTAAAAACCAAGTTGGAATTCATTGAATACTGTCCTGGCCTACCATAGGATTGTGCATACTTTGTAAGTAAAAAATAAAAAAAGAATAAAAAAATCAAACAATCATGAAAATATTCTTTGTGTGTGATGTGTCTTTCTTGCCATAATCAAAGAAGCAAATCAAAAAGAGCAACATTCAGACAAAGAACCCAAAAACATTCAAAACATTAAAAAACGTGCCTTTACTGAGTCAAAAATAGTAAAAAACAAGAAAAAAAAGGACAGATTTGCGCATCTGCTTCATCTTGCTACGCATTTGCTTCATCTGGCTGTGCATTTGCTCCATCTTGCGGCACATCTGCTTTCTGCTATGCATTTACACTATTCTGTTGCGCATCTATTTTTTACCAGTCCTGCGCATACACTTCCTTAAGCTGTGCATCTATGCTATGTTTTGGTGCATCTATGCTCTATTCTGGTGCATCTAATTTTCACTAGACTTACGCTTTTACTTACTGTTGCTATGCATACATGCTCTGTTCCTGCGCATTTTTTTTCTGCGCATCTGTCACGGTGAGCACTTCCGTACAGTTTGTCAGAAAAACATCAACCTTTTTGAACACCCATTTTAGCCTTGTTTCAGTTTCCAAGATCAAATTAACTGTGCAGTCACTTCTCCCATCCATTTCCATAGCTTACCCTCTTTTCCACCAATCACCTTGTCAAAATTTTCACAAAAACTTCCCAAAAATAAAATCCAACCATCAAAACCAAGTTAAAACAAGCCAATTTTTGATCATATCAGACTCAAACATCCCTAGTAAGTCTCCACTATCAAGGATCTATCATCCTTCTCTCTCAGAACTTCACTAGTTTGTTTTGGTGCAAGACTAGTCTCTATCAAGTAATTGGATTCCAACCATCCTTACTTTAGGCTACCGTTTTGTATCGACCGACTTGTTTGACACCATTGATCAAAGAAAACCCTTGTTCAAACCTTATCACCACAAGTATCCCCTTCACTACAACCTCCAAACACATCTTACCAAAGCGTCCAATTTCACCCAACCCCATTCCAAATCACTTGCATGGTACTAACTAGATCCCAAAAGCAAAAACAAATCGAAATGGCTAGAGCATCCAACAAAATTCTATCCCCTCACAATAGTGATGAGGAAATATCTCACGAGGACTTACAAGAAGCTCTCCAAGATATTAAATTTCAACATATGATGGACAAAGTACTCAACCAAGACCCTAGCAAATTCTTCCTTTACCTAGCAAGCCAAGGAGTTAAGCTCCCCAGAGACTTTGACATCACAGGGTTGAAAGAAATTGAAGAGGAAAGAACTCATGAAGAGAGCACACGTGAGGAAAGAACCCTTGACACAGACAAAGGCAAGAAAACCATAGACTCAACCACACCTTTAGACATGTTGACAAAACAAGTTCAAACCCTACAATAGCAATTAGTGGACCTCCAAATAGGGACGCCCACTAAACACTATTCGTTGGAGGATATCTTGTTGTATATCTTCAACAAGAGCTTGAAAATGATCCCCTTTCCCCTTAGATTTGAAGTTCCAAAATTTGACAAGTATAGAGGAAAGGGTGACCCTAGAGACCACATCAAAGAATTTAGTGCCACATGTCTAGAGGTGGTCCACAATGAAACTTTTCTCATGAGGCTCTTCCCTAGATCTCTAGGTGGACAAGCCATGGAATGGTTTTCTTGACTTCCCCTTGGTATCTGTACCTTTGACGAGTTAGTGAACAAATTCGTAACACATTTCTTGTATAATATCAAACACGAGGTATCCATGCTTGACCTTTGCAACACAAAACAAAAGAGTGGTGAATCCTTCGCTGCTTTCTTACAATGATGGAGGCAACTTGCCAACAAATGTCCTCATCATATACCAGAAAAACAAATGCTTGAAATGTTTGTCCATAATCTTAGTTCCAATCTAAGCTACCAAATTCAACTCCAATGCCATACCTCATTCATGAAAGTCATTGCGATGGGGTTATTCATCGAAAAAGCTATGATCGCGAAAGGCCAAATAAAATTGTTCAAAGATAATCCTAACTCAAACTATACCATGGATAAGTCAAAGTTTTGGACCAAAAACAAGAATATCGTCAACGATGGAGTGGTTGATGCTAAAGTAGCAGCTCCTAAATAACTAATTTTCAATCTCAAAGAAGCATCAAACAACACAACCCCAAGTAAACCTCCATCAAATGAAATGAGACAACCATACAATTTTCATCCTAGATGAAAATTTACACCACTAGGAGAGTCATATGAGTCTGCTTTAAGAAAGTTGTTGGCAAACAATGAGATCACCCTTCTTGCCACAAGCAACTATGAACTAGCTATCGAACCTCCTTGGTGGAAGGATACCAATTTCTGTGAGTGCCATAGAGGAAAAGGCCATACAACTAATGAATATATCCACTTGAAAAATGTCATACAAGACCTACTAGACCAAAATCATGTGGGTACAAAAGATCATCCCTCTAATGAATCACATGTGGCATTTAAGGATCCGCTCCTTAACCATGATAGGCAGAACCCTCAAAGTAACAACAATAACAACTAGAAAAATCACAATAACAGGAACAATGATGCTAACTACATGAACGTGTTGTTCGACTACACCGTTAACTGCATATCAAAGCATATCCCGCAAATCAATGCGATCATGTTTAACAAACAAACAGAGTCCAACTCCAAAATTGATTGCAATATCACCACCTGCAATGGGAAAGTCACCTTGAACACACTCCCTCCAAGGTCGTCATCCTCACCATCTACCCCTCACAAGTACATCGTCATATACCAACTACAAAAGACTCCGTCCAATATATCCATATTAGAGTTGTTGCGTCTATCACCAGCCCACAAAGAGATTTTTGATAAAGCCCTAGTAGAAACCACTATACCCACGAACTTGGCCCAAGAGAAGTTTCAAGCCATGGTAGGTCATCTTACCTCACCTAACATCCTATCATACATTGAATAAGATGATCTATCCATATCTCAACCCCATAATGCATCATTACATATTTAGGCTTTCATAAATAAACATCACATTAAAAGGGTTCTCATCGATGGATTAGGTTTGAACATTTGCATGCTTAAATTAATCCTTACATTGGGGTACTTAGAAACTGTAGTGGATCCAAGAAAGAAGATCACAATAAAATCCTATGATGAAGAAGAATGAACAACCAAAGGAATTGTGGTGTTACCCTTAAGAATTGGGCCAATAGTGAATGAAGTTGTTTGCCAAGTCCTTGACAGGGAGCTCGCCTATAACATTCTCTTGGGTAGACCTTGGATACATGCCATGATATTAAGTTCCCTCACAATGGCTGAGAGATCACCATCCAAGGTGACCCTGATCCATTTCAACACTGTAATACTATCCAACCGAAGCTAGATTTCAGCATCCCTCATAATAGAACTTCCACATCTTCCACCTCCCAGCATGATCCTAGCTCCCATGCCTCCTCATCAAAAGCCAAAGAGCAGAAGATCAAAATCAAAGAAATAGGGGTAGGAGAGTATTCCATCGAGCATACCCTTTGCGTAGCCAAAATGCCTTTATCTCTGAGGTTCTTTGGACAACCTACACCCTTCCAAAAACCATCTACTCCTCCTGAACCTCCCAAAGCTCCCTTTGTCAAATGGGGCACCCTATCAGATGAAAGAAAAGAAAGAGATGTTCTGCAATGGCTCTACATAGATGAAGATGACACACCACAAGACAAATAACCAAAGCTCCCAATAGAAATCTATGGACGTGGTCAATCTATCTTACACATAATGGGCTATGAAGGATAGGGTCCCATCAACCTGAGAAAAGAGGGAATAATTGAACCCATTCAACCCTCTTCATCCTCATCGGCCTGAGACACAAGAGGACTAGGATACAAAGACAACAACAAAGGCAAAGCTAAGGCTACTACTTGTTTTGTGGAACAAATCCAAAATCTCCAAGAGAACAGTGATACAGATTCTAATGAGTATGAATGGGATAAACTTTTAGAACATTCCTATGAGGAGAAAGGAATTGATATCATTCGCACCTATAGCCCCTACCGTGAGGGACAAATGCGAAGGCCTAGACCATTAGAGTGTGATTCGCCCATTCCAGAGAGTATGACTTACGAGGAAGGTCAGAGTTCTAACATGTTAAACAATCTTGAAGAGAGTACCATCATAGATCTTATTCCTATACCTTCCAATCCTGATCATATATCCATCCTTACCATCACACCCACTGAATTAGATTAGCCTATCGATCCCCTCCCCCTGGTACATCCCGAGCTTATCGATTGGGATCTACAAGGAACCCCCCAATTGGACATGTTCCAAAATGATGATGCCTAAATTGATTACATGGAACTAAGAGACCACCTACCTATGGGAGATCATAAAGCTAGCTTTGCCATAGAACTCAATACCGTGGCTTATTTTGGAGTGGGTGCCAAGCCTTCCAGTCATAAAACTATAAAAATAAAAAATGGATCTAATGGTGAAAACCGCTCTGCGGCAGTGTCAGATCCCAAAAAACTAAAAATAAAGGATGCATCGGATGATGAAAACCTCTCTGAGCCACCAAATGATGGAAGGCTTGACACTCTCCCCAACGACATGTATTAGGAGAAATCACAAATTTTTGTAGAACCTACAGAACCTGTCGACATCGGCACAGAAGGTAACCCAAAGATCATACACTTTGCCAAATCTCTAACTCCACCAAAAAAGACTAAATTTGTACCCTTCTTCAAAAGGAAATAGGTCAACTTTGCTTGGTCATATGCAGATATGCCCGGGTTAGATCCCAACTTGATCTTGCATCATCTACCACTCGATCCTGGAGTTAAACCTGTTAAACAAAAACTCAAGAAAATGCATCCACATGTCGCATTGCTAGTCAAAGAGGAACTTAAGAAGCTACTAGATGTAGGGTTCATCAGAGCAATTGATTATCCAGAGTGTGTATCAAACATTGTACCAGTATCAAAACTAGATGGAATAGTTAGATTGTGTAATGATTTCTGAGATCTCAATAAGGCCTATCGCAAAGATGATTTCCCATTGCCCAACATTGACATCATCGTAGACTTGACAGCTAGACACATTATGCTTTCTCTTATGGATTGCTTCTCTAGATACAACCAAATCAGAATAGTGCTAGAAGATCAACATAAGACGGCATTCACATGCCCGTGGGGTACCTTCTATTGGAACGACATGTCATTTGGGTTGAAGAATGTAGCAGCCACATAACAAAGAGCAATGACTACTATCTTCAATGACATGATGCACATAACTATGGAAGACTATGTGGATGACATGCTTGCCAAGTCACTTATAAGGGAATCTCATTTAGATGTCCTAGAGAAAATCTTTCAGAGGCTAGAACAATTCAAGGTTTGATTGAATCCAAAAAAGTGCATGTTTGGAGTCACCTCCGACAAAGTCCTGGGTTTCATAGTATTAGCCAATGGGATTGAGGTAGATCCTGTGGAGGTAAAAGCTATCATGGGGATGCCACCACCAAGGAACATCACCCAACTAAGGTCTTTACAAGGCAAATTACAGGCAATCCGTTGGTTTATTTCACAACTAGCGGACAAGTGTCAAACTTTCACTCATCTCTTGCATAAGAACATTCCATTTAGATGGGATGAGAAGTGTGAAGAAGGCTTTCGCAAATTCGAAGAGTATCTCATGAATCCACCGATCTTGATGCCTCCTAATCAAGGCAAGCCACTATATCTTTACATATATGCAACACCAACAGCTCTTGGAGCCCTTTTAGCACAACAAGACTATGAAGGCAAGGAACGGGCCATACACTACATCAGTCACACATTAGTGGGATATGAATTGCAATATTCTCAAATCGAAAGATCTTGTCTTGCTGTGGTTTTTGCTTCCCAAAAATTATGCCATTACATGCTTGCACATTCCATCAAGCTCATTGAAAAGATTGATCCACTCACGTACTTGTTAAGCAAAGCATCTCTAACAGGACGCCTAGCCAAATGGGTAATGCTACTAAGTGAGTATGACATCGAATATGTGGAAAGGAAATCTATCAAAGGTCAGGTCATCGTCAATCAGTTGGCAGAGGCACCATTGCAAGATACTACTCCAATGACATTCGAGTTTCCTGATGAATCAATTTTTAGTATCACAACACATTCATGGAAGCTCTACTTTGATGGATCCTATACAAACCATGGATCAGGGGTAGAAATCTTATTAGTCACTCCTCAAGGCGACACAATACCTAAGTCCTATCGCCTGCTTTTTCCTTGCACAAACAATATAGCAAAGTATGAATCCTTAGTCATTGGTCTTAAGATGGCGGTAGAGTGGAAAGTGAAAGAGCTACATGTATATGGAGATTCCCAACTCGTCATAAATCAAGTCAATTGGTGAGATGTCATTGTACCTCATCATTTAATCTAATTTCAGATGTCAATAATCTAGGGGCTATGTCCTTGGCTATTTGCAACTAGGGATTTTACAGTTATCAGTTTTCCTAACTAATCTAAACTGCTTCTACTAATTTGAAAATATTAATCTATCTACTTACTAAATAAATTTAAGAAATGCTGAAACAGGATTAAATAGGAAGTTACTCAAAGCAATCTAAAAAAAGCAGTAACATGCATCTATCTTATTAAAATTAGTAAATACTTTTCACAGCAAAATCTAAAGTACTAAAGTAATGGTACTAGCCTTCTGCCTATGTGGTGAGAGTGGGCCCTTGCTCCACACCCTTAGGGCTAAAGGCTACAGTAGAAAATCAGCACAAAAGAAGATCACAACCAAATCCAGTCCAATTTATTCACTTTGCATTCATGAAAAGTATTTCTATCAAAGATTACTGAGAGTCAGAATAATTCAATCATTGTATATTTCTTTTACTGTTTCTACAAGTATATATCAAAAAGAGTGATGATATAACACTTATCTTATCTATCAGTTTTTCTATGAGATGACATCCATCTCTTTATTACACTAGCTGTTTAACTATAGAAAATGATCATGCAATAAAATAAGACTGAGTGGAATAGAAGTCCACTTAGAATTCTAAGTTTGAGTCTTAATACATTTGGGCAGCGAGGCCCTGAAAATATGGGTATTGAATCAGTTCTATCCGTAACTCATGCAAAAACTTTATGAAATAAAAACTCCAGGAGTTTAACTAAAGATGACCCGTCACCACTCAGGGGATGATTTGAGTGAAATGAGGGGTATTAAGTCACTACTGAGAGTGCCTGATCGACAAATTATGCTAGAAATATGCCTTGCTCTCAGGAGGCACCAGAGATATATGTTCCTATTTGCAGCTCTAGAGATATGTCTGTAGCTCCAGAGATATCTGTAGCTTTCTCTGTTCAGCTCTGGAGATGCTCCAGACTCCTGTAGAGCTCCTGAGAGGCTTTCCTTATTTCTTCAAAACTTCAGGTGTCATGGTACTTTGGTATTGTCTCCAGAGATCATTGAAGACTATCTCCGGAGATGCACAAAATTGTTGTTCCTGGCATCTACACCTGTTGATTCAAAAAGAGAAGTTTCTGCATTTTTCCATTAATTCCATGCACATTAGTCACTCAATCAGAAATTATAATCTTAAGTAATCTATCCCAATTAATCATTAACTAGAATGATCTTGCTAGCTTATTTGGGTGCAGACATTAGGAAAGATGGGATTATGAAGGAGAAAAAGAGAGGTAAAAAGATGTATTTCATGGGTGCAACTTGGCACTCATCATCAATGATGAATATCAGACAAAAGATGACAAGATAATACCATACAAGCGTATGTGTAACATCCATGTTCTATAAACCTAGTAAAACTAAAAAATCTACCATAAAGTAACTTAACAAGGTAAAAATGAGAGAATTTTTTTTTCTTTTATTCATCATATAATCAAGTACTACAATTTCAAGATTTTTTTTTTACAAAATACAATAAACGCATATTGCCTTTTCATTTACAATGTTTACAAATGTAAAACCATTACATATACAAATTTGGAATAAATATTGCATTTGAATATCTGGCATCTTTATCACAAGTCCTGGCATGTTTCCTGCTTGGAGAGAGAGTATCTTTCTAGTGATTTACCTCCATCCACAGACCGGCGGTCTCCCACACTTCTTCCACATAGGAAGTGGCCCTACCCTTCACAAGGAATATAGACCTTAGGTGACCAGTGGTAATGTGCCTTTTCTGAGTACATAGTGTTGTATTCTACTCAACTCTATCAACCATACAACCCTAGATACCCTCTAGCTAAGTCTGATTTCTGATAGGATGAGCAATCCGAATACAGTGAACTGACAATGCATACAGAAAACAAATGCATTACTTTGGCCAAAGTTTTTAATATCAATATCATTCATAATGCATGTAATCGTTGTGTTCACCCACCCCTACTCGACTTGGATAGTGCCATATTCTCACAATTTTATTCTTATACCAATTCCTAATCATGTAATGGTTTGATCCATGAGTCATAATAATAATATCTTTAGACCTTAATAAGTCCCTTATGACTAAACTATATAGTTGGTTCATAATCAGCTCTAGGTTATCCAATTGTCCCATGGTTAATTTAATAATGCTATATAACCTTATCTCTTTGCTAGGCAACCTAGATTCATAAACGACTTATGACTAATTCAACCAAAGAGTAAGAACACTATAGTTCTTTTAAATAATATTAACCCTTGTCCAATACCTTTACTAATGTAATAAAGTAAAACATACCCAGTATGCCTTTCCTACAAGGTCATACCTTAGTAGAATAAGTCTATTCCATTGTATTAGATCTTCTCTAGAATAACATGAATAATGAATACAATATATACATCAACGGATTCTCATAAGAACCTTATTTTATTTCCCATAGTAACTCTAAGTTATTCTCGTTTGATGTGTTACAATAGTTTTACTAAAGATTCCTATGAATCTAGTTTTCAAGAATGCATAACAATTTCCATTATATATATAGTCTAAACAAGACAATATATTAAATTGCTATTATCTCAATACTATACAGCTCAAGTTGCTAGTATAATAACAAAGTTCATTCTTCTCTGTAATACTCAAAAGTCCTATTGTTTTGTTAACTCACCAACATTCTATTGACTATTTACCAACTCAATCAAAGGATGATCTATTATCAATGTAAATGACAACTTATCCCATTTTATACCATGAAGAACGTTCTATTCTTCATTTCAAGCATTGGATATAATAACGGTTTCTCATATATCTAAGTGATCAAATTCATTAATTATATCATGTACTCACTAGTACTACCATAGTCGACTCTATAGTTACATTCTATTTCTCGTTCAAACAGAGATAGAATGACTTAATTTTCTCAATAGATAATTGTGTCTCTTCCCTCGTTGAGTCTACTAATTATCAACTGTCACACACATAATATAAATCAGGCGAATACATGTGCAGTCACCACAAGACTATAATATAATTCCTAAGATATCCTATTTGATTTCCTTCATTGTTATCAAATAATCGATTGAGGAATACCTGAAAGAAATGGTTTCTTGTATTGACAAAGTTATGTAAATATTACATAGGATGATGCCTTATTTGAGCGTACTTCCTCATGCCTCTAGTTAGATCACTATTCCACAATGCATTTTTGTCTTTACTCTATTCCCTTAACATTCTCATCTTGTACTCTATTTCTATCTGTTTCTCTGCTACCACTCAAAGTTTAGTCATTTCCCTCTTATTAAAACGGACTGGGCATGACTCCTATAGAGTTGCCATCCATTCGTCTCATAACTATAAATCAGTTGCAACACTGATTGCATAATAACAGTCTTAAAAGACTTAGTCCAAACTGCAAGTCAATTTCTTAGCAAAATGAACACATGTCGATAGAGATAGCCATCTATAGGCTCATTCGGTTGGGCGGTTAAACTTATACAGTCATCATCATTAGGATGAAGCTAATGCTCTTTTAAAAACAAAACTGATCTTTAATGATCATGTTATGAGTGGTTCAACCCACTTCTTTCACTAATGAAGGCTTACTAATAAATTGCTTACGTTTTCATCACTACCTTAGATGCATTTAAGAGGTATTATCCTCTTACTATGTTAAGACATTTGTATATATTTGATTACATCAAATATACATATGGTTATAGTTTAATCAATACAATAATAATATTTAAACAAGGAAATACGGATAATATGATTGGGTTGATCTTGTCTCCCCATCACAATCCGTCGACATAATTTACATATTCTTAACTTGACTATATCATCTTAATGTTAAGAATCATTTATAATACGTCAAGTAACTTAATAATAATATGACAACTATTTTATGACAATAACATCATAATATTTATGTTAAACGTAAATAGTCATAAATCAAACTCAAATGACTCGTTAATGTTATTAATGACTAAGATGACTTAATATGACTAAGATAGATTTGAAAACAATATCAACTACCTGTCAATTAAGTTCAAAAGTAACTGACAAGACAAGGCTTACCTCTTACAACACATTGGTTCACATTTTTGTTATACACTTATAACTTGATTTGGCAAATAAACCACTCGTAACCCGAGGTCTATATTTCTCTCCTAGAAATATACTCTCTCTTTTCTTTGAGAGTCATCTGATAACCTGAATCCTGTTTCACTTGTCACCAAACAATATGTGATCAGTGCATCATTATTCAATTAATTCAACTAATAAATCAAATCTCGTAATACATATATTAAATCAACAATAAAATAATCATTCCTGTGATTTCAATAAATGACATTCAATAAAATCCATGTTTTTCCTTGTCATTAATATAAACATCACAACAAATTTACTTATGTCCATGTACAAAAGTAATAGCAAGAAAAAAATTGGGGACGTAACAAATCCTTCCCCTAAATATTCATCGTCCTCGATGATATAAGGTATTAAAAAGTAACTAAAAACAAGTTCATTGTTTTAACTGGTAAGATTTTTAAATAAATGAGGAAATTTGTGATAAATTTCATGGTAATCCTCCCATGTAGCATTTTCCTCAGCATACTAGTCCCATTGGACCTTGCATTGCAAGACCTCTCTGTTACACAAGCAGAGCTTGTGCGTTTCTAACACCTTGAGTGGCTTGATCGTGACCACCCCTAGGTCTTACATCTATAAAGAATTCCAAGTCAAAACATGATTATTACCTCCAATATATTTTTTCAAATAAGACAGATGAAAAACATTGTGCATTCTAGATAAGGCTGGTGGTAGAGCAACTCTGTAGGCAACCGGATTGACTACTTCAAGCACTTCAAAGTGTCCAACATATCGAGGGGCCAACTTAGAAGACTTCCCAAACTTAATAGAACTCTTCTGATGTTTAACCCTCAAAAGAACTTTTTCTCCGACAGAAAATTGCCTTGGAACATGTTTTGCATTCGCATAGCTCTTTTGCCTATCATTGGCTTCTGCCAATCTTTTTCTGATTAGCTTAACTTTCTCTTCCATTTTAGATAGCATTTCTGGTCTGATGCTAATCCTATCCTCTAGCTTATCCCAGCTTATAGGAGTTTGACATCTTCTTCCATAAAATGCTTCAAATGGCGCCATCTTAATAGCGGAATGGTAGGAATTATTGTAATCAAATTCCACAAGTGGTAAATATTCTCCCCACTTATATTGCTGATCCATGCAATACATACACAACAAATCTTCCAAGACTTGGTTAACTCTCTCAGTTTGCCCATTAGTTTTGGGATGGTAAGATGTACTCACATTAAGTTTAGTCCCTAGCGCAGAAAACAAAGTTTGTCAAAACCTTGATGTTACACATGCATCTCTATCCAAGATAATATTTTTAGGGAAGCCATGCAATCTAAACACTTCTTGTTCAAATTTACGAGCTAACATAGTTGCTCCATCAGTTAAATTTCCTGGTATGAAATGTGCTACTTTTGTGAGTTTATCAACCACCACTAAAATGGCATCATGTCTATTCCTTGACATAGGAAGTCCTTGAGGAAAGTCCATGCTAATAACTTGCCATTTCCACTCTGGCACGTCATGTGGATACAACAATCCTGCAGGATGATGATGCTCTGCTTTTACCCTTTAGCATTCTAAACAACTTGCTACAAATCTTGTAGCATCATTCTTCATTCCTTTCCAGAAATAAAGAGGTTTAACATCCGCTAGAAGTTTGGTCACTCCTGGATGTCTTGAATATAGCGCTATATGAACTTATTTCCATACTAAATCCCTTAATCCAGCTGAATTAGGTACATAAATTATATATTTATACCTCAATAGTCCATCTGACTCAAATAGAAAACCATCATATCTTGGATCTTTAGGATTATCTTTCAGAGCCTGCTTAACCTGCTCATAAAACTCATCACCTGACAAATTTTACAATACCAAATCCTTGAAATTTCCACGAATAGATATAATAGAAGCTATATGTCTTCTATGACTCAAAGCATCAGCTACTCTATTCTCTTTTCCTTTGATGTAGTTTATCTCAAAGTCGTAGTCAAATACCAATTCTAACCATCTCCTTTGTTGAGCATTCAAATGCAGTTGTGAGAAAATATACTTAAGACTTTGATGGTCTGATTTAAGTACAAACGTCTTTCCCAACAGATAATGTCTCCACATTTGTAAGGCATGAGTTACTGCTACCAATTCTAGATCATGTAGTGCATAATTTTTCTCATAGGATTTCAATTTCCTTGACTCATATGCTATGACTCTTCCTTCTTTCATAAGCACTCTTCCTAATGCTTCTCCCAAGGCATTTGTAATTACCTCAAATTGTCCTTTGGGGTCAGGAACTTTCAAGATTGGAGCTGAAGTTAACTTTTCCTTTAAGAGATCAAATGCTTCTTGACATTTGTCTGTCCATTCAAATCTCTTTCCTTTCCTCTGCAGGGAAGTAATTGGACTAGCAATGCTGGAAAAATTTAGTACAAACTTTCTATAATAGCCTGCAAGGCCCATGAAACTATGCACCTCATGCACATTTGTTGGTACAGGCCAATCCAGAATAGCTATGATTTTTGCAGGATCAACAGATATTCCATTAGCTGATATAATATGACTTAGGTATTAAACCTCCTTCTGAAAGAATGTGCACTTAGATAGCTTCCCATATAACTTATGTTCTCTTAACCTTTGTAGAACTATTTGCAGGTGCCGATGATGTTCTTCCTCATTCTTAGAATGAATGAGTATATCATCCAGAAAGACTAAAACAATCTTATCCAAACAATCTTTGAATATACTATTCATGAGATTCATGAATGCGGTAGGTGCATTTCTCAAACCAAATGGCAACATAGTAAACTCATAATGTCCATATCTGGTTCTAAAAGTTGTCTTATGAATATCTTCATCTTTCAATCTTAACTGATGATATCCTAATTGCAAATCAATCTTTGAAAACACAACAGCTTCACGCATCTAATAAAAAAGATCATCAATACGTGGCAAAGGATATTTGTTCTTTACCATTGCTTTATTAAGCATACAATAATCTATACACAAACGAAGGGTTCCATCCTTCTTCTTAACAAAAATAACTGGAGCACCCCAAAGTGAAACACTAGGTCTGATTAAACCTTTTGCCAAGAATTCTTGTAATTGTGCTTTCAATTCCATTAACTCCGTTGTTGTCATACGGTAGGGTGCTTTTGATATTGGCTCAGATCCTAGTTTAATTTCAATAGCAAAATCAAAAACCCTTTTGGGAGGCAATCCTGGTAGTTCTTCTGGAAACGCATCCTGAAATTCCTGAAGAAAAGGATACTTTCCCCAAAAGATAAACTAGGGTTTTCTACCCCTTCCTCCACTTGTTCCATTTTAACTGCAAACAACTTACAACCTTTCCTTCTAGCCCTTTTTAATTGTTTGGTAGAGATAGTTCTGATTTTAACTTCTCTTTGAATCCCTTGGAAGTAGGTCAAATTTCCCATATCATCTAAGCATTCAACTATTTTTGAGAAACAGTCAACCTTAGCTCTATGTTTCCATAACCAATTCATTCCTAGGATCACATCATAGGAACCCAAGGGAGCTACATACATATTTACTTCAGTTGAGAAACTAGGAAGGTCAACTTTGGCTTTAAACAAACATTGCTCTACCTGAGCCTTAGATTGGTTAGCATATTCTACTGACCATCCCGTTTGGACATGTAACCAACTTTTCTAGAAAATTTATTCAAAATTCTAGGAGAAACAAAGTTTTCTGTGGCTCCAGTATCAATCAAAATAGATATAGGGACTCCAAACAAAGTACCTATCATCTTAATGGGTGTGATTTGATACTCCGCTTGATGATTGTTGAGAGATGCATGAATCCTTTGCTGGAACGCTTCTTGTTGAGTAGGTAGTGCAGTACCTCTTTGTTGTCGATTTTGATTCTTGTTTGGGCAATGATTTGCATAGTGGTCACCCCCACAAGTAAAGCATCCCCCAATGGGTCATTTCTTGTCTGAAGTCTTCCCATTGTTATCCTCATTTCTTTTGTAGTTTCCATTCTTCTTCTCATAGCCAGATCCACCTTTGCTCTTCTAAGGTCCTTTATCTTTTCTCTTGTTAGCGTAGCTCTTTTCATATATTTTCTTGTAGGGTTGATTGTTAGGAGTTCCATTAAACCTCTTGCGGCTTCTATCATGATAAGCCAAGATGGATTTCATCTTTTGCTCTTGTTTGATCATCTTCTTGTACACTTGATCCATTGTTGTGGGACCATGTACATCCACTTCACCACCAATTTGAGCATTTAAGCCCATGATGAATTTTCTAATCCTGAATCTCTCATCTTTTTGATACTGTGGAACATATTTTAGGAGTCGAGTGAATTTTTCTCCATATTCTACCACTGTCATATCTCCTTGTCGAAGATTCTAAAAATTAGTTAGTTTATGATCAAAATAGAGTTGTGGTAACCATCTTTTACAAAAGAGTTCCACGAACTCATCCCAAGTTACCCTTAGAGAGCTCAAATTCAATTCCATCTTTTTATTCATCCACCAAGTGGATGCTTCTCCTGCTAGTTGGAATGCTCCCCATACTACCTTAGTCACCTCCAAGTAATTTCTTATCTTGAAGTACTTTTCCATTTCTGTTAACTAAGCTTCTGCAGGATCTCTGGTTTCTGTCCCATCAAATTTTGGTCGAACAACCTTCTTCATATCCTTTTAGAGCTCTAAGGTCAATCTATCCCTAGCCTCTTTATGAGGTTCAATACTCTTACTTTGATCTTCATGATTTTCTCTGCTTTCACCATGAGATTTTTCACCTCCTCCCTCAGTATTCCCTTTATCATCCACCTTTTCCAAATCATCCAATCTTTTCTTGGTTTCCTCTAGCATGGTTATGATTTGGTCCAGCTTATTATTTGGCGGGTGGTTTTCCTCTTCACTTTCTCCTTGATTAGTTCTTGTTCGCACCATGTTTATCGATTTCTCACACCTGAGAATATTTAGTTGTCCATTAGTTCAAGATTATAATGTAACCCATTAAATCTAAACATAATACTCAATTTAAACAATAGTTTGGTACAAAAACAACTCTTTTTATTTATTTATTTCTTTTCAAAGCAAAGAGTATTCTTCTTTATACAAGAAATGACTTCAAAAGTCATGCTCAAGAGGAGTATATCCCTCAAACTCATTTTCATATACATAATCTTGAGGTATATAACCCTCTGACTCACTATCGGACCTAACTTCTATGATCTCAACAGTTGAGGGTATGCGGGGATCTTGCCTAACCATAGTTGTTTCCTCATCTGACATATACTCTATGATTTTGGCAGTGATCTTAACTCTTTCCTTGTGTTCCCTTCTTACTCACTTAATTTGAGTTAAGGCAATTGCCAGAGTTTCAGTATCACTTAACTAAATGTCACTCTCATCATTGGTTCCTTCAAACGTTTTGATAATAGCCTCACGTTCTCTTTTTGCTTTAAGGAAATGTTGACTCGAATTAACAAACTTTCTTGTTGTCTTCTTAAAACGTACCATCTTGGCACATAAATTTTTAAACATTAGCTAACCGCATAATGTTGACTACAGGCAAGCATAGTGGTCTCATAAGCCCTAGTGCTGAACCTGGTAGCTCTCATACCATATGTAACATCCATGTTCTATAAACCTCGTAAAATCAGAAAGTTTACCATAAAGTAACTTAATAAGGTAAAAAGGAGATAATTTTTTTTTCTTTTATTCATCATATAATCAAGTACTACAATTTCAAGATTTTTTTTTTCCAAAATATAATAAACCTATATTGCCTTTTCATTTACAATGTTTACAAATGTAAAACCATTACATCTACAAATTTGGAATAAATACTGCATCTAAATATTTGACATCTTTATCACAAGTCCTGTCATGTTTCCTGCTTGGAGAGAGCATCTTTCCAGTGATTTACCTCCATCCATAGACCAGCAGTCTCCCACACTTCTTCCACATAGGAAGTGGCTCTACCCTTCACGAAGAATATAGACCTTAGGTGACTAGTGGTAATTTTCCTTTTTTGAGTACATAGTGTTGTATTCTACTCAACTCTATCAACCATACAACCCTAGATACCCTCTAGCTAAGTATGATTTCCGATAGGATGAGCAATCCGAATACAGTGAACCGACAATGCATACAGAAAACAAATGCATTACTTTGGCCAAAGTTTTTAATATCAATATCATTCATAATGAATGTAGTCGTTGTGTTCACCCACCCCTACTCAACTTGGATATTGCCATATTCTCGTAGTTTTATTCTTATACCAATTCCTAATCATGTAATGGTTTGATCCATGAGTCATAATAATAATATCTTTAGACCTTAATAAGTCCCTTATGACTAAACTATATAGTTGGTTCATAATCAGCTCTAGGTTATCCAATTGTCCCATGGCTAATTTAATAATGCTATATAACCTTATCTCTTTGCTAGGCAACCTAGATTCATAAATGACTTATGACTAATTCAACCAAAGAGTAAGAACACTATAGTTCTTTTAAATAATATTAACCCTTGTCCAATACCTTTACTAATGTAATAAAGTAAAACATACCCAATATGCCTTTCCTACAAGGTCATCCCTTAGTAGAATAAGTCTATTCCATTGTATTGGATCTTCTCTAGAATAACATGAATAATGAATACAATATATACATCAACGGATTCTCATAAGAACCTTATTTTATTTCCCATAGTAACTCTAAGTTATTCTCGTTTGATGTGTTACAATAGTTTTACTAAAGATTCATATGAATCTAGTTTCCAAGAATGGATAACAATTTCCATTATATATATATAGTCTAAACAAGACAATATATTAAATTGCTATTATCTCAATACTATACAGCTCAAGTTGATAGTATAATAACAAAGTTCATTCTTCTCTGTAATACTCAAAAGTCCTATTGTTTTGTTAACTCACCAACATTCTATTGACTGTTTACCAACTCAATCAAAGGATGATCTATTATCAATGTAAATGACAACTTATCCCATTTTATACTATGAAGAACGTTCTATTCTTCATTTCAAGCATTGGATATAATAACAGTTTCTCATATATCTAAGTGATCAAATTCATTAATTATATCATGTACTCACTAGTACTACCATAGTCGACTCTATAGTTACATTCTATTTCTCGTTCAAACAGAGATAGAACGACTTAATTTTCTCAATAGATAATTGTGTCTCTTCCCTTGTTGAGTCTACTAATTATCAACTGTCACACACATAATATAAATCAGGTGAACACATGTGCAGTCGCCACAAGACTATAATATAATTCCTAAGATATCCTATTTGATTTCCTTCATTGTTATCAAATAATCGATTGAAGAATACTTGAAAGAAATGGTTTCTTGTATTAATAGAGGTATGTAAATATTACACAGGCTGATGCCTTATTTGAGCGTACTTCCTCACGCCTCCAGTCAGATCACTATTCCACAATGCGTTTTTGTCTTTACTTTATTCCCTTAACATTCTCATCTTGTACTCTATTTCTATCTGTTTCTCTGCTACCGCTCAAAGTTGAGTCATTTCCCTCTTATTAAAGCGGATTGCGCATGACTCCTATAGAGTCACCCTCCATTCGTCTCATAACTGTAAATTAATTGCAACACTGATTGCATAATAACAGTCTTAAGAGACCTAGTCCAAACTGCAAGTCAATTTCTTAGCAAAATGAACACATGTCGATAGAGATAGCCACCTATAGGCTCATTTGGTTGGGCGGTTAAACTTATACAGTCATCATCATTAGGATGAAGCTGATGCTCTTTTAAAAACAAAATTGATCTTTAATGATCATGTTATGAGTGGTTCGACCCACTTCTTTCACTAATGAAGGCTTACTAATAAATTGCCTACGTTTTCATCACTACCTTAGATGCATTTAAGAGGTATTATCCTCTTACTATGTTAAGACATTTGTATATATTTGATTACATCAAATATACATATGGTTATAGTTTAATCAATACAATAATAATATTTAAACAAGGAAATATAGATAATGTGATTGGGTTGATCTTGTCTCCCCATCACAATCCGTCGACATAATTTACATATTCTTAACTTGACTATATCATCTTAATGTTAAGAATCATTTATAATACGTCAAGTAACTTAATAATAATATGACAACTATTTTACGACAATAACGTCGTAATATTTATGTTAAATGTAAATAGTCATAAATCAAACTCAAACGACGTCATTAATGTTATTAACGACATCGTTAATGTTATTAATGACTAAGACGACTTAATACGACTTAGATAGATTTGAAAACAATATCGACTACTTGTCAATTAAGTTCAAAAGTAACTGACAAGACAAGGCTTACCTCTTACAACACATTGGTTCACATTTTTGTTATACACTTATAACTCGATTTGGCAAATAAACCACTCGTAACCTGAGGTCTATATTTCTCTCCTAGAAATATACTCTCTCTTTTCTCCGAGAGTCATCTGATAACTTGAATCTTGTTTCACTTGTCACCAAACAATATGTGATCAGTGCATCATTATTCAATTAATTCAACTAATAAATCAAATCTTGTAATACATATATTAAATCGATAATAAAATAATCATTCCTATGATTTCAATAAATGACATTCAATAAAATCCATGTTTTTCCTTGTCATTAATCTAAATATCACAACAAATTTACTTATGTCCATGTAAAAAAGTAATAGCAAGAAAAAAATTGGGGATGTAACATATCCTTTCCCTAAAGATTCATCGTCCTCGATGATATAAGGTATTAAAAATTAACTAAAAACAAGTTCATTGTTTTAACTGGTAAGATTTTTAAATAAATGGTTTGATCCATGAGTCATAATAATAATATCTTTAGACCTTAATAAGTCCCTTATGACTAAAGTATATAGTTGGTTCATAATCAGCTCTAGGTTATCCAATTGTCCCATGGCTAATTTAATAATGCTATATAACCTTATCTCTTTGCTAGGCAACCTAGATTCATAAATGACTTATGACTAATTCAACCAAAGAGTAAGAACACTATAGTTCTTTTAAATAATATTAACCCTTGTCCAATACCTTTACTAATGTAATAAAGTAAAACACACCCAATATGCCTTTCCTACAAGGTCATCCCTTAGTAGAATAAGTCTATTCCATTGTATTGGATCTTCTCTAGAATAATGTGAATAATGAATACAATATATACATCAACGGATTCTCATAAGAACCTTATTTTATTTCCCATAGTAACTCTAAGTTATTCTCGTTTGATGTGTTACAATAGTTTTACTAAAGATTCCTATGAATCTAGTTTCCAAGAATGGATAACAATTTCCATTATTTATATATATATATAGTCTAAACAAGATAATATATTAAATCGCTATTATCTCAATACTATACAGCTCAAGTTGATAGTATAATAACAAAGTTCATTCTTCTCTGTAATACTCAAAAGTCCTATTGTTTTGTTAACTCACCAACATTCTATTGATCATTTACCAACTCAATCAAAGGATGATCTATTATAAATGTAAATGACAACTTATCCCATTTTATACCATGAAGAACGTTCTATTCTTCATTTCAAGCATTGGATATAATAACAGTTTCTCATATATCTAAGTGGTCAAATTCATTAATTATATCATGTACTCACTAGTACTACCATAGTCAACTCTATAGTTGAATTCTATTTCTCATTCAAACAGAGATAGAACGACTTAATTTTCTCAATAGATAACTATGGCTCTTCCCTCATTGAGTCTACTAATTATCAACTGTCACACACCTAATATAAATCAGGCGAACACATGTGCAGTCACCACAAGACTATAATATAATTCCTAAGATATCCTATTCGATTTTCTTCATTGTTATCAAATAATTGATTGAGAAATACATGAAAGTAATGGTTTCTTGTATTGACAGAGGTATGTAAATATTACACAGGCTGACACCTTATCTAAGCGTACTTCCTCATGCCTCCAGTCAGATCACTATTTCACAGTGTATTTTTGTCTTTGCTCTATTCCTTTAACATTCTCATCTTGTACTCTTTTTCTATCTATTTCTCTGCTACCGCTCAAGTTGAGTCATTTCCCTCTTATTAAAGCAGACTGGGCATGGCTCCTACAGAGTCATCCTCCATTCGTCCCATAACTGTAAATCAGTTGCAACATTGATTGCATAATAAGAGTCTTAAGAGACTTAGTCCAAACTGCATGTCAATTTCTTAGCAAAATGAACACATGTCGATAGAGATAACCGCCTATAGGCTCATTTGGTTGGGTGGTTAAACTTATACAGCCATCCTCATTAGGATGAAGCTGATGCTCTTTTAAAAACAAAACTGATCTTTAATGATCATGTTATGAGTGGTTCGACCCACTTCTTTCACTAATGAAGGCTTACTAATAAATAGCCTACGTTTTCATCACTACCTTTGATGCATTTAAGAGGTATTATCCTCTTACTATGTTAAGACATTTGTATATATTTGATTACATCAAATATACATATGGTTATAGTTTAATCAATACCATAATAATATTTAAAGAAGGAAATACAGATAATGTGATTGGGTTGAGCTTGTCTCCTCATCACAATCCGTCAACATAATTTACGTATTCTTAACTTGACTATATTGTCTTAATGTTAAGAATGGTTTATAATATGTCAGGTAACTTAATAATAATATGACAACCATTTTATGACAATAACATCATAATATTTATGTTGAACGTAAATAGTCATAAATCAAACTCAAATGATGTCGTTAACGTTATTAATGACTAAGATGATTTAGAAAGATTTGAAAACAATATTGACTACCTATCAATTAACTTCAGAAGTAACTGACAAGACAAGGCTTACCTCTTATGACACATTGGTTCACATTTTCATTATACACTAATAACTTGGTTTGGCAAATAAACCACTCGTAACCTGAGGTCTATATTTCTCTCCTGGAAAGATACTCTCTCTCTCTTTTCTCTGAGAGTCATCTGATAACCTGAATCCTGTTTCCCTTGTCACCAAACAATATGTGATCAGTGCATCATTATTCAATTAATTCAACTAATAAATCAAATCTCATAATACATATATTAAATCGATAATAACATAATCATTCCTATGATTTCAATAAATGACATTCAATAAAATCCATGTTTTTCCTTGTCATTAATCTAAACATCACAACAAATTTACTTATGTCCATGTTAAAAAGTAAAAGTATAGCAAGACAAAAATTGGGGATGTAATAGAATGGTAGATGACTTTAAAGGATACTTTGTGATAATCTCCTTTGATCAGATTCCTCACATAGAGAACGAAGTAGTGGATGCCATTGCAACCATCGCCTCGCTTCTAGATATACTAGAGAATGAGTCACGCTTTGAGTTCTTGGTGGAGCTAGTAATGCAACCAACTTATGATATCCCCAAAACACAATCCCTTTGCCTCCTAGTTGGATCTGATTCACCCTTGTATGGTAAAATTTACACTTACCTCAAGGATAACACTTTACTAGCTGATTTATCCAACAACCAACACCGAACCTTTATGTGCCAAACATCTCGTTATACCATTATTGCCAACACCCTCTACCATTGAGGTCTGGATGGTACTCTACTCAGATGTCTTGAACGCGAAGAATCTCAAACTGCCTTACGAGAAGTACTCAAGGGAATTTTTGGATCACACTCTAGTGGTCCTACCTTAGCTAAGAAACTCATGTGTTTGGGATACTATTGGACGAACATGGAGACAGATTCATATCACTTTGTCAAGAAATGCAAACAATGTCAAATTCATGGTAACCTCCAGCTCAAGAACTGCGGCCTTTAATGATGCGGAGTGGCACAAGGGAAGGTATCAACACAAGATAAGTTTGGTTTGTTCTCCTTAGCCCACTCACTCACTCACCTAGTCTTCAACCAAGCAAACCCACTCACCAAGTGCAAATTATGGATTTGTGGTCTTCCTTGCTGTCACTAAAAATCAGTATATCATCCAAATACACAACAATAAACTTGTTAAGGAAAGTTTTAGCACTTCATTCATCAATCTCATGAAGGTGCTTGGTGCATTTGACAAGCCCAAAGGCATGACAACCCATTCAAATAGTCTTTCATTGGTTTTGAAGGCGGTTTTCCACTCATCCCCCTCCCTTATCCTGATTTAGTGATAACCACTCTTTAGGTCTATCTTGGTAAAATACTTAGCCCTACCCAAGCAATCCATTAAGTCTTCTATTCTAGGCATTGGAAATCTATACATGATAGTGAGCTTATTAATGGCCCTGGAGTCAGTGCATAGTCTCCATGTTCCTTCCTTCTTGGGTGCAAGCACTGCAGGTACTGCACATGGACTAATACTCCTCCTGATAAGCCCTCTATCCAATAAGTCTTGGATTTGTCTTGCCACTTTAGCATTTTGCTCTGGAGTCAACTTGTAGGCTGCTTGGTTTGGTAGGGTGGATCCAGGGATGAGATCAATGCAATGACTAATCTCCCTCTTTGGTGGAAGGGCATCCTTGCCTTCATTGGCTATCACATCCTGAAACCTCTCCAATAGTTCTCCCACTTCCTTTGGTCCAATCCTCCTAAGAGGTTGCTGCACTTTGACCTTCTTGGGATTCACATCCTTGGGTTTGATGACTACTGCAAAACATGACACTTTCTCTTCCTTGAGGTTAGCCAAAAACTCTTTTTCACCTACCAACATAAATGAACTAGAAATGACTTTCTCTTTGCAATCATCAATCAAAGGAGTCATTGTAAACTTTTCACCATTCTTGGACAAATGAATTACATTGTTCTTACCATCATGTTGGGCACTTGTGTCATGTTGCCAAGGCCTTCCAAGAAGAAGGTGGCATGCATCCATATCCACTATCTCACAAAGAACCTTATCATGATATTCACCTATCTTGAATTCAACCCAACATTGCTCTTACACCACAATTTGTTGTTCCTTGGTTAGCCAAAAGACTCTATAGGGGTTAGGATGAGGCATTCTTTCCAATCCTAACTTAGTCACCATTTCATTACAAGCCAAATTTTTAGAAGAACCTGAATCTACTATTACCTTGCAAACTTTTCCTTTCACCTTGCAAGTGGTTCTGAACAAGTTGTTTCTTTGGGGCTGCTCCTTGGTGGGTGGCATGATGAGTGACCTATTAAACATGATGCATTCTCCACTCTCAGTTGTTGCAGACTTGGAAGAGGCTGTTTGGTATGATGTGGTGCTTTGACAGTCTGCTTTGACAGTCCTCTTCTTGAAGGAGTTGCACTCTTCTTTCTTTCTGATTTGCAGCAGTGTTTCCCATCTTCTTCGGGCACCTAAAGGACTGATGTCCAATCTGATTGCAAGAGAAACACCTTTCAGTAAACACATTGGGACCTCTATCCCCACTTCTTCCTCTGCCATTACCTCTCCCTCTAAACTGACCCTTATCAACACTATTTTTATCAGCCTGTCCTTGGCTGCCTTCTTGTGATCCGCCACCTTGGAGTCTAGAGAAATTATCTTTGTTTTGAAATCTGCCCCTGCCCCTAAAGTTCTGATTTCCTCTGCCTCTGTTGCTGCTGTTAAAATCCCCTTTTCTTCTCTGCTTATCCTCAATCCTTAGTGCCATTTGAAAACACTTATGGACTATTTTCGGGTTAAAGAGAGTTAATTCATCTTGAATGGAGAACTTGAGGCCATTAAGATACCTTGCAAGCTTCTATTTTTCATTCTCAGGGATCTTGGCTTTCAATGTCATCTTGTGGAACTCCTCTATGTAGGTGCTCATGTCCATGTCCTTCTGTCTCAAGTTGTGCAACTTCTTGATTTCAAGTACCATCTTCCTCCATGTAGAGATAGGTTTCCTATCATCTTCTATCCTCTCATTTTGAATAAAATTCCACCAACTCAAGGTTGGCCCTTTCATTCTTGATTTGACAATCTTCACTTTTTGATTTTCTGCCACTTCTTCACATTTAAAATAGTTCTCCATTGCCTCAATCCAATCAAGGCACTCCTTTGGATTCATCTTACCAGGAAACGTAGGTAAGTCTGCCTTTGTGTCCTTCCTACTCAACTTTCCAAGTGCATCTAGGAATTGTCTCTTTGACATGCCTCCTTGTGGCTCTTCCATATGCACTTCTTTTTCCTCATCTTGATCCTCTTCATCTGAATCCAAGATGACCTCTGGCTTCTTCTTCTTGTCTTTGTCTTTCTTCAACTTTTCTATCTCAGCCTCCATCCTTTTGTTCTTGGCTGCTTGCTCTCTCACTATCTTTGCCAATTCGACATTTGTCACCTTTGAAGGAATTTCCTCCTCTTCTTCTCTATCTCCCATCTCTTTGATGGCTTTGATACCACCTGATGTAGAGTGCCACAAGGGAAGGTATCAACACAAGATAAGTTTGGTTTGTTCTCCTTAGCCCACTCACCCACTCACCTAGTCTTCAACCAAGCAAAGCCACTCACCAAGTGCAAATTATGGATTTGTGGTCTAGGCTATTGTCTAACCCCTGAGACCATTTCTACACCTTATGGAAGGTCTACAAACACCTTTCCAACAGTTGGTTTGGTTCCCAACTCCCCAAAACTCTCCAACTTTGACTAGGCCTAGTGAGGCTACTAGCCCTCCTAAACTAGTTTTCTCAACAAAACTTGACAAAATCCCAAATGACTAGGAAAAAAATGATGGTTTTAGATACCCTCTATGGAACCCTATCAAACTCCCAAGTCTCCTGTTCCAACTCTACTCCAGCAATCTAGAACACTCATTTGGTCTTCTAGGCCTAATTGATCAATTTAGGCTAGGTTACAAAGCAAGTGCTCAAAATTGGGTGCATAGGTCAGGGGTAGGAACTTGGAATGACTCTACCATCCCCAAACAACACAAATCCACCATTCATTCGTTCACTCTATCAGACTTTTGTCATTTACATCACCAAATTGCATAATTTCAGTCAAATACATAGAGATATTTGACCTAGGGCATCACCTTAAAAATAGAAGACTGCATTTCCCAACAAAAAGATTTTGGAATCAAGTAGTATACACCCCTAGCCTACATTTCACCGAGTGGCATGAAATTTCATTGGTGGGAACGCATTCTAGGGCCAAATTTGTGGGGCAGCCCTAAAAAATAGGGTTTCTAGACCAGTCTGGATTAAAAATGCAATAACTTTTCATTACGACCACTTTAGAACCTCAAACTAGTTGCATTCAAACCCTAACTTGGTCTAGTTTCAGAAAAAGTACATTTTCTCACTTGGAAAATCTTTACAGGCCGTACACAGCAAGAAAAATAGGGAAAACAATTAGTTTTCTTGATTGTTGTGCCCAAATCCCGTACAAAAACTTTCTCCTCCGTACTGGAGCAAGATGTCCTCCATATCAACCTATCCAGGTCGGTATACAACTTCTACAAATAGTTTTAATAACCAAAATGAAGTTGCAACCGGTCAATGTGTTATTGACACCATTGACAACACTTGACACTATGGCATTTTTGGCCTTAACACAAAGAAACTAATTGGTTTAACTTGTGTAATGGATCTCAAATGACCAACAAACTCCCTAAAACATGACAAAACACAAAAACAATAAAAAAAACTCAAAAACCAATCCTTAGACCTTCTAGGCCTGATTGGTACAACAAGGATCCAAGTGGACTAAGCATGATTGAGGTTTATATGATTACCCCAATCATCTTGACCACACAAGAGGACCTTACATCCATGGCTATAGCCTTATTACAGATCACATTAAACAAAAACCACAACCTTTCAAAAAAAAATGCAATCAAAATGATCTTGGAATCAAGGTGCTCCTAGGTGCCCTGCACCATTTAACGACACCTTGGCCCTTTTGTCAGTGGGACCCGACCTTGTGGGCAAAATTGGTGCAGGAGCACCCAATCTACAGGAGCATCTATGAGGCATTAGATGTCTTAGAATTATTTTTATGTTTCCAATGTAGTCCTAAATGGACATTCAATGTAATAAGGTCTGTATTGACCGAGACATGTTAGTTTTAGATAGTTGGTTAGAGTTTGTTAGAGAGTCGGTTAGTTTGTTAGACAGCTGTAACTCCCAGCCGCTGGGAGTCATTTTCTCTACTACCCCATGAGGGGATAAATATGTGGGATTTGATCGATCTCAGGACAGTGAGAGAGAAGCACAGCGATAGATCAAAAAGATTGTAAATCCATTTTGTGAAGAAATAAAAGTAGTTTGTGTATTAGTGTAATTGTAGTGGATATCGTTCGGGGTCATTCCACTGGAGGATTTCTTCAAAATCAGTGGAATGACCCCCCCTCGTGTTGTTAGTTTATTTTCTATTCTGTTAAGTTTTTGTTGTTTCTTGTGTGTTGTTTAGTTACTGTAGGCGCAAAGGAAGTTGTCGGCAGAAAGGTTTATGTGGATGTATTCTGTGAATATCTCACATTTGTATGTTGAAGGTATTTCGTGTGGATCCTGTAGTTAATGTCGAAAGGTGGTATTCGGTAATGTATATTTCGCTGACAGCAGAAGCGAGCTAGACCGACAAAGGAGTCTTCATAAGCATATCGGCATGAGATGGATGAGGATCAGGTGTTACCGAAGGTCCAAGTCATACTGACGGGTCAATGTTCAACGGAGTAAGTGGTGTATTAAGCCATCGGTGAGAGAAGTAACATTAGAAGTTTGGATGGAAGTCTGGCCGAATAAGAGAGTCTCACCAACGGAGAAGCTGGCGTTAAGCGCATCGGCGTGAGTTCATAGATCGACAGACAAGAGAAAGGTTACACCGACAGTGTAAGTCTGAGCGATGGACTATATGCATCGGGGTGAGTTAGCGGAAGTCACAGTGAAAGGAGTATGCATCGGCATGACACAAAGTATCGGCGTAGCGGTTTTGAGGGAAGCCGATAGTATGATGTTTGGCTGATGGAGTATTTCAGGAGGATGGTAGAGTGGTCTTGCCGATAATGACGAATGTACATATTTAGGACCTTGCAATGGAATTTTGATAGCTATTTGAGCTTTATAGTGATGGTATTGTGGGTTTTAAAGGGGTTTTCAACCTGTCTTGTAAGCTTTTGTTGAACATTCTGCATCAAAATGGTATCAGAGCTCAGAAGATTCTAAGCGTGTAGATAGAGCACCGAAGGAGGCAATCTACACCAGGATTTTTTTGGATGAGTAGTTACAAGTTCACTTGCTACAGTAGACAGACATGAAGGTCTGTCAAGAGGGTCAGATTAGATGGTCCATTGGTTGTCGCCAAAAGTCTTGGGGAGAGAGGCAAGAGAGGACTCCCAGGTGAGGGACAGAAGTGTTGGTGTAGCAGAGAGAAGTGGACTTCAGATGATAGAGATGCTATTTGGAAGCAGTCAGTCAAACTCCATTGATAAGAGTCACAGTTGGAGGATAAAGCGGAATCAACAAAGTCATCAAGTCAGGGTTGAAGACATCATGAAGTTATTTGTAGCTGACCACCTAACTCTTGGGACAAGAGTTTTTTCAACTTGGGGAGTATGGTGCAAGAGCACCCAATCTACAGGAGCCTCCATGAGGCATTAGATGTCTTAGAATTGTTTTTATGTTTCCAATGTAGTCCTAAATGGACATTCAATGTAATAAGGTCTGTATTGACCGAGACATGCTATTTTTAGATAGTTGGTTAGAGTTTGTTAGAGAGTCGGTTAGTTTGTTAGACAGTTGTAACTCCCAGCCGCTGGGAGTCATTTTATGTACTACCCCGTGAGGGGATAAATATGTGGGATTTGATCGATCTCAGGACAGTGAGAGAGAAGCACAGCGACAGATCAAAAAGATTGTAAATCCATTTTGTGAAGAAATAAAAGTAGTTTGCGTATTGGTGTAATTGTAGTGGATATCGTTCGGGGTCATTCCACTGGAGGATTTCTCTAAAATCAGTGGAATGACCCCCCCGTGTTGTTAGTTTATTTTTTGTTCTGCTAAGTTTTCGTTGTTTCCTGTGTGTTGTTTGGTTATTGTAGGTGCAAAGGAAGTTGTCGGCAGAAAGGTTTATGTGGATGTATTCTATGAATATCTCACATTTGTATGTCGAAGGTATTTTGTGTGGATCTTGTAGTTAATGTTGAAAGGTGGTATTCAGTAATGTATATTTCGCTGACAGCAGAAGTGAGCCGGATCGACAAAGGAGTCTTCGTAAGCATATCGGCATGAGATGTATTATCGGCGGATGAGGATGAGGTGTTACCAAAGGTCCAAGTCATACCGACGGGTCAATGTCCAATGGAGTAAGTGGTGTATTAAGCCATTGGTGAGAGAAGTAACATCGGAAGTTTGGATGGAAGTCTGGCCGAATAAGAGAGTCTCATCGACAGAGAAGCTAGTGTTAAGCACATCGGCGTGAGTTCATAGATCGGTAGACAAGAGAAAGGTTACACTGACGGTGTAAGTCTGAGCGATGGACTATATGCATCGGGGTGAGTTAGCGGAAGTCACAGCAAAAGGAGTATGCATCGACATGACACAAAGTATCGGCGTAGCGATTTTGAGGGAAGCCAATAGTATGATGTTTGGCCGACGGAGTATTTCGGGAGGACGGTAGAGTGGTCTTGCCGATAATGATGAATGTACATGTTTAGGACCTTGCGATGGAATTTTGATAGCTATTTGAGCTTTATAGTGATGGTATTGTGGGTTTTAAAGGGTTTTTCAACCTGTCTTGTAAGCTTTTGCTAAACATTCTACATAAAAAATCCACCCCCCATCATCCAATGGTCACAAGTTCATCATAACCGTCACTGAGTATTTTACCAAGTGGATTGAAGTCATCCCACCTACCAATGTCACAGGCAAGCAAATCACCTCCTTCATCCTCAATTACCTCATTTGTCGATACGGAATTCCCTCATCCATTGTCAGGGATAATAGAAGACCCTTAAAAAATTAGGATGTCCAAGAGCTCTGTGACAAATTCCACATCCAACACCGCTTCTCAACCCCATACTATCCACAAGGCAACAATCAGGGAGAGGCATCCAACAAAACCATCTTGAAAATCCTCAAGAAAACTGTCAACGACGCTGGTTGCGATTGGCACATGCAACTAAATCCCACTCTGTGGGGCTATCGAACCAGTGTACGTACTCCCATAGGTACCACCCCATATGCCCTTGTCTATGGTTCTGAAGCTATTTTTCCCATTGAGGTCGAGTTACCATCTTTGAGGGTGTCGTTAAAAGGTCTTATAACTAATGAGGACTAAAGAGTTTCTAGATTGCAAGAGTTAGAACTGTTGGAGAAGAAATGACAGAATGCTTTCAACCATCTCAAAGCCTACCAACAAAGAATGTCATGAAGCTATAACCACAGAGTTCGTCCAAGGGTCTTTAATGTTGGTGACCTAGTGCTCAAATAAAATCCCCACAATTAGCAGGATTGAGAGAAGAAAGGAAAATTTGAACCCAACTGGCTTGGTCCTTATGTAATCATTGTTGCCTATGGATCATGAGCGTACCAATTAGCTACATTAGAAGGTGAGTTGTTCGATAACCCAATCAACAATATGCATCTTCACCAGTTCTATACCTAGAGAACCCCAATGTAAGGGGGGCAAAAAATAAAAAAAATAAAAAAATAGCCAAAAAATAAAAAAAATAAAAATAGCAAAAAAATAAATTTTTTTAAAAAACAACAAAAAATTGTCCTCTGGTGAAAACCTAGTAAACAGGCGCCTTGGATAGATATCATGATGAAAACCTGGTAAATAGGCATCATGTGTATTTCAAAAATGTTGCAATAAAAGCAAAGTAGTGAAAACCTGGCAAACAGGCGCTCTTTGCGATGAGAACTGCTTCCTCCATCTTTGGGAAACCATCACCTTGAGCCCATCCTTCCTACCATTATCCATCATTCGGTTGTATCTGTTTTGCAAACCCACCTAAAAATAACCTACCATGGCTTGATACTCTATCAACATTATCGGCTTACAACCTAAGGTTTTTCCAGTATCCTATTCCTAGTGTCAGCCTGTCATAGCGTCCATCGTCAGTATCTTGTCATCCCAAACTAGGTTGCCTCTGTGTCTTCATGTAGGCAAGGCCATCTTGTATCGATGCGTCCCCAAGGCTCCTTTCCATCCATCCCATCCTGTGTCAACCGTCCTCCAGTCCATCCATATCTTCACCATTTCCCCTCACCTAAGTCCTAGGTCCACACAATTCACCCCTAACTACGTTGCCTCTGCGTCGTCACATAGGCAAGGCCATTTATCAATGAGCCCCTGAGGCACTAGGTCAGTACCTTAGGGCCCGTTTCTTCATATCTATTGTCAATTCATCCATAATAAACTAGAAACCTCTACTTGACTAGGGGCAAGTCTTCGACCTGGTTACAAAGTTAGATTCTGCAATGCCACATGTTCTAAGAGGACACCAAAAAGGATTGTGATACCTTTCATTAGACAAACACGCACAACAAAGCACGCTTCCAAGCAAGAATTTTTGACGCAAGATATCAACCTATCCATGGCAAAACAAACAAGGGCCTAAACACTCCAAATGTTTTTATCTAAATTATGGCAAGAAAACACATCTAATGCAAGAGAGTTTTGTTTTGATTGGTTGTGCCTAAAATCTTAACTTTTTGTTATCATATTTCCTACGCTACTCAAAGATGTCTAAAAAACTAGAGATGCTATGATAGGGGCATGATTATTTTATTTGTTTGCTGCTGGTGGGTTCATCTTTAGTAATGTGAAGCTTTGTCTAAGGACATGATCAACATAATGATCATCGAGGACATCAGAGGTCTAAACATGAAATAGGTGTAATCCTTGTCTGTTGACACACAAGAAATATTTAGGTCATCTAGATTTGATTTTGACTAGATTCTTGTATTAACTTGCTATATCAAAATCCATGTAAGTAATACTCAAGTCATCATAGTTTAATTATAACTAGATGCTTGTATTTTCTTACAACATTTTAAAGAGAAAAGCAACAAAAAAGTGCCCAACAATGAAATTAAGCACTTCAAAAGACTTGCAGTATCAAGGTGACAAATATCTGCATCTGTAACGTATCCAATTGCATTCCATATCCCATCCATAATAAAGATTTTGTTCAAAGTGCCAATGTGAGCAAATAAAAGCTTGCGATTCCTTCATTCACATTTCTTCTGTTAGTCGCATTCCTGTATTTCATTGAGTATCTTCTACTTTGATTGAGTACACTTGGACATAGTAAAAACATAGTATCATTTTGCATTTCATATTAAGTGAGATATTCATTTCATTGATTAGATCATTCGCATACATTTAGGTGCATTAAAAAAAAACATATAGTCATTTTGCATTCATATAAGGTGCATTAAAACATCCATGTGTCATAGTTTTGTATATCATGAATTGGTCAGTCATCATATAGTATCATCACATACACTACATAATAAACATTTAAGATCATGTTAGCATATAATATAGCCGCATAGATGCATAAGTCAACATAACATTGCATTAACCAAAAATCTCACAAAAACATAGCTATCATCACAATGTCTGCATTAGAACATCATAGAATGTAAACATTTGCAATCATTTGCATACATATAAGTGCATTAGATCATCCATAAACATTTGTGTCAATGTAACATAGATGCATACATAGTATCTCATCAGAAAACTATCAAAAGCATAACTGTCAATAATCATCTCATAACATTTTTTGCAATAACAGGTGTTGCACATTAGATATCATAAACATGTGCATAGCATATAAACATCACAAATAGAATGCATCCATGATCATCACATAACAACATACATGTAGGCCATCATAACTGAATCATCATATATAATCATAAAAGCATAATGAATGTCCAAGTGTACAGCAATCGGTCTGTCATCCATAAGTCAAAATCACAACAAGTGTATACATATGTCAGAATAATAATGGTACATATCTTAGTAGCTATGCAAAATACAAGTGATATATACATAATCCAACTATCCATGAGCCATCAAAAAAATGAATGTACAGAGCCAAAATCTATACAAGGCCATAGCTAGCCCTACTATCATGGGATGCTGCTCCCGGCACTACCCTCTCCCTCTCCTCTACCTCAACATGTCCCTGATTACTGTGGGTCCATGGCTAAGCCGCCAACTATGAACCGCCTGCCCTCCTTGAGGACACCACCACTGACTAGATCTTGTAGCTCGGTGCCCTCTGATCTGCTGGCACTACCCCATGATATAGTCCTCTGTAATACTGTGTTTGTGCTCGAGCTGAGGCCAGCTCTCTTGTCACCTATCTAACCTGGGCCTGGGCCTGTGTAACTATAAATGTTGTGGCCACGTTAGTACCTAGGGTGGCTATGGGCTCATCCCTCTCTGCTGTTAAGACCTGCACCCTAGCCAATGTTGCATCTCTCTCCCCTATCAATCCTTGTACCCTGGCTAGGGTAGCATCTCGCTTTGCAATGATGCCGATGATAACCCCTACATCTCCATCTCTTTGGGCCTCCATGGCCCTCAACTATGCTCTAAGCTATCTAACCTAGCCTTGTAAGAGTGTCATTGCATCTCCCTATACCTATTACTGTGGGGTAGGCTGATCGAGTGCCTGCGATACCTACTATCCCACCTACTGCGCTACCTGTTGAGGTGGGACCTGAACCTACTAAGCTACCTACTGGGGTGGGGCTTGCCCCACTCTTTACCGTTGTCTCGACTTGCTACCATCTCCCCCTCCTCCACCACCTCCATCATCTCCCTCTCCTCCACCATCTCCTCGGCCTTCGTCATCTCCACTCCTCCTCCTCCTCTGCCTACCTCCATTACCCTCCTCCTCTGACTCCACCTCCTCTAGACGAGGAGCTACCTCTCCCGGTCCCGAGTACCTGGGGAACAGGTGCGCTGCAAACCAATCCTCATAGTCTCGCGTCATCTTGGCATCCATTATCTCCCTCCTCATCGGCCATGCCTGATAAAGTATTTGTAGAAAATCTTTCCTGGCCTCCTCATAGGACGCCACAGGTCCCTACCACTGCTGGTCTGTATAAGTCATCGCAAACAAAGCCTGCCCCTGGGGTATACCCTGCACTCGCCCAAACTACCAGAGGACATGGTTGACTGTCTGCCTCTCCATTATGTGTGGCATCTGCCCAATCAACCATCGCGTTTGAAACACGTATGGCAACTCATCGGCCTTATCATCCCAAACTGCACACTCTATGTAAGGTTGCCACACAACTGCATCCACATTGTCCAACTTATGTTCCCAATACTCCAACTTTCCTAGCTTGTGCTGGGAAACTACACCAGAGTATCCATAAGAATAAGGCTTACCCCTCTGTCTGTGAAATTTGTAAATGGACCGTGTCACTGCAATATGCTCCCATGCCTAGAACTGTAACAGAGAAACCCTTGCCGATAGACTAGAAACTCCACGGTACACCACCTGATGCATGTCATGATAAAGATCAGCCATAATGTAGACACCCCAAGTAAAATGGGTTCGCTTAGTCAGCATCCTCTCTAGGGTCTGATCCCAGCCAATATCAAAACCATGCGATACCGATTGGGGCATACAACACCTCCGATCAAGCCAGCCACAATCCCTGGAAAGTAGTCGTAATAATCGTACATATCCTACCAGTTGATCATTGCTCCTACTATGCCAGGATCATCAAAAACCCTCTTGCACTCAACTAACTTGGCATCATGCTGAGGTTCATACTCTACCTGCTCCCCTACTATAGGAAGGTGCAGGATCCGGTAGACATCCTCCAACATAACAGTGATCTCGCCAGTGGGGAGGTGGAATGTCCCATCCTCACTGTGGAAGTGCTCCACCAAAGCAGTCAGCAGACTAAGGTTCGCACGAACCTTGGGCATAAAGTACACATAGTCCAAACCAAGCACATTGAGCACTATCTGATCTACCTCTGTCAGCATGTATCATCGTAGCGTCGTAACAGGGAACTGTTCCTGCGACATGAGAGTGTCAAAAATATCCTCCTGCAATCAACAACACAAAGCATCATCCAAAACCATATCAATGCAAACCTGCTCAACTATCAACCCTATCAAACATCACTTAACATATCAAATTGATCAAACCAAGCATATTATCTCTTGTCTAGATTCAATCAATCTTAGAGATCGCTTATTGATTGCCGCATCGATCAAGATGCCAATCGAGTCAATTTCGCTCAGTAACTAACTATCCTAAGCAAATGTGTTGTTCCAGGTAGCATTTGCACCAATTCAGAACAAAAGTGTAGCTTTGCCACAAATGCACAACTTTGCGACACAAATGCGAGCATCTTAACACATGCACAACAAAAACATCTATATGCGCCATTTCGCCATAGATGCACGGAAGAAAGTACCAAATGCACATATCTTACATATGCACAACAAGATGACTTAGATGCACTGAAACACAACATATGCATGGTTTCAGAGCATAAATGCGCCGAACCGTCAAGCTATGCATTCATTCAAGTAACTTTGACATGCATTTATTGCACTCATAAATGCACCTAGCCTAAATTTTTCCAAGTACGTACAGGGGTCCTGCCTCTGCTGGCTGTTTGAATTGTCAGACCCGCTCAAAATGATGCTCCTCATGTGGGATATCCATTACCTCTGCTGACTACTCTAGCTCCTGCACTCTGCAAAGCTCCTACTATCTCTCACAAAATGACAAGTGTACAAAATGACTAGGATTTTGGACCCAACTTCTATATATAGACATGTAACCCTAACTAGCTGTGTGGCGATCGTGCCTGCTCTCCGTATCCTTTCTCCACTATTTTTCCAAGCCGTGACCTATTTTTTCACCCTAACCTAATTGTTTAACATTCTTCATCATGAGATTGTCCATCTCACACCCTCAAAACTTTCTTCCCGTCCAATCTCCCAAGGGGGCATCCTAACGTCATAACCTATACCAGGGGCAAACTGGGGCATGTATCATTCTTTGAAACAATGTGATAAAACACATTGCATCAAAGAGGAGAAAAATCTATACACCTAAAAATGACATGACTCAAGCTAAATAAATATTTTAAATATTTATTTCATTCTAAATTCCTCTATCTATAAATAAATAAATCAATTTATTTATTTGATTCATATTCCTCCAAAAATTAAATAAAACCATTTATTTAATTAAATCATCCAAATTTCTTCTAAAATCATTCCAAACTAAATAATACCAAATTATTTAATTAATTCTTCTCATTCTCTATATTTAAATAAATCCAAATATTTATTAAATCATCTATTTTCCTCCAAAATTGAATTAATACCAAAAATAATTCAATTAATCCATGTGCACATGTAATTAAATATTTTCAATGTTTAATTAGCTAATATTCCCTCACACACATTTCCTATTTCTCCTCTAGTCAGATTAGTTAACTCATCAATCAAATCTGTTAACTAATTGGTCATCTAAGTTCACTGTTCAATCATCTCAGTCAACTCCCCAATTGGCCCACTTATCTCTCCAATCAATTATGTTAACTGATCAATCATCTTAGTTAACTCTTCAATATATTTTGTTAACTCCCTTGTTGCATGAAGGAGCAAGACACTTGTCCTCTCCCTATTTGCGCACATCCTCTCAAGTCTCCTCTACTGTTGATCTTCTTATTCATTCTATACCATTGATCTTCTCTCTCAGAAATCGATAAATACAACCCCTATTCCTCCATTTCATTCATCCAAGCTTTTATAAACTTACTCTACAGGAATCACAATGCGCCTTTGGCACAAATCTACATAGCTTGAGATCATCATTATCATTGCATTGCAAGAACCTCTTCATTGCAAACCTATCACAGTTGTTCTCCATTGTCATCTTGGAAAGAAGCAAGGAAGTACACCTTCTGAGGGCTACATTCATACAATGAGATTAATTGAGATAGGTGAACAATTGAAGCCATGAAACAATAAGGTTTGCAAGGTATTGTTCCTTTGTGTTTAATCTTGTTTGTTCTTATATCATTGAGATTATTGGATTATTGATAGTTTAATACTGTTAACCACATTTTTTGATAACAGCTTGCACGCTCATGCCTATTTTGGGGAAGAGGAGATCCTTAGTCCAAAAAAGAAAAAAAATCAAAAAATAGAAAATCGTCCCCTGGTGAAAACCTCTTTGAGGTGCTAGAACATGAGGATCTTCATCTTCCCACCATACCACCCTACTAGTAGGAACATTCCAACATCTTGATTGAGGGAACCAAAGAAATTAATCCCGGTATAGAAAAATAGCCCAAGCTTAAACAGCTTGCAGAAAACCTTGATGTCAACGAAAAATCCAATCTTTCAGTGGTACCTCTTGAAGCACCCAATGTGTTTGCTTAGTCTTATGCTGACATGCTGGGATTGGATCCATCCTTGTTTGTCCATCATCTTGTAGTACATCCAGAGGCAAGGCTTGTCAAACTTAAACTTTGCAAGATGCATCCTCAAGTCGTCTTGCTTGTTAAAGAAGAATTATAGAAATTATTGGATGTCGGCTTTATCCACTTTATTGACTATCCAAAATGGGTCTCCAACATTATCCCAATTGCTAAGAAGCCTGGGGGCATCCGAGTATGTACGGATTTTTGAGACCTTAACAAAGCATGTATGAAAGTTGATTTTCCAGTCCCCAACATTAACATCATCAGTTATCTCATAGTAGGACATGAGATGCTCTCCCTTATTGATGGTTTCTTCGTGTACAACCAATTCAGAATCACCCCTAAAGATCAACATAAAACTACTTTTACCTATCCTTGGGGCACATATTGCTGGAAATTCATGCCCTTTGGCCTAATAAATGTTGGGGCAACTTATCGATGTGCAATGACTACTATTTTCTATGACATGCTACACAAAATCATGGAGGACTATGTGGACGATCTCCTAGGAAAATCAAAAGCAAGAGAGGAGCACCCTTAGGTCCTGCGATGGATATTTACACGTCTTAGAGAGTACAAGCTTTGTCTCAATCTGAAGAAATGTATCTTCGGTGTGACATCAAGAAATCTCTTGGGATTCATTGTTTCCCATAGAGGCATCGAGGTGGACCCCGCTAAAGTCATTGCTATAACATAAATGCCTCCCCCTAAGACACTCAAATAGCTTCAAAGTCTACAAGGTAAGCTCCAGGATATTCATAGATTCATTAATCAACTTGTAGATAAATGTTAGCCCTTCACCCATTTGCTATGCAAAGATGTACACTTCAAATGGGATCAAAATTGTCAACAGGCATTTGACTACATCAAGGAATATCTAGATTTACCACTAGTCCTAATGGCATCTATTCCTAGAAAGCCCCTACTATTGTATATATCAGCAACTTCAGTAGAACGAGGGGCACTCCTAGCACAACATCATGATACTGACTGTGAAAGGGCTATATACTATATCAGTAGGACCCTAGTCGGATATGAGCTCAACTACACCTCCATGGAATGTTCATGTGTAGCTATTGTTTTATGTTCCCAAAAGTTACAACACTACATGCTCATATCTAAAGTTGACCCTCTCAAGTATCTACTTTCTAGGACCTCACTCACAAGAAGAATTGCAAAATGGGTTATGTTATTAAGTGAGTTTGACATTGAGTATGTTGACCATAGAGCAATCAAAGGGCAAGTTGTCACAGATCACTTGGCTGAAGCACCCTCATAGATTATCAACCACTATCCATTGACCTTCTAGATGAGTCCATCCTAACCATGACATAATTGACAAACTCAAAACTATATTTTTAATGGATCCTTCACCAACCATGGTTCAGGGTCAAGAATACTATTGGTAACCCCACAAGGAGACTATATCTGCAAAGCATATAGGCTTGCTTTCCCATGCACTAACAATATGGCCGAATATGAAGCTTTGATCATTGGTCTCAAAACAATAGTCTAGTGGAACATCCAACAGCTACAAGTCTATGGAGACTCCCAGTTGATTATCAAACAAGTTAATGATGAATACCTCACTAAGGATGACAAACTAGTACCCTACAAGCAAATGGTGGACAAATACAAGTTATTCTTTACCTACATCTAGTTTGAATAGGTCCCTCATCTTCAAAACAAAGTAGTTGATCACGTGGCCATTATTGGTTCCCTCCTATATATGCCTCATGATAGCTATCAGTGTGAATTCCTTGTGGAACAACTACTTAAGCCAACATACCATGTCGTCAAATTAGAATTTGCTTGTGAGATTGTTGGTCTTGAAAATCCTTGGTATCATGACATCTACACCTACCTCTAACATCACACTTTCCCACCCAAACCCACCTATAAACAACAATGATCCCTCATCCGTCGAGATGCTCGCTACACTATCCTTGTCAACACCCTCTATCGTCAAAGCTATGATGGCACTCTCCTACAATGTTTAAACATGGAAGAAGCTTCCCTCGCCCTACATGAAGTCCATGTAGGTATCTGCGGAGCGCACACAAGTGGTATTGTCTTACCCAAGAAGCTCTTGCATATCAGATACTATTGGCCTACCATGGAACATGATGCATGTGAGTACATAAAGAAGTGCAAGCCCTATTAGTAGCATGGAGACCTCATTCACGCTCCCTCTCAGGTGTTGCATGTTATGTTATGGAGCCTATTTCCATATTACAATGTATTTCAAATAATGTACACTCTTAACGTATAGGATCCCCATTTTTTTGTGAGTAGAGATATGTGTAGACCCTCCTTTTTCTGTGAGTATAGATATGTGTTTTATTTATACTTGTATATGGGTGGAGTCATCACCCATGATTAATGGGAACTGTTATGGTTGACTTGGCCCATGATTTGGTACCCATTGTTTTGTAAAACCGCTATGTTGGTTACCTATTGATATAATTATAAATAGACAGACATACAGTAGGTAAAATATAGGAAGAAATGAGAATGTGAATAGAGTGTGAATTCAAGTGTGAATTTGGGAGAGTTTGTTGAGTGCAACTCCAAACAATATTTATGCATTGTAATTGTGAGAAGACTAATATGAGCCAGTGTTTCTTGGTGGACATGGCCCACATTGGGTGAACCACGTTTAATACTGTCTTCATATTGTACAATTTTTAGTTCTATTCTTTATTTAAATCTCTTCATAATTCTTGTTGCGATTCTAAGAAATTATTTCGCATTGATTTCTATTTTATTTCTAACATTGCAACCCATCACCACACCATGGCCTTTCTCTCAATGGGGCTTATATGTTGTTGGAAAATCCATCCATCCTCCTTTGACAGACATAAATTCATCATTACTGCCATTGAATACTTCACTAAGTGGGTTGAAGCTATTCCTCTCACTTTCACCACAGGAAACCAAATTGCAAATTCATCCTTTACCATATCGTTTGTCGTTATGGTATCTCATCTGCCATTGTTACAGCTAATGGAAAACCCTTTAAAAATCATGACGTTTGTGACCTTTATGAACAATTCCGCATACATCATCATTGGTTCACTCCATACTACCCCTAAGGTAATGGTTAGGCTGAGGCAACTAACAAAATCCTACTCAAAATCCTCAAGAAAGTTGTTAATGAAACTGGTTGTGACTGGCATCTCCACATCCATCCTGCCCTCTAGGCCTATCGCACTAGCATCCGCACTCCTATAGAAGCCACTCCATATTCCCTAGTCCTCAGAGTTGAAGCTATCCTGAGCTAATAGAGATCGAATTGCCCTCATTGACTACGTAATGTTATCACTGATGAAGAATACCGTGTTGCACACCTCAAAGAGTTAGGAGTATTGGATGGATGGCACCTCAACGCTCTTAACCACCTCCAAGCATACTCGAATCGGCTTCACAAATCCTACAACAAGAAAATCCATGCTAGGGAGTTTGTAGTAGGAGACTTGGTCCTGAAAGAAAATCAAAGGAATCTATCAAAAAGAGAAAAGAAAGGGAAATTTGAGCCTAATTGGCTAGGCCCCTATATCATCACTGCTAAGTATGGTTCTAGAGCATATCATCTCTCCACCCTTGAAGGATAAGAGCTTGACAAACCTATGCACATCATCCACCTGAAGTGGTTCCACAGTTAGCCTGTTGAATACCCCATGTCAAAAATACAAAAAAATAAAAAAATGTCAAAAAATTAAAAAAAATCAAAAAAGTAAAGAGAAATAATCCGTCCTATGGTGAAAACCACTTCGTGTAGCACGTTGGATAAGTACCATGATGAAAACCTACTTGCAAGCATCATGTGTAGGTTCAAATTGGATCCATCATTCAAATCTCCTTCTCATCATCATCCACACCCTCTATCACATCCAATAATCCCATCATCTGAGCTTCAGAACAACCCCATCATCTGAGCTTCCATTATCCATCATTCCCAAAATATCCCCCATCTCCCCATATGTGGTTTTGAAAGTGAATAACATAAAAACAACATTCCCAATCACCAGCCTACACTTTTCCCCCATCTGTCCAGCCCTCTAGTTGAGCTTTTCCCCCCTTGCTTTCCCATTTTTTTGATAGAAACTAGTAACAGAAAAGCAAAAATCCCACATTAATTAACACCCAAGCTTCACTGACTCACATCCCTGGTCCTCTTAGTGGTTTTCGTATAAACATTACATCTATGCACCACCAATTCACCTTACCTGTCACCAACTACCAACTCTGGTCCTTCCCCATGGTTTGCATAGATATCACATCTTTCCACCACCATGTTACCCAGCCAATTGCTTCACCTCACATACTAAACCTGGTCCCTTCCTATGGTTTTTTGCATAGACATCACATCTTTGCACCGCCATGACACTTGCTTGATCACCTCATCCACCTCAGATCTTGGTCCCTTTAGCGGTTTTTGCAAAACCATCATGGCTATGCACTACCATTTCACTCCACCAATCAACATACCCCGCTTAGCCAAACACTTCCCATCCTCTTCACTCTACATCTCATCCCCAATCGTCACCACCATATCATTCTATCTATCTCCTTTGTCCCTGCCATGTGGTTTTACTACATGGTGCAATCTAAAAACTGAAATTTCCCCCATTTAACCACCATCTCCCTTCCCTATCGTGGTTTTTATACCATGATACAATTGGAAAACTGACATTCACCTCCTCTAAACTACATCCCATCAAATTACATGAACCTATCCCTATCCCATTTCATCAAGTCACCCAGAACTACATATCATCACCACCCGCATCGTAATGTACCTTGATCCTGTGGATACAGGGTATGTAGGTAGTCTAAAATACAAGGGAAGTATCCAGTATGCAGGTACATACGATGCACCCATCCAACCCTATGTGGATGGTCCCACTCTCTTGAGCTTGTTGATCATACTTGACTTATAAACAATACACTTGCTAAGCATCCTATCAAAGCACAACACTTTCATGAAAAATCCTCAACTATCAGATTGGCTTTTCCACAACTAACAACATGCATCCACCTATTTATCCTTTAGCTTATCTTCATTACCCATCGATTCTTGTCCTAGGATGCATCATTCCTACAATGGACAAAATCACCAATCCTCTATCCATTTTTGGCAAGAGATATAAAGGCTGTATGTTTTGGGTTAGTTAGTCTTTTAGATCTTGATTTTTATCTTGTACATCATTCTTGGATTACTTCAAAGCTATCTTGATCTCATTATATCATGGCATGTGGTGAACAATCTAGAATGGGGCATAGTCTTTGCTTTCATATGTTGTGCTTGTGGGAGGTTCTCATTACTCCATCTTAGTATTCATATCTTGTGAATTGTAGGATCGGTTCTAGCATATTATCCCCCTTGTTCATCTAAGGTTCTTCATACCTTTTGTGTACTAAGGGCTTATGCTTTGGATCCCCCTTGTTCGTCTAGACAAGATTGTACTATTGTGGGTGTGAATGGGTTCATCCTATTGTTTGCAGTGTCAAGTACTATGCATGGATGCCTTGTCACCTTAGTTTCACATACCTTGGTGCATAACATCCTATGCTATATCAACAATAGTACTCAATATTTATTTGTAAAATTTCTTAATATATGCTATCATACCTTTATCCTACACATCCATCCCTACCCTCATCACCATATCCCATTGATATTGCTCCAAGTTTCATCAGAACACCTCCCCTCTTCACCTAATTTCTTCTACCTACTAAGCCATCCTTCTCATCTCGTGACTATTTCTAGGGACTTTTGTATCATGATCAACCAAATTAATCACAATCCTTCACTATCATCCCATTTTATTACTCATGTTATACGTTCTTCATATTAATAATGTGTGTTTATTAATTTGAACATATATTATTCCATCCATTTGCATTTTCATTAGACCATTAATAATGTGTGTTTATTAATTTGAACATATATTATTCAATCCATTTGTATTTTCGTTAGACCATTAATATAATATCTGTTTATTAATTTGAACATATATTATTCTATCCATTTGCATTTTCATTAGTCCATTAATAATGTGTACATATATTATTCCATCTACTTGCATTGTCCATTAGAACAGTCATAATATATGTTTATTAATCTAAACATGTATGATTCCTAGCATCCATTTCATTGCTTTGCATTTTCCCATCACATATATATCAAAATCATCATCCCACATTACATCACATATGCACAAAATCCATACATCAATCTACATTCTAGAATCATACACTGCAAAGGGAATTGGTTTAAAGTGGTTGAAATAACTTCCGTACATAACACACTTAATAGACAATACAATACAATACGTGTTGGACATAAATTCACTGCATCTAATCCCTATATCATAACTGTTGGTGTGAACACATAATTCACACATATTAAGTTGACTTAGTGAGTCTTCTAGATGTCTAGTTGAGTCTAGTTGTGTGTTGAGTTGTTGATAGTTAGAGTGAGTTGTCTTATCCTCCACATGTGCAATTAGTTATCATCCTCTAATTGACACATGTTGTAGGAATATCTCCACCTTTCACTCCACCCTTCTAGCTCTCACCTTGCCTTTATAAGCAAGGATCACTCATTGTATTATATATAGCTTCATATGATCTTTGTATAGAATCATTGCTCCATTATTTTAGCATCTTCTCTATTGTCTTTGTGTGGAAGGTTGTCTTGATTGCAGGTGATCCTGGCTTGCTGAGTCACATTGACTCTTACATGGTATCAGAGCCTGATCTACAATTTCCTTCCCTCATTGGAGAGGTTTTGTTGGGAGCAGCATCATAGGAGCATCCTGGAGTGAAACAAACATCATTGTTACGATCAGGAGGCCCAAATATGTATAGATCAGCTGTTCATTGGTTGCATTTCATCATCAAAAATTTTGGCAAAATTTTTTTGCCCCTAGATAGCCTTGGCGAAATCTGTACGGTTGTACCCTGCACTAGCTCTATGTCTGCGTACATTTCTGCGCAGGCATACCATACCTGCTTCAGATCTTCATTGTATTGGTCAAATCAGGTGCAAATCTTTTTGGGTAATGATTTTGTCTAAGGTTTTGTTTTGCCCTGCCCATTAACATTTTGTTTGACAAAGCAAAAAAAAAAGTGTTTTTGGGTACCGATAGAGTACCCTACTCTGTCGGCCCCGTACTTCGTGGGTTCCCACCAGTGGGCAGGCTCAAAGGCCCCACCGGACCCTTCACGAAGGCTTCAACCTCAATAGTTTTTATCCGAAGATCAAATATTTACAGATTTTTTAATGGCCTTTCAAATTTTAGTCGACCAGATCGTTTGGGGTTTTTTTAGCTGGTCTTTATACATATCGATGGTCCTCCAACATGATTGGATTTTTGCTTTTTACAACAGCGTGCCTTTTAGATTTGGCAACAGTAAACAATAAACAAAGTCGGCATTATTTTTTTCTTGGTCAATAGTGACGGGATCTTAATTCCTGTAACAACATCGACCAAACATACTAGTCAGTTTCTTAATTTACGAGTCAACCGATATCCATTAACCATCTGAAGGGTTCCTCCATCGGCCGACAATCAATAGTTTCAGCTGTGGTTGTTTATGAATTGGGCAATTACAAGATCCATTTCTTCAGCTCTCTAGCAGGCGGCTCTCTCCAGCAGTGGTGGTCAGCAGATCCATCGATAACATCAGTGGCTTCAAAGAAAAATTTGCAAGCTTCTTCTTCAGCAGGCTTCGGCCATTTTTTAGATCCATGATCCTGGTGTTTAAGATATTTGGTGGAGTGAATGTTCTTTGATCGACGTCAAACAATAGTTTTCAAACTGCGACCATTCAACGCCAATTGTCTACAGTCTTTGCAAGATTCGACAGATCTTAGCATTAACCGCGGGCATTTTCTATACTCTGCAGTCATCATTTGGTTGTATCGGTCTACATCAGTGGTATTGTTTTGCCACGGGTGGTCATTTCACATTCAATGCTCTTGTTATCAACCTAAGCCAATCGACCAACAAACTTTCGCCATCAACCAAACAAATAGGTAGATTTCACTTCCAGTAGTGGTTTCAATGCTCGCTGTATCTTCCATCGTCAGTCAACCCTAACTATTGACGTCATCTTCAAATCTACTACAATCAAAAGACATTTCTTACTGCAAGTTTAAACTTTATCACTAGCAGTTACCTTCAACAGTTGGTGGTCATTGTTTTGATCATTGATAATTTGTTGTTTTTGCCATCGTCAACATTTGTTGTTTGTTGTTTGGCTCGGTGGGGGACATTCCACTTGTCTATTGGCGATTTCAAACTGTTAAAGGGTTAATCTGTGTATGGTCACTGTTTAAAAGGCTTCTTTCATTGTAGACAGTGCTTAAAGCGCCTATCTCTTTGGTCCCTTGTGACCCAGCACATAGACCAGCAAGGAGCCTTTAGGCTTGGGTCCTTGAGGCCGTATAGCCTACACAATCACTAGCGGTCTTCACAAGAACCACAGCAGAATCTTCAGCAAACCGTGGTTTTCAAGATAGTTTTTTAAACCCTAACTGGCAGTTTTGACAACTGTAAGCGGTTTTTGCAGACTAGGAGAATATTCTGGAAAGGGAGAATATTCTGCCAGGGGGGCCTATTTTGCCCCTCAAAGCCCTAAAGTAGGGCTTTTTTCTTTTTTGTACAACTTTTGCCCACAGTGTCAAAATCAGGCAAATTATATATCAACAGAAAGCTGATAGAGAGCACTTCATAGTGGTGTCAGTCAATTTCACAGATTTTGCTTTCTGACAACATTTATTGCAGGTTGAAGACAAATCTTCCTTTTTGGCTCTTGAGCTCATAACGTTTTGCCACGAACTCCAATTTTCACGATTCTTGCGGCATCAGCAAGGTATTCAGGAGCTCTACACAGCTATCCATGCACTTTTCTTAGATTTTTCTCCAGGTGTTTTTTATTTCATTTGTTATTTTTTTGGCATTTGATTAATAACTTGGACATTTTGATACTTGAGAGGGTGAAATTTATTTTGAGAGGATTTATTTTTGTAATACATCGTTGTGAGTGATTGAAATCTCACTCAGATCTCTTTTTTAAGAGATTTTCATTATTTTCTAATTTTTGGTCCTTTGAGGACAATTGTAAACGCACTAAGTATGAAGTGCCACAAACAAATTGGGGGGCTCTCTTACATAGTAAAAGGGTGTTGTTGTCTTGTTGTCTCTCTTTTTCATCATGGATGTGCCTCAATTTCCACTTTTAACTCCATATAATTATATTGAATGGAAGAAAAACATGGAGTTTGTGTTGTATAAACAAAAGTTACATAGAATAAACTTTAGGCAAAGATCTTGAACCCACAGGTGCTACTTAGAGAAGAAAATGGTTAGACAGAAGAGATGAGGCTTATGGCACACTTTGTCTTGCTATTTCTCTAGATCTAAGATTTCATGTTGAGTCTTGTACTACACCAAATGAGATATGGACAACACTGGACAATCTATTTGGCAAGCAAGATAAGATAAGAAGGTTCAAATTGGAGAATGAGCTAATTGCACTTAATCCTCAAGACTTTGATCAAATTGAAGAATTCTTCACCTCTCAGGTTGCAACTCAAACAAAGTGGTCTTGAGAAAAAAGATGAACAATTGATTCTATCTATTCTTGCAAAATTAGGTCCTGCATATTCAATTTATGTTTCTACCTTTTATGCTACAATGGATGCCTTTGGTAGTAAGTTTACAAAACCTTCACTTGAGGAGTTTTCTGCACAACTCACTAGAGAACAAGCCAAGCTACTACACATGGGCACATTGAAGTCTCCTAGAAAACATGCTCTAGTTGTAACACAAAGCACAAAAGATCCTAAGGCTTCACATAATAAGGGAAATAAACACAAGGATTCAAAGTCTAATGTGCAAGAGAAAGAATCAAAGAAAACCCCTAACTCTTCTTCCAAAGAGGAGTCTGATAAGAAGAAGAAGCCAAAGTGTTCTTATTGTAAGAAATTGGGTCATGATGAGACTAAATGTTATGAATTTTTTTTTGAAGAGATGTCACAACTTCTTCAAAAACATAACATTGAGTATTCTCCATCAACAACAGTTTTGTCCAAGTCTTCTTCTTCGCCACCATCATCATCTACATCTACAAGAACATCAGGCATTGCTTATGGGACAAATAAAGGAAAAGGAAAAGCATTATTTACATCGATAAGTTTACAGTCAGAGAGATGGCTTCTTGACTCTAGAGCTTCTCATCATATGGCATCTTCATAGGGGATGTTCTCTTCATTTCAGTCATGTACTTCACCACCTATTTTGATGGGTAACAATACATACATGCATGCAACTGGAAAAGGAAATATTGATGTTGGTCAAAATACATTCAACAATGTGTTGTGTGTACCTTCCTTGACAACCAATCTCCTTTCCATCTATCAGATTACTCATTGTGGTTCAGGGAAGATAGTTGAGTTCACTCCTAATTTTGTGATCATACGGGACTTGGAGAGCAGAGATATCATTGTTGTTGGGATGGTTGATCATGCATCTCGCTTGTATACTTTCTCCCATTTTGTTTCTGATAGTGATTTAGATCCATTGTTTGCTATTCACACTCATTCATCAATTGTGAATCATGCTTCTAAGGAGAAGTTTGGTCACCTGAACCTTGGTGTCCTTGCATCTACTTTAGTTCCTGAGACTAGTTTTGAGCTTCCTCCTTCTCCTGCTTCTTCAGACATTGGCATTGACATAGCTTCATCCACTTCGGTTGAGCAAGATCTTCTTTGTCTTCCAGATACAGGTTTGTGGGATGAGTACTTGATAGGTATTGCAGACTTGTTTCGTGAGTCCTATTTTGATGACTTGGAGGACATTATTGATGACATTCATCTCCTCTTTCAAGGAGTTGAATCTTCTACTTCGGATGAGTAGACTGTTGCAAGTATGAGGCTAACCAGTGTTGTCATTGATGTCAACATACTCATATTGCTTTGATGAGAAGGATTGGATGAGCTATGAGCTGAGGATATTGAGAAAATTAGTCTCAATCAGGAACAGTGAAGAACAATGATGAGAAGAAGGCAAAAGTACTCAAGAGGTTGAGGATCAGAGGATGCAGATTAAAGGGTTTGTAGATATATGTCTTGAGATGTTCCAGTTAAGATTTCAGAGGTCCGCATGAAGATCTGAAGAAGTTATGATGAATCAAGTAGAACTGGTACCGGAAGATGCTTTGGAGTGACAGAGTGTTACAAAAAGGTCTGATGAGATCTGGAAGTGCATTATCCTATCCTGTGGATTGGAAGGAATGTTTGGGATGTCCTTGTGATGTTTCATCTCAATTTGTTCATAGTTTGGAGGTCCAAAAGTACCTTTTGCATTATGACAGTGGCGGTAGACTATGTTCTTGAAGTTTCGGATGAAGAAGTGAAGAGATCCTGATAAGTAGAGGAAGTGCAGATGTACCTGATCATTTAGGCAAGCCTGTGAAGGTTCTTGGACCATGTTGAAGATGTTTTGTCGGTTTGCATTAGTGTTAGAGCCTGAAATTGGAGTTATTCTTTCAGATGAAAATGTTCTTGTTTAGACTGGCCGACCGGATGAGTTATTCATCTTGCGAATGTTCTTGTGGATGACTGCCGACTTAGATGATTGTTCCTAAGTCAATACCTTGTATAAATAAAGGTTTGTGAATTCATTTTGAAGTGTGTTGTGAAGTGAATGAGTGTGGGATAGCGAAAGAGTGAAAGGCAGAGCAGGTGTGTCTCAGGCTTAAATGGAATTGATCCAGACATGGTGAAGATGTCAATCTCCAGTTCAAATTTGTGATTCTTATCACTTTGTAGACAGTGTGTCTCTTTGTAGGTAGTGTGCCTTCTTGTGAGCAGTGTGCTCGGGCAATGAGCCCTGATTGGCATGTGCCATCCATTTTTCTTATTCTTCTAACATAGAATAATTCTTGGGTTAATCACCCTGTGGTTTTTCCCTTAACCGGGTTTTCCACGTCAAAATCTTGGTGTCTAATGTGTTGATGTGCTTCTGCTTTAGTGTTTATGTTTTATGCTTTCATGAATGGTTAATTGATATGCTGTTAACAATTAAAGAAGAATCAAGTGTTTGAAGTAAAAGCAAGTTTTTACACAATTGATTCACCCCCCCTCTCAGTTGTGTGCCCTAGATCTAACAATTGGTATCAAAGCCAAGTTCCTCTAAAAGGAGCTTAACCGCTTGAGGAGATCCAAGATGTCATCGTATAAGAAGGACAATCCAAAGTTTGATGGAACCAATTTCACTCTCTGGAAAGGTCGCATGAAGTGTCACTTGGAGTGTATGGGAAAAGCATACTTGTCCATGGTCACAAAACCATATGTACCCCCACAGGGTGGTCCGACAACTCTAAATGAAATCACAAATGCTGAAAACAATCTACGAACCAAAGAAGCTCTTCTAAGCACACTGAATGACTCAGAACTCTCAAATGTTATTGACCTGCCAACTGCCTATGAGATCTGGACTAAACTGGAACTTCTGCATGAAGGAGATGAATTTGTCAAAAGTGCAAGGTTGCAAAGTCTCAAAGGGAAATTTGAGAGATTGAAGATGAGAGATGATGAAAACATCACTACCTTTATGCCAAAAGTAAATGAGCTGGTATGTGGAATTAGAAATGCTGGTGGAACTCTGGATGAAAATGAGATTGTTTGCAAAATTCTCAGATCCCTTCCTGCTACCTACAAAATCAAGGTTGCTACCATTGATGAATTCAGAGCCCATACAACTGTCACAAGAGAACAATTGGCTGGCAAACTAGCTGCATTTGAAATGACTGAGTTTGGAGATGATCCCCCTAAGACTGAATCTACTTTCAAAGCCAGTTCCTATGTGAAAGGCAAATAGAGATTTGATCCGGGTGAAAACTCTTCAAGGAAGATGTCATGGTATGATCAAGCAAGAAGAGACATGGAAGAGGAAGAAGCAGAAACAGCTCAACTTGAAGCCCTCATTGCAAAAAGACTGCCAAGAGGATCCGGTAAGTATGAAGGAAAGTTACATTTTAAATGTTTCAACTGCAATAAGATTGGTCACTTTGCCTCAAGATGTCTGGAAAGATCTTCAAGGTCAAACTCTAACAGACAAAGGTTCCAAAAGAATTGTTATTATGTCCATGAAGAAGATGATAATGAAGGAGTAACAGATGATGAATCAGAAATAGGAGACAAATCTGGAAATGAATGGGTGTTTATTGCCATCAAGGAAGAAGATCCAATGTCCTCTGAATCTGTCAATCTTAAGGTTGTAGAAAGAGCTTTGGCTGCCCAAGTTGAAGAAAAGGATGATTGGGTTATTGACAGTGGTTGCTCTCACCATATGACAGGTGACAAGAACAAGTTCTTAGATTTGGAAAGGTATGAAGGAGGAATTGTAAAGTTTGGTGATAATTCTGCTGGTAGAATCAGAGGTAGGGGAACTATTTCTTTTGACGGAAAGAGCAAAACTGATAATGTACTGTATGTTGAAGGATTGAAGCACAATCTTCTCAGTGTTGGACAGTTGGTAGACAAAGGCTATGATCTCCGGTTCAAAAATGGAAGATGCGGGATCTTTGAAAGTTTCAGAACTGAGATTGCATCTGGTACTCAAACAAAAGGTAATATCTTCCATCTAGTTGGTTCTAATAAAAGTTGTTTGTTTGTTCAAGTTGATCAGAGTTGGTTATGGCATAGAAGGATGTGTCATGTAAATTTTGATAATATCATCAAGATAAGCAATACTTAGGCTATAAGAGATCTTCCAAAATTGGTGAAACCTACAAACAGTTTGTGCAAAGAATGTCAGCTAGGTAAATAGAGCAGAGTCTCCTTCAAAAGCAAGGATCAGTCCTCTACCAGATTATTGGAATTAGTTCATACTAATCTATGTGGTCCAACAAGAATCAAAAGTATGCAAGGTGACAGATACTTCATGTTACTAATTGATGACCATTCTCGGATGATGTGGGTTACCTTTCTAAAGGAGAAATCAGAAGCCCTTGAGAAGTTCAAATTCTTCAAAGCTATGGTAGAGAATCAAACCGCATTAAAACTGAAATGTCTAATGTCTAATAGAGGTGGTGAATTCACATCAGGTGAATTCATAGACTTTTGTGAGAAGCATGGTATAAAAAGACAGTTGTCTGCTCCTAGGACTCCACAGCAGAATGGAGTAGTTGAGAGAAAGAACCGGACCATCCAGGAAACTGCCAGGACAATGATGATGGAAGCAAATGTTCCTCAGATGTTTTGGAGAGAAGCTGTCAGCACTGCAGTCTACACTCTTGACTGAGTTCAAATCAGAAGCAATACTGGTAAGACTCCTTATGAACTTTGGTTTGGTGTCACTCCTACTATGAGATATTTCAGAGTATTTGGTAGTAAGTGTTACATTAAAAGAGATGAAGATCTAGGAAAGTTTGATGCTAGAAGTGATGAAGGAATTTTCTTGGGTTACTCTACTCAAAGCAAAGCATACCGGTGTTACAACAAGAGACTAAGAAGATGATAGAAAGTACTAATGTGAAAGTTGATGAAGGAATTGAGAAGCCCTCAAGATTTTATGAGCATGATGAAGATGATCAAGATGGTGTTCAAGTTCAAGGAGCTCAATCCTCTCCAGAAAATTAGATTCAAACTGATCCGGTAAATCAGGAAGAAGAGATAGGTCTGAATGAGCCTGATCAAGAAGCATAAATATAAGAAACTCCCAAAGTTCCAAGGTATGTAACTTTAAATCATTCTAAAGATCAGATCATAGGTGACAAAAGCAAAGGGGTACAAACAAGGAGGAGAATTTCTCAAGATTCAAACGAATACTGTCTGATTTCAAAAATTGAACCTAAGACAATAAATGATGCTTGCAATGATGAAAATTGGACCAAAGCAATGGAGAAAGAGTTGATGCAAATTAAAAAAAATCACACTTGGGATCTTGTTCCTAGACCTAGAAACAAAAATGTGATTGGAACCAAATGGGTCTTCCAGAACAAACTAAATGAAGTTGGTGAAGTAATTAGAAACAAAGCCAGATTGGTATGTAAAGGCTACTCTCAAATAGAAGGAATTGATTTTGAAGAAACTTTTGCTCCGGTGGCAAGAATTGAAGCTGTTAAACTATTTCTTGCATTTGCTGCCTTCAAAGATTTCAAAGTGTATCAAATGGATGTCAAATCTACTTTCCTAAATGGTGACTTGGAAGAAGAGGTATACATTGAACAACCGGATGGATATCAGTTATCAGAGCATGGCGATATGGTTTGCAAATTAAAAAAGGCACTGTATGGTCTAAAGCAAGCTCCAAGAGCATGGTATGAGAGGTTGGACAAACATCTTTTGAAGATTGATTTCAACAAAGGTACTGCTGATAGTAATTTGTATTTCAAAATTGATCAAGAAAACATTTTAATTGTTGAAGTATTTGTGGATGACATCATTTTTGGAGGAAGAGATAGTATGTGTAAAACTTTTGCAAATCAAATGAAAAGTGAGTTTGAGATGTCCATGCTTGGTGAAATGAATTTCTTCTTGGGTCTGCAAATTACTCAAATAAAGAAAGGGATCTTCATTTCTCAGACTAAATATGCAAAAGAATTGTTAAGGAAATTTGGGATGGAAGATTCAAAACCAATGAACACTCCCATGGCAACTAGATGCAAGTTGAGCAAAGATAATGACTCTCCTAAGGAAGACCAGACAAAGTATAGATCAATGATTGGTGGATTGTTGTATCTCACTCAGACTAGACCAGATATAATGTAGGCTGTTGGTATTGTGGCAAGATTCCAGGTGGATCCCAGAGAATCTCATGTCATGACAATCAAAAGAATTTTTAGGTACCTAAAAGGAACAATTGAGTATGGTTTGTGGTATCCTAGAGATCATGATTTCTCTCTTCATGCTTACACAGATGCAGATTGGGCAGGAGATGTGGATGACCGGAATAGTACCAGTGGTGGAGCATTCTTTTTGGGAAAGAGATTGGTTTCTTGGCTAAGCAAGAAACAAGATGCAATATCCTTGTCTACAACTAAAGCATAATATATTGCTGCAGCAGGCAGTTGCACTCAAATTTTATGGATGAAACAAATGTTAAGAGACATAAAAGTAGAATATGAGGAGCCTATCACAATTTTCTCTGATAATTCAAGTGCAATAAATATTTCTAAGAATCTGGTGTTGCATTCTAAGACTAAGCACATATCTATCAAGTTTCATTTTCTAAGAGAGCAAGTGAACAAGGATGAATTCAGATTGGAGTATGTACCTTCAGAGGATCAGATTGCAGATATCTTTACTAAACCTCTTCCCAAGGATTCTTTTGAGTATCTCAGGGAGAAGTTAGGGGTCATGGCCCCTCCGGTGGTGAACTAGGATGCACTGATGTGCATCAGTTTGGTGGATTTCACAGTCATATCTTGTGATCCAGACTGGTGATGGGGAGCTGCCACTCAGGGGGAGCAGCTAGTATGATTCTGAGGTGTTGAAATTGCAAGTATGAGCCCTTTGCCATTGATGTCAAAGGGGGAGAGAAGACATGTGAAAAATAAGTGGCTGTTGATCAAAGGGGGAGCAGTAAAGAAAGAGAAGACATGAGAAGAGTTGTTGCTGTTAGGGGGAGTTGTGACAGAAAGGAGAAATTCTTGTCTTGATGGTTTTTCACATCATATGTTGCCATCAATGACAAAGGGGGAGATTGTTACAAGTATGAGGCTAACCAGTGTTGTCATTGATGTCAACATACTCATATTGCTTTGATGAGAAGGATTGGATGAGCTATGAGCTGAGGATATTGAGAAAATTAGTCTCAATCAGGAACAGTGAAGAACAGTGATGAGAAGAAGGCAAAAGTACTCAAGAGGTTGAGGATCAGAGGATGCGGATTAAAGGGTTTGTAGATATATGTCTTGAGATGTTCTAGTTAAGATTTTAGAGGTCCACATGAAGATCTGAAGAAGTTATGATCGATCAAGTAGAACTGGTACCAGAAGATGCTCCAGAGTGACAGAGTGTTACAAAAAGGTCCGGTGAGATCCGGAAGTGCATTATCCTATCCTGTGGATTGGAAGGAGTGTTTGGGATGTCCTTGTGATGTTTCATCTCAATTTGTTCATAGTTTGGAGGTTTGGAAGTACCTTTTGCATTATGACAGTGGCGGTAGACTATGTTCTTGAAGTTCCGGATGAAGAAGCAAAGAGATCCTGATAAGTAGAGGAAGTGCGGATGTACCTGGTCATTCAGGCAAGCCTGTGAAGGTTCTTGGACCATGTTGAGGATGTTTTGTCAGTCCGCATTAGTGTTAGAGCCCAAAATTGGAGTTATTCTTCCGGATGAAGATGTTCTTGTTCAGACTGGCTGACCGGATGAGTTATTCATCTTGCGAATGTTCTTGTGGATGATTATCGACTTAGATGATTGTTCCTAAGTCAATACCTTGTATAAATAAAGGTTTGTGAATTCATTTTGAAGTGTGTTGTGAAGTGAATGAGTGTGGGATAGCGAAAGAGCGAAAGGCAGAGCAGGTGTGTCTCGGGCTTAAATGGAACTAATCCAGACATGGTGAAGATGTCAATCTCCAGTTCAAGTTTGTGATTCTTATCACTTTGTAGACAGTGTGTCTCTTTGTAGGCAGTGTGCCTTCTTGTGAGCAGTGTGTTCAGGTAGTGAGCCCTGATTGGCATGTGCCATCCATTTTTCTTATTCTTCTAACAAAGAATAATTCTTGGGTTAATTACCCTGTGGTTTTTCCCTTAACCGGGTTTTCCACGTCAAAATCTTGGTGTCTAATGTGTTGATGTGTTTCTGCTTCGGTGTTTATGTTTTATGCTTTCATGAATGGTTAATTGATATGCTATTAACTATTAAAGAAGAATCAAGTGTTTGAAGTAAAAGCAAGTTTTTACACAACTGATTCACCCCCCCTCTTAGTTGTGTGCCCTAGATCTAACACAGACACCTTCTCCTCTTCACTTGTCCTAGTTTGGCACTGAGTTGGAGTATGTTGAGCATCATTCAGAGGATAGTTTGTCTTTGGAGATTGATGGTCTTGTGTTTTCATCTTGTCTTGGATGGTCACATTATTTGATTGGACCTGGAGCACCTGATCATGTGACATCTTTTGGTTGTGACATATGGACACTTGAGCAGTTTTTAGAGACAACATACATCATGAGGCTTTTTCCCTCATACCTTGAGATGGAGTTTCTTTGACATCAGCCTTTGGACCTATTTCTTCCTAAGGGGAAGAATGTTGTTTGCAGGCTTTGGATTCTCTTTAGCATTCTTCTTCGGGCATTCACCATCAGCACTAGAGCTACTTCATTGTGGGAGGGACCTATAGTCTCACACTTGCTCTCCTATGGGGGGGTACTTGATTGTATATATGTGTTGGATGTAGTCCTTGGGGGGTCTTGAGTCCTCCTTCCATCACATCTTTCATTTGTTTTCTGCATTCTCACTTTTGGAGAGGAGTTCTTGTCCCATGTGGTTTTCTCCTTTTCTCCACTTGAGATTTGTTGTACATGGGTACCTAACATGGCCTAGTAGCTAGGACCCATTCATCTTTGCTTTAGTCAACTACTCCCTAAGTTACACTTAAGGGGGGGTGTTGGTGTGAACACATAATTCACACATATTAAGTTGACTTAGTGAGTCTTCTAGATGTCTAGTTGAGTCTAGTTGTGTGTTGAGTTGTTGATAGTTGGAGTGAGTTGTCGTATCCTCCACATGTGCAATTAGTTATCATCCTCTAATTGACACATGTTGGAGGAATATCTCCACCTTTCACTCCACCCTTCTATCTTTCACCTTGACTTTATAAGCAAGGCTCACTCATTGTATTATACACAGCTTCATATGATCTTTGTATAGAATCATTGCTCCATTATTTTAGCATCTTCTCTGTTGTCTTTGTGTGGAAGGTTGTCTTGATTGCAGGTGATCCTGGCTTGTTGAGTCACATTGACTCTTACAATAACATCCATCCATAGCATCATAAACATATATGAACCTACATTAGCATACCATAAACTACAACATAATAACCCATCCCATCCATACATATAAGTCCATCCTAATCCAACATACCCTCAAACAACCTACAATACAAAGAATTGATATAAATAACTTCTGTACGGAATGCCATCCTATGAATAAATCTGTAACGTTGAAAAATGTTCCCTTGGGGGCTTTTCCCTCTTAAGGTTTAGCTCCTGGGTCTTTGATATGCATTTAGGACATCTTGCATCATATTTTGACATCCCAATGAAATGAACCATGATTTTCATGATAAATGGGACCTAGGGGGATCCCTTGAACTAATCCCTGACTAAAATAGGGAGGGAGGACTTGGGCGCCCATGCCCTACTCTTTCCATATTTTGGGTCAGGCCCAAATTTTAAGTGTCGGCTTGTGACTGTTCTTTAGGTCCTATGCCGACACGGTAAGTTTGAATTACGAAATACTTGGCGGGAGTGTTTGTAGTTGCATATATAAGCATGTTTAGGCATTCATTTGTAAACTAGATGGCTATTGTGAACTTTATGCATTCTAAAGGTGATTTAAGGCATTCATTGTGTAGCAAGAGTAGATTTGTGTTGTCTATGTGTTTGTATTTGTAGATTTGAGCAATCATCTCCTCATGGCATGAAGAGCTTCTTCCTTCCATGAGATCTTCATTACAAGGTCACATCATTTGTGTTTTCAAGCATTTATCATTTAGTTTTTGCCTCTGCCTCCCAAGGGCATGCACTCTTTCTGACAACAGTGTTCAGAAGACTTGAATATCTCTCTAGGGCTTGACTGAGGCAAGCCTCTAAACACCACAACCCCCTCCCAAAGTTTCCGTGATTGCAGGTTACAGATTGAAGATACAGGAAAAGTGGAGTTGCAGGAGGATATTGCAGAGTGTCAGATTTGTAGATCAGAGTTAAAAATAGCACCCTGGACTTGGGTGCTCGCTCCCTAGTCCTTTGGATTTCGTGACGGGAAAATCTCTAATATAGCAAGAACAGGTTACAGATCAAGTTTCTAGATCTTGACAAAAACCTAGGCATTGGACTTGGGCACCCACTCCTTAGTCCTCAATTGTTCTGCTTCTTGAACTTCAAAAATAGGTGTACATTTATCTATCATTTTACATCTCCTTGTAGCAGCATTTTGAGTAATTTATCTATTTGCTTCTGTAATTGCATAATTAGGGTTTTGAAGTAAAATTGAGCATAAGTAAGCATAATTGACAATCAAATCACACAAATCCAAGCTTCCCTACATTCCTAAGTGTCCAAGGGTCTGATAGTGCCTTTCCACTTGACCCAAAGTCCTTGAATGTAATTGGTGAAAGGAGGATAGACACTTAACAAACCATCTAATCAACACTATCCAATTTTAACCTATTACATTTTGGTGAACTTGTGTTGTTGGACTTATTTGCACCTTTCTGAGTGTTTTTCTTCAAATGTGAATTTATTTCATTCATTCATATCATCATTCATCTTATTGCATTGAAAAAATTATAAAAAAATTGAAAATTTTGAAAAAACTTGCATTCTAGGGTTTGCATGTTGCATTAATTAATTGGAATTTCATCAAATTTCTGATTTTTACATTATATCTAAGATAAATTGTAGAAAATTATAAAATTCAATCACATGCATTGCATTTTCATCATAAAATTGCTAGGGATTTGTTAGAAATTTTGAATTTTTCATATAACCTTGTAATTTCAAAAACTATGGTTTGTAGGTAAAATATTATTTCAGAATTTTCTACTCATCTTAGGTACTCATTCAAATTTTCATTTGGCTGTAGTGTTGTATTTTATTGTAAACCTACATTTAGATTTCAAAAATTTGCATTTTTATATAGAAAATTTCAACAAAAACTAGCATTTTTCATTAATTTTGCATTAGATTTGCACTTGCATTTTGCATCTTAGGACTTGGAAATTATTTTTAGATCTGAGTGGAACTAATTTTCATCATAATCAGATTTCAAGACATTCATATAGCCGTTTGCATTAAGATCTAAAACCTAGGGCTTGAAAAACTTTGATTTTCACTAGATTTGGCCTTATTGACTCTCTAGATTTGCACCATAGGCGTGTTGTGAAGGATATTTTTTCTCTAATTGGTTGTTATCATGGTTTTTATCTTCTTACCCTCCTAAAAATTTTCACAACACCTTTTTATCGGTCTCTTGTATTGAAAATTTGGTGAAAATTTGCATATTTTTGCTATATTTGCCCTAGGGTTTGGCCTAGATTTGCACTCCAAGCATGTTGTGATGAGTTTTATGGATTGATGTGACAGATATCATTTCTATTATTTTCTTCACCTCCTAAAAATCCTTACAAAACCTCTTTTATTAGGTCTTGGGATTGAAAAATTGTGAACAATTGCATATTTTAGAGCATTTCCCACTAGATTTTGACTTGGCATCATCTTAGATTTGCATCAAGAGAATTTTGTGAAGAGTTTTATTGCTTTAATAGACTGAAAATAGACATATTATTTTATGCCACTGATCAAAACCTTTACAACACATTTTCTTTCATATATTTGCATTGAAAAAGTACAAAAAATCAAGCATTTTAGGTCATTTTTGCACATAGTTTTGCACTTGTCTTTTGCATAACTGTTGAAAAGCTTTAAAAATCTGATTTCGAGAGTTTCTACAAATTTATTAATATGAATCCCCATGTTCTCACTTACTTACAAGCTATGTATTACAAGGATATATTTAAATGCACTTCATTTGAAATCCTTGACTATGTATCTGATTATGACAACTTCACATCTCTCATGAATACATACCCTTGGGTAGTAGAAGATTTGATGAAACACATTGAGAATGATGAGAGTGAAAGTTCTCTTAATGCTTTGGATTTAATAGCTAAAACATGTGATGATGACATAGAAAATGATTCCTGATATGAGGATATACTAGCAAAAGAGGATGAAATCATTGACACATTCTTGAACATCACCCTACCCACTTTGGAAAATGAAACATTAGTGGATAAAGGGCTCCATCTCAAGAAGGATTCTTCATGGGTGGAAAAAGACTATTCACCTAATGATCATTTGTGCATGAGACCTCTACAGATAATCCATTAGACCTTCCACCTATGATTGAAAACTCAAGAACCTTCAATGAGAAGACTATGGATAGAGCTCTAGTCTGCCTAACAATACAATAGCTTCCTCTCATCCCACTGCTCTCCCTGGCCAAGATGTAGCATTAGTGGATGAGAAAAGGTCTCTCACATTAAATCCCCTAGGGATAGATGTTGGGTATAATCAAGAGGGACACAATGTTAATTCAATATTTATTAATAGATTTTGTAGCAATATTCCTAAGATGACTATTCGAGGGACACCTAGTGCACCCTCTTGCTTAAAGCTGGTGATTACGATTCAAGGTAAACCTCCTAATGATATCTTCAACTATGCAAAGCAAATTACTCAAAGAAATCAGGGTATTCAAAATGTGATTGCTCACAACTACAACACCTGTAATAACAAGCAAAGTAAGAAAGCACCACATGTGCCTATATCTCTTCCATGTTCTCAACCTATGCTCCCTCCACCACCTTGTCTTACTCATAAAAGTGGTCAAGAGCATGATCTTGTCGAACAACTTCGTGCCACTTCGGCTAAGATCTCTCTTTGGGATTTAATACAAACATCGCCTACATACCATGGAATGCTCCAAGAAGCTTTACAAAAGGTGATTGTACCACTTGCTGTTAAGCTGAATGATGTAGCAGCTCTATTAGATTGTATGCATGCAACAAAAATGGATATTCTCTTTCAACCACATGAATTACCATCAATTGAAGTTCAAAACCAATATGATCCTCTTATAATCTTTGTCACAATAAATAAACATTGGTAAAACGAGTTATGATTGACAATGGATCATCTCTTAATGTTTGTAGCATTGACCTACTACACAAACTCAAGGTTGACACATCACAAATCAAACTGGATGGCATTAGAATTCATGGCTTTGATAATGTTGGACAACAATCTATGGGCACTATAACTCTACCTATACAAGTAGGATCTGTGATTGTGCCTACCCTGATTCATGTCATGCCTTGTTCTTTATCTTACAACATGATTCTTGGTAGACCCTGGATCCATGCATTGGGGGCAATTCCTTCTACTTTACATCATTTAATTAAAGTCATATTCAAAGACAAGATACACACTATTCATGCCGATCCTGAACCAGATAACCATCAATCTCATCTAAGCGGTCTTTTGAAACATCTGAGAAATGTAAAGTCTCCTTGGTAGAAAATAAAGATAATACTCTCAATTACACTACAAATTATGATACCTACGAGGCTTCACCTTCTTATAAGGAACTGAATTCTCTATATGGTTGTGGATTTCAAATTTTGTACAAAAATAACAACTATGTAGGTAATGGTTGCGGTGTAAATCAACAAGGAATTAGAGTACATTTACAAGTTGCTAGAATTCACTACACGGCCGGTATAGGATACCACTCTTTGAAATGCACCAAAGCCTCTTGTCGTCCTAAACTTAATGTTAATGCCATATCAACAAGACCAAATCAACATATGAAATATCCTGAGAAAATGAACCACAATTGTTGTAGCGAATATTATAGTAGCTCTCAAGGGTGGCTTCTTCCTAGATATGTATGTTCTTAACATTTGGGTTCTAACAGGTAAGTATTTCTAACCCTTTATCTCTCTTGTGATGTTCTTCCCCCGTGATGTGTTATGTGTTGTTTAGTCCTCCTGGGATGACTCTTGATTCTCTTGTAAGGTCTGGTATACCATGAGACTACCTCTATTGTGAACTTCTATTTGTATCATCATTCTTCTATATTGCCTCTCTCTATTTTCATTATTGTATATTGTGTCTTATGGACATAGCATTGCAGTTGGTGAATTGGGGGCACCCTCCTACATGACTGTCCCTAAGACACTTGTTTCTCCTCTTTGATTTATTTTTTCCCTTCCTCTAGTGTTTCTGTCTAGCGGGTGGATGATGAAAAACATTTATATTGATGCGGACCTAGCATCCCTTTAGTGAGAAAAAAAATTGGGCTTAGTTCCTAATATGACGATGGGGTTGTAATATATTATCTGATGCTTGGCTAGTAGAAGCACTCCGTACTTTCTACATAGTGATTTTGATGATGTTTTTATCTCACTTACAAAACATAACAATACTGCTACTCCATGCACTTTGTTTGTCTTTGAATCTCGCCTTGGTGATGCTCAGTTCTGAGATTTTCATGATATAGCCCTATGGTTATCCTCAATCTCTGAATTAGTAGTATAACCTTGGCTCTTTATGTAATTAATCATATGCATTGATATTGTTGTTTATCATGATTATGTGGACACTAACATGTTTCTTGCAGGGATGTGTTTGTGGGAACATTTGGCGATCGTAAAGTACATGTCACCTCCGAGGGGCATGGGCTTTGTGAGAGTCTGTGTTCCCTTGTGTGTTTTCTTCCTACCTTAACGTGTTTGATATCGATGCTTGATATCAACCACCTTAAGGTGGGGGCATATTTAAGGTAAGTTATCTGTTGTAGATGTTAGCAATGTTCTTGTCCTCAGGTGCATTGTAAAGACTAGTGGCGATGAGTCCCTCCTGCACACTGAGTCCCTCCTGCACTCTGAGTTTGTTTACAATCAATCAATCAATCATCTTAAGCCCTCTACGGTGGTGGGGATGGTGTACTTCTTGGAGCAGATTGCATCATCCTGTCATTTTCAAAAGTCCTCATCAGGAGGTGGGGTGCGGTTCTATGGTGTGTGCCTGTAATGTGCCTGAGATGGTGATGAGCGTAGAAATAGGAACACTCCATTGCTTGTTTGCCATGTTTTCTCCCTGTTTTCAAAGTGTGTGTGTTTGGCATGCTTGCTTTGTTTGGCATGTCTATTGCCCCATATGCAGTCTAAAGATCAGCGCGATGAGTGCTTCTTGCATTTTGGGATTTGGTGTGTCTTGTGTGTGTGTTGTCCATATATGCAATTTAAAGACCAGTGCAATGAGTGCTTCCTACATTATGGGAGGTGTGTTTACTTTCCTATACTTGCATTTGCATTTCATATATATGAGAAAAAGAAAAAGAAAAGAAATCATTCATGTCTTCTATGCATTAACTATCTTCTGTGCATTTACTATCTTCTCCATGTTTTGCGTGACTGTAACTATCTTCTCCATGTTTTGCAAGCCTATTATTGTTTTCTCAGTGATTGGCGTGTCTTTTCCGTGCTTGGCGTGTTTGTTGTGTTTGTTGACCATACTTTAATGCATGTATTAGCCTTACATTTGTACATACATTAAAGTGGGGGCTAAATGTGATGTCAAAAAATGTCCCCTTAGGGGCTTTTCCCTCATAAGGTTTAGCTCCTAGGTCTTTGATTTGCATTTAGGACATCTTGCATCATATTTTGACATCCCGATGAAATGAACCCTGAGTTTCATGATAAATGGGACCTAGGGGGATCCCTTGAACTAATCCCTGACCAAAATAGGGAGGGAGGACTTGGGCGCCCACGCCTTAGTCCTGCCCTATTTTGGGTCAGGCCCAATTTTTAAGTGTCAACTTGTGACCATTATTTAGGTCCTATGCTAACACGGTAAGTTTGAATTACGAAATTCTTGGCGGGAGTGTTTGTAGTTGCATATATAAGCATGTTTAGGCATTCATTTGTAAACTAGATGCCTATTGTGAACTTTATGCATTCTAAAGGTGATTCAAGGCATTCATTGTGTAGCAAGAGTAGATTTGTGTTGTCTATGTGTTTGTATTTGCAAATTTGAGCAATCGTCTACTCATGGCATGAAGAGCTTCTTCCTTCCATGAGATCTTCACTACAAGGTGACATCATTTGTGTTTTCAAGCATTTATCATTTGGTTTTTTCCTCTACCTCCCAAGGGCATGCACTCTCTCTGACAACGGTGTTTGAAAGACTTGAATATCTCTCCGGGGCTTGACTTAGGCAAGCCTCTAAACACCACAACCCCCTCCCAAAGTTTCTGTGATTGCAGGTTATAGATTGAAAATACAAGAAAAGTGGAGTTGTAGGAGGATATTGCAGAGTGTCAGATTTGTAGATCAGAGTTAAAAATAGCACCCTAGACTTGGGCGCCCGCTCCCTAGTCCTCTGAATTCTGTGACAGGAAAATCTCGGATACATCAGGAACAAGTTATAGATCAAGTTTCTAGATCCTGAGAAAAACCTGGGCATTGGACTTGGGCGCCCACTCCTTAGTCCCCCGATTGTTTCACTTCCTGAACTTCAAAAATAGGTGCACATTTATCTGTCATTTTAGATCTCCTTGTAGCAATATTTTGAGTAATTTATCCGTTTGCTTTCGTAATTGCATAATTAGGGTTTTGAAGTAAAATTGAGCATAAGTAAGCATAATTGACAATCAAATCACACAAATCCAAGCTTCTCTGCATTCCTAAGTGACCAAGGGTTTGATAGTGCCTTGCCACTTGACCCAAAGTCCTTGAATATAAGTGGTGAAAGGAGGATAGACACGTAACAAACCATCTAATCAACTCTATCCAAATTTTCCCCTTTACAAAATCATGCCCTCACACTAAGATATCAATATAAATGACTTTTGTATGGAACACCATCCTGCACCATATAACGTTAGTCCCACCAAAACATAAACAATAAACTAACCATCTATCTATTATCATACGCATATCTCCACATCATGTCCTACATCACACACTCGTTAGACATCATACATAAACATAAATCCCATAACATGTCATATCTTGCATCACACATACATCAGCCCATAAACAAGCATATCATCATACAAAAATGTCCACAACATCATCACATACACATATCCAAAATCAATCCATACATGCATCAATAAAACCAACTATAACTTAGTCCATTGATCCAAATGTCCATCTCATATATATACATAAAAAAAAGATCAAAGTTTGGTCCTCTGACTTGTCAAAAAATAATACATATATATATATATATATATACAATGTCCCTAGGCAGAGCTGTCCCTACCTGAAGCCTCTGACTGGGCTGGCCTTGAGCCCCTCTGAGGTGGTGGCCCCATACCCTATTGTATTGCCTACCCCTGCACCTGTAGGGGTGGCATCTGTCATGCCTATCCTAGAGGCTATTGTTGTACTAGCCTCTCAGACCGCCCATACCGTTTGGATCCAGATGCTACTAATCGACTCTGGTAACTCTCATGCTGGTTTGTAGGGACTAGCTTCTCATAGAGAATCCTGTATTGTTGAGCCTCCCTCACACTCTCTGCCACTTGATGCTACATCATCCTCACCATATCGCCCATCCCTGGCCTAGTGTTTGGCAGGCTTGGTGTCTCTCATACTGATATCACTGTGCTAGTCCCTGGGCCTGCCCTAGTTGTCCCTATGCCTGACCTAACTGTCCCTACAAATGGGCCATCTATGCTTGTAAGGATACTATCTGTGCTTGTTGCTAGTGTAAAATTGCCTATACTCTCTCTAGCTCTGGTCCATTGCCGCCCCTATCTCCATTACTGCCTTCGTCGCCACCTCTATCACCCTCCATCTCTATCGTCATCCTCCTCATCTACCTGCATCTCCTCCACTATATACAATACCTCCTCCTCCTCCTCCTTCTCATCATCATCACCATCATTATCATCATCCTCTTCCTCTTCTGCTGCCTCCCCAAGAGCTACATACCCTATCGGTATGGTCAACCTCACTGGCCTCTATTGGGCCCACCACTGGTCATATCCTGATGTAGTCTTGGCATCCTCTACCTTCCGTATGGCATGCCAAGCCTATCCCTAGATTTTATCAAACTTCGCTATCACCATCTAAGGATTTGGTGCCACTTCCCATCATGCCTTCTCCATGTGAACCTTGGCAAATACTACCTCTCCCTACAGTACATCCCATACCAATCAAAACTATCTCTGCACTCGATCAGGCAAGTACTGGTTGATGATCACCTGTGTTCACTCCATTAGGTATCGTGGCTATAGCTTTGACCATGTCTCCACATCTCTCCATGGTCTCCATACAAATACCTGTATATCATCAATAACTCACCTCTAGTGCGCAAGTCCCATGTATGGTGGTGTATCAGTTATCCCATGTATGCAAACACAAATAGCCAATGTCTCAACCTATCTCGCATGGTCACCGGCCTAGTGACCGCTATGTGCTCCCACGCCCAGATATGTAGTAGTGTCACACTACATCCTAGGCTTGCCAATCTCCTATACACCATGCGTTGCAAGTATGTGCCTAATCGATGTCAACATATCTTTGTTTCCATTAGTGTCAACTGTATTCTTATTATATTGATTGATTAGATGCCTTATATGATGATGATATTGACAAAATTAGCTCCTCTAGAAGAAACAATGAGTTGCAGTGGAAACAGTGTATTGCATACAGAAGAGTAGTCCAAGAGATTGATCAGCATTTCCTGCTAGATGGATATCTTTGTTTGTGGATTGAAAGTTATTTAGAATTTTTTTTGAAGGTGTTATATTCCAAGTTTGAGCCTGTGATATGAATATTTGAGTGAGTTATGTTCACTAGAGTGAAAACTACTTTTCCTGTATGTTTGGCAATGACAGGGAGAAAGTATTATGCTCTGCATTCCTCCATGTCGAAGTATTTTGATCTGCGGTTCTAGAGTTAAGTCTGAGATGATGTGATATGCCTTCAACTCCAATGGTTCGTGATTTGGTGGTCCGCAAGCGATCTTTTCTTTATGACAGTGGCTAGCAGTGTTGGTTATGTGCTCCGATTTGAAGAATCCTCATGACATAGTGGTTAGAGATTGTGCAGATGTTTCTTGGTAATTACAATGTGCTTGTGGATGTCTCCTGATCATGCTCCTACATTTGGATTGGTCTGCAAAGAGAAAATTAGATTGTGAATGAAGAATGTTCTTAGCAGACCCAGTGCTATCATCAGTCTTGGCCAACCTAGTTGAATTTATCATTTGCGAAGATGCATAGAAGATTGTAGAAGCATGTCGTGACATGGAGGATTGTGCTTGAGTCCCAACTAAGACATGGCATGATCCACTTACATTCTTACATCACTTCCTTAGCTAAATTTGTATTAGGTCCAGACCTATTTTATGTATGTTTGTAATGCCGACCTTGGAGACTGATCCAACGGTTGATGAATGTAATGCCAACCTTGATGTACATTCCAAGGTTGATGAATTGTACAAAAGTATGTAATGAAGTTGCAAAAATGTGTGTATCATGGAAATGAAAAGATAAGTGCGAAGGTGTGAAAGAGCAGAGTAGAGAAATAATATTGCACTTCAATGGAACTGAATCCTGGCATGGAGTAGATGCTATTAAATTAGTTCACCCTTTCGATAGTGAGCCATCCTTTGGCAGTGAGCCATTCTTTGTAGTGAGCACTTTTGGGTAGTGAGCCCTGTAGGCAGTGAGCCTCTATTTTTTGGTATTGCTATAACTTATATATCTTTTGGGCTAACACCCACCATGGTTTTTCCCTTTTAGGGTTTTTCACATAAAAATCTGATGTCTACTGTGTTGAATGTGTGATTGTGATTAAGTTAATGGTTTCATGCTTTCATGACTAAATCTAATTATGAATAATTAAGTTGCTTGATGGTCATGTGAAGCTAATTTTTTGTGACAACTGATTCACCCCCTCTTAGTTGTCTGGTATATTTCAACACCACAACATCCATATTGTGGTATAGATGTGCCAACGCACATGGCCCCCATGCAAACACCACACCATCTCTGATCATCCATAGTAGCACCAATCTCCAGCTAATCAGGAATCCCCTGGATCTCTTGTCAGGGACCAAGGTCCTTGCTATCAATCCAGCCAAGAATAGTAGTAGCCAGTACAATCCTCTCTCCGTTGTGGGCCTATACCTCATCTACAAGCATTGATCTGCATAAGGTACTCATCTTGGGGCAAAAACCTTATCAATGTATACCACCCCTCTCTCGTGGTCATATACCATCCTCACATAGTGTATGGGGATCCTTAGGATCCTCCATACATCCTCCAATGTGATAGTCACCTCCCTTGTGGGTAACAGGAAGGCGCACCGCTTCGTCTACCACCACTCAACCAATGTGGTCATCATCGCCCTATCTACTCTAATTCATGACATCTCTGTGATAAATGGAAGTCCCACCATTCGTAGAAAGAATCTATTTATAGCATCCAGCTAACCCCACAACACAAATATCGGTGGTCACCACTCCCGAGACTGAAGAACATCCTTGTCATCCTGCATAGTCATGAAAACACCTCGTCAATCCTAGTTTGAAAACTGGGCTCTACAATCTTGGGCACTCCTATATTCATTTTGGGCACTGCTTTTCTAGCCTAGGCACTAAAACCCAAACTGGGTGCTAAAATCCAAAATGGGTGCTAAAAATTTCATTTTCAACACTACAATTCCCTATCTACTAGGTGCTAATCACCAGAATACGTGCTAAAATCTAGGTGCTACTATTTTTATAGTAGGCACTAAAATTTCCTTTGGGCACTAAAATTTCATTTTAGGTGCTAAAATCCTATACATTTTCTAGGCACTAATTTACCTTGCTAGGTGTTAATTGCTAGAGTAGGCACTGCTATGCAGGATAGGCGCTACAATACTCCTAGCGCTTAGTTTCCATCACTTCCCGCCCCGTGTTTTACTCACCTAACCTACCCGATCCCAAAATCACAAAGAGGGTTTGAAAACCTACCGAATCGCTAGCCACCACAGGTCGAAGGTACTCCCTCACATGCTCTACATGGTGCTCCTATCGCAGAATATGTGCCATCATCCTCCCTGATTCTTCTCTCCTCCAATCAAAAGTTGTTAGGCAAATGAAGAAAAATGAGGCTTATGGGCCCCTCCCAACCTATATATCCCCCCCAAAGCCTAATTTTCCTCCCTATGCCTTATTTTTTCCATCCGATATACTATTCCTCTTTCTTTAGTCTCAGGATTCCCTGTGCTTCCTCTTATTTCCTTTTTTCCTGCCTTTCTCCTCTTTCAAGACATCGCCTAAAAATTTATTTTTTCTGTCGATCTCTCGAGGGGGCATCACCTGGTTGTCTACTCATCTCTCGTCTACCAACTAGGGCATATTTATCAAAAAAAATTATATTCTTTGATATCCCATCAACCTCGACAACAATGATGCCATATCAAATAGGGGCAAAATGTAGACACTTGGAAATGGTCACAACCACTTTCATTCATTTCCACAAGCCAAATCTATTCACCTACATCATTCTATTTCATCCAAATGTTAATTAAATAACTTTTAATTATTTAATTAATTTATTCCTTGTCTTTCCATTTCACTAAAAAATAAAAATTCCTCTACTATAGTTCAAAAATTAAATATTTTACAACTATAGTTTATATTCCATCCACCAAAAATTAAATAAATAAACATATTTATTTAATTCCTATTTTGTCCATTTTTTATTACTTTTAGTAATCATCATTATTTTCTTCTAAAACATGTGCACAAGAATTAATTTTAATTAATTCTCAATTACAAACCCCCATATTTCTAGAAGTCCACTTGTCATTCCATGTACATGCATGTACATGACAAGTGGTACTTTGGAAGCATGGTTGAATCTTCCAAAGTATGTACACTTGTCCTATTTCTTACATCCCACTCCAAGTGTCACTATTCAAGTAAATTTAAAATTACATGTGGCACTATTCCTCTAATTTTTAATTCCACTTGTCCTCTCCATGCAATTTAAAATTCCTCACAAAATCCAATCTTTGCCTTTTCATAAATGAAGCCTTACATGTCATACACCTAACCAATCTTGGCCATTCATCCACTCAAACCTTCAATCTCATCCATTGATCATCCCTTGAATCTTGGAGCAATTTTCTCAACCATTTTCACCATGCCATGTGTCCAATTCTCCTTGCTTGAGGATCCTCAAGCAATCTCCACCCTTGATCCTCCAATTTGATCCTAGCCCTCGATTCCATCCTCAAAAATCTATAAATTGAGACCCTCACCTCCATTTTTCACAAGCCATCATATGCAAAGAAATTCTACCTCTTTGAATATTCAACATCAATAGAATTAGCTTAATTCTAAGTTTAGAATAGTTCAATTCCATTAGCTCTAGGACATATCATCACTAGTATGTTTAGATAGGGTGCAAAGTTGATATAAAGTGCATTAGTGATTAGGTCCAATCTTGAGGTCCCTTGGACTTGGGATTGGGAGCAATTTAGGATAATTGGCCCTTAATTAGGAATCCCATCTTTTAGGTAGATAGTCCCTAAAGAGCAGGGTCAGTTCCTAAGAACCTGCCAAAGAGACAAAGATGGCAACACATATATATCTTCATAAAAAAATTTAGAAGAAGAAAACCAAAGAAAAGGAGTCAAGTATGAAAAAGCTAAAATGGATAAAAATAAAGGAAAAGAAAAGGCTACTATAATAACAAGTTAGGGTACAAATACTGCAGGACATGATCCTACTGAAACAAAGAGAGAAGAAAGTGAGGAGGAAGATACATTCTTCCAAGATAAGAGACAACATGATGACATAGTTCAGAAAATAAAGCAGATTGTGACCTAAGAACAAGATAGATAGAATCAAGATAATCAATTCTTCACAGAAGAAGAAGCTGCAACACTTAAATAGTTCACAACACTAACTCAACAACACAGGCTTATGGAGAAATTTAAGCAATTTGCAAAATACTAGAACAAGGAGAAAATAACTAAAAATCAAATCCGGCAGATGGGCACAACTGATAGACATTGGAAGACAAAAAAACTACTGGTGGATGCTCATATAAATCACAAGAAGGTCAAACATGTTATGATAGACTTGGGTGTGGATATAAATATGTTCACTATGAAACCCTGGAAATAACTAGATTATCTCAAACCCCCTATAATATCACTTTGGTAGATGGATCTAGCATGGAAAATATTGAAACTTGGAAATAAGTGGAAGTGAACCTGATGGGCATAAAATAGGTCATAAACTTTGTGGTTGTAGCCATGAAAGAACAAGGGGATTCATTCAATGCACTACTAGGATTAAGATGGTTTGTGGATGCAAATGGCATTGTGGACTCCCCTAAAGAAGAACTATCTTTTGTGGATAATAGTAAAAATGTATACATACCTTTAGGATCACCCATGGAAGATGCATATATTGAAGAATCCAATTATGCGGAAGGAAATGATAACTATCCTAAGAATATTTACTCAATATCAAATTAGAAACAAATGAGACAGAAGAAGAACCAAATTCAGGAGGAGAAATAGAAGCAGAGAATGATAAAAATAGTATTGATAGTGAGGAGGTAGTAGAAGCATGGATAAGAAATGAACTGAAGCTCAAACCTAGAAGAATGATAGGATTTAGGAGGATATGTATGCTTCAAACTAGTAAGGAAAACCTACCACAATCCTCTGCATTAAATGAAAATCCACTGCAGAAGGTATGCACCATTAAAGAAGAGCAAAATACAAATGAATATAGGATATCTCGACTATTAATCATATTATGAGATGAATTTTCCATATCAAACTACCCAAGTTTTCAGGTGTGAAAGACCTATGACTATACTTGAATGAGATGGAAATAATTTTTTTAGAATAACAAAGAAGAATAGAGGCAGTACAACATATTAGTATGTAATGCAGCAAATTGGTGGTCAACTCATAAAGATTTAGTTAAAGATTGGTCCACATTTAAGCTTCTCATCAGTGTAAGATATTTACTAGAGGAAGGAGAATATAATTTCATACCCAAGTATGAAGGACAAATTCCACCACAAGAACATTTAACTACCTGCATAATAGTATGGGAAGGTAGAAAGGAACATACCAAGTTTATATACACGCACCTATTCTATTGGACATTGTCACCAATAGCACAAACTTGGTATATAAACCAAGAAAGAAGAAAAGAAACCAGTAATTGGGATGAAGTACAATATAACTTTATACTTTTAGAAATGGGCAATTGATTTTATTGGACCTATAGATCCCCTTGCTAAACAATCAAAAGCAAGATATATTATCACAGGAGTAGAATACCTCACCAAGTGGGCAGAAGCTCAACCCATTAAGGACTGTATAGAGAAGACCACCACAAAATTCTTTTATGAGAATATAATAACTAGATTTGGTTGTCCATTAAGCATCATGAGTGACCAAGGGAAACACTTTATGAATAAGATGATTGTGGAGCTCTTACAAACTTTTATGATAGCACATAACAAAAGCTCACTATATCATCCATAGGAAAACAGTGCAAGTGAAGCCTTGAACAACATTATTAGGAAAGCATTAACAAAAATGTGTGATGGAAATAGAATAGATTGGGACTTGAAAGTACCCTTGGTACTTTGGGCCTACCACACAACATATAAAAGAACTACAAACTTCACACCATATGAATTAGTATATGGCCTAGATGCTACTATATCAATACATTTTATACTACCAAATTTTCGTACCGCATTGACTCTAAGGCTAAATGCAGAGGAATATTTAACACAAAGGATTGAAGAATTAGAGAAAATTGATGAAAAAAGATTATTGGCAGCATATAGCATGAATCTAGAAAGAAAGCACTAGAAAGCATGGCATGATAGAAACTTGTGACAGAAAAACTTCAAAGAAGGTGATTTGGTACTCTTGTATGATAGCAAATTCAAGAAACAAGGTAAACTAAAGGTAAGATGGTTAGGAACATATTACATAGAGGAAACTGCAAAATTTGGAGCTATAAGACTGAAAGATATGGAAGGCAAATTAATAGTTGGATATGTCAATGGAGTTTGATTGGAAAATTATCATAAACCTTCATGATAAAAAGATGGAATGTGGAAGAATCCTAACATATAACATAGCAATTGTATTATACTATAACATATTGTATCATAAACTAACCATTGATAGATAAATACACTAAATGGCCACAAACAGCTATGAAAAGCACAATTGATAAACACAATAAATGCATAAATTGACTATTAGGGCTATATATACACTAAACTATCTTCCAAATATCATTCATCTAAAGATTTTAATTTGAGCTTTGAAGTGAAACAATTATGAAGAGACTAAACCCTAGCTGCCTAGCTATGAAATAGAAAAAATGGCTATACCAGTGCTCATGGATGTTACAGAGAAACCAAGGCCCAAATACAAGAAGTGCCCATACAAGGCAATGGAGGTTGATAAAGAAGGAGCATTCTCTGGGGTACCAGGAGATATCGTATACATAGAATACATCAGGAAATACATTCACACAACAATCTCAGAGATAGATCACATGAAATTTGAAGAATTGAGAGACACATTGCTCGGTGATACAGGGTATTCACCTAAATATCAAAACATTGCCAATAAGAAACTTGATGTTTGGAAGGACTATTTGGATTTTAGTCATGCTCATGAGTGAGTTCAAATTATACTCAATAGAATTCATGATGAATTCATATACTTAGATAAACCCTACCAGATTACTAAGGATGCCATCAAGGCTATAACGTGACTCAACTCAACAAGATCAGTACCGACAATGAAGGCTATCAAAAATGATAAAGTGATGGAGATTACAGGAGCAAAACTGGATGGGTGGAGCCTAAGTGTTAAGGATATAATAGGTCCAGGTGTTCAGAATGCAATAATGGGAATAGCATACAAAGTATATTATGCAAATAAAGAGGGATCTGCCACTGCTACTGCGATCCATACAACCTATCAAATGGTGAAAGATGGTAAAGAATTCAACCTCTACAAAGTGATGAGAGAGCAATTGATGGAGAATCTGAAGAGAACAAAAGAGTCTAATTACAACTTCTGGTATGGTACCCTAATCACCTGTCTGGTATTTTACTTCCTAAATGAGCTACCATGATTTAAAGGAAAAGTATGGCAACAACACCTCATAGTTGCTACACAGATAAAACACTATATTAGAAGCTTTAATGATACAAAATCTTTCAGCACAATATACTAGGGTTTCTTTAAATCATTACAATTAGAGATGCAATCTAGAGAAAGAATCCCCTATGAAGTTGTAAAACATATATGAACCACATAACATTTATGATGGATGAAGATTATACCTATATGGAGGTAGTGGAAACTAGAACATTTTGGATTCCTAGGTTACCTTATGATGTCACTACAACAAAAATAAATACTTATGTGAAAAATTTGCTAAGAAAACCTAGGGATACTACCGCATAAACTTTTGGTACATACAGGGAGATCATGGATAAGATGCATAGAAATAATGCAGAGGAGCAATTACAGAAAATAGAGAGAAACTACATAAATAGTGGGAAATCCCATCACAAGCAGGCATATCTCTACCACATAATACATCATCAGCATCACAAGACACTGCAGAAGCTCCACAAGCTACTCCGTCAACTCCGTAAATGCCAACCTCATCACAAAATCCTAGGAGGTCAAGGAGAAGTGCATTTGTCGCAGCTAGTGTACATGCTGCACCATAATTGACATCTTCGACACATAAAGTGTCAATAGGAAGAAGAGTAGCATTAGAAACACTTGTACAATTAGGTGCAGAGAATAAAAAGACACCTAGATAGAAACAACAAGCTAAAAGGAAGAAAAACCAATCTTCTGTGGAGGAAATAGAAGATGAAGAAGGGGAAGAAGAAGTCTCCCAATTACAAAAGAAAAAGAAACAAAAACAAACAACATGGGAGATTCCACAAGAAACATTTAGGTTGGATGCAATCCTACATGGGATAGGAAACAATAGAATTATACAGTAAAGTATCTACTAACAACAAGAAAATAATAGAAAGTGCTATAATAAGATATATGATAAAAGCAAATAAAACAATGGATGACCTTTTAGGAAAATTACCAGAGATTCTAGTAGAAGCCTTAAGGCAAAGAAGGGAAAAATCTCTGAAACTAGATGAAGATCTAAGACAACAAGCTATTGATGGAGTAGGCACCTCCATTTTTGCAGAAGAAAAAGATAAACTAGCCTAATTACATGCTAAGGAGCTCAGATCAAAGCAAAGGGTTGATACCCTCATGTATTGGAGTAGGTGGATAGAGAGAAGATCCAACAAGAAATAGAGTAGATAACAAAGAAAATTTATGATACTATGAAGGAGGTAGAGAAATATGTAGCACAATAGGAGACATATCCCCCACGAGATGACCAACAAAGGGTTTCTCCTCCACATAACACAAACATAGAGTAGGATGACCAACAACTTGAAGAAGAGGCACTAGATATAGGGGGTAATCAACAAGATAATCAAGATGCATCCTCCTCTGCCTCCCCTATTCAATCCATTAAGGATTTTTTGGTGTACAAAAAATAAATACAACCTATGGTGACACGATAGCTGCTACACTTGCTAGTAATAGGAGGGTAAGTGAACTTGTCAGGTATATCACCTATCTAGAAGATAAAACTTGGTGATATCTTCCACTCCATAGTGAGGGAAGAAATTTTGCAACAACACATAGAGGATAGTGAGATACTACTAGAGGCTTTGAATATAATTCAGAATGAGATGTTGAAATCTCATAGGGATACAAGCCTACCACCCACACAACAACTGAAACAATTGATGCAAAGATTTAAAGAAGACTCTACATATTTGAAGGATAAGGCAGAAGAAATAATAACTGAGCAAATGAACAAGAAAAGACTAGTTGATGCATCGAACAAATGTGCCAAGGCACACAATAAACTAGAAACCCAAATAAAGAGCATCTAGCAAGGCATGAAGGAGGCAAAAGTACTATACCAATTATGTTTACAGTGGCCTACTACCACTAAAAATATAAAGGATCGGATAGATGCACTAGAGACACAAATCACATAAGTAGTTAGTACTTATGATCCGGTACAAGATATTAATGGGACCATAAGGGTACATGTAGAAACATTACACTCCCATCTATAACAGTTCCAGGATTAGAGGGAATAGATCAAAGCACAAATCAAATAGTTAAGGGAAGTGGTAAGCCCAAGGCTAGCATCCCTGACTGGTGTGTTTATTGAAGCTAAACAAACTGCACAAAAGATACAGATACCAACTAGATAGGGTGATGCAGAAGATACTTATATTCAATTAGAGAGACAAATCCAACTTTTGACATCAGCCAAAAAGTAATGGGACACAACTCTGGCCCAACTAAGAGATATATAAAAGCATCCTACCTTCAAATTGAACAGAACATGTCTTGAGGATAAGATATAATTTTAAAAGGGGGAATGACGTTGTTAGAGTACATGGCAACCAACAGAACCTACCGCAGGTTACCGCAAGTGGCATGCAGAGGATAGAATTAATGCACAAAGAGGTATTTTGGGAAAAGACACGCTTCTATGTGAATACATAAGATATACATGTAAGTAAGAAATATAATAAGAAGATAAGAATGAGAATGAGATAGATATGTAAAGGGCAGAGACTCAGACCTACCGGTATGAATTTATATGTACCAATTGAATATGAATATATAAAGGAGATATAAGTGTTTTGATCTATATATGTTTATCTTATGAATGTTTTACATGACTTAGATAGTACCACATAACCTTACTTCCTTAATGTTTATCTATGATTCTTTTACTATATGATTGGGGTATTTACTGACTTTAGAGACTTGATTGAGGACTAGATCTCTAGACTGGTTCCTTTCCATTTCTTGCCAACAGGCCTTGTCTCATCCCATATCTAAATTATTTATGTTTCTCATTTATGTCATTATAATGTATAATATCAAGTGGGAGAATGATAGGATTACGTGCTATTAACCTTGCAATCTTATATATTTTTTATGTGTCTCCAACATTCTTGGAATGGGTACTTAGATACCCATGAGGTGTTGAGGGATAATATTTATTATTATTCTTTCAAGAATCTTGAATATTGTTGTAATGAAATTTACAAGGGGGGTTATAGTTGGCATGAGTTATAGTCATAATTGTCATAAGAGTTATTGAGCACATCTCCATGTAGCACTTGGGAGTTACATTGGGAGTAGTGGAGAATCTTGTTATAATAGGTGATTCCACATTAGTTTTCCACTCCATTATGGAGTGATAAACTTGAGAATGTGTGCCCACCTGCTTCATGGGTCAAAGATATTATATTTATTATGTCTATCTTGAGGGTACTGATGGATTTAGAACGTACACCAATAGATACAATGAATACTCATACATGAAGAATATAATTATAAAGAGTGCCATGATATGCATTGCACAACTCACACATTTTAGGTTGGTGACACTTTGGTTTCATCTTTAGAAGGAACAGTTCAAGAGTTCACATAGAATTATGAAACCTCTATGCTATGGACCTTACAACATTCTCTAGGTAGTTATTGAGAATGCCTATGTTCTTAATCCCCCAATACTTAGGCTTATACTAGGTATTCAACATGGAACTCCTTAAGACATATTTACCCCTCTATTGGAGCTTGTGACAATCCAACATCCTATAGAATTATACTTTGTGCATTCACATCTAATAACAAAAGATGAAATAAATAACACCAGAGCTACTTGTACTTGTCATGGTGCCCATTAGCTATTTTGGGTAATCAAGACTAAGCCATGTAGATCAAGCTAAGTGATACACCTTTATCAAATTTTCATGTAGTTTCCTTAGCTCACTACCAACTCAATGGGAAATAGCACTCCTCGAGGGAGAAAATTGATCCAATCATTGTTAGAAATGAAGATGAACAACTATAGAATGGAAATCTGATTTCAACTATTATAACTATTAATCTAGTGCAGAACCAAATGGAGATTATAGGAAATCAAATCAGAAACACAAAGAAATAAGGGGATAGAAGAACTGAACACATAAGACAATGTTTACATGGAGAAACCCTTTCGAGAAAAAATCCACACAAGAAGAGATGTACCAGTCTGTATTAACTTCAATAGAGTTTACAATACATCAACAACGACCTCCTCTTCAGTCTTCAATCCAACAACACCTATTTTTTAGTCTCAACTCCCTACAACTCTATAGCCGTAAAACAATGCCCTCATTAAAAGAGTGTTTCCATCTAGGGAAAAAAATCCTAACATAACTTCTATCGTTAGATCTGCAACCTAATGATGAATAGTCTAGATTTACTGTGAAATTACAATATTTTACAAGGAAATTTTCTAAAAAAAAAATTCTTTGAGGATGCTTCCCCTAAACCCCCCACCAAGGGGGCGAATTCATCCCCTGGACCCCCCCAAGTACTGGGATCCAAATGCGGTTGTTCAACAAGACTGTTGTTTGGTGAATACATCTTCCCTTATATAAATTTACAAACAACATTAGGAGTAATTAATTACATAGGATTTACAAGGTTGATGTCACCTTAATCCTAACATTCTCCCACTTGACATCATATGTTGTAAATTCATCGATAGGAAAACGTAAAATAATTAAGCTCTAGGAACAAGGCCCATGGCCTCTCTACACCACATAAACTTCTCTGTGCTCATAGGTTTAGTAAGTGAACCTATAATATTATCTTGAGTTTCAATCTTCTTTATCTCAGTCTATCCATTAATAATCAATTCACAAATAAAGTGGTATTGAACATCCACATGCACTGTTTGTGCATGATACATAGGATTCTTGGCCAAACATATTACACTTTGGCTATCATAGTCAATCTGAATAGTCCTGCAATCAAAACCAATACCTACACATAATCTCTATAACTAAACTACCTACTTAGAGACATGGGTAGCTATCGACAATGCAAATATATTCTACCTGTTACTCATCCAACTTGCATCTCCTCCAAATAGAGTAAATACATACCCACTTGTGTACCTTCGACTATCTAAGTCACCTGCCCAATTTGCATCAACATAACCATGTATGTCCAATGTCTTTTTCACACTATTAGTACCAGAATAAACCAAATAGTAATTGACAGTACTAGCCAAATATCTAAACACCATCTTTGCATAATTTTAGTGATGTCTACCAGGGTTAGATATAAACCTGCTCAAAACTCCCATTGCTTGGGAAATATTTGTTCTAGTGTAAACCATTGCATACATCAAACTTCCTACAACACTAGCATATGAAACCTTAGACATATCCTCTAAATCATCTTTATTCTTAGGACACATCTAATCAAAGATTAGTATCAACTAGTAAGGAATTCTAACTAGATTTCAATCCTACATATTAAATCTATTCAGAATAGTATCAACATACTTACTCTACGATAACCAAATATTTCTATTTACCTGGTAACTTTTGATCTCCATCCCCAAAATATACCTAGCTGCTCCTAGATCCTTCATCTCAAATGCATTTGAAAGTTGTACTTTTAGCTTACTGATCATGTAATGCCCCTCATTTTGGCTTTTGACAGTTGATAGTATTTCAGTTGCACTTAGACATTTTGAGACATGTGGATGATAGACTTTTTGTTTATGCTTAGTTATGCTCATTGTGAATTATGGTTTACTGATGTGGTTGTTGTCATTTGTTATGATCATTATAGTGACATTTTTGATATTATAGTAAATGATGTGCTTTGACATGATCAGTTGATGGTTAGTTGATTATGTAGAGTAGTGTTATCATGCTTTATGTATACCTGATTGATAATTAGAGATGTTTATGTTTATTGTCATGCTTTCAGAGAAGGGATAGTGTAGTACTACTCACTACGAGCACCCTACTACGCTATGACTCCCTAACTCTGTGCGGTTGTTATATATGTATATCCTCATTTGCAACACCTCGTTTTGATGTAGATTGTAGGTACCATGCATCGACTCCACCTGACTTAGCAGTTCTGAGTGTGCCCTTACACCAATGGATAACATGGATGGGAGATAACATGGGGCTCCCTATGTCAGTCCTTGTCTTCAGTTGTGGTGGGTCTAGATGTTACTCAGTGGTAATTACCTCAGGTATTGGTCGTCATGTGGTATGTAGTTGTTATTTTTTGAGTTTTTGGTTAATAGTCTATGTGCATTGTTGGAAATACATTAATTGTTATAATAATAATAATTTTAGGTATAATAGTATTTATTTAATTTGTTAATAAATAATGTAAACTTGGACAATATTGAATAATTATCTTTTAATAAAAATTAAATTAATAATTAGTATTAATGAAAAATAATCATGAGTAGTTAATAATATATTAGTTGATTTTATTAGTATATGGTTTTGCTTGAAAGATATTATTATTTAATATTTTATTGATATGTGAGTTGTCGTATTAAACTCCCTAATTAGAGAATCTCCCGAGAAGAAGAAATTTATGGCTTTTAAATCGTGAAAGATAGTGGATTCTCTATAACGATCACGAGAGTGGGAAATTAATTGAATTTGTCTATTTTTGCTTTATGGGAGCTATTTTAAGGGGAGAGAATAGAGGAAAGGAGGGGGGAATTTTAACAGGAGAGGGATTGGAGGTTTGAAGATAGTAATCCGGGTATGTTTATTTTGCCTCTCTGTGTCTGAGATTTTGCATTTTTGTAGTCTTGCTTGTTTTGGAATTTAAATTTTCCCTTGTAGCATGATCATTTTCTGTATTCTGGATGTGTTTGAATGTATTTTGCTCCCCGACCATTTTTACATCTTTTCATGGTTGGTCATCTGGGCAAGCATATCATTCTAACCTCATAAACTTATTTGATCATTGTGCTAAATCAGTTTAATTCAATCAAAACCCTAGTGCCTGTTCTATTGCTCTCATGTTTCATCATCGAACCCCTCCATTAGTATATCTTGGGATCTTTGCACTCCCTAGAATGTTGTGTCTTTAGGAAATACCTTGTCAAATAGTTAGTGCATTGGGCATGCTTGTCTACTGGAGTATATCCAACTTCTAGAACTGTCAAATTCTATTTTTCCTTACACCTTGATTCACATCGACATGACTTCATAACTTTCTCAACTTGCAACCTTCCTGATACATTTTATCAAACTGCCAACAGATGGCTTTTAAATGATCTCCAAATTTGTTAGCCATTAGGCGTGGGTAGAAGCCAAGCGATTCTTTTAGGAAATTGTTGTTTTCCTGTCATACAATATATTATTTGCATTTTTTTCTACCATTAGTAACTAAGTCTTCTACGACTCTTCTTGTTACCTTCCTAGCACAACATAGGCATTACCACTTTATCCTAGAGTAGGTTAAACCATTGCTGGGTGCCAGTGGTATCATCACTCGATTCCTACACACCAACAACATTTATTCTATGCAATAGATATAGATCAAACAGATTATGCTTTGGGTTCACCTTTAATTCATGTGCTCTTTTGTAGTAAATTGCTAATCTTAAATAGAAAATTATAATGGAAACCAAATCTCTTAGCTCTGGTAGAATCTTGTAATATTTACCTCTGAGCAGGAAGTTCTAGGTTGAGATTGTTTGGTAGATTGTTGTCAGCATCCTACCCCAAGCCTGGTGCAAAAAAAAACTTCTTTCAAATTTTATTAACTTATGCAAGCCTTGTGGCAGCTGCCTTACAGCATTATTTAACCATATTCTCTCAAAATTTTGCCAAAAAATGAAGTTTTTAAGACTGTTTAATGGGTCGATCCATCCAATGCTATCTTTATCAATTTTCTTCTCTCCCAAAGGGTGTCACCGTATGGTTTCTTCCACAGACTTTTTCTTCAAAACTTTGCTTGTAAACACTAGTGTATATGGGTCGTTTATTTCTGTTTATGAAGATTGTAGCATTAAATAAGTTTCTAATTTTCTCATAGGATCAATTCTCTCTCTGTATTTTTGTTTCCTGACTATGCCTGAAACCGACTTTAAGGAATAACAGATTCATATTAGTAAGTTCTATTTTTAAGCTCTTGTCAGATTTCATATATATATTGTATTAATTTTTATTTACTTGAAATAGTCAAATTATTATAGTAACATCTAACTTGGTTTGATCAATTATTAGCTTATATATTTAGCAAATTTGGCATCAATATATGTAATTTCTAAGAGTAGAAGTTTGCAAAAACTTCATAAATTAGGATATGTTTTGAAATAATAGAAATAGTATATATATGGTTATTATTAAAGCCTTTCTTAATTGGCAAGATATTAGTTAGAAATGGTTACTTATTGCTTTATCCTTGATTGTTAATTTAATACTTAGGGTGATTATTAGAAGGTAATAAAAAGATGGAATTTAAGGATAGAATATGATTGTTATATTAAATTGGCATAATAGGTTTTTAAATGTATGTGTTTTAGAGTTAAGTAATAGTTATATCATTCTAAATTAGCGAGTAAGGTAAGTTATATTAATTCTTAGTTTTTAGTTTAGTGGTGTCGTTATTGTTAATAGGAATATTAGCATTTGACTAGTTAGTCACCTTGTTGAGTAAATTTACTTGGTCGTTATAAATTCGGGGTTTAATAGAAATAAAAGATTTGGTGGTAATTAATACATTAATGCAATTGTTCTTCAAATGCCTTTTAGTTAATGACGTGATTGGGAGAAAATTGATTCTCTTGGTTTAATGCTTTTAATTAGTATTGATAGATTAGTAAATTCGTGTTGATTACTTTGATTTATTTTGATTTATCTTGTATGTTGTAATTATCGGTGTCTGATGAAGAGTCAGGATAAGAGACTTTGGTCTTCCTCTTTCATGATTTTTATGAGTTGTGTTATCTATCTAGAGGCTTGTTTACCTTGAACTTTCGATGACTCTGAATCCTGGTATTCTAGAGAGAGAAAACTGTTGTTGGTTGATTTAATTTGGACTTTTTGTATGCTTCTGTTATTGGCTTGTCATATGTGTTGGAGGTATATCATGTGTGTTATTGTATAGTACTTGATTGGGTTGGGTCAACTGAGTGTAGGTAGGGGAGTGGCTTTCGATGTGGGGCTGGTGCCCAAAGTGGTTGTCTGGGTAACCCATTGGGGGTGTTTAACAAGTGAAAACATAATAATTAACCTAGGGGGAAAGGGTAGAATTTGACATTAAGCAAGATAAATAGATGTCCTCCCCCACACCTGTAGTGCTAGTTTAGGCTAAGGGTGGGATGTGAGGGATGGTTTCCGCATGTGTGACCTATGGGGCCAGTGCCTAGAGAGAGGCTGTCAAGGTAACCATAGATGGGGGCCAGCGTCTAGAGAGAGATAGTCAGGGTAATCCATGTAGATCCATGCGATGACACTTCTTCCTACTACACACCAGCTTGCCCTATTCTCTTGCCTCTGGATGTTGATTGTTGTGTTCAATGTTGTCTGCATGTGAAACCTGAGGTGTTTCTGTCTTCGGTTAGTCTTTTTGTCTTTGCTTGTGTCGGGAAACCTCACTGTTATCTCCTAGCTCAGGGGGTGGACCTCAGGGTTCCACACGGTCGGGTGGAAGAGCTTAATCCATTGGTTTTCCTTGACATCTTGGTTCTTGTTCATGGAAGATGTGATTTCTAGTTCCAGACCTATATTGGCATCCTCAGATTTGTATTATGCTTCCAAAATTGTGATGTAATTTGATGTAATCAGCCAAGAAGCCTTGTAATTATGTAAATTTTGTATTTGATCTCAGCTGTACTTCTATTTGTCTTGTAAATGAAAAGTGTAATCTTCTTTAATGTATCAAATTGCATATGGACTTGTGAGATGTATTATGTTGTTAATGATCTTGAGTATAATTATTGATGCAGTTATGTTCCCTAGAGATGTTAGTTGGTATATGGTTTTAATCATGTAATTAGTTGTTATTTTATCTAGTGATTAATGCATTTACTTATTAAAAAAAAATTATTTCGTATTTTATTGCTCAGTTAACCTAACTCTCTAGGGTTACATGACGGGGCATCATAGATCATACCCTTAGTGTTACTAAAAATAACATATCATCCACATACAAGGTAATAATCATTATATGATCATCAATACATTGAATGTAAATACAATGATCCTCTTCGCTTCTAACAAAACCCAATTTCAAAACAAAAGAGTCAAACTTCTGATACCACATCCGAGGAGATTGTTTTAAACCATAAAGAGACCACTTTAATATGCATACCTAGTGTTCTTTCCCTTTTACCTCAAACCTAGGTTGTTGCATGTAAATTTCACCTTCCAAGTCTCCATGTTAAAAAGTTGTTTTAACATCCATTTGCTCAATCTCAAAGACATTAGCAGCAATAACAGATAACAAAAATCTAATCAAGGATAATATGGCATCAGGAGAGAATATTTCACCAAAATCAACTCCCTCTCTCTGGTAATAGCCCTTGGCCACCAGTCTGGCCTTGTACTTCTCCAATGAAGCATTTGCTCCAAACTTTTTCTTAAAGATCCACTTACATCTTATGGCCTTTCTACCTTTGGGAAAATGCACAAGATCCTAGGTGTCACATGAGTCTAATACCATCATCTCCTCCACCATGGATTGTTCCCAAGACTCACTATCAACTGAATCTATAGCCTCCATGTAAGATCTAGGCTCATCATCGGTACTTAACAAATAAAATATACAATGGAAATCTGGTGGGCTATACCTATCAACTAGATTCCATTGTCTTGTGGATCTTCTAGGAATAGGAGTCAGGGGATCTTCTTGTTCTTGAGCTTGCTCAACTTCTTCTTGGTTATGTTCCCCAACCTCTTCAGTTTGCTTAGTAACCTCACATGAACCCTCTTCTTCTTCATCTTCATCCTCCTCATCCTCAAATCCATCTCTCTATTCTCCCAAAAGTGCATCTTCCTACTTAATCTTAATGTGCATTCTCCTTTCCTTATCTTTTTCTCTTGGTTGTTCAAAATTTGAAATAGCTCTAAGTTCCCTGAAAAATGAAATCTCTAGAATAGATAATCTTATGGGTTAGTGGATTCCAAAGCATATAACCTTTAACATTATATCACCATATCCAATGAAAATGCACTTGTTGGGTTGAAATATTGACTTCCTTTTATAATGTTTTTATATGTTTTTGACCTTTTCACATGATCTTGCAAGAACCTTACAAGCATTATGTTTGTTATATGTTATTTCACATATACTTCTCAGAGACTTTAAACCTATGGGTAAAAGCAAGAAACTCGGTCCACATATAGGGGAAGTCGCGCGGGCAAAAAAAATGCCGCTAGGAATGGGTACCCGTTTTCAAAGAAATGGGTACCCATTTAGGAACGGGCGCCCAAACCTAAACGGGTACCCGTTTATTAATGGGCACCCGAGCCTAAACGGGTACCCGTTTAGTAACGGGTGCGCCTTACTAAACGGGTACCCATTACTAAATGGGTACCCGTTTTCAAAAAGATATATATTTTTAAAAAAGAACCCTGCGGGCTCATTTTCTCCCACAGAGGCCGACAGCGACAGTGGATTTTCTAGAATGGGTACGCATTGCCAAAGAGTAAACAAACACAACAGGAGAGATTTTTTTGCCCTCTCACCTCCTCTCGCCACTTCGTCACCACTGAGCTCTTCCAAGTTGGTTCTCTGCCTATTTTGAGCTTGTTTTAGATTTTTTTTTCTAATTGTAGGGTTAAAATGAAAATTAGGGTTTTATTTGTTATTAAAGGGTTTTACTTGTTATTAGAATTTTATGATTTTTTTGTGATTGTATGTTACTGCAAACCCTAAAAGACTTAAACTATAAACCCTAAAACCATGTTGTACTACCAACCCTAAAAACCTAAACTATAAACCCTAAAAAACTAAATTATAAACCTTGAAACCAGTTGTACTGCAAACTCTAAAAACGTAAACTATAAACCCTAAAAAACCAAACTATAAACCCTAAAACCATGTTGTCCTGCAAACTCTAAAAACCTAAACCCTAAACTCTAAAAACCTAAACTATAATAGAGAAATGGGAAGAATACACTTGGCATGGGCTATCATGCACTTTTAAATTATGACAAAAAATGTGATAAATGATCAAAGGAAATAATCAATGATAGTTAAACAAACAAGACAATGGAAATAGAAATTGACACCAGATTAGGAAAACATAAACTATAAATACAAGGGTTTAGATGCACTTGTAGGAGATGGAACTACCACTAGAATAATAAAAGGGATAAGTTTGAAGATGAGGAAATCATGTCTACGTGCAAATAATTTTAGGATGAAGACCTAGGAGGTCTATAACCAATACCATTCATAGAATGATATTCATTAGGCTCAATAGGGACCTTAATGCCTTCTTTTTGATCTAAGCGACTATGCCTATAACTAGATTTTCTGAGGATATGATTAACTTAGTATATGTAATAATGATAAAAGGGATAAGTTTGAAGATGAAAATGTGTCAAGAGGAGGCATGTAGGATGCTTCAGTGTTGATGATTAACTTAGGGTACACTAATGATAAAAGGGATAAGGCTGAAGATGAGGAAATCATGTCTACATGCAAATAATTTTAGAATGAAGACCTAGGAGGTCTATAACCAATACCATTCATAGCATGATATTCATTAGGATCAATAGGGACCTTAATGCCTTATTTTTGATCTAAGTGATTATGCCTATAACTAGATTTTGTGAGGATATCAAAACCAAGCCTATAAATGATTGCAACTCTTCAAAAGAAGTAGGATCAATGTCAGAGGCATGCCCAACACAAGAGGTATATTCAAATGATCCTTTAATAGAGGAAATGGATGCCTCATTAGATTGTGATGCCAATGTTGTAGTTGTGATTTTAGGAATCTCAAAATGTGACAAGTCTATCTTATACTCCCCAAAAAAGGTGTGAAATCTAAGGGACCCCAATCATCACCAGTCCATGTACTAGAAGAAGAGGTGAATATTTAGCCACATCATCAATAGGAGTTGTATTTTTTGTGAGGATAAAGAAGGTGTCACATTTTGAAGCAGTGGTGAAGAATTATGCTTTTTCCCAAGTTTAATTTGTTGACAATATTGTAATGGATCGAGGTCTACTTTTATTGTAATTTTTTTATTCCCATGGATAAATTGAATATATTAATATTTAAATTTGATGGGATGGCACCCATGGTATGAATAGATTGCCTACCTAAAAGGAGATCATAAGAAAGGAAAACCAATATCACATGCGCCATGGTTGGTAATGTGATAGGGCCCAATTCTATAGGAAAAGTGATGTTTCCAAGGGCTTTCTGACTTATGTTTTAGAAACCCATAATTGATATAATAGAAGACGAAATACAAGTTGTATTTATATTTATGTGATTTAGAAAATCTACCCCAAATACATTAAGACCAGAGCTATTATCTATAAGGGTACACTTTCCTACAATAGAATTTACACCAACAATAATCAAAATGGGTTCATTTTGTTTTTACACTTCAACAGAAGGTAACTCATATTGTTGGAATACAATGTTGTAATATTGGTATAAATGTAGTCTAACAAGGTCACTATTGGTATATAAATGTAGTATTGGTAATAAATGTAGTATAAAAGTAGCATGCAATGTCTAATTAAGTCATAATCTATACCACTCTTTTGAGAAACATGAGAAGCCTATAGTAAAATTGGAGTTAATATAGGAAGAGAAATATGAATGAATTTTTGTTGCATATTCCCATAGATATTATAGGTATGAGCTACCACTTGATAGTTAGGAGGAGGTACTACATGATAATTAAGAAGAGTCTTAGGTGTATTAGATGTGATAGCTCTAGCAAATTGAGTATAATGCTATTAATTAGAAAATATAACTTTTCTAAGTTAAGAGCAATAAATGAATAGAAATGAAATACTATTTACAAAATTTTGGAATTTTTTTTAATGAACTGAAGCGGAACTAAAAAATACAATACAAAATAGACCTATATCACTAGAGAGAGGGAGCCTCCACCTATAATGTTAGGGCATCACATAGACATCTTCATGTCACACTGTCATCTATTTGGAGGAGTAAAAACCACAGGATCTAGAAATTGGTATGAAAAACTAAAGCTAGGTTTAAACCAAGGTTTGAAGGAGAAAGAGGGAATTTAGGAGATGGAAAAATAAGACTCAATGAAACAAAGTAAAGGGGAATAATATGGATATAGAGAGGACTAATATGGGAGAAGAAAAGAAATAATATGAAAGATACAAGTGATGAAAAATAAAGTAGAAATGAGAATCTAAAATGAAAATTTGAGGAAAGAAAATGGTTTAGAAAGAGGTCCAGGCCAATTTTATATATTTTCATACAAAAATAGAAGTCCAAATAATGTGATAAATGATCAGAGGAAATAATCAATGATAGTTAAAAAAACAAGACAATGGAAATAGAAATTGACACCGGATTAGGAAAAAGTAAACTATAAATACAAGGGTTTACAAATGGAAATAGAAATTGACACCGGATTAGGAAAAAGTAAACTATAAAGATTACCTATTATTAAGTCAACATCTTATTATCCAAGTTCACTAAACAAGAGAACAATGCCTCGAATACATTACTTATAGCCATAATGGCATATGAAGGTAGTTACAAATTAAATAAAGTTGTCACATGACAATCAGACATGTGTATTGAAATATAAAATAACATATTATTCCAACATATCAAGTAATTAAACTTTACAACATATACTTTCAATAATATACTCTTCCAACAAGTAAGTTCAGATGCTCAATAATATACTATTCCAAAGAGTAATTTCACATGCAATATAAAGGTAAAATGATCTTCCATCTCATCATCTCCTACAATTTCTATTTTGTGCAATCAAAAACATGCCTTGCTAAAATCTAACACACTTCTTTAGGTCCTTGTGCACTGAAGGAGGGGTAATTCTAACGGTTCACAAGTTCATGTTTTCTTAGGTTTGGGAGTGTGAATGATGTCCTTTGACCCTGACACTTTGTACTCCTTGGTCCTAAAACAAACCCATAAATTTAAATGAGAATATTTAAGAACAAATATATGCAAAGCGATAAGTTGTTATGTTGGATCAAAAAAATTAAGAAACAAAAATATATAGAGCAATAAATCATTTAGTTGTACTACTGAGAGATAATGTCTCAAGTACAAGAGGTTCCATATCTCAAATGAATTTACAGAATTGGACAAAACCTCTACAAATGGACTAGCATAAGGCAGGCTACTATCTGAAACAATAGCCTCGACAATCCTAACTTTCACACAACCTAGTGGGATTTGATTGTTGTGGCAAAGTACATGTCTTCTCACATAAGCCACAATGCCTTTTCCCACCATGACACCCTTCAAATATAGGTCCACATGATCTCCTACAATAAAAGTGCTCTCATTGTGGTCTCTCCTCTCATTGTCTAGAATAAATGGTTGCAATGGAAGGGTCAGTAATGTGAATATTAATTCAATTCAAAGTCAAAGATTCCTTATATATTTCAAAATGAAGCATGGAAATGCCTCATGACACTACCGATGGAGAAAGCTAGCCAATGCTCTCCCCATCCCCACCTCTACCATGATTACCCTCTCTAACTTCCATTGCTAAAACCTTTCCAGTAAGGTCAAGCTTGGACTTATGATGAGAATGTAGACCTTGTTTTCTAGTTTTAAGGTTCTTATGCTGCAAAACATGGAACAAGTTTCACAAGACTTAATAAACAACCAAACATTACAATTTCAAACTACATTTTATAATTATGTATCTATCAAACCACATGACAAAGCAAACTTGAAATAGCTAAAATCATAAGGGTGTAGGCAACACCTCAAACTTTCTTTCATCACCATTTCTCTTCACTTTTTGCCGAAGTTGTCCAAGAGGAATATCATCATCCTACGAGAGAAATTCAAATATGTAAGGACAAGACAATGGAAATAGAAATTGACACCGGATTAGGAAAAAGTAAACTATAAAGATTACCTATTATTAAGTCAACATCTTATTATCCAAGTTCACTAAACAAGAGGACAATGCCTCAAATACATTACTTATAGCCATAATGGCATATGAAGGTAGTTACAAATTAAATAAAGTTGTCACATGACAATCAGACGTGTGTATTGAAATATAAAATAACATATTATTCCAACATATCAAGTAATTGGAAATGGTTACCACTACAAATGGACTCAAAATAAACATTAACTAATAAATTAATACAAGGGTTTACAAATGGACTCAAAATAAACATTAACTATAAATGGACTCAAAATAAAAGTAGAAGATGGTGCAAAATAGTAAAATATGTCACAATTGAGCTTAACTTAGAAGCTAGAAGTATCCTGATTAATAGAGAAATGGGAATCTAATACACTTGGCATGCACTTTTAAATTTGGACTATATAAGGTGTCAAAATGTAACTTCCATTATAATTTTGAGAAAAATGATGATACGACAAGGTTGTTAGGTAGAGTGACACCTTGGTGTATGACTAGGACCTAGAACCAAGAACCTTGTCCACTATGTGAAAATGATCTAAAAATTTAGACATAGCTTTATGTTGTAATTTTTTGCATAACTTCCTCTTGGTAATTTGTGAGATCTTTTTTCTAATTATTCCATATTTTCTCTATAAATACCAATTCTATAGTTCAAAAACCCTATAAAAAATGGTTAAAGAGGAATGAAGTAGGAAGGAGAATATAATATTTTAGGGAAATGTTGGATTAATTTAAGGAGACATTGGTATGAGGCCCATCATCATTTGATCATATTATATGATAAACTTGTGCATGTGTTTAATTTTCAAGTATTACGTGCTCTCTAAATTCATGGATATTTTAAGTTATAAATCAATTATAGATCTATTCTAGATTAAGTTTAAAGTTATAGATATTTGTTTGTAAGTTTTCAATATGTATATATATTTGTGAAATTATACATTTGTAAGTTTTTTATATGAATTTACATATTTGGAAATTTGTAGGAGACAGATCTAATGGATGACCAGAGTCTAGATGAATTTTTAATAGATGACATTCTTTCTGAAACCCCCCCACCCCGTGATCCACCTGAAAACCCCCCACCTCATGATCCACCTAAAAACCCCCCACCCGTGATCCACCTGAAAACCCCCCACCCCCTCCACCTGAAAACCCCTGATCCCCTCCACCCCCTCCATTTGATGAGGCCCAATTGCGGCAAAACATTAATGAAAATATTAATACAATTGAGGAGAACATTAATTTGATTAATAATCAACCTCACTTGATGCCTCCTCATGTGGTTCGGTTTGCATCTTCGACGCAAACCATTATTGATTCTGTTAGGTCTATCGATGCAGACCTAAATAGATTTCAGCTTTGGCGGGAGGAGAGGAGGCAATTCTATGCGGATGGTCTTTCATATAAAGACATCCATGACCTCCACATTACAAAACAAACATTAGCCCCATTTTTTCGTCACCCAAAAACTAATCAACCTATAGCTGCAACAAAAAAAAGAATATCAATTAAGTGGTGTACGCATGAGGGGATTTTGAGACATTTTTGGGATCAGTGGTGGATGGTGTTTGATCACCCACCACATGCTAATTGTGAGGTGCCACTATATTTTTTGAGAAAATTATGGGTGGAGTTTCAATTGGGTCAAAAACCCAATTATTTTGATATGAGAGAATTTCAGGGTGTTGGTCATGGCATGCCACAACACAGACCAGGGGCACGAGTTGACCCCAATCAACCTGTTCCTCCTGCACCTATGGTTGCTCCTATTTTGCCCACGATTCCTGCACCTATTCAGCAGCAGGTAGTTTTGTCGACATTAGGAGCATTGAGTAGACTCTCAGGCAATCTCACTGAACAAGCTGCCCACATGGCAGCTGAATTTAGTGGTGGAGAGCATCATGGAGGAGTCGATGCATCTCAGCATAGAGCCTCAGGCATGTCAGTGGCACATTTGTGTACAAATTACAATCAACCTTGTTATGGTCCTGCTCCTACATCCACATCAGATGCAGCTACAGCCGGAGTGGAGTCATACTTGGATCTACTATATTCGGATGATAATCCTACACAAGTACATCGACCACATTTTATTAAATATTTCAAGTATATAATTTGAACGTAGATAAAAAATTTTATAAATAATTTAATGAATTATTATATAATTGTAAACTATTTGTTGTACAGATCTCAAGTTGCTCTAGGTCCACACCACGATTTGATACATTGAGTTTTGCATCAACAGCTGTAGAGATTGGCACACCTTATGGGGTAAACCAATATATCTTAACCCTAAAACCATATGTATCTAATTCTAGTTTAAATTTTCTTTTGAAACTTATCAATATTATATTTTAAATTAACAAGTGTATAATTAAATAAATAACTATATGTACACATGTATGTGAAACATTACTATTGCAGCGAGGCTCAGGTCATGTGGCAGTTTCCATGTCTGATCGACCACATGGCTCAGGTGTTTCTTTCATTGATCCTCCATCGTCAGCTATTATGCATGAGTATTCCCCGGTGTGTGTTTTAAAAAATTGTACTAAATTTGTACTAAGTTTCTTTTTTTGAGTTTATATAAATTTATATATGCACCCATATATATGTAAGTGTAGGATGATAGGAGTGAGACTATTGGTTAGGTTGGTACTCAGGGACAAATTCATGAGCCATCTACACATTTTTAGGTCCTATACTTTACTAAATTTTCTAAGTTTCTTTTTTTGAGTTTATATAAATTTATATATGCACCCATATATATGTAAGTGCAGGATGATAGGAGTGAGACTATTGGTCAGGTTGGTATTCAAGGACAAATTCATGAGCCATCTACACATTTCCAGGTCCTATACTTTACTAAATTTTCTATAAATGCAATTTCTAGGTCTTTATATGCTAAATTTACATTCTAACTTATTTCAAACTTGCTTTATTTGAAATTCTAGCAATTAGCAAGTCAAACTTTTGGTCACGAAGATGAAATAGTTATACCACCTACACAACAAAATGTGGGACTACATGAGCATGATTGCACGATAATTTAAATGCACACTTTAAAGCCTACATTTAAATATTTAATTCCATATGTCATTTTAAAATTTTTTAAATCTGATTGCAAGTTCTTTCTCTTGTGTGTACAGCATGAGGTAGATCCATCCATTTCACAAGGAAGAAAGAGGCCTCTTTCAGATTTGAACTTGAGTGATGATCATCCCTGACATAGAGTTTTATTTCATAGACTAAACTGTATGATGTGCACATTATTTTTTATATATATGTCGTTCCAGGACTTTGACTATATATGTTGAACTTGCTAAATTACATGTTCTTCTAGATATATTTCAGTATTTCATGAACTGTGATTTGTATTTATTTATATGCTGATGATGAGTAGATGTTTTAAAGTACACATTTCATGGGTCCTACCGAGATATTTTATAGTATTTCATGGACTTATCTAGATCTAGATCTACATGTATATATTATTGAGTATATATGCTTGAATGTAGTTTAGTATGTTAAATATGCTTCATTGTTAAATATGTTAAATATGCTTCATTGTTCAGTTCTAGATTATAAATTATTTAATTGAGACATGTTAGAAGATTTTTCTCTAGACTACATTTTTTAATTTTTAAGAAACTTGATTAAATGCATTATGGCTCAATAGTTTTTCTTGAAATAGTGAACAATCTATTAACTGCCTCACAAACCTAAATTAAGTTAATTTACATAGTGGAATAGATAGGTAAATGGTGTTACAATTATCTAATAGATAAGTTTGGTGTTACAATTATCTAATAGATAAATCTAGGGCACTTTATAACAAGGTAATTTACCTAGGATAAACCTACAAAATCATGATAAAATGATAAGGATGTTAGACTCACTTTGATAGTGTCCTTGAACAAAATCTTCGTTAAAAAAACATTCAAAACATGATTCAAATGAAGCATTCAATTCTTGTAGAGAAACTAACTCTTTTTTAAAGAAGAAACTATCTAAAGAAATTCATTTGAATCTTATCCACACAATATAAGCTACTACAAATTTTATCACAATTTGAAATTATTCAAGAAGTAGTATTCAATTCTAACTCTTTTAAAGAAGAAACTAGAAGGTTCAATTCAGATCTTATCCACACAATATAAGCTACAAAAAAAATTATCACAATTTGAAATTATTCAAGAAGTAGCATTCAATTCTTGTAGAGAAACTAAATCTTTTAAAGAAGAAACTATCTAAGGAAATTTATTTGAATTTTATCCACACAATATAAGCTACAAAAAAAATTATCACAATTTGAAATTATTCAAGAAGTAGCATTCAATTCTTGTAGAGAAACTAAATCTTTTAAAGAAGAAACTATCTAAGGAAATTCATTTGAATCTTATCTACACAATATAAGCTACAAAAAAAATTATCACAATTTGAAATTATTCAAGAAGTAGCATTCAATTCTTGTAGAGAAACTAAATCTTTTAAAGAAGAAACTATCTAAGGAAATTCATTTGAATCTTATCCACACAATATAAGCTACAAAAAAATTTATCACATTTGGAAATTATTCAAGTAGTATTCAATTCTTGTAGAGAAACTAACTCTTTTAAAGAAGAAACTACAAGGAAATTCAAATTTTTTATCCACACAATATAAGCTACAAAAAAATTTATCACAATTTGAAATTATTCAAGAAGTAGCATGAACAATTCTTGTAGAGAAACTAGAACTCTTTTAAAGAAGAAACTATCTAAGGAAATTCATTTGAATCTTATCCACACAATATAAGGTACAAAAAAATTTATCACATTTTGAAATTATTCAAGAAGTAGTATTCAATTCTTGTAGAGAAACTAACTCTTTTAAAGAAGAAACTACAAGGAAATTCAAATTTCTTATCCACATAATATAAGCTATAAAAAAATCTTTTAAGATCTTCTCTTTTATACCTTATTGGTTGACAATGTTGGTGCATTAATCGGGCTTATAACGATTACTCATAATGTTTCTAGTGCTAGGGAATTAGATGATTTTTGAGATTCCTTTTGTTATACATGTAGATTCTTGTCTTCGTTTGATTGGCCATTCTCTTAGTAGTTCTATTGAGTGGGTATTAGGGATTATGTTCAAGTTCTTAATAACATCTTTGATTGGTCATGAAGGCAAGTGGCTATTAAAGGGATTGTTATGACAATCATATAGGTGTTTGGATGACCACTTATGAATTTCATGAAGGCCACTTGTTGTCATAAATACATGTCTATCTAACTCTAGCAAATGACCATTTAGAATGATATACTTGATCATCAATCACTGTGAAAACCTCTTGACTAACATGATTGTCCTATTTGTGTCATGAGTGTCCTATTTGTTTCATGACTATCCTAAATTTGTTTTATTATTGTCATATGGATTTTTGCAATGGAATTTAGATGATATAACCTCATTATGACTGATTTTTAGATTTGAATTGCTCTTATGAGAACATCTCAATGATTTATGACAGTCTAGATTGGATACATGGCAATAATCTTCATGCATGACAATAATCTTCTATTTACTATGACAATGAGTAACCTTTATGGTAGTCATTTAGTTTGAAATAATGACTATTTAATACCTTACCTATGCATGATAACCCTCATTATTACCTTAGCAGTCATAAATAGAGTTCTACAACACCAATGATTACACCTAGGCATTCATAGAGGTGATATTAAACCATGTTTCAAATATGCAAACTATCCTAGGACTATTTCCCTTTAACTATCATGACACTACTTTTCAACATTTGTGCATTTAAATAATATTTAAAATAAATGCTAAATCAACACATCTCAAAACATAGCTAAAGTGGGTACAAAAATGATACGAAAAATACAAACTATATATACTTATTAAACCTCTACACTAATAGCATAGATCATAAAATAATATTCAATCCGTGAAAATTAAATGCATAGATCATAAAAAGAGTCTCAAAACAAAAAATAGGTCCATTATTAAACATATGAGTATATCTATACAATTAGCTTATAGGTCCATGTTATTAGTTTGACATGACTACAAAATTGATCTACAATTTACATTATGATGAAATCTTGTAGTGGTAATCATGGAAAAATCTACTTGTAAGATACACCTGCAAGAAATAATGAATGCAAATGAGAATGAAAGAATATGTACCAAAAACACAAAATATTAATGCAGTATGTACTAAATAACACAAAAGAGGATAGAAAGACGATGGCTTAAGGGGAGCTAAGAGGATGTCTTAAGGGGATACATAAGAGGATGGCTTTAGGGGATGTATAAGAGGATTAATTAAAAGGGGAGCTAGAAGAGGATGTCTTAAGGGGATACTAAAGAGGATAGCTTACTTGGAGAGATGTACACTAGTCAATTTACAAAGTATAAGATAAAACTTGATGGCTTAAGGGGATGTAAGAGGATGGCTTAAGGGGAGCTAAGAGGACATCTGAATTAAGGGGATGTACAAGCAAGTGTCTTTAGAGGATGGATGATAAATATTTGAGTATATATATATGTAATTACCTAATTTGCATTCACTTTTAGTTGAAGACTGTAAAATTGACCTCACATACTTGTATGGTGAAGACTTCTATTGACAATCATGCAAATTTGACTACTTGTCTAGGGTACACCTGCAAAAAGTAATGTTCAAATGTACAAGTAAATTAACTATATATTTACATGAGTCGATACAAAATTTAAGACAAGGGGAATAATATAGAAGCTGAAATGAGAATGAAAGAATTTAACTTGGGGATGTAAGAGTATGGTTTACATACCTGACCTAATTTATTCCATTGTACCATCTGCATCCTCATTTTTTTGTATGGTGAAAACTTCTATTGACAATCATGTGAATTTGACTACTTGTTTAGGGTACACCTGCAAAAAGTAATGTTCAAATGTACAAGTAAATTAACTATATATTTACATGAGTCGATACAAAATTTAAGACAAGGGGAATAATATAGAAGCTGAAATGAGAATGAAAGAATTTAACTTGGGGATGTAAGAGTATGGTTTACATACCTGACCTAATTTATTCCATTGTACCATCTGCATCCTCATTTTTTTGTATGGTGAAAACTTCTATTGACAATCATGCAAATTTAACTACTTGTCTAGGGTACACCTGCAAAAAGTAATGTTCAAATGTACAAGTAAATTAACTATATATTTACATGAGTCGATACAAAATTTAAGACAAGGGGAATAATATAGAAGTTGAAATGAGAATGAAAGAATTTAACTTGGGGATGTAAGAGTATAGTTTACATACTTGGAAATTTATTCTATTGTACCATCTGCATCCTCATTTTTTTGTAATGCATCTATAATTGACTCATGTTCTTCCATCGAAATTGTCCATAACTATTTATTATAAGGTTTGCCTTGATATCTGACTAGTTTTATATTTGTTGCCACAACCAAATGTGAGTAGTGTATGATCTTCTTATATGTTTCATAATCTTCAAATGCAGGACACCATTCCTTCTTATTAGATATTTTCGTAGCCAAGTGCCAACAACAACCACAGAACCTGTTGGATACTCCATGTTATCATCATCTACTCTAGGATGTAACAACTTTTGTTTTGTCTCAACACATCGAGCCAACCAATACTCAGTTTCCTCTTCATTGCCCTCAGGTGCAATAACAACATAGACATGTCCTACAAAAAAATTATGTAATTTAATAAAGTGTGACATGTATCTAAATCACATAAATTTGTGCATGCATACATATATAATTAATTATATATAGATGTACAAAAAAATGACAATAAAAAAAATTGAAAACAAAAGTACCTTCTTGTACAAGGTCTGAAACACGATCATAGTCATCTGATGCAAACATTTGATTATCTTCAATTGTTGTTTCAAGTTGATCTTGTGTTTCTATAGGTGTCAAGGATCTTTGTTTCCATTCTTCAACCCATTCTGTACTTTCACATGCTCCCCAATCACCTGTAATACAAAATTGACAAAAACATGCAAGCTCCCTAGTCCATATAGTCCATGTGCTTGCATTTGAACTCTTAAATGAATGCCATTTTGTTGATCCAGTTATTGTCTCACAATCAAGTCGAGTAGGAATATTCTCTTCTTCAACTAACCAAAAGAATCATCAAATTGTAGAGTTTTGACTTGATCTCGTAGATAACTTTTCATTACACCAATCCACAATTGCACGTGCATCTCTAAATTTAGCTATATCCTCACATTTTAGTTGCTCTCTAGCAAGAGCTCTTTTCACACATGCTCCAGCTCCATCATGTTCTCCTTTACCATGTCCAGCTTCAAAAAAACTCCACATATGTTGGATATTGATTTCTTTGTGAGCCCTACATAGCCAATAAAACATTCTTGCATTTTTGAATTACCCTATACAATTATTTGACCATATGAAATGTTGTGTCATCTGGATTCCTCTTTCTTTTAAACTTTCATAAAATTTTGTGAAACAATATTGCACAAACTTTGAAGAGTGTAACTGGTTATCACTCAAATAGAAATGATACTTCCTCAAAATTTTTCTATTATCTTCTGTACTATCATCTGCATGTCTGTATACAACATGAACAAATATGGCCACTTGCACTGAATTATAATACTGAGATTGAATTTCCTCTTGTGGAGCAAGAGTATAGTTTTCTGCAAAGTCAACCACTGATAGGATAGCTCCAATTGGAAAGGTGTTTTTACATGAATGGAATTGTCCATCAAGCCACTGAGCATATTGGGAGTGTTTCACATATTTGGATACAATATTATCCTTAAAATCTTTGATGAATGCATGCACACAAATTTTTTCAGTGACTAACTCACAACGCTTTCCAATTTTTCCATCCTTTAAAGAATATTTAACATTCTTGAATCTTTTCACATCCACTAATTGTTGTCCAAATTCATGTGAAATATTTTCATGCATACATTCTCCTAACAATGAAAAGTTGCCACATCTATTACATTGTCCAGAAATACATGCTTTTGAATAAAATAAGTATCCAGTAGATGTTTCACAAAACAAACCTACTACAAACTCCTTAATCGTTTGAGGTGGCATATTAATACCACATTCCTACATAATTTCATTAGTATGCAAAGTAGAACGTATATATCGAAAAAGATCAAATAATAACGAAATTGCACATGAGTTTTACAACAACAAGAGATTCGTTGTTTATTAATTTTCACATACCAAGGTTTAAATTTCTCAAAAGATCTTTAGCTTATGGTAATATTAAATGGTTCTAACACTAAATCATCTAAGAATTTTTTATATAATTTAGTTTGAGTTATGTCTAATAGATTTTTTGAATGAGGATCACGAATTTTAGACCCCACTCATAATTTTAAAACATATCTAACATTAGATGATACCCTTGTATTATCATGCCAATATTTTTCAATTAAAGATTTGATTTCACTATTTAATTTCATGTCATACCTTGGGAGTCTACCACTAAAACTCCAACATTGGTTAATTGGATCTTTTTCAATAGATTCTCTTCTCTTTGCTGCTCTTCTCAAAGTTTAAGGATTTATCTTTAGAATTTCACTTGTCTTACTTATCATTCTTTTATTAGAAGATGATTTATTGACTAAAGCACTTGTTATAGCTCTTCGTGTTGCATTGCTATTTTTAGATCGACTCTTTTTACCAATAGAATCAATAGCATTAGCAACACTAGATAAAACTTGTTTCATTGATTCATCTTTTTTTTAGGTTTTACAAAGATGCCTAACTTTTTCATTACTTTTCAGAATTTCCACATCTTCATCAATTGCATCATAAGTTGACATTGAAATCCAAGACTTTTTCTATAAAAAAAAATTTATATAATTTATTTGCATGCATTCTCATTTGCCTCCAAGAAATCTTACCAGGAAGATTATCTAAGACATTTCTTTCAATCTCAAATAAAACATTTTCATTTTCACTCCTAAAAGGGATATCATTCTCATTCATATCATCAATAGGTGGGTTTGAAGACATACCTGGATTTGTTTCTATAGTCGTGTTTTCTATGTCATTGAAATTTGGCTCTGAAAACACACTTGGATTTGTTTCTATAGTCATGTGTTCTATATCATTGAAAGTTGGCTCCAAAGACACACCTGGATTTGTTTCTATAGTCTTGTTTTCCATAACATTGAAAGTTGGCTATGAAGACATACCTGGATTTGTTTGTATAGTCACATTTTCCATATCTTCGAAAGTTGGGTTTGAAGACATACATGCATTTGTTTCTATAGACACATTTTCTTCCAAATTCACCATTTCCACATTTGCATCATCTACATTCATCCCATCATTTATACTCTCTTGAATGTCTTTCTCTTCAATACTCATGGAACTAGATGCTTCAATATTCTTCATCTCTTGAATCCTTGCTCTTCTATCTCTTTGCCTTTTGGCTTCCTTCTCTCTATTTGCTTCAATTTCTTGAGGTGTCATTACCCTCCTTTGTTTTTTTCTTTGACGTTGATTTGATCCCATGATTACCAAAACCCTCTTGATAAAATAACAATTGATACTTAATCCAATTTCATAATTGATGTCCTTATTTGAACTTTTGAAGTAGAATTAGATGTAGATCCTTTGTTCCATAGATTTTGAAGTAAAAGGTAGATGTAAAAACAAAAAACCTCTTTCTTTATTCCTCTTGAAAATAGCTCATGCACTTCATTTCACTTCAGAATTGTTCATATGATTGACTCCTTTCAAAATCTGAATAGAATATGACCTGTCAAGAGATTCCACAAAACACTTGTAAGTAAAAAAATGTAGAAATTGTCGCTGTCGCGCCGTACTGATCAAACTTGCAAGTTGCAGGGATACAGTGAAAGTACTTTTTTCCCTAATATGGGAAATAATGGGTAAAATAGAAACAGGTATCCGTTATAAAATGGGTATCCGTTATTGAACACATAACGGGTACCCATTATTTGAAATTAGAAATCTCTGCCCACCTTTTGCCCTTACCTTTGCTTGGGTTTTAGGCTCGGGATAGGAATGGTTGACCGACCTTGAGCCTTGGACCTACAAGTTTTTTTCTAAGTACAAAACAAGAAGAAACACTGAGTTTACCTGTATGGCTGAGGGCTTTTTTTTCTAAATTTTTTTACGAAATGAAAACCCATTACCGATGACATTGTCTAGTTTTCAAATATATAATTTTTTTTGTTATTGGACATGTTCTTTTATTTATTATTTAATTTATAAGCAAACTAGTCCAAAAACTTGAAATGACAGGTGTTTGTATTTTTTTAATAACTTTTAATTTTTAAATTTAAAAAAAAAAATTATATGTCATCAATCTACACATCATTCTTTACACAATGAAAAAAAAAATTTAATTTTATGATTTTTTTTGCTCAAATTATGTTGGTCGTACACAAGGGGTTTTCAAAAGTAGCAAATTAGGCCTAATAAAAATTAATTAAAAAAAATTAATTAGAAAAAAATTATAAAAAAATATCCTCATCAAACTTCACTGTACTACACATGTTTTCCTAAAAGGATTTTAAAAAATAATTTTATTTAGGTCAAATTATGTTGGTCGTACACGTGCATGGTATGGTAAAAAAAAGTGACTTTTAAATAGTGGTTTTTAGAAATGCCTATTAAAAATTAATTTTATCATCTGGGTATTGAAAAAAATTACATATTTAGAAACTAGACTCCGAGTACTACATTTTATATTTAGTGACTTTTTTAAAGATTCCATCTCTAAGTGCTTCAAATTTTAAGGTCAAATGTGACAAATTCTGAAAATCAGGGAAAACACTTCCACTTTTTGGCCAAAAAGTGGACCCAACTTCTTGCACACACCCCTATGTTGATAAATGGAATATGGAGGTTATTTTATCAAGTGGATGATTTAAATTATCAATATGCATGCAATATAGATAGGATTTCATAAGTTTAATATGAAATATTATTTTGTGTATATATGTTGGATAATTAACTTTGTGCAGCAAAGACATAGCATCCAGGAAGGAGTAATTGCAGCAGAGTGCAAAACAAGGGAATTAATTAAAGTGTAGTCCAAGTGCCAGAAGTGAAGATTGATGGAGATGAACGTGGCCATCATGGAAAAATAAATGCAAGAGAAGAAGAAGACTTGTTCTAGAAGTCTAACCGCATCTTATGTGTTTTCATTCATGAGCCATTGTGTGGGATTTCTGTTTGAATATGACTACTTCCTTTGTTCTAGATAATTAATAAGTTGATCTCAAAACTAATACTGATACCCAGGGATGCAATGATGATCACAGTTAGTTGGAAGATCGCATAAAACTCTCCCACTTTTGTAAAAGTTAGGGGATGAGTTCGTTGATTAGTTAGTTGTTATTTTTACTTTCTATCTATATAGTCGTTACTCTATTTTTACAATTATCAGTTATTCCAGACATGTTTTGATTTTGAATAAAATCTGAAGAAGATTCTATCTTTGATATGAATTGAATTCAACTGCGTGTCATGGGAAATGTGTGAAGATCTGAAATAGATTTAGTTTCTAGAAGAAGTGAGATAGTTCCTAAGCTGGCCACTCAAGGTACTAACTCTCACTTCATACATTCACTTATTTATTCATGCATTTTTAGTTAAATTGTTTCATGTTATCTTATACGTTGCATTGTGAAATAAGTAAGAAATCGTGATTGCTATTTCTAATAGTTGTGATTCATGAATAGAATACATAATTGAAGTCCTCTAGAGTTTAGTGTCAATTCTTTTATCATTCTGTGTATTTCAAGTTACTTCTGTAATTCTCTATTGAATATAGTTATCTTCAGCTTATGTTGAGGGTACCTGTAGCAACTAGGTTTTTAACTATTTTTGTTGTTCTTTCATTTCTTTTAACTTCAGTTAATTAAGTTGATTAGAATAAGTTTGTATGAGTTAGTTTAGGATAGAAATGAGTCTTGAAGGCATATATAGTGTGAGCATCATCATAAGCTTATGCTCCTTGGTCGATAATTCAATGTAGGAATGCAATGATAGAGTGGATTGTTCAGATAGCCCTAAAATTTATTTAAGTCTTCAATGCATTAGTTTTCCTCTACATCACTTTTTAGCTTTTGGGTCTAACTTGGATCATTTTTCTTTAGGCACATGAATATAAGCCTCATAGCCAAATACCCTTAAATGTGAAATAGAAGGTTTATTACCTGTCTACACTTCATAAGGAGTTGTTTCAAGAGCCTTGCAAGATTTGTTCAACAAGTAACAAGCATTACTCACAGCTTCTTCCCAAAAGCATCTATTCAACTATAAACCGCTTAGCATACTTTTGGCTCTTTCTATGATTGTCTTATTCATCCTTTCTACCATTCCATTCTACTATAAAGTATATGGACTAGTCTTTTGTCTAACAATTCTTGCATGCTTGTAGAATTCATCAAAGTCCCCAGAATAGTATTCCCCTCCATTGTCAAATCTCAAAACCTTTATTTTACAATTTGATTGCTTTTCAATTAAGAATTTAAATTCCTTAAACTTAGTGAATACTTCAGATTTATGTCACATAAAATAAATGTAGGTGTGTGCAAGAAGTTGGGTCCACTCTTTGGCCAAAAAGTGGAAGTGTTTTTCCTAAAAGTCAAAGTTTGTTACAATTAGACTAAACATTTGAAGCACTTACACATAGAATGTTTAAAAAGTCTAGTAATATGAAATGTAGAATTTTGAGTCTAGTTTTCAAATATGTAATTTATTCTAATACCCAGATGACACAAATTAATTCTATATAGGCTTGTACAAAAACCACTTTTAAAAGTCACTTTTTTAGGATCATACCTTGCACATGTCCGACAAACATAATTTGACCTAAATAAAATTATTTTTCTAATTCCTTTTGGAAAAAGATGTGTATTATACTAAAGATTGATGAGGATATTTTTTTATATTTTTTTTCTAAATATTTTTTTTATTAATTTTTTATTGGCCCTAATTGCTATTTTTGAAAACCCCTCGTGTTCGGCAAGCATAATTTGAGCTAAACTAATCATTTTTTGTTTTTTTTCATTGTGTAAAGAATTGTGTGTAGATTGATGACATTATTTTTTTAAAAGAAACTTAAAAAATTAAAAGTTATTAAAAAAATATGATCACTTGACATTTCAAGTTTATGGACCAGTTTCCTCATAAATTAATTAAGAAATAGAAAATCAAATCCAATCATTAAAAAAATTACATATTTGAAAAATAGGCATCGTCATCTATAATGGGTTTTAATTTCATAAAAAAAATCTGAAAAAAAGTTATCAGCCATATTCCCAATGTTAATTTTTTCTCTTGCTATTGACATGACTTTGTACATGCAAGTCCAAGGCTAAGGGTCGGGTTACCATGCCTTTCCCAAGCCTAAAAGAAAACTTAAAAGGTAGGTTAGAATTTCAAAATTTTCAATTTTTTTTGGAACGGGATTCCGCTTTAAAACGAGTACCCATTCTAAAAAACATGATTTCAGACCATTTAAAAAAAAAATAGTTTTGAGGAACAAGATCCTCTTTAGGCTGGGATCTCAAACTGTAATGGGCCCCTATTTCTAAACATGGTCCCATTTATGATCGAAACCCCAAGCCAAAACGGGATCCCATTTTTTTGAAACGAGATCTTGTTCGTGTCGAGATTTTTTTTGCCTGACGCTTCCCCTATGTGTGGACTCAACTTCTTGCACACACCTATCTAGGTAAATCTTGAGACATCATCAATGAAGGAAACAAATATCTAGATTTTCCAATTGATTCAATGTCCATAGGACCAAATACATCTGAATGAATAAGTTTCAATTTATTCTTAGATTTATAAATACCTAAAGGAAATAGATTTCTATTTTGTTTGCTAAACACACAATGCTCACAAAAATCAAAACTCTTATCAGAATAAGATAAACCATCTAACAATTTTTTATTCAAAACGGTTTTTAAACTAGTTTCACCTGTGTGCCCCAATCTACGGTGCCACAACATACAAGTATTTTTAGACTTTTTAGTTACATTAGTAGAGTTATAAATATTAGTGGCTTCTACTTCTAGCTTAAACATAGTCCCCTTCCTTGTGCCTCTCGCTATCACAAAACTCCCTCTTACCAATCTACAACATGCCTATCAAATGTTACATGCATTCCAACATCATTCAACTTAGAAACTAAAGTCAAATTCCTAGCTAAACTCAGAATATGCAAAACACCAGGGAGAGTTTTCATCCTCCCATCACTAAAAGACAATTGTACCTTTCCCCAACCAATGATAGGATATGAACTATTTTCACCAAGGTATACTTCACCTCCATCATACTTCTCGTATGTGGAAAACCATTCCTTATGAGGAGTCATATGATAGGAGCAACCTGAGTCAATCAACTATTGTTAATTAGACATAACACTACAAGAAGAAATCAAAACATCATCACTTGAATCTGAGTACTTCTCTGTGGAGGAATCAAACTACTTCTTTTTATTCTGACATTCTTTCTTCACATGTCCCCTCTTTCCACAGTTTCAACACTTCACTTTGTTCTTTTTCTTGGGAGTCTTAGATCTACCCTTAGACCTGTCCTTGGGTCCCTTCTGATCTCCCTTTTGTCCTGTTCCTTGGATCTTCCCTTGACATGGATTGCATCCTTTGAACTATCCATAGCCTTCTTTCTCATTTCTTGTGCCAGCAGAGTTGCAACAAGAGAATCTAGTTTTAGATCTTTAAGATTAGCACTAATAGCAATGAATTTTTTTTCCCATGACTCAAGCAAAGAACAATGTAACATGGTACAATTATCTTCTTCATCTATCTTAGCATCAACAAAACCCAACTGACTCAAAATAAAATTAAATGTATTCAAATGATCTACTATTGAATCATCTTCCTTCATTTTAAGTGAAAATAACTTTTTTTTTAGCTAAAGTTTGTTTACTAGACTTATGGCTTGATAGATCTCACCCAACCGTTTCCATAATGCAAATGTAGTCTTTTCTTCAGAGGCATTTAGTAGGACAACATCTACAAGACACAACTGTATTGTACCCCATTCATTTTTGTCCATCTTGTCCCTCTCATCTTGACTGATTGCATCATGTTTTTTTTCTTTTGTCATAGCCAACCATTGATCTCTTTCCTCAAGTAGATCCTCCATTTTCACTTCCATAGCTCATAACCATTCCAACAAATTTTTTGATGTCCAATTGGGATGAGGATGTAGCCATGGCTTCCACATAAATATGCAAAATAAATTTCAACCAAAACTCCCACTACAACTCAAAATACCTTCACACTTGCACCCAAGACACAACTGGCCAAGATCTGATACCAAATGTTATAAATGAAGATGAACAACTATAGAATGAAAATTTGATTTCAACTGTTATAACTATTAATCTAGTGCAGAACCAAATGGAGATTATAGGAAATCAAATCAACAATACAAATAAATAAGGGGACAGAAGAATTGAATACATAACATAGTGTTTATGTGGAGAAACCCTTATGGGAACAAACTCCACACAATAAGAGATGCACCAGTTTGTATTAACTTCAATAGAGTTTACAATACATCAACAATGACCTTTTTAGTCTTCAATCCAACATCACCTATTTTTGATTCTCAACTCTCTACAACTCTATAGCCATAATACAATGCCCTCATTAAAAGAGTGTTTCCATCTAGGGAAAAAGACCCTAACATAACTTCTACCATCAAATCTGTGACCTAATGATGAACGGTCCAGATTGACTATGAAATTATAATATTTTACAAGGCAATTTTTTGAAGATAAAAGAATTTAGGGGCGCTGCCACTGAACCCTCTTTAGGTGGCGACATTTTCCCCCTTTGGACCCCCCGTCAAGTATTGGGATCCAAATGCAGTTGAAACAAGACCACTTCTTGGTGAATTTATCTTCCCTTATAGAAATTTAAAAACAACATTAGGATTAATTAATTACATAGGATTTACAAGGTTGATGGCACCTTAATCCTAACAATCATAGCCTTTCCCACTAGTGTGATCAATGCACTCGTCATTTTAGCACATACACAACATAATACTTAAACACATGCATGCAACACTACTCAAAAAACTTTATGCACAATGTACTCCTACACATAGTGTAGATCTACACATGGCTATAGATGCTTCTATTAATTTAAACCATACATGTGTGACATTTGAGACATATACATCCACATGATATGGCACCGTACATGTGCAACACTTGGTATCTTTTGTACCATACAAAATTGTAGGGGTGTGACATCTTTGCCATATACATTTGACACATTGTGGCATTTGTGTCACATAATACAATAGGATATGAGTTTGACACTTAACATCAACACAACCACATGCACTATAGTCAGTGTATAATTTTGATTATTATATTTGATAATATGGGTTATTTGACTATGTATTAATTATTTATTGGATCTTGGGTAGTTGTAATAGTGAGAGAGTTGGTCAGTTGACAATTGTGTTCCTCTTGGAAACCGTCGAGTCCTTTAAATAGTCTTTGTATCATCAAGGAAAGTAGTACGATCTAGTTAGATTGACTTTGATCCTTGGTTGACTATCTCGAGTATGTACGAATAAAGATATACTTTTACTCCTATGTCTGGTATGCATTGTTAATTTTGTTCATTATTGCAAGTATTCATTTATTAGATAGGTGAGAACATTAGCGTTGTTACCTTAAAAGAATTTGGGTTTGATAAAGAGATTCATTCCCTTAGACCCCAATATAGGCAGGAAGAGACTACATGTTCAGGATCAAGATATCAAACTATCTCTTAGGCTGGTAGAACAAAGAGAACATAGAAGAAGACTAAGAGAGATCACCGAAGTCTGAAGCCAAAGTCCATCTTGAAGTAGAAGCCAGAGTCAGAGCATGAGTAGGAGTCATAGTCAGGAGAGGTCACACATTTCCACTATAAAGAATCACACGAGGGTAAAGTGGGAGGAGATCATAAGACACCTTCCACTACAAGATGAAGTGTGGATTGATCTTTCTGATCAAGTTGAAAATTCAAGATAAACTTCTTTAGATGAGAGAAGTTAGGAGACTGAGTTAGATTCCTTCATAGAATCCTACAAGAGCAACCTTCAAGGCATCAGAGGGTTGTTAATTGAAGGAGAATAAGGCAAGCCAAAGGTGTATTAAAGAAAATTTGAAGGCAAAACAAGTGTGTGGAATGTTGAAGTTGTAGGAAGAGTGGAGGATTCTCATGTGGCTGAGAGTACAAGAGAAGAACTAGGACACATTTGAATCAAAACTCCCTAGCAAGTAGGTTCCAGGTGCTAGGTTTGCATCAGAATAAAACCATGGGAAGCCCTAGTGGAGAAAAGAAGTTGTCCAAGTTTACATGCAATAGATTGGAGGATCATGTCAGGTACTGTAAGACTTTTGAGACAATTTGGACAACAAATAGGCAAGATGATAAAGCAATCTGGTTATTGTCTTTTCTAGCCACCTTGCTAGGTGTAGCAATTGACTAGTATACCAAATTTGAACAAGCATCTTAAAACACATGGGAGAAATTAAATAAGGCCTTTGAAGAAGAGTTTAAATTGCTTCGAGATGATAATGGAATAATAGCCAAAATTTACAATACCAGGCAAGGTAAGCATGAGAATGTACGAGATTACAACCGTAGACTTAAAGAACTACTTATAAGATTAGCAAAAGAACCTACTGATGGTCTCAAGGAAAGGTGGTTCATCAAAGGTCTAATTCCATCCTTAAGAAAAAAGATGAAGGTAGTACCACCCTCTTCCTATGCAAAAGCCTACAATCAGGCGATGTACATAGAAAGTTAAGACAAAATGTCCTCTCGTAGCAAAATAAAAATAGAGGAAGATGGTAGTTCAGATGACAGCAACGATAGTGAATCAAGAATGGTACAAGCACTCTGAAGGGACATGCTCCAAATGATGAAATAATTGAAGGTGGATAAAGAAACTAGCAAAAAATTCACTAAACTCTTGTGTACTAAGTGCAAAAGTGAAGGTCACACCAAAGGTAACTGTCCCAAAAATTTGTTTTGTGATATTTGCTAGGTTATGGGTCATTCGATAAAAGAGTGCTTATATAACTTGAAGATCAGGAGTGCACAAGTACTCTAAACATAGGGAGAGCAACCCACTCCATCAAAACCACATAACACATCTCTAGTCCAGGTTATTGAAATCAAAGAGGATGTCAAAACCAAATACAATACAACCCTAAAGGATGTATAATCATACAATACCAACAATGTAGCGAATGGGGACACTTTGCAAGAAACTACCAGAACAAGAAGGACAAAGTGCAAGTTTTGTGTAAATGGTGTAGATCTGGAGACCATGAAGACACTAGATGTTCGAAGAAAAAGGCCAACATCAACGTGATTGATGTTAAAAGGAAAAATGAAGTATTGGTTGTTACTTGAACCCAAGCAAAGAAGGCTATGTACTTGGACCCATGTACAAAACAAGCATGATTTCATGAAGCAAGAGCCGAAGTAGAGCAAACTATGGATAATGAATGTTGCCACTCACATGCAAACACAAGTACGGTAACAAATCAATTACACTCTATGATGAGGGTGGACTCCACCCAAAACACATACAATAATTTATAGATTTCAAATAGACAATAATAAGATATCAAGAAAGATTAGATAAATAATCTGCAAACTGATTTAAAAAAAATTCATTAAACTTGCCTGCAAAAGGCTACAAATCTGAAATACAATATCTAGGGGTCATGTGCCCTCTTATTATAGCAATATGGGCTATCTACAATAGAAATATCTAACTTAAAAAGCCTTCTAATATCTAGCTGACTTCCTGATTCACATGAACAGGACTTGCCAATCACTTCCTCTAACCACTGCCCCCAGAACTATCCCAAGATAGGCTTTAAATACATGTCAGAAATAGTTAGTGTAATTTTCCCCAATGTCAGCTTGCTTTGAAATGTGTAACTTCCATTTGGGCACCAAAATGAACCCAACTGTCCATTTTCCCGCTCAAGAAAAAAATTTGAATTTTAAAATTGGAAAACATGATAGCGCAACTTCTGGGAGCCATAACTTTTGATCCGACTGTTGGATTTTCAAATTATTATATATTGTTGGAAAGCTTGTGAAGAGATCTACACCATGCTTTTGTCAGATCTATAAGATCAGCAACTTTTAGCCCTTTCTAGGGCTTCTAAGGACCTCAATTTTGAGTTTGAAACTTCCTTGGATGAAATCTTTAATATCTTGAAATCCAGACATGATCTTGAGCTAAAATTTACCAAGAATGCTTATTTGACTATCCTGAAGTTTTGGGGAAAATTTTAGGCTTAACTACTTTTCTAATATAGGGTTACTAGAAATAGTAAGTTATGGTATTCTTATCCCTGTTGGAAACTTTGAAGGTTCTAAATCATTGTTCAAGCAAATGGGTATCCAAAAATGTTAGATTCAGGGCAGACAACTAAAAGGGGGGGTGAATCAATTGTCAAATACTTTTCTTTTATCCAAACACTTACATTCACTTAGCAGTAAAATGATAAATCAATCATGAAACTTAATGTATTTAATTCAAGAGTAGAAACACATCAACACATGAGACACCAAGATTTTAACGTGAAAAACCCGGTTAAGGGAAAAACCACAGGGTGACTAACCCAAGATTGTATTCTCTGTTAGAAGAATAGAAAGAATAAAATGGCACTTGCCAATTAGGGCTCACTGCCCGAGCACACTGCTCATAAGAGGCTCACTGCCTACAAGAGACACATTGTCTACAAAAGAATAAGTATCACATACTTGAACTGGTAAGTAGCATCTTCACCATGCTTGAGTCATTTCCATTTAAGCCCAAAACCTCTGCTCTACCTTTCACTCTTCTCCTTGCTACCACACCCTCATCTTCAACACACACCTTTGAAATGACCTTGCAATCCCTTATTTATACACAATATCAACTTAGGAATGATCATCTAAGTCGGCTAACAATCATAAGAACATCTGCAAGATGTATAATTCATCCAGTCAGCCAGTCACAGAAAGAACACCATCATTCGAAAGTTATTCTTCATTTCCAGGCCCCAACTCTAATGCAGACCATCAACACAAACTAGACATGATCAAAAGACCTCCACAAGCTTACTTGAATCACCAAGAACATCCGCACTTCTACTTACTGAAATTCTTCTCTCCTTCATCTGGAACCTCAAGAACACAGTCTGTCATTACTGTCACAAAGGAATAGATGCTTTCAGACCTTCAAACCACAAACCAATCAAGTTGACACATCATAAGGACTTCCCAAACACTCCTTCAAATCCGCAGAATAGGACAATGCATTTCCAGATCTCACCGGACCTTTCTGTAGCACTCTGTACCCTTTGAGCACTTACCGGAACCGGTTTTACTTAAGCGATCACAACTTGTTCATAGCTTCATGTGGACCTCTGAAATCTCTACTAGAACATCTTAAGACACATATTAATAAACCCTTTAGTCTGCATCCTCTAATCCTTAACCTATCTTGGACTTTTACCTTGCTGTCATCACTATTCTTCACTGTTCCTAATTGAGACTAATTTTCTCAATATCCTCAGCACATAGCTCATCCAATCCTTATCATTCATGCAATAGGAGTATGTTGACATCAATGACAACACCGGTTAGGCCCATACTTGCAACAATCTCCCCCTTTGTCATTGATGGCAACATATGATGTGAAAAACTATTTTAACCATCAAGACAATAACTTTTTCTTACTGTCACAACTCCCCCTAACAGTAACAACCATTTATATGTCTTTTCTTCCTTTACTGCTCCCCCTTTGATCAGCAACCACTTGTTTTTCACATGTCTTCTCTCCCCCTTTGACATCAATGGCAAAGGGCACATACTTGCAATTTTACCACTTCAGAATCATAGTTGCTGCTCCCCCTGAGTAGAAGCTCCCCATCATCAGTCCAGACCACAAGATGAGACTGTGATATCCACCGAACTAATGCACATTAGTGCACCTTAGTTCATCACTGGAGGGGCAATAACCCCTAACTTCTCCCTTAGATACTCAAAAGAGTCCTTAGGAAGAGGTTTAGTAAAGATGTCCGCAATCTGATCCTTAGAAGGCACAAACTCCAATCTGACTTCATTCTCGTTCACTTGCTCTCTCAAAAAGTGAAACTTGATGGATATGTGTTTGGTCTTTGAGTGTAACACCGGATTCTTAGATATGTTTATTGCACTTGAATTATCACAGAAAATTGTGATAGGCTCTTCATACTCCACTTTGATATCTCTTAACATCTGCTTCATCCACAACACTTGAGTGCAACTACCTACTGTTGCTATATATTCTGCTTCAATTGTAGATAGAGATATTGCCTCTTGTTTCTTGCTCAGCCAAGAAACCAATCTCTTTCCCAAAAAGAATGATCCACCACTGGTACTCTTCCGGTCATCCACATCTCTTGCCCAATCTGCATCTGTAGATGCATGAAGAGAGAAATCATGATCTGTGGGATACCATAGACCATACTCAATTGTCCCTTTTAGATATCTGAAAATCCTCTCAATTGCCATGACATGAGCTTCTCTAAGATCAGCCTGGAATCTAGCAACAAGACCAACAACTTGCATAATGTCTGGTCTAGTTTGAGTGAGATACAACAATCCTCCAATCATTGATCTATATTTTGTTTGATCTGTCCTAGGAGAGTCATCATCTTTGCTCAACTTACATCCAGTTGCCATGGGAGTGTTCATTGGCTTTAAATCTTCCATCCCAATTTTTTTCAACAATTCTCTTGCATATTTGGTTTGAGAAATGAAGATACCTTTCTTTGTTTGAGTGATTTGCAGACCCAAGAAGAAATTTATTTCACCAATCATAGACATCTCAAACTCACTTTTCATTTGATTTGCAAAAGTTTTACACATACTATCTCTTCCTCCAAAAATGATATCATCAACAAACACTTCAACACCTAAGATGTTTTCATGATCAATTTTGAAATATAAATTATTGTCAGCAGTACCTTTGTTGAAACCAATCTTCAAGAGATGTTTATCCAGTCTTTCATACCAGGCTCTTGGGGCTTGCTTCAGTCCATACAGTGCCTTCTTGAACTTGCAGACTATATCACCATTTTCAGATAGTTGAAATCCATCTGGTTGCTCAATGTACACTTCTTCCAAGTCACCATTCAGGAAGGCAGACTTGACATCCATCTGATATACCTTGAAATCCTTGAAAGCAGCAAATGCAAGAAATAATCTGATTGCTTCAATTCTTGCCACCAAAGCAAAAGTTTCTTCAAAATCAACTCCTTCTATTTGAGAGTAACCTTTGCAAACTAATCTGGCCTTATTTCTTATTACTTCACCAACTTCATTCAATTTGTTCTGGAAGACCCATTTGGTTCCAATCACATTCTTGTTTCTAGGTCTAGGAACAAGATCCCAAGTGTGATTCTTCTCAATTTGGATCAGTTCTTCCTCCATTGCCTTAGTCCATTTTTCATCATTACAGGCTTCATTTACTGTCTTAGGTTCAATCTTTGAAATCAGACAATACTCATCTGAATCTTGAGCAATTCTCCTTCTTGTTTGTACACCTTTGCTTTTGTCACCTATGATCTGATCTTCAGAGTGGTTCACTCTCACATACCTTAGAACTTTGGGAGTTTCTTGTACTTCTAACTCTTGATCAGGCTCATTGAAACTTATCTCTTCTTCCTGACTTACTGGATCAGCTTGAATATGTTTTTTCAGGAGAGACTTGGGCACCTTGAATCAGAGCATTATTCTGATCATCTTCATCATACTCATAAAACCTTGAGGGTTTTTCAGTTCCTTCATCAACCTTCACATTTGTACTTTCTATAATCTTTCTCAATCTCTTGTTATAACACTGGTATGCTTTGCTTTGTGTAGAGTAACCCAAAAATATTCCTTCATCACTTCTAGCATCAAACTTTCCTAGATCTTCATCCTTTTTAATGTAACATTTGCTACCAAAAACTTTGAAATACCTCACAGTGGGAGTGATGCCAAACCAGAGTTCATAAGGAGTCTTATTGGTATTGCTTCTGATTTGAACTCGATTTAGAGTGTAGACAGTAGTGCTGACATCTTCTCTCTAATAGATCTAAGGAATATTTGCTTCCATCATCATGGTCCTGGATTGTCCGGTTCTTTCTCTCAACTACTACATTCTGCTGTGGAGTCCTAGTAGTTGACAACTGTCTCTTTATTCCATGTTTCTCATAGAAGTCTATGAACTCACCAGATGTGAATTCTCCACCTCTATCAGACCTCAGACATTTCAATTTTAATCCAGTTTCATTTTCTACCATAGCCTTGAATATTTTGAATTTCTCAAGTGCTTCTGATTTCTCCTTTAGAAAGGTTACCCACATCATCTGCGAATAGTCATCAATTAGCAACATGAAGTATCTATCACCTTGCACACTCCTAATTCTTGCTGGACCACAAAGATCAGTATGAACTAAGTCTAATAATCTGGTAGAAGACAGTTCCTTACTTTTGAATGAGACTGCTTAACTTCCCCAACTGACATTCTTTGCACAAGCTATTAGTTGGTTTCACCAATTTAGGAAGATCTCTTATAGCCTGAGTATTGCTTATCTTGATGATATTATCAAAATTCACATGACACATTCTCCTATGCCATAGCCAACTTTGATCAACTTGAGAAAATAAATAACTTTTACCAGCACCAACCAAGTGGAAGATATTACCTTTAGTTTGAGTACCAGAAGCAATCTCTGTTTCAGAACTTTCAAAGATCTTGCATTTTCCATTCCTAAATCTGAGATCATAGCCTTTGTCCACCAACTATCCAACACTGAGAAGATTGTGCTTTAATCCTTCAACATATAGTACATTACTGGTTTTGTGCTTTCCATCAAAAGAAATAGTTCCTCTACCTCTGATTCTACTAGCAGAATTATCACCAAACTTTACCACTCCTCCTTCATACTTTTCCAAATCTATGAACTTATTTTTTTCACCTGTCATATGGTGTGAGCATCCACTGTCAATGACCCAATCGTCCTTTTCTTCAACTTGGGCAGCCAGAGCTCTTTCTTCAACCTTTTGATTGACAGATTCAGAGGGCATTGGTTCTTCTTCCTTGATGGCAATGAATACCCAATCACTTCTGGATTTGTCTCCTTTCTCTGATTCATCATCTATTACTCCTTCATCATCTCCTTCATGAGCATAGTAACAATTCTTTTGGAGTCTTGGTCTATTAGTGTTTGGCCTTGAAAATCTTTCTAGACACCTTGATGCAAAATGACCAATCTTATTGCAGTTAAAACATTTAAAAGGCAATTTCCCCTCATACTTACTAGATCCTCTTGGTAGTCTTTTTGCAATAAGAGCTTCAAGATGAGCAGTTTCAACTTCTTCTTCTTCCAAGTCTTTTCTTGCTTTTTCATTACATGATAGTTTCCTTGAAGAGTTTTCTCCCGGATCAAACCTTTGTTTCCCTTTTACAGAGGCACTGGCTTTGAATGCAGATTCTATCTTTGGAGGATCATCTCCAAACTCGGCCATCTCAAAGGTAGCCAATTTACCAACCAATTGATCTCTTGTGATGGTTGTGTGAGCTCTTAATTCTTTAATTGTAGCAGCCTTGATTTTATAAGTAGGAAGGGATCTTAGAACTTTGCCAACAATCTCATCTTCACTCAAGACTCCACCAGTATTTCTAATTCCACAAACAATCTCATTTACTCTTGGCATAAAAGTAGTAATAGTTTCATCATCTCTCATCTTTAGATTTTCAAATCTCCCTTTCAGACTCTGTAGTCTTGCACTTTTAACATACTTGTCTCCTTCATGCAATACTTCCAGTTTTTGCCAAATGTCAAAAGCAGTTGGTAGGTCAATGACATTTGAGATCTCTGAATCAGATAATATGCTTAGAAGAGCCTCAATGGTGCACAGATTATTTTCAGCATCGGTGATTTCATTCAGGGTTTTTGGACCACCCTGTGGAGGTGCATAATGTGTTGTAACCATGTTCTAATATGCCATTCCCATACATTGCAAGTGACATTTCATGCGACCTTTCCAGATTAGTTCCATCAAATTTCAGACTATCCTTCTTGTAAGATGACATCCTGGATCTCCTCAAGCGATTAAGCTTCTTTTAGAGGAACTTGGCTGTAATACCAATTGTTAGATTTAGGGCAGACAACTGAGAGGGGGGTGAATCAGTTGTCCAATACTTTTCTTTTATCTAAACACTTACATTCACTTAGCAGTAAAATGATAAATCAATCATGAAACTTAATGTATTTAATTCAAGAGCAGAAACACATCAACACATGAGACACCAAGATTTTAATGTGGAAAACCCGGTTAAGGGAAAAACCATGGGGTGACTAACCCAAGATTGTATTCTCTATTAGAAGAATAAAAAGAATAAAATGGCACTTGCCAATTAGGGCTCACTGCCCGAGCACACTGCTCACAAGAGGCTCACTGCCTACAAGAGACACACTATCTACAAAAGAATAAGTAACACATACTTGAACTGGTAAGTAGCATCTTCACATGCTTGAGTCAGTTCCATTTAAGCCCAAAACCTCTGCTCTACCTTTCACTCTTCTCCTTGCTACCACACCCTCATCTTCAATGTACACCTTTGAAATGACCTTGCAATCCCTTATTTATACATGACATCAACTTAGGAATGATCATCTAAGTCAGCTAACAATCATAAGAACATCCGCAAGATGTATAATTCATCCGGTCGGCCAGTCACAGAAAGACCACCATCATCCAGAAGTTATTCTTCATTTTCGGGCCCCAACTCTAATGCAGACCATCAACACAAACTGGACATTATCAAAAGACCTCCACAAGCTTACCTGAATCACCAAGAACATCCGCACTTCTTCTACTTACTGAAATTCTTCTCTCCTTCATCCAGAACCTCAAGAACACAGTCTGTCATTACTGTCACAAAGGAATAGATGCTTGCAAGCCTTCAAACCATGAACCAATTGAGTTGACATATCATAAAGACTTCCCAAACACTCCTTCAAATCCGTAGAACAGGACAATGCATTTTTGGATCTCACCGGACCTTTCTGTAGCACTATGTTCCCTTTGAGCACTTACTGGAACCGGTTTTACTTGAGCGATCACAACTTGTTCATAGCTTCATGCGGACCTCTAAAATCTCTATTGGAACATCTTAAGACACATAGAAATAAACTCTTTAGTCTGCATCCTCTGATCCTCAACCTATCTTGGACTTTTACCTTGTTGTCATCACTGTTCTTCATTGTTCCTGATTGAGACTAATTTTCTCAATATCCTCAGCACACAACTCATCCAATCCTTATCATTAATGCAAAAGGAGTATGTTGACATCAATGACAACACTGGTTAGGCCCATACTTGCAACAAAAAACCCCAATTTTGAAAGAAATAGAAAAGAAAATCATTTTTTGGGTGATGCAAGACTGCCCTTACACCACTGGATGCTCCTACATCATTCGAAGAAAATATTGCAAGGAAACTACTTAAAATTATTATACCAATTCAAGTAGTGGATTTATTACAATGTATTTCATAACTTCAAAATGCTATAGTATCAGGGAAGAATGAGACAGTGCATGCTACAAATAATTTAGAGTTAGGCAAGAATGAAGACCCAATAACTGAACCTCCATTATCAGGTGACCAAGTGATTGATCCCATGCTATTAATATTTAGCATGACAAAAAACAAATGGTGGTAAATATGGAGATCCTTGGAAAGAATATCACTGATACAATTATGGATGGTGGGTCTAGTGTGAACGTACTCCCATAAGATACCTAGAGAATTTTGAGTAAGTCGACTCTTTGGCCCTCCACTTTTCAATTGGTGGGTGTAGATCAATATGGTATTAAGGTACTTGGATTTTCAATGGAACAAAAGGTAATTATCAAAATCCAAGTATTTCTCTCAAATTTTGTGGTCGTTTTAATATGGCAAAAAGCATATGATGCATTGTTGGGTCGGGGATGGTTGGTAGAAGCCAAAGATAACCACAGCTGGAAAAAGAATACAATCTCCAATGAAAACAAGGATTAAAAGTATATAGTTGACTTGAAAAACCAAGCAGTTAGCGAGAAAGTAGCTTCCTCCAATTCATCGGATTCAGACTCCAAAGAAGAATGGATACAAAAGTATGACCTGAACAATGAAGGGATTCTGGAATTATAGTCATGCTCAGAGGATGAAACAAACTCTCTCTGTGGTCTGTTTCATTGGAAAATTGAGGACTATGGAGTATTTGCATTGATTTGTACTATTTTAAAGTCACAATAATTAGTGAAGAGTAATAGAGCAAAAATGATTTTAAAAAGTTGGACAATCTATGTGTGTCAGGCGCAACACACGATTCACAAAAGATGGCAGTTTTGGTTCCAACATCTAAGCATTTGACTTTATCAAAGAATGTAAAATTCATGTTGGTACATATTTGAGTAATAATATTCAAATATTTAATTTGGAATGTACAGATACTTGTTGTACAATCAAATCAACTTCACAACAAAAATTTGGAAGAGGGAAAAATATTGTACAGGAAAATTACGGAGAAGGGAAATTATTGCGGGATAGAAAATTTTTGTAGTTGGAGCAAAAGAAAGTAGGTGGGCCCCATATGAAGAAAAAGAAAATTACTGAGAATGACTAAGGATAAAGAAATTAAAAAAGTAAAGTTATTTCATTATTCTCCCACAATCGTACGACATGTGAATTTTGTACGCCCTTTCTTGCCCACACTCGCCATATGATCCGGTCTTGAGCTAGACACCATACGATCCTACAAATATCTAGTTGTATGCCCTGATAGCGAGGACCTAACTGCATGAATTGTCCTTGACAATCAAACCATGTGATTACCAAAAAAATTATCCGCATGCTCTGTAAAAGACCCTACCATATAGTCTTGCACTCTCATCTTACATCCTTTCATTCTCATTGTACACCTTCCTTCCTACCGTGTGGCCCTATATTTAATCCACTGTATGATTCCCTTGGTATGGCTTGAAAATCCTCTAATTCCTATGCAATTGGTTGTATGATCTAGCATGGAACTCCTTGTTATACAAATTGCTGAAATCTTTATCATATGGTTTATTCCCCATATCATTGTACAATTTGTTGTTTCAAACTTGGATGTACATCTTATAGTGTTCACTATATGATCTTCCATTGCTAAATTTGTAATATCCCACCCCCTTTGTGTCTTCTGACATTTAGTTGAAACCTGATGCGTTTTGGGTTTTTTGCATTTGACATAACACACATGCATGCATATATTTTTGCAAATAATGAAAACAAGAGATACCCAGATGCTTTATTTCAATGGAAATGCATTACACAATATATAGAAACAATACCCATTTGAAATATATGCCAAAATAACTAGGGTTTCAACGTGCCCATTTGTTGTCCATAAAAGTATAGGTTTGAAAATGAAGGTACAACAAATTTGAAGTTAACATTGGAGCCTTTACACCATGGAAAAGCTATACATCTGCTCATATATTCCAGTCTCGACTATTACAAGTGAAACAATGCAAATAAACTCCAAAAATGTGAGGATAAATGGAATCCACGTCCTTGTTATTGACTGGTACAGCTTAGAATAAGGTGTAGCAATGTATAAATGTTTATATCTCAAAGAAATGTTCACCAAACAGTCCAAAACCCTCTGCAGTTGTGGCACCTAGGATAGGAGATGAATATTAGTCCAAACCAAGCAACAAATGCCCTCCTAAAAACAAGAACTCATCCTCATGAAGTACGGCCAGGTACAATACTAGTATGGCTGGTCTATGGTGCCAAAAACACTTCCAAATAGTCACAACTTCCAATCTTAAATCTATAATGTGTTCTTTGATCCCTTCTAAGAATTATGAAGGCAATAAACTGAAGATATGACAAAGAAAACTCCTCCGTGACAATATTAATTCATTCAATAAAGCTCAAATGTGACCCCTGGATGAAGCCACACCAAGAAAACATCCTTAGAGTGTCTTCCAACCCTGCAGGTGCTCAAACTATGAAGGTTTCCATCCTCACAGCTTGCTGGTATGAAACCCTTGCTCAACCATGAACAAAGTTCAACAAAGAAAAATAAGCCAAAGTGAATAATCCAAATGAAGTTGCTTTCTTTTCTTTTATTCCTCATGCCTCAATGCCACTTTTGAGAAATATTAATATTTTGACATTTCTTTTATTTTCCCAAGCTTAGGCGCCCATACATATAGTGACTTTATTATTTTAAATATTTCATATAGTCCCACAATACAAATAAGTCACTTAGATTAAATATATTAAGTTCAATCTTTAATTTAACTTAAATATATATTAATGAATTGAATTAAATCTCAAACAGTCTCCTCTGGCCATCCGTAGCACCGCTGAGCTGGCTAATGAAATGACAACATATTTTTGAACTATTCGCACTGACTCGCTTAGAGTCTCGTGCCCTGCTATAAATAGTAAGTTTGGCCAAATGGTCCAAATTCACTCTAGAAAAGGCTAACTAGCAACTCCTCACCACAAGGAATCCATCACAACACTCCAAAATGTTGTTTGAGCTGGGTTGAGCCACGTCATCATGGGTCCGCTATCCATCTCACTAGTCTATGGGAACCTGAATGGTAGACTAGCCCGATGATCAAGTCCTGACTTAGGAAGGGGACATTACAAAATCCTATCGTACGCTTCAAGTCGTATGTTTTGCATCATCCACTCAGCACCTTGTTATATGCTCTGCACCTCTCATCATATGATCTAGAATGGTTTCCTTAGTCACATGTCCTTCACAACTCCCAACTATACGTCATACACCATTTTGTCATATGATCTTTTTTTATCATCAAAACAGAACTGTACAGCTTATGATTATTTCTCCTCCACTGTATGGCTGGCAACACACAGTATAGAGTGTCAATTTCCTTTTACAATTCTCTTCCATATGGTTCTTAATTACAACACAATTTAATTCTCAAGTGACAAAACAGCCTCTACTACCAGTCATACAAGTTTTAGGTATACTTAAATTCTACAGCTAACAATATGGTATTGGAGAGAAAAAATGGTGTGCGCCATGAAGGTCTGTGTGGTTTTGAAGGACCCCACAATGGGCATTGCCCCTCAACCCCTCTAGGGGTGTTGCCCACAAACCCCCACCAAACTCATTGTTGAGGTTCAAGATTTAGATGATTTAGTTGTACAATCTCTGCTAAGTAATCTTGCTATAGTAATCAATGGATTTTCTCATATACTTGACCACATTCTGTCATTAGCTCTTCTAGGTAGAAATCAAGAAGCATTCTTGACGGTTGGTGCATTAAACCTAAATGTACATTCCTGGCATATGGGGATACTAAACAATCTTTTCGTGATCAAAATGCTTTTAAGATGCTTGCAGTACTAGCTAGGTTTAGTGATTGATGGGGTACAACATTCTCAGCCTTCAATGTGCCATCAGATTGGGTTCTTTAGTTGGTTGGTCTTCACCATTCTTTGTCTCCTGAAAGGTGTTCAGGATAAGTTGGTTCTACTTCTACTCCACTTGTACTTTCAAGTTTTCCTCCAGGTTCTTTACCATTGTTATCAGTTTGGCAGAGCTTACCTAATGTCACTTGATACTTCATGGTTTTCTGTCATCTAGAAGATGATTTTTTCTTTTGCGGGATGATGTAGTCTGTGTATAATGCCGATTATTATATTTGATAATATGGGTTATCTGACTATGTATTAATTATTTGTCAGCTCTCGGGTAGTTGTAAAAGTGAGTTAGTTAGAGTCGGTCAGTTAACGGCTGTGTTCCTCTTGGAAACCGCTACTGGGTCCTTTAAATAATCTTTGTATCTTCAAGGAAAGTAGTATGATCTAGTCAGATCAACTCTGATTCTTGGCCAACTATCTCTAGTCTACTTCTGTAATACTTTCATGTGTGAATAAAGATATACTTTTACTCCTATGTCTGGTAGGCATTGTTAATTCTATTCATTATTGCAAGTATTTATTTATCAAATAGGCAAGTAAACATGCACCATGCATCCATACATGTTGGATATTTTTGAGCATCCTCATGGAGCCTAGTTGGTGGCTTAGTTGTACTATTACGTATAAATACTTGTATTATACATAACATATAGTTAGAGAGGAATCCATAGATTCACATCTAAACTCTCTATACATATTTCTCATGTTCTAAATTTGAATAGAAGTGGTATATCGAGTAGAACCTTTCCACATCAAATGTGTCTTTGATTTACATTTTTTCTATTTATGCATTCTTTAATCTTGTTGATTACTAGATAATCTATATGATTGTTCTCTAGTTTACTTGGGAATTAGATCAATAACCAATGACGGTATATTTTCTACTTTAAAAAGTAACTTAGATTGTTTCTCCTTAAGCAAATGAACATAAGCCTCATAGCTAAATACTTTAAAATGTGCAATAGAAGGATTCATTCCTATTCGTAGTACTCATGGTGTTTGATTAACAAGAGAAAAAATAACAAACCTATTTATCAAATAGAAATTAGTACTAATAGCTTTAGATGATTTTTTTCATTCCAAATGCTACTAGCTAACATACTTCTATCTCTTCCAATAATGTTCTATTCATTCTCTTGGTTACCCCCATTTTTTTGTGTTGTCTATGGAAAAGTAATTTGTTTTACAATCCCATTACATTTCCAAAATTCTTAGAAACATTTAGAGTAATATTCCCTAATTATTTGATTTCAAATCCATTTTTTTTTCCTTTCTAAGTTTTTACAAGCACTGTAAATTCCTTAAATTTGCTAAAAAAAATCATATTTATATCTTATAAAATATTTATTAGGAAATCATCTATAAAGGTAACATAATAAAGATATTTACCAAGAGATGGAACATCCACTAGGCCAAACACATCACTATGAATTAACCCTAAAATTCTTATAGCTCTAGTACTTGAAGTTGATAATTTAGTCCTATTTTGCTAACCAAACATGCAATGCTCACATAAATCAAAATTAAGAGAATAAATAGACAAACCCACAACCATTTCTTTATTCTCCAGTGTTTCCAATCCTTTCTCACCTATGTGGCCCAATATTTGATGCCATAGAATTGACATATTAGGTAGTTTTTTCAATGCTCTTACACCTTATTGCCATTGAAGTGTTAGTAAGAACACTATGTTCCTTTAGGGTACCCTTAACACAAATAACATTATATTATTACAATATTATACCTAGGATCCCAAGATTATAACCTAGAAACCTAATATTACAATAATATCCCAACATTGTAGCTAGGAAGTTTACAAATTGTGTATGGCATAGTCCTTACATTTTTAGCAATCAAGCTTCTTGAATGGATTAGTGTTTAATATAGAGTTTGTGCATTGTTACAAATTTAAGCAAACTCTAGTTTGAAGAGATTACCTAACCCATGTATTTACTCCATTACTACACATTTTGTTATGGCCCCAAAATCAACAAAGACTCCAACAAAGTATTTGCTTGTGCTTGGCCTCTAGTTTGAATAAATTAAATTAAATGAATATAATGTTTAACAAATTAGATGCTTCCTTCCATGTGCAGTTGTTGAAGACCACCTATGCAACCTTTGACAAGGACTAAAGCTACATCACTATCCTTTTTTCTTTTAGTTTTTCTTCAAGTCATTCTTTATACATTTAATATTCTACTTTTCCAAGGTTTGAAACTTTAGAAGATGTAGGATAATATAAGATAATGATGGTAAATGTCCATGAAAGGTAAAATTGGCTTATGGGACTAAAAATAAATATAATGAAAAAAAGGAATAGGGAGTGTAAGTGTAACTCTTGTAAACTCAAAAATCTAACAAAAATAAGCACTAAAGAGAAAATAAATCATATCTCATCATAACTAAAATCCTTTCATGAGATTTTTTCCAACAAGATTTTGAAGAAGAAAAAATGTGAATGAAAGAAAAGATCCTCTAATTACAAAAAAAAATTAGTTGTCTTTATTTTTACTTTTTATGTTCTTTTATTTAACTCAAAAGGAAAAAAGAGATCCCATAATATTATTTCTTAAATTTCTAAAAAAAGTATTTAAATGTTACTTCTTGAATCTCAAAAAATTTCTTCTAAAAATAAAAGTATTAATGAAATATACATCATATTTTTTATTTATATAAATTATTCTTTAAAAAAATTAATTAATAAACTAATTAAAATTTCCAATCCAATCTATACATACTTTCAAATAAAAATACTAATTTATTTATAAAAGAAACTATTTTTTATAATTAGATATAATCTCCTCCTTCATCAAAAGATATTATTGATTATATCACCTGGTAAAGAAAAATACAAAAACCACATTCTTCAAAGAAATCAAAACTAGTTTGAGCAAGACAACTTAAATCCACCGTGATTATTCTGCCAACTAATCTTAGTCTTCTATGGTATAATTTATGTCTTTCCACAATACTCTGGAACTTACTTTTTAAAGACATTATTCAGTTTTTTTCCTAAAAAAAAAGTTGTTGCTTGTATATATGAGCAAACTTTTTATATCTGGAGAGTGACGACTTCCACTTAGTTTGATGGCGCAGCACATGGTGGCGGGCAGGCTTTTGTTTTCATCTTCATCACTTAGAGACCACTGGTAGGGAGAAATGAGGTGCCTCCACATATAAAGTGTGTGAAGCAACTAAATCAATTGTACACAGTACTAAAAATCTCTTTCTTGGTTTTTTTTAACCTTTAAAAGAGGATATATAATTTTTTTGGGTGGTGGTGGTTAAGGGTACAAATCAAATTAGTATAATTATCATTTTTAATTAAAATTTAAATATTGAGAGATATTTATTGTACAAAAATTAATTCTAACATCATTCTTTAAAATATCAAGATTCTTATATCTAATAAAATTTAAATTAATATTAAAAAATTATTAAAATTATTAAAAGAAATTATAAATTTATTTGAATTAAGTTCAATTAAGGGGTTTTTTGGTTTCGTTGGTGTCTCAATTGGGTCCCCTTGATGTCATATTGCTTCATTCTAAAGCAAGATTTGTTTATTTTTTCTATATTTATTGTGACACCTCTTAGATTTCCTCGCCTATGGGCATTTATTGTCCCTTTTAGTTGTTGATACAGTGGTATATCATTAGTTGTTGATACAATGGTATATCATTAATTGTTGATACAACGATATCTCATTCATTTTAGGATCAATATAGTGATGTATATCACGTAAAACCTTTGTATATTTACATCACAAAATAGTGAATTCCGTGTAATACTTGTATATTACAGAGATATAGAATTATGATAACATATATAAATCTCAGAAGTAGATAAACGTGGTATCATATGTATACCATAGAGATAGTGAAACATGTTAATATATTTATCTCAATATACAGAATCATTTATAAACCACAGAGATAGTGAAAAACAATGATAAATGTATCATAGAGATAGTGAGACACGATGACAAATGTATCACAGAGGTAGTGAATTATGATATGCATGTGCATATAACACAGTGATAGTAAAGCACTTAATACATATTATTCATAGTGATAGTACATATCACTCATAATATATGGATTATAGTGATAGTTTATCACATATATCAAATATATTATGGTGATAGACTATCACATAAACATATATAGAAAACAGTGATAGAATATCATTGAACCACTTAGAAAAAAGTGATAAAGATAGTATTTATATCTTGAGAATTTAAATCTTTTATTGATTAAGAGAGTTGTAAGACCGAAAGGTTGCTTAGATATTCTTAAAAACTTTTGAGATTTGGACCTATGTAAAGGTCGAATGGAAAACCATGACTGGTTAGTAGAACTGAGAAATAATAGTAATCATTGGGATTAAATCTTGAATGAGGATTTACCTCAAGTATTTTTAAAAGAGTATATATTTTGAACTAAGAAGCCAAGAATGGCAGAATGTTCGATGAATGATTTAATATAATAGCGTTAATAAAGTTAACTAAGGTAAAAACGTACCTTGAGTTGTCAAATGAAATGAGTATGCACTCAATGCCTTAAGTCTAGTAAAGACTAGAGTATAAATGAACTCTTATTATTATAATATTATCATAAGTTTGTTTTGTGAAATTGAGAGTTTTCAAATACCGCTCTTATTATGGATAAAGAGGAGTCTACTCTCTAGATTTGGATAAGATGGGTCAATAGTTTTCATAATTTGTTTTATTTTGCAATGACAATAAATAGTCATATGTTTGTTATAATCGACAAGAAATAGCCAAATGTAATCAAAGACTAAGGCAAATATATCTTAGAGAAAAGAGTCTCAAAAGTCTATAGATGTCAAGAGCAATGTCTTGATGATGGAGTCGAGAAAATCTTGAGAATATATAATATGTATATTAAAGAGCATGGAAATGGGTGGACAAGTCATTGAGTAGAATGACAGGTTGTCGTAGACCTGAGATTGCAAGGATGCAAAGAGGGGCTCATTGTACGTTTATAAGTCACCTAAGCTTTCATTTTATACTTGTACTAGAACAAGGGAATATTCTAAGTCAGATAGACTAGTATTGAGTTAACAAGTCGTAATATGTGGATATATATTATTTACTAAATTGTAAGAATGTAGTCTCCAATTCGAGAAAAGAGTGTATGAACATACGACTCATTATATGAAATTTTGGCCAAAGTAAAGCAAAAGTCATTGCTTACATTATCGGTTCACTATGTACCAGATAGTTGAACAATCAGAGTGGTTATACATAGTTATAGCTAGACTAGAGTTATAAACCTGATTGTTAATATCTAGGACACTACACTAGTTCTCAGATGGCACAAGGAATTAGATGATTCACATTATCTATACCCTCGCGAAGGGAAGGGCCACTTCCAGATGGAAGGTCTGCGGGGGACTGTTGGTCTGTGCTTGGAGGAAAAGCACCAGGGTGATGCTCTCTCTCTCTCTCTCTCTCTCTCTCTCTCCTATAGTTGACTGCCAAAGACTTGTGAACAGAAAACATTATTTATTATGTAAATGCAAATTGAAACATGTTGCAGTTGCAAGGAAAGTGACCATCTGTATTTATACTTGACAAATATGTAAAATTTGTAAGTCGTATGTGAAGCGACCATATATTGTAATTTTTTATTGAACTTTGGATTAGCAATTTTAATAATGATGGAATCAAGTTCATTATATAAAATTAAAAAAATAGAATTTATTTGTGCAATATTTGTATTTATTTATTTAATATTCCAGATGGAATGTTACAAAACTTCTACATTTCCATCCAATAAGTGCAAGCCACTATTTTCTAAAAAGACAAGATTAACTACAACAAAAATTCCACTCCATTAAGGATATATATGCCCACAAGCTTGCTAGACTCTGCAAATCAAAAGAAATACCTAGAACTCAAAACACCATGGAATCATTACGGGTAAGTGCAAGAAGATGGGGGGCCAAAAAGTGGCCAAAATAATTTCAAAAAAATTTAAGTCATAACGCGAGCGCGTTATAACGTGCTCGCGTTATGGCTTGGTAATGACAAGCCTTAGGCTCATCATTACCGAGCCATAACGCGAGCGCGTTATGACCTAGTATAAATTAAAAAAAAGTAATTGAATTTCATTTCATTCTCATTTTCTCCTTTGCCCGCGGCTTCCAAACCCTCAAAAACGCGCTCGCATTCTGCAAAACGCCAATCAACACAAAAAGCTTATCAATTCATCACCAAAATGCCGCTGCGACGTCGAGCACGCCAAAGGGGTGAGTTATCTTTATTTTTTTGTTTGAATTTCTTTCTAAATAGGTAGGTTTTTGTTAATTTTTGATGTATATTTCGTTAATTGTTAGGAAATGTTAATGCACCTCCTCCTCCTCCTCCTCAAAATCCACAAAATTCTGAGGAGGAAATACCTGCAGGACAACAACCTCCTCCATTCATTCCTCGACATGCCCCTGGAACACAAGATAATATAATGGGGCAAATTGAAAACAACAAAAAAGAAATTGAAGATATAATTGCAAGGTTGAAAGATCCTTCCACTTCAACCTTGCATAGGTCCATGCTTGCCGAATCTCTTGAGTCTATGTTATCAAATGTAAATTTAATTAGCAAGCAAATAACTAGTTGGACCGATAAAAAGAGAGAGTTTAGAGATTACTATGCAGACAAGTTGTCATACCAAGATGTCAAAAAATTACAAATTAAAAAATTAGACTTGTGTTCAATTTTCACAAACCCACAAACAAATCAACCTCCACCCATTACATGCAAGAGGTTCCCTATCCATTGGTGCAACAACCAAGCGATAAGGGACAATTTTGGGCAGAGGTGGTGGATGGTTTTTGACCATCCTCCATGCAATAATAATGAGGTCCCGCAATACTTTTTGAGGAAACTCTACTATGAGTTTGTCCTCAATAAAGTGCCAAACTATTTTGATATGTGGGACTTCTAGGGTAGAGGTGGGGGCTCAGCACAGGATAGACCAGGGGCACGTCTTGACCCACAGCGGGTAGTGAGATGAGTAATCAGCAGACCAGCCCACAAGCATGTTTCTATCCCTTCCATTGTGAAGGAGAGTGTTGAGGTCGATACACTGAGGTCGATTAGTGCCTTGACCCAGAGCATCATAGAGCATGCCGATCCTGCAACACAGAGTGGGTTGGGAGATAGTGCGAGGAGTAGGGTCCCACCGCATACTTGCCAGGCTTGCGGGTCAGCCTATGGTTATGACCCCATGGATAGTCAGGACACAGGTGCACAGGCTACATCTACAGCTGAGCAGATGGTGATGACAGATACCCTCCTGAGTGAGACTTTCGGCCTTGATACTCAGGTAAATATTAGCAAGTTTATTGAATTTAATTTATTAAATTTTATTTTTGAAACACAAGATTAACTAATTTAAATTGATGATTTTAATGAAATTTTTGGGTCATAGCATCGATGCAGTTTTCAGTGGTTCTCCACCTACATTTTTCACTAGATCATCTACTATCGAGGTATGTAACTAGTAAACAATTATAAATATTACATGTGAATAGCATCGTTATATGAATGGTATTCTAATTTCTGATTTTGGATGTTGAATAGGTTAATACTGTAGATTTCATGGCAACACCTGCCAGCGGTGGTGGACTTCAAAGCTTTACGGAGGTAATAAAATAAATAGTTTAATGAATGAATTGTACTTACTAAATTTTTGTATGTGATTTGTGTGTTTTATTGTGTGTACTTCCATGTTTAGATGAACGTGTGTGTATGTTAGGAGCCATGATTTGCATCACTATTATAGTTTTCGTAATTAAATAATGTTGTTTTATTTCCAGATGATGCAGGCTGCAGAGACACCTCCCCATGTTCATAGGGCAATGGAGCAGGGTGTGGCCTCTGTGATTCATAGCTCCATGGCATTGACAGGGGTATGAGGCAGATTAGTAAATTTCAATTTACATTCATTGTTATAGTTGTCTATTTTTGAAAAATCAAAAGATTATTGATTTGAAGTTTAATTTCTATCTGGATGGTTTCTATAGGACATGACATCACCAGGGCCTATTCCTGCTACTAAGGCAAGCGAGGAGACAGATTATATGTTAGCGGTAAGTGATTATTTTGTTAAATGTTTCATTTTTTTATAACATGTAATTTCTATATATTAATGTCTATACTTTTTATTGTAACAGGTAAAGGTGCAGGAAGAACTAAATAGGAGGAGTAGCCCTCAGGTTCGTAGTAGACCACCCACATGCATGTCTCCATCCCCTAGAAGATCAAAGGCTGCTCATGATTTATTCTCTTCACCAGCCAGAGGGGAATGACTTTTTATTGTGTTCCTTTGTTGTATGCCTATATGGCATTTGTGGACATATATTTTGTATTGTACATAGTTGACATTGTATGCCTATATGGCATTCTTGTAAGCCTATATGGCTATTTTGTATATATGTTATACTTATATTGACAGATATTGATGTATGCCTATATGGATATTTGGTTAATACAAATCTTTTTTATTGATGGCGTCCATACTTGCATTATAAATCCACTTTTGAATGGATATTTGTAGATGGCTACTTCAAATATTTAAAGTCCAATTGTATTACATAGGATGTTTGCATTTTCTTTGATAGGCTTGATAGGCCATGGATTACATGATGGTGTTTGATGGAAAAGTATGGTACTAGAAGACTCTAGTTCATTCTTAATAGGCTTGTGATTGATAATATCTTTGCATGATTGCACTTGATCTTGGATCATGGGCATGTTGTTAGGATTTTGATTGCATTGTGATGTTTGATGGATAGGCATGGTGTAAGATACCCAACTAGTTCTACGAAAATTTTTCCTTACTTAAATAATTTTACTTGCTATCAATTCATCAACTACTTCAACAACACAAAGATATACATCAAAGATAACTACTTGAATGAATCAACCTTAGAGTTGGGTACTTGTCTAGTTATTTGACTCAATCAACTTGCAATGTCTTATTACATGGATAATGCTTTCAATAGCATGAAGTTACAACTTATTCAATGGAGATACAAAAGAAAGGCCTTGAAGCCTTGATGTTTACAATGGCGTCTACACTTGATCAACTCAATCAAACTCAATGATGTCAACTAAATGTCAACACCTACAATATCACAAGGGAGCATCACCTTGCTTGTTGCATGGATGAACGTCATAATTGCAAGACTCTTAGGGTTAGGCGCCAACTGAAGGTAGTAGAGACTAGACTAGGCGCCATCCTAAGTTGGGCGCTTCCTTGAGGTGGTAGAATCATGGATGAATGTCTGGTGGGGTTTGATGACTCTATATTGACACTCAAATTCACTTAGGCGCAATATTAGTGTTCTTCTGACTAGGCGCCAGATAGGAGGATTCTCAGGGGTTTTGGTGCCTAGGTTACAACTTGTCAATTTTTCAAAGAATCTTTGAAACACTTGACTTCCAAGGATTATCATCTTACCCTCTGATGGAGTGCCTTGTTCCAAAATTGGTCTTGGGGACTTACATCTCTCTTAGGCACATGTTTGGAGTAATGTCAACTGGTATCAGTGCCTATTATCTCAATTCACACTTGACATCAAACTTTTGAAGCTCTTTTACCCTAGCGCCTTTATCTTCTATCAAGTGCCTAACATTCTGGAGGTGAATTCCATCTTAATCCAAGTCTTCAAGGTACTTCCAAGTTTAGGCACCAAAACAAGGTTATGGAGGAGCAGAACCACGCCTTAGGAGGATGACTGAACCCTAGGCGCCAATTTGAGGTTGTAAGAGCATAGGTATGCGCCAAGCAGAGTTTGATGCTCAAAACATTAACATTATTCAGTGAAATCCTTTTTTGACTCTAGGCGCCATTTGGAGGCTAGAAAGAGGGAAGTTGACACCAACTGCATTAGGCGCATTTCTGAGGTGATGGAGACCAATAAGTGTGCGTTGTCCTATGGCTCTATTCCTTGTTAACTTTACAACTTAGATTATCTGAACAACACTGAGAATGCTTCCCTTCTTCCTGATACAAGTTGAAAGATCCACTGGGTGCCATTTCAGGTGTCTGGAGAGATCATCAACCAAGGGCGCTAATAGAGCCTTTGGCAAATGGAAAGAGCGCCTTACTTAGATTTGATTTCTGGATGCCAGAATTGAGGAATTTTGTGCCTTGGCTAGGATTTTCTCATTTCAATCTTGATTATTCATCTAAGTGACTTTCCTTAGCTCCCAAGCCTTCAATCTATCCATTACCCCCTGCTAGGCGCTCAAAATAGAGTGTTAACGCCTTATGAAGGTTAGACGCATTCTAAGGGTGGGGTAGGCAAATGAGGGCGCCAGACCAGGCCTTGAGACTTCTCTCCTTATCAAAGGCTTTCAATCCTAGGTGCCAGATCCAAGGAGTTCCAACCAACACATGCGCCTAGTGCTGTGAGTTCACCCAAAGGACATCTTTAACTTGAAAACTTTCAATCTTCATCCATCTATGCTAGGCGCTCAATTAGAGGATCCCTAGAAACATGTATAGGCGCCTTGAGGTTCTTAGGCACTTAATTTAGATGATCCTTGTGCTAGGCACTTAGTAAGGAAAACTGGAGTGAAATGGGTGCCTAGGCTCCCATGCTTCCATACTTAGTCAAATTTTAGGGTTCTGACCTTGTTCCTGCAAAACAAACAGATAGAGTTAGTCTGAAACCAATTCATTCCCTCATCATTTGGAATTAGCCTTCGGGAATGAGGAATAGGCTAATCCATTATACACTTGATGATCAAGCCGGGAACGGGGACATGACACATGGTACTAGGCTAATCATTTTGGGTTTTTGCATGAGCCTCGAACAAGGTAATAGGCACAAGGTTTTTATCTTGCATAATGATTTTTTCAAACCAAGGGTCCATGATGGAAATGATTAAGGATGATAGAATGTTTGGATTTTGGACTTTGAGATGTTTATGGTTGTAAATGTTTATTGTTTGGACTCAAATTTTGTTAAATGGTTGTTTGAAAGAGGACACATCAAACACAACAATAAGATTGGTTTAAGTATGGATGCAAATGATGTTTACTAGTTTACTAATGTGATGATGTTTACTAATGTGATGATGATTACTAATGTGATGATGATTTTGCATGTTTTCAATGGTTGGGATCTACAAGTTATGCATTTTTTTGGGATGCACACCTCATTGATTATAGTGGGATGACTTGAATGCATATTACCTATATCCACGGGATGACTTTGTTATTTTTCCTTGTCTATGCTCATTTGTGCATTGGTATGTTGCATTGGGATGAGAGGATGGATGTTGCTTTGATAGTGATGTGTATTCGTCACCTAGTGATGGATGATCTTATATAGTGGTTGGGTGTAATGGTTATCTTCATGTGGTTGTAGATGTTGATCCTTGGTTTAGAGGTGTTTGGTAGTGTGTCTTGGTGGACTCTTGATTCTAGATTAGAGTATTAGCATGATACAAGTTCTCTTGAGACTAGGATGTCTGTATTGGTGCATGTGATCTTCTAGGAGGAGATGTTAGATCATGATGTCATGTTTGGATACCTAATTTTGTAGTTGGAGTTTTGACAGTGGTCTTGTTGGTTCTCTTGGTATTGAGTACATTGGTCATGTGCTTGGGAGCTTCATGATAATGTGGTGTTGCATTTGGAGCTTAACATGGATTGATTGGTTGTAGGTTCTCATACATACTTCGAGACTTAGGTGAGGCTAGAGTTCTCTTGGGATTAGAGATACTTGTTGAGATGGTTACCCTTTAGAGGTTTTAGCAGGAAGACCAAGGAGACTTTCACTTGGATATGGGCGTGAGTTAATTATGGACCTAGAGAAGATTCTTATTGGAGAGAGTCATTGTGGCTTGGTGTATCTTCGACGAGCATTCTCATTCCCCACTCTTGGTCTACTCGGTAGACTATCATCTAAGAGGTATTTCCCATCCTTTAGATGAATTTTTTTAATGCTTTATCTTCTCATGGTTATGGATCTTGATCTATGGTTATTGGTTCTAGAGGGTTCATTCAAGGGGTGTCTCTAAACATGCTTTTTCTCAGGCGCTAAATTGGAGTTGTCTAGATTCACAAGTGCGCCTCCCTCAGTGAAGTTCCTTTTGTTAACTTAGTTCATCCTAGTGACTCAAGGGGTTGTTATATTCTTTAGGTGCAATCTTTCATAGACTAAAACATTCACTCCATGTTAAGGCGCTCAAAGGAGGCTCTGGAGATGGAAAATGGCGCCTTAACTCACTTATGTAAATTTTAGACTTTTAGGTAATTGCAAGATGTCTTGGAGGGCTCAATTCTTCAAGGCACCCATTTTGTTCACCACTTGTAGCATCACTTGTTCAAGGCGCATGTGTGATTTGGTCAAAAATAGGTGCCTAGAGTGAATAGGCTTTCATCCTGACTTAATACACTACCTCCTTCTGATGATTTTTGGGGCAGCAGAAAACCTTTCACCACGGGCAAATGCCTCAGAGCTATAAAAAATTGAGAGAGGTTATTGTAGAGGCACTCTACATGATCGCGTTGCCTTAGACAGAATGTTTCTAAGTGACACGGTTTTCAAGTAACATCTCGTCAAAGATTGCTGCCTTTTTGCACTTTGGACTCTTCAGGGATATCGTCGGTACAATGTAGCTCCGACTGTTTCGACATGTTTGGGTGAAAAACAAGACCATGCCTAGTGTAAATGTACCCATTCAGATGCATTGGAACAGTCAGTTTGGTCGCATCAGGAGCAGGACGAAAGTTACACCCCTTTGCAACTTTACACTGCCTCCTTCTGACGATTTTTGGGGCAGCAGAAAACCTTTCACCACAAGCAAATGCCTTAGAGCTATAAAAAAATTGAGACAGGTTATTGTAGAGGCACTCTACATGATCGCGTTACCTTAGACAGAATGTTTCTAAGTGACATAGTTTTCGAGTAACATCTCATCAAAGATTGCTGCCTTTTTGCACTTTGGACTCTTCAGGGATATCGTCGATACAATGTAGCTCTGATTGTTTCGACATGTTTGGGTGAAAAATAGGACCATGCCTAGCATAAATGTACTCATTCAGACGTGTTGGAATAGTCAGTTTGGTCGCATCAGGAGCAGGACGAAAGTTACACCCCTTTGCAACTTTACACTGCCTCCTTCTGACGATTTTTGGGGCAGCAGAAAACCTTTCACCACGGGCAAATGCCTCAGAGCTATAAAAAACCGAGAAAGGTTATTGTAGAGGCACTCTACGTGATCGCGTTGCCTTAGACAGAATTTTTCTAAGTGACACGGTTTTTGAGTAACATCTCGTCAAAGATTGCTACCTTTTTGCACTTTGGACTCTTCAAGGATATCGTCGGTACAATGTAGCTCCGACTGTTTCGACATGTTTAGGTGAAAAATAGGACCATGCCTAGCGTAAATGTATCCATTCGGACGTGTTGGAACAGTCAGTTTGGTCGCATCAGGAGCAGGACGAAAGTTACACCCCTTTGCAACTTTACACTACCTCCTTCTGACGATTTTTGGGGTAGCAGAAAACCTTTCACCACGGGTAAATGCCTCAGAGCTATAAAAAATTGAGAGAGGTTATTGTAGAGGCACTCTACGTGATCGTGTTGCCTTAGACAGAATATTTCTAAGTGACACGATTTTTGAGTAACATCTCGTCAAAGATTGCTACCTTTTTGCACTTTGGACTCTTCAGAGATATCGTCGATACAATGTAGCTCCGACTGTTTCGACATGTTTGGGTGAAAAACAGGACCATGCCTAGCATAAATGTACCCATTCAGATGCGTTGGAACAGTCAGTTTGGTCACATCAAGAGCAGGACAAAAGTTACACCCCTTTGTAACTTTACACTGCCTCTTTCTGAAGATTTTTGGGGCAGCAAAAAACCTTTCACCACGGGTAAATGCCTCAGAACTATAAAAAATCAAGATAGGTTATTGTAGAGGCACTCTATGTGATCACTTTTCCTCAGACGGAATGTTTCTAAGTGACACAGTTTTCGAGTAACATCTTGTCAAAGATTGCTGCCTTTTTGCACTTTGGACTCTTCAGGGATATCGTCGGTACAATGTAGCTCCGACTGTTTCGACATGTTTGAGTGACAAACAGGACCATGCCTAGCGTAAATGTACCCATTCGGACGTGTTGGAACAGTCAGTTTGGTCGCATCAGGAGTAGGACAAAAGTTACACCCCTTTGCAACTTTATACTGCCTCCTTCTGATGATTTTTGGGGCAGCAGAAAACCTTTCACCACAGGCAAATGCCTTAGAGCTATAAAAAATTGAGAGAGGTTATTGTAGAGGCACTCTACATGATCACGTTGCCTAAGATGGAATGTTTCCAAGTGACACGGTTTTTGAGTAACATCTCGTCAAAGATTGCTGCCTTTTTGCACTTTGGACTCTTCAGGGATATTATCGGTAAAATGTAGCTTGAACTGTTTCGACATGTTTGGGTGAAAAATAGGACCATGCCTAGCGTAAATGTACCCATTCAGACACGTTGGAACAGTCAGTTTGGTCGCATCAGGAGCAGGACGAAAGTTACACCCCTTTGCAACTTTACACTACCTCCTTCTGACGATTTTTGGGGCAGCAGAAAACCTTTCATCACAGGCAAATGCCTCAGAGCTATAAAAAACCAAGAGAGGTTATTGTAGAAGAACTCTACGTGATCGCGTTACTTTAGATAGAATGTTTCTAAGTGACACAGTTTTCAAGTAACATCTCGTCAAAGATTGCTGCCTTTTTGCACTTTGGACTCTTCAGGGATATCGTGGGTACAATGTAGCTCGGACTGTTTCGACATGTTTGGGTGAAAAAAAGGACCATGCCTAGCGTAAATGTACCCATTCAGATGCATTGGAATAGTTAGTTTGGTCGCATTAGGAGCAGGACGAAAGTTACACCCCTTTGCAACTTTACACTGCCTCCTTCTGACGATTTTTGGGGCAGCAGAAAACCTTTCACCACGGGCAAATGCCTTAGAGCTATAAAAACTGAGAGAGGTTATTGTAGAGGCACTCTACATGATCGCGTTGCCTCAGACGAAATATTTCTAAGTGACACAGTTTTTGAGTAACATCTCGTCAAAGATTGCAGCCTTTTTGCACTTTGGACTCTTCAGGGATATCGTCGGTACAATGTAGCTCAGACTATTTCAACATGTTTGGGTGAAAAACAAGACCATGCCTAGTGTAAATGTACCCATCCAGATGCATTGGAATAGTCAGTTTGGTCACATCATGAGCAGGACACCAAAAATGCAAAAGTTGCTTTGTGCAACTTGACAACATTGACACTTTTTTGCAACATGACTCAAAGACTCAAACTAACCCCAAATGACTCAAAGTGACTTAAAATCACCTTGATTTGGTGCCCAATGTACATTATAGAGGTCGAGGCGCTCCTTATCATTCAAACATCTTAGATGAGCGCATAGGAAAGGAAAAAACTCTAAGTTTCATCATCATGAGCGCCTAATATCAAGAGACTTTAATGGCTCAAACCTTAGCATGGAGTCCTAAGGCGCATTTCATGTCTCCTTTCATCCAGTTTGACGCCCTTATGTAGATTTTTCAACTTGATTTGGCGCCCTATATGTGAAGGAAGATCTAAAGGCATGAAAGTGGATGTCATATTGCAAGAGTTTGGATCATCAAAATTGAAAGAAATAAGTCTATTAAGCTTGGGCGCCCTTGGTCTTCTTTTCATTCATTATGAGCACCTTGGGAGAATGGTATATAGGTCATCATCATGATTGGGCGCCCTGGATCTAGAGTGTTGGAGAGATCATCAAATGGTGTCTAGTAGGGTGAGTTATGAGTTTGGTCGCATCAGGAGCAGGACACCAAAAATGCATAACATGATGTAAAAATGTGTACATATGTGTAAAAATGCAGGAGGAAATAAAAAAAGACAAACCTTACAAATTAATGTGCATACTTACAACTCAATGTAACATAACTTTACAAAATCAATGTGAATACTTATAAATTAATCCAATGAACCATCAGGGTCTGCTCTACTCTTTATTGTGTCAAGTATTGCTTCATGGTCAGACTCACGCACCTTCCACAATATTTTGTTCAAAGGTCTACCCTGATACTTTATCAAATGAACATTGGATGCCACGACAAGGTTCGAGTAATGAAGAATCTTTTGATACATGTCAAAGTCCTAAAATAGCCAAATATTAACACTCTTATGTGGGTACCTTCTAAGCCATGTTCCAGTAATAACCACTGATCCTGTAGGGTATTCGATGTTTTCTCCATCTGTAACAGGGGCCTCCAATTTCTTTTTGGCCTCAACACAATGACATAAGTGATAATCTGTTCCCTCTTCATTATCTTCATCTGCAATAACTGCATATACGTGCCCTACATTGATATGTGTAGCAAATTAGATGAAATCAGTCAACATTACAAAAACACTACAAAGTAAGATGACATTACCTGGTTGAACTAGATGAAATTAGATGCATATACGTGCCCTATATTACCTAGTTGAACTAAATCTGATATGTGGTCAAAGTCAACTGACGATTCCATCTGTGTTAGTTCCAGTGTCGTCGGGGGTTGATACGTGTCAAGTGGGCTAAGATAACTTAACTGCCATTCGTCAACCCACTCCTTTGACTCGCACTCATCCCAGACTTGAATTGTACAGGAAGAACAAAAGCATGACATCTTTTGTGTATGGATACTCCATGAACCTGCAATTGAGCTTCTGAAAGAGTGCATCTCATTTGAACCTGTCAGTGTACAACAATCCTCATATGGTGCAATGTTAGTATCATCTATCAACCAAAATAATCTATGAACTAAAGACTTACCTTCATTACTTGGACCCATGGAAGCATTACACCACTCGACAATTGATTTTGCATCTGTCAACTTTGCATTGTCTTTATACTTTAACTCTTCTCGTGCTATGGCTCTTTTGATACATGCTCCTGCACCATCATGCTCCCCCTTTCCATTCCCGGCCTCACAAAAGTTCAACATATTTTGAATACCTGTAAAATTATGCCTCCTACTCAGCCGATAGAAATTCTGCGAGTTCTTGAATTTTGACGCACAGTTATCCGACCATATGATATGCTGACTGAACGATATGCCCCTTCTAGCCAAATCATTGTAGAACACCTGAAAGCAACCTTGCACGAACTCCATAGAATGCGTACGATCATCACTAATATAGAAATTATACTCCCTTATGATCTTTATGTCATCCTCTGTACTATCATTCGCATGAATGAATGCGATGTGCACAAATATAGAATCCTGTGTGGAGTTGTAATATTGTGATTGCACCTCACACTGTGGCTGTAGACTGTAGTTCTCTGCAAAGTCGACGACTAAAACAATGCTACCAACCGGAAATGTGTCCTTGCATAACTTGAATTGCAAGTCCAACCATCGAGCTCTATGGGCATGTCTTGCATACTCATACACTATGCTGTCACAAAATATAGGCATAAATTGATACACTGGAATCTTTTCAATAACTAATTCACACCTCTTTGCTTCTTTACCATCTTTTGTATTGTATGCCACTATTTTATACTTGTCAAACTCTACTAGTTCGTTTCCAACCGCATGCGTTATTTCCATATGTTCACTTATTGGCAAATGTTGCAAGCCACCGCAACAATGACATGTGCCATCCAAGCATAATTTCTTGTAGAATATTTGACCTTCCTCTCTTTCACATAAAATTCTTGATATGAAGTCTCTTGAAGATGTTGGTGGGGCACATATGGCACAACCCTGCAAATCATTGTTAGTATGCATATCTAAACATATAGACCTATAAGCATCAAAATGGTTAGAAAATTCAATATGTAATCTACAACAACAAGTAGTGCGTGTGTGATTTATCTTAACATAGAAAGGTTTTAGCAATTCAAAATATCTTTGACAAATTTTAATTTGAGGATACTTCTCTAGAAATTTACCATAAAATTGTGTTTGAGTCTCATCTAAAAAATGCTTTGGATGTGGCTCGTGGTTCTGACTACCAATTCTCCTTCTTACCACATCCCTTTGATTCAGAGATACCCTTGTGTAATTCTTCCAAAAGTCTTCAATTAGTGATCTCAATGCTTCAACAATTGGTTTATCTTTTCGTGGTAGTCTCCCCGAGAATGCCCATAATTCATTGGCATTAGTGTCCTCAATTCTTTGGCGTCTTCCAACGGCTCTTGATAAAGTTTTCATATTAATTCTCAATTATTGACTTGTCTTTCGAATGAGATGAGCTTTCCTCGTTTGACTACTTACTGTAGTCGATGTAATCACAAGCCGTGTTGCATTACTATCTTTTGTGCGTGAAGTGTTACCCACACTCTCATACGCACTCATTAGATTCTTGACAATAGATTTTTCACTTGAAGCCTCTGATGTTCTCAACCCAAGAATCTTCATGATAGACCTATACTTTATACTTCGCATCATTTCAACGAATAGTTGACATCTTGCAGTCTCATTTAACTTTTCAAAGAATAATCTCCAAATCTTATTAGCATATCTTCTACAAGTGTGTTTTGGAATCTTACCTTCCATTGGCTGCAAAATATTCTTATCAATATCAATCAAATACTTTGGCTTTCTATGCAAAATTCTAGTTGGTGTCAAGTTAGGTAAATTCATCTCAACATTAGGAATTTCATCAATATTTAAATGAGATGGGTTAGATGGCATACCTTCGATCGAAGATGGAATAGATGACATACCTTGAGGTTGAGGTGGGAACGATGGCATACCTCCTTCATCACATGTGAGTGATGATGTACTCTCAACTTGAGATGTGGTAGATGGTGTCCCTATATGTTGACTTGCGGTAAAGGACGTGTCTCCAACTATGGTATTCAAATCTCTCGTACCACAAAGTTTTTGCATTCGTTCTCTTTGTGCCGCCAATACCATATCTCTTTGTGATGGTTATGGTTCCTCTTCAATTGGTATGTCTTCAATTATCGTGTCCAATTTCCTCTTCTCACAAAGTTCCCTCATAACCATTGCTTTCTTTGCATTCTTAGCTTTTATCTCTTCCTGTGTTGGTTTAATTCTTGATCATTTCCTCGGCATGACAGAGAATTTGTCTGTAGCATGATAAAGAGACCAATATTAGTTCTTAAGAAATGAATACAAGATAATAGTGGGATTGTATTTTTTTTATGTTGTAAGGATTTATTCTTGTATAGTTTGACATCATGGTATGAACTAAGGTTTGTTTATTACACATAGTTATTAAAGAGCCCAAGTGTACAAAATATACATGGCATCATGTGAGATTGTAGGTTGCTTTCTTGATTGGGAATGTGTCTATTTTAAACATGTATGATAAAGCATGATAAAGTAATTCAATCCGAAATAAGGAAAATGTAAAGAACATGCATGTAAAGACTTGACATACCTAAAAAACGAAGATTTGAATGGAGAGAGTACCCAATTATGTAGTGTTTTTATCTTCTTGCATCAAACTCCTCAACAATTTGAGTTTTTCACCACTTGCTTCTTTTTCAATGTTAAATTCCTAAAATTGAATCACAATTAACATTGCAACACTACAAAAATTAAAACTTGAATAGATATATATCAAACTTGGTGTGAAAACTATGTTATTTCCTCCTTCTCAAGTTGGCAAAGCAGAAAAGGTGGTGGAAAGATCATGCAAAGGTGGTACAATGTGTCAAATGTGCATGTGAACTTCCCAATAGCATGAAAGCACTTGTTTTTTGTTAGAGCACACGCAGAATCAGTAAGAAAATAGAGCATGTGGGCATGGATCACGGGGGTAACCATTTTTTTACCGTTTCAATAGAAATACAAAACGTGAGTGCGTTATAACGCGCTCGCATTTTGTCCTACTATAGATTCATCACATCCTTTGCATTGATCACATCTTTTTCCTACAAGGGCTTGCTAGATGCTCCACCATATGATAGGCATAACAATGAAGGGGCAAGCCCTCATAATCAAGTTCTTGATAGAAAATGCCCTCAACGTCAAACCCTAATCCCTAAACCCTCAACTCTGATCCCTCGACCCTCGACCCTCAACCCTTAATGTCAAATCCTAATCCTTCAACCCTCAACCCTCAACCCTATCCCTAAACCCTCAACCCTCAACGTCAAATCCTAATCCCTCAACCCTAATCCGTCATCCCTCAACTCTAATCCCTCATCCCTAAACCCTAAATGTTATCCCTAATCCTACACCCTCAACAGACTCGATACTATACCTTAAACTCTAATCCCTTATCCCTAAACCCTCCAACCCTATCCCTAATCCTTACACCCTCCACACTCTACTTTAACACTAGTCCCTTGAAACTCAACCCTATCCCTAAACCCTTGACCCTCAAACCTCAACCCTCAACCCTCAACATCAAACCCTAATCCCTCAACACTTAACTTTGATCCATCAACCCTCAACACTATACCTTAAACCCTAATCCCTTCAACCTCAACCCTATCCCTAAACCCTTGACCCTCGAACCTCAACCCTCAACCCTCGACGTCAAACCCTAATCCCTCAACCCTTAACTCTGATCCCTCATCTCTCAACCCTAACCCTAAACCCTAAACCCTAAACCCTCAACCCTCAACATCAAATCCTAATCCCTCAACCCTTCACTCTAATCCCTCAACCCTAAACCCTATCCCTAAACCCTCAACACTATACCTTAAACCCTAATCCCTCATCCCTCAACCCTAAACCTTATCCCTAAACCCTAATCCCTCAACCCTCAACCCTAATCCGCCATCCCTCAACTCTTATCCCTCATCCCTAAACCCTAAATGCTATCCCTATTCCTACACCCTCAATAGAATTGATACTATACCTTAAACCCTAATCCCTTATCCCTAAACCCTCCAACCCTATCCCTAATCCTTATACCCTCCACACTCTATTTTAACCCTAATTCCTTGACCCTCGACCCTATCCCTAAACCCTTGACCCTCGAACCTCAACCCTCAATGTCAAACCCTAATCCCTCAACCCTTAACTTTGATCCCTCGACCCTCAACACTATACCTTAAACCCTAATCCCTATCCCTCAACCCTTAACCCTTAAAACTTAAACCCTATCCCTACACCCTCAACACTTGACAATATATCTTAAGCCTTAAACCCTCATCCCTAAAGCCTTAACCCTCAATCCTTAAACCTTCAACCCTAAACCCTATCCCTAATCCCTCTACCCTCGACACTCTAACCCTAACCTCGACATTAAATGCTAATCAGTCAACCCTAAACCCTAATCCTAAACCCTCAACCCTCAACCCTCAACACTATACCTTAAACCCTAATCCCTCAACCCTCAACCCTAAACCTTATCCCTAAACCCTAATCCCTCAACCCTCAACCCTAATCCATCATCCCTCAACTCTAATCCCTCATCCCTAAACCCTAAATGCTATCCCTATTCCTAAACCCTCAACAGACTCGATACTATACCTTAAACTCTAATCCCTTATCCCTAAACCCTCCAACCCTATCCCTAATCCTTATACCCTCCAAACTCTACTTTAACCCTAATTCCTCAACCCTTAACCCTATCCCTAAACCCTTGACCCTCGAACCTCAACCCTCAACCCTCAACATCAAACCCTAATCCCTTAACCCTTAACTCTGATCCCTCGACCTTCAACCCTATCCCTAAACCCTCAACCCTCAACGTCAAATTCTAATCCCTCAACCCTTCACTCTAATCCCTCAACCCTAAACCCTATCCCTAAACCCTCAACACTATACCTTAAAACCCTAATCCATCAACCCTAACCCTAAACCTTGTCCCTAAACCCTAATCCCTCAACCCTCAACCCTAATCTGTCATCCGTCATCCCTCAACTCTAATCCCTCATTCCTAAACCCTAAACGTTATCCCTATTCCTAGACCCTCAACAGGCTCGATACTATACCTTAAACCCTAATCCCTCTACCCTTGACACTCTTATTTAACCCTAATCCCTTGACCATTAACCCTATCCCTCAACCTCAACCCTCAACTCTCAACATTAAACCCTAATTCATCAACCCTAAACCCTAATCCCTCAAACCTAAACCCTATCCCTAAACCATCAACCCTCAACACTATACCTTAAACCCTAATCCCTCAACCCTCAACCCTAAACCTTATCCCTAAACCCTAATCCCTCAACCCTCAACCCTAATCCCTCATCCCTCAACTCTAATCCCTCATCCCTAAACCCTAAATGCTATCCCTATTCCTAAACCCTCAACAGACTCGATACTATACCTTAAACTCTAATCCCTTATCCCTAAACCCTCCAACCCTATCCCTAATCCTTATACCCTCCACACTCTATTTTAACCCTAATTCCTCGACCCTCAACCCTATCCCTAAACACTTGACCCTCGAACCTCAACCCTCAACCCTCAACATCAAACCCTAATCCCTCAACCCTTAACTCTGATCCCTCGACCTTCAACCCTATGCCTAAACCCTCAACCCTCAACGTCAAATTCTAATCCCTCAACCCTTCACTCTAATCCCTCAACCCTAAACCCTATCCCTAAACCCTCAACACTATACCTTAAACCCTAATCCCTCAACCCTAACCCTCAACCTTTTCCCTAAACCCTAATCACTCAACCCTCAACCCTAATCTATCATCCGTCATCCCTCAACTCTAATCCCTCATTCCTAAACCCTAAATGCTATCCCTATTCCTAGACCCTCAATAGGCTCAATACTATACCTTAAACGCTAATCCCTCTACCCTCGACACTCTTATTTAACCCTAATCCCTTGACCATTAACCCTATCCCTCAACCTCAACTCTCAACCCTCAACTCTCAACATTAAACCCTAATTCAACAACCCTAAACCCTAATCCCTCAAACCTAAACCCTATCCCTAAACCATCAACCCTCAACACTATACCTTAAACCCTAATCCCTCAACCCTCAACCCTAAACCTTATCCCTCAACCCTCAACCCTAATCCCTCATCCCTCAACTCTAATCCCTCATCCCTAAACCCTAAATGCTATCCCTATTCCTAAACCCTCAATAGACTCAATACTATACCTTAAACTCTAATCCCTTATCCCTAAACCCTCCAACCCTATCCCTAATCCTTACACCCTCCACACTCTACTTTAACCCTAATCCCTTCAACCTCAACCCTATCCCTAAAACCTTGACCCTCGAACCTCAACCCTCAACCCTCGACGTCAAACCCTATTCCCTCAACCCTTAACTCTGATCCCTCATCTCTCAACCCTAACCCTAAACCCTAAACCCTAAACCCTCAACCCTCAACGTCAAATCCTAATCCCTCAACCCTAAACCCTCAACACTATACCTTAAACCCTAATCCCTCAGCCCTCAACCCTAAACCCTAATCCCTCAACCCTCAACCCTAATCCGTCATCCCTAAACCCTAAATGCTATCCCTATTCCTACACCCTCAACAGAATCGATACTATACCTTAAACCCTAATCCCTTATAGCTAAACCCTCCAACCCTATCCCTAATCCTTATACCCTCCACACTCTACTTTAACCCTAATTCCTCGACCCTCAACCCTATCCCTAAACCCTTGACCCTCGAACCTCAACCCTCAACCCTCAATGTCAAACCCTAATCCCTCAACCCTTAACTCTGATCCCTCAACCCTCAACACTATACCTTAAACTCTAATCCCTATCCCTCAACCCTTAACCCTTAAAACTTAAACCCTATCCCTACACCCTCAACACTTGACACTATATCTTAAGCCTTAAACCCTCATCCCTAAAGCCTCAACCCTCAATCCTTAAACCTTCAACCCTAAACCCTATCCCTAATCCCTCTACCCTCGACACTCTAACCCTAACCTCGACATTAAATGCTAATCCGTCAACCCTAAACCCTAATTCTAAACCCTCAACCCTCAACCCTCAACACTATACCTTAAACCCTAATCCCTCAACCCTCAACCCTAAACCTTATCCCTAAACCCTAATCCCTCAACCCTCAACCCTAATCCATTATCCCTCAGGGTCAGTGCAAGAAGTTGGGTCCACTTTTTGGCCAAAAAGTGGAAGTGTTTTCCCTAATTTTTAGAATTTGTCACATTTGACCTTAAAATTTGAAGAACTTAGAGATGGAATCTTTAAAAAAGTCACTAAATATAAAATGTAGTACTCGGAGTCTAGTTTCCAAATATGTAATTTTTTTCAATACCCAAATGATACAAATTGATTTTTAATAGGCATTTCTAAAAACCACTATTTAAAAGTCAGTTTTTTTTAACCATACCATGCACGTGTACGGCCAACATAATTTGACCCAAATAAAATTATTTTTCAAAATCCTTTTGGGAAAAGATGTGTAGTATAGTGAAGTTTGATGAGGATATTTTTTTATAATTTTTTTCTAAATAATTTTTTTTTATTAATTTTTTATTAGGCCTAATTGCTACTTTTGAAAACCCCTTGTGTACGGCCAACATAATTTGAGCAAAAAAAATCATAAAATTAAATTTTTTTTTTTCATTGTGTAAAGAATGACGTGTAGATTGATGAAATATAATTTTTTTTTTAAAAAAATTAAAAATTAAAAGTTATTAAAAAAATACAAACACCTGTCATTTCAAGTTTTTGGACCAGTTTGTTCATAAATTTAATAATAAATAGAAAAACAAGTCTAATCCAAAAAAAATTACATATTTGAAAACTAGACACTATGATCTGTAATGGGTTTTAATTTCGTAAAAAAATTCAGAAAAAAATGTCATCAGCCATATAGGTGAAGTTAGTCTTTCCTCTGGTTTTGTACTTAGAGAAATACTTGCAGGTCCAAGGCTCAAGGTCGGCTACCCATGCCTTTCCCGAGCCTAAAACGAAACCAAAAGCGTGGGTGTGAAATTCAAAATTTTATAAACGGGTACTCGTTTTAAAACGGGTACCCGTTCTAGAAAACAATATAAAACAAAACGGGTACCCGTTTTAAAACGGGTACCCGTTCTAAAAAACAATAAAAAACAAAATGGGTACCCGTTTTAAAACGGGTACGCATTCTATAACGGGTACCCATTTCTAAAAATAGTATAAAACAAAACAGGTACCCGTTCTATAAAACAAAACGGGTACCCGTTTTAGGTTCGGGCGCCCGTTCCTAAACGGGTACCCGTTTATTTGAAAACGGGTACCCATTGCTGTCGGCATTTTTTTTCTTTGCGCGACTTCCCCTACATGTGGACCGAGTTTCTTGCACTTACCCCTCAACTATAATCCCTCATCCCTAAACCCTAAATGCTATCCCTATTCCTAAACCCTCAACAGACTCGATACTATACCTTAAACCCTAATCCCTTATCTGTAAACCCTCCAAACCTATCCCTAATCCTTACACCCTCCACACTCTACTTTAACCCTAATCCCTCAACCCTAAACCCTATCCCTAAATCCTTGACCCTTGAACCTCAACCCTCAACCCTCAATGTCAAACCCTAATCCCTCAACCCTTAACTCTGATCCCTCGACCCTCAACCCTATCCCTAAACCCTAAACCCTACATCGTAATCTGTCATCCCTCATCCCTAAACCTTAAACGCTATCCCTATTCCTAGACCCTCAACGGGCTCGATACTATACCTTAAACGCCAATCCCTTATCCCTAAACCCTCCAACTCTATCCCTTATCCCTTAACCCTCATGATTAATAGCCTTGAACGTAAAATAATTTGAGAGGAACATAACGCAAGCGCATTATAACGCGCTCGCGTTATGTCAAACATGACAAAAAATAGACTTGACAAAAAACAGACTTGCGGGAAAGAAAAATGCAAGGCAAAACATAACACGAGCGCGTTATAACGCGCTCGCGTTATTTCTTGCTTTGGGAATCCCAAGCCTTGGGCTTGGGATTTGCTTTGGATTTCCAACCCAAAGGCTTGGAGTGCCTTATGAACAGTCACAGACGTGTTTTTCTATATTCTTCAAAATTTCACATAATTTCGTTCGTGCTAACCCTCAGATTTGCACGTGTTTCAAGGTCGAACAAATCAAACACATGGGTAATGTTAGGCTTTCTCTTAGCTATTTGACGATGCGATTTTTTTCACATTTTAACAATGTTAAGCCTTTCATCTTTAATTTCTTTTGTTTGTGTGTTCGTTTTTAGGCAAAAACCACTGTTTGGTCTTTTTTTCATTGTAAAATAACTATTCATTCAAATTTCAAAAAAATTACATATTTAGAAACTAGACTCCATTCTACAAATATTAAAAAAATAAAAAATAATTTTCAATTAGTTTTCAAAATTTATAGGGGTAGCACGGCCAAAATTCTATTTTTTAGGATGTGTCCACTTTAAAAATTAGTAAAAAATCAAATATTCATCAAAAAATTATCAGAAAAATCGGGCATAAACTACATGCTATTAGCTAATTTCTCACTGAAGCGATTTTAAAAATACCAAAAAAAAGTTGACCTTTTGAGGGAGCCACAAAACATGCTATGTTATGTTTTTTGACAGAAACAACACCAATTTCTGTGGCTCCCTCTTTTGAACCCCTTAATCTATGTCATTTTCAAAACAAAATAATAGTTTAGAAAGTAGACTCAGAGCACTACAAACATTGTTTTGGTTACATCTCCAAATTTTGAGTGTAACTATGCTCAATTTCTCATCCAAGGCCAGTATTTCCTGATTTCAGAAAAAAAGTGGCCACTTAAGACCCCTTTTTGGCCCCCCATCTTCCTGCACTTACCCTTACATGCAACCCACCAAACCAACCTTACAATTCTAATACAAAAAGTTTGGAAAAGGAGTTTATTTATACCACTAACCCTAAAAGAAAAAATGTGTAGAATATATATATATTAATATTTCAATAGCATAAGGGATTGTAAAACCCACTTTTAGAGAAGAAAAAAACACAAAAAAGATAAATGAATAGAAGAAGAAAAAAGATCATCCACCAAGAGAAACAACACAAAATACACATGAGAAAAACCTTTTTGGGTTAAAAGCCCCACCCTCCAAATGCCACCAAACCCTTGTATTATTAAAGGAATAAATATTTACAATATAAGTATATGTATTCTAATATAGAGATCAACACCCATCTTTAAAACCCATTCTTCATCTTATATAACTCAACATGTAATGTCTTCCTACTCTAGAAACCTATCACATATCATAGATGCATCTAGAAATCCATATCCATATTACAGATTACAATGATGAACAAACAAGAGTATATTATCTCTTATCCATGGTGGAATCTTAGTAGCATTATGATAGAGTAATCTTGCTTCAACCTACACAATACATCCTTCATCTCAAGCCCTCAATATATAGAATTAAGGAGACCCCAAAACTACCATAAAACAATACCATATGCCTAAACATGGTTCCAAAATACCATGGTAAGAATTCTCACAACCCTCACACATGTGGATACTCTCAAAATAGTAACTCTAAAACAATTACACACCTTACATTATAGAATCTGTAATAGGTGTCATAATTAATTCCTATCTCTTACACACCTCTTTCAATGTTATGGAATGTGTCATAACCAATATGGGAAGTCCCTAGAGAGTGTTATATCCTCCTCTCATGGAATCCACATCCCATTCTAAGAGGATGCTAACATTAAACAATAATATTACATTTATGTTTTGCTTGGGTTCCATAACATTAAAAGTTATAACCATTAACAATAAAATATTTTAACTTCACAACCTAGGACTTTGCAAGGTGAATAGATTATTACCACTATTTTTAGAATGTAAATCATTTTCAAAAATAAAGAAGTTTCATTGCCCATGACTTCCCCTTGTCCACTTCCAAGAAGTGAGGTGGTTCATTATTACATAGATCCCATGGATTGAGAAACTATAGATTTCAATGCTAATGAAATACCATACCCATAGCCAAGATGCACTCAAGATCTAGAAAACCATCTAGATTTGGAAGTTAATGAAACACCAACCAATAGGTGAGATATACTCAAGATACACAACCATTTAGATGTCCATTGAAGAACTTTTTGAAGTTGCAAATTGAAAGGGTTCACAAGAAGCCCAAATCCCCTAGATGGTAGTGCAATTAAGTTAGGTAGACAATATCAAATCCTTATAATAGAGTAATATGTAATCATGCAAGAAGCAAGGAAAATAAATCTTGAGAAAATAAAAGCAAGGGAAAAAAAGCAGACAAAGATAAGGAAAATCCAACAAATTGTAGAAAAGAAAAGAAGGGAACACTAGAAGCTTGAAAGAAGATAAAAGAGAAAAAAGAGGGAAAAGGAAAAGATCCAACAACAAAGGGAGGAGTTAAGGAAAGAACAAGAAAGGATTGAAAATGAATATAAGTAAATGGTGAAGGATATGAATTAAGCACAAGATGCAAGTAGGAAGAGGCACTTGAATACTCCCTCAAACCCTCTACCTGAACAACATTAAATTTTTAGAGATATGTACAAGCTATTAAGCCCTACTTATGTTGTGCTTAACAACTTTCAACTCCATATCACCCTCATTCCCCTATAATCTAGATCCAACTTTTTTTTACTCTTAGATCAAGTATCATTTGATCGTTCTTCTTCAAAAATGGTGAATATGTCAATCACACCTTATGTTGTATTGGCTCCTCCTAAAAAGTACTTCAACAAACAATTTTATAAAGGAGCTAGAGCCATTCACAGGATTTATGGTAAAGTAAAAAATGGATTTCATGTCAAGTTTTTGGTATAATGTATGGAATATGCTAAAACTTTTGTGAATCATCTAGTCAACAATGCATTAGGGACATACTTCACTCTCGAAGGTAGATTCAAACATTTCTTCCATTATCATTTTGCTTTATTCAATCATTTTCATCATAGTAAGGTGATAAGCTTCCCCTTTTTTTTGATTACGTCCCTGGAAGTGTCGATTGCGTCTGCCATTGAGAAAAATGCTATAAACCCCAGCAAACCTCTCATCCTGCTCCATCAGGGGCTTATCCTTAGACTATATAAATTCCATTTAGCCCTCTGCCTCCCTAAAGCCCTCAAGGCTTGTAGGGTTGATTATCCCCTGCCTTCTTGTTCCATTCCTGTGAAGAATAGCCCAGTGATTATCACAGAAATCACTCCGGAGAAGTATGCCAAATCTATTAAGTCGAGAAAGAAAAAAGATATTGTTGGTAAAGTCCCGGAGCCTAAGGCCTATGACCAGACTACCATGACCTCTGTGAAGACCCATGTTAAGAGAAAAATCCTTCTCGGTGATTCTGCCCAGGTAACCTCTCAAAAGAAGAAAAAAGGAATTGTAGAAGAAGAAAGTGGTACAGAGAGTGGGAAAAAGGTCAAAAATGTGTCTATGGTGATGGAGGAGGTTACCTCTGAGGAAGGGATTGGTGGTAGTGATAGCACTACAGATGTGGATTTCACTATAATTGATAGCAAACCCCGGGTGCCGTCGACCAGGAGGTCGACGAGGCTTGTTGCTAAGCCTAGTCCTGCTCTCCATAAGGAGGAGGTTACTGAGATGGAGGAGCATACTACGAACCCGGAAGGAGATGGTATTTCTAATAACGATAATAAAAAAGTGGACACTATTGTTCCTGAGACCGAACATATGGGGGGTGATTTTTCTGTCAACAAGGAAACTAAAAATGAAATTATGGAGGGAGAAGCGAAGGACGGGCCCAGTAATTTCTCGGAACTCAATGTTAAGGGGGTTGATTTTGTGAGCATGGAGAAAGTACTGAAGGATACTAGCAAGAAGAAGAAGGGTGGCAAGGCTGTTGTTAAAGATAAGGAGATTGAAACCCTCTCGGCTAGGGTCAACGAGTTGGAGCGGAAGTTCAAGGCGTTGGCCAAGTTCTCTACGAAAGTGATGCACCAGTCGGCCATGACTCTTGTTGTCATCTAGGACGTCGAGCATTCTAGATAGGGTATGAAGGAGAAAGAGCTCAAGGAGTACAGAGATCTCTACTAGTTCATGGATGATGACTGGGACTAGATGTTTAATTAGCCATTGGGGGCTTTTTCTGTGCTTTTGGTTTTATCTGTTGTTACTTTGTTGTCTGTCCCCTGTCTAGGTCATTGGTCTCTTTTTGGCTGCTTCTATTGGTTTAGTCGATATTTGTCTTTTGGTTCTTTGATGGAACTCTGGTGTGCCTTTTTGGCTAATATGTAATGGGATCGGCACCCTTTTTTGCCGCTTATCTTATCAAAAACAATGCATTAGGGACTTTACAATAGAAGCTAGTGATTGTGTAATGTTTTGTCAAGGGACTATCTTACCACATTATGTAATTAGCATTACCTTAGTGTAAACATATACACTATTTTCTTTAGGTAGTTAGTAGTGTGGTTTTTCTATTATAGTGTTTTTCTTGTAACTGTATAGTGATATAAGAATATGTAATTTTTGAAGACCATGAAAGAGTACGTAATTTTATAAGAAAAAACAAGACAAAAGTAAACTACATTCTACCAAATAATAAAATCCCAACAAACATTATGCTCTTCCAATAGCCTAAAACATAACACACCTTGTTCAAGAGTAATGAAAAATTGGGTCATAGACCTAGTAAAGTTATAATTGACTTTACCTATTATTAATATCTTTTTCATGCGGTATTAAAATCCTACAAAAAATAGAAATTGTTAAATTAGAAATTATGTCTAAAGATAATTGTTGGCAAAATTGATTAACTAAATTCCTTGAATATTTATAGTGTCAAATGAAACATTTTACATTTAATTTTACCTGACATTCGATATAACTATTTAGGTAATATCTTGAACCCTATGTGTTTGTTTCCCTTGCTCACTACCATAGAATAGTTCATAGAAGGTATGAACTCATAAGATTTATGGCACAGTTATGCAACATTTAGTAACAAAAAAGAATACACATTCTTAATAGACATTAATTTTGAGTCCAGAATAGAACAAAAAATTTTATTAATAAAACAAGTAAAACCATCAAGGTTTTTTACATTTTCAGTTAGAAAAATTAATGGTTATTTAGTTATCATTTCCTTATGATCGCCATCCTTGTCAAATACATTACAAGCCTCCTTGAACTCAACAATCTAATTATTAGTCAACTTCTCAACCATTTCTTAGTTCAGAGGATCTAAACCCTGAAGCTCTAAAATCCCAAAAAAACAAAACTCACTTTCATTATTTGATGCAAACAAAACATACCTAGATCTTTAAATGGATAAAAAATCAAAATGTAAGCCCTTGGTGTCAAGATATTGAGCAAACTGATACAAAATATGTAGGAGACAAAATTGCCCCTAATGTAGTGGGCCACTGAATGCAACAAGTTCTCTAATCAAAGGTGGAGTGATGCCTACATTGTGGATTGGAGGTGTCACTAGTGGAATATGACAATGTTGTCGAACTCTTATTTGTGCCAGTACGGTGATAACTGACTAAACATTTCACAATTTTCAATGATAATTGTGATTTTCTCATTCCCAAATTCTTCAACTAAAAAAGTAGTAGAAAATTTGTTCACAAAAGGAATTTGATTTAAAGAGTAAACCAAAAAAAAATTCATGTATGTAGTTGTATTATAAGATTAAGGCATGCAATTTTGAGGGTTTCTCATTTTAAGATTAGGCATAGCTTTTCTTAGGTTTAGGGTTTTATTTTAGCAATACATTATTAAAATAATTTGATTAGGTTAAGAGTGTTTAGCCTATAGTGCTAAATTGTTTTAATATGTTAGTTTTGTCTCCACATAACTAAGTATTAGAGATGTTTTAACATATGATTAAATTAATGTGTGTTTGCATAGATAATATTAGGGGGAAATTGTTTAGTTATCAATACCAATTATTTCAAAAAGTAGGTGTAACAATTGTCTACCATGGGCCAGGGGTCTAACAAGCCCTATTTTTGACACCAAATGTCAATGTTGTGGCATCATATTGGATGATGTAGACATGAAACCTTAAGTCTAAACAACAAACTACTATAAAAATTTAAAAATCATTTAAAATTACCACATATAATTTTGAGAAACATGAAATTAATGTACACAATTGCTAGATTATTTCTCTAATTTGTTTATATAAAATGTTTTAACTATTGATTCTTCTCACATATACCAAATTATACCATGAATAGTTAAATATGGGTGCGAGTGAGGTATGTAGGTAAGTCTAAACGAGGTATGTATGTAAGTCTAAACAAATAGACCCATGTTTGAACATACACCATTTTGATAACTTGTAATCAGGACTTAAATGTAGGAGTACAATTAACACTAAGAGGGGGGGTGAATCAGTGTTAATAAATAATTCAATTTTCTCACCTTTTACAAATTGTCAATGAACTTTATTATGAATAGAGATCAAATATTAACTTCACAATCATCAAATTGTTAAACACCAATTATTAATGCAGAGAAACAACACAAGGAATTTAACTCAAAGATATACCGAGTGGAAAACCCTCCAGGGGTAGCAAAACCACTCAAGCTGCCTCACTGGCTTAAATGAAAAACTTCAAGTTTACAAATGTCTCACTGACATATACAGAGGTCTCACTGACCACAAGCCTCACTGGCATAAGAAGGTCTCACTGACCACAAGCCTCACTGGCATATGAAGGTCTCACTGACCACAAGCCTTACTCGCAGAAAGGTCTCACTGACCAATTCAATTGTCCTCATCAAAATAATGTGCAAGACATGATTGCTTCTCAATCTGATTTGCAACATTCATGATCTGTCATCTCTAAGCACACTCAAACCAATCTGCATACTAGTCTCATTAACTCTGTTCAATCAATTCACAATTCATTCACCTGATTATCTCTGCATAATACACCATCATTGTCTTCAAGGTTCAATCTGAAACTATGTTACAACAAGGAGATTATCATTTTTGCATTATGGTCTTCACATCAACTCTCTCAACTCAATTTTCACTTCAATTCAATTCTCACACTCACACTCATTTTCATCATCTGTATTTATATAAACAAAAAGACCTTTCAAATTCATCTTTTCTCCTGCAAGAAAAAAATAACATAACCTTTCATATCTCTCTTTTCTCTGTATAATCAATTCATATTCTTCTACAAAAAGATCATCTGAAAAACAAAATAATCCTATACAATTCATTTTTCTCTCTTCTCCAATCTATTCATCTTCCCCATTAATCTCTTCAATCTTTGATATTCTTCAATTGACTTTTCATAATTTGATCTTTCTTATCTTTTACAAAAATCTTTAATCAAACTGCCCCATAAATCTCTCTACTCATTTGCATGTCCTTTCACCTGCAAAGAAAAATAATCTATTGCTTTTCTTCAATCAAATCATCTCACATTTCTTTTTCCAAGATCTCATAAAAAGTGTCTTCAAAAATCATTTTTGTTCTCAAAAAAAAATCATTTAACATCTAAAAAAAAATCTCTCTCCTTGAAAGAAATAACTCTTCAATAAAATCTTCAATGACCCTTCATATCTATATAAAAATGGATTTTTATATTCTTCTATTTTGCATAAATATTTCTTAATTTCTTCAACCTTTCACCTTCTCTCAATGAAGAACAAATCCTCATTTTTCACAACATCATCTGCAAAAAAAATCTCAATAAAATTTTAATCAAAATTTTGTGAGAGAAAAAATATATCTTTTTATATTCGGACCCTCTTCATCTCCTGCAGGAAGAATAAGTCATAAAGACTCATGAGCTTCTTCACCATTAAAAACATTCTCATCACTTAAAAAAACTTTCTCTATTATCTCTTATGTGCCACAATAGATAAAAAATAGAAAGAGATCTTCGAATAACATATCCTTGATTACAAAAAATCTGCCTAATTTTTAGGACTAAAATTAGGCTTAAACTATAGTTGATAGTTAAATGCCCATCAAACTTTAAGCATGGGAAGAGAGGCTTGAAGTTTAAACCTGATCACTGATCTCTATTTCGCGCCCAACTCATAATTAAATTAGAGCCTTTGATTAGCTCTTTGGCGCCCGATCCATATGGGAAGACCGACAGATTCAGTTGAACTAGGGAAGAGGACCGATAAGGCCATGATGTCAGCCCCTTCATGTTGCCACTTAAGTGGTTGTCTACCTTCATAGTAGGTCAACGATCAAATAAAACAAAAAGTGTAATTTCGAAAGACCGGCAGTGAAGGGCTTAATGAATGATCATTAGATGATCCAAATTAAAGTATAGGACATAGACTAGAGGCTTAGAAATTTCAATCTCAAGAAAGAAATGAAACAATCTTAAACCTTAGCCTCTGTTCATATCATAGATGAGATAAACATAAACCTTAATCTCTGCAAAAAACACAATTTCCCCATCACATGTATCCATCACTTGATGTGAATAAAACCACTCTTGAAGGAATCACACAATCAAAAAGCCACTGCAAAAATCTGCTAAGAAGACAACCTTTGAACCTGTGAAGATCCTTGATTGATCTCAATCTGCCACTGATCTCTGTCATTATCTCAAATAATCATGATAAATTAAGCAATCATAACAAAACACTAACATAATAAAACATCCTACTTCTGTCTGATCTTTTAAGCAAACTCTTGATAATGGCAACTCCTCTAATGCAAAGAATTTACTTTCTTAATGCAAAACCAAGATATTAGATCTTTTGATCTGTGATGCACATGCAACATCATGACATGTCAAGAAAGAATTTGTACCAACACATGATCAACTCCTGCAAATAATTTTGAAACCATCAAGCAAGAACTCCTTGCATCATAATCAAAACATCAATGGCAACCTGCACAACACCTTTTTGACATCAATCACAATCAATCACCATCATTAAATTTGACAATCAACCTTGTTTTTTTTATGAAGATAAGAAGCTTAACAAGGGGTTGAACCCTTTACAATCAAGGCCTCAAGGGCAGAACAATAGGCCTGTCAGAGATAGCCAAAAAGCCCAGAACCAAAAGGCCAAACCAGACAGAACATAAATAGCAGACTGACAGCATAGGCCCCGCAGCCTAGCAATAAAACTATACAATCACACAACTCCAGAACCTGACCCAACAAATCTAACACCTGAAACTCTAGGGTGCAGAGCAGCAACAGAACAAGGAAGACCTTTTTTCTTACGATGAACCATAGTCCAAGAGGGCCCAGAATCCAACTCAATAGATCGCTGGGAGAGGGGATCCTCTCCCAAAGCCACAACCACTAAGGACGTAAGACCCACAGTAGTCACCAAAGCCAGAGAGTCCTCACAAAGAGAAGTAGAACCCGAAGAAGGCAGAGCCGAAGCAGAAGAAACTGAAATAGGATAGGCAGTTATCCTATCCGAAACTAGAGGAGCATACAATAGAGCAGAGGAATGATCGGAAGAATCCGGCGAATGTGAGGGAGTCAAAGTAGCATCCGGAACAGCCTCGACAGGGAGCTCAGCCTCCTTAGAGGACCCATCCTCTTGAGACGAACTGTCCTCTGCGGAAAGATTGATAGTCAAGTGATCTAGGAGAGCCTCTTTCCACCAAGTTGCAGCACCTTTGTGGCGCAAAAGGGGAAAGCTTGAAGCCAAATGACCGGTAGCAAAACATTTTATGCATCTGAAAGGTATTCCCTCATAATCCAATAATGTTTCTAGGGCCTATCTCTAACCATCAAGACCACGTCTCCATGAAGAGGCTTGGAGATGTCAATGTCCACAAGGATGCGGGCAACCATGGAATGCCCCATGTAAGAAGTAGTAGAATCAACCTTTAAGAAACGACCAATAACATTGCCGATGCTCTCATAGCAAGAGTCATCCCAATACTGGAGGGGGAGATTGGGGAGACGGACCCAGATGGGTCTGATATTAAGCGGCTCAATAAGGGGATTAAAGGACAGAGTCCAGGGTTTGATAGAGAGGGAATGCTCACCCCATAACCAAACCCTGTCGTTGAGCACTAAGTCTTGTTGCTCCGAAGAAGCAAAAGTTACAATAAAGAATCCTCTAGCATAAGGAAACAATTCAATCTTACCTTCAACTAACAGCTTCCAAGACTCCAAGACCTAATTGTGGAGATTGGGTAGAGAGGGCCAAAAACCATTAAATTTGCAAATTACTCCTGTATTGTGGTAGAAAACTTCATTTTTTGTGACCTTCAGGCCACACACCACAACAGGAAACTCCTGGGCATAAGGGAAAGGCTGAGAACCATGCTTGGAGCGAGCCCGAGCCCCTGTGCCAGTCACAACAGCAAAAAAGGACTTCTTGGGGCCTGCAGACCTGTAGCAAACCCAACAAAACCACCACCATTGCCAGTAGGTTTGCCAGCCTTTCCATTTACAATATCCTCATTCCCACTAGCGGCATCAACGACATCAGTTGCATGGGAACCACGCCCAACATCGGCCCCATTCGGCAAGCCCGAACCACCACCATCCGCTACCGCAAGAACCCTGGCCACAGGAGACCCCCCGCTGACCCTAGCAGTCGCGCAACTTACCGTTTTAGGCGCCTTCCCCTCGGGCAATTTTGAACCCATCCTCTCGCTAATGAGCATTGGTACATGTTTAATCAACCTTGTTTGTTAAGCTAATTATTTGTGATAGTTATCCATTTAAAGTTGCCTTTCAAATGTAAAAATATGTTAATTTTTTAAAAATAACATGGATTAAATATATTCCTTATATACTTTACAAAATTTTAATTGTATTTTATGAGCAAAATTGCTAAATATAGACCATTCGTCCATGAAGTTTAGGACCTCCTTGTAGCCACTCTAGCAAATTACAGTCGTGAAACCAAATATTGGTGTTTAAATTGTTTCTTTGAAAAGCTACTTAGAATTAGTCATGATGATGAGAGGAGAACGTTATTGTTGATCAATCGGCCTCGATAAAAGTGGTCAAGTACCCATTATTCTCGTGGGCCTCAGGAAAGCAGGCTTTGAATTGAATGCATTACGAATCGGTTCCATTTATTGGATTACAAAAGAATCCAATATCCATGCAATCTCTATCGTTACAAAATTTCCCTGGTTGAAAAAAGCATCCCATGTGAAACATCATCAAACCTATCAACAACAACACATTCCACCACCATACGAAAACGATACATTGCAATTGGCAGCACCAAACAACGGACTAGCATGTTCTCATCATCCCCTGCGTGTTCAATGTACAACATGAGTCTCCATTCTTATACAGAAAATATTGGATTTTACCACTGTGTAAACTAGAAAAAAAAAGTACTATTTTGCCACTAGACAATAAATGAATCTTTAAGACCTCATTCGGCCACTGGGAAACAAGTACGATCAAAGAAGTAAAATAAAACAAATATATCTAAAATTATATTTCAAAAAGATTAAACCAAAGAATTATTAACATTTGATGTAACCACTACATAAACAGGTATAATGTAAGAAAATAAAATAAACATAATCAGATAAAACCAGTCACTTTAAAATAGCTAAATCAGTGCCATGAATCCCACCTCATTAGTATAATGAAAAAAATTCAAAATTATCATGCAAGTAAAAATAAATTTGTTGGAAGAAAGTATGCTATGTCACAGGGTTTAGAGTAGAAATTAAGGAGAAGGCCAATATGTCATTATCTTAAGTGCAACAAGTGGACAGTACTTAAGAGGGGGAAAATGCACCTGTTTTACAACAAAGAAAGGGTGGAAATATAACGGCCTGTTCTACAACAAAGGGTGGAAACATAATGGCCGACATCATAGAGTGTGCAGCCTACAATGACATCTGTATCAAGTACAAGAGTGGACAACCTAACCTTATTTTAAGAGACAAAGCTAGTCAAAACGACAAACTTTTTGATCAAGATCTATAGTAGAAAATCCAACATAAAAAAGACTTGAAAATTTTTTGGACTATTTTGTCAGTCCATGTATCTGTGATCTCATGAGACTATTGCCATGTTGTTCTTTTGCTCTTTTACCATAAGTTTTGATCTCATAGACAACTTGGTCTCATAAAAGTCATTAAAATCTTCCATTTATTCATTAACCTTTATTAAATTTATTAAATGTATTTCTATCAATAGTAAGATTAAAAATACAAATTTTATTTTAAAAATTCCAAAAATATTAGATATATAGATTTTATTATTTTTCATAGATTTGAGAAATATACCACCACCACAGAGAAATCAGTCCTTGCTTGTAAACTTCATTCCAATAAATTTTATAAAATTAATGACAATATTAGAAGTTAAATTTAACTGCACATAGTCAAATATTGTTTTGGTTTTATAAAAATATATTAAACTCATCGAATATCCTTTAATAGTTAATCCTAAGGCATTGTGAAGTCCGGGAGCCTCATCTGTAATTGTCTGTATGTAACGGGGAAGAATTCGCATTCATTATTAACTTAACTCATTGCAAGGATCTGCTTTAAATTTTTACCTCAACTTTCAGAACTTATATGATGTGTCACAGAAATTCAAGCAAAGCATTACTGTGAAGGATCTGCGTTAAACTTTCAGCTTAAAATTTAGAAGACCAAAAAGCATTGCTTGAGATTTGCTTGGTCTGAACCACGAATCAATACAATACCTACAGTTAAGGATTTCCCAATTTTCTTAGTGTAAAGATATATACACTGAATATATAACCTATGACATTTATTGTCTTGATTCCCAAGACGCAACAATGGCGGCTTCTTGCAGGACAAAATTTGCAAAATGGAAAGCTGAAAAATGAGAAACAACTACAAAATAAATGAGATCACATGTCATTACCTTAGAAAGAAAAGTATTCATAAATTTATTAATAACTATTATAATCTCAACGCCCAGCAGAAAAGGGTAGATATCTACAAATTCTACAAACCAGCAATGTATATCTCAGTACGAAAAAAAATCCATGGTCTTACAACTGTTACACAGAGCAGCGCCCAGAACCGAAATATGGGTTAGTAAGTAACTATAATATAATCTGCATATTATATATGGCGGCCAGAAGCAATACAAGCCCCTCAAATACACTAACCAACTTAAAAAAAAAAAAGAACAGCCCATTAAATGCGAAGCAAAAAGGACCCTACAGAACAAATGTATTTAATTCGGGCTACTTCCATAGATCAATTGACGCAGACCACTAGTTCCCCTCGCCATAATGCTGTTTCTGCAGCCGCTCATGAGACTCGAACCTTCGACGTACTAGTACACTGTAAGTACATTGTATTTCCACTTCGTTATTTAAAAAACGATCCTTTACTTCGCCGGAGGTAAAGGGACTCGAACCCTGGTTGAACAAGGGCTCGATCTAGTGCTAGGGTTTGGGTCTAATTAATACTCAGGCATAAGCTGTGTGATTTTCCCTTCTTCCGCAGCCATACCCTGTTCTGTAACCCTAAGCCAAATACAAACGGCTGTAAAGCTCACAACCAGACTGAGCAAACCGCTTCCCAGCCCGATCCCCACAATAGCAAGCACAGAAAGCCCACGATTTTTAGGCAGCGGCAAAGGATAGCCATAAAGCTTCTTGTTCCCCACAAAGGAGCTCGCATTGAACCTCGGCAGGTTCAAAGTTCGATTCACGAGAGTTGTAGGAATCATACCCTGCAAATCATTGTGCGAAACATCGAAGGTGCTGAGCCTCGCCAGAAGTCCAAGCTGAGGTGGAATAAGCCCGCTCAATTTGTTGCTGTGCAGATCAATGACATTCAGATAAGCGCAGGCGGCGAGCTGCGGGGGAATCGCACCCGAGAGCTCGTTGACGCTGAGATTCAGCACGGCGAGATTCACCAGAAACTGTGTTTCTGTAGGAATCTCGCCGGAGAGAAGATTGGCCGAGAGATCAAGAGACTGTAAATTGGTGCAGTTGGAGATAAAGGGCGAGATCGAGCCGGTGAGGCCGAAGCCGGCGAAGCTGAGCTTGTAAACCCTTTCATTGTTGCAGGTCACGCCTTCGAGCTCGGAAAATGTGCCGTTGCAGGGCGACTGTAGCTTTTGCTTCGTCCACTGCCTCAGCTTCTGGGCGGGGTCCTGAATCGAATCCATGACCCCCGAGAGACAGGCTATGTCTTCAGGATCGACAGACGCATTGTGCAAATCAAAGCAGAAACAGAAAACCCACAAGACTAACAGTTTGTCCGGCTTGCCCATCGTGTGGGATTCGAACTCTGGACGGTTGGGTTCTCAAAGCATCTGCATCAAAAATGCCAGGAGAATAACAAAGTGCGCTAAATTTTCTTCTTTTCTGTCATTAATTTCTTTTGGTGGGGTTTCCAGCGGGTGGCGCTAAATAAAGCGCTACAGTAACGGGTAAATTCTGATAAGATTTTACGGAGGGAGCTCATAATTACGCATCTTCGTGGCGTCAGTGAATAGACTGATGTTTTAAAAACCCGAGGCACGACCCGGGTTTCGAACCCGGGACCTAGTGGATATTATTATATTTTTATCCCCCTACAAACTCTCCGCCGGAGGTGGCCTGTTTTTAGGTAACGGTTCTATGAATAGGGGACGACATTTTCTGCCTGTTTGTCCGAGATGCTCCGTGTACCCCTTAAAAAGATAATTAAAAGTTGTGTGCCCCTTCCATAATTTTATTTAATTACCCAATGAAGAGAGAGTGTTAATTTAGAATACCAAAATAAATAAACAAATAAACTTACCAAAATAAATAAACTAACTAATTAATGAATTAATAATGTTCACCAGAACAGGCAGTTTAACCCAGCCGTATTGTGAATCCTTACCTCCTCGAATAACTCACTAAAGTTGTCAACACTCCAATTGTTCATATATTGGCTTCCTTGCCTCCCCTAATAACTCACTAAGGTTGTCAACACTCCAATTGTTCACATATTGGCTTCAAAAATCCGCATACATAGCACACTCAATGATGAAAAACCTTTCAGTTTCAACCACCCCTTTGTTGCAGAAAATGCAAGTTCTTTCTGCCCAATCTTCAATGTTATAGTGATGTTTACAAAGGTCAATTGATCTAGGAGAGATGGGTAAATGATAGAGATACAAAAAGATGTTTTCAAATATAAAAATTTATTAATTAATTTAGATAATTTAATTTATAAATGATAAAGTAATTAATAATAATCAAATTTTAAAATTAATATTCAGTTGAGAATTGATCTAGGAGAGATGGCTAAATGATAGAGATACAAAAAGATGTTTTCAAATATAAAAATTTATTAATTAATTTAGATAATTTAATTTATAAATGATAAAGTAATTAATAATAATCAAATTTTAAAATTAATATTCAGTTGAGAACCATGTAATTGATAATTGAAATGGGGAGATTAGGTATGTTTAATTAGGTTTTTTTTTTTTAAAATTTATAAATGATAAAGTTATAAATAATAATCAAATTTTAAAATTAATATTGAGTTGAGAATCATGTAATTGATAATTGAAATGAGGAGATAAGGTATGTTTAATTAGCTTTTTTTTGTTGACGTGGAAAGATATAGTTATATAAATGTGTTTGATGATCTGATTTAATGTTTTGTTATCTAATTTATGATACCAACTTTGTCATAGACTAGTCCTTGTATTTTGCTCTGTACCAAGACACAATTATGTGTGATTTAGTCTAGAGAGGACGTGATCTTGTTTGTGGTGCCACAATTCTATTCTCGACTATTGTTGACTTCTATATCTACACACATATATCTTCTTTGCAACTAATGTGACACTTAGCAGTGCCTTTGTGGATTTAATGTAAGAGGAGTGAAGTATGGAACTTCCTTGGCTCCTAGTCAAATATTGTTGTTGTTTTCACAAGATTTGAAGAAACAACAGACATGCATATGTAGAATGCCAAGTGTACCATATGTTGATGAATGATGCAATACCTAATAGTTACTTGGTGATGCTTTGAGAGAGCTTTTGAATAATAACTCATCATCTAAATTAATTTATTAGGTGCTCAATTTGAATATTTTAATGTGTAAGTCAGCAAGTAATGGTCAAATTAGGCAAAAGGGTTCTGAGTAAGAAATGTATTTGAATTAGAAGGAGACAATCATGGGCGTGATTCTATCTAAGGGACAAAATCATACATGCAGTCCAATCCAAGATATGAGAATAGATGTAGTGAAAGTTGGTCCTTGTCATTGGGTTGAGATAGGATGATGGAGGATTAGGATCATGTTCATGCCAACTCATGCATAAGATAGACCAAATCAAATCTAGAATAACATATTTTCAAAACAAGGTCAAAGTGAGTTTAAAATGAGTGGAGAAAAGGATGAAGTATGCACTTTTCTTCTCTACAATACAAAAAATTAGTTTATAATTAAAGTAGAAGAGGCTAATTCAAGCACCCATATATAAATAAATAATCAAGTGGAATAGAAGCAATTATATATCACATCTGAAAATTGGGTGTAAAGGTTGGAGAATATTGTTATCATTCTATAATGTTGTTTTATAAAAATATAGAGGACTAAGTAACTACATGATCTAAATGCATATGGGATTTGGATCTATCAAAAGGAAAGGCACAACTAATTTGAACACATCTCCTACTTCAACAATGATCGAACTTGTCCTTATTAGCCTTGGGCTATATAGTAGGTGCAATTTTGGTTAGACACATCATAGAAATAACAGACATGATCGGTAGGGCCTCAAAGCTCCAAAATGAATCCATTGGATTCCTTTTAGTTTCTATGATGCTTGAACATCATTTGATCTCTTCTTATCATAAAACCTCCAAAAGATATCATTATACAAGGAGCATTCCTTATTGTTAATAATAAAATCAGTTACAAAGGTTTGTTGTTGCAACTTAGGAGTCTTTGAGAGTATAGCAACAAAGATTTGGGAGTATAAGAATTAGAGAATTATATGGTGTAAGACATTGCTATTGTAGGTGAGAGGGGGTTCTTTTAAGCCCTTTTTAAGGAAAGCAACCATTGTAACAACTCATGAGATAGTGACTTGAGGAGGGAAATCACCTAACTCTTTAGAGTTTCTCCCTAATTTGAGTTTCTCTAAGTCATATTGTTGGTTTTCTCATTTTGAGTGTTGTTATATGGTCTTTGATTATAATTACATATTTCTTTACCTTGTTTTATGTTTTAAGATACAAGTGTTACAAGGATTGTCATTCCTATTTCTACATTAGAAATAACAAATTATGCGATCAAGTTACATTAGGGAAGAAAAAGATTCATTTTATCAAATAAGGTGTGGAATATCCACCATGTTTATAGATCAAGAACAAAGACAACGTAAATCTATCTGCAGAAAAATATGATGGTCTATTTCCACATAAAAGCTTGTGTAAACCAACCTTCAACTTACTAAGAGGAAAACATGGCACTAAATTAATAACATTAAATGAAAGGTTGTGTAATGATGTCATTCTCCATTTCTGAAAAGTTCTTAGCATAAAATGTCACCTTAGGTTGAGTGGTTGAAGTTGCAAGGTCAAACTAACATGAATATGCTTTTGATAAATTCTCTACTTAACAAATTCATTAGCTTACTTTAAGGGAAGAAGTTGAGGGATGCTTAAAGCGAATATCTATATTTTTGGAGGTGGCCAACTAAATGGTAATAATTTTAATAAGAATGTTCATCTAAGAACACCAACTTCATCATTGCTTAATGAGACCCAAGGAGACAATCTTCCATGAGGAACAAAGAACTAGATAAGGATTCTCTCATGGTTAGATGTCGATCACCCATGGACATAAATTTATGAAGACAAAAAATGAAGTGGAAATCTTCACAAGGCAACAAGGATATACAATTAATCTTCCTTAAAAATGCATTATGGAATTGTTTGTTGTAATGGCTCGTCTGTTGATGCATGACAATATGAACCCTCTCCATATGAGTCCACTCAATAATCCCTACACTATGCACTAAACTACATGTTTGTATGAAATATAGGATCAAAGAGACATGGTTTTGAAGAGATATATTCAAAGTTAATCTAGAAATATTAATGCCCATGCAAAATGGTAAGACACGCCCCTTATAAATACACACATATGATGTAGTCATAGTAGGTTAAGATGGGAGATGAACTGAAGTCACTCCCTACTAAGTGTACAAATCAATAGAAAGTCAATAAAGAGTTTATCTAGAAGTATAAAAAATTATGTTAGGTTTACAAAGGTTGACTGCAAGCAAATATAAGATCTTATAGAAGTAGAGAAGGGTATCCAACTATTTTGTAAACTATTAGCATAATGTGAGATGAGAACCATATCATTAGTATGGTTTAGTATGTTGATGAAAGTATTTGAGCTTATCAAAATAAAGCACAAATAAAACTAACAAGATATCATAATTATTTTTTACATTATTAGATGTAGTAAGAGAATGAATAAGGGCTTAGAAATCAACTACTATCTCATAGAATTTTTTAGGTGGTAAAATGGAAAGTCTAAAACAACAATACCAAAAAACTTTTTAAAATTTGGAGCTCTTTTAATTGAATTCTTTTCTAAAGTGTGCAAAGCAACAATATACTTTAGAAGAGTGCTTGCTAATGAGTTGCATCTATACTAACACCAAAAACACTCTTAGGGCATGTCCCCATGCTCTTGCTTAGCTTATTTTGGCTAGTAGCCACTGGTCATGTTTTTTAGGAGATATTTGTGGAGTTAGTGACCCCATGAATATTTTTTTTTTTGCTTATTGTAGTTTTCACTATATACAAAAAAAAAAAATCTTAATTATATTAATTTAGAAGAAAATTTTAAAAAATGAGGGAATGAAATATATGTAGCCACAGCTTATTTGCAATTCCTAAACAATAGCTACTCCACAAAAATAAGGAAAGATTCTATATTATCTTTTTCTCATAATTGTAAATTTCTATGGGGCCAGTCCAACTCCTTAAATTAAGTTGAAAACTAACTTAAGCAGCATGGGGACATGAGGTTAGTAATTAGTTTGAAACTTTCTAAAAACCTACGTTCCTTAGTACTCTTCAATTACTCAAAAGGCTTATAAATAAACAAATTAACTTGTAAATCTAAAATATATAAAATAGATAACAGTTATAACCTAAAGAAAACCCCCATACCTTACACAAAAACCAAAATATACAAAATTCAAAACTAGATAAATAGAAAAGAACCAAAAATTCAACATTTAAGTTCACACTCAAAAAATTCAAAAATCTTTAATAAATAACTTTTCTTTTTAAGGACAACATCTATCAATACCAAACCCCACCAACCCCATAGAAAAAATTCCAACTTATTAATCTAAAGCACGATTATACATGCTTGACTTCTTTTTGTGTGTTCAAAACGTACTTGATTCCTTCCAACTAAAAAGATGCTCAAAAATTATTAATTAATGCAATGCCAAAGTCAGCCACGTTATATATAATTAACTTATGTAAAAAGCAACCATTTTCCTGCCATGGAATATATTTTTTAAACTATTTTTCGAAAAACTCTCAATAGAACTACATTAGGGGAAAGGGGCTAGTTGCCGCCCACGCCCCCAATAACTGTTATGTTTTTAATCACTTGACTCCCAAGTAAATTTTTAAAAAGAACTAATATATGTAAAATACCAATTTAATAAATTAACACAAATGCACCAATACATGTTCACAACATTTATACATGTTTACAAATGCACCAATACATGTTCACAACTCCAATAAATTAACCAATGAAATTAAAACAAGTGCACAAATGTGATGACGAGTGGCACATCATTGCGCATGTATGGGGCGACATGTTGAAATGACACTTTTTCGACCCATGTGCACATAATGTGTCCTACAAGGAAATGTATAAGTGCCCAGAAGCTGAATGAATAGCTTTAAGCTCTTCGGTCGCATACGAAGAAACCCAAAAAAAATGGTCAAAATCTGATATATCTGACTATGAACTTGACGTGCGCAAAGTTAAGGTGGGCGGCTACTCAGCCCCCTCTCCCTTAAGGCGATTTGTTTTTGATTAGCTAGGTACCCAACATGGACATAATCAGCTAAATAAATAAATAAGACTGGCTGACCATTTTTAGTGAAGAATAAGAGTACCTAGTGCCCGAACATTGTTTCTTTCAATCAATTTGTGCAGAAGATAGTTTGATTGAGCAGCTTTATTGATATTCGCGCTATCTCGAGATTGGCGTGTGCGTCGTGGTGTCATGAGAAGCAGCATAGTAACAACGCCCCTGTGTCTTCTTCCGCTTTCTGGGTCTCCTAATGGGCCCACCACTGTGTTGGCCACGTCACAACCGAGTAGGTGCCACATCACACCCCACTTGCAATCTTTAGTCCACTGAACATTCCCCTCAACTTAAAAATAATGGCATCATTTGTGTCCGGTGGCAAGCCTTGACTGATTGCAGCAGTTGTCTTTTCTTCGTTTAAATAATTGAAGTTGATGTTGTATGATGCTAGGTACACGTACGTTGGATGTGTTTGCTTTTAGAAAGAATAAAATTCCGGTTTTGCATTGAACTTTAAATGTGAATGTGCCTCGAAACGGAGAAATTGCAGGAGGGAGGAAGTAGTTAATAAAGTAGGTCTACAGTGACGGGTCGAGATAAAAGCGATAAGGGAAAGGGATATCTTCCCAGCGCCTTCCTGTGGTCGAAATTAATATCTGCCACGACGTCAGTCTGCGAGACCGGTTTTGAGCACATGGGCAAGTGCGTATTAAATTCCCTTCATCGAATGTAAACAGCTGGAATTAGTATTGAGCGTGGAGTTACAAAGCTCTTGTTTTCCACTAATTGTCGGCCAAGTTTTTGTATGGTCAATTTGCAGTCCAATGCACTTCAAGTTTTATGTGGGTAAAGTGTGAATTGTGTTTGATTGCAGTGTTTGTGAGGACGCCGTACCACTTGGCCTCTTAAGAGGTGTAGTAGATAGAAAATTTAGAAGGATATGTAGATATTTGACGTCAAAGTAGTTTGAAATCGGTGGTGTGTATATGGGATTAAGGAAAGCGGGGAAGATAAGTTAAAAATGCGTCACTAATGAGTTGTTTATCATTGATGGAAAGGCCTAGTTATATGGAACTCTAGTAGGGAGGTTAATATAGGTCTTGATCTGTAGTGTCTATGATGTTGAGATTATGACTTAGATATAACATGGGTGAGTCAGAGTTTGACGCAACACATGTACTACGCCCTTGCTACTATAGCTATATGGAGCTCTAGTAGGGAGGTCAATATAAGTCCTAATCTCTAGTGTCTGTGATGTTGAGATTATAACTTAGACACAACATGGGTGAGTCAGAGTTTGACGCAACACATGTACTACACCCTTGCTACTATAGCTATATGGAGCTCTAGTAGGGAGGTCAATATAGATCATGATCTCTAGTGTTTGTGATGTTGAGATTATGACTTAGACACAATATGGGTGAAATAGACTCTGACACAACACATGTACCACACCCTTTTTACTATAGCTATATGGAGCTCTAATAGGGAGGTCAATATAGGTCTTGATCTCTAGTGTCTGTGATGTTGAGATTATGACTTAGACAGAACATGGGTGAGTCAGAGTCTGATGTAACACATGTACTACACCCTTGCTAAAGGCGTCAGCCAAATCACTTCTATTTTTTAAAGAAAAAGTTAGTTAGACAAGGGTGAATTAGATTGGTTACTCTCTTCATGTGGAAGAAAAGTGTTACGGGTTAGTGAAGTTATTGTGTTGTGTTTGTTGAGTTTGTGTACCTCGTGAGGAGATTGAGGATTTCCTTGTTTGATTTGAATGTTGAAAACATTGTTTGCCTCATGATATGATCAAGGGCTTCCCTTTTGTTTCTGTGTTTTTAAATGTTTTGATGAGTTTCTAATGCAATTAAGACTAAACGAATTCAAACCTTTCTTTTCCCAATTTTTAAAGATGAGTTAATTACTATGAAAAGGAAATATGCATGCAAACTATATGGCTTTTCTTAATGTTGTTTATCTATGTTTTTGTGTTTTTTAGATTTGAATTCTAATATAATCAAACAAACTTGCAACTACTCTAAGTAAAACAAGAAATTTAATCCAAGAAAAGCAAGTAACTCTATTCCATCAAGAGAAAGCAAATAACTCTATTCCATCAAGAGAAAGACAAATAATGTTTTACTTCCTCAAAAGCAAGATGTGAGCTAATCACTAAGAAAACAATAAAGAACCTATTGACAATAGGTGACAGTGTCAGGTTACGTCCTTAGAGATCATGTAGTAACCATCTCCTTTGTAGTAGTGGGGTCCTCCTCTTAGCAATAAGTATTAAAATGAGGATGTGAGGAAATGAAATTTGACTTAGATTGAATAACAAATTTGAACGAAAAAGGCTCTTTAAGTCTTGTATGAGCATAAAAATCCTAATGGGAAAAAGTAACATATGCATAAGCTTGAAGAACATAAGATTGCATGAAAACTACCTCCTCTTAAGGCAATGCTAAAACCAAAGCTAAAGGAATTAAAAAGCACACAAAGTCCTATGAAAGAAGCTTGTTTACTTCTTGATTTGATGATTGAATGATGTTAAACAATGAAGAATGAAGGGGTATTTATAGGTAGAAATGAGAGGGAAATGATGAAGAGATAAGAATGAAAGAATGAGTTAACTAAAGAAAAACAAAAAAATTTACTAAGAATAGACAAGAGGATAAGAGAAAAACAAAAAGAAAGATAAAAGAAAAGAAGAGAAAATTTGGAAATAAATTTGAGAAGATAGGATTTAAACAATAGTAAATGGAATGAAAAGAAAGGGAGAAGATGATGAGTTAGCACAAAAAAATGCATGGAAAAAATGAGCTAAAAATCAAGAAGAAAAGCTAGAACTAAAAGTTACTTCATACATCCAAAAATGATAGGATCACCCATTTCAAAAAGTGGGTCACTCCTTCTGCCAAGGCTGGTCACCCGAGCAACCTTACAGCTTAAGGACATGTCACCCAAGCAACCTTATAGGCCAACTGGGTGACCCTCCTGAAGAGGATCTGAAAGGTTTGATGAGGAGAAAGCAAAAACATGAAACACAAAATGAAGGCTAGGAAAGGGAGAAAAAGGGGGAAACACTAAGACATGTCACCAAGAATGAAGTTGTTGAGAGAGGGTTAATTCATGCCTATGTGGTTGTGATTAGGAACCTCTTTATCATCATCAAACTACCATGTAGGCTTGTGTGCCTTTTTGGTACTTATATATTGTCCCCTTTGGGACGATAATCTACTTAAAAAGTAGGTATTGTTCCCGAAGCATGCCTCTTACCCCTTTTTCATTTTGATTATGGTAAGTTGGTTTTGAAGGGACCATAAATCTTGTATAAACCTTAGGTTTTGACAAGACCCTAAAACCTTACAAAGTTACAACCAAGCTACCTATGGGAATAACCCACCCACAAAACAAAGGGCCAACCTACCTAACACTGAATCCCAATCGAGCAATCTACACACCCTTGACTAAGGATGAGAGTCAACCACCAAAGTGGGAAGACCCTTCTTCCTACGATGAACAATCATCCAAGAAACACCACTATCTGAATCATTTGATCTGAATCCTCTACCACATAATCCATCAAAACCACCTCCCGTGGGGAGGAAGAATGTCTAACCATGGAAGTCGAAAGTTGAATAAGCTCCAAAGACAAAGCTAGAGTGGGGGTTCCCACACAATGAGCCAAAGCTAACATTGGAGCAACTAGAGACGGGTTCAAAGAAGAGTTCTCAGCAGGAATCAAGGGAGCCTCCAAAACCACATTATCCCTAGGGAGGTTAGCACATCTATTGTAGGAAATAGTGAAGCAAGCCTATCATCCTAAGAGTCAAAATCACCCATGGTTAAGTGGTTGAAACAGGCATTCTGCCACCATGAAGTTGAGTTCACCTTGCGACGAGAAGAAGGGAAACCAGAAGCCATGTGATCGATGGAGAAGAAATGCTTGCATCAAAAGGGGAGACCCTCATAATCAAGTGGTTGAGTCCATGGCCTATCCTCCACCAACAAAACAATCTCCCTATGAAGAGCCTTGGAGGGTCAATATTCACTAGAATACGGGTGAAAGTAGGATGGCTCATGAGAGTGGTGGTATCATCAACCTTCAAAGTATGGCCAATAACATTTCCAATGGCCTCATAACAAGACTCAACCCAAAAATGGAGAGGAAGATGTGGAAGTCTTACCCATACAACCCTGATATTTAGCGATTCTGAGAGCCAATTGAAAGACATAGACCATGGCTTGAACGAAAGGGAATGCTCACCCCACATCCACACCTAGAGATCCAAAATCAAATCCCTGTCATGAGAAGACTCAAACCTATAGATAAGTTCAAAGTACTAGAAGCATACAAGAGGACATACCGTAGATGCTTGAAGTTTACCTGTGTCTCTTTGCTTTGTTGCAACAACTTGCAATGATGATAAAAACACATAATATGAGAACAAAAGACTAGGCTAACACATGCTAAGCTAGAGAAGAGAGGGGGGAAGAATAAATTCTCCTTTTATTGTTGATTTTGAAGAGTCTTTTTTATTTTTAGGGATTTTTTTTTTGAAGATTTTTGCGATGATCTAACTTGACATCCATTTCCTTGCAAGACACCTTAAGGTTTTTGAGACACCTACTTTTTTCGCAAAGATTTTATGCTTTCCCCTTTGCATGGGGAGACTTGCACTTACATGCTTGAGTGCACCCTTTTTCTCTTTGGACTCAATTGGAGTGACTTGTACTTAAACATTGTTATGGACCTATTATTGCAACTTGATTAGTTAAGATATATATAGTTTCAATCAACGTCTTTATATTTTTCTTTCCCTCTTGTGCACATAGTTGGCTAGAGTTTTTATTTATCTTATTATGATGCTTATGCATACTTATGATGACAACATATGGATGATGATGATGTTATTTTTTGTCATCTTTTCTTCTTATGATATGTATGCAATGTATATTGAACACATATGGATGCATTTGAGACACACAAAAATGGAAAACTTTGCTTATTTATGGATACCATGACATGATGACTTTATGCTTGTTTTTTCTTTTGGATATGGTTATGGAACTAACACTCTGTTTGCTCTTTAGTAGGATTTTTAACCTAGGGGATTGCAAATTGACTTAGCATATAGTGACCTACTAAACTATTTGAGATAGGATTTATTAGGGAATCAAGTGGAAATGGGGAAGGAGATGGAACAATTTTCACATTAAGCTTCCATAAAATACTGAATACCTATCCTTATCAATATCGACCATTTAGGCTAACTTTTAACATAGAAAAATCAAAAAACTTTAAATGTTCCTATAAGACTTAGATCTGAAGATGGTCAATAGGTTAGATTTGGGGTAAAGGATTTAATCCTCAACACGGATGGCCCTAGAAGACAAGCTAAACTCTTAACTATCTAGTTTGTGTGTGTGTGTGCTTAGTTGATAACTCCTTTTCTTTTTGTTAATCCACTTCCCAAAGCTTCAACCTTTTGGGTTTCCACTTTGTGAGTACAAATATATTATTATTGTATTGCTTCTATCATCACCACCATAGCCTAACCTCATGCAACTGGTAAGATACATGGGCTCATCACCAAATATTAAAGTAGGCAAGTCTGGGCTTAGATTTTTACCCTCTTAACCTAATCTCATGCTACTAGTAAGAAGCAAGGGCTCATCACCAAATACTAGGCAAGGCGAGTAAGAGACTAGATATAACTAAAAGAATAACTAACTCCTAATACTTCCCCCTTGTTGAGGAGAATTGGGAAGACCTACCTATTAGCTTCCATTAGGCACTATAGGTTTGAAAACCTACTTTGTTTAGACTTGACTAAATGTCAATTAAGATTGACACTAGTATAGAGCTTAGAGTCTGACTTCATTTAAAATTGTTGGGTGTGTAAAGGGGAAATAAATAATGATGACTTTCAGGAATCACTAAAGCTTAGCAAGCAAGAATAACTTGTACTAGACAACCTTAAGACTCCTTGCTAGGATGAAAATCAAACAAGAGCAAGCCACTAACAAATGAAAAGATAAACAAAATGATAATGCAAGCTATGAAAGTTTTGACTTTTTTGAATTATTTGATTTTTTGTATTTTTTTGTATTTTTTGTATTTTTATGAATTTTTTAGATATAATATTTCTTTAGATGAAAGATGTTAACCATTTCATTGGATTCTTTAGCTTCCATAGTGCATAAGAGATAAATGTCATTTCTAACATCTTCCTTATGTATGAACCTATCTAATTTGGTTTGAATTTCCAGCCTACATCAACTCTTTTGTTGATTAGATTATTGGTTTTGAGTACGAGGTCTTTGACTTTGAATGATATTGGGACAACCTTCTTATTGTATTGTTTTTCCATTTCCATTGACCTGGTTCTTTCATATCTTCCATGATCCAAAATTCTTTACAAGGACACTTGAAGACTTGGTTTAAAAATGTCCTTGAGTTTAGTGAGTAGTTTTGTGTACTCACATATTTCATTGTTTGATAATTTTTCCCCTAGCTTTATCATTTTATGTTCTTGTAGAGTTTCGATGTTTGTTTTTGTAGTTTCATCAGTTTTGAAATTTTGAGGGGTAATTGGTATTGGTGATGACTCTCCTAGTTTCTACATGGATTTTTGTTCTTTTTCTTAAGTAGTGGTGATCTTAACCATATGAACACTCATATCTAGCTCGACAAGAATGACTACTAAGTTGAACAAGGTGTACAACTTTGTTGAGTGAAGATCAAAGGGGAATTATTGTGTTGCCTCTTTCCTTGTATGTTTTGAAGTCCTATCAATATTTGTGATTTGTTTAGATGTCTCTCCTCTTTCAAAAATTCTAATCCCTAGGTAACTGGTAGTTTTGGGTAGATCTTCCTTTCTTTTTTCTTTTTTTTGATTTTGTAAATACTAAAAGGATCAAAATTCCCTTTGATGATGTGGGTTTGATCCATGTAGAGGAAATGTATCTCTTGAAATAACGTGGAGGGGAGGACCTTCATCCTATGAACCCAAGGTCTTCCTAGGATCACGTTGTAGGTGGTTTCTTCATTGATGACGTAAAATTTAGTTGGAATGTTTTTGGGACCTAATTTGATTGGATTGACTTTTCTAATGGTATGAATGTTGAGATTGTCATGAATTCTGAGAGTGCTAGCGTCATGAGTAATGTGATATTTGTCATAATCCATCCTTTGGAGGAGAAAATGAGATATTATGTTGATTGTAGATCCACCATCAATCATGACACACTTAATAGAATAATCATGAATTTGGACTATTAGGTAGAGGGGGAGATCACTTTATTTATCTATGTTATCGTTTGAAGGTAACTTTTTGAAATCGAATGTGGAAGAAGAACACATTAGTGGTTTGAACTAGATGGCCTAAACCTAAGGCATTGGTGAAAGCATTCTTATGAGTAGGAGAAATTTTGGGAAGTTCTAGCATGCGCTAAACATTGAATCACTAAGAGTGGAGTTTGGTCATTCTAGTCCTTGGGTAGCACAAACTTCTCAATTTATATCCAACTCTAGGTGATTTAGCATGTTTTGATAAAAGGTGGGTTGAGGGCTCTTTTGACAACTTTTGAGGCTATTTACTTCATCTTGTGAGTGTGGGAATGTGTCCATGAATGCTCATTGTTGATCTTTTGGAAGGCATTGGATAATTTCGTTATACTTTTTACAAATTGAAGTATCATGCCCCCTAGTTTCACAAAATGTGCAATAAACTTTAGGAGTATAAACATGTGGTGATTTACTATTTCTATTTTGCCATTGTCTTGGTTGAAAGTGGTTGATAGTGTTTACATCCATAGTGTGATCAAATTCATCTTGAGGTTGGAGGAATAGATGTTTTTGTTCCTCTAAGAGGTTTAATATGAAGCAACAATACTCCTTACATGACTCGATATCATGCCTCTTTCTCTTATAAAATGAGTAGTACTTATCATGATCATAATTTTGAGGTTTTTGATAAGGATTGTAATGATTGTTGTATGAATGCTCATTTAGTCTACCTTTTTTCTCACAATTGATTTCTAGGGGATAGTTAATGGCATTGACACTTTGGTTCCCCAAATTTATATAATTATTACCACCATCATGATTATTGTAGTTGTAATTGTTATTGTTCTTGGATGGTGAAATCCATATCTATTATGATCATTTTTCAATATTTTCAATGTTGAAGGATCATTATTGCTATCTTGGTTTACAAACCTTCAATCGATGCCATATTCCTTTCTTCTGCTATTGATAGCAACTTGATAAATTCTAAAGGAACTCTTGAGCGTCTCTTGATATGATTTATAAGGGAGTTTCTAGACCTCTTCTCATTTTTCCTTGTTAGGAAGGGCAAGGTCTATTATCTATGCTACAAATCTTCTTCTGGTGGCGATTGTTAGAGGAAACATCAACAGTGGCCACTAACAACCTTATTTTCAATTTTCAAATATTTAAACTATTTTGAATTTTCCCTTTTCTACATATGCCTTTATCCAAGGTTCATGTTAGGGCACCTTGGCTTAGGGCTATGTAAAAAATCCTCTGTAGACTATATATTCTTTTATTTAATATAATAATATAATATGGGTTATCGATGTAAATTACAATTGTTGTCATCCTTTTAAATTTTTGTCTTATTATCTATTATTTTTCATTAATAACATAATTCTAGAACTTTTATTATTTATGGTTAGATCCATTGGTTGATTTTGGAAGTATTATAATTTAGAATATATGTAAAAACTAAGTTTAATCTAAACCATTCCTTCGTTGACACTTGTCTCTATCCCGGAGACTTTATGTACAAATCTGGGTGATTCAGAACTGCGGCCCGGAATAGAACTTATGTCGTTGATTTGCTAACATCTAATGAATTAAATTTATTATAATATATTATAATTAAATTGATATAAATTCTAATAATAGTAATCATTTTGAATTTTTGTTTTATTATGTATTATTTTCCATTAATTTGAACTTGAAGCATTCTTTGTTCAGTTGTTAACACTTGTCTCTATTCCGAAGACTTTATGTAGAAATTTGGTTGTGTCAGAACTTTGGCCCAAAATAGAACTTATGTTGTCGATCTGCGAACATCTGACGATCAAAAAATATTATAATATTATAAATACATTGATATAAATTGTAAGTCTAGTCATCCCTTTGAAATTTGTTTTATTAAATTATTATCTATTAATTTTCACTAATTTGAACCGTTCCTTCGTTGACACTTGTCTCTATTTCTAGAGACTTTATGTATAAATCTTGGTGTGTCAGAACTGCGGCCCAGAATAGAACTGATGTCATTGATCTGTGATACTGATTAACCGTTGATCTAAATGTAAATATTTTTTCATATCTAAATTTTCCAAGTAAATTAATCATTATAATTTAACATATGATATTTTCGCAAGCCACATTATGATTTTTCAAAAACTTGCCAGCACATTTATATAATTCGCCAATGGAATTATTTTATTTGTTTGAATACAAGTATAATTCACCACTGAAATTATTTGTTTTACCAATTATTCATTAGGATTCACCACAATTTTATAAAAATTTCTAATAACAGACATAAATTGACCAGGAAAATTAATATTCTTTTCAAAAAAAAGGAAAGATTCGCTAGGAAAATAATAGCACTTATCTAGGATTCGCCAGGATTTTATAGGTTTTTTTAGGGGGGTTCCTTAAAGTTGTCCCTGTCAATGACCCAAAAATATTTTTTTTGAAAAAGGAGAGACATCAAAACAAATTGGAACGTAGCTAAGACCTCAAAATGTATAGGGAAGTGGGCAACAAGAGAATTCCCTTTTGATCCCCACTCAACAAATTCTTATGCTCCATTCAAATTAGTAGCCATTCTTATCGAGCCAAATATGAACATCCATACAGTCAATACCACCACTAAGGAAAAAGGAGAACTGGAACCCACATAGAAAATAGGAGAGTCAACACCAATTCCAGTTGCCCCTCAAAAGTTTAAAATGAACATTGAAACTCAACAAGAATAGAAAATGATAAATTTAGGGGGCAAATCATCAAACAATGAAACATGTGAGTACACAAAACTCCTCACTAAATTCAAAGACATTTTTACACCAAGTCTTCAAGTGTTATTGGAAATACTTTCAAGTGAAGTTCAAACCAAATTGGAGAGGTCCATATGTAGTTAAGGAAGATGTCAAAGATGACGCTTACCTCTTATGCACTATGCAAGGCAAAGAGTTTAGTATCTGAAAACTCCATAAAATTCATAAAAAAAAGAAAAATCCAAAAAAAATCTAATAATCTCAAAAGTCCATAAAAAGCATAAAATCATGAAAAAAATGTGTTTTTGCATTCTTCATTATGTTCTGCCATGCATTTGTGAGTGGCATGCTCTTGTTCAATTTTTGTCCTAGTAAGGAGTCTAAGGTTGCTTAGGTATAAGTTGACTCTTTGAGCTCTTGAGACCCCTTTATGATCATGTTTACCGTATATTATTTTCCCCTTTATCATTTCCCAAAAAGTTCTAAATAAAAGCCTAGCTCTTAGCTTTGCACTTATCCCGGTCTTAACGAACCATGATGTTAAGTCTAAGCAAAGTCAATATTCAAACCCATAGTACTCGAGGGAAGCTTACAAGTAGACCTTCTCCATTCCTCCTTAGTAGAATGGAAGTTCGAATGGATGGTGAAAACCCTTAGTGGTATTCAACCCCTTATCTTTCCTAGTGGTATTCAACCCCTTATCTTTCCTAGCCAAAAATGCTAGGGGGATCATAACTTTATAGGAAGCAATAAAAAAATATGAGTGAATCAAAAAGAGAAAGATCAGAAAACAAGAGTGTGAGAGAGAAAGAAAAATAGAAATAATAAGAGAGAGAATACCAGAGCAACTAAATATCAAACTATCAAAAAAATGAGAGATCAAGGCAAGTCATTACAAAATACAAAAGAATAGAAAAAAAAGAGAAAGAAAAGATTGTTGATGTCTATACTCTCGGGTTGGGACAAATATAAGCTCGAAGCTACGAGGGTGACATATATTAGAGAAAATAAAAAAATAAAGGTACAAAGCACACACACACACTAACTGAGAAAAACCAAGAGTCTAGCTTTGTCTTTAGGACCATCTTCTGTTATGGAGCCTTTCCTTTACCCCAGGTCTATTTTGTTGGCCACCTCTAATCTAAGTCTAGAAAGCACTAATAAAATGTGTTGCTTGTCCAAGTTGAAAGCTTGTAAAAGTCTGTTGTCTAGATAAGGATCAATGTCTAGCCTTCTGCAAATCCAAAATCAAGAACATTCCATCTCCTCCCTGCTTCCACTTGATTCCCTAATCCAATCTCAAGGTTCAATAGGTCTCCCTATATCGAGTCAAATTGTGATCCCCTAAGTCAAAAATCTTACTTAAGAGCAATCACAGTGTTTGTTCCATTTGCATATATTATATCACAAAGAGAAAATCAAAACAATAAACATGGCATTCATAACACTTAGAACATAGTACTTTGCATTTCATATATGTGAGTCACATCCAAACACGTTACATCTCATTCATATTAGAAAAAGACAAAACAAATTGCATCATCCATGTGTGATCATCATAGGTATGCATTCTCATAAGCAAAATAAAAGCTATAGCCAACCATATGCACAAGAGGAAAAGTGAATTACAAGATGCCAATTAAAGCTACGTATATATCTTAACCAAGTAGGTCTCACAATAATAAATGCAAAACAATGTCTGAGCACAAGTCACTCCAATAAGTCAAAGAGAAAAATTGTGCACTCAAGCATGCAAGTCTCCCCATACAAGGGGGCAAGGGTATAAATGTATTCAATAAACATAGACCTCTCAAAGACCTCAAGGAATGTCAAGTCAAACCTTTGTAAAATCCTTAGAAAAACCATAGAAATTAGAAAGTTAAAAAACTTTAAAAAAAATTAAAACCTCAAAAATCCCTAAAAATTGAATATGTTTTTCAAAATCTTCAATAAAAGGAGAATTTGTTCTTCTCTCTAGCTTAGCATGTGTTTTATTTCTGTAGTGCTCTTGCACCCTTGTTTTATGTGCTTTCATTCTTGTAGGTCCCCATGATGAAGCAAGGCAATTTAGGTGTACTTACAACTCATGCATCGACGATACATTTCCTCATTTCTATTTTAGTGCTCAATATTGAACATCATAATATTGAACTTCAATACTTGTTATTTTAGGTACAATTGTGGGATAACGAAAACAAGAAGGCCTAGTTCAAGAATGGTACCCACCTTTCATGTAGACTGCCATCCTCAAGGGGGCAAATATGTAAGCACTAAAAAAGGGCATTATCCTACATGGTAATCCAATGATGAGTTGTAGTTCTAAACATGTACATATAAGTGTGTGAATATGACCTCTCAATAACATTCTTCTTGGCGACACATGGATTGAAGTTCTTCACTTTGTTTGTGCCTCCCTTAACCTTCCAAAGTCCTGCATAATGTCTTCCTAGTCACCTAACCCATCTTAGATAAACCACTCCTATCACTTTCCAACCTTGATGACATGACTAATCCACTTCACAAGAGGAGAAATCCATCTTCTCTAGGGGCTCTCCCATCCATTCCTCCTTCCCCATCCATCCAACTCACTTTCCAATTACCTACCAAACCTTGTAGGGCCTAAGAGACTGACATGATACCCTTAGAAAAAATGATCTAAAAGTATAATTTTGACACTTTTAAGAAATGATAATGACATTATTGCATAGTACTTGAAAAAATATGTAATTTTAAAAAATGACACCTAAAAAGGATTTCATATGTGCTTAAACGAGCTCTCGAAAGTTTCATATGACTTATTCAAAACATTTCTTCTCAATTGCCCAGTTTGCCAGGGCAAAACTACCCTAGGTGACCTTGCATTTTTAGTCGATCTCTCCTGGGTGACCTACCTTGTCAAACTGAGTGATCCACTCCCTTGATGTCTCATAACTTGTTTATGGGTCTTGATGTCATCTTAAGATCAATGTTAACCCTTGAAACCACCTATAGAACCCATTATTTGTGGGTTGGTCCCTTTGAATTCTAGATCTTCAAGGGGAGATTTGGCCATTTAAGTGAATCTCCCCTAGGCAACCTTGAAACTCCCCTGAGTGTTTTTCCCTAGTAAACTGGGCAACCTAGTCATTTTTTAACTTGTGTGATTTCTTCCAGTTTTGTCCCAAATTTGCTCTAATTTAAGCCCTGATTATGTGAGTCATCTTCCCTAACTAATCATCAACTTATCCTAACTGATTCAAGACTCCCAATCACTCCATTTTAACTCCAAATCAATTCTTCTTATCTCTCCATCAATCCCATGCTGACTCCATTCCTCCCTTTGTGATAAGCTATCAAGGCCTTTTCACTCTTCAGTCAACCCAATTCACTCTTCAATCAAGCCTATTAACTCCTCAATCAAATGAGTAACTCTCCAATAATTTCCACCATTTTTATGCACCTCACACCTATAAATACCCCTCACCTCTTCATTATTTCTCAAGTTTGGGAATGATCTTTTCATCTTCACAAGCTTTTTCAAGCTTCTTCATAGGGCCTTGAGCCTCTTTGTTTATTTCTTTAGTTTTTGTAAAGCTTCAAAGCTTTTCCTTAGGAGGTAAATTCATTGTTGCACACCCATTCCTATATTTTCTTTTTTCTCTCCATAGCATACTTATGCTCTTCACATGACTTGTGAGCCTAGTGTAGAGTCCACCATAGTTAATTTTGAGTTGTGTGCTCACTAGGAGCCTATATTTTTGGATTTTATGCTCATTATGAGCCTAGGAGGGGTTATGTGTGTATTTATTGATGTAATAAGGTCTGAGTCAGACCACTCTCTTGATTTTAGGATCTTTTTGTAGTGGAACTTCACATTATAGTATGTTTCTATGTTTAGGAGGAGTGTGGAAGGCTAAAAATAGTCATCTTTTTGCCTTTCCACAAATAGAGAATATCACACGATGCAAGAGGAGGTTGATTTACATTGTCTTTTTCCCCATATAGCTCGAGGAAGGATCATGATGAAGTTTGGTGAGAAAGAAATGCAAAGTTGTTGGCCTCGTTCTCAACCTGCCAAATTTTAAACTTTTGCATCAAAGTTACTATGTTGAGTCATCCCTACTTAGTAATTCTCTTTGATTCTCCCGAAGTGTCAAGTTTCTTTCTAGTTTAAAGGAGAAATTGGTCGCCTATTTCAATTGTAGTTCAGGAAGTAGTTCTGTTACGTGGCAAAATCAGAAAAACAATTAAATTTGAAGATTTCAAGCAGCTGAAAGGAAATCCTCTTACAAGGGTGTTGTTATGTCTATTTTGCCAAATGTGGCAAAGTTTTAGAGCCATATGCTTCACGGTTTCTGAGATCTTAAAAGTTCAATTTTTCCATGCATGGATTGCAGAAACAAATCAAAAGTTATGTACTTCTCACCATTTCTCACACTTGCATGATTGATCAAGTTAACATTAGTGGGGTGCACTTTTACTTTGGGCTAAGTACACGTCAGCTTGCACTTTGGGCAAAGTTCACGCCAACTTTTAGTTTTGGCTAAGTGCGTACACTTTCACTTTTCACTAAGCATAGATAAAAAGTCACTTTCAGTTTTCATAAAACCGGAGTCTACTTTCAGTTTTGGCTAAGTTGGCAAAGTAGAGATCAACTTTCACTTCTGGATAACTGAAACAAAAGGATGATTTTACAAGTTTTAAATAGAGAAAGATTATTGGGTGAAGCAAGTCTTCCAATCTCCACACAATGTGCCTATACTCACGGGAAGTAAGAATAGATATCTTTGAAAGAGCTAAAATTTTATGAGCACAACCGCCAAGTAGAGGTGTACACATCATGCATGTAAAATTAAAAAAAATGAGGTCATTATTTTCAAAGTTGTGACTCCTCAAAATTAGATCATTCCTGTATCAAGAATCAACATGGACTTTAAAGCAAGAGGCGGTAGTTATTACTTGCATCAAAGTATGTAGGAGACGTTAAAAGTTATCTTGAATACCAGCTCAGTAAAATGAAATGATTACATGATATACACGTAATGGATTTATGAAAAAGGCTGTAAAAACTCATAAGTTTGTTATTGGATGTTGTATCTGATGCAGGAGCATCTTAAGTGTAAGAGTAATCTTGCATCAACCAAAAAAAAAAATGTTGTTTCTTTTCAATAAGGGCTAAATTTGGCAGGGTTACTATTTTTTAGTAAGTTTGCATTTGTGCATGGTTAGATACAAAATCTTACACAGACCTCTAGAATGGTGAATTGAAGCTAATGGTGAAGAAATCACTTTAATATCATTTGTCATTTGTGAGATATTAAAATTTCAAATTCCAAAAATCCTATTGAAATATTCAAAGTCAAATTTGAGGCACTTAGAGGCTCCAGATGGGCCTGAAATTTGGTGGGAAACCCAAGTAGTCTACCTATAGGTACTACTTGACACTCCATCGTCTTTTTGAGAGCTTTCCGAAAAGGTATTATAATTGAAAATCCAACGGTCGGATCGAAAGTTATGGCCCCGTGAAGTTGACCTATTTTTGGAGGGAGATGCAAATTTTGAAATTAAGCTGGTGGTTGCCAAAAAGGGCTATATATAACCATTTTTGGGAACCCTTAGGGTAGTAGAGTTAAGGGGGAAGGTGTAGAGTCAAGAAAGGCAGGAAATTAGAAACCCTAGCTGATTTGGGGAATTACAGAAGGCTAAAGATTCCAGAGTTTTGAGAGAGGGAGCTGTAATGTGTTGTAGCCTATAGGGGATTCATCCTCTGATTGTATTTGAGCTTCTATAATGTAATGTTTTTCCCATATTAATAAAATATCGTTCTATTTTCTGTGTGCAATTTCTGTTATTGTGTGTTTTATGATTTACCCCCTTCATCAGTAACCATCTCGATAAGCATGCCACAAGCTATTAACTACATATTGGTTAGTTTTGAAGGTTTCACAACTAGTTTAAACTGTTGAAATGAGTTATGAAGTGATGTGAAAAGACCGATTTAAAATGAGGAAGGTGTATTCAGGAAGTAGTTAAGATAACTACCGGAGCAAACTAAAATGAATAATCATTTAGAAGCTTGTGTTCAGAGAAGTTCAAAAGTTTTAAAAATCTATAAGTTGCCGATGAGGGTGTGAAGTCACACTAAAGGGCTGATGGCTAAAAAAGGGGGAGAGTAGTTATTATAACTACTTAAGCGATGAAAACTACATCCGGTAGAAAAAGAAGCTCTGACACAGTGTATAGGCATCCATCAAAGCACAAAAGATGAAGTATCTTTATCAAATATTATAGTTGGAAATGCATCTTGCAGGTGTGAATCGAAACTCCACAACATTTGAAAGCATTCCCCCAATCTGCACACCTGAATGGAAGTCTTGGAACCAAAGAAATGTTGCTCATGGACATAAATGGCATAGGAACATGCAGCAAATGGATTTGTTGAAAATGCTTCTGAAACTTTCAAGCAAATGTGACTGGCAGGCGTAAAGCAATAGCCATAACCTTCATGAGAATCCTGTCAACCTGTGGCAAAATGAGTGCTTTGGAACAAGGGTTTGTTAATGTCTTAGTTCAAAATATTCTAGTAAGCCTGAATGAGAAATGTGGAACCATAGACAATGTACACGAACTATTCGACTAAGTGTCTCAAAGAAACACGGTCTTATGGACAATAAATATTGCAGGATATGTATGTAAAGATTTGTTGAAAAGGCTTCAAAAACTTTTAAAAATGAATGCAGCTAGCAAATATAAAAACTAGACTTCACGACCTTTTCCAGCATCCACCCGATTTGTAGATCAAAACAGGATATAGATAGCCATTAAAGTATAATTGAAGAACATCCATCAAAGTAGAACGAAATGGAGATTCCTATTATATATTATAGTTTGAATTGCACTGGCAGACTTGTATGCATAATGAGGAAGCATAGACAATACAAATCAATTGTTTGATGGCGCCACTGCAAGGAGATGAATACCTCAATGGAATACAACGACTGCAGGATAGATGCGAAATGGGTGTGTTGAGAAGACTTTAGAAAATTTCTTGCAATTGCAATTCGCAAGTATAAAGTTAAGTTCCACAGCTCGTGTTAGCATCATCCTGACCAACACCATAATGGGAGATATGTATCAGGGGACGACATTCACCAAAAGCATAACGGAATAGACGTTTTGTCAGATGTAGTAGTTACAAGTGCCCCAGTCGACATATATGTAAAATGTGGAAACATAGCCAATGCACATGAACTATTTGACAGAATGTCTCAAAGATCTTCAACGGATATGTTTTATAGGTGGGCATTATAGTGCTCAGAATTATCTCACGCCATAACAAAAATTCACACCTGAGAATTTTCTAAACTCTTTGGTTATTCCCAATGGTGTATTTCATAAACCTTCTGTGGGTGCAAGTGCTAGTATAGTTGGAAATGTACCAGTAAGCATGCAAATGTCGCGACACAAACAACCTTTTGATATTCGGCCTCAATGAAATGTGGTCTCATTGAATGCGATGACTACAAGATATATCACAAAATAGAATGAATGGAAAGGCACACATGAACTATTTGACAAAATGCACCCAAAAAAAAAGATGTAACATCATCGAATGCAATGGTCACAGGATATTGACAAAATATATTCATTGAAAAGACTACAGAAACATTTGAGCAAATGTGTTTGGCATGGATCTTTGTCAAATATTATGTTGGAAATGCTCTACTAGACATGCATGCATGATTTGCAAGCATAGACAATGCATATGAACCATTTTGCACATGAACTCAATGACATGTTATCTCATGGAATGCGATGGCCACAGGAAATACACAAAATTATTATATGGAAATGACTAGAAGTTGTTGTAAAATCAATGTCAAAACGTTTGCAAGCATTCTCCCGTTCTATGCCAAAAAGGTAGCCTTCGAAAATGACTTATGCCTTCATCAAAGAGCAATGAAGATGGGGATTCTTAAAAGATATTATATTTGTAGATACTAATGTAAACGTGTATGAAAAATAGGGAAGCTAGATGTGAATGCAGTTTCTTAGAATGATATTTCACTGAGATCCCCAAATGGGTATGCCAATAAAAAAGATAGGTCACTCCATGGTAAACTCTTCAGGAATAAATGTACCATGTTCATTGGCAATGGAGAATCAATCCTTTAATACTTGTGAAAAGGGTTATATGGTAGGGAACATACTATCTCATACAAACTATTGGAATGAAACTTTGCTTCCACACTAAATACGACTTGCACTACCCCGATCTCAAGTATTATGGAAGGGTGCTTTCAAAGCTGTTGATATTGCATGGTGTCCATGAAAAGGGTGTCCCCTTCAAACATTCAAGGTCACAAGGGGTTTCATAATGAAATGGTCATTCTTAGTAGATTACATCACCATTGTCTTATGAGGATTGAATGATTTTGTGAGAAAAGTGAGGAGCATATTTTGTGTACAAGTTCACAAAGAAGAAATTGGAATCCGAACAATTTGATATCAATCAAACAAATACAAGAGAGTTTAAGCTAGCTAGAAAGGATGAACTTTCCTAACCCTGTTCTTAAAGTTACAAGTGAACGTAAAACAAAAGTTGATCTTTTCATTTCTCGAGGGATAAAGAGGACAACCAAACTATTATAGAAGGAAAGGGGGAGTTCCATGTGACTATCACTGTTGATTGTTTACAAGAAAGAATTCAAGGTTGAGGCTAATATGGGTACACCTGAATTGAACTATCTGTTAGGAATTTGCAGGTCTAATTAAACCAATTCCACATAACCCAATAGGAGAAACAAGATGCTAAACCAAATCATAATGCAAAAGATCAATGAACAAGTAACAAGATAACACAAGATATACCCTAGGAAAACCCTTTGCAGGGAAAAACCCAGCCTCCAAAAGCATCCACGCTCACATGTATTATTCAGCAATAAGAGTATTACAATACAATCCATGAGCCTCCATGAATACCCCTGAACCATCAAGCACCTCCAATGCAACCTCCATGTGTACAAGCATGAATCCGCACATCACCTGCCATGCTTCACAATCTGCACTTACAGGAGAGAACTCAATACAATGACAGCCTCTCACAAACCTCCAATCCACCTACAATGAAACAACTAACATTACCCAAACCACTAACCATGTTCTTGCTTTTATAGACCAATCTCGCACAAATACAACTTGTGGTATTGGATAAAACCATGTGCCCCAAAAACCATGGTAGCACAAAACCATTAACTTATAAAACCACTCAACCCCGCATTTGACTATTGGTACTAACTTTTCCCAATAAATCAAATAATACAAATAATAATTAATTACTCTATGTGTCTCACACACATAAAATAACTAACCCAATGTTACAATACAACTTATACAAGTGGTAACCGAATCAAATAGTACAATATTATGCAAGGTGTACAACACCTATCCCAAAATTCTCCCACTTGTTGTATATATTGCATAAGGGTCAATACATGAAATACATCATCATAGGTAAACATGAAATCACATGAATCTCCAGAATGCTCTCGTGCTCCAACAAGATACCTGCAACAAAGCAAAGTGACCACCATCTCAAGCAAGAACTCCTATCAGCCTCCAACGTGCCACCTATGGAAGAAAAGTAACATGCCAAGGTGAAGATGCACCAATCCAAAGAACACAAGCATCAAATCCAAGTGAAACCATAAGGCTCCAAGCTGCTATCAAAGGTAAAAACCCACATGACTAGAAATAGCAACCACAACATATGCTAATACATCCAACCATTCATACCTCGTAGGTATCAACAACATCAACAAAATCATGCCAACAACATATCCAACCCATATACTGCAATAACAAGCTCCATGAATAAAACCTGTCAATGAAGAACACACATCCAGGAACTCCCACTGCATGGGTAATGTCAAATTTGAAAGTAGATCCATGGCATGCCAAGTCTATCAATCAACACTCGAACCAAGATGTGGTTAATCAACAAGCCAATGTAGTACCAAGAACAATAAGAATGATCCACATATGCATGATAAATTGCTGCATACTCTCTCACAATATGTCACCATAACTATCCCAAAGTCCAACCATATCAACATGATCCTCTAGGAAGTAGCCATAAGACAAAGAGAGAAAACCTGTAAATCATAATGTCCTTCTACAAACACCTCAAAGTGCTAAGCTGTGTCAAGTATGATCTTCTCTACAACCCCAAATGAAAAGCCTCAACAACACCCAACCATTCAATCTCATAAGATCAAATGAACATATGTAACATGTAACCAACATGGATGTAAGCCTCTTTAATCAAGGTAGATCAAACTTATAACCATTCCATAACCAGGAATAAGCCCAATCACATCTCCTAAACTCCTCATGACGAACATCATAAATAAAACCATATGAACAAGAAGATAGCCATGCTAACATCCCTCAACTGAACCCTCCAGAACCAATAACTGTAGCTCAAGATCCATATCTATGAGAAGATGAAACATAAATTAAAATGCATCTAAACGGATGGACAATACCTCGTAGATGATAAACTACTGAGTAGACCAAGAGTGGGGAATGAGAATGCTCCTCTAGGATACACCAAGTCAGAATGACTCTCTCCAAGAACAAACTCCTCTAGGTCCATAATGAACTCACGTCCATATCCAGGTGTAAGGCTCCTCAGTCTATCTGCTAAAACCTCCAAAGAGTAACCATCTCAACAAGTGTCTCTAATCACAAGAGAACTCCAGCCTCACCTAAGTCTCCAAGTATCCATGAGCACCGGTAACTGACCAATACATGCCAAACTCCAAATGCAACATAGCACCATCATGAAGTAATCAAGCAAATGATCAAAGTACTCAATACCAAGAGAACCAACAAGATCATTGTCAATGCTCCTACCACACGTCTGCATAAGAATCCCATCATGACATCATGATCTAACCATCTCCTCTTAAGAAGATCACATGCAACAAAGTGTACAATGATGCATACATCCTGTCTTAAGAGAACCTGTATCATGCCAAAACTCTAATCCAGCATCAAGAGTAAACCATGACATAATATCAACATCTCTAAATCAAGGATGAACATGTCTAACTGACAAATCATAATCCAACACCTCAACCAAAGACTCGAAGAAGTCCTCCATGGTAAACCAAGATGTCAACATCTCCAATCATATGAAGAAAACCATCTCCTGATAACTAAACTGAAAATGTCAAAGAACTCTCACAACCAAGAGCTCCTCCATGACACCAACATCCACTGCAGAAGATCATCCATCATGTATGATGAATCCAACATGCTGCCAAAGCTCCCACTGAACCATGATACGGAGCTATCCATGACAAAAAAGTAACCATCTCCTAAATGAAGATTATCCATAGCTCCAAACCAATCAAGAAATCCCACTGTAACATCAATAGCTCCCAAAGGGTCTAGTGAACCAAAATCTCCAAACAAGAACATAAAACCATCACTGTCAAAAGCTAACATAAGAACATGCATCCAAGCTCTCCATGACATCATGATAAACATGTTGCAAGTCCCACCAACCGACTAACCAGGCACTCTAATTATCCATCCTCTTATCCCAAAGCAACATACCAATGTACAAATGACCACAGACAAGGCCAACTAACAAAGTCTGCATAAACACTGAATCAATCTGGTGGATAAAGACAGTCCACATCCAAGTCATCTCACTGTAGCCAAGGGGTAGCTAATCCACAAAACTACATAACTTGTAGATCCAAAACAAATGTCACATGCAAACTCATCATCACACTAGTAAACTGTAAACTGAGATATCAAAGAAGATAACCTATAGACTCCAAGAATCAAACACCAAATCAACTCTAGATTTGATTTGCAACAAGTCCACAAATGAATACCATAGTCAAGGAACTAACCAAGCATCTAGGAGATAAGAACAATCCCCTAAAACAACACCACAACACCACCTGTAATCATGAATCGAACATCATAGCCCATACCTGTCAATTGCATACATGATCATGTCATGTCAATGCAAAAGTGTAACTACATATCCATGACACCATAATCATCATCATCACTATACCTATACTCAACTCCCACTGAAATGAGACTCCAAGTCTCACACAAGTATCAGCCATGTCCTCAAACCAGAAGACAACTTGTACCTGTCTCCATCAAAGTCATAACTCTGAAAAACACCTATAAACCTATATCAAGAAGCACCAAATATGAAAACCTGCTATACCATGCTGATGGTCTCATAGCAACATGTACTCCCACAAGTCTGTGCCAACAAATCCATCTAAATGCACTCGTAAATGCACTCTGAACCTCAAGCTCCTACAAGTGATCAAACAAGTACAATTCTCTCTCTGCACACCAAACTGAAAATCTACATGATCCAAACTGTAGTACACTACAAGAGCTCTCCAACGCCTATCCGAAATTGAAAATCCAACTCCATATGCGAAAGTTATGAGCATAAAACTCTACCAGAGTAATGCGGGCTTCAAACACCAAATTCTGATACAAACAGAAAAATCTGATCATGAAACCTATACCACTGCGTAGTGCTCAGAGAGAGCTTTCGAACGCCTATAAGAAGTTGAAAAAATGATATCGTGTTGAAAAAATGATATCGTATGTGAAAGTTATGCCTCCCGGAAGAAAAAGCACTCCGAGGGCTAGAACTGGACCCCTGGTGGGCCCCTGTACCCTGATGACATGGCATGACGTCATTGCTGATGTCATCACTGCTGACTAGGCAAATGAGGTGGCTGCTAATGTGGCATTTGAGTTGGCATCTTCATCTTTGACCAGCGGATTTAATATCATTTCAAATTTGTTTGATGTTTTCCATGGACCCCAATGACTGGGAGGGGCATTTTTTTCTTTTTTCTCCAGTGACCAAACTATGGAAAATTTTATATGATTTTTTGTCTCTCAAGCCTCTTGGACTCAATGGCGAGGTCCATTTTTTCCCAAGAGGTCATCTATAGAAGTTTCTCCTCAAAACCCTCATGAAGCCAAAACCTAGAAACCCTCTTCAGCCATGATTTTTCAATCACCCGATCTGCAACATGCACAACAAATCACCAATACCCAGAACCCCTAATTTGCAATACAACCTGCACAAAACCTTGTAGTGTCCCAAATCCTTACATGCATTTTCATGGCTTCCACTTTGCACCTGATCTACACACACAAGGGTTATACACATCCAGGGAGCTCACACCTCCCTCAACCATGAACATGGCTCTGATACCAACTGTTAGGAATTTGCAGGTCTAATTAAACCAATTCCACATAACCCAATAGGAGAAACAAGATGTTGAAACAAATCATAATGTAAAAGATCAATGAACAAGTAATAAGATAACATAAGATATACCCTGGGAAAACCCTTTGCAGGGAAAAACCCAGCCTCCAAAAGCATCCACGCTCACATGTATTATTCAGCAATAAGAGTATTACAATACAATCCATGAGCCTCCATGAATACCCCTGAACCATCAAGCACCTCCAATGCAACCTCCATGTGTACAAGCATGAATCCACACATCACCTGCCATGCTTCACAATCTGCACTTACAGGAGAGAACTCAATACAATGACAGCCTCTCACAAACATCCAATCCACCTACAATGAAACAACCAACATTACCCAAACCACTAACCATGTGCTTGCTTTTATAGACCAAGCTCACACAAATACAACTTGTGGTATTGGATAAAACCATGTGCCCCAAAAACCATGGTAGCACAAAACCATTAACTTGTAAAACCACTTGACCCCTCATTTGACTATTGGTACTAATTTTTCCCAATAAATCAAATAATACAAATAATAATTAATTACTCTGTGTCCCACACACATAAAATAACTAACCCAATGTTACAACACAACTTATACAAGTGGTAACCGAATCAAATAGTACAATATTATGCAAGGTGTACAACACCTATCCCAACACTATCAAGAAAGTATCTCAAAAACAACATAAGTTAAATATGTGCACAAGAAACAATCACCTCAAAGCCAATTCACAGACATAATTATAAGATTTGAGCTTATTGAAGCTAGCGGTGGGTATGAATTCGAGAATGCAATTAAAGGTGGAATTGTACCTAAGGAGAATATATCAGGTGTAATGAAGAGGTGCTCTAAAAGGCTTCCCTATTGATGTTATGCAGACTATCCTTATAGATGGATCATATCATGATGTGGACTCTAACTTACTGGCACCCTATCTTGCAACTCGTGGTGTTTTCAAGGAAGGAATGACAAAGGTAAGTCCAAAGTTATTGGAACCTATAACAAAAGTTGAAGTTATGACACTCGAGGAGCATTTAGGAGATGTTATTGGCAATCTCAATTCAAGGCATGGTTAGATCCACAACTTTGGTGATAACCTAGGAGGACTAAAAGTCTAGTAGAAACAAAAGATGTATGTCTTAGATATGAAGATCAAGCATTGGGGAATGACTGCAGTACCATTTATCCTTCTAAAGGAATCTAAGATTCAGGTATTCAGAGGGTTTCTTCAGATCCAGCAAGGTTTAATTGTCAAAAAATGAGCAGATGAAGATAGAAAGGACTTAGCGAAGTTCACAACTCACAATTTGCAAGTGTTAGGTTACCTTTTTTGGAAAAGTGACTTTTGTCACTTATTGTAATTCACAAGTTAGAAAATAAACTTTATTTCCAAAAAAAGTGGTGTAAAATATAACCAAAAATAAGGTTCATTATATTTTTGTATTTCAAAAAGGTAGTTATTAGGTAGTTGTGAGGTAGTTGCAAAGTAGTTACAAGGTAGTTATTGAGAACAAGCCTATAAATACAACGCTTTTTCATATGTAAAGAGGACTCTTTAGAGAGAACTTTTGTAGGGGGAATTTATGAAGAAACTTCTTGGAACATTTTTGGTCTTACACATTGTATAGTTTACTTTTGGAATTGTATAATTTCAAAAAGATAATGAAGAATGCATTTTAGTTCGTATGTTCTTGATGTATTTCTGAGTTATGATTACTAGTTTCTCGTATGTCAAATTGGTGATCTTTCTATGTATTTGTGTAAATCAAAGTTATCCATTGAAGTATGAAATTATGGTGATGAAACACAATCATGTCTCAGTATCTTGATTTGAAAGTGTTTAGATTATCTCTTCGTATGTTGAGATTTGCCATCTTTCTTCATCATTATTGCACATACGTTGTGAAATTCATCATGAAGTTTAGGAAAGTGGTTTCTAACTTCTGTGGTGAAATTCCCTCATAATTTGTCCTGAGTTTGTGAAATCTGAACCAGTATTTGTATGCCTACTGTTAGGGTTTCTATTAATCATCTTTGTTAGTTTTCCTTTTCCTCCTTTCTATACTTTCAGGTTAAAAGTACACAAAAACCACAAATACCCCCATCATACGAGGGAGCTGCCCCTCTCAAATGCAAAGGAAGATCGTAACTTTGTCATGATCTCTCCAACTATTAGGACAATTTAGTCACCGCTCTAAGGGAAATGGGTCAATTTCAAAGGTTATTTCGTAGTGACAAATCTGTTTACCAACAAAAGTTAAGACTATTTTCTGCTTTTTGCTTTTTATTTCGTTGTTCCTTGTTGTTGTACTTGCCCGTACAGTCCTATCAAGGGATCTAATGCATTGGATGGTGTAATATGTTGTTTTACCTTTCATTTGAACCTTTTTAGAAGCTTTAACATTGTTGTAGTGAGGAGATCAAATCGTTGTTCTGATTTTGTTGTTTTAAGGAGGGTTTGGTAGGGTTTAGTGAAATCAATGGGGTTTTGACCCAAATCTTTGTGTTAGAGCCCCAAAATGGATAGAATAGGTTTGTTTAGATATGTTTTCCAATGGGTTTTGTGTGTAGGAGCAAGAGAGCAGTCTGAGACAAGTTTGAAGGTGGATTCAGCTTGATATCATCATGTATTAAGCCATTTGACATAGCTAGAGTGAGCCTTTGTTGGCAAAGTGACTTGAAATGCTCAAGGAGGCCCAAAACTAGTTAAATCCATCTAGTTGAAATCCATCCCAACTCCTGGAGTAGGTTAGAGAGTTCTGGACAAGATTGGGAGGGTACTTCCTTTGTAAAACAGGGCTAATTGCCCCTTGGAATAGTAGGTATAGTCCTTTTTCAAGGCACTTGTTCCAAAGAAAGGTACCCTACATGTTAGATATGTGGTAGTGGGCCTTAATAGGTATTTGAAAAGCTAAATATTTCATTGTGTTCTTTGGGGGAGCATGAAAGTTATGCCCTCAAAACCTTATTTCAAGGGCTACAAGGAAATTAGACAAGTTGTGAAGGAACGTTGGGTAGGACAGTCAGCTGGGTCAATTGGTGAGTTTGGTGAGAATACATAGGTCAAATGAACATGTATCATGTTATCCTCAAGTGTTTATAGTCATCCCATATACCCAAACCAATTTGGGCTCCTAAATGAAGGTCTTGGTGCCTTGTTTTGCAAGCTTGCTGTCCACCCCAAGTTTGATTAGTCAAAACATGTTTGTGGAGTTTAAGAAGTCATCCCTTGCTCTGCATCAAGTGGTATTAGAGCACAAGTTTTGATTGGGAAAGTGTGAAGAAGAAGGAGTACAAAATGCCTCCTAAGAACAGTCTAGTCCTCACTAGAGAAGTGAGATTGATGAAGGAATCTCAAGATGAAGTCCTAACCAGACTTGCAGCCATTGAAGCAAACCTAAGGAGAGGCGGGGTCATTGAGGAAGATAGTGACCAAGAGTATGAGGGTGAAAATGCAGACCCTCAAGAGGGATCCAATGAGGCAGAGATGGATCCAGATGATAAAATGTTTATGAAGATGTTGCAGACTGTGAAAGGAGAAAGCACTGATGTCAAGATGGAGTTGCCCATGTATGAAGGGAAGATGGACAGTGAGGAGGTACTAGACTGGATTGATTCCTTAGACAACTACTTTGAGTACAAGGAGATGCTTGAAGAGAAGAAAGTCAAACTGGCAAAGCCCAATTTGACGGGAGCAGCACTGACATGGTGGAACTATGTTCAGTCAAAGAGGTTAAGAAAAGGAAAAGTAAAAATTAGTTCATGGGACTGAATGGTGTCCAAGGTGAAGGGCCAATTCCTTGCAAAAGATTATGGCATTCAAACCTTTAGAAGGTTGCAGAACTTAAAACAGAAAGAGACGGATGTAATGGTCTACACAGAGGAGTTTCATAAGCTCAGTATGAGAACTGGCCATAATGAGGATGAAGTTGAAAAGATTGCTAGATACATGAATGGGCTTAGGTTCAATATCCAAGATGGACTAAGTCTTACTACACCTAGAAATGTGGAAGAATGCTTCCAGTTGGCAGTAAGAGCTGAGAAGATGAAAAGGAAACAAGAACAAAATGGAAGGGGTAGAGGAAGGAACTTCAGAGGAAGAGGACAGAAGCAGCAAGGAGAAACAAATAACAACAACAAAGAGAATCAGGAGCCAAGAGGGGAGTCAAGTGAAAGAGGCAGCTTTAGAGGAAGAAGATCAAATAGTAGAGGCAGGTTTGGAGGCCAAGGTAGAGGGTCAAGCACCTTCACAGGCAAATGCTACAACTGTAATCAAGTTGGACATCCTAGATTCAAGTGCCTAGACAAACAAGCATCAAGTTCCCATGGAGGTGATAGAAGAATCCAAATAGTACAAGAGGACGACCAAGAGAGTGTGAACTCATCTTTTGTATGTGCAAACCCAGAAGGAGGAGAGTCCTTGATGATAAGAAGGACATTACTGAAAGTACCAATAGCCAAGGAGCCCCCACAAAGGAAGGCCTTATTCAGGACAACTTGCAAAACACAAGGGAAGGTATGTAAGGTGATTATTGATTTTGGTTCTACTGACAATCTTGTGTCTCTAGAAATGGTAGAAAAGTTGAAGATCAAGAGGATTCCTCACTCTACACCCTACAAGGTGTCATGGCTCAATAAGGGTCAACAAGTACTTGTGAATGAGCAATCTTGGGTGGAGTTCAACATTGGTGCCTACAAAGACAAGATTCTACGTGACATCATCCCCATGGATGTATGCCATTTACTCCTAGACAGGCCATGGCAATTTGATAGGAAGACCAAGCATGATGGAGAGGAGAACACCTACATGATTATGAAGGATGGAGTATCATACCAACTTACACCCCTAAAAGAAGATGGTGTAGTAGTCCATGAAGGACCAAGCATGATGATGGTAGAAGAGAAGGAGTTTTTGAAGACACTAAAGGAAGAAGAAGTTGGCTATGCCATCATTGGCAAGCCTATATCAGTCAAGGCAGAAAAAAGGTAGAAAAGATACCAGAGGAGGTGCAGGTCCTATTGGACAAGTATGAAGACATAGTTTTGAAAGACCTACCAAGCTCATTGCCTCCTGTGAGAGATGTAAGCCTTCATATTGATCTCATCCTTGGTGCAAGTTTGCCAAACAAGGCAGGATACAAGATGATACCACAACAAAATGAAGAGGTCAAGAATCAGATATAAGAACTATTAGACAAAGGGCTGATCAAGGAGAGTTTAAGTCCCTGTGTTGTTCCTACTATCCTAGCACCTAAGAAGGGTGGAGAATGGAGACTTTGCACTGATTCCAGAGCCATCAACAGGATAACAATGAGGTATAGATTCCCAATATCTTGGATAGAAGATCTAATGGATAGTTTGGGTGATGCATGTTACTTTTCAAAGATAGATTTAAAAAATGGTTACCACCAGATAAGAATAAGAGAGGGTGATGAATGGAAGACAACATTCAAGACTAATGAAGGTCTTTATGAGTGGCTGGTAATGTCATTTGGGTTATCAAATGCCCCAAGTACATTCATGAGACTAATGAATGAAGTCCTAAAGCATTTCATAGGCAAGTTTGTGATAGTCTATCTAGATGACATTCTTGTGTACGGCAGAACCAAAGAACACTTGTAGTACTTGGACATGGTGTTGAAGAGATTGTGTTGGTTTTTCTTCTGAATCAACATTAGGGTTTGCAAGTTCTAATGCATAGGCAGATTCAGCCAACTAATAGAGGAGGTTGTGTGAGCTACCTCCCCTTCACTTCTAGTTCTGCCGCACTAAGGGGGGATCCCTATAACTAAAGCTATGACCTTGACTAGCTCAATGATAGAAAGATTTAATTTGACAGCAACAGGCAGAATACTCTCATGTATGGACCAAGATCTGCATGGTAGATCACAAGGTTGGCAACATTCTTGGACATATGTGTCTGGTTGAGGATGAGAGTATGCAGGGGGTTCCTAATCCTACTCCTACAACTAACAGGTTGAAGTGATGACATGGGTGGACATAATGTCCTGGATGCAAGACAAGGGGTTTTGGCTCATAACTACTGACCCAGGAGCAGACTGGTGCCTATCCATTGGGCAAGGAGTTAACTAGACGTATACAACAGATGGTTTGTAACTTTCACTCAAGTTTCAGGGGGTTGGACTTGATGCTTGCCTTACAAACATCACCCAAGAGTGGGTATTTAGCTACCTCTACTTACAGATATCCCTGCAGACATACAACCTTCTCCATGCTCAAACTAAAATAGTTTAATCCACTCCTTGAATGGAAGTTAGAGATCAGGCATGCAGTATAGAAATCTACACCCTAGAATCTATGAAACCCTTAGCAACCAGATTCAAAAGAAGGATGACATGCAACAAATGGAGACAAGCAGATAGACACATGTAATAAGCATTTCTCATATAAATCAACACTGAAACTATGCAAAATACATTCATGATGCAACACATAAACTCCAAAATGAGATACAACAGCCAGGATCATGCCCTGTTCTTCGTTATTTACACAAAAATGTCCCAGGCCTTCAACAACCAACAAATGAGCAACACAACCCTACTTATACAGCAAGGAGGTGCTCAGCCTTAACCACCAGGCAAACTCAAAATTCGTGAGATACAGCGTATCATCAGATTGGTGCTCAAACATTCAATGCAGTAGGTAGAGGAAGGGACAGGAGAGGTTCTCGAGCCTTGCGTCGCCGCCCGTGGATGTACATCTTTAGTCGGGTACTAGATCCGTCCATGCCATCGCCCATACCTCTGCAACAACCGCCATTAATGGCGTACCAACCTGCGGCCTTGGGAAATGCATAATACTGTGCATCGCAAACCTTTCCCGCCAAAATGCATCATCTTGATATTTCAAATTATGTAGGATCTAATTATCCCACATGCACCCCGCGACAACTCTCTCATTACTTTATATACTAGGTCGTGAGCATATATAATATTGGTGATTTTGCTCCCGACGGCACCTAGTATAAGACCTTCATCATCATCATCCTCCAGCATGATATCTGGATACTCAAAATATCACCCTGACATCAGCGAACCACCTGCTGAGCTCACCCTGATAATTCACATCACCCTGATGTGAAATATCACCCCACAGAAAATATCACCCTGTGGGAAAGTATCATGCCGTCTGCATCACCTAATATAAAATATCATCCTGATGTTTGAAAATCAACCTGATGACCAACCTTACCTTCGCGTGAGATATCAACCTGATATTCACCTTCATCGGCACAACCTAATGCATCGGAGGAAGATCCTCCTGCTTAGCCGATACCAAATGTCTGGCCGATGAACATCTTGATGACGTCACCGTCATATCCTACTGATGTCATCAGCATATCTACCTATCGCACACCTCCTCATATCTGGATGACATCATCATCATATTTGCAAATATTGGGGGATCTCCACAAGATGACTAGTGTTAGAAATATGACCCCCCTTGGATCTTGATGACATCACCACCATATTCATACATCGGGGTGATATTCAGAAGATAACCGGATATTTGAAATATCACCCTCATGCACAAATATCATGCTGCACTGTAGCTCCACTATAAGATCGGGGTGATATATGAATATGACGGATATTTGAAATGATCACCCCCACTGGACGATGCATGAAGCTGACAGGCGGATAAGTAGATATCACCCTGACATAAGAATGACGTTAGCATCATCAGAGTGATAAAACAATGAACATGAAGTGATAAAACAACATCAGGATGATCTTAACAAAGATCACCCGATGTTCAAATATGATGACCCGATGAATATCGGGTCACACTTAGAACTTTGTAGCAACATCATTAGGATGATCTTCAGTAAGATCACCCGATGTTAAGATATCACCCCCGAGCGAAAGATCAGGCCGGCAGAAAATATGATGATGACCCCCGCGAGAAACAAAAGGGTGATGACTGGAAACATGATGATGATGACCTCCTCTCTGAAGAAAATATGATGCTGATGCTGAAACATGCTGAGGAGGCCCAAAGACTTAGAATCTTTTTGGATTTTTTGGGAGGGTGCTTGCATGTTTATATGCTTGAAAACTGACTACTCATGCAAGCACCAATAGTGGCTCTATTTGGGGACGCATGCCTCTTGCAAGCATGGTGAGAACCATAGATCTCTGGGATGTAGACTAGTCCCCTATCCATTGGGCATAGAGTCATGAAGTTACAATGATCTGCATCACCAAACACACTTGATGGCCTAAGGCCACCAAGAAAGGGAAAACCAATATCTCCCTTTGTCAAACACCTTGTTTTCATCTGCATACACTGGGTCAAGCTTGAAGATGCTGCCATGATCTACCCACAAGCAAGGTCGGTCATTTGCACATTCAACCCTCTGATTTAGCTTGTCACTATTACCCCTGTGCAGACAACCTTCAGCATCCAGCAACAAGTGAATGCAGTGTTCATCAAGCAATGCATATTCAAATGGTATGTAACACTTATCATCATCTGCATCAGCAGTATGCATTGCAAAGTGATCCCCTAGCTAGACTAAAAACAAGAAACACTCAAAGTCCACCACACAGCCAGGAAGATCAGGGCTCATTTCATTAGCTAGATTATCAAAAGAAAAGCTTTCAAATTCATAATTGTGCACATCATGCACACAATCATCAGCAACACCAAATTGGAAAGGATCAGGCTCTAGCACCTCTTTACAATCAGGCACATTTTTACAGTCACTTACCTGATGTATGTTGGCCTCTCTTTCATCAGGATGAGAAACAGAATCCAAATCAAAGACAATGTCTAGATCCTCACCATACTTAGACAGATCCTCATCACCACATGTGTCATAAATGGGTGACCCAGGTGTCTCAGCCTCATCATGGTATGCCATTGGTTCATGGGCAGCAGAACATGCATCTTCATCACCAATGGATTCTCCTTGTGGAGGAGTATCAGCCTGTGTGCTTATTTCTTCTCTATCCTGAGCACAATACTCACAATTATCTCTACAAACCCATTCAAACAGATGTTCATTGCTGTCCATAACCACATCATTATTTTCAGAACCAGACACCTTAACCTTGCAATGGGAGTCATCATTGATCCTTTCAATGGCATCCTCAACTAGTATCTTTTCATTTTCACTTTTATCTTCACATGATGCCATGATCACTTGGTCATTTGCAGCTTCACAACTGTCATTCACACCAAAGCCTGGGGACAGGGAATTCTGCAGGTGCTCATTTCTCATTTCTTCTATATTTTCTAAAAATTTGTATGCCATCTGCATACTTGTCACCTTGAAATCCCTCAGTAGTGCACTAGAGCCCTCCTCAAAAGCTTAAAAAAATATGCCAACACTGGCTGAAATATCAGGTCTAAAGCTTTCAGGTATTTGTGAAAGGGCTACTGCAAATCTATGACTGAAATCAATACAGGGCTCTTCATCTTGTTTTCTGATTTTCATTAATTCTGCAACAAGATCAGCAGGTTCTTTTGCAAATTCTTCTTTGAAACAGTCAGCAAGCTCATCCCAACAGGCAAAGGATCTCTTTGGAAAGCTCAAATACCAATTTTTGGCTTTTGCATCAAAGGATCTAACAAAAAACCTCATCCACATATCCTCATCTCTAAATGAATGTCTCTCCATAAACCTATGAAAATCTTGGATATGTGCACCCCCATCACAAACACTGTGACCACTAAATCTGGGCATTTGATTATAAGTCTGGGCAGACATACTTTCAACTTGATAGTCAACCCATGATAGATCTAGTTGGTCATACAAAGGATCAAAAGGGCTGACAAGAGATTTGGCTTTCTGACTGGCAGACACAACAAGGTTACTACTATTTAACTGGGCCTGCCTAGCCTCTAAGAATATCAACCTATTTCTTATCTCTTCTATTCTTTTAGTCAACATTTTATCCCCCTTTTTGACTGAGTATGGGATAATACATACTTGGATTCATAAAAATCTTACTCTTAGACATCCCTTTGTCTGCCTAAGACCTAGGGCTTCCCCTGGCATCTAACTTATGCAGTAAACAACAAATATAAGGGGAAAAAGGTAGGTACCTTTTCTCATTTAGATGCAGAAAACTGAACATCTCTCATCACATAACATACATCTACCTTTCATGTGCACTTGAAACTTTCTTGCAGAGTCGCCACCTCTCCAGAGAGGACAAAATTTTCAACAACTGAAAGCTACTTTTCCAGGTTCATTCCACCAGCAGAGCTAGGCAAAACTTCACCAGAAGCTGTAAGATATCACTTTACATCAATAGTCCCCACCAGAGTCACCATTTTGTTGGTGACTCGGATGGGCAACAAATACATTCTATTTTCATCAACTCATCCCCAGCAGAGTCGCCATTTTGTTGGTTTTTCTTCTGAATCAGCATTAGGGTTTGCCAGTTCTAATGCACAGGCAGATTCAACCAACTAATACAGGAGGTTGCGTGAGCTACCTCCCCTTCACTTTTGGTTCTGCCGCACCAAGGGGGGATCCCTATAACCAAAGATATGACCTTGACTAGCTCAATGATAGAAAGATTTAACTTGACAACAACAGGCAGAATACTCTCATGTATGGACCAAGATCTGCATGGTAGATCACAAGGTTGGCAACATTCTTGGACATATGTGTCTGGTTGAGGATGAGAGTATGCAGGGGGTTCCTAATCCTACTCCTACAACTAACAGGTTGAAGTGATGACATGGGTGGACATAATGTCCTGGATGCAAGACAAGGGGTTTTGGCTCATAACTACTGACCCAGGAGCAAACTAGTGCCTATCCATTGGGCAAGGAGTCAACTAGACGTATACAACAGATGGTTTGCAACTTTCACTCAAGTCTCAGGGGGTTGGACTTGATGCTTGCCTTACAAACATCACCCAAGAGTAGGTATTTAGCTGCCTCTACTTACAGATATCCCTGCAGACATACAACCTTCTCCATGCTCAAACTAAAACAGTTTAATCCACTCCTTGAATGGAAGTTAGAGATCAGGCATGCAGTATAGAAATCTACACCCTAGAATCAATGAAACCCTTAGCAACCAGATTCAAAAGAAGGATGACATGCAACAAATGGAGACAAGCATATAGACACATGCAATAAGCATTTCTCATATAAATCAACACTGAAACTGTGTAAAACACATTCATGATGCAACACATAAACTCCAAAATGAGATACAACAGCCAGGATCATGCCCTATTCTTCATTATTTACACAAAAATGCCCCAGGCCTTCAACAACCAACAAATGAGCAACACAACCCTACTTATACAGCAAGGAGGTGCTCAGCCTTAACCACCAGGCAAACTCAAAATTCGCCAGATACAGCATATCATCAGATTGGCACTCAAACATTCAATGCAGCAGGTAGAGGAAGGGATAGGAGAGGTTCTCGAGCCTTGCACTGCCGCCCGTGGATGTACATCTTCAGTCGGGTACTAGATCCGTCCACGTGATCGCCCATACCTCTGCAACAACCACCATTAATGGTGTACCAACCCATGGCCTTGGGAAATGCAGAATACTGTGTATCGCAAACCTTTCCTACCAAAATGCATCATCCTGATATTTCAAATTATGTAGGATCTAATTATCCCACATGCACCCCGCAACAACTCTCTCATTACTTTATATACTAGGTCGTGAGCATATATGATGTCGGTGATTTTTCTCCCGACGACACCTAGTATAAGACCTTCATCATCATCATCCTCCAGCATGATATCCGGATACTCAAAATATCACTCTAACATCAGCGAACCACCTGCTGAGCTCACCCTGATGTGAAATATCACCCCGCAGAAAATATCACCCTGCGGGAAAGTATCATGCCGTCTGCATCACCTGATATAAAATATCACCCTGATGTTTGAAAATCAGCCTGATGACCAACCTTACCTTTGCGTGAGATATCAACCTGATATTCACCTTCATCGACACAACCTGATGCATCAGAGGAAGATCCTCCTGCTTAGCCGATACCAAATGTCTGGCCGATGAACATCCTGATGACGTCACCGTCATATCCTATTGACGTCATCAGCATATCTGCCTATCGCGCACCTCCTCATATCTGGATGACGTCATCATCATATTTGCAAATATCAGGGGATCTCCACAAGATGACTAGTGCTAGAAATATGACCCCCCTCGGACCTTGATGACGTCACCACCATATTCATACATCAGGGTGATATTCAGAAGATAACTGGATATTTGAAATATCACCCTCATGCACAAATATCATTCTGCACTGTAGCTCCACTATAAGATCGGGGTGATATATGAATATGATGGATATTTGAAATGATCACCCCCACTGGACAATGCATGAAGCTGACAGGCGGATAAGCGGATATCACCCTGACATAAGAATGACGTCAGCATCATCAGGGTGATAAAACAATGAACATGAAGTGATAAAACAACATCAGGATGATCTTAACAAAGATCACCCAATGTTCAAATATGATGACCCTGATGAATATCAGGTCACACTTGGAACTTTGTAGCAACATCATCAGGATGATCTTCAGTAAGATCACCTGATGTTAAGATATCACCCCCGAGCAAAAGATCAGGCTAGCAGAAATTATGATGATGACCCCCGCGAGAAACAAAAGGGTGATGACTGGAAACATGATGATGATGACCTCCTCTCCGAAGAAAATATGATGCTGATGCTGAAACATGCTGAGGAGGCCCAAAGACTTAGAACCTTTTTGAATTTTTTGGGAGGGTGCCTGCATGTTTATATGCTTGAAAACTGACTGCTCATGCAGGCACCAATAGATTGAATGAGGAAAAACTGATGATCAACCTCAAGAAGTGTGAATTCATGAAAGAGGAGCTTGTATATCTTGGGTTTGTGATCTCCAAGGGTAAACTCAAGATGGATCCATCTAAGGTAGAAGCCATACTCAGCTGGCCAACTCCTAGAACAACAGCAGAGGTAAGAAGTTTTCATGGTTTGGCTACATTTTATAGGAAGTTTATAAAAAAATTTAGTCATATTTGTTCTCCTATTCTTGATACCATTAAAGGAGATAAGAAGAGAAAGTTTCAGTGGACTAAGGAAGCTAAGAAAAGATTTGAATACTTGAAGACAAGGGTGGCCCAACAACCTATTCTTGCACTCCCTGATTTCAGCAAGATGTTCACAATTGAATGTGATGCAAGTAGATATGTCATAGGTGCAGTCCTAAGCCAAGATGGGAGACCGGTTGCATTCTTTAGTGAAAAACTCAATGAGGCCAAGAGGAAGTACTCTTCCTATGACCTTGAACTCTATGATATGGTACAATCACTCAAGAAATGGAGGCACTATTTATTACCTAAGGAGTTTATTGTCTTCACAGAAAATCATGCTTTGAGTTTCTTGAACAGCCAGGATAAATTGAGTCATAGACACATGAAGTGGATGGAGTATATGCAGGCCTACACATTCACCATCAAACATAAGAAAGGACAAGTAAACAATGTTGCTGATGCTCTGAGTAGAAGGTCCATGATGGTGCAGGAGATCAAGTTGCAAAGTGTAGGTATTGATGCACTTAAAGGTATGTATGAGAATGATGAAGATTTTAGTGATGTTTTTGCTGTTTGTAGTTAGTCCCAAGATGTTTTTCACAATGAATTTTTTGAGTTTGTAGTACAATATGGTTTACTATTCAAGGGAGCTCAGTTGTGTGTGCCAAGATGCTCCATGAGAGCAAATCTTATCAGAGAAAAACACTGTGGCAACATGAGTGATCATTTTGGTTATGACCAAACTTTGGAGCAGGTCAAGAGGTTTTATCACTGGCCTAGGCTGCCTAATGATGTGAAGAAGTTTGTGGAGAGTTGTGTGATATGCCAGAGGGCTAAAGGATCAAGTTCTAATGCAGGTTTATACCAACCTTTGCCAATCCCCAATCAGCCATGGGAATCAATCAACATGGACTTTGTTCTAGGTCTGCCCAAGACACAAAGAGGTTATGACATCATTTTTGTTGTTGTAGATAGGTTTAGTAAGATGGCACATTTCATTGCTTGCAAGTCCACTAATGATGCCTCTCATATTGCTGGTCTATTCTTCAAGGAAATTGTAAGAATCCATGGATTGCCTTTGACAATAGTGTCTAATAGAGATTCCAAGTTCATTGGTCACTTTTGGAGGACCTTGTGGAAGAAGCTGGGAACAAATCTAACTTTCAGTTCTTCCTACCATCCCCAAATAGATGGGAAAATTAAGGTTGTCAATAGGTCTTTGGGAAACTTATTGAGGTGCCTAACAAAGGAGCATAATCAGTCATGGGATCTCCTGCTGCCCCAAGCAGAATATGCCTACAATGACTCTGTTAACCGAAGCATAGGAAGAACACCTTTTGAAGTGGTGTATGGTATGAATCCAAGAGGCATTTATGAGCCGAGAGACTTAAGAGGAGTAGACAATAGGAGTGCACAAGGAGAAGATTTTTCCATAGCCATGAAGGATATACATCAGCAAGTAAGAGAAACTCTTGAAAAGAGTGTTGCCAAATACAAGGAGAAGGCTGACCTAAGAAGAAGAGATGTTCAATACAAGGTAGGTGACATGGTGCTCACTCATTTAAGAAAGGAGAGACTACCCAAGGGCAGGTATACAAAACTGATGATGAAGAAGATAGGACCCTACAAGGTGGTCCACAAGTTTGGTTAGAATGCCTATGAGATAGAACTCCCTCTTGGAGTTGCTATCTCCCCCATTTTCAATATTGTAGACCTGTATCCTTTCAAAGATTCTAATGTTGTAGATGAAGAAGTTGAGGAGGTTGCTGATGAGGATTGGATAAGGGATCTTCCACCTAGTCAGCCAGTGAAGCTTGAAACTATATTGGACACAAGGGACGTTAAGAGGACAAGAAACAACGTCTACAATGAACATTTGGTGAAATGGCATGGTTTTCCAATTGAAGATGTTACATGGATGACAGAAGAAGATATCAAGCAGCATGGAGCCTCTATCCAAGAGCTCATTTCATCAGAAGATTGAAATCTTTTCACCTTGGTTGTATGGTGCAGAGTCCACCATAGTTAATTTTGAGTTGTGTGCTCACTAGGAGCCTATATTTTTGGATTTTATGCTCATTATGAGCCTAGGAGGGGTTATGTGTGTATTTATTGATGTAATAAGGTCTGATTCAGACCACTATATTTAGGATCTTTTTGTAGTGGAACTTCACATTACAGCATGTTTCTATGTTTAGGAGTGTGGAAGGCTAAAAATAGTCATCTTTTTGCCTTTCCATGAATGGAGAATATTGCACGATGCAAGAGGAGGTTGATTTACATTGTATTTTTCCCCATACAGCTCAAGCAAGGATCATGATGAAGTTTGATGAGAAAGAAATGCAAAGTTAAGACTGTTTTTTACTTTTTGCTATTTATTTTGTTGTTGTACTCACTCGTACAGTCCTGTCAAGGGATCTAATGCATTGGATGGTGTAATATGTTGTTTTACCTTTCATTTGAACCTTTTTAGAAGCTTTGACATTGCTGTAGTGAGGAGATCAAATCGATGTTCTGATTTTGTTGTTTCAAGGAGGGTTTGGTAGGGTTTAGTGAAATCGATGGGGTTCTGACCCAAATCTTTGTGTTAGAGCCCCAAAATGGATAGAATAGGTTTATTTATATATTTTTTCCAATGGATTTTGTGTGCAGGATCAGGGGAGCAGTCTGAGACAAGTTTGAAGGTGGATTTAGCTTGATATCATCATGTATTAAGCCATTTGACATAGCTAGAGTGAGCCTTTCTTGGCAAACTGACTTGAAATAATCAAGGAGGCCCAAAAATAATCAAATCCATATAGTTTCAATCCATCCCAACTCTTGGAGTAGGTTAGAGAGTTCTGGACAAGATTGGGAGGGTACTTCCTTTGTAAAACAGGGCTAATTGCCCCTTGGAACAACAGGTACAGTCCTTTTTCAAGGCACTTGTTCCAAAGAAAGGTACCCTGCATGTTAGATATGTTGTAGTGGGCCTTAATGGGTATTTGAAAAGATAAAGATTTCATTGAGTTGTTTGGGGAGCCTGAGAGTTATGCCCTCAAAACCTTATTTCAAGGGCTATAAGGAAATTAGACAAGTTGTGAAGGAACGTTGGTTAGGACAGTCATCTGGGTCAATTGGTGAGTTTGGTAAGCATCCATAGGTCAAATGAACATGTCTCATGTTCTCCTCAAGTGTTGATAGTCATCCCATAGACCCAAACCAATTTGGGCTCCTGAATGAAGGTCTTGGTGCCTTGTTTTGCAAGCTTGTTGTCCACCCCAAGTTTGATCAGTCAAAACATGTTTGCAGAGTTTGAGAAGTCATCCCCTGCTCTACATCAGAGCCTTATATTTTCTTAATATAGTTTCCAATCTTTCAAAAGCTTCAATAGCATTGTTACACTCACAAATTGCTTCAAAAAAGCCAAGCTATAGTGCTTCAATAGCTTCAATAACTCAACTCATTCATCATAGCTTTTATAGCTCAATCATTCAATCAAATTACTACTTCATCCCTGTTACCACGTGGATTTCCCTACTGCTTCATAGGAAAGAAGGTTACCACAAAAGGACTTCTAAGGATATGCCAAGCTCATGCACCAAAGAGAATCCAAGTTTTTCATGCTTTCAAGTAGTTAATTAGATCACACTCTTGCTCTTAGAGAAGTAATCTTTGCATTTCTCTTTCCTTGATATGATTTGTCTTGAATTAATTAGATTAGCATTGCTTAGATTACATTTTGTGCAATTCATAGATTACATTTCAATTCAAATATTTTTAATTTCTAGATTAGATTCAAAAATCATCTCACAAACTACCAAAAACATAGGATTAATTGCATTTGGAAAAACTCATATTAATTGCACATTCATATTTCAATTTCTAGCTAATTAGATCACTTTTGTTATTCAATTTGGAAAATGAACCAAAAGTTATTTTGCATTCATATTAGTTTTATTTCATAGAAAAACACAAACATATTAGGAAACTTAGAAAACTAAACCCTCGATTTCATCACAAGGTACATTTCAAGTTAAACAAGGTCAAACGCTTGATTCCATCACGAGGTACATTTCACATTCAAACAAAAACAAAATCAAAACAAACCTTTAACCTAAAGTCAAAGTCAGTTCACAAGTCAAACTAGGTCAACACTTAGTCAAACACAAACTCTCTCCCAAGCATTTGATGTGCACAGGGGTTAGATGATATTGGATCAAGGCTATTCTCGAAGAGATCCATCTAAGACCACAAGACGTACAATAAACAGTAGAAGAGCAAGAACAATCTCTTAGAATAATCCAACAAGAAAATACCATACAATGAATCATTCAAGCAAATGAGGATAGATTGCAATGCACTAGACTCATCAACGAGCAAAATAGTCTACCCATGAGGCATTGGAACCTAAGGAGTTCCAACAAGATACATAGGACTAGTGACCCTTCAAGTCATATAATTATCTCCACTACAATAGTCCTAGAGTGAGCTCATCAAACATCAATCCATACTAGGCCCATAGACTAGCCAACCACTCTTCGTGACGTTCTACTTCCATGTAAACATAACCACCCTCGGGTCATGCTTCCACTCAATTGGCTTCTTCCACGAGAGAGTGACTTAGAGGTTGTCTGTAGCAAGGAGAGGGTTCATGTGTGATATCAAGGTTGACTCATTCATGTTGTACTTGAGTCACATTTCAGAGAGCACAACGCTTGACATGTTTTCCCTAGTCTTTGTTTTCCTCCAAATTTGGTTTGTAGTCTCTGAGGCCTCTCATAGTCTATTTCTAACATCACTCAGTAAGATCTAATTTTCATTAGTTTTCTTTTCATTTCCATTTCCTTTAATAATATCACATTCTTGTTTCCAATTTCTTGCTCCTAGGTTTTGTTTCTTATCTTTCATCCATCCCAACTCTAGTGTAGGTTAGTTAATTGCATTTTAGGCTTCTAGTTTAGTTTGTTACTTTAATTTGCACTAGTTACACACTTGGAAATAAACATATTTAACTATAGAACATCTTTAATTTTTTGGAAAACTAAACCATATTTGAATAGAAATAAACATGAACAATAATAATATTATTGAGTATTCAATATGATATATCAATATATTGCATTATGGCTTAATAAAGCCAATATATTCCAATATACAACCATCCCAAACTTCCTTACAAGTATAACTATCCAACTAACTTATTATTTATAAACTAACAACTAATCTAACATTTATTTATTATTATTTTATTAGTCTAACCTATACTAATATACTAATAAATATCCAACATTCCCCCCTTATTACATCAATCTAAACAAAGGATGAAACGCTACAAGGATTGAACATAGTAGCCCTTCTAGAAACTTTGATGAAGAGTCCACCAATTCTCCTCACTCACCCAAGACACACTAAACTGAACCAATCAACGGATGTCCTTACTGTCAAACCTGCAAATACCTATGAATCGAGACATACTCAATTATTCACAAGCACACCACTTTTCTTGTGAATTGAGACAAACTCAATTATCCACAAGAAAAAAACCAACCAACTATGAATCAAGACTTACTCAACTATCCATAGTACTGCAAACACCAACCAACAATGAATCAAGACTTACTCAACTATCCATAGTAACACTCCTTTTATGGATTAGTCCACAAACTCAATTATCCACAAATACAACCCTATAAACCTATGGATTGAGACATACTCAACTATCCATAGGCACAACTCTCCAAATTTGTGGATCAAGACATACTCTTGCTATCCACAAACCAAAAACAATTGCCATGGACCCCTTTCTCCATGAAGGGACTCAAAATGAAATTGATGCTTCTCATGCAAAGTATCATCTCTAAGCAAGAAGATAGCTCGAGATGATAATAGACCTCTTTCCTCGAATGCCTCCAGCCTCCAGTTTATCTTTGTTACACTTTATTCACTTAATGTCAATGTGAGCCTTTGGAAGCATTGTCAGATGTATCATTGATAGTCTTGAGCATACAAGAATTATGTGAAGTAGCCATGTAATATGTGGCCATATACAAAAGTGAAATAGCAAGGTGTTGGATTCAATTGAAAAATGAACCCTTATAATAAATCTCTCCAAATATAAAATAGACTCCAATAATGTCCTTATTTCTCCATTTACATAACTTGCTTTCTTCGAAACAAAAAATCTCAAAAATTAATGTCTTCACGTGCCACTTCAAAAAAAGTAATTATTTCTTACCAAAACTTCCACATCTCCACATAGGCATATATCTTAGGCATGAGATGAAAACACTTCAATGTAAAAACAAAATTTACCTCTGGCCTCTAAATTAAGTAGCAGGACCTCCCATAAGCTCTCAAGCATTCAATAATGCACATGATTAATAATTGAAAAGAATGATTGCATATGCATTGATAGAGAATTCACTAGTATTCAACATGGGCAATGCAACATTCCACAATCACTAAATAAGATTTAACTTTTTTGATAATATAGGCAACTTGTCACCGAACAGTCACATGGTCAAACACATGTTGAATGCCTAAGTAGCAAGAAATGATTGTTGGCAATGAAACATTAATTAATAAAATCCAAAGTAGCCTTAATCTCTTCCACATGCAACACTAAAAAATGAAACATTAATCAATGAAATCCAATGTAGCCTTAATCTCCTCCTTGTGCAACATTAAACAATAAAACATTAAGAAGATAAAAATGCATTCAACACAATTGACATCATTTGCATTGCTAGTGCCAATATGAAGCATTAAAACAATGAAAAATTGCATCCAACAGGAAGCCTCCTTTCCTCCTATTTGTATTGCAGCACTTTAATAATTTTCAATAGAGTGTCTAAGCTTTGCATAACAAATTCAAAGCTTTAAATAGAAAAATCAATGCTCCATAGAAAATTCAATGCCATTATTTGTTTAAAATGCCTTTTCTTAGCAAAGTTCCTTCAAAATTTTTGGCAGTTTGTTCTACCTGCAACAAAATCATTCACTAAGGTTATTCATTATACAATGTTGCTTCTTTTCCTCTCCATGATGGATGCCTCAGATTATCAACACAATAGATATCTCACAAATATCTACTCCATTATTCATTATGCTTCGATGAAGGACCATAATTTCTCTGATACCAAACTGAAAATGAAAGAGCAAATAAATCACTAGAAAACTAAATCATATTTTCATAAAAATAAATATGAACAGTAATAATATTATTGAGTATTTAGTATGACATAACAATACATTGCCTGATGGATTTATAAATCCAATATATTCCCATATATAACCATCCAAAACTTCCTTACGAGTATAACTACCCAAGTAACTTATTATTTATAAACTAACATTTATTTATTATTATTATTTTATTAGTCTAACCTATACTAATATACTAAAGATGTAATAAATATCCAATAGTAAGAGTCAATTTTCTTTAGTTTTCTTTTAATTTTCATTTCCTTTAATAATATCACATTCATGTTTCTGATTTCTTGTTCCTAGGTTTTGTTTCTTATTTTTCATCAATCCCAACTCTAGTGTAGGTTAGTTAGTTGTATTTTAGGCTTCTAGTTTAGTCTAGTTCTTTAATTTGCACTAGTTACTTACACACTTGGAAAGAAATAGATTCAACTATATAACATCTTTATTTTTCTTTCAACTATATATTTTATCTCTTTTGGGGAGTTGTTAACTAGATGACTAAGAGTAAAAAAGTTGTTGCTCTTTCCATAGAATATATGGTTGCTACACATGGTTGTGAAGTAGTAGTGTGGTTATAGAGATTGTGCCCAAATATTGGTTTTGTAAAGAGGATTGTGAAGGTTAGTTGTGATAGTTAGAGTCCCATCTGTATAGCTAAGAATCCTACTTTTCATGCTTGTATGAAGCATATTGACGTACAATATCACTTTTTTAAGGATATGGTAGAAGGCAAGAAGGTCATTATATAGAAGGTTGACACTTTGGTGAACATTGCAGATTCATTCACTAAGATGATGAGCATGAATAAGTTTGTTTGATGTAAGGAAGTTATGAGGATTTCACCCCTTAGCACTTAGCCTCTTTTATTTTCTTATAGTCTTACAATGTATACAAAAAAATGGGCGAATATTAGGACTAAGTGTGTTGTACACTTTACAAATCCTAGTTTTATATTGGGATAGTATTGTAATATTAGGTTGCTATGTGATTTTCTCAAGTTCCTAGACTAATATTGTAATAATATATGATATATGTTCAAGAGGTCCCCTCATGGACCCATAATATTCTTTCGAACACTTGGAAAGGAGTGGAAGAGAATCTCTGATGCCTATAGTTGTTTGACTAATCCATTAAGAAAATGGAACTACAATTTGGGGAGGTCAAGAGTCATGATGTCTCATAAGGAATCTTTGATTGCATAGTGGTCTCAATGAGGTGGGTGGCTCTTGCATGTAACTCATTCATGCATGTTGAGCATTAGGATAGGTGGCACATGGTTTCTATCATGCTTTTGAATACCATTTTTTCTATTACTTAAGCTTAGTTGTTGTAAATTGGAGGCTTGGGTGAGTAGTATTACGCACAAATTGAGATAACATTGTTGGGTTGCTTTTATTCTCCAAGGAATGAGAGGATTGAGTGTATTTTCATATCCATTTTTGATTAATACATTTTTGGACCGTTCTTAAATGGTGCGTTTTTTCCTAAAAGGGTTTACTATGTTACATGCTATGTCAATCTTCTTATGGTGTTCTTATTTCTACTATTTCTTGAATCATTTTCAATTTGATATATCCATTATTATTACTATTCTTTTTCATTTTAAAGATCATGTTTACATTATATTTTATTGTTTTTAAATAAAGGGTTAACCCATAGATTCAACATGTTTCCTCTTGATATTGTTTTGTGCTAGGTGTGAACACATATTCATCAATGTACCATTAGGCACTTATTTCCTTACCAATTCTTATGTCTTAACTTGTGATTTTGGTGGAATGATAAGCACTTGGTGTAGCACAACCTCTTGCTTTGATTTCCATATAGTCTTTTTCACATGAAATTTGGGTGTTGCTTTCATTTCTTTCATTGGTGTTTTGATGTGATCTTTCTTTGTATCATCCTTTTTCTATTTGAATACATTAGTTTCCTCTTTATGTTTTTTTTGTTTTTTTTGTTGTTTCTTCTTTTTTGGTTGCTATGATTGTACTTTAAACATATCTTGAAATGCAAGTTATGAATATTGTTTTTATATTCACATGGATTTCTTGTGGAGTTGGAATATATGTATCTAAAGTGAAGCGACCCAATACCATAACTGATTTAGCTCTATCTCTTCAAAGTTTTACCACTTTTCCTTCAAGAACAAATTTAACACATTGATGCCCCACAAAAGGAACCATTTTTAGATGTTCCAGCCATGAACATGCAAGTACAATAGAAGATTTATTTGTACTAGGAATAGATTGGCATAGAACTTGTAATTGTTTAGGTTCGAATTTGAGTAGTAAGATGACACATCCTAAGGTTTGAATTAGCATTCCATTGGTCATCTTTAAAGTTATTTCAAAATGAGCATATGCTTGTGTTTTTTCTTTTGTACAAACTAAGAGATTCTTCATGTATATGCTATATTGATTTCTTTGATCAAATAGAACATCTTGAATTTCCCATTCTTGCATTTGTGCTCTATTGTACAATGGTCCACACTAATTGTTTGATAGGACCCCCTCATCATAAAATGAAACCAATGGATTAGGAGGAGGAGAAGAAGAAGATGCAACACGAACTTCAATGGCTCCCACAAAAGCATGACAATGTGGTATGTCCCCATGTTCCATGGTATCATTGTTATCATCATGTGCCTCAACATTATTTGGATGATGTGGAAATGGATTTGTATAAATTTGCAATCTACTATTAGTAGGTGCAACAAATGGATTTCCATTATCATTAACCCCTTCATCATTGATTGTGTTGTTATCAATGAGATTTTGAACCTTGTATCCAAGACCTATGCAAATTTAAGTATAATGATCTTTTACTCGATGATAGTTACAAAATGTTTCATCATTATATGCTTTAGGAAGTGGTTTATTGGGGTCAAGTGGATAGACAAGAGGGAGTTTCAGTAAATTAGCACTCAACCAACTTTGAAGTACATCATCCATAGATTCTTGAAGGTTACTTAGCTTCCTAAGAGCATTTGGCTTAAATGAAGAAAAAAAAGAAGTGGTAGCAACTTAATTCATATTTTTCTTCATATCATTACCTTTCAAAAAAGTATTAGACTTTTGAAATTCAAAAGGATAAGAAGATTGAGATAATGATTAACTATGTTTCATATTATATGATGCTAAAATTTTAACCTCAAGATTCTTCAAATATGTGCAAATGTATCTAAAAGATGGAAAGGTGCTTAGGTGCACATTATACTTTATCAGTGGAAGTAATCCCTCAATAAACATGATTTGTAATTCATCATCATCGAATTGGTGTTTTAGTTTGCCACACAAAGATTGGAACCAAATAACATAGTCATTGATAGGCACACTACTCTTTTGTGTGCATCTAGTAAGGTCATTAACATTAATCTTCATTCCCATGTTTATGTGAAATTGTTGTAAAAATTCAGTAGTAAGATCATCAAAGTACTTGATTGAACTTGGAAGTAGTGAATAACCATTGAATAGCATAGTCTCTAAGGATTCAAGAGAACAACTTACCTAAGATCACATCATCATAAGAAAAATCAACAAATGTTGTGAATGATTATAAGTGGATGCTCAGATATCCTTTTCCATTATACTTCTCAAAGAAAGGAACCACAATCTTATAGGCAATGGACACATAACAACCTCAAAATCTAATGGTGTTTGATGTGGAGGATTATATGCAATAGTATTTTTCTTATTATCCTTAAGTTCTTTCTTTAGATTTGTTATCTCTTGCAAAAGTGTATCCAAGGTGGATGTGGGAACAATAGTGGTATTAGGAGTATGGGATATGGAAGATTGGGTGAAGAGGGATTGGGATGTAAGAGGCATGGACATGACAACAAATGGGTTGGACATGGTATGAGAATTACGGGGCACAATTTGTGATAGGGAGATGGTCTGGGTAGCATGAGTAGAGGGTGTAATAGTAGAGGCTATGGAAGTGATGGGAGTGGAAATAAATGGATTGCTATAAGGAACATAAGTAGTAGTGGGGGTGATGAAATGTGGAGTGTAACTTTTGGGAAGGTTGTATTGAGGATTAAAGCAAAAAGGGAATGAGGTAGGGACAATAGAGTTATTAGGGGTAACATTGGGGTTAATGGTGGTGGTAGCTATGGAAGTGGTAGGGTTGGGGTTGGAAGAGGAATATGGGTTGTAGGATACACCATTTAAAAGATTCATTAAGGATCCAAGATCTTGTAAGATTTACATGCCACGAAGACATCTTACTAATGTCTCATAAAAGAGACTTGCCACTTGATTAGGGGATTTAGCTTGTTGTAATGTATCTATTAAAATTTATCCTGTAAGATGAATATCTTTTTGAGCCACATGTGCATCATGATTATAATCCTCTTGGTCACGTACATGTTAATCTCAATACAAGCACCAGCGAAGATATCATTGTTATCATAATGGATAGTTATATTAGGTTTTAAACGAACACTTCTTGTTAATGAAGGATTGGGACCATAAGTTTAAATCTTGGCATAAACAATAATATGGGAAGGGGAAATGAATCTCAAATTAGAAAATGTTTGAGGAGATCATATCAAAAAACATGTGGAAAAGACAAACCTTAAAGCTAATACAAGGGTGGGTAGGGTAAGTAAAAGATAGGATAAGTAAATAAGCACCAAACCCTAAGATGAATCAATGAAGCACAAGGATGCAAAATGAAGTTTAGATATGAAAGTAAGATAAAAATTTAAAAGAATTCATGTCTGAAAACCCTAATGTGAATAGAAACCCTAGAAAGGAAACTACATGTAGAATTGGTTGGATTCACCATAAATCTAAAAGAAAACAAACTTTTCTTAGGGTTAACCTAAGCTAATTAAGTAAATGCCATAAAATTAATCACAAATAAGCCTAGATTAACTAATGTTAGCTAGGAATTGTACTGGCTATATTTTGAAAGTAAATGAAGAGGATAGGGGTACTTAGCTTGTTGATCAAACAATGTGTGCCTTCAATGAAGAGTCCAAAATATTCTTTATTTTTATCCTAAACGTGTGATCTTTTTTATTAGATGATGCCTTGGACTCTGTGTTGATCTCTTGCTCTATTAGGTGTTAAATCTTGTAGTCTAGGGTTATAGATTCTTCCTCTAGCTTCAAACTTGACTCTGTGCAATTGTCAATCTATCCTTTATTCACCTGATAGATGCTTTTTTGCTCTACCTACTCCTTTTGCTAATTGAGCTAGCAATATTTTAAAATACCTTGGAATGGTTGTCATTTTGTCGCAAGGAGACAAGTTCTACTAGGTCAACCCTAGAAACACATATAAAAGTTGGAAGACAACAAGTAAGCCTCCTAAGATGATTTATGCAAATTTGTTACTCCTTTTAGAGCACCAAATTGAAATGTGTTGATATTGATTGCTCCTTTAATACTCTAGAATAAGAGAGGAATTGTGAATTCTTGGATGTGTTAGAATGAATGCATTGAATGTCTTTAAATACTAGCACATAGCACCACATTTCCCAAAATGTGTACTTCGTCAGCGTAAGGTTGGAGAATAAAGAGGGCCAATTGTCCAAATTTGAATGTTGAGTTTTAAAACGAAATGGGTCAACTTCTTTGTGATTGTGTGATCGATTTGGCAACCATAGAAATGACCCTCGGTTAGCAAACAATCAAATTAAGGTGAATAATGACTAGGTGAAAATATACGCATGAATAAATGTAACAAATGTCGAGATAAGGCAAATGTATGAGAGAATGTATGCATAAAGATAAAGTAGGGGCTAATTGAGTAGGAAAAATATATATAATAATAAGTAAAAGTTAGGAGAATGAGCCCAACTTCACACAAGATTGCACCATTTGTCAATATATACATTTATCACGACATTTCCTCAAAATAAACACAAAACTAAATAAAAAATGGCATGGATGTGCAAATTCCACCATTACAAACATTGAACTCATAGATTCATCAACTTATTTCCCTTCACGAACAAATTTAGTTTAATATGAGATAGAGAGGTTGTAGATGAAGGCAAGGGGGAGATTTTTAGATTTAACAGTCTAGTAAGGGACCCACCTTCTCCCACAAAATCCTCGCTAAACGACATTGTAGGACATGAAACCCTGCCCTGAATTTTTGTAGTGACGTTAAAAATGACGTGTCTTGATGGGCTGTGACTATTTTCTTTTTGTTTTATACATTTTCATGCTAGGCAATGAAGTTGATGTTGTAACATATTCGATGCTTGTTCTACACGTACTTCAAACTCTACGGTCTTTTGGACGGTTGGCTTAAGCAATCGCTGCTCTACACGTTTCAAATATGTGTTGTTTTATTAGGCCATCAAATAAAATACCTAGATATTGACAAGTACCTGCTCAAGGGATTATCTTATTAGTGTCGTACGGTTTTTAACTTAATAAGAAATTATTTTAATGTTTGCCCAATGGTCGGTGAAGTTTATTTCTTATTTTTATCAAAATATAGTACATTGTGACCAAGTATTTACGTACTGCTATAATATAATATAATATACTCTCACTAGTTTACAGACTTTCTACATTAAATCTAAAAGTAATTTTGTCTCTATTAATTGCTATTATTTTATACTTACTATTAATTATTAACAAATTTTAAAAGTATTAATAAATTTTAAAGCAAGGACTAACCATTATGGCCTTTTGTTTGAAATATGTTAAATAATTAATAATTGTAATGGTGAAAATAGCACGCTCTTTTCCCTCATGTTTTCCTTTATGTATTGGGCTCATTTTTATTGTTCTTTTTGGAATAATGTAACATATATTTGTATTAAATAAAATTCATCTCACGGTTTTATTTTATATAGATTTCATTATTATTGATTTTTAAGAGTTGGTTTTGACTATTGGAGTTTTTATTTGCTACTTTAGTCAAATTTTGTGGTTGTGGAATTGACTCACATCATTTCCATGAGCGCAAATTTAAACTCTAAACTTTGACATTTAAATTTTCAAATTAGACCCTTGTGGACTCATTTCACTAACCATTGTGAGTTGACTTAGTGCATGTTTATGTTGATTTATGTGCTATGTTGTGGCATTTAAGGACATTCATTATTAGTACCTACCGAAGGCATACTTATGCATATGTTAGGTTTTATTAGTTTGTGTCCAATCAACCAATAGGAGAGTAGAATAAAAGAATTTGACTATATTCCCTAATGTATATTGTTTTCCAAATTTCTCTCAAAATAAAAAAGAATAACTTCATATTGGGGCTTGCTAAAACAAGGTATTTCTTCTTTGAATTTATGCACTCAAATGATTTTATTTCAATTATTGGCCATGTCTACACTAGGTGGTTGCGTATGTAATTTATTTTATAGGATTTGTTTTAAGAATGAATCTATTCAATCATTTGTTGAGTGAATTATATCTATATGTTTTCAATTTAAAAAAATTACAAAATAACATTATAATGCTGGTGAATTTTTCTTAAAATTGTATGTGATGTGAAAAGTATGATGTTGATATGAGCACACATGAATAGAACAACTCACAAGAGAGATTTTCTTAACAAAGGTAATCCAAAAAATCTTCATAAAAAAGTATTTTAATGAAATATAAAGACGCTTCTAGAAGAAATAAGCTTCTAGAAATCTCAACACAAAAACATTATTACATTAAACTAGTCAAATATTATATCTAATGAGAAGATTATATTCTACTATACTAACTAATCAATTATTGTGTCTAACGAAGAGGCTATGAAGGGCTTAAGCCTTATTAGATGTTTTGCATGATATGCTCATAAGGGTAAATTCTTATTTTCTTGAAATTTTAAATTTTGAAAATTGAAGGATTTTCAAGCATTCATTAATGGTGGATTAAGTTATGATGGATTAAGTTTTAGCTTTTGCTTGTCATTTTGAAAAATAGTAAAATTTGATTTTAGACCATGTTTCAATTTTTTTTTTTTTGAATGTGAAGTCTCATCATAGAAATATGATTGCTCACCTTATGCATACAAGTGTTAAGGTTTTTGGCCTTGTTCTATATGCTTTCGTCTTTTGATTATTGGTCCTAGGATAGTAGGAAGATGATTGGGTTAGGAAGTGGAGTGACCTCTTGTTGTCCATATGAGATATATAACCCTGGGATATGAAGATTTTTTTGATTTCCTTTGTTAAGAAAATCTCTCTTATGAGTTGTTCTATTCATGTGTGCTCATATCAACATCATACTTTTCACATCAGATACAATTTTAAGAAAAATTCACCAGCATTACAATGTTATTTTGTAATTTTTTAAAATTGAAAACATATAGATATAATTCACTCAAAAAATGATTGTATAGATTCATTCTTAAAATAAATCTTATAAAATAAATTACATACTCATCCACCGAGTGTAGACATGGCCAATAATTGAAATAAAATCATTTGAGTGCACAAATTCAAAGAGGAAATACCTTGTTTTAGCAAGCCCCAATATGAAGTTATTCTTTTTCTTGCACACAACACACATTCTATTGGATAATAGTTGTAAATAGTCTTATTGTTTGATGTAAGCTATTGGAAAGTCAATGTAATGGAACAATTTTTTTTTTCCATTGATAACTATAGCAATATTATCTTTTTGTCCACTCTTGCTAATAATGTTATCCACTATTATTGTTTGACGTAAGTTATTGAAGTGTCAATGTGATGGAGAAAAAATATTCTATTGATAGTTATAACAATAGTACAACTTTTTTCTCTACTCCATAACATTATAATGGGAGCATAGATATTATTTATAATTATAACGAAATAGGAAAATTTGTGTTAAAAATATGCCTTCTTAGCCATCCTCGTGAAATTGTCAAAATTTACATTTTATCATCTCTCTTGAAGTTAACAAGATTGCATTATTGATATCAATCCATTCATAAACCCATTTGAAACTTTTACATAAAGAGATTTTCTCATTTAACTATTTAATATTATAAGTGTATAGAAATTTATGTCTGAGATTATTTACATACAATTTTTATTTCTGTCCTTGTTTAGTCAACAATATTTTATTTACAATGAATAAAATTCAAACATTCCTTCATGATCAACATTGTCATAGAAATAAAATAATAAGTTATAATACTATAACATGATGTAATTATAGCTTTTGACAGATCCATTTATCACTATCTTCACTTCCAAACATATTTTCAATCAACAATTATTGGTAAGAACTGAACGCAATGTGTCTCTTGTTCATTTTGAAATCATGCAAGGATCAACTAGGAATTATTAAAGGGCATTCACATGACAACATCATAGTAGCATCATAGAGCATCCTAATTGCATCATCAACTTGCACCATTAATATCCAAGTCATACATTACGTTTTTTTGTTGTCTTTTATCACTATTCCTAGCTAGTAAATTCCTCATCCTAGGGGTTTGAAAGAAGAGAACATGAGCCTCGCTTAGCAAGTTCCCAAATGGATTATGTAGACACTACCCCACTCAAGATGTAGGTACAATGAGCTTAATCTCATCTATTATAGTCATCAATTCCCTACTAGTTCACTTATGTGAGCCTAAGTTTGTCAATTCACTTCTATGGGAATATAGATTAGTTAATTAGATTCGAATAACTAGAACAAGTACAATCATTTTCTAGATCTTATGATGAATTCATCTAACAAGGCCTCAAAAATTCTAGCACAGCGATGAATCAATTCTTAACATCATTTGGAGTATATCCCATTATTCATATTTTGAGCTAAGTATTGCATTTACTTTATTTAAATTACATAAGTAATTCTATATTTATTATTCCAATCCCAACTCCTTAAAAATTCTAGGGTTTTAAATTATTGTTTAATTATTTTCCCTTAGGACATTTACATATGGAGTGAGTTATCTCTTACATTTTGATGAACTGACATTCCTACATAACCTAGGGTTTTGGTCTTAGGGTTTAGCCTTCTTTTATTTAGGGGTTTCAAATCTAATTTTGTATTTACATATTTTCCCTTTGTGCTTAATTTAATATACCTTTCTTTAGGGTTTTGTGATTTGTTGTGTGATCTTGTTTCACCCTAGCCTACCCATCCTTATTTTGGCATCTATGGTTTCATTTTATTATTTATTTGCAAATCTAATTGGTTGCTGATTTTTTAATTTTATAATATTAGATCTTACCTCCTTTTTACATCCTTTAGCCTTCAGATTTTTGTTGTTCTTGTGCAAAGGCAGCATACACATCCTCATATTACTAAAAAGAAACTCTCAATTGAATCCTCAAATGGTCCAATCTAGTGAGCATGGTGTTTCTAATGATATTCTTATAAGTACTATTGTTGTTGCTACTATTATTGAGCTTGAAGTTGAGAATTTTAACCATGGACATTCAGGACAACAACAATTTGTAAATGACCTTCCTAGCTTAATTGATGTGGATAGTCCCACACATTTGGCTTAAGTTTTCCATGATTTATTGATTACTAAGCCATTTGGTTTGGAGGTGCTTCAAGGCATTGGTGCTAAGGTTTTATCTTTTAGTTCTTTGATTAGTGCATCTTCCTGTCTTACCTAAATCACTTCCTTGTAGTTGCTTCTTGATGTTGTTCCTCGATTTAGTATGACACCTCTCTGCACCACTCTCCCTACCATATTGGATACTTATAATATGCCTACCTCGCATATTGAGGTCTATGTTGTTCACTCCCCCTTCCTACCATACCACTATTGTTTCACCTATTTTTGTGTTATCCCTACTTGTGCTACATGACTACCCATGTCTCTAGTGGTCCCTCCACCACTTCCACTTCCATAATTGGTGTTACCTTTTCTAGTACCATCGCTACCTCTATTGTTTCCATCTCTCACTTTATCCCTTATTCCATCACTAGTTGTATACCCTCTTCCATACCACATTCCTCTCCTCCCACCATGGCCATGTCTATGCCTTATCATCATTTTTTTATCAACCTATCTATACCCAAGCTTTTGCATCTCATGTTCCTATTCCTACCATCCCTACTTCAACCTTATATGCACTTATTCAAAAGATAGAGTGGAGCAAAAAGTTGATATCATGCCTAATAAACAAGATAAAGAGGATTATGTTGAGGCACAAAGTACAACGCTTCTATTTGATCAGTATTATTATTATCCTTTACATGGTAGTTTTGAAGCACCTCATTTTGAAATGTACAATGGTAAAGGTGATCCTAATACACATTTGAGATCTTTCACTACTACATGTTTAGAGTTTGTTTATGAAGATAAGATCTTGGCTAAGTTTAGGAAAAAAATTAGTGGAAATTTTTTTGCCAACTGGTAATTTTTTACTTTCAAGGTGTTGAAAATGGTGAATATAACCCATTTTGGCAACATATGCTTTTGTCTAATTTTGATTCTATTTTCATGCACATAGTTTCAAATCACCCATAAATTGATTTTTTAATAACTTAAAACAACATTAGATTGCCATGTTATTTGTTGTAGATTGGTCCCCATCATCAAGATGTTACAAAGGTAACTTTTAATCCAATTCCAATCACAGATCATGTAAATTTTCATTTTTCAAATTTAGGCTTCAATCGCTTGCTTGTTTATATTAATTTCAAGAAAATGGTGGTGTGATCACCAATGGAATTATAGGCAACTAGGGGCAAAGGGTGGGGCGATTACCAATGAAATTATAGGTAATCAATGGCAAAGGGTGGTGGGATCACCAATGGAATTATATTTAATTAAGGGAAAAGGGTGGTGCGATTGCTAATAAAATTATAGTGAATTCAAGGAAATTGTGTATTGTCGCCATGTAATGATAAGAATTTTTAGGAAAACATTTATTATTGCCATTAAATTATAGGAAATTTAGAGTGTTTGTGTGCCATCACCTTGTAATTATAGGTAATTTAAGGTTCATGTGTTTAATCACCCATACAAAAGTTACTATGTTTTTGTTGGGTAGACTTAATACGATGAAAAATCTAGTGTGACTATGGATTCATATATAAGTAAAAAATGCTTCATTCACTCATTAGTAATTCGAATCACCATTTCCTACATTTTAAATTTGTGATTTTTGGTCCTCTGGATTAAAATTTGATCAATCTGCTATGAGTTGTCAGCTATGAGTGAGGAGGGTACTTTCTCAAAAGTTGGGAAATAGATAGATATTGTAGTTCTCTACTTCAATCTTCCATTTCTTATGAGTTATAGAGGCATAATTGCCATTTTACATCACATTTTGTATTGTATATTATATTGATTAATCTCTATAATTGTAGTTTTCATGTGGATCTACATATTTGTCACGTGTATATATTGATTTGAATGTTATCAATGCATAGAATTGCATAGTTTTTTTTTTATTGTTCTATATTTCTTTTCTACGTAGACTATATCAATGGTCATGGGCTATTGGTTAAGTAATGTCCTTACTTCCAAATGAATTTATGTCAATGGTTTTGGCTCGGTGTTAATTGTCACCTTTTCGTAGAATAAGAAAGGCATATATTTTATTTAACTTGCATTGTTAAATCAAATCAATTCAATGGCTCATAGGGCTCCAAGGAGAAAATAAAGATGCTCAGATTAGGAGGTAGTGCCATTGGTTAGAAAAGCTTATGTGTCAACTGGAGGGCCTTGTGTTCTTTAAAACGTGACTCAAACACAATGTGAATGAGTTAGCCTCAATATTGCAATGAACCCTCTCATTGCTATGGGCGAACTCCAAGCAACTCTCACTCTCATGGAAAAAGACAGTCAAGTGGAGATGAGACCTAGGGGTGGTTCTATTCGCAAGAAAGCATAACTTTGTAGACAGCGGTTAACCAGTCCATGAGCCTTCTATGGATTGATATTTGTCAAGTTCTATCTAGGGTTTTTGTGGTGGAGATAATTATATGACCCAAAGGGTCACTAGTCCTATGTCTCCTATTGAGATTTCTAAGGTTCCAATGTCTAGTGAGACTGTTTTTCTTGTTAATGAGTCTAGAGCATTGAAACCTATCTTTGTTTGGTTGGATGTGTTGTTGTATGATGTCCTCTTATTGCATGATCCTAAGAGTGTGTCCTTGTTCTTCTACTGTCGGTTGTGTGTGTTGTGGTCTTGGGTGGATTTTGTCTATCTCTTCGAGAATAGCCCTGATCCAAAATTACTCTAATCCCCGAGCACATCGAATGCTTGGAAGAGAGTTTGTGTTTGATTAAGTATTGACCTAGTTTGACTTGAGTTAACTTTTGTTGAATTTGACTTGAAGTCAAAGGTTGTTTTGCTTTTATTGAATGTTGTATGTGATTTGTACCTTGTGATGGAATCAAGGGTTTTGGCTTTCTATGTTTCCTATTTTCTTTTATATTTTTGTATGAATGCAAAATACTTTTGGTTTTTTTTCCAACTTGAATATAAAATTTATCTAATTAGCAAGGAATTGAAATATGAAAAGCAATTAATATGAATTTTTCAAATACAACTAATTCTATGTTTTTGGTGTTTTGTGAGATGATTTTCGAATCTAATCTAGGAATTGAGATACTTGAAGGAAATAACTTGAATTAAAATCTAATATATGAATTACAATAACACTAATCTATCAATGCTAATCAAATCTAATCTAAACCTATCAAGGAAAAAGCAAACATGAAGATTACTTTTCCTAAGAGCAAATTTGTGATTTAATCAACTATGAAAGCATATAAAGAACTTGGATTTTCCTTTGGCGCATGAGCCTGGCATATCCTTAGAAGTCCTCATGGAAACCTCCTTTCCTCTGCAATAGTGGGGTATTCCTCTTGGTGATAGGGATGAAGTGCAATTGATTAAATGAATGATCTTCAGAGTTATGATTGATTGAATTGAGCTATTGAAGATATGATTGACTGAATTGAGCTATTTGAGCTATGATTGATTGAATTGAGCTATTGAAGCTATGAAGCACTATGGCTTGGCAATTTATGAGCGTAATGATGCTATCGAAGATTTTGATAGCTTGACAACTATACTATGAAAGCAAAAGACCCATATGTCCTACAAAGAGCATAAGCATGCTATGGAGAACAAAAACCAATGCTAGGCACAAGTCTGCAATGATGGATTTGACTCCCATATTGCATATGGGCGGGGGTATTTATAGGTTGGGAGAGCTCACAATTGGTGGAGGTGATTGAAGAGATAACTCAATTGATTGATGAGTTAACAGGCTTGATTGGATAGTAAACATGCATGATTAGGGAGTGGACTGAGAATGAAAGCTTATCACTCACGGAGGAAGGTGAGTTAGCATGAGAAGAAAGGGAGATAATAATAGCTTTGTGGGAGCTAAAGATAGGGTGATTAGGAGTGGAGGAGTTAAAAATGGACTAGGCTCAGTTAGGGTCGAAGAGCCAAGAAAACTAGAAGAAAAATAGAGCTCATTTGGGCCTGAATTGAAGAGCAGCTCGCATATTAAAACATGACTAGGTCACCCCTTTTAGCAGGGTAGGTCACTCATGGGGATCCTAGGTCACCTGTGTAAGGAAGCTAAGGTAGTAGAAAAACTTCCTACACTAATCTTGAGAGGATGGTTATGCAAAACTTTTCAGATCATTACAACAATTATAGAAATTATACAAAAATAAACATAAATGAAAATCCTAACACAACACCATAATTATGTGGGGAAACCCTTTCGGGAGAAAAACCCCACACTCCAAAATTTGCCTAATATATTATTCATAAGTCAACAATATTACAATATACTTGCAGAGAAAGGTTTCACATGAGTATAACCAACCAGAGATTTAGAGGCAACTCAACATCTATAAGACTCTCACACAACCTCCATCTCAAGCTCATGATGTATAAGAGATACAATACAGTAAACCATCAACAGTAACTACAAAACCATGAGTTAAAACCACCAAAAAGTGGCACCCAAATTATCTCCAATCAAAGATGCTTTATGATGCTCCAAAACACACACCAACATGTGTAACTCTCCCTTTTACAACTATTTTAAGTGTCCAACACATTTTCACATTTCCCCAAATGGGAGGCCCAACTTTCAGAGGCCATAACTTTTGATCCAGGTGTCTGATTAACGAACTGTTTGATACATCAGAAATCTCGTGAGGAGATATATCAAGATATAACACACTTCGCTAGTTACAACAACTTTTGGGGCAAACACAAGCCTCTAAGTGCCTCAAGCCCGAGTTTGAAACTTTTCCAAAAGTTTCAAAAATGGAAACATTAATATCTTGCAATCCAGGTATGATCTTGAGTCGAAACTCACCCAGGATGTTTATTTGGTAGTTCCATAGATTTTAGGAAAGTCTTAGGTCCATTCAAGCTCAAAGACATATGATTACTAAAATTAGTAATCCCTACCATTTTTAGCCCCTTTTGGAAACTTTGAAAGTTTTAAACCATTATTCAAGATAAAGGGTATTCGGAAAAACCAAAATTTAAAAGAATACTAACATTTTGTAGTTGCAAGGTTGAGACACCTTTCCTAACAACCTGGGGAGATCTAGAAATAATAGGGGGCGACCCAAAAAGGAAAAATAGAGAGGAAAATTTGATGACGGGGGATGATTTGGGAGGTCAATTGGAGGCCTCTAAAAGGTTGAAATGGATGAAAGGGACTTAGGTAAAGTGAATTTCCCATCTTTTGAAGTCAGAGGATTAAATCGACAAGGTTAGAAAATAATGAAATTCCTTGTCACTAAAGGGTGAAAGAGGGGAAGATGTGGGACTTAGAAGGTTAACTAGGGACTTGAGGGAAGTGCAAACAAGATGAAAAACTACACTCCATGTGTCACCAAGAAGAATGTTGCTGAGAGGTATAATTACACGCTTACATGTATGTGATTAGGACTATAGCTCATCATAAGATTACCATGTAGGCCCATGCACATTTTTTTAGTGCTTATAGATCTCCATTCATTTTATTTTTGTTGCAAGTATGTGCAGTTGGTGTTGTCATTGATGTCAACAAGCTTGTGTTGTCATTGGTGTCAACTGGTTGAGCAGAGATGAAGTTGTTTCAATGGTATGAGTTGTTTGGTTGAGTTGCTTTGCTAAAGATAATTTGGTTACTTTTTAGAGGTGCTGAAGATGTTGAGAATATGATTATGTTGGTTGGTTTCCAAGTGCTTTTGAGAAAATTTGATTAATAAAGGAAACAGTGTGTTGAAGTGACATTTTGGTTTACATAGTGGTGTTCTGATCTTTGCTCCACATTTCTTCTATATTGAATATTTGTCTTTGTGGTTTGTATATGTTGTTTAGAGGTGTTAAGAGATGTTATATTTAGAATTTGGTGTTCTGGTTTGATGTGTAGAGGAAGTTGTGTTCGCCAGTGTATGGATTGTGTTTCTGAGCTTCGTAGAGGTGTTTGGGAGAAATTATTTTGCTTCGCATTTCTCCGTAGATTTATTTTTGGCCTTACAGTTCTAGATTTGTGCTTATAATGCTTATATATTGCTTCAATTCAAGGTGTTCATGGTTTTGTGCTCTGGAAGTTGATTTCTATAGATATAGTGCATTACAAAGATAGTTAAGTATACTGATAAGGATGTGCGGCAGGTGAAAGTTGTTGCAGAGGAATTTGTTGGATCTTAGGATGTTTCAGGATGTTCATCGAATACTCTAGATTGTGTTGAAGCCTTGCATGTGGTTTGCAAGTCATCTTTGGGTTGGAAGAAGCGTGTACTTAAAAGTTCATTATGTTAACACAGGTTTGGCCAACCTTAGGTGTTTACACTAATTACGGAGTTGCTTCGGTGATTGTAGTAGCATGAAGTGGTGTGCTTGGATGAATTTAGATCTAAGCTAAGGAGTGTTATAGTCTGCCTTCATTCCTCTCCATCGTGGGAATGTTTAGGTCCAGACCTAATTTGAATTTTTTGGGTTAAGGTGTGTTGCCGACCTTGGAGAATGTTCTCAAGGTTGAAGACAGTATAAATAAGTGTCAAGGGATCATGATCAGGTGTGCGTGCAATGGGTGTGATGTGAATAATAGTGTAGTTGAATGTGTGGTGTAGTGCAAGCTTTCATGTGTTAGACTACTGGATACAGTGAGTAGAAGGTGTGTACAATTCTTCAGTGATGTTGGTGTTGCGATGGAAATCTCCATTGCATTGAGATAGTTTTCTCATTGTAATAATATTATCTATCTTCTTCTCTATTCTAACAGTGAGCCTTGGCAGTGAGCCTTGGTAGTGAGCCCTTTGGCAGTGAGCCTTTTGTAATTCGGTGTTGATACTACTTTATATTGTGAGCTAATCCTCACCGTAGTTTTTCCCTTCTTGGGGTTTCCACATAAATCTAGTGTTCTCTTGTGTTTGATGTTAGTTTGATTAAGTTTCTGTTATTTGCTTCATGCTTAATCATCATAACAGTCTAAGAGTTAAATGAATCTATGTGGATCTAAATGTGTGTGAGGGTTTTGGAATTTTAAGCTACAACTGATTCACCCCCCTCTGAGTTGTCTTGTGCATTCAACAATTGGTATCAGAGAAAGGTTCCTTGGAAGAGAGATTAACTGCTTGAGGTAGATCTGAGATGGTGCACAAAAAGGATGTTCTCCAGTTTGATGGATCTGACTATGCATTCTAGAAAATTAGGATGGAAGGTTATCTGATTTCTCTTGGACATGACATCTGGAAGTCTGCAATGACTGTGTTGTCATGAGGATTGCACCCTTGGCAAGCCTAAAGCTCAACAATCATATGAAACATGGGATCACCTTCAGACTATGGGTTGTCTATGGCGAAGGTGAACCTCCAGATAGGGTTGGTTCCCTATTGAATCTCCTAAATTTTTTGTAGTTGCAAGGAAAAGGGATAAAAGGATTGCTATGAAATTGAAAATTAGATCTTAGGAGGTGATGCACCAAGTTTATAAGTTCTATTCTTGCTAACTTGACTCATGATTTTCTCTCAAAAAGACCTGGTTACACAACTCAGCCTGAACAATGCTCACACATTAATATTTCATAGGAAGGCTGGAACCTTTTCTACTTCTCTGAAGGAAAACTAAAGCTTTCACAACTACAAGAGTTGAAAAAATGACTAACTCAACCAACAACTTGTATGAATCAATTGCTTTATGTATTAAGTTTCAAGGAATGAGACAAAAATTTAAGAGGATTCATTTATAATCACAGACAAACTCCTTATTAGAATCATTCAATCAAACACATACACATGTATCTCAGAAGGTAACACACTGATTTATTGTGAAATAATAAGAGTACCTTACAAGAATATCTAAAAAATGTTGTAAATAATGCTGCTGCTCTATATGAAAATACTGCTAAGTGAGTTACAATATAAAAGTTTTCTTTACTGTGTGCAAAGGAAAACAAGCAAGAACTGAGAAAAAAACATCTCGTTCTTTCTCTTTTACTACAAAAATCTCTCTCCAAACTGTGGGGTAGTCAACTCCACTTGAAAGAAACCTTCAACCAAAATAGTAAACTCCCAGTTACTAGGTGAGCAAGGCATAAAAGCCTATATTTGAGGGTTCAAAAATACTCCATCTTGAGTGATTTTAGCCTTGAACTCCCCTCATCTTGCCACTTTACCAAGTGGACATCTAAAAATGGCATAAAAAGTCCAAGTTAACTGTAAAACATCTTCCCTTTGCATGATCTTTATACATCCTATTGACTTGGTCTTATCTTCTCTCCCTTTTGCATGTTTTGAAGGTAATTACAAGTCTACCTTAACAAATTATATTTAAGGTAATTTATAATTATTAACTACCTTAATAAGTGTTATGGTAACTATAATGTTATTTTATTAGTTTACTCTAACAAGTATTAAGGTAAATAACAATTACTTAACTTACCTTAATATTTGCTAAAGTGAACCATGATTATTTTTGGCTATGCAAAAGGGATTGATGGTCATCAAGTTTCAAAAACTAGAAAAGACCTTAAAAGGTCACGGGCTCCAATCATCTCTTTGGTTTCCTTCAATACTAGGTAAGTATTTTTCATGGGTTCATGATGCAATTTCATTGACTTCACTAAGTGTTTGAAAGAAAAGAGCTTTTTGAAGGCCCTTTGGTCAGTGTTTGACCAAAACTAGGGCATCACAATTTTGACAAAAGGGTTCTCAAACCCTAGCTGAGCATCATTTGTCTTCTACTCTCTTGCTCTGCTACTCTAGAGGTGCTGCCATGGAACCTATTATTTCTTCACCTGATGGTCTCCTCTCTGCTTTATTGTTCCTTCACTACTGGTAAACACTTTCCCCTTGTTGTTCTTTCTTTCAAGAAAACTGTGAGAAACCTCTGTTCCTTTGCTTTATTTTTGGCTGTGTCTGGAGAAGCTCTTGTTCATCCTTTGTAAAAAATAAACTCTACTCTATTAATGTTTATATATGTATTTCAATTTGGTAAAATGGCTTTCCATTGTTACCTTCATGGTACCCATATTGTTTCTAATCTCTGCATCAATCACATGATTGCTGGATATTTGGTTCTGCAAACTTGTAGGTTGATGACAAATAACCCTCACAGAGGACTGTGATGGCTCCATGCAAAAATAGATATCTTGGTTGATATAATTTCAAGCTTTCTCTCCATTATGCTTTGAGGTTGCTTTCCAATACCTTTAGACAATAAGTAGAAAAGTTTCATGCAAGATCTCTGTTAATCTTTCTGACCTTATAATTGTTTTATCTTCTTTGCTAGGGTTTTAAGACTTAACTTGTTAAACAACCACTGCCCACTATTCTTATGTATTTGAGGTTGATCTTCCACATGTTTGTTTGTGTCTTCTTGACTAAGATGGATTCTTCAAGTGAGTACTCCAAAGAATGGTAATAGGCCTCTTAGCAGGGTGGGGTAACTCCATGCCACATGTCTGTTCTTAAACTTCTTTTCTCCACTATCAAAACTAGGGACAGTCACTCCTCCTTTCCACTTAGCAAGGCTTGCATGACTGAGAACAATCAGCTCTATCTTCTTTCATGGTCTTCTTCCTCATATCAAAGACAACCATCATGCATTCTTGAATGTGTGAGTGATTTCAAATGGTGACACAAGCCCCTGTTGACATTTTTGTAGGTTTCTCATATCAAGAGAAAGCTTATCATTCTCATAAGTCATTATATTGCTAGAAAACCTTATCTAGTGATTGTAGAAATTCTTTAGAGATTTGTTACTTCATATATGGGCGACATGAGTTTCTCATGCATCTCTATGTTGTCTTGAATTGTATTAACAAACCCTACATAATTTGATACTTCTTTCTATGTGAAACTTGCACCATTCTCATACCCTTACAAGATTATCTATCATATTAACCCTATCCTTCTTCATTATTGTCCTTTGTGCCTATGCAGTCCTCAAGATCACTTGAAAACTTCTCAAACCCTAAGAAAGTTAGAGATGATGAAGAGGAATATATTGAATACCTATTGACATTTCATTTTGGTATATCCTTGCTTACTATTCTGCCTTGCACATGCTAAGACTATCTGATGATGTTCACTATCCTCAAACCCCACTTTCCTTGACTGGTCATCATGTCATGCATTGTTTGACCTTTGTGATCCTCTATTGTTGGTATTTGACTTGATGGGATGGAATCCTTCAATGGCTTTGAGGTATTGAATAGATCCCTCCATTTTGATCCATCCTTTAATGCATACCTCCAAGATATCTTTACAATCTTCTTGGGCTTTTAGAAACCTCTTTCCATCTTATCACTGTTTAGATAGAAAGAAGTTACATGTGGTGCATGACTTACTAGTCATCCATATGACTTCATGACTATTTTTTTTATTATAATAGTCATTATTGTGGCTATCCTTACTACTACAGTCAATATTGTGACTGTCCTTACTGTTGGAACATTCATTCTTATGACTGTCTTGACTATAATAGTCAATAATCAGTCATAATCATGACTGTTATAACCTGATAGGACTCTGTTTACTATCCATGCCTTGCTAAGATAGTCATTTGGACTACTCCTTTTGTTTTGACAATCTTTTCACCCTACTATTGTCTGTTGTTTCTTTCAAAAACTTTCATGGACTATTCCTAGATGTTTGATAGGCCTTTGTATGTCTTTAAACCTACTAAGACATTCATCCAAAAATGACTCCCCCTTTTGACTGGTAAGACAACAGATTAATGACCGTTTCCTTCCTCTAGGATAGTCATTAAAAATGACCTACTTCCTGCTTTGACAGTCATAATAATGACAGTTACTTAACTACTTTTTGATAGTCATAAGAATGACTATTTTGAATTCATTGTACAGTCATTTTATGTCACCTTCACTGCACCCTAATGCTTTGGCATGTCTACTCACTGTGTCATTCTCTGTCAAACTCTGTGATTAGTCTTTTGTTTTGTGATAGTCATCTCAAATGAATGAAATCTTTTATAATATCATGTGATGGTTTCAAACAATTTGACAAGCAAACCACAAGACCATACTTAAACCTCATACATGTAAAATGACTTCTCCTTTTGACTACTCAGCATTGTCAACTCTTACAGCCTCTAACCTTTGTATTTCTGATATCTCTGCTCCTCATACAATGATTTTCTTCATATGTCCTTGGTGTATTCAGTTTGGTACCTCATTACTGCCTTGACTTGAGTCTCCTCTAAACAAGTCTTTACATTACTACTCTTTACTTTGATTTGAGGTTACAATAATCTATCTACAGTCATACTTGGTGACTGTTCCTAACATGATTGACTGTGTTTCTATATCTTATCAGCATGAATGTTGTTCATGTTCCTCTACACCCATTATTCTAAATAGGCTATTATGAAAGAGGCAACTGTGACATCATTTAGTGACTGCCCCTTTTCTATATACAGGGGTTTTATTAACTGTTTCATGATAGCATTTTGACTATCCTGCAATAGCTATATCTTCACATACCTACACACTCAAAACAAAAGTTAGAATTAAAAATAGAGGCCAGAAGCCTCCATTCTGTATATGTGGCCTTCCTTTTTGCATCTCCTTGTGGCTGCATGCTTGCATCTGGATAGTTCTTTATCTCCTTTATTTCCTATTTGATGCTTCTAAAAAGAGAACATGTACATTTGATGCTCCTAACATATGTAAGTGAAGGATGTCCTAAGCTCTCTCTTTCCTCTTCTTCTTGCAGTTGTTTATTGAAGGCTAAACTGGAGAAGCTCTGAAGATGGTGCAACTACAAGTGGGGATTCCTCTTCACAATCATTGATAGATCCCCTTCTCTTATCTATGCTTCTTGTTTCAGATGTATATGTGTTCTTTTTATTTCATCATTTATAGTCAATTCCAATGGCTTGTGTGGCAACTTTGAATAAAATTTCCTTGTGAATATAAGCAGTTGTTTTGTGCAATGACTTGTCTGTTGTTCTTCTTTTGTAAAACTATCAATTGCATCAGGACAGTACATTTGAAATCTATTGTTTAAAATATTTACTTATAATTATAAGTGAATTTAACAAACTATGCACCTTTATCATCTGGGACTTAAACAAGCTGTAAGGAATAAAATTGAAGCAATCTGAAACTATAGCTTACTTTCATCCTCCTATTTACTCTTGAATGTCTCCTGCTCCTTTAAGATGTCCTTCCCATCTCTATCTGGATCCTGTAGCAACTCTTAATGAGTTGATGCATGATTCTGGTAGAGATGATGACTGGAATGGCCTCCTACCTGGGTAGTAGGCCTTCTAAAGCAACCGGTGAGTTCTTACCCTGCACTACTCTTCTTCCCTTCTTCATGTGTTAGACACCTGATCCAGGTCTCTATTGGTAGGTCTATCTCCCCTTTTTGAGGTAATAATATTGGCTATCTTAGCTTTCCTTGTTTGGGCCAAGTGTGCACAAATAGGTAACAGACTGAATATACAATACCTAAAAATGGTCTAAGTACCACAAATGAGGTCAAGGCCTATGAAATCAATGGTAAAGCAATGCATGCTCTTTTAAGTGGACTTACTAACTCTGAATTGGTATTTAGGTTATGCATCTGAACACTGCTAATGAAATTTGGGAAAACTTAAAGAGCATTTATGAAGGAGATGATAAGGTCAAGCAAGCTAAAATATAGAATTTGAAGCTCATGTTTGAGACCATGCAAATGTCTGAAGATGAAACATTACAAGCTACTTACAGAGGGTGGATGAAGTTGTCAATGGCATCAAAGGACTTGGTGGAGATGTGGATGAAAAAGAAGTGGTATTGAAGGTACTCATAACTCTTTCTAAATATTACCATCATAAAGTTTCTGCTATTGAAGAATTACAAAGTTTGAATCAATTTTCCAAAGATCAGTTGCTTGGCACCTTAACTACTTTTGAAATAAGAGAATTTGGTACAAGTAGTGCAAAGGCTAAGGCTGCCTTCAAGGTTGGCAAATCTGAGAAGACTGTGGAATTAGATCAGGAGGATTTAGATGATTTGGATGCTAATTTTGCAAGAAGAATGAAATTGGGTACTGGTAAGTACAATGATAAGTTGCCTTTCAAGTGTTTCAGTTGTGGCAAGATAGGTCACTATGCTTCAAGATGTTTGGAAAGAATTTTGAGAAGCAAGAATAGGGAGAACAAAAGTAGAGTGCCTAAGAAAAGCTACTATGTTAGAGAAGATGCAAGTATATCTGATGATGAATCTAATTATGAGAATGATGAGGATAATGAATGTCTATTCATAGATTTAAAAGATGATATTGTTTCTACTAACTCTGGGAAATGTGTGAAGGAAAAGGCTCCAGAGGTAGTTCTTAATGTTGAAAACACTTTGATATTTGCTTTTCATACTACACAAGAAAATTACTATTGGGTAATTGACAGTGGATGCTCAAATCATATGATAGGTGATAAGAGTAAGTTTGTTAAACTTGAAAAATATGATGGAGGACTAGTTAGATTTGGTGATGATATATCTACTAAGATATGTGGAAGAGGTTCAATTAGTTTTGATGGAAAGCATAATATTGATTATAATATTGATTATGTTCTTTATGTCAAGGGCTTGAAACATAGTATCTTGAGTGTTGGACAAATGTGTAGCAAAGGATACAATCTTGTGTTTCAGGATGGTGGCTGTGAGATCAGAAAGGACTCCAGAACTGTGATAGCTGCTAGAAAGAGGATAGATGGAAATGTTTATCAGCTCAAAGGTGGTGATGGTTATTGCTTCATGACTTAGGTCAGTGAGAGTTGGCTATGGCAAGCCTGGTAAGAATTAGTTCTGCTCAAGCTGTGAGAGATTTGCTAAAGATTATAATGCATATCAATGTTGCTTGTAAGGAATGACAAATTGGAAAGCAAGCAATAAGTAGTTTCAAAGTCAAGGATCAATCTTCTACTAGACTATTGGAATTGGTGCATACAGATCTTTGTGGTCCTACCAAGGTAAGGAGGTTTCAAGGTGACGGGTATGCCATGCTACTAATTGATGATTATTCTAGAATGACATGGGTTACTTTTCTCAAAGAAAAATCTAAAGCCCTAGATAGATTTAAAGCTTTCAAAGTCATGGTTGAGAATGAAATGGATATGAGGATCAAATGTTTAAGGTTTGACAGAGGTGGAGAGTTCACCTCCAATGAATTTAACATGTTTTGTGAGAATCATGGAATAAAGAGGCATTTATCTACCCCTAGGACTCCTCAGTAGAATGGAGTGGTTGAAAGAAAGAATAGGATTGTTCAAGAGGCTGCAAGGACAATGATAAAGGAAGAAAATCTACCAGAGGTCTATTGGAGAGAGGTAATTCATAATGTTGTCTATATACTAAACAGAGTGCAGGCAAGAGTAAATAGTACAAAGACCCCTTATGAGTTATGATATGGAAGGATTTCTACTGCCAAGTACTTCAGAGTGTTTGGAAGCAAATGCTATATCAGAAGGGATGAAGAAAATCTAGGAAAGTTTGATGCAAGTTCTGATGAAGGTATCTTCCTTAGGTATTCTACTAAAAGCAAGGCTTACTGGTGCTACAACAAGAGGTTAAGAAGGATTGTTGAGAGTGTAAATGTCAAAGTTGATGAATATCTACAAAAGAACTCAGAAGTTAATGGATATGAATAAGATGAGTCCTCTTGTAGAGAAGAAGAAAATGCCGATGAAAAAGAAGTACAGATTGAAGAAGAAGAGGCTCTAGAAAAGACTCCTAAAACTCCCAAGTATGTGCAGAAGCATCATTATGAAGATCAAATCATTGGTGACAAGGTCAAAGGTGTGCTGACAAGAATGAAAGCTATTGAACAACATGTAAATCTATGTTTACTCTCTAAAGTTGAACCTAAAACAATGATTGAAGCATGCAAGGATGAGTATTGAATCAAGGCTATGGAAGAAGAACTAATGTAGATTGAAAAGAATTAGACCTGGGAACTTGTCCAAAGACTAGCAAACAAAAATGTGATTGGAACTAAGTGGGTATTCTAGAACAAACTAAATGAGAATGGAGAAGTGGTAAGACACAAGGCAAGGATTGTGGGTAAAGGGTAATCACAAGTAGAAGGAATAGACTATGAGGAAACTTATGCTCCGATGGCAAGAATGTAGGCCATTAGGATGTTTTTGGCTTTTGCAGCACATAAGGATTTCAAGGTATATCAAATGGATGTGAAGTCTGCTTTCTTGAATGGTGAATTGGAAGAAGTCTACATAGAACTATCGGCTTGATTTTAGTTGTCAGATAAATCAGATATGGTTTGTAGATTGAAGAAGGAACTGTATGGATTGAAGCAAGCCCCTAGAGCTTGGTATGCAAGGTTAGATAGGTACTTATTACAACAAGGTTTCAGTAAAGTTTCTGCAGACAGTAATCTGTACATCAAAGCAGGTGAAGATCAAATTCTGATTGTTGAAGTATATGTGGATGATATAATCTTTGGAGGAAATGAAGGTATGTGTAAGATCTTTACAGATGAGATGCAGAAAGAATTTGAGATGTCAATGTGTGGAGAAATGAACTTCTTCCTTGGGCTACAAATCAATCAGATAGACAAAGGTATTTTCATTTCACAATCAAAGGATGTCAAGGAAATGTTGAATAAGTTTGGAATGGAAGATGCTAAACTAGTATGTACCCCTATGATAACTGGTTGCAAGCTAAGCAAGAACGATGAATCACCTAAGGCTGATCAGAGAAGGTATAGGTCAATGATTGGAGGATTGTTATACTTAACTACTACTAGACTGGATATTATGCATGTAGTTTGTCTTGTGGCTAGATTTCAAGAAGATCCTAGAGAGTCACATGTTGCAACAGTGAAGAGGATATTTAGATATTTAAAGGGAACTCCAGATCATGGGTTGTGGTATCCAAAGGGTACTGACTTTTCTCTGAGTGCTTATACAGATGCATATTGGGATGGATGTGTAGATGACAAGAAAAGTATAAGTGGTGGTGTATTATTTCTTGGAGACAGAGTGGTATCATGGTTAAGTAAGAAGCAAGAGTCAGTGTCTTTATCTACTACAGAAGTAAAATATATTGCAACATCTTGTTGCACACAAGTGTTATGGATGAAGCAAACTTTGAAGGATGTCGGTGTTGTATATGATGAGCCAATTCCTATCTTTTGTGATAATACCAGTGCTATTAACATTTCAAAGAATCTGGTGATGCACTCAAGGACAAAACATATCTCAATCTAGTATCACTTTTTGAGAGAGAAGGTTGTAGAGAATGAAGTTAAGCTTGAATATGTGCCTACAAAGGATCAAATTGCTGATATATTTACTAAGGCTCTTTCTAAGGATACATTTGAGTATCTCCGGGAGAAGTTAGGGGTTATTTCCCCTCCTTTGAATTAGATGCATAAGGAAATGCATCAGTCTAGTGGATTTCAAGATTCATTCTTTATTCTGGATTGATGTTGGAGGCTACCACTCAGGGGGAGTAGGTAGTGGCTTTATTGACTATTGCAGACAAGGGGAGTAAGAGTTAATACAGTTTGGTGTGTACTTCTAAGGGGAAGTATTCAGAGTAGTGAAAGAAAAGGTGCTGAGACCTAGAAATGGTGTGTCACCCTTTGCCATTTATGTCAAAGGGAGAGAGAGAAATGTGAAAAAAAAGGGAAGAGTCACTTGTCAAGAAGAGAGTAGCAAGCTGAGGGGGAGAGAAAGAAAAAGGAAAAGAGTTGGGATGAAGCATAGTATTGAGGATGTTGTTGTGTTGATGGTTTTTCACATTATGTGTTTCCATCAATGACAAAGGGGGAGATTGTTGCAAGTATGTGCAGTTGGTGTTGTCATTAATGTCAAAAAGCTTGTGTTGTCATTGGTGTCAACTTGGTGAGTGGAGATGAAGTTGTTGCAATGGTATGAGTTGTTTGGTTGAGTTGCTTTGTTGAAGATGATTTGGTTACTTTGTAGAGGTGCTAAAGATGTTGAGAATATGATTTTGTTGGTTGGTTTCCAAGTGCTTTTGAGAAAATTTGATTAATAACGAAAACTGTGTGTTGAAGTGACATTTTGGTTTATAGAGTGGTGTTCTGATCTTTGCTCCACATTTCTTCTATATTGAGTATCTATCTTTGTGGTTTGGATATGTTGTTCAGAGCTGTTAAGAGATGTTATATTTCAAATTTGGTGTTCTGGTTCGATGTGCAAGGGAATTTGTGTTCATTAGTGTATGGATTGTGTTTCTGAGCTCTGCAAAGGTGTCTAGGAGAAACAATTTTTCTCCGCATTTCTCTGTAGATTTGTTTCTGGCCTTGTGGTTCTAGATTTGTGCTTATAATGCTTATATATTGCTTCAGTTCAAGGTGTTCATGGTTTTGTACTCTAGAAGTTGATTTCTAGAGATATAGTGCATAACAGAGATAGTTAAGTATATTGATAAGGATGTGCGGTAGGTGAAAGTTGTTGTAGAGGAATTTGTTGGATTTTAGGATGTTTCAGGATGTTCGTGGAATACTCTAGATTGTGTTGAAGCCTTGTTTGTGGTCCACAAGTCATCTTTGGGTTGGAGGAAGCGTGTACTTAAAAGTTCATTGTGTTAACATAGGTTTGGCCGACCTTGGGTGTTTACACTAATTGCGGAGTTGCTTTGGTGATTGTAGTAGCGTGGAGTGGCATGCTTGGATGAATTTAGATTTGAGCTAAGGAGTGTTATGGTCCACCTTCATTCCTCTCCACCATGGAAATGTTTAGGTCCATACCTAATTTGAATTTTCTGGGTTAAGGTGTGTTGTCGACCTTGGAGAATGTTCTCAAGGTTGAAGATAGTATAAATAAGTGTCAAGGGATCATGATCAGGTGTACACATAGTGGATCTGATGTGAATAATAGTGTGGTGCAGTGCAAGCTTTCATGTGTTAGACTACTGGATGCAGTGGGCAGAAGGTGTCTATAATTTTTCAGTGATGCTGCAGAAGTGATGTTGGTGTTGTGGTGGAAATCTCTGTTGCATTTAGATAGTTTTCTCCTTGTAACAATCTTCTCTATCTTCTTGTCTATTTTGGCAGTGAACCTTTCTTTTGGGTAGTGAGCCCTTTGGCAGTGAGCCTTTTGTAATTTGGTGTTGATACTACTTTATATTGTGAGCTAATCCTCACCATGGTTTTTCCCTTCTTGGGTTTTCCATGTAAATATGGTGTTTTCTTGTGTTTGATGTTGGTTTGATTTAGTTTCTTTTATTTGCTTTCATGCTTAATCATCATAACAATCTAAGGGTTAAATGAATCTATGTGGATCTAAATGTGCGTGAGGGTTTTAGAATTTTAAGATAAAACGGATTCACCCCCCTTCTCAGTTGTCTTGTGCATTCAACAATTTTAATATGACCATGGTATAAATTAAGAGCACGTAGTACTAAAGGCACATACTTTATTTATCCTAGGCTATTGGATCAAACTACATCAATGGCTGGCGAGGCTCAAAGGTAGAAATGAAGATTGTCTGAGTAGGAGGCAGTGCCATTGGTTAGAAAAGGTGACGTGTCAGTTATAAGGTCCCACAATAATTTTATATTAAACTAAATGATTAAATTAATAATCCCATGTTGCTTGTAAGGATTTAAAAGGAGATTTAAAGGTCCAGAAATGTAAATTAATTGTTTGTGCATTTTAATATCCGCATGGTTAAAACCAAGTGAAGATATATTTTAGAATCTGCTACATGTGTATAAGTCATTTCTAGAGGTATAATCAATGTGTGTTTCTCACATTATTGGTATTTTCTCTAAGCATATGCTTTCTATTATATTATTTTTATTACTATTATGCTAAATTTTGATTGTTTGGGAACAAAGATTGTGTATTTATACATGTGAATGTGCTGTTAGGGCCCACTTGAAATAATTCCCATAACTTGTTGAGGTCATGTATAATTTTATTAAAATCCCATAGTATTAAAACAAAGTCACATATTTTATTAAACTGCATCGTCAAATTAAACTACATCAATGACTTGCAGGGCTTGAAGGCAAAAATAAAGATTGTTTGTGTGGGAGGCTATGCCATTGGCTAGAAAATGTGATGTGCTTGGGCACTGTTGACCTATTTTCTTCTTCCCCAAAAAATAACCCAGCATGAAAATATTAAAAATCTTGTTGAATCCCTTAAGTGTCTAGTATTCTTCAAATTTTAGGGTATTTTCCTTATAAAAATCCCCAAAATTCCTTAAGGAAAATCCTCTAAAAAAACCCAAAAAAACCCAAAAATTTCAAGTCTTTTGCGTTAGTTTTTCTGCCTTAGTTGGCAAAAAGTTGGGTTCGTGAACCTGACAGTTCGCCGACTAAGGGAAGAGAGCCTAAAAATTGACTAAGGAAGCAAAAAAGGAAACAAGTGAAGGAGGGTTTTCTTTATCAGTAATTTTCAAAAGGTTCAAAAATTCTAAGGTACGCTGATGAGGTGAACTATCGATAGAAGGGAAGTCATTCTTCAAATGGATAAGGCAAGAGAGAAAAGAAGGCCTTAGTCGGCTAAGGCAAAAGTTAGCAAACCAAATGGTTTGCTGATCGGCAAGTTTGTGATTGACGAATGTGTCGACTGAAGGAGGAATGTGGAAGGCCGAAAGAAGAATTTGAGAATTGGCTAAGTAAAGAAAAGGAAAGGAACTCCTCTATCAGCGAATCGGGGAAAGTTTGAACTCCCCAAATGGTTCAAAATTTCCCAAATTCGCTGATAAGGTGATTCATTAGCAAGGCAGAAAAAGATAAAAGTAAATAATGAAGGCAAAGAGGTTTACAAAAGCGAAACTTTTCTGATAAGGTAAAGCTAAAGGGTGAAATGAGGAAAGTTTGTAAAAGGAGATTTTTGTCGACAAGGCAAAAAGTGACTAAGTAAGAGTAAAGTTCGCAAAAGGGTAAAATTGCCAACTAGTAAGTAAAGTAAACAAAAGGGCAGAGACAAGCAAAGTTCATAAAATGTGGAAATCACCGATAAAGAGAAAAAGAGAAAGATAGAAATAGTTCGTAAAGATCATATTTTGCCAATAAAGAGAGAAAAGAAGCAAAGTGAAAAAGTTTGATAAGAGGTGATTTTGCTAATAAGGCAAAGGTAGACAAGGCAAAATAGTTCGTAAGAGAGGAACTTCACCGACGAAGAGAGGAAAAGATGGAGAAGGCGGCCAAGTTTGAGAAAGTCAAAAATTGTTGATAAGGGTAGAAAAGGAGGAGGCAAGCATAGTTCATAAAGGTTAGAAGTTGCTGACTAAAAGATGAAAATAAAAATAGAACAAAAGACAAAATGGTTTGTGAAAGACAGATTTTGCCGATAAGGCAAAATTTAGGCTAGAATTTGAAATAAAGTGAAAATAATGAAAATGGAGCTTGTAATATAAATGTAAGATTTAAAATATTTGAAATTAAATATTTTAAACCGTTGTAAAATATCTACACAGGGTTTTGGAGAGAAAATGTATTTCAAATATCTCCTTCAGCCATTAATGCAGATCAGATCTTCCCAGCTACTCCATCTTTAGATATTTCACTTTTATTGTTGCAGATGATGAATCAACTACTTCCATTAAGGTAGCAAATATCTTCTAGGTACTTTAAGACTTAGATATTTTCTGCAATTATGTTTTGCAGACAAACATTCCTTTTGGTAGAAATATCTCCTGACATGCCCATGGGGTGAATTAATTGTAATGAGTAACTTAGGTCAGTAATGAAATGCTATATATACATGAAACAAGGATGTAATGAGGGTTGGATACAGAGACTTATTTTTTGTGTTTGAACAAAACCCTCCTTTGCTGTAATCGTGCCTTTTTAATTAATACACACTGTGTTTTTTCACCTTTTCTTGTTGTTCCTTAATTCTGTGTATGTTTAGGACTGGTTATTGTTTGTGAATGTATAATTCCTTGCAATCCTTTTCTTACCTTTACCTCTGTTAGGATCCATATGATTTGTGTGAGTTATCAGTTGTATTCCATTATTTTGTGCATCTTAGCTTTGTGGGTGTTCTATATTCAAACCTGGTGAATCACCTTTAATTTTCAGTTTCTCCTTCTTTCCCTTTACACAATAGTGATTAGATTAGGTTTAGTCTTAGCATACTCTAAATCTCATATTCAGAAAAGGAACCAGCCTTCTCTGGAGGTTTGATTTCCTTGTAGGGTCCCACACCTGGAAATCACTCCAATGTTTCATTGGATTGTTGCAGCATAAGTGCTTCAACACATGGTGCAAATCCAAGTGACAATAGTTTATGGCATGCCCAGTGGATCATATTTAATCTGAATTAAAAATTAGGATGAGAAATTGGTGTTGTTCTCAGTATTCTGCAGTTTGGTAGACAAGTTTTATGCATCTGGCGAGTCTATAGACTCTTGTTTCAAACCAGTCCAATGTTATATGCCTGTGCAGACATGAGCTTCTTCAAGAGGTGATAATTATCAATTTGTTGAATTGCCTGTTGCTGCTTCAAGAAGAAGAACTAGGTTATCTAGGTCTTCTATGAGAAGGAATAGCAATGTTGTTCCATCACATTCAAGAGCTAAATCTACACCTCCTCTTGTTAGGTTTTAGTACACAAGAAGGGGCTTGCACATACCCAGAATAAATTTGAGTACCCTAAATATGGCTCTACCAAGAAATCTACCCTTGGTGACCTTCAATGGAGGCAACCCTTTAGACTTGATTGCACACAATGATATCCCCACATCAGCCCTAAAAGAGTATCTCATTCTTTTTAGGTGATGGTTCTACTACACCTGCTGAACATATCAAAGACATATCAAACATGTGTTCAGTTCACCATATTCAACATGAAGATGTGGCTATTAGGCTCATGGTTTCATCCTTTAAGGGGAGACCTCTTCAATGGTTTAGGAATTTATCCCCTACTTCAATACATAATTGGGATGAGCTAGGAGAAGTAGTCTACAAGTAGTTTGGAGAAAGAACAGACAATATTTCTTTGCTGGAACAATTGACAACCATAAAAAGGGCTCCCAACGAGATGATGGCAGACTTCAACTTCAGATTTCATAGGATGTGGGAAAGAATCCCTGCTCTCCTTAGACTGTCTGTACAAGGTGCCTTCTTATATTTTTTGAGAGCTTTAAATTCTAATATTGCTGTTATGATGCAATCTATGGGTGCTCAAACCTTACCAGATGCATATGAGATGGCTTTAAGAGCTGAAAACTGCTTGCTATAGTTTGGGAAATTGCTCCCAGACCTCACGTACCTATTTTCCCAGAACTGCCTTCATAGTTATAGCAGCCTACTATTGTTCCCATCCCAAAGCCTAAAACCTCCACATCTTCTCTTTCCCAAGAAGAAAATGACCTCAAAACTCTAGTGACTAATCTAACCAACAAAGTCAATAGCATAGCTATTCAAATTGCCCCCAAACCCTATTAGAATTATAGCTAGGGGCAGTCTTCAAATCAAAATTGGAATTAGGGTTATAATTCCAATAGGAAACAAAACTAGAATCAGGGTTACCCCAAATAGGTACCAAAACTCTAACCTTGCTGAGCCTTTGCAAACAATCATACCCATTCAACAAATACCAGCTGTTAATCCAGTTAGAGCTTTGGTTCCCACTTAAAACAATCTGGCCCAAGAGGTAGATTGGTGTTACCCATGAAACCAACCTCACAATCAGTCCAATTGTGCTTTTGGAGCATAAGAGTGTGCTTTAATGGTGCAAAATTTTCACGCTCAACAAGCATCATTGGTGGAGGCAGCCAATAGCAACCCTGAGGTACCAAATGAGGTTGCTTCGGATTCCAATTTGATGCTATGGACTCCTAAGGAATTTTGTACTGTCAATCAACCTATGGACAATGTGGTTATTCCTCTTGCAGGCAACACAAGGTCCAAAAAGAGACAATTGGAGGATAACCCCATGCCTATCGTATTACAAAAGGAACCCGTGTCAAAGGCAAAAAGGGACAGTGCTGCAAATTCAATTCAGAGTAGCAGGCCTGCTACTGCAAAAGAGGTTTCATGAGGTCCAAAAGTGCTTGAACAAGCTACAAAGCAATTGAAGAAGGGAGCATGGATTCTGTCCATGCACAAAATAATGACTTTTCCCTTGAATATTGTAGAACAAATGAAAAAGACAAACATAAATGTGTCAATGTGGGAGGTAATGTCTCAATGTGGGAGGTAATGTCAATCTCCTCTGAGGCCTTAGAGAAATTCCCATCAACTGAATCAATGAAGCAAAAGGGAAAGGGCCCAGTTAATCTTGTACAACCAAGTGAAGATCAAGGGGGTCCAACGAAGAAGCCATCCCCATTTTACTTGTCTCTAATCATTGGGAAATTCTTGGTGCATAATTGCATGATAGATTCAGGGGCTAGTATTTTAGTTATGCCCAAGAAGATAGCAGATACATTGGGCATCAAATATACCCCTATTTCATCAACTGTATTGTAGCTAGATGGTACTTTTGCCAACACTATTGGGGTGATAAAAGGGCTGGACCTAACCTTACATTCCTATCCAAAATTGACTATTAAGATATTTCAGTCATTGATCTTCCTCCTTTCTTTGCTATCTGTTTGTCAAGAAACTTCACAGCTAAGGTAGGTTGCTACCTCTCCTCAGATTGGTCTCATATGCTGCTGAGGTGTTACATCCCCAACTTATGATTTAGCTTAATCATATTTTTGTGTGGTAATCAAGATGATTAACCATAGTTTAATGATTAGATGTTGTGGAAATATCTGATTTAAGCATTTCAATTATGTGAATACTGACTAATATTAGTTAGACAGAGATTACATGTTCATATGATTATTTAATTATTATGAATTGTGAATCAAATAATGATGCACTAATCATGATTTTATGATGGTGAGTGTGAATAGGAAATGAATATTCCTTCGAAGACGGAAGGAGAGTATCATCTAAGAGGAAGAGATAATGTTGGGAAATGGGTCAAATTGCCATCTAAGTATCAGATTATTTGTCCTTATGAATCCTTGTAAGTTAGAGTGAGTTGCCTCTTTTCCTTACTAGTCAATTTACTTTATATGTCATCATGTCGATTGGGTTATCTCGACGATGTTTACATTGACTTGACTAAATGATGTTCCTAGAATGTTAACGTAAGTCGAGAGATAGTCTCATCTAGTGGTGGACTACTTTCTTGTTTCTTTATTTTCGAACTGGGATTTTGAATCTATTATTCTTTGTTATATTATACTAGGGTTTATAGCCATGAAAGGGGGAGTGTTACTCGACCCCGAAACCATATTCATTGGTGTGCCATCCTTTTTTTTATGATGCTAGCCTTAGATAAAATCATGGTTATTTAACCCTTATTATCTTGTTAAGGGAAATTATATGAGTTATTAAGGTTTTAACCTCCTTAGAGGTCGACCACCTTGGCATCTATATATATATATGTATATATTATATTATATTATATTATCCTTGTTATTTTGTTAACACTCGACAACCATCACCCATGAGGAGTGGGAAGAGAGAATAAAGGCCAAGTGGTAGCCATAATGGAGCCCTCCTTCGCGGACCCGCTCGATGGTAGGCTGGGTTGATCGTTGCATCCTGCGAGGTGGCATTCTGAGGATGCATGTAAAGAATTTCATGTCTTGCAATAGGTATTGGTGATACCATTGGAGAGGGATCATTGTGGAGTGGTTCTCTTGGTGAAGGTCAGAAATAGAGGAGAAGATTTTCATTTGAGTCTGGAAAAAATGAAACACTGCTACAATAGTACCAAGAAGAGTGAGATAACTCTGTCTTTGCATATAAGTTAAAGCTTTTTGTCAACAATGACATACTACTGTGACTACTTTTACAGGTATGATATCCCTGAGAGATAATGACTTATATTCAATGGTGTTTTGATATAAATTTATCTCTCTGTTTACAAAGCACGTCGATTGTGTCAACTTACAACAATCATAAGCGAGTGTTAATGGTATTGAGGCCACATATGACTTCAATGAATTCTTTGTGGAAATAGTGTGAATGCAAACTGTTATTGAAGGCTCATGAGGTTGCAAATGTTCTTTTTATGACAATCATATGAAACCTTTTTGTTATGATGTCACTCAGCCAACTTAGAGGCTGTATTTTTCTTGCAAGCTACGCATGCAAGATCATGGCATGACGTTAATTAGTCTTAAGCCATTATTGAGCCTTGAAACTTTACAGTTAATGTTTCTTTGTGTTTGTTTATGAGCCATGAAGGCATTAAGATATTGTATTTGTTAATGAGCCCGAAAGGGCATCAATGTATTTTGAGTATATGTAAACTGTGAGGGTATCTGTTCATGATATTGGTACTATAGTGCTGTGCATGTGGTAATAAGTATGGCCCGAACCATATAAGAATAATGAACACTTTAATCTTAGTGGTAAACTTGGGTTTGTGTCATGTGCAGTTTGTTGTATACAAAGAATACTGAGAGGGGGGTGAATCAGTATTCTGAAAGTTTTTTCATTCACACATTTATTAATCCATTTACCAAATTCAATAACATGAAAGCAAAGTAAACACAAGAAGAGCAGCTACAAATTCATAACACATAGACACTAGGATTTTACATTGAAAACCCAAAAAGGGAAAAGCCACGGTGAGTGTTAGCTCACAATATATTGTGATAGCAATACCGAATTACATAAAGGCTCACTGCCCAAGGACTCACTGTCCAAAGAAGTGTTCACTGCAATAGGCTCAATGCCAAATAGAAGAGAAGATAGAAGGAGTGGCTAACTGCCAAGAGATGAGTGCTATAGGTGCATCTACAAAATGTTGTGGTGCAATACCAATTTTATTAGTATACATCTATTCAAAGGACTTCATATTGTCTACCATGCTTTTCTGCTCTGCTTCACATATACTTCTATCCTTCTACCTTTACTTTCCTTTTGCTAATAAAAAAACTACCTTAGGTTGCACAATCATGGAATTTGCATTCTATCCACACACTTCCACAACTCCAACAATAAAATCCATTGAGTATATATATCCACAACAAGATTCATCTCATAATTAGGCTGGCAAGCTATACAAGAAACATGTATACAAGTGTTATATCTTGTCAACTTGATCTTGTGCACAAATAAGAATGTGGACCCAAATAAACATACAATAGTCTTCATATGAGTTGGCATCAATCATTCAACCACTTGGATTAATTATTCAAACAATATATCCTCACCACATATAGATCTAACTCAACTGTCAGCTTATTCCTTAAGTACACACTTGACCAGTTCAATTGTCATACCAAAACTTCCAATGCAGATCATATGAGACTCTAAAAATCATAGAAAAAATTCATTATGGACATCTTAGCATACATTCAGAACTACGGATCATAATATTCTTTCATAGAGAAATGCAGATCTCAGAATTGTTGTTCTGTCATAGAGAAATATTGTCAGACTGGAAGCCAATACTGAAGAACTTGTCAAATATGATCTAGCGGACTTCAAGTGCTACAAATCTGAATTTAGATGCTTATGACATGTCTACATTGCCTTAGAACCACAAATCAAAATACTCAACAACAGAGGATTGCAGACCAAAATACTTAGATGCTTTACACTGTTTCAGGCTTAACTCTGTTCATTTGAACTTAGACAATTCACCATATGACTTCCGGAGGAAGTCAGAACTTGAACACTAGAATATACGATCACCAAATAGTTATGAACAACATACCTGAACCGCATATAATGATCTTCAACTGCGGAGGCATACTGACCCAATCTCTATCACTTACTCTGTATACTACCCATACTTAGTCATTTTAGGCTTCCAGACCAGAATCCTTTTAAGCCTTGTTGTCAAACCAAATTGATCTATCAGAATAAAATCTCTTTGCCTTATTGGTGGAATCTCTTTGCCTTGTTGCCATCAATGAAAATAATCAATCATTCATCAGAGCAGTGTCTCTTGCCAACACACTTAGTTTATTTACATATCAACTCGAAGTAATTTATATCAACCCTTGACTGTTTGGTATTGGTAATCCTAGTGCACGTAATGCATGCCAATGCTATCATGATTCCTCATGGTAGTAGGAAGGTTTAATATTGACATATTGTTTGTCTTCTTGGCAGCAATAAATGTATGCAATATTTCCTTTGGGAAAGTTAATCTTTTGATACATACTTATTACAAGTAAATGAATGTCATCTTTGTGATTGGCAAATATTCTTATACAAAGTATATGGTATCAAGATTCTAGAGGATTTCTTGTGATAGAACCTTTTAAATGAGATTGACCCTATGAGTCATTGTAAATACCCCTCTTGATGATATGAACTGAGTATAAACCTTGGAATGAGGTAAACAAAATAAACACTAACCGAGTAAGGTCAAGTGTTGAAATCATGAATGAACTTATATCTTTATGAAAGTATGGAATAGAGTGACGTACAGTCACAAGTTCCCTGTTGCCTAAGCAACGAGACCTTTTGGAATGGGTTTCCAAGATAGGAGTCAAATGTCCAAGGAACAGACTAAGATGGTTTTGAACTTATCTATCCAAGACCAAGAAAGGTTGAATTATGTTTACTGTAGGACATGACAGCTTATAAGTTAAGTCGAGGTGGTGGACATATGACAACATTCATTACGTAATGTATATGTATGTAAATCTTTGGCTAAAGTAATTCATCTATCTTTGCATGCATTGTTAGTCCATAGTGCTCCAAATGGCATAATGTCTCTAGTAGTGTCATGTATAGTTAGAGTGGATCCATAGTTGTGTGACTATAAGGCATTATGAAGGACACAACACCAGATACTCAGATGGCAAACTTGATGATTCCTTATATCTATACCTTCCATGAAGGGTAGGGCTGCTTCTAGGTTGGAAGTTGTGTCGGGGACCACTGGTCTATGGTTGGAGGAAAAGTACTCGAATGATGCTCTCCTTCCCAAGTAGAAGACAAGCTGAGGCTTATGAACACAGATGTCAAAAGTTCTAGATATAGTGTTTTTATTTATATGACTTGATAGTCAGTTATTGTGTATAATTTGATATTTGATGCCTTGAGCATAGATTTGTACATGTATAGTGAAGGTTATTCACTAATGAGATATCATTGGATATTGTAATTCTAAGTTTTGTTATATTCTGGTAAAGAATAACATGTTGAATTATTGTAATGGTATTGATTCACTCTTGTTTAACTGTGCTTTTGATAATCATGATGTATCCTAACTCTTAGTTAAGATGACTATTTATGTTTAATTATGAGCATTATGGAATGTGATGTTACATATGGTATCAGAGCTACCGGGTTCAATACATGGACCTATGAGCTCACTACTTGATGATTATTTTTATCCAACATTAACATATGCTAATGTTTGGATGTTCTATGCTAGAATGGTAAGAAATAGAACAACACCCAGAAAGAAGGTAACATAAAATTGATGTTACCTACATTATCATAAGGTCTTGAGGGAGTGAGCCTCAAGAATGAAATGACTTGAACAGACTGGTTGCTTAATAGGAGCATGGTTGACTGATGAGGAGACTTTCACTGATGTCGTTAAACACATCAAGCAGGAGTTGAGGAAAGTAGTTAGGATTGCTGCTCCTAACTCTAATGATGCATCAGCATAACTCTCTGCACCTAAAGCACCAGCTATGGAAAGCAATCCTAAGGATTTTGAAGTAAATACAAAGGTTGTGGATGAGTACCTATGTGTATGTCCACCTCCTAAAACTAAGGTGATAAACCCAAGGTTGAGAAATAAACATGGGAAGTTATCCTAAACTGATAATGACTTGTAGTAGCAAGATGTAAACAAAATTTTGTAATTTTGAGATGGATTATATGTAATCCATGGAAAATTATAATGCAATTGAAAAAGAAAATTCTGAAAAATCTTTCCTTTCTTGTTAAAGATTACATGAATGAGAATAGATTTATGTTATAAATGGATTCAATGATATGGAAAACTAATCCATGATTAATCTGCAAATTTTAGGGAGAAGTAGATTGCAAAAAGGTTCAGATAAGAACCAGGATGGGAGATAGCCAAGATGAAGGGCAACCTGCAGGGCACTCTGAATCTAAACTCAACTAGATCCTTGCTTTGCTACAAGAGACAAGAGTGAGAGTAGGAACTCTCGAGCAGGAGGTTAGGGGCCGACAAAGACCTAGGCAGGATGCCTACGATGGGGGTGATGACGGGGCACGTCATAATGACACCACCCAAAGTGAGCATGAAGAAAATAACTCTGAGGCTAGACAAGAAGAGGATAGGCAAAGCCATATGGCTTTGAAATTATCTCGAGACATGAAAAAGGTTATGCCTCCCAAGTTCAATGGGTTTGAAAGTGAAGATGCAACGGAGGCATGGCTTACAGAGATGGAAAAGCATTTTGAAATAAGAAATTAGACTGAGATCACTAAAGCAGTATGGGGAGCATACCAGCTGGTAGGTGAAGCATCCACATGGTGGATGAACAAAAAGATGGAGTTAGGCTTGAGGTCTACAAGTCTAACTTGGGATAGGTTCGTGGAACTCTTTAGGTAAAGATGGTTGTCTCAATTGTTCTATGACTAGAAGCTTATAGACTATCAAAATTTGAAATAGGCTGATTTATCTGTGAATGAATATTGGGAAAAGTTCACTTGCCTATTAAAGTATGTGTCGTAGTACAAACAGTATGAGAGATTTCGCATCTAAAAGTTTATAATGGGATTGAACGCCTAGATTGGGTGAGAGGTTGACGTGCATGGTCCCACTTCAATGGACCAGGTCTATGAGAAGGCCATCAAACAAGAATAAAAATTGAAATCTATGTTGTCCTATAGAGAAAGGAACCGAAAGAGATATAATTGGTCCCAATCCTCTCAATCCTCTAAGAAAAAGGGGGAAAAGTAGGATTTTACTAAGAAAAATGATAAAGGGGCCAAGAATAAACAAACTAAGTCCAAGGGGGAGAAGAAAGGCAATAACCACTCCAAGAAAAATGGAGACATTTCTAGGAAACCTCAAGAGGGGTGAGGACTAGTGGGATGGTGCTACACATGTGGTGGAGATCATTACGCCAGCCAGTGTCCTAACAAGATGCAAGGAGCACAACCAAGAGGAAACCCTCTACGCTCTTAGCAGGTGGTGCTCCAGCAATGCATTCATGCAGTCTTGGACAACAAGCAAGCTGAGTACCAAATAACTCCCATTGAAACTACAGGTATTTTATCTGGTCTTCTGATTTTAGTTTTGATTGATACTGGTGCTATCGAATGTTTTGCTTCCCCTAAAAGTGTAAGCAAAATTTCTAGAAAAGATGGATACATGAAAAACACATGGTCAGTGGAATATGCAAATTAGACCAAGGTTCAGGTAGAGCAATGCATGTTTGAGGCTAGGGTTGAACTTCCAAGTTTCTCCATTGAAGTAAACCTTTATGTAGCCCCACTAGGCTCATATGATGTTATCCTTGGAATAAATTGGTTATGGAGAAATCAAGCCAAAGTGGACTATTATGCCAAAATAATAGAATGTCTTGATGACTTAGGAAACTAAGTCCTTCTACAAGGAAACCCTAGGGAAGTCAAACTAAGACAACTTTCTGCCCTGCAAATGAAAACAACTCAAAGAAAGGGATGCCAACTTTTTGTTGTCAAAATGGAAAAACTAAATGGGTTTGAGGAAACTAAATTCCAAGATGATTTAATGTTTTAAGAATCTCAAAAACTCAATGAAGTTGGGAAGGAGTCCATAGATCAGGAGAGATAAGATATGGACAAGTATCCTTTCCTTAGAGATTTTGAGGATGTATTGCTAAATGAGCTTCTGGGATTACCTCCTAAAAGAGCCTTTGACTTCTCTATTGATATAATTCTAGGGTCGAAACCTATTTCTAAAGCCCCTATATAATGACCACTACAGAGTTAATGGAGCTAAAGGCTCAATTACAGGAATTGTTTGATAAGGGACTGATTAGACCTAGTGTGTCATCCTAGGGAACACCAGTTATATTTATGAAAAAGAAAGATGGCACTTTACAGTTATGCATAGATTACCGCATGTTGAGTAAAGAAATAATTAAGAATAAATACCCATTGCCTTGCATTGATGATCTTTTCAATCAAATGAGAGGTGCAATTGTGTTTTCCAAGATTGATCTTCGGTTTGGGTATCACCAATTGAGGTTAAAGGATGATGACATCCATAAAACAACCTTTAGAACAAGGTATGGGAATTATGAGTTCACTATCCTACCTTTTGGATTAATGAATGCACCTGTGATGTTTATAAACTTAATGAACCGTGTGTTCAGGGATTGTTTGGACAAGTTTTTCCTAGTGTTTCTTGATGACATTCTAATCTATTCTAAGAATGAGGAAGAGCACCTTCAGCATTTAAGAATTGTTCTTCAAAGGTCAAGAGAGTATAAACTGTATGGCAAGCTCTCTAAGTGTACTTTCTTTCAAAAGGAAGTGCAGTATTTGGGCCACATAATTTCAGCTAAGGGAATAGCTGTGGACACAACTAAAATGAAGGCTATTTTGGAATGGCCAGTACTAAGGAATGTTCATGAGGTCCGAAGTTTCATGGGCCTTATAGGTTACTACAGGAAATTTGTGAAAAACTTTTCAAAAATTGCATACCCTATAACTTCCTTGCAGAGAAAAGGCAAGAGATTTGAGCGGTTAGAAAAGTGCTAGGAGGCCTTTGACCTACTAAAGGAAAAATTGACTTCAACACCAATTTTGAAAGTACCTAACCCAGAAGGTCAATTTGTAGTCATTACCGATGCCTCAGTGGAAGGATTAGGTGGTGTACTAGTCCAGGATAGACAAGTCATTGTATATGAATCCTAAAAACTGAAAACTTATGAGCAAAACTATGCCCCCCATGATTTGGAATTGGCAGTAGTCATTCATGCACTACAAATGTGGAGACACTACTTGCTCGGGAAACCCTTTGAGATGAAAATAGACCATCAAGGGCTCAAATATCTATTTACTCAACCACATCTAAATGCTCATCAAAGAAGATGGTTGGAATTCATCTCAGATTATGACTTCGAGATTAAATATATTCAAGAAAAGAAAAACTGAGTGGCAGATGCCCTAAGTAGGAGAAGGCATATCTCCTCAACAATCTCCATACATTCTGATTTTAGGAATCAAGTACTATAGAAATCTAAGGGAGATGAGTTTTACGAGCAGGTCAAACAGGCCCTTGTGGAAAATTCCTAGAATCTAAGATACGATGGATTTAACCTTGAACTAGATGGCTTGTAAAGGTTTAAATGAAGGATGTATGTACCTAAATATGTAGAGTTAAGGAATATGGTGTGGAAGGAGGTTCATTCTACACCGTATTCAGGACATCCTGGCATAACAAAGTTACTTGCTGATGTGAAACCCCTATATTTTTGGAAAGGAATGAAGAGGGATGCTACAAATTTTGTAGCTACATGTATAGAATGCCAGAGGGTGAAGGCGGAATACCATCACCCGACATGACTCTTATACCCTCATGAAATTCCTGAGTGGAAATGGCAAATTATAAGCATGGACTTTGTGCAAGGGCTTCCTATGCCAAGGAACATGCACAATGCTATTTTGGTTGTGGTGGATAGACTCACCAAAGCTGCTCATTTTATACCTGGAAACTTGATGGATGGGGCACTCGTCATAGCCCGTAAATTTGTTCAAGGGATTTTGAGATTGCATGGCATTCCTAAGAAGATTATCTCAGATAGGGATGCACAAATGACATCGAGGTTTTGGCAAATCTTATTCTCTTCACTTGGAACCCAGTTGAATATAAGCTCTTCTTATCATCCTAAAATGGATGGCCAAGATGAGAGGGTAAACCAAGTGTTGGAGGATTTATTGAGAATGTATTGCATGTACCAACAATACAAATGGGAAGATTATCTTCCTTTGGTGGAATTTGCCTATAATAATTCCTATCATTCTGCTATTAAGATGGCTCCATTTGAAGCATTGTATGGAAGAAAGTGTCGAACCCCTATAAGATGGGACAAGCTAGAAGATAGGGTTAGCCTTGGTCCAGAAATGCTATCAGAAATGGAAGAGCAAGTCCATCTGATTAAGAAAAGGCTAGCGGAAGCCAATGATAGGAAAAAGAGTTATGCAGATGCTAGCACATTGAAAAACATTTCTCAATAGGAGAGAAAGTCCTTTTAAGGGTAAAACCTCAAAAGAGTTCCATTAAATTTGGAAAAACATCCAAACTGGCACCTAGATATGTGGGTCCCTTTGAAGTTCTCGAAGAAGTCAACCCAGTTGTATACAAAATTGCTCTACCGCTAGCTCTTGCCATGATGCATAATGTTTTTCATATTTCCTATTTGAAAATGTTTAATACTAGAGATAATCAAATTCCTATTCTTGATTGGAATTCTATACAGGTGAAGGACCCAGGGGTGGTGGTGATCGATCCCATTAAGGTGCTCGAAACACGTAAGCTACACTTACGTAACAAAGAGATAACACAATGCAAGGTCTAGTGGGACCAATATGCAAAGGAAAATGCCACCTGGGAAAACTATGAGGATATGCATGTGAGATTTTCCCATCTATTTTGAAAAACTTTTTTTATTATTACGCTCACAAAATATTTTTCTTATTATGTTGGGTAACTCTGAAGACAATTAATCATCCGGGATGATGATTCTTATGGGGGGAGATATGTTACATCCCCAACTTATGATTTAGCTTAATCTTATTTTTGTGTGGTAATCAGGATGATTAACCATAGTTTAATGATTAGATGTTGAGGAAATATCTGATTTAAGCATTGATTATGTGAATACTGACTAATGTTAGTTAGACATGAGATTACATGTTCATATGATTATCTAACTATTATGAATCATGAATTAGATGATGATGCACTGATCATGATTTTATGATGGTGAGTGTGAACAGGAAATGAATCTTCCTTCAAAGACGGAAGGAGAGTATCATCTGGGAGGAAGAGATAGATGTCAGTAAATGGGTCAAATTGCCATCTGAGTATTGGATTCTTTGTCCTTATGAATCCTTGTAAATTAGAGTGAGTTGCATCTTTTCCTTGCTAGTTGATTTCCTTTATGTGTCATCATGTCGATTGGGTTATCTTGATGATGTTTATGTCGACTCGACTAAATGACGTTCCTCGAACGTTAATGTAAGTCAAAAGATAGTATCATCTAGTGGTGGAGTACTTTCTTGTTTCTTTATTTCCGAATTGGGATTTTGAATCTATTATTCTTTGTTATATTATATTAGGGTTTATAGACGTGAAAGGGGGAGTGTTACTTGACCTTGAAACCATATTCATTGGTGTGCCATCCTTTTTTTATGATGCTAGCCTTGGATAACATCATGGTTATTTAACCCTTATTATCTTGTTAAGGGAGATTATATGAGTTATTAAGGTTTTAACCTCCTTAGAGGTCGACCACCTTGGCATCTATATATATATATGTATATATTATATTATATTATCCTTTTTATTTTGTTAACACTCGGCATCCATCACCCACGAGGAGTTGGGAGAGAGAATAAAGGCTGAGTGGTAGCCATAATGGAGCCCTCCTTCGTAGACCCGCTCGATGGTGGGCTGGGTGGATTGTTGGATCCCGCGAGGTGGCATTCTGAGGATGCATGCAAAGAATTCCATGTCTTGCAATAGGTATCAGTGATACCATTGGAGGGGGACCATTATGGAGTGGTTCTCTTGGCGGAGGTTAGAAAAAGAGAAGAGAAGATTTCCATTGGACTCTGGAAAAAAATGAAAGGACTGCTACAACAGTATTAGGAAGAGCGAGATAGCTTGGTCTTTGCATATAAGTTAAATCTTTTCGTGAACAATGACATACTAATGTGACTACTTTTATAGGTATGATATCCCTGAGAGATAACAACCTATATTCAATGGTGTTTGGATATAAATATATCTCTCTGTTTACAAAGCATGTCGACTGTGTCGACTTACAAAGTCATAAGAAAGTGTTAATGGTATTGAGGCCGCATATAACTTTAATGAATTCTTTATGTGGAAATAGTGTGAATTCAAATTGTTATCGAAGGCTCATGAGGCTGCAAATGTTCTTTTTATGATAATCATATGAAACCTTTTTGTTATGATGCTGCTCAACCAACTTAGAGTTTGTATTTTTCCAGCAAGTTGTGCATGCAAGATCATGGCATGATGTTTTTCAATCTTAAACCATTATTGAGCCTTGAAACTTTACAGTTAATGTTTCTTTGTGACTATTTATGAGTCGAGAAGGCATTAAGATATTGTATTTGTTAGTGAGCTCGAAAGGGTATCAATGTATATTGAGTATGTGTAAACCGTGAGGGTATCTGTTCATGATACCGGTACTACAGTGCCATGCATGTGGTAATAAGTATGGCCCAAACCATATAAATTAATGACCACTCTAATCTTAGTGATAAACTCGGGTTTTTGCTGTGTGCCCTTAGTTTATTTACATATCAACTCGACATAATTTATATCAACCCTCGACTGTTTGGTATTGGTAATCCTAGTGCATGTAATGCATGCCAATGCTATAATGATTCCTCATGGTAGTAGGAAGGTTTAATATTGACATATTGTTTGTCTTCTTGGCAGCAATGAATGCATGGCATATTTCCTTTGGGAAAGTTAATCTTTTGATGTGTACTTATTACAAGTAAATGAATGCCATCTTTGTGATTGGAAAATATTCTTATACAAAGTATATGGTATTAGGATTCTAGAGGATTCCTTGTGATAGAACCTTTTAAATGAGATCAACCCTATGAGTCATTGTAAATACCCCTCTTGATGATATGAACCGAGTATAAACCTTGGAATAAGGTAAACAAAGTAAACACTAACTGGGTAAGGTCAAGTGTCGAAAACATGAATGAACTTATATCATTATGAAAGTATGGAATAGAGTGATGTAGAGTCACAAGTTCCCTGTTGCCTAAGCAACAAGACCTTTTGGAATGGGTTTCCAAGACAGGAGTTAAATGTCCAAGGAACGAACTAAGATGGTTTTGAACTTATCTATCCAATACCAAGAAAGGTCAAATTATGTTTACTGTAGGACATGACAGCTTATAAGTCAAGTCAAGGTGGTGGGCATACGACAATGTTCATTACGTAACGTATATGTATGTAAATCTTTTGCCAAAGTAATGCATCCATCTCTCCATGCATTTTTAGTCCATAGTGCTCTAGATTGCATAATGTCTCTAATAGTGTCATGCATAGTTAGAGTGGATCTGTAGTTGTTTGACTGTGAGGCATTATGAAGGACCCAACACTAGATACTTAGATGGGAAACTTGATGGTTACGTATATATCTATACCTTCCGTGAAGGGTAGGGTTGCTTCCAGGTAGGAAGTTGTTCAAGGGACCGTCGGTCTATGGGTGGAGGAAAAGCATTCGGATGATGCTCTCGTTCCCAAGAAGAAAACAAGCTGAGGCTTATGAAGACAGATGTCAAAAGTTCTAGATACAGTGCTTTTCTTTATATGACTTGATAGTTAGTTATTGTGTATAATTTGATATTTGATGCCTTGAGCATAGCCTTGTACATGTATAGTGAAGGTTATTAACTAATGAGATATCGTTGGATATTGTAATTCTAAGTTTTGTTATATTCTGGTAAAGAATAACATGTTGAATTATTGTAATGATATTGATTCACTCTTGTTTAACTATGCTTTGGATAATCATGATGTATCCTAACTCTTAGTAAGAAGAATATTTATGTTTAATTATGAGCATTATGGAATGTGATGTTACATGAGGATGAGATATGGCACAAGGTTCACCATTAAGGCTGAACCAGTTTCAAATTATCATGTAGAAAATTATGATCATAGCCTGGTGAACCCTAATTGTATGATCCAAGGTGAGGAAGTGCATGATTTAGGGTCTCTTGAGACAATATCTTCACCCCTTCCAACCCCAGATCTTTTCCTTGATGAATGGGCAAAGGAACACTTTGATTTTGATCCTTATGGCACCACTGAAACAACTAGGTTAGGCACCTACATGATTCATGAGGAGAAGTCCTCAATCCCCTTTATATTCAAACCAGATGATGATTCTGATAGCCCATGGAAAATGTTCTTTGATGGTAAAAAGAGCAGAAATGGAGCTAGTGCAAGGGTGTTACTCATCTCTCCAATGTGTAAGAAACAATATTTTGCTCATAGGCTACATTTTTGATGCACAAATAATCTTGTAGAGTATGAGGTATTAGTCCATGGCTTACTACTAGCAGAAAAGAAGAGATCAAACATTTGGAGATCTTTGGAGATACTGAACTGGTGGTCAACTAGGTTAGAGAAAGATGTGCAACAAAGAATTAGCTCTTAAGAGCCTATAGACATAGAGTTTGGGGCCTGTTTGAGAGTTTTGATGCCCTCAACCTCCAGGTGATCCCAAGGAAATTAAATGTTGAGGTAGACTAATTGGCAATAGTTGGTGCTCAGTTTTATCCTCCTACAAACTTCTTTCAAGGCCCTGATCAACATGTCAACATAGTGGTCAGGCCCTCAGTCCCTGATAATGATGTGAACTAGCAGATTTTTGACAGCAATGAACAAATTGTAAACTTCATTCAAAATGAAGTTGAGTTCTCATCAATGGCGCAGTCGAGGTTGCAAGAAGGGTATGGTGACCATATCATGCAATTGAAAATGAACAATTTGCCCAAGGGTTTAGTCACCCTTGAGGCTATTTTTAGTCATGATGATGAATTCAAGGGCAAAGAGAGTAACATCATGTGCAAAAAGGAGGATTATCAGAACGTTTCTGTTGCCTAGGGAAAGGATCTATTGCTGGGAAAGGTATGCCATGATGATGAACAAAATGATTTTATTCACCTTTCCCAGAAATATGACGATGTTTTTGTATGGGTTTATGAAGATCTGAAGGGTTTGGACCCAAATGTTGCCTGGTACTCCATAGATCTCAACCCAAGCACCAAACCTGTCCACCAAAAACAATGACCCATAAACCCCAAAATTGAGCCCTTGATGAGGAAGGAGATTACAAAGCTCATTCAAGCCAAAATTATTTTCCCCATCAAATACTCCACCTAGGTACCTAATTTAGTACCAATGAGGAAGAAAAATGGTGAGATAAGGCTATGCGTAGATTTTTAGGACTTGAATCTCACCTCTTTGAAGGACCACTATCCTCTATTGTCCATGGACCAAATCTTGTAGACTGTTACAGGGGCAAAAAGGTTTTCATTTCTTGATGTTTTTCTGGTTATAACCAGATATTTGTGAAAGAAGAGGACAAATTCAAGACAATGTTCAACCCCAAGTGGGGAACCATGGCATATGCAAAAATGCCATTTGGGCTCTCCAATGTTGGTGCAACTCTTCAGAGGGCAATGTCCATTACTTTTAAGGGCTTTATTAACAAGTTCATCCTGATCTATTTGGATGATATCACAGTCTTCTCTAAGAGAGGAGTAAATCATATGCTACATCTGGAGAAGGTTTTTGAAAGATGTATAGGGAGTTTGGGGTGTCTTTGAACCTCCAAAAATGTATTTTTGTTGTTGCTCAGGGCAAGCTTCTGGGGGCCATTTGGTGTCAAAGGATGGGATCTCCATAGATCTAGAATGGACTTCAGCTCTCCTTGCTTTTCCTTTGCCTGCTCATAAAAAAACTTTGCAATCATTTCTAGGGCAGATTAATTTTGTTAGGAAATTCATTCCTAACTATACTGGTTTGGTCAAACTATTGACCCTTATGCTTAAAAATGATGCTATTTTTAGGTGGACTAAGATCTATAAGGATGGCTTTGAGAAGATAAAAGAAGAGATTTCCCAAGCTCCTACTCTCATGAATCCTAATTATGAGGACTTTGTCCTTTATGCCCATGGTAGAGAGAACAGTGTTGCAGCTGTCCTGATGCAACATAATGACCAAGGTATGGAACAACCCCTGGCCTTTTTCAATCAGACACTGAAGGACTATGAGGTTAGGTACAATCCCATGGACAAATAGGTATTTGCTATTATAAGAGCATTAAAATGTTTAGATATATGCTAGGAAATAACCATATCAAGGTCTTAGTCTCATTATAGTGTGAGAGACTATATAATGAGAATTGAAATTAGTAAAAAGAGAGCAAGCTGGGTCACTAAGATCCTTGAGTATGATGTCATTATTAAATCCACTAAGATGATTAGAGGCAGAGGATTATGTGAGCAGTTGGATCAAACTACTATGGATGAAATGAAATCATCCGACCACTTGAATGAGGTAGAACCTATAGCTGACCCAACAGTTGTGAGTTCTTGGACAATGAACATGGCCAGGTTCCTATCCATTGGTGAGTATCCTTATGGATTGGATAGAACTAAGAGAAGACATTTCAGATTGCAGTCCATTACTTATGCCTTGGTGGATGGTGTTCTCTTTAAGAGAAATCTAGATGGAGTCTTGCTGAGATGCATTGATGAAGATCAAAAGGACAAATTTCTGAGTGAGTTTTATGCTGGTCCAGTTGGAGGACACTTCTCTGCAAGAGCTAAAATGATGAAAATAATGAGGGCAGGTTAATTTTGGCCCACATTCTTCAATGATGCCCATGTGTGGATAAGAAAATGCAAAGAGTGTGCTCTCTTTATTGGAAAGAAAAGATTAGCAGCCCTTCCACTTCATCCTATTTAGGTAGATACCCCTTTCTTACATTGGGGACTAGATTTTATTAGCATAATAAACCCTACCTCTAGTGCTTGTCACAAATGGGTTTTAACTACAACAGACAACTTCACCAGGTGGGTTGAAGAAATCTCACTCAAAGAGGCTACATAATCGACAATCATGGATTTCTTGGATGAAATCATGACAAGATTTGGAGCTCCCCAAACTATCATTTCTGATAATGGAAGAACTTTTATTGGCTTTAGGATAGCTTATTGGGCTTTGAAATATAATGTATTATTGAAGACTTCATCTAACTATTATCCCCAAGGTAATAGGTTGGTTGAATCTACTAATAAGAACCTGATCAAAATTCTGAAGAGGACCAGGAAACAAATAAGAGACAATGGCACAATAAGATCAGATTGGCTCTCTGGGATGATAGGATCACCTATAAAAGAGCCATCGGTAACCCCCCTTTTGTGCTTGTGTATGGAAGAGAGGATACATTACCTTTATCTTTAGAGTTCCTACATTAGAATTGTCCCAATAGTTGGATTTAGAAGGTGAGTATGCTAGGTTTGTAAGGATGGCTGAATTAACTGAGTTGGAAGAACATAGATAGTCAGCCATAGCTACCTTGGAAGAACACCAAAAACAAACCAAGAGATATTTTGACAGGAAGGCCAAGGATCAAAATTTTAAGGAAGGTGATGCAGTTCAACAATTGAGAAACCAAAGATGTTTGCCAATTTTTGCAGCCTCCTTTCAAAAAAATCAACACAAGCAATTTTTAAACAAATCTTCAGCACAAGAATATTTATTTGCATTCAGGAAATATTGGAACTCTATAAGTATAACAATAATTCAAAAATTCAATCTTCCATGAAAGATCCATTTGCAACAACAATCATCTATAGGCAAGATTAGGAACAAATATGCAAAGTCTCTACAAGCAAGTTTTGGAAATGGATCAAAAAATCAACTATAATTCCACAATCCTGTCACTTTCCATCTATTAATTCTCCTTCATTATCATCAAGATTTTAAAATTCTTTCTGGGTTTTATGCTCCTCCTTCCTAGCTTTCCAAATCATTTTGAATTTCTCAATTTCGTTAAGAAATGAGAAAGTTATGCCTCTTTTTCTGAAATTGGATCTCATATATACGACCCAGATAATCTCCCTCTCCCCAATAATTCTAGTCAAACCTCCACCTCCTCCATTCTAGGCGTGGTGATTCATGCAATTGGCCTCTTTAATGCCTTTTCAATGCAAATTCAAACTTTAGCCAAAAATTTCCATCCAATTCCTCATCTGGCAACTCCACTCCCCAGCACCCAGCATCATGGCAAATATTTTATTTCATATCATTTAATTCTTCTTGGGAGTTACAAAAAAATAAAAAATACATTTTACAGTTGGGGTGTGAGATTTCCTTTACCAAATGCAATGCTAATTCACTTGAATTTTGGGCCAATGAAATATATGAATAAAACTATCTTCAAAGGTTGTTGAAGAAAGGTGAAAGGAGATCAAAATCATGCCTGCAACACAAAAAGAAGCCAAAAATTGAAAAAAATAAAATAAAGATCTTTTTGGTTGTGCAAGATTGCACTTCACCCCTGATGCTCCTGCATCAAACATCTGGTGTAAGAAAGAATGTTTCATGAGTGAAGACTCATGAACATTCAAAAGGATCTGGTATACCAAGCTTGAGAAGCTTAGGGGCAACCACCCATGTTGCTTCTTCTATCTTCCTTCCCTTCCATTTGATCAAGTACTCCTTGTATTCCTTGCCTCTTGTCCTTCTCACTACTCTTGAGTCAATAAATTCATCTACCTCTTCACATTCTCTTGTTGGAAGTTGCTGCTCCCAACTCTGTAAATCTAAAAAATCAGTCTTCTCCTAATGTGTTTCATCACCAATAAAATGATAAAGATCAGAAACATTGAAGATGAGTGAAATATCCACCCCTGGAGGTAATTCTATCTCATATGCATTAGCTGAAATTTTTTTGATTATTTTGCACGGTCCAATCTTCTTACTTTTCAGCTTGTTATAAGTGCCTTGGGGAAGTCTTTCCTTCCGTAGGTGTGCCAAAACCAACTCTCCCACTTCAAATTCTTGTTCTCTTCTTTTCAAATCAGCATGAGCCTTGTACTTGATTGTATTGGACTCCAACCTCTCCTTGACCTCCTTATGCAACTCTTGTAAATAATCAACAAAATCCTCTGCTGCTGCACTTTTCTTTCCAAAATCTTTATTATCTCTTAACTCATGAACACCTTTGGGACAATAACCATAGACAATATGAAATGGACTCTTACCCGTGCTTCTATTGATGGAATTATTGAGGCAAATTCAGCTTGTGCAAGCACCACATCCCACTGTTTTGGTCTCCCATCTATCAAGCATCTTAACAAATTTCCAAGACTTTTATTAACCACCTTCGTTTGGCCATCCATTTGGGGGTGATGGGCTAAGATATAAGTTAATTGTGTGCCCAAATTCTTTCATAATGTTCTCCAAAAATGACTAACAAATTTAGTATCCCTATCCAAAACAATGCTTCTTGGCAAACCATGCAACCTTACAACCTGTTTGAAAAATAAATTGGCAACATGTGAAGCATCACTTGACTTCTTGCAAGGAATAAAATGATCCATCTTTGAAAATCTATTAACCACAACAAAAATAGAATCATTACCTTTTTGGGTTCTTGGCAGCCCAAGAACAAAATCTATACTCACTTCCTCCCATGGCTTATCTAGAATTGGCAAAGGCTGATATAACCCTATGTTTTGGCTAGTCCCTTTGACATGTTGACATATTGAGCATCTTTGAACCATATTCTTCACATCCCTACCCATACTTGGCCAATAGTAAGTATCACTTAGCTGCCCCAAAATTTTATCCACTCCAAAATGTCCACCAAGTCTACCATGCTTTTCCCGAATGAAGTTTTCCCCCATTGATTCCCCTGGTATGCACAATCGCTGCCCCTTGAACAACAACCCCTCTTGAATGAAATATTCTAGCCACTTGGTTCTATCACTCTCTATTGGAGACTTAAAAGCTGCCCATGCCTCACTAAAATCAAGATCCTTTTCATACAACTCTTTCATCAAATCAAAACCCATAGCATTCACTTGCATTTTATTTAGCAACAAACACCTCCTACTCAAAGCATCCACTACCCGATTTGACTTACCACTTCTATGTTTAAGAATAAAAGAATAACTTTGTAAGAACTCCACCCACTTCATATGCTTTTGATTTAGTTTACCTTGGTTGTTAATGAATTACAAGGCTCGATGGTTTGTGTAGAGGACAAACTCCTTTGGTAACAAATAGTGTCTCCACTTCTTGAGGGCCTGCATAATAGAGTAAAACTCTTTATCATACACTACATATTTTCTCTTGGCTTCATTTAACTTTTCACTGAAGTAAGCTATGGGCCTTCCTTCTTGACTAAGAACTCCTCCTATCACTTCCCCACTTGCATCACACTCAACTCGAATCACTTTGTTAAAATCTGACAATGCTAATATGGAATGTTCATTTACCTTTGCCTTCAAAATGTTAAAACTTCTCTCTGCTACAACTGTCCATTTGAAGTCCTTTCTTTCTCCCTTCATTGTGTCTGTGGTTGGTGCACAAATGCTAATGAAATTTCTGATAAATTTCCTATAAAAAGTTGCCAAACCATGAAAACTCCTTACCTCAAATAGGCTCTTAGGTGATGGCCATTCTAGGATTGCCTTAACCTTTTTTGGACCCATCCGTAAGCCTTCCTTTGAGATTACAAACCCCAAAAATACCAACTCCTTCATAAAGACACATTTTTAAAGGTTGACCAACAACTTTTCCTCTCTTAATTTTTGCAAAACAGCCCTAACATGCTTTAGATGTTCATCTCTTTCTTTGCTAAAAACTAACATGTCATCTAAATAAACAATCACAAACTTACCAAGGAATGGTTTGAGCACCCCGTTCATCAATCTCATGAATGTGATTGGAGCATTTGTGAGTCCAAATGGCATAACCAACCACTCATATAACCCCTCCTTTGTTTTGAATGCGGTTTTCCACTCATCTCCTTCTCTAATCCTTATTTGGTGGTATCCACTTTTCAAATCAATTTTGGTGAAATATTTTGCTCCACTTAAGCAATCCATCAAATCATCCATACGAGGCAATGGGAACCTATACTTGATTGTTATCTTGTTAGTAGCCCTTGAATCCGTGAACATATGCCATTCTCCATCCTTCTTAAGTGCCAAAACTGTCAGTATTGCACATAGGCTCAAACTTTCTCATATCAAGCCTTTGTCCAAGAATCCTTGCACTTGTCTATTTATCTCTTCATTTTGTTTAGGGCTCATTCTATATGCTGCCTTTTTTGGTAAGCTTGCCCCTGGTATCAAATCCATGCAATGACTTACACTTCTAATTGGTGGGGGTCCATTTGGAAGATCCTTCATCAAAATATCTTCATATTCTTGCAATATCCTCTTGATTTCCTTAGGAATTTCTTGTTCTTCACTTGCTGTCCCAACTTCTTGTGGCTTGGAAACTAAACCATAACATACTTCTTCTTTTAACTCCCTTAAAAAATGTTTACCAATGATCATGCATACCTTGGCATCGTTGTCCACTTCATCTTGCTTCTCTTTTAGCGAGTTCATGACATACTTTTTCTTGTCCTTTGTGATTGTACATGTGTTAGCTTCACCATTATGAATTGCCTTGCAATCATATTGCCATGGCCTACCCAATACGATGTGGCATGCATCCATCGACATCACATCACATAGTATGTCATCCTTATAGTTACTAATCTAAAAATTTGCCCGTTATTGCTCACTCACCAAAAGTTGATGTCCCTTTTGTAACCAAGTGACCTGGTAGGGGTTTGGGTGCTTCATCCTTTCTAACTTCAACTTCTTCACCATCTCTTGGGACACTAAATTATATATGCTTCCACTGTCCACTATTATGGTGCAACATTTTCTGTGAGACTTACAAACTATTTTAAACAAGCTCCTCCTCTATGCTAGTTCTGGAAGCTCCTTCTCTAGTTTTAAGAGAACTCTTTTCAACATGAGAACTTTTCCATCTTCAGGGTCTACTACGGCTCTGTCTCATTTTCAGCTTTTCCAGTGTTTATCTTTCCAACCTCTTGTATTTGAGGGCACTCAAAGGCCCGATGACCCATTTCCCCACAATTGAAGCATACTCCAGAAAATCCCCTTCCTCTATCATATTCTCCTCTCCCTCTTGAACTTTCACCTCTTCCTCTTGAAAAATCTCCTCTTCCTCTTGCATTTGTCCCATGACTTGTTTGTGACCAGCTTGTTTCCTCTTCCTTTACTGGCTACCCTCTTCCACTATTTTCTTGTCCCCTACCTCATGGATGTTTTCCTTTTCCTCTAAAGCTTCCTTGTTGCCTTCTTGCTAACTTCTCCTATGCTTTTAGTGCATACTAGTAGGCTTCTTCCATTGTCCTTATTAAGACCATGCTGATCTCATCCTGAATGTTAATCCTCAAGCCATTTACATACCTTGCTACCTGCTCCTCATCATCCTCTACGTGTCTAGCACATATACTCAGTCTGTAGAACTCCTTTGTGTATTCTATGACACTCAAATCCTTTTGTTTAAGGTTCTACAACTTTTTAATTAAATTAATGTGATAATCCACATATAAGAATTTTGCTTTCAGTTTTGAAACCATCTTCTCCCATGATTTTATCTTCTCTTTGCCTTTCCTCTATCTTTCAATCTACACTTGATTCCACCATAGGGATGCATGTCCTTTCAACCTTTTTCCAGCATATTTCACCTTCTTCTTCTCTTCAATGGCTTCCAAATCAAAATATTTATCCATTTTTGCAATCCAGTCAATAAGCTCTTCTAGATTCATACTCCCATTGTAACTCGATGGGTCCATCCTTGGTTTACTCCCAAGCTTAGCCAACACTGGTTAGAATATCTCTACATGTGCATCTTCTCCCTGCACTGCTACAACCTTTAGAACTTCTTCCTCATCCTCACTAATGTCTTCAACAAGAATCCCTCTTCTTTGAGAAGTTTCTATGGCATCCAACCTTGCTGAGATTCCCCTTATCAATTCCATAAGTACTAGATTTTCTTCTCCTCATGGGACTCTTCCTTTGCCCCATCCTCTATGTGAAATTTCTTCTCCAAATCTCTATAATCTTGCTTTGATACTAGAATTGATGCAGTTCAACAATTGAGAAACCAAAGAGGTTTGCCAATTGTTGCAGCCTCCTTTAAAAAAAAATCAACACAAGCAATTTTTAAACAAAATCTTCAGCACAAGATTATTTATTTGCATTCAAGAAATATTGGAACTCTACAAGTATAACAATAATTCAAAAATAAATCCTCCATGAAAGATCCATCTACAACAACAATCATCTACATGCAAGATTAAGAACAAATATGCAAAGTCTCTACATGCAAGTTCTGGAAATGGATTAAAAAATCAGCTACAATTCCACAATCCCATCACTTTCCATCTATTAATGCTCCCTAATTATCATCAAGTTTTAAAATTATTTTTTAGTTTTATGCTCCTCCTTCCCAGCTTTCCAAATCATTTTGAATTTCTCAATTTCGTTAAGAAATGAGAAAGTTATGCCTCTTTTTCTGAAAATGGGTCTCACAGATACGACCCAGACAATCTCCCTCTCCCCAATAATGCCACTCAAACCTCCACCTCCTCCATTCTGGGCATGGTAATTCATGCAATTGGCCTCTTTAATTCTTTTTCAATGCAAATTCAAACTTTTGCCAAAAATCGCCATCCAATTCCTCATTCGACAACTCCACTCCCCAGCCCCTAGCATCATGGAAAATATTTTATTCCATATCATTTAATTCTTCTTGGTAGTTACAAAATAATATAAAATACATTTCCCAGCCGAGGTGTGAGATTTCCTTTACCAAATGCAATGCTAATTGACTTGAATTTTGGGCCAATGAAATATATGAATAAAACTATCTTCAAAGGTTACTGAAGAAAGGTGAAAGGAGATCAAAATCATTCCTGCAACATAAAAACAAGCCAAAAATTGAAAAAAATAAAATAAAGATCTTTTTGGTTGTGCAAGATTGCACTTCACCCCTGATGCTCCTGCATCAGAAGGAGATCTTGTTCTCAAATGGGATGCTGATAGAGCCAAACCTGGAGGCCATATGAAATTTGATGCAATTTGGAGTGGCATATGTATCATCATTAGCTGTAAGCAAGCCAATGCTTTCAATCTTTCAAAGTTGGATGGTGAGGTTCTACCAATCTCAATGAATGGGATCCATCTCAAACATTACTTCTAAGGTTGGTTTGAGATTTTGTATATACTGTTTTGTTTTGTTCTTGCTTTAGTTTTTCCTTTTCCCTAAGTGTTGTTGCACAGACTGCACTCTCATTAGGAGAATGCAGGCTTCGTTTCTCTTTTGTTGTTATTTTGAAGGCATGGTTCAGTTGTTTTCAGCCTACTATAGTCCCTTTTGACTCTATGCCCAACAGATGCTTAAGGCCACTGGTTCATTTGTTTAGCAGGTAAACATCCCTGAGAGGTTGCCAAAATGTTGATCTATTTTCCCCTTCCCAAAAAAATAACCCAACTTGAAAATATTGAAAATCTTGTTGAACCCCTTAAGTGTCTAGTATTTTTCAAATTTTAGGGTATTTTCCTTGTAAAAATCCCTAAAATTTCTTAAGGAAAATCCTCTGAAAAAACCCAGAAATTTCAAGTCTTTTACCTTAGTTTTTTGCCTTAGTTAGCAAAAAGTCGGGTTCGTGAACCCGTTGGTTTGCCGACTAAGGGAAGATAGCCTGAAAATTGACTAAGGAAGCAAAAAAGAAAACAAGTGAAGGAGGGTTCCCTTTATCGACAATTTTCAAAAGGTTCAAACTTGTCAAAAGGTTCAAAAATTCCAAGGTTTGCCGATGAGGTGAACCACCGACAGAAGCGAATGCATTCTTCAAATGGCTAAGGCAAGAGAGAAAAGAAAGCCTTAGTCAACCAAGGCAAAAGTTAATGAACCAAATGGTTCATCGATCAGTGAATGCGTTGACTGAAGGAGAAATGTGGAAGGCTGAAAGAAGAATTCAAGAGAATTGGCTAAATAAAGAAAAGGAAAGGAACTCCTCTATCAGAGAATTGGGGAAAGTTTGAACTCCCCAAATGGTTTGAAATTTCCCAAATTTGTAGATAAGGTGATTCATTAGCAAGGTAGAAAAAGATAAAGGAAAAAATGAAGGGAAAGAGGTTCATAAAAGAGAAACTTTACTGATAAGGTAAAGGTAGAGGGCGAAATGAGGAAAGTTTGTAAAAGGAGATTTTTGTTGACAAGGTAAACAATGACTAAGTAAGAGTAAAGTTCACAAAAGGGTAAAATCGCCGACCAAAAAGTAAAGGAAACAAAAGGATAGAGACAAGCAAAGTTCATAAAATGTGGAAATCGCTGATAGAGAGAAAAAGAGAAAGATAGAAATAGTTCATAAAGATTAGATTTTTCTGACAAAGTGAGAAAAGAAGCAAAGTGACAAAGTTTGATAAGAGGTGATTTTGCTGATAAGGTAAACATAGATAAGGCAAAATGTTTCGTAAGAGAAGAACTTCACTGACGAAGGGAGGAAAAGATGGAGAAGGCGACCAAGTTTGAGAAAGTAAAAAATTGTTGATAAGGACAGAAAAGGAGGAGACAAGCAGAGTTTGTAAAGATCAGAAGTTGTCGACTAAAAGATGAAAATAAACAGAGAATAGAAGACATAATGGTTTGTGAAAGACATATTTTGTTGATAAGGCAAAATTTAGGCCAGAATTTGAAACAAACTGAAAATAATGAAAATAGAGCTTGTAATATAAATTTAAGCTTTAAAATATTTGAAATTAAATATTTTAAAGTGTTGTAAAAGCTCTACACAGGGTTTTAGTGGGAAAATAGATTTCAAATATCTCCTTTAGCCATTACTGCAGATTGGATCTTCCCAGCTACTCCATCTTTAGATATTTCACATTTATTATTGTAGATGATGAATCAGCTACTTCCATTAAGGCAACAAATATCTCCCATCTACTTTAAGACTCAGATATTTTCTGCAATTATGTTTTGTAGATAGACATTCCTTTTGGCAGAAATATCTCCTGATAGGCCCATGTGGTGAATTAATTGTAATGAATGACTCAGGTTAGTAATGAAATGCTATATATACATGAAACAAGGATGTAATGAGGGTTAATAATAGAGACTTATTTTTTGTGTTCGAACAGAACCCTCCTATGCTATAATCATGCCTTTTTTTATCAATACACACTGTGTTTTTTTCACCTTGTCTTGTTGTTCCTTAATTCTGTGTATGTTTAAGAATGGTTATTGTTTGTGAATGTATAATTCCTTGCAATCCTTTTCTTACCTTTACCTCTATTAGGATCCGCATGATTTGTGTGAGATATTAGTTGTATTCCATTATTTTGTGCATCTTAGCCTTGTGGGTGTTCTATATTCAAACCTAGTCAATCACCTTTAATTTTTAGTTTCTCCTTCTTCCCCTTTACACAACAGTGATTAGATTAGGTTTAGTCTTAGCACACTCTGATTCTCATACTCAGAAAAGGAACCAACCTTCTCTAGAGATTTAATTTCCTTGCAAGGTCCCACACCTAGAAATCACTTCAATGTTTCATTGGATTGTTGTAGCATAAGTGCTTCAACACAAGGTGCAAATCCAAGTGACAACATGCAACACAATAATTTTACATTAATCTATATGATTAAACTATTCATTCTATAACACTTGTAAGGATTTTAAAGGAGATTTAAAGATCCACAAATGTAAATTATTTTCCTATTCATTTTAAAATCTGCATGGTTAAAATCAAGTAAATATGTATTTAAGAATCTACTACAATTGTCTAAGTTGAATTGCTACAGGTATAGTCAATGTGCATTTCTCACATTATTAGTATTTTTTGTAAGCACGCCCTTTTGATTATATTGTTTTTTATTACTATTATTTTTTTATTACTAAGCATGTGCTTTTTTCATTACATGCATCCAATGTGAAAATCATCTACACCATTGTGAAGTACATGAAATTTTCCCTCGTAAAAAATTGCTTGAAAAAAGAACAACAAATGAGAGGAAAAAGCTCCATTGAAAAAACCCTTTAAAACTAAAAACCCCATTAGTGAGGGCATATCCCCTAAGAACACTACAAAATTTAGAACTACTACCAAATTTGGCCTAGGAACTATCAAATATAGATAAACCACCAAAACAATTTCTAAGATTAGAAACTTATTAGAATTAGAGGAGATTTGCTAAGTTTTGAGGTTTCAACAAATTTAAAGGGATTCACCAAATTGGAGAAAACCCCTAAATATAGTGAGACTACTAATGAAGGGGGTTGGAAAATTTCATGTAGGTTGTAACATAGAGGGGTCAACTTTTGAATAGGAGCCACATAAGCCTTTTGGAGGGGTCCATGCCAAAAAAGTGGTGAATATTAAAAATAATGGTAGATTAAATGTTTTTTTGTTTCAAAAGGTTTTAAAGGTAAGATAGTTGGCGGTGGGCTTAGAATCCTTGCATGACTCCTAATGGGCACTACAAGGTAGTACACCCTACCTTGGCCCTTTTAAAAGTGGTGGAAAGGATGTATGGGTCCTTACCCTATCACCTCCCTACCATGGTAGGAGGTATGGGATACCCCCCCAAAAAATAATTTGATTTAAAAAATAATTTTTTTTTAACTTTAGTTGTGCTTTACAAATGATTTTTAATTTTTTATAACAATCAAAAAATAATTTATCTAGTACAAAATAATAGTTTTTTTTTCACAATCTTGTCCAATATTACTAAGGGAGGTTGTATGATGTCATTGGCAAAAAATCCTTTTTTTTTTCTAATTGCTCTGATTTTGACAAATTTTACGTTAATTTAAATTTTATAGGTTCTCAGCTACTTTGAACATAATGGTGCACTCTGTTTTGCACCAAAATACTTTGAAAACTTAGTTGTTTGTAAAATATACCAAAGATCTATGCAACCAATAAATTGAAAATACTTGACTTTGGAATGTCCAAATAAAATAAAATAAAGTCAACTCTTACTTTTTTAACTACTTTGGAAATGATGGTGGGCTTTGATCTGATTGAAGAAGCTTTGTTTAATTGTTGGCTTTTGGCACTCTAATAATTTAGCTTAAAATTTGCAACTGAACCTCCTCTAAATAGGATATGTGAAAAGAACAAAACCAACAAGATAAAGCTCACAACAAGAAGGGGTTGTTAGATTCTGTGAGAAATGAGAATCGAAGCCAAGATCTGTTTTCGGTCATAGATCACATGCACTCCAGTTGATAGATGATCAAAGATCAAAATAACATAATGGAGAGATTATCCTGAAAGAGAGAAAACAAAAGACAATTGTAAGAGAATTTTGAGAATACTCACATTACTCTCACTGACTACCAAAGAGGAGAGGTGAGAGCTGTATATATAGAAAAATATGGGCAAATACATCCAAGAGGTGTAATAACTCCAACTATCCAAAATAGGTGGGAGTTTTACCTACTTGGTAGAAGCCAAAATACATGGTTATACCTACTTAGATAAAAAACAAATGAATATGAGAGGTGGCATAAAATCCAAAAGAGGGTGTGAAACTCAACTACCCAAGTGTGTGTGAGAGCGACACATGCGACACGTCCATTTGATGAAATTCCCAACGATTGGCTACAACTATAGCAAGGACAAGTCGAATGGAGTTCATTTTGGCTACTGGCGCAAAAGTCTCAGAGTAGTCATTCCCAGACACATGGGAGAATCCTTTAGGGACAAAGTGAGCCTTATGCTTGTTAGCTAACCTATCTCCTACAGATTTTATTTGATAGATCCATTTGCATCAAACAAGTTTCATTCCATTAGGAAGAGGGTCCCATGTATGGTTCCTTTCTAAGGAATTGAACTCTTGCATAGCAGCATCCCACTCTGGGACACTAAGCTTCTCGAAAGGTCTGTGGATCTAAAGTTGAATTAATGAAGAGATGTGGAGCCTGTTGAAATTGTGACCTTATTCTTCTAGTATTAGTAGGATCACCAATCTAATCACCTATTGACTGCAAAGTTTGACGAGCCCAAACAGGCCCAGAAGTAGAAGAATCTAGAGGAGAATCATCAACCTCTGAATGATGCTTAGGAGGATAGGGTGGATGCTCATTATCACTATTGTCATCTGAAGTGGAGGAATAAAGCTTCTCATCATGATTATGAGGATTATGATCCTTTGAAGAACTATCATGATGATACAATTTCTCCAATGTGATGGTAGATGGAGAAATGGTAGAAGAAGAACCAGAAGAGACCTCCTCAAAATGAACACTCCTCTTGATGAACAAGTCATGAGTGGTAGGGTGGAGAAGCATGTAACCTTTGACACTATCTGGGTACCCAAAAAATATGCAAGGCTTGCTTTGCGGATTCATAGTCTTGCATTTCTCTGCTGGAATATGGGCCCATGCAGGAGAACCAAACAATTGAAAGTGCTTAACTATGGGTTTCCAACTGGTCCAAGCTTGGAAAGGAGTTACCCCCTTCACAAATTTGTGATGAACACAGTTCTAGATGTAACCCACATAATTGATGGCCTCTTCATAGTATCGAGGTGCCATAGACCTGGAGTGAAACATATAGTTGGCCATATCTTTCAAGGACATGTTCTTGCATTCTATGACACCATTCTGTTGAGGACTGTATGGAACTATGTGCTGAAGATCATACCCTCTAAGGTACAAAATTGTTCAAACCTGTGGTTGACATATTCCCCCCATTATCTTTATACAAAATCTTGATGGCCTTCCCTGATTGTTTATTTACAAAAGCTTTGAAGTCCTAGAAAGACTCAAAGACCTCATACTTTTTCTTGAGAAAATAAACCCGTGTATAAGGAAAGATCATCAATGAATGTCAAGACATATCTTGTCATGTTGAAAGATGGATGTAGAAATGGCCCTGCCAAATCATTGTGTACTAACTCCAGAAGTTGTGTGGCCCTCCATGCTTTTCCTTTGTTATATATCTCCTTAGAATGCTTACGAAGAATACATCCTTGGAAAACTCCATCAAAAAATTGAATTGAAGGCAACCCTGAAACCATGTCCTATTGACTGAGCTGTTACAAGTAGTGGTAATTTAAGTGGCCAAATCATTGATTCCATAAATGACTCAACTCATCTGAATGAGTAGTACTATTGAAAGAGAGTCAGAAACAAAATGAGAAAACTGATACAGTCCAGAATGATGATCTTCTTTTCCCACAACAATTGTATCTACCCACTGTGTAACTCACTTATTACCACTTTGTTTGGTGTGAGCTCAACCCACTTGCCAGATCATGTGTGAGTGATCTGATAAATTATAGATAGGAGATTAGTTGACAAAGATGGAATATACAAAACATCCTAAAATGTTCCTTCGCCCATGTCAACAGACCCTCTCCCATGCACTTCAACAGGAGTTTCATCACCCATTGGTATGGCAGGCATAGAACATGGATCTAAGGAGGTAAAACCATCCTATGGGGAAACCATGTGGCGCAAAGCCCCCGAGTCAATGATCCAGGTATCAAGTTGTGAAGAAACTGTAACTAGGGCCTTGCCCTTTCCTTTCCTCTTACACTTTTCTATGTCATTTGAAAACCAATCTAATGAACCTTATTTGACAGAATTAGACACCTTGATATTGTTATTTTCAAGAAGATGTGATAGGTGATCAATTTGTTTCTTTAAAAACTTGTGTTCATCATGGCTAGGCCTTTTACGGTAGGAACACTTGACCTTCTCCTTCTTAGGTTGATCACCTTTTGATGAATAGGCCTGATTAGTTGCATTTGAAGTAGTAGGTTTTTTATCTTTCTTATTCTCTCCTTGGTTCTTTTGTTTCTTATCCTATTTTCCAGATCCTTTCTGTTCTTTTGTGCCTTTGCATCCAAGACATGTGACTTAGAGGGTTTAATTGTACCCATTTGAACCAGTTTATCTTTCTCCTTAGTGAGTTCTGTAGAAAACTCATCTAAAGAAGGCATTTTATAGTTCATACCTAGAGCACATTTTGTGGCATGAAAGGTAGAAACAAATACATAATAGTTGGGACCAAGCTTTGAAAGAATGCTTGAGATCATTTGTGTGTCTTTCTTTTCTATTCCATATCGTTTCAATTACAATTTGATGGCTTTCAACTTTGTGAAGAAGTCTTGTATAGTGTCAAAATTGTTGGAACTTAACCCTATCAGTTCATTCTCCAATTGATGACCACTTATTTCATCTTGCTTACCAAAGAGGCTTTTGAATGTGGTCCACACATCATTTGGTATAGTGGTAGACTCAATGTGAAAAAGTAAGTCAGGAGACACTGACATACATATAATACTAAAGGCTTCATCACATTTATTAAATAATTTAAGTCTTTCTACATCTTGAGTGGGTTCTTTTTCAAGTCCCATTATAACTCGAGGCAATCCTTGTTTTTTGAGATAGATTGTCATTTTAGATTTCCATTCAAAATATTTATATGGTGTTAAAACATGAGTTGTTGATTGATCCATTAGTGCAGAAAAGTAGATTGAAATGCATAAAGAGAAGTGTGAAAATGAGACACCCCCCTTTTACTAGTTTTTGAAATGACCCCCTAGAAATTACAATTTTGGCACTTTATAATTAGTGTGACTTACAATGCACATATTAGAACTTTAGACTCTTACAGGGCCTAAAATGGCCAAAACATTGAAACTATAGCTCAAGTACAATATGAAATCAAATTGAGAGCACCAATGTGGAGTACACAAAAAATATGAACCTTGAAAAAGATGACAGCCAAAAAGGAGTCCGTTTGCACAAGTTATGTCTCCTGGAAGGACTCAAAATGAGAATTGTGCAATGAATTTTGAGAGAATCTTTAATTTCTAAATAACTGGAGCATTAAATCAGAAAAATAATTTAACCATGACATAGAGAATGAAATTCTACCCCAAATCAAAAAATAATTGCGCCAAAAAAGATCTCCATACGATTGAAAATGAGCCTCTTGAAGTTCGCTTATCAAACTGAAAAGTGCAATGGAGAGGAGGTAAAAAATTCAAAATTCAACCTCTACCAAATTTGGCAGAACTACTGCCATAAATAGGGGAGCCACTAAGTTTAGAAGTCCTTAGTTAGTTTTAGCTGTAGCTAAATGTAGAAGACATCCAACTAGTTTGGTCCTTCACCAAGTTTGGAGTGCCACCAAAAAGACCGCCAGAGATAACATAATCTCCAAAAGAGCCTCTAAATTTGGTTGAGGCCAAATAGGGAATGCAGGACAAGGCAAAAAGATTTTAATATTAAAAAAATCTAAATTTTTTTGAAGGGCCATATGCAAAAGTTTAAACAAACCTTAAAATGTTGAATTAATATTAAGGGTCAGGGGCTGAGGCCACACCTGAACTGTACTACAAGGGGTTTATGGACCCTTAATGGGTCGTAGGCCTGTTTAAGGGGGCCGAGGCTGTTATGTGGGGCCAAAGCCCCTTACAATTTATAAAGCGCTTAACCACAACACTTTTAGCACTTAGTAAAATGTGCTATGAAGTGCTTTTAGTGTTGAGTGCTTTTTTTAATTTAAAAAAAAAATTACTCAATTTTTTTTGAAAAAATTCCATATAGTACGGTGTAGAACGAGGGCCATATGGCTTGGGAAGTAAAAAAAATTGCCTCAAAGGCCAACTTTTTCAAATTTGACTTTTGGACAGTTGGTCTTTAGGTTTTTAGGTCTTCTGAGCGTGATGGAGAGGTCCATTTGGGCCAAAAATGCTCTGATTTAATGGCTACCCTCTTGAACCACTAGATGAAAACCTCTATTGCAACTGAGTCCTTTGATCTCCAATTTTGGTGAAATGAAAGTCAATCTTGACTTTCTCAAGCCTTCTGGACACTATGGAAAGGCCAAAAATGCCTCCCTTGGATTACTAAAAAGCTGCAATAACTCAAGTCTCACAAGAACACAAATATGGAAACAAGAGTATATAGATGTTTATTTTCCTTCAAACTATTTTGATTCTCCAGATCATCCAAGGATGCAAGAAAGAGCATACTATATTTTTGAGAAAAATATTAGCTGTCTATTAGTCTCAAATCTCTCAAAAAATAGAATAATGAAAATGAGTTATACCAAACAAACAGGCTCTGATACCATGTTAGATTCTGCGAGAAACAAGAATTGAAGCCAAGACCTATTTTCAGTTATAGATCACACGCACTCCAATCGAGAAATGATTAAAGATCAAAATAGTGGAATGAAGAGATTATCCTGAAAGAAAGAAAACAAGAGACAACTGCAAGAGAATTTTGAGAATACTCACATTACTCTCATTGACTACCAGAGAGGAGAGGTGAGAGCTGTATATATAGTAAAATATGGGAAAATACATCCAAGAGATGTAATAACTCCAACTATCCAAATAGGTGAGAGTTTTACCTACTTGGGAAAAGACAAAATACATGGTTATATCTACTTAGATAAAAAAACAAATGAATATGAGAGGTGGCATAAAATCCAAAAGAGGGTGTGAAACTCAACTACCCAAGTGTGGGTCAGAGCGACACATGTAACTGATGGATTTAGCCATGTGGCCTCATAATAACCAAGTCTAATATAACCTAAGAAAGCTTAATAATGTGTAGGAAAAAAAAATATCCCCTAAGGAAAATTAAAAAAATCCTACACTAATAGGGGTTTGGATGAATTTGGCTCTAATACATGTAGGAATATTAAAATATTCTATTGATTCAAGAACCATCAAACTAACAAACCTTCCACAATTAAATCCAAATAAAGCTAATACTTGATGCATAGAGAAAATAACCAACATAATGGTTATAAATTGCATAATAGGTGAATTGGTGTTGTTACAAAGTACCTATGCTTAAATATAGAGTAGGGTAATGTGGAAACTAACTAAAGGTAGACATCCATGATAGATGGATCTAACTAAAGATAAACATGTATAATAGGCGGTGATGACTAGATGAACTAGCATGATAGGAGTGTAGCTCAACTAAGACTATATAAGTGCCAATTAGATGCACAAGACAGGGGTAATGGCTTACATGCATTACCCTTTTAAAAACTTAAAGTGGGTTTTCCTTTTAGTTTATCCTTACAAGGGGTAAAAGTGGGTTTTTGAAAGGGTCAAACCCTTTTACAATGAGTAGAGAATAAATGTTAAGAGTCTTACATGGATCAAAAGAGCACAATCTACCAATAGGTCAAAAAATAAAATAGGGCTAAAATCCAACAACAAGATACCAAATGTTAGCAAACTAACAACACAAACAACAAGTCCTCAAAGCTCATATAGTTGGGTAGTAGAGAGATCCTTCAAGGAGCTAACAACATTCCAGTCCTCCCTTAATTTGAAGTGATCTTCCGTCATATCACTATCCAAGTCAATCATTGTGCCCTCCTTATATTAGTTTTATCTATAATTAATATAAATTAATATCAATATTATATTATATAATCAATTGATATCATTTTTCTTAAATTTTAGATTTTTTTTTTATTCATGGGTAAACGCTTTTGACCGGAGCTATGAACCAGTTACAATTATCAGGTGGGCAGGGGGGAGACTGGACCTCGTGACCATCTTTACCGCAACGGAATTACTTAGCCAATCGAGCCAGGGCCCCTGCCCTTTTCTTAAATTTTAGATCAATTTTATATAAAATTGATATTACTTTATATAAATTTTATATCAAATTAATATAAATCAATATTAATTTTATATAAATTAATATTAATTTATATCAATTTAATTAATTTTAGATTGGTTTTGTATAAATTTGATATAAATTGATATCAATTTTATTTAATACTTAGATCAATTTTATATAAATGTTATATCATTTTTATTAAATTTTAGATCAATTTTATATCAACCCTATATATAAATTTAGTTGTACATTTTCATTTAGCTATATATAAATTTATATATTCATTTAGAACTGTAGATGTAAATTTAGTTGTATATAAACTTTAGATATGGATTTTCAATAAACCCTAAAAATATTAAAATTTAGCTATTTTTTCATAATATAAAAAATTCAAATTCTCATTATATATTCATTTAGAACCATAGTTATACATTTAGTTGTATACAAACTTTAGATATAGGTTTTCAATAAACCCTAAAAAATATTAAAATTTATCTATTTTTTTCGTAATATAAAAATACAAATTCTCATTAGAAATTAAAAAAAATTGATGGTCATAATCAACCAACTCATGAGAAGAAGACTTGTTCATGCAAGCAACCCTTAAAGTCATTTATCTTCTTTGTTTAACCGAACAGGCATGGGAGAGCAAAAATGGAGGTGAAAATAATAATTTTCACCATTTTTGTGGCTTTTATTATTTTTAAGGGTTGGACCAAACTAGGTTCAATTGAACTAGGTTGTGTTGAACTACCCATGACCCATGTCTGCCACATAGGCACCACATGGCAAGTTGAGATGAACACCATTTAAACCAAACCCATTGAAAAATGGACTTACACCCAAAAGGACATAGGTTTGTGCTTTCAACCTTAAAAGCATTTGAACTTGTTTTTCCTCAAATTGTGGGAATTTCTTTTTAGTTCACACAATTCAGAGGGGATATCATTGCTAATTGTATTCTCTATTTATGCATAATAATTCACAAGTGGGATTTTTTCCTTCAATGGTATGATAGGACCAATTGACACCCATTGCATATTGGGGACAAAGGGAGCACATACTTGTTTTAGTTAGCTTAAAGTCCGAGACATTCAAAATCTATATCCTTTTCTTGATTGTTTATTTCTCATTTTTTCTTTGGCATGCTTGCTCATATATTTGCATGCACACCAAAGTGGGGGCAAAATTTAGAGGATAAAAGTGCATACCCAACATTTTTACCCCCTATTTACACTGCTTTGCATAGATGTTGTAAATGCATGGTCTTAGCACTCAACTTGGCTCATTTGGTGAACTAATCAACCCTAATTTAGAACCTATAACTCAAATCTATTCCATCCACCACATTAGAATAGGATTAATCCAATCCCTTATGATTTTGACTTCTTGGACTAGGCCATAACCACAATCTTATGCCTTGGATTTGATTCTGCCACAAACTAGTCCTTTTATCTTGAGTTTCAAATCTCTTGCTTCCTATGTTGACTTTCCCATAATATGGTTGTTACCCATTGAATTTCATGACAAAGGTCTTGAGTTGTGTGTTTAGGACTTGTATTTATGTATATCATCCTAGGTATTTTAGGATTGTCAATTCATCATTGATTGTGAGGACACAATGTTCACAAGAGCACTCATCCATAGTCATCCATAGTCACTTTAGTCTTAGTCTTAATCTTTATCATATCATTCCTAATTGGATCAACATTTGCATATATGCTTGGCATAATATTTGTACATAGACTAGAGGGCTTGGCTACTCTCAAGGAAATCAATGGTCATCTCTTTGTCTACAACAAACCCCCAAAAGTTATTTTTAGTGCCACCAAGTTTTCAAATGCAAGTACAAGCATTGGGGAGTGAATTCTAGAGGTCAACAATAGTAGAAGACAAAACCACACCAATTAGATTAGGTCATGTGAGTGGCCTAGTACCATAATAATATTGTAGGCACAATACTATCCCAAGTAGCATAAATTCAAAACATCTCTATTAGAGTCTCCTAATCTTTGTTTTGATATTAAATCTATATTTCAAGTCTTTTGTCACAACGTATCAATCATTTAAACTAATCGAAATTAATATCACATAAAAACTATATAAACTCTTTATTCCTTCTTAACTATTTTATTTCTATCTCTCAATTTATTTAAATCTCAACTCATTAAATTATAAATTTAAATTTAAATCTAAATCTTTTATTATAAAATACAATTTATTTCTTTACATATAAATTAAGGATTCATCTTTAATTACCAATTTTATTAATTGTAATAAAAATATACACCATTAAAAGGTACAAATCATTTCCAAACAAAAAACAAGATCATCATTATTAACCCAAATGACTCCATCTTTCTTTAGCATGGGATGTTGTTAGGGCTTAAAACGTTGTGGATGAATAAGTATGAAAAATACTAAATCTTAAGTCCAATTTTAATGGTCAATGATTCTCTAAGAGATGATTTTCTAAGGTTCACAAGCTACAACTAAGTTAGTTATAAAAGTTCTTTTTCAAGAGGGAGGACATGAAGGTTGTAGCTTTGAAGCTTAAACATTCCTAATGTTAAAGTTCTCAACGTTGTAGGAGAAGGGAGTGCCTCAAGGATAGACGTTTGCCAAAGTTAAAAGCTAAACCCTCTTAATGTTTTAGAGATGTTAATGTTTGTAATGTTTAAGTTAATCTTTCTCAATCATAAATTAATGTACAATTAATTATTATTTTTGGTTAAGAATTACTAAAGGGTATCTATTCTGTCAAAGTTATTTGGGGCACAATTGTCTTTAAAATGTCACGACATTACATTCAACAAGACTTGATTCTTAGTAGACTCTATTGATCATTGAACTTTACTAATAGATTAAAGACTACTTATTTATAAAGATATTTTTACTTTGAAAATTTTATGTTAAAAATATGTTTATAAGATATTTTAAAAATAATCAAATTTATTTGTTAATTAATTATTTTTATTTAAATCTTATAATTAAAAAGTATATTTTCTATCAAATAGACTTAAAATTTCATCTAAACATAAATCTCCATTGTAAAATCCCAATAATTTTACCACTTTAAATTCATCTTATTTGATAAAAAGAAAATTCTAGTATTATTATTGGTGGAATATAACTATAATTTTTTAAGTCACTTGAAAGAATATGATTTTGTGGAGGATGAATCAACCACACCTTTATGTTGGAATCAACTATTTTTAAACATCATCTACTCACAAATCAATTTTAACCAATAAAAATAAGACAAATATTTACAGCTTTTTAGTATAGACAAGATGTAAAATTACTATTAATGTCTGACGATTAAACAAATAATATTTAAATAAAATAATTGAAATCCTAAATATTATTATTATTAGTGTTATACATAACTGAACATAAATGGTCATGCCGGTTATTTTGACAACTAGTATTTCTACAACTAGACATTAATTTGAGCAGCACACATATACTATCATAATGCTTTTTAGACACAGTGAGACACTCCCGATGTCATTATTAGTAACTTTAGAAAATCCAACCCAAAAGTGATTTTATGGTGCTGTCTACTTTTTGTTGAGTGCCTTGAAAGTCAATTAAGTAATCATCTATCTCTTGACTATACATTGTTCAATGTTGTTTCAAACTGTGCATATCTTTACTTTGTGGAAACATTCAAACTTCTGTATTTTAGGTGTACCCAACATGAATCCTCAGCCAGTCATAAAAAGTGGCTAAAAAATCATACACAATGTACATGAGCCACTTCTCAGTTTTTGTTCAGTATATTGGTTCTAGTTTAATATGGGTGATATCGATATGCTTTTGACTAACAGCAGAATTTTAAGAGGTAATAATCATAACGTATTTTGATTTGGGTGTTTTACAAAAAAATATTAGTTAATATTTAGTTTAATTGTATCTTACATGGATTTGAATTTTGGTGGATAGTCTAATCAATGAACATATTATTATTCTTTATAATTGAGTTACAATTCACTGGTGACTTTGAGGATTGGATCCCTATTTGTAGTCTCTTAACCATTCTTAACAATTAAGCTACAATTCTAAATGACTTTAATAGATTGGATCTTCCTATTTATAATAACTTAACTAAAAAACAACTTTAATTTAAATGTATACTCTCTCATGATATTACAATCTACTATATAAATATCAAAATACTAAAAGTTATATAATCTAATTATTTTTTATTAAAAAACAATTAATATGCCACCTCTCTTTTAATCTCTCATGATATTACAATCTACTATATAAATATCAAATACTAAAAGTTATATAATCTAATTATTTTTTATTAAAAAACAATTAATATGCCACCTCTCTTTTAAGATACTCAAAATGAATTGAGCAACAGCAGTGTCAGAACTGTACCAGATAAATTATAATCATATTTTAAAGTTTAAGACTAAAATTTGTGTCACAGAATTACTTTTACATGCAAAGTATCAAAGATGTGTTGAGGTCATAACAGCAATAAGCTAGAAGAAAAACTAATCAATTCCCTTTTTTAGGATTAAAATAGCCTATTCCTGTGGAAAAAAATGGTCAAAAGTGGCCTATTGTAATCTAACCACCTTTTTTTCCCTTTTTATAATCCCATTACTACATGTTTTATAATCCTATTACTACATGTTTTGGAATTTAAAAAGTTTTCTTATGAATTTTTCTAGCTCCAAGATCCATTACAATTTATAGAGTTTTCTAAAGGAACGACGGTTGAGTAATTGAGGTTATTATTTCCAAAGAAATATTCACAAGCAATCAGGCTATCCTCTTTCCAAACAATTGTTTTAGTTAGGGCGGTCTGATGGACTCGATAGGTTGTCTTGTTATGTAGTCGTGTGGATCTTAGACTTCAATATAAAAAATAATTACAATATGCCAATAGGCAGCCTCACAAGGGCTTAGAATTGAAGGATTAGAGACTCAAGAAAATGGAGAAAACCCACGTTATATTATGTAGCAATGACACAATTGCAAGCTTATGTTGTTTAGGGAGATGCTATGTAAGAATAAAATAATTCAAAGCCTATGTTGTGTATATTTGTAAGAGAGGGAGACATTTTGTAGAAATAACACATTTTAAAGTCCATGGAGGAGGGAAGGAATGTTGAAATTCAGCACATGATATTTAGATTTTGTATTTTAGAGTTTGATATATTTTTTTTCCGGTATTATAATTGTATAAAATTTTGAAACTAAAAGAAAATAATTAACTAAAAAAAAAAAAATTAGAATATAATATTTGTTGTTTGAATATTTTATTATTTTGAGTTTTGGTTTTATAAAATTAATACAAACTACTAAACATCTAGAGTCTTAAATAGATTCTAACTTGGATAATAAAAAACATTAAATAGATTCTAACTTGGACAATCAAAAACAAAAAATAATGTTTTATTTTAGATGTGTTTATCCAAAATAAAATTTAAAAAATGTTTGTTGTCTACCCAAAATAAAGTATTAGTGCCTAAGAATAGACTAAAATCAATGCCTCAAAAAAACTAATAAAAGTGCCTAAACATAGAACAAAATCTAAGCCTAAAATTGATGCAGGGGCATCCCTAGCCTAAAACAATATTATGTCGCCAGAAGTATTTTCTTTTAAAATTTGTTTGTTTTGCAGGTATTTTTATTGTTTCCTAGTTGTTTTCCAATAAAAGTGTGACAGGTTTCTAGCACTACATTCCTTCACATTTGTTTTCTTTTAGTCAAATTTCATAGTTGTCACCACAGGCACAATTAACGCCCAACAAATCATATGACAATGAGTTTTGAATGTCTTTAAGTATGGTTTGGAACATAAGCTATCTACAACATATTCTTCACATTCCATCCAAGTTTCATGAGGATTTGATCACCACATGTCCATTTTTCTATCTTGAGGACCTAAACTAGACCAAGGAATGTATAACAAAACCCTGTTTTAGACTTGTCACAAACCTTTGAATATCACACCAACCCTTAAGGTTCTTAATTTGAACTTGAGCCATAAGAGGGGTCATGTATGGAACCACATTGCATTTGAAGGCTCCTAGCTCAAGGAGCATCATTGAAGATGCACATTATCATTGAACCTACACACTATAAAAGGTGATGCATCCAATTTCAAGGCCGACTGACAATCAAATCATTTAATGTTGAGATTGTTGATCCTTATTACATTTCCTTAAGTCAGTGTAACATTCTTCCATGAGGTGCATATCATTCTACATTTACCTCTATAAGGTAGCATTTGATGTCATTTGAGGATATTAGTGCATAGAAGAGCAAGCTAAGTAAGTAGTGCATAAGGAAAGATGATGCAGGAGAATCTGAGTCCACGAGCAATCCTCATCAACCAAAAAGATTTATTTTCTTTCTTGCTTGTTTGTTTTCCTTCTTGTTTTGCTGCAGGGGTTGATGATCAAATTTCTAGAGAATTTGCTAGGGATTCATGGCCAAGAATTAACTTCATCTTGAAGAAGGTCCAAATGGGTGCTCACATTCTAAATTTGGTGAAGATCTGAGCTAAATTGGACATGTTATGCAAATGCGGAACTTTCAGTGTCAATAGGATATGCATGACTTTCCTTGCCATTGGGATATATGTAGATGACCCTTGAAATTCCACATATCCAAGTGATGATTTCATCTTGTTAAGGAGCCAAAAGGGTGTCCAAAATTTCAAGTTTGGCGAGATTCTGAGCAAAATTGAGCAAGTTATGCTTGGACGGAACTTTGAGTGTCAATAGGATATGCAGAACTTTGGTCTGCAATAGGATATGCGAAACTTTGGTCTACAACATGATATATGTAGTAGACCCTCAAAATCCTACAATATGTAGTAGATCCCCAAAATCATGCAATATGTAGTAGACCCCCAAAATCATGCAATATGTAGTAGATCCTAAATTTCCTGTAATATGCAGATGACCCTAAATTTCCTACAATATGTAGATGACCCAATTTTTTTTGTAATATGTAGATGACCCAGTTTTTCTTGCAATATGCAATGACCTAGTTTTTCTTGTGATATGCAGATGACCTAGTTTATCTCACAATATGTAGATGACCCAATTTCTTCCGCAATATCCTAGTGGGTCACTTTTTTCTGTTGTAGGTCACTTGAAAGCACCCAGAAAGTGACAAAATTAGTTTTTGACCACATATACATAGTCGATCCAAGAGCGGCTTGATGACTGACACATGTCCCATTCATGTAGTGAGTGTGATGACCACCTCAAATGCTTATAAATAGAGGATTTTCACACTGAAAGGGGTTGACTTCTCTATAGTGAGTTTATGCTTCTGCTATAATGTTTTATGTTGCACATGAATAAAGTCTTTTTTGTTTCATTGTTGTGTGTTGTTCATTTTGCTTCCTGGTTTAGTAGCTTGTCAAAGCCCTTGGACCTTGAACTGCATCAAGTGGTATCAGAGCATAGGCTTAGAATTCCTTGAGACTGTGGAGGTGTTGTACAAAAGGCCCTAAGGAGATTTTTGTAGGTAGAGTGTAGAGGAAAACTTACAACTGTAGAGGGTTTGCAGACATATCAAACCGAGCTAGAGGTAGAAGAAAAGTTGCTCCAACAGCTGAAGATATAGCATTGATAGAGATGCTGAGAGGCATTACAGCTAGGCTAGATGCAATGGAAAGAACACAATGCACAGGAGTATATGTAGAGTATGTAAGTGATAATGAGGAAGAAGTTAGTGAAGAAGAAGTAGAAGGAGAAGATGGATATGAGAGGAGGTTTCTAAGTGCAATGACAAAGATTGCTTGTAAACCTCATGTAGAGTTACCAAGTTATAGTGGTAGTCTGAAACTAGTTGAGTTGATAGACTAGATTTTAGAGATGGAAAAGTATTTTGAGTTGGAATCTATTGAAGACCCTAAGAGGGTAAAACTTGCAGATGCAAAGTTAAAGGGACATGCATCTCTATGGTGGGATAATGTGCAAGTTGAGAGATAGAGAAAAGGAAAGGAAAATATTAAAACCTAGGAGAGGATGTTAACTAAATTGAAGGCAAAATTTTTTCTTGCAAACCATCAGATCACCATGTTTAAGATGCTGCAGAACCTCAAGCAAAGGGAGAAAAGTGTGTAAGACTACACCGAAGAGTTTTATAGATTGAACATCAGGGTTGGTCACATTGAAGATGATGTTGAGAAGGTCTCTAGGTATGTAAATAGTTTGCATTATTCTATCCAATATGAAACTAGAATGGTTAGAATTACCAGCATAGAAGAAGCCTATCAAGTTGCATTGGAAGCAGAAGAAATGATCTCTAGAAGGCATAATAGTTCTAAGGGAAGAGGTAAATCCTCCAAAGGAAGAGGGCAATCAAATCTTGGACGTGGTTCTTAATTTAAGCAAGGAGAAACAAGTTCTTCATAGACTAGTACCCAAGGAGGTAGAGGAAGGGGTCATTACTCCTGAGGTAGATGAAATTCTAGAAGAGGAAGAGGATTTAGTGGAACATGTTTCTAGTGTGGACAAGCTGGACATAGGGCATTTGAATGTCCTCAAGTACAATAGAGCAATGACAAAGGAAAAGAGACTAGAGTCCATATAGCACAAGATGAGAAGGTGAGTGTGGCAAGTGTAGCCAAACCAAAATTTGGAGAACCTGAGGATGGAGAATCCTTGATGCTGAGGAAAGTTATTCTAACACCGTAGAAGGTATAAGAGGAACCAAAATAGTGAAGAAATCTATTTAGAACCAGATGTAAGTCTGGAGGAAAATGTTGTAAAGTCATTGTGGACAGTGAAAACACTGACAACTTAGTGTTAGAAGAGATGGTGGAGAAGCTAAAGATGAAGAGGTTGAAACACCCAACTCCCTACAAGGTTTCCTGGATACAAAATGGACATCAGTTATTGGTAAGTGAATAATGCCTTGTTAAATTTCACTTTGTGAATTATAAAGATGAGATAATGTGTGTTGTTAGGCCAATGGATGCATGCCACATTATGTTAGGTAGATGTTGACAATATGATAGACAGACCATTCATGACGGAAAGAGTAATTGCATTAAAATCAAGAAGGATGTGGTTGAGTATGTGTTGAATCCTTTGAAGGATAAGGATGAGGAGGTTGAGAAAACTAATAGGGTTTGTCTAATGACTAGAAAATAGTTAATGAAGGAAATCAGAAAGGAGAAGGTATGTTATGCCTTCCTACCTTAGGTTGTAGAAATTATGATAGTAGAGAAAGGGGCATAAGTTCCCATAGAAGTCCAAGAAATTCTGAATGAATTCAATGACATTCTAATGAAGGATTTGCTAGATGGATTACCTCCAACTTGAAGCATAAGTCATTGCATGGACTTGATATTACGTGCAAGCCTACCAAATAAGGAACCATATAGAATGAAATGCATGGAAAATGAAGGGGTGAATAGACAAGTGCAAGAGCTATTGGATACAGGGCTGATTAGAAAGAGCCTTAGTCTATGTGTTGTACCTATTGTACTAGCACCTAAGAAAGATGGGAAAGAGCGAATGTGTACTGATTCAAGGGATATAAATAAGATAACCATTAAGTATAGGTTTCTATTGCCTCGTATGGATGACTTGATGGACTATTTGAGTGGAGCAAAGTACTTCAACAAGATTGCTTTGAAGAGTGGGTACCACCAAATCAGAATTAGAGAAGGTGATGAATGGAAGATAGCATTCAAGACCAAGGATGGATTGTATGAGTGGCTTATGATTCCATTTGGGTTGACAAATGCACCCAAAACCTTTATGAGATTGATGAATGAGGTAATGAATCCTTTCCTTGGTAAATTTGTCATTGTTTATTTGGATGACATTTTGATTTTTAGTAAAACAAAAGAGAAACACCTACTACACCTAAAGGCAGTTTTGCAGAGGTTAAATTATGAAAAGTTTCTTGTAAACTTGGATAAATGCAGTTTTATGCAGAGGGAATTAGTAAGGGTTTTGTAGTGTCTGAAGAAGGGTTGAAGATGGATCATGAGAAGGTCAAGGTAATAATGGATTGGCCTTCACCTAGAAACATGTTTGAGGTCAGAAGTTTTGATGGCTTGGTGAGCTTCTACAGGAAGTTCATTAGAAATTTTAGTGGAATATGTGCACCAATCACTAAGACAATGAAAGGTATTAGGAAAGAGTTCTAGTGGACAATTGCAACAGAAAAAAGATTTTAGTTGTTGAAGAAGGTGATAGAACAACCAACGTTAGCATTGCTAAACTTTGGTAAAGTATTTCAAGTGGATCGTGATGCTAGTGGTAGTGCAATTGGGGGAGTATTAAGTCAAGAAGGTAAACCCATTGCCTAGTTCAGTGAGAAACTAAATGAAGCAAAGAGGAAATACTCACTTTATGACCAAGAATTCTATGCTATAGTGCAGGCCTTGAAGAAGTGGAGGCATTACTTGTTGTCAAATGAGTTTGAATTGTACATAGACCACCATTCCTTGCAGTACATCAATAGTCAAGGTAAGATAAACTTGAGGCATATGAAATGGGTGGAGTTCTTGTATTTAGCATAAGATGTTTGTTGATGAATGAGTTAAGGGTTAATGAGTTGTTGGATTTGATGCAATGAAGGAGTTGTATCCTGATGATCCTGATTTTAAGGAAGCATGGACAACTAGTAGAAGTCCAGTGGGGGAGATAGGATGCCATGGTTGGAGTAATTCATTCAAGATGACTTGTTGTTCAAAGGAAAAAAATTATGTATACCAATAGGTTCAATGAGAGAGAATCTAATAAGAGAAAAGCATAGTGGAGGCTTGAGTGGACATTTTGGAATAAATAAGACATTGGCACAGCTAAGTGAAGGTTATTTTTTGCCTAGAATGAGTGTAGATGTGAAGAGATTAGTACAGGGCTATAGAATTTGCCAGCATGTTAAAGGAGCAAGATAAACACAGGATTATATCATCCATTGCATATACTAGAGAGACTATGGGAGCACCTGAGTATGGATTTTATTTTGGGTTTTCCTAAAACATGTCAAGGTAATGATTATATTTTTGTTGTAGTGGACAGATTTTCAAAGATGGTTCATTTTATACCATGTCAAAAGACTAGTGATGCATCCTACATAGCTACATTATTTTTCAAAGAGGTAGTCAAGCTACATGGATTTCCTAAGAGCATAGTCTTAGATAGGGACACAGTTTTTTGGTCATTTTTGGTGTACATTATGGAAGAAGATGGACATTGAAATAAGATTTAGTCCAGCCTATCATCCACAGACTGATGGATAAACCGAGGTTGTGAACAAAAGTTTGGGAAACTTGTTAAGATGTCTAGTGGGAGACAAACCACATCAAGTGGATCTTATTTTGGCACAAGCAAAATTTTTCATATAACAATTCTGTGAATAGAAGTGTAGGAAAGAGCTCGTTCCAAATAGTTTATGGGTATAGCCCAAGAGGTGCTGGTGAGCTGAGAGATAGTACAAATTTGAATAGGAAAAGTGTTGTAGAAAAAGATTTTACATAATACACTCATGAGGTTCACAAGGAGGTGTATGATAAGTTGTAGAAAAGTACAAGAAAATACAAAGAATATGCTGATGTTCATAGGATGGAACAAGAGTTCCAGGTAGGTGCCTTAGTTTTGGCACATTTGAGGAAAGAAAGGTACCCATAAGGAACATACAATAAGTAAAAATTTAAGAAAATAGGCCCATGCAAGGTGTTGAGGAAGTTCTCATACAATGCCTATGAGATTGAGCTACCAGTAGGGATAGACATATCTCCTGTTTTCAATGTTGTTGATCTATACAAGTTCCATGAAGGAGAGACAAGTTTACAAGGGGGTACACACTCACATTTGCTTTATGCACAAGGATGGTTAGATAAGTTGCTTGAAAAGAAGATGGAAGAAGTAGCTAGAGTGATTAACTCCCAAGTGGATAAGAAGACCAGAGGAAAGGACTGCATGGAATACCTGGTCGGATGGAAAAATAGAGCTGCGGATGAAGCTTCTTGGTTAAGTGCTACAGAGCTAGTTAAGTATGGAGTTTTGATTCTAGACTTGCCAAAATGTTCATGAGTTTAAAACTCATGGAACATTTCAATTACTCAACGTGTCTCATGTAGGAGCATCCAAGTCCATGAGCAATCCTCATCAACCAAATAGATTTCTTTGCTTTCTTTCTTGTTTGTTTTCCTTCTTGTTTTGCTGCAAGAGTTGATAATCAAATTTATAGAGAATTTCCTAAAGATTCATGGCCAAGTTTTTAATTCATCTTGAAGAAGATCCAAATGGGTGCTCACATTTCAAATTTGGTGTAGATTTGAGCTAAATTGGACAAGTTATGCAAATGTGGAACTTTCAATGTCATTAGGATATGCAGGACTTTCCTTGCCATTGGGATATATGTCGATGACTGAAATATTGCATATCCAATTGATGACTTCATCTTGTTAAGGAGCCAAATGGGTGTCCAAAATTTCAAGTTTGGTGAGATTCTGAACAAAATTGAGCAAGTTATGCATGGGTGAAACTTTGAGTGTCAATAGGATATGCGAAACTTTGGTCTGCAACAGGATATGTGAAACTTTGGTGTGTAACAAGATATGCAAAACTTTGGTCTGCAATAGGATATATGTAGTAGACCCTTGAAATCTTTCAATATGCAATAGGCACCAAAAATCTCACAATATGCAGTAGACCCCCAAAATCCCGCAATATGCAATAAACCCTAAGTTTCCCACAATATGCAGATGACCCTAAATTTCTCGTAATATGCAGATGACCCAATTTTTCCTGTAATATGCAGATGACCTAGTTTTTCCTGCAATATGCAAATGATCCAATTTTTACAGCTATATGCAGATGAGCTATTTTTTCTTGCAATATGCAAATGACCCAGTTTCTTTCGCAATATCCCAATGAGTCACTTTTTCTACTGCATTGCCTGAAAGTGCCCAGAAAGTGACAAAAATGGGTTTTGATCACCTATACGACCAATCCAAGAGCCAATTGATGACTGACATGTGTCCCATTCATGTAATGAGTGTGGTGGCTACCTCAAATGCCTATAAATAGAGAATTTTCACAATGAAAGGTATTGACTTCTCCATAGTGAGTTTATGCTTCTGCTATAATGTTTTCTATTGCATATGAATAAATTTTTTTTGTTTCATTGTTGTGTGTTGTTCATTTTGGTGCCTAGTTTAATAGTAGCTTGTCAAAGCCTCTGGACCTTGAATTGCATCAAAAGATCAGGCTAAAAAACAAACTCGTGAGTTATGAACTAATAAAGAAATTAGAGGAAAAGTCTTGAGTTATTGATTCTAAAGGATAACATTTGATCCATTTTGTAATGAGACAATTAAGGCCTAGCACATTGCAAGCTCATTGAAGCTTCTATGTAATCTGATTATTTTTGAACCAATAATCTTTGTTTTCATTTGTGTTATTTTGATGTACATTATGTTTTGAAAGTTACATTATTGTTGAAGGATTGTGAGTTTACATATTGCTACATGGTTAGTTAATCCTCCACTGGACCCACCAACCTAGTACTATGTCAAATGGTATCAAAGCTAAGTTTGTGAATCTAAAAATGAGTATTAGAGAATGGTTTGTGAACTTGAGGGAGATCATCAAATTGATTTAAATTAAATGTAATTATACTTCATATTCTGCATCCATAAAAGATCACATAGTTTTAAAGAGTCTTTCAGCATTGAGTTGTTGGGTAGAAGATTCCCTGGTGTGAGTCTTCCAACACTGCATTGTTAGGCAGAAGATTCCTTGGTGAAGTGTGATTTGGTTGTGAAGAGATTGTTTAATGTGAATTTGTTTGCACTAGACATCTTGAGTTCAAATCTTCAAAATGTCTCCTAAAAGGATGGATAGAGGTCAAGGTGTACTCAATGTTACTAAGTGAATTAAGGAAATATTTAACAAGATAAGAAATGTCCAAATTAGATTAGATAATATTAAAGAAGACAAAAAAAATGTCATAAACCTAGAGTTGATGAAAGTGATGGTGAACAAGATGTTGGCAAACCAGATCTAGTTGAACTTATCAAAGAAGATGATAAAGAAATAATGATAAAATCAATCTCCAATATTTGTAAGAAAATTAGAGTTCACATTCCTAATTATGCTAGTAGTTTGAATCCTAAAATATTGATTGATTGGGTAATTGATTTAGAAAAATATTTTGAGTTTGAAGATAATGTTGATTTTGATAGAGTAAAGTTTACTCTGTGTATGAACTAGTATCAGATTCATGTGTATTTCAGTTAATTGGCAAGGAATTTAAGATTTGAGTGGGAGCAATGGAAGAAGGAAAATTGAAGGTCGAGAAGTTCAACAACCAGAATGATCAATTATAGAAGATGCAGATGGAAGATTATCTGTATCAAAAAGATTTGTGACAGTCATTGCAAGGAAAAGCAAAGAAACCATCCACGATGACAGATGAAGAATGGGAGATTTTGGATAGAAAGGCACTGGGAACCATTCGATTGTGCTTGGCACCATCTGTGTCATTTAATATATCAAAAGAAGCGATGACTGATGACTTGATGAGAGAGTTGGCCGAATTATATGAAAAACCCTCAGCCTCAAATAAGGTATTGCTTATGAAGCATTTATTTAATATAAAAATGACTGAAGAAGGATTTGTAACATATCATTTAAATGAATTCAATATAGTTACCAATCAATTAAATTATGTAAAGGTGAATTTTGATGAAGAGGCGAGGGCTCTCTTGATTCTATGTTTTGCCAGAAATCTAGAATAGCTTGGTCATGGCTGGGAAGATCAAAGGAGAGAGGAAAAATCCCAACAAATAATTGGAAGTCACAAGGGAAGTTGAAGAAAGGAAGATCCCAATCCAAAGGAAGAAAGGATTGCTGGCACTATGGAAAGCTAGGACACTTGAAGAAAGATTGTTGTTCTTGGAAAGGAAAACAAGGAGACATACATCAAGATGACAGTAAGAAAGCTAACGTTGCATTAAGTAATAAATTACAAGATGCTTTAATTGTGTGTTTAGATAATGCAAATGATTATTGGGTAATAGATTCAGGGGCCTAGTTTCATGCCACACCCCATAGGAAGTATTTTCTAGATTATGTTCAAGGTGATTTTGGATAGGTATATTTGGGCGATGATGAACCCTATTAGATTGTTGGAAAAGGCAAGATAAAAATAAAAAATTTGTAGACGGAAATCAATGGTTGCTACAGGAGGTAAGGCAAGTTCCAAATTTTAGAAGAAATTTAATTTCTTTAGGACAACTGGGCAGTGAAGGTTGCATAGTTATCTTTGTAGACAAAGTCTAGAAGGTTACTAAAGTTGCATTAGTAGTAGCTAAAGGTGAAAAGGTAGGAACACTGTATTTGTGTACTAGTAATACTTATTCTTTAGCTACTATAGAAATAGCTGATGTAGGGACAACTATAGAAGTTGCTACAGGGATAGCTACAGAAGTTGCCACAGAGAAAACTATAGTAGGAACAATTGTTGCAGAGACACGTACAATAGTTGCTATAGGAACAGATGCAACATTGTGGCACCATAGACTTGGGTACATGAGTGAGAAAGGGATAAAGATCCTTTAATCTAGAAAGTTGCTACGAGGATTAAAGTAGATAAACTTGGATTTCTACGAAAAGCGTGTTTATGGAAAACATAAAAGAGTCAAATTTCTCAAAGTTGGGAAAGAAAAGAAGAGTGAGAAATTGGATCTTGTGCATTCAGACATATGGGGACCAAATCAGGTATCATCTCTTGGTGGATCTTTTTATTATGTTACTTTTATTGATGATGCAACTAGGAAAACATGGGTGTATTTCCTACGAAGAAAATCAGATGTGTTTGAAACTTTTACGAAATAGAAATATTTGGTTGAGAATGAGACATGAAAAAAGGTGAAGTGTCTCAGATCTAATAATGGAGGTGAGTATTGCATCAAAGAATTTTAAAGTTACTTTTTGAATAATGGAATCCGTAGGCAGAAGATGGTTCTAGGAACTCCACAAGAAAATGGTGTGTATGAGATACTGAATAGGACCATCATGGAGCGTATAAGGAGCCTGAGGTTGCATGTTGGATTATCCCTACATTTCTGGGTAGATGTTGTACATACTACTATTTACTAATAAACAAAGGACCTTCAAATCCTTTGAATGGTGGTATTCTAGAGGAGATATGAACATGTAGAAAGGTAAACTATTCTTTTTTGAAGACTTTTGGTTGTGAAGCTTTTGTCCATGTTAATATTGAAAATAGAACCAAGCTTGAGGCAAAATCTTAAAAATGAACCTTCATTGGATATGGAGTAGATGACTGTGGTTATCAGTTATGGGATTATGAAAATTATTATGAGTAGAGATGTCATATTCAATGAGAAGGTTATGTATAAAGATCAAATATAGGTAAAGAAGCATGAACATGCAAGAAAGGAATATGTGGTGCTAAATGAAATTCCAGAAAATAAATTACCATTGGTACCTAATGCTCAACAACAACAAGATATCCCATAGACTCTTGCAAGTGTTAGATGATCCACAAGTATAAGTAGACCTCCCAAAAGATTTTCTCCTTCATTATATTCTATATTACTAACTGATTTGGTGAACCAAAAGGATATGAAGAAGCAATGCAGGTAGATGCCAAAAAATAGTGGGAGCAAGGCATGAAAGAGGAAATGGTTTTCTTGATGTAGAATCAGACTTGGGACTTGGTCCAGTTGCCTGTAGGTAAAAGGGCATTGCCAAACAAATGGGTTTACAGGTTGAAGTAAGAAGATGGAGGCAAGAAAAGATATAAGGCCAAACTTGTGGTAAGAGGTTTTGCATAGAAAAAAGGTATAGACTTTGATGAAATATTTTCTCCAGTTGTAAAAATGACTTCAATTAGGATTGTTCTAAGTCTTGTGGCTACAGAAGACTTGCATCTTGAACAACTAGATGTAAAAACAACTTTTCTCTATGGAGATTTGGAGGAGGAAATCTACATGTAGCAACCATAGGGATATGAGGTCAAAGGTATAGAGGACTTAGTGTACAGGTTAAATAAGAGTTTGTATGGCTTGAAGTAAGTACCCCAACAATGGTATTTTAAATTTGATAAGTTTATGGCTAAACAAGGTTACATCAGATGTCATTCTGATTACTGTGTTTACTTTAAGAGATTGGATAATGACAACTATATTATCCTGTTACTTTATGTTGATGACATGCTTGTTGTTGGGTCTAACATGCAGTATATAAATGAACTTAAGAAGAAATTAGCAAAGAAATTTGCTATGAAGGATTAAAAGATGTTGAAAAAAATGAACATAAAAAAAAATGCTTGTCTCAAAGTGAGTATATAGAGAAGGTGTTGAAAAGATTTAAAATGTAAAATGTAAAAGTAGTTATTACACTTTTTCCTAGTCATTTTAAATTGACTAAGGAGATGTGTCTAAAGACACAAGAGGAGGAAAACAAAATGTCTAAGATACCATATGCATCAGTGGTTGGTATCTTGATGTATGCGATGGTATGCACAAGGCCAAATATTGCACATGTTGTTGGAGTTGTGAGAAGGTATATGAACAATTTGGGAATGAAACATTGGACTATGGTAAAATGGATTCTCAAGTATTTGAGAGGTACTACTACAAAGCAACTCTATTTTGGAGGATCAAACACTGAAGCTGAGTATGTAGCTTCTACCAAAGCCAGCAAGGAGATGATTTGGTTACAATGTTTTCTAGAGGAATTGGGCCAGTAGTAGGAAGATAGCCCATTGTACACTGATAGCCATAGTTTCATTCATCTTGCAAATAATTCTATACTTCATTTGAAGACAAAGCACATTCATCTAGGTACAACTTCATCTAGTCAGTTTTGGAGGATGGATAGTTGAAGCTTGAAAAGATTCAAACAAGTGAAAGTCCTGCATATATGTTCACAAACACATAGGAGAAGTTGATTTCCTCATCATTTTCTATTGGACTTCATGAATGATAATGGTGGACATGAGGAACCAGCCAAGTCCAGGTGCTTCATCTAGTGGGAGCTATAGGTACAACAATGATGCTCTAGGATCAATCTCCAAGTGGGAGGTTGTTTGGTGTGGAGCCTGATCAGTCCCCAAGTGGGAGATTGTTAGTATGTGGTGACTAATCATGCTACAAGGTTGTGGGTACATGTAGCAAGGTAAATATTGGTGAATTTTTTAGTCGCGGTTTCCCCCCAAAATAATTAATAGGGGAGTGCAGGGGGACATATCAATAAAGGTGTCAGTAGTTAGTTTGGTTGTTAGCTAACATGGAAAACTAAATTTGTTAATCACCAAAAAGATTGATAAATAAGCAAATGGAGAATGTGAAAGGTCAAGAGACTCGATTGAGATTGAGAGTGTATTTCATGTAGCATACAAGAGTAGTTTTGAGATGCAAGGTTGTAATTCGTGAGTTTTGTTGGATAATAAATTACTGGATGGCTATTTCTATGTAGGTAGCCCACATTGGGTGAACCACGTTAAATCTCTGTGTTCAATTGTTTTGTTATTCTTCATTTTTATTTCTATGTATTTAAATCTACATAATAATTCTTAATTGATATTTCTCCAGTCTTCCATTAAAATCCTAATAGTTTGAATCATAAAATATTGATTGATTGGGTAATTGATTTAGAAGAATATTTTGAGTATGAAGATATTGTTGATTTTGATAGAGTGAAGTTTACTAAGAATAAGTTGAAAGGTCATGCTATTATTTAGTGGAAAGAAATTTAGTTAGAGAAATAGGAAAGGAAAGCATAGTATTGGGAAATGGAATAGGATAGTAGACAAATTGAAATCTAAGTTTATTCCTATAAATGATCAATTATAGCTATTACAAAGTTAGAAATTTTGTGACATAAAAGTATGACTATGAAAAACTATACTAAAGAATATTATAGGCTAACAATGAGCAAGTTATCTCCTATGAGGGCTCATGATTCAACGAAAGTTGTCCCCTTTCCCCTCGCTCTGAGTCTTTGGTGGATGATATCTCTTGAAAGATTTTTTGAAGGAGGATGAGAGGACTTAGTAAACATGCTTGTGTTTCCCACAGCTAGGTCATGGGTGCTCAGAATGATAGGACAATAGGGGGTTGTGTAGGAGGCTATCCTAGGTCTATTTTATTTGGCATCCTTGTTGTAACCTATGTTGGCTGCTTGGCTGCTATAATGTAAAAGGTTCTTAGGTCCTTTCAAAACCTATCTATGTTTTTGCTACGAGAAAGTTAGTTGTAGTCTCGTTGATGTTTCACCTATTGTTTTGGGTTATATGGTCCCTTCAAAACTTGTTTTACCCCTTTAATAAAAAACAATAAGAGCAAGTTATCATGCAAAAGATTAAGAGACAATGGCTAGGTATATCAATGGCTTGAGAGGGTCTATTAAAGAAGAGATTAGAATGTTTAATATGCAATCTATTGAGCAAGCATACTAATTGGCAAAAGTTGAAGACAAGTTGATTTGAAGATTCTAGAGTAAATAAAGAAATCAAGGAAGAAGTTGTAGATTCCCAAGAGGTTGATATCAAGGTAGATTTAGAGAAATATAAAATAATTAAGTAAAAGTAAAAGATGACAATATAAGTTATCAAATATATAGATCTAATTATGCTAATGATCAAATATATGAAAGAAGTAGATGAAGATATGGAAGAGGTGATGCAAGATCCTTTAAAAAAATATTTTAAATATGGAGTAGAAGGCCATAAAGCATTTGAGTGCACTCAGCTTGAAGGATGATATGATAGAAGATATGAGATTTGTAAGATCAACATATGTTGATGAAGAAAGGTCACCTCATGAAAAGGTAAAAGTACTAGAGAAAGATGATTCATTGTAGATGAGAAAACAACTATTAAATCTAGTAAGAGGTTTGAATGAACCATTATAAAGGAAAAGATTGTTTAAAACCATATACAAATTTGAAGGTAAATACATTAAAGAGTAATCATTAATAGTGGTAGTACTGATAATTTGGTTTCTATAGGAATGTTATTAAGAGTACCTTTTGGATTTAACTCATGCCAACTATTCTATTGGAATGGTTAAAAAGTTGAATTTAAAAATGGTAGAGAATCCTATTCTTATAGAGTGTCTTGGTTGCAAAATAATCTTAGAATTCTATTTAGTGAACAATGTCTCATGAAATTTAAGATTGGAGAATATGAAGATGAAATTCTATGTTTAATATCATACATATGGATGTTTGTCATATTTTGTTCAGTAGTTCATGGTAGTTTAGTAGAAAAACCATACATGATGGTAAGAGAAAACACTTATAGATTGATCAAATATGGAGTGAAACATGTGCTTATAGCCTTGAAAGAGGAAGGTTAAACACTGAATAGTCTTACAAGAGTGTTATTAGTAAATGGTAAGTAATTTTTGAAAGATATCAAGAAAGAAAGTTTTTTTGTTATTTTTCCTAAGTGTATGCAAGTAGAAAGCACCGCAACAACAATTTAGGAACCACATTCTAAGATTTATAAATTTTTGGTAGGATACATTAACATCATTTATAATAATTTAGCTAAAGGATTACCACTGGTGAGAAGCACAAGTCATCGCATGGATCTAATTCTTGGAGCAAATTTACTTAATAAGGCAACTCATAGATTAATATTGATTGAAAGTGTAAAGTTGGATATACAGGTAGAAGAATTATTGAAGAAAGGATTAATAAGACAAATTTTAATTCCATGTGTAGTACCATCTATATATAGCATCTAAGTAGGGAGGGGAATGGAGAATATGTATAGACTCTAGAGAAATAGGCAAGATTATTATCAAGTATAGATTCCCATTGTTAAGGATGGATGATCTTATGGATTGTTCGAGTGAAGCAAGACACTTAGCAAGGTAGATGGGAAGGGTGAATATCATTAGATCATGAAGTAGATGAGTGAAAGATTGCATTCAAGTGAAAATAAGTTTTTTATAAGTGGCTAGTTATGTTATTTGGGTTGACAAATGTATCTAATACTTTTATGAAGTTAACGAATGAGGTATTGAAACCATATATTGGTAATTTGTTATTCTATATTTGGATGATATTCTAATTTCCAATAAGAGTAAATAAAAATACTTGGAACATATTATATTATTTTTATAGAATTTCAGAGAGGAAAATTTACTAATGAATGTAAGAAAATGTAGTTCCATGAAAGAGGAATTGGTATACTTGGACTTTGTTATTTTTGTTGATGGATTGAAGATGGACCTAGAGAAAGTTAAAACAATTACTAAATGGCCTACAACTATAAGTATTTCTACAATGATATATTCTCATGGTTTAGCAATTTTTTATAGAAGATTTAATAGAAAACTTAGCGAGATATGTGCACCAATTATTAACATAATGAGTAGAGATAAAGACAAATTCAAGTGGACCACCACAATTATAAAATTTTTGAATTATTAAAAAGGAAAATTATTTAACAACCTTTGTTAACTTTGCTAATTTTTTTAGACATGTTATTTCAAGTTAACTGTGGTGCAAGTGGGATTGCAATTGGATTTGTTTAATTTAAGAAGGAATACCTATTGCATACTTCAATGTGACATTGAATGATGTTAAGATGAACTATTATGTTTATGATCAAGAGTTTTATGCAATTGTGCAAGATTTGAATAAATGGAGACATTATTTATTTTCAAAATAATTTATTTTGTGAAAGGTAGTAGAGTTTCAATTTAACTAGATTCTTAGATAAGGGTAGTGATGTAGTCATGGATGGAGGATCCAATGAATGATTATCCAACCATGGAGCAAAATAAAACAACACTAAATCACACAATGAAAAATCAATGAAAAGAAAAACAATGTGAACTTTATTGATTCTCAGTTGTGAATTACAATCTACCACAATAGGCTTCCAACATGCTAGGCTACAACTATTTGATTTTAAATGTGCAATAAATATAAAATTTGAATGATATTGTAATACAATTCCAAACTTGACCTTGAACTTTTTCCACCCATTGTGTTACTTTGAAAGTTTGAAATATTTATGAATAATGTTTATATAGCAGTCTCAAGCCTTGTGAATGATCATAGTTAGCTGCAAGGTGGCACAAAGCTTGATGCCTCATGAAACATGTAGTTGGCCAAACATGAAAGTAGAATCTTCCATATTGAATGGAGTGATGAAAGATAGGTAAAAATTGATGTGATGCACACTATAAGAACTCTTGGATTATATTTATCTAGAAATGTGTTCCTTTGCCACCAAAAACTCTGAAAAGCTATCACGAGCCATGAATAATGAAACTAGTGTAAGCTTGTCAAGATTAGTAAGGTTTAAAACCCAAGATATGACTTTGTAGTGATCATAAACATTTAAAAAGTGAATATTTCATCGAATAATCATAATAGAACATATAATACCAACTATGAGGTGAAATGTACAACTATAGTGAAATACGGTAAGATTTGTGGTGACTGATTGATGATTGAAAACCTGCAAAAATAAACAAAGTGATATCCAAATATTTTTGGTTAATGCAAGATTTCTCTTACACCCTATGATGATCCTACATCAAACACCTACGATTATTTAAAAATTGATTCCCTCACTTTCTAATGGCTAAAGGGAAACAAAGATGATCTACCTCAGCCTTAGAAATCCAACTTGAATCTTCTTCAAGCCTACCTTTCCACTATACCAAATGTTCCTCATACTTCCTATTCTTGGTGCTTCTTCCAAGTCTACTATCTAAAATTTCTTCAATCTCTTCCTTTTTCTATTGTGGAATTTGACTTTTCCATTATATTTCTACTCTAATATCTCTTGACTCCCCTTCATGGTACTAATATATCTTCAATGTTAAACAATGGTGATATGCCTAATCCTTTTGGTAGATCAATTTCATATGCATTTCTTGAGTTCAATCTCTCCACACTTCCACAAGGACCAAAACTCCTCATCTTTAGCTTATTGTATGTTCCAACTGGAAGTCTTTCATTCTTGAGATACATGATCACTTCTCCAACTGCAACCTCCCAAGTCTCCTTTTATCATCAACCTTTTACTTATATCTTCCATTCATCTTTTTCAAGTGACTCCTTACCTCTGCATACACTTCCTTCATATGTTCTATAAATTATTCTACTTCTATGCTCCTCTTCTATTCATTACTAATATCTCTTAACTCTAATACATGTCTTGGATTACTTCCATATGCAATCTCAAATGATGTTTTTCATGTACTTTGATTTACTAAATTGTTATATGCAAACTCGACTCGCAATGGAGTCATATCCCAATTTCCTACCTTTTCTCTAACTAGACACCTCAACAAATTACCTAAAATCCTATTTACAACCTCTGTTTGTCCATAGTCTATGGGTCATATTCTAAACTAAATTTCAAATCTATCTTCATCTTCTTCCACAATGTCTTCCAAAAATATCCAACAAATTTTGTGTCCTTGTTTGAAATTATACTCTTTGGAAAACCACACAACCTCACAACTTGGACCTTGAAAAATAAATTGTGCCATCTTAGAAAATTTGTCCATAACTACAAATATTGAATCATACCCTTGCTATGTTCTTGGCACTCCTAATACAAAAACTATATTTATGTCTTCCCAAGGTCTCTCTAATAATGGTAATGGCTTTAATACAAACTAACATTTTGATTCCTTCCTTTTGCAACATGACAAGTCCTACAACCTTGAAAAAATTTCCTAACATCCTTATATATTTGCGGCCAAAAATATTTTTTATTCACCAATTTAACCATCTTGTCTACCCCAAAATTTCCTACTAAACTGCCATTATGCCTCCCTTAATCAAATATTCTCTTATTGAACTCCTTGGAATACACAATTGACTACCCTTAAACAACATCCCATCTTCAATTAGATAGTCTAAGAATTTACTTATATCCATGCTTACCAGTTCCCTACATGCTTTCCATGCTTCCACAAAATTAGAATCAACTTTATATAAATGCTTTTGCTCGTCAAATCTAGCTACTTGTACTCTCATTTTGTGAGCAAATTTTGTCTCCTAATAAATGCATCAACAACCTTGTTTGAATTTCCACTCCCATGTTTTAGCACAAAAGTACAACTTTTCATAAATTCAACCCACCTCATGTGTCTCTGGTTCAACTTATATTGGCTATTCAAATATTGTAATGCCTAATGATTAGTGTACAACACAAACTCCTTTATCAATAAGTAATGTCTCTACTTATTCAATGCTTGAATTATGTCATAAAATGTTTGGTCATAGACTAAATATCTTCTCCTTGCATCATTCAACTTCACACTAAAATATGCTATTGGTCTTCCTTCTTGGCTTGATACTACTCTAATTGTATTCCCACTTGCATCGCAATCAACTTGAAATACTTTATTAAAATCTAGCAAAGCTATCATTGGTTTTTCTATCACCTTCTTCTTTAGAAACTCAAAACTCTTGTCTTCTCTTATTGTCCACTTGAATGATTTCTTATCTCTCATCATTGTCTTAATTAGAGGTGCACAAATACCACTAAAATATCTGTTAAACTTCCTATAAAAACATGCCAAACAATGAAAATATCTTACATCTCTAATATTTGTTGTTGTAGGCTACTCAACAATTGCCTTGACTTTCTCTAGATCCATTTTCAATCCTTCAACTAAAATTACAAATCCTAATTATACCAACTCCTTCTTCATTAAATTTTATTTATTCAAATTAACAACTCCTCTCTTAATATCAAAAACACTAATTTTATATGCTCTACGTGTTCTTCCGTAGTATTACTAAAAATTAAAATATCATCCAAGTAAACAATCACAAACTTACCCAAAAATTTCTTCAATACCTCATTCATCAACCTCATAAATGTACTCAATGTGTTAGTTAACTCAAAAGGCATAACCAACCACTCATACAATCCCTTATTAGTTTTATATGTTGTCTTCCATTCATCTCCTCCCCTTATCCTGATCTAATGATAAGTAGTCTTTAAATCAATCTTTGTAAAGTACTTGACACTTTTTGACAAAGGCAACGGAATCTTGTTCTATAGTTTTCCAATAGTAACCCATGCAAAGCAATTTTTGAACCAAAGATTTACCACCGAAATGCTCCCTATAGGCATCTAAATGTGCCTCCTCTAGGGCAATCAGGATATTTGATTTGTTTAGATAGCAAAGAAGAAGACCATTATAACTTCGATGATAAAGAACATTAGATAGAATGATGTAATGCACTATGAGCTTGTAGATATGAGCTTGACCATTTTTAGAAGAAGGATTAGGAAAGGTACCATCATGCAAATATTTAAATATATGGGAGTACCATTCATTTGAATCAATGTTATTACAGAAAATAATATCAGAAGAATCTTTAGATATAGATAGTGAAGTGAGATTATGAATAGTGAATTGATAGTTGACAGATGAATCATTAAGGGATATAAGGGAGGCAGTGCTCGCCATTGCATCTGCATGTCGATTGTCTTTCCGTGGAATTGTATCTATTGTGAAAGAAGAGAAGCATTTCAATAGTGATAAGGCCAAGTCACGATATTGATATAACTTAACTTGCTTTTCTAGATAAAATCCAGTGACTTGTCTTATAATCAACTGAGAATAACCAAATATGTGAAGATTATGAATATTAAGGGACAAAGTAGTGCACAAGCCACCAATAAGGGCTTCGTATTTTGTAATGTTGTTAGGACATAGAAAATTGAGACGGCAAGATAGAGGAATTGGCTTACCTAAAGGGAGTACTAGTATGACACCGGTACCAAATCTAGTTCAACACCTAGAACCGTTGAGGTACATGTCCCACTTTTAATAAATCTCTAAGGGAAGGACATGATCATCAAGGAGCAAGTCTTGATTTGGAAGAGAAAATGGTAAAGGAGCATCGACTAAATGGTCAGTCAACACTTGTCCTTTAATTGACTTTTGAGAGACAAATTTAGGTCAAATTTTGTTAACAACATTACCCATTTGGCCAAACATCCTGAAAGATTTGTTTTAGAGAAGAGATGTTTCAAAGGATCAAATCTTACAATTACATGAGTTTCAACATTTAGAAGATAGTGCCTCAATTTATGTGTCATAAACACAAGAGCTAGACATTATTTTTCAATTGTAGAATATCAAACTTCATAATCAAGCAATGTTTGGATGATGTAATATACAACGTGTTCTTTTCCATCTTCATCATGTTGTGCCAAAAGTGCTGCAGTAACATTAGATAAAAAAAGTGTAAATAAGAAAAGGACGTCCAAAAGTAGTTGGCTATAAGACAAGAGGATTGGCCAAATAACTTTTTAGATCATCAAAAGATTTTTGGCAATCCACATTCTAGTTGAAATGAGAATCCTTTTTGAGAAGTTGAGTAAAAGGGAGAGTTCAATCTGCTAGTTGTGAGACAAACCAGTGAATAGCTTGAATCTTTCCCTGTAGACTACGGAGTTGAGAAACATTTTTTGGTGGTGGCATGTTGATGATAGTGTCAATCTTCTTTGTATCCACCTCAATACCATGATGCGAAACAATAAATCTTAATAGCTTGCTGCTATCAACACCAAAGATGCATTTACGAGGATTTAAGCGCATGTATTTTTGAATACGTTCAAAGATTTGATGAAGGATTTTGATGTGATCCTGATGTAAGACAGACTTGGCCATAATGTCATCGACATAGTCCTCTAATATGTTGTGAATTAAATCATGAAAGATAAGTGTCATAACACGTTGGTAAGTTGCATCAGCATTCTTAAGTCCAAATGGCATGACCACCCAACAAAAGGTTCCCCAAGGTGTGATGAAAGATGTTCTATATAGATTTTGGGGATTGATGAATATTTGATTATATCTAGAGAAGCCATCTATAAAGGAGAGTAATGCATGGCCCATAGTGAAATCAATGATCATGTCGATATTAGGAAGAGGAAAGTCATCTTTTAGAGAAGCTTTGTTGAGATCATGAAAATCAAAGCATATCTGAATATAGTTGTCAAGTTTAGCGACAACCACAATATTTGATTTCCAAGGGGATTAGTCAATAGGGTGGATAAAGCCAACTTGTAGAAGCTTCTCAATCTTAACCTTAACTAACAATGCCACCTTGGAATTCATTATTCAGATCTTTTGTTTTACCGTCTTGGCATCAGGATGTAACACAATATTGTGGGTAACAACTTGTGAATTGATGCTAGGCATGTATGAATATGTCTAATATAATAAATCTAAAAATTCATGTAAAAGAGAAGAATGTTCATGTTTTTCATCTGAATTAAGACATTTTCTAATTGGGATAAATTTCTTAGGATTAGCCGAGCCCATCAAGACATTAATAGTATGTCCAACAAGGAGGGTACTACAGTCTAGGACATCAGACGGATGAAGGGATTCTTGAAGCATCTCCTAAGATGCCGAGGTATCATTTGATAAGAAATCATCTTTACCAAAGTATGCCTCAATATTTAAACAATAGGGAAATCTACAATCATGGTGGTAACAAGGCATATGCTCATTGACTCCAAGGAATTCAACTAAAGATTCATCCATTGGGAAAATATCCAAAGAAGGTATGCCAACAGTCAAATTAACATCTATTAGATTAGGATGAATAAGATTAAGTGATATAGAACTTTGAGTTGCAAATATCATGTTTACATTTAGATAAGGATGATGAGAAGCTTTAGTGGGCTTCAAAGGGCAGTATCTAAGATCGAATGTAGAACCATGTGGATTAGGTTCTAAGGGAATCTTAGTACCCTATTCTTTCAAACCACAACCATTGCCTCTATATCCAATTTGAGATAAGATTTGAAAACCCCAACCATAATGAGATGTCATTTCCGTAGGAGATGGCGGGTCACTGTTGGTGGCATAGTCAATAGTATAAGTATAATCAATAGATTTTGTTGAAGTAGAAGAAGTTGGAATAGTGAGTTTAGGTGTTTTAGAAGAAGGAAGAGTATTTGTAGTGGAAACTAAAGCCACCTTTGAGGTCTCAAAATTTTATGGTGAGATTTTATACTCTCCAATAAAGGAGGGTGTAAAATCTAACGAACCCTAATCGTCACTGAAAAACTCAGTCGAAGGTGACGAATAATGTTGATAAGAACTGTCATTAGCAACATGAGATAAAGGATTTTTTTTATTGAAGATGGAATCAAAGTGTTAAAAGATTTAGAGATGGGAGTTTGAGATCTGGCTTCTGCATGTAAGTAACTTTTCAGATCTGGGTCAACCTCAAATGTATAGATTTTATTATTATGAATGAACTTTAATGTGTGATGAAGATTAGACGGGACTGCTCCCATGGCATGGATCCACAGTCTACCAAGAAGAAGATTGTATGAAAGAGAATCAAGCATGACATGGATAAGTTCCAACCTCAATAGGTAGTGTGATTGTACATGATGATCATCTACTAACGTTATCAAATCCACGAATAGAGAGAGTATCAGGTTAAATTACAAAATTATCCACACCAATTTTGTGTCACAAGTCTATGCTACAAATATTAAGACCTGATCTTTTATTGATTAGAGTATGTTTTGTTCCATTTTTTATTAATGATTACCAAAATCATGAGTGCATCATATTGATTTAAAAATTCAATAGGAGGTAACTCATGTTGTTGAAATACAATGTCAATATTCGTCACATGCATAAAATTAAATAAAGCTGATACATCCTTCAAGCTAACAGAAAGTGGGGCAATCACCTATTGTAGAGCATCCTAGAGCAATCTGTGGTATGCAGGCGAGGTTTGTATTAATTTCCAGAGTGAAATCTTAGCCAAAGGAGCATGAAGTCTCTCAATAAGATCATATTCTCTATTAGTGTCTTGAGAAAGTTGAGGTGGTGGAGGAAGAAGAGGTTGAGAAGATGGAAGAGAAATAGGAACAGACGGTGATTGTTTATTTTGTTTATTATTTCGAGTGTTATATGTGTGAGCAACTGCATTGTAACGAGGTTGTTACGATACATCTTGAACATGTTGATTGTTTTGAGTAAGTTGTTTTTCTTAGTTTAAGATGTAACTAGGAGGTTGAGGTGTGTTTTGAGCACCTCGATCAGTTAGAACAAAAGTAGAATGTGGTTTAGGAACATCAGGTCGAAGATGCACAACAATCTTATGTTTCTTAGGTTCCTTTGGAGAACCAAAAACATAAATCATGTTGATTAATCTTTGACAAAAAGATGTTTTAGGAGTCATAGAGGAAAACTCTGTTGAGATGAAAAGACATCTAGGGCTTCATCTAACATATCAAAATCATCACTACTAAACAGCTCATCATATGCATGAAAAACTTGAAGAAAGAGATCTGACATTGTCACATAACTTGATTTCTCCAAGGTTTGAAGATGAAAGAAAGACAAAGAGATATGAGTAGAAGAAATGTGATGATAAGATCATAAATGTTGATTAATGGATAGAAGAAAGTGTTTTGTTTATGTTTTTGTTTTTCTCTAATCTAAAAAGAAAAGAAAAAATGTTTAAATGTTTTTTTTTCTACACTAAGCATATAAAGTTTTCAAATATAAAAAGCATCTAATCAACTAATTAACTAATTAATTAGAAATAAAGAAGGTTATGCAAATGTAAGATGTCGGGTTCACCAAAATGTTATGTGGAAAATGGGATCTATACTAATTAATGCTTTAATCTAGGTCAATCCTTCTCCACATAACATTGGAACACAGGCCTTCAAAGACTTGGTGCTTGGCTACCGTTCACAAGGGAGAGCCAATCTATTCCAAGCTTTGTTCCTTTGTTGCAAAGAAAGGATTGATCACTAATGAATTGATAGAAACTATGTAAAAAAAACCCTAATTGATAGATCTGATGAAAATGCATAGATGACTGTTACAAAGATGGAAAATAGAAATAGAGTAGAGAAACAGAGATTAGATAGAACCTGTAATAGAAAGTTGGAACAGATTTGGCAGGACCTGGGTGTTGGGTGCCCTAGTCCTAGGGTTTCTAGGCAAGTTTTCTTTGATAGACGATCTCTGTACCTGCTATCTGATTCCCATCGCTTTTATGTCAGAAATTCCTGAATGCAATCTACACATGCACAAAGAGAGGAAAAATGGTTGTGGCTATATAGGAGCTTGCCTCAGTGAAACCCTTGTTTCAGTATTCCTACCACAAAGATAGCCAAATCAGTAACAAAAAATAGTGTGTGCTCTAAATCTTAAGTGTGTCTAAGATTGTGGCAAGTAGTGACAAGCAAAATCAATCAACGAAACCCTACTCAAGTGCGTTAGAGTGGATTCCTATATGCCTCAATATGAAATGATAATTAACCCAAGAGAGATGTGTTACCCAAGGGGAAATACTTCAAATCTTCAACTTCATCTCAATGAAGTAGAGAGCAACCAAAGCTTTGAGGTGAGAATGGGCTGAAATCATACCAAATCATGATGAAGTGGTACAAGTTGGTCATCAGTCAGTGATTCCAACTTATTCTTCAATCCTCTTGAATCTTCAATCAATGTAGCAAATAAACAAATAGTTTGCAGCAATATCAATCTAAATTTTGGTAGAGCTTCATTGTAAAAATCATATCCTTACTCATAATGATTAAAGAAGTAGTTTAAATATGACATCATAGGTGTAATTTAGGGCATGAGCAGAGAAATATTTTTAAATTTAAGATCCATTTGTGAATGTTTGTGAAATTTTGAAATCAAGGTCACGTCATCCAAGACAAGACCAACCTTGAGAGTGCCCTGCAATCCCCAAGAAAATGGGTAGGACTCGGGTGTTGGGCACCCTAGTCCTAGCGGGATTTGCTCAAAAAGGAGCCACACCTCAAGGACCTAACCAAGACCTAAAATTTGCTCACAGTTCCGTCAAATGACATCAGTAAAATTTTAGATAACATAAACACATCTCTTGGGTTAAAGGGTAAGGTCAAGGCTAGAAGTGGTCCTAAAATGGACTAGGGAAGTGGACACTAAAGAAAGTGCCAAATAGAGCATGAAATTGTGCTTGCGCCAATAGGGAGCACAATTTACGACGCTACACAACCATGCCATTAGTTATGTAAAATCACACCACCTCCACCACACCCAAAATACCCATATCTATTACAACCTACTTTATATCCACAACATTTTTTACCATTTTCATTATTCCATCCATATCATCAACCATCCATTTCAACATGGCCACCAATGACAACTACAATGCCTAAAACTTATTATCTAATAAAGTGGCTCAAACTACATATAATAGTGAGATTTCAAGATTCCCTTTCCATTCCATTAACATGTTTGAAATTGGTAAATCACAATTAAACTCTGTCCAGACAACTAAGGGATATGCTCCTTTTAAATTGAAGTAGAAGAACAACATGATACATTAGAAGATCTTTAACTTAGCTCTTCTTGTTTGGTTAGCAAATCACAACCTCTAGAGAGCATTCACACACATAATGAAACACTTCAATATGATCCTAATTTTATCATTGAACTCATTAATGTGTATGTTAAAATTTATCATGCAATAAAAGATGTTGAAATGTACACAATAATAGTTCAAGAATTGTGTGAGAAGGGATAACTTTAAGGAACCCCCCCTAAAAAAGCTATAAAATCCTAGTGAATATTTCCATTTTTTTGAAAAAATATTAATTTTCCTAGCAAATTTATGTCTGTTATTAGAAATTTTTATAAAATTGTGGTGATCCTAATGAATAATTGGTAAAAAAAAAATTTCGTTGGTGAATTATACTTGTATTCAAAAAATAAAATAAGTTCGTTGGCGAATTATATAAATATTTAAAAATATAAAATAAATTATTTGGCGAATGTGTTGGCAAGTTTTTGAAAAATCATAATGTGGTTGGTGAAAATATCAAATGCTAAATTATAATGATTAATTTACTTGGCGAATTTAGATATGAAAAAATATTTACATTTAGATCGACAGATAAGATTCAGTATCACAAATCAATGACATCAATTCTATTCTAGGCCGCAGTTCTGACACACCAAGATTTGTATATAAAGTCTTCGGAAATAGAGACAAGTGTCAATGAAGGAACGATTTAGATTAACAAAAATTAATAGATAATAATTTAATAAAACAAAATTCAAAAGAATGACAAGACTTACGATTTACATCAATGTACTTATAATATTCTAATAATTTTTTATTGTCAAATGATCACAAATCGATGACATAAGTTCTATTTTAGACCAAAGTTCTGACACACCCAAATTTCTACATAAAGTCTCTAGAATAGAGACAAGTGTCAACATCTAAACAATGAACGCTTCAAGTTCAAATTAACGAAAAATAATACATATTAAAAAAATTTAGAATGATTACTACTATTAGAATTTACATTGATGTAATTATAATATTATAATAAATTTCATACTTTAGATGTTACCAAATCAACGGCATAAGTTCTATTCTGGGCCACAATTCTGAATCGCCTAGATTTCTACATAAAATCTCCAGAATAGAGACAAGTGTCAATGGAGGAATGATTTGGATTTGTTAGGATTTAGGTGCCATTAACCTTGTAAATCCTTGTAATTATTATTCCTAATATTATTTGTAAATCACCCATAAGGGATGTACAAGTTTCATCGGCATTGGTAAAAGTTAATTACCAGGAACAGTAATTACGGAGTTACTACATCGGTAAGTTTCAAAGTTACCGACCGTAGTTATGGAGTAACATTTACTGATGGTAATTGTAAATATCAAGAGCAATTGAGGGAAGACACCACCTTGGAGGAATCATCTATATTTGTCTTGTATGACACACGTCATAATGTTGGTAAGTGGTTGTAAGAGAATCTATGACAGTTGTAAGTTGTCATAAGATTCTATGACAATATGACAACTTATGATGGATATTTATGAGTTGTAATTTTCTATTCATTGCTCTAGGCACCCATATTGGGAAGATGCTATTTAAGGGGTGTTATGATGAAATATATGATGGTTATGACATCATTTATTACCTCATAAGTGCCTATTCTTGTCCATGGGCACCCAAGTTTGCATGGTTGACTATTAACAAGTGGCATGTGCTTGTAAGAGGTCACTTAATGTTGCATGTTGGAGTATCCAAGGTGAGAGAAAGTGGACACCTAATTTGGGAGTTAAATACCTCTATAAATATAGTGCCTTGTATGTGTTATGCAAATCATAGTTTTCTTGTACATAGGTTTTGCCGGATTGAAGGTTGGAGAGACAGAGGAAGTGCATGTGTTATGTATTTCAGATTTTGAAGATAATACAACTTGAGCCTCTTTTCTTGTTGGAGTTTTTTACCTGAAAGGGTTTTCTCCACGTTATATTTGGTGTTTGTTATCACATAGATTTGCACCTAGTTTGAAGGCTTTTAGGGATCCAACAATCTAGTGAAACATTGAGATGACCTCCCAGTGTGGGACCCTACAGGGAGGCCAAATCTCCAGAGAGAGGCTAGTTCCTTTGCTAAATAAGAGATTCAACGATCCTAAGACTAAACCTAATCTATCCACGTGTTTATAAAAAGAGGAAGAGGGAGTAAAAATAAAATTAAAGGGAGGTGATACACTAGGTTTGAATATGGGAAGGCCCTCAAAACAACCATGTGTGCATAGAATAGTGTTGGGAATTAAGGTGTCTCAACCTTGGTAAATTCCTTGTATTATTACAATGTATTTATTTATTTATTGCCTATTGAATAATTAGGATGCAAATCCTAAGTTGTCATCTTGTGGGAGTTGGCATGGTGATGTGTCATCCTACATGGAAGATGGCAAGTTGTAATTTTGTCCTCACATGAGGAGATAGGCATCCCACTTAGTGGTAGGAATATTTTTCCATGTGTCCGCATCTTGGAATGTGTGTAAGGCAATATTGACCGAAACGGTTATGACATATTCCTATGACGAAGTTATGACATGTAAGAGTCAGAAATGGAAGATTCTATGACAAGTGAAGACATGTGTCGAAGAGCATCTTTGAAAAAGGCATCTTTGGGTGCCCCAAGGTGGACTATGACTTGTTGTACGAGAATTTTCTATTTATAGCCTGTGTATGACAGATTCTCTTACAGCTGTAAGTTATGACAGCTATGACAGATTCTATGATGGTCGTAGGAGTCGTAAGAGCATATGTCATAGCCCATTTTGGAAATAGGCGACCTCCTTGGGATGGGGTGACTTGACAAGTTTCAGAAGCATCCTACAAAGTTAGACAAGTGTCCATAGGCATGGGTTTTGGGCCATGAGGCCATGTTGGATGCCCATCCCAATGTGGAGCCATATTTGCCTTGTATTTGTTATATAAACAGGTGCTTTTGAGAGGAGAATTACTACAGGTTTGACAGGTACTGTTATGCTGCTAGTTTGTCTCCAAATACAAGTGTCGAAGACTCCTGAGAGCTTGCATTACAAGTGTATTGTAAACCATTTCAATTTTGATAATACATTGTGTAGGTTTTGGAGTGGGGTTTTTTACCCGATAAGGGTTTTCCCCACGTATATCTTGTGTCTCTCTTCTTCAGTCTCACATTTTTGTGTTTGTGTTTGCTACAATATCTCTGTTAGTGGATAACATAATTTGTAATTGTAAAGATAAATTGAATTTTCACTCTTCTCCCCTCATTAGATTAGTGTAGGAAGTGATTTCCGTGCACCTAGCTTCCTTTCAGTTGGTATCAGAGCCTGGCCAGTTTTGGTTCTAGCTGTTGGGTAGGGGTTTTTTGAGCTAATCTTAGGTTGAGTGGGAGTTTGTGCAGAGTATTCTGTATCTTGTTGCAAGAAGGAGATGGAAACTACATCCAAAAGATTAGAGGTGGAGAAATTTAATGGCACTAATTTTGTGTTGTGGAAACTCAAGATGGAAGACCTACTTGTTGATCGTGACCTATGGGAAATTATATCCAGTGTAAAACCTACATCAATGTCACAAGCTGATTGGGACCTCAAAGATTGAAAAGCTAAGGGTCTCATAAGACTCTGTTTAGTTGACTCTGTTCTCTTGAATGTCCATGAGGAGAAGAGTAGGGAAGATCTTTGGAAGAAGCTGGGTGATGTTTATCAGGCCAAGTCCTTGGTGAACAAGCTTTTTCTAAAAAATAAGTTGTTTGCTCTAAAGATGGAAAATGAAGGATCTATTGCAGACCATATGAATGCTTTCAACATGCTTGTTGCACAGTTGACATCTGTGGGTGTGAAAATGGAGGAGGAGGATCGATGTATGACCCTGCTTTGTTCTTTGCCTGATTCGTGGGATCATCTTGTCATGGCTATCGAAAGCACCACTACCACCTTCAAGATGGAAGATGTGGTATCTTCACTGTTATATGAAGAAATGTGGAGAAAGTCTTCTGAGGCAGCCAAAGAGGCTCTTGCAGTTCGTGGAAGACCCAAAGAGAAAGGGAAGAAGAAGGACAAGAAAGGTGAAAAGGGCAGATCCAAATCTTGTGGGAGATCTAAATCTCCTGGAAAGTCCAAGGCTCTCTATTGGAAATGTGGAAAAATCAGGCATTTCTGAAAGGAATGCAAAGAGGAGAAGAAAAAGAAGAAGAAGAATGCTCCTAATTTAGATTCTAACAAGTCACAAGATGATGGTGATGCTTTCATCATAGCCCTGGCCACCCATACATTTGATGATGTGTGGTTAATTGATTCTGGTGCATCATTCCACATGACCTCGCATCGAGACTGGTTTACAACATATGAAGAGTTCGATGGTGGAAGAGTGTACCTGGGTGACGATTCTCATCTAAAGATTGTTGGTCATGGTAGAGTCTCAATTTGATTCCCTGATGGACGAGTGAAGGGGATCACTGGGGTTATGCACATCCCAGGCCTTGCATGGAACCTACTTTCTGTAAGTATGTTGAATGATGCAGGTGTGTAGGTTGTCTTTTCGAAGGATGGATGCAAGATGACTAGAGGATCTATGGTTCTTGCAAAGGGTACTCGGAGAGGTACTCTATTTTAGCTGGAGGGATGTAGTTCATAGTGCAATAGTTCTTCTGACTCAAAAAAAAGAGTTGCAGTCACTTTATCCCCACCATCTGAATGAGCAGTGAAGAGATCTGTTGTAACACATTTTGATGGTAGTTCACATGCTTTGGAAGTTAAACTTCCCGCTAAAAAGACTATGTTATGGCATTTCAGAAATGGCCACATTGGTGAGAAGGGTCTGCGTACCCTAAAAAATAAAAACCTCGTTGAGGGGTTAAATGATTGTAATCTCAAGTTTGACTTTTGTGAACATTGCATTTATGGAAAGCAAAACTGTGTTTAATTTTACTCTAGTTCTCACAAGTCTTCTGGTGTATTGGATCTTATTCATTTTGATGTGTTTGGTCCTGTTAATGTTCCTTCGATTTCCAAATCTGTATATTTTGTATCTTTCATAGATGATTACAATAGAAGGACATGAGTTTATTTTATTAGAAGCAAGAATAAAGTCTTTAGTTAGTTTAAGGAGTTTAAATCCTTTGTTGAAAATTAGACTAGTAAAAAGATTAAGTGTTAAGAACTGACAACGGTGGTGAGTTTTGTTTGGTAGAGTTTGATAAGTTCTGTAAAGAGCAAGGGATTGAAAGACATAAGACAACTAAATACACCCCATAGCAAAATGGAGTTGTAGAGAGGATGAATAGGACACTAATGGAGAAGGCTAGGAGTATGCTTAGTGGAGCAAGCCTTGAACAAAAGTTTTGGGCTGAAGTTGTTGCCACTGCTTGCTATCTGGTAAACAGATCTCCTACATCAACTCTTGTTGGTAAGACACCTATGGAGGTTGTTGATAACTGAGAGGGGGGGGGGGGTGAATCAGTTATCCTAATTATTTCCCTTAGTTGAACTTTCTTATTAATTAATGCAGCATTGAATCAAACACAAAAACATTACCATGAAATAAGAAACACATGACACAGTATTTTTGACGTGGAAACCCTGTTAAGGGAGAAAACCACAGGGTGATTAACCCAAAAATTATTCTCTGTTAGAAGAATAGGAAATTACAAAAATGGCACTTGCCAATTAGGGCTCACTGCCCGAGCACACTGCTCACAAAGAGGCCCACTGCCTACAAGGAGACACACTGTCTACAAAGTGATAAGAATCACAGTCTTGAACTGATTGGAAGCATCTGCATATGCTGGAGTTCAGTTCCGGTTAGGCTCAGTACACTGATCTGTTGCACTTCATCTTTCCTCTGTTCTTTATTCTGCTATCCTTTCACATACCGGATCTTTCTTTCTACTTCTGCTCTGTTCTGCACTTATTCGCATATATCTTCACATAATCACGCCCCTTCACAACTAAATCCATCCTCTATATATATCCGCACAAGTAATTTCATCACCTTTCTAGTCAGCATCCGGAACAGTCTAGTTTCTTAGAAACTCTGTTCTGTCGGCTGAATCCTTGCTCACCAAGCAATGCGGATCAAGCATATACTTGTAGATATCATTAATCATGTCGGCCAAACATGATTCATGCCTTCACAACCTTTATCATCAACAGTAACACATCCGGAAAGTAGTCTGATACTCTGTCAGTCAGTTCTTCCTCTGTTTTCACTGTCTCTCAGGAATCCGGTACTCAACTATTCATATCTTTTTCCTTGTCCATCACCGGAGGCTAAATCCTTGGAATATACCACTCAAGGTAGTCCTCTTGACTTCCCCAAATCCGTACTGCACCAAGACACTTCCTCTGAGAGATCCGGACCAATCTGTCGGACCTTGCCATATGCTCTGTTCTTGTTTACCGGACCACAACAATCTTTATTCTAACTTCCGGTAGAGACACACCATGACTTGCGGATATGTGGGATGACCTTTGTTGCCATCAATGACAACAACCATGAATCCATATAGTGTCTCTTGCCAACAATCTCCCCCTTTGGCATTGATGGCAACACTTAGTGAAAAATGACTAAGTGTTTACACTATGCTCCCCCTTTGCTGATGCTCTGTCTTTATATACAATTTCTGGAACTCCCCCTTAGTTGGATTCCTCATTTTTCACTGCTCCTCACTCCCCCTTTGACATCAATGGCAAAGGGTAGGGTCCGCACACCAAAATTTTCAAAAATTTTCTATACATAGCCGCATATTTACATACTCACATATACTGAAGAATGTCTGCAAAGGATGTCTTCAATTGGATCAGTTCTGTAGCCCAACTTTGCTTCATTCTATCCAAAATTGAAATGTGACCACTCAACAAAAATGCAAAAGCTTCTGCCCTCTTGAGATCTGTCGGATCATTTGTTTGGGCGGTGGTCTGAGCATCACTGATGGCCTCATGCATAGTTTCTAACTTAGGGATTATAATCCTTCTAAGTTCTCCCATCCGGTTGGTGATATTCTTCCTTTCCTTCTCAAGGTTCTTTATTTCATTCAAGACTGCAATAGTCTGACATTCTTGATTTATTATGGAGGAAGAGAGAGGATCAAAACTTTGAGATAAACTTTGTAGTTTGCCCTGTTCCTCTTTTATTTTCTTATCAATTTGTGCTGTTGCCTTTGACCAAGATATACAAAATTCGTAAATGTCACCGCCATCCTTAAGAGCATTTTCTAAGCTCTTTATTCCAATACTCATAATTTTCCTATCGGTAGAGATTAATCCTAATACTTCTGAAAATCTTTTATCCAAAAATTCCTTCCGGACCTTTTCTTCAGCTAATTTTTCTAGAGAATCAAAATGTGTATCAACACTGCTGACTAAGGTTTTTAGATTACCGGAAGAGGAGGCTGTCAGATCTATCTGGATTGATGGCATAATCTTTACAAGTACTCTGAAAGCAGCCTCTATCAACTCACAGTCTTCCATATGAGACTTCAGGAGTTTTTCATTTGCCTTGGCATTTGCAAATGAAGCTATCTTCATTGTTTGTACCGGAGAGAGAGAGTCAAAGTCGAATGGGCCTTTTAGAAGCTCCGGTTCATCAATCTCTAAAGTTTCTTTGCTCAAAAATTGTTGAACAGTTTGTGCAGTGTCTCTTGCCGGAGACAGATGTTTCTTTTCTTCTGCAGTCTTGGAACTGTCAACCTCTTTATCTTTCACCACTGCTTCCTTCTCCTGTAATTTCTCTTCTTCTTTGGATCCGGAGACTGTAGGGGAAACCGGAGGAGAGATGCTAGCTTGTTCATAGGCCACTTCTTCTGGAGCAGAGGGTTCCAAGTCCACAGCTGTTTCTGCACCTAAGTCCTCTACAACAAGAAGATTGAACCTTTTGAAGGCCTTCCAGAGGATCTCTTCTGTCTCTTTGGCCACCTTGTCAGTCTCACCAAGCATGAGTTGATTCATCCTGGCTTTACTTCTGAACTCATCTTAGCAGTCTTTGAAGATTATGTTCATTGTCTTGGGATCAATTTGAGGATATAGCTAAATAGCTATCTGCTCCCGGATCTTAAGATCTTTTGCATGAGCGTTATTCTTTCTTATTTCTAATTCCTTTTCTAGGCTTTTAGGAATTTCAGAAATAATCTCAATAAAAGCTTTATTGTAGATGTTCAAGTACCTTATTATGGCTTCTTGCAGGATCTTTTGATTTGCCTCGTTGTAGTCATCATAAAATTCTGCCACCGGTTGAAGGTTCCCATCCATAGTGACTGATTTGACTACACAGTCTAGAGACAAGGTGGGCTTTTCAGAAAGTTCTTCTGTTATTTCTTCCTTGTCTCGGCCAGAAGAGGATTTACCGGATTCTTTCTTTTTCTGTTTCTTTATTTCTTTCACTCCTTCATCTGACTCAGTTTCTTCTTCATCCTTTTGGCTTTGATAAGCTCTTGAGGCTTTTGTCTTGGATCTTTTACCGGATCCCTAGACTTCCGGTTTTGAGCTTTTGGTTTTGATAGGTGTGGATCCTTTAGATGATCTGGTCCGGGTTGAGGATTCCACCGGAGCACTTTTCTTGCTTTTCTTTTCTGCCTCTTTCTTGTCTTCCTCAGATTTTCTTCTCTTTTCCCGGCTGGCATCAAGTGCCTCTTTTGAGATGCCTAGGCCTTGAGCAATGTGCTCTACTTCTTTTCTCACCTTTCTCTTTATCTCAGGTTCCCTGAGTTCTACATGTATTTTTACACTCAGCTCCTCAAAGGTTCCAAACCTTTCTGCCTTAGGATCTTTGGGCTGACTTAGCATGTGTTGAACATGCAGCTCCACTATCTGTTCATCCACTTCATACCCCATGGGCATGATCTAGACAGTCCTTGGCTCCACTGCCTCCATTAGGCACTGATCAGTGTCAACCATAAAGCACACTGAGTCTTTGTATTTTTCAACAAGAGACTGGGAAATTCTCTCTGTTGCTTGCATCATGCTTTGGAAGTTTTTGAAGTATCCCCATAGGGCTGTATTTCTTGCTTTGGCATCCCCAAGCCCATGTAGATAGTCTCTTATTTGGACTGCAACAGGTTTGTCATTCTGCCATGCCCATCCACTTGATCTGGGCAGCTCATTCATGAAGTAGAAGAATAGACATAATATAAGAGTACCATACTTAAAGGAATTCTTCTTGTCCTTCTTGATTTTCTGTATATTTTCCATTAATTGGCTTAACAGTAGTTCGCAGAGATCATATTCTACATTCTTTCTTAGCATTTCATAGGCAGTGTATACTGCAGTTCCGGATACAGAATTCTCCCTGCTGGAGTGATAGATCTTGTATCCTATTATCATGGATGCATACTTGATATCCGGATCCGAAATATCTTCAATGGTCATTGCCCTCTTATCGAATTTTGATCCGGTGGCCTCAATTACAATGTTGTTCTTGACAGATTTGAGGATAGGTATCCCTCCGGAAGAGTATAGACCAGTTACTACTCTAATTGCCTCTTTTGTGATCTTGCAGGGTCTATCCAGCCATAGGAAGTTGTCATGCATCCTGCTCAGTACATACCGGACCCATTCATCCTCTTCGAAGCAGGGGAAATGAATAAATTGCTCAAATTGTTTCTTCTGGATACCCTTATACTCTGGTTTAAGCTCAAAAGCATTGTCTATCAGTTGCTTGTGATAGAGATCTCTTAATTTGAATTCCCCAAATTCCTCAATGCTTGCATGTATGTAAACCCTAATGTCTTCTGTGTGTAAAACTCCGTGAGGAACACTGGAAAATGCTCCTAAGGGATCTACCTCCAATGACTTGTATGGATGTTTCTTAAATTCAGGTCGGGGCCTATCTGAGATTTTCACTATATTTGGAGTAGCCATTTCTTCAAAGATTTGCAGTGAGATAATGAAAACGGAGAATACCTTATGCGCCTTTGGTTTGCACGGAGTGGTTGGATTGATTTCTTTATGCAATGACTTCGGCAGGAGATCTTTGGTGTGCTTGATGAATCTTGTTGCAGAGCTCCACTTTTCGCTTCTTCTTGAGTGCAGAATGAGCAAATGCTTTTTGAGAAATCCCTTATATTGCTCCGCAAACCCTAATATCTGATGGCAATAAATGCTCGACCTATATTATTCCGGTTTGCCTTATCCGGATAGCTTGGAGTATCCCGGATCAGTCCTGATCTGTGAACATCATCCGGATCTTTCAATCATGAATAAATCGAGGTGACACATTACAAGAACATCCCAAACACTCTGTCCAATCCGCAGAATAAGACAATGCACTTCCGGATCTCTCCGGACCTTTTTGTAATCCTCTGTCATACCGGAGCATCTCCCGGAACAGGTCTTACTTGATCGATCACAACTTCTTCATAACTCCATGTGGACCTCTGAAATCTTATCTGGATCATCTCAAGACTTATATCTTTAAACCCTTTACTCCGCATCTTGTGCCACATCTGGCACCACTTGATTGGCTGGGGGAACAGGATTTTCTTTGAGTCTCCCCCTGAGCCAGAGCTCACTTTTTAATTTCCGGAAGAATTATCAGCACCAGAGTCTGGTGCGGATCCAACCTCTACATTCTCTGAACTTTTCTTCACCCAAATCTTGCTCATCTGATTCCTAACTTCATCCGCATTCATCTTTTGTTTACCCTTGTCTTGATTCTGATTATACACCGGACCTCTTTTGTCCTGATTCTTGCTTCTGCAGACTTTAGCATTATGACCGGACCTATTACAGATTTGGCAAATAACATTTCTTTGCATGTTTGACTGATAACCTCTTGATTTGCATTGATTAGCCATATGACCTACTCTATTGCATGTAAAGCATCTACCTTTGAATGAATTGTTTACTTGCATATTTCTGCATTCATGGGATTTGTGTCCATACCTTTTGCAGTTAAAGCACTGTTCGGAGAAGGATGAATTAATCTGATTCATTCTTTTTTTGCACTGATTAGCTTTGTGACCAAAGTGGTTGCAGCTGTGGCAGTATCCATTGAAAGATGGATATCTTTGAGCATTGGGCTATCTTACCGGAGGTCTTCTAGGCCTGTTCCTTGGATTTTCTGATCCAAAATTCTTTTGACCGGATCCGGAGCTTTCTCCTTTCTCATATCCCAAACCATACTTGTCATTTGTCCTCTTTTGACTTCCAAGAAGTACTTCAAGTTGGGCAGAACTTATCTTGAATTTTTCTTTATATTCATTTGCTGTTTGAAGATCTCTTTTGAGAGAGGCAATTTGATCCTCAAGTTTTTCTTCATTATCTTTGGCATCTTCAAGATCAGATTCAAGATGTCTGATAATCCTGTCCATCTGGTGGCATTCTTCTAATTTTTCTTTAAGAGATTGTCTTAGATTGTCTTCAGCCTTTCTTTTTTCTTCAATCTCTTGGTAAACTTTATAGTTCCTGATTCCATTTCATGTCTTAGCATAATGACTTCTTTTGATAACTTTTCACATAACTTGGTTTGCTCAGTCAATTCTTCATTTGTATTGCTTTCTTCACTTTGTCTTGCCAATTGTTGGAGCAGCTCCTTTCTCTTTTTCATAGAGAGACTTAATTTGTCTTTTAATTCTCTCATGAATTCATCAGCCTGTTTGAGTCTTTCCTTTAATTCATTGACTTCAGAATTTGACTGTTCAAGATCCTCAAGGGCAGTCTTGAGTTGCTCCCTTAAACCATATGCATCCATTTGAACTCCCAGATCTTCCTCAAGCTGTTAGGCTCTATTAGGAGGAACTTAGCTCTGATACCAATTGTTGATAACTGAGAGGGGGGGGTGAATCAGTTATCCTAATTATTTCCCTTAGTTGAACTTTCTTATTAATTAATGCAGCATTGAATCAAACACAAAAACATTACCATGAAATAAGAAACACATGACACAGTATTTTTAACGTGGAAACCCTGTTAAGGGAGAAAACCACGGGGTGATTAACCCAAAAATTATTCTCTGTTAGAAGAATAGGAAATTACAAAAATGGCACTTGCCAATTAGGGCTCACTGCCCGAGCACACTGCTCACAAAGAGGCCCACTGCCTACAAGGAGACACACTGTCTACAAAGTGATAAGAATCACAGTCTTGAACTGATTGGAAGCATCTGCATATGCTGGAGTTCAGTTCCGGTTAGGCTCAGTACACTGATCTGCTGCACTTCATCTTTCCTCTGTTCTTTATTCTGCTATCCTTTCACATACCGGATCTTTCTTGCTACTTCTGCTCTGTTCTGCACTTATTCGCATATATCTTCACATAATCACGCCCCTTCACAACTAAATCCATCCTCTATATATATCCGCACAAGTAATTTCATCACCTTTCTAGTCGGCATCCGGAACAGTCTAGTTTCTTAGAAACTCTGTTCTGTCGGCTGAATCCTTGCTCACCAAGCAATGCGGATCAAGCATATACTTGTAGATATCATTAATCATGTTGGCCAAACATGATTCATGCCTTCACAACCTTTATCATCAACAGTAACACATCCGGAAAGTAGTCTGATACTCTGTCAGTCAGTTCTTCCTCTGTTTTCACTGTCTCTCAGGAATCCGGTACTCAACTATTCATATCTTTTTCCTTGTCCATCACCGGAGGCTAAATCCTTGGAATATACCACTCAAGGTAGTCCTCTTGACTTCCCCAAATCCGCACTACACCAAGACACTTCCTCTGAGAGATCCGGACCAATCTGTCGGACCTTGCCATATGCTCTGTTCTTGTTTACCGGACCACAACAATCTTTATTCTAACTTCCGGTAGAGACACACCATGACTTGCGGATATGTGGGATGACCTTTGTTGCCATCAATAACAACAACCATGAATCCATATAGTGTCTCTTGCCAACAGAGGTGTGGTATGGTAAGAAGCCTTCAGTTAGACATCTTCGTGTTTTTGGTTGTGAGGCATATGCACATGTGCCTAGGGAGAAATGGTCTAAGTTGGAGAACAAGGCTGTTAAATGTATTTTCATTGGCTATGGTGTCGGTGTGAAAGGATACAAGCTTTGGGATCCTGTGGCTGAAAAAGTGTTGTATAGAAGAAGTGTTATCTTTAGAGAGCTAACACCTTCTTCCATTGTTCTACAGCCAAAATAGAAAAAAAAGAAAGAGGATACGGTTCAGTTTCCCTCTACCCTTGAGAAAACTAAACAGACAGACCCTGTGAGACCTGATGATGAGGAGACCTCTAGCAGCTCTGAAAGCTCAGAAGAAGAAGCAGAACCTCAACCTCAGCCATTAAGGAGGTCTACATGAATGAGAAAGCAACCTAATAGGTTTGGTTATTCATTGCTTGATTCTAGTTGTGCTTTTGGTTTGCTTACTAACACTGATGAGCCTAGAACTGTGAAAGAGGCTATGGGCATGAAAGATGTAGGTTCCTAGAAGGAGGCCATGGAAGATGAGATGGCTTCTTTGGAGAAGAATAAAACATGGGACTTGGTGCCTTTTCCTGAAGGACGGAAACCTATTGTATGCAAATGGGTGTTCAAGAAGAAATTCAGTGCAGATGGTAGTGTTGAAAAGTACAAGGCTAGATTGGTTGCGAAGGGGTACTCACAAGTGGAGGGAATTGATTATGGTGAAATTTTCTCTCCTATTGCAAAGTTGACATCCATTCATTTCCTATTATCTCTTATAGCTGCTTATGACTGAGAGGTAGAATAGATGGATGTGAAGACAACTTTCATTCACGGTGATTTGGAGGAAGAGATTTACATGTCACAGCTAGAGCATTACATAGAGAAAGGTAAAGAAAATTTGATGTGTAAGTTAAAGAAGTCTTTGTATGGTTTGAAGCAGTCTCCTAGGATGTGGTACTTGAAGTTTGATGCCTTTGTGTTGTCAATTGGATATCTGAGATCGAAATCAGATCATTGTGTGTATTACAAATTTGATAATGAACCCATTGTCATTATTGCATTGTATGTTGATGATATGTTGTTAATTGGGAATAGTAAGAATATGATTTCTTATTTGAAGTCTCAGTTGTCAGCACAGTTTGAGATGAAAAATCTAGGGGCAGCCGGGTACATTCTGGGAATGAAAATTAGAAGAGATATAGCTAACATAAAACTTTGGTTAATCCAGAGTAAGTATGTGAAGACCGTGTTGGATAGGTTTAGCATGGCAGATTATAGACCATTGTGTGTTCCTATTTCTTTGGGGACAAAGTTGTCTGTTAACAATTGTCCAAAATCTCCTAGTGAGGTGGAGGATACAAACAGAGTACCTTATGCTAGTGTTGTTGGCAGTTTGATGTATGCTATGGTCTGTACAAGGCCAGACATTGCCCAAGCAGTGGGAGTCCTTAGTCAGTTTATGGCTAATCCTAGACGGGTACATTGGGATGCAGTTAAGCGAGTGTTTAGATATCTGAGGGGTACCTTCGAGTATTCCATATGTTATAATGGTAATGTTAAAGGAGCTCTGCATTCAGTTTGTATTCGTGGATTCTAATTGGGTGGGTGACATTGACAACAGGAGATCCACCAGTGCCTATGTGTTCACTATGTTTGGTGGTGCTATTAGTTGGATGCGTAAGTGATAACCTGTGGTTGCTTTGTCCATGACAGAAGCTGAGTACATGGCAGAAACTCATGCTTGCAAGGAAGCCATTTGGCTTAAGAGATTGTGTTTAGATATTGGTGTTGATGTAGGACAGATTATGATTTGTTGTGACAGTCAGAGTGCGATTTGCCTTGTGAAGAATCTAACTTTCCATGCTAGAACAAAGCATATTGATGTGCAGTTTCACTTCATGCAAGACATGGTAGAGGATGGGAAGGTAAATTTGGAGAAGGTAGATACTTTGAAGAATGTTGCAGATGCATTGACGAAACCAGTGGGCACAAAGAAGTTTAGATGGTGTTCGGAGTCTATGGGCCTCTCGGCCTATAGCAGTTAAATCTTGTCATTTCTATTGCTTCTTACAATGTGTTTGACAAGTGGGAGAATGCTGGGAATTAAGGTGTCTCAACCTTGGTAAATTCCTTGTATTATTACATTGTATTTATTTATTTATTGCCTATTGTGTAATTAGGATGCAAATCCTAAGTTGTCGTCTTGTGGGAGTTGGCACGGTGATGTGTCATCCTGCATGGAAGATGACAAGTTGTAATTTTGTCTTCACATGAGGAGATAGGTGTCCCACTTAGTGGTAGGAATATTTTGCCATGTGTCAGCATCTTGGAATGTGTGTAAGGGAATATTGACCGGAATAGTTATGACATATTCCTATGACGAAGTTATGACATGTAAGAGTCAGAAATGGAAGATTCTATGATAGGTGAAGACATGTGTCAAAGAGCATCTTTGAAAAAGGCATATTTGGGCACCCCAAGGTGGACTATGACATGTTGTAAGAGAATTTTCTATTGATAGCCTGTGTATGACAGCTATAACAGATTCTATGATGGTCGTAAGAGTCGTAAGAGCATTTGTCATAGCCCATTTTGGAAATAGGCGACCTCCTTTGGATGGGGTGACTTGACAAGTGTCAAAAGCATCCAATAGAGTTGGACAAGTGTCCATAGGTGTGGGTTTTGGGCCATGAGGCCATGTTGGACGCCCATCCCAATGTGGAGCCATATTTACCTTGTATTTGTTATATAAATAGGTGCTTTTGAGAGAAGTACTACAAGTTTGACATGTACTATTATGCTGCTAGTTTGTCTCTAGATACGAGTGTCGAAGACTCCTGAGAGATTGCATTGCAAGTATATTGTAAACCATTTTAGTTTTGATAATACATTGTGTAGGTTTTGGAGTGTGGAGTTTTTTACCTGATAAGGGTTTTCCCCACGTATATCTTGTGTCTCTCTTCTTCTGTCTCACATTCTTGTGTTTGTGTTTGCTGCAATATCTTTGTTAGTGGATAACATAATCTGTAATTGTAAAGATAAATTGAATTTGCACTCTCCTCCCCTCATTAGATTGGTGTAGGAAGTGATTTCCGCGCACCTATCTTCCTTTCAAATAGCAATATCCAACAAACTAACATACACAATGTTGAAAGGCACAAGACAACTAAGAGGGGGGGTGAATTAGTTGTATCAAAAACTTTAACTTCTTTAGACAAAATCAATTTCACATTCACTTTCTTTAACTCCTTATTATGTCATGAAGATTAAACATGAATAGGAGAATCAAAACATAAACACATCAACACCATACACACATGAACACCAGATTTTTTACATGGAAAACCTTAAAAAGGGAAAAACCACGGTGAGTGTTAGCTCACAATATAATGTAGTAACAATATTGAATAACAAAAGAGGCTCACTACCAAAGGGCTCACTGCCCAAATGAAAGGCTCACTACCAAAGGGCGGCTCACTGCCAAAGGGTGGCTTACTGTAGGGATGATTCACTACCAAAGGGTGGATCATTGCCAGAATGGGTGGCTCACTACCATGAATTGATATAGTGACATCTACAATATATCTCCTCTTCTTTGCTTTTACAATTCACACTTTATCTTTGCATCTTCACACCATCTCACCTCACTCACAAATTCATTACATACATTTATACCAATCATCAACCTTGGAAAGTACATCAAGGTCGGCATTACATTCTACAACCATTGGAACTATCTCCAAGGTCAGCATACATATATAAATCAAATTAGGACTAGACCTAAACAAACTTGCAGAACAAATGAATGAAAGAGGAACACTTCAAGGCTTAGCTCAGATCCAAATACATCTTCATATGCTACAACACACTTCCACAATCCACAAATCACCTCTGTAACAAGTGTAACTAACCAAGTTGGACAGAACTAGTGCACACATCAAGATCACTTAGATACATGCTTCCAAGAGCTTCATTACAACTTGCAGATCAAGTACATGCCTTCAATACATTCTGGAGACATCCATGAACAATATAGAATCACTTGGGAGCTGACAAATCCAATCATAACAGATCTCACTTGAAGACAACAAATATCACTTGAAGATATATCACAGACTGCTTCTCAACAAACACTGCCAAACTCTGCTAATCAATAACTTGCTTTCCAGAGGACCAAATCACAAATCCTTTGGAATGAAGATAGATAAGGACTTTATAAACTTAAGTCTAGAACTACAAGACCAAAATATAAACTTAAGTCTAGAATTGTATGACCAAAATCCAACTTTCAGAGAAATGTAGAGCAAAATACTATCTCCTTGTCACTCTGCAAACATTGCCAGACACAGTCTTCAAATTGGTGAATAGAACTTTTTCTGCACAAGGATCCAGACTACCAAATTCTAGATTTAGCATCTTCAAACACTTCTCTAAAAAATATCATGCTCCGGTCTTCAACACATAGGAAATGCGGAGCAAAATACTCAGACAGTGTTCTTAACATGACAACTCAATCACTCAACAAACAACAATATCAGAATGGCACCAATGACAACACCAGTTAGCACATACTTGTAACAATCTCCCCCTTTGTCATTGATGGCAACATATGATGTGAAAAATTGAATAACATGTTCCTCCATCAAGACACAATTCTGCATCAGAACTCCCCCTTTCATTTTACACATCTAAGCTCTTTCTCCCCTTGAGTTTTTCACATGATCTCTCTGCCCCTTTGACATCAATAGAAAAGGGCATCGCATCTCTTCTACTACACATACTTGCACACTACTTCTCTGATAAGTCTAAAATTATTCTTTACTCCCCCTGAATGCAACAATCATCTCAAACCACTACCTACTCCCCCTAAGAGGTAGCCTCCAACATTAGTCCAAAAGGAGAAATGTACTTTGAAGCACACTAGACTGATGCATCTTCTCATGCATCTAGTTCAAGGAAGGAGGGGAAATAACCCCTAATTTTTCTCAGAGATACTCAAATGTGTCTTTTGGAAGAGTCTTAGTGAATATATCAGCAACTTGATCTTTTGTAGGCACATACTCAAGCTTTACCTCATTCTCTGCAACTTTCTCTCTCAAAAAGTGATAATTGAAATGTGCTTTATCTTTGAATGCATCACTGGATTCTTTGAAATATTTATGGCACTTGTGTTATCACAAAGAATAGGAATTGGCTCATCATACTCAACTTTGATATCCTTTAAGGTTTGTTTCATCCATAGCACCTGAGTGCAACATGATACTGCAGCAATATATTTTACCTCTGCAGTAGACAAGGAGACTGATTCTTGTTTCTAGCTATGCCAGGACACTGCCCTATCTCCAAGGAAGAATGTACCTCCACTTGTGCTTTTCCTATCATCAACACATCCGGCCCAATCTGCATCTATATAGGCACTTAGGGAAAAGTCATTATTCTTAGGATACCACAAACCATGATTCAGAGTGCCCTTTAAGTACCTGAATATCCTCTTTACTACCATCACATTGTGATTCTCTGGGATCTAATTGAAATTTAGCCACAAGACAGACTGCATGCATGATATTTGGTTTGGTAGTAGTTAGGTAAAGTAGTCCTCCAATCATTGATATGTACTTGCTTTAATAAGCCTTAGGAGATTCATCATTCTTGCTCAATTTATAGCCAGTAACCATAGGAGTGCATACCGGTTTAGAGTCCTCCATTCCAAACTTCTTTAACAATTCCCTGACATACTTTGATTGAGAAATGAAAATGCCTTTATCAGTTTGATTGATTTGCAGTCCAAGAAAGAAGTTCATCTCACTACACATAGACATCTCAAATTCCTTTTGCATTTCATTTGCAAAATTCTTGCACATCTCTTCATTTCCACCAAATATGATATCATCCACATAGACTTCAATAATCAGGATTTGATCTTTGCTTGCCTTGATATAAAAACTACTATCTACGGACCCTTTACTAAAACCCTGTTGCAATAGATACTTATTTAGTCTTGCATACCAAGGTCTCATAGCTTGCTTCAATCCATACAAAGCCTTCTTCAACTTGTATACCATGTCTGGTTTAACTGATAATTAGAACCCGTCTAGTTGCTCTATGTAGACCTCTTCTCTAGCTCACCATTTAGGAAGGCAGATTTCACATCCATCTGATATACCTTGAAATTTTTATGTGCAAATGCCAAAAATAGTCTGATAGCTTCCATTCTTGCCACTGGAACATAGGTCTCTTCATAGTCAATTCCTTCAACTTGTGAGTAGCCTTTACACACAAGTCTTGCCTTGTTTCTCACTTCTCCAACTTCATTCAGTTTGTTCTAGAAAACCCACTTTGTTCCAATCACAATCTTGTTTGTAGGTCTAGGGACAAGTTCCCAAGTTTTGTTCTTCTCAATCTGCATTAATTCTTCTTCCATTGCCTTTACCCAATATTTATCATTGCATGTTTCATTTACTATTTTAGGTTCCACCTTTGAAAGTAGATAGAGATTTACTTGTTCTTCTGTGGTCCTGCTTCTTGTCATCACACTTTTCCTTTTCCTGGGAGTTTTAGGAATTCTTACCGGAGCTTCAACTTGAACTTCTTCTTCTGGAGTAGCTTGCACTTTAGTCTGAACTTCCTTTTCTTTGTTTTTTTCAACCTTTTCTGTATCAGTAGATCCATCTGACTCATATCCATCTAGTTGAGTATCTTCATCTACCTTCACATTTGCACTTTCATTGATCTTTCTCAGTCTTTTGTTATAGCACCAGTAAGCCTTGCTCTTAGTAGAGTACCCAAGGAATATTCCTTCATCACATCTAGCATCAAACTTTCCTAATTCTTCATCTCTTCTGATGTAGCATTTGCTTCCAAAATTTTTGAAGTATTTGATAGTAGGAGTTCTATCATACCACAGCTCATAAAGTATCTTTGTTTCTTTTGCTTTGATTTGCACTCTATTCTAAATATAGACAACAGTGTGTATTGCTTCTTTCCAATATACTTCCAGTAGGTCTACTTCCTTGATTATTGTTCTAACAGCTTCTTGAATAGTTCTATTCTTTGTTTCAACCACTCCTTTTTGTTGAGAAGTCCAAGGGTAGACAAATGTCTCTTTATTCCATGTTCTTCACAAAAAGCATTGAACTCACTTGAATTAAACTCACCACCTCTGTCAGACCTTAAGCATTTGATTCTCAAATCCAACTCATTTTCAACCATAGCTTTGAATGCCTTGAACTTATCTAGCCTTTCTACTTTTTCTCTAAGGAAAGTAACCCAAGTCATTCTTGAAAAATCATTAATAAGAAGCATGAAATACCTTTCAACTTGTAGAATTATTGTTCTTGTAGGACCAAACAGGTTTGTATGTACCAACTATAGCAAACTGGTAGAGGATTGTTCTTTGCTCTTGAAAGTAGTCTTTGTCATCTTCCCAAACTGACATTCTTTACATATAACATTGGTAGGCTTCACAATCTTAGGCAAGTCTCTTACAGCTTGAACAATGCTTATTCTCACCAGATTATTAAAGTTAATGTGACACATTCTCCTATGCCATAGCCAACTTTCATCTGTCTTAGCCAACAAACAACAATTTTTAGTACCTTTCAAATGATAGACATTACCATGAGTCTTCTTACCAGTAGCAATTAAGGTTCCAAAATTTTTCCTTATCTCACACCCATTGTCCTTGAACACAAGATTATTCCCTTTGTCACACATTTGTCCAACACTTAGAAGATTATGCTTTAATCCATTTAAATAAAGAACATCATCTGTATTATGCTTTCCATCAAAGGTAATTGATCCTTTTCCACAAATCTTATTGACTGCATCATCACCAAACCTAACTAGTCCTCCATCATATTTTTCAAACTTAACAAACTTACTCTTATCTCCTATCATATGATTTGAACATCCGTTGTCAATGATCTAGTCATCTTCTTTTTCAGCATGAAATGCAGACAATTCTCCTAGACTTCCTTCCTTCACACAACTTGCAAGACTAGAAGAAATAGGTTCTTCTCTGAGTGCAATAAATAAGCATTCACTACTATGACCATCATCAGAATCAGGTTCATCATCAGTTACACCATTATCATCTCTAACATAGTAACTCTTTCTTACCATCTTTCCTTTACTGTCATTGTTTTTTATTTTCAAAGCTCTTTCAGGACATCTTGAAGCATAGCGACTAATTTTACCACAATTGAAACATTTGAAAGGTAACTTACCTTTGAACTTTCCTCTGCTACCTTTTTTGTTCTACTTGTAAATTTTGCCTCAATCTCTTCAAAATCTTCTTCATCTGATTCCACAACATATTTATATGATCTAGCAGTCTCTTCTTCCTTGGCCTTGAAAGCAATCTCATTTTTCACAGGGCCATCAGTAGTACCAAAATCTCTCATCTCAAAAGCAGTCAATTTACCAAGCAATTGATCTTTTGAAAGTTTGCCCATATCAAACAATTCTTCAATGGTAGATACCTTGTGACTATAAGATTTGGGAAGAGTTCTGAGTATCTTATCTACAACATCCTCATCCTTTAATTTTCCACCAAGACCCTTGATGCTACTGACAACTTCATCAATCTTCTATATGTAACTTGTTTGTTCTCATCTTCAACCATTCGCATGGTTTCATATGTTGTCTTCAAGTTTTGCAACTTAGCCTTCTTGATAGATTCATCACCTTCATGGATTTTCTTCAATTTGTCCCAAATCTCATGAGCAGTTTCCAAATCCACAACTTTTGCCATTTCAGTGTTAGACATTACGTTTAATAGAGCATTTTTAGCTTTGTGATTAGTCTCAAAATCCTTAATCTCTTCATCAAACTGCGAACCATCTTTAGGTACTGTGTATTTATCTTTGACCATCTTCTAAACATTATAACTAATAGAAATAAGATAACTTTGCATCCGTACCTTCCAGTACACATAGTTAGATCCATCAAACTGAGGAATGTATTTCTTGTGTGCCATCTCAGATCTACCTTAAGCTATTAGGCTTTCTTCCAAGGAACCTTACTCTGATACCAATTGTTGAAAGGCACAAGACAACTAAGATAGGGGGTGAATCAGTTGTATCAAAAACTTTAACTTCTTTAAACAAAATCACTTTCACATTCAATTTCTTTAATTCCTTATTCTGTCATGAAAATTAAACATGAATTTAGTAGAATCAAAACATAAACATATCAACACCATACACACATGAACACTGGATTTTTATGTGGAAAACCCTAAAAAGGGAAAAACCACGGTGAGTGTTAGCTCATAATATAATGTACTAACAATATTGAATAACAAAAGAGGCTCACTGCCAGGGGTGGCTCACTGCCAGGATGGGTGGCTCACTGCCATGAACTGATATAGTAGCATCTACAACATGCTTGATTTTTGGTTATTGGACAAGGGTTTAGGGTTTTTTATAGTTATTTTCTCCAATAAGGTAGCAAAAGACAACATTTTGAAAATAAAATCTTGGTTTTACAAAGGTAAAGGAATCTATTTACAAGAATGGATTCCTAATTTTGATCCTCAAGATAATTCAAATAATTATTTTCCTTTCTGGATTAGCTTCCCTAATTTACCTTTAGAATATCGAGATTTGGGTGTTCTAAAATTTATTGCTGAAAGAGGGGTTTTTTGTAAATCATGATATGTTGACTTACAAAAATCCTAGTCTTCCAGTAAGAATGTGTGTAATCATGAACACTTTCTTTCCTCTTCCTTCTTCTGTGATTTTGAAAACTTTTAAGACTACTTGGATCCAGAATCTTGTTTTCGAAGACCCTCAGACTATTTTAAATTTTGATAATTTGGGTAAGACTAAGGAATGGGGGGTTTCAGAAAAAAACTCCTGCTTTATTTTCTAAAGATAATGTTGCTTGTCCAGATTCAGTCTCAACTAAATCAAATTGTTTGGAAAATGATAATCCTTCGAATTCCTTTTTTAATCTAGAAGATCCTGAAATAGTTAGGGAATGTCCTGTGCCTTCAAATGAGCAGAGCTTTAAAGAGCCCATTTTGGACATTGGGAATGAAGGAGTTTTGGGTTTGGACTATCCTAGTGTGGTTTCTCCTTCTTTAGATGAGGGGAATCTTGGGTCTGAGGAAAATGAGTTGTCTTTTAATTATCTTGTTAATCCTTCTTTTGATTTGGACAGTAATGCTATTTCCTCGACACAAGTTCCCACATTGGTAGATCAAGATAATGTAAATCTTGATTCAATCCCTAATCCTTCAGATTGTGCTACTTTTGCCTCGGATCCTTTGCTTTCAGAGTCTAATTTAGTATCTAAAGATTCTTTAGTCTCTTCTGTTGATCTTATGTCAAGGGAATTTAAGGATTCCTTCCCTCTAGAGGAGGCTAAAAAGTTCATTGAGGCAGTCATTTTGAAAGTTGGGAAGGAATTTATCAATAAAATAGCTGATGAAGTAATGGTTGAGGAAATTGTGGAAGGCAGTGATGTTCTTTCCTCGATTTCTCAGACTCCCTTAGAGGAAAAATGTACTCCCTCTCCTCCTGCTAAACCTCAAGGCAGAAATCCTAAATCCAAGGTCACAGAAGAAGAAATTAAATCAGGAGTTCTATCAACTTTGGAAAAAATGTTAACTAGATCTTCAGTGAGGAGAGCTTGCTGCTCTCCTCAAGTCCAATGAAAATCTTAACTTGGAATGTTAGGGGTATTAATACCCCTAACAAAAGACGCCTGATAAAACATCAGTTGGATTTATCAGGTGTTGATCTAGTATTACTTCAAGAAACTAAACTCTCTTCATCTTTAGCAGAAAACTTTTTTAGCAAATGGAAAAAATGGAATTTCTCTGCTATGGCAGCATCTGGAGCTTCAGGTGGTTTGGCTCTTCTTTGGAATAAACTATCAGTGGATGTTCAAGTTGTTACTACAGCTTCCAACTGTCTACTAGCGGAAATTCATTTTGGTCTAGAATCTTTTTGGATCATTAATGTGTATGGCCCAACTGCTACTATAGATAAAAAATGGCTTTGGGATTTTTTAAGTGTCATTTTACAAGATCTTTAGCATGAGAAACTAATTCTTGGAGGAGATTTCAATGCCATCTTGAATTTAGAGGAAAAATTAGGGGGGATAACTCCTCCTTTAAAGACCATGGCAGATTTTTCTGATTTTGTTTCGAATAATGGTCTCATTGATTCAATTCCCATTAATGGTAAATTTTCTTGGTCTAATAGAAGGAAAGGTTTCTTGCAGATATCAGAAAGATTGGATAGATTCCTTCTTTCCTCCTCTTAGCTCTTTCAGAAGTGCTCTTTTTCTTCTTCGATTCTTTCTTTTTCAGGGTCTGATCATTTTCCTATTCAATTAAATTTAGATTTTGTGGAAGTTTTTCAAGGTAGTAAGAAACCTTTTAGACTGGAAGTAATGTGGTTCCGTGATTCTGATTTTGTTCCATTGATTAAATCATGGTGGTGTCTCTTCCTTTTATTAAGGGTTCCAGAATGTTTCATCTTTGTAGGAAACTTCACCTGCTTAAAGGAAAAATTAGAAATTGGAATATTTCTCATTTCAAAAACATTTTTCAAGAGAAGGAAATCATTTCAGACAAACTTCAATTCATTAATCAGCAAATCATTAATCAAGGAATGGATAACTACTCGTTTGAAAGTCAAAAAATTTTGCAGTCTGAATTGGAGGAAATTCTTTTGAGAGAAGAGATCTTTTGGAGACAAAAGTCTAGAGAAACTTGGTTACAGGCAGGAGATAGAAATACTAGATTTTTTCATGCTTCTATTAAAATGAATAGACATGTTAATAAAATTCATTTAATTCAAAATAAGGAGGGAATTGTTTTGTCTGATTTTAGAGATATTCAAAAAGAGGTTGTTTCCTTCTTCTCCTCTCTTCTATCAAATAATAATTCTTCATTTTCAGAAGAGCAGTGTAATTCTTTATTGAGTAGTATTCCTTGTTTGGTAGAAGAAGATGATAATCTTATGTTACTAAAAGAATTTACCCTTGAAGAAGTTACGTGTGTTGTTTTCTCTTTGGATCCAGATAAGGCTCCAGGTCCAAATGGTTTTACTCCATTGTTTTTTCAGAAATGCTGGGATATAGTAGGAAGAGATGTTTGGCTTGCTTTGGAAGAGTCAAGAAAGAACAGCAATATATTAAGAGAAATGAATTCTACCTTTATAGCTCTTATTCCAAAAGTCAGTTCTCCAACTTCTTTTGCTCAATTTAGGCCTATTTCTTTGTGTAACACCTTGTATAAAATTTTTACTAAAGCTATTACTATGAGATTGGCCTCTTTAATTCTGAATTTAATTTCTGATGAACAAGGAGGATTTGTTCCAGGAAAAGAGACAACAGATGGAGCTTTAATAGCTCACGAAGTTCTTCATTCTATTAAGGATTTTAAACTTCCGGCCATGATTTTAAAATTAGACATGGAGAAAGCATACGACAGAGTTTCTTGGGATTTCTTGATGAAAGTTCTTGAGAAGTTTGGTTTTTCAAAGAAATGGTGTAAATGGATTTGGTCTTGTATTTTGAAAGTAAGATCAACAGTTCTTCTAAATGGAAGTCCTTCTGATTTTTTTCAAGTTTCTCAAGGTGTCAGATAAGGGGATCCTCTTTCTCCTTACCTCTTTATTTTGATGGCTGATGCTCTTAGTCGGTCTATTTCATATCAATGTCAGCTTTCTAATTGGAAGGGTATTGTGATTCCTCGGGTGCCTTTACCCTTTACTCATACTCTTTTTGCAGATGATACTTTATTGTTTGGTTTCCCTTCTCTTAGTGAGGCTAAATGTATTCAGAACACAGTTTCAAGTTATTGTGTTGTTTCCAATCAGGAGGTTAATTTGGAAAAGTCAATTTTTTTTTCTTTAATACTAAGGCAAGTATTCAGTCTAGAATCATTTCTCTTTTGAAATATAAACTAGGATCATTACCTAGCCAATATTTAGGCATCCCTTTATTTTTTGGTCCTAATAGGAAGTCTTTTTGGGCAAAGATTTCTAAGTCTATTCATAATAAAATTGCCCTATGGAAGGACAGATGGCTTACTTTATCTGGAAAGATTAACCTTCTTAAGTCTGTTTTGTCTGCTCTTCCAATTTACATGCTCTCAGTCTTGCAAATACCTAAAGGTATTATTGATGAGATTCAAAAATCTCGTAGGGCCTTTCTTTGGAATGGAACCTCAGAAGTTAGTAATAAGATTCCCTTAATTTCTTGGGATAAGTTTTGTATCCCTAAATCTTTAGGGGGAGCAAGTATTCATGGATTAGAATCTCAAAATAAGTCATTGGGTGCTAAGTTAGCTTGGAAACTTTATTCCAAACCTCATTTAAAATGGTGTAAACTTATGCAATATAAGTATTTCGACTCTCCTGACCCTAAAAGAATTTTCACAATTGAGAAACCTCCTAAGGGGTCAAGTATGTGGAACTTTTTAGTAAATTGTAGGGGAGATATTCTTCCTAATCTTTCCTGGAAGGTTTTTAATGGTTCAAAGGCTAATTTTTGGGAGGATTCTAGGAATGGTTCTCCCCCTCTTTCTCCTTGTGATGGTTTGGATCAGGCTAGAAATTATCTTTTACTTAACTGGGGGAGTAAAGTGAGAGACTACTTTTTAGTTATTAAGGATGGATCCTTTTCCTCTATGGTATGGAAAGATTTTCAGCAATGTGATTTCCCTCAAGAACAAAAAAATTTACTTTCCTCTCAGCTTAAAAAGAGGAAGGTTTGTTTTTCTGATAAAGTTGATGAATTAATTTGGACTTTTGCAAATAATGGTTCTTATTTTGTTGATGATGGATATAGATCCTTGGTTCTTAAACAGGGAAGTCAGATGTTGGATTGGCCTTTTTCTCTTTGTTGGAATGTTGCTTATTTTCCTAAAGCAGGTGCTTTTGCTTGGTTGGCTCTTCAAGGGAAAATCTTGACTAGTCAAAGGCTTACAAAACTTGGCTTAGCAGACCCATTTAAGTGTGTATTCTATGGAATTTGTGATGAGGATCCTGATCATCTTTTAATGCTTTGTCCTTTTGCTTCTTCTTCTTGGTATTGGTTATTTTCAAAACTTAACTGGTTTGCTCCCTTACCTAACTCTATTTTGAACTTGTTTCATAGCTGGCCAATACTCTACAAAGGTTCAACTTTTTCTTCTATTTGGTTAGTCTCTCCTTCTATTGTAATTTGGAATCTATGGTTAGAAAGAAATTAGAGAATTTTTAGAAAAGAATCTCATACTTTTGAATTTATTCTGTCAATGATTGAGAAGTCTATATCTGAAGTGGTAATGAGAAATTTACAAAGGAAGGGATCTTCAAATTTAAATTTTTCCTCTTGGGATGATCAACTTTTGAAGTCTTGGACATTTTTAAAGCCTTTGCCAGACTTAGGTATCTCATCCAACATGAAAGTTGATAGAAGTGTTATTAGTTGGGTGCCTCATGTTCAAGGTTATACTAATCTTAATTTTGATGGTGCTTTGCGAGGTAATCCAGGTCCTGCCTCAATTGGAGGGGCTTTAAGAGGAATTTTGGGGGATCTTTTATTAGCCTTTTCTATAAAATTATATGAAACTACTACTAATTTCGCTGAGGCCTTGGCTCTGGTTGAAGGTCTAAAATTAGCTAAGCAGTTGAAGATTCTCAACCTTCATATAGAAGGGGACTCTTTGGTTATTATTAATGCTTTGAAGAAGAATGTCGCCTTGAATTGGAAGATTATTTATATTTTAGAAGAGGCCCAAGATTTGATGAAATTTTTTGATAATTTCATTATTTCGCATTGTTAAAGAGAAGGTAATCATTTGGCTGACGCTCTAGCTAATTTGGCCTTTGATTTGGAGGAAGATTGTTTAATTATAGATAGTGGGAATATTGAAGGTTATCCTAACATCTTAAGTTTGATTAAAAAAGATTCTAGTACTTGTCAAGTATGATTGTAAATGTAGCACGATCCTAACATCTCCAACTCATCTCATATCCTTTGTTGGTGTTATGTTGATTATACGTGTGAATTAATTGGTTTATGATATTGGTGGCGTGTGTGCTCCTTTCACAACAGGATAATCTACACTGAATCCAATTTTTTAGTACCTCATTTCAGTTTGCTGAATTTCACATGAGCCAAAAGGATATGCAATGATGATTCACATTAAATTCTGAAGTCTCTTGGTCTATTTAATCTCACTCAGTGTTTGGTTTTCTCACCCTTTGTTTCTAAGCTTAAACGATGGAGATCCAATTGAATCGAAGGCTTCATTTTCCTGTGCAGAAATGGGAAACAACTTTTTTTGGCAGTGTTAATTCTGAAGGTTTAGCTTCTGTGTTTGCTATAGATAATCAAGATTCTAAAGAAGCGGTGCAGGAGGTGGTTGGGTCTGAATTGTTGGACTCTCGAGCGCGGTCTCTTTACCCCTCTCAGATTTTTTCTATGTTTGCTTCAAATGTGATGGGTCCAGGATTCCTCAGTGGTAAGATAGTTAATTGAAAAGTTTGTTCATCATTTTTTGTATACAAATGAGGTGCTGCAAGATGCCTTTCAGAACTATGATTTTTTTAAGTCAGGTGCTTTAATTAGTGGCTTGTTCTCTAAATGCAATATTCTCCACTCTCCTGTACATAACTGCACCTTCAATGCCTTTGGTTTGTCCATCCGTCTTGAGAATGAGGATCTATTGAGTATTCCTCTGCATGCGCATAGAGCCGAGTTGGGTGATCTTCTGGTGAATCAGGTGGAGGAGAAGTTCCATGCTCTGCTCTTCTTAATTCAATTTCATCCTTAGATTTCTCCTCCTCCTAGGTCACCAGTTGATCTGGGTGCTGCTGAGGGTAATGTCTTGTTGCAAGATCTCAATGCTCCAGTTGCTAGTTAGACTGTCTGCTTACTTCTATTCACTGGTTCTGTAATTTTTTTGGTGAAGGCTTCCCCTATACAGTTTTGTTTAGTTCTGTGGAGATGTTATCTACATAAGTTTTATTCTCACTTAGCTGATGCAATGACAGATTTTTTAAATCCTTTCTTTTTTGTGGAATTTCTGGGGGCAAAGTTTATAACTTTTTTGTCTTATTCTACTTCCACCCCGTTTTGAATTTGTAAACCCGTTAAGGGAAATGTAAACCCGTTGAGGGAATTTGTAATTTTTGAGCTATAACCAGAGGTTTTCTTGCTGGCTCTTTCCTACCGATATCCTCTATCGAACCATCTTTTTGTAACTTTTTATTATCAATATATAATTATAGTGGCTTGCCACTTTTGTTTACAAAAAATAAAAAAACATGCCTGATTTTAGTTCCATTGAAGCACAATATATCTCCTCTGCTATGCTCTACTTTTACAATTCACACTTTATCTTCGCATCTTCACACCATCTCACCTCACTCATAAATTCATTAGATACATTTATACCAATCATCAGCTTTGGAATGTACATCAAGGTTGGCATTACATTCTACAACCATTGGAACTATTTCCAAGGTCGGCATACATACATAAATCAAATTAGGACTAGACCTAAACAAACTTGCAGAGAAAATGAATGAAAGAGGAACACTTCACAGCTTAGCTTAGACCCAAATACATCTTCACACACTACAACATAGTTCCACGATCCATGAATCATCTCCATAAAAAGTGTAACTAACTAGGTCTGCCAGAACTAGTGAACACATCAAGAACACTTAGATACATGCTTCCTGGAACTTCATGTTATAGCTTGCAGATTAAGAACACACCTTCAATACATTCTGGAGACATCCACAAACAACATAGAATCACTTGGGAGCCAACAAATCTAATCGCAATAGATCTCACTTGAAGACAACAAATATCACTTGAAGATATATCACAGACTGCTTCTCAACAAGTACTATCAAACTCTGCTAATCAATAACTTGCTTTTCAGAGCACCATATCAAGAATCATTTGGAATGAAGATACCTAAGTACTTTATAAACTTAAGTCTAGAACCACAAGACCAAAATCCAACATGTGGAGAAATGTAGATCAAAATACTATCTCCCTGTCACTCTGCAAACATTGTCAGGCACAGTCTTCAAACTAGTGAATAGAACTTTTTCTGCATAGTGATTCAGACCACCAAATTCTAGATTTAGCATCTTCAAACACTTCTCTAAAACATATCCAAATCTCATACTCCAGTCTTCAACACAGAGGAAATGCGGAGAAAAATACTCAAAAAGTGTTCTTAACATGATAACTCAATCAATCAACAAACATCAATATCAGAAGATATAGTTGGCACCAATGACAATACAAACATGTTGACATCAATGACAACACCAGTTAGCACATACTTGTAACACACAAATCATGAACTACTTGCAAAGGTAGAAGAAAATAAATGAAATCCAAGAGGAAAGATGCATTCACAGATGGAGATCAAACAGAAAATACACAGAGCAAAGAACAATTCATGAGAAGGTAAAAATATGATGTGTATTCTCAAAGAGGCATGGTTATAATTGCAAGAGATATGATTTCAAAACCAAAAGCCAACCTGAATACATTAAATTTCATGCTTTATATAGCATTTACAATGCAGCACCATTACCTACTATAATGAATGTGCCCATAAGCTTGTCAGAGATATTTCCTCGCTAGAAGGGATGTCTACCTGCAAGAATTCAATGTAGAAAATATCTGAATCCATCGAGAAGTTGGAAGATATTTGTACCATTAATACAAACTGTTGAATCATATACCTACAACAATCAATGCAAAACATTCACTCTGTGAAAGGTTTTACAACACCTTAAGTCAGCTTCTGATATGTCTTGTCGGTCAAGTTTGCACACTTCTCCTTATTCGGTAACTTATCTTGATATCTAGATATCATATTCATATCCAGATCATGAATTCTGGATCATAATTTCAAAGTGTAAATATCCCTCAAAAAAGATCACCAAATGAAAGAGGATGAAATTTTAAGTAGTTTTGCCTTTTAGATCATGTGGAAATTCCTCAGGATGAAGAAGATATTCACAGTCAAATTTGTGGTCAATGGTCATATGGATATCCATGAATATCCTTAAGGTCTGCACATTCACAAATATCTGGATGATATAGCCCGACTGAACACAAGAGTCGCAATATCCTGATATCTGGGTGCACTCATCAAATTTACCTCAATGGTCACTTAGGTTGTCATCCTCATGAATACTCAATGTCTGGATGTTAACTTAATATCCAGATATTAGCTTAATATTTGGATGCTTCTTTATGTCCATACCATGAAACTAACGTCTATATCCAATTGATGTCATTGCATATTGGGAGGGTCGAGATATTAAGTCTTGCCAAATATCCATGCCAAAATGTCTTGATGATGTCATCATCATAAGGCACTTCTTTGGGGAGGTGATTGAATGACATCATCAGGATATTCACTTTAATGATTTGGATGTATTTGGCAAGGATCTGGACATTAGGAGATATTCAGATGTTAGGAGATATCGGGATGTTAGGAGATATCCAGATGTTGAGAAAGATCCAGCTATCGACTAAGTTCTAAACATCTGGGAAATATCAAGATCTTAGTTAAGGTCCAGATATCAAGATAATGTTCAGATATTAACTAAGGTTTGGATATCTAGATATGCATATCCATACCTAGAAACAATTAAGTATGAATATGGAAAACTTTGCAAAGGCAAACACTGAAGGCTAAAGATTTCTGGGTTTTTCTGGGTTTTTTACAAGGATTATCCATATGGGTTTTTAGGTGGTTTTACAAGGAAGAAAGTTGGGTTTTGAAGGATTTAGGGCCTGCAGGACTATGTTCCAAGGAATTTCAAGGAGATTTTCAAGACGAACTATTGGACTCTGGGCAGAGGAAAATGGGTCAACATTTTGGTGACCTCTCAAGGATGTTTGCCTACTAAATAAATAGACCATTGGCCTTAAGCATCCAGTGGACATGGAGTCCAAAAGAGGAATTTTAAAAGATCAATACAATTGAAACCTACCTCCCAAAACACATCAAAAGAAGAGGCATGCATTCTCCTAATGACAACGCAACCTGTGCAAAAGCACTTAGGGAGAGAGAAACCTAAAAATTGAAAATAAACTAAAACAATATGTACAAGACCTCAGACCAACCTTAATGGTAAGGTTTGAGATGGATCCCATTCACTGAGATCGGTAGAACTTCACCATCCAGCCTCGAAAGAATGAAGGCATTTGCTTGCTTGCTGCTGATGATGACATAAGGCCCACTCCAAAGTGCATCAAACTTGGTGTATCCTCCAAGTTTGGCTTGGTTAGCATCCCATTTCAGAACAAGATCACCTTCTTTAAAGGTCTGGACCTTGGCCTTCTTGTCAAAATACCTTTTGGTCTATTTCTGACGCTCTTCTAATGTGATCATGGTTGACTATCTTTGTTCTTCTAGTTCAGTCAATCAACCATCCTGATAGACCTTGCATCTTCTCCTTCCAACTCCAATTGATGACCCAACTCTAATGCAGGAAGCCTTAAATATATAGGCAATCTAGCCTCTCTTCCATACACAAGAACGAAAGGAGAGTTCCCAATGACACTCTTGTATGTAATCCTATCAGTCCAAAGAGCTAATCTGATCTTATTGTGCCATTGTCTCTGGTTTGTTTCCATGGTCCTCTTTAGGATCCTGATCAGGTTCTTGTTGAAGGACTTAGCCAACCCATTACCTTAGGGGTAATAGTTGGATGACATCTTTAAGAACACATTGTACTTAAGAGCCCAATCGGCAATACTAAAACCAGTGAATGATTTTGCATTATCAGAAATAAAGGTATGAGGAGCTCCAAACCTTGTCATGATTTCCTCCAAGAAATCCATGATAGATGACTCAGTGGTCTCCTTGAGTGGGACTGCCTCAGCCCACCTGGAAGAGGGATTTATCATGCCAATGAAATACTATTCCCACTATGAAAAGGGTTGATCATCCTGAATAGGGCGAAGTTGAAGTGCTGCCAATCTTTTCTTTCCAACAAAGAGAGCACACTCTTTGCATTTTCTTACCCACACATAGGCATCATTGAATAATGTGGGCCCAAAGTAACTTTCCCTCATTATTTTCATTGGTGTAGCTCTAGCATAGAAATGGCCATCAACTGGGCCAGCATGAAACTCACCAAGGAGTCTATCAACTTGATCTTCTTCTATGCATCTCAGTAAGACTCCATCCAAGTTTCTTTTGAAGAGATAACTCAGAGGAATAAATAAAATATAAAAATATATTTTATTTTTGTGAGGATTTTTTGATTTTATTTAAATAAAATTTGCATTTTATTTAAATTTGGAAGAATAAGATATTTTAATTAAATAATTAAAATTATTTAATTATTTTAGAAGAATGAAGTTGGTGTAAGTGATTTTAATCAATTAAATAAATGTGTTTATTTAATTAAATGGGAGGAAGTGAACCACATAAATAAATAAATTTATTTATTTATTGATAGAAGCATACGAAGGATGAAATAAATATTTAAAATATTTATGTAAGCAGAGTCATGTCAATTTTATGTGTATACATTTTGCCCCTCTTTGATGCAATGTGTTTGATCACGTTGTTTCAAAGAATAAGAATTTTTGATAGTGATACATGCCCCAGTTTGCCCCTGGTGCAAGTTTAACGACAGGATGCCCCCTCGGGAGATTGGACAGGAAGAAGACAGAAGGGCGTGAGATGGATAATCTCATGAAGAAGGTGAAGAACGGGGTAGGGTGGAGAAAAACGGGATATGGTTTGGAGAAAACGACATGGGAAGTAGCCACAGGGTCATGCAGTCAGGTATGGATCATTTGCTATATATTGGAGCAGGGGCCACATATTCTATTCATTTGTACACTTGTCCATAGTTGATTTGTCCTCTAGAGAGCTTAGGAGAGTATGGCAGCCAGAGAGTTGGATATTCCACGTGAGGAGCATCGGTTTGAGAGGATTTGATGGTTCAATCGACCAGCAGAGGCAGGACCCCCGGTATGTGTTTCTTCAAAACTTGTCAAAAGTTGATTTTTACGCGTTTTAATGGCTAGGGAACCCAATTGAGACAGATGCGCAAAAACTCCCATTTGGCGCATATGCGCGCCGAAATGGCACATGCATTGTGGAATGGCGCATTCACGCCTCAAAGTGGCACATTTGTTCATGTTGCGCATTTGAGCCGTGAATGTGCGCATTTGATTACTTTTGTGCTTTTGAGCTATTAAGTGGCGCATGCATTCGGAAATTGCGCATATGTGTTTTGAATGGGTGCATATGCTAGTGTTGCGCATGTGATTCCTGAAATGGTGCATTTGTTGTGAAATTGCGCATTTAATAGAGGAAGTGGCGCATGTGCCAGAATGGTGCATACACGTCAGAAAGTGGTGCATTCACGGTGAAGTGGCACTTTTAGTATGAAATGACACATTTGCACTTAGGAAAATTAGTTGACTTAACAAAATTAACCCAATTGGCATCCTGATCGATGTGTCAATTGATTTAGCGATCTCCGAGATTGCTGAGTATCTAGTCGAGAGATGATATGTTGTTTTGATTAATTTGATATGTTAAGCCAATGATAGGATAGCTTGATTGCTTTGAGTAGGTTTTGATATGGATTTGGATTTGATTGACGGTATGCTTTGCTTGGTTGCAAGATGATATTCGGACCATCCTGACGTCACAAGAGCTATTCCCATTGCCATTGTTGCAGCAGTATATGCTGACCGAGATAGATCGCGAGGCTTTAGGCACTTTGGGACTGCCCTATGTTTGCTTTATGCCTGAGGTTCACACGAACCGGGCTATGTTGATGGCAGCGGTGGAGCGATTCCACAATGAGGATGGTACTTTCCATCTACCGATGGGGGAGATGGCGGTTACTCTCGAGGATGTGTACCAGATTCTGCACCTCCCGATTCAGGGAGAGATGGTTGAGTACGAGTCATAGTGGGACGACGACTTAGAGGAGTGCAGACATGTTTTTGATGACCCAGAGTTGGTGGGGGACGAGATTTCGTGGCAGGACATGCATGACTGCTATGACTACTTCCTAGGCATAGTGGCTGGACTGATCGGTGGCGTGATATGCCCTGATAGGAGAGCGCACAGCTTCCCGATCGGCTTGGGGAGGGTGCTAGACAGTATGATTACAGACGGGACCCGGTATGCGTGGCAGGTGTGTGTGCTTGCACACTTATACAGAGACATGCACCAGGTGGTTTATCATAGAGGAGCCAGTTTATCTGCGGGTACGTTACTGTTGTAGTTTTGGTTGTGGGAGCACATTGCTATCACACAGCTGATATGCATTTTTCACAGGAAGAGGGGTGAGCCCTACAATTACGGCTATGCAGGTGTGATTTCCCAGCACAGGCTGGGGAAGTTGGAGTACTGGAGGCATGCTTTTGATGGCGTAGATGCAGTTGTCTAGCGGCCGTACATTGACTGTGAGGTATGGGACAACGAGGCAGGTGAGCTGCCTTATTGCTTCCAGATGAGATGGCTTATTGGCAGGACTCGATATATTTTGGAGCGACAGATTGTCAGCCGAGTTTAGAGATAGTTTGGTCATGTACAGGGCAGACCATAGGGCGAGGCACGCTTTGCCAGGACTCACGCAGAGAGGTATAGGTGGGGTGCTGTGGCATCTTACGAGGAGGCATTAGCTGATTTTCAGTAGATTCCCTATGCAGCCTAGCCGATGAGGAGAGACATAGTAGATGCTGGCATGACACCAGACTATGAGGAGTGGTTCGCGGCGCACCCATTCCTGAGGTACTCAGGACCAGGAGTGTTGGCTCCTTGTATTGACAAGGAGGATGCAGATGAGGAGGGTGCAGCGGGTAGGAGGAGGAGAGGATATAGGAGGAGGAGGAGAGATCAGGGAGATGATGGGAGATTGAGACAGAGGCAGAGGGTCAGAGAGGGGCTTGTGGGCCAACAGACAGTTGGACAGGCACAGGTCCAGGGGCCAGTTCAGCCAGAGGTAGCATAGAGATAGATGTCGCCGCCACAGCAGGTGGCACAACCTATACAGGCAGTTGAGGGCTCATCTGAGAGCTGCGGAGTCACAGAGAGAGTTAGATGCGACTCAGATATCAGAGTTGACGAGGGAGAGAGATGCAACCTTAGCTAGCATGCGGGCTATGAGGTCAGAGAGAGATGTAGCCATGATGGCCATGGGCACAGATGGGACTTCTAGTTTTTTGGTTTCACAGGTGCAGCAGGCACAGGCATAGGTGGTCCAGGTGCAGGGTGAGCTTACTAGAGCTCAGGCACAGGCTCAGTACTATAGAGGTTTATATCACAGAGCTGTGTCAGTGGAGCATCATGCCCCTAGCTTTAGGAGCCAGTCAAAGGCATTCCAGTGGGCAGGTGGGTCTCAGTCTATAGGCTTAGTCAGGGGCCCACAACAGACAGGGGGAGATAGAGGAGAGGCCAGCGTAGGGAGTAGTGTTCCCCGGTGGTAGGGTTAGACAGACCCAGATACTTGTACCATTTTTGATTTTATCGTAGCACATTTGCGATAGAGGGCTGAGATAGCTGATATATGTACTTTTATTCTGAGACATGTATCACCATTTGTTGTATACATTTATGACATAACTCTGAGATTGGATAGAGATTGTGATATATTGTACATTTGGACATGTGTTTGATGTTTATGTGATGATGCTGTTGTTTCCTGATCTATATGCATGGGCTATATATGTGATGCTTTGATGTTTATATGCTATAAATGTAGCTTATCTTGTGGTGTGTTATATGTGATGCGTACTAAATGAATGATTTTGGTTTATGCAAATGCTAATGTGGATGGATATGATTTAAGCAGTTCTATATGTATGTGACCTATGTTTTTGATTTTCTTTGGATATGATATATGGATGCACATGTATGTGGATGACCTAAAAAATGTATGGAAATTGATCTAATGCACTTATGTATGCAGATGATGTAATCATATGAATGACTATCTCATGTGATGTGATATGCAATCTATGCTATGCTTTTGAGATGTCCAATATGTACTCAATCGACACAGGTGATGACATGGAAGAAAGAAGAGATGAAGAAATACTGACTTTCATTTGATATACTGTAGGATTGATTTATGGCATGGATGATATGGATTTGCTAGATATGAGACGGATACGGATGTGGATTTGTCATCTTTGCAAGGCTTTTCACTTTCATCATTGGGCACTTTTTGGTATTTTTTCGCTTTTTAAAATGTGGTAAGAAAATACAAGCATCTAGGTATAATTAGACCGAGATGACCTGAGTATCACTTACCTGGATTTTGATATAGCAAGTTGATACAAGCATCTAGTCAAACTTGAATCTAGATGACCTGAGTACTTCTTGCATTTTAACAGACAAGGATTGCCCCGTTTCATGTTTAGACCTCGGAGTCCTCGATGATCTTTTGCTGATCATGTCGTTAGACATAAGTTGTCACATTACTAAAGTTTAATCCACAAGCAGCAGACAAAGAAAAATTATGCCTCCATCATAGCATCTCTAGCTTGTGGCATCCTTGAGTAGCATAGGAAGACATAATGACAAAAATTCAAGACCTTGTAAATTAACCTGTGGACAAAACTTCTTTGCATTAGATGTGCCTTTTGCCATAATTGATATAGAATCATTTTGAGTGCTTTGATATGGTGCTGCGCTTTATTTAGGACAGGTTGATGTTTTGCTTCAAGATCTTTATTTTTTGGTAGGTTGCTTTGCTGCTCTTGCTTGTCTAGTGAAAGGTATCACAATCCTTTATTGGCATCCTCTTAGAAAGTGTGGCACTCAAGAATCCAAATCCGTAACTAGGACAAGGAGTTGCCCCCAGTTTTGACAAGGATCAACTTATTATGGGTGAAACAACAGACAGACATGGAGAGACGGACCCTAAGGGACTGACCTAGTGCCTCGGGGGCTCATTGCTAAATGGCCTTGCCTACGTGACGACACAGAGGCACTGTAGTTCGGGGTAAACCCTAGTGGACCTAAGACCTAGGTGATGGAAAAGTGGTGCAGAAATAGCACGGACTCAGATTGATAGAAGGACTAGATATGGGACCGACAGGACAGTGGAGCGGAGTGAAGTGAAGTGAAGCGAAGCCTCGGGGGCACATTAAGAATGGCCTTGCCTACGTGATAACTCAGAGGCGACGTAGTTCGACAATGGTCAAAGGACTAGTTCAAGATGAACGATATGGACACAAGAGACATGAAATCGAAAATAGATGGAGGAAGTGGTTTGTTGCAGATAGCGCCTATTTTCCAGGTTTTCACCACTTGCTTTTATTTGCACGAGAAGCTAGAAGTACACATGACGCCTGTTTGCTAGGTTTTCACCATGGTACCTATCTTAGGTGCCTGTTTGCCAGGTTTTCACTGTAGGACGGCTTTTTTGTTATTTTCTCATTTTTTTGGTTTTTTTGTTCTGTTTTTGATGACTTTTTCATTTTTTTTGGATTTTTTCAAGACTCCCTTACATTGGGGTTTTCAGCTATAGAACTTGCGAAGGTGCATGCTATTGATAGGATCATGGAATAGTTCACCTTCAGATGTAGCCAATTGATATGCCCCCGATCCATAAGCTGTGATGATGACATAGGGACCCAGCCAGTTAGGTTCAAACTTTCCTTTCTTTTCTCTATCTTGCTGATTTCTAGGATTTTCTCTTAGGACTAGGTCACCGACTTGGAATATATGGGGTTTTACTTTGTGATTGCAGCTTCTGGACATGCGTTGCTAATATGCTTTCAAGTGGTTAAAGGCCTGTTGCCTTCACTCTTCGAGCAACTCTAATTCTTGGAGTCTGGTTACTCTATACTCTTCATCTGATATGAGGCCTTTTAATGAGACTCGCAAGGATGGGATCTCGACTTCAATGGGCAAGATAGCTTCAGCTCCATAGACTAGGGAGTATGGTGTTGCACCTATGGGTGTGCGGATGCTTGTGCAGTAGGCCCACAATGCGGGATTCAGTTGGACATGCCAGTCACGGCTAGCATCATTGGCAGTCTTCTTTAGGATTTTTAGAATAGTTTTATTTGATGCCTCAGCTTGGCTGTTACCTTGTGGGTAGTAAGGAGTTGAGAAGTGGTGCTGGATATGGAATTTGTCGCATAGTTCCCTAACATCTTGGTTTTTGAAGGGTCGGCCGTTATCTGTGATAATGGACGAAGGGACACCATAACAACAAATGATATAGTCAGGATAAATGAGGCAATCTGTTTGCCTGTGATGTTGGCTAAGGGCATGGCTTCAATCCACTTCGTGAAGTACTCTGTGGTAGTGATAATGAATTTATGGCCACTTGAGGAAGGAGGGTGGATCTTGCCCACTAAGTTGAGTCCCCACTGACAAAAAGGCCAAGGAGTTGTCGATGGCTATAGCTCTTGCGCTGGTGCATGTATCAGGTTCCCATGGATTTGGCACTTTTTGCATTTCTTTACAAACTGATAGGAGTCTTGTTCCATTGTTGGCCAATAGTATCCCATGCATATGAGTTTCTTGGCTAGGTTAGAGCCACTACAGTGAGCCCCGTATATCCCATCATGTATTTTGCTTAGAGCAGTTTGATATTCCTCTCTATCTAGACACCTAAGGAGAGTACCATCGAGACCTCGGGGATATAGGGTGTTAGCAACAATGGCATACCGGGATGCCTGCCGGATGAAGGTTCTTTTTTGGTTATGGGAGAGGTCAGGTGGGAGGGTATTCTCTTTTAGATAGGCAAATATTTTACCATAGAGACGGGAATTGGTTCCTATGATGTGGCATATGATATGGGAATCTGGAGTGTCATAAGCAGGACAGGAGACTGGCTCTACTAAGAACTCATACCATGTTTGATTACTCAGTATGTCAAGGAGAGATGCGATTGTGGCCATTGCGTCTGCAGCTTTATTCTCGATCCTTGGTATCTGTTTGAATGATATCTTGATGAAATATTCCTTGAAGTCATCTACCATTCGTTTGTAAGGAATTATTTTCTCATCCTTCGTTTGGTAGTCGTCATTTACTTGGTTGATGACCAGTTGTGAGTCACCATAGACTTGAAGTTCCTTAATGTTCCACTCAACTACTAGCTTGATATCGATGACCAGGGCCTCGTATTCTGCTACGTTGTTAGTGCAAGGGAACATTAATCTGTATGACTTTGGAATAGTTTCGCCATTAGTTGTGATTAATAAGATACCTGCCCCCGATCCATGTTGAGTGTAGGAGCCATCAAAGTACATTTTCCAGTTTGCTGTGTGGACGTGGAAGATAGACTCATCTAGAAATTCAAAGTTCAGGGGGTTGTCATCCGTTAAAGGTGTATCTGCAAGTTGATCTGCAAGCACTTGTCCTTTTATCGCTTTTCTATCCACATTCAATCTCGAACTCATTGAGGAGCATGAGCCATTTTGATAATCTACCTGTTAAGGCAGCCTTGTTGAGTAAGTATTTTAGTGGATCAATTTTTGCTACCAGTTTAACAGAGTGTGACAGCATGTAATGTCTCCATTTTTGTGAAGCGAAGACTACAGCTAGACATGTTCTTTTGATTGGTGTGTATTGCAATTCGTATCTGACGAGTGTTTGACTAATGTAGTAGATGGCCTGTTCTTTTCCATCATAGTTCTTTTGAGCAAGGAGAGCTCCCAGAGCCGTTGGTGTAGCTAAGATATATAGTAATAGAGGCTTGCCTGAATTGGTGGCATTAATACTGGTGGTTTCATGAGATATTCCTTTAGTTGTTGAAATGCCTGCTCACATGACACGTTCCATTTGAAGTGTACATTTTTGTGTCGCAGATGAGAGAATGGGTGGCACTTGTCTGCTAGTTGGGAAATGAACCGTCTAATAGACTGTAGTTTGCCCTATAGGGATCTCAATTGAGTCAAATTTTTAGGAGGTGGCATCTCCATTATGGCCTTCAACTTAGCGGGATCAACTTCGATACCATTTGCAGACACTATGTATCCCAGTAGTTTTCCTGATGTAACCCTGAACACACACTTCTTTGGATTAAGTCGCACATTGAACTGTTCCAGTCTATTAAAGATCTTGTCTAGTACTGCTAGATTCCCTTCTGTTGTGAGAGACTTTGCTAGAATGTCATCGACGTAGTCTTCCATTATAGTATGCATCATATCGTGGAAGATTATCGTCATGGCTCTCTAATATGTTGCCCCAGCATTTTTCAGACCAAACGGCATAACACACCAGCAGTAAGTGCCCCAAGGACATGTGAAGGCCATTTTGTGTTGGTCCTCGGGTGCAATCTTTATCTGGTTATACCCCGAGAAACCGTCCATGAGTGACAGCATAGTGTGTCCTGCCGTAAGATCGACAATCATGTCTATGTTGGGTAGGGGGAAGTCATCTTTGGGACAAGCTTTGTTCAAGTCTCTGAAATCATTGCAAATTTTGACCCTGCCATCTGGTTTAGCCACCGGTACTATATTTGAAACCCATTCACGATAGTCTATAGGCCTGATAAATCCAATGCCTAATAGCTTCTTTATTTCCTCCTTTACCATGAGGGCCACATGCGGATGCATCTTTCTAAGTTTTTGTTTGACTGGTTTAGCTTCCGGAGCTAGAGATAAATGATGCATGATAAGATTTGGATCTAGCCCTGGCATGTCAGTGTATGTCCATGCAAAGTTGATCTGTTTTCTTTTGAAGAAATCTGTAAATGCTAGTTTTTCATGTTCTGTTAGAGCCTTTGCCATGTGGACCATTCTTGGATTATCACCTGTGTTGACATTGATTGCTTCTGCTGGTTCTATCAAGATCGACGATCTCTCCTGATGTGTAAGATTGGGGAGAGGGTCAAGCCTTCCATCCTTTGGTGCCTCAAAGAGGTTTTCACCATTGGATATGTCTTTATTTTTACTATTTTGATGATCTAACACTGCCGCGGAGCAGTTTTCACCATTAGATCATTCTTTTATTTTGATGTTTTTATGACTGAAAGGCTTGGCTCTCTCTCCAAAATAGACCTTCTCATTGAGTTCAATAGCGTAGCCAGGTTTGTGGTCTCCTACAGATATGTGATCTCTAAGCTCAAGGTAATCGATGATGGCATCATCATTTTCAAAGGTGTCTTGTTCAGGGGTGGTACCTTCTAGGTCCCAGTCGATAAGTTCAGGGTGTACCAAAGGTAAGAGATCATTAGATTGGTCTAGTTCAATGGCGTTGATGGTTAGGACAGAGTTGTTGAAGGAGCGGACAAAGTCTGCAATGGTACTCTCTATTAATGGGTCTGTCAAGGGGGGAAACATTCCTTCCTCACGATTTTCACTATTGTTGCTATGCGAGTCAGACTCTAATGGCCTAGCCCTTGGACCTTGTCTCTCGTTGGCATGGGTTGGGTCATACTCATGGACAATGTCAATATCCTTTTCGTCACAAGACATCTTAGAGAGGCTATCCCATTCATACTCGTTAGAATCAGTTTTGCTCCCCATTTGTATTCTCTGAATTTGCTCAACCAGATTGCTAGTGGATACTTCTGGTTGTTTGCCTTTATTCTTGTTGGTTCTGTTGTTTCTTGGTGCTCCAGTGTAGCCTAGCCCTATAGTGTCTCAGGCTGTTAAGGTATGAGGTTGGATGGGTTCAGTGATGCCATCCTTTCTTGAACCAAGTGGACCGTGTCCCTCATACCCCATTCTCTGTAGCATTTGAAAGCCTTGACCATATTGTGTCATTTGTATAATGGGATGGTCATGTTGCATTGAGGAGCTAGCTTCATCCTTGTATAGCCACTGTAGGATATCTTTTTCATCACTTTCATCTTCTAGGCTTCCCCATTTCACAAATGGTCCTTTGGTTGGCTTCTCTGCTGTTGGTGTTTTTAAGATAGGTCTCCCATAGGATCGAGGAGATAGAGGCAGTTGTGCCAAACAGAGGGACTGAGATACCGTGTACTCACCCAAGCCTTTATCTTTGAGTTGGAGTTTAGGTATAGATGCCCCTAAAGAAGAAGCAAGTGTAGTTGGGTTAACATGAGAGGAGGAAGAAGCAGAGGCATGGTTATTGGGGATCACCACTTCTAGTTTGGGCTGAATGGAGTTGCAGTATTGATAGGGGTTAGGATCACCTTGGATGGTGATCTCTTGTCCTTCATGTGGGAACTTGATACATTGATGGTATGTAGAAGGTACTGCTTTCAAAGTGTGGATCCATGGTTGCCCAAGAAGAATGTTGTATGCTAGCTCCATGTCAAGGACTTGACAAGCTACATCATTCACTACGGGGCCCACCCTGATTGGTAGGGTAACAATTCCTTTAGACGTTCTTTCTTCCTCATCATAGGCTTTTATGGTGATTTTTCTTTTTGGATCTATAGCCTTTTCTGAAAACCCCAATGTAAGGATTAGCTTCAATGTGCAGATATTCAAACCAGCCCCTCCATCGATTAGGACTCTTTTGATCTTGTGCTTGTGTATGAAAGCTTCAATGTGAAGGGAGGCATTATGTAGTTGAGTGATAGACATGAATGATAGGGAGTGCAGTGAGGTGATGTGACCGACCATAGTTTGGAATTGCTCTTCAGCTAGGTTCGTGGGAACGGAGGCTTCTCCTAAGGCTTTGTCAAGTATGGACCTATGAGAAGGAGATAGACGCAGAAGTTCCAACATGAAGATGTGTGCAGGCATTTTGTGGAGTTGATCCATGATATTGTATTGACTAGACAGAGGAGCAAAAGCTCCTCTAAGGGTGACCCTGTTACTACGGGTAGTAACGTTGCAATCCGGATCCTTGTTGATAGTGATCACATTGATGTGTGACTCACCTTCTGAGATATGGTTAACAACATAGTTGAAGCTGACATTTGTGTAGTTTGCGTTGTTAGAGCCACTGTTATTTCTGTTGGAAGGTCCTCCCTGCTCATAGTTAGGAAGGGGATTCTTGAATGCCTGATGATCGCTGTTGGAGGTATGTCCGTGAGATTGTCCGTTAACGGATATTTTGTTTTTCTCGATTAAGTCTTGGATTATATGCTTGAGTGCAATACAATCATTTTTCTTGTGCCCCCTGTTTCAGTGGTATTCGCAGAAGTCATTGTCGTTCCACTAGTGGGGTTTGACCTTTGGTTCATACTCTCGTGCTGAGGGAAGCGTTATGAGATTGTTGGCGATTAGCTTCCGTAGGGCAGTTTCTAGTGACTCATCCAAAGGTGTGAACTTTCTCCTAGGCCGAAAGTTGGTAAACCTAGATTCAGTATTTCTTGATTTTTCTTGCGGGGGGTTATTTTGAGGTGTTGATAGGTTGAAAATTGGTTGCTTAGGTGCTGCATTTTTGGCATCCACCACCCCGTCATTCACAATGTTCTTGTTTTTCGTCCAGAATATAGGTTTGTCATTATTGGTTTTGGTATTGGGAGAGTCTTTATAGAGCTTGATTTGACCTTTTGCAATTAGGGCTTTTTCTATGATGAGGCCCATCTCAATGAGCTTGCTAAAAGTAGGACATTGGATTTAGATTTGGTAGCTTAGGTCCATTTGCAAATTGTGGATGAACATTTCTAGCATCTATTTCTCTGGCATTTCGTGTGGGCATTTGCTTTCCAGTTGTCTCCATCTCTGTAAGAAGGCAGCAAAAGATTCTCCACCTTTTTGTTTTGTGTTACAAAGATCCAATATTGAGATGTCGTGCTCAATATTGTAGGAGAAATGGGTAACAAATTTGTCTATAAGCTCATTGAAAGTTTTAATACCAGGTGGCAGTCTAGAGAACCATTCCATGGCTTGCCCACCTAAGCTTCATGGGAAGAGTCGCATAAGGTAGGTGTCATTATGTGCGACCTCGAGACAAGCAACGTTGAATTCTTTGATGTGATCCCTTGGGTCACCCTTTCCTCGATATTTGTCAAACTTAGGAACCTTAAATTTTGAGGGGAAAGGTATCATGACCAAGGCCCTATCAAAAGGATATGGTGAAATATCCTCTAAGGTGTAGTGTTTAGTCAATGCTCCCATTTTCATGTCTAAAAATTGTTGTTGGAGAGCTTCAATTTTTTGGTTCATTAGGCTTAGGGCATCCAAGGAATCAATTATTTCTTTGCTCTTATCCGTGGGTATTTCATCATGTCTACTTCCTTCAGGGATTCTCTCTTCGTCAGTTTCTTTGAGAGCCTCTACGTCATAGTCCTTAGGGAGTTTGACTCCTAGACTTGCTAGATGTTAAAAGAATTTTGTTGGGTCTTGGGCAAGCACCCCTTCTAATAGGCATTGAAATTTTGGGTCATGCTGCATGTGAAGGATCTCATCCATAGAAATTTCTTCTTCATTTTCGTGAGCGTTTGGAATCATTTTCTCAGCCATTTCTAACTGTTTTTGTTTTTGTAACCTAGTTAAGACCATGCAAGGGTGGTAAAGAAATGGGATGAAATGAGATTTTGAGCAAGGTGCTAGGATGAAACAAGGTTTTAGCAAGGTTCTTCTTAGATCTAGGTGGTGTCAAACAAAGTGGGATATACAAAAGCGATAGTCAAAAGCTAGGATGTTAGGAATCCGTTACTTGATGTTGACTAGCTTTGTACAACCCCCTAGTGGAGTTCTGAAAGGATAAGTAACCCTTGATATTGGAGTCTCACTAGGTTTTTGCTTGAGATTTGATTTTGATCAAGAATAATTTGGCTATAACCTTGTTGGAAATTTGGAAAAAATTTGGCAAGATTTTGGATAAACAAGCAGCTATGGTGTGGCAAAGAAGGAGAAATGGTTGATTTGCAAGGTCTCAATCAGATTTTGAAAAATTGAAACAGGTTTTGAAGATGGTTTTTGAAAAGTTTTCGACAGTTTTGCTCTTGGAAGGTACTGAATTTTATTCTCTGGTTCAAATGTGCAACAGTTTAAATGCGCAACAACAGGAGTCAAATGCTGTGTTTTAAATGCACCGCCTAATCAAATGCGCAATAAGTCAAAGAAGATGCGCAATAAGTCGAGGTAAATGCGTAATTCTGGACTTTTTTGCTTGTTTTCTTTGAATTTTGGAAATTTTGGATCATTTTTAGGATTTTTGCTGTTTTTGGTTTGAAAAACTTGGTGTTTCTGATGATGTTGATGTTCAATTATGACAAAAGAGCAGCAAACACATAGAAGTCTTCCATGATTTTTATCTTTTTATGTTTTTTTGTGTTTTTGGACTATTATGACTCAAAAACAAGTACAACCTAGGCTGGATATGACAATATTCGTTGAATCCTCTAGTTGTGCCACTCAAAGCGTGTAGCTCCAGAATCTGGTAGCACTGGCTCCCCTCCACGGTACTCACTTCTCACACATACCAGATTCAGGTTTCCTTAGGCTTGTCCCCACACCAAACCTTAGGATTGTCCCTGGTACCTCTACTAAGAGTCACTTGAATCGAGGCCGCTTCAAGAGCTCCGCCCTTTGCATCAACGAATAGGGGTTTTTCGCTTGCTACACAATTGTTTCTTAGTTAGGGCAACCGTTTGAGTGGTTACACATGCAGCGGCACTACTCTCCGTTATGGAGTCTCCCAGCCTCAAAGGGTTACGCCTATGAGGGTTTTGGGGGAGGTTGGCCGTCAGTGTAACACAGCAGCACTCGTTGCTTGAGGTTTTCACCCCAAGCATAATTTATTTTAAGTGGCTTGGTAGGGCTTGGCTTTAGCCTGTTACCACTCAGGGTCATTCCCACTTGGACAAGCGTGCATCCAAGGGTAGGCCCCCCTAAAGGTTTGACAAAAAGAATGACAAGTCTGGCACTTTGATCACCTAGTTAAGGGGAGAGCATAAGTCTATTGTCATTCGCAAGCACAGAAAAGACTTGTTTATCCAACCTAGTTAAAAATAGAAAAACTAAATGAGTTAATCTACTTGTGCACTCACACGATTGTTAACTTGGAAGTGTTTAGATCATAACATTGTTCATTCCTGTTTGTTAACTTTGAAAGTGATTAGGACATAGCATTGTTCATTTCCTGTTTGTAAAGATAGCAGTGTTTAAACTAGAAAATGAATCAACAATGCACCGATAGCACTAAGGTTCAGTTACTTCCTTCCTAGTTAGAAAACTATGTGAAGTTTGTTATGAAATGCACTTGTTACCTTCACCCCTAGTTAGTCTAAATGAACTAGGAAAATCATCTAAATGACCTAATCTAGCAACTACTCCTGCAAAACAGATGTTAGCTCAACATGCAAAAATCAGAGGCCGTAAAACAAAAAGTAGAAGATAGATGCACAACACTGCAGCCTGAATGCGTAGAAACAGGGAGTGTATGTTGCTTTTTTACAAAAGCACAAGAATAGAAATCAAATGTGCAAGACTCAGAGGTGTATGCGCAATAACGGCAGATGCGCCGTTTGACAGAACATATGCACAAAAATACAGGGTAAATGCACAACTTAGACAAATGTGCAATTATACAGAGTATATGCGCAAATTGAATTTAGGTGCCGTAGCCAAGGTTGGATGCGCAACTCTGGAGGCTGGATGCGCAACTGCGGAGGTCAGATGTGCCAAAAAATCAGATGCGCAGCCTTAGGAGGTGTATGCGCCATTTCAGAAGTCGAATGCGCAAAAACTCTCTGTTAGAGACCTGGTCATCACCTGTTCGTCACCTGTACGGACCTGTCTACAAGAAAACTCAGATTTTTTTGATTAGTAGAGGGGCAAGGGCCCCACGGTGGGTGCCAAAATGTGAGGGGGAAAAATAGGTTAATCAATAAGATTATAAAACCCAAACATTTATAGAATATGAAGATAAAAGGAGATTATCAAATAAATAACAAATGGTACATTGCACCTTTACCTTTCACCTTCTGTAGTTCACCTATCTTTCTTTGATCTTGATTATGAAGCCCTCAGAAGCTAGTTGCTTGCTTGCTTGTTTGAAGATGACAAAGGAAGAATGGCTATGATACTTATGTATTTGAAGATGAGCTTCAAATACAGAAATGGAGTATGAATGAGAATGCTTAAATGGGAGTATGGGTGCCAAAGGCGCACCGATATCTCTGTAGCATAAGTTTACACAAAATCCAGATATGAAATGAAGAGAAGAAGGTTGTATTTATAGAAGAGAGTGAGGGAAGATCAATGGTTGAGAAGAAAAGAATGAATCAACGGAGGAGGATTGTTGAGGAACGTGCATCCAATAGAAGGACACATGTCATTCCAAAAGCAGCTTAGTTAACTCCTCTCTTGATGCGGATAAGATTTGATTTTCTTAAATTAGAATTTATTTTTCTAATTTAAGAGAAGATTTGCTTTTGTAACTCAGAGTTTTGCTTTTGTGTGACAAGAGGAAGGTTATTTTTGGAAGATAAGAATGATTTTTCGAAGAGATAGAAAGCATATTTAAATAAATGAATTTATTTAATTATTTTACAAATAATTGAGAGGAATAAATAAAATATAAAAATATATTTTATTTTTGTGAGGATTTTTTGATTTTATTTAAATAAAATTTGCATTTTATTTAAATTTGGAAGAATAAGAGATTTTAATTAAATAATTAAAATTATTTAATTATTTTAGAAGAATGAAGTTGGTGTAAGTGATTTTAATTAATTAAATAAATGTGTTTATTTAATTAAATGGGAGGAAGTGAACCACATAAATAAATAAATTTATTTATTTATTGATAGAAGCATACAAAGGATGAAATAAATATTTAAAATATTTATTTAAGCAGAGTCATGTCAATTTTAGGTGTATACAACACCATCTACCAATGCATAGGGGATAGACTGTAGCTTGAAGTGTCTTCTTTTGGTCCTATCCAGTCCATAGAGATACTCACTAATGGATAGGAAATTAGCCATATCTGCTATCCAAGAACTTATAGCTGATGGCTCGATTGTAGGTTCCTCCTCATTCAAAAGGTAGGATGAATCACTCCATCTATTGATGTGTGAGCTAGCTGCTCACATAATCCTCTACCTCTAATCAGCTTAGTGGCTTTGATGATCACATCATACTCTAGGATCTTGGTGACCCAACTGGCTCTCTTTTCACTAATTTCAATTTTCATTATGTAATCTCTTACATTGGGATGAGAAACTAAAACTTTTATATGATTATTTTCTAGTATATATTTGAATTTCTTTAAAGCTCTAACAATGGAAAATATCTATTTGTCCATGGGGTTGTATCTAACCTCATAGTCCTTCAAGGTATGACTAAAGAAGGCCAAGGGCTACTCCATTTCTTGTTCATTCTGTTACATCAAGACAACAACAATACTGTTCTCTCCTCCATGTGCATAGAGAACAAAATCCTTCTCATAATTTGGGTTCATGAGAGTAGGTGCCTGGGCAATCACTTCCTTGATCTTCTCAAAACCATCCTTCCCTCCATTAGTCCATCTGAAGACTACATCTTTCTTGAGCATAAGGGTTAGAGGCTTCACCAAGCCAGCACAATTAGGAATGAACTTCCTAACAAAGTTGATATGCCCTAGAAAAGACTAAAAGATTTTCTGTGAGCAGGCAGGGGGAGAGAAAGGAGAGTAGATGTCCTTTCAAGGTCTATGGATATCCCATCCTTAGATACTATGTGGCCCAAAAGATTACCCTGGACAACAACAAAAATACATTTCCTTGGGTTCAGAGACAGCCCAAACTCTCTGCATCTTTGGAACACATTCTCTAGATGCTCCATATGGTCCTCTCCCCTTTTGGAGAAGACTGTGATATCATCCAGATAAATTAGGATGAGCCTATTTATAAATCCTTTAAAGGCAATGTCCATTGCCCTCTAGAACGTGGCACCTGAATTTGATAGACCAAATAACATTTTTGCATATTTCATGGTTCCCCATTTGGTTGTAAATGTTTTCTTAAATCTATCCTCTTCTCTAACAAAAAAATTGATTATAGCCAGAGAATCCATCCAATAATGAAAACCTCTCTACCCTTGTAATAGTCTATAAAATTTGATCCATAGAAGGTAGAGGGTAATGATCTTTTAAATAAGCTTGATTTAGGTCTCTGAAGTCCACACAGAGTCTAATCTCTCCATTTTTCTTTCTCACCGACACTAGATTAGCAACCCAAGTAGAATACTTGATAGGGAAGATAATTCTCGCTCGTATGAGCTTAACAAGCTCTTTCCTCATAAGAAGCTCAATCTTCAGACTTATGGGTTGCTACTTTTGGCGAACTGGCTTGCAATTAGGATCCAAATCAATGGCATGATGGGCTACATCTAGATTAAAACCTTTAAGATCATACGCCCATGCCAGGATGTTAACATATTTCTGGGTGAGCTTTATGAACTCTTGCTCTTCTACGTTACCACATACCTTTCCCAGCAGTGACTCCTTGACTTGGGCGACGATTACCTTCTAGTAATCCTCCCTTTTGAAGGTCATGTTATTTATTTTGCCCCTGAACTCATCATCATGGCTAAAGATGGCCTCAAGGGTGACTAGACCCTTGGGCAGCTTGCTTGATTTGAGCTGGATGATTTGATCACCATAGCATTCCTATAATCTAGGCTATGCTATGTAAGAAAACTCTGCTTCATTCTAAATGAAGCTCACAATCTGTTCATTGCTATCAAAGACCTGCCAATGGATATCATTATTAGGAATAGATGGTCTGATAACGATCCTCACATGCTGATCAGGACCTTGAAATAAGTGTGTAGGTGGAGAAAATTGAACCCCACCATCACCAATTGATCAACATCGGCGTTTAATTTTTTTGGAATCCCCTGTAGGTTGAGGACATCAAAACTCTCAAACAAGTCCCAAACTCTATGTCTATAAGCTCTTAGAAGCTTGTTTTTCATTGCACATCTCTCTCTAACTTGGTTGACTACCAATTTAGTATCACCAAAGATCTCCAAATGTTTGATTTTATTCTTTTCTTCTAAGAGTAGGCCATGGACCAATGCCTCATACTCTGCCACATTATTGGTGCAAGAAAAATGCAGCCTATGAGCAAAATGCAACTTCTTACCAATCAGAGAGATTGGCAAAACACCTACACTAGCTCCATTTCTTCTCTTTGCACCATCGAAAAACATCTTCCATGGGCCATTGGAGTCATCATCTGGCTTAAGTATAGAAGGGACTGAAGAATCTCCTTCATGGATCATGTAGGTGCCCAAGTCAGTTGCCTTAATAGTATCATAAGGGTCAAAATTTTCATGATCCCTTGCCCACTCATCAAGAAATAGATTAGGGATGGGAAGAGGTGAAGGTTCTGCCTCAATGGGCTTTGGTTCATGCACTTCCTCACCCTAAATCATAACATGTGGGCTCACCAGGTTGTGCTCATAGTTCTCCACATGATACTTCAAAATTGGTTTAGCCTTGATGGTGAACCATGTGCCATATCTGGTTCTCAATAGCATGTGAGACCAATCAGAAAAAAGGTAGTCACCTACCTTCGCTGTGAAGTCCCTTGACAAACAAATGGTAAAGAAGGGAGGAAGATCAATGACTGAAATGTCATGCTTGAAAGTCAGGTTTGGACATGCATGTAGAGTCAAGTCCAGTCCCTTGATCACTCCTATAGTGTTTATAGAGGTACCATCCAACTATAATACTCTTGATGAAATAGGGGTATACTTGATGCCTAATGCATCTACTATATTATTGGGCATGACCGAAACACTAGCCCTCGAATCAATCACGAAGTTGTGCACTAAAAACTTTCCAATGATCAAAGACAAGTAGAAAGGAGATGGTTTCTTGATTGTACTTACTTGTCTTTCACTTGGTTGCACAAGACTGACATGAGTCTTCTCTTTCTGTTTTGATGATGAGTCTGATGCTACTAACTCAGTAGATGGGAAGTGCCTCAAGGCTTCTTGTAATAGATCCCTTTGAGAAGGGATTGACATTACTTCCCACATTGATACATTGATATTTGTTTTCTTCATCTATTCCACAATATTTAATGAAACAGAGGGTGCCTTATACATGGTGGGAACCCATGTTTCCTTCTTTGATTGTTCAACAAGTTGCTTAGGTGCTTTTGAGACTGATGGAGTTTCTTTTGTGGCACCAGGTTTGCTATTCTAAACTAGGATTGTGGCACTGATCGCTTTTGTCTTTGGAACATGCTCTTTTTGTAACACAACAGGCATGGGACTAGCCTCCAACTGCCTCTTTTTTGACTAGATGTTGTCTACAATAGGCATAACAACATTGTCCATGGGCTGGTTAACAACGTAAAAATCCTTTGTAGTCCATAGCATCATGCTGGCATCAATGGTAGCCTCATTTGATACCTTAGGGTTGTTATTGGTTGCCTCTAATAATGATGCCTGCTAGGTATGAAATTTTTGCACCATTAAAGCTCTTTCCTATGCTCCAAAAGCACAAGTGGATTGAATATGAGGTTGGTTGTAGGGGCACTAATCCACCTCTTGGGCCAGATTATTCTAAGTAGGGACTAAAGCCCTAACTAGATTCACAGTTGGTATCTATTGGATAGGTTGAATTATTTGTAAAGGTTGTGCAAGGTTAGGATTTTGGTATCTATTATGCTGGTAACCCTGATTCCAATTCTGATTTCTATTAGGATTGTACCCTTGATTCCAATTTGAATTAGATGACTACCCCTGACTATAATTATGAGGCTTGGGAGTAGTTTGAATAGATATACTATTCACTTTGTTAGTCAAATTGGCCATTAGGGTCTTAAGATCACTCTCTTCTTCGGAAAGAGAGGACGTTGAAGCTTTAGGCTCTGGGATGGGAGCCATAATGGGTTGCTGGGATGAGGATGAGAGCTCTAGAAAAAGGGGTATAGGAGGTTTGTGAGCAATTTTCCCAGCATGTATTAGGCAGTTTTTAGCTTTAAGAGTTGTCTCATAGCCAGCTAGTAGAGTCTCAATGCCCATAGATTGCATCATCACTGCAATGTCAGAATTTAAAGCTCTTAAAAAGTATAGAAAAGCACCTTGTGGAGATGGCATGAGGGTAGCTAGAATTCTCTTTCATGTCCTCTTGAATCTGAAGTTAAAGTTTGCTAGCATCTCACTTGGAGCTCTTTTGACAGTCGTCAGTTGTTCTAGCAATGAAACATTATCTACCCTCTCTCCAAACAGTTTGTAGAGGGATTCTCCCAGCGCATCCTAGGTATGTATGGATGCATGGGTCAGGCTCCTAAACTATTGAAGAGATCTCCTTTTAAAAGATGAGACCATGAGATGGACTATTGGGAATTAAGGTGTCTCAACCTTGATAATTCCTTGTATTATTTCATTATATTTATTTATTTATTGCCTATTGTTGTAATTAGGATGCAAATCCTTATTGTCATCTTGTGGGAGTTGGCACAGTGATGTGTCATCCTACGTGGAAGGTGACATGTAAATTTGTCCTCACATGAGGAGATAGGTGTCCCACTTAGTGGTAGGAATATTTTTCCATGTGTCAGCATCTTGGATAGTGTGTAAGGGAATATTGACCGAAATGGTCATGATAGATTCCTATGACAAATCCATGATGCGTAAGAGTCGTAAATGGAAGATTCTATGATAGGTGAAGACATGTGTCGAGAAGCATCTTGGAAGAAGGCATCTTTGGGCGCCCCAAGGAGGGTTATGACATGTTGTAAGAGAATATGTTATTTTTAGCCTGTGTATGACAGATTCTCTTACAGCTGTAAGATATGATAGCTATGACGGATTCTATGACAGTCATAAGTGTCATAAGAGTATTTGTCATTTCCCAACTTGGGAATAGGTGACCTCTTTGCGATGGGGTAACATGACAAGTGTCATGAACATTCTACAGTGTTGGACAACTATCCCTAGGCATAGGTTTTGGGCCATGAGGCCATGTTGGACGCCCATCCCAAGATAAAGCCATTTTTGCCTTGTATTTTCTATATAAACAGGTGCTTTGGAGAGAAGATGTATTATGTGATTGACAGGTACTGTTATGCTGCCGGTTTGTCTCCAGATACGAGTGTCGAAGACTCGTGAGAGCTTGCATTGCAAGTGTATTGCAAACCATTTTAGTTTTGATAATACATTGTGCAAGTTTTGGAGTGTGAGTTTTTTCACCCGATAAGGGTTTTCCCCATGTATATCTTGTGTCTCTCTCTTCTATCTCATTTCTGTGTGTATGTGTATTGCTGCAATATCTCCATTGTTGTGATTAAAAATCTGTAATTGTAAGGATTTAAACAAATTTGCACTCTACTTCCCTCATTAGATTAGTGTAGGAAGTGATTTCCGCACACCTAGCTTCCTTTCAGTTGGTATCAGAGCCTGACCAGTTTTGTTTCTAGTTGCTGGGTAGGGGTTTTTTGAGCTAATCTTAGGTTGAGTGGGGGTCTATGCAAAGTATTTTGTATCTTGTTGCAGGAAGGAGATGGCAGGCACATTTGGAAGAGTAGAGGTGGAGAAGTTCAATGGCAAAATTTTTGAGTTGTGGAAACTCAAGATGGAAGATCTACTTGTTGATCGTGACCTATGGGAAACTGTTGATGGAACAAAACCTACGACAATGTCACAAGCTGATTGGGACCTCAAAGATCAAAAGGCTAAGGGTCTCATAAGACTCTATCTAGCTGACTCTGTCTTATTGAATATCCATGAGGAGAAGACCGTGAAATATCTTTGGAAGAAGCTGGGAGATGTTTATTAGGCCAAGTCCTTGGTGAACAAGCTTTTCCTAAAAAAGAAGTTGTTTGCTCTGAAGATGGAAGATGGAGGATCTGTTGCAGACCATATGAATGCTTTCAACATGATTGTTACACAATTGACATCTATGGGTGTGAAAATGGAGGAGGATCGGTGTATGACCCTGCTTTGTTCTTTTCCAGATTTGTGGGATCATCTTGTCATGGCCATCGGAAGCAATACAACCACCTTCAAGATGGAAGATGTGGTGTCTTTGCTGTTATCTAAAGAAATACGAAGAAAAACAATCAACTCGGCCAAAGAGGCTCTTGCGGTTCGTGGAAGACCCAAAGAGAAAGGGAAGAAGAAGGACAAGAAAGGTGAAAAGAGCATATCCAAATCGTGTGGGAGATCCAAATCTCCTAGAAAGTCCAAGGCTCTTTGTTGGAAATGTGGGAAAAATAGGGCATTTATGAAAGGAATGTGAAGAGGAAAAGAAAAAGAAGACAACCCTAGATTCAGATTCTGACAAGTCACAAGATGATGGTGATGCCTTCATCGTAGCCCTAGCCACCCATGCATCTAATGATGTGTGGTTGATTGATTCTGATGCATCATTCCACATGACCTCACATAGAAGCTAGTTCACAAAGTATGAAGAGTTTGATGGTAGAAGAGTGTACCTGGGTGACAATTCTCATCTGAAGATTGTTTGTCATGGAAGAGTCTCAATCTAATTCCCTGATGGATGAGTGAAGGGGATCACTAGGGTTATGCACATCCCAGGATTGGCATGGAAACTGCGTTCTATAAGTATGTTGAATGATGCAGGTGTGCAGGTTGTCTTTTCGAAGGATCGATGCAAGATGACTAGAGGATCTATGGTGCTTGTGAAGAATACTCAGAGAGGTACTCTGTTTCAGTTAGAGGCATGCACTTCACAATGCAATAGTTCTTCTAACTTGAAGAAAAGAGCTACAGTCACTTCATCTCCACCATCTGAACAAGCAATGAAGAAATCTGTTATAAAAAATTTTGATGGTAGTGCATCTTGTGTACCCAAGGGTGCTCATGCTTTGGAAGTTAAGCTTCCTACTGAAAAGTCTATGTTATGGCATTTGAGATATGGTGACATTGGTGAGAAGGGTCTTAGAACCCCGAAAAATAAAAACCTCATTGAGGGGTTAAAAGATTGTAATCTTGAGTTTGACTTTTGCGAACATTATGTATGTGGAAAGCAAAATCATGTTCAGTTTTACTCTAGTTCTCACAAGTCTTCTGGTGTATTGGATTTTATTCATTCTAATGTGTTTGGTCTTGTTAATGTTCCTTTGATTTCCAAATCTGTATATTTTGTATCTTTCATAAATGATTACAGTAGAAGGATATGGGTTTATTTTATCAGAAGCAAGACTGAAGTCTTTAGTCGGTTCAAAGATTTTAAATCTTTTGTTGAGAATCAGACTAGTAAAAAGATTAAGTGTTTGAGAATTGATAATGGTGGTGAGTTTTGTTCGGTAGAGTTTGATAAGTTCTGTAAAGAGAAAGGGATTGAAAGACATAAGACAACTCCATACACCCCATAGCAAAATGGAGTTGTAGAGAGGATGAACATGACACTGATGGAGAAGGCTAGGAGTATGCTTAGTGGAGCAAGCCTCGAACAAAAGTTTTGGGCTAAAGCTGTAGCCACTGCTTGCTACCTAGTAAACAGGTCTCCTACATCATCTTTTGTTGGTAAAACACTTATGGAGGTGTGGTCTAGTAAGAAGCCTTCAGTTAGACATTTTCATGTTTTTGGTTGTGAGGCATATGCACATGTGCCTAGGGAGAAATGGTCTAAATTGGAGAACAAGGCTGTTAAGTGTATTTTCATTAGCTATGGTGTTGGTGTGAAAGGATACAAGCTTTGGGATCCTATGGCTGAAAAAATGTTGTATAGAAGAAGTGTTATCTTCAGAGAGCTAACACCTTCTTCCATTGTTCTACAACTAGAATAGACAGAAAAGAAAGAGGATGTGGTTTAGTTTCCTTCTACCCCTGAGAAGACTGAACTGCCAGACTCTGTGAGACCTGATGAGGAGGAGAGCTCTAGTAGCTCTGAAAGCTCAGAAGAAGAAGTAGAACCTCAACCTTAGACTTTGAGGAGGTCTACACGAACAAGAAAGCAACCTGATAGGTTTGGCTATTCATTGCTTGATTCTAGTTGTGCTTTTGCTTTGCTTACTAACACTGATGAGCCTAGAACTGTGATAGAGGCTATGAGCATGAAAGATGTAGTTTCCTGGAAGGAGTCCATGGAAGATGAGATGGCTTCTTTGGAGAAGAATAAAATATGGGACTTGGTGCCTTTGCCTGAAGGATGGAAACCTGTTAGATGCAAATGGGTGTTCAAGAAGAAATTTGGTGCAGATGGCAGTGTTAAAAAGTACAAGGCCAGATTGGTTGTGAAGGGGTACCCACAAGTGGAGGGAATTGATTATGGTGAAATTTTCTCTCCCATTGCAAAGATGACATCTATTCAGTTCCTATTATCTCTTGCATCAACTTATGACTTAGAGATGGAGCAGATGGATGTGAAGACAACATTCCTTCATGGTGATTTGGAGGAAGAGATTTACATGTCACAGCCAGAGCATTACATAGAGAAAGGTAAAGAAAATTTGGTTTGCAAGTTGAAAAAGTCTTTGTATGGTTTGAAGCAGTCTCCTAGAATGTGGTACTTGAAGTTTGATGCCTTTTTGTTGTTAGTTGGATTTCTAAGATCGAAATCAGATCATTGTGTATATTAAAAATTTGACAATGATCACATTGTCATTATTGCTTTGTATGTTGATGATATGTTGTTAATTGGGAATGGTAAGAATATGATCTGATTTGAAGTCTCATTTGTCAGCATAGTTTGAGATGAAAAATCTAGGGGCAGCCAAGTACATTCTGGGAAGGGAAATCAGAAGAGACAGAGCTAACAGAAAACTTTGGTTAAGCTAGAGTAAGTATGTGAAGATCGTGTTAGAGAGGTTCAGCATGGCAGATTGTAGACCATTGTGTGTTCCTATTTCTTTGGGAACAAAGTTATATGTTAATGATTGTCCAAAATCTCCTAGTGAGGTGGAGGACATGAGTAGAGTACCTTATGCTAGTGTTGTTGGTGGTTTGATGTATGCTATGGTCTACACAAGATCAGACATTGCCTAAGCAGTGGGAGTCCTTAGTCGATTTATGGCTAATCCTGGATGGGTACTGTTGGTTTTTTCTTCTAAATCAACATTAGGGTTTGTCAGTTCTAATGCACAGGCAGATTCGGCCAACTGAGTACAGGAGGTTGCGTGAGCTCCTCCCCTTCACTTCTGGTTCTGCTGCACCAAGGGGGGTTTCCCTATTTGATAAAAGTATAACCTTGACTGGCTCAATGACAGAAGGATTTAACTTGACATCAACAGGCAGAATACTCTCATGTATGGACCAAGATTTGTGTAACAAATCACAAGGTTGGCAACATTCTTGGACATGATGTCTGGTTGGGTATGAGAGCATGCAGAGGTTCCTAATCCTAATCCTACAACTAACAGATGGAAGGATGAGATGGTTTGATTTGAATTTTGGATGCAAAGCTGGACATGGTGTATAACCTCAACACAGAGCTAGATTGGTGCCTATCCAGGGCTTGGAGTCGGTAGACATACACCTGTGAATGATCAGCATGAATAGCTAAAACTGGATTTCAGGGGGATACACATGATATCTGCCTTACAGATATCTCCCAATAAAGAGTGTTAAGCTGTCTATACTTATGGCATCCCTATTGCAGTAAGAAAGATACATACAAAACTGGAGACAGAATCAGCATAACACATGCAAACATAGCATTATTCATATAAGATTAACCATGAAATCAGTGGATTCATGCCAAATCGTACAACAGGAGATACATAAACTCACAAGTTTTAACTGTACAGAGCAACCAAAACAGACTATATTGTGTTACAGAGCCAAAAATGTTCAACTTTCAACAACCTCTAAAATGGTAACACAGTCTGCTTATAACAGCCAGAAAGTGTACCACAGCAATTAATTACATGACTATGACAAAAATCCGCCAGATACAGCCCTCAGAAGGAATGGCACTTAGAAAATGTAAATGCAGCAGACAAAGAGGAGCCTCGAGCCATGCGCCATTATCTGGAGCCTCCGCTCAAAAATTGGGCAACCTGATCGCCTGTACCATCGCCCATAACTCTATAATGTCGCCATTAAGGGCCTCAACCACCTGCGACCACTTGGAAACTGTCGCAACACTTCAAACAGAAGTTCCCACCAAAAGTGCATCGCTCAAAGTTCGAAAATACACAGGGGAATAATCCCACATGCATGGTGAGGAGTTCACATCAGTAGTTTATAAACATGGTCGCACACATGATAGGTGTCGAGCGTCTTGCCACGCTTGACACACAACCCTTCGCCAAGAACCCATCGCTGAGACCCAAGCCATCGGCACACCCCACAATTCTCCTGCCGACCTCAGTTGTCTCACCGACCACTACACCAAACTACCCTGTCGGTGTGACTGACACCATCGGCCAACATGAAATTCCTTCTGCCGATAGACCACACTCTCACCGATGCACCAACGAATTATACTCTGCTCCTTCATCGGCGAGACCTCCCACTGTCGGCCCAACCCAAAACACTTCGGCCGACAATACAACTCTTGCCGATGACCACTCCAAATCCTCATCGGCCTGACACTACCCCATCGGCGGACCCTCCAACCGCTAGCCCGACATGCAATCTTACTCCGATGGCATTCCCCATCGGGGTGACCTCCTTCCATCGGCAAACCACAAAAGACTGCTGCCGATAGCCAAACACACGCCGATGGACATCCATCGGCCAGACCAAAACAATCAGAGCACTCAAGAAATCTTTTGCCGACATAACAACTCCTTCCGATAACATATCGGCCTCCCACTTCCCCCTCCGACGGGTTGAACCAATGAACCTCTGAACCGGTTCAATAGCTAGGTTCAAAAGAAAGGTTCAACCACGAGGTTCAACCTGATAGCTTCTCTGTCGGCAACACAAACATAACCCTGCTGACCCATTGAACCGATGAACTGGTTCAACCTGATGGTTGAACACCGAGGTTCAAACATCAAAAATAATCCCATAGGCAACAAAGCTTCGAACCATTGAACCTTGAACCAAAACAAAAAGGTTCAAGCGGGAGGTTCAACGATGCAATATTTGCGCAAGGCAAATGCATAATGCGACCCGTTAGAAGAAAATTGAACCCTGAACCACTGAACCACTGAACTTAGAGAAAAAATGGTTCAAGTTCGAAGCGAAATGTCGAAGACACAAAAACGAACTCATGCCGATGGAGAAAACACGAAGACCACCTCCTCAAAAAACTATGATGCAGATGCTGAAAAACACTGAAGGGGTGCCAAAACTTAGAACTTTTTGGATATTTTGGGATGGTGCCTGCATGAAAATTGCTCAAAAACTGACAGTCAATTCAGGCACCAACAGTGGCTCTATCTGAGGATGCATGCCTCTTGTAGGCATGGCAAGAACCACAGAACTCTGGGATGCAGACCAGTCCCCTATCCAATGGGCACAGAGTCATGAAGTTATAATGATCTGCATCACCAATCAAACTTGATAGCCTAAGGCCACCAAGAAAAGGAGAACCAATATTTCCCTTTATCAAACACCTTATTCTCATTTGCATACACTGGGTCAAGCCTGAGAGTGCTACCATGATCTAACCATAAATAAACCTGGTCATCTGCACATTCAACCTTCTGATTTAGCTTGTCACTGTCATCCCTGTGCAGATAACCCTTAGCATCCGGCAACAAGTGGATGCAGAATGTATCAGGCAATGCATACCCACATGGCATAGAACACAGGTTATCATTTGTATCAGCATTATGCATTGCAAAATGATCTCCTAGCTGGATTGAAAACTGAAAACACTCAAAGTCCACCATGCAGCTAGGAAGATCAGAGCTCATCTCATATGCTGGCCTCTCAAAAGAAAAGCTTTCAAATTCACAATTGTGCACATCATGTACACAACCAATAGTAGCACCAAGCTGGAAAAGATCAGGCTCTGGCACCTCTTTCAAATCAAGCACATTTTCACAGTCACTTACCTGATGCATGTTGTTTCCTCTTTCATCAGGATGAGAAACAGAATCCAAACCAAAAACAATGTCTAGATCCTCACCATACTCAAATAGATCCTCATCACCATATGTGTCAAAGATGGGTGATCCAGGTACATAAGCTTGATCATAGTATGCCATTTGTTCATGGGCAGCAGAACATGCATCTTCATCACCAATGGATTCCCTCTGTGGAGGAGTATCAGCTTGTGTGTCATAAGCAAAACAGCCATCAAATAAAAAACAATCATGCTCTGAACTAGCATTTGTTTCAATCCCTGACTGCTCTTCATGATCTCCATGTGTTTGAAAGGAAGGCAATGGGTCACACATAGGACTGCTTCTCTGTTTGCTTATATCTTCTCTGTCTTGAGTACAATACTCACAATTGTCTCCACAGGTCCATTCCAAAAATTGCTCATTGCTGTCCACAACCTCGTTATTGTTTTCATGGTCATATGCCTCATCATTGCAATGGGAATCCTCACTAGTCCTTTCACTGGCATCCTCAACTGGTGAACAATCCAGTTGAGCAGTATTGTTAGCATTATGTTCAAATACAGCAGTCTCAACCTCTATGCTTTCATTTTCATTTTTATCTGCACATGATGCCATAATCATTTGGTCATTTGCAGCTTCACAACCATTTCTCACACCAAGGCCAGGGGACAGGGATTTCAGTAGGTGCACATTTCTGATTTTTTCTATTTTTTCTACGAACTTGTATGCCATCTGCATACTTATCACCTTGAAATCCCTCAGTAATGCACTAGAGCCCTCCTCAAAAGCCTCAAAGAATATGCCAACACAGGCTGAAATATCAGGTTTGAAGACTTCTGGGATCTGTGAAAGGGCTACTGCAAACCTATGACTGAAATCAACACATGGCTCTTCATCTTGTTTTCTGATTCTCATCAATTCTGCAATAAGATCAGCCGGTTCTTTTGCAAATTCTTCCTTGAAACAGTCAGCAAGCTCATCCCAACAGGCAAAGGATCTTTTTGAAAAGCTCAAATACCAGTCTTTTGCTTTTACATCAAAGGACCTAACAAAAAACCTCATCCACATATCCTCATCTCTGAATGAATGCTTTCCCATGAACTCATGAAAATTTTGGATATGTGCATTCCCATCACATACACTGTGACCACTAAATCTGGGCATCTGACAGTATATCCTGGCAGACATAGTTTCTACTTTATAATCAACCCATGACAAATCCAATTGGTCATACAAAGGATCAAAATGGCTGACAGGAGGTTTAGCTTTCTGACTGGCAGACACAACAAGGTTATCATGATTCAACTGGGCCTGCCTAGCCTCTAAAAATATCAACCTATTTTTTATCTCTTCTAGTCTTTTATCATTCCCTTCCTGACTGAGTATGGGATAATTCATACTTGGATTCATGAAATTTCTATTTTCAGACATCCTTTGCATTCCTAAGACCTATAGCCTCCCTTGGCATCTAACTTATGCAGTAGAACAATAAATATAAGTGGGAGGAAATAGGGTACCTTTTCTCATACAAATGCTGAAGTTTGAAAAGCACATTTTCTGTCACAACACACATCAACTTTCATGTGCATTCAGGTTTTTTGCAGAGTCGCCACCTCTCCAGAGAGGACAAAATTTTACAGCAGCTGAAAGCTCAACACATATTTTTCTGAGTTCATACCACCAGCAGAGCATCATCATTCACATGAAAGACTCCCCAGCAGAGTCGCCATTTTGTTGGTGACTCGGATGGGTCACAAGATATAACCCTTTCTCAAATTCCTTCCCCAGTAGAGTCGCCATTTTGTTGGTGACTCGGATGGGTCACAAGATATAACCCTTTCTCAAATTTCTTCCCCAGCAGAGTCGCCATTTTGTTGGTTTTTTCTTCTGAATCAGCATTAGGGTTTGCCAGTTCTAATGCACAGGCAGATTCAACCAACTGAGTACAGGAGGTTGCTCCTCCCCTTCACTTCTGGTTCTGCCGCACCAAGGGGGGTTTCCCTATTTGATAAAAGTATAACCTTGACTGGCTCAATGACAGAAGGATTTAACTTGACATCAACAGGCAGAATACTCTCATGTATGGACCAAGATTTGTGTAACAAATCACAAGGTTGGCAACATTCTTGGACATGATGTCTAGTTGGGTATGAGAGCATGCAGAGGTTCCTAATCCTAATCCTACAACTAATAGATGGAAGGATGAGATGGTTTGATTTGAATTTTGGATGCAAAGCTGGACATGGTGTATAACCTCAACACAGAGCTAGATTGGTGCCTATCCAGGGCTTGGAGTCGGTAGACATACACCTGTGAATGATCAACATGAATAGCTAAAACTGGATTTCAGGGGGATACACATGATATCTGCCTTACAGATATCTCCCAATAAAGAGTGTTAAGCTGTCTATACTTATGGCATCCCTATTGCAGTAAGAAAGATACATACAAAACTGGAGACAGAATCAACATAACACATGCAAACATAGCATTATTCATATAAGATTAACCATGAAATCAGTGGATTCATGCCAAATCGTACAACAGGAGATACATAAACTCACAAGTTTTAACTGTACAGAGCAACCAAAACAGACTGTATTGTGTTACAGAGCCAAAAATGTTCAACTTTCAACAACCTTTAAAATGGTAACACAATCTGCTTATAACAGCCAGAAAGTGTACCACAGCAATTAATTACATGACTATGACAAAAATCCGCCAGATACAGCCCTTAGAAGGAATGGCGCTTAGAAAATGTAAATGCAACAGACAAAGAGGAGCCTCGAGCCATGCGCCATTATCTGGAGCCTCCGCTCAAAAATTGGGCAACCTGATCACCTGTACCATCGCCCATAACTCTATAATGTCGCCATTAAGGGCCTCAACCACCCACGACCACTTGGAAACTGTCGCAACACTTCAAACAGAAGTTCCCGCCAAAAGTGCATCGCTCAAAGTTTGAAAATACACAGGGGAATAATCCCACATGCATGGTGAGGAGTTCACATCAGTAGTTTATAAACATGGTCGCACACATGATAGGTGTCGAGCGTTTTGGCACGCTTGACACACAACCCTTCGCCAAGAACCCATCGCCGAGACCCAAGCCATCGGCACACCCCACAATTCTCCTGCCGACCTCAGTTGTCTCACCGACCACTACACCAAACTACCCTGTCGGTGTGACTGACACCATCGGCCAACATGAAATTCCTTCTGCCGATAGACCACACTCTCACCGATGCACCAACGAATTATACTCTGCTCCTTCATCGGCGAGACCTCCCACTGTCGGCCCAACCCAAAACACTTCAGCCGACAATACAACTCTCGCCGATGACCACTCCAAATCCTCATCAGCCTGACACTACCCCATCGGCGGACCCTCCAACCGCTAGCCTGACATGCAATCTTACTCCGATGGCATTCCCCATCGGGGTGACCTCCTTCCATCGGCAAACCACAAAAGACTACTGCCGATAGCCAAACACACGCTGATGGACATCCATCGGCCAGACCAAAACAATCGGAGCACTCAAGAAATCTTTTGCCGACATAACAACTCCTGCCGATAACATATCGGCCTCCCACTTCCCCCTCCGACGGGTTGAACCAATGAACCTCTGAACTGGTTCAACAGCTAGGTTCAAAAGAAAGGTTCAACCGTGAGGTTCAACCTGATAGCTTCTCTGTCGGCAACACAAACATAACCCCGCTGACCCATTGAACCGATGAACCGGTTCAACTTGATGGTTCAACACCGAGGTTCAAACATCAAAAATAATCCCATAGGCAACAAAGCTTCGAACCATTGAACCTTGAACCAAAACAAAAAGGTTCAAGCGGGAGGTTCAACGATGCAATATTTGCGCAAGGCAAATGCATAATGCATCCTGTTAGAAGAAAATTGAACCCTGAACCGCTGAACTTAGAGAAAAAATGGTTCAAGTTCAAACCGAAATGTCGAAGACACAAAAACGAACTCATGCCGATGGAGAAAACACGAAGACCACCTCCTCAAAAAACTATGATGCAGATGCTGAAAAACATTGAAGGGGTGCCAAAACTTAGAACTTTTTGGATATTTTGGGATGGTGCCTACATGAAAATTGCTCGAAAACTGACAGTCAATTCAGGCACCAACAGGTACATTGGCATGCAGTTAAGAGAGTGTTCATATATTTGAGGGGTACTTCTGAGTATTCCATATGTTATCATGGTAATCCTACAGGGCCTCCGCATTCAATTTGTATTCGTGGATTCTGACTGGGCGGGTGACATTGATAGCAGGAGATCCACCAGTGCCTATGTGTTCATTATGTTCGGTGGTGCAATTAGTTGGATGAGTAAGTGACAACCTGTGGTTTCTTTGTCCACGATAGAAGCTGAGTATATGGAAGCAACTCATGCTTGTAAGGAAGCCATTTGGCTTAAGAGATTGTGTTCAGATATTGGTGTTGATGTAGGACAAATTACGATTTGTTGTGATAGTCAGAGTGCATTTTGCCTAGCAAAGAATCCAACTTTCCATGCCAGAACAAAGCATACTGATGTACAGTTTCACTTTGTCTGAGACATGGTAGAGGATGGGAAGGTGAATTTGGAGAAGGTAGACACTTTGAAGAATGTTACTGATGCATTAACAAAACCATTGGGCACAGAGAAGTTCAGATGGTGTTCGGAGTCTATGGGCCTCTCGGCCTATAGCAGTTAAATCCTGTTATTTCCATTGGCTCTTACAAGGTGTTCGACAAGTGGGAGAATGTTGGGAATTAAGGTGTCTCAACTTTGGTAATTCCTTGTATTACTTCATTATATTTATTTATTTATTGCCTATTGTCGTAATTAAGATGCAAATCCTTAGTCATTTTGTGGGAGTTGGTACGGTGATGTGTCATCCTACGTGGAAGGTGACAACATGTAAATTTGTCCTCACATGAGGAGATAGGCGTCCCACTTAGTGGTAGGAATATTTTTCCATGTGCTGGCATCTTGGATAGTGTGTAAGGGAATATTGACCAAAACGGTCATGACAGATTCCTATGACAAATCTATGATGCGTAAGAGTCGTAAATGGAAGATTCTATGATAGGTGAAGAAATGTGTCGAGTAGCATCTTGGAAGAAGGCATATTTGGACACCCCAAGGAGGGTTATGACATGTTGTAAGAGAATATACTATTTCTAGCATGTGTATGATAGATTCTCTTACAGCTGTAAGATATGACAGCTATGATGGATTCTATGACAGCTATGATGGATTCTATGACAGTCATAAGTGTCGTAAGAGTATCTGTCATTGCCCAACTTGGGAATAGGTGACCTCTTTGGGATGGGGTGAAAAGACAAGTGTCATGAACATTCTACAGTGTTGGACAAGTGTCACCAGGTGTGGGTTTTGGGCCATGAGGCCATGTTGGACGCCCATCCCAAGATAGAGCCATTTTTGCCTTGTATTTTCTATATAAACATGTGCTTTGGAGATGAGATGTATTATGTGATTGACAGATACTATTATGCTGCCAGTTTTTCTCCAGATACGAGTTTCAAAGACTCCTGAGAGCTTGCATTACAAGTGTATTGTAAACCATTTTAGTTTTGACAATACATTGTGCAGGTTTTAGAGTGTGGGATTTTTCACCCGATAAGGGTTTTCCCCACGTATATCTTGTGTCTCTCTCTTCTGTCTCATTTTTGTGTGTATGTGTATTGCTGCAATATCTCCATTGTTGTGATTAACATTATGTAATTGTAAGGATTAAAATGAATTTGCACTCTACTTCCCTCATTAGATTAGTGTAGGAAGCGATTTTTGCACACCTAGCTTCCTTTCACGGACTGCAACATCTTCATGTTGTATATGATGGACTAAGCATACGTTGGATATGTCTTTGATGTGCTCAGCAGGGGTTATAGAACCATCACCCGTGAGGGTGAAACACTCTTTAGGGTTGTAGGTGGTATGTCATTATATGTAGCCAAGTCTAAAGGACTGCCTCCATTAAAGGTCACAAAAGGCAAATTCTTTGCCATCCTAGGGATATTTAAATTCAGTCTAAAAATATGCAAGCTTTTCCTATTGTATTGAAACCTAACAGGAGGGGGTGTGGATTGAGCCCTTGAATGAGGTAAAGTAAGGTTGTTGTTCCTTCTTGTAGGAGACCTAGATAGCCTATACCTTCTCCATGAAGCAACAGTAGATAATTTAGTGAATTGGAAATTACCTCCTGAAGACGCCCTAGTTTGCACAGACATAAAAGATGGCACTGATCAGAACTAGACACATGTAGAGTTGCCAGGTGCATGAAAATGTCTGGCAAGATGCAGACTATTAAGAAGAAAACTAGATTCTTAGCTTGATTCTTTGATTGCTTACGCTTTCAGTCCCATCGGGTGTGCTAGAAATTGTTGTCACATAGATTTGCACCCAGTGTTGAAGGATTTTAGGGCTCCAACAATCTAGTGAAACATTAAGATGACCTCCAGGTGTTGGACTCTACAAGGAGGCCAAATCTCCAAAGAGAGACGGGTTCCTATGTTGAATAAGAGATTCAACAATCCTAAGACAACCTAATCTATCCACCTATTTATGAAAAGAGGAAGAGGGAGTAAAACTAAAATTAAATGGAGATGATACACCAAGTTTGAATATGGGAAGGCCCTCAAAACAACAATATGTGCACAGAATAACAATATCCAATAGACCAACATACACAAATCATGAACTACTTGTAGAGGTAAGAGAAACTAAATGAAATTCAAGAGGAAAGATGCATTCACAGATGAAGATCAAACATAAAATACATAGAGCAAAGAACAATTCATGAGAAGGTAAAAATATGATGTCTATTCTCAAAGAGGCATGGTTACAATTGCAAGAGATGTGATTTCAAAACCAAAAGCCAACCTGAATACATTACATTTCATGCTTTATATAGAATTTACAATGGAGCACCATTACCTACTATAATGAATGCACCCATGGGCATATCAAAGATATTTTCTCACCAGAAGGGATGTTTACCTATAAGAATTCAATGTAGAAAATATTTGAATCCATTGAGCAACTGGAAGATATTTGTGCTATTAATACAAACTGCTGAATCATGCACCTACAACAATCAATGAAAAACATCTGCTCTTCGAAATCTTTTACAACACTTTAAGTCAACTTCTGATATGTCTTGTTGGTCGAGTCTGCACACTTCTCCTCAATTGGCAACTTATCCTGGTATCTAGATATGCATATTCATATTTGAATCATGAATTCTGGATCATAATTTCAAAGTGTGGATATCCTTAAAAAAAAAGCTTGCCAAATGAAAGAGGATGAAATTTTAAGTAAATTTGCCTTTTGGATCATGTGGAAATTCCTTAGGATGAAGAAGGTATTCATGGTCAAAGTTGTAGTCAACGATCATATGGATATCCATGAATATTCTCAAGGTCTGTACATTCACAAATATCTGGATGATATAGCCCGACTAAACACAAGAGTCACAATATCCTGATATCTGGGTGCACCCGCCAAATTTACCTTAGCGGTCAATTAGCCATCATCTGCATGAATACCAATGTCTGGATGTTAACTTGATATCTGTATATTAGCTTAATATCCAGATGCTTCTTTATGTCCATACCATGAAACTAACGTCTATATCCTGATGACATCACTACATATTCGGAGGGTCGGGATATTAAGACTTGCCAAATATCCATGCTAGAATGTCCTAATGATGTCATCATCATAAGGCACTTATTTGGGGAAGGGACCAAATTATGTCATCAGGACATTCGCTTTAAGGATCTGGACATTCAACAAGGATCCACACATTAGGAGATATCTAGATGTTAGGAGATATTTGAATGTTCAGAAAGATCTGGATATTGACTAAATTCTTAACATCTGGGAAATATCAGGATCTTAGTTAAGGTCCGGATATCAAGATAATGTCAGATATTAACTAAGGTCTGGATATCTGGATATGCATATCCATACCTAGAAACAATTAAGTATGAAGATGGAAAATTTTACAAAGGCAAACACTGAAGGCTAAAGATTTCTAGGTTTTTTGCAAGGATTCTCTAGATGGGTTTTTAGGGGGGTTTGCAAGGTAGAATGCTAGGATTTGAAGGATTTAGGGCCTACATGGCTATATTCCAAGGAATTTTAAGGAGATTTTCAAGATGAACTATTGGACTCTGGGCAGAGGAAAATAGGTCAATAGTGTTGATATGGTTTATTCTTATATGGTGTTTATTAATGTGTTGTAATTTTATTTTCATATTTCATATTACACTACTTTAAGATCATAAACATATTGTAATCAGATTTCCATATGGGTAGTTATTGCCTTCATTTCTAATATTTGGTATCAGAGCTTGGCCAGTTTTGATTCTTGGGTGGTAGTGTGAAGGTTGTTTAGTTGTAGTGGGAGATTTGGTTGTTTTATTTTGCAGATCTTGTGTAGTATTCATGGCTCAATCCGCTGCTTCAACCTCTCATTTGGACATTGAGAATTTCAATGGTACGGGGTATAAATTGTGGAAGCTAAAGATGGAGGATTTTCTTGACGAAAGAAACCAGTGGTTGGATGTTACAAAAGAGAAGAAGCCTGATGATGTGAGTGCAAAATAATGGGAAAGGTTGGATAAAAAGGCATGAGGAGCTATCCAACTGTTTCTTGTAGATTCCTTCCTATTGAATGTCTCAAAGGAAGAGATGACATTCAAACTCTGGAAGAGATTGGGTGAGATTTATCAAGCCAAGAGTATGGTAAATAAGCTTTATTTAAAGCAGACATTGTTTTTAGTTAAAATGAAAGAGGGTGATTCCATTGCAGAGCATTTGAATTATTTTAATTTACTTCTGAGTCAACTTGATTCAATAGATGCTACAGTTGAAGAGGAAGATAAATGTATACTTCTATTTTGTTCTTTACCTAAATCTTGGGAGAATGTTATCCTTGCTATTACTACTAACCTTGAAGATCCAAAGTTGGATCACCTTGTTGCAACTTTGTTGGCATAGGAGATGAGGAAGAAGACTTCTGAGGGTAACATTGAGGCTCTCAATGTGAGGGGAAGTATTGTGCCTTGCACACACGCCCCATTTTACCAAATGAGACCCCCTCTTTTGCTTTGGCTTGAAGTCTCAACCTTTGTTACTTATGACAATGAGAAGGTGAATTTGTGCTTAGAGTGCATGATTTGTTCCAAATTTTAGTATTTTGCATGCTTGGAGTTGTTTGATGTCTTTCATGATTGATTTGGAGGTGTCTTGAGTGGTCTTGTGCTTAAAAGATTTCCATTTGTTGCCTTTTATGCTAAAATTGGGTGTTACTGCATTCTGCTCTAAAATCTTGTCACTGGATATTGTCCTTGAAATTGCTTCTACAGGATGTGTCATGTTGAAATTCCTAGTTTCTAGGTCTTAGAGTTGCAAAATCATGTCAAATTCCACTAGATTTCACTAAAGGGTCCTAATACATGTTCCCAACACCCTAATTTGGTTAAGTCTGAAACCCTAAAAATCCTAAAAAATGGCTAAGTCTGAAATCTGGTGGAACTCCAAAAATCTAGAATCTGCATATGAAATCCTATGGATCTGGAACCTATCTCAAACATCTTGAAAGGTCTATTTAAAAATATTTAAAGTATAAGTTAGTTGACTTATACTTAAATATATTTTTAAATATACCTTTACCCTGGAACTGTCGAAATCTGGTGCCAAAAATAGCCCCTACTGACTTTTGCGCTAAAAATAGCTCCTATCGACTTTTGCGCTAAAAACAAGTCCGACTGACTTTATTCATAACTCACCAAAGTCCGCACTAGCCAAAATCCTTGCTAACTCCTTAAAGAATCCTTAGCGCTGAAATCACTTCCCATGGACTTGCACCAAATTTGACCCTAACCGACTTTTGTCCAACACCCGCCAAACTCACACAAGTCGGTGCAAGTCAAAATTAGTGCCAAACCCATTTTGCACTAAAACCACTCGCCACAGACTTGCGCTAAAAAGTGAACTGACTGGCCTTATGAAGCATCATTCTAATTAGTCAGTCAGACCCAAAATCTACACTAGGTTAGTTGAACCCAAAATCCACGCTAGGTCAGTTGGAGGTAAAATCCGCGCTAGGTCAGTTGGAGGCAAAATCAACGCTAAGTCATTGGCACTCAAAATCAGCGCTTTTTGATATTTTGGCCTAAAAATTGAGTTGTTCAAGGTGCAAATTAGATTTTCTTGATGGATTTGGATTGCACAACTAGTTGTCACATCATGATGAACATTTTTAGCATGTTTGTGTGGATTTTGGGCACATTTTACGATGATTAATGCTACTGCACATGAAAAGTCTATGACCCCCAAAAATCTTGCTTTTTGCAGAAAAGGCTATAAAAGCATGAAATACAAGTCCCCAAATGGATTCAAATGACCAAAAAAACTTCCTAAACCAATATATGTGCCAAATGGGTACTAAAAATGGTAAAAAATGTAGCAAATCATGTGAAAATCACTAGATTTAAGAGGTTGTTCATAGAAAAGTGACATTGACAATGAGCTATTTTTTACTGTTCCATGACTGCAAATGGACATATCTTGATCCAAATTGATGAAAAATAATTGTTTATGATGAAATTGATGCTTTTCATTATGAATTGCAAGTCTTGGAGGACACATGAGCCAACTGGAGTTGTTTTGGAAGGTGAACACACAGAGGTGCAGTGCTGACCTAGAACTATAAAATTGACATTCTATCAACTAAATTGCTGCTGCACATGCAAAAGGAAGTCAATATGATGTCCAATATGATGGAGATGAGCTGCAGGAGCCAGAAGACATTGAAGATCATGCCTATTTCATGGCAGTTCCTGCAGATCCAGTCCAATGTCCAAGACATGTTCACACTTGTTCATAGCTGTCCCAGCAATCCAGTCATGCAATGATGATCCAACAAGCATCCAATTGGATGCACTTTCACCAAGAATGTGCCACATACTCCTATTGATCCATTCAATACTTGGAATCCCATGAATCCACATTAGCTCATATTTTCAAGTGTCATGTGACTCTATTTTGTCTTTACTAGGCCTTGAAAATTGACTTTTCATCGTGTACAACTAAATGGGTATCCATTTTGTCTAGGTTCAATGTATTTGCAAGTTGTATTTTATCTTTTTTGTAAGGGACAAATGCAAATCTGAAAATGTAACAAACTATTGTATCTCATTAAATGCCATGTAATCTAGACCATTGGTGTTGAGTTAATCTCCACCGTCCATTGAAAAACTTGGTATGGTGCCTTGTCTATAAAAGGGCCATCCTTTTCTCTCATTTGGAAGTAAGATTTGATACTGATTTGCTGAGACTCTGCCAAACTGTGATCAATACAAAGCAAGTTTTGCAGGTTGCTTGGAATTCGCGTTCTTGTGTTATCCTCTTTGGTTTTCATGGTTCATATCAATTTGAATTTAATTAGTTGTGCTTTTGCAATGATGGGTAAATATTAAGATATCTGATGAATGTTTTGGTCCATACTATTAGTGCTTGCTTATTGTAAGTTGTTGTGTATAGTTAGCCTGGGCCTTGTCATTGAATACAGTTTAGTTGCACTCCACTAGTTAAGCTGCAACATTGTCTGGGTGTTTAATGAGTGAATGCAATTTGAAAATCATAAAGGATCCTTTGAAGATTGCATCATTTCTCGCAACATTGTGGGTTTCCTATCTTGGTGAAATAAAGAATGGTTTATTAAAAGTATTTGTCTATCTGCAGCATTTTACCTAGTTATGACTGTCACTTAGGATATCTTATCCCTTCTCTCTCTCCCTTTCCTTTTGCATTTTCTTTACATCAAATTTGTTAGATTTAGGGTTTAAGCAGCATCTACATTACAAATCTACTAAAGAATCATAAGGTTTCTGCATTTACATCGCTACCATCTTTTCACAAACCCTATGTTATATGTAAGACCCCTTGTTAGCATAGCTAGACATTCCACTGAAGTTATTCCATGCAAGCTAAGACCTAGCTGTATTATCCTTGGGACAGTCCTATCTTGGATAGGATACCTTTTTCAAGAGAGGTGTGATACCACCAATCACATCTACATTGTTGTGTGCTAAAAACACCATCAACAGGAAGGTCTAAGGAAAGAGGACCGAAAGGAGATCAAAAGGGGTCTAAAGACAAGTCTAAGGGTTGTTCTAAGACTCCTAGAAAGAAGAACAGAGTTAAGTGTTGGAATTGCCAAAAAAGAGGGCATGTGAAAAAGGAATATAGAAACCTGAAGAAATAGTGGGATTTCGCTACTGGTAAGTCCTCAAATGCAGATCCAGATGTTTTAATTTTTGCATGCAATTTTGTTTCTAATGATCATTGGTTGGTTGAATCAGGTTGCTCGTATCATATGACCCCACATAAGGAATGGTTTTCCACATACGAAGAGTATGATGGAGGTAAAGTGTACCTTGGGGACAACTCTACATATCTGATAGTCAGAAAAGGCAAGGTAATGTTGTGTTTCAGTGATGGGAGAATTAAAAATCTCCCTAGTGTTTTGTATTTTCCTAGATTGGCTAGAAATCTGATTTCAATTTTGAAGTGGAATGATTTGGCAATGCATGTAACATTTGATAAGCATAGTTGCAGATTTGGTGAGAGGAAACTTGGTGGTAGCGAAGGGAAAAAGATTAGGAACCTTGTTTAGGCTAGATGCCACTACAGTTTGTAATTCCTCTTATATTTCTAAGGCTTTAGAAAACACTTGTATGTTGTGGCACCATAGATTGGGTCACACAAGTAATAATGTTTTAAAACAATTAAGAATAAAGATTTGTTGGATGATTTCTCTTATTCTGATGAGCACTTTGATTTCTATGAGCATTGTGTGTTTAGTAAACAAAATAGAACATCATTTCCTTTAGGAAGTAATAGAGCAAAAGAGAAGTTAGAGATTATTCATTCAGATGTGTTTAGACCTGTGGATAATGACTCTATTAGAAAATCTCATTATTTTGTCACTTTCATTGATGATGTATCTAGATTTACATGGATTTATTTTATGAAACACAAATTTGAAGTTTTCACTAAGTTTAAGGATTTTAAAGTCTTAGTTGAAAACCATTCAAGATTAAAGATAAAAATATCAAGTTCTGAAAATAGAGGAGAATATTGCTCTAAGGAATTTGATGAGTTTTGTAAGCATGCAGGTATAATCAGACAAAAGACAACTCTGTATACACCACAATAGAATGGTGTTGTGGAAAGGATGAACTGAACAATCATGGAAAGAGCCAGAAGTATGTTGAGTTATTCATAGTTAGAGTAATGCTTTTGGGCAAAGGTTGTGTCTACCATTTGCTACTTGATTAACAAAACTCCTTGTAAGGCTCTTGATTCGACACATTAATATGAAGTGTGGACATGTAAGAAACCTTTTGTTTCACATTTAAGGGTTTTTGGCTATGAGGCTTTTGTTCATGTGCCTAAAGAAAAGCAATCTAAGTTGGATCCAAAAGCATATAAATGAATCTTCATTGGATATGGTGAGAATATTAAAGGTTATAAGATTTCGAATCCTCTAACTAGAAAAAATGTTTTCTCTAGAGATGTTAGTTTCAAGGAACTTAGAGCTATTTATGAACCTAAACAACCAAAAGAGAAAGAAAGGTCAAAGGTAGTGCATTTAGATTTACAGTAGGAATATGCACAACTAGAAGAACAGAATGATGGATTGGGGGGTGAAGAAGAAGAAGAAGATTCAAGTGGAAGTAGTTCTGATGAGGAAGACTCTATTGTTACAGAAGAAGTTGATCATCTAGAAGAACCAGAAGAGTCTCTTACTCCACCCTTGAGGAGATCCACAAGACAACGGAACCCAGTTGACAAGTATAGCCCACCATATTTTTGTTGTGTATTTGCCTTATTGAGTATTGATGATGAGTTTAGATCCTATAGGGAATCTATTCATGCAGATGATAGTGAGTCTTCGTAGTTAGCCATGTAGGTGGAGATGATGGATTTAGACTCATGTAACACTTGGGATCTTGTTGGTTTGTCCAAAGGAAGAAAGGCCATAGGTTGTAAGTGGGTCTCAAAAATAAGTTTGGAGAAGACAGTTCATCAGAGAAGTACAAGGATAGAATGGTAGCCAAGGGCTACTCCTAGAGAGAGGGAGTTGATTTCAGTGAAATATTCTCTCCTGTTGTTAAATTAACTTCTATTAGATTTCTCTTATCCACTGCTATAGTTTTTGATTGGGAAATAGAGCAAATGGATGTTAAGATTATGTTCTTGCATGGAGATCTTGAGGAATAAATTTACATACAACAACCTACAGGGTTTGAGGTAAAAGAGAAAGAACATTAGTTTTGCAGATTAAAGAGGTCTCTTTATGGTTTGAAACAGTCCCGTAGGATGTGGTACCAAAAGTTTGATTCATTTGTTTTGAAATTAGGTTTTGTTAGAAGTGAGGAGGATCACTATGTGTACATTTGTTATAGTGATGATTCTATACTGATAATTGCATTGTACGTTGACAACATGTTATTTTTCAGCAATACTAAGGGTATGATCAGTGAATTGAAAGCCCAACTTTTAGGTGCATTCGATATGAAGGATCTTGAAGTAGCCAGGTATATTCTGGGTATGGAGATCATGAGGGACAAAGGTAATAGAAAGCCTTGGTTATCTCAGAGTAAGTATGTGAATACCATTTTGCAAGATTCAGCATGAAAGATTGTAACCCAGTTAGAATTCCTTTGCCCATTGCAACTAAGATTTCATTAGACATGTGTCCAAAGAATGAGGACGCTTTTGAAGATATGACTAATGTGCCATATGCTAGTTATGTAGGGAATATGTAGGGAATTTAATGTATGCAATGGTCTGTACTAGGCCAGATATTACCCAAGCAGTGGGAGTTTTGTGTAGGTTTATGTCTAACCCTAGTAGATAGCATTGGAATTATGCGAAGAGGATATTTAGATATTTAGCTAGTACTTCTGATTACTGTTTAGTTTATTCTGGTACTGACAGTTTGGAAAAGACATTAGACATACATGCTTTTGTTGATGCAAATTGGGCAGGTGACTTGGATAGTTGGAGGTCCACTAGTGGCTATGTGTTTACTTTGTTTGGAGGAGCAGTGAGTTGGATGAGTAAAAGGCAGCCCACAGTTTCTTTGTCCACCATCGAAGCAAAGTATATGGCTACTATCCATGTCTCCAAGGAGGTAGTTTGGTGGAGGAGATTGTGTACAGGTATTGGTTTTGATTACAAGGTCATTTAGATTGGTTGTGATAGCCAGAGTGCTATTTGTTTGGCCAATAATCCTATGTATCATGCTTAGACTAAGCATGTTGATGTTCAGTATCACTTTGTTTGAGAAATGCTTGTAAGTGGAAAGATTAAGCTGAATAAGGTAGACAATTAGGAGAATGTTGAAGATGCTTTGACCAAACCTATGAGCACAAAGAAGTTTGCTTGGTGCAAGGAGGCCATGGGCCCTATTTCTTGTACTTAGTTGTTTTATTTTTTCCTATGGGTATTTACAATGTACAATGTCAAGTGGGATAATGTTAGAATTTAGATGCCATTAACCTTGTGAATCATTGTAATTATTATTCCTAATATTATTTGTAAATCACCCATAAGAGATGTACAAGTTTCACTGGCAGTGGTAAAAATTAATTACCGGGGACAGTAATTACATAGTTACTACATTGGTAAGTTCTGGAGTTACCAGCGGTAGTTATGAAGTAAAATTTACTAATGGTAATTATAAATATCAAGAGTAATTGAGGGTAGGCACCACCTTGGAGGAATCATCTATATTTGGCTTGTATGACACACATCATAAAGTTGGTAAGTGGTTGTAAGAGAATCTATGATAGTTGTAAGTTGTCATAAGATTCTATGACAATATGACAACTTATGACAGATTGCTATTCTTGGCTCTAGGCGCCCATATTGGGAAGATTCTATTTGGGGGGTGTTATGACAGAATCTATGATGATTATGACAACATTTATTACCCCGTAAGTGCCTATTCTTGTCCATGGACGCCCAAGTTTGACTATTGACAAGTGGCATGAGCTTGTAAGAGGTTATTTAATGTTGCATGTTGGAGTATCTAAGGTGGGAGAAAGTGGACGCCTAGTTTGGGAGTGAAATACCTCTATAAATATAGTACCTTGTATGTGTTATGTAGATCATAGTTTTATTGTACACAGGTTTTGCTAGATTAAAGGTTGGAGAGACAAACAAAGTGCATGTATTATGTATTTTAGATTTTGAAGATAATACAACTTGAGCCTCTTTTCTTGGTGGAGTTTTTTACCCGAAAGGGTTTTCTCCATGTTATATTTGGTTGATAAGGTTTATTCTTCTATGGTGTTTATTCTTGTGTTGTAATTTCATTTCCGTATGCAATCTCTATTCATATTACACTACTTTAAGATCATAAACATATTGTAATCAGATTTCCATTTGGGTAGTTGTTGCCTTCATTTCTAACAAGATTAAACTTATTTTTTACATATATTCTGAATTATAATACTTCCAGAATCAACCAATGGATCTAACCATAAATAATAAAAGTTCTAGAATTATGTTATTAACAAAAAAATAGATAATAGGACAAAAAATTAAAATGTTGATAACAATTGCAATCTACACCAATAACCCATATTATATTATTATATTAAAAAAGTGTTTACAGTCTATGAAGGATTTTTTGCATAACCATAATCCAAAGTGCCCTAACATGAACCTTGGATAAAGGCGTATGCAGAAAAGGAAAATTCAAAATAGTTTAAAATTTGAAAAACTAAAAAATAAAGTTGTTAGTGGCCACCGTTGATTTGTCCTATAACATCTACCATGTGAAGAAGAAAATTTGTAGCATAGACAATAGACCTTGCCATTCTTAAATAACAATCAGATAAGTCATTATGTATAATAAGGGCCATGATAAAATGCTCCAACGAGCCCCTAACAATTGCCCTCCTTGCCTCCTTAAGAATGTGATTAGTTGTAGCCTGCGCTCTAACAAATATAAAGGGAAAATTCCAGCCTTATCACATGGTTAGACATCACAATCATAATCATTTAAAGCTAAATAAAGCTTATCCCTAGGGATAAGCTATTCTTGAATCACTGCCTTCCCGATCATCTTCACTAGACTTGGGTCATTGAGTAGGTCCATTAAATTTGACAGAAATGCACAGATGATGTTGAATAGATTTTTTTGGGGATATTCTAAAAGAATATCATGACCAATAATGTCCTAGACAACATCATTAACCAGGGGGGAGTCAATTAGAAACACCTTCCTTAGTTTTTTCTCATCAAATCTATCCAAATCGGCCATTTCCCACTTTCAAGGCAAGAAAGAAACACTGTGAGAGATCAAATGTCTCATCTTGAATCTCAATGATAGAAATTGGCCATGAATAAAAATAAAAATAATCAAAAAAGAAGGAAGATGAATAATGATTTTATAGAAGAGGCTTAGGGATATATTTATTATGTCATGTGTGAGAATGTACAATAACCACATGACATGCCACCCCATAGTCACACCTGGCACCAACATTTATTTCCATCATACGGTCGGTTAATTGTGATCTCAATTGGCATTGATTTGAAATAGTGTCACATGATTGATAGGACTGACTGCACTTGCAGTACCTTTATCATTAATTAGTCGTACAATGATAGGACCGAATGCCCTTACTTTGAAGGCCAAGTGACAAACTAGCTAGATTAGCCAATGCCAATTGAGTTCATCAATGGCAAGTGACAAACCATCTAGATTAGCTAATGCGAACTGTTGCCCTCTCAGTTGTTGTCCTTGATGTCAAATACACTTTGTACAAAATTAGCTATCATGAGAGTTGGTAGACAGAGGTATTTGCTTATGCTTGGTAGCATTTGGTATCATTACAGTTGGTATTTATGTGACAATGAGCTTGGCCACATTTGTTTTTCATTCTTTGCATAATGTGGTTATTATATTTGGACTGCACTCTTTGTCTATGTGGACTGCACTCTTGGTCTATGCTAGTGATGGAAGCTTTTTGTTGACTTGGTATGATAGTGGAGTTGTTCTTACAAAGCATTGATGATCAATATTAAGCTTCTATGGAGTTGTTCTTACAAAGCCTTGACCATTTTCAAAGGGACACAAAAATTATTTGTTTCACTTCAAAAAGGCATCATTGGTTTTATTCTTGGTGATCTTCATTTGGTTAGAAGCAAGTCAAGTGTTATTTGTAACTCAATATTACTAAGGCATGAGTTTAGTTGGTTTGGTAAGTTGGTACAATGTTGAAGTAACAGTTGAGATCCTACTCTATCTTCCTATAAACTGAGTTGCATTGGTTCAATTGATATGTTTCATGATGACACTTCTTGATCAATTTGACATTGCTTGGGTTTGAAATTGATGTCAAGTTAGGTTGTCTTATGAAAGGCTTAAGACATCATTGGTTTGATATTTGGTGATTATCCTTTTGCACTATTTTGATATTGTGACAACATTTACACATGGTCTGTCTTGTGGCAGCACTTACACATGTGCGACATGGTCTCGTCTTAACATTTGTTGCACTAGAAAATGTAAACCAACACAAAGCATTGGCAAAGAGCTTTGATCATTATGATGTTTACTATTCACAAGGTATACGGGCATTCATTTTAAAGGCATAATGATTATTTCTTTAGGTGTTAGTTGATATTTATTGATCATCACTGGTATGTGCATGGGGCAGCAATATTCACTAAAGTCTTGGTCCTTACTTAGCTTTTAGTGCAATTATGTCTTAGATCAACACAAAGGAAGTGGGCATTAAAGGTATTTGACTGAACTTCATTATGTAAAGCTAAGGTATGTGGTAAGGTGATACACATTGATTATGGCTTAGTTGATATTATGACTTAGACCGTGCATTGGTCTTGTGTATTCACCGAGGTCATTGAAGAGCATCATTTTGTTTAATGTTTGACTTAAAAACTATATGGAAATAAATCATTTGGTGGACACTTAAGTGATAACCCGCCTAGCAGGTGTCAGGGGCAGACCTGATAGGTAAAAAATTGATGTTGATGCTTATTTGTGATCAGTTGTTTTAGGGCAAACGGGAGTAGTTGGTAAACAAGGTATACATGGCAAAAACTCTGATTGCATTTTCTTTATGTAAAGTTGAAACTTCAAGATATGATGCACTCGACTTAGGGTTTTATCATTATGCAAAGTTTTCTTGAGATTCTATATCATGATGGGGATTTTGGTGATATGACAATGCTTGAGAGTTAAAGGTGAAGCTGGATAGTTATTTTTTTGAGCTCACAGGCACAACAAAGTCTTAGTCCTCTCGACAGTTACAGGTGATATCCTTCTTTGTTTTCTCATGTGGGATTTTTGATTAAAAGTAAATGATGATTCTCTAGTGTTTAAAAAGGTTGAAAAAGGAATATTTTTGTTTCTTTGATTATAAGGGTTTATATCAGTCCTGAACCATATCTGAGATTAGCACTGAGAAGTTATTTCTTTTAACTATGGTTAGCTTATAAAACAGTTGGAAACATAAAGACAACAACAGTTTTGTAACTTGAACTACAAGGGGTTTTGTCACATATATCTTACTTATTTGATTATTGAAAATAGTTAAGGGATATGAATGGTGAACAGTTTGTTATTTAACTTCCTTGTAGATAGTAAAGATTGGGTTGAGGGTTTGCAAATTTTTGATACACCCATGGTTAGGGTTTGAAGGATTTACTCTACCCTAGGGTTTCTTGCACTTATGTTGAGGACAGTTTGATGATACTCTATTTTGATATGGTTATGAGTTGGTATTTACAGTTTGATAAGGCATTCTTTATTTCATTAAACAGTTTGAACATTATATGATATCACTGTGGTTAAAGATTTATTATTGTTAAAAGATTCAAATTGTGGTTAAAGATTTATTATTGTAAAAGATTCAAAGGCATTGTAAAAAGTTCTACATGGGTCTATTCGACCATACTCCTTTGATAGTTACTACTGTAGTTAAAAAATGTCTAAGGCAGTTGAAAAGGTTCAGTTACACAAACTATTTCATGAGAGAAAGAAGGTTTTGTGAAATTGTATAAAAAGGATATAATGTAAACATCTGATGTACATTTTGATGATTTGAGTTAATTGCACTATCATTAAGGTTATATCAGTATGTTGAGTTGTTGTATTGTTGATTTTTGAGTCTCAAATAATGAGACAGTTAAGAACTAGATTGTAAGGAAACAGAGTAACCCTATGTATTGATTCAAATTCTTTATTGTATTCATGAGATTGTATATAGCCAGTGAGGCACAAATAGCCAGTGAGGCACAAAAAAGCCAGTGAAGCACAAAAAGCCAGTGAGGCACATAGCCAGTGAGGTATCTGTATTTGCTAGTGAAGCATATTTTGATTAATCTAGTGAGGCATTTTATGAGTGGTTTTTCTACCCCATGAGGGTTTTCCACTCCTAAAATCATTGTCTTATGGTCTCTTTATTGCATGGCTCATTTGTTCATTACACTTGTATGTTCAGTTCCTTAGTTCACAATAACTTGCATTAATGAGGCTTTAATCTGCAATCTTTCTTCTATTTTTGAAAGTCTGAAATAAAAGTAAATAAAGTGTTTTCTCTACAACACTGATTCACCCCCCCTCTCATTGTTGTCAAGTACTCCAACATGAACTCAGTTTATTAATGATTACATTCCAGGTGATGACAAATTCAATTAAATGGAGTTACTTGTCATTACTAATTAGCCATTTTTCTTGGTAAACTGTAAAAGTTAAAAGTAACGTCTTTCATTACAACAGTTATGCAAGGAAAGTAAGTTATCAAGTATTTTTTGTGTTCATTCAAGATTTTGAATTTAACTACGTGATAGAGTTCACAGATGTAGAACAAAATGATAGAAAATTTTATTTGTGCATGGCTATGCAAGATGTTATTGCTTTGCAGTTCTCAGAATGAAAAAATAGAAGCCTTCGTCAAGTGGAACAAATTGTGTCAAGAATTGACACTTTTAACATTTGCAATTGACACATTTTATTTTGGGTGGTGGGTTGAATCTCCCACACATGCATGCATGTATGAGAAATTAGAAATTCAAATGGACACATGGAATTGATATTTCAACTCAATTGACAGTGACCTAGAGAAAATTAATTTAATTCTCCTTTACTAGCCTTATTGTTATCCAGACCTAGTGGTTTCTTGTACATATAATGTAAGTTTCCATGGAAAGTCAATTATTGACACTGTGAATGACTACATAATTAAATTTGTAACGCAAACATTGCCTGTTAATAGGATAGTTATGGACTACAGTGAAATATTCATTAAGCATCATCGAAAAGAGGAACCAAAATGATTTTAGAGGACCAAATCAAGGATTCAAGGTCGAAAGATAAAAGATGTTAATTGAATGTCTTGACTCTTGATCTCTTCTCTATGTTCAGTGTTCACTATTGTTTGGAACTGAGTTTGGTTTGATGTTCGTGTACGATGTAATTCCCCAATTTTTTTGATGGTGATGTTAATAAAAAATATAGAAGTAATTACGATTTAACATGAGTTTAATGGCAATGTATACGAATGGTTCAAAATTTCAATATTAAATAACATTCATCACATGGAAAAGATAAACAATTTCAATGGCAATGTATAGCGATGTATAAAAAGGGAAAAGATAAATGGATGTGTTAGTTCAATTCAAAATTTTAGGGTTTTAATGTTATCATGATTCACTCTACAAAATCCCCAAGTTAAAACACTACGGTTGGTGTTGTCTAAGGGTTTAGGGTTTATCCTTCTAATTGATCATTGACCTGTGTAGCCAATTTCCCCAACTTAAGTCATTCTTGTATCCCCTTGGTGGTTGTCGAGTTACCGACCCCTTTGTTCTAAGCTACCAACCCTAAGCCCTTTTATTTTATTCACCCGACTAATACATTAACGTTTATTTTTTAATATTTTATAAACAATGTTTGCTCACTTGCTGGGCCATTAGCCAAATGTTATTTTTTGATTTCATCACAGGTGTCGTAACCTCCATTTAAGCCTATTTTTCTGAAGTTGCAACAGTGCATGAAAACACCACGTGTCCCCTGTGGGTCCTTGTTTTTAATCGCCCTGATCTATTTTAATAATATTTTGATATATGTTTATCAGGTGTATGCCCTCCTAACATGTGGCAATCATCTATTATCTTGTCATGAGGATTTGCCTCATCATATCCTTGCTTTAAGGTGAAAACTTAAATCTGTGATGGTGCAATAAGATGCCATGTGTCCCTTTGGCTATGGTAGGAATTCCATGGTTCTGCCAAAGGTACTTTCCTGACATGTGGCATTTTATTATTTGTTGTGAAAATTTAATCAACAATCATCCCATGTTAGGGCCATATTGCGACCTCAAACAAAGGACCAACACTTTCAAGTTACGCAATGTGTTGGACTGTCAAATCTTTATTAGTTGAGGACCTTAAAACACCATCGTTAATCTTACTACCTTGGAATGGACAAGTGTCACCATATCGCATCATCATAGCCTCAACACTTGCCACTATCTTGAATCGTGCACGATGTGCTCACCGTTGGATCGGTCTTGGTATAACAAGTTAAAATACCGCCATTGATTTTACTTTTATTATATAAGTCATCAAAGTGGGCCCGACTTCATATAAAGGGAGCTTCAGACTTTAGTGTGATGTTTTACCGTTCGATGATTGTTTCGATGGATGGTTATAGTTAAATTCTGAAACAAAATGTTTGGAGCACTAAACTTGTGAACTCAAACCTCTAGAATCAACCTAGAGACATTAGATTTACAAAGATCAATGGTTGAATAATTATTATATTAGATTTATAATATATTATATTATTATATAAATATATATTAGATTATATAATATATAATAATAATTATATCATATTATATTATAATAATTATTATATATATAATATAATATAATAATATATCTCACCTATTATTATTACAAGCCTACCCTAGTTCAAATCTGTCTAATTGAAGAGGTTAAAGATCAACGATGATGTTTTAATTTGGTTGGTTGAAGGAGACCCAACGGTGTATCACATCACGTAGTCTCAAATAGTTTTATATTGGGGAAAGCATGCGATGGAGTCTCAGTGTGTGATATCCATTGATCCAAATTCATGAGTTGATCGATGGTCAACATTCAAAGAAAGTGAATGTTTGCGAGTGCCAACAAGCGAGTACTGTGCTTGGTACTAGTAGTAGCATTAACATGTTTTCAAACAATTAATGAGGAGCCTAGAAAGGATTAAATGGGATTTTTTACTGCATCTGCATTTTTGAGAGAAGAGCTCATGTTTTTGAGACTGAGAGAAGAGCTCGTGACATTGAGGCAAGCAACGATGGTGCACCTGGTAAATTCACTGCCCCATTTTTAACCTGCAATTTGCTATGGCCTGAGTATGTACTATGTAATAATTTGTCCTCTCTGTAATGTTATGAATTCCTAGGGTTTTTAATACTTGGAGTGTTAGTATGTATCCTACTATCCCCTAACCGAGATAAATGTATTTGGTGACTAGTTAAACACTAGTTTTGTGTGAATTTCCCTCATGTCTGCAGACATGAGTCATAGGTCATCCCATGGTGGGAAAATTAAATGGGATTTTTCCCAATACATTATTAATAAGCTCCCAGGTTCATCCAAAAAATATAAGCATGCCCAGGGCACGGGGGAATTGACTAATAGGTTTTTTATTTCCATAGATATATTAGGGATGCAATTTTGCTAGTATGGGGGTGGGAATTGTTCAAATTTGGTTATTACCACCATTCCCAAGATAGGCCTATTTGAAACATATGGTGGTTGGATTTAGGCAAGCTGGGCATCCCTAATGTTTTTTGTCAATGTTGACGTAGTCCAAGCGGTCTGTAGAAATTATGACCCCAACACTCAAATCTTGTCAAACCATGAGGGGAAAAACTATTTTGTTTATGCAAAGCATTGATTAAAGAGGTATTTAATCTAGATCACTCAACAAATTATGAAATCAAGTTTGAAGAATTGAAGAAAGAATATGACAAAAATAGGTAGAGGTACATGACATATCTTCTATCCCTTCACAAGCCAAGGAGCTTGGGGAAACATGTGAAGCTTGGTGACCATGAGATAGAACCTTATAGAGCTGACATGTTTGAGGATTATTTTGTAAAGACATATTATGCCCTATGTTAGGTGTTTGGGTTGGATTTTATCCTTCTGATACCAATTGAACCCCTATTAGTAATGATCATGGACATCCAAGATAAATTTCAAAATAGGAAGTTTGACTATGCCACCTATTTGGCTAAGGAAATTCATAAAGATTTAGTGGCATACAGACAATCCAGTGAAGCCCCTATATTTAAGAGGTATTCCCTGTTGTGCTACATATTGTTGCATTGTCGTAGGAAGTATTGGGGTGGAGAATTGCAAATTCAATGTCAGACAAAGGATAATGATCCCATGCCTGTTTAAGGAAGAGTTCATTTGTGGAACTCATATTGTAACAATGCAAATTATTTGGTTTTTGAAGAACATTTTGTATAGAAAGTCTTGGGATTGCTAGGGCATGAGAAGCCAAGACTTTCAAAGGAAATCATGGATTTACTAAGGGCTCTTGAGAGAAGGCCTTATGGTATTATTGATCACAACTAGGGTGATTGGTTTGTATATCCAAAGGGAACTTTGATCAAGGTATATAGAGAAAATGTTGAGCCTCATCTCTTGCCCAAGAAAGTGCCTAACAAAATCGCATTTCTAGAAACTATGTGGAAAATGAATGAGTTAGACAAAACTCATATGAGGCTGAGTAAGAAGATATATTTCCTTCATGAAATTTTTGCATTTCCTAGTTTTTTGGTTACTATTAAGGAAGGCTTAGATGTATGTTTTCCAAAGCTGTAGGAATACAGGATGAAAGTTGCTGATCAAAGGAATTATGACCCCGAGCATTTCATTGATAGAACAAGGAAGGAAAGGCAGAGGTTAGGGTTTGAACATTGTTTTTATGATAAAGAGGATTTGATCAGAAATTATCTTTTTGACAATGAAGTGAAGTAGAGAAGAGATGATTGGCTTCTTATTGTCTTGGGAGAAAGACAAAGGAAGTGGTGCAAGGGCAGCCTAGTAATTGTTGGTCAAATGTTGTAAATAAGAGTCTTTAGTGAGTTTTGTGTGTCCAAGTCATATTTTTGGTGCAATAAGGTCTAATTAAGACCATCTTGGATGTATTCATGTCATATAGTGGTATAGGTGTGAAATTTTGTCAAATGTTGCATTGCATAATAGTGTCACTTGGAAGTTGAAAGGTCATGAGTTTGATTTTCAAATGGAGACCGTTGGGATTCATTTGAAACATGTTTAAAAAAGCCTCAAAAGCTTTGAGGCAAGGGTGTGGAAGGTGGTTGAAGGTGAATACAAGATAAAACAATACATTTTACCCTAATTTTCTAATTAAACTCTATTTTTTCTATTTTTCCTGCTAATTCTGACGACTGTATGGCCATGTATGGCCTAGTCATGAGATGCTACTTATATGGTTGGATGGTACTTTGAATCTTTTTTTTTTTCATATGATTTTGTGTAATATCATCATACTTGAAGGATTTTATGCTCATTTGTTTGAAAACAACTGATAAAGACAGGGTTTAGGGTTTGTGAAAATAAATTACATTTGTGAGCATGTCCACCGATGAAATCTCTTGGAAACTAGTAGAATGATAGTATACAATGTGGATTAAATGATTTTGGTGATTTTGTGAGTAGGGGTGTGGATTTGATGCATGTGTGGTGATGTCCTAGGCTGGCAAAGCCTTCATTTTTTAGCAAATTTGATGGTTAGAAGGTAGGGTTGGGAAAAATAACGTTGGAGAATCATTCCAATTGATGGATAAAGCATGTACAGGCCCAATACAAGTTGTTTGAACCATTGGAAAGGTGTGGCAGGGTGTGGAAGGCATATTTTCAATAAACCCTCATTGAAACTAGCCTAAAATAAGCCTAGAGCAAGTGCATAGTGGTTAGGTGATGTGGGAGGCCTTTCATTGGCCAAAAACTATTGATTATGTCTATTTGTGACCTAAGAAGAGTGATCGAATAGGTTTTGGAAGTTTGGGTGAAGTATTTTAGAGACTTGCTTTGGAAAAGTGGGCTAATTCGGCTTAGAAAATAGGGAATAGTCAATTTTAGGCTGAGATGTTTCAAAACAACCATATCTCATTTCTTGATATGTTGAAGAAATTCATAATGGGTATCTAAAAAGCCAATCCTTTTGTGTTTTGGAGGAGTATTTGGCAATTTATTCTAGAAAAAAGCCTCTAAGAAGGGCTACAAGGGATTAGGAGCAGTTGTGAAGGATGACCCATAATTTGGTGAGACAAAAATTTCTAAGTGATTTGATTGAGTCTATTTAGAGGTATTACCCCCTACTCTACATCAAATTGGTATCAGAGCACATGGATTATATCTTTTGAGGGTGAGAAGTTGTAGATTGAAGAAGGAAAAGTGGAAGTTGAAAAGACAATATAGTCAAAATGCATCAAAAAGATAACATGGCAAAGGAAAACATAGAGTTGAAGGAGAAGAAAGTAGCACAAAGGAGAGCACTTTTCAAAACCACCTGCAAGTGCAATGGAAAGGTATGTAAGGTTATAGTAGACTCAGGTAGCATAGATAATATGGTGTCACAAGAGATGCTTGATAAATTGAATTTGGTAAGGATACCTCATGAGACACCCTATAATGTTTCTTGGTTGAATAATGAACATTCTCTCTTGGTTAAGGAGCAATATTTTGTTGAGTTTCATATTGGTCCCTATAAGGATAGGATCTTATGTGATGTGTTGCCTATGAGTTATCACTTATTACAGGGGAGACCATGACAATTTGAAAGACATGCCTTATATGATGGAAGGCATAACACCTATCAGATTGAGAAGGATGGGGTTTCTTTTACATTGACTCCATTGATGGGAAATGATGAAGGACAAAGTAAGGCAGAAAGGGTGATTATGTTGGGTAAGAAAGAATTTGTGGAGCTTGTGGAAGACAAACAAGAAGAGTATGCAGCCATTGCCAAAGAAGGAGGTGTGCAGACAGTAAGTGTGGAGGATGATTCAATGTTGAAGAGAAAAGAAGATGAAAAGGTGGAGAATGATCTAAAATTGGAAGGAAAGGATAATGAGTTGGTGCCAAAGTCTGAGATAGAGAAGGTCAAGGATGAATTCCTTGGGAAGATGCAAAATAAGTTAGGAAAGCATGATGAGATTGTACCAAGCAAAATGCTTTGTCCATTGATGGAACAAGGGGTGTGTAATTCTGACAATAAAGAGGTTTATGAATTTGGTAAGACATAAATTCTTGAGGTAGAGACTATGATGACATAGATAAGAGGAAGAGGTGAAGTGAGTAAGAGTGAATTGACCGTGGAAAGACAAGATGGGCTTGTGAAGACTCCAAATGGTTTGTAGACTTGATTACATAAGGGTTCTAAGAGCAAAGAACCAGAGAGAGAAGATGAAGGCAAAAAGATAAGTGGATAGGTGTGTTTAGCAAGGATAAAGGGATAGATTCAAGCATGCAAAAAATGTGATGAAGAAGAGAGTTTTTGGAGTAGTTAATCAGTGTTTGTTTGTAGGTGTTCAAGTAGGTTCAACATCAAGTCTTGATGAGAGAAAAGTTAGAGGACATGTAGCAGGCTAGTTTGCAAAGAAGAAATGTCAAGTTGGAAGCAAGTTCAACCTGGCAAATGATGATGCAAAATTTCAATACTTGACCCAGTGGAAGGGACTACCAGGTGGAGAAGCATGTGGAGAGAAAGAAGACAAGATGATCAAGCAAAGAAATGGTTCAGTGCAGTCCTCAAGGGACTTGAGTTCTTCTTTGTCCGGGTGTATGGTGCAGGGGCACCTTAGCAATTGTTGGTCAAATTTTGTAAATAAGAGTATTTAGTGAGTTTTGTGTGTCCAAGTCACATTTTTGGTGTAATAAGGTCTAATTAAGACCATCTTGGATGTATTCATGTCATATAGTGGTATAGGTGTGAACTTTTGTCAAATGTTGCATTGCATAATAGTGTCACTTGGAAGTTGAAAGGTCATGAGTTTGATTTTTAGATGGAGACCGTTGGGATTCATTTGAAACATGTTTAAAAAAGCCTCAAAAGCTTTGAGGCAAGGGAGTGGAAGGTGGTTGAAGGTGAATACAAGATAAAACAATACTTTTTACCCTATTTTTCTGATTAAACTCTATTTTTTCTATTTTTCCTGCTAATTCTGACGACTGTACGGCCATGTACGGCCCAGTCATGAGCTGCTACTTGTATGGTTGGATGGTACTTTGAATCTATTTTTGTTTGCATATGATTTGGTGTAATATCATCATACTTGAAGGATTTTATGCTCATTTATTTGAAAATAGCTGATAAAGACAGGGTTTAGGGTTTGTGAAAATAAATTGCATTTGTGAGCATGTCCATAGATGAAATTTCTTGGAAACTGGTAGAATGATAGTATATAATGTGGATTAAATGATTTTGGTGATTTTGTGAGTAGGGGTGTGGATTTGATGCATGTGTGGTGATGTCCTAGGCTGGTAGAGCCTTCATTTTTGAGCAAATTTGATGGTTAGAAGGTAGGGTTGGGAAAAATAATGTTGGAGAATCATTCCAATTGATGGATAAAGCATGTGTAGGCCCAATACAAGTTGTTTGAACCATTGGCAAGGTGTGGCAGGGTCTGGAAGGCATATTTTCAATAAACCCTCATTGAAACTAGACTAAAACAAGCCTAGAGCAAGTGCATAGTGGTTAGCTGATGTGGGAGGCCTTTCATTGGCCAAAAACTATTGATTATGTCTATTTGTGACCTGAGAAGAGTGATGGAATAGGTTTTGGAAGTTTGGGTGAAGGATTTTAGAGACTTGCTTTGGAAAAGTGGGCTAATTGGGCTTAGAAAACAAGGAACAGTCAATTTTAGGCAGAGATGTTTCAAAACAACCATATCTCATTTCCTAATATGTTGAAGAACTTCATAATGGGTATCTAAAAAGCTAATCCTTTTGTGTGTTGGAGGAGTATTTTGCAAGTTATACTAGAAAAAGCCTCTGAGAAGGGCTACAAGGGATTAGGAGCAGTTGTGAAGGATGACCCATAATTTGGTGAGACAAAACTTTCTAAGTGATTTGATTGAGTCTATTTAGAGGTATTACCTCTTGCTTTGCATCAAGAAGCTTAAAAAATCTAAGTACCCTAGAGCTTTCAAGGAAATATATGATCCTATCCTTAGGATGTAGAAAATGCTTGAGCATGTAGAAGATCTCAAACTTGTAGTCAAGAAGAAATATGCCAAAACAAAATCACCTAAGAAATAACATCCATCCTAGGAGGAAGTTGAAGAGTTAGCTTGTCCACTGTAGACACCCAAATTTGTCTGTGTCTTGCAACATCTAGTCAAATACATTATTAAAGACATCATGTAGTATTTTGTCCTATCCCACTCCTAATTCCACTTATCCATTAGCCAATTAATTAAATAAATTTAATTTATTTAATTAATTTCCCATCATAATTTCATTTATCCTTCCATTAGCCAATTAATTAAATAAATTCTATTTATTTAATTAATTTCCCATCATAATCCCATTTATCCTTCCATAGTCAATTAATTAAATAAATTTTATTTATTTAATTAATTTCCACTTTTCCCTCATCTAAATTAATTAAATGAATTAAATATTTATTTAATTAATGTATTCCACATCATTCCTTTCCAAAAATAGAAAATTTCATATTTATCTCTATCTCCACATTTGTCTCCATATTTGTCTCTATCTCCACAATTGTCTCCTTGTAAAGTGGAAGACCATTTGACACTTGTCACATGACTACAACTTTCTTAAAGAGTGGGAATAACTAATCAATCCTAGCCATCCACATTATTCAATTAGCCTTTTAATCTCAACCATCCATCCAAATCATCCTAAGCCTATAAATCAACCCCTTCACAAGCCATTTGGAAGAGGCATCTTTTCTTCAAGCATCTTCATTCTGTCAAAATCATTCTTGAATCTTCTCATCCATTTCCATCCATCATCTTCATCTTAATGTTATGCTGCAGAATTGAGCAGCCAACATATCAAATCAATCAAACAATTCATCTTGCACGCATCCATCATTCTATCTATTCGAGGTATTGAAGGATTTGGACTAGGTAATGTAATTCATTGTTTTATCATTTTTATTTTATCCAAATTTTTCATTATACATCCACAAGTCAGAGAAGTGGCATAAAAAGCATGGAGTGATTTACCTGCCCCTGAACAACTTTTTGCAGATCAAACTTTGATTGATTATTCTTTAATTGAAGAGGTTGGGGATAGTGGGGAGAACCATATTGATGTTGATTAGGCTTAGCATATTTTTAAGTTCCCCTATAGAAATGAAATCTAAATGCCTCCTCCAACTAGGACTTTGCTAAGTTTAGTAGAGAGTAATGCAATGGTGCATGATGTTAGAGATCTATCTTGCAAAAAATTCCTATCTGATGATGAATTTTTTAAATCAAAGGAATTCAAAGCTCTGCTAATAAAGAGGAATTCAGAGATGTATTTACAAATGTTAAATTAAGAGTAGGGGAAGGTTGGGGAGGAAGAAACGATGGAAGTAGCTCAGAGAGTCTTGAAGGAGATAGACATGGATGTCAGTGCACCCCTAAATAAGGAAGGAGATTGGTAAAATTGTGATGTCCCGTTCTAGTTGTAGCAATATTTTTTGGATCTTTGCAAATTCAAACTAAACCTTGGGACAATTTGTTGCCAAATTATAATGCAAGGGTGTCAAACTCCTTCTCTCAGATCTAATATGAGACAATGCCTTCAAGTGATGTTAGATTGCATTAAAAGCTGCAAGTAGGTGAGGCAAAACTACTTCTATGACTGATCGCGCTGCCTCTTGTTGCATGAGTCGCTATTACCAAGTATATTTATTGTCTTGGATATGCAGATTATGTAGAGCAATGAGCCTCAGACCCAATGGATCCCTTCCAAGAAAAAATTGCAGTAAGCTAGATGCAGATTGCCCTTCTTGTAGGTGACATGAATGATGCCCAGTGGTTAAAATGCATCCCATAGAGAAATAGCGAGCTTATCAACAGTCCAATGCACCTCACAAAATTGAATTTGGCACTTCCAATGGTGGACGTTAAGTATGAGCTGCTATAGATCATAGGATATAGGAATTGGCGCTCCAATGTGAATTTAACGCTCAGAATATATGCTTCAATCCTTAACGAATACAAGATCTTCAATGAATGCAACAATGACCTATAATTGGCACTCAAAACAAATGAATCTCCTCCATAATTTAGCCAAGGAATCTCCTCAATCTATCAAACAATGAACAATGATCTTCGGCAGAACTTCACTAAAGGTCTCTATAAGTAAAGTGATTTGAATGATTGGTTCACCCCCACAAATGGTATTTCAAGACTATTATACAGATTTGTCTTCGAACAATGATAATACGTGATCTCAAGGTGGCTGCGGCTAAGTCTATATATGTAATAAAAATCTTTGATCTCATCTATTTTTCCTAACTCATCGATGCTTCCTTTCTATTTTATATCTATTAGATACCTCTTGTAAAGGTGGCGTTCCCTCATATTATCGCTGCCTTTCATAAAGGTATCCTCAATAATGATCGTAATCTTTAAGTTCTTCATTTCTTTATATATATTTTCTTTTATAGAATACATGCCATAATTGCTTTATAATTCTAAATATATTTATTATAATATAGAATATTATTATTTATATTTATATTTATTTATACATTATATATTATATTTAATAACATATTATAATTATTAAATGAATAATATTTACTATTGCATTTATATTTATTATTTATAAATACAATAAATTACAAAATATTTATATAATAATATTATCTTATATTAAAATATTATTATAGACACCTAAAAATGTCTTCTACCATCCAACTGACTCCCGACATCCCTAAACACACCAATTTCCCTTCTAACCAATTAATTAAATTTTTATTTAAATTATCCCTCCATTTCCCTAATTCACATCATTTTATCCCCAAAATTGAATTAATTTCATTAATTCAATAGTCTAAAACCTTAGCCAATTGATTTAATAAATATGCAATATTTATTAAATCAATTTCCCCCTTTTCACTAAATCCAATTAATTAGCCAAACCATGTTTAACTAATTAATTCCACCTATTAATTGGCCTATCCCTACCCTAGACAATTAAATAACTATTATTTAATTGCCTACCCTAGCCTACCTCATCCTAGCCCTAGGATTAATTAAATAAAACCTATGTTTAATTAATCCTAAACTCTCATTTGGGTGGTCAAACCTAGTTTAACACCCTTCCCCACATCCTCCAAATAAAAAATTGAAATGAATCCAACTAAGTCAATTTTTTTATTTTAAAACATCCCACATCACAATTAATTCTTCTTACAGACCCCTTACCTCACCCATGCTCATTTATTTCCACTTATCCCCAAATAAATTTTTAATTCATTTTACATTCCCCATATGAATCTTTAATTCAAAAATAATCCCTCACACCCATACTCATTTAATAACCCCTTTTCCCAAAATGAATAAAAGATTTACTTTTATTCCTAGCTCTCCATTCCTCCAAGATTGAATCTAGGCCCTCCACATCACTTTTATCCTCCACCATTGATCTTCCAAATCAATCTCCACCCTTGGATCAAAATCCCTTCCAAAAATCTATAAATACAACATCTCTCAACCCATTTTGGGATCCAATTTTTAAGTAATGTTACCATGTCCAAATCTCCATTGAGCTATAATTGTGAGTTGCATAATTAGAGTAGCATTTTACATTAGAATCACTTATCTAGGGATTATCATGTCTTAGGAGCTGTTTTGGATGCAAGGTTCCTCTCCCTTTGATGAGATTGGGTCTACATTGTGAAGGTATAACTTTTGTGTGTTTATGCATTTTGTTAGTATTTCCACTTCATTTTGTTTACCTAATCTACATTGGCATGCCTGGTGGGACCCACAAGGTCTGAATCTAATTGGTTTTTGTGAGTTTTTGTGTGAAGGATGTGATTTTATAGGTGCAGCGCTATGTACCCCGTGCAGTAGCGCTATCATTGGCACAGATTAGCGCTATTTACTGTTTTAGCGCTATTTTGCAGAAGCATTCTCCTTTCTAACTCTCATTCACGAAAATCCGTTCATTTCTTTTGAGTGTTCTTTCTGCTGTTTTTCCTGTAGAGATTGCTCTCTGTTTCTGCAGAAATCTTGAAAAAGGAGGGAGAAGTTATGCCAAAATTTTCATAAAATCTAAACATGCATGCTAGTTCTATTTTGGCTTGTTTTTTTGTTTGTCAGTGACTAACAATGCTAACGGGACCTCTTATGTGTGCAGCCTAACACTCTGTTTTGGTTAGGAGATCTCCATTTTGCAGGTCGGACGCGCTCAGACACGTATCAATGCTATCTGTGCCTAGATTGATGCTATCTGTGCCCAGATTGGCGCTATCCGGGATTATGACCAGACCATCTGATAAGTTGCGCAGTGGCGCATTCTTAGACCTATCTTAGTGCTATTTCCTCCTTTATCACTTTCTTTCTATTGTATCAGCGCTATTTATTTTATTAGTGCCTTCTATATAATTCTGTGGCGCCATATTCCGTTTTGGCACCTTATGTGTCTGATATTAGCACTATCTTATGGATTAGCGCTATCTGTATAGGGTGTTATTTTGCAGTCTATTTTCTATCAGTGCCACCATTTGCTGTCCACAATGGCGTCATTTGACCTCTGTAATAACGCTATTTATGAAACTGACTTTGCTGTCTGTGCAGGTATTGACAAGTGTTTTTGCAGGTCACCAACATCATGTCGAGGATACTAACAAGTTTTTGCAGGGATCTTTCATCTTTGTTCAAAACACTTCAATTGGAAGCTTAAAACGAACCCTTGCATGTTAGCTTAGACACACATTTTGATTTGGTGCAATAAAATTGAACAAACAAACAAACAAATTTGTGTGTGTGTGTGTCAAACATTTAATTTTAGTGTTCTAAAATTCACAAATTGTGTGCCAACAACTATCAAAACACTTCAATTTTGGGCTTTAAAAAGAACCACAAATTGCATCAATTGAAATTATTGGATTAAAAAGAACAACAATCTGCATTCTTCACACATATAATCAAGAAAATCAATCTAATTTGTGTGAAGTGTTTTCATGGTTTATGTTTGTGGAGTGAAAAGTGTATGCTCTTCTCTCGCACCATTTGGTGACTTTGGGAATCAAAAGCTTCTCACAAAACTTGCATTAATCACCCCCAACATAATCTAAAGAACTAAAATGAACCATGTTTAGTGTGATGCAATCATAAAGAATATGTATGCTCTCCCCTCGCATCTTTGTATGAAATTGGGGATCAAAAGTATTTTTGTGATTGTGTTGCTTTGGTTAATCCTTAGAGGGCCTACCACCCCACTTCGAAAGGTGGGAACGACCCAAGCGGCAACAAGTTAAAGCCAAGCTCTTTCAAGCTACTATATAAAATAAGGTGTTTGTGACGAAAGTCATAGACAACAGGTGTTATTTTGTTATACCGACAACCAACCTCCCCCAAAACCCTCTAAGGTGTAACCCTTGGAGGCTGGGAGACTCCATAATGGAGAGTAGAGCTGCTGCACGTATAACCACCTGAACGAAAGCACTTACTACAAACCTTTGTTTAGAAAGCCAAAATCCTTCTATTTGTTGACGCAGAAGGGAAACCTTTGAAGCGGCCCCGATTCGTGCGGTTCTTAGCCGAGGTAGCAGAGATAATCTAAAGGTTTGGTGAGGGACAAGCCTTATAAGAAACCTGGATCTTGGTATGCATGAGAAGTGTGTACAATTGTAAGGAGGAGCCGGTGCTACCAAGATCCTGGAGCTACTTGCTTTGAATAGGCGCAGCTAGGGGATTCAACAAATACTGTCATATCTTCGCCTTAGGTTGTGCAAAGTGCTTGTTTAAACAAAATCACACATCATTTCACAAACAAAAATCTTGGTTATTGTGTGTTCATGTGCTTAATTGAGTGTTAATGTGCTTAAATTATTCTCAAACAACTTGCCAGGAGACATTGAAAACCATTTGATCAAACTTTAATTAAAGAAAATCTAAATTTGCCATCAAAATCTATCTTTTTAGGACCTCGACCAACATTGCCCTGTATCAGCACCATCTCTGTCTAATTTTGGCACCATTTCACCTGTGGATTTGCGCTATTTTCAGATTGACTTGCTTGAAGCAGAGACCTATTCAGTTGTGATCTTCACCGTCTACTCTACCATAATCCATATTCACCTTCCAAATATCTGACAACAATCCATCCATTTTCTTCTCAAAATTTTCAAAATCATACCTTCACTTTGACCTTAGACGATTAATCACTATCATTGTTGGACCCTTTGCTATATCAAACCTACCTCATTTCATATCCACTCGTCTTCATTGATCTTTGCATACCTTTTTTGGACCAAACAGAAAATCTTTGTCACAAGAAATCATTCCAAATTCCCAAAAACACATCCAAAATCTTCCAAAATCAAAAACACACATAAAAAAATCACCAATCCAAAAAACTCGTCATCCCTTTTGAGCTAAAGCTAGATCTAGATTTCATCCTATACATCATATCTTCCTTGGAGAGTCAATAGTCTACCTTCCAAGTGAAATAATCATCCTTCTTTGCGTAAGGTCATTAGTCTACCCCAAACAAAGAGAAACATCCATTTGTGCAACACAAATCTAGATCTTACCTAAGCTCAATTTGTTGACCATTAAATCCTTTTGAAAAAGCATCATCCTAATCCCTCAAATCAAACATCAAAATCAAACATCAACAATCTCTTCAAAACAAACATCATCCATCACCTACCTTTTGGTCCAAAAAATTGTGCAAAAAATCAATATCATCCACTCATACCACCCTTAGATTAAAACCTTTAGAAAGACATATCGATCTTCCACCACATCCCCTCTTCTATTTCATTTCACTACCACATTCATCTTTGGGTCCAACAAATTAATCCAAATTCTCTAAGGTCTCCATCCCCATTTCACCCCATCTCACTCTACCTCAAAATTAAATCCATACACTTGCATGCCCATAACTAGATCACAACACAAGAAAAACCAAGAAATGGCAGAATCCAGACAATATGGCGGCATAGGAATGCCTAACACCAACAACAACAACATACCCATCAATCAAACATACAACCCACCTACGTACTCTTACATCCCCGTATATAATCCCAATGAAAATCCCTTCCATTTCTTACAACAACAACCACCACCACCACCACCACAAAACATCCCCACCATATCCCAAGATGATCTAGATGTATTGACCTTCACATAAGATGCTGATAACATGGACATGCTTGACAAAGTCCTAAGGTTGGATCCAAATAGATTTCTAGATTATCTCCTCAAAATTGGTGCCCAACCACCCCATAACACGACCTCATCACAACCATCCACTTCTAACACCATTCCTACCACATCAAACACCCAACCCATCATCTCTCAAACATCAACACCCACCACATCTACCACCAACACAACCTCTAACGTCACCACAGCTACAATCCCCACAAGTGCCTTCATCCTTACCACCTCCCAACCTGTCATCACATCCACTACCACAACTACCATAAACCCTTCCATTCCACAAATCACCTTGGGCATACAAGGAAACATCACGCATGCAAGTACCTCCATGAGTGTGCCTCCACCCAACCCTCAAACCATAGTGTACCTACGATAATTATTCTCACAACAACCTCACAATGCGTCCAACCCATCTAATGTCCACTTATCCAACATCAATCCATCTAATGTCATGTATCCACATAACCCCATAACTTCATCAACACAACATCAAACCAATTCCCAAATACCACCACATATTCTCCAACAACTCTACGCATATCAACAACATTAGGCACAAGTCAACCAAAACACCAACTCGCAGTACCAAATCCTCAACCAAGCAAATCTCCAACACCAAATCCCACCCCATCTCCAACATCTCACCAATTAATAGGCCTACATACCACTACCACAACCACCACAAGATCTCACAAACATTGTACAGGCCTTGATCCAAAAGGTAGATGACATGCAAACTTGGGGTAAGCACAAACATTATTCCTTTGAGGACATTTGCCCCTATCCATTTGATCACACATTGTACATGCCTCCTTTCCCCAAGAACTTTGAAACACCTAAATTTGACAAATGCAAGGGAAAGGGAGACCCTAGAGATCATCTTAGGGAGTTCTACATCGCTTGCTTAGAAGTCTCAAATAACGATACCTATCTAATGAGACTATTTCCAAGAAGCCTCGGCAGTCAGGCTGCTGAATGGTTCGCACATCTTCCCCCAGGCATTAGGACTTTCCCTGAGCTGGCTGAAAAATTTGTGAACCATTTCTCCAACTTCGAGCATGAAATGTCTATGACAGACCTTTGCAACACCAAACAAAAGAATGGAGAGCCCTTCGCTTCCTTCTTGCAAAGGTGGAGAGGCTTAGCAAGCAAACTCCCATGGCCAATTCCTGAAAAACAACTCGTCACCATGTTTGTGACCAACCTCAATCAAGAATTAGGGTTCCATTTACAAATCCTTTGTGCATCTACCTTTAAAGAGGTCATCAATAAAGGTACCACCATCGAACGGGCCCGCATCGCTAAGGGTTCCATCAAATTGTATGATTACAAATCCAACAACAACAACAAACCCCATATCAACACCTCTAATACAAACAACAACGCCAACACACAATCAAATGACAAGTCATGCTATTGGGGGAAGAACAAGAACACTTTCAATGACGGCATCACAAATGTGAAAGCTGTCCAACATGTACAGAATCAAACACCTGCACATACCTATGCCACCAATGTAAATAACCAAAGGGGGCAAACTAAACCATGCAAACCTCACAGACAATTTACACCCTTAGGGGAACCCATCAAGGACATCCTTGACAGATGTCTCAAGAAAGGTTTGATCACACTCCCACCTGTTAGACCCCATCAAGAGAATGAACTCAAATCCGCGTGGTACAATGAGAATGACTATTGTGAATACCACTGCATTGCGGGTCATAAAACCGTTGACTGCAATGCAACTAAAGCATTGCATCCAAGACCTTATAGATCAAAATCAAGTCACCCTCGATCAAAGCACCCAACCATCGCCAAACGCCAACCTTGGAGCTTACAAGGATCCACTGCCCAACCATAATAAAGCCTTCTCATCCAATCAAGCATACAATGTCACCCCACCACCCGCATCCTATGACTCTATCGTAGGGTGGATAGAACCATCATCCCACCATGTCAACACAATCACCATTTGGGCACAAGCACCCAATTGCGCTGTCACAACTCATTGAGGCCGTGTATCCATCTGTACAGCCCCTACACTGAACAAACGCCCGCATCCACATCTAATCCCCTACCCCCTCATCCAACCACACGTCTAACACCTACCAGTCAGTATAACCTCCTAGAGCATCTAGGAAAGACGCCAGCACAAATATCCGTACTTGAATTGCTCCGCACATCCCCCCTTCACAAAGATGTCCTTGACAAAGAACTCTTGGAAACTCAAGTCCCCGCCAACTTGAATGTGACAATTCCAAGCCATGGTAGGACATATCGCCACACCTCACCATCTCACATTTTCAGAAAAGGACCTTCCCGCTTCTGAACACTTACACAACGACGCCTTACATATCGAAGTTCGTATCCACAAACACATAATCAAAAGAGTCTTAATAGATGGTGGCTCTGGCCTAAACATATGCACTCTTAAACTATTAAAACACTTGGGGTACTCCGATGTGGTTGTAGACACGAGTGAGTGCATCACAATCAAAGGCTATGATGACACCGAAAGACTATCTGAAGGCACCATCAAGCTTCCTATTCAAGTAGGATAGAAAATACTAGAAACAAAATGTCAAGTCCTTGATCTTGACCTCCCCTACAACATTCTTCTTGGTCGACCATGGATCCATGCCATGCAAGCCGTCCCATCCACATTCCATCAATGCCTCAAGTTTCCTCACAATGGCACCGAAGTAACGGTCTATGCCGATCCTCGCCCCTTCTAATACTGCAGTTTCTTGGAAGGCCACAACCAAACCTTCTGCCCATACAACAAATACACCACCAAAGCCAATCCAACCCCATCAACTTCATACATCGACCCTGCAAACATTGCCACTACTTCATCCCAAGCACCTCCACCAGCCGAGGTCAAGATCAAGCTCAGTGACATGGGATGTGGAGAATACGACCTACACGGTACCTTTTTTCGTGGGCACATTACCCAATCCTACAACGTTTGGCATCCCAAAGATAGAAGCAGCCAACACAGTCGTCATCAAGTGCAAACCCTTGCCCATCTTTGAGAAGAAACATCTCCTCGATCAGGATGTCCTCGAAGATATCTCATCTTGGCTATATAAGGACGAAGAAACAGAAGAAGAAGCTCCCACCATACCAACAAAAATCTATGGAAAAGGTTCAGAAATTGTCAAAAACATGGGTTACAAAGGACAAGGCGGTATCGACCTTCATGAGCAGGGGATCATGGAACCCATCTAAGCAACAAGAAACCCCTACACCCAAGGGTTAGGATATGGTCAAAGACAACGTATCCTCACTACCGGTGAATGTATCTTAGCCGAGGTTGCTATAGTCTCCCCTGAAGTCAACAACATCAATGAAACAGACCATCAAGACTCCTTTAGTGACTTTGCTGATTTCTTTGACTCATCCATATGTACCATCCACACAGTCACCACCATAGCCTCGTCCTCCAATGACTTACCACTGGTATACCCATAACTTATAGATTGGGACCAACAGGGACCTCTTGTCTTTGATGTAGCACCAAACGATGAGGCCATCACTGAAATGATGGGGGTTAGAGATCACTTCCCCCTGGGAGATCACAGAGAAAGATACATCATGGAACTTAACACGCATTCCTATTTTGGGGAGACAACCCCTGCTTCCAGTCATAAAAACATAAAAATCAAAAATGGATCTGATGGTGAAAACTGTTCTGTGGGAGTGTCAGATCCCAAAAAACCAAAAACAAAAGACGTATCTCCTGGTGAAAACCTCCACGAGGCGCTAGGAGATGGAAGCATGGACCTTCCTGAGATAGACAAAGTTTATCTAGACAGATCACCTGTCCTAGCCGAGCCAACCCAAGAGATGACTCTTGGGACATAAGAAGAGCCGAAAATTACTTTCAGGGCAGAATCTCTCAGCACAGAAGAACATGAAAACTTCTTGGCATTCTTCACATGACAAAATCATAATTTTGCATCGACCTATGCAGACATGCCAGGGCTAGTCCCCGCGTTGGTTGTTCATCACCTTGCAGTACGCCCTGATGCAAAACCAGTAAAGCAAAAAATCAAAAAAATGAATCCTCAGGTGGCCCTCCTTGTCAAAGCAAAGCTAAAGAAACTACTAGATGTTGGGTTCATTCACCCAATTGATTATCCTGAATGGGTCTCCAACCTAGTACCAGTAGCCAAACCAGACGGCCAAATCCGTTGCTGCACTGACTTCAGAGACCTCAACAAGGCCTGCCCGAAAGATGACTTCCCACTGCCAAACATTGACATGATAGTGGATCTTATGGCAGGGCATGAGATGTTATCCCTTATGGATGGCTTTTCAGGATATAACCAAATCAAAATCACCGAAGAGGATCAAAATAAGACAGCCTTCATATGCCCATGGGGGACATACTGTTGGGTCGTAATGCCATTTGGCCTAAAGAATGTCAGAGCTACATATCAAAGAGCTATGATGGTCATCTTCCATGACCTTTTCCACCACATCATGGAAGACTATGTGGATGACTTACTAGGGAAGTTGAAGATAAGAGAAGAACACCTGGATGTCTTGGGCAAGATCTTCGACCGATTAGAGCAATACAATGTTCGCCTAAATCCAAAGAAGTGTGTCTTCGGGGTCACCTCAGGCAAACTATTGGGATACATAGTCTCTAGAAGAGGAATTGAGGTAGATCCCGCAAAGGTTAAGGCCATCACTGAAATGCCTCCTCCAAAAACATTGAAACAACTGAGAAGTCTGCAAGGAAAACTCCAGTCTATCCGTCGATTCATTGCCCAACTTACCGACAAATGCCAACCATTCCAGCATCTGCTCTAAAAAGATATAGCTTTTATCTAGAACACTCAGTGTCAGGATGCCTTTGATCAACTAAAATAATACCTGGCTAATCCCCTTGTTCTAACTCCACCAAGGCAAGGAGAACCTCTCCTGTTATATATTTCAGCAACAGAGACAGCTATCAAAGCCTTACTAGCACAGCACGATGAGCATGGAAAAGAAAGAGCCATCTATTACATCAGTCGTACTCTAATATCCTATGAGCTCAACTACACACAAATTGAACAAGCATGTCTAGCCCTTGTCTTTATATCACAAAAGTTAAGACACTATATGCTCAATCATAAGACCAAGCTCATCGCCAAGATCGATCCACTGAAGTATCTACTAAACAAAGCTACTCTTACTGGGAGAATGGAAAAATGGGTCATGATTCTCACTAAATTTGACAATTAATACACTGAGAGAAAGGCCATCAAAGGACAGGTTATCTTCGATCAGTTGGCAAAAGCATCCATTCCTGCAAAGCATCCTACACTGGTGGAATTCCCTGATGAAGCTATCTTGACAATCAAACTAGCCATAGACACATGGAAGATGTACTTTGATGGATCATACACACATAGAGGCTTGGGGGTAGGCATCTTATTTGTTACCCCTCAAGGCGACACCATCTCTATGTCCTTCAAAATCACATTCCCATGTACCAATAACGTGGCATAATATGAGGCCCTCATCACAGGTCTCTACATGGCAATAAAACAGAAAATTGAGAACCTGGCTGTGTATGGAGATTCTCAACTAGTCATCCGACAGGTAAATAATGGGTACAAGACCAAAGATGATAAGCTCCTTCCCTACAATAAGATGGTCGATGATTTCAAAGACTACTTCAATGACATCCACTTCGAGCAAATCCCAAGGCTCAACAAAAAAGTTGCAAACACCATGGCTACCATCGGATCCCTGGTCGACATGAAGAAAGACAGCAAGAAATGTGAGTTCCTGATAGAAGAACTAGCCATCCCAGCATACGATGTTCCTCAATCAGAACTAGTGTGCGAAATCATTGGTCCTCTATCCCCATGGTATCAGGAAAGCTATCTATACCTCCACAATAATATCCTCCCCCTTAATCTATCCACCTCACAACGAAAATTGTTCATCTGTCGAGCCTCCCATTTCATTCTTGTAGGCGATACCTTGTATAAAAGGAGTCTTGATGGCACGCTTCTATGATGTTTAGACTCTAGGGAAGTTGAGGTAGCCTTAGAAGAGGTACACATAAGCATCTATGGGGTGCATTCAAGTGGACCCGCTCTTTCTAAAAAGATCCTCAGGACCGGATATTATTGGCCAACCATGGACAGAGATGCCTACCAGTTTATCAAAAAATGCCTACCATGTCAACAGCATGGTGATCTCATCCATGCACCAGCACAGGAGTTACAACCCATCACAATGTCATGGCCTTTCTCATAGTGGGGAGTCAACCTCGTAGGGAAAATACATCCCCCATCCTCCAATGGCCATAAGTTCATAATCACTGCTACCGAGTACTTCACAAAGTGGGTGGAAGCAATACTACTCACGTTCACCACTGGCACCCAAATTCCCAAGTTTATCCTCTGCTATATCATCTGCCACTATGGTATCCCTCATTCCATCGTCACCGACAATGGAAAGCCATTCAAGAACCAAGAAGTTTGCACCTTGTGCGAAAAATTCAATATCAAACACCATTTCTCCACCCCATATTACCCTCAAGGAAAGGGTCAAGTAGAGGCTTCTAATAAAACCATCCTTCGCATTCTCAAGAAGACCGTCAATGAAGTTGGCCGTGACTGGCACCTCCAAATCAATCCTACCTTATGGGCCTACCACACAAGCATCCGCACCCCCACAGGAGCCACTCCATTCTCACTAGTATTCGGATCTGAAGCCATTTTACCTATTGAGGTTGAGCTCCCCTCCTTACGAGTATCCCTACAAAACATAATCTCTGATGAGGAATACAGAGTCGCAAGGTTGCATCAACTAGAACTACTAGATGAGAAATGCCTGCATGTGTTGAACCACCTGCAGGCATATCAAAACCACCTCTGAAGAAGCTACAACAAGAGGATCAGAACCCAAAAATTTGAAGTAGGTGACCTTGACCTTATGGAAAATTAGAAGAACCTGCAAGAGCATCCTAAGCAAGGAAAGTTTGAACCCAATTGGCTAGGACCTTATGTCATCACAGCCGACTATGGATCAGGAGCATATCAGCTCATAACACCTGAGGGATAGCCTCTAGATGAGCCGATGAACATCCTACATCTCAAGAAATTTTATGCATAACCCATCTAGTACCCCAAGTCAAAAATAAAAAATAGAAAAATCAAAAAACTAAAAAATCAAAAAAATCAAGGAAAAACCTGAGTGCAATAAAAAACTTCCAATGGTGAAAATCACTTCAGTGATGCCTTGGATAAGTACCATGGTGAAAACCTGTAATAGGCGCCATGTGTAGTGGGTAGTTTTACCATCTAATAAGTCCTCTTTCCGTCACACCACTCCATATCGCACACATCCCATGGCTTGGAATTGAGAAACATCAAGCCCTATCGCCCAACCCCGCACCATCCCATCCCAAGGCTAACTCATGGAATGAGGATCCTCGTAAGCTCCCCTTTGTACATACAAAAATCAAAAAATCCAAAAACAATACAAAATCAGAAAATCCAAAAATAGTAGAAAATACAGAAAAGCCAAAAACAACACAACTCACTACAAATCACCCCATAACATCGATCTTGCTGCAAATCACAATCATCAAAGGATACATCAATCCCCACCATCACACCCATCCCAAACCATTCCCACATCATCAAGTCATGCCAGAACTACATATTCATTTCGTCCGCATCTTGAAAGTACCTTGATCTTGTGGATACAGGATATGTAGGCAGTCTGGAATACGAAGGACGTTTCCAGTACTCAGGTACATAAGATGCACCCATCCAACTCATTTGGATGGTCCCCATTCACTAAGCTTTCTGGATCTAATAAATGATACACACACTACGTATACACATGAAGCATGTCCCCTAACGCAAAAATCATCAATCAACATACCAACTATAATCTTACACATAGCCTGAATGTTCTTTCGCCCACCTTTCAAAAATTCCCCCATCAAATCCAACTGATCTGCGTCCTAGGATATATCTTTCCCACAATGGACAAAAATCTGTCATCTTATCAACATGTCTCTTGGCAAGAGTACACAAAGGCTATTTATATCTTTTCGTTGGTCTTTTTGATTATTGATTTTTATCTTTTTGTCTCACTCTAAGTTATCTCCAAAGCTACCTTGTTCTCATTATATCATGGTAAGTAGCAGACGATACTTAGAGTAGACATGGTCAGTTGTTTCTGTATGTTGTGCTTGTGGGTTGGTTCCATTACTCCAAGAATAGTATTCATATCTTGAAGCCTAGGTCAGTTCTAGCATGATGTGTCCCATTTGCATATATAGGCATCAAAACCTTATATGTACTATTTGCACTCAACGCTATGAGTCCCCTTCCCAGGCTAGGAAATATTATACTACCCTGGGCATGCATGAAATCAACCTATTGTTTCTGGGTCTACTCCATGCAATTGTGGGATATATATCATCACCTAGGTCATTTCATACCTTTGTGAACTGTATCGTACATTGCTATAGTAAACTAAGAAATGCTTTCAATCAATCTTATGCAACTACTGTTACTAGCTCAAAATCATCATCCTAATCAACTATACCATCTTGGCCTAGATTTGATAATCACTTCCCCCCCAACCTATCCAATCCCCTCACTAATACCATTCCCCCACCAGATCTCCACTCAACACATCCTGAACCAAAGTAAATCCCCCCTCAATGACGTGGTGTCGTATGACCTAACCATCCTCTAGTCTCACACCCCCATCCTCTAGATGCTCCCAACCCTATCCGATCCCCAACCACCAACCCTCATCCTCTCCCCACCTAGTCCCCTTTCCCACAGCCCCACCACTTAGGGTCAAACAAAGAACATCAGGTGTATCACGACTCGACTATCTCACATATCACCCATGTTGCATCTCACCTAGCATCTTCCATATCATCACATATCAGTTGCATATCATTTAGATCCATTTTAATCATTTAATTTGCATATCAGTTAGGTTCACTTTAATCATTTAATATGCATATCATTTAGATCCATTTTAATCATTTAATTTGCATATCATTTAGGTTCATTTTCATCATTTAATATGCATATCATTTAGATCCATTTTAATCCTTTAATTTTCATATCATTTAGGTTCATTTTAATCATTTAATATGCATATCATTTAGATCCATTTTAATCATTTAATTTGCATATCATTTAGATCCATTAGAATCATTTAAATTTGCATATCAGTTAGGTTCATTTTAATCCTTTAAATTTGCATATCAGTTAGGTTCATTTTAATCCTTTAAATTTGCATATCAGTTAGGTTCATTTTAATCCTTTAAATTTGCATATCAGTTAGGTCCATTTTAATCCTTTAAATTTGCATATTAGTTAGGTTCATTTTAATCCTTTAAAGTTGCATATCATTTAGGTCCATTTTAGAAACATTAAAATTGCATAATCATTAGGTTCATTTAATAAATCATCACATTTACACTGCATTCCATATATCATCTCATAAACGTTTAGTTACATTACATCATCACAATCATAATCATCTACCTACATTTTATAAATCATCTAGTTGCATATCCATAATTCCATACATAACATGTGTTTATTTAGATAAACATACATTTCCATTGCATCACATTTGCATCCATAATAAATGTTTGTTTGCATCGTACATCATATAGTCCATAGATCACAAACCATGCATATACCAACATAAGTAAAACATCACTACATCCATCATAAGTACATCCATAACATCAAAAACATAATTGCATAAACACAACACATCCATAGCATATAAATCCATAAAGCACATTGCATCCATAAACATAGGCATCATCATAATCATAATAGAGCATCATAAGCAAACACATAAGCCATCAAAAATCTCCATCACATCATATATCATCGCAAAAAATGTACATCTCTCATATGTACATCAAAAAAATATAATGTCCTGATACAACCCCTCCAAGGGCTAACATGATAACAAACTGTCACATAGAGGATCCTCTATTTGATCAGGTGGGGGATCCAGACCCTGTCTGTGGCTGTGTCCCTGTCTGTGGCTGTGGTCTTTCCTATGGCGGTGGTTGTGGCTGTGACTGTACCTATACCTGCAGAACTTGCTGGGGCACATACAAGGGAGGAGGCATCATCCGTTGGATAGACTAAACAGATCTAGGCCTATGAGACCTGGATGCCCTCGATCCACTGACCTGATTGAAGCTCGGGGCACGCTGCTCTGCTGGCACTACCGCGTAATAGAGACCCTGATAATACTCCAACCGCGCTCTGGCCTCTATCAAATCCCCCTGAACCTGAGTTAGCTGTCCCTATAGCTGATATGACTGTGCCTATGCCTGGGACAACTAAGTCTACATCACTGTCAACACTGGGGCCATACCAGCACTAGAAGTCTTCAAAGCAGTCTCTGCTTGTTGTGCTCTCAAAAGTGCTGCATCCCACTCTCTGGTCAAAACCTCTATATCACCCTGTGCTTGAGCTAACTGTACCTGCAATGCAGGCACCTATCCATCTGACCCATCCAATAAAGCCAATGCCCCCCCGCAACTGAACCAACTCTATATTGCGACTCTCTAATGCCTCCTGCAGGTTGGCCACCTGTGCTCGTAGGGTCTCCATCTCCTCCTCCTCACCCTGAGGTCACCGATGAGGTAAGAGCCTCTCAACCTCTGCCTCTCCAGCTGTCCTTGAGGGGCCTGCCTCCTCCTGCTGCTGATGCGCTACCTGTGGTGGGGGTAGATCACCCCTATCTACCCTCAGTTGTTCCCCACACCACCGAGGTCCTCTATGTTGTCGCCCCACTCTCATCTGCACCTGCTCAATAGGCACCTACTATACAGGTACCTACTGCCCCACCTACCCCTATCCTGCTGCCACTGCCGCCAGCAAATCTATCGACTGGCCATCCCTACCAACCACCCTCTCCTCCCCATCCCCTCCAACCTCCATGAGGTCATCTCCAATGATCTCCTCCCCCCTCCTCCAGGAGGTCATCCCCATCTGAGTCATCTCCATCGTCATCTGACTCATCATCCCCTGAGCCTGATCCCTCCTCCGCGGGTACTGCCTCGGCAGGATCCATAAACTAGGTCAGCCACCACATCTGCCACCATATATCGTATGCATGGGAAGTGCCTGCATCCCTCACTGTGCTCCTCCAATCCCACTATACTAGTCGTAGAGCTGCAAAATCATCCTGAGCAACCTGTGGCTGTATGGCTGCAGGCCAGAAGGGCGCATCTCGGGGAGTCTGAGCAAAAATGGCCATCTGTTGTGGAGTATCCTGCCTCAATCCAAACTGCTGCATGACCTGTGAGGGTAGATACATCCTATGGTGTGGTCTACTTGACCCATCAAGTAGCGCTGCTGAAATGTAAAAGGCAAGTGGATATCATCATCCGGCCACGACTCCACCCCGATGTAAGGTTGCCAGGTCACCTAAATAACATCATCTAACATCCGCCTCCAATAATGAACCTGTCCAGTGTAGGTATACTCTACATCTCGATATAAAAACACAAACGCCTCAAAAGGATGGCGATAGTATCCGCATGTCGGCCATGTCACTGTGATGTGCTCCCAGATCCACACATGCAGTAGAGTCACCCCAGCTGACAACGCTGAATCATGAAGATAAGCAACTATGTGCATCTCGTGATATAGCTGCCCCAGCATCGCAGGCCCCCAGGCATACACAGTCTCATGCCTCACCATACCCTCGATCATCTCTCCCAAGCCAACTGGGAAACCCCTGCCTCACCTATCAGGCATCACAATACCTCCAATCAAAGCACACAGGAATAAGGCAAAGGGATTTGCACCCACAGCTAGTGTTCCCTCATAGCTCATCTCTCTCCTGTCCGCTGATAGAACAATATGATCCTCACCAAACACTCTGATCAGGGCGCTTCACCCCCTCCTTGTGTCATATCTAACCCACCGGCCTTGAATATGTAGCTTGAGGATGTGATAAACATCCTCAAGTGTGATTGTGATCTCACCATTCGGCAGTAAGAATGTACAGGTCTCCGAGCGGTACCGCTCCACAACCGCTATCATTAGAGCTCGATGAGCTCATAGCACGAGCATTGACACCACTGTCAAAAGCCCCAACCTAGCTAGTCGAGCCTGTGTGGCATCATCGAAATGGTCAAACAGGGCCATCACGGATGGCACTCGTCGCTCTTGTGAATACACTATAAACGACGTCGTATCCTACATCCACAACTTTTTGATCAGATATCAACCTATCTTTTTCTGAACCAACCCCTTTCTTCTAGTGTCTAAAAAGCCAAAGTCATTTGGCACCAAAACAGACAACACTTTGCATCATTTTCAAAATGGCGCTACCACTTCCTCTAAATAGTGCTATTATAGAAAATAGTGCCACTGCGCAAACCACTTTGCGCTAATCCAAACATGGCACTACTGCGCACTATACATAGCACCATTTTACCGAATGGCATCACCTGGCAATTTGGCGCTAATCCAGTAAATAGCGCCAATTCCCCCAAAAGCGCTAATATCCTATATTGCGCTAATCCCCTAAATGGTGCTAAAATGAAAAATAACGCTATTACCCAAGATGGTGCTATTCCAGAGTATAGCGCCACCCTAACACCAATTTGGCGCTAAACGCTAAAATCCCATTCTTCTAAAAATGGCACTACTTTAGAAGATGGCGCTAAAATACCAGGTAAATGGTGACAAACTGCCCTAATTCTACCCTAGCAGATAGCGCCAATCCAAAGGATGGTGCTAATCCACCTAGCTTTTGGTGCTACGCGCTCCAATCCCAATTCCCAAACACAAAAAGAAGCAATAAAAACACAAAAATCAAAAAGTCAGGGTTAGACCCTACCTAAGGTCTAGCCTCCGGTGCCCGGCCAAACAATCAGAACTGCTCAGAGATGTGTCGAAGTCATGGGAACTGGGGGTTGTGGTCATCCATCTCTCCTTCACTTCTTCTTCTCAAAAGTCAAATGTGTGCAAATGTGGCACTCTTAGGGCCCACTTCTTCTAATATAGCATGCCATGTCATCCCCCACCCACTCTTTTTCCCCTCTAGGGTGCAGATCTCAGCCTTTTTTCTCTGTTTTTCTTCCTGTCATCCTCTTTTTCTGTCCCTTATCCAAATTTCACCCTCGTCGCATCCTTTCGAGAACTCACCCAGAAAATTTTTATTTTTCCTGCCGACCTCTCAAGGGGGCATCCCTTATCCATCTTATTCCTCCCGGCAGCTGGGGCATATTTTTCTTCGACCTGACACCTCTTCCCTCCTAGGTGCTGACGCCACGTCAAAGAGGGGCAAATGTAAACACCTAAAAATGTCTTCTACCATCCAACTAACTCCTGACATCCCTAAACACACCAATTTCCCTTCTAACCAATTAATTAAATTTTTATTTAATTAATTATCCCTCCATTTCCCTAATTCACATCATTTTATCCCCAAAATTGAATTAATTTCATTAATTCAATAGTCCAAAACCTTAGCCAATTGATTTAATAAATATGCAATATTTATTAAATCAATTTCCCCCTTTTCACTAAATCTAATTAATTAGCCAAACCATGTTTAACTAATTAATGCCACCTGTTAATTGGCCTATCCCTACCCTAGACAATTAAATAGCTATTATTTAATTACCTACCCTGGCCTACCTCATCCTAGCCCTAGGATTAATTAAATAAAACCTATGTTTAATTAATGCTAAACTCTCATTTGGGTGGTCAAACCTAGTTTAACACCCTTCCCACATTCTCCAAATAAAAAATTGAAATAAATCCACCTAAGTCAATTTTTTATTTTAAAACATCCCACATCACAATTAATTCTTCTTACACACCCCTTACCTCACCCATGCTCATTTATTTCCACTTATCCCCAAATGAATTTTTAATTCATTTTACATTCCCCATATGAATCTTTAATTCAAAAATAATCCCTCACACCTATACTCATTTAATAACCCCTTTTCCCAAAATGAATAAAAGATTTACTTTTATTCCTAGCTCTCCATTCCTCCAAGATTGAATCTAGGCCCTCCACATCACTTTTATCCTCCACCATTGATCTTCCAAATCAATCTCCACCCTTGGATCAAAATCCCTTCCAAAAATCTATAAATACATCTCTCAACCCATTTTGGGATCCAATTTTCAAGTAATGTTACCATGTCCAAATCTCCATTGAGCTATAATTGTGAGTTGCATAATTAGAGTAGAATTTCACATTAGAATCACTTATCTAGGGATTATCATGTCTTAGGGGCTATTTTGGGTGCAAGGTTCCTCTCCCTTGATGAGATTGGGTCTACATTGTGAAGGTATAACTTTTGTGTGTTTATGCATTTTGTTAGTATTTCCACTTCATTTTGTTTACCTAATCTACAATTATATTTTAATAATATTATATATGTTTATTTAAATATGACTAAACATCATATTTCATGAAAGCGACTTCACCATTTTTTATGATGTTTAATCTTTAATTTAAACAATGCCTTAATATTGGAACATGACAAGCCTCCCCTCTTGAGATTGCTTGCCCTCAAGCAATCACCATGATTTTTTATTTCATTACCTTTCACCTTTTAATGTCTACGAAGTCATGGTTTTGATTCAGAATGAACATGCTTGAGTGAAGAGAAATTGATTATGATTCCATGAAAGAGAGTTTGTGATCAAAGAGCATTTGTTTGATGTTTTGAATAATAACAATGGGATGCAAGTATCATAGATTAAGAAGATTTGAGAGCATTGGGATTCCAAGATGCATCTTGATCTTTGGTTACGAGATTCGGTCTTATATGTTATTGACCTCAAAATCGAGAAGAGTTATGTTCTTTGCGGAGTAATTGATTATATGATGTCATGATCAAAGAAGATTTGATTTGATTTTGAAATAGAAATATGATTGAGGAAATGTAGTAATCAAATGAATGTAGGAAGGAAGAATTTTTCAATGTTAAAGAAAACTTTAGGAGTATTGATTATCTAAGCTTTGGAGATTTTGAATGAAATATTGATGAGAATCCCAAAAGATGAATCTTATGATGTTGCAAGTAGGACTTTGATTGCTTAAGCAAGTTGATGATAGTGTTGTTGTCCTTACGTGGCTCATGCCATTCATATAAGGTACTTTTGATCTAATGTGGCGCATGCCATTCATAATAGATCACCTTGGCCTCATGTGGTGCATTCCATTCATGAGGTCGCCCTTCTCCTTATGTGGCGCATGCCATTCATATAAGGAGCCCTCGATCTAATGTGGCGCATGCCATTCATAATAGATCGCCTCGGCCTCATGTAGTGCATGCCATTTATATGAGGTCGCCCTTCTCCTTATGTGGTGCATTCCATTCATATAAGGAGCCCTCGATCTAATTTGGCACATGCCATTCATAATAGATCACCTTGGCCTCATGTGGTGCATGCCATTCATATGAGGTCACCCTGGACTCATGTGGCACATGCCATTCATATGAGGTCACCTCAGACTCATGTGGCGCATGCCATTCATATGAAGTCCGTTATTTCCCTTTAGGGTACTTGGTCTTGGAATCAATTCTCTTTCCTTCTTTTTCTTGAAGTTACTTCATTATACTCTTGTATGTCTTTTTTGGATATGACTTCTATAATCTGTTCTTGGGCTCTTTTTCCACATTTATGCCCCGGTTCCCATACTTCTTTGCATTTGAAACACATCCTTTCCTTTTTCCCACAAATGTGTCCTTTCCTTCATTCTTTCTTGCAATCAAAGCAAAGGCCCTTTTTCCTTAGCTCTTCATGGTCATTGTAAGAAAGCTATGCTTTCTCATGTCCATTTTCCTTCATGAAAGATTTACCTTTTGAAGCAAAGTCTTTGGGGAGACTCTCTTTCTTATGTAGGGGTTTTGTATGCTCGTTTGAGGGTTTCTTCTTTTCCAATCTCAATGCTATGTCAATGGCATCCTCTAAACTTGTGGGTTTGAAGGCACTTACAAAGTTCCTTAGAGATTCATCTAGACCCTCCACAAACAAGTATGTGAGTCAATTTTCCTTGACTTCAGAAACTTTTATGGATAGCTTCTCAAATTAATGGATGTAATCCTCCACTATTCCATGTTGTTTGAGGTGTGTGAGTCCTTAAAATCCTCTTGTGGGTGTCTCTTATCAAACCTCTTGATAAAATTCCTTGAGAATTCTTCAAAAGATGTAATCTTTTCGTGGCCTAGGGTGTTTTTCCTGTGGTGCCACCATTCGTATGCTAACCCCTCTAGATGAAGAATGGTGAATTGCAAAGCATCTTTTTCGATCATGGGGCTTAGGTGGAAGTAATCATTAAGTTTTTCCAACCATGAGTGTGCTGAAATCTTATTAGATTTGTCAAAATTAGGTAGATAGACCTTAATTGCTTTATTCATGGGTCTCCTCTCTCTTTGACCTCCTTCCTTCCTCTTGGCATTGTAAAAATCATTAAATGAGACTACCTTTCTCACTTCGGGGTCTAGGTTTGTATAGGCTATATCTATGTCCTTCGTGCTCATGGTGGCTAGTGCATTTTCTTCTCCACTTGAACTTCCTCATTCGAGAGGAAAGACGGCACGAGCACTTTCAGAGCAGATGAGGATTGGCTATTTTCAGTGTGGTTTGATCCCACTTCCTTTCCATTAGTTAGTTGGGTCTTCAAACTCTTGATAGTGTTATCCATATTTTGTAGTGCTTGATGGAGAGCCTGGTTTGTCTTGTTTTGTTCCGCTATGAATTCTCTTGGTTCCTCTTCCATTTGGTTGTTGTTGTTGCATGTGTTGTAGCTTCTTGAGTAAGCTTGCATCAAATTTCCTCATAGGGTGGCAAGAAAACTTCTCTGATACCACTTGTGATGTCTCATTCTAGTTGTAGCAATATTTTCTAGATCTTTACAAATTTGAACTAAACCCTGGGACAATTTGTTGCCAAATTATAATGCAAGGGTGTCGAACTCCTTCTCTCATATCTGATATGAGACAATGCCTTCAAATGATGTCAGATTTCCTTAAAAGATGCAAGTAGGTGAGGCCAAAATACTTCTAATACTGATCACGCTGCCTCTTGTTGCATGAGTCACTGTTACCAAGTATATTTGATGTCTTGGATATGTAGATTGTGTAGAGCAATGAGCCTCAGACCCAGTGGATCCCTTCCAAGAAAAAATCACACCAAGCTAGATGCAGATTGGCCTTCTTGTAGGTGATGTGAATGATGTCCAGTGATTAAAATGTAGCCCACAGAGAAATAGCGAGCTTACCAACAGTCCAATGCACCTCACAAAATTGAATTTGGCACTTCCAATGGCGGTGGTTAAGTATGAGCTGCCATAGATCATAGGATATAGGAATTGGCGCTCTAATGTGAATTCGGTGCTCAAAATATATGCTTCAATCCTCAACGAATACAAGATCTTCAATGATTACAACAATGATCTGTAATTGGTGCTCAAAACAAATGAATCTCCTCCATAATTCAGCCAAGGAATCTCCTCAATCTATCAAACAATGAACAATTATCTTCGGCCAAACTTCACTAAAGGTCTCTGTAAGTAAAGTGATTTGAATGATTGGTTCGCCCCACAAATGGTATTTCAAGACTATTATATAGATCAGTCTTCTAACAATGATAATACATGATCTCAAGGTGGCCGCGGCTAAGTCTATATATGTAATAAAAATCTCCGATCTCATCTATTTTTCCTATCTCATCGATGCTTCCTTTCTATTTTATATCTATTAGATACCTCTTGTAAAGGTGGCGTTCCCTCATATTATCGATGCCTTTCATAAAGGTATCCTCAATAATGATCGTAATCTTTAAGTTCTTCATTTCTTTATATATATTTTCTTTTATAGAATACATGCCATAATTGCTTTATAATTCTAAATATATTTATTATAATATAGAATATTATTATTTATATTTATATTTAATAACAAATTATAATTATTAAATGAATAATATTTATTATTGTATTTATATTTATTATTTATAAATACAATAAATTACAAAATATTTATATAATAATATTATCTTATATTAAAATATTATATTTAAATAATATTATATATGTTTATTAAAATATGACTAAACATCATATTTCACGAAAGTGACTTCATCATTTTTTATGATGTTTAATCTTTAATTTAAACAATGCCTTAATATCATAACATGACAAAAATAAAGTGGATTTATGCTTCTACCAGGATGGGACATTTCATCGACAATTGCTATGGATACCATTAGAAGGCAAGACCACATTGTTGATAAGGTGATGATAGAGGAGCAAGCTGAAGAACTATTTGGGCCAAGTTTCAATACCAATCATGAACCCTTAGAAATTTGGGCAATGGATCTAGATTACAATAAGCCTTAGGTGGCAAAGGATTTAAGTGAGCTCACTAGGTAATTAATTGTGAGAAAGTTGTCTGATACTTCTGCCCCCTAGGCTACATCTTTAGTGGTAAATACTGATGGAGGTTGATTGTCATTGATGTCAAAAAGGTGTTGAGTTGTTGATGCAAAGATAGTTGTCATGCTATTCACAATGGTGCTTCATAGTGATGTCATTCAGGTGCTCCATAATGTTTGTTATCCATATATGTTACTCATATCATGCAGATTTAGGGTGCTATGTTGTTGGATGTTGGTTCAGTCTCCATCTCAATTGATGTCAGATGTTGATGTTACTGTTTAGGAGAATGAAGAGATCTCAGATAAGTTCATATACCTCATGATTCATGATGGCATTGATGTCAAATGATGAGTTACTTTGTCTTGAAGCACTTCATACAGGTTCTTGCAAAGCTCATCATCAGGAGTAGTCTTCATAGTTCACATGGGATTCTTTCTTGATTGATTCAGGAGTTGATTCAAATCAATATCATCTCTGTATTAATATGAGTTTATTCTTCATGTTCTTGAAGTTTCATACTTGAGTTCATATTTTGGTGGAGTTGACTCAGTTGTTGGAGATGATCCTATTAATATTTCATGTCAACATGTTTATACTTTGTTTCAAAGTTCATCATGTGCTTCATTGGTTTTACAATGTTGACTGAGTTGGTGTGATGGATTATTGTTTGGATTCTTAGTTATGGAAATGGAGTTGTGTTGGAGATCAGATGGAAACCAAAAGTCTAGAAGGAGACCAAAAAGGTGCATTGATCTTTGTCATGGTATCATGTTTCAGAAGTTGGATTGATGATCATGCTTTAGGATGATTGAGTTGCTTCAAAGGTTCATTCTTGTAAATTGTCATAAGATGTTCTCTTATCAATTGATTTGATTGTTCAGTATGTCAGTGAAAAGATGAATTCAATTGGTTTTCTTCAGTTGATGACAAGGAGGCTCAAGTAGCAAGCATGTCTCAGATGCAAGTGAAATGTGAGGAGCTTGTCAATGATGTTCATGAGTTGGTGATTGATTCATGTTTCATGAGTTAGAGTGATCTCAGTTTCACTATGGTACCTGCAACAGTCTAGGGTCTGCATAATAATCATTCAAAGGGAAAATTTTTAATTAGGGTTTATTACTTTCTAAATTCCCTAAAACCCTAATTCCTATTCATTAAACTCTAATCCCTATACATTAATCTCTAAAGTCTTCTAATGCAAAGAGACATGTTCTCTTTATTTCATTTCCCATTCTGATTCATGACTGTCAAAATAATATTAGATTATTTGCAATTTCTTTTGACCTAAAATCTTGAGCCTAGAAAGCTTAATCCATAGCCTAAAGGACCTAAAATAGTTCTAAGTATTCAATTCTAAGACCTCTCATAGCCTATCACTTGACATGCACTTTATGTTCTTTTTAGAGGTTGACCTACTATCTCAGGGCAAGGTCACTTAAAGTGACCCTCTAAAGGGGTCTTATAACATTTCATTATTGACCCTTTCTACTCTTCTCACTGATAGGTTTGGTCTCTCCTTTGAGTGCATGGGCACCAATAGTAAATAAAAGGCTCAAATTTAAAAATGAAGTGAGCAGGCTTTTCAAGATCTAAGGCCATTGTTCAAACTTAGGCCTCCTCCTTTGTGTTTGACATTTGACATGCAGAAGGCCATGAAAAGCTTTATGACTGCAGAATTAGTGCTTTTTCAAGGCTATTTTTAGCCTCTTAAAAGGCATAATCTTTTAGAGATTTAAAAGCACTAATTTAAGAAGATTCTTTCTATTTTTAGAGATTTAAAAGAACAGAGAAACCCTTTGTAATTTTTGTATTGTTCTAAGATTGTATATTGTAGCCAGTGAGGTTTACATGGTCAGTGAGACCTATTTGTTTCCAGTAAGGCATTCATCAACCAGTGAGGCTTTGTAATTGGTGATTTTCATGATTAAGCCAGTGAGGCAATTTAGAGTGGTTTTTCATCCCTATGAGGGTTTTCCACTCATCAAAAACATGTGTTATGGTTTATGTCATTTGCATTTATATGTGTGTGTCTTATTGTTTTGCTCATAAGGTCTTGTTCATACTATTCATCATCATACTTGTGCATATGTGTTTGATAGATTATTGAAGTCCCTCTCATTCTCTATCTTGCAAATATAAAAATTGCAAAAGATGTTAAAAATTATACAACACTGATTCATCGCCCCTCTTAGTGTTGTCCTATACTCCAACAAGTGGTATCAGAGCATAGGTTCCCTATAGAAGTCTAACCAGCTTGGGTAGGTCCTAATAGTGGAGTACCATGGGAAAGTGTAAAAGAAATAGAGAAAAGAGAAATGTCAAGTAACATACTGGTCAAAGGACACCATCTATGCCAAACTCAAATGTTGATCCACAATTGGTTGATAGAAATGTCTCACAAGTTGAGTCAGGTATTAAATTAGAGGAAGAGTTTTTTGGAGTTCCTTTCTTTGATGGTTCAGATTTTTCTATTTTGTGTATTAGAATGCACATTTAGCTATCTTCTTTAGGGTATGGTGTGTGGATGTCAGTTGAGAATGGGTATTTTATTTCCTCTCAATCATCTAATACTACAAATAACAAAGAGGCTTATGAATGTAATCATACAACAAATAGGGCTATTCTGTCTAGATTATCTAATGAAGTTGCTTGTAAAGTTATGCATTGTGAAACAGCTCAGGATGTGTGGAAGGAGTTGATTAGAATCTATCGAGGTGATGCACTTGAAGGAGAGGACAGTTTGGTTTCTTAAGAAAGTGACAATGAAAGGAGACATTCACATGAAGGAGATGAGGTCCAATTTGATTAAGAAGAAGAAGATCACATTATGAGTGATGATGAACAGGATTGTGAAGTTGATATAGAAAGAGAACTCATGTGTGCTCTGGGTGAAATTGAGAAATACAAAAAGGAAAACCAGAGATTACAGTTGCAAATACAACAAGAAAAAGACTTCAAAGACAAAGCACTTTCAGACCTTAAAAGAGTATCTTCTAATCTTGAAGAGGTCAAAAATCAGATTGTAAATTTAAGGACACAAATTGATGAATCAGACAAATTGATTATCAGTCTAAAGACTAAGATTGAAGAAGCCAAGAGAATAATATATGTTACTAAGTCTAAATGTGAAATCAAATTAATTGAATGCCTAAAACTAGAGGCTGAAATTGTTAACTTGGGAAAAGAGATTGAAAATCTCAAGACTATGTCAAAGAGAAGCCAGGAGTTTGAAGAGAGCACCACCAAGTTATATGAGATGCTGAGTAAACAAAAACAACATAGGGACACTACTGGACTTGTCTATGAAAAGGGACAATCCTCTAAAGTTAGAGAAACTCCAAGAAGGAAAATTGATCTAAGTTATCATGTTGCTACTCCTAAAGGCAAAAAGAAGATTGAAGCTGAAATGAAAACCAAAGATGAGTTTATAAAAATGCTCAATCAAAGAAGAAATCTTAGAAGAACTACTCTAGCAAGACAAGCATTTATGTACAGGTATAATTATTCATTTTTTGGTTATTGTTATACCTGTAATCATTTTGGACACAAAGCAGTTGATTACAGAAGGAATACTAATCTTGTATGTTTCAAGTGCAATTCTCCTAGTCACAAAGCATATAGTTGTAGAATGTATGGAAGAATAGCATCACCTAGTTTGAAAATTTTGAAAAGGAAAGAGGCTGAAAAGGTTTGGAAGAAGAAAGAACCTGTGAAAGTTTGGAGACTAAAACAAAACCAAGAGAATATAGATCATAAACTTGTGCATCTTGCACAAGTCACATCATCAATTGCATAAGATATAGCATGAAGTAAGGGGGAATTGTTCAATGATCTATCTCTTATCCCCAAGGTAAAAGTCCAGATGAAGAGCTATCTGGGAAGTATTATCAAGGCATGTTTGGTACATTTTGAGTATGGTGAGTATTGGTCTCTAGTGCTAATTACCTTATCATAATGTGATTTTGCTTGTATGTTTTCATTGATGATATTGGTGCACCTCACATGGGATCAGAATATCAATATGTTATGCCTTCCTCATGATGTTCTTGCAATGAGTGCATTGAGTCATGTTTGGTGTTGAGCCTAGTTCAGTAATTGATCTCTGTTGGTGTTTGGTATTGTCATGCTTCAAAGACATCAGTTGGTGTGGTCTTGGTCTTCATTTGTTGTTAGAACATCTGATGATCTCATACATTGCAAACAAAGGTTGTTCATAATGACCTCAGACTAACAGGACTTCATAAAAGGGAATGTTTGGTTGAAGTTGTATTGGTCATTTATACTTCATCTCTCATGTTTCATTGATTTGGGTATCTTATCTACATAATACTTTATGGAGTTATCTCTGTGGGTTTGAAGAAGTATCTCATGTTACATATTCCTACAAGATGAGTGATAAGACTTGGTGCTTGTTAAGTTTGGTTTTGACATGCATGTTGCAGAAAATTGAGAAGCATTTAAATGTCATTATCGTGTAGATGTTGTTACTGTTATATTTCACTTTGTTATGTATCAACACCTTGCTTGGCAGGAGTTCAATGATCATGTATAAATTTGATGTACTATGTCTCTTACCTCTGAGTTAGTAAAGTGAATTAGATGAGAGACATGACATAGATATACAGTGAAAGATGACATTGGTTTTGTAGTGTGTAGCAGTGGTATCTCATTGTTGGGAGGTATCTTGAGGGTTATACAGAGCTTTGTTGCAGATGCATTTTGTGCCTATGCTATACTTGTCATTTGTGTTCTTCCCAATGGACAACAATAGGTTCTTCATACAACAATTAGTGTGATAGAATGAAAAGTAATAAGGTGTACAATGCTTTGGATGTCAGTGATTTTACCACATGCATTCATTGATAATTCTTCTTTGATGAAGTCATAGGTTTGTTGATTGATACTTTAGTGAGTTTACATAGTGCTATTTATGCTTGCCTGATTCATATTTTGTTTAGAGGTATATCATGCTTGCTTCAGTGTATCTCAGACATTTTTCAATGAATTCCATGTCTACTCCAAGAGTCTTTGCTTGTGATGGATACTTGATAGTGGAGAGTCTTTCATATGTGCTTATCAATGATAGTGCCTTTGCTTCTTATTAAAAAAGAACAATGATAGTTGTAGGTGTTTTTTTTTTACAGTGATATGCATGATAGTGGAAAATACAGTGGACATGTGTGAAATGAGAATCTAATTTTTTTTTTAACAAGTGATCAGTGCCTTCAATATTTTGTCAAAGACTAGTGGTATCAATAACTTGAGTAGGTGGTATCTCATATCTTGGTTGTGTTTTTTTTATCACATGGCAGTGTTTACAAGGATAGTGATCATATGCATTTGGTCAAATGCTTACAAGGTTAATAATCATATTTATTTTGCAATCATTATATGTGGTATAGTTAAAGAGATAACAATGTCAGTAATAGTGCCTGTGATCCAAGAAATAAGTAGACAATTGAATGATATTAGTATAGTTTGCATGTCTCTTGCTAATGCTGTATATGAATCATTTTTCATAGGTGGAGATAATTGCCTTTGTCATCCGATGTCAAAAAGGGGGAGAGAGAGAATGCATCATGTAGTTTTGCCATTAATGACAAAGGGGGAGATTGATGGAGGTTGATTGGCATTGATCTCAAAAAGGTTTTTAGTTGTTGATTCAAAGATAGTTGTCATGCTATTCACAAAGGTGCTTCATAGTGATTGTCATTCAAGTGCTCCATAATGTTTGTTATCCATATATGTTACTCATATCATCCAGATTTAGGGTGCTATGTTGTTGGATGTTGGTTCAGTCTCCATCTCAATTGATGTCAAATGTTGATGTTACTGTTGAAGAGAATGAAGAGATCTTAGATAAGTTCATATACCTCATGATTCAAGATGGTGTTGATGTCAAATGATGAGTTATTTTGTCTTGAAGCACTTCATACAAGTTCTTGCAGAGCTCATCATCAGGAGTAGTCTTCATAGTTCACATGGGGTTCTTGCTTGATTGATTTAGGAGTTGATTCAGATCTATATCATCTTTGTATCAATATGTTTTTATTCTTCATGTTCTTGAAGTTTCATACTTGAGTTCATATTTTGGTGGAGTTGACTCAGTTGTTGGAGATGATCCTATTAATATTTCATGTCAACATGTTTCTGCTTTGTTTCAAAGTTCATCATGTGCTTCATTGGTTTTACAATGTTGATTGAGTTGGTGTGAGGGAGTATTATTTGAATGCTCAGTTATGGAAATGGAGTTGTGTTGGAGATTAGATGGAAACCAAAAGTCTAGAAGGAGACCAAAAAGGTGCATTGATCTTTGTCATGGTATCATGTTTCAGAAGTTGGATTGATGATCATGCTTTAGGATGATTAATTTTCTTTAGAGGTTCATGCTTGTCAATTATCAGATGATCTTCTCTTATCAATTGATTTGATTGCTCAGTATGGCAGTGAACAGATTAATTGAGTTGGTTTTGTTCAGTTGATGACAAGGAGGCTCAAGTAGCAAGCATGTCTCAGATGAAAGTGAAACGTCAGGAGCTTGTCAATGATGTTCATGAGTTGGTGATTGATTCATGTTTCATGATGTTAGTTTCATGAGTTGGAGTGATCTTAGTTTCACTATGGTACTTGCAATAGTCTAGGGTTTGCATAATATTCAGTCAAAGGGAAAATTTTTAATTAAGGTTTATTACTTTCTAAATTCCCTAAAACCCTAATCCCTATACATTAATCTCTAAAGTCTTCTAATGCAAAGAGATATGTTCTCTTTATTTCATTTCCCATTCTGATTCATGACTGTCAAAATAATATTAGATTATCTGCAATTTTTTTTGACCTAAAATCCTGAGCCTCGAAAGCTTAATCCATAGCCTAAAGGACCTAAAATAATTCTAAGTATTTAGTTCTAAGACCTCTCATAGCCCGTCACTTGAAATGCACTTTATGTTCTTTTTACAGGTTGACCTGCTATCTCAGATTGAGGTCACTTAAAGTGACCCTCTAAAGGGGTCTTATAACATTTCATTACTGGCCCTTTCTACTCTTCTCACCGATGGGTTTGGTCTCTCTTTGAGTGCATGGGTGCCAATAGTAAATCAAAGTCTCAAATTTAAAAATGAAGTGAGCGGGCTTTTCAAGATCTAAGGTCGTCGTTCAAACTTAGGCCTTCTCCTTTGTGTTTGACATTTGACGTACAAAAGGCTGTCAAAATCTTTATGACTGTAGAATTAGTGCTTTTTCAAGGCTATTTTTAGCCTCTTAAAAGGAAGAATCTTTTAGAGATTTAAAAGCACTAATTTAAGAAGATTCTTTCTATTTTTATTTTCTCCTCTCGTGTATTGAAGACTAGAAAGGAGAAATTTTTTTTGTTTTTCCTATAATAAGTGGAGTGTTGATTAATATTCTTTATGAGTGAATTTTAAAGGCTTTTTAATGCCTTCTTTTTCGATTCTCATAGAAATGAAGAATGGGTCCGAGATAATCAAAGTGTTTAAGTTTCTTTTGGAGAACTTTCTTTTTGCAGATAGAGGAATATGAATGGTCTTGCAAAGAAGAGTGTTGGTAAACAAATTTGTCACTGCAAAATAACCTTTGAAAATGACTCGTTGCCCTTAGTGCAGTGACTAAATTGTCCCAACAGTTGGAGAGATCACGATAAAGTGACGATCTTCCTCTACGTTTGAGAGGGGCAGCTCCCTCGTATGATGGGGGTATTTGTAGTTTTTTGTGTACTTTTATCTTGAAAGTACATAAAGGAGAAAATACAAAACTAGAGGAAAATAACTAAGAGAAATCCCAACAATAGACATACGAATATCAATTGAGATTTTACAATGGATATGACAAATTACAAGGGTTTTAACAGAAAATATGTTTTGATGTACAATGACAATGAAACAAAGATGATAAACCTCAACATACAAAAAGATATGCCACCTCAACACGTTCAAACCAAGATACCAAGATATGAACATTATTCATTACATCAATCATATAAAATACCAATGGTTTGCACAATCACATAGAAGGATTACTGATTTAACATATGAGAAATCAACAATGATAACACATGAATACATTTAGAACATACAAACCAAAAGCATTCTTCATTATCTCCTTGAAATTATACAATTCCAAAAACTCTTCTATACATAGTGTCAGGCCAAAAAGTCTTCACACAATCTCTAAGTAGTTCTCCAAATTTTTCCCTTTCCAAAAGGTCCCCCCTTTACATTTGAAATGGCCTTGTATTTATAGGCTTTTTCCTAGTAACTACCTCATAACCACTTTGTAACTACCTAGAATAACTAACTCTTTAAGTGCACCAACTTGAAATAACTAACTTTCTTTTCAGAAAGATAGTTACTTAAAGTAACTACCCAATTTTGGCACTTAAGAAATAACTACCTTTTTGAAATAATAATAAAAATAAGTTTTATTCTAGTTAGTTTTTGCTCAACTTTCTAGAAATAAAACCTATTTTCCAACTTCTAATTACAATAAGTGACATAGGTCACTTTTCCAAAAAGGTAACTTAACACTTGCAAATTGTCAGTTGTGAACTTCACTAAGTCCATTCCATCTTCATTCGTTTCTTTTTGACAATCAGAACTTTATCGGATGTTGAAAACTCCTCTAGATACCTAAATCTTAGACTCTCGTGTCCATGCATATAAAATAAGGAATCTGTAGAAATAATATGTTTTTCCCTGATAACACTAGCATGGTAGGCATAGATTGAATAATGTTATATTTTTCCACTCCAATAACAATCATAAAATACAATTTCATATCCTCTACTCATCTTGTTCCTTGTCTATGCTCCCACATTTGCATACATTTGAAGGCTCTTTTCAAGTATGTTCTAGAGTTTGAAAGACCATTTTAATGCGAACCTCAAGTAATACATAAATGCTACCAAAGTGCTTGAATTTATACTACACTTGCTTGCAAATACATTTGAAGATATAGCAATGTTCTGGTTCATAGTATTTCTAATGAAGGTAGAAAAAACCATTGTTAAACTCCTACACCATGATGGTCTACCATTGCTAACACAAAGAAGTGGCTTGAATTTCCTCCAATATCATCCATCCACAACTCGCAACAGTGACCTAGAATTGAGGTCAGTTGACTACAAATCAAAGAGAATGGAAAACCCACCAAATGTTAAATTAGGCTCCCTAAACAAATCAGTAAGGAGAGTCCCATCTGAATCACCATTATCTTTACCCAAACACCTATCTACTCAAGAAATATTTGTTGTTTCCCTCAATCCACTCAAGAATGCATGATGCATTGTCATAGGGTAATTCCTATTGGTGGCCTCTCCTACAAAGAATACCTTACCATTTCCCACACTCTGCTAATATATCATAGTCATCACCAAATGACCCAGCTGCAACATGTGAATAGGAACCAAGACTAAAGGGATCACACCTCGTCTTGTGCACACTATTTGTAGAGGATTAGGAACTTGCACACCTTTTGGCCCATAAATGCCCCTCAAAATCTAAAGGATCCTCTTAACAACATCAGTAGAAGGAATGCTCTCAAACTTGATAGTAGCCCCTAGCTAATATTTCAACACCATCAGATCCATTTGCGTGAGTCCTACGGCCATGGTGGCCTACGATATGCCAACTTTATGAGGCATTTAGTCAAATGATTCATATGCATTGTGTAGGTTTCGACATTCTGCATGCATTATTTGCAAGGATGACTACATGCTACAATAGATGACAAAAATCCATTTTCAATCATGTGGTGACAAAAATCTCTCTTTGGCGAGCAGGCTATAAGAAGCTCTCAAAGCTTGTAGGGTTTGGAATTACACTTGCCAAATACATTTTTTTGAAAGTTACCGAGTCATCGTCAATGAAAGCATTTTGTGCATATCTTACAATCTTCACAGTCCGTAAGATCACATTTCTTTGAAGCATGATGTCGAATAGTTCATTGTTTTGCATATGCTTTCACATTTTACGCATTTCCAACTGATAATAGCTGACAAAGATCCATGTGTCATTATGCTTTGTAAAAACTTCCATATTGGCGTGGGTAAGGAGGATACTAGTACAGTGTTGCGAAATGTGGCTTTGCATCTGCCAAATGTATTTAGTTTGAAACTTTCTAAAACCCTTTTCAATGCATCTATTTTGTGAATATGTTGCAACCATTAGATTAGAATATATATAGTGTGTACCTAGTAATCATTACATTCTATGAGATAACATTTGTTTGAGACGTTCTGCCAAACAGTTGATGCACCTTGTTTACACCTTATAACATCAAATTTCTATCCAAATGCTGGTGTCTGGAAGCTCTCTTCTACAACAGTGAGTTGCATTTTCTATTGAAGTTTCTAAATCCTTTTCAGTGAATCTCGCACTCATTGCACTCCATTTAGAAAACATCCCTTTGAGGCGTATGTTCAAACTGTTCATGTGTTTTCTGCATGCGTGTCAGGTGCCATGTATATAATTCTACATTTTGCATGTATGTTTATCAAAGCATTCTGAATTATACTGGCACTTGCACCCATAGTAAGCTCGAGGAATACATCGCTAGGAATAACCGATAGGTTTAGAAATTTTTCAACGTAAATGATTTCATGGTGTGAGACAATTTTTTGAGCATTATAATGCTCACACATAAAGCCCATCGGCTAGATAACTTATAAGAGTCGTTCTGTCAAGTAGTTTGTGTGCAAGGTTTGCAAACTTGTCTTTGAGGGCACTTGCAACTTCAATATTCTACAAAAATTGCCCTTTCACTATGCTTCAATGGATATGATACACTGTTCTAGAGTTCTCATTTTGGCATTGAAAATTTTGATAAATACACCAGCCAATTGCATTTGTGTGAAATTTCCTCTGACTTCTATAACAAAACCATTTCATTCATATTCGGTAATCTTTGTATCCCATGAGGTTACTTATCTTTGAGGTGTAGTGTCAAATAGCTTGTGTGCCTTGTCTCCACTTCCACATTTTACATGCATTTCTCCCAAGGCACTTGCGACCATTATACTTGACAAAAATCTATGTTTCTTTATGCTTTGATGGTTGTCTATATCATGTTCAGAAGCTCTCATTCTGCCCACAATAGGAGAATGCTTGGAAAGGTCGTGGAATCTGATTTTACACCTACAAACTAAATTTTTCTTGAAAGTTTTTAACGCCTTTTCAACATGTCCATTTTGTATGTATCCTACATTCGTTGCACTCTATGAAACCAGATTTGTTTGAAGTATTCTGCCAGAGTCCACGCGCGTTGCCTATGCTTCCATGCCTTTGGAAAGGTGGTGGGATTTGGCTTTGTTTACAAAAAGAAAACCATGAGTAGCTTAAACAATTTGATGATTGTTTTACTGGTACATGCCTTGTTGCTCTAGGTTAGGGTGATCTTTGTCTACACTACTTTAAGAAAGAGCCTGTAATAGAGAAGCATCATGGTGACCATACAAGACAAAACTGCAATGAGCAATAGGATTCTCCTAGTATCTACAGTGGAATGCCACCGTCAATAATACCCCTCAATCAACTCAAAAGCAGTGATGAAAGATCTCTTTGTTGTGGGTAGTTATAATAACTACTTTCTTGTTAACTCTTTATCATAATTTGGAGAGGTTCTTCAAACTTCATCTCTAGCCCAAAACACTTTTGAAATTATTCATATTGTCCGATGATAGAAGAGTTTCTTTCTTCGGTGGTGAAGACTAGTTTCCAAACTTATTAAATTGACCAAAGTGTTCTTAATTCTTTGGTAGTTATGATAACTGATTCACTGGGTTCTTTATCGGCGGCTTCACAACTTCTCTCAAAGATTGGACAAGATTTTGAAACCTTAAGAAAGTCCCGACGAATGCTTTATTTACTAAAACATGATTAGCATAGGTTTTGTAACCTTTTGAATCTTTGAAGAGCTTTGGTAACTTTTAAATAGTGCCGACCGAGTTTTAAAGTTCTTAAAACTTTAAAACTTTTTCACATGCAAATTGTGTATGTCATTTCCCTTTTAATGATTATGGTGCACATATTTCAAACACTTGCATGTTTTCAACTTTCAATCAAAAGTGCCCCACGTTCAATATGTGATAAAAGTATTTTCATCATATTTAAGGAAAACTTTGCAAACTTTTACAGGCACTTGAATAATTTCAACTAGGGAAAATGCCACAAACACTTCGTATGATTACTTCAGATGATTAATGAAGGATGCCAAGTAAGTGTGAGAGATGATAATCTTTGACTGAAGGCAATATTTTTCCATGAAACTTGGCCATAAAGTAGATAATGGCTCCATGACCTTCCTTGTCAAAACTGTTTTGTTCCAATCCTCATGAAAATCTTGATTGAATTGTTTATGTAAAATACCAATGGGAAACTGAAAGTTTGAAATCTCCCAAACCATGAGACGTATAGCTCTAAAAACTTGCCACATTTGGTGAAATGAAGTTATTGACACCCCTGTAAGATGATTTGTTCCCAACTGCTATACATCTTCAAATTTAATTGTTTTCACAAATCAACTGCCCTACGCAAACTGCTTCCAAGCTTTCAATTGCAAAGATGGTGATTCCTCCTTCAAACTAGAAATCAACTTGACACTTTAGGAGAGTTTGTGACTAGGGGCGACTCAACATAGAAAATTTTGACATCAAAGTTTAAAATTTGGCAAGTTGAAAATGAGGCTAACAAAGAGGAATATGATCTTATTTTTGCAGGTTTCTCAAAGATGGAAATATATATATACAGAGAGAAAGAAAAAATGAATATGTAGAGAGGAGAGGAATATAAAAGGTCATTCTATTTTTTTATAATGAAATTGCAAGTTAATTATGATTTGGATTTTAGAGGTCTGAGATATGAAGCACTGAAGACATTTTTGTGTGAAAGTTTTTTTTAGAAGAGAAAATACAGATAAATCAGATGATATTTTGTGATTTGAGAGATGTATGAGATGGGTTTGCTGGAATGAATCAAATACAAGATGAAGAAATTATGTAGCAAATTTACAAATTGAATCATTTCCAGTATGATGACAATATGTAATTGATTGTGCAAAGATAATGAGAATCAAATATAGATTGAGTTGAGTGTGATTGCAAAGGGATATGCAAATTCAAGGATTTGTATTGAAACAGAGAAAGGTTCCTCTGTAATTTTTGTATTGTTCTGAGATTGTATATTGTAGGCAGTGAGGCTTGCATGGTCAGTGAGACCTATTTGTTGCCAGTGAGGCATTCATCAGCTAGTGAGGCTCTGTAATTGATGATTTTCATGATTAAGCCAATGAGGCAGTTTAGAGTGCTTTTTCATCCCTATGAGGGTTTTCCACTCATCAAAAACATGTGTTATGGTTTATGTCATTTACATTTATATGTGTGTGTCTTATTATTTTTCTCATAAGGTCCTGTTCATACTATTCATCATCATACTTGTGTGTATGTGTTTGATAGATTATTGAAGTCTCTCTCATTCGCTGTCTTATAAATATAAAAAGTGCAAAAGATGTTAAAAATTATACAACACTGATTCACCCCCCCTCTCAGTGTTGTCTTGTACTCCAACAAATACAACTAAATTCAATGAGGCTGTAGCAAGAAAACTACAAGTAGATTTTTGACACAGTCAAGTCTGAAGAGCCTTATCAGGCTATCCAAACTTGCAGCAAAACTACACAAGGGACATAAAAGAAAAATACACTTCTTTATTGATATCAAAATTTAGAGTACTTTACATAGAGTCATCTGAAGATTACATTCAGAGATACATTACAGAGGCAAAATTTCTCCTTTCTGGGTGTTATCTCATTCTCCACTCTCTCTCCCAACTCTACTATCTATTCTTCTTATTCATCCACTAGAAAAATGGCTATATGCTCAATGGAAAACTTTGGTTACTTTCCTGCATGCATTCCCCATGTTCACTCTTGTATTTAATCTCTTTGCATTACTGCAGATCATTTTCTTCTCCTTTACGTGCTATTGGTAGCTCAAAACATTACATTTTGCATTTAAGGATCCACTCCACATTCCAAGCTCCAAATAGATATCATTAATATGTGCCAGGTTGTCCCTTTACATTCGCAAGCCAATCATGGTTCAACTTGGGTCCCACAATGAAGACGAGTCAATAGAAAGTCAGGTCAAACTTTTCCAAGTCAAGGAGACTGCAACTGGAGTGATACCGATATGGTACGGTCTCACTAATAAGGCTACATCCAGTATATCGAAATGTCAAGGAGACCCCATACTCCGTTACACTGATGCCACTTAGTCGAGCGCTGACCTTAGCACTTCACAGAGTTGAAGGGACTATCAAATCAGTCACTCCGAAGTCACACGGTTCCGTCGATCAAATAGACCCACTTCAAGCATACATAGCATTCCATGTTACTACATCAGACTATCGAAGAGACTCAAGACAGAGTCCCGCCAATGAGGAAATGTCTCTTTGATGAAGAATTAACGCCAACGTAGAAGCACATTGGACTATCGAGGGGACATGCTCCAAAGTCCCACCAAAATGTTCAACTCCCGCCAACATAAAACATAATGCCAAAGCATGAAGGGATATAAGTCTATCAAGGAGACAACGAACAAGGTCCCACCGAAAATGAATGGTCAGGCCGAAATGAGAACTTTTGTAGCATTGTAGGGACACCAAAAGGGCTCTCGCTGATAATGAAGTCTCTCGCTGACGTTCTCTTGTCTCGCCCAAAGCACATTAAGCACATATTTGAATTTAAATAGAGATGAACCCTTAGTCTATCAATAATCACAAATTGAAACCAGAACTGTAATGTCTTTGGAAAATACACCAAAATTTAGAAAAAAAATAAACTAGACTTTTTTTGGGTGATGCAGATAGCCTGTCCACCCGGATGCTCCTGCATCAATTTTGATAAGCAGAAGGAGGACTATGCAAGGTTGTTGCATGAATACAATAAACTCAAGGCACTCAATCCTCCTATAGGAATTGAAATGGGACGCTAACCTCTGCATCTAGTCTTGTGAGCTCGTATGGACATGAAGGAGTGTTAGGAAAAGTGTGTCAACCTGGCAATTATGAAAGGTTACTATTCTTCCCATTTTTGGTCTATTCGAATACCCTTTATCTTGAAGAATGGTCTAGAGATTTCAAAGTTCCCAAAAGGGCTAAAGGGCTAAAAATGGCAGGACTTACTATTTTTAGTAACTCTACATTTGACCTTGGATGGACTTGAAATTTTCCCAAAAGGTGTAGAATGAATAAGTAAACATCTCGGGTGAGTTTCGACTCAGGATCATTACCTAGATTACGAGATATTAAAGTTTCTATTTTTTGAAACTGTCAAAAAAAGTTTTGAACTCAGTTTTGAGGCACTTAGAGGTCCCTAAATACCCCAAAAGTTGTTGTAACTAGAAAAGTAGGTTATAGCGTGATAGATCTCTTCACGATATTTTTGATGCATCAAACAGTTTATCAATTAGACACCCAGATAAAAAGTTATGGCCTCCGAAAGTTAGACCTCCTATTTTTGGGAAATGCGAAAACATGTTGGACACTTAAAAGAGTTGTAAAGGGGAGAGTTATAGATGTTGGTATGTGATTTGGTACATCATAAGGCATATTTGATTGGAGATAACTTGGGTGCCACTTTTGGGTGGTTTTGGCTCATGGTTTTGTAATTAGCGTTGACAGTTTACTGTATTGTATCTCCTATATATGAGGAGCTGGAGATGGAGGTTGTGTGAAAGAATCTTATAGATATTTAGTTACCTCTAGATCTCTGGTTGATTAACACTCATGTGAAAGCTTGCTCTACAAGTGTATTGTAATCTTCTTGATTCATGAATACTATATTGGGCGGCTTTGGAGTGTGGGGTTTTTTACTTGAAAGGGTTTTTCCCACATATATCTTGTGTTGTGAGTTTTGCATCTGAATGTTGTTATTACCTTTCTATTAATGGGCATCTTAATATGTAATAGTAAAAGTTAAAATTTGCATAAATCTTTCCTTAGTAGATCAGTGTAGGAAGCATTTCCCGCATACCTTGCTTCCTTTCAGTTGGTATCAGAGCCTGATCACCTTCAGTTCTAGTTGTTGGGTAGAGGGTTTTTTGAGCTGATCTTCATTTGAGTGGGAGCTTGTGTAGGGGATTTTGAAATCTTTGTTGCAGGAAAGAGATGGTGAGCACATCTGGGAGGTTTAATATAGAGAAGTTTAATGGAGGTAATTTTGAGTTGGGTAAACTCAAGATGGAGGACTTATTGGTGGATAGAGATCTATGGCTTGCACATTGGACATGAAACAAGAAGATTGGGATTTGATGGATCGGAAGGCTAGTGGCTCAGTGCTCCTGAATATCCATGAAGAGAAGACTGTAAAAGATCTTTCGAAGAAGATTGGAGATGTTTATCAGGCTAAATCCCTTGTGAACAATTTATTCCTATGAAATAAATTGTATTCTCTAAGGATGGAAGATGGAGGATCTGTCGCTAATCACCTGAATACATTCAATATACTCATTGCCTAGTTGACCTCTATTGGTGTGAAGATGGAGGAGGAGGATCGATGTATGACATTACTGTGTTCCTTACCATATTCATGGGATCACCTTTTTATGGCCATTGGGAGTACCTCTACCACCTTCAAGATGGATGAAGTGGTTTCTTTGTTGTTGTCTGAAGAGATGCAGAGAAAGTCTTCTGAATCGGTTAAGGAGGCTCTTGTGGTTTGTGGTGGATCTAAAGAGAAGGGAAAGAAAAAGGATAAGAAGAAGCAAGAAAAAGGAAAATCCAAATCCCATGGGAGATCTAGGTCTCACAAGAAGTCCAAGGCTCTGTGTTGGAACTGTGGCAAACCTTGTCACTTCTGCAAGGAGTGCAAGGAGGAGAAAAATAAAAAGAAGAACTATGATTTAGATTCTAACAAGTCCTCTCAAGATGAAGGAGAAGCATTTGTCGTTGCCTTGGCAACACATGCATATGAGAATGTGTGGCTTATTGACTCTTGTGCATCTTTTCACATGACCTCACATTGGGGTTGGTTTTCAAAGTATGAAGAATATGATGGTGGAAAGGTATACTTGGGTGATGATTCTCACTTGAAGATTGTTGGCCATGGAAGAGTCTTGATTTGATTCCTCAATGGATTAGTGAAGAGAACCAATGGTGTTTTACATATCCATGGTTCAGCATGGAACCTTCTTTCTGTAAGTTGAATGATGTGGGTGTGCAGGTTGTTTTCTTGAATGGAGGATGCAAGATGACTAGAGGATCTATGGTGTTGGCTAAGGGTGTTTGGATTACAACTTTGTTTTAGCTTGATGCATGCATGGTTAAGTGCAATAATGCCTCTATTTTGAAGAAGAGAGCTTCAAAGTCTTCATCCTCACCATTGGAACCAACAATGAAGAGGACTGTTGCATCTACTTCTGATGGTCGTGCTTTCTAGGTACCTAAGGGTGCTCATTCTATGGAGATGAAACTTCCAGCTGAGAAGACAATGTTATGGCACCAAAGACTTGGTCACATTCAAAAAGGGTTTGAGGACCCTAAAAAATAAAAATCTTGTTGAGGGTATAAATGATTGTAACCTTGAGTTCAATTTCTACGAACATTGCATTTATGGAAAACAAAATCATTTTCAGATTTATTCTAGTTCTCATAAATCTTCTAAGGTGTTGGACTTGATTCATTCTGATGTGTTTGGTCCTATTAATGTTCCTTTGATTTTAAAATTTATTTACTTTATTTCATTCATTGATGATTATAGTAGGACATGGGTGCATTTCCTTAGAAGCAAATCTGAAGTCTTTAGTAGATTCAAAGAGTTCAAAGCTCTTGTAGAGAATCAGAAGGATAGAAAGATTAAGTGTTTGAGGACTAACAATGGTGGTGAGTTTTGTTTAGCAGATTTTGACAAGTTCTATGAAGAACAGGGGATTGAGAAGCACAATATAACTCTGTAATACCCCTCAAGAGAATAGAGATGTAGAGAGGATGAATAGAACATTGATGGAGAGGGAAAGGAGCATGCTAAGTGGAGATGGCCTTGAACAAAAGTTCTAGGCTAAAGTTGTTGCTACCGCCTGTTACCTAGTTAACAGGTCTCCTACATCAGCGCTCATTGATAAGACACCTATGAAGGTGTGGTTTGGTAAAAAATCCTTCATTGAGACACATTCAAGTATTTAGTTATGAGGCATATGCACATGTGCCTAAGGGGAAGAGGTCTAAATTGGAGAACAAGGCTATGAAGTGCATCATCATCAATTATGGCATCGGTGTGAAAGGGTACAAGCTTTGGGATCCAACATTTGAGAGAGTTAAGTATAGCAAAAGTGTGATCTTTAGAGAGCTCAGTCCTTCTTCTGTTGTCTTGTAACCAGCAAAAGAAGAGAAGAAAGAGGATTTGGTTTAGCTTCCTTCCACCCCTGAGAAAGTTGAACCAAAAACAACTATTAGACCTGATAATGAGGAGAGCTCTAATAGATCTGAAAGTTTAGAAGAAGATGAAGAACCTCAACCTCAATCTTTGAGGAGGTCCACGTAGATAAGGTGACAACCTAATAGGTTTGGTTGTTAATTGCATGATTCCAGTTGTATTTTTTCTTTGATGTCTAACACTGATGAGCCTAAAACTGTGAAAGAGGCTATATATGGGTGTGAAAGATGCAGGTTCTTGGAAGGAGGCCATGGAAGAGGAGATGGCTTATTTGGAAAATAATAATACTTGGGACTTGGTGCCTTCACCAGAAGGACAAAAACCTATTGGATGCAAATGGGTGTTCAAAAAGAAATTTGGTACAGATGGTAGTGTTGAGAAATATAAGGCTAGATTGGTTGAAAAGGGGTATTCTTAGGTGGAGGGAATTGACTATGGTGAGATTTTCTCTCCCATTGCAAACCTGACATCTATTCATTTCTTGTTATCTCTTGCAGTAGTGTATGATCTACAAGTAGAACAGATGGATGCATGAAGACAACATTCCTTCATGGTCACTTGGAGGAGGAAATCTATATGTCATAGCCAGAGCACTATGTGGTGAAAGGTAAAGAAAACCTTGTTTACAAGTTGAAAAAGTCTTTGTATGGTTTGAAACAGTCTCCTAGGATGTGGTACCAGAAGTTTGATGCATTTGTGTTGAGTATTGGATTTCTAAGATCAAAATCATATCATTGTGTTTATTACAAGTTTGACAATGATCGCATTCTCATTATTGCACTGTATGTTGATGATATGTTACTCATTAGGAATGGTAAAAGTTTGATCTCTGATTTGAAGTCTCAGTTGCCAGCATAGTTTGAGATGAAAAATCTAGGGGAAGCTCAGTACATTCTATGGGGATGGAGATCAGAAGAGACAAAGCAAACATAAAACTTTGGTTAGGCCAGAGTAGGAATGTTAACACTGTGTTGGAGAGATTCAGCATGGTAGATTGTAGACCTTTGACTATTCCTATTACAATGGGGATAAAGTTATTTGTTGCAGATTGTCCAAAGTCTCCTTTTGAGATGGAGGATATGAGCAAAGTTCCTTATGCTAGTGCAGTTGGTAGTTTGATGTATGTGATGGTCTGTACTAGACCAGACATTGCCCAAGCAGTCGGAGTACTTAGTCAATTTATGGCTAATCCTAGACAGGTACATTGGAATGTAGTGAAGAGAGTGTTCAAATATTTATGGGGTACTTCTGAGTATTCCTTATGTTATCATAGTTATCCTATAGGACCTCGGCATTCACTTTCTATTCATGGATTTGTGGATTCAGATTGGGCAAGTGACATTGATAGCAGGAGATCCACCAGTGCTTATGTGTTCACTATGTTTGGTGGTGCTATTAGTTGGATGAGTAAGTGGCAACCTGTGGTCGCTTTGTCCACTACTAAAGCTGAGTACATGGTATCAACTCATGCTTGTAAAGAAGCCATTTGGCTTAAGAGATTGTGTTCTGATGTTGGATTTGATGTTGTTGAAGGCACAAGACAACTGAGAGGGGGGTGAATTAGTTGTATCAAAAACTTTAACTTCTTTTAAACAAAATCACATTCACATTCACTTACTTTATCTCCTTAATCTGTTATGAAGATTAAACATGAATAATAGAATCAAAACATAAACACCATACACACATGAATACCAGATTTTTATGTGAAAAACCATAAGAAGGTAAAAACCACGGTGATTGTTAGTTCACAATATAATGTAGTAACAATACCAAATAATAAGAGGCTCACTGCCTTAGGGACTCACTGCCCAAATGAATGTTCACTACAAAAAGGCCTACTACCAAAGGGTGGCTCACTATTAATGGGTGGCTCACTGCCAAGATGGGTAGCTCACTACCATGAACTGATATAGCAGCATCTATAACATGCGTGAGTTCAGTTCTATAGAAGCACAATATATCTCTTCTACTCTGCCTGTACAACACACACACTTTATCTTCGCATCTTCACACACTCTCCCATCACTCATAGATTTATTACATATATTTATACCAATCATCAACCTTGGAACATACATCAAGGTCAGCAATACAAATTACAACCATTGGAACTATCTTCAAGGTCAGCATACATACATAATTCAAATTAGGTCTGGACCTAAACAGTCTTATGGAGCAAATGAATAAAGGAAGAGCACTTCACATCTTAGCTCGGACCCAAAGTACACATCCTTACATGCCTCAACATGCTTCCACAATCCACAAATCACCTCCACAACAAGTGTAAATAACCAAGTCGACCAGAACTAGTGCAAACATCAAGAATACTTAAATACACTCTTCCAAGAACTTCATTATAGCTTGCGGATCAAGCACATGCCTTCAATACATTCTAGAGACATCCACAAACAACATAGAATCACCTGGGAGCTGACAAATCCAACCGTAATAGATCTCACTTGAGGACAACAAATATCACTTGAAGATAGATTACAGACTGCTCACAACAAACATTATCGAACTCTGCTAATCAATAACTTGCTTTTCAGAGCACCAAATCACAAATACTTTGGAATGAAGATATCTAAGGAATTTATAAACTTAAGTCCAAAACTGCAAGACCAAAATCCAAATTGCAGAGAAAATTACTTTCTCCCTGTCACTCTGCAAATGCTGTCAGGCACAATCTTCAAACTAGTGAATAGAACTTTTGTTGCATAGTGATCTGGACCACCAAGTTTTGGATTTAGCATCTTCAAACACTTCTCTAAATCATATCCAAATCTCATACTCTAGTCTTTAATACAAAGGAAATGTAACGCCCTGCCCTGAACACCTTAGAAAAAAAATACATTTACGCTATAAGAAATAGGAAATTCTTTTTTTTTGAATAAGATAACAAAGTAATGTTAACAAATTACACCATTAAACTTACAACATGTTCTCTAAGGATTCAAGGAAGCATTACTTACACATTAACTAACATAATTTAACATATATTGCTAACATCAATATCTGATCTAAATCTAATGCATAAATAAACAACATATTCATATTCATTGCATGTCATCAAAAATATAACCTTCATGATCAAATATATAACTGTAATGTTTTCCTTACACATAGTTACATCATTACATCAATGACATCTTCTGCCTACATCAATTACATAGATTAAGAATGCTTTGGTACACAAATCAGGTATGCAATTATCTTCCTCAACTGGTACAAGTATAATTGTCTGAAACTGAGATAATCCTTTTTTTGCACATGAACTCTGACAGGGAGTAACCAATGGATAAGATAGCTCTTCCACCCGACCATGTGGAACCCTAAGGTCCAGCCCCCGAGCTAGGAGTTAACATAAGATCCCAAATGACAATAGTCAGGTAGACAAAGACTAACATGAATGAAGGATGACCAAACTCTAATACAACACATGACAATAACCCAACACAACTTCCAGAGGTGACACATAACATATGTGGAGAGACCATACAAGGAATGCTAGGTTGTAGTAGGGAGAGTGTCATCGCATGGTCCTAGCATGGGTTATCCTGACAGCCTCTCCCTAGGTGCCGGCCCCAATCTATGGTTATCCTAACAGCCTCTCACTAGGAGCTGGCCCCAAAGGGCGACACATGCGGAATCGACCTTCCTTTCGTGAGGACAAGGAAGTCAATCATGCCGACCAGGCCTTCTCTACCCATCCTTAGTCTGAACGAGCACTACAAGCCATGGGAGAGGAATCCATTTATCTTGTTTAATGTGAAATCTACCCTTAACCCCCTAGTTCTTTTTAAGTTATCACTTGTTTAATCTACTTTCAACGGGTTATCCTGACTGCCACTTCGGGCGCCAGCCCCACATTGAAAGCCACTCTCCTTGTTAACACCTAGCAACCCTAACCATCAAATAGAACATCATAACAATCAATATTCATGTCCACTGCAAGGCATTGACCCTCCTGCATACCAAACATAATCATGAAAACACCATTCATAAACCAATGCCTGTAGCATTACGATTCATTACTCTTTTACAAATTTCAAGTCTCCCCATAAGACAATCACGACTAAACGGACACAATACATTTACAAATAATAAAGTACCTCATCCAGAGAATAGTACCACCACAAAATGCATTCCCAACTTAGACTATTCTTCTTTCATGATAAATATGTCTCATACTAAACTAAAACAACATGCCCATTATAACATCGTAATTCTTAACATGTTTCCATATGTTACATGTAATTAAAACATGACATCCTAAGCCTCTGGAATCAAAACTGGACTACTTACAATTCGACCCATTACAACCAATGTGCCAATACGCTACAAGTTTACTTAAATTATGGGATTCAATCAATATTCTAGAGCCAATACTAAAAACTCCCATTCATTACAAGGTATATACACCTTCTTTATACCGATATATCAATTCTATTTAACCGCCATCTCAATTTACATCAATTCTTTAATCATATCGATTGTTATTTAATTTGTATTAATACAAAACAATCTATTTTATCAGCATACTTTTATTTGTAGTTCGATGCTCCAATCTGATATACTCCAATGTTCTAATCTAAATAATTTACATAACTAAGCTATAATAATAAGTCATGTTTAATTTTAATTAAAGTTTGACTACATGATGTTTATGCATGTATATTTACTTGTGTGTAGCACAGGATACCTATGACAACTTGGAAACATCATTTTTTGTAAAAGATTTAAGTTGTTTTCCTTCCACCCATGGTCTAACATTAATTGATACGATAAAGCCACGAGATTTCATGGGAAGAGAGTTAAATAATATACAATGATCACTCTTAATACCCTAATTAGACACTCAATTAATTGGATGATTCACAAAATAAGGATGTATAACAGTAACTATAATTTTTCCTACTATTGAAATCTAAAACTGTCATATAATCCTATTAGCAAGATAACATGTTTACATGAAAGTTCAACTTTAAAATTTATCATTGTATTTATGAAGGACTAAGAGACAATGAAGGTGGTATTTTCAGGCATGAAATACAATACATTTGCCTAACTGTTATGCACACTAAACTTAGGTTAAAATAGGATAATTATATACTACTTTTGTTGTGAATGAGGTGTAAAATTGTTATTGGCTGTTTAACCATTGAACGATTTAATATTTAAGCTGAGAGAGGTTAATTGTTGCATCACATTGGCATAAATAAAAATGGAAGTTAAAGCCCTAATATTACCTAGACCCTAAAATTTACTTATTAACTATAGATTTGTTTGAAAAGACTTTAGAAACTTGCATCAATGAATCCACAAGTGTAAAGCTGGATTCCTCAACCTATAGTGACACCAAGAAGGGAGCCTTGGATCAGAAATGGACATCCATCACTATTCTTTACATCAATCACGGGAGCGGCCATTTGTAAATTTCTTGAAATCTGAAAGACATTCAAATGCTAAACACAGTGGGAAGATAGATGAACACTCGGTAATGTTAATGTTTATAACCTTGAGGATATATATATATATCCTTTAATTTATCTTGAACATATCACCAATCGCCAAGAGTTCAATTCACTTCACGTCTCAAATACTTTCCCAGCTTATTCCACCGCTGGTACTGTTCAAAATATGATTTTCAATTGTGCCTGTACAATTTTTGTACAAGCAAAAGTAAATCTAATCGTTATTTGATTAGGATTCTCAAAGGAATTGAATTTTTGTTCAAATTAAATTTGTATGCGAAGGGCGAAAATGTGGGGAGGCTTGAATTCAAGATGTTTTTCACATTTTCCTTTTCTGTTTCAGACGCATGAGTACATGGTCTAGTCTGTACGTGATAGTGAATTGCCTGCGTATTAGGCTAGTCATAAATTTCTTTCTCTCGGCGAGTCAAGTTTTCGTTTTCAACGTGGCCGGTCATTCCGATTGTCTCAGAATTTTCTTCCGTTTGGATTTGTATAGAAATAGACGTGTTGTTTAGCATTGAATTTTGAGAGGCCCTGTGCTAGTCACTTTTTCACCTTCAGGGAGGTTTCGCTGATAGAGCAATTAATGAATTTAGAAAGTTTTTGGGTGTGGGTCTTTTGTCTACAGTGTGAAACAACTTGAGCCATAATGTGTGAATCATTTACTTATGCAGAGGAGAAAATGCTCAATTGTAACTAATGAGGATGAGTTAACGGCCTTAACAGATGAAAGATAAATATATTCATTTGAGTTCTGATTTAAAATCTAACACATCCCTAATTATAAATATTGGTCTCTATTCTTAGAATGATTAGAAAGTAGTGTCTTTGACAGAGTTAAAGGTGCATGAGAAGGAAAATTTCTAATGTGAAACACTGGCGAAGGAACATAGTAAAAGTGCATGAAATGTTTGGAATAATGCCTCACAAGCAACATGGAGAGCAGTAATTGCATAATATGCACAAAATGGATTCACAAGGATGATAAAAAAAGAATCTTTAAATCCTGACATAGAAAAATCATACTATACTTTTTAAAATTATCCTACCAAAAATTGAATAACATACCCGGTTTGATTTACCACTCGTTCCAGCTTTTCCTTTCCCTCGATTCTTTTTTTTTTGAATCCCAGGGGTCCAAGTAAAAATCCCCCTTTTAAAAAGAATATTTTGGTAACCAATTTACGAGAAAACTAACTTCCACATACCAAAACTAATCATCAAATTTATTAAATCCCTGATAGAATAATTTGACTTAATTAATTCAAGCAACGGTAAAAATATTTACACATTATTATTACTATTATCATTAAATTAACATTATAAATATATATATATATATTAATTTTTACAACTATAGTTTATTTATATAGATTTATATATATTTAATATTGTGTTCTAGCACCTAAATTAACCAAGGCATCAAGCCAAATCAAAAAATACCAACCTAAACATTTAATCACACGACTAAACCTTAACAACACCAACTGACCATTAATTGGAAACACAGTGTGAACTCACATCCCAACCAACCTCAACTAGCAGGGTAACTAGACGCGACACTCATCCTCATCGCAGATGATGGGTTAGGGCATGGGACCTTATGTAACTCCAAATAACTATTCCATTGGTGAAGGCATGCTCAAACCTGGTAAATTAGGTGGAGTCGGTGCCTAGTACCTGCATCCTGTAGCAAGTACATGGTTAAACATAACAAGATATATATCCACAAGCAGTCGTATAGTGAAAGGAAATCGCTGTGGGGTAGGGTCCTCGAGAGCAAGTAATACGACACTGTTCCATTCACGTTCCTGTATAAACAAATCACTACATTGACAAGATTCCTGGTTACTTATCAACAACATAAAACAATCAATTATCTTCCCATCAATTATAGTGATTAATATCAAAGCATCTGAAACATCTATTTTATCAATTGTAAAGCATGAAATAACAGAATCTAATATCCACAACTATTATCATAAGATTAGTTCCATAATGAATTAACAAAACAACAAAGGATCCATCATTAGATAATCTAAGATACTATCAAAATGTCAAAATCTAATAAGCAACTATCAATCAGACAGACGACAAGGTGAGGGGCACTACATCCTCCCTCCCAAGGATCAGACTTACTCCTGGAAGCCTGCAAACAAATAAGGATATAGCTCTCGCATTCGGGATGTATCTTCCCAGGTAGCCAAAGTCTCATCACTAGGATCCCACTGGATGCTTACCTACTCTATGACTCTGCCCCTGAGAGTGAGTCTCCTATGCTGTAAAATGCCTACGGGCTCCAAAGCTAGTTGCCCGTCCTCTACCTATAAGGCATTCTAATCAAGAACATGAGAAATATCTGGATGATAGGGTCTAAGAATAGAAACATGAAATACATCATGGATGCACGACAAGCTAGGCGGCAAAGCAAGACGGTATGCAACAGGACCAATTCTCTCCAAAACCTCGAATGGCCCTACAAAGTGCGGTGCAAGATTAGAGCCTTTTCCGTAATGGATCGGACTCTTTCGCAGACGCACCCGCAAGAACACCTGATCACCAACTGAAAACTGACGATCAAGTCTATGAGCATCTACGTATTTCTTCTGTCTATCCTGTGCTGCTACCAGATGCTCTCTAATGCAATCAATCTGCTGCTCCATCTCTTGGAGCATCTGAGGTCCAAGGAGAACTCTATCCTCAAGATGATCCCAACTTAGTGGGGTACGACAAGGACGACCATAAAGTGCCTGAAAAGGAGACATGCCGATCAAACTATGGTACCCATTATTGTATGCAAACTCCACCAAAAACAAATAATCTTCCCAATGGTTTTGCTGATCCATGACATACATTCTGAGCATATCCTCGAGGACCTGGTTGACCCTCTCAGTTTACCCATCAGTCTCTGGATGATAAGCTGAACTGAAGTTTAACTGAGTTCCCAATGTATGCTGAAGGGATGTCCATAGAGCTGAAGTGAATACTGGATCACGATCGGAGATAATCTTGCGAGGAATCCCATGCAATCTGACTATGTCCTCCATAAAAATTTTGGCTACAGATGAAGCATTAGATGAAGATCGGATAGGAGAAAAATGTGCTACTTTCGTAAGCCTGTCTATAGTGACCATTATTGTGTCATGACGATGAGATGACATGGGTAGACCAACTATAAATTCTATTGAGATGATGTCCCATTTCCATTCTGGAAACAGATGTGGCTGAAGAAGACCTGCGGGATGCTGATGTTCTGCCTTAACCCTCTGACATTCTAGACATCTCGAAACAAAATCAGCAATATCCCTCTTCATTCTGGCCCAAAAATATATCTGACGGAGGTCTGCATACATCTTCTTGACACCTGGATGAGCAGCATAAGGTGCCCGATGTGCCTCAGTCATGATTAAGGTACGGAGACCTTCTGTAGAAGGAACATAAATGCGACCTAAATGCTGCAAGAGACCATCGGACTCGATAGAATATCTGACAAATCTGCCCTCCAAGGTTCTACCAGACTCAACTTCTGCTTTCACTTCCTGATACCATCTATCTGCAGGGAGTGCTGCTAGGATCTGACCTCTCAAATCCACTCCAAGAGTGATTGATGAAAGTTCATGTTTTCGCCAACTGAGAGCATCTGCCACCACATTTTCCTTACCTTGGATATATTTTACCTCAAAATCGTACTCACATAGAAACTCCATCCACCGCCTCTATCTCACATTCAAGTTTGGTTGTGTAAAAATGTACTATAAACTTCAGTGATCGCTGTGTAGCTCGAATTGATGCCCCAATAAAAAATGTCTCCATCTCACTAGTGCATTCACAACAACAGCTAACTCTAGGTCATGTGTAGGATAGTTCAACTCGTGATCTTTGATTTTGCGGGACTCATAGGCTATCACACAAGCCTCTTGCATTAAGACTGCTCCTAACCCTTCCAAGGATGCATCAGTACATACCACAAAATCTTCGGCAGGATCAGGCACTGCTAGAATGGGTGCACTAGTCAACCACTCCTTAAGAGTCTGAAACGCTGCTTGACACTGTTCTGACCAAGTGAACTTCTTTCCTTTTCTCTGAAGAGAAGTTATAAGGTGGGCTACCTTTGAAAATCCCTGACAAATCGTCAGTAATAGCCTGCTAAACCCATGAAGCTACGAACCTCTGAAACATTGGTGGGAGTAGGCCAATCCATGATGGCTTGAATCTTTGAAGGATCCACCGCAATACCCTTGTTAGAAATAACATGTCCTAAATATTTCACTTCGGTTTGAAAGAAATCACATTTAGCCAAATTTGCATATAATTGATTTTCTCTTAAACACTGCAGAACCTGTCGTAAATGCTCTTCATGCTCCTCCATAGACCTTGAGTAAATCAATATATCATCCAAGAATACAAGAACAAATTTATCGAGATAAGTGCGAAATACACCATTCATCAGACTCATAAACACAGATGGTACATTCGTCAACCCAAAAGGTACAACAGTGAACTCATAATGTCCATAGCGGGTACGAAATGCTGTCTTGTGGATGTCAGCCTCAAAGATGCGCAACTGATGATATCCTGACTTTAGGTCTATCTTTGAAAACACCTTAGCCCCCTTGATCTGATCAAAAAGGTCATCAATTCATGGCAACGGGTATCTGTTCTTAACAGTTACCTTATTAAGCTGACGATAGTCGATGCACAACTGAAGAGATCCATCCTTTTTCTTCACAAAAATAATTGGTGCTCCCCATGGAGAGACACTAGGACGAATGAACCCCTTTACTAACAACTCCTCTAGCTGCAACCGAATCTCCTTAAGCTCCTGGGTAGTCATCCGATATGGAGCTTGTGAAATAGGTTCTGCTCCGGGAACAAGGTCTATCTTAAAATCAATATCACGCTTAGGTGGCATTCCCAGAATGTCACTAGGAAAGATATCTGCATACTCCTTGAGAATAGGATGATCGTCGAGGGATGTCTCCCTATTCTCCTCAAAATCTAAGTCATTAACCGTTATGGCAAACAACTTGCATCCTTGACGCATACATCTCTTCAACTGCATGGTAGAAATCATACGCAAAGAGATGGGTCTCTGAATACCAACCACTTCTACCTCACTACCAGATTCATCAACACACTTCACTAACTTGCGGCGACAATCTATCACTGCTTGATGAGCATCCAACCAGTCCATACCCAACACTATGTCGTAGGATCCTAGGGGTATAATACGAAGATCCACCGTGGTAGGTAAAGGACCTATCCTCAACTCGCAACCATACACCAAAGAGTCTACTGCTACCCTAGATCTAGAGGCCAATTCCACCTGCCACTTGACATCTTGCTTTGCTACCACCAACTTGTAACGCTCCACTATAGAAGGGGAAATGAAGAATCTGAAGCACCTGAGTCAAAAAGAATAGAAACTGTAATACCTCACAAGACACTTGAAGTCTCCACAATGGTGCCTTGATGCTCTGCTTGGCAATTATCTACCGCTGCAAACACCCTATGTGACCTGCTCGCATCTCCCACAGTTGGCTCTGAAGCTGCGGGCCTCTGACCAAACCCTGTAGTATTCTTACGCGGACACTGCCTGGCAATGTGGCCCTGCTGGCTGCAAGAGAAACATCATGTTCCCCTACCAAAACCTCCACCGCCTACAGGGACACTTGACTGCTGAAAACTTCCTCTATTTGCTGCAGACTGTGTGCTCTGCGCAGGCTGACTAGCACGATCACACCTAATTCTTTGCCAACTTTGATCTTTTCTAGACTGAAATCTACTACCTTGCTGATATTCAGAGTTTCTTGATTTCATCTGGGAATACTGCTATTGTTGGCCACTCTTAGAAGGTACATGATGACTTCTTGAGTTACCTGCTATCTGAGACTGACTCCCTCGGAACCCAGAACCTGCTCGAGAATCACTACCAATCTGCACACCTGTATGACCCCCTAAAGCCATGGTCAAGTTCTCCTCCACTAGTCGAGCCTTCTCCACTGCCACCTCCATGGTCTTCGGCTCGAAGACCCGGACTCCTCCACTGATGCGTGCATTCAGACCTCTAATAAAATGCTGAACCAACATGGCCTCATCGTTTCCAATGCTTGCATACTGCTTGAGTTCATAAAATCTGTGCTCGTACTGCTCCACTATCATGGCCATCTGTCTCAATCCGTGGAACTCATCAACTCACCTCTGCTTCCAGTGGTTTGACAAAAATCAAGCTCTAAACCTTTCTTGGAATAGTTCCCAAGATACTGTGCCAATATCTAGATGTAACTTCTATTCCTCTAGTCGCCACCATGTAGAGGCAAAACCTCTAAGATGCATGATAGCACATCTTGCCTTAGTGTTGCTACCATATGGATGCATAGCAAAACACCTCTCCAAATTGATTAGCCATGTCTCTACCTCCATACCGCTACCAAAACCCTTGAAAGTAGGAGGGCGAGCTCTCATAAGATCTCGCATGTGGCTTGCAAGAATAGCTTCTTGTTCAGCTGTGGTTTCTCTCCTTCTAGGAGATCATTCTCTATCTCTTACTTCTGACTAGTCCCCCTCCTGCCTATGACCTAGACGAGCAAGGACCTCCTCAAGAAGCTGGCGAAGCTGAGCACCCTCTGGCTGACCCTGACTCTCCTGATTTTTGCCCCCACCTTCTTGTGTACTTTCATGAGGGGAACTAGGAGGAGGACTATTAGCACCCCCTCTTCCACATCCCCTCCCTCGCCCACGTCCTTGACCTCGACCCCTAGGCATCTTCCTGTCCGAACACCCAAGGACAACTTCAGGTTGCTAGGTGAGAACTATAATGAAAATGTCTTTCAGAGATTAAGCAACTAGTATAGCTTAATGGGCTCGTATAAACCTAGAGTACCCAATGTTAGAAACTTGGCTCTGATACCAGATGTAACGCCCTGCCCTGAACACCTTAGAAAAAAAATACATTTACGCTATAAGAAATAGGAATTTTTTTTTTTTTGAATAAGATAACAAAGCAATGTTAACTTAACTAATTACACCATTAAACTTACATGTTCTTTAAGGATTTAAGGAAGCATTACTTACACATTAACTAACATAATTTAACATATATTGCTAACATCAGTATCTGATCTAAATCCAATGCATAATAAACAACATATTCATATTCATTGCATGTCATCAAAAATATAACCTTCATGATCAAATATATAACTGTAATGTTTCCCTTACACATAGTTACATCATTACATCAATGACATCTTCTGCCTACATCAATTACATACATTAAGAATGCTCTGGTACACAAGTCAGGTACGCAATTATCTTCCTCAACTGGTACAAGTATAATTGTCTGAAACTGAGATAATCCTTTTTTTGCACATGAACTCTGATAGGGAGTAACCAATGGATAAGATAGCTCTTCCACCCGACCATGTGGAACCCTAAGGTCCACCCCCCGAGCTAGGAGTTAACATAAGATCCCAAATGACAACAGTCAGGTAGACATAGACTAACATGAACGAAGGATGACCAAACTTCAATACAACACATGACAATAACCCAACACAACTTCCAGAGGTGACACATAACATATGTGGAGAGACCATACAAGGAATGCTAGGTTGCAGTAGGGAGAGTGTCATCGCATGGTCCTAGCATGGGTTATCCTGACAGCCTCTTGCTAGGCGCCAGCCCCATAGGGTGACACATGCAGAATCGACCTTCCTTTCATGAGGACAAGGAAGTCAATCATGCTGACCAGGCCTTCTCTACCCATCCTTAGTCTGAACGAGCACTACAGGCCATGGGAGAGGAATCCATTCATCTTGTTTAATGTGAAATCTACCCTTAACCACCTAGTTCTTTTTAAGTTATCACTTGTTTAATCTACTTTCAACGGGTTATCCTGACTACCACTTCGGGCGCCGGCCCCACATTGAAAGCCACTCTCCTTGTTAACACCTAGCAACCCTAACCATCAAACAGAACATCATAACAATCAATATTCATGTCCACTGCAAGGCATTGACCCTCCTGCATACCAAACATGATCATGAAAACACCATTCATAAACCAATGCCTGTAGCATTACAATTCATTACTCTTTTACAAATTTCAAGTCTCCCCATAAGACAATCACAACTAAACGGACACAGTACATTTACAAATAATAAAGTACCTCATCCAGAGAATAGTACCACCACAAAATGCATTCCCAACTTAGACTATTCTTCTTTCATGATAAATATGTCTCATACTAAACTAAAACAACATGCCCATTATAACATCGTAATTCTTAACATGTTTCCATATGTTACATGTAATTAAAACATGACATCCTAAGCCTCTGGAATCAAAACTGGACTACTTACAATTCGACCCATTACAACCAATGTGCCAATGCACTACAAGTTTACTTAAATTATGGGATTCAATCAATATTCTAGAGCCAATACTAAAAACTCCCTTTCATTACAAGGTATATACACCTTCTTTATACCGATATATCAATTCTATTTAACCGCCATCTCAATTTACATCAATTCTTTAATCATATCGATTGTAATTTAATTTGTATTAATACAAAACAATCTATTTTATCAGCATACTTTTATTTGTAGTTCGATGCTCCAATCTGATATACTCCAATGTTCTAATCTAAATAATTTACATAACTAAGCTATAATAATAAGTCATGTTTAATTTTAATTAAAGTTTGACTACATGATGTTTATGCATGTATATTTACTTGTGTGTAGTATAGGATACCTATGACAACTTGGAAACATCATTTTTTGTAAAAGATTTAAGTTGTTTTCCTTCCACCCATGGTCTAACATTAATTGATACGATAAAGCCACGAGATTTCACGGGAAGAAAGTTAAATAATATATAATGATCACTCTTAATACCCTAATTAGACACTCAATTAATTGGATGATTCACAAAATAAGGATGTATAATAGTAACTATAATTTTTCCTACTATTGCAATTTAAAACTGTCATATAATCCTATTAGCAAGATAACATGTTTACATGAAAGTTCAACTTTAAAATTTATCATTGTATTTATGAAGGACTAAGAGACAATGAAGGTGGTATTTCCAGGCATGAAATACAATACCTTTGCCTAACTGTTATGCGCACTAAACTTAGGTTAAAATAGGATAATTATATACTACTTTTGTTGTGAATGAGGTGTAAAATTGTTATTGGTTGTGTAACCATTGAACGATTTAATATTTAAGCTGAGAGAGGTTAATTGTTGCATCACATCAGCATAAATAAAAATGGAAGTTAGAGCCCTAATATTACCTAGACCCTAAAATTTACTTATTAACTATAGATTTGTTTGAAAAGACTTTAGAAACTTGCATCAATGAATCCACAAGTGTAAAGCCGGATTCCTCAACCTATAGTGACGCCAAGAAGGGAGCCTTGGATCAGAAATGGACATCCATCACTGTTCTTTACATCAATCACGGGAGCGGCCATTTGTAAATTTCTTGAAATCTGAAAGACATTCAAACGCTAAACACAGTGGGAAGATAGATGAACACTCGGTAATGTTAATGTTTATAACCCTGAGGATATATATATATATCCTTTAATTTATCTTCAACATATCACCAATCGCCAAGAGTTCAATTCACTTCACGTCTCAAATACTTTCCCAGCTTATTCCACCGCTGGTACTGTTCAAAATATGATTTTCAATTGTGCCTGTGCGATTTTTGTACAAGCAAAAGTAAATCTAATCGTTGTTTGATTAGGATTCTCAAAGGAATTGAACTTTTGTTCAAATTAAATTTGTATGCGAAGGGCGAAAATGTGGGGAGGCTTGAATTCAAGATGTTTTTCACATTTTCTTTTTCTATTTCAGATGCATGAGTACATGGTCTGGTCTGTACATGACAGTGAATTGCTTGCGTATTAGGCTAGTCATAAATTTCTTTCTCTCGGCAAGTCAAGTTTTCATTTTCAACGTGGCTGGTCATTCCGATTGTCTTAGAATTTTCTTCCATTTAGGTTTGTATAGAAACAAACGTGTTGTCCAGCGTTGAATTTTGAGAGGCCCTGTGCTGGTCACTTTTTCACCTTCAGGGAGGTTTCGCTGATAGAGCAATTAATGAATTTAGAAAGTTTTTGGGCGTGGGTCTTTTGTCTACAGTGTGAAACAACTTGAGCCATAATGTGTGAATCATTTACTTATGCAGAGGAGAAAATGCTCAATTGTAACTAATGAGGATGAGTTAACGGCCTTAACAGATGAAAGATAAATATATTCATTTGAGTTCTGATTTAAAATCTAACACATCCCTAATTATAAATATTGGTCTCTATTCTTAGAATGATTAGAAAGTAGGTCTTCGACAGAGTTAAAGGTGCATGAAAAAGAAAATTTCCAGTGTGAAACACTGGCAAAGGAACATAGTAAAAGTGCATGAATTGTTTGGCATAATGACTCACAAGCAACATGGAGAGCAGTAATTGCATAATATGCACAAAATGGATTCGCAAGGATGATCAAAAAAGAATCTTTAAATCCTGACACAGAAAAATCATACTATACTTTTTAAAATTATCCTACCAAAAATCAAATAACATACCCAGTTTGATTTACCACCCGTTCCAGCTTTTCCTTTCCCTCGATTCTTTTTTTTTTGAATCCCCCCTCTCCAGGCAAAAATCCCCCTTTTAAAAAGAATATTTTGGTAACCAATTTACGGGAAAACTAACTTCCACGTACCAAAACTAATCATCAAATTTATTAAATCCCTGACAGAATAATTTGACTTAATTAATTCAAGCAACGGTAAAAATATTTACACATTATTATTATTATTATCATTAAATTAACATTATAAATATATATATATATGTATATTAATTTTTACAACTATAGTTTATTTATATAGATTTATATATATTTAATATTGTGTTCTAGCACCTAAATTAACCAAGGCATCAAGCCAAATCAAAAAATACCAACCTAAACATTTAATCACACGACTAAACCTTAACAACACCAACTGACCATTAATTGGAAACACAGTGTGAACTCACATCCCAACCAACCTCAACTAGTAGGGTAACTAGATGCGACGCTCATCCTCATCGCAGATGATGGGTTAGGGCATGGGACCTTATGTAACTCCAAATAACTATTCCATTGGCGAAGGCACGCTCAAACCTGGTAAATTAGGTGGAGTCAGTGCCTAGTACCTGCATCCTGCAACAAGTACACGGTTAAACATAACAAGATATATATCCACAAGCAGTCGTATAGTGAATGGAAATTACAGTGGGGTAGGGTCCTCGAGAGCAAGTAATACGACACTGTTCCATTCACATTCCTGTATAAACAAATCACTACATTGACAAGATTCCTGGTTACTTATCAACAACATAAAACAATCAATTATCTTTCCATCAAATATAGCGATTAATATCAAAGCATCTGAAACATCTATTTTATCAATTGTAAAGCATGAAATAACACAATCCAATATCCACAACTATTATCATAAGATTAGTTCCATAATGAATTAACAAAACAACAAAGGATCCATCATCAGATAATCTAAGATACTATCAAAATGTCAAAATTTAATAAGCAACTATCAATCAGATAGACGACAAGGTGAGGGGCACTACAGGAAATGCGAAGCAAAAACTCAGACAGAGTCCTTAACATGACAACTCAATCACTCAACAAACAACAATATCTGAAGACACAGTTGGCACCAATGACAACACAAACATGTTAACATCAATGACAACACCAGTTAGCACATACTTGCAACAGATGCAGGGAAGATTATTGTTTGTTGTGAAAGTTAGAGTGCCATATGTATGGAAAAGAATCTTACTTTCCATGTGAGGACTAAGCATATTTATGTCCAGTACTATTTTGTCCATGACAAGGTAGAGGATGGGAAGGTAAACTTGGATAAATTTGACACTTTGACGAATGTTTCAGATTCCTTGACGAAACCCATGAGCACAGAGAAGTTTAGATGGTGTTTGGAGTCTATGGGGCTCTCGGCCCCTAACAATTAAATCATGGTGTTGATACTCCCTTTGCTCTTGCAAGGTGTTTGACAAGTGGGAGAATGTTAGGAAAAGTGTCTTAACCTTGCAACTATGAAAGGTTACTATTATTCCAAGTTTTCTGTTCTTTTTGAATACTCTTTACCTTGAAGAATGGTCTAGAACCTTCAAAGTTTCTAAAAGGGCTAAAAATGGCGAGACTTACTATTTTTAGTAACTCCACATTTGACCTTAGATGGGCTTGAAATTTTCCCAAAAGATGCAAAATGACTAAGTAAACATCTCGGGTGAGTTTCAACTCAAGATCATACCTGGATTGTGAGTTATTAAAGTTTCTATTTTTTGAAATTGTCAAAAAAGTTTCAAACTCAATTTTGAGGCACTTAGAGGTCTCTAAACACCCTAAAAGTTTTTGTAACTAGAAAATCTAGTTATAGCTTGATAGATCTCTTCACGAGCTTTCCAACGCATCAAATAGTTCATCAATCAGACACTCAAATCAAAAGTTATGGCCTTCAGAAGTTGGACCTCCTATTTTTGGGAAATGTGAAATGAACATGTTGGACACTTAAAAGAGTTGTAAAGGGGGGAGTTACATGTGTTGGTGTGTGATTTAGCACATCATAAGGCATCTTTGATTGGAGATAATTTGGGTGCCACTTTTGGGTGGTTTTTGGCTTATGGTTTTGTAATTACAATTGATGGTTTATTGTATTGTATATCCTATATATCAAGAGTTGGAGATGGAGATTGTGTGAAAGAATCTTATAGATGTTGAGTTACCTTTGGATCTCTAGTTGATTAATACTCCTGTGAAAGATTGCTCTATAAGTATATTGTAATCTTCTTGATTCCTAAATAATATAATGGGTGGCTTTAGAGTGTGGGGTTTTTAACCTAAAAGGGTTTTCCCCATGTATATCTTGTGTTGTGAGTTTTGCATTTAAATGTTGTTATTACCTTTTTGTTAATGTGCATCTTAATCTGTAACTATAAAAGTTAAAATTTGCATAAATCTTTCCTCAGTAGATCAGTGTAGGAAGCATTTTCTGCATTCCTTGCTTCCTTTCAAAGAGATTCTATTATTGTTGCTAAATTACAAGAGATATTAAGGAGAAGCAACAATTTGATTGAAAAACTTAAGGAAGACAATAGAAATGAGAAAATTGTTTTGATAAGCAATTTCTTGAGCCACCAAATGAGTAAAGTATTGCCCAGAGTTGAAGACACTTGGATTTGTTGCAACAATTTAAAAGGGGCTCTTGATAGCCACATCAACAACAAGTCAGCTCTAGAGGAAATCTTAAGTACATGGACTCCTAAGATACTAGTGGTCAATCACATCTACAATAGTGCTAGCTTGGATCCTAATGTGATAAATGGAGTGAGAGGTACACATGAAGTCATCAGTTTACTAAATGAGATATCTACTTTTCAAAGTAAACTCAATGTGGTATTAAGGTATAAATTGAATACTTTCAAATCCCTTGAGAAATGTTCCATGTCGCCAGTACTTGCAAGTGATGGCACCAAAAAGTGACTATTTGATTGGAAAGCAAAATTTAACAATATTATTCCTGCTTCAATCAAATCAATCACTACTGTAGGTAAGATTGGTCATGTATGTTGCAATGCTGAGATGGATAGATTGATTGAATTGGAATCTAGCCTCAATAGTCTCTTAAAGGAAACAAAAGTGAAACTAGATGCTAGGTATGCAAGCCACATCAACAGAGTAAAAAAGGTTTTAAAGTACAACTGACCATCAAAAGAAGAGTATGTTGTGTGGGTGTAGAGGTACATTGTGTGATTAGAGGTTTGTGGCCTGTTTTATCTGAGAAGAAAAATATCACATAGGAGTTTGGTATGATGTATTATCTGTGACTGAATATAATAATAGAAAGGAAGTTTTGTGTATCTCATCTCCAATTCATTTTGTAAATTGCATTTGAGAATTAATAATTAGGAATTCCTTATTTCACTCATGGCACATTTGTTGTTATGCAGTATGTATTATTGTTGTGTATTAGTTTATGATCAAGGAACAAAATAATTATTATACACATAATAGTAAATCATAAAATGTAGATAAATTCACACAAACTTTGCATGTTTTTCATATAAACTCAAAACAAACAGTTATGTGTTGTTGACAGACACATCAAATTCACAAACTTCTATTCCTATGACAGACATCAAAACTACATACATCCCATTTGGTTTTCCAACCCTTGTTCCAACTGAGTGCATCTTTTTTATAGAATTAAGGGTGTCTCTTACAAATTTTTAGATGATTGACACGTACACCTAAACAATATTCTATTTTCAAATTGCATTGTACGTGAATAGTTAAAAACATTCCCCTGGTACTTTTACACCAACTACATCTTGTTTCACATAATGACCAAGAGTGGGCACTTTGGTTGTTTGTGGGGACACTTCATTAAAATAACCTTCAAATATTGGCCTTCAGTTTACAAATGGTTAAGATTTCATAATAGCATCTGAGTTGTTATGGGGAAATCCCATCAATTGGTCCTCACCCGCCAAAGCTGAGCTATTAACACCTACTCGTTGTGAGAATACTGATGACTAGGATGGTAATTGTTGTCCATAGAGCATTTGATTATGTAAATAGTGGCCCATATAATTTCCTATGTTTGGACCACCCTAGTGTTATATCCATCATCTGTTAAATGCTAATCATCATACATTGTTAATTAATATGGGGCAAGGAGGAGCTATGAAGGTGCTGCTCTTCCTACACACCAAGTTAAGCTACTAAACATTGGTGATTGGAAACTAAAAATTTCCACCAAATCAGACTCAACAACAACAAACTGTAGAATAGATTGAGTAGCAACATTCATACCTTACCAGATTCCTATTATGCAGATATGGGGTTGTGTGAATGAGAAAGATTTTGCAAGGAAAGACAAACTTTCTCTACAAAACCTGGGATGCCCTTACACAGTCTGACATGGATGAAAGAAAACATGAATCTCATTGCCAATTCCATCCATTCGTAGAGAAAGCATTATGCATTCTTTCATTTTCTTTGAAGGCACACAACTATAACCAATAATATACTGATAAGCTTTCTTTGAGAATGGGTATTACCACAACCATGATAAGGAGAAAAGACAAGCTCCAATTCATGAAAGGAAAGAAAATTTGATATGATGCATGATAACACTTGTTTCCTTTATAGAGTTATGAAAAGGAAACTAGATACTCGAGACTTGTTATTTCCCAAACATTGTACTTATCATCCCTTATGAGACCTGAAGACTTGCACACTTGATCTTATCTGATCACTCCTAGAAAAATGTAACACAACTAAAAGAAGAAACGGAGGCATAAGACTTCATCACCAATCACGTATATTCTACATATGATGAGTGTACTATAGTTGTATTAATTTATTATTATTAATTTTGTGCCATTACTATAATTATATTGAGTCATCAAAGTGGGCCTAACTTCAAATAAAGGGAGAGCTTCTATGTGATGTTTCACCATTCGATGAATGTTTTGATGGATGACTGTAGTTGAATTCTGGAACAAAATGTCTGGAGCACTAGACTTGTGAACACAAACCTCCAGAATCAATCTAGAGCTGTTAGATTTACAAAGATCAATGGTTGAGATTATACAATATGTTTTCAATGCCACTTCTCGACTTACGTGTTGTATTAATTCAGGCTACAAACTTACAGGTCATCCTTAAATTTCATTTAAAGTGGGAGTACAAACTTGTATTGAAGAATAGAATAGAATATAATAACTTTTAACTTCCACAAGAATAAAGTAGGTTTTATTTCTATAGAATGTAACATGTTTCACTCACTTTACTTGGCACTTAGCACTTGTTTGAGAATAAGAGGAAAATTAAGAAGTTAAAAACTTAAATCGTAGTATTGTACAGAGGCAATTGAAGTTGCAACTACTAAGTGAGATTATGGAAGCAAGAACCTAGAGGGTCAGGGAGATTGCAGTGCACTAGGAAGAGTCATCTTTTAAAATTTTGAGTATGTGTCATGTGAAATATAAAGATTCTACATTCCTTCAAATTCAAATTAATTTATAACCCTTTAATTAAAAATTTTTGAATCTTGGGGTTTAGGGTTGAGGGTTTACAAACATGTCTACCACCACTACCACACCACTGATTGGGAAAGGCAAAACACTGTGCATAATAAACTACGTCAGATTGATTAAAACCCCAGGTTTCATTGATGAATACCATGATATTTATGATGTAATATTTGGTAGGATTACCTTAGAACTTAGATTTTCATGTGAGAATAAGGTTGTAATGCAAATGCAAGCTAACCCAGAAAAGACATTACCAATTAATAGTATCACTGCACCATGGGTGGTTGGAATGGGACGCCTGATGCTCCTTAAGGTTTTCCCTTGCCCATAATTTATCATGGTTTGTGCCCATAATTATGATGAAAAAATAAAAGCAATTGTTAATAAAGATAGCCAGATTGAAATGTTAACCATTACTACTGTAGAAATTAGTAGACTATTCAGGTTTGTAGCTAGAGATTTTGGAAATGTCCACATTGACATAGTGTAATGCCCATCTGTACATGCATGTACAAATGGGCACACGTTGCAGAATTTTTTTAAGGTTAAATTAAAAGAATTAGATTAATTAAAGACATTTACCTAAGAAGTCTTATGAAACACAAGCCACCAGAATGGAGTCTTGAGAAATACTCCACACGAGTTATCTAAGTTCAAAGGAACATAAATCCATTTAGTCAAGGGCTTAATCAGAGTGTATTAAAACAATCCGCAAGTTCTCCTACCAGTTTCAACAATGACAAGAGTAACTAAAAAGATTATAACATTTAGTTAGGTTCATGGTGAAGATTAATTTTTTTTATAAAAATAGATTAAGAGCTACCTAAAATAAAAACATACAGAGTTTAATGATAACATCAAAATAAAAACAACAGCTTTAAACTAATTAATTAATTTTAAACTAATGATTAAATTTAAAAACAAATTAAGTAATCAAATTTAATTAACTAATGAAAAGGTTAATTAAAAGCGATTTGATAATTTAAATAAAAGATTTAAAATAAAATAAAGCAAGTTTAGGTTCCCAATGGCCCACGCCCCACAAGAAAATTCAAAACTATACTTTTTTGTGACAGAGATCAATGTTGCATACAACAATTTCTCAGCTACTAATATATATTCAAGAACATATATATATATATATATATATATATATATATATATATATATATATATATTGCAATAAGAAAAATACAACTCTCAACTTAACTAGTATAACAAAAATTTATTGAAGTAAAAACTTTCAAACAATTTTTGATCTAATGCAATTTTTATAACCACGTGTGTTTTCAAAATAAAATATACATCTCCATAACAAGGAAATTGATACACTTAATAATTTTGTTCTTTTTGCAATCCAATAAATGTTCATACATATCTAGATTTTGCATCTACTTGACCAAAGTGAAACTAGACATGAATATACAATTTAATCTCTCTCACAATTTTTTGAAATACAAAACTTCAACTCTTGAAATGAGAACTTCTTTGACTATAGCAGATCCAAAGCATCTCTTATACAACAACAAGCCAAACATGGATGGCTGGGCTTGATCTCCACCCTATCGTAGGATTGGAATACAATCCACCCCTGAGCTTGGGAGATTTACCAAGAACATGGTTTCACACAAAAGACAAGAACTAAAAACTCAAGTGCACAGCCATCTTTATCCAAAAACCCAAGTTGACACTCACCAAGAAAAAACAAGAATCGTAAGTGGATTCTTCAAAAGGGGAAGAGGGAGAAAACTTCTCTCCTGGGGAACAATAATTTATCAACACTTCATGCTTCCTTCACAACCCAACTACAAAACACAACTTCTTACACAACCCAACTTCAGAATTCATACAACCCTTATTTCACATATCCCAACTAAAAATTTGTCCATCCTTCTTTCATGAAAGACATACTACAATATTTAACACCCTTCATATATGAAAACTCAACTACAGAAAGTTCCCCCAAGAAAAGTTTATCACCTCTCTAAATCCCCAACACAAATTCCCACAAAAACAATATTTACACCAAAATTCAAACACCAATCATTCTTTCAAAAATTATAAACATATAAACACATAAAAATTATCCAAGACTTAGATCCTACCTTTGGCCCTCCAAGTTAGGAGAGGCACAATCAAGGCAAGAACTTTCAAACTTTCAATGCAAACGTTCCTTCAAAAGCAATCCAACAAATTTTCCTCCACTAATCGAAAGCTCCAAGAATCCCCAAAAACTAAAAACACTCCATCCAATTTTCCCAAAGCAATTTTCATGAAAAAAAACCTATCCAAAAACTCCCCATCTTCCAATCCCATAAACCATTAAAAAAATTAAATTCCCAAAAAAACATCTTTTCCCCCCCCAAAAAAAAGGAATTTAATTAAAACAATTAAAGCTTTCAATAAAATAGTAAAAACAAAAAGAAAACAAAAAATCTTAATAAACTAAAAGAAATAAATAAAACAAGATAAAATCTTATCACAAATAATAACTAAAACAAAATGATAATATCTCAAAATTTAAATAAATAAATAAAAACAAAAGAATTATAGTATTAAAATTAAATCATTTAATCACAATCATACTCATGAAAATTTTTAAAAGAGTATAATTAATTAAATTCTCCCAAAATTGAAAAGAATAATAATAAAGAATATGACAGTTATATCATAATACACACAAAATTAAATAATCTTTTATTCCTCCATGCAGAATAGGCTTGGTTTCACTAGTTTTAACAAAATTTCTTTGTGCAATCTCCGTATACTTAAGCCTTGGCCACCCCCTACAAAACTCAATTTCAAACATCAAATTGTCTTGTAAAATATAGCTGAAGAAACAAAAAAGTAAGCATACAATTAAACCATTATTGATCATCTCTTAAAAAAAATCCATTTAATTATAAAACACAATTTCTTTGCATTTTAAATAATATATACTCAAATATAACATAATACCATTCACTTCACATGCAAATATTTCAAGTCACAATGTGTACAAAAATCCAACTAACCAAAACTCATAAGTCCAACACTCCTAACCACACATTGAAATATATAAATGTTCAAACCCACATGTTCCATAGTTCTCAGAACAATACCAAACTATATCAAAGAAATAAATCCATAAAGTCTAAAGTCATGAACCATATAAAAAGTCTGTAAAAAGGTAGGCCTTACATCCTCCCCCGAAGGTCAGGCTTCCTCTTGGAAGCCCTCAAAGAGGTAAGGATGTGAAGCCCTCATCTGTCCTACATCCTCCCAAGTAGTAGAAGCGTCATCATAGAGGTCCCATTGGACCTTGACTTGGTCCAGCATCTGACCTTGAAGGCCCAAAGTGCAACGATCCAAAATGCGAATGGCTTCTAAAGTTAGATCCCCATCCTGCTCCACCTGTAAATCATCCCAATCCAAAACATGAGACAAGTTAGACACATACTTTTGAAGAATAGAAACATGAAACACATCATGGATGTGAGACAGACTAGGTGGCAATGTTAAGTAATAAGCAACTAGACCAATCCTCTCTAGAATCTCAAAAGGACCTACAAATCTAGGTGCCAACTTAGAACCTTTGCCATAATGGATAGGACTCTTATGTGGTTGAACTAGCAAAAACACCTTATCTCCAACCTAAAAAACTCCTATCAACCCTCTTAGCATATGCATACTACTTCTATCTATATTTTTCCTTTTGCAAATTCTCACGGATTAGAATTACTTGCTTCTCCATTTCTTGAACCAATTTGGGTCCCATTGCAACTCTATCCTCAATACGATCCTAACTCAAAGGTGTTCTGCAGGGCCTACCATATAAACCCTCAAAAGGGGCCATGCCTAAAGAGCTATGATATCCATTCTTGTAAGCAAACTCCACCAAGTGTAAATAATCCTCCTACTTAGATTGTTGATTCATAACGTACATCCTAAGCATGTCTTCTAAAACTTGGTTCACCCTTTTAGTTTGTCCATCAGTCTTGGGGTGATAAGATATGCTAAAATTAAGCTTAGTGCCTAGAGCCTATTGTGAAGTCATCTAGAAAGATGATGTAAACACATGATCTCTATCTGAAATAATCTTATGAGGGATGCCATGGAGTCTAATAATGTCATTCAAGAAAACCCTCGCCACAGAAGGTACATTATAAGAAGATCTCATAGGAGTGAAATGAGCCACTTTTGTCAATTTGTCTACCATGACCATAATGGCATCATGTTGCTGAGTTGTTAAAGGAAGACCTACAATAAAGTCCATAGAGATAACATCCCACTTCCATTCTAAAATTCCATCAGGATAAAACAACCTTACCAGATGTTGATGTTTAGCCTTCACTCTCTGACGTTCGAGACATTGAGCTACAAAATCTGCTATATCATTCTGCATACTAGCCCAAAAGTACAACTTCCTAAGATCTGCATGCATTTTCTTAACCCCTGGGTGTGTCACATAAGGTGCTCTATGTGCCCCTGTTAGCACAAAAAATCTAAGATTTCCCAAAGAGGGAACATATATATGTCCATTATGTCTTAGCAAACCATCAGAATCAAAAGTGTACCCCTCAAACTTGTCCTTCAAGGCACCATGGAGACGATTTTCCTACTCTACTTCCTTATACCAAGAGTCCTAGCAAAATTGTTCTAAAATGCGTCCTCTCAAATCAGTCTTCAAAGCTAAAAAGGATATCTCATGTTTTCTCCTACTTAGAGCATCTACCATAACATTATATTTCCCCTTGATGTACTATACATCAAAATCATACTCATAAAGGAACTCCATCCATCGACGTTGACGAGCATTGAGATTAGGTTGTGTAAAAATATATTGCAAACTGCGATGATCTAAATGAAATTTGAATTGATGACCTAAAAGAAAGTGTTGCCATCTTACCAAAGAATGAACTACAACTGCTAATTCAAGATCATGTGTAGGATAATTAATCTCATGAATTTTCAACTTACGGGACTCATATGCAATTACCTGCCCTTCTTACATAAGGATGAAACTTAGACCCTTAATAGAAGCATCTATACACACAACAAAGTCATCCATAGGATCAAGTATAGATAAAATGGGAGCACTAGTGAGTTTCTAGTGAGTTTCTCCTTCAAAATCTGAAATGTTCTCTCACGTTGCTCTGTCCACACAAACTTTTTCCCTTGCTTCTGAAGAGACGTGATAGCATGAGCTAACCTTGAAAAACCTTTGACAAACCTTCAATAGTAACTAGCTAGACCCATAAAACTCCTAACCTCTGAAACATTAGTAGGAGCATGCCATTCCATGATAGCCTTAATCTTAGCCAGATCCACTGAAATTCCATCTCCTGAAATTATGTGCCCCAAATATTGGATTTCTGTCTAGAAGAAGTCACATAGAAAAAATTGCATACAATTGGATTTCTCTCAAATACTGCAATACCAACCCCAAATGTTCCTTATGCTCTTCATCGAGTAAAATGACCACAAACCGATCAATATATCTATTGACACCTAAAAAATCAATCTCCAAAATGCCCCATTTTACCCTCTTGTCACACTCTATGACTTGATTCTTGAACATGTGGCTTATAACCGATCTGAAGGGACTCTGGTAAAAATCCTAACTATTCATAGCATGAGAGTCCTTGGTTAGGGTCTAAATATTTTGAAGGTCTTATCCCTTAAAACCTATTTCAGAATTTCATTATAAAATGTTTTAAATCCTTTTGCTGCTCATTGTTATAAAATCAAAAACCCTTGTTGAAGCCTTGCTAAGTCATTTCTTGTCATGGTATGTTAAATCTTTGCAAATTTTATCATTACCACATCCTGGTGGGTATGTCTAATGAATGCGGTGGGCTTGCGAGAGCTAAAAGTGTAGTATAACTATTCACCGTATTATTGCAGTGGTCTATATGGGTCGTGGCGGGATGGCGGTAAGGAACAATGCAGTCACCACACTACCGCAGCCATCAATTGAAAGGTTTGCGGGCTTGTAGGAGTAAAAGAAGTAGTCTGAACAACTTACCACAACACCGCAGTAGTTTGTATGAAGCTTGTTGGGCTGGCGGTAAGGATCTAACTGTCACTGCATTACCGTGGCAGTTAAGGAAGAAGCCCACAAGATAGTGGTGAGAAGCAATGTGTTCACCGTTGTACTACGGAGGTCATTAGAAAGGCATGTGGTATGGCAGTGAGGCTTGAGCCAGGTATAATATGTTTCCCGTGGCCCCACCGGAGTCTTTTCTCTTGTTTGTAGGTTGGCGGTAAAGAAACTAATGCTACTGCGCTACAGCAGCAGTCAACAAAGAAGTCTGTAGGTTGGCAGTGAGAATTTAAAACAAACACATAATGTTTATCGCGTTGCTGCAGTGGTCAGAAAATGTGTGCACGGGCTTGCAGGAACCTGAGGCTCAAAGTAAGTGCCAATTGCGGCTCCACGGGGTCTTTTATCTGTGGTGGTGGGTTGGCGGGATGGTCTAGATTAAGCGACATATGTGATCCCACTATACCCCAAGGGGTCTTGATGGACTGTGGTGGGTTTGCGGTAAAGGGTTGAATGAAGCTTATAATGTTCACCGTGGTCCCGTAGAGATCAATGAGGATATCTACGGGCTGATGGTATGAAGTAAAATATGAGCTGTAGCCCGCAGCCCCGTGACTGTTTTGCATAGCATCAAATATGGCATGTGGGACTACGGTAAGGTCTCAGTTAGCATCGACGCAAGGTTTTAGCAATGGAGGAGCATTGAATTTGACATGGAAGACCATGTGGTGCTTCAAGGAGCTCGTTGGTGTTTTGCAAGAGCTCATAATCCTTCATGGATGCAGCTAGAAGACTTCAGGTGAATTATAAATTATGTGATGTCATCCTGAAGGCAGGAAGATGCATGAATTCAGCCAGGCGGCATTGCAAGGGCTGATTTTTCAAAGGATTTAGAGTTGATGAGGACACAAAGACTCAAGGGTTCAAGATTTAAAGTGTTGTAAAGGCTTTGCTTGGTGAGTTTGAAGGGATGTGTCTCGTACGCCATCAATGCATGTGCTATGCCTTTCAACTACCCATTCTTTCTCAGATATTTGTTGCATTTATGGTTGTAGATCAGCAAACTAGTTGTGTGAATTAAAGAAGAAAGTATCTTCCATATGCCTCTGGACCCTAGATATTCTTTTAGTTATTTCTAGCAGATAAACGTCTCTTTTGGTGGAGATATTTTCTGACATGGCCCTTACGGGAAATTTGTTGTAACCTAATTAGGCCAAATAGAATCAGATGCTATATATGCATAAATGTAAGATGTAATAGAGGTTGGTCGTTGAACCAATTGTATGGTCTGGAAAATGCCTAAGGAAGATTTTAGGGCATCAAGTAGAGAAGAATGTCTGGGAAGTGAATGAAAGAATGTGTCTGACATAGTGTAGGAAGGATTGTAATGTGCATTTTCATGCATTGATATGTCTCCACGGTTGTTTGTAATAATTCAAGGGAATGCATTGTCGTAGCTTTGTATTTCACCTTCACCACATTTGCTAGTGCGATTGTAATGGGATTTGATAATGTATGATATAGCATTTAAATCAATACAAGCTTTGTGTTGGGTCATTTCTCTATTGCAAGTGGGTTAATATAATTTGGCTTTGGATAAATAACTATGTCTAGTGCATTAAGTGTAACTTGAGAAATGTATGTGAATATATTTTAGTTTTCTATTAATGTTGGTTCAACCCTTTTCTTTCCTCTTTATTATTTATGACTCAGTTGCCCAATGGAATAGGCATCGGTCCATATTGGGGATGGATCAATCATCATTTTAATCAAACTCTCATCCTATTAGCTGTAGGAGAAGGAGTATGTTTATTTTAGGATTTCTCATGATTCACAAATGATTAAAATAATTTTGCATCACTTTAGATAAATCCCTGGTTATAAAACAGAACCATGAACATGTATGCCTGCACTATGTATCTTGTGTATGAGAAGTTAAGTGGATTCATTTCTAGGAGTATAATATTCCCATGATTGGATGCAAATGCATAGTGCGGTAATCAACTATATAGGGGTTATTAATGACAACCAGTTGTTTTAGGTCTAGTGATAGTCTTTGGGACCTAGAAGGCAGTTTGGGTTTGGTTGTCCTATTATTTTTAGTTGTTCATTTGGTTTGAACCTAATACCTAATCATATATACCCCTTGGAATATCCCTCCTAGGTTTAAGCTGAGCCTGAAGTGCAGAGGAGTAAACCAACTCCTGTTAGTTGGCCAAAATTGCCCTGAACTTGTTGATGAACCTTTTCCTCTCACCCAGAACGACCATCCTAGCCTAGGTGATTTAGGAATGTTTTAGGGTTTAGGGTTGCTATTATTTTGGGTCCCAACAGAATGGTGTCGTTGCCATGGATAAAGTTACTTTAGTCATTGCCGAGTCTAGGCAGCTAGAAATATTTTCAACACCCTTGTAACAGTGATTTACATTTGTGCATTTTTTTGGATAAGTTTGGCATCCATCAACTTATGCCAACAGAATGGCGTTGTTGCCGGGGATGATACTGCTGGGTTGAAATCAATTGAAGACTCTGTTGGTGAGCTGAACCCAGAATTAGTTTTGGCCTTGAAGATCAGTCATGCTTCAAGGAATTCCTCTTTGGAAGAGGTGGTGACTCTGCTATCAAAGAACATAAGTTTGTTACTGCTGCCTCTTGGTTGTTGTTTATGATCTGAATGCTCCATCCCAGTTTGCAGCAGCTAGTGTGTTGGGTGAATATTTTGTCGTTAACTCGCTAACGGCAAAATGGGTATATCAACCACAGCTATGATGAGACAAAGTCTCTCCTCTCAGTAAGGGGAGGTTCCCTTTAATTACTTAACTTTTGCAAATCAAACAACTTATCAAATTTATGTACACTAAAAACTATGTTTGTGGTGGTTCCATCTCATCTCATTCTCTTTTTTCAGAATAGATGTTTATATTTCAAACTCTTGATATAAGACTTATAAATTATCACAAAATCACAGAAACACAAAGTTTTCTGTTACCTCACTTACTACTTGTAAACATAACTATTTGAAGTAGAATGCAGCCCAAAGTCTTCACTCATCTTCAAGATGATAAGAGTAAATCGAACATAACAACTTGCAGCACAAAGTCTCCAAACTATTGTATTCTCACAAACATGAACATATAACCCACAACTGATTTGATAACACAAAGTTTATCAGAATCAAATTAAGAGCGCTCTTCAATCACCTGAAACAAACTCCACACTTCAATTATTATCAAATAAGATTATGATAGCAAGACGTAAGAACAAAAACTATCACAACACAAATAATCCCAAGACAAAGATTGGAATTGAACTTGCTTTCTTGTATTGATAAGTATTTGAATATTGATTTTCACAAAAAGCACAAAGTCTTGATTTGCTTCTCAATTCGCCAGAGTTTTCTTGCAATAGACAAAAGATAATATTTACAAAAGAGGTCCCCTTTATTTATAGGGAAAGACCTTGAGAAAATCTAGGAAATCTACAACTACTTTGACTTATTCAACAAGAGAGTCCTATTTGACTTATGACTTCTCTTGTTTCACATGTAAATACATTTTGGAAAATTACATGTGTAGATGTCCAAAACAAAATTCCATTTACATAATATCTAAGAAAACAAGCTAAGGCACTAGCTTCCTCCATCCTTTTTCCTCAGGAAATTCTGATACATGGTTTGAACAACTGACATCTCGCATGCATCTGGTTTTGCTGTGTTTTCAGAGATGGTGCAAGCTTGGAGAATTGAATCTTTTACTGCCTTTACTGCCTTTTCATGCTTGTCTAGATTATCCTTCATATTCTCCAGAGTCGAATGTTGATCATACAGGTTGTCCATTAAGAGCATTGAGGGAGCTTTCTCTTCAAATTTCTTTTGTACCATTTCTTCAAAAGAACTTATCATTTCTTGTGCTGTGAGGAAACTATGATCTTCCCTTGTCAAGGTGCAAGGAAGTTCTTCCAGCCGGTGTAGGAGTGTGACATCACTATCTTCGCTGGCTTCTCGAGCTTGACACAGATCTTCAAGTAGACTCTTTATTATGAAAATACGATGAGCTAGAGTCTCTTTGGTCTTGAGGTATGATTCCCTGTTGGTGATGACCCCAATGATGATTAGATTCTTTATCTTGATCTTCTTCATATTTATCCACTCTTCTAGGCTCTCTTCTTGATCTTGTAGCTCTTGTGAAAGTAGATCTACCAGATTGTCTAGCTCCGCTTTAGCTTTGTCCATTTTCTCCTTTCTTTCCACAGCGATTTTCAACAGAACTCGTCCTTGAGCCAACAACCGCTCCACTACATCCCCCACTATCTTGCCTCTGGCTTGGGCTTTTTCAACCTTCTGTATCAGGGGATCTTCCACTGTCACTGCCATTGGTTCTACTATTTCTGATGACTTCACTATTTTCTGAAGGACAGCAGCCAGTTGTTCTGCTTTTGCTTTGTATTGCTCCTTCTCCCTCTTGGCTTCATCATACTTTTCAAGTAGGGTACTGGCAGTGGTCTGGAAATCTGCTTTGACACCCTCATGAGTCACTTTACCAAGTTCAACCCTTGAGATGACATAACTTCTCATGTCAAAAGTATCAACCATGGCATCTTCAGGAGGTTTGGCAATTTTGGCATATCTGATTCCCTTTTCAGTGACCAGCCTAGAAACAGTCTTAGGCCTCTTCTTTTGGTTCTTTTCTTTCACGGGCAACAGCTTTTCAATGTCAATCTCATCAGGTGAGATGGCTTGCTTCTTCCTCTTTGGAGTATAGGCAGATAGCCATGGAGGAAGTATAGATGCATTAGCTAGAGGGGAATTCACTACTTGCTTAGCTGTATCTATATTCGTGCCAGTGATAGTGACAATTGGACTTGTGTTGGTAAACACAACACCCGTGTCAACAACCTTTTGTGAAGCATCCAGAAGGTTCTCTAAGACAGTCTGTTCCCCAATATCAAAAGATGGGGAAGATAAGCTTGGAATGGAACCAGAAGAATCAAAAATAGTTCCAAAGCTAGTTTTCATGGACAGAGGAGTATTGTCTAAAGAAACAACAAAAATTAGAGAAAGAGGATCATTTGAAATTGCTGGCAAACCATCAAAAAGCGGAACATGAGGAGTAGGTGTAAGAACTTGTGTCTTGGAAGGAAGATCTTTCACAGGAGTCTGAGGGGAACCATCAAGTCGCTCTACCTCTGTATCTTCATCTTCACCTTGTTTAACTTCATCAGATACCTTTGTCTTGGACCTTTGAACATTTTGTTCTTCAGTCTCAACATCTTCAATTTCCATCTGATCATCATTGATGTCTTCAACATCTGACTTAGTGGCATCAGAAGCTTCTGTGGTTTCCTTCTTCTTTCCTCCCTTGGATACAAATTTGATCTTTGGTTTGTGTACCTTGGAGGAGGAAGGAGTGTCACTCCTGTTCTTAGTTTAGTTTTCCACCTTCTTACCTGTTTGCTCCTGTGTTCCTTCTTCGGACCCTATCAGGAACTCTTTCAACTTAATTCCCTTACTTTCCAACAACAGATTGGTGTTTGCCAGTATTGGTTGGAATCTTTTTCTGATAGATGTCTCCTCCTTGACTGACCATTTCACCTCTGGGAGAGGTGAAGCCTCAATATTCTCTGCCTCATATTTGTGATCTAGGACATCCCCATCATCCTCCATTCCATCTGGAATATCAGCTAGTCCTAGTTCTTCAATTTGGCTCAGATGAAGCCTGCAGAAATCCAGTTTTCTGATCTTATTTTGAGTCCTGAGATCTGCCCATATGTCTTCGACCATTGGCTCATGAAAATTTGACTTCCTCTTAATTTTATCTTGAACCCTTCTGAAGTCAAAATGATTTCTTTTCTTGTAGGTCTTCATGGTGACCAACTGCAACTCGGAGTCAATTATCTTTGCTTTGTTGGCAGACTGAACTGAATACCTCCCAATTTCAATGGGAAACTTTATCCCTGACTTCTTAAGCTCCATCTGTTTGTTGTGTACCACAATCAATTGTCTGCAAAGCTCCATAAGAACAATGCGATCGCTGGGATATCGTGGCAGCATGTAAGGGTAACCAGGATAGTATCCTACCCGAAGATATGTGAAGGTGGGAAATTGCAAGAACAAGCAACCAAAAGAATTTACAACCTGCCATGCTTCATCAAAAACTCTTTTTTGAACCAGTTCACCATCCCATAAGCACATGAAAACTGAGAACGCATCATTGACTCTTCTAAAATGATGAATTGACCCCTTCAGAGTGATTTGGGGGTAGTATTCATACACTGGGACCAATCTCCTGTCTCCTACTTGGGTTAAACCTGGAAAGTTCCTCATGCTTGTAGCAGCGTAGACAAGGTAAGAGGTCATGTAAAATTTGAAGGTAGTATTGACCCTTACCAGTTGCTCGTGCAAAGCATTACTGATCTGTTCACCCCAGAATATCTTCTGGTTACCCTGTAGAATCACCTTGATGTAAGTGTACATCCAGTCCTAGAATTTGGAAGCAGAAGGGAGTCCTCTGATGCGACTCAAAAGAGTAATCAAATCACACACTTCCTCCACAAAATCACTCCTGTGAAGATCTTTTGGCCATCTGGTTAAAGTTGCCCTAAGAATCTTCAACCATTTGATGTTTATGTGCCTTCTAGTAGATTCCAAGTCATTGTCATAGTCTTGTTGACCCTGAGCAAAATCAATCTACCTGACATTTTCAATTGGTGGACACATGAAGATTTTGTCCATGAATTTTGCATCCAATCTCATGATAACATTTCCCTGTGAGTCCGTCACAGCTCTAGTGTCTCTATTGTAGTGGCTGGCCACTTGTAGAACAAATTCAGGATTATGTGCACTGACCGGAAATGATGCGACCAAATGAATACTACTGTCAATGATTTTCTGCATATGCTTAGAGGGATTTGCTTGTTTAGTTCTATCTATGAACTCGGCCATGTCTACGTGCCCAATTTTTGTGTCTCTGATTTCATCAATGTTTGACTGTACTGCCGTTACTGGAAAGACACCCTCGTACTTGTACTTCATGGCTCTGTACTTTGACAGAGATGATTCTGACATGAGCCTTGGAGAAAAACTATGAATTTGAACACCACCACGAATGCTGATTGAGAACTACAAAAGGCCATGATCTCGCAGTTAGGGGAAAAATTGGATAAACTGGGTCAACTGCGTTTTGGCGATCATGGATAGGAAAGCATGCATTTAAAGGGCTTGAGTGCGCGAATCAAGGTGAAGGCGAAAGTAGGCTTTTGGTTTTGAAAAATGAATTTTCTAGTGTTTAGGGAAAAATCAAGAAAATGTGCTTGGGCGGGTGATTTGGCCGCCCTTGCAAGTTGGGAGAGATTTCATGTGTAAAGGCGGTTAAAAACGCTGCTTCTGCATGTATTTTGAAAGTTTTTTGATTAACATGTCTGAGCAGTCAAAACTACCGCTATTGCAAGCGACAAGTTGAAAATCTCAACTGCTCGGGCGGGTGATTTGGCCGACCTTACATATTTTGGGTTTCACCACTGGCAAATGTTTGGGCGGGTGTTTCAGCCGCTCCGACAGGGAAGTAATAATGAGTTTTGGTGTAGGGGCGGGTGAAAACGCCGCCATTACATTTGAATGAAAACTTGAGGTTGAACACTTGAGCGGCAGTTCCCACCAATACCGCATGTGAGACACTGGTTTCTTGTTGGATTTTTTGCAGTCTTCGGTGTAAGGATAGAAAAATCTGCCGTCATTGCACACAATGGGGGTTGCGAGGTTTGGAAGATTTAAGTGGCGAATTTGGCCGTTGTTGCACATTTCGAAGGCAAGATTGGTACAGGGTGAAGGTTTAACTGACGAAAGACACAGCATCTTGAAAATGAAAGCCCTAACGGCAATCTTTGTTGTATGGGTAAAAACTTTCTAGACACAAATCATAAGCAACAGAAATATAAAACCTAACAAAAATCAATAAACCAAAAATACAAACAAACAATGAGTAAGGGGGAAGAGAAACAAAAAGAGAAAACTTACCCATTTAAAACTTGAAACCCTAGATTTGATAATGATGGATTAGGTCGATCTTGTTGACGGCATGATCAAACGATGTTGGAGAAGCATGGAGGAGAGCTCGGGAGAAGGAATGAAATGGTAAAATAAGCCGTCGAAACACATTAAATAACTCGAACACAAAGGCTAAGCGAGTGGCACGAGTGGCCATTAATGGCACTGAGTGACCAAGATTCAAAAGATCTCTTTCGAGCGGAGATTTCAGCCGACAGTGCACAAAAAGAATAAAACATGTAAAGACGTCAAAAATCATCGACTTCACAGGTTTAAATGGAAAAGCGCATGTAATGGCGGCGAAATATGCCACCTTTACATGCGATATAAAAACCATATGCAAAAGCGGCAAAAAATGCCGCTATTGCATGTACAAGAAAAATAGTCAAAAAGAGATATGCAGGAGCGGTAATTTTTGCCGCTCTTGCATATCTAGATTACAAATTTTACTAACTCTTAAAAATTGACCCAAATTGACATTTTTAGTGATTTACAACTTGAACGGTCTTCGCGTATATCGAGAAACCAATTCAAAAGGGATGTCATAAACCGGTCTAGAATGTCAAATAACTTCACGCGAGATCAAGGGAATCTTGTCTCGATCCACGAGCTAAGTGTAGATTCACGAAACAGACAAGTTTCGTGGGGGTTGTCTACAAAAATGAGCATAGCTGATTTTGAGAACAACATAGTGAAATAAAGGTACAGATGGTTTCTTCTTTTCCCATTTTTGGAGTTTGTTGTTCCTATCATGTTGGAACAAAAAAATTCTATGCTTCAGGTTTCTGCCCTGCATTATAGGATGTTTTAGTCATGGCCAATTGGTATGAACATGAATACCCTAGGGATGTTCTATCATCTAAATCTTCACATATATATCAAACCTTAGAAATTATGTTGGTATGGATTCCCATGACCATCCTAGCGATGAATATTCCAATCATGGCTATGCATGTTATGCAAACCAAAACCTATATGCACCCATCCAAAATCAAAATTACTTAGCAGCTCAACAATGTGAAATTGATAAAACTAAATAGTTGCTAGAGTCCTTATGGCAGCAAGAAGAAGAACCAGAAATTCAAATTAGGATGCTAGAGTCTAGGATGCAGTCCAAAGCATTCCCTGTTGCCCTAAAAAATCAATTGGCCCAGTCCCCTACTCCTCACTTAGATCTAGTTAATGATCAATTAGACCTTTCATGGGTTGATTATAAAACAATGAGCATGCCAACCAAGGTCTACAAAAAATTGCCCAAGTTTGATGGGTATAATATTTGGGAAGGGAACACACATGTTGATGTATTATCAGATTTCATGAAAGAACATCAGTTTGAGGATGAAGATATGTACATGAGGTTCTTTGTTAGGTCATTACATGGAAAGGCAAGTGAATGGATCCAAATTTTTTCAAGGTAGTCCTTTGCCTCGTGGAATGAACTTGTGGCAACATTTGAAAATGAATTTGCCAAAGGTCTTGACCCTACTGATCTTGTCATAGAGCTGGAAAAAATCAAAAGACAAGAGGGAGATGCAAGCAAGAATTTTGGTCACAGGTTTTTTGTTGCTCTTTCCCATATTCCAAATGATTTCAAACCTAACATTCCGGCTTGCATTCATATGTTTTTTGAAGCATATGAAATTAGATTGAGTTATGTTAGGGAAGATTTCAAAATACTGAGTATGCAACAGACATACTTGTCCCTAGACTCCACGGAGAAAATAAGAGATGACTACATAAAAGGTTTGTTATCCACAAATGCATGTGTTTCTGGTAATGAACATGTTAATCCAAATAGTAGCAGTATGGATATAGGCAATCAGATGAATGTAGCATCAAACAATAATGATTGTGTAGTCAAAAGGGTAGAAATGGGAGATGGTGCATCATATGACAGCGATGCAAATGATGAAAGTATTGTATGCCCTTTCCTTCAACTGGATAACTCATCAAGTAAAGGTGAGAATGATGAAACCAATGATGAATTCCAGCCTAGTACTGAGGTATGTGGTTCAATGAATAATGAGGATGTTGTGTACATAAGTGAGCTGCAAGTTGAATCACCTTGTAAAGTTGATTATGAAGACTGAGCACAAGTGAAATATAGGATGAATAAGAAACTTGTTTCTTATTTGATGTATTGCCCTCCCTTGTTCATGTATGTGATGAAGTAAGTAATGTTTGTTTGCACAAGGATGACGTAGAGGTGGCTACACTTCAGGATGCCCAGTCAGAGATAGTTGTTGGTGTAGCCAGGGAATTTCAGTTTGAAGAGCTTGCAATGGATTTTAAGGATGGTGATAATATGGATGCATATGAGAAATTGTTTCTTTGGTGCAAGGTATGTTGTCTTCCTCATGCAAAATGTGTTTCATCTCAGTCACAAGGAAATATAATAAGAATGAATGTGGAAGAAGTGTGTCATTAGTCAGTTTACAATAGCATATATGATACAATAAGTTGCCAGAGTGAAAGTGAAACAAAGAGACAATTGAAAGAATCTAGTTCTTCATTTGAGGTGTTTCATGATCTTGATTCATGTGCTAATGTTTTGAGTTGCAGCCTGAGTTGTGCTCATGACTCAAAATGTGAAATCTGTAGTAGCACACATGAAAACTTTGCTCAAGAGCTTGATGGAGTTACAAATGATTATGAGTACTTTCATTTTGATGTGAAAGATGTGTTATCTCTTGAATGTGTTGGTGTTGTAGTTGAGGTTGAGTCCTTTATATGGGACATTGATATGAATGAGCAGAAAGGCATGTTTATGCCTAAATTTCAACATGTGGCAGCTCAATTTGAAGCTATAACCGAGCTAGAGTTTTTCCAGTTTTCTCTACAAGATGAAGTGTCTTCTCTTGTGGATCAATAGTGCATTTAGGAACAATTCTCTTTGCCATGTGAATTAGAGGTGTTCTCCTTTACCCTCAATTTGCATGAAGAGGTCAACAGGTATGACAACGTGACCATTGATGATGGAGGTTTGTATCCATCCATTTCTTTTGTTGCTGACCTGGTTCTTGATTTTGTACCCCCTAATGTTATGAAAGTGCGTGATATGGATATGAATAGGTCAAGCACCTATTTCTCATGGTTTCCCTACAATAGTGATTTCATTGGTAGAGCTGGCCTTGGCTTCATAAACATTTGTTGCAGGTTGGTGCGTGTAGATCAAGGACTTCAGTTGTTGCAGTCGGGTAGTAAATGTAAATTTGGTTTGAAGGAGATCAGCTCCTTCATTCAGCTTGTCTTTGATAGAGGCAAGTAGTTTTGGTCATCTTATGCAGGTTTGACCTGTAAGTGCATGTAAATTTTGATTACAGTCAACTTTCCTATTGTGCCCCCATGCTTATGACTATATGTTTTGTATATATGCCCTGATGTAAATACGTTGTTCCCCCTGTTCATTTTTTGTGGTCTGCCTGGAGATCTAAATTCTCATTGTGCCATTGCTTGGCACATGTCCCCAACTAGAGCCACTATTGACACTTAAAAAATCAATCTCCAAAATGCCCTATTTTGCCCTCTTGTCACACTCTATGACTTCATTCTTAGACATGTGGCTTATAACTGATCTGAAGGGACTCTAGTAAAAATCCTAATTATTCATAGCCTAAGAGTCCTTGGTTAGGGTCTAAATATTTTGAAGGTCTTATCCCTTAAACCCTATTCTAGAATTTCATTAGAAAATGTTTTAAATCCTTCTGCTGCTCATTGTTGTAAAATCAAAAACCATTGTTGAAGCCTTGTTGAGTCATTTCCTATCATGGTATGTTAAATCTTTGCAAATTTTATCATTATCGCATCCCCGCGGGTATGTCTAATGAATGTTGCAAGCTTGTGGGAGCTAAAAGTGTAGTATAAATGTTCACTGCATTACCGCAATGGTCTATATGGGTCGTGGTAGGATGGCGGTAAGTAACAATGCAATCACCGCACTACCGCAGCCGTCAATTGAAAGGTCTACAGGCTTGTGAGAGTAAAAGAAGTAGTCTAAACAACTTACCACAACAGTGCAACAATTTGTATGAAGCGTGGCGAGCTGGCGATAAGGATCTAACCATCGCCTACAGGATAGTGGTGAGAAACAATGTGTTCACCGTTGTACCACGAGGGTCATCAAAAAGGCATGCTGGATGGTGATGAGGGTTGAGCTGGGTATAAGATGTTTCCCACGGCCCCACATGAGTATTTTCTCTTGTTTGCAGGTTGGCGGTAAAGAAACTAATGTTACCGCACTATTGCGACAGTCAACAAAGAAGTCTGTGGATTGGCAGTGAGAATTTAAAATAAACACATAATGTTTACCATGTTGCCACATTGGTCAGAAAATGTGTGCGTGGGCTTGCGGGAGCCTGAGGCTCAAAGTAAGTGCCAACCACAGTCCTGCGGGGTCTTCTATCTACGGTGGTGGGTTGGCGGGATGGTCTAGGTTAAGTGGCATGTGTGATCCTGCTATACCATAGGGGGTCTTGAGGGACTACAGCAGGTTTGTGGTAAAGGGGTAAATGGAGCATATAATGTTCACTACAGTCCCACAGAGGTCGATGAGGATATCTGCGGGCTGACAGTATGAAGTAAAATATGAGCTGTAGCCCGTAGCTGCGCGATGGTTTTGCATAACATCAGATATGGCATGCGGGACCACAGTAAGGTCTCAGTTGGCTTCGATGCAAGGTTTTAGCAATGGAGGACCATTGACTTTGATGTGGCAGTCCATGTGGCACTTCAGGGAGCTTGTTGGTGTTTTGCAAGAGCTCATAATCCTACTTGGATGTAGCTAGAAGACTTCATGTGAATTGTAAATTCTATGATGACATCTCGAAGGTGGGAAGATGCATGAATTCGGCCAGGAGGCATTGCAGGGCCTAATTTTTCAAAGGATTCAGAGATGATGAGGACACAGAGACTCAGGGGTTCGAGACTTAAAGTGTTGTAAAGGCTTTGCTTGATGAGTTTGAAGAGATGTGTCTCATATGCCATCAATGCAGGTGCTATGCCTTTCATCTACCCCTTCTTTCTCAGATATGTGTTGCATTTATGGTTGCAGATCAGCAAACTAGTTGTGTGCATTAAAGCAGAAAATATCTTCCATCTGCCTCCGGACCCTACATATTTTTGCAGTTATTTCTGGCGGATAAACATCTCTTTTGGCTGAGATATTTTTTAACATGGCCCTTAGGGGAAATTTGTTGTAACCTAATTAGGCCAATTAGAATTATATGCTATATATGCATGAATGTAAGATGTAATAGAGGTTGGTCACTGAACCAATTGTTTGGTCTAGAAAATGCCTAAGGAAGATTTTAGGGCATCAAGCAGAGAAAAATGTCTGGGTAATGAATGAAAGAATGTGTTTGACACATCGTAGGAAGGATTGTAACATGCATTTTCCTGTATTGGTATGTCTCCATGGTTGTTTGCAATAATTTAGGGGAATGCATTGTCGTAGCTTTGTATTTTGCCTTCACCACATTTGTTGGTGCGATTGTAATGGGATTTGATAATGTATGACATCATTTAAATCAATACAAGCTTTGTGTTGGGTCATTTCTCCCTTAGAAGTGGGTTATTATAGTTTGGATTTGGATAAATAAGTATGTCTAGTGAATGAAGTTTAATGTGAGAAATGTATGTGAATATATTTTAGTTTTTTGTTGATGCTGGTTCAGCCCTTTTTCTTTCCTATTTATTGTTTTTGACTCAGTTGCCCAATGGAATAGGCACCAGTTCATATTGTGGATGGATCAATCATCATTTTAATCAAACTTGCATCCTTTTAGTTGTAGGAGTAGGAGTAGGTTTAGTTTAGGGTTTCTCATGTTGTTCATGGTTTTGTTTTATAACCAGGGATATATCTAAAGTGATGCAAAATTGTTTTAATCATTTGTGAATCGTGAACATGTATGCCTGCACTATGTATCTTGTGTATGAGAAGTTAAGTGGATTCATTTCTAGGAGTATAATATTACCACGATTGGATGCAAATGCATAGTGTGGTAATCAGCTATATAGGGGTTATTAATGACAACCAGCTATTTTAGGTCTAGTGAGAGTCTTTCAGACCTAGAAGGCAGTTTGGGTTTGGTTGTCCTGTTATTTTTAGTTGTTCATCTAGTTTGAACCTAATACCTGTTTAGGCATACCCCTTGGAATATCCCTCCTGGTAAACCCACTCCTGTTAGTTGGCCAAAATCACCCTAAACTTGTTGATGAACCTTTTCCTCTCACCCAGAATGACCATCCCTGGCCTAGGTGATTTAGGAATGTTTTAGGGTTTAAGGTTGTAGTTATTTTGGGTCCCAACAATATCATCAAGGAAGATGACCACAAATAGATCAAGAAAAGTGCAAAATACCCCATTCATCAAACTCATGAACACTTCTAGAGCATTAGTTAACCTGAAAGACACTACAGTAAACTCATAATGACCATAGTGAGTGCAAAAAGTTGCTTTATGTATGTTAGCTTCTGCTATCCTCAACTGATGGTAACCTGATTTGAGATCAATTTTAGAGAATACTTTTGCTCCCTGAATCGGTCAAATAAGTCATCAATTCTAGGCAATGAATAATGATTCTTTAATATCAACTTATTCAGTTGTATGTAGTCTACACAAAGACGCAAAGAACCATCCTTTTTCTTAACAAACATGACAGGAGCACCCCAAGGAGAAACACTAGGATGAATGTGACCCTTCTCCAATAGTTCTTCCAACTGAATCTTAAGCTCCTAAATCTCCTAAGTGATCATCTTTTAGGAAGCCCTAGAGATAGGCTCCACCCTTGGAACTAAATTGATATGAAATCTACTCCACGGTGGGGTGGCATTCTTGAAAGTTTCAAAGGAAACACATTGAAAAACTCCTTGAGGATAGGGTGATCATATAAAGATGTCTTGGGTCCTTCTTCAGACCTATCAATAACAGAAATAATGCAGATTTGACAACCCTTATGAATGCTACGCTTAAGTTGTTTAGCTGAGATCATTCAAAGAGAAACAAGTCTCTAAACTCCTGAGATCCTCACAGGTTTTCCTTCACTATCTAAGCATTCAATCATTTTTTTCTAACAATCTAACTTCATCTCATGGGTGTTCAACTAATCCATACCCAAAACCACATCATAAGATCCCAAAGGAAGAACTTGGAGATCCACTGAAGTAGTGAAAACCCCAAGCCCTAACTAACAATCCCTTACAATTGAATTTACTTACATTCTAGAACTGGTTGCTAACTCCACTTCCCAATCAATAGCCTACCTAACTACCACCAACTCACATCGCTCCATTATAGATGGGGATAAGAATGAATCTATAGCCTCAGAATCAAAGAGTACGGAAATTTTCACATTACCAATCATACGTGGGGTCTTAATCATTATCACCTAATACTTTGCCTATCGGTTATCCACTGCCGCAAAAACCCTGTGTGACCTCCCTACATCCCCAACTGTCAGCTCAAAAACACCTACCTGCTAAACCCCTGCTATTGAAATATTTTGAGGACAATTTTGGGCTATATGTCGAGTATCCCCACATGAAAAAAAAGGTCCTCTAGGTGGACCCTGAGACTTCTACTAAAAACCTGGTCAACTAGAACTAGCCTGACTACCTCTAAAGGACTATTAAGGATACACTGACCCAACACTCTAAGTCTAAGGTCTATGATCTCTACACAAAGGCTAAGCCTTCCAAGCCTAAGGAGGGCCTCTCTGCACTGATTGAGCTTTCTGACCTTGATTTTGCTACTGAGGGTTAGGTCTAGGGGGTAGTGTATTAGTTTTGGTCCCACCTCTATGCTGAAAGGATTGTTCAACACAATTCTAATTCTGTGGTGGTTGATTAAGGTTCCTGTAATGGTCTCTATTATCCTGTTTGTGATGAATTTCCTTGATAATGAGAGCTTTTTCCACTGCTATCCATAAAGTAGTAGGTTCTACCAAACGTATAGGTCCATCTATACTCTGATTAAGTCCTCTAATGAAATGATTAACAAGGAGCTTCTCATCTTGCATATACTCAACTACTACATAAGCTCTAGGAACTTATTATCATACTATGCCATAGTAAGTCCCTTATACTGCAAATCATGTAACTCATCCATCTATAGATGCCTAAAATGCTCTGAAATGTATTTGCTTTTGAATTGCTCCACAAATAACTTCTAGGTCAAAGTGTCCATAGTGAGATGGTTCTTGCATTCGTCCTAACACCACCAAGTAGCTACAATGCCCTTAAGAATATGAATAGCCACACAAGCCTTCAAACTACTTTTTTAAACCTTACGTGCAAAGCACCTCTCTAAACCTAGCAACCAAGAATCAACCTCTACACCCTCCATGTACCAGTAAAAGTGGGCGGTTGGAGGCATAGTAATTCTCTAATCTATTCTCCTGAATCCCGCTGAGCAGGCCGAACCCCAAGAAGATCCCTTTGTTTAACTTGGGGAGGGGATACATGATGTATTGACTCATCCATTCTTTCACATAACTCTACCCTATCTCGAAGGGGACTCCTATTGTGCTCATGATGCACTAAAGTATGTCTAACAAAATGTTGAGGTTGACCCCCAGGAGGGTCCTGAATTGGTGGTGGAAGTCTAATTTGCACTACATCCAAAAGCTGTTATAAAATTTGCATCATCTATGGTGCCTAGTTAACAGGTGGCTCATGCTGGATAGACTTAGATGCTACAAGTTGTGATGGTACTTGGGCTTGTGGAGATGTTTGATCTGGCCCTTGAGAAAGAGTATGCATACATTTGGGCAGCATCCTACACTAACCATAACCAAGATTTAAAACCTAGAGTTAGCAAAGTGTTGGAAAACTTGGCTTTGATACCAAATGTAATGCCCACCTATACACGCATGTACAAATGGGCACACATTGTGAAAAAAAATTAAAGGTTAAATTAAAAGAAGTAGATTAACTAAAGACATTTACCTTAGAAGTCTTATGAAACACGAGCCACCAGAATGGAGTCTTGAGAAATACTCCACACAAGTTATCTAAGCTCAAAGGAACATAAATTCATTTAGTCAAGGGCTTAATCAAAGTGTGTTAAAATAATCCACAAGTTCTCCTACCAGTTTCAATGTTGACAAGAGTAACTAAAAAGATTATAACATTTAGTTAAGTTCGTGGTGAAGATAAAACTTTTATAAGGATAGATTAGGAGCTACCTAAAATAAAAACATATAGACTTTAATGATAACATCAAAATAAAAACAACAACTTTAAACTAATTAATTATTTTTAAATTGATGATTAAATTTAAAAACAAGTTAAGTAATAAAATTTAATTAACTAATGAAAAGGTTAATTAAAAACAATTTGATAATTTAAATAAAAGTTTTAAAATAAAATAAAGCAAGTTTATAAACTAAAACTAAATATTAATATATTCTTATTTTGTTTTAAAACAAGCTTTTTGATTTCTTCTCCATATATCTATTTAACCACACTAATTTTCAATAAATCTTCTATATTGTCTTTAAAATGTGTAGGTTTCAAATTCATAGGAACACAATTCATCTCAGCCACAAGAGAAAGAAAAGACACACACACATTATATAAATAATACAGTGTAAATAGAGAATTGATATCATACAGGTATGAGTTTGTAAGCAAGTATTTTCAGATGCTACGACATACTTAGTAGTAGGAATTACAAAAAAAATAATAAAATAATTAATAAAAAACAGAGGATTTTGGCCTTGAGGCCCGAAGAGAAGGTTGTGGTCCTCCCAATGGGGAGTCGTGGGCTCCCACGACCTTCACAGGACAATGCTTGTGAGGTCGTGGGCTCCCACGATCCTCACAGGCCTGCTCCTGTGAGGCCGTGGGTTCCCAATGGCCCACGCCCCACAAGAAAATTCAAAACTATATTTTTTTTATATATCATTTCATAAACTATTTTTTTGTGATAGAGATCACTGCTGCATACGATAGTTTCTCGGCTACTAATATATATTCAAGAACATTATATATATATATATATATATATATATTGCAAAATGAAAAATACAACTCTCAACTTAATTGGTATAACAAGAATTTACTGAAGTAAAAACTTTTTTCAAATAATTTTTTATCCAATGCAATTTTTATAACCATATGTGTTTTCAAAATAAAATATACATCTCCATAACAAGGAAACTGATACACTTAATAATTTGGTTCTTTTTACAATCCACTAGATGTTCATGCATATCTAGATTTTGCATCTACTTGACCAAAGTGAAACTAGACATGAATATACAATTTAATCTCTCTCGCAATTTTCTAAAATACAAACTTCAACTCTTGAAACAAGAACTTCTTTGACTATAGAAAATCCAAAGCATCTCCCGCACAACAACAGGACAAACATGGATGGCCCGACTCACTCTCCACCCTACCATAGGATTGGAATACCAATCCACCCTCGAGCTTGGGAGATCTACCAAGAACACAGTTTCACACAAAAGACAACAATTAAAAACTCAAGTGCACAACCATCTTTACCCAAAAATCCAGGTTGAGACTCACCAAAAAAAAAGACAAGAATCTTAACTGGATTATTCAAAAGGGGAAGAGGGAGAAAAATTCTCTCTTGGGGAACAATAATTTATCAACCCTTCATGCTTCCTTCACAACCCAACTACAAAACATAACTTCTTACACAACCCAACTTTAGAATTCATACAACCCTTCTTTCACACATCCTAACTACAATATTTAACAACCCTTTAGATATAAAAAAATCAACTACATAAAGTTTCCCCAAGAGAGGTTTATCACCTCTCTAAATCACAAACACAAATTCCCACAAAAACAATATTTACACCAAAATTCGAACAACAATCAGTCTTTCAGAAATTACAAACATATAAACACATAAAAATTATCCAAGACTTAGATCCTACCTTTTGCCCTCCAAGTTAGGAGAGGCACAATCAAGGCAAGAACTTTCAAACTTTCAATGCCAACTTTCCTTCAAAAGCAATCCAACAATTTTTCCTCCAACACTTGAAAGCTCCAAGAATCCCCAAAAACTAGGAACACTCCATCCAATTTTCCCAAAGCAATTTTCATGAAAAAAAAAACTATCCAAAAACTCCACATCTTCCAATCCCATAAACCATTAAAAAAATTAAATTCCCAAAATGCCATCTTTTTCTCTAAAAAAAACAATTTAATTAAAACAATTAAAGCTTTCAATAAAATGGTAAAAAGAAAAAGAAAAGAAAAATCTTAGTAAACTAAAAGAAATAAATAAAATAAGATAAAATCTTATCACAAAAATTAACTAAAATAAAAGGATAATATCTCAAAATTTAAATAAATAAATAAAAACAAAAGAATTATATTATTAAAATTAAATCATTTAATCACAATCATACTCATGAATTTTTTTAAAAGAGTATAATTAATTAAATTCCCCCAAAATTGAAAAGAATAATAATAAAGAATATGACAATTAAATCATAGTACACACAAAATTAAATAATCCTTTATTCATCCATGCAGAATAGGTTTGGTTTCATTGGTTTTATGATGCAGGAACCTTCAGATTTCATAACTTTTGACCCAAAGATCTGTTGGAGCTGAAATTTGGTGGGCAGAAGCATCTTAAAGAGTTTATTAAAAACCCCGCCGAATTGGTAAATTCGGTAGGTCGCCGTTTTGACACTTTTTCAAGATTTTCCAAGTTGTTTTTTCTAATTATTTTTCAAACTTTACTTGCAATTAGATTAATTAGAAAGTTGACGATTAGTCACTTTTTAGTGAGTTTTAAATAATTGGAAACTTTCATGGTCATACGGATAAGGATGTGAAGTTACCAAAATGACAATTTTAGAAAGTTGCTAAAATCTGTAAAAAATGGTAATTTTTCATTTTTGTATAAATTTGGTATTTATTTTCAGTTGTAGTGGAATGGAATGGAATGAGAAGGAATTTGAAAATAGTTCCGAGTTTTCTAGATATTATTTTTGCAATAATAATAGTGTTGAATTTTATGTTGTGAAGTTTGGTTACATCATTTTAACACAACAAAAGTTCTTGGTACAATCTCTGTATACTTAAGCCTTGGCCACCCCTTGGAAAACTCAATTTTGAACATCGGATTGTCTTGTAAAATATAGTCGAAGCAACATAAAAAGTAAGCATACAATCAAACCATTATTGATCGTGTCTTATAAAAAAATCTAATTAATTATACAACACAATTTCTTTGCATTTTTAATAATTTATACTCAAATCTAACATAATACCATTCACTTCACGTGCAAATATTTCAAGTCACAATGTGCACAAAAATCCAATTAACCAAAACTCATAAGTCTAACACTCCTAACCACACATTAAGACATATAAATGTTCAAACCCATATGTTCCATAGTTCTCATAATGATACCAAACCATATCAAAGAAATAAATCCATAAAGTCTAAAGTCATGAACCATATAAAAAGTCCATGTAAAAGGTAGGCCTTACACATAGAAAAGTTATCTAGTGATTATGAAGTAGTCCCTCTAAATTCCAAAGTTTCTTTTCTCAGAAAAATAAAAATGGATGGTTCTATATAAAATTGAAAATTTTAAACCATGGGTTCAAAATACTATTTCCATGCTAGAATTTTGCCTTAGGATTGGATAATAATAGTAAAGTGGATGCAACCCTCCTTGAAATGGTATACAATATCCATTATATTATTCCTCGGTTAAATATGGATTTGTAGAGCACATTCCAGAATCTATGCAGAAACAATTTTTAATAATTAAAGGAGGTTCCACTTCCAATTCCAACACTAAGACCTTTAGGTTCACAACCTACTTGTGCCATTTATTTCTAGTGCAGTTTAGTGGAACATTTGTGGCCAACAAGCTTCAAATTCAACCCTTCAAAAATGATGGGGCGAAATGAGTGCTTCCACTACATGATTGGACCCATAAGATAAGGATGAATGATGCTTGAAGGAACTACAATTGTCGTTAGGGCAAAAATCAGGTCTGAAACTAAAACAATAAAATATCAAACCCTAACTAGCACAATAGAGCATGAGATAACATGGAAATCAAAACAATAAACTCAAATGCAAATTGAATCCATGCGAAACTCAATTTATCTCCATTGTTCTTCTCAACCTCGCATAGGCATGCAAGATTTTGAAGGTTGTTGATGGAGGAATGTTGGTTGCTCACCATTGTAGCAACATAACAGTACTCAAATGCTCCATGTCTCATGCAAATGGCTTGCTTTATAGAAAAGGTTGATTTGAATGAAGGGTTGAGATCGAAAGTTATTTTGAATGATATGAATGGTCAAGATTGATTAGGTTTTCCCACTTCAAGAGGGGTTGTAGTCATGTGACATGTGTAGGATAAGTCTAATTTAAATAATGTTTTATTTAAATTAGTTGTTCATGTGAAGGGTTGTAGTCATGTGACATTTGTTTGCATGTGGTAAAAGGTGAGGGATTTAATTCAAATATTTTATTTGAATTATTTGAAACAAGTGAGGGGGAATTAATTAAATAAAATGTGATTTATTTAACTAATTTGCTAGGTGATTGAGACGAAATTATGAGTGGGATTAGGATGGGACCTAGGACAAAACGTTGCAAGATATCTCACTAGGTGATGTACAATTTTAAGTGTCTACATTTTGCCCCTCTTTGAGATGATGTTGTGACCAAGTAACATCATTTCAAAGAAGATAAGGAAACAAGATGATGATGAAGGAATAGGATGATGATGCCCCCTCAAGAGGATAGGCAAGTTGGACGAACATGGGTATGCACTCGAAATGAAATGGATTGGTCAAAGGTGAAAGATAAGGAAATGGATAGAAAAAGGGGAAGGATGTGTTATGCTACAATGAAGGTGAGCAACCATGATGTTTGATATAGAACTAGATGTTATGCACCAAGGTGACAATGTGTCTCGTGCCCCAACATAATACAACCTTGTCTAGATACAAGATATGAATATTAGCTGGGTCAGATTTGGATTTGATACAAATGCACGAAAAAATGATAACACAAACAAATAAGAAAGCATGCACAAATGATACAAAAACAAACAAGGAATTGCCCCAATCAAGTTGTAAACCAATGATTAAGTGATTGATTGATTGATTGATTATGATGGTGTCTAGTTTTAGGAATGAAACATGTCGTATAAGACACCTAGTCTGGTTTCAACAATTCCACATCTTGTATAAGACAATGGATATGATTGATTGGCACTAATGTTGTTGGCCATGCGAGCAACACCAGGGTTTGATTAATGATTGATTGATTGATTGATTTGGTTTACATCAAGATTAGGATCAAGACCATTGAATGCAATTGGATAATTTGACTTGATTGGTATGGATTGAGGATTGACTTGCATTTGAGTTATTGTGTGGAATGATTTGATTGGATGAATGATTGGGAGAATTGATTTGAAGAATTGGATTGATTTGATTTGAAGAATTGATTTGACTTGATGATTTGGATGAATTAGATTGATTAATTTGATTGGATTTTTGTTGGATATTTGAATTTTTTGTTGGATTTTGGAAATATTTAATTTTTTGGATTTTTTCAATGTTTTGATTTTGATTTTTTTTTTTTGAAATGTTTTTTTTTTTGAATTTTTGAATTTTTGAAATGTTTAGGGAAGGCATTGGATGACAATTTTGATAGCCTTTATGCTAGATACCAATGACAATGGGAAACCAAGTCTAGGTGCAAGGAGGTAGGTGGGATGGATAGATAAAAGGATGGGTGATAAGCAAGGGGATGGAATGGATGTACACATAAGAGAGCAAGGATGTGATCTCCAAGGACTATGTCGCATAAGAATAACATGCCCCATTCTAGGTACAATGCTTAGGATTTGACATGACAAAGCTTATGACAATAGGATGATTAGATGGATCGTTTGGAAAGGATGGTTTACATCAAGAGATATCCAAAGCATTTGTCAATATTATGCCCTCATATATTTATCAAGATCAAAAGGAGGAAGGGAGGATGAACTCAATATGATAGGTATGTGTATGATGGTTGAGGATGGTAGGATGATAAGGAAATGGTATGATAGGATGGAAAATGATAATTTGGATGATGGATTGGATGAGACATCGTGCCCCCAAGTGTAAGTGACATAGAAGATCAACCTACACATGACACATGTTTGCCAGGTTTTCATCATGGTACTTATCCAAGGTACCACCAACGGTGGTTTTCACCACTGAACAAATGGATTTCTCTTTACTATTTTATTGCTTTTTTTATTTATTTTTTTCACCTTTTTGGATATTTGGATGGGATAGGTGGATATGGACGAGAAGGACTCAACTTTCTAGTTCCATGAAAGGTGATAGTGTCCCGTTAGAGAGGAATGTCATACATGGATCATGTCAAACGTCATTATGCTCATCGATGTTGGTAAGGGATTGCATGAAAGTAAGATGGATGGATTAGGTAGACAGTGGATTATGAAAGGTTTATGCATGGAAGGATAGTGGATTATGATGTGGATTATGTAGGGTAAGATAGTGGATTATGGATGGATTATGTAGGAATTATGCATAAGGATGGATGAAAGGCTTATCCAAAAGCATGGACCATAGGGAGGTGATGGGTGAAATATGTAGGATAGTGGATGAATGATGTGGAATGGAAAGGAACCATGACCAATGGTTGCACACACCATGATAAACATTGAATCTTTTGATTTGAAGGTGGTGTAGGAAGCAATGGAGATGTTTGCTTAGGGGATGGTTGATGTAGGAGTTTAGGTACCCACGCAGACATAATTTTTATGGTTTTTGCTTTTCATGTGGGATGAAGTAATTTGAGTTTTTGGAATGGAATGGAATTTATGAATGGATGAGGATGTTTGGGATTTTTGAGAGGTGGATGCCTCTTTTGACTTGCTTACTTTTTGTTTAGGAACCCAAACCATTTTAGTTCTGGACTTGTCTTTTGAGGGTATGGGTTTGGATATCTTTTTAGATAGATATTGCTTTGACCTTTTGAATTGATGTCCTAAGGTATGAGGATCCTCAGGATTTTTTACTTTCTAAAAGGAGGCATCCAAATTTTTATTTTTGAATCTCATGGGGAGGGTGGAAGCTTCTTGCTTAGATGATGCATGCATTGATTGGCCATGATCAGGAATTTGAGGGAATGTGTAAATGGATGGATTTGGTGTTGGGAGAAGTGGTGGTAAAGTGGATGGAGGGATATTAGAAGTTGGAAGTAGTGGAGGTAAATTGGATGGTGGAAGGTTTATAGTCACATGCTTTTGACATTTGTAGGATGATGGAGGTGGAATGGCAACATATGTTGTAGGTACATGATAGGATTGGTGATGGAAAGTGGTGGACTTAGGGTGCATGGAGGAAGTACCAACATCTTTATATTGTTTACCTTGGGGTGTATATCCAAGGCCATATGAGCGTGGAGGGACCTTGACATGTATGGGCTCCCGAATACCTTGTTCATTAAGGCCTAAGCATTTACCTTGAAAGTTCATGTTTTGGAGGATGCGATTGACGATGGGACTAGGTGTGCTTTGGGAACTAAACTTGAGTTCGTTATTGGATGGAGAAGGTGAGGTGGAGGACAAGGGTTGTTGTTGTCCTAAGGAATAACACCCATGAATGAAGGTAGATAAACTGATAGGATATGATGGATTTGAAGTGGGATCGATGGTGGATGAAGAAGGATCATTAGGATCTTGATTATCATTGTGTTTACTAAGATCCAAGTTATCTGTTTGATCTTTTATGCTTGCTTGGGAGGCATGACATGTGGATGTTTGTGGATCATGGATAGGTGGAGTGATAAGCTCTTGACCATGGAATGCATAAAGTTGGCTAAGTGGATCATCATGGCCTTCTTGATCATAGAGGGAATCTTGATCATATATGGGAGCTTGATCAGAGATAGGGGTGCTTTGATCTTGATTTGGACAAGGGGTTAATGTTTCCTCATGCTTAGGATTATACCCTTCACATATCTCGACTTTAAGTGGAAGTAGAAGTGGAGGACTCTTGGAGAGGCTTGACATGTTGTGGGCCACATGGTGGGGTTAAATGGATGGACATGATGTTTGAGGACTCTTTGATTGGATTAAGGATAGGTGTTTGACATGGAGATAGGTTGTTCCTTGCTAGTAGCCAATGGATCACATCCTTTACAAGGGCATGTGTGGAAGGACAATATAGGGGAAGAATAATGAGGGTAGATGGCGTGGACTCGTATTTAGGATTAGGTGGAGTGGAAAGTTCCCATGGTGGTGGAATAAAAGGGATAGAAGGTGTTGTAGGCTTAGGATTTTGATCTTGATTAGGTGGAAGGTCAAAAGGATTGGATGAATTGGTGGGTTTGGGTTTGCTTTTGTAATTTTTGAACAAGTATGATGTGGATTTGATGGAGGATTAAATGGTAGAAGGTACTTATAGGGTGGATGAGATAGACTAGTGTTTCCCTTGTCAAAGGTGGCATTAGGACTCAAAGGCATTTTATCTTGTTGCAAAGGTGGACTTGGGCTCACATATTCTTGTTGTGAAGTGAATGGATTGGTTGATGTAGCATGAACTTGACATATGGATGGACTAGTTTGGTATGAAGTGGAGGGGGATGATGATGGAGGTGACACATAAGATTTGTTCATGAGACTTGGATCACCACTAGAATTTGAAGGAGGGCCTCCTCGAAGTATAAGTTTAGGTCTTGGATTATTCATAGGCTTTCTAAGGATTTCAACAATTTTGACAAGTGCTTGATTAGGATTAGGATGATGGTTTAGAATGATTAGGATAAGTGATTGAGTGATTAAAATATAAGTAGGATGAGCTTGATTGAGATTAGATGACATGGATTGATTAGGGTTTTGACTAGGATGACTTGGATATGATTAGGAGAATTATTAGAATGATGTTGATTGGATTAGAAAGAGGATGATGATGTGTAATGATTAGGATAGATAGAATTTGATTAGGGATGATATGATTGGATGAGGTGATTAGGATGAAAATGACAAGGATGATTGTGTAAGAATGATTAGGATAGGATGAAGGTCGAATGATGAAGATATAATAAGAATGTGATTAGGATAGGACAAGTAGGATGATTAAGATGTGGATGAGTGGATGATGTGACTAGGAAAGGTGATTAGGATATGAAGGTTGAATGATGAAGATATGATAAGAATGTGATTAAGATACAATGACTTGGAATGAATGTGTTGACTAGGGTGTTTGGCAAGCATAGAAGACACTTGGCAATCAAATGAACGTATGTGTATGTCTAAGGGTAGTCAACCCCCAATTTCCAAAAGTCTAGCACAAGTTGAAAATAGTTCACACACATCAAGCACTTCCTAGCCCTAAAGTTAATGGCTGATGGCATCTTGTTCAAGCCCACAACTTGGAATCTCTGACTCAAATGTAGACACACTGATTACTAAGTGTGTCCATTATATTGTCTTTGTGAGAGAGGATGGATAGGGGCCTCTTGTACTGGAAGGATGATGTAATCACCCTTTCCTTGGAAAGCTACGTATAGCTTATACTAAGCCAAGGATTCCCATCTCATCTCTAGGGAGCCACATGGTGAGAATCTTGAGAGGATTATGTGTCCTCTTGCCTTGACCAAACCACCACAAGGTCAAAAAAGGGTAGCCTCTAATCTAAAGGTGTCTAGTAATTGTTCGGGGGATCGGCATGTTACGAGTGTCCAACAAGCTACTTAAAGCTTTACCCAATCCTACTAAGAATCTCATATACACAAGGTACACGCCTCCATTCAAACTAGCACTATATGGTAAGCGCTAATACTGGTTAAGACTTGGCTTTTGACTTATCCTTTTTTGTATAGCAGACCAAATGAAAGTACTGCTTGATGTCATTCCCTTAGGGTGAGTACCTCTTTCCCCACCAAGGCAAGCATCTCTAAAAGGGTAACAAAAGAGACACAAGTGCAAATACTTTTGATCTCTAAATTCATACGATGATGCAAGGAGAGAGCATACGCATTTGACTTGGCCACACTAGACAAAGTTTATTGACCCTTAGAATTTAATGTGTGGTGTGATAATGAAAGTGTTGAGAAGTGTTTTTTATTCCCAAGATCACATAATGTGCGAGGGAAGAGCATACACACCTCAAAACACAAACAAGATCACCAAACAAAGAAGACAGTTATTCTTTTTAAGCCCCAAAATAAGTGTGAAAATAGCAAGCTATTGCTCTTTTTAATGCACCAAATTAAAATGTGTCTATGATAACAAATCACATACGCATGAAAGAATGGAATCCTACACCAAATGTGTTAGTAGTTTCAACTTGAAATCTTTTCCCAGCGAATGCCACAAGTCTGCAAATCAGAAATCAGTAGCATAAAATCATCTATCAAAGTGTGAAAAAAAAAAACATGAAGAGAAATACTCCCTTTGCAAGCTACCAAGACCAAAAGGCCAAGAAAGTGAATCTGGAAAATATCTAAAAATTTTGATTAGTCATAGAAAAACTAATAGTAGCATCAGAAAATTCAGGAGATTCTAAGCAATTTAAAAAAAAATCACTGAAATTTGATGAAAAGTGCCAAAGATATTCGGGTTTGTAGTTCAAATATAATGTTGACTTTGACTATGAAAATACCTAATGAAACAATACTGTTACATGACAAAACCTATACCGTTGTGAATTTATCCGAGTTAGCTTTCTGACAAACCCTTGTTTGTGAAATTTTGATATTGTATGCTCGAGTTATGGTCAAAAGAAAAAAATTGCATCCTTTAGGGTTTGAGGATGAAGACGGCAGGTTTGTTGATAGTTACTTGACCGCTAGCAGTCAGGCAGTTTTGTGATCACATGCAATGGTCAGTGGCTTCCTGTTGGTTTAGGTCTATGTTGGCAATGTGTTTTAAGCTAGGCCCTTAGTCTCCCATATGATCGAGGGCTGAAAGTGAAGAAAAATAAAAAAGGAAAAAGGAAAATAAATGAGGGGCTTATATGCCCCCTCATGGTCACTAAAGTGACCACAACCCACCATACAAATGGGCTTAAGCCTGACCATCTACTAGTTGAGGGTTTGAAACCCACGAGCGGAAACTTTGAATGGCAGGTCATCGCTATTTAAGGAAGTGACAGAGCTTTCAAGGGTTGCAATCGAGCAATGCAGTGTAGATCAGAATGATGACTAGGCGGTGATAGGGGACAAACAGTGTCGGCAGAGATTTGGGTTTTATGGAGGTGACCTCCACAGAAAGACATCGATGGGAGGTTCCACGGTGGTGGCTGACATTTAAATCGGTCTACAAAGTGCCAAGGACGGGCAGAGGTCGCAGTTCCAAGGGCTGAGCAGGGGATCATAAATGGTGGTGACCAGAATAAGAATGGCAATGACTGAGTTTTGTGAGGTGGTCGACACAGACAAAGGTGTTTGCAAGATTTAAGAACTGAGGTGACCACAGAAATTTAGGGTTAGGGTTTTTGATGGTATTAGACTTCATTGATAGCGACTAGGGAATCTTTGACGGGAAGGAGAAGGCTATGGCTATGGGGACTATTGATAGGGACTGCAAGTGAAGACTTAGGGTTTACAGGTCGGCAGAGAGGGCTTTGAGACAGTCGGCAAATAGACTTTCACAGCCTCAAGCAAATGAAACTTGAGAGCATAAAAAAGACAAACATAGGCCATCAACTCAGAAAAAAACAAAAAACCAGAGATCATTAGCACTTGCACAAAATCAGTATGACCTGTCCGTACGGTATGGATCCATATAGATCCGTACAGTATAGACAGGGAACTAAAAAAATTACAAACATTTCCTATAACCAAAATATAGCAAGTTTTATGTCAATCTTCACCTGCGAGGCCTCCCAGATGCAACGAAAAGGTCCATTTCAGGCCTAGAGGTCACCTGCAAATGTTGACTTCCAAAAATTGATAAAAATGTTAGATTTGTAAGTTCACGTTGGGTTCACCATTTGTTGTTAGGGCAAAAATCAAATCTGAAACTAAAATAGCAAGATATCAAACCCTAACTAGCACAATATAGCATGAAATAACATGGAAATCAAAACAATAAACTCAAATGCAAACCAAATCCATGCTAAACCCAATTTATCTCCATTGCTCTTCTCAACCTCGCATAGGCATGCAAGATTTTGAAGGTTGTTGATGGAGGAATGTTGGTTTCTCACCATTGCAGCAGCATAACAGTACTCAAATGCTCCATGTCTCATGCAAATGGCTTGTGAAAGGCTTTCTTTATAGAAAAGGTTGATTTGAATGAAGGGTTGAGATTGAAAGTTATTTTGAATGATATGAACGGTCAAGATTGATTAGGTTTTCCCTCTTCAAGAGGGGTTGTAGTCATGTGACATGTGTAGGATAAGTCTAATTTAAATAATGTTTTATTTAAATTAGTTGTGCATGTGAAGGGTTGTAGTCATGTGACATTTGTTTGCATGTGGTAAAAGGTGAGGGATTTAATTCAAATATTTTATTTGAATTATTTGAAACAAGTGAGGGGGAATTAATTAAATAAAATGTGATTTATTTAACTAATTTGCTAGGTGATTGAGATGAAATTATGAGTGCGATTAGGATGGGACCTAGGACAAAACGTTGTAAGATATCTAACTAGGTGATGTACAATTTTAAGTGTCTACAACAATCATTTTGTGGACTACTTTTTGACTCCACTATATTATGCAATTACAAGTACTCCAATGCCTAGATTGTTTAAGTCTTGTAGAGATTCCATTCAATTGAGAAAAGAAATACAATTAGTTGACTGGTACTTCATGGAAGAATATATTATGCTTAGATTATATGGATCAGGAGTAGAGACCCACAAACTTCCAATACATGTGATAGAGAGGGTTTTTGCATTGGAATACATATGGCAGATGGGCACTACAAATCAACTGTACTTTGGTAGTCAACAAAATAAGAGCATATTTCCTTCCTTACCTTTTTCATGTGGAGAGTTCACATTCAAGAGAAAAGCATTCACTGTGGCACACCAAATTTTACAAATTTTTAAAAAAGTATGATCCATGTGGTGTGATTAAAGCAAGGCTTCTAACCAATAAGAACATTGGAAGTAGAATTCAGCATCAAAGTAAACCCCTACTAGAAATATTGAGAAACAAGAATTCTTGGGATGAGGTGAAAAATTTAATGGAGGAAACTATTGCTGAGAAAGGTATTTCTTTTGAATAATTATCAGTAGAAATAATGGCATTGCATCCACAGAGAGTAGAACAGTTGCCAATGAGGAGTTACAACAATTTGATAAAAGAGATGATCAACCATCTAGTTTAAAAAACACCAGAGTCTCTCAGTAAATCTTGTACAATGGAAATGTGGACACTAAAAAAATAAATGTCTTTTGGTCTATGAGGAAGGATCTAGGTGATCCAAAAACTACTATTGTTTTTTAAGAGATCCCAAAAGATGAAGAGTTTAGCAAATTTTGGAATATAGAGCATCCCTCTAAAGCACCTAATCATGAATCTGATGATGATAATGATAGGAAAAATCAACCCTTGGATCCCACTAAAGTCTATGCATACAAACTTGGTTTGAGTGATACCATAAAAGAAACATATACTTCAAGGGCACCATAATGGAAAAATTGGGTTATGAAGGTGATGGTATGGGGACTAATGAACAAGGCAGCACTTGGGTGGTAACATAGGTAGACACTAGAAGACCTCATGATTTTTTAGGTATTGGAACTTTAGCTGATAAGTACAATTGAATTTGTTGTAGTTTCAAATGAAAATCCTAACAGTCTGAGTTAGATACAACCATAAGTACAACCAGTACCACAATGGTTTTTAGAACTTCAAGATACTCATTTGATTGGTAAAGGAGATGGTTTAGAATCTAGTGCTACTAGTGGCAATTGTATAGGTAGTAGTGGTCAGTAAGTGTTCCAAAAAAAATACTCAGAAGAGGCCACTAGTAGAAGATACTATACAAAAACTCAGTGAATAAGGCATTCTGAAGAGGCAAAAGACTATGACAAGTCCAAGTCCAACTTCCTCCATTCCCACCTCAATGGAATTATTTCTAGAGGAAGCCCCTCATGATGTTAGTGTGATTGGGATAGGAATGGCTAATCTTCAGCCTCAAACAATTACTCCTTCGCCATTCAAGCATTCAATTGTGTCAGCTCAGTCCCAGGATTTGATTACAAAGATGAGTTTAACAAGAAAGCAAAAAAATCTGAAAGACACAAGAAGCAAGTGCTAGAGTACATCTATTGTAACTTTTGAGCCTACAAGAACTAGGGTATTGCCTACACATGACTCATATACATAAACCATGGAGTACACGTTTGTTGTGCCCGAATTTCAAAATAAACCAAAGAATCAGATGCAACACCCTGACTATGAGGTGAGCACTATCCAAATATATTTTTTTGGAATGAAAAATGCTGACAAAATTAATGTATCAAAAAGGAACGATAATGTGGTGTACACATCATTGCTAAAGTAAGAGAGACAAAAATAGGTTGTAGAATCAAATAGAAAAGTTACAAGCAGACCTAGCAAATGAGAAAGCAAAGAGGAAAGTAGCAGATAACAAGAGCAATGATTTAGAGAAAATGATAAAAAATCTACCTCTACATCTAAAAGCAAAGAGAATGAACAGAAGGAGGTGGAATTGAATGAATTGAACCAAAGGTTAGATGAAAGCATAAAGAATTATGATAATGAAAGAGTCAATTCAAAAAAATTACAACAAAAGTTGATGGAAGGCAAGGCCTTAGCAAAGACATTTCAAGACAAACTAAACAAACATGCACAAAAAGCAACACGGTGGGAACAAAAACGGAGGAAGAGAGGAATACTGATGAACAACTATAGCTACGACTGAGGAATACATAAATGAAATAAAGCTTCTTAAAACAAAGTATATAAATTATATATAAAAATAATGAGGCATATAAAACAAAACATTTGGGAGGAAATAATGCAGAGGACTAATGATTTGTCTATATTGTTTGAATTGATTGATGGTTTGATAGTACAAAATATGAACTTCAAACAATACATTCAAGACAATAAAAAGGTGACTTCAAGTTAGAAAACTACAAAGAAAATTTTGCAAACAATCTACAAAATTAGTGACAATGAATTGGCATCCAAAGGAGTTGACAACCGGATTGACACCTCAATAAAGACATCATCTATCATTCAGAAGTGTACAAAGCTAGGTGAAGCATAGGGAATTCTAGATCAGGTTGAATTTTCTTTTGTGGAAGCTGCATAAAAAGGTAGAATACTTGAAAGAGCTTGGTTTGCTGTGGGCTTTTGACAATACAGAGCGATACATTAGAAATGGTGCTCTTAAAAAGAAGATGGAGGATACAATGATGTTGGATTTGGACCAGTTACCTCAAAAGCTAGATGAGGCAAACTTTTTGGATTCCATCAAACCAATGATAAGTTTGAATGCAACTTTGATTAATACATTAAAGTTACCAATCAGTTATGAATTGTTAACAAATCTACAAGTTAGATGCTATAAATTACAACAGATTGTATTTCCATCAGATGAACAGTGGAGCATGCTACAAAAGCTGATAGAATGATTTGTTAATTTGATAATACTTCTATGTACATTGTATTCCTTCATTTGAAAATCAATATAAGACCGTTTTTCCATTTTTGTGTTCAAATTATCGATAATACTTAATTGCTTAAGTCAAGAAAACTCTGGTTTCTAGATACACATTAAACATTTGCTAATGTTGTATATGTTATTGTTAGCGTTGTTAGTATGCATCTAGTTGAAAACATGTAACACTTATTAGTATCACACAATAATAATATGAAATTACTAATAATATGTCAATTTATAAATAGAAATTGAAACATGTGTAAAATTTAGATGCTAAAATAAAATCAAATTTGGAAATAATGTTTAAAATTTAGATTCTAAAATATTGGAACATTGGAAAATAGTAGTAAGTCAATCTATTAACTTTTAAATGGAAAATGAAAAATGTATATCAAGATTCATTGTTCAGTGATAGAAAAATAAAATATCATGAACAACAATTTGGAGTTTGGAATATGAAATACATTATAAATACCTAGTAAGTGCTAAATCTCTTCCATTTGTGAAATCATCTACTTACTCTGGCCCTGAGATTGAGAGTCATCTTGATCCTGGTCTTCATTTTCTTCACTCTACATACGTGCTCTTAAGTGCACCTCCTCACTACCACTACATTTGTTATTCATTGTGTCACTGTCATGTGTGTCAGTATGGTTTGAAGTGTTGTAGAACCCTCTTCTTTCACATATGGACCTTCAGATTGCGAGTACCCTTTCAAAAGGAAAAATTCAGACATCATACCTAGTTGTATACATCCTCAAGCAATTTTCCAAATTATTGTCAAGTTTGTTTCTTATCTTTGATTTCAAGAACCCCAATGCACTAAAAACTCTCTCATCTTCCATTGACCCCAATATCATGGTTTGACATAAATCAACAAGTTTGAAATATTCTGATATTGAATCACACAGTATCTCACTCTGGCTTAAGTTTGCCCAACATTTTTTATCGATCCATCTATGTGGGGACTATCCATGAGTTTAAAATGTTCCATCATTGATGTTGCAAAATAGGTCGATTGATATATAAACTTAGATTTATTCATAATTCCTTCTATTTGTTGTCCATTGCATTCTAAACTTTTGAAAAAATGATTGACCAAGGTCTTTATCTTGTTATGAAAATCAGTTGGTTGACAGTTGACCCAATATTGAGGATACACAACAGACATGGCTTCAAGTAGTTCATCGTGAGGGAATCGATCTCTAATCTTTGAGGAAAGAGATTTCACAATATCCTTTAAAGTAGTACTTACATAATTAACAATGTTGTTAAAATCTTCCCTTGTAACAAGTACTTCTTTGATAGTGTGCCTAACCCTGGTAAAATGGTGCATTGGTATCTCATATCCCCGTATAGAGACACATAACTCCTCACTTGTATTAAATTGTAAATAATTAGTAGGATTGTTCACATTTGTCATCAAGTGCCAGCTACTAAATTTTGGACTTATAAATGACTGCTCTGATAGATATAGATTAGCGAGGCTCATGCATATCATTTTACATAATTTAGTATATTCTAAAATATACATAGTTCTTTCTTGGGATTTTTTCACAATAATGTTCATTTCCTCTAGCATGGGAAGAATACCAAATAAAGTTAGGAGTGTCTCTGTGTCACTTAACCTATGTAAGAGGTCAAGAGCTTTGTCTACTATGTGACGATGTTTTTACATTACTCAAATCAAAGATTGGTATTCTAAAAAAACTTGTTCTACTGATCCATGCAAGGAGATCTGGATCTAGTATCAATAGCCTTAAGAAGCTTGTTTCCTGTAGTTATTCCATCAGCAAAATTTTGAAATTCCATAAACCGTTTGGGACTTTGGTAGAAGTATGAGTAGAGCTCGTGGATTAAATCTTCAACTTTTGATACTATAGAGGACTTGCTCACAATTTTAAATAATAAATTTATTATGTGGGACATGCAATGAATGGAAATCATGTATGGTGAAATAGAAGTTTGAAGCTTTACGCAAAGACCATTCTTATGACCTTGCATTATTGAAGCTCTATAAACCACTACACACACCAACTTTTTGGCAATTGTGTAGTCATCCATACCTCCAATTTCATTCAAAGATTTCTTAGCTAGTTCAAATAGATTTTGCGATGTCACATTCTCCTTCATTTTATAAACAAAGAGTAGATGAGGTTAGAGGACATTGTTTCTACAGTATAGACATGCATACGTACCCAAGAAGTATTATCTACTATTGTAAATTCACCTAAAGATAATATAATAAATGTTGACTATTTTATTTTTTCCTGTAAATCTTGTTTTTCCACCTCAGCAAGACAACTTGCCCATTCCCATCCACTGTTTGTTGACCAATGTGTGTTAGGAAAGTTAGGAATGCCCATAAAAGATAATAAACTATTTTATTCTAGGTAGTTAGTCATAGGATGCCCCCTGGTCAAAATATGAAAAACAACACTCAACTGAATAATTTTTTCCATTTGTTCTTCTCTGATCATCTTTCCAAATTGAGCTTCAATCCAACATCCATAGGAAACAAGTTTCACCTTTCTTTGCATATGCACATCATATTCGAGGGCATTCTTAACATGAAGACATTTTTCCTTTGTTTTCCATCTTATCATTGATTTTTCCTTTCCATCTATGATTTGTTTTCATAAAATTTACCAATATGTTTTTCTATAGTGTCAAGTTTTAGCTGCAACTTCTTGTCCCTACAATATTTCCAACTGCAAATCTTACACTTGCATTCTGTTGGAGGTTCATCTTTGTTTGCATTCTACACTGGTTCAATGAATGGGTACTTTGACACCCAAGCAATCTAAAAATTCCTTGTCATATCCCACTCACGCCCCATTTTTTATTTTGTTTTTCTTTTCCCCTTACGTGCAAGATCTACATATTCCTTATCACTTATTGAGGTTGATTTATTCATATTATCATTCTTTCCACCTTGGGTACCACCTGGAACATCATTTGAGCCATTGGAATCCAAGTCAATGAACTCATTTTGTTTACCCTGGGTACCACCTGGAACATCATCTGCGGCATTGGTATCCAAGTCAATGAACTTATTTCGGCTACCCTAGGCCTGGGTATCTCTTGGAACATCATCTATGGCATTATCATACCGATTCAAGTCATTAAACTCATTTAGATATTCCTTTGAGGTATTGCATTGGGCTTGTTCGTCAATATACGATACAAGTGCTAATGTTGTAGCTTCACCTGATGGACTGCAAACATTGCCAATGCCAAAGTACAACATTATGTTTCTATGAGTACGTTTTGATGGCCTCCATTTACCACTTTCAGCAAAGTTATTCTTGCTCGACATCTCTCACAAAATAAAAGTTCTAAAAATGTCTTTTTGTTTAAGAAGAAATCATAGAATATAGATCCTTGGCTGCCCTAGATCTCTCCCTACTCAATATCATCTATATGAATGAAGTAAAAATGGAAAAGAGATAAATAATCTTATAACACTATAAAGAAATTCAAATGATCACTTACCTTTAGGATTTCATTGACTCGCTAATGCCTGTAGTTGTAACTTGCCTATGATTCAAATCGAGAGCTCAGAGCAGAAACAAATGTGTAAGAGATTAATCAGAGTTTCAGTTATATTTATATCAATCTATATTTGTCAAATTGAGAGGGATTTTTAAATGGTGTAGTAAAATTTTGGTGAATCTCGCGTGATTATAACATGATGCATATAAATGTTGAGCGAATCAGACCTTGATCAAACACATGTATTATAATTTTCACAACGATTATGGCCCTCAGATTAGCATGGAGTTATAATGGTGTTGGTGAAATGGGTCCTCATACACGGTGAACTTTGTAATGCAATTGGTGAATATGTGGGCAAATTAATACATGCCTCTGAAATTCCAAGAAAATCACCGTTAGAAACTAATGCAAGAGGGTTCTCATACCCTCTGCCAAACACACAACTCTTTCACACACATTCACAATTTTAAGACTCAGAAAACCAAATACACACAAATATGGGCAATACTCTACCCTAGAACCAAATATAATTGCAGCTAATGAAATTGATTTTATTAATTTAAATCCACCATGAAATTTGTATACAAACTTACAAGAAATGGCCTTCAATGGCCTTCTCAGCTATGCCCATTTACATACTCCAACCTCTATCTAGATATTACTGCCATTCTGCACCTCTGAAATTTGACTTCTATTGCATCATATTTTTCTCTGCATCAATCATTCTCCTCTATTTTGTTTTAAAATTTTTTTTTTATCTACAAAGAAAACAACTAAAACCAATTTCTTATACCTTCCATCTGAGGCGTCCTTTCCCTCTTCGGCCATGCAGCTTTTTCCCACTCCAAAACTTCCACTTCAACAAATTTTTCTTTTTCTATGTTCTCCCTCCTCTCTGGTTATCATCTAATTTTTATTTTTAAAACTGGTAGCATTCTTTTCCTATTGGCAGCTTGAGTGATGCACTTTACTCTCCTACGCAATCCTCTCTCTATTTTTTTTTTTTTTTAATTTCTTTTCTCCCCAAACTGCCCAAAAGTGCCTCTATTTTCTTCCATCTGCATCTCTTTTGTTAAAGTCTCCAAAAGAGACCTTTCACCTTCCCTTTGGCACTAATTTGTGTCTCCATTAAATTCATATTTTATTTTTGTTCATTTAATATATTAAAATCTGCCTTCCCTTCCTTTAGACTTTGTAATTTTATACATTTAAAATTTGCCTCCAAAGGTAGTCATTTCACTTGTTGGAATTGACATTCAATTGTCCAATATAAAATAATTTAAACACCATGAATTATACCTCTCAAATCTACAATAACAACTTAGGAGAAAAATCAATTGATGTGACTGCAACAATGTGTGAAATCGAGTGCCGAAAAATTGAAACTTCTCAGAATTGAACGAAAATTGGTGAGTAGGCTTAGAATGATTTCCCAAGCTCCCCTGCAAAAGGATTTTGATCCAAACTTCCAAAATTGGGAGATATTAAACTTTCTGTAAACTGACGACACACTTTCAGCATTAATGACACCAATTTCTAACATTAATTTCTCTCAAACTGTGAGAGATATGACTTCAATTATTTTTGCACTTTTGAGATGGTGCCTCCAAGAATGCCATTGCAAAAGGATTTCTTGCAAATACAATTGTCATTGTACCAAAAGAGCAACCTGTTAATGCCCGATACAACTGTCAGAGTTAATGAATCCACGGGAGGTGGTTAAGCCTTGTCACGAACCCAAGCGCTGCGCTGCACAACACAAGGAGACCAAGGGCACACACCTTGCAAAAATCCCCCCAACACAAGTGAGGGGTTCAAACCCGTGACCTTGGCTCTGATACCAATTGTTGCAAAGATGGTTGTCGTTGCACCAAAAGATCAACCTGTTAATGCCTGATACAACCATCAGAGTTAATGAATCCACGGGACGTGGTTAAGCCTTTTCACGAACCCAAGTGTTGTACTGCACATTACAAGGAGACCAAGGGCGCACACCTTGCAACAAGATTTTGCTCTAGCTCTTATGAATCTTTGGGAATAAATTTCACAAAATTGCCTGTGGAGTGTCGAAGTCAAAGTACAGCAAAAACTCAATTTGATCGAATCTGATTATTTTACCTGCACCCCAAGGCTGAGAGATACCAAAATAGACCCAAGCAAACCAAAACTGAAAGAAACAATTGGAAATCTTTTTGGGTGATGTTGATTGCTCATTCGCCCGGAATGCTCCTGCATCAAAAATGCGTAGGTTACTCTGGCACAAGTATTAGTTACAAATGCCTCATAAAATAAATTGATGGTGAATTGAAATGAAATTTTACCAATAATTCATAAAATCTAGGCGATTTGGGCCCCCACCAGTAGCAACAGTGATTCTTTGAAGGGCTACAAAAGGAACTCTAGGATTTGGATGGTATCAATTTGACATCTACATGAGAATTTCCTTATCTTTAAGTCATTATATGTCATTTCCAAAAAATGAAAAAAGAGAAAAAAATGCAATAAATTTTAAAAATGAAAACCTTCGAGCATTGTTAGACAACTACAATTTGAAAACTAGTTTCTGGTGGATTGTAGTTGATTTTTTTTTTTTTTTAAAATCTTAGTGGTGAAAACTATTTTCATAGCACCACTAAGAGGTAAGTGATTGAAAACTAGCTTATTAGGACTCACTTGTCGTTATCAAATTTATAAAAAAAAAGAAAAAATCTATAATTATTATGTATTGTTTCTATGAGCTAATCATTTTCTATGTACACTCAATTGCTTCCATGATGCTTCGGTCTATCTGAGTTCCTATTACACCTCTTGTAGCTCACTTGTGTAGCTATGCTCTACCTTGTTGCAGTAAAAAATAACTTTGAGAACCTATAGAAGTTGCACACTACTATACATTCAATTGAGGTGTTACCAAAAGTGTAGAAAGAATCAACTACCACAAGCATGATCCACAGATGCTTCAATGGGACATATATATTTTATGTGTTGAACTTTTTGTTGTTATATGGAGCCTAATCAAACTCAGAGGTTAAATTTTCCCCACTTTTATTGTCTCGGTTTCCTCCCAAATTATTTAATGGGGGTTTGGGGGTAGCGTCCCTTGCAGGGTCCAGGGGAAGCGTCCCTGGCACCCTCCCTATCATGATACAAGGTGGGGTCGAGGGGCAGCGCCCCAAAAACCTCAAATGACTTTTATTATTTTATAAAGGCGTCAAGAGTTATTTTTCTATTGGCTGACATAAAAATCCCTATTTTGTAACCGTCATAAGTCTTGATAAAAATAGCTAGGGGTTAGGGTTTCCATTGATTATTGTAGCATTTGTAGCAGTATTGAGTTGCAAGGATTGCTGGTTGTAATTGGTTTGATTTACTAGATAATAATATTAGACTCTCTGTTGGTGGATGTAGCCCGAGTTTGGGTGAACCACATTAAAAATTGTCTCTCACTGTTATTATTTCTGTGTATTTTTCATTCCTTTGTTTAATCTTTATTTGCATTTAATTGATATCTTCTGCATGCAATTCCTAACAAGTGGTATCAGAGCAGGTTGTGTTCGATTATTGTTTGCAGGAAGGTCTCACGGTTGAGTGAGAGTCTCATGGTTAAGTGGGAGCAATGGCAGACGAGAGTAAATTGAAGGTAGATAAATTCAATGGGCAGAACTATCAGTTATGGAAGACGCAGATGGAGGATTATCTCTATCAGAAGGATTTATGGAGGCCGTTGGAAGGAATAGCCAAGAAACTGGCAACAGTGACTGATAAGGATTGGGAACTTCTGGATAGAAATGCACTAGGAACCATTCGGTTGTGCCTAGCACCATCTGTGACATTCAATATAACAGAAGCGAAGACAACAAATGAACTGATGAAAGCTTTGGCTAAATTGTATGAAAAACCCTCAGCTTCAAATAAGGTATTTCTCATGAAGCGTTTGTTTAATCTAAAAATGATTGAAGGTGAATTTGTGACAGATCATTTAAATAGGTTTAATATGATTACCAGTCAGTTAACTTCTGTAAAAGTGAAATTTGATGAAAAGGTGAGGGCTCTCTTGGTTTTATGTTCTTTGCCAGAAAATTGGAATAGCTTGGTAATGGTTGTAAGTAACTCTATCTTTGGTTCAAATACTTTGAAATTTGATGTTGTTGCTGTTATCCTTAGCGAGGAAATACGACGAAAAAGCTAAGCTAGGAGGGTCCACATCAGGTAGTGTTTTGAATGCAAAAAGTAGGGGTAGATCAAAGGAGAGAGGAAAAGGTTCTGGAGGTCATGGGAAGTCATGAGGAAAATCAAAAGACAAGAGGTCCCAATCTAGAGGACAAAAGGATTGCTGGTACTGTGGGAAACTAGGTCATCTGAAGAAAGATTATTGGTCTCAGAAGAATAAAAAGGACAAACAAGAAGGCAATAAGGAAGTAAAATGTGGTATGTAATAAATCTAAAGATGATGCTTTGATTCTTTCCCTAGATAATGCTGATGATTCATGGGTTTTAGATTCAGGGGCTTCATTTCATGCTACACCCCATAGAAATTATTTTCTTGATTATGTCCAAGAGGATTTGGGGCTAGTTTATTTGGGAGATAATGAACCCTGTCAGATTGTTGGAAAGTGAAGAATTAAAATTAAGTTGTAGAATGGGAATCATTGACTGCTACAAGAGGTAAGACACATTCCAAGGCTAAGAAGAAATTTAATTTCAACAGGGCAGCTAGGTGATGAAGGTTGCACAGTTACTTTTAATGATAAAAATTGAAAGGTTTCAAGAGGTGCCTTAATAGTAGAAAAATGTGTGAAAGTAGGCACCTTATATCTTTGTATAGGTCATACTGTTCCTTCTACTTTAGTTGTTGCAGAGAAAAAACAAATAGGTTCAGGAACAATTGTTGCGGGTTCACAGGAAGACACTAAAATAGTTGCTACAGGTTCTAAGACAATACTGTAGCATAACAGACTTGGGCATATGAGTGAAAAAGGTATGAAGGTAATTCATTCTAAGAAAGATTTACCAGGTCTGAAATGTATTAATATGGATTTCTGTGAAAGTTGTGTGTATGGAAAATAAAAGAGAGTTAGTTTTCTCAACAATGGGAAGCAAAAGAAATATGAAAAGTTGGAGCTTGTGCATACAGATGTATGGGACTGGCTCAGGTATCTTCTCTCGGTAGCTCTCGGTATTATGTTACATTCATAGATGATGCAACTATGAAGGTTTAGATTTATTTCCTTAGGCAGAAATCTGATGTATTTGAAACATTTAAGAAATGGAGAAGCTTGGTTGAGAATGAGACAGGTAAAAGATTAAAATGTCTCAGATCTGATAATGGTGGTGAGTATTGCAGCAAAGAATTTGAGGATTATTGTTCCTTTAATGGAATTCATAGGAAGAAAATGGTTCTAGGGACTCCATAAGAAAATGGAGTGGTTGAGTGCATGAATAGGACAATAATAGAGCGTGCAAGGAGCATGAGATTGCATGCTAGGCTGCCTTTAAATAAGTGGGCAGATGCTGTCAATACCTCTGTATATTTAATTAATAGAGGTCTTTCAATTCCTTTGGGCTACGGTATTCCAAAGGAAGCATGGACAGGTAAGAAGGAGGATTATTCTTTGCTCAAAACCTTTAGATGTGAAGCATTTGCACATGTAGATTATGAAAATAGAACCAAGCTAAATGCAAAATCAAAAAATGTATCTTCTTAGATATGGCATTGATGAATTTGGTTATAGGCTTTGGGATGTTGAAAATCTAAAAATTGTGAGAAGCAGGGATGTTGTATTCAATGAGAAGGTGTTGTACAAAAATCAATTGCAGTAGCATGAGAAGAAAGAAAAGGATTATGTGGTGCTGGATGATACTCCAAATAGTGATGTTCCAGTGGTTCCTCATGCTCCGCAACAGCAACAAGAAATACCACAAACTGCAGTGAATGTTAGACAATCAACAAGGCTAAGTAGACCTCTTGAAAGGTTTTCTCCCTCTTTGTATTCTATTTTGTTAACAGATGCTAGCGAATCAGAAGGGTATGATAAAGCTATGTAGGTGGATACAAAGGTTCAGTGGGAGCTTGCAATGAAAGAAGAAATGGACTCCTTGCTGAAAAATCAGACTTGGGAATTATGTAAGTTGCCTGCAGGTAAAAAGGCTTTACGAAAAAAAAAGATTTATAGGTTGAAAGATGAAGATGGAGGTAAGAAAATATTTAAAGTTAGGTTAGTTGTAAAAGGATTTGCATAGAAAAAATGTATTGATTTTGATGAGATTTTTTCTCCGGTTGTTAAGATGACTTCTATTTGTACTGGTTTAAGTCTTGTGGCTACTGAAGATTTGCATTTGAAATAGCTAGATGTGAAAACTACCTTTCTCAATGGTGTTTTGGAGGAGATATATATGGAACAACCTTAGGGATTTGAGGTCAAAGGTAACGAGAAATTGGTGTGCAGATTGAAGAAGAGTTTATATGGCTTGAAACAAGCACCTCGACAATGGTATTTAAAATTTGATAGTTTTATGGTTGAGCAAGGCTATAGCTGGTGTAATTCTAACCATTGTATTTATTTTAAGAGGTCGGATAATGATAGCTACATTATTTTATGTTTATATGTTGATGACATGCTTGTAGCAGGGTCTAACATGGATCACATAAGAGAGTTAAAACAACAGTTAGCACAATCATTTGCTATGAAGGATTTGGGGGCAGCAAAACAAATCCTTAGTATGAAAATTTGCAGAGATAAGAAGAACAAAAAATTGACTCTATCTCAGGCTGATTATGTTGAAAAGGTGTTGCAAAGATTCCATATAGAGAATGCAAAAGCTATCAGCACACCTTTACCTAGTCATTTGAAATTGACTAAGGAGATGTATCCTACGACAAAAGAGGAGGAAGAAAAAATGTCCAAGGTACCATATGCTTCAGCTATAGGAAGTTTAATGTATGCCATGGTATGCATGAGACCAGATATTGCACATGTTGTAGGAGTCGTAAGAAGGTATATGGGTAATCCCGGATTGGAGCATTGGAATGCATAAAATAGATTCTCAAATATTTGAGAGGTACATCCACTAAACACTTATGTTTTGGGGGCTCTAATATTGATTTAGTAGGCTATGTGGACTTAGATTTGGCAGGGGATATTGATACCAGGTGGAGTACTACAAATTATGTCTTTACTATAGATGGGACAATGGTGAGCTGGATCTCTAGGTTGCAAAAGGTGGTTGCTTTATCCACCACGGAGGTAGAGTATGTAGCTGCAATAGAGGCAAGTAAGGAGATGATATGGCTGCAATCTTTCATGGAAGAATTGGGCAAACAACAGGATAACACTTATTTGTTTATAGACAGTTAGAGTGCCATACATCATGCAAAGAATTATGCCTTGCATTCAAAGACCAAACACATACAGCTTAGGTATCACTTCATCCGGTCGGTGTTGGATGATGGACAGTTATGGCTAGAAAAGATACATACAGATGAAAATCCAACGGATATGTTACCGAAGGCAGTGACAAGGGAGAAGTTGACCTCCTCCTCAACTTCAATTGGTCTTCAAGACTAAAAACAATAAAATCAGAACAACAGGGTCCAAGGTGTTTATTTCCAATGGGAGCTACATGGTCAGCGATGTTATGATCAGTCTCCAAGTGGGAGATGATATGTTGTGGAGTCTGATCAGTCTCCAAGTGGGAGATTGTTGTTATATGGAGCCTAATCAGACTCAGAGGTTAACTTTTCCCCACTTTTATTGGCATGATTTCCCCCCAAATTATTTAACTAGGGTTTGGGGGCAGCGCCCCTGGCGCCCTCCCTGTCATGATACAGGGTGGGGTCGAAGGGCAGCGCCCCTGTGGGGGCTCGAGGGTAGCGCCCCCGAAATGTCAAATGACTTTTATTATTTTATAAAGGCATCAAGAGTTATTTTTCTATTGGCTGACATAAAAAAGTCCTATTTTGTAACCGCCATAAGTCTTGATAAAAATGGCTAAGGGTTAGGGTTTCCATTGATATTGTATTGTAGCATTTGCAGAGGTATTAAGTTGCAAGGATTGCTGGTTGTAATTGATTTGATTTACTAGATAATAATATTGGACTCTGTTGGTGGATGTAACCCAAGTTTGGGTGAACCACGTTAAAAATTGTCTCTCACTGTTATTATTTCTGTGTATTTTTCATTCCTTTGTTTAATCTTTATTTGCATTTAATTGATATCTTCTGCATGCAATTCCTAACACTTCTTGTCATAGTTCTTGTTGCAACTCATGTTGCCTACCTTGTTGGATATTCATGTTTGTTGAGTTACTTTGGCTCCAAGATCCTTTACATAGATGGACATGCAAATTGGTAATACAATCAGTTTTATTTTTTATTATTTTATCTTTTAACTTTATTAATGTTTCTTATTTTATTTTAATCATATAAAGCAACATTCCCACTTATCCCCTCCTTGTTTCTCGAGGATGGTCAACCCTTTAAGTTGGGGGGAGGTACACCATACAATGTACTTATTTCCTTTGGTGTCATTACCTTATCATTATCCCTGGTTATCCCCTCATAGTGTCCATTATCATTTGAAATGGTCCATAATTATTCTTATTGCATATCTTTTCACATTGTGCCGACTTATTTCAAAATTGTGTAGTTAAACCCATAGGTGTTGCTCCACTAAAATAGACATTTGTGGTACCTCCTATAGTAATACAAAAATAAAATTAAAAAAAAGAACAAAAAATTGAAAAAAAAAAGGAAAAAAGAAAGAAGAAAAAATAGGGGAGGTATGAATATTCAAAAATTGCAAACTCAAAATAAAGAGAAGTCATGAAGAGTTGATAGAGAAATGGTGAAATGCAATTGAATTGAGACAAACATTATAAATTCCAAGCCTACAAAGCTCAAACCAAACCCTTTCAGTAATAAAGATTGTATGAGGACATGCAATATGCTAAGTTGGGGGAATGATGATAGCCATTTATGTTCCATTTTATCCCTTATTCCATCTTTTTTCATACACCATAATAGCCACCTTTATGTCCCATTTTTATGTCATATCATAGCCTTTTTGTTGCATATGATTAAACAAAAATTATAGATATTTAATTTAGTTTATAGATAAAATAAGAGAATAATAATATTAGATTGTATTTACTAATATATGTTATTATGTTGAGAAAACATAGTTCCTACAACATATCAACAAAGATGGAGAGTACAAACTTCTTGTCGCTCGTGGGTGCACTTGCCAACAAATTATTTCTAGCTGATAAATAATTTTTACTAAATTTTCTTAAGCTATATTTTAATCTTTTGTTATAACAAATTTTTATATTGTAACGGCCACAAGCTAAACACAATACTTGCTAGCCATAAACAACTTTCTATACTCCATATTACTATGGCCACGAGACAAAAATAAATGTCCATATTATTCTGTTGAAACCAATTGATATGTTGGCTATTTTGTTTGACAACAAGCCAACTAAACACTCTATTTTGAGCTGATTTATTAGCTGTAGGTCAAAACAAATTAAATTTGTGCCAAGTTTGTTGTAAATAGTAAGCTAAATTAATATGCCTCATTTCTTATATAATATGTGAGAAATGGTGTGAGAGAGGGGAGGGTATGTATTTTTTTAGAAACAAAAATAATCGATAGAAGTTTGTCTAAATCCTGAGGAGTATTTAGCATTTCTATAGCCACCGTGTGGACTGAGAGGAAGGGCCCACTCTCAAAAAATGTTGGTGATGATTTTATTTAATTATTTCATGTATTTTTATTTTTATTTTGTAGTTTGTAAAGCATTATATTTTCTGGTTTATTTTCTTATTTAAATATAATATCTTAATTAATTGTTTATCTTGTGTTATTTGCAACATATTTACTTAGTTTAGATTATTATATATAAAGTTTATAAATCATTTTTCATTACAATTACAGTTCCTGGAGCATACAATTTCAGCAATCTGTACAATTCTTGTAGCAAATAGTTCCAATAGCCTGCACAATTCCTGTAACAATTTTAAAAGAATGGTTTTATTTTCATTAGAATAGTTGTATTTCATCCACACTCACCTAACTATCTATAGCCCTTGCACATACGGCCACAACACCTTTCGCAAGTCTATGCCATAGATTGACACAATAGATCAAACTAAGTTTTATCTCTTAAACATTAAATCTATTTTATTATCTACCCTAGTTCGGCCTATCAAACATCCAACATTGCATTACTTGTGGGCGAGCACTTTTGAAAAGGGAAAACTTGTAATGTCCCCTTTATACTAACTCAACACATGTGGGACCTAAGATCAAATCTCTATACTTCTCAATGGGTGAAGGGTGAATGCTACATTAGGCAACACTCATCTACCAATTTCATAGGAGAAAACCATTCTAGTTTCTTTTGAGCAATCTCATGCAAGGATTGCACTGAAGTAAAAGAATTCACTTCTAGTGGTAGAATAGATTGTGGGGTAATTAAAGAAACAATTTATAGCAATGTCAACTCTAATTTTGGGAAAGATCTTAAACGAAGTGCATAAGTTCTAATTAGTTCCACATTATTATTCAATTGATGTATTCTAACATATTCTATTATTATTACTCTATTGGTGTTTTCTAGAAAATTTTATCAATAAAATACAACTCCAAGATTATTGTTTACTTTGTTATTGGGATGGCATATTTCATGGCTTCATCACACACACACACACAGAGTAATTTCTCTATGGTATAATTCACTAAGAATTGTACATTTAATCCTCAATCTCAGATTTAAAGTCAATACTACCACTTAGAAAAGTAGCAATCTTCATGCATGTGGAGCTTGATGTGGATATAATGGAAAGTGTAACAAGTGAACAAGTGATAATCAAGTCCAATTTCATGATAGAAGCTATGTAGCTAATTATTTTGCTATGTTCTTAAAAAATTTACAGTAGTGTAAATAAATGCTTTAGAACATTAGATTTGGCTTGATAGTTGTGCCAATAAGTTTTGAATTCAACTCTTGCACATTGTATATAGCTATTGTCAATGTAACTTTGATACATAGAATTTGGTCTCATGAATTTGATGGTTCTGTGTAAATTGTAGGACAATTTAGGTCTATGAAAGCTTTTAATTGGTTAACTCAACATGTGTTAGACATAATAAAAGATCTATGTGAAATTTTATAAGAGCGGGCATGGAAAAGGAGAGCACAATAGATAAGGAGCTTATGTGAAGCATGCACTGACAACGTGAGCTTGTAGGAAATGCCATAGTGAAGCTAAAATTATCCAATGGTGCAAGACTCATTTTGGTGGTTGCAAAGAAAAAAGTGGTCTAATGTGTACATGATTCTCTTAGGAAGTGAAAGATGAGTTTAACTAGATTTATTAAGAATTGAATCCTAGAGTTTGTGCATATATATATTTATATATACATATATGCAAGTATGTTCAATGGATATAAATGTAATAATATTGAGTTTAAATGGTTTGTACAAATATTGATCATTCAAATTCCTATAATTGTTAGAGCATTGTTGGCATTAGGAGATTCCATCAAGTAATAACTACATATCAAAGCAAGCAATTTGTCATTCAAGTGAGAGAAATCATGTTTTTGTGGCTCTTGCATTAAGAGTAATAGAAATACTCCACAATGTGAACATATTGTTGATATATATGTTATGTAGTGGGACATGAAGCAAATCCTATAGCTAGAACATCTTTATGAAGAAGGTGATATAGATATTACTAATCTCTTAAATACTTGGTTAATTATGAATGCTTATCTAATCTAGTTATTGCAAGTATTATGTAACAATTATTTTACTTTCCCAATTTTGTATTTAATTTAATTTTAAAATGAGTGTATTTTAACTAAAAAAAATTGAATTAAACTCAATTTGTATGTGGTTGTAGGAGATACATTTATTATGATTGTTAATTCTAATAATTTAAAAAGTGTTGAATATTATCTCTTTAGACGCACTCAACCAAAAAACATGTTGATTCAACCCACGCTAGATGTTGACAGGTAACCATATCCCTTCAATTTAGTTATTATTGAAGGCAAGTAATACTAACAAATCAAGATAGATAAACTATGGGTAAATCACCTATTGTAGAGATAACAAAGAGCTGAAAATGTGCTCTGTGCATGCTCACACTAACAACTCTCTGCCTGCTCGTGATCTGGTTGTCGTTTTGGCTAATGGTTCGGTGCTTGCTCCAAGTCCTAATGCGCTCGCCTCTCGTGTTCCTCCCCCTGGTCATTTGGCTGTTGAGGGCTCGGCTGATGGTGGGGTGAAGATTAAACCCCATGGCTTTCAGGGTGGTTCTCTGCATCCGGCCTCTGGAACAGTGGTGGGTTTGTCTGCTGATTCTTTAGGTAATGGCGCTGCTGGGACAGCTTTAGGACGTTCCTTCTCTAAAGTTGTTCGCACATCACAGTCAAAAGCCAGGACCTTGCCTTGCAACCGCTCCTCACCGGTGGTGGTTTGTGGGCCTGAAGTCTCTAAAAACAAGGATTTTTATTCTAGAAAAGGTGTAATCTATCGATTCAATGGGTTGTGACCCTCTCTCCCCAACCTACACAACTGGATTCTTGATTCCTAGAAACCGTTGGTTGATGGGAATATTGATCTTTACCCTTGTGCTAGGGGGTTCTTCATTGCGACCTTTGAGTCTTCTAAGGAGAGGGATTCTTTGATGGACAGAGGTTGGATGTGGGGAGTTCATTCTCTGTCTATCAGGCCTTGGGTTTAGTCCTTTATTCCTCTCACTGAGTCACTCAATACCCTCCAATTTTAGGAGGAGTCCTGCTATGAAGCCATCGGCAACACATTGGGGCATTTTTTGAAGGTTGATGCCACAACCTTGGATATGGGGCATACTACGGTTTCTCGCATACTTGTAGATATTGACCTCTCTAAACCCCTCTATGGAAAGATGGTTCTGATGGTAGGGGACAGGCCATGGATGCAATTGTTGGACTATGAGGGTCTCCCCTTTCGGTGCAAGCGATGTTTCTCTATTGGTCACTTAGCCTCTAGTTGCCCTCATTCCCATTGAAAGGGTGCTGCAACTTGGTGGAAGAATGCTCTTTCAGATCATTTGACTATTTTGGTGTCTTGTTCTGATGACTCTTCTCAAGAGGGTGAGCCTTCCCTGGAGAGTGATTCCTCTCTAATGATTGTTGGGGAGCCCTTGGTTGCTTCTTCAACAGACGATGTTGTTGTTGTTCTGGTTGCCAGTCCTATTCTGGATGCTGTTGTTTGGGATGCTATCCCTGTCGTTGTTGTCTCTGTCGGGTTGGTGGCCCTCAATTCGGGTTGTTCTAATTATTTGATGATTTTGGATTCCTCTGCTGCACTGTTGGCCCCTTCTTCAGTGCATGACTGCCCCTCAGCCGTGGAGCCGAGTGAGGGCCCCCTCCTTTCTCCTCACTCTGAGGACTTTGATTTTGGGCTTTCTTGGACTGTTGTCCATAGAAAGAAGAAAGGTCTACCCAAGTCTGTTGTGGCTTCACAACAGAGGGTCAAGGGTGTTAGGTTGTTGCCTTCGGGATCGGCTTTTATTTAGATCCTTTGTTTTTGTTTGTCATTAGTCAGTCGTTCTTCTATTGTTTCTGCTCTATTTTGCTTTGTCAGGCCTGTTTGGTGGCTTGTTTTTCCACCCTTTGGGCCTTTCTTTTGGGTTCTTTCCTAGTTCTTGTTCTTGTTGCCTTGGGGGCTGCTTTGTAAAGGGTTCTGGACCCTCTTTTCTAGCTGATCTAATAAAAAACAAATCAAGATAGATATAAAGTGGTATTACATTTTCTAAATATATGTTTTGACAAAAGGTTTTTAATTATAGCCACTTGGTTAGAGCTACATGAATAAATTTGAACTTATCTCTATATGAAGAATTAGTCATAGAAAGCCAAAATGGAAGTTGAATATTGACGAGCATGACAATATTTTGGAGATCCTAAAAGATACAAAGGAACCCAAAACTATGTATCAAGAACAAGAATTTTAAGAGTACAATTTGAAATTTGTTTCAATATATTTGAGGACTTTATTTTATGTTCTTAAATTTATTTAAATGGGATGGTTTATCCACTCAATATATAAACATACTATTTGATTTAAACATAGATGACTAAATTATATATCACTAAATTTATTTTGTAAACTTTAATGTATACATTGTTGACTATTTTTCACTTGTTTCTTTATTTGTATTTATATGTGTTTGCAATGAACAGATATATGTATTTGCACATTAAGTACTGGTGCAGTCATGGATGGAGCATCCTAAGAAGGGATTGTCCAACCATACAACTAGAGTAAACACAACGGAAACAACATAATAATAGAATGCAATGGAAGATTCAAATGCTCAATATATTAGATAATCAAATGCTTATATGTTGGCAACATGCGGGCTACAGTCAAAGGGCTCATGGGCTTGCTTTCCAGGTTACAACAAATATGCAAGATATGGTATTGAAGTGCCTTCTGGAAAGAATTCTTTTTCAAAAGCTATCAAATCATCTCATCTAACTACTAACTTCCTAATGCATCTAAGAGATGTATATATATCATCTTCAACCTCATAGTATCCTCTGCGTTGGCCTTAAGAGGTTACAAACTCCAAAGAATGATGTAATGTGTAGATAACATGTAGGTCGGCCTACAACTCAGGGTATTACTCCGCAAATGAATGAAATATGGTGCGGACCTCAAGGAAGGTCTATCTGGTCCTTATTTTCCTTGTGATATGTTCCATTTGGCTCCACAAATTATGGAAGTTCTCTGCAAACCTTCTACTCTCAACTGACTGCATGAATGCTATGAATTGTGAAAGCTGATAATCTTCTGATAGCCATAACTTTCTGTAGATGAATCCAAATCTCCTGAAATATGAATATGATGTAGCTGACATGTCATAGAAGTTAATTCCTACTCCGTGAGCTCTGATATGAAGATGGTATAAAATGCGGTAGAAAATGCTAAACTGCAAATTATTGAACTACAACTGAAATACAAGAAATAAAAAGAACGCAAATATTTTTGGTTGATGCAAGATTGCTCTGCAACCTAGGATGCTCCTGCATCAGACGCCCGAGGTTGTTGAAAAAGTGAGTCCCTCACTTTGTTGGGGCTAGAGGAAAACCAAGGCAGTGTACCTCAGCCTAAGAAATCCATGATGAATCTTCTTCCGATATTCCTTTCTATTTTACCAAATACTCTTTATACAGCTTGCCTCTAGTACTACGCCCAACTCTGCTATCCATAATCTGCTCTATCTGCTCCAGTTGTTGCTGTGGTAACTAATTCTTCAAACCATCTTCAATGCTGTCACTTGACTCTCCTTCATGATACTAATATAGGTCTGCAATGTTGAATATAGATGATATACCAAATGTCTCTGGTAGCTCCACTTCATATGCATTCCCTGAATCAAATTTCCTAAGAATCTTACATGGTCCAAACTTCTTCATCTTTAGATTGTTGTATGTCCCCACTGGAAATCTCTCCTTTCTTAGATATACCATAACTTCATCTTCAACTGAAAACTCTTTATGTCTCCTCTTCTCATCTGCTTGCTCCTTATACTTACTATTCATCTCCTCCAAATGCTTCCTGACCTGATTATGTAGGGTCTCCATGTATCCTGCAAATTCTTCTACTTCTGTACTCCTCTTGTTCTCCATACTGATGTCTCTCAACTCTGCAACTCCTCTAAGATTTACTCCTGTCACAACTTCAAATGGTGTCTTCCCTGTACTTCTATTCACTGAATTATTGTATGCAAACTCTACTTGTGGTAGAACTAGATCCCAATTTCCTACTTTGTCTCCTACTAAACATCTAAATAAGTTATCCAAACTCATATTTACTACTTCTATTTGTCCATCTCTCTATGGGTGAAATGTTGAACTGAACTTTAGGTCTGTCTTCATCTTCTTCCACAATGCCTTCCAAAAATATCCAATGAATCTTGTATCCCTGTCTGAAACTATACTCTTTGGTAATCCATGCAATCTCACAATTTCCTTGAAAAATAGGTCAGCAACATGTATGACATCATTTGTCTTCTTACAAGGAGTGAAATGTGCCATCTTTGAAAATCTGTCTACGACTACAAATATAGAATCATATCCCCTCTGTGTTCTTGGCAAACCCAATATGAAATCCATGCTTATATCTTCCCAAGGTCTCTTTGGTACTGTCAAAGATTTGTACAAACCAGTATTCTAACTACTCCCTTTTGTAACTTGGCATACTTTACAACTCTAAACAAATTTCCTTACATCCTTATATATCTGAGACTAAAAGTAATGTTCACTTACCAAAGCGACTATCTTGTCCATCCCAAAATGTCATGCCAATCCACCACTGTGTTTCTCCTTGATCAAATTATCTCATTGAACTCCTAGGTATACACAATTGATTTCCTTTGAAAAACATATCCTCCTAAATGAAATAATCCAACCACTTACTCCTATCTGTCACAACAGGTTCCTTTCATGCTTTCCATGCTTCTGCAAAATCAAGATCCTCTTCATACATGTGCTTAAGTTCCTCAAATCCTAGTACTTCTACTCTCATTTCTATTAGCAAATTTATTCTACTCAATGCATCTGCAACTTTGTTTGACTTCCCACTTCTATGCTTCAATACAAATGTGTAACTTTGCATGAACTCTACCCATCTCATATGTCTTTGATTCAACTTTCCTTGACTATTCAAATACTGTAAAGCTTGATGATCAGTGTACAACACAAATTCCTTAGGCAACAAGTAATGTCTCCACTTCTTCAATGGTTGAATTATGGCATAGAATACCTGATCATAAACTAAATATATTCTCCTTGCATCATTCAACTTCTCACTGAAATATGCTACTGGTCTCCCTTCTTGACTTAACACTGCTCCTATCGCATTTCTACTGCCATCACAATCTACTTGAAATACTTTGTTAAAATCCGGTAATGCTAACACCGGTTGCTCTATCACCTTCTACTTCAACAATTCAAAACTTTTATTTGCTCCTGATGTCCACTTGAAATCCTTTTTGTCACCTCTCATTGTCTCTATCATTGGTGTGCATATAGTACTCAAATTTCTAATGAACTTCCGATAGAAATTTGCCAATCCATGAAATGATCTTACTTCCCCAATGTTCATAGGTGTTGGCCATTCAAAAATTGCTCTAACTTTCTCAAGGTCCATCTTCAATCCTTTTGTAGAAATCACAAATCCCAAATATACCAATTCTTCCTTCATGAAACTACATTTCTTGATGTTTATCAACAATTGCTCTTCTATCAACCTCTGCAATACTTGTCTAATATGCCACAAATATTCTTCCTCTGTCTTACTAAAAAATAGAATACCATCCAAGTATACAATAACAAACTTACCCAAGAATTTCTTCAAAACCTCATTCATCAACCTCATGAAAGTAATCGATGCATTAGTTAATCCAAAAGGCATCACTAACCAATCATACAATCCCTCATTTTTCTTAAATGCAGTCTTCCACTCATCTCCTTCTCTGATCTTGATTTGATGGTGCCCACTCTTCAAGTCTATCTTTGTGAAATATTTTGCTCCACTCAAACAATCCATGATGTCATCCGTCCTTGGAAATGGAAATCTATACTTAATAGTGATCTTATTGATTGATCTAGAGTCTGTACACCTTCTCCACTCTCCATCTTTCTTTGGTGCTAGTACTATAGGTACCACACATGGGCTTAAACTTTCTCTGATCAATCATTTCCTCAACAGTTCCTGTATTTGTTTATTCAGCTCCATATTCTCTGCTGGTGTCATCCGGTGTGCTACTTTGTTAGGCAAACTTGCTCCTGGTATAAGGTCCATATGATGACTGATACTCTGGATTGGTGGTAATCCTTCAAGCACATTATCTATATGATATCATGGTATTCTATCAACAATTCACTTATCTCCTCTGGTGGTGGTTCTTCTTCTTTTGTTGTGGTGTTCTCTGTGCTTAGGGTTCTGCACTTCTTAGGAAATAAAGCAAAACACATATTCTCATGTCCCAATCCATCTAAAAATTTCCTTCCATCAACCAAACAAATTCTAGCATTCCCACACACTTCACTTGTAGGCTCATCTTCCAAAGGTATCAAGATATATTTCTTCCCATTAGATGTTATAGTATAGGTATTCTTCCTTCTATCATGCATTGCCTTTCAATCATACTGCCATGGTCTCCCCAAAAATATATGACATACATCCATCGGCATAATATCACACAATACCTCATCAACATAAGATCTTATATGAAATTTCACCAAACATTGTTCACTCACTAGTACCTTGTGCTCATCTTGAATCCATGCTATCTTGTAGGGCTTAGGGTGTTTCAATCTCCAGGTTTAGCTTAGCCACCATCTCTTCTGAAACCAAATTATCAATACTACCACTATCAATGATAACCTTACAACATTTACCTCCTAATTTGCATCTTGTTCGAAACTAACTTTTCCTTTGCAGTGGTTCCTCAATTGTCTCTGCTTGAAATAATGCTCTCCTCATGACTAATGATTCTCCTTTCTCCGGTTTGGTGGCGCCTCACTTAAGCTTAGGGATTTAAGCGTGTTTCATATGGGTGTTCTTCATTTTCCTTAAAGTCTTGCGGTCTTGTTTTCACTTTATGTTCTAATTTTTTTTGTTGACTACTTGCTGGGGGTTCCCAGTCACTTAAGTATAACTTGAGGCTTTCTTAGTCGTGAGTGACCGGCCCTCTTTACCTAGCATCACCTCCTATTCCCTGTCGCATTATAAAAAGTTAAGTTCTAAGTCTTTCCAAGGGGTCGGGGGGTGCCACTTAAATGAATTTCGCATCGTCGCGCTGCGTCATCAGTGACATCATCATTTCCCTGTGATGCTGCAACAAGGTGCTACCTGTCGATTGAATGTGGATTGCAACCATTCAATCAAGGATCTTGAGATGACAAATCAAGTGCTGCCAAGTGCTGAGAAGAAAAGAGATCTAAAGAGAGGATAAAATCTAATGGTTGTGCATGTGCAGAAGGGAATCTTTTAGGGTGGAATATTCCGTGCGTGGCCGTGACAGAGCGACACATGGCAAGATACTGATGATGGGGTACAGAACGAATGACGAAAGGACACGTGGTAGGCTTTGCACAGGTGTGCAGGGCCTACAAGACGATGACTTACTGCCTCTCGTGATGGCATGAGATGGCACCATGTGTCAGGATCCAGCACGCAAAAGGAACAAGTTAGAGGAAGAAGACCACATGCATGGCACGATGACATTGACGGTAGACTTTTCAAAGGAGCCAGTATAGATTCTTGGGGTCGGTGATCATTCTGAGGCATTGATTTGATAAAGGACAAACTAGGATCAATGGCAGCAGTTTAAAGGCTCGAAGCGGTCCTTTGTCAGTATAATTTCTGCCCCCCTCCATATTGAAATGATCGAAGCCCCTGCACGGTTGCAAGCCGAAACATCAAATCTGCTCATCTAGTCAAAGAAAATGCTGCATAACTAGCGGATTTTCAAGGATCCTGGTAGGAAATCTAACTACTTTAGCTACAAAAAATTGATTCAAAGATCTAATTGTATTTTGAAAATCTGTAAGGATCTATAACGTCATCTAAGAAGTCTGTCAGATGTAGATGGTCAATAGCTTGTTCGCTCCTTATAAAAAGGAATCATGGCCATTCTACCAAGGGAGTGTGAGTTCATTGGGTTTCCCTTAGGCTTTAATTATAAGGTATTTGCTTCTTTGGAGGGTATCTGGTGCAGGAGCACCTTGGCAAATCAAAGTTGTCCTAGACAAATCTTTGATTTTGATTAAATTGTAATGCTTCAACATTGTATAAGGTTTATTAAGTCATTTGTATGTGTTTAAGTCATTAGGAAGGTTAAAGTTTAAGTTTTGAGTCCATTTGTTGCAAAATGCAAAAGTTGTCACAACATTGTAAAGTTGCAAAGAAGTGCAAATGGTGGGAAGATGAAAGGTCATCTTGTGATAAGGAAGTTAAAAGAATCAGTTGTAGTTGGTTTTAGAGGTTGGCAAAGATTTAAATAGACCTTGAATGCATTTTGTAAGGCAGAGGTGATTGAATGTGTGAATGGGAATAAGAAAAAGCATTGTTTTTATGCATTTTCTTCAGAAAAACGTTGTTTTCTAGCCTTGTACGGCTCTGTACGGACTAGAGTTCATTTCTAATTGATTTTGCATGAAAGGTCTATCAATCACCTTCCCTTTACATTTGGTTGCATGCATTTTGGTTTCGTTTTGCACAAGATATTGCATTTTTTGTGTTGACAGTCCAAACCCTTTGTTAGGGTAAACAGTGAACTAAGATAATGGTGTTTCTTCTTCTGTTATCCATTGCATGTTGCTTATCATTGGTGGAAATGATTATGATAGCATTTGTTTTCATGCTCTTAAGGTCTCAGACCCAATAACTAAGGTGGATGTGGGGAAGAACCAAAGTTTGTGACTGTATTGCTGCATACAGTCCAAAAAAAGCAGAGTTAAGAACAGTCAAGAAGGTATAGACCTAGGGTTTGGTTGAATGTCAATGAAGTTAGAACTTGGTTGCTTAAATAAGCACTAGTAGACCTTTTTATACATGTTCCAAATGTTGACTGAGTAAAGTTAAGGTTGGAGGTTTCAAAACCTATAAGCTTTTTGCAACAATAGGCCTAATTAGGATTGTTCTCTGTCAGAAATAACCAGTTTTGAGTCATTAGTTCCAAAAGACCTCCACCCCAATTTAACACATGTTCTACATGAGCATAAAGGGTATCCAAATGTATAATCACAGTTTGGACAAGGGGTTTGAATTGTAAGAAAATCACTGACAGACCAAAAAACAGGGCTACTAGGAATGGAGCAACATATATGTGAAAAGGGTGTTAATGGAGTCTCCTGACTTCTGGAGTAATTTGAATGTGTTTGGTTAGTGGATTTAACCTTGTTGGATGTCTCTTGTACCCTAGTGAAGGTCTAGATCTTTGAAATGCATTAGAAACTTGTTCATTGAAGTTCCTTATATGGTCTTGTGAGTCACAATCTAGAAGGCAAGCTTTGGAACTTGGTAAAAGTTATGTGATTATCACTTTTCCTCTGCATCAAATTGGTATCAGAGCTCAGAAGATTCTGAGTGTGTAGATAGAGCGCTGAAGGAGGCAATCTACACCAGGATTTTGGGGTAAGCATTGGTTTTTGCTACCTGATTCTTGTTGTGAAGTTTTATGGTTGCAGGTGCAAGTTCACTCATTGCAGTAGGCAGACAGGAAGGTCTATCAAGAGGGCTAGAGGAGATGGTCCATTGGTTGTCGCCAAAATTCTTGGGGAGAGAGGCAAGAGAGGACTCCTAGGTGAGGGACAGGAGTGTTGTTGTAGCAGAAAGGAGTGGACTTCTGATGATAGAGATGCACCTTGAAGGCAGCCAGTCAAACTCCATTAATAGGAGTCACAATTGGAAGGTAAAGAGGAAGCAAAGGAGGCATCAAGTTAGGGTGAAGACATAAAGAGGCAAAAGTCATTTGAAGCAGACCACACAACTCTTGGGACAAGAGTTTTCTTCATGCTGAGGAGTATGGTGCAAGAGCACCTTGGCAAATCAAAGTTGTCCCAGACAAATCTTTGATTTTGATTAAATTGTAATGCTTCAACATTGTATAAGGTTTATTAAGTCATTTGTATGTGTTTAAGTCATTAGGAAGGCTAAAGTTTAAGTTTTGAGTCCATTTGTTGCAAAATGCAAAAGTTGTCACAACATTGTAAAGTTGCAAAGAAGTGCAAATGGTGGGAAGATGAAAGGTCATCTTGTGATAAGGAAGTTAACAGAATTAGTTGTAGTTGGTTTTAGAGGTTGGCAAAGATTTAAATAGACCTTGAATGCATTTTGTAAGGCAGAGGTGATTGAATGTGTGAATGGGAATAACAAAAAGCACTGTTTTTATGCATTTTCTTCAAAAAAATGTTGTTTTCTGGCCTTGTACAGCTTTGTACGGACTGGAGTTCATTTCTAATTGATTTTGTATGAAAGGTCTATCAATCACCTTCCCTTTGCATTTGGTTGCATGCATTTTGGTTTCGTTTTGCACAAGATATTGCATTTTTTGTGTTGACAGTCCAAACCCTCTATTAGGGTAAACAGTGAACTAAGATAATGGTGTTTCTTCTTCTGTTATCCATTGCATGTTGCTTACCGTTGGTGGAAATGATTATGATAGCATTTGTTTTCGTGCTCTTAAGGTCTCAAACCCAATAACTAAGGTGGATGTGGGGAAGAACCAAAGTTTGTGACTGTATTGCTGCATACAGTCCAAAAAAAGCAGAGTTAAGAACAGTCAAGAAGGTATAGACCTAGGGTTTGGTTAAATGTCAATGAAGTTAGAACTTGGTTGCTTAAATAAGCACTAGTAGACCTTGTTATACATGTTCCAAATGTTGACTGAGTAAAGTTAAGGTTGGAGGTTTCAAAACCTATAAGCTTTGTGCAACGACAGGCCTAATTAGGACTATTCTCTGTCAGAAATAACCAATTTTGAGTCATTAGTTCCAAAAGACCTCCACCCCAATTTAACACATGTTCTACATGAGCATAAAGGGTATCCAAATGTATAATCACAGTCTGGACAAGGGGTTTGAATTGTAAGAAAATCACTGACAGACCAGAAAACAGGGCTACTAGGAATGGAGCAGCATATATGTGAAAAGGGTGTTAATGGAGTCTCCTGACTTCTGGAGTAATTTGAATGTGTTTGGTTAGTGGATTTAACCTTGTTGGATGTCTCTTGTACCCTGGTGAAGGTCTGGATCTTTGAAATGCATTAGAAACTTGTTCATTGAAGTTCCTTATATGGTCTTGTGAGTCACAATCTAGAAGGCAAGCTTTGAAATTTGGTAAAAGTTATGTGATTATCACTTTTCCTCTGCATTAGTATCTCTTGTTACAGAGTTGGTTCTTTGTCTGGGCATTGAGTAGCCTCCAATTTGTGAACAATGTTTTGTTGTATGATAATGTTCTGTCCAGGTCGAAATAAATGAAAACACCATTGTGTGTGTCTTGTCCTTGACTGTCTCTTTTAATATTTTCTTTCCTCTTTAGAATAAGGTTATCAAGGATATCTGAGTTCTTTAGTAGGTATTTGTTTTGTTGTGTGTCTGGTTTCCTACTTCTACTCAAGTAGTAGATTAAATAGGCTCTAAATCAGATATAGGGAGGGAAGTCATATTGAAAGATTTATAAAGTATAGTTAGGGACATTACTCGTCTGTGGACGTATTGCTGCAAGGCGGCAATATTTTCTTAGGTCCCCTAGATACGAGTTTGGGTTGTCATTAGGAAGCATTCACATTCTCAGGTTTGACTCTGTTACCAGAATAAGACACTGGTCTAGGGAGATATCTGTTCAGAGGGTCTAGGGAGGTCCCACGGCTCCACTCACTAATCAACCATCTCATTCACCCCCACCCATTAGTTGTAGGAGTAGGATTAGGACCTGCGTGCTCTCTATTTTCACCGGTGTAGACGATCCAAGAGTATTTCCAACTTAGGATTCATCTCACACATCTTGGTATATTAGTGAGAGCATTCTACCTGTGCTTAAATGTTAAACCTTTTTCTCTGAGCCATTCAAGTCATATCTTTAGTTCTAGAGATACTCCCCTTGGTGTGGCAGAACCAAAAGTGAAGGGGAAGTCGTTCACACAGTCTCCCGTCTCTGTTGGCCGAAACATGCAGTGGGCCTATTGATGAGAATTGACAGATCTTTAGGGCTCACTGCCTATTGATCCAGAAACCAACACGACTTTCCCACTAAACTAGGTGATCCAACAGGTTCCTCCACGTACACTGCTCTTGCACTATTCTCTATCCTCTTGCTTGTACTTCCTTGATGACATTCAAATGTTTTGTGTCCTTCACCTCCACACTTAAAACAAGTTCCTCTGAATGATCTTCTGTCAAATCCTCTTTCATCTTTCTTGTATCGTTCATTGCGGTAATAATTATGGTTCCCTTTGCTGTTGTGGTAAAAATTTATGTCATCCCTCTGGTAAGCATTGTTATCTCTGTCTTCTTCTATGTGCAACTTTCTTTGTTTTGCTCCACATAAGGTCTTTCTCCTCTGAAATATGTTCTACCTCTTTAAAATTTGCCTCCTCTACCTTCTGCCTTTGCTCATGCTTCTTATTCAACTTGTCTTCAACTTTCAATGCAAACCGATATGCTTCTTCTACTGTTGTCGTCCTCACCAAACTTAGTTCTTGAATATTCATCCTCAATCCATTTATCTATCTTGCCACTTTCTCCTTGCTTGCTTCACTATGTCCAATGAAATTCTTCAGTGTACTCCTTCACAGATTTCTCCCTTTTTCTTAGGTTTTGTAATGTCTTCAACAATTCCAACTCATAGTCAGCAGGTATGAACTAATTTTTCAATTTTGTCATCATCCTATCCCATTTTATGATCTTCTCTTTTTCTCACCTATTTCTATCCAATTAAACTTCTTTCCACCAAATAGTAGCATGTCCTTTCAACTTAGTTTTTGCAAATCTCACTTTCTTCGAATCTTTGATTTCTTCATACTCAAAGTATTCCTTCAAGTCATTTATCCAGTCAATCAATTCCCCGAGATTCAACTTTTTGGTATAGTTCAGTACTTCCATTCTAGGTCTCTTACCCATCTTCAAAATAGCCTTCAACATCTTTACCCGATCTGATTCTTCTTCTTCTAATGCTTCTTCATTTTGGTCAACAGCTTGAAATTCATCATCATCATCACTTTCCTCTTCATGTCTAGGGTTTAGTTCTCTTCTTCTATCTTCTTCTACAACATCCAATCTAACCTTCATTGTCCTCATCATTTCTATCATCTCTTCCATCCTTCCAACAACATTGGCCATAACAGGCATCCTTCTTGGTGGCATCTCTTCCTAGGATCCAGTGCAACTGCCTCAATTCAGCGATCTAACTACAAGGTAGCAATTGCCTCACAATCGACACGCTATTGACAAACACAAGTAGACCGCCTCAGGTCGAGGATCTGTTCACCACAAGATCTTCCGAAATGCCTTCACTTCCACGAGATTCGCAACTTTGCTCTGATACCACTTGGTGTAGTCATGGATGGAAGGTCCTAAAAAGGGACTGTTCAACAATGCAGCTAGAGTAAACACAACAAAAACACAATAATAGAATGCAATGGAAGATTCAAATGCTCAATATATCAGATAATCAAATGCTTATATGCTAGCAACATGCAGGCTACAGTCAAAGGGCTCACAAGCATGTTTTTCGAGTTTCAACAGATATGTAAGATATGGCATTGAAGTGCCTTCCATAAAAAATTATTTTTCAAAATCTATCAAATCATCTCATCTAACTATTGACTTCCTAATGCATCTAAGAGATGTATATATATCATCTTCAAGCTCATAGAATCCTCTGCGTCGGCCTTAAGAGGTTACAAACTCTAATGAATGATGTAACATCTAGATAACATGTAGGTCGACCTACAACTTAGGGTATTACTCCGCAAATGAATGAAATGTGGTGCAAACCTCAAGGAAGGTCTATCTCGTCCTTATTTGCCTTGTGATATGTTCCATTTGGCTCCGCAAGTTATAGAAGTGCTCCATAAACCTTCTACTCTCAACTGACTGCATGAATGCTCTGCTCTGTGAAAGCTGATGATCCTTTGATAGCAATAACTTTCCATAGACGAATCCAAATCTCCTGAAATCTGAGTATGATATCACTGACATGTCATAAAAGTTAATTCTTGCTCCGTGAGCTTTCATATGAAGATGTGGTAAAATGCGGTAGAAAATGCTAAACTGCAAATTACTAAACTACAAGAAATGAAAATAATGCAAATATTTTTGGTTGATGCAAGATTGCTCTGCAAGGTAGGATACTATTGCATCAAGTACCAATGATTAGTTATAGAAAAAGTGAGTCATGGGATGAAATGAATGCTATGCCCTTCCGAATTGATATAAATTTGGTATCACTTTTATCACTCAATAAAAAGAAGTTGATTCACATATTATCACATCAAATTTATATATCAATTTAAATATCAATTGATAGAAAAAAATTGATGTATCACATCAAATTTGATCAAATTTATATTAATTAATAAAACTATATATCATTTAGTTATATCAATATATGTACATCGATTTATATCAATATATACACCTTTTTTATTTAAAAATTGATATATTGATTTATTAATTTCATATATTTAAAAAAATTATATAATTTTTTCAAATTTTACATGTTAATTTTTTAAATTAATTTATCTAGACAACCACATGTCAATTTATCAAATTTTCAATTATAAAATATAAAGTTTATCTCACGCACACTCACATGATAAGATGGTATTTTGGTGAGTTTAGTATTACAATCAGTGTCTTGTCCCTATAATGATAATTTATAATTAAATATGAATGACATTAAAATTCATATTGAATATTATAAAACCAATATATTTATTTAAATAATAAATTAAATATTACATAAAATCATATATATCCTAAATCAATCTTATAAATTAATATAATTAAAATATAATATATAATATATAGTATATTTATTTTAAATATAAATATTAAATTAGATATTATTATACTAACAATACATGTTAATAATTTAAATATTATTATAATATATATTATTATATTATATAAGAATAAACTTAAATACAATATTATAAGTTAATTATTATAAAGATTATAAAGTCTATCATGTCCCGACATTAAGACATTGTTTAAATTAAAGATTTAAACAATATGATAAAAGTTGGTGAAATTGCTTTGGTAAAATACGGTAAAACGATAGAGATAATTATGTATATTTAAGTAAATATATATTATTATTAATACTTATTATCTAATAAATAATATTAAATAATATTACTATATTAATATTCTTTCTATAATTAAAATCTAATATATCTATTTTAATTGACAAGGGTTATAAATGACAATGATAAATATAAATATTAATAATTTATATATAAATATAATATAAATAATAAATATAAATAACATAAATATTGATATAAATATCAATATTGTTAATATAAATATAAATAATATTATTATTATCATATACTATAATTATATAAACTAATATAAAGTGAGAGAAGTAGTTCCCGTGAGATGAAGTCAGTGATCTTATATAAGGCAATCAAATATAAATAAAAGTGATGTATGCATCGATTATAATTACAACCATTATAAGACAAGTTTATTAATATGCAACAATTTGTAATTAAGACTTATGCAGCGATCACTAAAAGCCATGATCTTTGGCAATAAAACCCTTGGAAATATATAAAAAGGCGTGAGTATGATGGGAAAAGGGGTGTGAAGTATATATTATATAATATATAAACAACAGCAGCGATACAATAAAAATTATATTAGTCATTCCATCAAGCAAGGAAAACATTGGAAAATAGAAAGAAGACCATAGCAATAGGTAAAGAATCCGAGGTAAAGCTACAGTAGGTAAGTATGTATATTTAACTTGTTCAATTTATATAAAAAATGTTATTATGAAATGTATATGTTAATTAAGTATGGGATAGAATGAATATACATATGAAGAAGCAAATGTTAGCATAGGATAATAATGCTATAAAGTAGATATGCACATCATAGAATAAATGTTCAATATAGAATAAGAATGTTTATCATAAAAGATGCACATAATACAAGAATGTTTATTTGATGAAAATGATATGATGCCTAGTGAATGGCAAACAATGAGATAGTAAAGATGACTTAACAAGAACATTACTTAATCATGAAAGATAAGGGATAAGAAGTAAGGGCTCATGGTAGATCAACCAAACCCATAGATCGAGATGAAGGGATATGGGTGAGCAATGAGGTATAATCATGGTTGATGTCGTAGTTGGTCAAGAGTACCATTCGGCTAAAGACCAGTATCATGGTTGATGTCGTAGTTGGTCAAGAGTACCATCTAGCTAAAGACCGACATCATGGTTGATGCCTAAGTTGGTCAAGAGTACCATCCAGCTAAAGACCGATACATTCCCATTATCTTGTGTTGGTCAAGAGAACCATCAAGTAATGGATAGGCTCTTGTCTCGTGTTGGTCTAGAGTACCTCTTCGGGACAAAGGACATGCCTTTGATTTGGGTTGGTCTCTGGTCAAAGGAATAATATGGACTCCTCGATTGCTCCTTTATAAACCCTCTCTCATTGGGCAAGTGGTTTGATGAACATGTAGACCCAAGTATATCTCTCCCAATTGGAATCATGAAAGATGCATAATGGATATTGTGCAAGAGAGAATGCTTATAGCTTATGATCATAAGACTTGATTTAATACATCTTGTGGTTAATATGATTAGATAAGAAGAATTGAATACTAATGTTCCCTTTTACAAGTTGAATTTGTTTGCAAGGTTGCGAAAAATTTGGCTTGCTAGAAGGGGACATGTTCTCAAAATCAGCTACGCTTGTTTTTGTAGACAACCCCTACGAAACTTGTCTATTTCGTAGCCTACACTCTAAGTTCACAAATCGAGACAAATACTCTTGGCCTCGTGCGAAGTCATATGACATCCTAGAATAGTTTGTGATATTCCCTCGAGTCGATTTCTCGAAATTCGTGCAAAATCGATTAGGTTGCAAATTGATCAAAATATCAATTTTGATCATTTTAGGGTGTTAGTAAGTTTTTGAAACTTCATGTTCAAAAGCGGTCAAAACTGCCGCTCTTGCATATCCTTGTAACCTCCTATGTGCGATGTCGGCCAAAAATGTCACTTTTGCATGTTAGTCTTGTTTTTTATTTAAACATGTCCGAGCAGCAATTTTTGTCGCCGTTACATGTTCTTTATTGAAGGTAATATGCAAAGATGATAATTTTTACCGCCGTTGCAATGTGAATAACACATGTTCTGTTGGCAATTTTCACCACCCGAGTATGATCTTGCGAATCATGAACTTCAGTGGCATTTATTGCCACTCGTGTTGGCTTTATGATCTTGTCTTTTAAACCTTTTTTACGTGTAAACTCGTTTTATTTTGTTATTTCTTTTTCCCTAAACCTTCCAATCAACTCTTGAGACCTTCCTAGGATTGCTCGATCGCGTTGATTCCAGATTTGGACGAATTTTGGGTCACTAAGGTTGTGCTTAGGGTTTCAACTTATTGTCAGGGGTAAGTTGTTATTCTTTTGTTTTTAATTTCTGTTTTAGAATAGGGTTTCATTGATCCTTTAAATTGATTGTTTGTAACTTTATTGTTTGAATTTATCGTTTGTTTATCAATCTTTTGAAAAACCTTCGTAAAGAGTTGTGTTTCTGTTTGATATCATTGTTTTTTAAGTCTTAGGTTTTTTCCATTTGTAAACTTGTGAGTATCGTCGGCAAAAATCACCAACCGTTACTTGTGCTTTGTGTTTTGATTACCCACGTGCAAGGGCGGTTAAAATCACTGCCCTTACACAAAGGCTTTGAAGAAGCGATATGCATCGTTGATGGATTATGCCGACTGAACACCAAACACAATCACCCTACACATGTAATAGCAACAGAATCCACCGATCCCACATGTAACTTGCAATTCTCTCCCTCATGTGATGTCGGCAAATTTCACTACCCGAACATTATGTAACATACCTCTCCTACGATGTCGGCAAAATTTGCCGCTCGAACATAAGAACTTGTTTCATATGCAAAAGCGGTTAAAATTACTGCCAATACACTTGTATTCAACCCACATGCAGGGTAGGCAAAATTTGCCGCCCTGACACCTGCAATACATCCCTTGAATGTAAGGGCGGCAAATTTTGCCACCCGTGCATTCACTCTCTCAATTTTTTCTAACTTTGAGAGATTTTCAACTTTGCTTTCCTGAGCCTGCTTTCTTCCATTTTTCGACCTGCTTGAGCTCTAGTCCTTTCAAGTGTATCCCCATAGTCGTGATCGTCAACATGCAATTTTCCCAGATTACTAGTATTTCCCCTAATTGCATGATCATGGCTTTTTGTTGCAGTTTCTTCTGTGGATTTTCTCTCTTCGCCGACATCCTTCTGGTGTTAGCTTTTTCAGATGACTGAGTTGTCCCCAAAGAAGTTGAAAGCAATGAAGTATAAGTATTAGGGTGTTTTTCCAATCACCTCGGTTACTTCGAATGTTGATGACATTCGGGATACAGAGATTGGCCATGTGGACATGGCTGAGTTTGTGGAAAGAACCAAGTCCGATAACCCTAGTTCTGCAATGAAGAAGATTGTCAATAGCAACATTCATTTGTTGTCATCTTTCCCAGTGGCAGCTCATAATACAGAGTTTGTTCTTCAATGCACTCAGTTCTACAATAGAGACACTAGGGCAGTGGTGGATACAAATGGCAATGTGATAATCAGATTGGATCCAGAATTCATTAATAAAGTTTTCATGTGTCCTGTTGTTAAAGAAGTTATAAAACTAGATTTTACTGAAGCTCAAAGAGAATATGACAAAAATTCTAAGAAGGCTAAGAAGATAATCAACACTAAATGGCTTAAGACTTTAAGGTCAAACTTATCCAAGTGGCCAAGGAGTTTTCCCAGAAGTGATTTTATCAAAGAAGTTGGTGATCTCATAACTCTTCTTAGCAGGATAAGGGGGCTGTCTTCTTCCTCACTTTTTCATGAGTGGATGTACCCTTTTATCAAGGTTATACTTCAAGGCAAACAAGCCATCTTTTGGGGTGAGCAAATCAGCAATGCTCTTCACGAGCAATTGACTAAGGTATCCACTACCTTCAAATTCTATACGACTTCTTACCTTGTGTATATAGCAATCTCCATGAGGATCTTCCCTAGTTTGACATTCGAAGGAGATAGGAGAGTGGTTCATGTATATCAGTACAATCCTCAACTGACATTGAAAGGTTCTATTCACCACTTTAGGAGGGTAAATGATGCTTTCTTCACAGTGTTCTTGTGTCTTTTTGACCCTCAGCTAGAGCAAAGAAAAGTTTCAAACGAAGCTTGGTCAGTGGTGAATGATTATGGATGCATGCTCTTACAATTTCCTACTTTCTCATATTTAAGGGTTGGCTTTTTCTAAGGCTATCCTTGTATGTTGCCAAGGTTTCCTTCAGACAAACTAGTTCTAATGGAATTATGTAGACAAATGATTGTCGTACATAATAAGCAAATGGAGCTCAAGAAACCAGGATTCAAATTACCAGTTGAAATTGGCAGGTTTTCAGTATCAACTACTGCAAAGGCTAGAGCCATGGAAACTGAAATGCAACTAGTAACCATGAAACAGTTCAAACGAAAACCAAGGTTCGATTACAGGGGTGTAAAAGAGAAGATCAAGAGGAAGACCCACTTTCATGAACCAATGGTTGAAGACATCTGGGTGGACTTGAGGACAGAAGAAGATATCAAAAAATTGGACTATAGCAGTTTATCTCTGGAACAGATTGAATATCTAGGATTGGCTGATATCCCTAAAGACCCGGTGGATGATGAAGAGTTGATTGATTCTAGATATAACATTGAGCAGGTTGTTGGTTCTCCTCTTCCTCCTATCCAATGGTCTCAGAAAGACTTGACTTCTCTAAGGAAAAGGTTTGAACCTATATTGGCTAAGACCAACAAGTGGTTAGCAGATAAGGGAATTGCTTTGAAAGAATTCCTTACAGGATCAGAGACTAAAATCCAAGAACAAATAGGTAAGAAGGTGGAGAATAGGATGAAGAATAAGAGTGACATTCCCTCTTCTTCCAAACCATATAAAACCAAGATCAAATTTGTGACAAAGAAGTCAAAGGCTCTAGAGAAAGAATCTACGCTAGAAGATATGGAAATTGAGAAACAGAATACTGATGAGCTAGCTACCGAGGAAATGGAGGTTGAAAATAGATCGACAGAAGGACAAGGAGATGAAGTTTTGTCTCCACAGGAAAATGTACAACAGGAAATGGGAGTCTCTTCTCCTTTGTCTGACATACCTGTTCAGTTCCTCTGTCTGTTTCACCCATTGACATCCCCTCTTCTGACTCTCCATCACCTTCAAAAATAATTTTTGATAATCCTCAAACTGCTTTTGATGATGTTCTTTGTTCTTTTGGGTCTATTCCTAGTTTGTCCTCCTCATCTTTTGATATTAGAGATTCTTCGATATTTGATCACTTTGTAATGGGTTCTGAACAAGTCTCTAATGTGAATGTGTCAAGTGCAGTGTTTACTAATACTCCACCTATTGTTTCTACTTCCAATGCCAGTGTAGTTCCAGTAACACCAACAATAGAAATGGACCCTAATGTGAGTACTTTTGTGCTTCCTCCATGGTTGTTAGCATATACACCTAAAAGAAAGAAACAAGCCATCTCTCTAGATGACTTTGATTTTAGTAAGCTGGTGCCTGCTAAGGCTAAGACCCCAAAGAAGCCAAAAATTCTTTCAAGAATGCTGGGAGACAAAGGGCACAAATTTTTGGAGATTGCAAGGCCCCCACAGGATGCCACTGTAGAAAATTTCAGTATGAATGACTACTCTATTTCTAGGGTAGAGCTGGGCAAAATAACACATGAAAGTGCAAAGACTGACATGCAGTCAGCAATGGATATTCTGATTCAAAAGTTTGACAAAGAAAAAGAGATGAAAGATCATTATAAAGCAATGGTAGAACAATTGACTGCAGTGGTAAGGAAGATTACTTTGAATTCTGAATCAATGACTCCTGAGGCCGTTTCTGTAGAAGATCCTATCATCCAGAAAACTGAAAAGACTCATCTTAAGGGAAGAGTGCTTGAAGAATATTTGGAAAGGATGCGCACACAAGGAATCTCTCTTCTTACAGAGCTAGCTGAGAAAACAGGCAAAATGGAGAAAATAAGGGCAAAACTTGATGATTTGATTGATGTTATTTCTCAGGATATTGAGTGTTTAGAACAGAATCATGATAAGTGGGTAGAGATGAGGAAGCTGAAAATAAGTACTTTGATATCAATTGGTGTCATTCCAAATAGGGATTCATATAATGAAACTAAAGAGGAATTGACATATCAAAGGCGTGTGTTGAAAGATCTGATCAATGACCTAGAAACTGCAAGGAAACTAAGTGACCAAAGTGATGTTAGTCTCTTGCACAAGTTGGAGGAGCTACCGTGCAATTTGGTGTCACAAGATAATCAATTTCTTTCTGCAGAAGAGATGATCCAGGAATTTGAAAATATGTTTAAGGAATTTGAGGACAAAACATTTTTAGTAGCCTCCGTGGATAATATTCTTGATAATCAGTTAACTTTGGATAATCTGAAGGCCAAGTTAACTAGCCATGCAAAATCAATTGCCACGGTCAGAGATGTAATAGTTAGGGCCCGGATGATTTTCAAGAACACATTTAGTTCGGACAGTCTTGGGATGCAAGCCGTGTTTACCATGTATGATTGCCACATGAAAAAAGAAGGCAATGCAAGTTGAAGCAGCTTTTTCATTACTTCGTTTATTTTCTACTTTTCAAATGTACTTTTGAAATAATTTTGGACATATTTGCATGTACTTTTTTCATATGTAATTACATGTAAAAACATAGGAAGTCCCAAATCAAAAAGGACTCCTTTGTTGAATAAGTCATAGTTAGTTTTTCTTTTCCTATTTTTGCTCTCGGTTTTTCTTATAAATAAAGATGACCTCCTTTGTAATTTTCATCTTTTAGTTATTACAGCGAAACTCTGCCAAATTGAAGAGCATTTTGAGACTTTGTGTTCAAATTGTAAATCATATTTTATCAAGTGAATAGAAAAGCAAGCGATCTTTCAATCTTTGCATTGGAATAACTTGTGGTGTATTGGAAATTGGTCTTATGTCCTTTTCCTTATACTATCTTATCTACTTGATCAAATTGTAGTCTGAGTGTGAATAATCTGGGAGATGTTCTAAAGCTGATTTTGGAGACTTTGTGCTGCAACAATTATCTTTAGTTTGTGATTTTATGTTTGAAGTAGAAGATATTGGAAAGACTTTGAGCTGCTATTATCTTTTGTGATCGTATGTATTATCGTAGCATTCAGTGAAGACTTTGACCTGCACCTTATCGTACTTAGTTCTAAATTGTAAATTAGTAAAAGGAGCAACGATAGACTTTGTGCTCTCGTAGGTTTCTTGGTTAGTGAGATTTGTATTGTGAAAGTGCTCTTTTATATTGTAAACATCATTTCTGAAAAAAGAGAAATGAATGATATGGTCTCACCCCGAAGTTAGTATTTAGTGTAAATAAAATGTTTGTAATAGTTAATAGGGAACCTCCCCTTGCTGAGAGGAGAGATTTATCTCATTACACTGTGGTTGATATAACCATTTTGCCTTCAGTTAGTTGAAGACAAAATATTCCCCCAACAGGACATTCCAATCAGAGTATACAATATTATGGTTGAGCACTACTAGATTAATATAATATACAACATATTAAGTTTATGGTTTGGTTCAATAGAAATTCTTTTTTTTCTAAGTAGATGTGGTATCTATGATCAATAATGGCAAAACGATGGAAAGGATGTGGTCTCAATTTGATATGTGAGGTTGATTGGCTCTAGTATGGAAATTATCTAGGGTGGTGTCTCATAGAATATATCAAAATACAATTTTTTCTTTGAATGGAATTGGTGAACCCCATGTTTACCAATATTTGAGCTATAATTGCTCTTTTTGTGGAGGCTCCTAGGTGCCTTAACCTAGATATAGTAGCAAAAAATATATATAGTCTAGCAAATATAAAATGTTCATGCATTATATAAAGCCTATCAGGTATCATGAGTAGAACATCTCCTAGTAAAGTGAACCTTATTGTCTAAACTATACTTATATGAACGATGCGACCTTGAACCTTGCATTTATACAATATGCACAAACTTATAAGAATAAAAGATCACACAAATTTAATATATCGAACTGATTAAAATAAATATAAATTTACAAACTAATTAAAATAAATATATTAAATCTAGATATGTATAAACATTTGCTTGTTCTCATCAATTAAAAAAAAAAGCTAGTATAATAAACCCCTCTCTTTTCCATCTAACAATTGGTTGTCTTACTATTATTGCCTTGATGGTCATCTAACCATAAATGTCTCTATCCCATGGACTCCAATTATATAAATACTTTTTGCTGTAATACGTGCCTAATTCCTTCCGTTGTCGCAAACACCTATCACCATAATTACAAAATCCAGCAGATTTATCCAGACACTTGAACCAGAAACGGCATTAGTGTTGACAACTAAAATTGTGGAGTTTAGGAGAGCAACTACACATCATCAATGCAAATAACACGTCCATGCTTTGATATCTTTAGCACCACAACTGATAAATCCAAGGAGTAGTCCTCTACCTTCTTTGAGAAAAGGAACATTTAGTTCCCTGCTTTTACAAACCTTTTCTGTGAATTGATTAGCTTGGTAGTTTATTTCCATAAACTAGTTCCTTAATCCGTTCATTTGCTGCAACCAATTCTGCAGTTATTCCTGGTTCTTTGGCAGAGTGACCCGCATCCGAAATTACCTAGATCCATCAGAACAATAGAAACTTTTCAAGAGATTCATATTTTCAATAATTTTAGTTAGATAAAATAGAATATTATTTATACTAACTCTTGCATTTTGTAAGCAGATATATCCCGCATTAGTAGTAGGCAATCCACGATACAAATTAATAAAACTTACATACGTATATATTCATAAATTTTGAGTGAATTGAAAGCCACTATGTCATTTTAACGGATTCAATCATTTCTTAAAGGAAAGTTTGTTATAGCTACAAAATTTCACGTTTAGTCTTTCTATAGCTATAACCGGTCACAATTGTAAAGCCAATCAATTTTAAAATCCTTCCCATTGACTTTTTAACATATATGGAATCTTAGAAATGAGCAAATGACCCCAAATGCAATATGAATATTATAGTTAAATGTTGCAGCTGACATTGTGAAGATGTCACAAGAAACTTTTAATCTAGGAAAAAAAAAATGAACCGTGTAAGCCACTCAAAGTTCCTCGAAGATATATTATTTTTGTTTAATACGAATTGGACAATTTGATGAGTTTGGTAAGATGACATTGTTGGTCTATAAGGCACTGGAGGTTTCTTCCCAAATACATTGGGCTGGCAAAAAAAATCGAATACTTTTCAAAGTTCCAAATAAGTATGAATGAATTGGGTGATAGATTATTTAAAAAACGAATCAAGGGGCGAGTTCAATAGAATGTCTTGTTAGGGTGAGAAGTCATGTCTACTTATAATTGCCATTAATAATTAACCTCATGATTATTACTATTCATAATAAGGTATATAACATGTCTTCTCTGTATTGAAAGCTTTGACCTTGAAGCTAGTAAAATTCAATTACCAATATGACTGCAATAAAATGCAACAATAGCTACGCATAGAACCGGGATCAATCCATTGAAGGTGATATATGAATTAAGGGACCTGTCCAATAGAACATGTCTAATTAAAATAAGAAGTCACGTCTCCTCATAGTTGATAATTAACCCTAATTAGTTAGATATATAACAGTATAAGTTTAGTAACTTCAAATATTGAAAAAAGAAAAAAGACAATTTTACATCAAAATTAAAAATGAACACTATACAAAGCTAGAAACTTTACATTTGAGAGGTAATTGTTAGGTGCTAGCACATGGGGTAATTCATTGACAAGCATGCTGAAACCAAATAATAAAGTTCTAATCAATGTCCTTGGGTAGCATGTGCGATTGAATAGTTCTCTTAGACATGGTTAAGCCATTCTTCTGCACAGATACATAGACCTGTGCAGGTGGGATTATGTGCATTACAATATGGATATTAACTATGAGGATATGGTTATACATGGCTAGGGCTTTGTAACAACAGTCCAACTAGAATAGAACTGCCTATTGCATATTTACTCCTTTTAATTATCATTTTCGGTGGATGGTAGATGCTTAAGGTCATTTCCTTTAGCCTTCGCATTATATTGGGAAAAGATGAGGCATATGGAAGCATCTTGGCTTGGGTTGTCCTAGAGAAGTTTTCTACCATAAATAGCATTGGCCATGGTATAGGGTTTATGGTATTGACAATAATAAAGGGTGGTGGTTATAAATGTGGATAAAAACATAACGGATACAACCTCTATAGTTGGATATAATTGAATCGGAGATTTAGAATTAAGTATGCACTTGCATAGGAAAAATAGTAATACACGCGCAGCAGTAACTATTTCTAAAATATTTTGCAAAACTTGCATAATACTAATATGTAACGGAATACAAAATAGTAGACATTTGTATAGGAACGAATTCTACCTTAAATTCGGCCTCAGGCCATGCTTTGTGAAGATCCCATGCAGAGATCATCGGACAGCAAATATCATATCTTCCCTGTTAGCATTTTCTTGTCAAGAAAATCATGTAAAAATAGTTCTAGAAAAATAAATCGTGTTCTTCATTCATACAATAATAAAGCGAGACAGGACCACAGGTAAAAAAATCATCAAGATGTTTAAGAGCAATATTACTGATTTATGTGTGTTATGTACATGAATTATAGTGTGTTGTATGTTATTGTGTCTTGAATCTTAGAAGTTGTTGCAGCATTTCTGGTATTTAAGGGGACTTGTCATTAGCATTAATATGTACATTTTGCAATAATGTGCATTTTAAATCTTAAATTAAAATGGAAAGTTCCGAAAGAACATGTAAGTCCATTGTAAGGTGGCAGTAATCAGGGAGGGATCTTTCTGCATAGTCTCACTCTTACTATCGTGTACAAAAAAAGAATGTGTCTCCAGACTTCTATGAATATAACATTGTGTTATTTGGCACGTTTGACACGCCTGGCTTCTTCTTTTTTTCCTATTTCAGGGTTTAAAATTTTAAATCCTTGTCTTAACTGAATTCATATCATTTATTCAAATTTGGATTGTAGGCATCATATTTTTTGCACTTAAGAAAACTTCAAGCATGTACAACCTAGAAAAAAATTAAATTTGAAAGGATTGCAGGGTCAATTTTTTTAATGGAAAATGACAATTAAGAATCGGACTTCACAAATCCACAACCTAACCATATATCTTAAAGCAACACAAATATTATCACTTTTACATAAAGGTTAAATGTTTCGGTTAAAGGCAAATTAATCCTTTAACGAAGGCATTTGATTTGCTTCCTATAGTTTTCCAAAACACATGATAAAGGCCCTTATTTTTTGAAGAGAGGCAAATCTGATTTTATTAAAGAACTAGAATTATTTTATTTACAACATTCCAACTAGTAAAACAAATATTATCTTTTGCACAGTTTCTCACACTCCCGTCCCCTTGACAAATGTAGGGAACATCTAACATAAGAATGGAAGAGAAACTCAATAACTAGTTTAGTAACTTATGAGTTGGAAAATAAAGCTGAAACGACATGAGAAAAGTTAGCAACTAAAGAACAAATCCTAATGATCAAGGCATGGAGACAATACAAAAAACAAAAAACATGTAACCAGGACAATTTATTTACATCTTATTTGAATCTAACTAGGCATTGGATAATATCAATATGTGGTAGGAAATGCCTCTTATGTCCATCCTAAACCTAATATTTTATAGAACTTCATTTTCCAGATTGTTGGTTCCACACAATGCGCACTGGGAAATAAAGAAACTTTGAACCAAATCTATTGCATGTCCAAGCTAACACAAAATGTGGTCAGAAAACATTTCATCATTATAAAATTTGAATGTGTTTGTTGCCCTGAATCCTCAAATTGAAGAAACCTTAATGTTTAATCCTTGTATATGATTTACTGTGACAATATGAACCCTTGAGACATAAAACCTCTTAGCTTTGGTTGCTAATATCAATTACACCTCCATTTCCTTCCTTGAGGAGTTGTAGATGGATTTAATTTCTTGGTTTCTGTCTTGAAAACTAAATTATTTTGGTTGTCAGGACTTATCAGAATAAAAGGAGGGATTCACGAGGGGTGTCAGTTGTCAGGAAATTTGAAACTGCAAGATGGGACTCAAGACAGAGATCTACAGAGTCTGAAGACCAACCTCAAGGATTTCCTGCATTGGCCTAGAGGGATTTCAAACAAGATTGCGCTGATCTTGAGAACAAGGTTATGAAAACAGCTAATGAAATGACTGATCCCAAGTAGAGAAAGTGAAGTATTTCATTTCATATTTTGGAAGCAACCATATATATGAGAAAATGCATATCCATTCAGACAAGAATCTATGAAGATTCTATCATATATGCCTCAACCGGATCAATAAACAAGAATTAATGGAACACCCATCCTGCACAACACTGCATGTTTGCATATAAGAACCCAGAGTTATTGCAAAAGGGAACCATCTCACAAAGTGCCATCTTAGAGAAGTGATGGAGATTGGTAAACACCCTGGACAATTTCTATAGGAATGATGGCCTTGGTGTAGTACCCCACCCTGCCTTACCTCCTTAATACACACCTGATTAATGCATGTCTAAACCTCATTTGCTAGATTGTGACCTCATACATTGAATAGGGCTCGTGCATATAATTTATGTTGGATATATGTATGATGTAGCTCTTACTATTTTGAATTTTATCATTAAATGAAATTTTTGGCAGTTTAGCCTCATTTGGAATATATTAGAAGAGCATTTTAATTCATTACACTTCAATTTTATCTTGTCATGTTTGAGGTACCTTAATTCCTTTTTCTTTATTTACATATTAGGATACATACCATCATTAGTTAAAAGGTTTACAGTTGTATGGGTTGTTAAATGAGTCAAAAGGCTGAGAGGTGGCTCTAAACATTGAGGCACTTCGAAACAGAAAGAATGTTATAATTGGAATCCTTTCAGAAAATGCTTTCCCATGACTGGAGACATGGCATACTTCAAAGACAATGGAATTATGGTCCAACAATCTTGATCAGTTGATATAGCATGATGGCATGGTATAGTGTTTAGGTGGTGTGGTGAGTGAACAAGTGACATGGAATTATTGATATAAAACATTCATTTATTTACAATATTTACAACTTGGTAAAAGGAAAAAAGTGCATTTGGAATTTTAAATAAAAAAGAATGTAAAACACAAGTCGTGAAGGGTATGATGGTTGGTAGACTTTGTTGAAAATAAAGCATGGCGTCCAAGTAAAAGGAATAATAGACCTGCAGATGCAGTAAAGAGCAGAGATTCAACTACCTCTGGAAGCACATGCCCATTGATTATTATTTTCAGTAAATTGTTCACATTCAACTTCACTATTTCTAAAATGTGAATGCGCAAGTATTACCATGAAATGGCAGTCCATGTTTTCATGAATGTTTGATAGAACTTATACTCCTTGGGGATGGAGAATGTAATATCCCAAATGGATATTACACCAAACCCTAGTTCTGGACTGTATTTCTGCACTTAGACAATTCTGCCCTAACCCTAGCTGCTGGAAATCAGACTTGGAAAACAATATCTTTGTGCACCAAACTCATATTTATCATCAAAAAAATAGGTTCGCTTCATGATGGAGGGTAAATAGAACATAAATCACACATGAACATGAAGACAGCAATCATGAAATGACAAGCATGGAATCTGCTGTAACAGTCTGAGTATATGTCTGATTATGTGTATGGAAATGATACCAAATTGCATTACAAATCATAATAGAGTGATCCGCATTACAGGCGCTACATGTAAGGGCTAGTCGCCCATTTTCCAAGGCATAGTTTGACCCAAAAGTACCTTTCCAAGCTTGGCGCAGGTCTGCTGTAGCAGAGCAGCCACTGTAGAAACCCTAGCAGGCCTGAAATCTGATGATATCCACTGAAAATCTGCCCTAAATCAATTCGCCCAGCTCCTAAGATGAGGCGCCCAAGATGAAGGATGATCTTGCCCTTGAATATGCACTTGTAGCTGATCCGAATGTGCTAAAATAAGGTTGAATGCTCTAATGGATTCCCGTCATGGAAGCCTCACAATGAGAAGCTAGGTTTTTATCCAACTTCCCTTAGAAGACTTGAGGTTTTCGTCCCAAGCTCCGTTTGAGATTGCTCTCCAAGATGTAATGAAAGAATGATTTGATGATGATTTTGGAATGCCAAATGATTGGATATATATACATAAAACTTCTCACCTTTCCCTCTTGGCCAACCTAGGCTTGAGTACCAATTTTGAATTTCAACTTTTCCCTCCTAGAGGGCCAACCTATCCAGAACATCCCTTGCTTAAGGGAGGACGACAAGAAACATCAATTAATTATTATTTTATTCTTTTCAACTATCTCCTCAAATGCCAATAATAATAATTAATTAATTATTGGAAATGTGTCGATCCATGTAAGGTGCTCATGTGTCCATGATCATCATGCCATAAGTGATTCGCCCATGGCCAAATAATTAGGGAATTCATCCAAAAGTGAAGGAATGACATCTTCAGTGGAGTCCAACCTCTCCCAGTACCTTGAAGTCTGCTAGGAAAGTGCAACCAATCTCCCGATGGTGACCATTCCGAAAAAAGGGATATGACAGAGAACGAAAGAAAAGCGCGGGGGGGGGGGGGGGGGGTTGAAGAAAGGGTTTAAAATGTCACTTTTATTCATTGTAGCTTGTCACATGCTCATAAAAAAATTAAAAAAATTTAACACTTAAAAGAGTTCCATGCTAATTTGGACTAGAGTGGTGATATGGAAACAATATGTTCGCATTTTATGTATGTGTGGAAACTGATATTTGAAATTTAAAATGTTGTAATTTCAACATATTCTGTAACTAACTAGAAATTAATCTGTTATATTTAATTGAGAATCTAACCTTGTTTCATTTGAACTTTTGTGAGGTACACTGTTTTTAACACCAAGGCAATGCTGTAAGATGATATGGAATTCCAGGGTCTTGTTGCAAGCATGCTATTGCCAATCTTCAAATCCAGTATATCGTGTGTGTGGCAATGTCACAGATCAGTACTAGTATGAGTTGTAAGTGTCTTGGTGTTCTCGTGTGTTATAATATTTTTGTTTTATCCGGCTGTCTTAGCCGTGGAAGAATATCTAGGCTATATAATTCTTATTATACACTTAATAAAGGGATTGGTATTACTAAAATATATTATTATAATAACCCAATTTTGAGATAATACTTGTACTAAATAATTTGATCATTAACCTACCAGTTTTATTACTATTACCCCATTTTTATTAACTCTTATATCTCCCCATTGTTTTTGAATAACAGTAAAGAAGGTTTTGAAGGGGCCCCGAAACCATGTACAAAATGCTATCTAAAACATTAACATAGTAAACAGACAGCCAATCATTCACCACAGCGAATCAACGACATAACAAAAAGCAGGTTTTGCAAGGTTCCCGAAATCCTGTACAAAGAGATGTCCAAAGCATAAACATAGTAAACCGACAGCCAACAAAATGCCACAATGAAACAACAACACAATTGAAAACACCGATAACCAAAAACAAAGAAACAACAAAGACTAAACCAACTATAGTTGCTTAAGAGCTTCCGCAGTTTCCAACTCTTGCTTCTTGAATTCTTCATGCAAATTGACTAACCCAATCAATTTCTCCTCAATTTCAAAGGGATTCTTCTTACTAGCCCTGGTACGAGACTAGGACCTACCTGCTCAGCATCACCGCCTTTTTCCTTGATGTCCTCCCGCAGATCTTTAAGCTTCTCAATGAGCTTGTTGAGACCAGTCGTGCTGTTGTTTATGGTGGTGTGGCTGACCTTTGTTGAATTAGTTGTCATCGATGTCAAAGTCATGACAGAAGGATATCGTCATTGATGTATGAATGTAAGATTGTTATCACTGATGTCAAAGTTGAGAGGATTCCTTATAGTAATGTCTTCATTAAAGAAGGATAAAAACAATGATAAAGAGGCCGATCTTCATGAAGGCCGACTTCGACTCCTCTATGGGCAATGAAGAAATTGGGCGAATATGGTAAAGTTTAAATTAAAGATTTAAACCTGCATTATGGGCCGACTCCCTTCATCCTTGACGCCCAAGACAAAGAACATGCTGGTCGACCACATTGATGTCAAAGGTGTGTGGTTGTTATAAGAAGCAAAGGCAGATTTAAGACAATTTGTATGAGGCCGACCATCATTGTGGTATCAATGCATCTAAGAAACCAAAGACAAAGATATATTAATAAGTCATTAAAGCAGTGATTTATATGGAGCAGAGATAATACTTACAAGGCAGCGCCAAAGATAAAATAAGTTTGAAATTATGTATATAATGAATGGGCAGCAATTAAAGATAATGAATGGTAGTGATTAAAGTCCATACAAGGCAGTGATTAAGATGTTATGAAGAGCAGATTACCTTCCAAGGCTGTGCATTTATGAGGAGCATATATTATATTCTAAGGCAGCGTTTAAAGTTAAATAAACAATATTGATTTAAAAGACCGACTCCTTTATTAGTGTCACCTTTGGAGTTTAAATTTAACATAAACAAATTTGTTTATATGGCCGACCTTTGAGAAGTAGCACTCACTACATATAAGACAAAATTTGTCTTATTCATCATGCATGAAGTAGTACGATTAGAAAGTATGATGTGGTGAGATTAAGGAAGGGAAGAGGTGTGATTAGAAAAAGAGAGGTGTCTTTAGCAAGAGTTACATTCATCATGCACTCACTACATATAAGACAAAATTTGTCTTATTCATCATGCATGAAGGAGTACGATTAGAAAGTATGATGTGGTGAGATTAAGGAAGGGAAGAGGTGCGATTAGAAAAAGAGAGGTGTCTTTAGCAAGAGTTACATTCCTTTGAAGGAATCGCTTCTATTAAAGAAGATATAAAATGCCATTTGTGGAATGTGAAAAGGATGTAAGAATGAAATGAATATCATTTGAATATAAGAGCAGATATGGAGGAAGAGAAGGGGCAGAAATATGAAGTGTAATTCTGATTTATTTTAGAAGGAAGTATGAGTGATTGCATGAAAAAGATTTATGGCAGAATTCTAGAGAAGTAAGAGGCAGAAATATAGAGGAAGAATTTGTTGTGATAAAGAAGAGTTTGGACAGAAATAAAAGGAGAAATCTATGCAGAGATAGAAGAAGAATTTGGGCAGATATAAAGGAAGAAATTTATGAGAAGATAGTGCCATAATTTGGATTAGATTTACGAAAAGAGTTTGTGCATGATTTGGATCAGATTTGTGAAGAAATATATTGTGTGAGTTGTGATCAGATTTGTAAGAAGTGTATCAATATTCAGAAGACATATCATCCATTAAAGAATTCGTAGGTTGGTGCCTACAAAAGAAGATCAATATATATAAGCAATATTTTGCCGTGGTTTTCTCCCGCAAGGGTTTCCACGTAAATCGTGTGTTCTTAATTGCTAGATCTTGCATGTGTATTATTGATGTGATTGATTAAGTTTGAAAAGTAAAAGTTTGTGTTATACCCATTCACACCCCCCCACTCTCAGTACAACCGTGTGCTCATCAATTGGTAGCAGAGCCAGTTCCTTCGGAAATAGTTTAACCGCTACAAGGAAGATCACAAAACTTCAACTAGGGAGAGTTGCAAAAAGGAGGAGAGCTACAACAAGAAAGAGTTAGAAGAAAAAGAACAATTCCATTGATGTCAAAAGGGAGCCTTATAGACAGGAGGAGCATCACAGAAGAATCACATCATGAAAGAAAGAAGTATGTTAGTTCCCTTTGCCATTGATGTCATAGGGGGAGAGATATAGTAAGGGGGGGCAATGCAAAAGAGAGAATTATGTTCATGTTGCCATCAATGACAAAGGGGGAGATTGTTGGATTAGTTGTCATTGATGTCAAAGTTATGGCAGAAGGATATCGTCATTGATGTATGAATGTAAGATTGTTTCATTGATGTCAAAGTTGAAAGGATTCCTTATAGTAATGTCTCCATTAAAGAAGGATAAAAACAATAATAAAGAGGCCGATCTTCATGAAGGCCGACTTCAACTCCTCTATGGGCAATGAAGAAATTAGGCGAATATAGTAAAGTATAAATTAAAGATTTAAATCTGCATTATGGGCCAACTCCCTTCATCCTTGACGCCCCAGACAAAGGCTGGCTGACCACATTGTTGTCAAAGGTGTGTGGTTGTTATAAGAAGCAAAGGCAGATTTAAGACAATTTGTATGAGGCTGACCCTCATTGTGGTATCAATGCATCTAAGAAACCAAAGACAAAGATATATTAATAAGTCATTAAAGCAGCGATTTATACGAACTAGAGATAATACTTACAAGGCAGCGCCAAAGATAAAATAAGTTTGAAATTATGTATATAATGAATGAGCAGCGATTAAAGATAATGAATGGTAGTGATTAAAGTCCATGCAAGGCAGCGATTAAGATGTAATGAAGAGAAGATTACCTTCTAAGGCTGCAAATATATGAGGAGCATATATTATATTCTAAGGCAGCATTTAAAGTTAAATAAACAATATTGATTTAAAAGACTGAATCCTTTATTAGCGCCACCTTTGGAGTCTAAATTTAACATAAACAAATTTGTTTATATGGCCAACCTTTGAGAAGTAGCGCTCACACATATAAGACAAAATTTGTCTTATTCATCATGCATGAAGTAGTACGATTAGAAAGTATGATGTGGTGAGATTAAGGAAGGGAAGAGGTGCGATTAGAAAAAGAGAGGTATCTTTAGCAAGAGTTGTATTCCTTTGAAGGAATCGCTTCTATTAAAGAAGATATAAAATGCCATCTATGGAATGTGAAAAGGATGTAAGAATGAAATGAATATCATTTGAATATAAGAGCAGATATAGAGGGGCAGAAATATGAAGTGTAATTCAGATTTATTTTAGAAGTATGAGTCATTGCATGAAAAAGATTTATGGCAGAATTATAGAGAAGTGAGAGGCAGAAATATAGAGGAAGAGTATGTTGTGATAAAGAAGAGTTTGGGCAGAAATAAAAAGAGAAATCTATGCAGAGATAGAAGAATTTGAGCAGATATAAAGGCAGAAATTTATGAGAAGATAGTGCCATAATTTGGATCAGATTTATGAAAAGAGTTTGTGCATGATTTGGATCAGATTTGTGAAGAAAAATATTGTGTGGGTTGTGATCAGATTTGTAAGAAGTGTATCAACATTCAGAAGACATATCATCCATTAAAGTATTCGTAGGTTGGTGCCTAGCCGAGTTGGTGCTCAGTTGTGGGGATTGGTGTCTCCAGTGGGTTGGTGCCTACAAATTCTACAAGCGGGGATTGGTGTCTCCAATGTGTTGGTACTCACAAAAGAAGAATTGTAAGAGTAGGTTGGTGCCTACAAAAGAAGATCAATATATATATAAGCAATATTTTACTGTGGTTTTCTCCGGCAAGGGTTTCCACGTAAATCGTGTGTTCTTCCTATGTTCTTAATTGTTAGATCTTGCATGTGTGTTATTGATGTGATTGATTAAGTTTGAAAAGTAAAAGTTTGTGTTATATTGATTCCCCCCCTCTCAGTATAACCGTGTGCTCATCAATCTTAAGCATTTTTTGTAAATTGTCCTTAATAAACTTGGACTCCTTTTCCTGAGCCTCCAACCTTTTCTCCATCTCTTTCTTCCAACTCTCCCATTTACTCCACTCATCTTTCAGGGTCTTCTTTAAACTCTTCACATCCTTTTCAACATTCTCAACATTGGGGATCATCTCCCAATTCTTCAGGATGTTCATATCCTCATCAATTTGAATTTAGTGCTCCTTACCATAAATCTTATGCAACACAGTAAGTTTCAAATTAATCCTATTAATTTCAAGATAGTACCACTTAGACATAATGTTGTGAACAGTTAAAGCCTCTCTAACAACAGTTAAGGTATTAGCCACATCTTTAGTAGTCTCATTCCGAGCTACACGATCTAGGAAATTTCCAGGGATAGGTATAGTCACATCAGGAATAGGCGGAAAGGGGATCCCAACATCGGGTTCCACCATAGACTTACCTTTACCCATATAGATATCAACAAAGACCTCCATCTCATAATATTCCTCATTTTGCTTGCGAGCTACATTTTCCTCCCTTTCAGTCTCCTTTTTCTCAGGCACTTTTGCCTTCTCTTTTTTGACACTTTTCACCTTATTTGCCTTCTTCTAAGAAGTAATTTCAATTTATTCCCTCTCTTTCTTCTCACTGTCCGTCTCAAATCCCTCCAACCACGACACAATAGCTTTGTTCTTGGCACTGGCTTTGGGGGTCTCCACTTGTAGTTTCCTCCTAGTTCTCACTGGTGTTTTTTCCTCTTCATACTCAATATGCTTTAGGTTTGAGGATACATCCACCAAATGGTTAGATTCCTCACCCTCTTCACCTTCATCCTCAGATCCCTCTTCTTCCATGGGTCCAGAATCCTCTGAGTTTGAATAATCCACCACCCTGGGCCTTTTCTTCCCTTTTTTCCTCTAGATTGGTTTGCTTGGAGTGAGGGTTTTAATGTGCTCCACAATAAGCAAGATTAATCCCTCGGAAATTACAGGAATCTTAGGGGACTTCCTTTTGTCATTTATTGATTGCTCTATAGAAATAAGCAAATACAACGGAAAAGAAACCTTCATCTTATGCCTAAAGTGATTGAGTAAGGTAAAGTGATACCCGCAAATAGTCTGATACCTTCCTTCCATGTTTATGTATCTCATAACCCACTCCGCCACAGCTGCCATAATGGTTTGATAGACTTGCGATCATACCCGGACTTCAAATTCACCAACCTAATGCTTTCCTTGTCTTTAAAGAACAATTTCATCGCCTCATCTCCCGTCTTCCGGTCCTTGAAGACCTTCCTTCCTTCAATGGACATACCAATCACTTGAGCAATAAGATCTTCATCAATGCTGGTTTCTCTACCATACAGGGTGACTTTTCGCTTCCACCAACTACGAGCAAAAGACTTTGTTATCTCCGTGTCATGGCTGTGGAGTCTCTCCATAAAAGGCACTAAACCACCATCTTTCAACACATTCCAAACCTAAGGGAGGTTGCGGAGCCCAGTGGAATTCTGTAAGAACCCTGTCTAATCTGAACTAATTTTTCCCTTGCTGTCCTGAATTTTCTGATTTGTTTTCCCGATGTTTTACTTGAGATTTTGATGATTTATTTTCACATGCATGTTGTATATGATATAAAGATGGAAAGGTGCAAATATAACATTCATATGACAACAAATGATGACCATAAAATAGATAGAACAGCTGGAAATACAATTTCAAATTGAAGATATGAAATTGGTTGCTTTATTAACATACTCGGATCATGAAATGGCAATGATCAAATACATAGATAAGTGTTGGTTACATGACAGCCATGACTGATTTGAAAATCAGTCCTTCCAAGATGTACAAAAATGATCCAAATGGTGATCAAACCCTAATACAATGAAAAGGTGATATACTCCAATGATTGAAGCCTTGTTAGAAATGATTGCCAATGAAGAATAGAAGACAATGCCAATGATTGATTGCTGATATCAACCTCTAACTGCTATTGATCACAAAACCCTAGTGCCAAATGTCAAAATACTCTTCAAAACTCAAACGGCCATGCATAGAAGTGAAGCGATTAGGGTTAGGATGCAAATATCATCATGGAACCCCAATGTATTTGACATAAACTCTTCAGATCTGCAACTGATAACACTTTTCAGACTGCTGTCATAAAAATCAGAGCACGTATAAGTGATGAAAATCACCAAATATGCCTTCCCAAGCCAAGCACTCCACCTAGAAACCCTCTCCAAGCACTTGTTGATGAAAATATGCCAAAATATGAACTAAATCTGAATATCAATCTTCAAATTCTAGCTGATTGCAAATATCCTCTTCAAACCCAAGTTGATTGAAGCTTGAATTCATCCAATAACCTACAAATAAGCTCAATGATGAATTCTAAGTGAATCCATCTCCTATGGTTGATTGGGTTTTAGTCCAAACCACTATTATCCAAGGGTTTTCGTCCTTAGCTACCGCTGAAACTTTGTTACAGCCAAGAAAAACTCTCCAAAACATGCAAAAGCCAAATGAACAATGATATCAAAAACACTCCAAATGACCTCCTTTTAACCTCTTCACCTTGGGCGCCCAATTTCAATGAAATATAATCTTTTTTCAAGTCCATCGCCAAAAGAAAATATTATTTATTTATTTTCTTTTAATTTTATTTTCTCTTTTTCCAATTTGGACGTCGCACATGAATAATAATAAAATAATATTATTTTATTATTTTTTTCTTTTTTCTCCCTTGAGTAGTCACCTTTGGCTTAATAAAATAATATTTTAAGTAATGAAATATTATTTATTGTCTTTTGCCATCCTTTTTATTTTTTCCTTATTTTTTCTCTTTTTCCTCGAGCGCCAATTTGGTGGAAATTAATATAATATTTTAATAAACACTCCAAACTTCATTTTTTCCACCTTTAAGTTATTTTCCATCTTCCCACGTGGGATGTTTTTCCTCTTGGCAATTTTATTTTATTATTTTGACTTATCAATAATTTGCACAAAAATACCACAAGTCAAAACACCACTTCATTTCAACTAGCAAAATTAGTTGAAGCCATAAAATTCAACATTCCATTCTCCAAGCCTCAATAACATTCTTTTTTCCAAGCTTGCTCAAAAAGGGGACATTACAAATTCCTCGGTTCCACTCTATTCCTGTCTCCACCCATCTTATCAGTTAAAGCCTTCCCATTGGTCTCAATCAACTCAATTCCCCTATTTTTACCCCTCAAGTCACTGTAACTTTCATTGCAAACAGAAGACTTATTCAAAGCAATCCTTTTGCATTTCCTTAAGAGAAAATCAGAGTTAACATAGAAGTTACTCAAAATAACACCCATAATCTGTGTGGGCTTCTTTGTCCTCATAATCACAAGCTTACAAGATATAGTTGTCATCATCCTTGTAATCATTATTTATCAGGTTTTTAATATGCTTGGGTATGATTGCAAATTCCTCCCAATTTTTGGGGTTATTCTGATTCACTCCTACGTTGGCAAATGTGTTGGCAATCATGTTCTCCTCCTGATACACATGAACATAGTTGACTTCTTCAAAAGATTTAGCAAGGTTCAAAGCATCCCTTATTAAACTATCAACAGTCCAACTAGGACTTTGGTTCCCCTTAAGACAATTGATGACATTTAGGGAGTCCCCCTCAACCATAATTCTTTCATATCCCTTTGAAGAAGTCATTTTAATACCATTGTAGGCAGAAGTCACTTTTGCATAGTGGTTCGTCTGAGAACCCAAAGGAGTAGCCATAGTTGTTATAAATCTGCCTCTGTCATCCCTTAGCACTCCCCCACACCCAGCCGAGCCCGGGTTACCCTTGGCAGCCCTATCGAAATTGAGCTAAACCCAACCTGCTGGTGGAGGTTTCCAACAAATACCAATTCTACTCTTCTTCATATTCTTGAAAGGGACAGAAATATCGAATTGGAGGTTCCATTCCTTCTAGATTTGAAAGTCATAACAAGAGACTTCTAATCTAGGGTCTTTAGAAGTCTTTTCATGGATTCTCAACATGAAGTTATCCTTAGTATTGGCAATTATTCCTTCAGCAACATTCTCAACGTTGCACTTTTTTTCCCTAAAAATCCTATTATTCCTTTCTTTCCATAAGCCCTAGGCAGTATAAGGAAGCATAAGAGTCCATAGGAATTTCAAAGAGGGGTTGGAAGAAGGGGACAACCATTGTTCCATCAAGTCTTCCAAGGAGTTTCAAAATATTTCTTGCAAAGGTGCATTCCATCAGCATATGAACAACAGTGTCAGCCTCAATCTCACATAGAGCACATCTGTTTGGAAGAGCTAAACCTCTCTTACACAAGTTGTCAATGGTAAAAGTTTTATTCTGAGAAAAAATCCAGAAAAAAATATTAATCTTAGGGGTTAGTTCCGGTCACCAAAGCTTTGCCCAAAAGGGGCCAAAAGGGGGTTTCAAAATCATGCATACAAAGAGAGTTAAAGCCAGAAGAAACAGAGTGAACACCATTAGTATTATCCTTCCAAACCATCTCGTCCTCTCTTTGGATCATAGGGATATGTTTCCTAGAGAGAAGAGAATGAAGTCTTGAGATTTCATTGGGAGGTAGGCCAAGAAAAGTCAAGTCCTTCCAAGCTCCTCCGATGAAGTAATCTGCCACCTTTCCCCCACAAATATTTATGCTTTTTTCCATCATAGGTTTAGCCCATTCCACAGAAGAGAGGTTCATCAAGGATCCACATATCCTCCCAAAAATTAATATCTTTACCATTACCTAATTTCCATTTAAGACCCTGCTTGATCATGAGCATGTTGTCCACTATACTTTTCCAAATGCAAGAACCCATAGGAAGGTCTAAGTTGTTCAAAGATTCTTGAAGATTCCTGTGATGAAGATACTTGTTTTTTAGAATTTCCGTCCACTCATTATTATCTTTTATGAATCTCCAAGCAACCTTGGTCATCAGGGCCATGTTAAACTCCTTTATCTTTCTTATACCAAGACCTCCCTTTTTCTTAGGTCTACACACTTTATCCCATGCCACAAGAGATATTCTTTTTCTTTCCTTCGTACCTGCCCATAAGAACTTTTTTGAATCTGCTCCAATTTATCAACAATTTTACTAGTCATTTTAAATAGGATTATCGCATACACAAGAAGATTTTGCAAGGTGGCTTTAATCAATTGAATCTTGCCAGCTTGGCTAAGCATAGACCCTTTCCAACTAGTAGGTTTGGACTGAACTCTATCCATCAAATCCATCCAAAAAGAATCAGGAACCTTATTCACAAAGAGGGGCATTCCAAGGTATTTAGAAGGGAAGACTCCCACAATACATTTGAGGATGCGGGCTATCTTGACCTGTCGCTGCTCAGGATTGTTTAAGAAGAAAATGTTACTCTTCGGAAAGTTGATTCTTTGACCCGAAGCTCTTTCATACTTCAATAAAATAGACTCGATCACTTTAGCCTCCTTGACCAAAGCTTCCCCCATAATGATGGTATTATCAACAAATTGTCGATGAGAGCAAGGGGACCCCACTAAAGAAGAGTACACACCTTTCAACTTCCCAACATTAACCTCCTTAAGAATACTCCTTCCCAAAGCTTCCGCCATAATAATAAAAAGGAAAGGGGACACCGGGTCTCCTTGTCTTATTCCTCTAGAGCTCTTGAAGAATCATGAAGGCGTGCCATTAATCAAAACCGAGAACATAGGAGTAGAAACCATTTGAAATAAAAGATCCAAAAATCTTTCAACAAACCCAAACTTAGCCATAACTTTCCTTAGGAAATCCCATCTCACCGTATCAAAGGCCTTCAAAAGATCTAACTTGAGAAGGAAAGCCTCTTTCTTGGTATGGGCCAAAGAATGAATATTTTCATGAACAGTTATGATTGAATCTAAAATTTGCCTATATGAAACAAACCCACTCTGTTGAATAGAAATCAAATTAGGGAGAACCACTTGCAGCCTATTGGCAATCACCTTGGATATAATGTTATAGATAGAGTTGCATAGGCTTATTGGTCTAAAATCAGCGAATGAATCAGCCCCCTGCTTCTTCGGGATGAGGACCAAGAAAGTCAAGTTCAGTTCCTTCAAAAGTTGTCTACTTCCGAAAAATTCTTTGGTAGCAGCTATCACATCTTTAGCCACAATATCCCCAAAGATCTGAAAGAAGAAGTGAGGGAAGCCATCCGGCCCCGATGCTTTATTTCCTTCGAAGGCAAAGGTAGCATTCCTAATCTCTTCATCAGAAGGAATTTTGATAAGCTGTAAATTTTCCTCATTTTTTATGATTTTTGAAATAGTTTCCAATAGGTCAGTGTCCAACTCTAGCTCATCATCAATAGATAGGAGATCTTTCAAGAACCCCGAAGTTGCTTCCCTTATTTCCACTTCCTCATGAATTCTACTACCATTCAATTGAATGGACTTAATCCTGTTAGTAGATCTATGTTTAAGAGTAGACATATGAAAGAATTTAGTATTACGGTCTCCATTTTTAAGCCATAAAGCTCTCGATCGTTGTTTCCAAAATTCCTCGTCTTTAGTATTGATAGCATGAAGATTAGTCAAGAGCTCATTTTCCTGTTTCAGCTGATTGTCATCATAGCCGCCCTTCTGTATAATTTTCTGAACCTCATCAAGCTTCATTTTAATGTTCTCCTTGTCTTTAAAAATGTTACCAAAGGATTTTTTGTTGCATCCTTGCACCTTGTACTTGACATTGGCAAGTTTCTTTGCAACCCTATACATGGCAGACTGTAAGATAACCCAACTAATTCTACCAAAATTTTTCCTTAGACAATTTTACTTGCCATCAACTCATCAACTATTTCAACAACACAAAGATATACATCAAAGATAATTATTTGAATGAATCAACCTTAAGCTGGGTACTTGTTTTATTACTTGATTCAATCAACTCACAATGTCTTATTACATGGATAATGCTTTCAATGGCATGAAGTTACACTTTATTCAAATGGAATTACAAAAGCAGGCCTTGGAGCCTTGATGATTACAATGCCTTGCACACTAGATCAACTTAATCAAACTCAACGATGTCAACTGAATGTCAACACCTCACAGTACAACAAGGGAGCATCACCCCAACACTTGAAACTCGCAGGCCTCAAGATTACAAGCTCAACAGCTTTGCAGAGAGAATTTTGTCAAATGCATAGATGCCAAATGAATGAGAGAGCTCCTCCTTTTATAGGCCTTCCAAAGGCAATGAAGGCACGTTTTTCAATGCACAAAGAGGAACCAAGGCACGTTTTCCAAGAAGCATATCCATAGAGAATATTCCATCTAACAACTCAGTCTGAGGTGGCAACCTTACCCAATGCAGTGGAACGGATCCCAATGACATCCTGTCGACCAATGAGAGCTTAGGTGCTTGAAGTTGCTACAGCTTATTCTAGGCGCCCAATTGAAGTAATTTGATCATGAACTTGCGCTCAACTGAGGACTAGGTGCCAACAGGAGGTGATGTAACTAGGGAATGATCCCTTGTGTTGTCTTCACATTCCGAAGGAAGTCTATTAGCTCCAATGCTAAGTCAATCTACTTGAGGCGCATATTTAGTGCTCCAGAGACTTGGTATTGTGCCTAACACCTTTGTGATGATATTTTACTCTATTCAAGACTTTCAAGCACTTGTTTGTAGACCTTTTGATTCTTCTTTATCCAAGCGCCCATCCCCAGAGTATTTAAAACCTTGTTTTAGTCCTCATCTTCACTTAAGCGCATTTGTGGGTAGAAAAAGTGTAGATTGGCGCCTTAGGTGTTGCAATGGAGAATTTGCACCTTGGGTGTTTGATGATTTATCTTACCAAGTCTTCATGTGTTTGTATCCTTGAGAGTAGCAATGCAACATACCTTGTTGAGCGCCCTGATTAGAATGTCCAAACTCACTTCCCTAACTTCATTCTTCATCTAGGCGCACATTTGGAGAATTCGACAGTGGATTTGCGCCTAGTGTGTGACTTAACCAATTCTACTCATTATTTGCAAAGTCTGAGGTTTCTGAAAATGATAGCATCTTCCTCAATGCTAGCGCCTTGATCTTGAAGGATGTTTTGATACTCATTTTCTCTTTAGGCGCATATTTGAGGAGTTTTTGACCAAAGGTGCGCCTCATCCATGATCTTGTCTTCTTTAATGATTCCACTTGAGTGGATGTCTTCTAAACTTCATCTTTAACCATTGGTGATGCACTCTTACCCTTCCAATGATTTTTCTTGCTAAGGCGCACTTCTAGGAATTGATCTTAGGCGCACTTCTGAGTCTGTGTAGGAGGAAACTAGCGCCTTGAATTGGATTCGCCTTCATACATGTGGCGCTCACACTTGGAGTCTTTGTGATCAAACAAAACACTTATCTTACCAAGCGCCCTGGCTTTTTGAGGAGTTTGGAGATCATTTACCCCCTTAGGCGCATCTTCAAGGTCATGGAGTCATGTTTTGGCGCCTTGATGTTCTTGGGCGCACTTGGAGTGTTGCAGAGTGTCACATTGGCGCCTAGGGTCATATCTTCTTGACAAGGCAATATACTTTGATGAGAAACCTTCAACTCAATATCTATCATCATCCATGATAGAATCTCAAAAGGATGTTTCTTGACTCAATGTGCACCTAACAACCAAGACATGATCATTTCATCTTTCTACTTGATCTTCATTGAGGATGAGACTCACTTGATCTACTTGGAGGAGCCCTGTGCTTGTTTGGAATACAATCTTGATGCTCAGAGTCTAGGCGCACTTTTGGGAATTCTGATGTAGAATGTGCGCCTAGGCTATACTTAGCCATTTTCCTCTGACACTTCCAATGCATTATGATTCTAGAAGTTGATATCTCCTTCTCCAAAGGTAGCGCCACCCTTCTGGAGACATTGAAACCCTTGTTCCAAGCTAGGCGCACATCTAGACTTGTCAGAGTGACATTTGCGCCTAGGCATGAAAACCTCATTATATCTTACTCAAGTTCATCTCTGATCTAGGTGCTTGGTTGGAAGAACCCATCCAGGTGGAGCGCCTTCTGTTTGAATCCCCATCTTCACTGCCAGAAGTGACTCTTGAAGCTAGGCGCCAGAAGGGAGGAGTTCTGCCAAAATGGGCGCCTTGCTCATGACTTAGTGGATTCTGACTCAAAACTCCTTGATTCTACCTGCAAAATAACACCCAGAGTTAGTCAAAACCCAGTTCATTCCCTTATCATTCAGAATTAGCCTCCGGGAATGAGGATTAGGCTAATCCATTATACACTTGATGATCAAGCCGGAAACGGGGACATGACACAGACCCCTCCACCTTAATGTTCCACCACTCCCTAATTTTTCCCTCCAACTCTAGGTGATGGACCCACATTTTCTCGAATCTAAAAGGGAATCTCTTCTTTCTTCCCATTTTATCCGCATAGAAAACAATGGGAAAATGGTTTGAACCAATTCAAGTTAAAACAGATAAAGAACAGAAATAAGAAGATAACCACTTACAGGATATAAGGGTACGATCCAATTTGACCTGAATGTGAGAGTTTCGAGCTCTTCTATTGGTCCATGTAAAGTTAGCCCCCCGCAACTCCAAGTCTAACGGAGCAGTATCATTTATAAAGTCCATAAGATCATTTCTATTATCCCCTGGAATCTGAACTCCTCCCATTTTTTCACTATCCTTCAACGGGGTGTTGAAGTCTCCCATAACCATCCACTCACTATTAGGGTGAATTTGCTTATAGCTTCAGAGACTACTCCATAGTTTTTTCCTCGCATTCTTGATGTTAGGAGCATATATGTTAGAGGTGATCCATGAGGTATCATCTTTAAGATGCATAAATAGAGTTGCAACATGGTTTCTCTTCAAAAAGAGCCATCCCTTTATTCCAAGGAGTGGCAATGCCACCAAAGGCACCCTCAGCACTTACACCATGAAAACCACTATCTTTGAAGAATCTATTCTTCAAGGTATTAAATTTCTGAATCTGCATTTTCGTTTCTTGGATCAATAAAATGTCCGGCTTGTGTTCCCTAACAAGGTTAGACAGGAGATCTTGTTTATGAACATTTTTAATCCCTTGATGTTCCATGAGATAACTTTCATTATTTAAGCATTGGTGTGCACATTTCCGTGAGGGTATTTTGCATACCATCAGCTATATCTCTCTTGATATCCCTTTCTCTCACATTCTTGTTGGTGGACCTTCCATTAACCCTAAGATCTGACCCACAATCCATTGTTTTCCTTTGTCCAGTGCTAACCCTATTGCTTCATCCTGCAGGGGTAGAGAATTTATTGCTTTTCTTACCCTTAGCCTTAGCTTCTTCCTTATTATTACTTAAAATCTCACCAAATTATTAGTCCCTGCCTATGCAGGGATATATAGTGATTGAAATTTTTAGCTACTTTAACTTGTGATTAAAAGGGATGCCTACCAATGAATTAGAAAAGGATTTTTTTTTTTTGAATGTCAATATTTTGTTCTCTTCAATGTAAACATGCACAAGTTGTTTTTAAAAAAATGAAATGATTTGCTATTGGCTATTGACATGAAGTTCTTATTATTGAAGTTGAAAGTATTTATTACTGTTCAGATGTCTGAAATGTACCCATCAAACTTCAACAGGATTTATTTCAGAATTACATAAAGTAGCTCAAATTTCCTATCAAGCATGTTGTACGATGCAGTGTATATGCACTCTAACTCTATGGAAACCTCTTAAAGCTCCCTAGAATGAATCTGCACCTTACATGTTTGGAAATCTGCCAGGGCCAATCTCTTAAACAACTATTTAAGTCCCAAGATAATTTGGCAATATCTTCTAGACATATTGTTTGTGGAAATTATTGTCGAGTCAAAATCAGTACTGCTGGTCGGACAATTGAAGGATGACCTGGTTGCTCTCACTGCCCATCTAGGCAAATGCATCATGATGACCATCTTGGCAGCAAATATTCCAACTAGTTATGATATGTTGCTAAGCTGCAGTTTTTGCAAGGATTTAAGCAGCAAAATCCAATTGGATTGGTCTTTAGTAGCCATTCTTGTTAAGGGGAGAAAAACCAAGTTGGCCAATTAAAAGTCTCATTTTATGGTCATAAAGTCAGAAGATCCTAAAGCTCAAATTCTATATTAAGAAATGGGTCTCGACACATCATGATGGCTAATGAAAAGAAGCATTGCTTTGCTTCAAGAAAGATCAAGAAGAATAGCGAGGATTATGGACTATGTAGTTTGACAAAAGTTGTTCTAAAATAGGTTTAGTAGCTGGAGTTGTCCTGATATCTCCAAAAAGTAAGTTATACCCTTTTGCTTACCGCTTGAATTTTGATTGTATTAATAATACTATGGAATATGAAGTGCTATTGTTAAGTCTTAAAAAGCACTCGTAACATGAGAAACAAATTGTTGATGCAGAATTAATTGTTAAACAAATAAAGAAACAATTTGAAGTTAAAAAAGATCATCTTAGACACTACAGAAATCAAGTATGGAATGCTATAGAATGGTTTGATGCTCATTCAATCAAATACATTCCTTACCCAGAGAATAGCAAAGCTAATGCTCTTGTTGTTTCAACATCTCTATTTATACCACATTCAGAGTTTCAGCAAAGTGCTTTCACTATTGAGTTGATCTATCATCTGCTAATACCAAATAATTCAAATAATTGGCAGGTCTTTAATGACTATAATGTCCCCCTTTGGGTCCATTCCAACATTCTTGGAGAATTCCAACATCTTGGGAGAATGCCAACTTTCCGTAGACTTTGGGATGTGTGGAAAAGTAATTCAATAAATAACTTAAGTTGTCTTAAGGTAACTTTATATTATTTTCTTAAAGGCAACTTATATTTATTTATTTATTATAAAGAAGGGTGGCCAATGTCATAAAGTGTTTTTAAAAGAGGGTCAAAAGTGATAACGCTAGGCATGGGGTACAAAGTGGTGACTTAAAAAATTGTTTTAAAAGTGAATTATAAAAGTGATGCTGAAAATAAGGATTAAAAAGTAGTATCAAATTAAAAGATTTCAAAAAAGTCACTTTATATTTATTATTGAGGGAAAAAGTGAAATAAAAGAGAAATTATTTGGTTACCCTAAAAGTGCCTATAAAAGGAGGTTTTGCCTTAAAAAAAAGGGTTATTGCTTATTCATTTCATTTGTTTTGATGAAAGAACGTGAGTTCTCTCTATTTTCCTAAGGATGAAAAACCTTTGGTGAATCCAGTTTCGGAGATGAAAACCCTCCTAGCTAGTTGTGTGATTTCACTCAGGAATCACCTATGTGTTGATTATGAGATTTTGACATTCTAGTTTATCTAGTTTCAAATATCATGGAGATTTTTGATGTGCTTTGAGATCCAGTTGTTTTTGAGTTTTTTTTTTTGCTGATATACTCATATTGCAGCTTCTGTTGATGTTTTTGGTGATTTTTGGTGTTGCTTGTAGAGGTTGTACCATCCTTTTTGCTGGCCGTATTGCCTTAAATGACTGATTTAAAGATTATTAATAGGCTATACTATTGCCATGTGATGATTTTAATGCCTTTAACAGGCCGTACAACAAGTTGTGGTGGGCGTGAGAAATTGGGAAGGAGTCGCACCTTTTTTAGAGGCCCAAACTCATTAATATGCTAGCCATACCATTGTCTCTTTCTGCCGTACAGTCTTGAGGTGGTTTCAGCAATATAAAATATTCTTTGGGAGCTGTGCTAGTGTTTATTGAGGCCATACAGTCCCTATTATACCTGTGCAAGTCATTCTCGCCTTCAAAATGAGTCGTACTTGTCCTTATTGAGGCCGTTCAGTAGCATTTGCTGCTGCCTCAACAGTTGTGTGGTGATTTACAGTAATGTTGCTTGCTATTCCTACAGTTTGGTGACATTTTGTAGTGTGTTTCAATCTGATATGACAGTTTGTGGGCAGATTTTAGTGTTTTCAGACCTTTACCAACAGTCCTATCATCACTTTGTGATCCAATTCAACGTGTTGCAGTATGTTTCAGCTTGACTTAGTCCAGGTGGACTGATTATCATCTATTTTCTAAATTTATTGGACTAATCTCTGTGTTGCAGCAATATGTTAACTGATTAGAATAATATTCCAATGTGTTGCAACTAGTTTCTTGTTTCAATACAATCTTCAATAGTGCATATTGCATTTCTATTGTACTTTGGAAGGTAGTACTGTCGAAGAGTGTTGCATTTCATGATTAGCATATTGTAAAATTGGATGGTATACCACCAGTTATGTGCATTTCAACATTGGAAGGTCCTAGATGGTTTACCACCAGACCCAATGCATTTTCATAGCCTGTTTTGGCATTGATCAAGTCTGCTAGCAATCAGTCAATTTGGCTTGATTAGACTTGTAGGAATCTACCAGTGGCTTCTACATTTCAAAGCATATTTGTCCACTGAAGAAGTGTAGATTTGGGTCATCTCAGCCGCCTGTATGCTTTTGGTCGGCTATGTTGCCTTTTACTTTCTAGTAGTGCATTCATTCAAATAGTTAGTTGTCCAGACACCATATGCTCTCACCTTGCCCACACTAGGATTTTGGTGATTAAAAAATGCGAGGATTGCATTTGTATCTTCTATATTGTAAAAATTAAAAAAAAAATTAGGTGTGGGTTTTTACCATGACGATCTCCACATTTGTTAATTTCCTAGAAATTAACAATCATTTTAGTGGTTTGTTCTTCAAAGGTAATTCTCCCGCCTATCGCAAATCAATGAAACAACTTCTAGAAGAAAGCAACATTGAAATTAATGCCGAATCAAAAATCATTTGGTTGAAAGGTAGCAAGATCCTAAGGGGCTTAGTATCTCTAGAGAATATCTTTAACAGACATGCTAGATATATCCAAGATCAAATCAATTCTCAATCAAAGATGTTTGCAAAATATGAACAGATAAAGATTGGTACTACAAATGAGCCTAGAATGGTTAATTTGAAAAAGTGTTGTTCACTTGAAGAAAGAAATATGTTTAAGGCATTTTTTTAACAATAAAAAGACGTGTTTGCATGGTCATATAAAGATTTAAAGGTCTTCACACCAAAGGAATTGTCTCATACAATTCCTCTCAAAACAAAAGTCTTAAATCATTCAAACAAAAACATCATTGCAATCTGCTTATACAAGAAACCATCTACACAGATATTCAAAAGATGTTAATAACTAGGATAATGTTTTTGATACACCATTCCACATGGGTATCTAACATTGTGTTGTACCCAATCAAAAAAATTTGCTTCATTAAGGCATTTTGAGCAAGTCTAGAAAATTTTTCGTCAAAAAGTCAAAAAAACAAAATTTCTAAAAATAGACGTCAAATTAGGTTCTTTTGGGTTTCTTGAGATACGGATGCTGGCAAAATTTTCTAAAAATAGAATCTCCGATTCAGGTGTCGCGCTTGATTCTCATTGGTCGATTTTGCTTCACGATCAGCGTGGTCCAGACGAAATCTGCAAAAGGTCAAGTTTTCTCTACTGGGTCATTTTTGCTTTTTCAGAAGGCGAAGCATGAGCTCTAAAGTCGTCAATGGAGGAAGTTCATCTGCCCGAGCTCGTTTTCAAGTTTTCGACGTTGTTCCAACGATGCAGAACCGACGAACAGTCATCGATTTGACGAGGCATGCAAAACGGAGCAGGATGGATCCAAGGTGAGGAGAAAAGTTGCAAATCATGAAATTTGGCTAAGTCTGAAGATTTCAAGTGCCCCTGGAGGCTAGGGGCGCCTAGTCTCACCAGTGTTAGTTTTATTTTGCGTTTTTCAAGAAAATGCCAGAAATGTGTCCGTCGATCCATTCCGGCGAGCATGAAAGCAGTCATTTTGGTCATCAGGTCCTGAAAAGCTGGAAAACTCATCAGATGTACCCAGGCTACCCAGTTCATCCGTCATACAATGGCAATTGACTGACGAAATCGTTGAAATCGACATCAGGAAGCAGCTGTCGACATGCGAAACGGAGCAAATTGCAAACGAAAGTTGGAAATCAGGAATTTGGCTAAGGCATTGGATTTCAGGTGCCCCTGGAGGCTAGGGGCGCCCAACTTCTCAAGTGTCAGATTTTTTTTACGTTTTTCGAGAAATGTCAAAAATGCCTCCATCAGCTCATTCCCAGTTGGTCAAACTTGGTCAAACTCAGTCAAACGTCAGTAAAAGCTGGGATTTCATCACAGATATGTTCAGGTTGCTCAAATCATCCCTCATTCTGCCTCAGCAGTCATCCGGACGACCGAAAACGAAGATCAAACAGAGGTTATTGGCACGGAAAATGAGAAATGGCATGAAAATTGAAAATTTCCAAAAATTTTCTGAGGCATTGAAAGTCAGGCGCCCCTGGACGCTGGGGGCGCCCAAACCCACCAGACTTAGAATATTTTCTGAGTTTTTTCCTAAAAACGTAAATCTTCCTCCGTCAGCCTAGTCCAGTTTGCAGAAGATCAGTTTGGCATGTTTCCCAAGGCAGACAGAGAGTACAATCAGCTCAATTTTCATTAGGCCTGCTTATCTGCCAGATCATCAGACTCAATTTTGTCCCAGCAAACAGAAATCGACAGCCAAACAGGGGTCCACAGCCACTGGAACACACATGCAAATTGAAAAGTTGAAAAAGTTGAAATTTTCGAAAAAATGGTTAAGGCATGAAATCCAGGCACCCTAGGAGACTAGGGGCGCCCAAGTTCACCAGAGTTAGAATTTTTCTGTGTTTGACAGTGTTTTCTTCTAGCCATTTCCCGATCTTCACCCGGTCGCAGATTCCAGAGGTCAGATTCGCCGTTGAACGATGTTAGATCGTCTGTCCGAGGCTGGGGATTAAATCACAGTTGATAGGTCTCCGAAATGACAAGATCAGTCAGCTTTTTCAGTCAACGGTGACATTTTGCCATCTTGTTGAAGTCGGAGACAGGGCATATTTTAGTCAAAACGAGTGCAGAAGTGTCGAAAACAGAAGAAAATTAGCTGACACTTTTGTCACCTTGCGTGTTTAATAACATCATCAAAAGAAGATATTTTTCGTCATCTCACACCGAAAGCCATAGGCAGCTACAAAATAGAGATTCTTCCTATTCGAAGACATCCACTTGGATTTGTGCTTTAAAAGTTGCTTTCTTCATGGATGAGATCCAAGTTTTATTCTTTCACAAAGAAAGCTACTTTTTCGCCCTAAAGATCTATAAAGACAAGCATTTGGCTTCTTTATTTCATTTTTTTTGCAGGTTGCATCCAGAGGAAGGATTTTTATTTTTCTTTCAACGAAGATTCGAAGGCTCAAACGAAGTGTTTTTTCAGCGTTCTTCATAGTTTCGGGTTGAGGAAGCAAGGAGGCACGCTTTTTCAGGATCCTTTTTCAGTTTTCATCGAGATGGGTCCATCCAAAATTTCATCCTCTTGAAGATTGGGAGTTTTACTTTTTTCGGGAATCTATTTTTTTGCTGCTTTTTCGGGAAAGTCTCCGCTTTTTCAAAATTCGACAATCTGGGTTGCTTCAAAACAGAATTGCCTACAAAACCCATGTGCCAGCTTTTTTGCTCACACTCTGTTTTTTTTTTTTAAATCACCAAGTAATTTTCAGCCATTTGTCCAAGATTTTTCCGACATAGACGTGTTCACAGTCATTTTTCAGATCTTTCAGTATGCAGTACTCTCCAACACAAATCAGGCCTAAGACGGCGTTGGTTCACGATTACCTGAGAACTTGTGAGACAGACTTGCATAAATTACTTCCAGTGATCAATTTACATTCTTTGGAAGATGTAGGAAATAATGCTATCAGGAATCGAGGACACTCCAGTTTGCTTGCAACGGCATCCTTTCCCATCACAATGCAAAGTATCGAATTTGTAATTGCTTGTATGACGCATTACAATTCAGTCACAAGAGAAATTCAATCAAGAGATGGACATGTGCTCTGTAGTCTGAGGCCAAACGACATTGAGAAGTGTTTTTCAATACCAATCTAGAGGGAAAACTTAACTGTTTCAATTGAAGAATGCAAGAGGGTTTGGATCAATGATAAAGAAAAATACCGGAAAAAAATTGCTCAGAGGTGGTTGAAAGAAAAGAAGAATGTTATGCCAAAGAATGTTGGACGTGGAGAGTTCAAGGAGGAACACGCAATAATGATTACTCTGTGAAGCCGAATCACGGGTCAAGCAGATGCTAACAAGTTTCAACCTTGGATGTTTTACATCATGTCTTAGATTGTTGATGGAACCGAATTCTATGACTGGTCGGCACTCATCAGTGATAGTCTCCACCAACAAATCCTTGATTTTCAAAGGGCTCATGAATTCCACATGATGTCATACCTTGTGTATTTGATGGCTTTTCAGGGTCAATTCAGAGGTTTACATGTTGTTGGAACTCTAGGTATTCAACACGTATATCACCATTTCCCACAGTTAGAATTTTCTCAAGCTGAACGACATTACAAGTAGGTAAATGATGCATTCCTGATGCATGCAGTGCAAGATTTGGATAATGAGTTGCATATATGGTTTTTAGTAGATGCTAGAATAGCAATGGCAGAATGCGCTGATTGGTTTATCTAGTTTCCCACTTTTTCCTACATCAGAGTATATGGTTTCTCAGGAGAGCTAGCCATGTTGCCGAGATATCCTACAGATGAAATAGCATTTATAGAATTTTTGAGGCAAGCCTATGAAGTTCATACATTTTTGCCTAGCAGACGCAAGGCAGCTTTTAATTTTCCAATTGGGATGAGTATTTACAGATGTAGATCTGGAGCAGATGCCAAGGTAATTGGTAATGAATCATCCAAGTATGGTTTTAAATTTTTGACAAGAGGTCTTCATATGATCCTCGTGGTGTTTTTGCATCACATCTTGTTCAAAATTGTGCACATACGCATGCAGTTGAAGACTTCTAGGCTAATTGTGCTGATGAGTTTGAAGTGCGAAAACGCAGTTACAGCAGGTTTACTCTTCAGCAGATGTCTGATATCCTATCAGAAGATGTAGAGGGTTTGACAGAAAATGGTGAAGTTTTACTTCCCAAGTATTTCAGGGACCAAGTTGAGCAACAATCATTGCCACCCGTTAATTGGTCAATAAAAGAGAACACTTCCATTAAAGAAAGAACGAGTCGAGTTGTTAAAAACAGTTTGATATTCTTGAAGAATACGCAGAAGGATGATATTCCGGTAGCAGAGTCGCCAGTTGTACAACCATCAGAACCTTCCACTTCCAAACCAAAATGAAGGGTTAAAGCTATAAGTGTTCTTCCAGAAGGAACAAAAATGGCTAAGTTAAAGAAGAAAAAGGATGAGTCTCCAGCTCATGTCCAGCAGGAACAACCAGAAGTTGAATCAAAAGTCCCTGTTGAACCAATGCCGCATGTTGAAGCATTACCTTCAGATCATGTCTCTCCACCTTCACCGAGCACTTCTCCTATCCACATAGATTCAGAGCCAGATTCGTCAGTTCGTAACTCTGATACACATATTGGTTCATCAGGAGCTGATGAGGTTAGAACCAAGTTTCTAAGAGAGGATGGCTCATCCTGGCTTGAAAACATTCTGGGAAGGAAGAGGAGAAAGCCTTCATATCAGTTGGATTTAACAGAGCTTAAAAGCGTCTACCAAGACACGCTAGACAAGAAGCTGAAGAAGCAGGTTTGCATTGAAAAGAATGCGGATGGAGAAATAATCCTTGAAACTGCAACACCACCAGAAGATAGAAGTGCTGATGATATTGAGGTTGATGACTTCAAGGTTGTCAAAGCTAACCTTGGTAGGAGTGCCCGGCATACAGATGTAAATCTCTTCGAGGTTGCAACAGATAGTTTGAAGGAGAGGGTGTTGAAAGATGGAGAAGATAAAGCAGCTCTCAAAGCTGAAGTTAGGCAGTTGCAGTAGTATATTTCAAACCTTTTCCATGGTGCATCACAGGCTGATTTATTGCTTCCGCCGAATCTTGAATCACCATTTGATCAGCGGTAGTTCAGTCAATTGGTCCTCTATGGGAGGCACATGAATAATTGGGTGGAAGAATTTGTGACTAAAGGGAGAGTTATACTTTCAGAGTTTTATCAATTAAAGTATAATGCTCATGATTTACGCCAAGGCATTCAGGGGTTGCAGCAGACTATAGCAAAAAATAGACCGGTGTTTGAGATCATTATCTCTGACTTGAAGATAGCACATGATTCTGTTGATTCAGCTGAAGATAAGAAGACAGTTTCTACTTGGAAAGCGCAATATCTTTTCACAGTAAAAACTTATGACAGTATAATTTCAGAGTTGACAGAATGGAAAGAAAAGGTAGTAAATGTTCTCAAGTTTGTGAGATCTTTTGTTTCTCAGATCCCGTGTTCATATGAAAAAGAAGATGGTACCTTGTATGATCTCAGGGAAGTGCAAGCAGAGTTCCAAACTCTCGTCCGCATCAATTTTAATGATGATATCAATGCCGGCAAGATGGGTCATTTTGCCGCAATAACAGTGAAGTTTGACAAGGCTGTGGGTGAAGTTCATGAATTTCTTTAGATGGTTGCCAACGGTGAAGAAATGTTAGAGAATCAGAATATCATACTAGAGAGTATCAGTGTTCCTGGTAAAGATGCGGTCACTCGCTTTTTAGAAGATATTGTTTCCCAGAATATCAATGGATGACATCACCAAAAAGCAAGAATGTAGATGAGGATGTGACTCAAAAGAAAGCAGCTTTAAATCAGATGCTTTTTGTTTTAAAGCATTTGCTTTTATCCTAAGCTCGTCCATTCTTTATTTAGAAAGAAATCACTTTGTAATAGTTGGAGTTTTCTTTGCTTTAAAGCATTTGTTAGTTGTATCCTTGTCTTATAATAGAAATAAATCTTGCGAGTTGCCAAGTTAGAGTTAATCAAGGAGATTTTAAGGTTCCCTACTCCTTTGATTTTAGTATAAATAAGGGCAACTTTGCCCATTGTAAAGGAGCTACTTTTGTGATAGCAAATTTGTTGTGCCTATTCTAGCCTGCAAATCTTGTTATTCCAAGTGTTTGTTCACTCTGTGTTCATTGTAAGGGAACGGTGTTGAAGATAACATATTTTGCTGTGCCTATTCTAGCCTACAAAATTGTTGTTGAAAGTGCATGTTCACTCTGTGTAATCTGTTTCCAGTGTTTGATCGCTTGCTGTATGCCGGCCTTTTGCTACAGTATTGTTGTCCTGGCATTGTATCAACTTTGTGATGTTGGAATAGAAATCTCATGCCTGCCTTTGCTCTGATATTCTATCTCAGATCATCAAGTTTTGTCGTCAGATGTGTGGCTTCTGTAACTTTTATTTCAACTTTCATCATTAAAGTACTATGAGTCTTGTGATGTAAATCTGGGAGAAATTTACTTAAGTTTTTGTGTTAAAACAATCATTCCTTGTCCACTTTTAATCCCTTTGCTCTAAATTTACTTAGGAGATTAAAAGCGTCATTAGTTTAAGCTTAGTTGTAGTAGAAGTTTTAAAAAAAGGAAAAAACTTGTTTTGTAGCGTTTAAAGTTTTACAACCTTCTGCTCGCAGCTGAGAATCAAAAAGAAGATAGGCGAAGTTTAATTTTCTTTCAGCGAACATCAGCAAAAAGGGAACTCCCCCTTCCAATAGGAGAGCAGTTTATCTGTGCATAGCTGTTCGTTTCCAACTCGCATTCCAGAGGTGCGAATTGAAACACCAACACATTGTTCATGTCCCCAAAATAATGGAGATCAAAGTTACAAGACTCGCCCAGATTCGGCGAGTCGCGAGTCGGGCGACCCTATGCCATAAGCAAGTCCCAACTACTAGACTCGTCACAATTGTAGAGTTGAAAAAAAAATTTTAAAAAAAGAAAAAAAAAACAAACTCACTCAAAACAAAGACTTATATTTGTCTCCTACACTCTAAAAGCAACTTCATTTCATTTTCAAGCCAAAGGAAAAGGAAAAAAAAGAGATTTGAGCCAAAATCGGATTGCATTGAAGGGAAACAAGCAAGGAGATTGAGCTAAAATTGGTGGTTGAATGAGAATCACATTTGGGCAAGTTTGTAGCTACTTTTGGTGCATCTAGAGGAGTCTACAAAGGATTGGAAAAAGCTCACTATTGATTTCAAGCAATATTTAAGAAGTTTGTATTTTGAAGTTTTTTTCTTGTTTTTCTAAATAAAAATTCCATTTCTGTTTTACATATCTTTTTTCTATTTTGTTTTAGTGGACCGAAAAACAAACCCTATGTGTGTTTAATTTTTTTGTTAAACAAACCCTAAATGTTTTTGAATTTTTTTATTAGTTTTATAGTTACAAACCCTAGATTTTTTTATATTAGTTTAATTATAAACCATAAATGTTAATTTTTTTCTATTTATATGTTATTGCAGCATTCTTTAGATTTATAAATTGTCTTAATCACAATGTCAAACCCAGTTAGAAGGAACCCTTGTTGGAAACATTCCATCTCTAGGGAAAAGAGAGGAGAGATAATTTGTTTTCATTGCAAAAAATCTTTGGGAGGGGGGGGCATTAACAAATTGAAATACCAACTTGCACATATACCATGTCAAGATGCTAAACCATGCCAAGCAGTGCCTGTTAAAGTTATGCATGAAGTGCAAGTTCAATTAGAAACCTTTCATGAGAAAAAAGAACTAAAAAAAGGCAAAGAGAGGAGATGACAGCCATCGGTGGAACTGCAAGTGGAGAGTCTTCTTGTCCCATTCCTCCAATTCGTCCATCTATAGGTAGTGGCAGTGGTAGTGTTAGCATTGGGCCTACAGTTCGTGCATCTAGGTTAGATTCATATATTTTGCCACGCACTACTCCGAGTTCCCAACTATCACTTGAGAGCATGGGTTGGAACAAAGATAAACATGATGCAACTAGAAGTGCAATTAGAGACTTTTGGTTCTATTCCACCATTCCATTCCACGCAGCTAGACAATTCTTTTTTTTTTGTTTTAAAATATATAGTTTGAAACTTTGATTCTTTGTCTCTTGAATTTTTAATTTTAGAGGTATGTAGAATTCAAAGTTAAACTCTCAATTTTACAGTACTTATTTTATTTAATTTATTTGTGTTAGGCCTCCTTATTGGCAAAACATGGTGGATGCCATTACTGTTTGTGGGGCAGGGTTCAAAGCCCCTAATGATGAGGAGATAAAGGGCCCCATTTTGACTCAAAAGGTGGCTGATGTGAAAGCCACAATTGACGAGCAACAAGAGATATGGAGGAAAAATAGTTACACTATCATGATTGATGGTTGGACTGGTAGAAGTAATAGAACATTGCTAAATTTTCTTGTTTCTTCCTCAGGTGATTGTACTTCCTGAAATGGACCATGGATTTCAAATGGACGGAAGAAGAAAAAAGATCTTTCACAAAGATTAAGGAAGCTAATACCAGAGTTCTGGTGCTAGAATGTCCAAATTTCAACAAAAAAATTATTCTATACTATTGTATGTAGGAGCATACCATGTCCGCAATTCTTACTCAAAAGTTGCAAGATAAGACAAAATCTCCAATTGCTTTCATGAGTAGTAGTTTCAAAGACCATGAGATGTGGTATTCATAGATAGAAAAGCATGCCTATGTCATGGTAAGAGCAGTCAAAAGTTTCAAGTTTTACATCTTGAACTTTCACACTATAGTGTTTGTGCCAGATCCATCAATGAAAACCATTCTTGCTCAACAAGAGTTGTGTTCCTAGAGAGGTAACTAGTTTGCCTAGGTTCAAGAATATGATCTTGAAATCAAGCCTGCAAAGTTAATCTATGGGAAAGGATTATGTCATCTCATAGCTAAAAATGGAGATAGAGATAATGACAAATGATGAGAAACCATCGTATTGTTCATTGGTTCTACAAATGAATGGTATACTGCATAGCATATTACTTGACATATGGAGATTGTTCGAGCCATATCGATAAATAGCAAAAGAGGACATTGAGGTTGAAAGCACTCAAGTTTTTACCATGGTGAAATGTCTGATCCTATGCTAAAATCCTATAACATCACAAGCTAGAAGACTCACCTGTACAATTATGGTCGGAATATGTCTAATTTTCTCCACATTGTCAAGTAGGAATGAATCTGTTGGAAAGAAAGCCTTGTTCTTGAAATAGTGATTTTCAATACAAGCAAAAGCCTGCCAAACCAATACAAAAACTATAAGCATTGATACATGAGTCCTGAAGCAAAAGTGCTCTATAGATTTTACTTTATATTCTTAAATATATGCATGAGTTAGTACGTGCATATGTACAATGCCAAAATGTATTGATCTCAATAGTATAGTCCTATGATCAAACAACAATATTTTGAATTTTTTAAAAGTCCAAAGAAAAAAAAAGAAAGAAATTATATTGCTGTCCACATGTCCAAATAGTTAATTCACAATGTCAATTTATTTTCATTATAGTAACTTGAATATAGATGTGAAAAAAAATTAATAAATATTCTTTAATGATAACAATTTGTTTATAGCAGCATAAGTGCAGCTAAAGTTATTTCAACAAAAAAGTTAAGATAAAGGAGATTTTATGGTTAAGCTAAGCAGACTAGTATGATGAACCTTCCCAACCACTTAAGTTAATATTGCAGTCTAGAATATATGCAAATCACTTAGTTATCAGCGTACATATCACCTGCTTTTCCATTTTTTAAGAGATTTTCATTTCTACATAAGGTATGTAATTGCTTAGATATTTGTTACATTACATTTACCTCATTAACTTTGGATCATCCTTATGGAGGAACAACATGCTTTCACCACCATGCCATTGCCTCACAGGCATGGAGACATCATCTAAATTGTAAAACAATATAAGGAACTAAAAATGATGCTCTTCTATTAAACTTCATACTAATTATGTCGTCAAAACTTGCAACTAAAAGGCAATTGCATAGTTGTCTCAATATGACTAATATGGAAAACTACCTATCCTTTTCAATGTTCATTAATTAAGTCACCGTCTTCTCCATGTTTTCTGATTGAGGTTGAGTTTGCATTAGCATTTTCTCATTTTACCTTTTTCAAAGCTTCCATCATAGTTTCCATGGACTCTTTTTGCATGAATTGCATCATTTGTACTAGTCTAGTTCCAATTTCTCAATTGTTGTGGAGTGAGAAGTTCAACACTACATAATATCTCATTATTCATCATCCACCTTTGATACTTGCACATGAGGTCAAAATACAAACCAATTCACTTCACTACGGTTCAGCCCATCTAAGTACCTTCCAACAAGTCACGCTAGTAGACCAAAACCCACTAGGTCTAGGAATAGAGTGAGGCAATTCAAAACCTCATTCAAAGTTGACCCCATCTAAGTACCTTCCAAACAAGTCACACTTGCAAGTAGACCAAAACCCACTAAGTCTAGGAACAGGGAAAGGCAATTACCAAACAATCATCCAAAGTTGAGCATTCCTTAACAATCCCACAGGCTTAAGGCTTCACTAGTTTTGAACTACAACCAACTCATCTTCACTATCTAGCCCAAAAGTATTACGTTTATATAGTCACATCATAATCTCAATGCCTTAAGAGACACAATGAATTAGAATAGCATGAGAGACCAAAGAATTTTACAGTAATTAATGCCTCATAAAGTTCAAGGGCTCAACTATCTCGATGCCTTACAAATCTAAGGACTTCACTTATCAATGCCATGTGTGTTTCAAGGACTTCACTACTAGAAATGCACTATGGAATTGAAAGAATGTACAGTAACCAATGCCTTGTGAAAATAAAAGAACTCACTAACATTCCCTAAATGGCTTCACTAGATCCTATCACTAGTGTCAATTGCATCAAAAATATAAATTCCTTGGGACTTCAATATGACCACTTGCCCTACTAAATTTATGAAACCCCAACACCAATATCCCTTGAGAAACTACAAAGAAATAATCACAACAGATAATTGAAGCATTTATTACAGTAATATTCACATTCATCTTAATACTATAAATATTCCTTAGTCTTTAGCATTGAACTTTGGTCAACATATTTACAACAATCAATTTTATGATTATCATTACTCATTACAAGCTAGAATATGACGGATGGGACTACCAATAGAGAGTAGTGAAGATGCTATACATGTAAATGAGTTGTTACCATCATGTTATGTATATGTATGCTCAATCGACAAACATTAGGAAATCGAGGACCCCTCGTGTAAAATACCCGACTAGTTCTATGAAAATTTTTCCTTAAACAATTTTTACTGGCTATCAATTCATCAACTACTTCAACAACACAAAGATATACATCCAAGATAACTACTTGAAGGAATCAACCTTAGAGTTGGGTACTCGTCTAGTTACTTGATTCAATCAACTTGCAATGTCTTATTATATGGATAATGCTTTCAATAGCATGAAGTTACAACTTATTCAATGGAGATACAAAAGAAAGGCCTTGAAGCCTTGATGTTTACAATGTCTTCCTCACTTGATCAACTCAATTGAACTCAATGATGTTAACTGAATGTCAACACCTCGCATTACAACAAGGGAGCATCGCCTTGCTTGTTGAGGGAGCATCACCCCAACACTTGAAACTCACAGGCCTCAAGATTACAAGCTTACAAGCTTAGCAGAGAGAAATTTTGCCAAAGTATTCGATGCCAAATGAATGAGATAGCTCCTCCTTTTATAGGCCTTCCAAAGGCAATGAAGGCACGTTTTTCAATGCACAAAGAGGAACCAAGGCACGTTTCCCAAGAAGCATATCCAAGGGAATATTCCATCTGATGACTCATTCTGAGTTGGCAAGCTTATCCATAGACCTTGACACGGATCCAAATGCTATCCTTCTGACCAATGAGCATTCAGGTAGTTGTAACAACCTTAACCACTTCTTGAAACACTTAGGCGTAGTTTAAGGGTTCTTCTGACTGGGGGCGCTAGCTGTGGAGGATCTCACCATGGAGTGCGCCTAAGTCATAAGTTCTCATCCTTGGATGATACTGTCTTAGGGAGTGAACTCCTCTTGATCCATACTTAAACATTTGAAGATTTGGAATGTTCAACTCATCACCTCACAAGGTAGGCGCATATTTGAAGGATTTACAGAGGTTTTGGCGCCTAGGTTCTAATTTGTCATCTTTTCAAGGAATTTTGAAAGCAATTTGACTTCACATGAACATAACCTTGCCCCCTGATGGAGCGCCTTGCATCTAAACTGGTCTTGGGGACTTGTATCCACCTTAGGTGCACCTTTGAGGTAATTTTGACTAGTATCTGCACCTAGCATCTTTATGAAGGTGTTCTACACTATTCAAACTCTCTAACACTTGCAATCAAACCCTTTGAAGTTCCTTTTTAATCTAGCGCCCTCATACAGAACATTAACATCTTGTCAAAGTCTGCAACTTCACCTAGGCGCACTTATTGGCAGGAAAGAAACTAGATTGGCGCCTTACCTTGAAAGGCTTATCTTCTATGCAAATGCTCACTTCTGGAGTCTTGAAATCAAACAAAATACTTCCCTTACCAAGCGCCCTGACCTCTTGAGGAGTCTGGAGAGCATATTCCTACTTAGGCGCATTTTCAAGGTTATTGAATCCTATCTTGGCGCCTTGATGTTTTAGGCGGATTTGGAGTGTTGTAAAGTGGCGTCTAGGCGCCTAAGATCACTGCATCAAACAACTTGATCTCCATTGACATCAAACTATCATCTAACATAGGGCGCTATTTAAGGTTTGCTCTGTCATGATCTAGCGCCTAGGCGCCTTTAGGAGGTTACTTCAACAAGAAATGGCGCCTTAATGCTCTAGGCGCTCATGATGGAAGATATAACCTGATGCTAGCGCCTTACTTAGAAAACTTCATCATGTTGATCAATCAACCACTTCCACTGGATCTTTTGAAGGCGAGATTTCACTTGATCAATGAATTCACCATTGGCAAAGGAGTCTAGGCGCAATATGAGGACTAGGTGCACTTTGAGTTTTGTGAAGGTTAGGAAGTGCGCCTAACTCACTTAGACCACTTCAGTGATTCCACACTCAACTGGAGGATCCTGCAAGTTCAATAGGTTCACATCATATCCTTAGATAACTCCATCTTCTTGATTACATCCTTCAAAACCCAAGGCGCATATTTGGTAAGTCCAACATGACATGGGCGCCCAAGCATGAAAACTTCATTCTACCTTGCTCAAGTCCATATCTGATCTAGGCACTTGGTTGGTGGAACCCCTCCAGATGGAGCACCTTCTGTTTGAATCCTCATCTTCAATGCCAGAAGTGACTTTTGAAGCTAGGCGCCAGAAGGAGTGTGTTCTGCCAAAATGGGCGCCTTGCTCATGACTTAGTGGATTCTGACTCAAAACTCCTTGATTCTACCTACAAAATAACACACAAAGTTAGTCAAAACCCATTTCATTCCCTTATCATTCAGAATTAGCCTCCGGGAATGAGGAGTAGGCTAATCCAATCATCACTTGGTGCTCAAGCCAGAAATGGGGACATGACACCTCGGCTTGTGGAGAGAAAGCCTCTCCCTATTGTGTGAGTGCCTAAAGATGGGGGGAAACCCCATTAGGGAGAATGGAATGGATGGAAACCAAAACGCTTTGTTTACCCTTACCATGGCTAGATAGAGGTTTAGTTGCCCATTATTTATCCAAGTGCTCCATCCCAATAGTGCTTTGATCTGTAACTAGTGTGGATATTCCACTACATAATTCACCAACACAAATCTTGTTCAATCTTAATGTGCATTGACAGATTAAGTTGATGTTCCTTATGCAAAATGTAGTTAAAATACTCCCTATGTACTAAGTACAATGTTGTTAAGTGCAAATAAAATGAAAGGAAGCATGTACAATCAAAGTAGAAAACATAAAGCACAAAAAATGAGGTAGACAACAGCAATTGACTTGGAGAAATAAAAAAAAATGAGAGAAAACTCCACAAGAGTGAGGGATCTCCTCCCCAAGCCACTATCTCATGAGCTATCACAATGGTTTACTACCTTCTAGAGGCCTTAATAGACTTCCCTTGCACAAACAACAATTCCAAACACCATACAAGCTTTCCAACTACTCTTGCACTTCCCTAATCACACTATAACCCCTCTAAGACTTGTAGGCTTAAGTAACATAATCTCAATTTAACCAAATTCCTAAGAAAACATTAAGGTGTGTCCATTACAATAACCCTTATTGGAGGTATTATAGGACATGAGTTGCAAGAAACATCAAAGAAGAGCCCAAGAGTCTTCAAAAACCAAAACTCTCAAATCTTTAACATTTTAGCTGCTTCAATCTTTGAAGTTTCTTCCTTTTTTCTCCTGTCTATGATGGTTTTGGTGGTTGTCAAAACCATTCTTGATGACCTTGTTGCATGGTGAAGAATTCTGCAACAGCCAAAATTGTCTAACTGTTCACCTTAATTTAGAATGTCTAGCATGGTGAGGAATTAGGTTATCCTTGGTTTCTTAACATGTTCACAAGAATAACTACTAGAAAGAGACATTATGTCATGTCCCCATATTATGGCATTGTTTAAATTAAAGATTTAAACATCATAATAAAGACGATGAAGTCATTTTCATAAAATATGATGTTTTCTGGATGATTTAGATAATTGTGTATGTATTCATATTTAAATGAAAATATATTATTAATATATAATATATAATAAACAATATTAAATAATATTGTTATACAAATATTCTAATATAATATATATATTATTATATTTGTAAATAATAATTATAAATATAAATAGCAAGTATAATATATATATATATATATATATATTAATATAATAATAATTTGAATATTATAATTTACATATAGCATGGCATACCATACATGCGTATGCAGCCAGCAATTAATATTAAAACAGACTAAGAGACAAAGGAATATATAAGACAAAATAGTGAATAAGACAAAATGGTACATAAGACAAACAAGTTTATAATTAAGTGCAGCAAATTAGTAAAGGGCTACGATCTGTTTTAGAGCATTGTATCTTTTGGTATATAGTTATGTCTTTATGATAAGACATCTCTCTTGAGAAGGAAATAGAAAGGCATTTAAAAGGAAATCAATCGATGAAGGAAAGATCAGAAATAAACACAGCAATCAGTAAATGAAGAGCAGATTGAAAGAAGGAAAGAAAAGGTAAGTCATTTAAGTTACAACAGCCATTATACAAAGGTATGTATAATGCATCGTTCTCCCTATTATGCTAACTCTAATTTATATATGCTTTGTCCTTACAATGCTGATAATAAAAAGAATAAAGAAATATATCTGCTGACTGTATTATCCATTCCTATATGCATTAGAAGTAACCATGAGATCAGCCACTTAAATAATATATGCATTTCATAAAGGTTATATGAATGTTATGAATGTTTTAATCAGTTGAATGTTATATAACTCTTAAGTTGAATCTCATATTAGAGTAATTCCAAGGTTAGTAGTAATAATGTAAATATCTAGTTTCATAGCCATGAAGATTAAGCATTCAATAAGAAATGACAATAAACTAGTAGGTATTGTGAATATCTAAGAAAGTGATTTAAATAGAAGGCATGTTGATGCCTAGAATATTAAGTATATCTCTACAAAGGGATTGATTATGAAATTACCTTTAATAAGTAATCAACGTGACCATGGAGTACCGGACTAGGATTAGTAGCCTTCCCCTTAATCCACCTACACACCTTATTAGTATGAGACTAGTGGTTAGAAGGAATCTAGTGTCTAGCACTCGAGCTAGCAAGTCATTGCCCTTTAGAGCTAAGAGCAAAGTATTGCCGAGTGTAGCATGAAGCTCTTAGACCTTGGGTAAGAACGAAGTATTGCCGGGTGTAGCATGAAGTTCTTGACCCTATGGTTGCGAAGGACCTAGATAATATTAATGGCCTAACGGTAGGTGAACTTTGAGCTGGCTATAAGCCCCTCCGAGCCAAGAGTGAAGTACCTCCGGGTGTGAGGTGAAGCCTTGGACCTACAGCTGTGGGTCTTGGAATCCTTAATCCACCCTCTCATATTAGGTGAGTGGTTTGATTAATGGGTAGGATTACGAACATCCTCCCCGAGGTATGTCCATGACTCGTGTGATTAATGATATAAGATAGATCATGAACATGGATATATGACTAGAAAGGATATGAAATATATAAAGTTTATTATTGTTAAGCACTTTATGTGAACATGATGAAATGATTTGTATACTAATGTGCTCTTTTACAAGTTGAAATTGTTTGCAAGGTTGCAAAAATTTTGGCTTGCTAGAAGGGGACGTTACACATTAGTACTATTAAAGATCAATTTAGTAATGAATCAATATATCATAATCGTAATCAATAACAATGAACAAGAATTGTAATGTTACCTGTGCGTACATATATTCAATTCCTGCAATCAAAGACATTAACAACATATACAAATACATATATTCTTTCATAATCATTAGGTTTAACAATATCATAACCATAATCAATGATAATGAACAAGTACATAAATCCAAATCTATTTATACTTTAACCATATTTAGGCCTCATGATATACTTCGGGAATGGTGATCGTCATGCCCAGTCGTTAATCTAACCTAGTTGTCAACCCTAGCGGAGACAGGGAATATATTCGTTAGGGCACTGGATAACAAGGCTCCACTGTCGTAGGCCCAAGGGTTTCATGCTACACTCGACAATACTTCACCACTTGGCTCAAGGGCTTTATGCTACACCCGGGAATACTTCACCACTTGAGAGTCATCTACCGTGTAAGTCATTAATAACAAACTAATCTCTATTGCCATAGGCCCAAGGGTTTCATGCTACACCGGCGATACTTCACCACTTGGCTCAAGGGTTTCATGCTACACCTGACAATACTTCACCACTTGAGAATCACCTATCGTGTGAGATTTATTAATAATACTAATTCCGCCCTTCCCTAACTATCCACTCGCTCTCATAGGATGATAGACAAGATTAACGACGCAGCAATGTCACACTCATCCCTAGTATATCATGAGTAAGGTTAGAGAGATCATACCGAGATGGAATTTGTCTTCTCGAATGATTGGAGATATTCTAGTGATCCTACGGATCACGAAGACAATGCTCTCTTATGAATATTGTTCTGTCAATGGAAACTAGATAATACTTTCTTATGAATATTGTTCCTTCAATGGGAACTAGATAATACTTTCTTATGAATATTGTTCCTTCAATGGGAACTAGATAGCATACCATCACTATCGGATGGATAAGTATATATGGCAATACTATGCCTTGTAGTTTGATCTCAATATAAGCATATATATATATATATATATATATATATATATATATATATATATATATATATATTCACCTCTTGATTAGATTGCTGATAATAACGATCTTATGATAAAATGAATAGTGCTGATATGAATACCTTATAAAGCTGGGCTAAATGATAATTTACTGCTGCTTAGAATAACTGATATAATTGCAGATATAACACTGAATATGCTGTTGCTTGGAATAATGATATACGTGCTGATATAAGAGATTTGTTTATGCTATATAAGATACCTTGATTCCTTGAGAATAGATGGCTGATATAATGACTTGCTGATATATGTGTATAAGAATATACATAATAAACTCTGCTTGATATGATAATTCAATAATGGCTGATGCATTCCTGATTGATAGATTCAATGCTGATGATGCTTATATGATATGAGATCTGGTGCTGAGATGAATGATGAATGATTCTTCTTGGATGCCAGATTGATATTTTAAAATGCTTGATTTCAAATGCCTCCATATTCTAAATCTGCTATCAAGTATACTTTGTTCACTCTGAAAATATGTATTTTTATATTCCTTTTCAGATCAGAAGTCCCTTAAAATATATATAAGAAATATATGTTACCAAACTCAGAATTATATATCATTGCTTTGCTTGCTTTGGGTCTGCTCATAGGACTTGAATTCTATTCAGTGCTTGATGGTTCATTCATATTTGAATGTTTTTTCTTCATCCTTTATACCTTCACCTTCATGTCTCTTCATTGAGAAGGTGCCAATTCTTTCCAAATGTGGCGTTGTTTATTTGTATAGAGGTGCTTCTTCATTAACACCATGGAGCGCTTAATTAATTCTCTACCTTTATTTGATTCACTTGCTGCCACATCATTGTAGGTGCTGTCTATAATGCATAATGTAGTCGTTGTTTTAATACTTAGGCCTCTAAGTATGATTGTTACTTTGTCACCACCAATCGCATCTCTAAAGTCGCCCATCTATTGAGATTTGTTACCATAGTTGCCTTTAATAATTCTTATTGCTTTATTCATGGATCGCAGCACTTTGTAAAGAATCGCTGCATTTATTATTACTCATAATAGACATGCTTTTTGAAATGGTCTACCCCGGAGGATAGGTGATGGTAAAGATGATTCACTTCTAGAAGAATAACTAGATTAGTAATTAGCCGCTTGTTGATGACCCTCATTGGAACCCGATCAAAGATGTTTTCAAGTGCATACGTGAAAAGAAGGTGTCCAACTATGTAGATACCGACTTTAGATCGGCATTGTAACGAACCTGCACCTCTTTGTCAATCATTTTCTAATCACTGGCTTAGTTATTATATCGCTGCTTTATATATACCTTTAAATAAGACAAAAGTCTTATAGGAAGTCGCTTTATAATTGTGATTATATATATTTTTATATTAATATTATATTATGATAATTATTATTTTAATTTATTTATATTTATATTTATAAATATAAAATATTGGTTAATATATTATATTTAAAATATTTATAGATAATATCATATAATGCATAATCGATTCAATCATTAGTATGGGGACATGACATCTTTGGCCTTTAGTTCGCCTTGTTGAACTTGTTTCCTTGAAGAGGGGATCAACTCTCTTCGTTGTCCATCTGTATATAGCATAAGAACATGCCTCATCTATATCCTTAGACATTGAGAGCAATACAGGGCCCCTTAGATGCCTATGAAGTCCACCTATGTACTTCATCAAAATGTCCTCCTCTCACACATCTTTATACATTTGGACAGCCCTTCTAAAACTCACTTGTCTATTCTAGCAAACTTTGAACATCTTTCTTGCCTAGAATATTGCCACTCAATAAACCTTTCCTATTTATGGCATATGGGATAAAATTACTTTTTGATAAGTCCCTCAAGAATAAATAAATTTTATCTTTCTTTAAGTTAAAGAATGTGCACATATTTCAAGCCAAGTAAGAACATACTTTGGTAATCTCAATCTAGCAGAGGATATTTGATGTTCTTCATTTATATAATGCACAATAAAATATACCTCAAGTTGTGCCAATCAATGGTCAAGTTTCTCGGCATCTACCTCTCTTTCATAAGGCAAAATCTATATCTTTGCCTCGGCTTTGAATGGAGGTGTTGTCAAAATGTTTTAGTCGCCATGGGATTGTACTTTCTCATGAGAGTTAGCTGCTCTTTGGCTTTAGGATTCTCTAAGTACATGCCATTTTCTCCATGATTGCCTCCACAATGCTTTATAGTCTTCCCATTGAATGGGAAATGCTTTCCATGTCTTTATCCAACTTAAGAAAGTCTCTATTCTCCATATAACAATGTAGCGTCATCATGTGCCATGCAGATTACTCTTTCTCATCCAATCCCTAGACTCCATGTCTTCCTATAAAGGAATCAACTATACTTTCCCACTTGTACTAATTTTGACATGTCCCCTTTCTTGCCCTATGTGAGCAACTTGCTCCCTTAGCCTATTTTTGATTTTCCATAGGTTAATGGGTTGGGATTAGGAAAATTATTTTAATAATAATTAAAGTCGGTCTTATTGTTACTTTTGATAGCATTGTAAAAGGCCACTTTATTTTTTATTTCTAGGCCACCTAAATGGGGCACAATAAGGCCTTTGTAATCTTAGTAATATTATTTTGAGTAGAGTTACTTAAGCCAATTTAAAATTATATTTTTAGGAGGGAAAAAATAAGTATTTTAATTTTAATTCCTCAGGAATCTATAAAAAGGAATAGAAGGCTCATTTGCAACTCTCCATCAAATTATCCAAAACCCTTTGTATCCGAAATTGAGCCTTGAGTTCATTCTTTCTCTAGGACAAAAACCCTAGATTGGCAAATGGGATTGAGGACGAAAACCCTCTGTTCCTTGGGATAAATTCCATATAGGGATTTCTAGTGAGTTGATTTGCATTGTACTTCTAGTTGCTTTGGTTGGTAAAGTTTTCATTCAGTTGTGTGGTGTGATTCTTATATTTAGAAAATAACAAAAATATATTAGTGTTGTTTCCAGATTTTTGTATGGTGTGCTTTAATAGTCTTGTGTGGTTTTCAGTTTGGTGAGATTTTATCTACATTTGTTTACAAATCTTTTCATGAATATTTGCCGAAGAAAAGGGATTAATTTGTTGTTGTAGACCATTTTATTTAATTGTGGCTGTTCAAAGCCTTGGTGGCAACTTGTACATATACAGCAAGGGTGATTACTCATCCCAAGGGGATTAAGCCTATATTTTATTATAAACACAGCCCCAAACTCAGCCATATCATCCTACTGACTATCCATACCATCTTGGGTATGAAGTGTTGCAATTTTAGTATCAAATCTTGATCTTTATTAGTGAATATATGTAGTGTAGGTTGGGACCCATGTAATGTCCCTTTTTGGAACCATTCCAACAATCTTGGAAAGCTCAAAGATTCTTGAAGAATTCCATCATCCTTGGACAACGCCAACTTTCTTTGGACGAAGTTATGTACTGTAGACCGTTAGTTGTGAAGTTATGTACTGCAGACCGTAAGTTGAGAAGTTATATTCTGCAGTACATACCGTAAGTTAAATAATTATTTTAAGTTGTCAAAAAGTAACTTTATTTTATATTTCTATTTGTCAACTTAATTAATTATTTAAAAGGGTACTTTAAGTTGTGCAATAAAGTGGCATTAGGCACAAGGGGCCAAAAAGGTGGATTTCTGCACACATAAATATATTTTAATTATATTTTGGAGGAAAGAGGGAATTATTATTTGGTTGCACTAAAAAGTGTCTTTATAAGGAGGAGTTGAGCACAGAGAAAAGGTTAGACTATTATTTTGCATTTGTTATTTGCTCTGAGTGAAAACTTGAGTTCTTCTCATATTTCTTGAGGATGAACACCCTCTAGGAATACCAGTTTCAAGGATGAAAACCCTCCTAGTTGGATAGTGTGATTTCACCCTAAAATCACCTTTGTGCCGCAGAGTTGAAGTTTTTCAGTTTGTACTGATAATGGATAATTTTGATGTGATTTGGAGCGCAAGTTATTTGAGTTCATTGTCTGTTTTTTTTGGTATAGTATTAAGTAAAATTTTGGACTGATGTTTGTCCTTTGTTGGAGGTCGTACCACTGCTAGACCTGATGGCCATACCTCTTTTGTGTTGGGCATTGGTTTTTACTTGATGCTTAAGTTAATATCTAATGGAGCCATACATTTTGAAATGAAAGAGAATATTCTAAAGTTATTTTTAAATGTCTATGAGGCTTGAGGCTAGCCATACTTCCTTAAGTTTATCATACAGTATGCAAGGAAGAGTGTGGGAAATGTTTTAAGGAGATTCGTTGCTTTTGTTTGTCTCATGTGAAGTTTAGTGGGGGCCGCCACATCTTCAAGTTGCTAAGCGCTTCACCTTTTTGGTGATTTCTTTGGTTTTTAATTTCTTATTGGGTGTCATACAATGTTGTAAGGAGGCCATACACCCTCCAAAGTCTGCAGTTTAATATTTGAGTCTTTAGTAGTCACTTTTCGTCTTATGGGGGTCGTACAATAGTTACTTGATTTATGAAATACATCTTGGTTGCTAGGTATTGAAGTTTGTTAATGTTTATATCAATTTATATGAGGTTTCTGATCATTCCTATCTGCTCTTTGGGACCGTATAGTAGTCTTGAATGACTGATTGTTATATCAAAGTTACTGAGTTTTGCTCAATATTAGAATTTCATCTCAGTTTGGGCATTTTTGGATCAATTTTGGTCAATGGTAAACTACTTCAGCTCCACAGATTGTCTACTTCAAAGTGCTTCCAATCTATTGCCAATGTAAGCATGATTTCCTTTAATTTCATGGACTAACAATGTTGTTGCAGCAATGTACTTGGTTGATCAGAATTAATATCTATTTGAGTTGTAGCAGTTGTCTTACTTCTTTGAAATATTGTAATGCATTTCATGACTGTCTTGTAACCCCGGATGGTAGTACCATCAGAGGCATATCATCTATGCATCTCATATTGTAAAACTGGATGGTTTACCGCTAGTTAGTATAGCATATCATTTTAGCCCGTTTGGCATTGAACAAGCTTGCGTGTTATCGACCATTTTGGTCTGATCAAGCTTAGACATTTTGCCAGTGGCTTTTCATGTATGCACGCTTGTCCACTGAATAGGTGTAGATTTGGGTCAGCTCTGCCGCCTACATGCTTTCTTTTATGCACTTGTATTTACGCACGCTTGTCCGCTAAAAAAGTGTAGATTTGGGTCAGCTCTGCCGCCTCTATGCTCTGGTCAACTTTGTCGCCTTCATTATGTACTTGCATACATTGTAGCTAGCTGTGTGGTCCAAAGCAGTATATGCTCTCAACTTGCCCACACTGGGATCTTGGTGAACAGAACATATTCAGACATTGCATTTGCATTCCCTTATTGCAAAAAATCAAAAAAATTGGGTGTGGTTATTACAACCCAACAAATTGAGGTGAACTTGGACTATTTGGGAAACCATACCATGAAGGAAAATGCTGCAGCAGTCTGAAAATACAGACATACAATCACAAGGACAGCAGCAGTAAGTATTAGCATTATTTTATGACAATTCATTCATTGAATCATAGACATCCCTGCTGATTTGGTTATTTAACAGTAGATGAAATACATGTTATAAATATTTTTGAAAGTTGTTGCTAAGTGTGAAATCTCAATAATTATAATCAATTGCAATCTTCTGGAAGGTTTACCACCAAAATTATTTAGTTTCCTTGTTCTATATTGTAATCAATATTTGGATGGTGTAGCTGCCAACACTTACATTTCATTATCCACCATTTTGGGCATTTGATCCAAATTAGCTTGTAGTCTGTTAATTTGGCATTGACCCAATCTGCAATTTGAGCATATTTATTCTATCTACTTGTTGGGGCGTTAATTGTAAACTGGTCATTTCTACCAGTATCTTATTATGTCCACCTATTTGGGTGTTGATTGTAAATTGGTCATAGCCACCAGTGAGTTGTATTATTTACTTTCTTGATCCACATCGCGGTTTCCCGTATGCTCTCGCCTTGCCCACATCAGGATCTTGATGATCAGAAAGGACTTGGGTTTGTGTTGATTGTAAAGATTTGCAAATTTTGGTTAACAATCCGATTAGGGACATTACAAATTCTCATCTAGTAATGGGCATAAATCTACAAAACCAATCCACAAACAACAACAAATTCCAAGGAAACCTACTCTAATACCAATCTGATCCATTAATAGTGTGGATATCCCATTAAATAATTCATCAAAATGAATCTTATCAACCTTAATGTGCATAGATTGATTAAGTAGTTGTTCCTTATACAAAATGTAGAAAAAAAATAGTCCCTATGTACTAAGTCTGATGTTTTTTGTGCAAATAACATGAAAAGAAGCACATACAATCAAAGTAGAGAGCATAGAACACATAAAATGCTGTAGACAACAACAATTGACCTGAAGAAACCCCAAATGGAAGAAAACTCCAGAGGATCAAGGAATCTCCTCCTCAAACCGCTATCTCATGAGCTATTGCAATGGTTTACTAGTTTCTAGAGGCCTTCATGGACTTCTCTTTCTCCAACAGTACTGTCCAAACACCACACAAGCCCTGCAGTTGCTCTCAAAATTCTTTAATCACACCACAACTCCTCTAAGACTGATAGGCTAAAGCAACATAAGCTCGATTCAACCAATTTCCTAAGAAAACATTAAGGAGTGTCCATTACAATGACCTCTCTTTGGGGTTTTATGGAACATGAAAAATTGGAGAGGAGCCCAAGAGTCTTCAGCAACCTAAACTCTCAAATCTTGAACATTTTAGTTTCTTCAATCCCCACAAGCTCTGCCTTCTTGTCCTATCTGTGAGAATTTGGCAGCTGTTGAAACCGTTTTTGATGACCCTCTTGCACAATGATGAATGCAATAAACTATCTGGTGATTTCAGATAGGGTCAAGTCCCTTACTGATTATGTGTTTCATCATGACATCAACATTCTAAGAATTTGGCTCATTCAAAACACCTTTGCCTCTATTACGTTCTGACAAATTGTCTTATTCATCTTCGTTCATGTGTCTTTCTTACAAAAAATAAGTTTTCAAGAGTGTCTAGTACAAGGGAGAGTTTTCATGAGAGCTACTTAATAACTAAGCTGATTTCACTAACCTAAATGATCCATTTCAGATCACTCTTATTATCTTATAAGACTGAATGGTGTCACTCCTACAAGACCATTCAGTCTTATAAGATAATAAGAGTGATCTTGATTTATGATGGATGATTAGGATAGAATCCTTTTAGGAGCATTCATTTACCAAGGAGTGCCCCATACAAGATATCATTTTTACCCCAACTGACCAGGAAACTATTAACGACTTGTCAAATTAGTTAACAGAAGTGAGAACTTTGATTTCACCAACACACCTCTTTGCTGATTTCAAACAATGCCCCATTGAAGATAGCAGACAAATTGGTCAACCGTCAAACAGTAGTGAAAACAAATAACCTCTTACTGATATCACTATACCAGTTGTGGTGTCAACAACACAAATCCCCATGCCTTGTTTCTTCACAAAGCCTCCTTTCATGATCCCTAACTGCATTTGATGCTTGGGTTGACGTCATTAATGAGGTCAAAGGTAAGCATTCATAGTTCTAAGTTTCTAGGTGCATTTAATGCTGACATGGCATATGATCATCCAGTCAATCATTTAATTTTTTAATGTTGTAGCTGGTGTTCTGCTCATGCTATTCAGTAGATCTGCAATATATTGTTGTTATTAGTAATTTCATTACACTTTCCTTCTCTCTTGATGTGCCTTTGAGTTTTCTCAATCATGCTAGACTGAAGTGGATACAAACAAATGATTGCAGAATGAATCCATGTTTTGAAATGGTGTTGTGCCATAAATCTAGAGTATTGGAGCAAACAACAGTGGGATTTGAATGAAATCTCATACTTCAATATTCATTTTGAAGTCTATATGAGAAAGCATGTTGTATCATAATTTGCCAAATGGCCATCAATTATATCATCAAAATGGAATGGCCATTTAAAATCACATTTAGGGTAAGGGAAGGGGAGTCGTAGGCCTGATCAAACTGCTATGTAACTGCTTGCCAATAATATGAGTGCCAGTTAAGATCGGCATATTATCGCTCCCACTACTCTTCATAAATTGTTCATTCCAAAATATCAAACAATAAGCTGTTTCTCTTCTATCTAATGAAACTAATACTTGAAATAATGAACAGAAATACAACGGATACCAGATAGAATAGTAAAAATATATCTTTATTCACACATGAAGTTATTACAGAAGTAGACCAAAGATGATCAGCCAAGGATCAAACTACCTTCCCTGACTATGCAAAGGCTATTTAAAGAACCCGACGGTTGCCAAGCAGAACACAACCATCTACCAATCGAATCCTATAACTACCTAAGAACCGACAAACAATTAATACATAGTTGGATACAACCATATTAACAAAACATAATAAAGGCATTGTATGCTGACTACGAGTCATATTCAATGTCTCTTGAAATTTCCCTTTGCAGTACTTGTTGAGAAAATATTGTATCGCACAGCTTGATCAGATCTAATATCCACACAAAAAAAAGCCTCAAGATAATTCCATGACATATCAATTCATTGCAAAGGGTCATTTTTTATACCATCCACAACAAACCTGCATTATTTATTAGTACATGCTTGTATGTGTTCTTAAGACAAGCTGGAGTTGGAGTTGGCAATGATCCACTGAATATTGTAACAATGTGGTCTTTGATTTTCTTACCAAAACATCTGGGTGAATAATGAATATACACACACGCCAGCCAAGAGAAAGTATTCAGAGTTCAGACCTTTCAGTAAATTCATATGATGATGTCTAAGGATGCAAAAATTTCTGCATATCTCTTATCCTAGAATTCTGTGATTGAGAACAAACCAACATAAAATCTATGGTGTTGTCCTGAATGCGTGATGTCATTGCTGGTCACTATTTCTTCCTCTGTCAAATTTGTTGTCTCCTCTCTGTATTAAAACTCTCCACTGATTTGAATACACAGTTGATGGCCTTTCTGTATGTTGTCAGCCTATCTCCTGCATTAGCAAATTTAGTCTTCTATAACTCTAGTTATTGTAGGATAGCCTCTTCTCTACTATAACAAGAAAATCAATGGTTTTTCGATTTAAAAATTTTTCGGCTCCCAGCATGTTATGTGCATCATTTCACAATTCATCAGATAAGCTTAGATATGTATAAAATATTTCTTTAGTATTCTTTATGACAAATCTTATTTTTAGAAATGGATATACATTAAAATAGCATAGCAGACCCCAGATGATACAAGATATAACCAAAAGATACTGAAGTAGCTAAGCATAATAACAGGAATAACATATAATTTTCCCTGATATAAGTAGTTTATTTCCTGTTAATCCAAAATGAGGCTTAACCTTTGATGCAAACTTATCCTCTTCAGCTATATTTTAGGAGGATGTTCAAATATTAAATTCTACTAAGAGGGGAAGCTTTGCTTACTACTAAGACACAAACATTGACAATCAACAAAAAACTAGATATGTAAAATTAAGAATTTTACCAAAGAAAAATCATCATTTTCTCCTTTCCTCATATACTCTTCATTTGGAAGAAGATGGGAGGTCATCATTTCCCATGTTGTCCAAATCTTAGCAGCTGATTTCTACAAGAAAAATATATCAGATTATAATGCTTATTAGAATATAATGACTCTGAACCACAAAGACTGCATAGGAATAAGTTAAACAAAACAGAATGTTTATGTCCTCTGATCGTAGAAACCAAGTTAAAGCAATCTTGTATGGTTGTCCTTATCAATATCCCAACATTTTCAAGACCTATTTCAATGAATTGCATCCCCCATGTGACTAATATACAAGTCAGAGTGACAAGTAAATAGTGATATGTATCATTTAGCAACAAAAAAAAATGTTCAGGTAAGTAGAAAATTAAGAAATATTAATGACCACTACCTTCTCTTGAGGATCATCACCATTCAATCTCTTTGCATATGCAATAACAAAGTTATCATGCTCCTCCTCTGGAATAAAATTACGAAATTTCTCCCATGCTATAGAAGAGAACATCAAGAAAAAGTATTTAATGATTTAGTAAACATGAAATAATTACCAGCATTCACTCCATTTATTTGTGTTGCAAACATCTTAAAGCAAGGTAGAAAAAGTTGGACCAGATATAGAATATGTATTTCATTCTCTTTCTATCTGGTGAGGGTTGCACCTGAACAACATCATAATTCATTATTGTAATGATGATAATGCACATGCTATATGGTATAAATTTACAATTCGGACTAAACAAGTTCATCACTGCAGAAAACGGAAGGCCACACCTTCCACATACAATTTACTGATAAATTTTGTGATCATTACTTCCAAAGATTGGAACTAGACTACATCATAGTAAAGGCTGCTAAGTACACAAGCATGCAAGTTTGCACAAAGACTATTTTGGCACAGGTATCTACATTTAGCCAGATTTGCACTTGGATATGATCATCACAATCCATGTTAGCTGGGAACTTATCTTCCACTCTTGCCAAGATGGAATGTGCCGCACCTGTTGGTAAGTAGAAAATTAAGAAATATTAATAACCACTACCTTCTCTTGAGGATCATCGCCATTCAATCTCTTTGCATATGCAATAACAAAGTTATCACGCTCCTCCTCTGGAATAAAATTATGAAATTTCTCCCATGCTATAGAAGAGAACATCAAGAAAAAGTATTTAATGATTTAGTAAACATGAAATAATTACCAGCATTCACTCCATTTATTTGTGTTTCAAACATCTTAAAGCAAGGTAGAAAAAGTTGGACCAGATATAGAATATGTATTTCATTCTCTTTCTATCTGGTGAGGGTTGCACCTGAACAACATGATAATTCATTATTGTAATGATGATAATGTACATGCTATATGCTATAAATTTACAATTCGGACTAAACAAGTTCATCACTGCAGAAAACAGAAGGCCACACCTTCCACATACAATTTATGAATAAATTTTGTGATCATTACTTCCAAAGTTGGAACTAGACTACATCATGGTAAAGGCTGCTAAGTGCACAAGCATGCAAGTTTGCACAAAGACTATTTTGGCACAAGTATCTACATTTAGCCAGATTTGCACTTGGATATGATCATCACAATCCATGTTAGCTGGGAACTTATCTTCCACTCTTGCCAAGATGTAATGTGCCGCACCTGTTGGTTCTTTTTTAAAGATCTTAAGAGTGTTATTTTAAATTTTTTTTAATGTGTTCTTTCAGACTAGACAAAAGATGCAGAAAGGGTTTCAGTTTTCTTGAAGTGTATTTGCCAAAAGTAGTGCAATATTGAGCATATATTGGAAACCCAAAAAAAGTACAATAGATATGAGGAATATATGAAAGACCTAGATCATAAAATATCATATAATGAATTACTATTGCATACCCATGTCAAGATATTCACTTTGGTACTTATGTTGTAGCTGCACCAGCATAATGGGTAGCAAGAAACTCCATCAAATCGTTCCAAATGAGGATGATGTGTCATGTTCCGATATTAAGGCATTGTTTAAATTAAAGATTTAAACATCATGATGTTGACGGTAAAGTTACTTTCTTGAAATAATTATAATACATGATAGAGTTTTATAATGATATTAAATAATGTTATAAATAATTATAATATAATATATAGTATAACAAAATATATTATATTATCAATTTAAATGATATTATGTATGTTAAATATTATATAATATAAATAAATACTAGTAATAAATAACAATATAATACATATGTTATATAATAATAATATATGATTATAAATACAAATATTAAATATTATATATATTATTATATATCATAAATTAAGGATTGATATCCTCTAGAGAACACCTTCCTTATACCAATTCCTCATGCCACTATTGATATCAATAAAACAAAGATCACCACAACTATTATTAATACAAGCTCAAGTAATTTTATATGAAGGTCTAGCTCTTAGTGGGATTTGGGACCCACATCCCACTATTCCTCCAATATTCTAAATACGAAAAAGAAACCAACGCAGCTGCTTATTATCAATATTCAAATATATAAGTTACTGACTGAAATGGGTTGTCAGATTTTGTCTCCCATTAGCCAACACAACCTAGATAACTTCAAATCAAAACAATGTGCTTTTGGTTTTATAATATGAACTCACTTGAAATTATGCAATTCCCTCAGCTTTCAAGTATTTTCTCCATTCCTCTATAAGCTACGTCACTTTTTAATACTCATGGAATAAAACACAAGATAAACTAAATAAAATATAAGGAGCGTACCACAAACCGATGATGATTTGTTACCAACTATGAAATGGTGCGAATAACTAAAAATAACACCCGTTGGGAAAAACACACCTGATTGTTGTCTTTATAAGGGACAGAGGAAAAGAAGAAAGGCATCGAAGAAGATATCTGCATATCAGACATCAACAAAGGGAAGAACTTACATCTGAGAATTACACAACTGCGAATCATCTTTTTAATTAAGAGATCGATTCCTATAGTTTATTCTCAAAGCCATCACATATACGATTCTACCCAGCAATCTGCCGATTATTCAAAGGTATGTGAATTATTAAGAATTAAATAGCTGTCATTGTTATATGAATCTGAATGGTAGAATTGAATATGTATATGAGTCGTTGCATGAAAATCCGAATACCATGCTTTATAAATTCGAATGTGCTCATGAACATAATAAGCATTATTCAAATAAAGAAATGGGACCTGAATATAATTCATAAGCTGAAATAGTATCATCATTAGCATAATGTTTAAGAATCAATAGATTGTTAGAAGATAATGTAGAATGTTTAATATTTAATGTCTACAAGGTAATGAAAAAATGTAAAAGAAAGATAGTATGATCATCATGGTATAAATATCGAATGCTAAGTGTTCATCATATAAATGTCTAATATAGAATAATTAGGTATGTAAATGTCTAACATAGAGCAATCATCATATGCATAGAATGTTAGAACAGTCATAATGTGCCTAAGTGTAGAATGATCATAATATGAATGATATTGTCATGAATATGATCAATAATGATAATGAAATGTGATCATATGAATATATGATGAGCCAATTAAGATATGAGGCCAAAATGATCAAACATCATATGAGAATGTCCACAAGGACTTAGAAATCATAGGATTGTGCTATATCCAAGAGAAGGATTAGCCTCGCCATTAATCGTCTCGTTATCCTAGGTGTATGGGTAAGTTAGGAGAATGTATTTTGGACCTAGGTAACCCTCAAGTGGATGAAGAACACTGTGTGGGTGTGAAGTCCCTTGAGCCAAGAGACGAAGAACATTGTGTGGGTGTGAAGTCCTTGGGCCTATGGTAATGATGAGCTCATCAATGTTAAATGTGCCCAACGTGAGGTGACTCTTGATTGGAATGAAGAATGTTGTGTGGACATAAAGTTCCATCAAGCCAAATGGTGAAGAACTCTGTGTGTGAGTGAAGCCTTTGGGCCTACGTATGGGATGGTTAGTGTCTCCTTAATGAACCGTGCCTATGGAGTTAGAGATGGATTAATGACAGGGCGACACATGATCCTCTCAAGGATAGAGCATAAGGCCTTTGATCATGAATATGAATATGAATATATATATATGAATATGAAAGTGAATATAAAATAATTATGACTATGAATTATGTGATTATGGAATTATAAATTCTAGGATAAATATGGAAAGAATATGGATCTATGTTAATTATGATATGAAAGAGAAAAATTTGGAATACTAATGTTTCCTTTTTGTAAGTTGACATTGTGCAAGGTTGTGAACAGTTTGAGCTTACTAGAAGGGGACATTATATGATGTGCATACAAATGTTAACCACAGCCTTTGAGACCCTAAATGCCTCAACCAAAGGAGAGAAACAGCTGCAATCACTGGAAAATGGATCCTCAAGACCCCCACGTCATCTAACAGTCTGTACGGCCTGGCTGGAATACCTATCAGCAGCAACAAACACCAAAATCTCCCTGATATGACTCTGTTTCTGATCTGCACACAGGAATGAGGCTAGGCGACCATGTTGGTGTGAAAGATAAGCATTAAGTAGCACCCAAAAGCTCCTAGAAGAAGTACGGCCTGCCTGGGAGAGGTATGGCCAGCAAGGGAAATACTTCAGACTTCCAAACTCCAACGAATGCCACTGAAATCAGACTTACACCTTTCCTCTCAGCTGTGACTGTAAATCCTTATCAAATAATTGCATTAAGCTCACAAACTACACCAAATGGAATCCCAATGAAGCTCATTTGCAAACACTGTATGTATTTGCCTCCATAGCACCTTTGGACGGTCTTTCACGCCTGTAGAATGTTGTCACCGAAGGGAGTTTTCATTCCCAACAGCCACCAAGGTTCAAACTCTTCAAACCCTCAAGAAACCCTAACAAAGCAAAGCAAGTTTTCACAATATTCAAGCATAACCAAATGACTCTTCTTTTTCTCCTTTTATTTCCGCCAAGTGAGGCGTTGCACTTTTCGGAGAGAAAATAATATTTTAAGTTACTTTATTCCCTCAAGGATGGGCGCCCAAGTGACATTTTGATTTTTGCTTAATTCAATTCAATTTATAAAATATCACTAAAGTCCCAATTAAAATAATTAAATGAATTCTCAGACTTTAAAATGAAAGCCAAGACGAACTCGGAATCCAAAGTTTTATAGCTCACCGGAAAGGTCTCAACAAGACGAATCCATTCCACAACTGAGAATCCCGAAACGGCACCAATTCTTTGTCATGTCCCCTCTTTAGCGCTGTCTAGCAGAGACATGAGAGTTGACCTATTATCCGGGTTCCCGTAGGTCAGCAGAGTGGTTAGGGGACCTATCCAGAGGCAGTGTAGCTTGGCACAGAGCTTTACAGGCCTTTCCAGTCAGTTTGTGACAGTTTCCTATTTTTTAGGAAGGGTTCCTATTTTTTAGGGTTTGACCGAGAGTTGACCAAGAGGCATCAGGGGACCTCCAGGAGCATTTTTGGAGTTTTGGTCAAATTCCTATTTTTTAGGAGGTATCCCTACATTTTAGGGAGGCACTGTCAGTTGGCATGACACGTGGCGACATCACCAGTGGCGTGGGCTACAGCAGTTCTCAGTTCAAGATGGTCAGGTGATGGAATTGGAATAATTATTGAATATTAAAGTGTGGCTTTAATATTTAATAAAAATAAATAAAATAAAGTGAATAACATGTCACTTTATATTAATAAGTTATTAAAAGACGCCCACCTAGTTGACACAACGTTGTGTTTAAAAAGTGGTCTTTTAATAATGAAGTTGGGCCCTCAACTTGGGCGCCCAACTTATGAAGACTTCATTAATAAAAGAATCTTTTAAAGATTCTTATTTTGGATGCCTTCTGGAACCCTAAAGTGGACGCCCACTTTGGGAAAGGAATAAAGTGACTTTGAAGTGCTGTTTGGATCTATCTTTTGCATAACTTTTGAAGCTTCATGGCAATTCTGAACTCTGTGGAAGGGGGCAGCAACATTCAGACTCTTGGGAACGAAAACTCTCAAGGATTTTGGTGAATTGGATGACAACCCAGTTCTTGTTTGTGGGAGGCCTACTCTGGGTCTTCATTTGTGCATCATTGGACAGATTCCAGGGCATGTTATTGCAGATCTAAGCTTGCAGCAGTGCTAAATCAGCTTAATTCTTCAGATCCTTCATTCTCAGTTGCATGTATAGCCTCTTCTAGGCGAATATTGCCTTTGTATGCAAGTAGGGTTGCAAACCAGGCTTCCATTGAATATAAAATACAGATCTGATGGGTATGTGCCTCAATTTCTCATGTGTTATCTTTCTATCAGTTAATATTTATTTTTAGTCCATTTTTATTTGAGATTGCAGCTGTATGTATTTCTATTTGCCATCTTGGCAAATACACATCTCAAGAAAACTGAAACCCCTTCTGCATCTCCTCTCTAGTCTGAAAGAAAACAAAAAAAAATAATAAAAATCATAAAACAAATTAAATCACAAAAAACAGCACTTCATTTCAGCAACAGCACTTCATTTCAGCAAAGGGATCCATCAGGGATCTTTCAGTGGTATCAGAGCCTTTGACCTGCCAGCCTGTGGGGTTTAGAGATTTGCATTCTATGCATACAGACAGGTATTACACACGCAGGACAGCCCAAAACGAGCTTGGGATTGGTACAGCAGAGGAACCAGTAATGGCTGACGAACAGAGAAATGCCAGGAGAGATCAGGATGAGGAAGAGAGAGAGATGATGAGAACTCTCATCAACACTTAGCCTAGGATTGCTCAGACCCTTGACAGGATACAGGATGCCTTGGAACGATTGGAGTTAGATAGAGGCAGACGGAGCAGATCAGTATCAGTGGCGGGAAGCTAGCATAGTCACAGGTCACACGCATCAGCTAGGAGTTCCCATCATTCCCCTAGGCGTGGACAGGCCAGCGATAGACCCTTACTTCCTCAGTTTGCACCGGGTGAACGGCCAGCACAGGTAGAGCCACCAGAGGTGGAATTTCAGGACTCAGTCATGGCGGCTACAGCTGAGTGGAGAGCCTTACCCCCTGAGGTCCGGGATGTCTTTCCTTTTCCACAGTATTGTGCACAGTGAAGAGATTCTACCAGGTTTAGAGGAGACCGAGGCACTAGACCACAGCAGCAGAACTATGACCTCAGTAGAGCTACTGGGAAGATCACGTTGGCTACATATGATGGTACGGGTAGTACGAGTGCACGTGCTTGGGTGCACAAGCTGGACATATATTTATCCTTGAGACCCATGCCTGAGCGTGAGGCTATCCAGTTTGCTGTCTTACATTTAGATGGGGTTGCCTATGATCGGTGGCATCATGGACTGGTCACCCAGGATCATGCCTTGATTCATTCCTATGCAGAGTTCACTGAACGACTCATTACCCGGTTTGACCGTAAGGACACAGAACTCTACTATAGGGAGTTGGCACATCTTAGACAAACAGGACATGCTGAAGCTTATGTTAATGAGTTCCAGCGTATTGCAGTTATGGTACCTGATATGCCCCAGAGGCGTAGCGTGATGTTATTCATTGAGGGGTTACAGGATAGGCTTAAGGGATTGGTACGTGCCTTCCAGCCGGCCACTCTTAAGGATGCCATTGATGTGACCTTGAGATTGGACACCACTCCCACTTATCAGTCGGATAAGAGGCCATTCAGGGAATCACGGCCTTTTCATAAGGCCAATACTCCACAGTTCAGAGATGGACAGTCAGCTAGACCTCCTAGGATGGATCAGGAGTCACGGAATGATTTGAGGAGGAAGAAATTATGCTTCTCCTGCAAGGAGCCTTGGGAGCCCGGACACCGCTGTATGGGTAAGGGCAGAGTTCACTTGGTTGAGGTTACATCTGAGCTTGGGGATGAGGAGATACCAGACACCGACATTGAGGACAACCCTGAGGAGGTTATTCAGGAGCGACCCCAGCTAGAGATAGACATCCCTAACTCATCGGCGGCAGCCAAAGTGACTATGGCTACCCTATCCAGTTATCCCAGGTTCCATGCCTTTCGGTTGAAAGGAACCTTACAGGGACAGCGAGTCATGAGTTTGGTTGACACAGGAGCCACGCACAATTTTATTGATCAGAAATTGGTGGAGAGGCGTGGATTACAGTCTGAGGTGTTCGAGGGTTTTGGAGTTAAGGTTGCAGATGGTGCAGTGTTGGGTTGTACTCGGAGGATCTCACAGCTCAGCATTCAGATGGGTGATTTTACCTTGACGGATGACTTTTATATCCTACCCTTAGAGGATTATGATGTGATTCTGGGTATGCAGTGGTTACAGGGTATTGGGAGATATATTATTGATCACCACCGCATGCAGTTAGAGTTCCTATCTGGTGGAAAGGTGATCTTGAGGGCAGCCTCCGACGATGGACCCAAGGAGGTATCTTCTCGCAGGATGGAGTCTATTATCAGACATGATGATGTGATCTGGGCCACACGTTGTTTTGTGAAATCCAAGACACCCACTCCTCAGGATGGTAGAGCATTTCATGTTGACATACAGACAATGATGGATCGGCATGGCTGAGTATTTGGTGACATACCTCCTGGTGTACCCCCGGATAGAGGGTTTGAGCATGGGATAGAGATGGAGGATGGAGCTAAGCCAGTGATCACCACCCCGTATCGTCATCCTAGAGCATACAAGGATGAGATTGAGAAGACTATTCATGAGCTGTTAGATATGGGTTTCATTCGCCCCAGTTCTAGCCCCTTTGCTTCTTCTGTAGTTCTGGTTAAGAAGAAGGATGGGACTCTACGGATGTGTATAGATTACAGGGCCTTGAACAAGAAGACAATCAAGAACAGATACCCTATTCCGCGCATTGATGAGTTGTTGGACGAGCTTCATGGAGCCATCTACTTCTCTAAGATTGATCTTCGTTCAGGCTATCATCAGATTCGTGTACGAGCAGAGGATGTACACAAGACCGCCTTCCGTTGTCACTATGGGCATTATGAGTTCCTGGTGATGCCCTTTGGCCTTACCAACGCTCCAGCCACCTTCCAGTCCTGCATGAACCATCTCTTCAACAAGCAGTTGAGGAAATCAGTTCTAGTGTTCTTTGACGATATTCTGATCTACAGTCGTACTTGGAAGGACCATCTCAGACATGTTGAGGAGGTACTTAGCATCATGGAGAGTTAGTCTCTATTTGCTAAGTTGTCCAAATGTGAGTTTGGACTTAGAGAGGTCCTATATCTGGGTCATGTGATTAGTGCTGATGGGGTGAAGGTGCACGAGGAGAAGATTCAGGCAATTAGAGATTGGCCACACCCTCGGAACATTACTGAGTTACGGGGGTTCCTTGGTCTATGTGCTTATTACAGGCGATTTGTGAGGGGTTTCTCTCAGTTGGCAGCTCCCTTGACAGACCTCACAAAGAAAGGGGCTTTTAGATGGACAGAGCAGGCACAGGGAGTCTTTGACAGGCTCAAGGAGGTTATGAGTACTTGCCCAGTTTTAGCACTTCCCGACTTCTCGCAGCCCTTTGTACTTGAGTGTGATGCTTCCGGTTTGGGCATAGGAGTGGTTTTGATGCAGAACCAACACCCCATTGCTTTTGAGAGTCGGAAGCTGCGGGATAATGAGAGGTTGTATTCTACATATGATAAGGAAATGTTGGCTATTATGCATGCATTAGCCAAGTTCAGACAGTATCTTGTTGGCAGCAAATTCGTGGTAAGAACGGACCACAACAGTCTGAAATATTTCCTTGATCAGACAGAGCTCAATGATCGTCAGCAAAAATGGGTGAGCAAGATTCAGGCTTATGATTTTGACATCGAATTCATAAAGGGGAAGAATAATACTGTGGCTGATGCACTTTCTAGAAAACCATCACTTGCTGCCCTATGTTCACTGAGCGAGATTTCAGCAGATTGGAAGGCTCAACTTTTAGTTGAGTACTCCAAAAATCAGCATGCTTGTGAGGTCATGGATGGTTTGGTGTTGGATGATAGGTACACTGTGGTAGATGAAGTCATCTACTACAAGGGTAGGGTGTATCTGGTTCCTGGTTCTCAGTTGAAGGAACAAATTATGCATGCTTATCATGATACTCCGACAACAGGGCACCCAGGTTATGGTAAGACCTACAGGGCGGTTTGAGAGAGATTCTCTTGGAAGGGTCTCAAAGCTGATATCTTACGTCATGTTCGTGAGTGTTTGACGTGCCAGCAGAATAAGTCTGAGCATACTTTCCCTGCTGGTTTATTACAGCCGTTACCTATACCGGAGCAGAAGTGGTCAGGGATCTCCATGGATTTCATTACAGGTTTTCCTCGGGTGCAGGGGAAAGACTGTATCTATGTTGTAGTAGACAGGTTGACTAAATACGCCCACTTCTTTCCTATTGCAGCTGATTTCACAGCATCTCAGGTGGCGGAGTTATTTTTCAGAGAGATATTCAGGCTCCACGGTCTTCCCAAGACCATAGTGAGTGACAGGTATAGTAGGTTCATGAGTTCTTTCTGGCAAGAACTTTTCAGGCTCACAGGTACGGAGTTGACACCTAGTACCAGCTACCACCCACAGACAGATGGGCAGACCGAGATTGTTAATAAGTGGGTTGAGGGGTATTTGCGCAGCTATGTGTCAGGACAGCAGAAGGCATGGGTGTAGGAGTCAAGGCAACACTGAGAGGGGGGGGTGAATCAGTGTTGTGTGAAATTTCTAATCTTTTTAAACACTTTAACTTGCAGAGTACAAGGAAAGAGAGATATCATTGATTTCTCAAACACATGTGCACATAACTGAGAATGAAAAACAAAAACTCATGAGTAAAACATACAACCACAGAAAGAAGATCAAGACACAAGAATTGCACGAGTGAAAAACCCTCCAGGGGTAGAAAAACCACTCCAGAATTGCCTCACTGGCTTAACTGAAAAAACATGCCTCACTAGCAATACAAATTGTCTCACTGACAAATATCAAGGTCACACTGACCTATAAGCCTCACTGGCTAATACAGTGCCTCACTGGCAAACCAAATCACCAATAGAAGTTATAATTCAAATCAGAGGGATACTCTGTTTCCATTCAATTCTCAATTCCTTCACACCTGCATAACAATTCAGCTGATTATCTCTGCATTACAAACCCAGTATCATTTTATCATTATTCTTTTCTCTTCAAAAGGATTTATTAGAAAATGTCTTCATTTCTCTGTTCAATTCCAAACACAAAAATCCATTCAACAACACTGCATATCAGATCTATATTCTAATCCATCCAACAACACTTCACAACTCTATATATTTCATCTCTATTCTTCTTTTTTCATTTTATCCTTGAATCATATAATTCACCTTTGCATGTTGATCTGCACGACATCACACTCACAGTGTATCTGCAAAATCAATATTTATAAGAAATGCAAAAGTGTCCTTTCATCTTCAAAGCAAACTTTTATTTTCCTCTTTTTAAAACCTTTCATCTTCTCTTCAATTTTCATCTGCATCAAATTGAATGTCTTCAATTTATTTTTCAATCTGCCCTTGTAAGAGAAAATAAAATCTCTTTTAACCCTGATCTCCATCTGCAAGAAGAGGATCTTATTCACAATAAAAACATTTTGTCCTTTGTGCAAAAATGACTCTTCAATCTGCATCAATAATTTGATTGCTTTGTCATCATCTTCAAATTTCATCTTCTCTGTATAGGACATTTATTGTGTGAGAAAAATAAAATCTTTTTCATAAAAATTATCATAATCTTCATAATAAACCTCAAATCTGCCTTCATGATCCTTCATATTCCTGAAAAATCATTTCCATTTCATCATAAAAAATTCAAATAAATTGTGTCTCCCCTCAAAAGAATTACATCAATCTATTATCTTTCTCCATAAATATCTTCTCCTCAAAAGTATTACATTTGCATTTTCTAAGAACATCTGCATGAGCTCTTTTAAAAAAATCTTTATACATTTCCTAAAAAGAAAAAAACACTTTCCTTTTCTTTTAACACACGAGATGAAGATCAAGAACAAAAACACCTTAAAATGCTCCAAGATTTTCTGCATGTTGTAGGACTAAAAATAGCATCTAAACATTAACTTATGTGGTCAAGACGTCCTCGGGCCCGTCAAAATAGGAGCAGATAAGGAATGTATCAAGTTTAAATGTATGCCATTGATGGCATGGCCCGCGCCCTCTTACCATTTAAACAAAACCGTTGATTATTAAAATGGCGCCCAACATTTTAAAAAGAAAACCTGACATACTTGTCGTTCTAACCAAAAAGGGCCGGTTCCCCACGATTTTGATGCCCTCAAGTTGTGACTAAAGTCACCTTCAACTTGCTATAGCAGGTCAATAGCTGTTTAAAACAAAAAGTGCACAGGTATACGACGGGCAGCAAAGGTTATAAGATAGGTGCAAAGAATATGATATATAACAAGAGCTTCCATCAACAATAAAAGATCTTAATTTTTATTATCACCTCTAATCTTCTGACTCAGCTTCACCAACCTTTTACCATGCACTGACATCAGACTTAAAGAAATTCTTAAGGATATGAAGAATTCCATAAACCACCTTTGAACAAATCCTTAAAAGAAGCATCAATATCCATTACTTTGTTAACTTTCTTGTGTCACTAAAATGAAAATGAGAAAAACATGTCAACCTTTAATCAAGACAAAAATCAACTGTTCTTGAGTGAAGAATCATCTGATTACACCTTGTAACAGCATGACATATAGTATCAAACCAATCCTCAATATGAATAATACATGATGATAAACCTTCTTGTGCTCATATAGTTTGTCTAAGACAATTTAAAACCTATCTCCTGATGAAGATCCCTGATGATGATAACAACCTGCATCATCATTGCTTGAATATGAATATGTAAAGAAACATTCTTTTCTTTACCAAACCAATCATACCAATCCATATGATCATGTATTTTCAAACACTCCACAAATTTTACATCCACAACATCAGAAGCACATAACTATCTTTAAACACATCACTGACATCCTGATGCAACTCAATCTATTCAAGAAGACTTTGCACAAACACAATTGATATCCTTAAAGCAACAACACATGTTATTAAGATAATGATGATGATCACTCCATGACCTGCAGTTCTAATGAGATCTTGTAAACTTACTTTCAACCAAACTTGCATCATGATCAACATATCAACTTCTAAGGTACCAAGAAGCCCAAACCTATGAAGGAAGACCAAACACAACTCTATCAAGCATTTTGCATCCCTGATAAACATTTTCTGCAAGACCACTCAACATCCAACCTTTTTGACATCAATGACAACCAGTCACCATCAATGGGTGCGTTGGCTATATCTAGGAGAGTATTGCTATAATACTACATACCATATGTCTATTGCTATGACACCTTTTAGAGCCCTCTATGGTTACGAGGCATTATCTTTTGTTGATTTGGCTGTAAGTGACAGCAGAGTGCCCTTGGCACAGGATTGGTTACAGGAGAACCAGGACATCATGAGATCTCTCAGGGAGAATCTTCAGCAGGCACAGAATCAGCAGAAGGTCTACACTGATCGGCATAGGACTGAGAGAGTATTTGAGGTGGATGACATGGTTTTCCTGCGGTTGCAGCCTTACCGACAGAGCACCCTTAAAGGGGGTGGAGCTGAGAAGCTCAAGCCTCGCTTCTACGGACCATATCGGATTCTCAGGCGTGTGGGAGAGGTTGCTTATGAGATTGAGTTACCACCTGACAGCCGGATTCATAACGTGTTCCATATATCTTGCCTGAAAAAGGCATTGGGACAACATATTGTAGCATCACCCGATTTACCTCCCTTGGATGAGGAAGGTAAGCTGACTCTGGTTCCTGAGGAGATCTTGGAGGAGAGGGAACGACGACTGAGAAGTAGGGTGATTCGGGAGTACTTGATTCGTTGGAGGGGACTCCCTATAGAGGACGCCACCTGGGAGGGAGAGTCCATTTTATAGCATCCGTCCTTGTAGTTGCTTGTGGGCAAGCATCTTCAAGAGGGGAGGACTGTCATGTCCCCTCTTTAGCGCTGTCTAGCAGAGACATGAGAGTTGACCTATTATCCGGGTTCCCGTAGGTCAGCAGAGTGGTTAGGGGACCTATCCAGAGGCAGTGTAGCTTGGCACAAAGCTTTACAGGCCTTTCCAGTCAGTTTGTGACAGCTTCCTATTTTTTAGGAAGGGTTCCTATTTTTTAGGGTTTGACCGAGAGTTGACCAGGAGGCATTAGGGGACCTCCAGGGGCATTTTTGGAGTTTTGGTCAAATTCCTATTTTTTAGGAGGTATCCCTACATTTTAGGGAGGCACTGTCAGTTGGCATGACACGTGGCGACATCACCAGTGGCGTGGGCTACAGCAGTTCTCAGTTCAGGATGGCCAGGTGATGGAATTGGAATAATTATTGAATATTAAAGTGTGGCTTTAATATTTAATAAAAATAAATAAAATAAAGTGAATAACATGTCACTTTATATTAATAAGTTATTAAAAGACCCCCACCTAGTTGACACAACGTTGTGTTTAAAAAGTGGTCTTTTAATAATGAAGTTGGGCCCTCAACTTGGGCGCCCAACTTATAAAGACTTCATTAATAAAAGAATCTTTTAAAGATTCTTATTTTGGATGCCTTTTGGAACCCTAAAGTGGACGCCCACTTTGGGAAAGGAATAAAGTGACTTTGAAGTGCTGTTTGGATCTATCTTTTGCATAACTTTTGAAGCTTTATGGCAGTTCTGAACTCTGTGGAAGGGGGCAGCAGCATTCAGACTCTTGGGAACGAAAACTCTCAAGGATTTTGGTGAATTGGACGACAACCCAGTTCTTGTTTGTGGGAGGCCTACTCTGGGTCTTCATTTGTGCATCATTGGACAGATTCCAGGGCATGTTATTGCAGATCTAAGCTTGCAGCAGTGCTAAATCAGCTTAATTCTTCAGATCTTTCATTCTCAGTTGCATGTATAGCCTCTTCTAGGCCAATATTGTCTTTGTATGCAAGTAGGGTTGCAAACCAGGCTTCCATTGAATATAAAATACAGATCTGATGGGTATGTGCCTCAATTTCTCATGTGTTATCTTTCTATCAGTTAATATTTATTTTTAGTCCATTTTTATTTGAGATTGCAGCTGTATGTATTTCTATTTGCCATCTTGGCAAATACACATCTCAAGAAAACTGAAACCCCTTCTGCATCTCCTCTCTAGTCTGAAAGAAAACAAAAAAAAAAAAAAAAATCATAAAACAAATTAAATCACAAAAAACAGCACTTCATTTCAGCAACAGCACTTCATTTCAGCAAAGGGATCCATCAGGGATCTTTCATTCTTGATTTACAAAAAATAGCAATTTTGGCCAAAGCACCCAAACCATCACTGAAAGTGCCAATTATGCCAATTGAACCCAAAGCCAGCCTACACACAACTGATAAACCCATCCAAGGTCCATCCAACCATGGTTCCCTAACCATAATAGTTAGTCTATGGGAACCTCATTGTAATGTTCCATTTTTGGCGCATTGATTATTGTGAGCATTTTGGCTTGTTCTTAGTCTCTGATTGGCTATCCGGCTTTGTTGGGAGAACTCCAATATTCTTGGAGTGGCCACAGATCAGTTTTACAGAGCAATTGGTTATGGCTTTGAGCTCAGATGGTGTTCAGGATCGCAGTGATGTTTTCTGATGTTTGATCGGATTCCCAGTTTGCTCTCCAAGATTCTTGGAGAAGCCGTCTATTTTTAAAAAGTCACCCGAAAGGCATCATTCATCTTCCCAAACATCATGGAGTGTGTTGATGTGCTTAATTTTGTAGTTTGGTGATATTTGGGATTTCTCGTAAAATCAGTTGATTTAATGAGTTAAACAATTAATTATTGCACTTAAGTTAAAAAAGTTGGGAAATATTCATTTAACACTTAAGTGTTGTAGCTCGTTGGAAAGGGGATGAAAAGCTCTAAATCATGGATGCATCATATTGGGGCCTTGTCAATCAAATATTTCCTTTATTTTGATAAAGGGATCTTTTGAGTTAAAATGGAGCTTTTAATTAAAAAGGTGACTTTAAGTTGTGCTCACAAAATGAATTATTTTTATATTGTTTGAGGAGAAATATGAAGGGATAAAGGAAATAATATTTTATTTCCCTCAAAAAGTTATAAAAGGAGGAAATGGGCTCATTGTTTGGACATGCTTATGATTTGTATTGTTATGTTGCCAAAATGAACCTGCGAGTTCTTCCATTTCTCTTGAGGACGAAAACCCTCTTGTAAAAAATTCTTTTTGAGGACGAAAACGCTCTTGGAGTAGATCAGTTTCGGAGGTGGGAGATCCACCCTAGCTGAAGTTGGTGTGGTTTCATACAGAAATCACCATTTGTGCGGAAGACAGATTTGGAGTTATGGTATTTTGTTTGGTGTTGATCATTTGGTTTTGTGATGGTAATTTTAAATGGATTGTATTGAATATTCTCATGATTTTTGTTGGAGTTTATGAAGACCATATTGATTCTTAGTCTAGGCCGTACATTCTTTGGCCGTACTGTTCAAACCGTACATTGTAAGCACATATTTGGTATAAAATCATCTCAATGTTACTAGTGCATATTAAGGATTGTATGTGGGCCATTTTGCATTTGGCAACTATCTTATAAGAGTTTCCATTTATATTAATGTTGTTTAAATGATGTTTGCTGAAGTTCATACATGAATGAGCCGTACCAGGCATTAGGGAATCGATCCATATTAGAAATTATAAGAGCTGTATATGTCATGGATCTTTATTGGAATGTTTTAGTATGAACAAGACACCACTTTTGGAAGTGATAGCATGAAGATTAATGCAGTTCTGAATTTTCAGGGAAGTGTCGTACCATACTGGTCGTACGGCTCTGTGTAGCATCAGATTTATAGCATTTGATGAAGGTTCATTGTTCTTAAATGCTCAATGTGCTCAGTATGCAGGTAATAGGAATGTGATCAGGTTCAAAAGTCAGTTTGAAAAGAGTTGCAAAGGATCTGAGTTTTCCATGGGCCGTACATGCTGGAACTGGTCAATTAAGATCAGAAATTATCTTTGACCTCTTGCATTCTTTATGGTTTGTAGATTCATTGTTATGTCTAGACAATCAATTTGGATCAGTTTAGTTGTATATTTCTTGTCATTTTGAATTTGCTTCAAACCATTTGTACCTACAGGTCGTATGGCTGAGTCGGGTATTATGGAGTGTTTTTCAATCAGATGTTCAGTGTTAGTTTCTGATTTGGTTTTCTCAGTGAAGTAGTGATGGCACCATCAGTTTATGAACAGATTTAAGGATGATCTTTGTGGTATCTAATTTGCATGAGAATGGGGTCATGATCAGGTAGCCGTACTGTCATAAACATCTGATTTTACTTTCAGTTCAGTATGGGCAGTGAGAATATCTAGGTGCAGCAATGAATTCATCATTCTTCAGTGATATTTTGCATGGTATTAACTCTTCTTTCAAGAATCTTCAAAGATAGCTTCTCCAAGTTCTAAGCATGTGTTAATGTATAATCTCTGTATATGATTTCATTGTAATCTTATGCAATTCACCTAATAACCCCTGGATGGTTTACCACCAATGGTAAACCCTAAGCGCTGCTTTGTCTAAGCATCCTTGGAGCCGATCTTGCACACTACATACCTTTGGAGGCAGCGATTCTATCTTGGAGAAGGCGCATTGTTGGATACATATTTTGGAGGCCTTGACATTGCTCAGACTAGCCGATCTACAACTCAACTGAGGCAGCAACATCATTGGAGGTTTTACAATGTGGAATTTGGCACCAAACACATCATAGAGGGCTGCGATCAGCACTGAGGAGGTTGCTCAGCTCTAGTGGGAGTTCAATTAGCATTTGGAGGTTTCTACATTGAAGATTCACATCCAACAGGGAGCCGATTTGCTACAGCAGATAGCCATCTTCATTTGCATTGTATTTAGACTCAAATTGGTATCTTGGCATCCATTGTTTATCTCTGATATTGTACAGTAGTCTACATTGTATTTGGCTGCCATATTTTCATGAAGCTGATATAAAAATACAGAGACAAGTCTGAATTATATAAACAGTAAGATCTGATTTGTTTTTGTCAATCATCTTGCTTTCAATTTGTATTGGATGCAATTCATTTCAAAGTAGTTTAGATGTATGTTGTTTTGGCATATGCTTTCTATATTCCATGTTGTTGAAGACAAATTAGAAGGGTACAAACAAGAAATCAGAATTTCTGTCCTAGGGTTTGATTTTGAAAGTGCAAGGTTCAGAAAAGTGTAGCCAAACCTAGAACAGGACATGACATGGGACATTCCATTAAAGAGTGCCCTTACAATTTGAAGACCAGGAACATCCAAGTGCTCTTCACACAAGGCAAGCAATCTACCCCACCAAGTACACTGCCGAAGCAAAAAAAAATAATGCATCACCAGGCGGGTACCGAAACAACCGACGAGGGAAGAACCGATTTAACAATAATAGTGGGGGGAGACGCCGAATACAATATGATGGAAAAGGACGACCAATGATTCAATGTCGTCAGTGCAGCGAATGGGGGCACTTCACTCAGGAATGCCAGAACAACCAGAACAAGGCAAGCATGCTATGCAAATGGTGTGGACCAGGTCACCACAAAGACAACTGCCCGAAATATAAGGGTAGTATCAATCTGATTGACATAGAAGAAGAAGATTGAAGTTTTCATCATCACCCGAGCACAAACAAAGAAGGTGGTTTACCTTGACTCTCGTACGGAAGAGAGACTCGGGGAAGCAAGAAAGGAGGTTGAACAAGCTATGGAGAAAGAACAAAGATGTTCAAATGAAAAAGCAAGCACATCCACTTGACTGAAGTCAGATAAGAACATCACAAGCTAGGTGTTGCAAACCACCGTACCAATACGAATGGCAAACCTCTTGCAGAATATGCCACAACTAAGGGTGGCGATATCCAATGTGGCAGATAAAGAGCAAACGGACTTGAAAACTAACAAAGACAATAATGACGATGTCATAGCAGAGAGCCACCACCGCACAGCAAATGGATCATCAACCCAATGTTGTTGGCAATCAACATAGGGAGAAAACCAGTCGTCGTCCACATGGAGATTCTCGAGAAGAACCTAACGAATACAATTGTTGATGGGGGCTCACGAGTGAATGTGCTACCGGAGGATACATGGAAAAGCCTCGGGAAACCCACCCTGTGGCCGTCTACCTTCCAGTTGGTAGGAGCCGATCAACATGGGATTAAAGCACTCAAAGTATTGATGGCACAAAAGGTAACAATTGGTACTCAACATTTTTTGTTGAATTTCATAGTCATCACAATACACAAAATGGCATATGATGCACTTCTTGGGTGGGGATGGCTGATAGCCGCAAAGGATGATCATAACTAGAAGAGAAACATCCTATCAATCAAAAACAAAGGAAGAAAGTTTGTCATCAACCTAAGAACTTGATGCAGAGGAAAAGATCAACTTCATACTAGGTAGAGTTCAACTACACCAATGAGCCCAAAAACAAGGATCTTCATGAAAAAGTGGGAACAGCAGTTAAAGTTCTTGAATTCTTCTTGGAAATGGTGTTTAGACATGTATTAGAAGCCATCCCATCCATTGGCAAAGGTGCATCGAACTTCGAATTAGTAGTTCCTTCACAAACCTCAAGAAAGGCAAGTAGCCCTACAAACAGAGAACAGTCCCAATATCTTTTTATACAGACATCCAAATGCAACTCTCAGACATGAAATAGATACCCATTATGCCTCCCCACAACATACTCCAGAATGGGTTTAGGTTGTTTTGAAAAGTTTGCCCTAACCAATAACCGAAATGCAAAAATAACAAGGAAAAATGCTGCTACAGTCACCTAGGGCATCAATTTAAACACACCAAAACAACTTTTTCAGTCTTGATCCTTGGTCAACATGTCAATCACTCCATCTACTTCCATTCCACTAGGTTTTAGAGGATTCCCACGGTGGAATGAGTTTTTATGACATTTTTTCTACCAAAACCCTAGTTAACCTAGTTAACAGAGCAGTTTTAGAAAAAACGTGATATCTTCCTCTAGGAATCGAGTTAAGACCTCAAACTAGATGCATTTGAAAGGTAAGACATTCCTCTTTCCAACCATATATGGATTACCCCTTTATATATCCGTACAGAACCGTACCAAACGCTGCAACAGGACTGTTATAGGCGAATTCTGGAAATTGCAGTCACTAAAACACTCATATCTTTCACAAAACGAAACCAAAATGCATGGGACAAAAAGCAAATGGAAGGTGATTGAGGGATATAACACTTACAAACAATTAGACACCCATGCATGTCCGTACAGGGCCGTACACAGCAGGAATACAGTGATTTTCTGAAGAAAATACAGAAAAAACAATGCCTTTTCACATTCCATTCTCATGCTTCAATCACCTCCGAATTTCTTGGATGTTACAAGGCCTTTTAAAGGCATGAGACATGACTTTTCAGTTTCCTACAAACCATGACCTTTGGTATTCCCTCTTATGGCATCTTCTTTGCATTTTTATGCACTTTTACAACAAATTTAGTAGCTTTTACATTTTCAACTTCCTTCTCTTACACTTGAAGGTTCAATTTTACAAATTTGCCAATTAGATGAGCATTTGCCAATTAAATGAATCTAATGAGCAAGGTGCTCCTGCACCAGAACTCAAGCCGCGAGTGAGGAGATGGCTTCCTCTGACTCCGACTCCGATGCAAGGAAGACATCGACAGGAGAGGAAAGAGGGTCCATGGAGCCTAATGATGAAGAGGTGCCAAAATTGCAACAATGTTCGGAAGACGAAACAAGTTTACCTAGTGGGCTTTTTCATTGGCAGATGAAAGAGTACGAAGTATTCCAACAGAAATGTCATATGATCCAGATAGAGGAAATTGAAGAAAACCCTCAGCCGACAACAAGTCGTACACCCGATGGACCAACAACAATTTACACACCCAATGGAAATGATTTTCGGCTAGGTGATTCTTAGCCAATAACAAGCCATACAATTAAAGATGGTTGTAATGTCCCCTTTTTTCGAGTGATCACCCATTGGAGTCGGCTAGCCTATTTTATTCTCGTGGGCTAGGTCGAAGAAGCAAGGGAATATTCTAATTAGTTAAATCATATATTTAACTAATTTTGTCGAGCAAATTGATGATGAGAAATGACTTTGGATGTTTTTGTGTCATGCGAAAAAAGAAATAAATTAAATTAAATTATTTATGAGGTGAACGACCTAGGAGGAGGCCTAAAAATGTAATATCAAAGGCCAAAAGAGGTTCACCCCTCTTGGAGAAAATAATAAAAATAAAATAATTTATCTCTTGGTGCCTAGCATGAGGTCGGCCAAGTTGGGAGAAGATAAAACAAATAAAATAAAATATATTTTCCAAAAGGAGATCGTTTAGGAGGAAGTCGGCTAGGATTGAAGTTGGGCAAGAATTGGCTATAAATAAAGGTTCATTTGGAGTCATGTCATCATCCATCCATTATCATATTTTCTTCATTGAGTTTTCTCAATTGGTTGCAACATTTGTTGGGCTATATTCCAAGGACGAAAACCCTTGTGAATATCAATGAGTTGGACGAAAACCTAGCTCATCTTGTGGTGGACTCATAATGGAGTTCAATTTGTACTTCATTAGAGACTTGGAGCTTGAAGCATATTCAGATTTTTAGATCAACATTGGAGCATTATTCTTTGTGGCATTTTGTGTTCACATTGCACTAGGGTTTCACCCTAGATTGGAGCACCACCTTTGGAGAAGGGCGATTTGGCTTGTGGGAGGTGATTTCATCATTTGGAGAGTTTCCAAACCCTGAACCTAGCAGCCACCATCATCCTTGCAAGCGCCACCATTTTGAAGGGTTTGTTGTGCATCATTCTTCATCATTTGGTATGTACAAACCTACAGTTTAGATCTGATTTGGACAGCAGCATTCCAAGCCATGTTTGTTCATGTTTTAGCCCATGATTTGATGTAGTTTCCAGTCATCATATTCTGATTTGTAACTGTTATCACCTGGAACTGCACCCTGCTTGGAGCCTGTTCAAGCATTCCAATGACACAATGGGACTAATCTCAAGGTGTGGGACCTTGCAAATGAGATCAGACCTCTAGAGAAGGATGGTTCCTCATTCTAAACTTAAGGTTCCGAGAAAAATAACTAAACCTATGCTACTGATCACCAAGGAAAAGGGGAAGAAGGAATACAGAAAAGAAAATGGCGATGCACCAAGATTTAGGGTGTTTAACTACACCCAACATAGCACAGTAATGATCTGAACGCTGAAGGGAACTCACACAGACTCATGTAGGTTCAAACAGAGGTTAAGGTAGAAAAAATAAAACTATGAAAGGGGTCGTTTTACCCAAAATACACAACTCATATCTTTCAAACAAACACAGTGTAAGAACAAGGAGAGGCAAAAGTATCAGTTTATATTGATCTTAGAGGCTAACTAGCCATTACAAAAGAAGAAAAAATTCATTGCAGGGGAAATAGACACAAAATAACGATTTACATTCATAGGTGAACAACAACTGGCGAGATACCAAAGGCTCATAATCATGCACAATGCATCAAATCCAATCGGTTCCTGTAAAACATAAAAGGTTTGCAACTACAACAAATTTCTCTACCTGTGTAATGACCCAGAAAACAGCTAACAACCGAAATACATCTCAAACCTATGCATATATAGCTTGTCGAATCATATTGTAGTAGCCATGGACGTGGGGAAGAGTGGTCAACAAGGAAAACCAGTTGCCCATGCTATAATAAATTCATCTTTGTGTCCTTGGTGTGCGCCCACATGGCTCTGCCCTGGAAACCCATTGAAGAACATCCGCCCATGCCCTAGGTACAAGAAATTCAATGCAAAAGGAGCTTCAGTGGCATTGGGGCGCGGGAAATCAATTCCCATAAGCAATCGAGCTCTGAAGAAGCATTAATGGCAGCCAAGAAGGTCATTGAATAGTCTCATTGCATTTTGAACAATGGAAGGAGCAAGGAGGGCAAAATAGTCGGGCCCCGACCAACTGGGCTTCCACCAGGCAATCGGCCTCTAAAAGGGTGAGGAAGGAAACCCTGATCTCCAAATTCTGAAAGAAACAAAGGGAAACCATCGGGTTTCGGAGATCGGGCCTTCACCCTTCTGTCTACAAAAAGGAAAGAGAAAGAGAAACCTCCCTATCTCCAGCGCTTGAAAAACTTATAAACTTTTGGAGCTTCATTGGACTTCGGTGATCAGACTTTCCTCTTATTGTCTGATTGGAAGAAGAAGACCGCCACCCCAACCTCTGAGATCCAAAACACTTGGGCAATTTATGAATTATCAAGGCAGAGTTTTGGAGCCAACAGGAATGGCATGACGGAAGAGAGAACCCTAAAACTTCGAAGCTCCGAAAAAGGCAGAAAATACAAGGGAAAAGCCAGGAAACTTTGGACTTAGCTTTTTTGTGGGCTTCTTCCTCGCACTTCATCGGCCCCTTTGCCAATCGGCAAACTATCTATTCCGCCAAAAGCATGAACTCTCTGCTTATCTTTCCTCTTCATCGGGCTATTCTCCCATCGACCAACTATCTCAGTCGGTGAAGCCGCAAAGTACTCTCCTTAGCCGATTTTCTTTCTTTGCCTTTGTCTTTATCGGCGAGTTCGCCAGTCGGCAAACTTGTCGATCGGTGAATCATCAAGTTCGCGAAATGCTTACCTCGCCGTTCAACTTCACTTTACACTTTGTTCTTTCTTAGAAAACCTTTCCCACGTTTGCACTTGCCTCTTTGCCTTAGAAATCTTTGTCTTCCGATCCTGATCGACGGGTTTGAACCATTTCCCTTAGCCGAGTCTCTCTGTTCTTTGGCTTTGTCTTCTTTCCTCTCATCACTTTGTCGAATCGGCAATTTGGCCGATCGGCGAACCAGCAAATTCTCAAACCATTAAGTTCGCTGGTAGGCACTTGACCTTTTTCCTTTTTACCTCATCTTCTTGCCTTCATTTCATTATCAGCAAACTGGTCGATCAACGAACCAAGAGGTTCACAAACTGCCAATTTTGCCAATAAGGCAAATCTTTAAAGGAAAACATTTAGAAGTTTTTGGGATTTTTGGGGAGAATATTCCTTCCATTTAAAGTGTCTCAGATCGGATTTCTCTGATGGAAGGAACGCAGGATTTAGGGGAATCTTTGGGCTATTTGGCCTGAAGGCAAAATAGGACAACATTTTGGCGACTATGTAAGGCTGTTTACCTAGTAAACATAAGGACAACCGGTGGTCTTATGCAATCCATTGGGCACAGAGTCAAAGAGGCGCAACAACAAGACCAAACTGAACTAAACATTGCCTCCAGAAACAACAAAACAACAACACAAAAAAATAGAACGAGACAAACATCCTCCAAATGAGGATGCAATAGAGTGCAACAACACTTATTGAGAGGAAACACACCTAACATATATACAAGGTCCCAAAACCAAACTAGGAGCAAGGTTTGAGATGAATCCCATTAACTAGGATTGGAGGGTCTCACCACTTAGCTTGGAGAGTTGAAATGCATTGGTCTGTTTGCAGTTGGTAATAATGTAGGGACCACTCCATATGGCATCAAACTTTGAATGTCTCCCAGCTTTAACTCTGTCTTCATCCCACTTCAACACCAAATCTGCCTCATTGAACATTTTGTCAGTTGATTTTTTGTCAAATGTTCTCTTGACCTAATCTTGGTGGGCCTCAAGAGTCTTCATGGCAGCATCCCTCTTCTCCTCTAGCTCCATCAGTTCAGCAAATCTCACTGTCATGGCATCATTTTCCAGCAGTTCCAACTGTTGTGCAAGCTCAAGGGAAGGCAACTCTAGTGATAATGGAAGTTTTGTTTCCCTTCCATAAACAAGCATTAAGGGTGAATTTTCAATGGCCCTCTTGGGAGTGACTCTATCAGCCCAAAGTGTTGCTTTCAACTTGGAATGCCAAGTCCTTTGGTTATCTTCAATTGTTCTCTTGATGATTCTGATCAGGTTTTTGTTGGTAGACTTAGCTAGGCCATTCCCTTGAGGGTAGTAGTTGGAAGATCTCTTCAAGTAAATTCCATATTTGACTGCCCATTCACTGATTTTTGTGCCTACAAAGGCCTTAGCATTATCAGAAATGATAGTGAATGGGACACTAAATCTTGTAACTATACCTTCAAGGACATTCAAAATGGAGTCCTCTGTGGCATCCTTCAAAGCAACCACCTCAGTCCACCTTGTGAAATAATTAGTGGCTGTTAAAATCCACATGTGACTAGTGCTAGAAGATGGATTGATCTTTCCAATGAAGTCCAAACCCCATTGGACAAATGGCTGATCAGTTTAAATTGGGTGCAGTGGAAGAGCTGCCAACTTTTGTTTACCTGTGAATAAGGCACACTCCCTGCAACTTCTCACCCATCTGTGGGCATCACCAAATAGGTTGGGCCAGTAATAACATGCCCTCATGATTTTTACAACAGTTGTCCTTGGTGAAAAATGGCCACCTACAGGGTCGTGGAATTCTTCCCACACCCTGCTAGTTTGATTTTGCTCTATGCATCTTAAAAGAACTCCATTGATGTCTTTCCTAAACAAGACACCATCAACAAGAACATATGGGATGGATTGAAGTCTGAAATATCTTTTCTTTGACTGACTTAATCCATCTAGGTAGCTACCTGTTTGTAGAAAGGCAGCCATGTCATGATACCAGTCATTTGGAGTGTGAAATTCAGTTGGCTGGACTTGTTCAAGGGCATACACTGTGTCATTTCCAGCTCCAATGTCTGCTGTCATCTGCTCACACAGTCCCTTGCCTCTTACCATCTTTGTGATGTTGATGTCAACATCATATTCCATGACCTTTGTGAACCACCCAGCTCTCTTCTCATTGACATCTCTGCTCAAAATAAACTCCTTCACACCGGGATGGTTCGCCATCAATTGTATCTTGCTGTTTGAAAGCATGTGCTTGAATGTTTTGAGTACTTTCACCACAACAAACACCTGTTTCTCAACAAAATTGTACCTGAGCTCATATTCTTTGAGGGGTTGGCTGAAGAAAGCAATTGGCTGCTCCAAATTTTCATTCTGTTGTGTCAGGACTATTGATATACCCTCCTTGCCCCCAAAGGCATAAACGATAAAATCCTTCTCAAAATTAGGGTTCACCAGCGTAGGAGCTTGTGCAATGACCTGTTTGACAGCTTCAAAATTGTCCCTGCCTTCTTTTGACCATGTGAAAGCAGCATTTTTCTTCAACATAGCTGTGAGAGGCTTGGCTATTGTAGCGAAGTTGAGTATAAACCTCCTCACAAAGTTGATCTCACCCAAAAAACTCTGCAGGCCTTTCTTGTGACTGGGAAGGGGAAGGGACATAATTGCACTTGTTTTTTCTGGATCAATGGCAAGTCCTTTTGAAACTACATGTCCCAACAATTTACCTTCTGGGACAACAAATACGCACTTCTTTGGATTCAATGATATGCCATATTCTTTACATCTTTCAAAGACTTTTCTTAAATGACCTAAATGGTCAACTGCATGCTTAGAATACACAGTCAAATCATCAAGATATACTAAAATAATATCATTGATTAGGACTTGGAAGGGCAAATCCATTGCTCTCTGGAAGGTTGCCCCAGCATTAGTCAATCCAAAAAGCATCTTTTCGTAATCCAAGGTACCCCATTTGGTGGTATGTAATGTCCCCTTCTAGTGGGTCCGAATTTTTCTTTGACCTTGCACAATTCAACTCACCAAAGAGAACATTAGTATACAATTCTTCTTAGAAATCACATGTCGTTTTATACTAATCTGATTCTTTTACAAGAATCTGATTATACCCTAAGTAGTCATCTAGGAGTGAAAACCTTTTTAGCTCCTGCCACTATTTGTAAGATCTGTTCCATTGAAGGAAACAGATAGTGGTCTTTAAGGGAGGCCTTGTTTAGGTCTCTGAAGTCCATGCACAATCTGATTTCCCCATTCTTTTTCCTAACTGGAACTAGGTTAGCCACCCAAGAGGAGTGTTTGATTAGATAGACAATTTTGGCCTCTATGAGTTTGGACAGCTCTTTCCTCATCAATGGCTCATATTTGGGATTGACTAGCCTTTGCTTTTGGTGGACAGGTTTCACATTGGGATCTAAATCAATAGTACGCTGAATTAAACCAAGATCAAAACATTTTAGATCCGTATAATCTCAAGCAATTAAATCATCAAACTCATTACAAAGCTCGACAAAACCTTGTCTTTTAGCTTCATCACATACCTTGCCATGCTTTAGTAATATGCCCTCTGCAATCTCCACCTCTTCATAGTCTTCTTTTTTGACCGTCATGTTCATTTTCTCCTTTTTGGGTTGATCATCAGCACCAAATATGTTTTCTAAGGTGATCAATCCCTTGGGCAACTTGTTTGTCTTTAGCTGGATCACTTGATCACCGTACTGCTCTTGCAATTTTGACTGATTACTAGCAGCAAACTCTGTCTGCTCTTGCAAGAAATTAACAATCTATTGATCATTTTCAATTCCCTGCCAGCTTGTGACATTATTTGGGACAGCTGGCCTTACTACAATTTTTACATGTTGATCTGAGTTTTGTTTGACATTTTTGAGAATGTCAACCTGAGCACCAACTGTAGCTAGCCTGTCGACATCTCTATTTCTTTCCCTAGGCACTGCCTGAATATTGAAGGCAATAAAGTCTTCAATCATGTCCCACACTCTGTGTTTATATGACTTTAACAAGTCATTTTTTGAAGCACTTTGTGATATGATTTGGTTGACAACCAGTTCAGTGTCACCAGACACTTGTAGAGCTTTTATTCCTCTCATATGTGCCAGCTACATGCCTTGAATCAAGGCCTCATACTTGGCCACATTGTTGGTGCAGCTGAACTGAAATCTGAAAGTAGAGAAATAACTCTCTTTTTTGGGTGAAACCAGCACTACATCAGCACCTGCTCTATTCTTGCTTCTGGAACCATCAAAATACATCTGCCATACCCCACTTGAATCTTCTTTTGACTTCACAAGGTTAGGGATGATGGCACCTTCATCATGGATACAATATGTACCCAACCCTATTTCCTCTACATGATCTAGGGTATCAAATTGAAAACAATCTGCCCATTCATCAAGCAATATATCTGAGATTTCTTCCACAGGTGTGGCAGTCTCATGTTGTCATATCCCCATAAGTTATGTATGTATTAATATTTAATCATTTAATAAATAATATTAAATAATCATATTATATAAATAATATTTAATATATAATATATTTATAAGGACATATATATATTATAGTATATAATTAACAAATATACTATATTTGAATATTATTATAATTATTATATAAATATATTATTATAATTATTATATATGATAAATAATATAAAATAAATATAATATAATATTAAATATTATTATAAAATACAATCATATTTACTAAGACCCAATGACTAAACAAGACATGCGATCAAAGCATATTATATACTAAGCATACGATTCCTAATAGGGACAAATTCTTATTTGTCTAAGGCAGAGATATATATATTAAAAGGGAGGCCGATTTAGCTAGGAAGATTAATATGCTGAGACAAAGTAATCAACTCCTCTAAGCGGCGATCTCATGAAGCAAGGCAGACAAAGGTTGTGAGGAACCAATGATTGGTAATTAGTAATTGTTTAACAGCAGCGCCTACATTAGACGAACTGTCTTATTTAATAAAATAAAAACAATCACCATTAAATGACAGCGAATACGAATTGGGCAGCGAATATATATAAGTCATAAGACAAACTAGCCACGAATTGATTAAAAAAACGCTCATGATATATATTGATTAAGCCAACAATCAACATATATTATGCAGCAATCAACATGTGCAAAGGGATTATATATCACATGCCATTTATAATAAGCGATTAATGATAAGGAGAAGGATTATAGCAGTGGTCAAAAAAAGAACGATCTACATTTAATAATGATCAAATATCGATCAAGCATTAGATAATGACAAGCAGCGGTAATGTTGAAGAGTTAAGAATAGCATGAGACGACATAGAGATCATTAATTATGGGCAGCGATTGAGGAAAGAAATCAAGCATTAAAGGCACAAACTAATAAAGGGTAGCATAAAGAAGTTTGTTAACCAAAGGATGCATCGATTGGAAAGAATACATCCATTGTGAAGTGTTGTCTCTCTTCATGAAAGATCGAAGGTATATATACAAGTTGAAAGGCAGATCAATTCAATCAATCATCAAGCATTCGATTTGCATTCAATCACCTTGAATCAAACTCAGTAAGCAATCAGCAATACTCGTCATCTCAGGCATTAAAAACGCAATATCATCTCTCAACACAAAAATACAATATCATTCATTTCCACAGCCCTGAATCAAATCAGCATTCAATAAATTATTACCTTAACTCAGCAGCATCTAGAAAGCATTATCTCATCTTGAACAGCAAATTGATATCAAGGAATGAGGTATAAATTTCATGCTTCTCCTATGTTATTTCAGCAAATGAATATTTGATTATGTATGAATATGAATGGCATTCAAGTACCACAAGATTGTTTAAAGGGAATGATGGACAAAGTTCAATTCCTATAAAAGAAAATATGTGCATGAAAAGCATAAATGCTATGATCCAAGAGATCATTTGAAAGAGAAGGCAAGGACCGTTAATGGTATGATTCTTAACCCTGCTCATGATATACTAGGGACGAGAATAAGTGGCCTCATCATTAATCTTAGCTATCACCCTACGAGAACGTGTAGTTAGTTAGGGAAGGGCGGTTTAGTAATCTCGCACCTAGGTGACTCTCAAGTGGGTGAAGTATCGCCGGGTATAGCGTGAAGCCCCTTGAGCCAAGTGGTGAAGTATTGCCGGGTGTAGCATGAAACCGTTGGGCCTATGGTTGCATAGATAAATTGTTATTAAATGGATTACATGGTAGGTGACTCTCAAGTGGGTGAAGTATCGCTGGGTGTAGCATGAAGCCCCTTGAGCCAAGTGGTGAAATATTGCCAGGTGTAGCATGAAGCCCTTGGGCCTACGGCAATGGAGTCTTGTTATCAAGTGCCCTAACGAATAGATGACCGTCTCCATGGGGTTAATGGTTAGATTAGATTAATAATCAGGGATGAGGAATAACTCTCCCAAAGTATATCATGAGATCTCCATATGATAGGAATGAGAAAATATGAAATATATGTATATATATTAGTGTACTTGATATTGATTATGTTTATGATGTTACTAACCCTAATTAGGGTATTATGATTTCATAATGGATTTATTAATTACTAATGTTCTCTGAAAGAAGTTACATTTGTGTGCAAGGTAAAGAAATCTAAAACTTCCTAAGAGGGGACATTACACATGTACATTATTATCTTCCTTTAAATCATGGATTGTGCAATTCATGTCAAGAGGGATTGAGGAATAAGGCTCTATATGATCCTTGGTTATAAGCCCAGCCTTGATAGTTACCTTAGTGCCATACCTCGTTCTAAACAGCATATGGGACCAATCGGAGGATAGATATCCACCTATTTTAGCAGTGAAATCTCTGGACAAACATATGCCAAAGTATGCAGGGAGATCAATGACTGAAATGTCTTGTAAAACAGAGCAGTCAGGGCATGCATGTAGGGTCAGCTTCAAATCCTTAACAACCCCTATTGTCCTAACAATAGTACCATCTAGTTGCACTACCCCTTTACTCACAAGCTCATATTCAATGCCTAATTGATCAACTATATTTTTTGGCATAACAAAACTACCAATCCCGGAATCAATCATGCAATTATGCAACAATTTGTCGCCAATGATCAGGGAAACATAGAAAGGAGGCTTACTGATTTTGTTTGTATTTTCTTCCTCTTTTGGCTGACACAGTTTTACTAGGGCGGTTGCTTTTTCTTTTGTTGTCTCTTTGGCAGGCTGATTGAAGCTTTTTAAAGCTTCCTATAGCAAATCCCTTTGAGTTGGGATTGACAGGGCATCCCACATAGTGACATTCAGGTTAGTCCTTTTCACCTAATCAACTACGCTGAAAGGGATATGACTAACCTTCTGGGATACCTTTGTAACAACAGTGTCAACTTTGTTGACTGGCCCAGGGCTGTTGCTCTAGCACTGGATTTACTCTACCAACAACTTGATCTGCTTGTGTTGAAGGAGTCTTTGCTACTGCACTTTCATTTGTATCCATTGGGGATGCATGAGAGGTAGATGCTTGACCAACTGTAGGAACTGATGCATCCTCAGTTGCTCTTCTTTTTGCTCTTGTGTTGGATGCTATTGGACTCGTGCCTTAATTTACACCACAGAAGTCATCTTGCATCCAAATCACCAAGGTAGAATTGTCTGCATTTGTTCTTGTCCTCCCCCAATCTCTTGACTGGAATTAGGTTGTTGCTCTAGAAGGACTGATGGGTTTTGCACTGTCAAAGCCTGACTGGACTGTCCACTTTGACATAAATTCTGATTAGAAGGTTGATTGCATGGATAGCACCATTCACTGTCTTGAGCCAAATTGTTTTGGATGGGAACCAAGGCTCTTGGTGTGCTTGTAGCAGTTGGATTTATGACATTTAGCAATCTAGCATAGCTAGGCTGATTCTATCTCTGCCTATTACCTTGGTAAGGTTGTCTATTGGATTGATAGTTCTGATTAGAGGGTTGATATGGTCTATTCGGCTAGGCCTATTATCTCCTTGCCAATACCAATTCATTAGTCAATCTTCTTATTGTGGCATCCTTATCCTTTGATTGCTCAAATAGAAGGGATAACCTGTCATGTCCCCATTTTCGGAGTGATCACCAAACAGAGGATGGAGTTAGCCTATTTTCTATCCCCGTAGGTTAACTCGACAAAACAAGGGAATATTCTAACAGAGCTAAGGGTTGGAAAGATAACGTCGCTCAAAGGCTTGGAAAATAGAACATTGGTCTACATGGCTCAATCAGCCTTAGCACATTGGAAGAATGAATTAATGTGGTTTTTGCATTAATTATCAAATGGAAATAAAAATGAGAAATTGCTCCTTGCTCAACGCCCAAGAGAAAAGGAATCAATTAAATAATATTATTTTAATATTGATGGCATTGGATAAAGGGAATAACAAAATATCAACTTCTTGGTTTTGGCGTCCACTTTGGAGGAGTAAAATATTCAAAACAATAAATAGGCCTTGCCTAGTGAGCGCCCACATTAAAGAATGGATCAAAACAATAAAATATTGGAATTGAGGATTGGCGCCCATCTTGGGTTTGAAAATAATAGAATGTAGGTCCTCTTGAAGGTGGCACTCATCATTGAAGAAAGTGTGAAATAATAAAATGTTGATTCCTTGTTTGTGGTGCTCATACATTGGAAGAGAAAATTCAAATAAAATAATAAACTATTGCATTGGATCAAGCGCCACCCTTGGAGATATCAATTTGGAGGGAAATTTGGCAATTCAAATCTTTAATTTGAATTGGTATAAAATAAGGATTGGTGGCTCATTTTCGATATCACGAATCTTTGGCAAACTTTCGCACTTATGCTTGGCATTTGTTGTTTGATGTAATGTCCCCTTTTGGGTATGCTTATTTTTCACCTTGCACACAAATATAACCTCTTAAAGGGAACGTTAGTAAATTAATAATAAAATCAAAACATTAATTTGGATTAGTAATAAGATGATCATTAATGACAATTATATAATTCATACTTATTTTCTTACTTATTCATATGGAACCTCATAGTGTACTTCAAGATGATAGTGCCTGGTCACTAATCTAATCTAGCCCTAATGGAGAATAGGTGTATGTTTATTAAGGTGCAGGATAATAATACCCAAGGGCTTCATGGTACGCCCGGCCATACCTCATCTCTTGGCTCAAGAGCTTCATTGCACACCCGGCAATACCTCGCTACTTGAGGATCGTGCTCCATTGTCATAGGCCCAAGTGCTTCATTGCACGCCCAGCAATACCTCACTACTTGGCTCAAGGGACTTCATTACACGCCCGGTAATTCCTCATCCACTTGAGAGTCACCTACCGTGTAAGTCATCTCCATAGGTATAGGCCCAAGTGCTTCATTGCACGCCCAGCAATACCTCACTACTTGGCTCAAGGGACTTCATTACACGCCTGGTAATATCTCATCCACTTGAGAGTCACCTACCCTATGCGAGATTGATCATAATAATCCGCCATCTCTTACTTAACCGTCCTCCTAGGGGAAATAGATAAGATTAAGGACGTGGCAATGTTCGCTTATCCCTAGTATATCATGGGCAAGACTTGATTAGTAAATGTAAGTTAGAAATATCATACCGATATGAAATTCGTTTCCTTGGATGATTCGAAGATGCATTACTGATCCTCTGATCACCAATATAAGTATATCCTTGCTTCCTCACAAGGTTTATTATAAAGAATCTGAAATTCTTCTTTTATTGTTGTTGTTCCTATAATAGGAACTAAGTTTATTTTAATGATATTATCCACCAACTATGGCTGGATATGTAAATATGAGATTGCTGCACCTTTCTTGCTTGAACTATTAGATTAGAGTTCAATTCATACTCTCTGTCTTACTTAGACTGTTTAATAGAACTTCATTTGTATTCGTTGCTTTATATAAATATATTATACTTGCTTTTATATTCAGAAATATCTTCTTCTTTATGCTCAGAAATATATATTCTCAATTGCTTTATTTCTGCCTTAGATTTTGTTATTGATTCATTTCTGCCTTGATCCATTGCTTCATTGCTGCATTAGACTGACCTTTGTTTGTTTATTTACTGGTTAAAGATTTCATGTGATTGGTTGTTGAGATGGAGATGAAGTACCAATGATTTCCACCTCATGATATAAGATATTCCCCCTTGGTTGATTCGATGATGATCTCCCTTTATATCTACTGAGGAGTATGAAATAACCAACAATTATACCCTTTGTTTGTGGCTGTTGGTTAGTGCTGCTTTAATCATTGTTTCTTAAGGATCGCTGACCCCTTTTAAGTTTGATCATGGACAGCTTTAACTAATCGTAGCCTTCCTAATGATCGCACTTCATTAAATACACATGATAATTATTCCTCTTAATCGTTTTAGTTGCTGCCTTATGGTTTGCATCGCTCCCTTTGACTAAGAGAGTGCCCATGCTAAGGTAAAGGGGTTTGACCATCCCAAGAGCATGGGATCGGCCCCACTTTATTATATCCTTTATACACTTAATTTTATAATATTTAAATATATTAATTCTATAATAATATAAGTATATTTAATATATAATATTTATATTTATATTATATATTATAATTGTTATTTATATTTAATGATATATATTATATGTTATATTTGTATTTATAATATATTTATTATTATTTTTATATTATTTTATTATTATAATAAATGATTATAATAATATTAAATTATTAATATTTACACGTAATATTTATATTGGTTATTTATAAATATAATATATCAGTTAAGATATTATATTTAAAATATTTATAGATAATATCATATCGATTCAATTAAAAATCATTAGTATGGGGACATGACATTTGATCTTCCAAGGACGAAAACCCTTGCGGAGTTGTGTGTTGGACAAAAACTCAATCACACTTGGAGGTGGATTCATACGGAGTTCGCAATTGCACTTCATTGGAGAGCTTCATAGTTTGATCCTTCGTCATTGGGCTGGAGGCCATTGTTGCTGATTTCATTGAAGATCTTTCATTGCAATTGTTGAAGACTCAATTTTGAAGATCCTTGGTATTTTTCATTGAAGACATTGAAGTCTTGCTTGTATCTTGGAGCACTGATTGTTAGAGGTTATTTTGCTGATTGGAGTGCCATTGTTGTGGCTGTGGCATAGAATATCCTTCCAGATTTTTATACCAGAAGCTGCTATAAACCTTGCCACCGCTCCTTAGGGAGTAATACTCATTTTTGAAGCTGCGATTCCATGCTGGGAGGATCCGTTTGGGCTTGTGGCTCAATCGCCAACATAGAAGACTGTAATTGAAGTTGGGAATCATCCCTAGATAAGGCGATCTGCATTCCAAGGTCATTGAACAGCACTAGATTGAGCGATCAGCATTCTATGTTCCTCTCTGCATCCAATATAACAGCAACCAGCATCCTGGAGTTGTGCGATCAACATTGGAGGTGATTCACTTTGCATTTTATCACATAAGGAGTCTAATCTGCTACAGCAATCTCAGCCGCCATCATTGTAATTGTTTTGGTGCCATAAATTGGTATGTATTACCTCTACTTTTGATAACAGCAGCATATGCATGGTATTTGAACTGTCATAAAGCCATGATGTTGATGTAATGAAACGATTAACAAGTCTGATATATGTAACAGCCAGATTGAGTCTCTATTGCTAGCTTTGTAACTTGCACTCTACGATTGTAATACATTTTGAAGGGCTGCCAATATCTATTTTCTTCCATTATAGATTGCATTTGTTAGTTTATAGTTCATGATTGTCGAAGACAATTTAGAAAGGTGCAGGAGTGAATTCAATTTTCAGTCCTCAGGTTTATACGTAAAGTTGCAAGATTCAGAAAATTGCCTTCAAACCCTCTAACGGGACATGACATAACCAGAGGAATTGCAGGGGTGACTGCTGTAGGTATTGGTGTCACAACAGGCTGAATGACAGGCGCATCTGGAAATAAGGGCATTGGGGGTCTTGGAGTGATCTTCCCAGCTTGAATCAGACAATTTTCTGCCCTTATTGCTATGTCATATGCATCTAGTAAAACATGTCCCCCCATGGATTGAATCATGACAGCAATATCAGGATTTAGAGACTTCAAGTAATATATAAAGGCAGTATTATGAGAGAGCTTCACCAATAATGGAATCATGTCCCATGTCTTCTGAAATCTATTGTTGAAGTCCATGATAAACTCATGGGGAGCCCTTTTGAGTGTTGTTAATTGTTCCATCAGAGACAGGTGGCCACTTTTATCTCCAAAGTGTTGGCAAAGTCTTGCTCCTAATTCATCCTAATCATGGATGGAATTTGCTAGTAAACCCCTGTACCATTCAAGGGCTTTTCCTTTAAAGGAAGAAGCAAGGAGTCTTACAGCTACATTGTCTTGGGTAACGTTGTAGACAGAGCACACACTAGCAATATCTTGAATATTATCAGCAAGCAGAGTAGAGCTTTCACCAGTAAAAAACGGAATAGCTTTTAAAGCCGAAGTAGGAATATCATCATATTGTGCAAGGTCGAGAGGGCTTCCCCCATTGAAGGTGACAAAAGGAAGGTTTTTTGTCATATTGAGGATATTCAAATTAATTTTGGGTATATGCAGGGTTCTTCTTGAATACTGGAATTGAATAGGATGAGGTGTGGACTGGGCTCTTGAAGGAGATGAAACAACACTCCTATCCTCTCTCACAGGGGACCTAGATAATCTATTTCTTCTTCTAGAAGCAAACAAGGGTAGCTCAACAAATTGAAAATTACCTCTCGAAGAAGATCTTGTTTGCATTCCAAGCATGAAATATTGAACTGGTTCGAACCCTAAATTAGCAGAGTTGCCAGGTGCTTGTTGAATGCTTCCACAGTAGCAAATGAACTAAGAACAACACCAAATATTCTCAATTCAGCTCTTACACAGAGCAGAGGGTTCCACCGAGCGTGCCAAGAACTATTATCACCTGGAATTGCACCCTGCTTGAAGCCTGTTCAAGCATTCCAATGACACAATGAGACTGATCTCAAGGTGTGGGACCTTGTAGATGAGATCAGACCTCTAGAGAAGGCTAGTTCCTAATTCTGAACTTAAGGTTCAAAGAAAAGTAACTAAACCTATGCTATTGATCACCAAGGAAAACGGGAAGAAGGAATACAGAAAAGAAAATGATGCACCAAGATTTAGGGTGTTTAACTATCATGTCCCCATATCAAGGAACTGTTTAAATTAAAGATTTAGCCATAGTCCATTAATAAATATATACAATATTATATGATATTATCTATAAATATTCTAAATATAAATAACCTAAGTTGTCGGTTCTGGTATAGGAACGGGTTCGGGAGCGGGGTTCTGGTACACCGGTACGACGAAAAAAAAAATTTGTGGGTACGACTGTACTATATATATATTTATTTATATAGTAAATACCAAAAAAATTAAAAAAATACAGAATTGAACATACATAATACATTTGAACCTTGGTTGATAATTTATATGACCAATGAACAATGAAAATCATTACAAATACTCAGTAGTCAATACTGTATTACAAAATTTGAAATTTCAAAATAGTAAAATACTATAAGTCTATAAGTCTATAATCAAAAGTCAATCTTTTGCTCTTCAATCTTCATCAAAAGGATCTAGATCTACGTCATCATCATCGATTGGTTGCAAATCGTTTGAAACACAAACATATGGAGTGCCACTCCCACTATGTACATCATGTAGAAAATTCTCATCATCTCCAGTGATTGTAGCAAGCTCTGTAATAGATGCATCCAAGTTGGCACACTCAGGGGCTATATCCCAATTCTTCACTGCCCCATCCTTGTACTCAACTTGCTTATGTGATAGAAGACGCAAGTTGGAGTGGACATAGACCAAGTCTTCTGCTTTTTTAGCAGCCAATCGATTACGCTTCACTGAGTGGATATAGGAGTATGTACTCCAATTCCGTTCCGCTGAAGAAGAACTTGCAACCTATTCAAATTCCAAATTAGAGCTCTAGTCAATACAACTTTAAAATGCAAAAAATGGTAAGTACTAAGAGTAAGAATGTTAAAATAAAATATGCTTACTTGTGATAGAATTTTGATTGCAAGAGGCTGGAGCAAAACATAATCTTGCCCATGGAGGTACCACCATGTATGGGCATCTTCCTTGTACATGTCTCCAATAGCACACAAACTATGCTCTCATCCTTGTATGAACCTGCCAAACTCTTTCCTAACACCATTCACAATTTCTGGATCGGAATAGATTATTTGAAATGCTTTCATGCAGCCAGAAGCAACTTCTCTATCTCTATATGGTGAGGTTCTCCCCGGCAAAGCAAGTATCTCAGTACTATAATATTTGGGAGACAAGGCATATGCAAGGAGGTGCAAGGGTGTGTTCATCTTGTCCCAACGGTCATCAATGATTTTTTTGACACTTTGGAAAAATGTTTCGTTGGGGTCAATGTCCTTTTGTGTTATTATGCTCTTTATTTTTTCTACCATGGAGTCAATGCCATCATAGATTTCCCCCAAACATGGCTGATCTGTATCAACAAACCTAAGCATACTCATGATAGGGTCCATGAAACTCAAAACATATTGCACACGTTCCCAGAACTCATCAGCTAGGATCAATGACTTCACCTTTTAAGCCCTCTCTGAATTAGATGTCTTCCATATACTCCATTGGTGGCTAGTGACCATGGAGCCTAATGCCTCTTTCACCTTCACAAGTCATCTCAAAACGATTGTGTGTGATGTAAATCGAGTCTCAGCAACCTAATGTTATGTAAAAAAACAAGTTAATAACATATTAAAAATTAAAATCTAAATCAAGAATCTAGATTCTAAATCAATGAATCATGCAAGTAAATAAAAATATGGCATAAATTAAAATTAAAATAAACTAAATTTATCTTCAACAACTCCAAATGCGAGAAAGCCCTGAAGATGCCTTGTGACATATGATGGTTTGTCACAAACATTTGAATCTTCTCACCCTCATTGTATGTATTTTTCACCCAATCTACTTGGGTGCCAATTGCTTGCATCACCAAGTTAAGGGAGTGTATGGTACATGGTGTCCAAAATATGTGAGTATCTTTCCTCAACCAAAGCACCTGCTGCCCTACAATTTTTTGCATTGTCTGGAATGACTTGGACAACATTATCAACACCCACCATCTCTATGGACTCAATGAGGATTTTGGAAATAAATTGTGCATCCTTGATTTCCCCCTCACAATCAACCGACTTCAAAAACATTGCCCCTTTGGGGGACACAACAATAATATTTATTAAAGGTCGGTTTTTGCAATCTTTCCATCCATCAGAAACAATGGACAGTCCTGTTTCAACCCATGAATCTCTAATTGGTTTTAGTGATTTCTCTACATAATTTTTTTCTTTTGCCAATAAGGTGGTTCGCACCTTTTCATAACCAGGACCTGTGTAACCAGAAGGTGCATTAGTAATTGCTAACACCATTTCCCGCCAATATGATGATCTCACCAAGTTGAAAGGAAGACCATTGGCATAAATGCAACGTGCAATTTTTTCATCTGCAATATCTCTCGTTTCATTTTGAAATGCCTTTGCCAATGGACCTCTTTTGTGGGAAGAAGAAGAGGGTTCATCATCTTGGGTTGCCTCCAATTCCAAGAAAGGATGTTGTGGCATGGATAAAGGAGCTTCTATAGGTGGATTCATTGATGTTTTCTTTGTTAAAGGATGAGCTCTTGATTTTGCTCTTGCACCCTTTTCATCAACTTCTTCTTGTTCTTTAATGTATGCCATAATTTGTGCTTTTGGCAATCCCTTCTTGTTTGGCCCTTCACATATTTTTATTCCTTTTCCACTTATGGCACATAAGTGAGCTTTCAATCGAGTATATGAGCTCTTAGACCTTGCACTCATTACAAACCCAAACAAAAGCCCCACCTCCTGCTAGTTGTTCAATCATGTTGACATGTCTCCAAAGAGAAGATCCTTGATAATATTTAAATTGTTTACTCTTCTCAAGACCCACCGAACTTGAACTAGTATGCGTAGCCATTTCACTTTCAAATAGATTGCTGCTTAAGAAATTACAAAATTTAAATTAAAATAATAAAATATAATAAAAAAATTCCAACCCTACACACTAATAAAATACCTAAACATTCAAGAGAAACAATAAAATAGGTTTAAAACATGTTAAAACTTGTTTTTTTTTTCAAAAAAAAAGTTGAAATTTTTTGTAAAAAACTTGAAAAAATTCAATAAAAACAAGAAAGAATAGGTTAAACTACTTACCTTCGATCAATAGATGACCTTTGTGCAAGCTACAATCCTTCCTTGGTGCTTTGCAATCGATTCCCTCCACAATGCAAAAATAAACAAAATATGAAAAACTCTTGTGAAATAGAGGAGTTGTTGCAAAAAATAAGAAGTGAATGGGGGTGTTTTTGTTAGATGGACCCTTTTAGGGTTTCTTTTTTGTTTTTTTTCATTGTTAAATGAGTTAAAAAAACGTTTTTTTTTGTTTTTTAACACTAAAAAAGTGTGTTTTTGTTCGCGGGAGCGGACGGGAGCGGAGTAAATAACTGAAGAACCACCCCCAAAACTGAAGAACCAAGTAACTTAGTAAATAACAATTATAATCATTAATGTAAATATAACTATTAAAATAGCATATTATTATTATATAATAACAATATATGATAATAAATATAAATATTAATTATTATTATGATTATAATATAACGATACATGTTTATAAATATAAATATTAATAAATATTATTATAATATATATATTATTATATAAGAATAAACATAAATACAATATTATAAGTTAATTATTATAAATATTATAAAGTCTATCATGACCCGATATTAAGACATTGTTTAAATTAAATATTTAAACATATAAAAGTCAGTGAAATTGCTTTGGTAAAATATATATTTAAGTAAATATATATTATTATTAATACTTATTATCTAATAAATAAAAATATTATTATTATCCTATACTATAATTATATAAAGTGAGAGAAGTAGTTCCTATGAAATAAAATCAATGATCTTATATAAGGCAATCAAATATAAATAAAAGTATGTATGTGGCTATTAAGTTGGTTGACACCAACGATCACCTTAATAAATAATAAATAAAAAAAAGACAAACATTATTAAAGCCGCAACGGTTGGAAAGGGTATATCCTTTCACCCACAGTAAACCCTTAAAAATATATAAAAGGGCATAAGGGCGTATGATGAAAAAGGGATGTGAAAAGTATATATTATAAAATATATATACAGCAGCAACAATATAATAAAAATAATATCAGTCATTCCATCTAGCAAGGAAAACATTGGAAAATATAAAAAAGACCACAACAATAGGTAAGAAATCTGAGGTAAAACTACAGCAAGTAAGTATTTATATTTAATTTGTTCAATCTATAATTGGTAAAAATAAATGGTAAGATTATTATATATAAAAGAATAAATATATCCCTATATCAAAATAGAACAATTAAATTGTAAGCATTGCATATAGAACTTAAGGGATCTTGTTAATATTAAATGATGATAATGGAATATGAGCATGTGGGTATATGATTGGCCAATTATGATATAAGGCCAAGATGTCCTATTTATAAGGCATCATGTGTAAAATATTAATAAGGACTTAGAAATCATAGGATTGTGCCATATCCAAGAAGAGGATTAGCCTCATCATTAATCATCTCGCCATCCTAGTGTGTGGGTAAGTTAGGAGAATGTTATTGGACCTAGGTAACCCCAAGAAAATGAAGTACCTCCGGGTGTGAGGCGAAGTCTCTTGTGCCAAGTGTCGAAGTCTCTTGTGCCAAGTGTCGAAGTCTCTTGTGCCAAGTGTCGAAGTACCTCTGGGTGTGAGGTGAAGCCTTGGGCCTATGGTATGATGAGCTCATCAATGTCAAATGTGCCCTACGGTGGGTGACTCTCAAAAGGATGAAGTATGCTCAAGTGTAGCATGAAGTCCTTTGAGCCGAATGGTGAAGTACCTTGGGTGTAGTGTGAAGCCCTCGGGCCTCCGTATGGGATGGTTGTGTCTCCTTAACGAACCATGCCTATGGAGTTAGAGATGGATTAATGATAGGGCGACATATGATCCTTCCGAGGATAGCAGTTGAGGCCTATGAATATGAATATAAGTATGAATATGACTATGAATATGAATTATGTGATTATGGAATTATAAAATCTAGATAAATGTGGAAAGAATATGGATCTATGTTAATTATGATATGAAAAGAGAAAATTTGGAATACTAATGTTTCCTTTTTGTAAGTTAAAATTGTGCAAGGTTGTGATCAATTTGAGCTTATTAGAAGGCGACATTACAAGTGGTATCAGAGCTATCATCCTGCCATCCTGTGAATAATAGTTGACTTCCAATTCTCAAAAAATAAATAAATAAATAAATAAAATAAAATAAAAAAATAAAAAACAAGAATCAATGAAAATCGCAGGTATGAATTTCATAAATTGTTGGAATAATGGTGTTTAATACATTACTAAAATATTTTAAATATATATATATATATATATATATATATATATATATATATGCAACATTAAAAAATTAAAATCTACTAAATATGTTATGATGCAATATTAAAAAATTAATTAATTAAGATTTACTTACAAATATGTAATAAATAATGAGTAAATAAGGGGAAAAAAAATTAAAAATAAAACAACTCTTAATATATATATATATAAAGACATCTCTATTTAGTTCTTATAAGTAATATATTTCACAAAGTTATTTTCATCTATAGGTAACCTATGAGGTGAAAAAAAGTAATATATTTCATCTATGGGTAAGGAGTTAACAAAAATAAATAAATAAATTAAATATACCTAAACAACTAACCCAAAGTATTTATTGTGTACATAAACCTTAATAAAATATAGTTATAAAATAAATTATTTATAGAATATAGTGCTGAAAATTTAAAAGGTAAAACCCTTATTTATAAAATATTATTTTAGGGCACTATATTATTTATGGCACTACAGTTTATTAGCCATATTCATTTGTTACATTTTATAGAGGTTATTTTATATTATTAGTGAGTGTAATGCTATTTTATATAAAAGGAAACCTAACAAAATATAATGTTATTAAATATTACTTTATAATTGCTTGAGAACAAGCAATCTTGAGTGGGGAGGGTTGTCATGTCCCCATATCAAGGAACTATTTAAATTAAAGATTTAGCCATAGTCCATTAATAAATATATACAATATTATATGATATTATCTATAAATATTCTAAATATAAATAACAATTATAATAATTAATGTAAATATAACTATTAAAATAGCATATTATTATTATATAATAACAATATATGATAATAAATATAAATATAAATACTAATTATTATTATGATTATAATATAACAATTCATGTTTATAAATATAAATATTAATAAATATTATTATAATATATATATTATTATATAAGAATAAACATAAATACAATATTAGAAGTTAATTATTATAAATATTATAAAGTCTATCATGACCCGATATTAAGACATTGTTTAAATTAAAGATTTAAATAACATATAAAAGTCGTGAAATTGCTTTGGTAAAATATATATTTAAGTAAATATATATTATTATTAATACTTATTATCTAATAAATAAAAATATTATTATTATCCTATACTACAATTATATAAAGTGACAGAAGTAGTTCCTATGAAATAAAATCAATGATCTTATATAAGGCAATCAAATATAAATAAAAGTATGTATGCGGCTATTAAGTTGGTTGACACCAACGATCACCTTAATAAATAATAAATAAAAAAATACAAACATTATTAAAGCCGCAACCGTTGGAAAGGGTATATGGAAATATATAAAAGGGCATAAGGGCATATGATGAAAAAGGGATGTGAAAAGTATATATTATAAAATATATATACAGCAGCAGCAATATAATAAAATTAATATCAGTCATTCCATCGAGCAAGGAAAACATTGGAAAATAGAAAGAAGACCGCAACGATAGGTAAGAAATCTGAGGTAAAGCTACAGCAGGTAAGTATTTATATTTAATTTATTCAATCAATAATTGGTAAAAATAAATGGTAAGATTAGTATATATAAAAGAATAAATATATCCCTATATCAAAATAGAACAATTAAATTGTAAGCATTGCATATAGAACTTAAGGGATCTTGTTAATATTAAATGATGATAATGGAATATGAGCATGTGGGTATATGATTGGCCAATTATGATATAAGGCCAAGATGTCCTATTTATAAGGCATCATGTGTAAAATATTAATAAGGACTTAGAAATCATAGGATTGTGCCATATCCGAGAAGAGGATTAGCCTCATCATTAATCATCTCGCCATCCTAATGTATGGGTGAGTTAGGAGAACGTTTTTGGACCTAGGTAACCCCAAGAAAATGAAGTACCTCCGGGTGTGAGGCAAAGTCTCTTGGGCCAAGTGTCGAAGTACCTCTAGGTGTGAGGTAAAGCCTTGGGCCTATGGTATGATGAGCGCATCAATGTCAAATGTGCCCTACAGTGGGTGACTCAAATGGATGAAGTATGCTCAGGTGTAGCATGAAGTCCTTTGAGCCGAATGGTGAAGTACCTCGGGTGTAGTGTGAAGCCATCGGGCTCCGTATGGAATGGTTGTGTCTCCTTAACGAACCATGCCTATGGAGTTAGAGATGGATTAATGATAGGGCAACATATGATCCTTCAGAGAATAGCACTTGAGGCCTATAAATATGAATATGAATATAAGTATGAATATTACTATGAATATGAATTATGTGATTATGGAATTATAAATTCTAAATAAATGTGGAAAGATTATGGATCTATGTTAATTATGATATGAAAAGAGAAAATTTGGAATACTAATGTTTCCTTTTTGTAAGTTGAAATTGTGCAAAGTTGTGATCAATTTGAGCTTACTACAAGGGGACATTACATTAACTGCAATTGACATAGCACAGTAATGATCTCAACGCTGAAAGGAACTCACACAGACTCATGCAGGTTCAAACAGAGGTTAAGGTAGAAAAAATAAAACTATGAAAGGGGTCATTTTACCCACAATACACAGCTCGTATCTTTCAAACAAACAGTGTTAAGAACAATGAGAGAGGCAAAAGTAATCAATTTATATTGATCATAGAGGCTAAATAGCCATTACAAAAGAAGAAAAAATTCATTGCAAGGGAAATAGACACAAAATAACGATTTACATTCATAGGTGAACAACAACTGAAGACATCAAAGGCTCAGAATCAAGCATAATGCATCAAATCCAATCAATTCCTGTAAAACATACAAGGTCTGCAACTACAACAAATTTCTCTACCTGTGTAATGACCCAAAGAACAGCTAATAATCGAAATCATCTCAAACCTATGTATATATAGCTTTTCGAAGCATACTATAGTAGCCATGGACGTGGGGAAGAGTAGTCAACAAGGAAAACCAGTTGCCCATGCTGCAATAATTCATTTCTGTGTCCTTGATGTGTGCCCACATGGCTCTGCCCTAGAAACCCGCTGAAGAAGAACACCCACCCATGCCCTAGGTACAAGAAATTCAATGCAAAAGGAGCTATAGTGGCATTGCGGCGTGAGAAATTAGTTTCCACAAGCAATCGAGCTTTGAAGAAGCATTAATGGCTGCCAGAAAGGTCGTTGAACAGTCCCATTGCATTCTGAATAGTGGAAAGAGCAAGGAGGGCAAAACAATCGGGCCCTAACCAATCGAGCTTCCACCAGGCAATCGGCCTCTGAAAGGGTGAGGAAGGAAACCCCGATCTCCAAAGTCTGAAAGGAACAAAGGGAAACCATCAGATTTCGATGATCGAGCCTTCACCTTTCTGCCTACAAAAAGGAAAGAGGAAGAGAAACCTCCCAATCTCTGATGCTTGAAAGACTTATAAACTTTTGGAGCTTCGTTAGACTTCAGCGTTCAGGCTTTCCGCTTACTGCCTGCTCGGAAGAAGAAGACCGCCACCCCGACCTCTGAGATCCAAAATAGTTGGGCAATTTATGAATTATCAAGGCAGAGTTTTGGAGCTGACAGGAATGGCATGACGAAAGAGAGAACCTTGAAACTCTGAAGCTCCGAAAAAGGCAGAAATACAAGGGAAAAGCCAAGAAACTTTGGACTTAGCTTTTTTGTGGGCTTCTTCCTTGCACCTCATCGGCCCCTTTGCCAATCGCGAACTATTTATTCCGCCAAAAGCCTCAACTCTTTGCTTGGATCTTTCCTCTTCATCGCCCTATTCTCCCATCGGCGAACTATTTCAGTCAGGGAACCATCAGGTTCACAAACTACTCTCCTTAGCCGATTTTCTTTCTTTGCCTTTGTCTTTATCGGCGAGTTTGCCAATCAGCGAACTTGCCGAACGGCGAATCATTAGGTTCGCGAAATGCTTACCTTGTTGATCAACTTCACTTTACACTTTGTTCTTTCTTAGAAAACCTTTTCCACGTTTGCACTTGCCTCTTTGCCTTAGAAAGATTTGTCTTCTAGTCCTGATCAACGAGTTCGAACCATTTCCCTTAGCCGATTCTCTATGTTCTTTGGCTTTGTCTTCTTTCCTCTCATCACTTTGCCAAATTGACGATTTGGCTGGTCAACGAATCGTTAAGTTCGCCAATAGGCACTTGACTTTTTTCCTTTTTGCCTCTTCTTCTTGCCTTCATTTCATTATCAGTGAAACAAGAGGTTCGCAAACTACCAATTTTGCCGATAAGGCAAATCTTTAAAGGAAAATACTTAGAATTTTCTCGGATTTTTGGGGAGAAAATTCCTTCCATTCAAGGTGTCTCAGATCGGATTTCTCTGATGGAAGGATGCAAAATTTAGAGGAATCTTTGGGCTATTTGGCCTAAAGGCAAAATAGGACAACAGTAACAGCAGATTTATACTCAAAAAATCAGAGTTTTGTGTTGCATTTGGATGGCTATATCTTGTGTATTTCATGGCGGAATTCATGTTTGATGTAATCAGCATTTAGAAGTATTATTTGGCATGTTTATTTGGCATTATTGGCACTTGTATGTTGTCATGTCCCTATATTGATCACGTATGATTAAATAATATAAATTTAATATATTTAAATAATAAAATATTATATACTAAAGCAACATCATCAATTAATATAGATATAATATATAATATTAATAATTAAATATTATTATAATTATAAATACATAAATAGATATAAATATTAAAATAAGATACCATATAATAATAATATTAATAATTAATATTATCATAATATATATATATATTATAATATTATAATAATTATAAATTAAATATTATAAGAGGATCGATATCCTCTAATACATGAATCAACCCATATACCACGTATGAAAGGTGCGAGTGGGGAAAAATATGGAATGTGAACCACTGAACCTTTTATAAAGCAAACTTTGACGAGCAATACAATCTCAAAGAAATCAGATTTCATTTAGAGTTAAGTATCAATTGGAGACATCCACATAAGACAATCAATGATAAACAAAAGACTTAATATCATTTGTAAAAGGGATCGATTAAAGAGACAATGATTTACATGATAGCAATTATAAACGAGCAATCAATATAAATAAGACAAACAACAAATAAAAACAAGACAGGCGATTATAATTAAGGCAAACAACGATTATAATATTCAAGACAAATAACAAACTTGTTTAGAAGCGCCAGTTGGTAAAGACTAAAATAATAACAAGGGGGAGCACTCACCAAAGTCAGCAATGACCCACAAAGAAGCGCAACTTATCACAAGATGCAACCGGTCAAAAGATATAAAAAGAGTCATAAGCATTGTGTCAAAGGCATCAATCATATCAGCAAGAAATCCATTTAATACATATCAACCAATCAATCATCAAGCATTCGATCTGCATTCAATCACCTAACTCAGTAAGCAATCAGCAATACTCATCATTCAAAATAATTAACACAGCAAACACAATACAAAATATAATCAGATCGAATATACAGTCCAAGGAAAGTAAGTGAATATCCCTTAAAATAAGGAATCGATCGACATCATAAAGGCAACAAGGGAATACAAATCCATCAGCCTTAAAATCATAAATCTGCAGTATACAGTCGATCACAATGGACAGCAACGAATACAATTCAAGCAATCAATATACATATCTGCTGAGTGTACAAGAAGAAATCTAATACACAGTCAGCATTACAATTCAGATCAAGGAATCAACCATATACTCCAATGCATATCTCATTCGAATATCTCAGTATCTCCTCAGCAGCGAACGTATCATCTGATCTGAGCAGCATGGAATATCTCATCATCATCAATTCACATTTCTTATTCAAACAGCATATATCAATCTCTCAGATAAACAAATTATATCAATTATTCGAAGCAGCAGCATATTATCATTCAGCCCAACTTGTAAGGATTCATATCAGCATTATCCATCTATTTATAACATTATTATATGAACGTCAATACCAGCTATTCTCAGCAGCGACCATTATAGTATCACAAAGTATTCATATCATCAGCAATCCTTATCAATCAATGGCATTATCATATGATTATTATATCAGCAATCTATTCTCAAGGAGTCAAGGTATCTTATGTAGTATAAACAAGCCTCTTATATCAGTAGCAGCATATTCAGTCTTATATCTGCAATTACATCAGCTATTCCAAGCAGCCATCACAATAGCTTACAAGGTATTCTTATCAGCATCACCTACATGATCATATGATCCTTATTTCAATCTAATCAAAGAATGAATATATATATATATATATAGAGAGAGAGAGAGAGAGATAAAGCTACTGGGGCATAGTATTACCATACATACCTATTTATCCATCCGATAGTGATGGCATGATATCTAGTTCCCATTGAAGGAACAATATACATAAGAAAGTATTATCTAGTTCCCATTGACGGAACAATATTCATAAGAGAGTTCCCATTGAAGGAACAATATTCATGAGAGAATACTATCTAGTTCCCATTGAAGGGACAATGCATAAGAGATATTACTTTCGTGATCTAAAGGATCACTAGAATAACGCAAATCGTTCAAGAAGACGAATTCAATATCGGTATGATCTCTCTAACCTTACTCATGATATACTAGGGATGAGTGCGACATTGCCACATAGTTAATCTTATTTATTGTCCTATAGAATCGTGTGAATTGTTAAGGAACGGCGATATTTTCAGCACCTTAACAAGTGATTGTTAAGGAACAACAATATTATCCAGTGCCTTAACGAGCGATTGTTAAGGAATGGCGATTCATAGTCTCACAAGGTAGGTGACCCCCAAGTAGTGAAGAATTGCCAGGTGTAGCAATGAAACCCTTGAGCCAAGTGGTGAAGAATTGCCGGGTGTAGCAATGAAACCCTTGGGCCTATGGCAGTGGAGTCTTATTATTCAGCGCCCTAACGAATATATTCCCATCTCCGCTAGGGTTAACAATTAGGTTAGATTAGCGACCAGGCACGACAATCACCATTCCCCAAGTATATCATGAGGCCTAAACATGATTAAAATATAAATACATTTGAATATATGTATCATTGATTATGATTATGATATTGCTAATCCTAATGATTATGAAAGAATATATGTACTTGTATATGTGTTAATGTTTGTGGTTGCAGGACTTGAAAATATGCACGCAGAGGTAACATTACATTCGTATTCATTGTTATTGATCATGATTATAATGTATTGATTTCATTATGGAATTGATCTTTAAAAGTACTAATGTCTCTTTCTAGTAGTTATTCTTGTGTGTAGGTGAAGAAATCAAGAATATCCTTAAAGGGGACATTACATATGTTTGCTGCTATATTTCTTTTGTAAATCAGAAATAAAAATCAGAAATCTGAAATTAGGGTTTCAGCAGAAAAATAAAATCAGAATTTTATGGCAGATCCAGTTAGGGATTTTACAGTGGTATCAGAGCCAAGTTCTTGCCATCCTAAAGGGTTTATTCATGTATGAATCCTGAAGACAGAGAATATATCACATACAGAAGAAGGCAGCAGTTTGTGGGCTCAGATTCTGAAGAAGAAGCCATCATGGGTGACACAAATCATGAGTATCCTAGCGCTAGAGATATCCTCAATGATATTGCTAGAGGACAGTGTGATCTAATGCAACTGTTGTCTCAATTTGTGCGGCATTATATGGGAAATAATGGAGGTAATGGAAACAATGGAGGCTATAGAGGCAATAGAAACAATGGTAACAATGGAGAGACTAGCAATTCCGGAAATAACGTCGACACTCACACCAGAACTACTCAAGCTTCCGTCAGTAGACCTCTTATCCTACTTTCTTGGATCAGCAAGGAGCTCCGGAGAATGGACACCAAGTTGGAGGTGAGAGCTTCAATGATTACATGAGAGAGTGGCGATCATTAGGTGAAGAATTCCAAGATGCCATGTCTTTGCAAGATTTTTGCCAATTGAAGTACAGAAATAGAGATAGACCTAGAGGAGAAAGAGGCAACAATAATCATGACTTGCAAAGAAAATTGGGAAAGGTGAATATCACACCTTTTGATGGTTCGGGAAAAATCACAGCACAAGCATGGATCCATAAATTGGATAACTATTTCACATTGAACCCGACGTTCGAGAGGGATGCAATTTAGTTTTCTACCTTACACTTGGAGGGAGATGCTCTTGATTTGTGGTACAATGGTATGGTGACTCAAGGACATAGCCTTGTTACTACTTATGTTGATTTCTCACAAAGGTTGATTGACGGATTTGATGAGACTAATCTTGAGCAGTTCTTCATAGAGTTCTCTTGGGCGGACTGTTGTGACCAACGCTACATATGAACGCCCAAGAATGGGTGGTAGGATGTGACACTTGCTAGAGGGTCGGAAAGCCATTGAAGAGAGACTACATGCCACTCTCACTCTCGCAGCCCTAGAAATTATTTGAAAGGTGGGGGCTAGACTTCATAGGGCCATTGAAAGTCAGCCAATTACATTGGTGTCGATACATAGTGGTGACGACTATATACTTGACAAAGTGGGCAAAGACTCAAACATTGGAAGATAACACAACCTTGAGCATTGCCAGGTTCATTTACAAACAAATAGTCACCAGGTATGGCATTCCTATCCAGTTAACGAAGGACCGAGGGGGGCATTTCGTCAATCATGTGATTTGGTTGATGACAAGTGAATTCAAAATATTCCATACACTTTCAAGTCCGTATTATCCGAGAGCTAATGGGCAGGCAGAATCAACTAATATAGTACTAGTCTCGATCATCCATAAATCTTGCAGTATCGAAGGGACCCATTGGGAAGAAAAACTACAAGCAGTGTTATGGGCTTATCGTACGACTTATAAAGTGACGATAGGACACACACCGTTCCAATTAATGTATGGCCATGAAGCAGTAATGCCCGCAGAATCCATGGTTCCAAGCCTCTGGATTGCTATTGAAAATAGGCTCGAGGATATGGAAAGTTTAAAAGAAAGATTATTCCAATTAAATAAGTTGGATGAACACTGAGTCCCGGCACAATGGGCCAAGGAGGTAATGCAGAAGAGGAGGAAGCACTGGCACGACAAACACCTCTGACGAATGGATTTTCAACAACGGCAGTTAGTTTTGAAGTATAACAGCCGCAATGAGATAAAACCCAATAAGTTTAAAGTGAGGTGGTTAGGACCATTCCAAATATAGGAAATAATGGAAAACGGGTCTATAAAGCTCACAAATCTAGATGGCACTATAATCAAATAAGTAGTGAACGAGTTAAAATTAAAGAGCTATAAATAGAGGTAGGAAGTTATTGCCATAAATCTCATGGAGTGTGGATACGAAGGAGAGGAAGTACGAAGTAAGTTTGGGTATGGAGTGGAGGAGCGAAGTACAAGAGTGGAGATGCATGGAAAGATTGACGGAGTGGCCTTTCCAAGTACATAGCAAGATAAAGTCATCGGTCTGTTTGATCCAACCACACGCCAAATAACGATATATGATTTCTAGCGAGAAAATACACTCTGTAGTGGCTAATGAATCAAAGAGGTGGACCGATGGTCATATTATTCAGACGAAAGTAGCACGGAGGATACACTAGAAGGGGAGGAAGAGACAAATGAATGGATACCCGAGTACAAACATATTTTGGAGTACCCATTTCTACTTCCGAAAGAAGACTACGCCACCACAACCAAGCTATATTGCTGATAGTATAATCATGGTGGAACGATTGGGGTTTGATGAAGCTGTTTGAGAATTTAGTGAGCGAAATCTGCCAAAGGGGGCACTCCGAAGTGCCCCTCTACCAAAACCCAGCATATGGCGAGCAGTGCATAATTCAATGAAACACGACTGTGGAAGGAAAGAAAGTTATATGGTACTAAGAGTCAGAAGGACTAAACCTAATCGATGGGAGACAACTTGGAAAAGGTATGGATGAATTAGAATCTATAGACCAAATTTTTAAACTTGAACGTATTGAGAAATGTTCTACTAATGAATGTTATCGAGGAATGAACGAGACTTGTGTCTTTCGTCAAGTCACGGAAATTAAAAAAAGAAGCAATGAAATATCGGAGGATGAGATAGGGACTAAGGAAAAGCAAAATGATCATGATCGGTAAAAAGAAAACAAAACGAAGGAAGAGAGGATTAATAAATATGGCAAAAGGACGAGACGGAAAAAAGACAAAAAAAGTGAAGAAGAAAATAAAGTACAAATTAAAAAGCCCCAAGCAATTATACTTGTAAGGCCTTGGGAAGAAGACATTAAGTCCCCTGTAACTGTACAATTTCCTTATTTTCCCTTACAGAATTCTTTGCAAAGACCATAAGATCCAACTTAACTCTAGTCATATGACCTTCTCAGTGATCTCCCATCATACGACCTACTCCACCTTGTGCCGTCGTACGTCTTGCTCAATACCTCATCAAACACCCTGCCCTTACACAACCCTTCGTACGACTGGCATCACAAAACAAAACCATACGATTTGCCAACCCTAGTCTTTGTTTCTTATGACTTCCATCTGCATCCACGATACGCCTTCTAACACCTTGATCATCGTACGCTTGTCCCTTGAGTTTCAGTTATCATCCGTATGGTTTGCAGCAAGTCTTCTCGCCGTATGCCCTACATTTTACCTTGTCATACAATCTGACTTCTTATGTATCGCTGTACGATCTGATTTCTTCCATATTGTCGTACGATTGGATCTTGTATGTTTTGACTCATCCTACCCTGCCGTACGAACTTCTCATCCTGCTATTGTATGTCCAGTGCCACATACCCTATTCGCCATACGATTCTTGCTTGTCATATGGCCTCTTCCTCTTGTTGTGGCCGTACGATTTCACCCAACGCTGTAAGATACCCAACTAATTCTACCAAAATTTTTCCTTACTTAGACAATTTTACTTGCTATCAACTCATCAACTATTTCAACAACACAAAGATATACATCAAAGATAACTATTTGAATGAATCAACCTTAAGCTGGGTACTTGTTTTATTACTTGATTCAATCAACTCCTACTGTCTTATTACATGAATAATGCTTTCAATGGCATGAAGTTACACTTTATTCAAATGGAATTACAAAAGCAGGCCTTGGAGCCTTGATGATTACATTGGGCGCCTATACTTGATCGACTCAATTGAACTCAACGATGTCAACTGAATGTCAACACCTCACAGTACAACAAGGGAGCATCACCTTGTCAGTTGAGGGAGCATCACCCCAACACTTGAAACTCGCAGGCCTCAAGATTACAAGCTCAACAGCTTTGCAAAGAGAATTTTGTCAAATGCATGGGTGCCAAATGAATGAGAAGGCTCCTCCTTTTATAAGCCTTTCAAAGGCAATGAAGGCACGTTTTTCAATGCACAAAGAGGAACTAAGGCACGTTTCCCAAGAAGCATATCCACGGGAATATTCCATCTTATGACTCATTCTGAGTTGGCAAGCTCATCTAGAGACCTTGACACGGATCCCGAAGACATTCTGTTGACCAATGAGAGCTCAAGTTGTGTAACTACCTGAACCACCTCATCTTAGGTGCAGTTTCAAGTGTTCTTCTGACTGGGCGCCAAGTTGAAGTATCTGGAGTGACAAGTGCGCCCATCATGAGGTTGCGCCTATCTAGGTCGGCTTCATTCACCCAATCTGCCCAAGGCGCTCACTGAAACTTGACCAAAATGCTACTTGATGTTGGGCGCCGGAATGATGCTTCATGGACACAGAAGTGCGCCTTGCATGAAGTCTTGATGTTCAGGGAGGTGGAATGCTTCATCTGGAAGTGACCAAGTACCAACTTGAGATGATATTGCGCCTTGCTAGGGATAGGCGCCAAATTGAGGATTGCAAAGAGTCTAGGCGCCAATCTGAGACATGAAGATGCATCTAATGAAGTCTCTAACACTCATCCATTATTCACTGAAGACTTTTGGACCTTGATTCCAGTTTAGGCGCCCAAATGATCCCTCTGGAGTCTAGGCGCTAATTGAAGGCTCATTGATAGTTCTCTGATAGCGTTTGATTTTGCTTCTATGCCTTGGCGCCCATTTGAGATAGTTTTTTCATGAAACTGCGCCTTACCATTGGTGGGTACCAATTGAAGGTTGAAGAGTCTTGGTTGTGCGCCCTGGCATCTTCCACTTCTTCTTTTAGTTCACTCTATAGCTGGGCGCTAGAACAAGGGTCTTCAGTTAGAGTATGCGCCTAGAGTCTTCTAGGCCAAATTCATCCTAGATTGGCGAGGTAGGAAACTTCTTGAAGTTAAAAATATCTTCACCAATCAATGCGCCATTCATTCATCCTTTAGAAACTCCTGTTCTTGCTTGGGCGCTCATTTGATCTTGGCATTGTGGAGCTGGCGCCTGGGTGTGGAAATCTCATAGTAGATATCAAATCTTCATCATTAAACTAGGCGCCCTTATTGAGAGAGTTTAACCATGTTGAGCGCCTCCCTTCACAAGACCATTATTGAGTGCCAGAAGTCATCCTGAAAGCTAGGCGCTCATTGTAGCTTGTTTGATCAGGAAGTGGCGCCTTGATCATAACTTATCATCCTTTCAAAGATCCTTGAGATTTCTTGACTTTAAATGATCATTATCTCACCTCCTGATGGAGCGCCTTGTATCTAGATTGGACTTGAGAACTTGCTCCCACCTTAGGCGCACATTTGAAGAAGTTTCCACTGGTATCTGCGCCTAGCACCTTTGTGAAGTTGTTCCACATTATTCAAACTCTCAAACACTTGCAATCATTCCTTATTGATGCTCTTTTAAACTAGCGCCTTCTTCAGAGTATCTATACCTTGTCTTGGTCTGCAATTGCATCTGGATGTCTGTGGAGAGGTGAATTGGCGCCCTCCCTTGAACGGCCTATTTCCATTCAAGTGTTCACTTCCGGAGTCATTGAGGTAAGTCCAGAACATCATGCCTATTGGCGCCTAGATGACTTGGAGGGTTTGAAGTCCATTTGATCCATGAGGCGCATTTTTGAGATGAAATGATATAAAGCTGACACCCAGAAATGCCTAGGCGCATGTTGGAGTCAGTTTGGAGATCAGAACATTCATTCCTCCCAGAGCGCCCTAGCTGATATGTTTGAGGTGCTTCAAAATATGATATTTCTATGCTAGGCGCTCATCCAGGAAGTATGATTTGGAATGGGCGCCTAGACAACTTCCTTCCAGACTTAGCCAAATTTTGGGTTTCTGACTTATTCCTGCAAAACAACAAATTAAGTTAGTCAAAAACCAGTTCATTCCCTCATTATTTAGAATTAGCCTCCGGGAATGAGAAATAGGCTAATTCATTCTTCATTTGATGATCAAGCCGGAAACGGGGACATGACAAACGCCTAGACTCGTCGTACAACTTGGCAATTCTTCTGTACTTATCAAAATCTTGTCATACAATAGTCTACAGCTCATCTTGTTTTCCACACATTTCCCCAACTGTACAACTAGCTTGGTGATCGACACTAGCATTATAATTTCAAGAAATCAAAGTTCACGAGAAAGCAATTGCCAAGGGAGAAGTAGTTACGGGAACCACCTTGCACGAGAAATAAATTCACAGCAGGTAGCCCCAGAGTGTGCAATTCAATACAAGGAAGAGGACACATTGACAATAGCAATGGCAGCCAAGGAAATACGAGAGGAATCTTCAGGGAAATACAGGCCCAAAATTTTGATAGGAGAAAAGAAGCAGCAGAAATCTTAGACCTTCAAACGACAAAAACCCATTGTCAATTCTCTAACATGGGAAAGCTTGACGGCATTAGAGTGCAGGACTTGGTGGCAAAAGACCTTGCCCGATCACATTCTAAAGGAAGCGCTAAAAGATGCCAAGGTTGATAAAGTCATTCAGGTACCATTTTTTAATTACCGGGAGTTTGAACCTTATTTGAAGGCTATGGTAATGCATTACAATAAAAGGGAGAATACAACCAGAATAGAGTACATGAACACCCCGATAACAATCACATTTAAACCTGAAGATTTTCAGAGGGTTTTTGGTATTCCATGTTGGGGGTTCATGGTAGCAAAACCCTCTACTAAGACGACATGGAAACAAAAGGAGGCTTCCATCCAACAGGTATGCAAGAGCAATCTTACCAACAAAGAAAAGGAAAAAATATGGAGTAAGGGATGTTGGGTCCCAAAACCACAACTCCACTTCCTAGGACGGAATCACACTCACAAGGCCAAGGTTGTCCTCACGCAAGCGTAATCAGTCCATCAATGGAACTTGGAGGGTTGAAGATCAACTCTACGGGAGTGGGTTTCATCCCTTGCACTTTGAGCTCAGCAAAACTCTGGAGGGATATTCCAAGTGGTATACCTTAACAGGTATTGAGTTCAAACAAAATGAACTAGAAACCAATGAACAACCAAACCCAACCTGCTATCTTGATCCCAAAATCGTTACTGAACCAAGAACAACTGGTTGTCACAAAACCCCTATACAATTGATACAAACTGTGCAAGTATACATGCACAAAAACGATGGTCCTTCCCCTAAACCACTAGTAAATGTTTAATTGTTTTAAATGGTGTGTGATTGGTCTGATGGAGCCAAGGCTGGTGCCAATCGAACTAGGCTACAAAGTCGCAAATAACAGACAACAAAACAATGGAAAGGAAACAAAGAAGAATTGATCTAAGCAAATGTTGTATTAGATTGCAAGTTTTATGCTTCAGACATACTTAGTTACCCAGTATGAACTACATGCATTCAAATGGAGAGAACAAATGACAATTACAAAGCTTGTAATATATTTAAAATGCTGTCACATTTTCAAATGTCCAATACAAACTTATCAGCAAATGTGATAAGAGGAAAACCCTAAATGCATACAGACATACATGGAGACATTATCTGCACAACCCCTGTAGCACACTGTCCATCTGTGTCACTACTCCAATACTTCTCTGCAACTAGACATGGCATGATTTAGAGCCCTAGAAAAATTACTGAACCTGCTGAACCTCCAGCAGCCACCAAAAACCAACCCTTGAAAAGAGTTTCAATCTTCTATTTATAGCCTTCACAATTTGAGTCTGATGATGGAATGGGAGGAAAAACCCTAACAACCCCACCAACTGTATTAAATGCATCAATTTCAACCACCCATTTCACATTAATGGCGACCCAGTACGTTGTTGTGTCCATCTAGAAGTTGTAGGAGACTTTCGCTTTACGTTTTTACACCCTTTTTTGCAAATTGCAGAAATCCATGGGGTTTGGAAGTGGGAATTTTGGGGTGTTCCGAAAATTGCAGGACTTTTGGGGTGTTCCGAAAATTTCCACTTTTGCACTAAAACTCTGTCGGAGCTTTGCAGAAGACAAAGAAAGGAATGTTGGCGGAACTTTCAGTGGTAAATGGATGAGCGTTGGAAAGAGGTATGAAGCGGAAGAAAGCATGGATACTGGAAAAGCAAGTATGGAGGATGGAACTGGACATATCCACGTTGAAGAAGAAAATCCACCATATCCTAATTGGGGTAAAAACTCCGCTAGCAACATGATGCAAAAGGGGGAGGAGGAATGAAGGAGGAAAGGAAAAATAGAAGTTTTGGGGAGACGTGGGAATGTCTTGATGCGCCAAGAAGCTCCACCAGAAAATGACAAAGGAAGAAAGCGGAAGGGAAGAGGAAGCGAGGAAAACAGGGAGTGATGGAAAAAGCCAGAACTGTAGGGAAGTTCCGCTTTCCTGAGGAGGATCGAAATTTCGCAATTCCAAAGAGGTCCAAACTTCTGCCAAAGACAAAAAAACTTAGAAAAACTTGGGATTTTTTAGGATTTTTTAGGATTTTTTGCAAAGTTCAGGCAAGTATAAGTATAAGTGGTACTTATACTTTAAATTATATTTTATGTATATATTGTCAGGATGTTTGAGACTAGTTTCAGATCCATAGGAGTTAAACTGCAAATTCTAGGATTTGGAGGATCTCACAGATTTCATACTTAGTCAAATTTCAGGGATTTCAGGAGACAGCACCAAATACACAAAACAGTGTGACTACACAAGAACTCCTTAGGACAATTTTCATGAAGTTGGCATAATTTTGCAATTATGAATATTGAAAAATAGGATTCCCAACAAGGGTAATAGAGGGCTGCAAAGGAATTACCTCGCCAATGAGGAATGGCGATGTGTAATGGATTTGATCAAATCCAGATTGACAGGAGCCACCCAGTCATCTCACATTGCAGTATGGATGATAAAGTATATGGTAGGGTTGAGCAGAGGCAACGTCTATAACTGGGCCGCCATATTATGTACTTGGATACAAGACTTCATTGCACTAAAACACAAAGCATTTTATGACTCGATACGCCATTGGTTTGTTCCTCGACGCTATATTCACGCAGGTACCATCACTCGAGGGAGGTGAGTTTTAGCCCGACCCCAAATATGACAATACATGGTCGACTATCTTCAGGTGGGCTAAACTTGGCACACAAGTTTAGATACAGAAGGGGGAAGAAGCTAGGACTTCTGGCAGAAAAAGAAAATCCAGGGAAACAGAGTCATCTTTAGAGGACTCACAAACTGAGACAAAAACAGAGGATGATGAATGCATTGATCTCACTTCGTCAACCTCCACCACCATCGTGTGGTATTCCAATATCAAATGATATTCCACTGTCAGGTGCCATGCTTCCATCATCAGGCGACATCCTGGCGAGTGATATAGTTTCAGTCACCCCTCCAGCCGGAGTGAGTAGTCTAGTTCGCAGATGGTCGCCAAATGCATCAGAGAAAATAGATGGTTGGTTGAGTCTACTTGGAGCTCCTATCCAAGTAACAGATTATTCTCCCCCGAGCTCTCCAAAAGAACAGTAGCCGACAGTAGAGGAACACCATCCCACTCAGCTTGAACCAGTAGTCAGCCAACAACTTCCAAGTCTCCACGTACCAAGAGAGAGTAGTTGACTTATGGAAGAAGGCGACCCTTCTATGGTACCCGAGTCGCCAACACAGTCAGATTCGGACCCCAGTAGTCAGGAGGAGGATTTGTACATCCACCTATTTAGACCCAACCCATAGAATCTGATGGGTACGGTCATGAGGTATATCTAGGACCTTCCGCCCATAGGGGCAAATTGCAATCATCAGTGAGGTCACCGGCATTGCCCGATGACTGAATAGTTCTCATTCTCCGTTGGTCCTTTAGGAAGCCCGATGTATTGAGAAATTTGTAATAGAGGACTATCAGCTTGAGTTCACACGTATTTTCACAGCCAAGGGTTGGCCGACTACATCCACCCAAGAGATGAAGGATACCTGACAGCCTGATAGGATTGTCACCTCCTTCAACGGCACGGATGGTTATGTATTGGCTGCATTACATACCATTGAGTCTCATTTCCGAGAATTATATTATATGCTCCAAACTAAGATGGCACAACAGCACAAGGTGACGGCACAAATTGAGGAATCCACCTGAATCTCTCAAAAGCTTCGAGAATCCATGGATGAGCAGACCAGTCGCTTTCAACAACAAATGGCCCAACAGGCCCAATTGACAGAACAGGATAAGGCCAAGGTAGTAGAGAAGGATAAAGCAGTGGAAGAAAGGGAGCAACAGTTGGCAGTAAAGGAGTAGGAAATGGCCGACCTCCATAGTGCTCACGAAAACCAAGCAACAAATGGTCGACCTCCCTAGTGTTCATGAGAAGACCAAGCAACAACTCGAGGGAGTGCACATGGTAAGGCTGACTGGAGAACGGAAGCTCAAGGCAGCCCATCATCTCAAGCTACGTATGGAGGAGATCTACCGACTACGACAAATGGTTTCACCACAGTAGCAAACTTCTACTCCCTGTATGTACACACCACCAAGGACGTCCCCTCCCTTAGCATCTCAATAGAATAATATTGTGGGCTTTTGGTCAGTCCTAGTCGTTAGGAAGATGACTAAAATTTTGGGGGGGGATGATGTAAGCACAAGAATAGTATAGTTATAGTTAATTACTTTTGGGTTGGTTTGGTCGGTGAAGTTAGTTGTCTTCCCGACAGTTGTAAGTAGTTGTTGGTGGTTGTCGACAATTGGCAATTTAGAGCAACCGTCGGCCACCTTTATATGCCAATTATGTTATTGTAGACGGGACCGCATTATGCAAGATTTCTCTGTATACATTGTATAAGTGCATAATTCTAAGAATAATAGTGATATCATTATGGATGTTGATATTTCATGTGTATTGCTTATGAAGCTTTTACATTTTTTGCATAGTCTATTTTGTTTACTCTATTTATTCAAAGCATAGTCAGATAGTTAGTAAACAATTGTAGTGTGCCCTAAAGGGGCAATGTTTGTAATGTCCCCTTCTAGTCTCATGGTTAGTCCATTATAGAGTTCCCGTGGACTAGCAGTTTGGTTAGGGAACTGGAGTTGTTTTGGCTTTGAGGTTTGTGTCAGTGGAGGAAGCGAGGTTTGGATTCAGAGGATCTAGTTTGCACCTTCTGAGTTGGTTCAGTTTGCTCGTGGTCATCACTTACTATTTTTAGTAAGTTCGAGGTCAGTGTCGGTTCGGCTTTTTCAGAGTGGCATCAAATTCGTCTCGTTGAGGGCTTTCCGACGAGCTACAGATCGTTGCATTCCGACACCATCTTGGCAGTTATTTTAAAGTCCAAAGTTATTAATGATATATTTAAATATGGACTTTATAATATATAGTGGAAAAGTGACTTAAGGAAAATAGAGACCAAGTTGAATGTTTTGACCTTGGGCGCCCATCCCTAGGGAGTTATAAGATGTTTTTTAAATGATAAAAAGTCCCTCCAAAACCCAACACCCACTTGGGAGGGAAATAAAAGAGGTTTTCGAAGCTCATTTGCATATGCTTGCTTTGTGATATTTCTCTTTGGAGCTCTGCTAGGGTTTCTTCTTGTGAAGGATTAGAGGATTTGAACCAGTGGCTTTTAGAGACGAAAACCTCCATTAGTGACAGCATTCTACAAGTGTGCAATACCACCCAAAGGTGCCATTGACGGCGGATGCATTCAGTATTCACTCTTGTGCTTGCAATGGATTTCTTCGAAGATATTCCAAGAGCTGATTGTTACATCTTTCATTATTGAGTTTGTATGCTGGTTTTTGGAGGATTAGTGGCAGATTCCAATGAAGAGGAAGAGAGTTATTTGCTGCTGCAACTTACCCATGCTGGCCGTACTTCCCTAGGCTGGCCGTACTGCTGGATGTGGAGATTTGGGAGTGTTTTAGAGACTGAAACTCATTATCACCTGGTCGCCTAGCTGCTGCAAGGGTTTTCAAACAGATTGCAATGGATTTAGCAGTGATTTCAAGGTTGTTTGCAGTCATATACTCCAGCCATGGCCGTACCATGACATGAGAGCATGTGGGTGCTGTTGAAGACTCTTCTCTTGGTTTTTGCATCTTCATCTTTCGTCCTAGGGAGGCATTTGGTGTCATATTCCTTGCTGATATTTATTGTACTCTCATTTCTTGACAATCCTTGAGTTAGAAGCATTTCCAGCCATACCCATTTGTTGGTCCAGTTGCGGCTGTTGTACAAAGTCGCATATTTGTATATGGGTATGTCACAGTAATTCATTATTGGCCATTTTGCTATCTAGGTAGTCATTAGTTTCTTATATTCATTGTACTTTTTCTGGGTTTGCAATATTTGCTCTATTTTGTATGCTCCGGCACCACACATCTACAGGAAAACTAAAACCCCTTTTGCATCTTCTCTCTAGTCTGAAAGATCACACAAAATTAAAATAAACACATAAAAAGATCTTTTAAAAAATACAAATGGGTATGGCACATTATAGTGGTATCAGAGCAGTGATCTTGCCATCCTGTGAGGTTGAAAACAGACATGCAGAAGTGAGAATGAGACATGCAGCCGGGTGCTGATAGATATTACTTTAGACAGAGACAGGCTACAAGAAATCCACAAAGAATACAGAATCTGTAGTCAGTGCAACCAGAGAATCCAGTGCCATAGATTGATCCATTTGATACTGATACAGAGATTGTAGCTACTGAGAAGTAACCCGTGGTATTTTATAGTGAGGAAGATCTTGAAGTTCCTAAAATAGATCCTTTTTCCGGTGTTCTTCCAGAACATCTTGAAAACATGGGAGACAGGGAGACTGGAGAGCCTAGCACCAGAGATATCCTTAATGATTTGGCTAGAGGACAGCAGCAGATCGTTGCTAGCTTGGACAGATCCCAGTCGGCACTCGCACGGCTTCTTGGTCGATTCTTTCCTGAGTTAGAGGATGAGGATAATGGAGACCGGAATAGAAACAGGAATGATAGGCATAGAGACAGGTATGACCAGAATAGAGACAGAAATGAGGAGAGACATAGAGACAGAGGCAATGGAGACCGGGGTAATGGTGAGCGGATTGGTGACAAACCCAATGGGGATAGAAACAAACACAGGGATCATGATGGAGAGGCTTCGGTGAATAACCGGGGTGCTACATAGCTCACAGTTGTAGATAGACCAGGCATTCCTACATTCATACCAAGGGACGAGATGTCCGAGAGGGATGCTACACAGTTGGAGTTTCAGGAGATCTTTAGAGATTGGCAGGCTTCCAGTGCCGAGTTTAGAGCCGAGATGACTTTCCGGGACTATTCAGATCTCTGGATGAGACACAGACCCATAGGGGGTAACAGGCAGTAAAATAATGAGCTACAAAAGAAAGTAAGATGACTTTACCCTACTTTGATGGTTCAGGGAAAACTACAGCAAGAGCTTGGGTCCATAAGTTGGACAGTTATTTATAGATCAGCCCCATGCCTGAGATTGATGCCATCACATATGCAGCCTTGCTCTTGGAGGGCAATGCACATAAGTCGTGGAGTAATGGGAAGCTGACACTGGGACATGACCATATTACCTCATATGTTGAGTTCACAACCAAACTCATAGACAGGTTTGATAGGAAAGATCCAGAGTTGCAGTTCAAGGAGCTAGCACAGTTGAGACTGAGTGGGTTGATAGACTCATACATTGCAGAGTTCTAGGATCTCTCGATCATGGTTTCAGATATATCGGAGAGAAGGTTGATCATGCTCTTTGTTGATGGGTTGACTGATCCTCTACGAGGATGGGTGAAGGGTTTGGACCCTGTGACATTGCAGGAGGCCATGATGAAGGCCCGTGATATGGAGTCTTCCGCATGGAGTAAATATCAAAATAAGAACTTTCAGCATAGGAGGGATAAGGAGAGAGACAGGAGACCTTTCCACAGGGACTCAGGACACCAACCACAGAAGAGTTCTTCCAAATTGGACAATGACCAGTTGAATGATCTCAGGAGGAAGAAACTTTGTTTTCACTGCAGAGAGCCTTGGGATCCTAAGCACAAGTGTGCTGCCCAAGGAAAGGCAAAACAGATTGAGTACCTCTCAGTTGATGAATCTATGGAGTCGGACACACATTCAGAGCAGCATACAGAGGATAATGATTCAGGGACAGATGTTGCACCTGAAGTACCAGATAAGGATGAGGATACCTCCCTACCCACAACCCATATTTCTAGCATTCAGAGAGGGGTTATTCAGGATCCGAGTATTGGGTGGACAGAGGTGCATTACCTTGCTAGATACATGTGCCACTCACAACTTCATTGATGAGGGCTTGGTTGCCAAGAGGGGGTTAAAGACAGGAGTTTTCAGGGTTCAGAGTGAAGGTAGCAAATGGCTTCGTACTCACTTGAACTAGGAGGATTCCTAACTTGACCATCCAGCTAAATAACTACACTTTCCAGTCAGAGTTTTATGTTGTTAGCATGGGTGACATGGATGTTGTGTCGGGTATGAAGTGGATACATGAGATCGGAGAGTTCACTCTCAACTTGAGGACCATGGAGATGAAATTTGAAGTGAACGGGGTTAGACATGTGCTCAAAGGCATTTCAGATGGTGGATTGAGGTGTATTTCTCTCAGGCGGATGGAGAGATTGATTCGCCATGATTAGGTGCAATGGGCAGCAGAAGTGATGGTGATGCCCGCAGTTTCAAAGCAGCAGAAGCGTGAGTATCCACCTGACATACAAGCTCTTCTAACTAAACACACCAAAGTGTTTAGTGATATTCCACCAGGTAGACCCCCTGATAGGGGAATAGAGCATGTGATCGAGTTGGAGGGTGCAAAGCCCGTGATAACTACTCCATACAGGCACCCTAAAAGGTATAAGGATGAAATCGAGAAAGCTATCAAAAAGCTTCTCGCTATGGGACACATAAGGCCGAGTAAGAGTCCATTTGCATCATTAGTTGTGTTAGTAAAGAAAAAGGATGGGACTCTTAGGATGTGCATTGATTATAGGGAACTCAATAAGAAAACAATTAAGAACAGGTATCCCATACCCAGGATAGATGAGTTAATTGATGAGTTGCACGGGGCCTGTTACTTCTCCAAGATAGATTTGAGATCCGGGTATCATCAAATTTGGGTTAGGGACGAGGATGTGGAGAAGACAACATTTAGGTGTCACTACAGGCACTTTGAGTTCTTGGTCATGCCATTCGGCTTGACGAATGTACCAACTACTTTTAGTCTTGCATGAACAGAGTTTTCCGAGAACAGTTGAGGAGGTTTGTTTTGATATTTTTTGATGATATTTTGATTTACAGCAAGACATGGGAAGAGCATCTAAAACACATCGACATCATCCTGAGCATTCTAAAGAGAGAGTCTTTGTATGCTAAGATGTCAAAGTGTGAGTTTGGGATGAACAAGTTGTTATATTTGGGTCATATTATTAGTGCAGGCAATGTGAAGGTGGACCCGGAGAAGATTTGGGCAATAGTGGACTGGCCACCACCAAAGAATCTCACTCAGCTGAAGGGATTCCTTGGTTTATGTGAGTATTACCGCAGGTTCGTGAAGGGGCTTTCTCAGTCTGTTGCACCCTTCATAGATTTGACTCGTAAGGATGCTTTTAGTTGGTCAGGGAGTACACAGGAGTATTTTGATAGATTCAAACAAATTATGAGTACATGCCCTGTGTTGGCAATACCAGATTTCGGCAAGCCTTTCAAGTTGCAGTGTGATGCCTCAAGAGAAGGCATTGGTGTGGTGATTATGCTAGATAAGCACCCCATAGCATTTGAGAGCAGGAAGTTGAGGGGTGTGGAACGCAACTATAGCATTTACAATAAGGAGACGTTAGCCATAATACATGCATTGGCTAAATTTAGACAATATTTAGTGGGTAGCAAATTTGTAGTCAAGATAGATCATAATAGTCTGAAGCATTTCCTTGGACAAAAGGATTTGAACAAGAGGCAACAGAAGTGGGTTAGCAAGTTACAGGCTTACGACTTTGATATTGTATATGTCAAAGGTAAGAAGAATGTTGTTGCCAATGCTTTATCCAGGAGGCCCCATTTGTGTGCACTAGGTGCCATTGCAGATGATTGGAGAGAGATGATATCAGCTGAGTATACTAAGGATGCATGGGCTACTGGAATAATTGATGGCACCATTAAGGATGACAGGTACATAGTGGTAAATGATTTAATCATTTACAAGGACAAGATCTTTTGGTGTCAGGATCACAAATGAAGCAAAGAGTTTTGAGGGCATTCCATGACTTGCCTATGGCAGGACACCCGGGGTACTTCAAAACTTACAGGCAGGTTAGAGAGAGGTTCGCCTGGAAAGGCCTCAAGATGGAGGTGATGCAGTATGTGAGAAGTGGCCGATATGCTAGTAAAACAAACAGGAGGGATTATTGCAGCCCCTGCCCATTCCTAAAAGGAAATGGGATAGCATTTCGATGGACTTTATCACAAGGTTACCAAAAGTCTAAGGCATGGATTGCATTTTCGTGGTAGTGGACAGATTGACAAAGTATGCTCATTTCTTTGCCATCCCTACCACTTTCACTACAGCACTAGCGGACTTGTTCTTTCCTGAGGTATTTCGACTCCATGGGTTGCCTCGTAACATTGTCAGTGATAAGGACAGCAGGTTCCTCAGTAACTTTGGGCAGGAGCTCTTCAAGTTGACAGGGACAGAGCTCACACCCAGTACGAGTTACCACCCCCAGACAGAGATTGTTAATAAATGGGTGGAAGGATACCTCCGCAATTATGTTTCAAGGCAACAAAAGGCATGGGTGAAGTGGCTTCATATGGGGGAGTACTGTTACAATTCCACTTACCACATGTCCATTCAGATGTCACCCTTCATGGCATTGTACGGGTATGAGGCACCGAGCTTTGTTGATTTGCTGTTTGGGGAAAGTTGAGTGCCCAAGGCCAAAGACCGTCTTCAAGAGAGTTAGGACATTATGAGGTCTTTGAAGGAGAATATACAGAAGGCTCAGAATCAACAGAAGCAGTATGCAGATCAGCAGAGGACTGAGCGATCTTTTGAGGTTGGTGACATGGTATACCTCATGCTGTAGCCCTATAGGTAGTCCACTCTCAAGAAGAGTGGAGCAGAGAAGTTGAAGCCATGGTATTATGGACCTTTCAAGATCTCCAAGAGGATTGGAGAAGTGGCTTATGAGTTGGAACTTCCAGCAGGTAGTAGGGTACACAATGTGTTCCATGTATCTCGCCTCAAGAAGGCGTTGGGGCATAATGTGATTCCTTCAGCAGAGTTACCTCCTCTTGATGAAGAGGGGAAATTGATACTGGTACCCAAGGTCATAATTGACACCAAGGAACGCAATTTGAGGAGGATTATCAAAGAGTACCTTGTTAAATGGAAGAACCTGCCAGTTGAGGATGCTACGTGGGAAAGTGAGCAAATTTTGGAGCATCTTGGTCTGAGATTGCTTGAGGCAAGCAATCTTAGGGAGGGCGGACTGTAATGTCCCCTTCTAGTCTCATGGTTAGTCCATTATAGAGTTCTCGTGGACTAGTAGTTTAGTTAGGGAACTGGAGTTGTTTTGGCTTTGGAGGTTTGTGTCGATGGAGGAAACAAGGTTCAGATTCAAAGGATCTAGTTGGCGCCTTCTGAGTTGGTTTAGTTTGCTTGTGGTCATCACTTACTATTTTTAGTAAGTTTGGGGTCAGTGTCGGTTCGGCTTTTTCAGAGTGGCATCAGATTCATCTCGTCAAGGGCTTTCCGACAAGCTATAGATCGTTGCATTCCGACACCATCTTGGTAGTTATTTTAAAGTCCAAAGTTATTAATGATATATTTAAATATGGACTTTACAATATATAGTGGAAAAGTGACTTAAGGAAAATAGAGACCAAGTTGAATGTCTTGACCTTGGGCGCCCATCCCTAGGGAGTTATAAGATGTTTTTTAAATGATAAAAAGTCTCTCCAAAACCCAACGCCCATTTGGGAGGGAAATAAAAGAGGTTTTCGAAGCTCATTTGCATATGCTTGCTTTGTGATACTTCTCTTTGGAGCTCTGCTACGGTTTCTTGTGAAGGGTTTGAGGATTTGAACCAGTGGCTTTTGGAGACGAAAACCTCCATTAGTGACGGCATTCTACAGGTATGCAATACCACCCAAAGGTGCCATTGACGATGGATGCATTCAGTATTCACTCTTGTGCTTGCAATGGATTTCTTCGAAGATATTCCAAGAGCTAATTGTTACATCTTTCATTATTGAGTTTGTATGCTAGTTTTTTGAGGATTAGTGGCATATTCCAGTGAAGAGGAAGAGATTTATTTGCTGCTGCAACTTACCCATGCTGGTCGTACTTCCCTAGGCTGGCCGTACTGCTAGAAGTGGAGATTTGGGAGTTTTTTAGAGACTGAAACTCATTCACTTGGTCGCCTAGCTGCTGCAAGGGTTTTCAAACAGATTGCAAGGGATTTAGCAGTGATTTCAGGGTTGTTTGCAGTCATATACTCCAGCCATGGCCGTACCATGACATGAGAGGACGTGGGTGCTATTGAAGACTCTTCTCTTAGTTTTTGCAGCTTCATCTTTGGTCCTAGGGAGGCGTTTGGTGTCATATTCCTTGCTGATATTTATTGTACTCTCATTTCTTGACAATCCTTGGAGTTAGAAGCATTTCCAGCCATACCCATTTGCTGGTCCAGTTACGGCTGTTGTACGAAGTTGCATATTTGTATATAGGTATGTCACAGTAATTCATTATTGGCCATTTTGCTATCTCGGTAGTCATTAATTTCTTCATATTCATTGTACTTATTCTGGGTTTCCAATATATGCTCTATTTTGTATGCTCCGGCACCACACATCTGCAGGAAAACTAAAACCCCTTCTGCATCTTCTCTCTAGTCTAAAAGATCACACAAAAAATTAAAATAAACACATAAAAAGATCTTTTAAAAAATACAAACAGGTACGACACAATACAATCTTTTTGAAAGTCGTGGATTGTGAGGGGCAGGTGGAGGATGCACAATTTATTGCTAACATCCTTATATAGTGGATTTAGGAAGTGGGTCCTCAAAATGTTGTCCAAGTCATAATAGACAACACAAAAAACTGCAGTGTAGTGTCCCGAACTGAATATTTTTAGATTTTTACAATTTTAAAATGAAAATGCATAAAATCCTTACACTTTCTTATCACCAAGTTCCCAGGTTGGGCAAGGTGAGAGCATACAGTGATTGGGACACAACTGTCTAGAAGCAAGCCACACATTTCTACAATGCATGCAAAATACTAAAGATGAAATAAATAAACTAATGTCTTCGCAGCATAGCCTTCCAAACTTCACAATTTATTCTCAATTGGTGGAGCAAATGATAGCAGCAATCTCTTAGTAATACTACAGCCAAAGTATTCTCTATATCACAATGATAAGAAAGGATAACAATATCCAATTTGTATAACCAGTTGTAGAAACAATTGATTACTATAAGCCAATTGATGTGGTTGCAGAACCTCTAAATGATGAAACACTACTGAAACCCCAAGGGGATGCCAATGAATACTGAGTATATTGCTCAAAAGTAACCAACTCTATTCCAAATAGGTATGGCTCCTATACAAGTGGTACGGCTGGCTAAAATGCTACAAATACAACCTAGAATTGCATCAAACTAATCAGAAAAGGTTCAGCTGTCACCTACAGCCCAAGTTATCATCAAAAAGTGTTGTGATTCATCCCCTGAATAGGTACGGCTGGGACAGCAACAAGTAGGACCTCTTTCAAATGTCACGCCCAACACACTATTGCATACAACAGTCAAAACCCAATGGCTAGAGTATAGAATGATATCACACAAATATAAACTCAACTACCACAAACATTATTATATAATCCTCAATAATCCAATGGCAAACCTGTACAACATTCTCACAAGGCCACAACCAAGAAACTAAGAGAATAACCAGCAAACTCTTCAACAAATGTAACGATTAGATTTTCTAAAGAGAATTAAAATAAGAGATAATTTCCTTAAACTAAAACTCACACAAATCACACCAAAAATCCACAACAAAACCTATAAATCTTCACAACATGCACTACCAACTGAAACTGGAAACTTTCCTACAACTTTTCAGCTCAAAGGTAATCTCTGAATGGAATTACTCAAATGAATAGGAGGTTTTCATCCTCGAATCCATTTTGCCATAAGGTTTTTGTCCTAGGACAAAAAAGATGAACAATGTTCAATCTCAAGAAATTGGGGTTTTGATAATAAATTGGAATGATTTTCCCCTATGCCCAACTCCTTTTATAGACTCTTTGAGGGAATATAATATTATTTTTTTCTTTTTCCCTATTCCCTCCAAAACTTATTTCATAAAGTGTCTAGAAAGCTCCATCACTTTTCGGCCCTAGTCCTAGCGACACTTTATAACATAACTTTAGACCCTCTTTTAAAAACACTTTATTACATTGGACCCTTCTTTTAAAATAATAATAATAAGCTGCCCTTTTTAAACAATGCTATAAAATAAAGTCATTTGGACAACTTAAAATATTATTTTAATTATTTCCTTAGCTTAATTAGAAAAAGGGGACATGACAGTCTGCCCTTCCCAAAATTGCTTGTCCTCAAGCAATGTAGACTCAACCCTTCTGATTTATCGTAGTAGATGAAAATTGCTATGATTCCACGGTCCCAAATCAACCTTGGAGGTTTGTGCGCCCATCTACTTGAAGTAATTGGCTGAAAGACATTCTCAAATATGTCCTCAAATTGCCTTACTAGTTTTTCAGCAATCTTCTGCAAAGCTTCTACAAATTCCCCAATGATTTTCTTTGCTCCATCATGTTTCAGCTGTGCCACTCTATTGTGAATTGAAAAATCTGTGCAAAGAGTCTCCATGGATGTGAGTGGACTTTTGAGGGTGGAAACTTCCATTCTTTTTTCTGGGACTATACTGGGTTGTGTTGATGATTGTTTTTAGACAAGTCAACAATAGAATAAAACACTAGAGTATCCCAGTCTCTCTTGAGCAAAGCCCCTTGAATGCTAAACAAAGTGATCAAACAAGATGACTCCAAGGTTTCTTATTTATGATTCATGATAGGTTAACTCAGCAATTACATGTGATCTTGCTGATAATCACACAGGGACTTACATTAGACTTCTTCATACTTCCTTAGCTTATTCCTCCTTCAGTGTGGATGATGTATGTACAAGGTTTCAATGATAAAAAAAATGAAAAAAGATAAGGGTTTAAGGAATCTAATCTAAAGTCAATGAGGGAATGACGATGCGTGAATAGACAAACATGGTTGCTTAGAGGGGAAAGTCATCCTAAGACCTTCACAAGTGTTCAAAGCATGAAAAACGCCAAGTATAAAGCCTTATGAGCTAAGGCGCCCTTGCACCTTCATACCAACTGAATTGGCGCCCTGGGAAGAATCACATCAATTGACCTTTTGAAGTAGGCGCCTTGAAGGAGAATGCATGAAGTGACCTTTTGGTAATGAATGCCTAGATGATAGAAGTCTTTTTAAGTCATTTCTAAGTGTTAGAAAGTGTGAGATATCAAGTATGAAGGTATTTATTGTTAAGCGCTGATTTCATCCCAAAACATCTAAATATGCGCATAGACTTGAAAAGGACTTATTTGCATGTTTAAAGTTATTTCTTTGTGTTATGAAGTGATTAATATTATTCCTCTTATCTTGTAGGAACATCAACAAACCTAAGGAGCAAGTGCCTGGAGTCACCTTCATCCAAGGAATGAAGTCAACAAATTGTCATTGCAAGAAGAAGCATCATGCTAGCCACCTTTGGAGATCACTTCAAGATCATCATCAAGTTGCATCATTGAAAGGAGTGTTGGTGAAGCCAAGGAATCATCTAAAGGACAAGCACCTGAGTCACCTTCAAATTGTAGAGGAAACATCAATGACATCATGTTAGATCACATCAAGTTCAAGTATACTTCATCAATGGCATCATGTTCAAAGACATTCATCCATCCAAGCTTCAAGTCAAGTTCTCCCAATCTTCAAGTATCAGAAGAGTCTCCTTGAATCATCATCATCTACTCCACTTCATGTCATCATCATCATCTATTCTTACATGAAGGAAGCCACAATAGCATCTATAATGTCCCCTTTTTCTAGTGAGTTAGTCTATACTTGGTTCCCGTAGACTAACCAAAGTGGTTAGGGAACTCTAGGAGTTTGTTTGGTCGGTTTCTGACATTCTGGTTGGGACTTACTATTTTTAGTAAGTCACAAAGTTGGCTATTTTGGGAAACTCTTTATTGGAGATGGAGCGTTTCGCCGAGATCTTTCCAACGGTCTATAACTCATGGGATTCTGTTACCGTTTGGGCTTTCATAATTAAGTCCGTAAGTTATACTTTATTATTATATTTGGACTTTAATTAATTAATATCGGTGACTTTGGAGAAATAAGGAAAAATGCAAAAATAAGTCACTAAGGGATTTGGGTGCCCCTTTGAGGAATAAAAAACAAATTTAAAAATAACATTTCCCTCTCATATGGGTCGACCCACTTGTGGAGTTATAAAAAGGCAAAGAGTGGGAAAAGTTATTAATTCTTGATATTACATTTTATGCTTCTATTCGCTCTGCAAATGAGGGTTTGGGGGATTTCTTCCAGCCAGGGCTTTTGGTTACGGAAACCACCATTGGTAGCAATCTTCCGTAGGTGTGAAAGATCAGGGATTTTGGAGCAGCCATACTCAGTGGCTGTATTTGAGCTTCATTTTGATACCATCATTGACGGAGATGGAGATAACAAGATATATCTTATTGCAGTTTTGTTGCAGCTAAGGAAGAGTATTAGTGACGGATTGTATTGCAGATTCGAGAAGGGTTGGGACTGTCATTTCTTCATTACTGGCCGTACTTCATTTTGCTGGTCGTACCTCTTCATGTGTAGGCCATACCACTTCATATGCTGGCCGTACTTCTTGGAGCAACCGTTTGGAGTTTATTGGGGCTGTTCTTCCTTGCTTAGTGGTTGTTTTTGACCTAAGGGTCTATGCTGATAATTGTAAATTGTTTCCTTGCATTTGCTGATACCTTCAATGCAAAACTCCATTGTCATTTTGTTGGTCCGTCAACAGCAGAAATATGAAGATGCTTATTTTGACATGGGTATGTGATGGTTATTCATATTATGCCATTCTATGAACTGGGTCTTCATTATTTAATTCATATCTATTATAGTTTTTCTAGGTTTTCAGTTGTATGCTATATTCCTTGTATTCTGACATACACACTTCAAGAAAACGAAAACCCCCTTCTGCATCTTCTATCTAGTTCTGAAAGATCACAGAAAAAAACTAAAAACTATATCATTAAAAAAAGATAAATCAAAAGAACAACAGGTGCAGGTTATTACAGTGGTATCAGAGCTGGTGCATCTTGCCAGCCTGTATTGATCAGTTTATATGAGTGACGAAAGAAGAGTCTACACTAGACCCACTCCACATTGGCATCCACCAAAGGTTCCAGAAGGTGAAACAGTTTCAGGTATATTGGGTATGCACAGGAACTCTTCCAGCGAGAGTGATAGCATAACAGGTAGTATGGGGGACAGAGGAGCTGACTAGCCTAAGAGTCCTGGTGACAAAGCAGAGAGGAAGTTCGATATTATGCTCGATATGATGTCCCAACTCCTTGGGAAGTTTAGCCAAGGGATTCCAGTAGTTCACACCAATACCACACCCGGACGTGAGATCAGTGGCTCCAATGAGGGTCACCACAGACATGCAGGACAAGGCAATGGATATGCAAGACAAGGTGGTGGACATGCGGGACAGGGTAGTGGACACGCAGGTCAAAGTGGTATTAATAACACCAGGGTTACCCCAGGATCGGTTACTAGACCCTTACAACCGACTTTTCTGCGTAGAGAGGAGGCAGTGGTTCAGCAGGAACCAGAGTTTCAGCTTCCCATGACGGACGATGTTCAAATACAGCATGCAGAGTACATGACATTGGCTCCTAATATTAGAGAGATGTTGACATTTGACCAGTATATGAATTAGAAGAGACAAAGGGGATTTATGATGGGTTGAGGAGATCACATAGCTAACAGAGCTAACCGGGACTACCAGCATGCATTGAGCAAAGTCCCTATGGACCGGTTTGACGGAAGTGGCAAGATTTCAGCTAGAGCTTGGGTGCAAAAGTTGGATAACTACCTGACACTTAAGCCGATGCCGGAGGATGAGGCACTTGACTTTGCCACTATTCATTTAGATGGGTTAGCACACGAGTGGTGGTACCATGGGTTGGTCACCTTGGGCCACAGCCTTATCACCACATACGATGAGTTCACTAACAGACTCTTCAAGAGGTTCGATACCAAGGACCCAGAGTTGCAGTTCAGAGAGCTGGCGTAGTTGAAGCAGTATGGGTCACTTGAGGGATATATTTCAAATTTCCAGAGAATCAGTGTGATGGTTCCCAGCATATCGAAGAGGAGACTTGTAGTCCTGTTCATGGAAGGACTAATGGAACCACTTAAGGGTTGGGTTAAGGCATTTGATCCACCTTCACTTCAGGAAACTATCAAGAAGGCTCGTAGTATGGAGTTTGCAGTGCCTAGGAAACAGTTTGTCTCCAAACTGTTTCCTCCACGAAGAGACAAAATGCCGGTTCTGCAGCGAGACACCTTCCCACAGAGGAAACCAAGGCCTCGATTAGATGATGATGCATTGAATAAATACAGGAGGAAGAGACTATGCTTCAAATGCAAAGAACCATGGGATCCTAACCACAGGTGCCCAATGAAGGGGCAAGCAAAACAATTGGAGTATTATTCTGCTGAGGAGACAACTTCAGAGCAATCAGGGCAGCAGAGTGATAGGGAGGACAGTGATGTAGAGAATATGGTGCAAATTGTACAAGACGTGCATGATGAGGACATTCCGACATCACATATCTCTGCTATTCAGAAAGAGGGTTCCTTCAGAATACAGGGAGTATTGGAGGGACAGAGAGTGACCACTTTGCTAGATACAGGTGCCACCCACAACTTCATTGATGAGGGGCTTGTGGCACGAAGGGGACTCAAAACAGAAGAGTTCGAGCGATTCAAAGTCAGAGTTGCAGACGGGTTTGTCATTACTTGCGAACGAAGGATCCCTAATTTAACCATCAGGTTAAATAACTATGAGTTCCAAGCCGAATACTATGTGGTCGCTATGGGTGACATGGATGTAGTCCTAGGAATGAAGTGGCTACACATGATAGGTGAATTTTCCCTCAATGTGAGGACCATGGAAATGAAGTTCGAAGTAGATGGTCAGAAACATATTTTGAGGGGAATGTCCGATGGGGGTTTAAGAGCAGTGTCTATTCGAAGGATGGAGAGGATACTGCGACATGACCAGGTGCAGTGGGCAGCTGAGAATCTTGTGATGCCAAAGGCACCGAAACAGCAAAAACAGGATTATCCAGTGGAGATTCAGTCAGTACTAACTAAGCACTCCAAAGTGTTTAGTGATATACCTCCAGGTAGACCTCCAGACAAGGGTTTTGAGCATGTTATAGAGATGGAGCAGGGGGCCAAACCAGTTATCACAGTTCCCTATAGACATCCTAAGAGATACAAGGATGAGATTGAGAAGGCTATTCAAGAGCTTCTCAAGATGGGTCACATTAGGCCTAGTAAGAGTCCTTTTGCTTCTTCTGTTGTTCTGGTCAAGAAGAAGGATGGCACACTCAGGATGTGTATTGATTACAGGGAACTGAACAAAAAGACTATTAAGAACAGGTACCCCATCCCCAGGATTGATGAGCTTATTGACGACCTGCATGGTGCATGTTTCTTCTCCAAGATAGACTTGAGGTCAGGGTACCATCAAATTCAGGTACGTGAGGAGGATGTGGAGAAGACAGCGTTTAGGTGTCACTATGGGCACTTTGAGTTTCTGGTTATGCCTTTCGGCTTAACCAATGCACCTGCCACTTTCCAGTCTTGTATGAATAAGGTCTTCAGAGAACAGTTGCGGAAGTTTGTACTCATATTTTTCGATGACATACTCATATTCAGCAGGACTTGGGAGGATCATTTGAGACATCTGGATATTGTGTTGGGTATACTTGAGCAGGAGTCCCTATATGCAAAAATGTCTAAATGCGAGTTTGGCATGACAGAGTTGCTGTATTTGGGACACATCATCAGTGCAGAGGGTGTCCGTGTGGATCCGGAGAAGATCCGAGCTATAGTTGACTGGCCACCACCCAAGAATCTCTCAGCTCAAGGGGTTCTTTGGCCTTTGTGGATTCTACCGCAGGTTCGTAAAGGGATTTTCTCATAAAGCAGCCCCACTCACAGATTTGACACAGAAGGGAGCTTTCGTTTGGTCAGATGGTGCTCAGCAGTGTTTTGACAAGTTTAAGGAGGTGATGAGCACTTGTCCAGTTTTGGCCATTCCTGATTTTTCGAAGCCGTTTGAGCTTCAGTGTGATGCCTATAGGGAAGGCATAGGTGCGGTGTTGATACAGGACAAACACCCTATTGCTTTTCAGAGCCGAAAGTTGAGGGGCCCTAAGAGGAGCCATAGTATCTACGATAAGGAGATGTTAGCCATTATGCATGCATTGGCTAAATTCAGGCAGTATCTGGTTGGAGGGAAATTCATTGTTAAATCTAATCACAATAGCTTGAAACATTTCCTTAGTCAGAAGGACCTAAATGACCGGCAGCAAAAGTGGGTCAGCAAGCTGCAGGCATATGAATTTGACATTGTTTTTGTTAAAGGGAAGAAGAATATAGTTGCTGACGCTTTATCCAGGAGACCACACTTGTGTGCCTTAGGAGAGATTGCAGAGGACTGGAGAGATATGATCACTACAGAATATGCAAAGGATAAGTGGGCCTCTGGGATTATGGATGGCACTAACCGTGATGACAGGTATACTATTGTAAATGACTTGATCATTTACAAGGGGAGGATATTTTTGGTGCCAGCTTCTGCTATGAAGCAGAAGATCTTAAGAGCTTTCCATGACTTGTCTATGGCTGGGCATCCAGGATTCTACAAGACCTACAGGCAGGTTAGAGAGAGCTTTACTTGGAAAGGCCTCAAGTTAGAAGTACAGAAGTATGTGCGGGAGTGTCTAGTATGCCAACAGAACAAACATGAGCACTCCTACCCAGGAGGATTATTCCAGCCCTTACCCATTCCCGAGAGGAAGTGGGATTGTATATCAATGGACTTCATTACTGGCTTGCCGAAAGCCCAAGGCAGGGACTGCATCTTTGTGGTGGTTGACAGGTTGACAAAGTTTGCCCATTTCTTTGCCATTTCAGCCACTTATACAGCAGCTCAGGTTGTTGATTTATTCTTCAGAGAGGTGTTCCGATGTAAGATACCCAACTAATTCTACCAAAATTTTTCCTTACTTAAACACTTTTACTTGCTATTAATTCATCAACTATTGCAACAATACAAAGATATACATCAAAGACAACTACTTGAATGAGAGTTGGGTACTTGTCTAGTTACTTGATTCAATCAACTTGCAATGTCTTATTACATGGATAATGCTTTCAATAGCATGAAGTACAACTTATTCAAATGGAAATACAAAGGAAAGGCCTTGAAACCTTGATGATTACAATGGGCGCCTATACTTGATCAACTCAATTGAACTCAATGATGTCAACTGAATGTCAACATCTCACAATATCCCAAGGGAGCATCACCTTGCTTGTTGAGGGAGCATCACCCCAACACTTGAAACTCGCAGGCCTCAAGATTACAAGCTCAACAGCTTTGCAGAGAGAATTTTTTCAAATGAACAGATACCAAATGAATGAGAGAGCTCCTCCTTTTATAGGCCTTCCAAAGGCAATGAAGGCACGTTTTACAATGCACAAAGAGGAACCAAGGCACGTTTCCCAAGAAGCATATCCAAGGGAATATCCCATCTGATGACTCATTCTGAGTTGGCAAGCTTATCTAGAGACCTTGACACGGATCCCGAAGACATTCTATGGACCAATGAGAGCTCAGGTAGTTACAACTACCTTATCTCCTGCCTAGGCGCTATAATTGCAAAGTCCTCAATGCTAGGCGCCAACTGAAGGTTGAAAGGAGGAGAATTTGAGATCCAACTTCCTAGGGCGCAATTCCAGTGATCTCTTGACTTGGGCGCTAGATTTAGGTTTCTGCAAAGGTTTTGGCCCCTGGGGAAAGATGTGACATCTCCTTGCAAACATTTTCACCTCAAGCCATATCTAAGTTAAAAATACCAACTTCTGCCAAGCGCCCTCCACATTGAGTGAATTGAAAGGTCTTTTCATGCTTAGGCGCATCATGGTATCTGAGGAAAGGTGAATTGGCGCCCCCCTCCTCTTGAGTGGTTCATCTCCATGCAAGTGTTCAAAAACATCATTCTCTTCATGAGGCGCATTTTGAGATGAAATGACATGAGTTTGGCGCCCAGTCTAGAATTAATAAAACACTTGTCTTATCAATGATTATCTTCTTATCCTCTGATGGAGCGCCTTGTTCCAACCTTGGTCTTGGGGACTGACAACTCCCTTAGGCGCACCTTTGAGGTCATTTTGACTGGTATCTGCGCCTAGCAGGATGAAGTCCTTTGAAGTCTTCAAACAAACCAAAATACTTGCCCGGTATCAGGATAACCTTAGGCGCTTCAAGAAGGAGGTTGGAATATGAATAGGCGCCAACTTGTCTAGGCGCAAACCAAAGCTTGTGGAGGATATTCAAGGCGCCCAAGATTCCTTGAAGACATCACAAAGTTCCAATGCTCATAACTTCTTCTGGTTCACTCTGAAGCTAGGCGCTATAACTTGATCTAGGCGCACTTACTGGTAGAAAGGGTTCTAGATAGGCGCCTTTAGATAGGAGAGGTCTTTCCTTGCAAGAAACTTCAACTCAAGCATCATTTGATTCAAAAATATCTTCTTCTTTCTAGCGCCTACTCATTTGGAGGACTTGGAATCCATTTCATCAAGGAGGCGCATTTCCTATGTCATGGAATCTTGCTTTGGCGCCTTGGTGAGTTTAGGTGTTCATTTCATAACATTTGATCACCCTTTGGTGCCTACGGTGAGAACTTATCCTTGTCTGCCTTAGTCAACATTTCGCATTTTAGGGTTTGCAAACTCAAGCTGTGGCGCCTTGATGCAGTTGATAGATCCTTGGGCGCCATTTGAGAGGATTCAAAACCTAGGTGCTAAAATGGAAGTATCTCACCAGAAAGTACAACTTCATAGCTTTCAATCCATCAATTACTCATGCTAGGCGCTCAAAATGGAGAGTTTAAACCTTGTGAAGGTTAGGCGCATTCTGAGGTTGAGTAAGAATAAGAAAGTGCGCCTAACTCAATTAGGCTCTTCCAATGACTACAAACATATATTAGGTGAATGAGCAATTGCCAGTGATGCTCAATTAGTTCATAGATGACTTCATCTTCCTGCTTGTTGCCTTCAGAACCCAAGGCGCTCATTCAGGTGAGCTCAGTCTGCTATTGGCGCCTAAGCTTGAAACTTTATTTCTAACATCTTCGCTTATCTCAGAACTAGGCACTGAGTCGGGTAAAGTAAACCACAAGGAGCGCCTCCAGTTGAATGCGATACTGAGAGCTAAAATGAGCTTTGGAAGTTGGGCGCCAAAGTGAACCTGATTTGTCAAGGAGTGCGCCTGACAATGGTGATCACTGGGGTTGCAGAAACTCCTCCCAGACTTAGTCAATTTACAAGTTTCTGACTTTGATCCTGCAAGACAAAAGGTTAAGTTAGTCAAAAACCAGTTCATTCCCTCATTACTTAGAATTAGCCTCCGGGAATGAGGATTAGGCTAATCCATTATACACTTGATGATCAAGCCGGAAATGGGGGCATGACATCCGACTTCATGGATTGCCTAGGAGTATTGTGAGCAACAGGGACAACAGATTCCTTAGCAATTTTTGGCAGGAGCTTTTCAGGTTGACAGGGACCGAGCTCACCCCCAGCAAGAGTTACCACCCCCAGACTGATGGACAGATGGAGATAGTTAATAAGTGGGTGGAGGATACCTCAGGAATTACATAGCCTGGCAGCAGAAGGCGTGGGTCAAGTGGCTTCACTTGGGAGAGTATTGTTATAATACCACTTACCACATGTCTATCCAAATGACACCATTTACGCCACTTTATGGGTACGAGGCTCCCAGTTTCTTGGATCTATTGTTTGGAGACAGCAGAGTACCAAAGGCTAAACACCTCTTGCAGGAGAGTCAGGACATCGTGAGGTCTTTGAAAGAGAACATTCAGAAGGCGCAGAATCAGCAAAAGCAGTATGTAGACCAACACAGGATTGAGCGTTCTTTTGAGGTGGGTGATATGGTGTACCTTATGCTGCAGCCATATAGATAATCTACTCTTCAGAGGAGTGGTGCTGAGAAGTTAAAGCCATGGTATTATGGTCCATTCAGGATCTCCAGGAGGGTTGGAGAGGTGGCTTATGAGTTAGAATTGCCGGCAGAGAGCAGAATTCATAATGTCTTCCATGTGTCACGCCTCAAAAAGGCACTAGGGCACAATGTGATACCTTCTACAGAGTTGCCTCCTCTTGATGAAGAGGGGAAGTTGGTTTTGATACCTGAGGCCATCATTGACACCAGGGAACGTACATTGAGGAAAAGAGGGAATATTTGGTGAAGTGGAAGAACCTGCCGATAGAGGATGCTACATGGGAGAGTGAGCAAATCTTGTTGCATCCAGATCTGAGATTGCTTGAGGCAAGCAATCTTGGGGAGAGCGGACTGTAATGTCCCCTTTTTCTAGTGAGTTAGTCTATACTTGGTTCCCGTAGACTAACCAAAGTGGTTAGGGAACTCTAGGAGTTTGTTTGGTCGGTTTCGGACATTCTGGCTGGGACTTACTATTTTTAGTAAGTCGCGAAGTTGGTTATTTTGGGAAACTCTTTATTGGAGATGGAGCATTTCATCAAGATCTTTCCAACGGTCTATAACTCATGGGATTCTGTGACCGTTTGGGCTTTCATATTAAAATCCATAAATTATACTTTATTATTATATTTGGACTTTAATTAATTAATGTTGGTGACTTTGGAGAAATAAGAAAAAATGCAAAAATAAGTCACTAAGGGATTTGGGTGCCCCTTTGAGGAATAAAAAACAAATTTAAAAATAACATTTCCCTCTCATATGGGTCGACCCAATTGTGGAGTTATAAAAAGGCAAAGAGTGGGAAAAGTTATTAATTCTTGTTATTACATTTTATGCTTCTATTTGCTCTGCAAATGAGGGTTTGGGGGATTTCTTCCAGCCAGGGCTTTTGGTGACGGAAACCACCATTGGTAGCAATCTTCCGCAGGTGTGAAAGATCACTCAAGGGGATTTTGGAGTAGCCATACTCAGTGGCTGTATTTGAGCTTCATTTTGATACCACCATTGACGGAGATGGAGATAACAAGATATATCTTATTGCAGTTTTGTTGCAGCTGAGGAAGAGTATTAGTGACGGATTGTATTGCAAATTCGAGAAGGGTTGGGACTGCCATTTCTTCATTGCTGGTCGTACTTCATTTTGTTGGCCGTACCTCTTCATGTGTAGGCCGTACCACTTCATATGCTAGCCGTACTTCTTGGAGCAGTCGTTTGGAGTTTATTGGGGTTGTTCTTCCTTGCTTAGTGGTTGTTTTTGACCTAAGGGTCTATGCTGATAGTTGTAGATTGTTTCCTTGCATTTGCTGATACATTCAATGCAAAACTCCATTGTCATGTTGCTGGTCCGTCAACAGCAGAAATATGAAGATGCTTATTTTGACATGGGTATGTGATGGTTATTCATATTATGCCATTCTATGAACTGGGTCTTCATTATTTAATTCATATCTGTTATAGTTTTTTTGGATTTTCAGTTGTATGCTATATTCCTTGTATTCTGACATACACACTTCAAGACAACGAAAACCCCCTTCTGCATCTTCTATCTAGTTCTGAAATATCACAGAAAAAACTAAAAACTATATCATTAAAAAAAGATAAATCAAAAAAACAACAGGTGCAAGTTATTACACCATCATATCTCTACTCTACTTTTTATGAAGAAGCATCGAAGAAGATCAACTTGCCTACAAGAAGGAACATCACAGTGTTAGTCAAATGAAGCAACATATATCATACATATCCAGTTTACAAAGCATGAACAAGGCAAGATCAACAAGATACATCTCAAGTGTTTATCATCAAAGGCAACCACATCGAAGACATCACATACAGATGATACAATTTTGGAATATGCCCAAAAGCATATTTAATTAACAGTTGAAATCCACAAGTATGCTGAGGTGGCACCTACGTGGCGAGTACACATCATCATCCAATCATAATCAGCCACCTCATATGACTACATTCAATGTATCATTTAATAAAGAAGAAGCCAAAGGAACGCCTATGTGGAAAATGCTCCAAAGATTCCATCTTATCTTCTTGGAAAACGTGCCTTCATTGCCTCTAATATGTGCTAAAAATAGCAAGTTGTTGTAACTACCTACTTAGGTGGCATGATCTAAGCCCTTGGCTACTTGAATTGATCTAGGCCATTCGTTGTATTTTGGACCTCTATATAAAGGCCTTGTTGCCTCATTTGTAAAATCAGTAGTTCAGTTAGTAGGAGTGGAGTAGAGTAGGATAGACTCGAAATTCTCTGAGAGGACTTGAAGTTGTTGTAAATATTTTTCAAGAGTAATGCAAAGACATTGGAATTCATTTGGTGTTAAGTGTTGTCCTGTGGAATAACATGGTTTCTTGTACTTTGATGAAATGGAGAGGTGTTTCAAAGTAGATTAGAAGTAGATTAGAAGCTCTTTGATGTAATGTATGTTGTATTGAATATTTGATCAACTCCTAGCTCATGCTTTTAACATTCATCACTGGTGAAGTGTTGTGTAAAACTAGTCTGAGCTTTATCATTTGCTTAAGTTCGATTGTGGATGCTTGTTTGATTTGCGCCGTTCAAAGGGTGCTTATATGAGCCTTCATGATTTGAAAACCTTTCGCTATCCTTAGGAGATTACACCAACTCCATGTAGTTGTAGGCATCCTTGGCGAAGTGGAGTTAGGTTTATCAAGGAGTTTGTCTATTCATACATCATCATTGCTTCATTGACCTTAGATTAGCTTTTTTGAACCCTTATCTTTTGCTTTTCTTTATCATTCATATATCATACACACTGCTAGGAAAAATAAGCTAAGTGTATGAAGAAAGTCTAATGTAAGTCCCTTTGTGATTATCAACAAGATCACATGTAATCACTGAGTTTATCCACCATAAGTCATAAGAAAAGGAACCTTGGAGTTACTTCACTGGATCACATAGTTCAGCCTTTGAAGAGCTTTATTCAAGAGAGAGTGGGATACTCTAGTGTTTTACTCTATTGTTGACTTGTCGAAAAACAATCATCAACAGGTTGCTTATTTGGAAGTCCCTTAAGTACCACCTTTCTTCCTTCAAAATGAAATTCAAACTCCAAAGTTTGACAATTTTGAGTAATTTCCCCAAGGGAACATAACCACTTAACACCCAAAACTATGTCAGTTTCTCCCAAACCTACAACATAAAAATCATCACATACTTTATATTCTCCTATGAGTATGTTGAGCTAACCAATTTTATTTTTGCAAGGGATTATGAATCTATAAACTACTATGATGTCAAATCCTTCAAATTCTTCAGTTTGAAGTCCTCTCTTAACTACCAAGCTTTCGTCAATGAAGTTGTGGGTAGCTCCACTATCAATAAGTACTGTAATTCTGCATCCACATAGAATTCCCTAAAATCTGAAAGGATAATATCTTGGCACTCCTAAGAGAGAAGCAAGTGTTCCTCCATTGATGTCTTCATCTTTAGAATTCAAATGTGGTTTAAGCTTAAATTTCTCTTTTTCTTCCTCCCCATCAGAAACTACCTCAACATAGTGAATTTTTCCCTTGCCAAGACATCTTTCACCAGGGTCCCAAGGTTCTCTACAAGAGAAACACAAATTCTTCTTTTTGAGCTCATTCTTGGTCTCATCTTCTTTCCTTATTTTTGGTGGTATGCTCTTCTGAGATTGTGCTTGTGATTCTTCCTTTTGGAGAGTTTTCTTTGTTTGCTCCATAGGAGGTGTCTTAAATTTATTCTTGGAAACTGAAGTTTCCAAGTTGAGAGCTCTTTTAATTGCAAGCATTGGGGCCATAAGCAACACTAGCTCAAAATCAAAAAAAAATATATCAATGATAATTTAACCTAGGATGCCCCATACTGCCGTAGCACTTATTCTCTTATTAGTAGTGTCATTTGGAATGAAAGTTTCAATATCCTAAACTTTATTTTTTAGAAACTATTGAAAATTAATTCCTCCTTGCAATTTCATTGACTTTTCATAGATGTGACCATTAAATTGTATCCCGGAAGCTTACCGTCAGGATATATTGCAGAAGCACCCCCTTCATAAAACCAATCAATTTCCTTCTTCCTCAACAAGAAAATACCTCGGAGGACCATTGCAGTGACCTACATAAATTAATATGAAGTGAATGATTGAGAGTTGTAAGAGAACTATGACAACTTCATTGTTCACAAAAAGTTGCATTAAGTTTTCATATATGATTAATTGTAAAAAATGTTACAAGACAGAAACAACACTTACATGTTCAGGTATAATTCATTGTGAAAAATATTACAAAATAGAAACAATACTCACATGTTCAGCATATGATTGTGCATAGGCTAGAGCTAAAGTACTGCCCCATGACCCTCCAAAAACCTGAATGATTCTTCAGTTTAGTTATTCATTAGAACACAATAAGAAGATAAATGCCTGGATATAAAGCAGAATTTTGTCTCCAAAAATAAAGAAAAAAAGCAGATGCTGATAACAGATATGATGCCATGGGAAAACAAAACACAACTCGTTTAGGCAAGAAAGTTTCAACCTGCCACTTATCAACATCCAAGTGCTTTCTGAGTTTTTCAATGTCTTTGATAAGTTCCCATGTAGTGTTGTCCTCTAAGCACGCATGTGGCCTGCTTTTGCCTGCACCACGCTGTAAACGAGATTATATGCAGCCTTAGCAAACTTCAAGAAAACTAGAACTCCAACTCTAATAGGATCATTATGTTCAACTAGAAAATAAATGATGAATCTGCATACCTGATCAAACAATACAATACGGAAAAAGTTGGGATCAAAGAATCTTCTATTACTGCCATCTGTACCAGCTCCAGGTCCCCCATGAAGAAAAACAACTGGCTGCACAAGTAAACCTATATATTTAAACAATAATGTTCAAATAATCTGTATATGATAAAGAACCATAAGTACCCAAAAAAAAATTAGTAAAATATTGAAATGAAAAGCTTCTGTAACATACACCCCTGGTATATGTTTTGCTCTGTAGGTTTTTTTTTGTGTTTTTTGTTTGTTTTGTTGTTTAGGGTTTTATGGGTTTTGCTTGCATGTGCGTGTTTGCATGAAATACATAGAATATGAACAATATACTAAAAACCAAGAAAAACTATTTATAAATCAACAAACTTATGAAGACCCAGATTGTATTATAGCCAAATATGAATTATAGGTACATACCCATATCAAGATTTACTACTTCATCCGGATGTTGTAGCCGGACCAGCAAAATGAACATCAAATGAATTCCTTCTACACTCAGCTAATGAAGAGATCTTGGCATACAATGTTGTAGGATAGAATAGGAAACCCTAGGCGCTCCAAATGAACCTTTCTTGCAGCCACAACAAGGAGAAATGACACTAATAAAGTCTGCTGTAGTGGTACGGCCTGCCTTGGGAATTGTATGCAGCCAATAAAAATCCTCCAAAACTTCGAAATCTTCCTTAGAATTTGTCCCTCAAGTCTGCAACAATGAACTCCACGAAAACCTATCCATTTATGCTCAAAACTTTACCAAAATGAATGATTCGAAAGCACAACTGAAGCCTCTGGATGAAGCCTCCAAGAATCCTCTCCTAATGCAATCTTTCATGCACGAAGAAAGGGACTAATGCAGGGGTTCTCGTCCCAACATAGCCATGAATAAACCCTAGAGCCAAGCCCAAACCCTATGCACAGGAAAATCTCAATGTGAGAGCCAAAATCAATAATCTTCGCATATGCAAATGAGCCTCTTTTTTCCCTTTTTGTTTCTCTCCTTCCTCAATGCCCAAGATGAGAGAGTTTTTAATTATTTTTAATTTATAAATCAACCCCTTATCTCTCCATGAGAAGCGCCCACCTCCTAGTAGCCCAACTTTAAGTCATAACTTAATTTCATAAAACAATATTACTTTATAACTTAAAGTAACTTAACTTTCAAATAGTGTAAGTTAAATATTTAATTTAACTTATATATCGACTTATAAGACCTTGGGCCCTTAAATAACATGAATTCCTGTGCCATGACCATCCACACTGTCCTGCTATAAATAGCAAGTGCTCGGCTCCCGACTTACTATAAACAGTAAGTCCCCTGAAATGACCCCCTAAACATCTCCATTAGCCTACGAGAGTCTGGTCATAGGCTAATCCCTGTCCACTGATCCAATGCGCTAGATGGGGGGCATTACAGCTTCTTTGGAAATGTAGGAACCAGTGACTATGGTTAAAGTTGAGACCAAACACAAATGACTAAATAAGCACATCCAACTAATGCCCACACTAGAACATCGTTGTGCAATAACCAACATATACCTCAAGTAAATATGATTAAAGTACACACAAAGCATCTAGGGTTGCTATTTGCAAAGCTCAAAATGAGCCAATGGGAATAAATCCTAATAGTTATGCCAATCTTACACAAAATTTTAGGAAAGGGTGTGTCCACATGCAACTAGAGAGACCCCCAAATATCAGGCACAGAAAGGGATGTGGAACTCCATATATATAAGGACCCTGGATGACTCTAATAGAAATAACCTAACTGTTATTTTTTAAATAATGATAATTCCTCGCATTCATTTCAATTTGGAATAATGATAAATTAATTCTTATACAATCCTTTAGGAAAAAAATAAAAGAAAAGAAAATTACTTTTTTGCTTTTCAATTTTATTTTTTAGGATGTTGCAGAGGACATCCGAATTTCACTCGTCAGGCCATGCTCGACCCAAGGATCTCCATCAAAGTAGTGGGTAGAGTCTTCTACATCATGATCTTCCATAATAGATGAAACAACTATGACCTCCTTATCTACCAAGGGATCATTCATCTTTTGCCAATCTAAATCAACCTTAACAACATTTCTGTGTTCACCTGTCATGTCCCCATTTCCGGAGTGATCGAACATGGAGTTGTTGATTAGCCTATTCACCATTCCCGTAAGCTAATACACATGGTGAGGGAATTATTTTCATTTTGGCTTATCAGTTTTGGAGATATTATTTATTTAGCCAAAATATAGTGGTTGTGGTTAAATGGAAAATGCAATATTCAAATTGTATTTTCATTATTTCATTGGTTGGACAAATTGATGCCAAGTGGACAAAGGAAAATGTCAATCTTCAATTGCATTTTCAAATTTCTATTTTATCTATAGGTCCAATGCTCATATGGAGGTTTGATATATTGGTCTTTGTGCCAACGCATGAGAAGAATTGCATTGAGTTTGGTGCCAACGTTCAAAAGGGAAAATGATTTCAAATTGTTCATCGGATCATGTGCTAGGCCTCTTGGAAGGAGACTTGTAAAAATATTAAAATATTGCTCATCCTAGGATCATGCGCCCAACACCAAGATGAAGTTTTCAAAATATTAATAAAATATTGTTATCACTTTGGATCATGAGCCAACGGCTAGTTGAAGATGAATAAAATATTGATTTTTATGTACACAAGGAGGCCGTCGATCAAAGGGAGGAGTATTTCATTTAATAAAATATTATTTTTATTTGCCTCAAGCTGGCCGCCGCTCAAGGAGGAGATAAAATTCAATAAAAATGTTGGATTTTCCAAGAAGGATCAATGCCTATGGAAGGAATGCTAAGTTTTGTAAATATTGGTGGTTGATTCAAGTGTATTTCATTTAAAATTATCCTTGGATATTTGCAATATCATTGGTGGACTTCAAACAAATGCTAAATTGGAGCTAATTGGGTTGACCAGCCAAGAGGGGGATAAATAGAGCCTTTCATCATCAATTTGCAACTTTTGATCCCTTGGTAAGTTTTCATATTGTTTGCATTTTGGCTTGAAATTGCATATTTTCAGTGTTTTGTCAAGGAGATGATCCCTTGATGTGATATGGAGATGATCTCATATCTTGTTATGAGATGATTTCATGAAGATTTCATCATGCTATGGAATTGCAGGTTTACTTTGAGGAGTTTGAAGCATTTTGGTATTGCAATTGAAGCTCTTGATCATAATTGAAGACTACCAAGGTAGTCGATCCTTCTAAGAGAGCTATTTTGTATGCATTTTGCTATAATATGAAGATCTGATTTATAACAGCGGCTGGGAATTCATTGGTAGATATCATATCATTGAAGACATTGCATCATTGAAACAAACCGTGGCACTTAGGAACCCATCGCTAGCATTGGAGGACACTGTTTGGCATCAAATTTGATCATATATTGAAATCTGGGCAGTGTAAAAGTCTGATACAGGTCTGCTAAGGGTCTGATACAGGTATGAGACATCATAGAGTGAAGCAATTCAAGGACTGAAAGCCATTGTTGACACTCTCACCATAATTGCTTCATTCCTAGGAGCTATCACAAGCTATTTGGGCTATATTTTGGCACATTGAATGCATATTTCATCAATCTGGGCAATAACATTTATGATCAGCAATCATATCAGAGATAATATCAGCCAAGTGTGAAGGTACAGCGAAGGTTGAAGTTCATCTACAATCATAGTATCATTCTACATTGGATTCTCTACGATTGTACTTCATTGGCATATGATTTCATGCTTGTATTTGTTCCATATCCACTTTGTATGATGACTGATGCAAAACTCAGTCACTGCTGATATATCAGACCAGCATCTTGTCAATTGTGTTTTGCTCATTCAAATCAATAACAAGCATTCCGGGTATTACTTTCTCATATTTCATTGATGTGATCATGTGTTTAATTTTGATGATTGGTTGATAATTTGATATTTGTTGGCAAGTTATTGGCAAAAATTTTAGTAGAAGTAGGGTATTTTACATCACCATATAACAACATTTCTGAACCATCCTCAAATGTATGAACAATATCCATCTCAAGCTTGCCAACATGATGTAAAGGTGATGAAGCAATGCTAGGCTCAATCAAAGGAACAACAAATGAATTCATACCTCCTTGTAGCTGATCCAACCTTGTAGGTTTGGCAATCCCCGTGATAACATGTCCTTTCTTCATGTGAACATTATGAAGCCTTAGGTATTCGTCCTTTGCAATGTGTGATACTTCTTTGCCCAAACCCTCATAATGGCTTGTAGGATGCAAATTACCAACAAGTAAACCTTCCTCTTTCATGGCGGCATCTTCATAGGGCTGAGGTGTACCTTTGGCTTTGTCTTCTTTAGGGCTCAGGGCCCAATCTTCAACATACATAGACTGATTTATGTCCTCATGATCATTTGTAGGCTGCAAGTCACAAGCAAGTGATCCTTCATCCATTTCTAACCTTTCTTCAATAGTGTCTCCTGATTTGTCTTCTTCTCTCCTCAAATTTCTAATGTAGGCATAGAGATCTTCCTTTCCCAGATTTCCATCTTCATGAACCTCCAAGAAAAATTCAAAAGGAGTGGCTAACCTGAAATCAATTGATGAAGCATTGTACTCTTCCATGATTTGGGTAGCCTCTTGTTCATACATCCATCGTTCAAGCCCCTTCATCAAATTGACTTGGCCTTGTCTAATAGCTCTAAAAGATTCCATCTCCTTGTCTTCCATGTGACCCTTCATTCTTCCATGCATGATTAAACCCTCCAGGCTGGCAAGATCATGGCTCTAATACCAATGTAACCAAATGGGGATATTTTTGCCTATTTTGAATTTACAGGCTTTCCAAAGGACCTTCCTTAGAATTTTCTGATTTGCCCTAATTTGAATTCTGCCCTAATTTCTGCACTTTAGTTTTCTACTCAAACCCTAACTTCTGAAGTAAAAATCAGACTTGAAATAATAACTAGGGCAGCCCATAAAACATCTTAGAATATCATTATTTCACCATAAACATGATCAACAATATCGTGCTTGTATTTCATCATCATATGATCAACAAATCATTTTCATTTAACCAACATACATGACTAAAACAAATAAAGAAGTCTGCTGCAATAAACTGATTACAAAAGGTCTTCAAATACAATGATGGATATGGGCATGCATGAGGAACAAACCCAGCAAGTTCTGCCCTAAACTGAATGTTAAAAACAATGCAATCTAACCTCCTAACATGAAGGGAAATGGTCTGCTCTGCTGTTGTAGTAAATCTGCTCTGCTCAAACCCTAGATCAGCATTAAATCCTTCATAAAACAATCTCAAACATGGTGCTCTCCTCCAATGAAGGCGCTCCAAAGCTTGGGCTAACTTCTCCACAAAAGATAAGCAATATCACACCAAAGAAGTGCATGAAATTGATCTTCAAATCAGATATATAATTCTCCTCCAAAAGTCAATGAAATGCAAGTGAACTCCCATCACGGAATCCTCCAAAGAAGAAGCTAGGTTTTCGTCCAACTCCTCCTAGGATGCTTGAGGTTTTCGTCCCAAGATCCTCTCCAAGAGATAAACTCTCATGTGTGAATGAATGAATGCTTGAATGATGATTGAATTGCCACCAAAATATCTTATATTTATACAAGTTTTCACCTTCTTTCCAATGCTGGCCGACGTAGCATTATTTACTACCTTTTTTCCCTCTTTAGGGCCGACCTCATAGAGTCCTAGGCACCCAACTCCATAGGGCCGACCTAGACAGGATAAATTGCTTTTTATTAATTGATTTCTTCACAATGTAGGCCGACCTAGAAAGGTATTTCTTTATTTTAAAATTCACCTTTTCCCTCCAAGAGGGCCAACCCAACTCAGACTCCATTTAGGCGCTCAAAATCAAATTAAACTTTTGATTTTAACTTCTTTTATTTTCTTGCCAAAGATAGATATTGTTTATCATTTATTCTCCCTTCATATCAAGTATGATCTCCATAAGATGGCACTTACACAAGATCCAAGCATGATCATTTATCCTTCTTCAAGGTGGCATTAGATGTTAGCAAATCTATCACATACGGAAGCCCTTCGATGTCTTCACACTCAAATATCCTTAAGAATGGTTCACTCCATGGCAAGAGAAATATATTAAATGAAATGAACATATCAAGACCATTAGAGAAATATGCTAAGCCATCTCCAAACCTTGATTCTCCTTCCACAAATCCCAGAGTGTGAAAACCAACCCTTCTGCTCCCCAATGGCGACCATTCCAAAAAATGGGGACATTACAAAAAATAGGAGTCCCAATAGTGGCTCTAGTAGGGGACATGTACCAAGCAGTGGCACAACAAGAATCCAGATCTCCAGGCATACCAAAAAACAACACACAGGAACCGAAACTAAACATCATCAAGACCATAGAAGCAGAAATTGCGAAAAAATCATTAAAATCGCGATTTTTTTAAATCTTCAAATTTCCCAATTTTTTCCCCCAAAAAATCGCGATTTCAAATAAAATCATTGAATGGTCAATTGGGCGAAAATTCTTTGGTTCCGTTAGGGTTTATACCTACGTTTTCGAATTTTATTGCTTTGTTTTTTTTGGTTTTGTGCACGGATTAGGTTCAAACTGCGGATTAATGAATTAGGTTTAGGCTCTGAGATATTACTAGCACTTGCACCCGATAGGAACAACTGACGAGTTTAGAAAAATTTCCGACGTGGATTTTTTTTACGGCGTGAGACAATTCGGAGCACTATGCAAGGTTCGAGGATAAAAGCTTCGCGTATCCTACAGGTTACTCGCGTTATAAATGTTATATTATTTATAATATATGTGAGCACTATAATGCGAGTTACTCGAAGTTATAAATTTTATAATATTTATAATATATTATTATATTTATTTATTATAATAGTTATATATTATAATATTAATATATAATATTTATATTATTAATATATAATATATTATTATATTATTAATATTTATAATATTTTATATATTAATATATTATAAAAATTATTATATTTTAATAATATAATATATAACTATTAAAATATAATAGTATTTATAATATATTATTATATTTATAATAAATATTAATAATATAATATTTATATTATTTATATAATATTATTAATATTTATTATTCTATTATAATATTTAATATTCTAATATAATATAATATTTATATGATTAATCTATTTTATATATATAATATATATAACGAAGGGAACCCAACCCAAAATATATTCGCCAAAATACATTATAAATATTATTATATTTTAATATTATAATATATAATTATTAACATATAATAATATTTATAATATATTATTATATTATAATAAATATTAATATAAATATATTCTAATATAATAGTATTAAAATATAATAATATATTATTAATATTTATTATTTTATTATAATATTTCTAATTTTTTAGAAATACGATTTTTTCTTGATTTTTTCCCGATTTTTTGAAAAAATCTTATACTTTTGATTTGCCGATTTTTTCCCCAAACGATTTTTGCTGCTATGGTCAAGACTACTCAAGGTTCAAAAAGATGGAACTTGACTTCATCATTCAAAATTTGAAGGAAATCATTGCTTATGAAAAGTAATGCTTTAAATGCTGATCGTGAATGGGCAGCTCAGTGAGTTCTCCTTCCAGAGTCATCAAACGGTAGACATTGAGCTCTAATTTCTCTACAACTTCATAAGGCCCAAGCCATAATGGATCGAATTTGCCATGTTTCTCTTTATCTTCAATTTTTGCATCCTAGAGAAGTATCAAGTCACCAACCTGGAAATCACTTGACACAGTACTCTTATCAAATAAGAGTTTCATTCTTTGCTTATGATTCAACATTTTGTCATGTGTAGCTCTTCTCTATTCTTCCAACTCAGTCAGTTGCAAGATCCTCTAGGACATTGCATTATATTGATCTCCTTCTACATCATGCAGCAACTAGTGGACTGGCAGTTCCATGCTGATGAGCATCTTCACCTCTGTTCCATACACCAATTCAAAAGGACTTCTACCTATGGATCTTTTGAAAGTTATCCTGTCAGCCCATAGAGCATACTTCAAGCTATCATCCCATCTCTTCTTGTTCTGATCTAGTGTTCCTTTTATGATCTGTAATGTCCCCATTTCGTGAGCATCAGTGTTAGAGGATTAGCCTATCATCTGGCCCTCGTAGGCTAAAGCAAATGGATAGAGGGTCCCTTTTGGCAGACATTAGTGTGTTATTTCTCTCAAAGCTCAGTTTTGGTTTAAGTTTGGCCTTCGTTGGACTCAGTTTGACACACTTACTATTTATAGTAAGACTGTGGTTGTAGAGAGGGACCCTTGCTATTTTTGGTAAGGCAGTTGGATACATAGAGGGTACCATGGTGAACCCCCAAGTTCAGACAGAATTGAAAAATGATGTCTATTTATCGAGATAAGTGATTTTTAATTTTTTTTTTTTTTTTTTATAGATAAGATGTATTGTATTATATTGAACTATCAAAAAAGATTACACTGTATCCACGGGCTGATCATCCCCCTACCCAGACTGAAACTGACTCCAATGGCCACGTCAGGCCTATTACCAAAATGCCACGCAGGGCCATATCCATTGCAAAACATCCCCATTCCTAAACCATTATATATTGGAAGCCTAGCCCCCGAACCAAACAACCAGACTACCTATCAGTATAAACATATTCTGTATCAGAAGGCAATGCATGAGTATATGACTAAGGGCAGGCACATGGCCGCCATAAGACTACGAAAACATAAAAAGAAACTTGACTGAGACTGAGAATTAGTCCAAATCCACCACCTTCTCTTCCGCTCGTACCATGTCTGCGAACTCATATAGCCATTGCACTCCAAAAGTTTGCAGAAACGCTTCAGAAAGCTGCACCCCTCCTTTACCCTCTCACGATGCTCAATCAGAGTGGTCTCCACGAAGTTACCCAGAAACGGAATCCACAGAATGTCTGCCACCCCTGCCTTGCACTTCTCATAGTCACACACACGCGGAAAACCCACCCCCAGCTTGCCCATCTCGACGGCATCCTCCAAACCACCTAACAGCTCAAGCCTAAAAAGCTCCCTTGCGAGACAGATTGCCATTGGTTTCTCCTCGCCTAGGTCAAGCAACGAGGCAACATAGCAGGAGGGAATGTTAGAGTTTACTCTATACCGATCCCTGGCCTGCAAGAAATCTTTGCCCAGAATCCTTTTGATCGCCACGACTGCCAAGGGATGACTAGTTTTCATAATCCTAGTGAGCCGGAGATCGAAAATCTTACCGAGGAAAGCCATTTGGCTCTTCTTGCCTACTAGTTTCACCGAGGTATCCATAGATGCTCTCTGAAACATACACCAATGAGACTGTTAGACTGCCTTCTGCCAAAGCTGGTTAAAAAACCATTAGGTCACCTCGATCATTTAAGAGGAGTAAGTGCCAAGTGATGTGCCAGCGATGCTGTGATGGCTCCCCACTCAAGGAAATGATGTTTCCTCCTCTTACTTGTAGTGAATGTACAGTTCCCGTGTGCCAAAAGGGAATTAAGTACTTTAGCCTCCTGTTTGGCCAATCTATCCATCGCTCCTTAATCATACTCTTAACTCGACTGATCTCCGCAATCATCCGACAGCCACAACTATGACTCTTTCGTCATCCGCTGGACGTAGGGTCCGTCAGCAAAGGACAGCATTACAAAGAGACTAACATCCTTCCAATAATTTAATGATTGCCCAGTCCCATCAAAATTTGCGGGTGCCAAGAAAGGCCTACCACCATGTCCCTCCGCTGCCACCGAGCCCCAGACCATCCACATTGGATTATGTGGAAGGTCTCCCGCCCTTCTACCCACAAGCTCAATCAAGTTTGACTCGGGTGATTTACCAAATCTGGAATCTCTTTGAAATTCCTGCCATCTGCACCCAAATTCGAAAGAGCATCCGCCTCTGAATTACCTTCCCTTAAGACATGCTTAATCACAGTCATGTCAAAGAAGTCTAGGAGGGAGATTGCCTGCTCAAGTAACGCATTCAATCTCCAATTTACCATCCTCTTGGTCCTGAGACCGTTTATGACCAGCAAGGAGTTCCCTTCTACTTCCAAATTTTTAATATTGAGTTCTTGACACAATCTGAGACCCAAGATTAATGCTTGCATCTCTACGATGTTATTCGTTCCTACCTATAGGTTTTCCGCTAGTCTTCCAATAGTCCTACCATTCCAATCTCGAACTATGCACCCGGCGCCTGACACTCTTGGATTCCCTCTTGCTGCCCCGTCGAAGTTCAGTTTGAACCAACCAACTTATGGAGGGATCCATTGCACTAAACTCCTTTCAACTCTCGAGATGTCCTGATTGGTGAGATCTATAGCTGGAAGGAGACCTTGCTAGTTCTTCCTCATCGCAGCATCCCATGAATTGAATTTCTTCTTGCCGGACCCCCCTTCTGACAATCTTGCATTCACAACTTTAACAATATTTACCTCTAATTTATTGACAAAGGTGAGAAGAGGGATTTCTTTATCCTGGAAAATCCTCCTATTTCTTTCCTTCCAAAGTTCCCATAGGAGCAAGGAAGGGCTGGAAACCCATAAACCTCCAAAGATTGACTGTAATGTCCCCTTCTAGTAAGCTCAAATTGTTCACAACCTTGCACAATTTCAACTTACAAAAAGGAAACATTACTATTCAGTTTTTCCTTTTTTATATCATAATTAGAACTCACTAGTAAAGTATTAATCCACATTCTTTCCGCATTTGTCTTTAAGCATTATAATCTTCTAATCAAAATCACATAGTTATTCCATATTCACGTTCATAGACTTTATGTTCTATCCTAGAGAATCGTGAGTCGCCCTATCATTAATCAATCCCTAATTCCATGAGCATGGTTTGTTAAGGGGCCATTAACCATCCCATACGGAGGCCCGATGGCTTCACACTACACCCGAGGTACTTCACCATTCGGCTCAAAGGACATCATGCTACACCCGAGCATACTTCATCCATTTGAGAGTCACCCACCATAGGGCACATTTAACATTGATGAGCTCATCATACCATAGGCCCAAAGCTTCACCTCACACCCGGAGGTACTTCGACACTTGGCCCAAGAGACTCACACCCGGAGGTACTTCATCTTCTTGAGGGTCACCTAGGTCCAAATCACACCCTTAACTTAACCCCATACCCATAGATTGGCGAGATGATTAAGGATGAGGCTTAATTCTCCTTTCGGATATGGCATGAAACTATGATTTCCAAATCATCATCAATATTTACATAGTGCTTCGTAATTATATCATTCTTGGCCTTTACATCATGATGGCCATACATTCATCTTAATGCTTGAACATCTTTCATTTAAACATCCAATATAATGATCTATTGACGTATATATTCATTCATTTGTGACAATCATTCATTCCTAAATGTATATATGATCATTTATTTCCTTTATATATATATATATATATATATATATATATATATATATATATATATATATATATATATATATAAGCAATAATGAGGATCATTCATACTACATGTTGTCATATACAATGAGCTAAAGTTCAGAATATAAAGTAATGTAATGTCTACTACTAACACATATCTTGAACAATTCTAATGCAGATCTATAGACTTGCTCAGAACTCATCATGGTAAGTACATCATATAAATCTAATTATGTTATACAGAGATAATGTGCATTCCAATTTATGCAGACTGTTATGTTATGAACAAATAAATGCAACAGTTCATTTATTGAACTATACTATAGTATATCGATTGGTGAAAGATTCTATACAAATATCAAATGCAGATTATTATACAGATTGAAATGCAAACATCATGCAATGATACTCATATCATACAGTTCTTTAATCACAATGCAACACAGATCAGATTCTAATAGCATACATAGCATATAACTCATAATGGACAATTGATAGATCATACCTTTGATTGGGTAAGCGTCTAGTCGCCAATGGACTATAAGACACGAATGCTGGCAAATTCGTAGTTCTTGTATATATATCTGCTCCGAATGGTATGTGGATGGAAGACAAATGGATTCAATGATCACAAAGTATCTATATATCTTCTGCTCTTGATCATAGAAGAATCGGTGATCTTTTAATGCTCTGTCCTTAATTGTATTTGAATCTGGAATATTTTGCTGAGTAGAAGATTTGATCTGGGTTGTATTCTGATTGAAGACTGAATTATTTTGATCTCTTCCTGACTGTTTATGCAATGAGGAATAAGATGCTTATTCAATACCCCTTGATCTCACTGTGGCTGCCTTTTAAATCCCCGAATGGGGTGTTATGCCAACAGTCACATTGTTTTGGAGATCTCATGCCCTTTCATAATCGTGGGTTTATCCTTTAATTAATCTCCTTATGAGGATCGGCGCTTCATGGGTCGGGGGTCTCTATAATGATTTGTCTTTTCTTGTTCTTGTCTTATCTCATTTGATCGATGTCTTTGCCTTATGCATTTATTATATTTATTAAGTGGATATTTTATATGACTAAGTCTTCATTGATCAGTGCTTTCATGACTATGTTTAGATACAAATGTTGCAATCATACTCGGAGGTTATCTTCATCATCAATTTGGTTCTCTTAAGCTTGATCGTGATACATGATAGTTTTACTATTCCAATCTTTAATTGGAATAGGGCCATCGAGGGATATGACATTGACTCCTTGTAGAGAGAAGGCCATGACAAAAGTAGATCTAAGAGTTTCGAAGGCAAGGCTGAAGACCACTGTAGTTTGTCACACAACCAGGAACAGCACCTGGAAGAGAAATCAAAATTGAGGAAGAGGTGATCACCTGATTCTTCTTCTTGTTTACAGAGCACGCATCTAGAGGGGCCTGCAAACCCCAACTTTTTAAATCTGTCCCCTGTGAGAACTCTACCTCTAGAAGCAGCCCAAGTGAACATTCCTGCTTTGGGAAGGCAAAATATATTCCAGCATAAATTGATTGGGAGACTTACCACTACTTCTGAGGTATCTTTAAGAGCTCTGTAGCCTTCTCTTACACTGTATTGCCCTGCCGGAGAAGCGTTCCACCTTAGCTCATCTGAACCTGTTCTTTAGCTTAACCTGTGATTTTGCAAGGCCTCTTCAAAAGTTGCCGCCAACCTATGATCGACACCAAGGATTCTGACATTTTTCCAAGAAACCAAGGCACCCGAACCAAGAGAGGCAGGATCAATGTAATCTTTGACTTTATCTCCCCAACTTAGTTTTTTGATCAATCTGACTTGATCTAGATCATCCCTCTCAGATAATTTGGAGTGCCCATTCCAAGAGTCTTCCCAAAAAAGGGCCTTGCTTCCATCTCTAATTTCCCAAGTCAAATGATTTAGGATTAGAAGTCTACAATTGCTTATGAAGTTCCATATCCTTGAGCCTTTTGGTAGGGATCTCATAGTGAAGATGTTTTCCTCTTCTTCCAAATATTTGGCTTTGACTATCTTGACCTATTTGAGTTCAGGCTTCGTATGTATGGCCCACACCAATTTTGCTCCTAAGGAAAGATTTTGAGATTCCAAGTTCTTCAATCCAGTGCCATCCGTCTCTTTTGGCTTGCATACCTAGTTCCATTTGATCAAAGGAAATTTGTGCTGCTCTGAATTACCTTGCCAAAAGAAAGTTTTCATTTTTTTATTTAAATCTCTTAGAGTTGCTTTTGAGAGAGGAAAACAGGACATCATGTAAGTCGGGATTGCAAAAATCACCGCCTTGAGCATCATTAACCGGCCAGCCCATGAAATCCATTTGCTCTTCCAAGAAACGAGTATGTTTTTTACTCTTTCAACCAATGCCTCCCAAAGCTTCCCGGGCCTAACCCCCTTTGCAAGTGGCAATCCCAAATATCTGCAGGGTAGTGTTGATGATGTTTTCTTGACAACAACATTAGAATAAAACACCATGTGCTCTATCCTCTCTTGAACAAAGCGTCTCGAATGCTAAACTATGTGATCAAACAAGAACACTCCAAGGTTCCTTGTACGTGATTTGCAACGGATAGCCTCGGTGGTGTGATGTGATTTGTTGTATCACAAAAGGACTTACGTTGAATATGCTCCTTACTCCACTCAAACATGTACTCTTTCCTTGTGAAATGGAACTTCTTCTGTCTATGAAAGAAAATGAAAAAAGGCAAGGGTTGAGAAAGCTAATCTAAGGACAATGAAGTGATGGATGATGTCAAGATAAACAAATTCCTCATATAACCCAACTCCGCTTCGCCATGAGGACCAACAACTACACAAAGTTCGGTGCAATCTTTTAAGGTAACTCAAAGATTTTCAAATTGCGAAGCATTCATCCAAACACCCACAGCTGGCGCAGCTTGAACAATCTTCACAACCGAACTAAAGCATGCAAAGGTTCAGGCTAACTTTGCAAAGTGAGTTGCCATCGACAATCCACAAAAAGTATGAACCATTAAGGAATTCATCAAATATCTTAACATATTGGCATCACATCAATGAACTTCTAATCTAACTCTACTTGGAAACATTTCTCAATCATCCGCGAGAATTTGAAACCATGCCAACATCCCATAATCACACAAATCACCATGAAAAATCAACAATGAGCTTGTATTGATCCAAGAAGTGTTTTTACAACAATTTCACAATATCTCTTCAATGACATCGAAGAGTTTCCTCTACTCTACTTGCTATTCTACTCTCCTACAGCAACTCTACTCCTAATCTCCTCCTATTGTCCTTTACAAATGAAAGAAGTGAGCTTTATATAGACTCCAGAAATCACATGAAGGGCCAGGATTGATTTGACAATCAACGGCCGAGATTGAGACAACAAGGCAGTTTGTTACAAAATTTGCTATTTTTAGAACATGAAAGAGGCAATGAAGGCATGTTTCCCAATGTGATAAGCATCTCTGGAGCATCTTTATGGTGGGCCCTCTTACATGGCAAAATGCTATTGGCTTGATGATGTGTACGTGCCACCTCAGCATCTTTGAATGAACTAGTGTGATTCACTTCATGTTCACTTTACTTAGAATATTTTCTTCTTGTTGTCTTGATGGATCGCTTTGATGATCATGCTCATCTCTCATCTAGTGATGTTGTGCCTATGCAAGATCATGCCTCCGGACAGTTGCATGGACTCATGGAGTAGACTAGTGCCTGATGAGAGTTCTTCTTGTCTGGCACATGATATGTGAGCTTCTGGATGATGACCTCCTTCAAGATGTGCTTGGTAAAGTGACAACCTTCCACTGATTCTCGCCTCGAATGGATGATGCTCTTGATGATGAATTACACTTGTAACCTTGATCATCTTAGACTAGCTCCCCTTCGCATGGCATTGATGTCTTTCTCATCCAGACATACGAAGTCTTTGAACTAGATGTTGGAGCTCTCCTCCATGTGGTGATGATGACACACCTTAACAATTTTCCTCCATCTTCCAAACTTCTCATGTATGAACTTTCGCCATTCACCTCCTCGAACCTCCATCACCTACAAGAAGAAACACATCAAATTAAGACTCAACATAAAGGATTTTCAACAACAAATTACATTCACCTTATGTATATGGGATTAAAACAATGACATTCCAAAGCATCCATCACTTGTCAAAATCAAATTTGGAAAGCTACACTTTGAATTCACTTGACAATTCACCTCTCTTCTTGGCCGACCAGCCTAAGTGGGTTTGAAAGGCATGTCTAGACTGTGGAACGCGAAATTCCATGCTTGAGTGTCTAGGCCGACCTTCTTGGGGGGGTTTGATGATGGTGCTTGGAGGATGTCATGTGAAGACATGAAATTGTCCGAATGGAGGGTCTAAAGCCGCCTAGGAAGGGCGGGTTTCAAGGGTAGGCTTGGATTTTTCATGACTTGGTGATTTTTGCTTAGTTTTGATAGTCTAAAACCTTTTACACTTGTTTGATTGATAACTTGACCTCTTTGAGTGCAATGGAAAGCCATGAGAGGATGGGTGGATTTCAAGGGTCTAGGCAAAGTATTTCATGTGAAGGAGATGACTCTGTCCAAGTGAAGGTCCTAAAGCCGCCTAGGAAGGGCGGGATTCAAGGAGGTACATGGATTTTATCACTTAAACTTCATTTTGATGTTCATTTCCTCCTTTGAAGTTGAATGACACACTTAAAATGTTCAATGCCCTTGCCCATGAGACATGATGAAAACCATTTGAGAAGGGCGGCTTTGGAGATGATAGGTGGATGATATGGTGTGAAGGACTTGGTATTGTCCTCTTGGAAGGCTCAGGGCCGCCTTGCATGGGCGGGTTGAAAGGTAGAGTGAGGATTTGATGTTCATTCCTCCCATTTGATAAGTCTTATCTATCAACCTAAACACTTAGTGAAATCTTGGGATGCTTATGAATTTGAAGACACGTCCTAGATGTTGGGTGGTGATCTTGTCCACCTGTCATAGTGAGAACCGCCTAGGAAGGGCGGCTTTGGAGGTGTTGTGAGGATTATTCAATGTGAACACTCTCTACGCTAACCTTGACTCTCTCTCCTCCTCCATTTCTATGACTTAATGATTTTCCTTGTTTTTCAATTAATTCATCATTGTTAGGAGTTTAGGAATGATCCTGAGTACAACCAACTCTCCATGTTCTTCTTGAGTGATCTTGCATGAGTATGAAGCATGATAGTGAGTTTGGAGGCTCTGAATGGAGTGACTGTAGTGTTTAGACATCAAATTCCAGACTCACCTCTCTAGGCCGCCCAGGTAGGGCGGGTTTGAGAGTGAGCCTTGGATTTTAGTACTTAGAAACTTTTCACTCATCTCAACCTGGTCATCTCATCTCCCAGGTGTTCATCTTCATCATTTCCATTGATTTTACTTGTAAATTGTATTATTTACATACCTAGGTGGTTCTGGAGGTGTTGTCTGGAGAGTGCATTGTGTCAGGTGATACAGTCCACAAGGACCTCTTGAGGCCGCCCAGGTAGGGCGGGTTTAGAGGTGACCCTTGGATTTTTCCTCAAAATGCCTCAAAAAACATTCAAACTTATGAACTTGCATAAAATCTTCATGATCTCATTGTACTTCAACTCAAAACATTGCAAAAATTTGATAGGTTTTCTCCTTGAGCGGGTTTAAGGTTGATGTCTGGAGAATGTGATGTGCAGGAGGTGAAGTTGTCCAAGCATGGAGCTCAAGGCTGCCCAGAAAGGGCGGGTTTGGGAGAGGTGTCTAGATTTTCAAGCTCACTTGATTGTTTATTCCTCCATCTTCATGACTTATTGATCTTTCAAGATTCCTTCTTCTTGAATGACCTTAATTATCCCATCTCCTGAGTGTGATCTTGATCACGCATCAAACAAACTTGCAACTTATGTCATTCTTCACCCTGGGCGGTTTTGAGCATGTTGAGTGGAGAGATGCATGTGAAGACATGGGAGAATCTAGGACCCCTTCTTGAGGCCGCCCAGGAAGGGTGGGTTTGGAAGAGATGTCTGGATTTTGTCACTTAGACACTTCTCCTTCCTTAAAGTTGACTTTCTCCTTTCCCTGTGATACCATCTTGGCTATACTTAGCACACAAACCTTGCTTATTGCATGATTCTTCTCCCTGGGCGGTTTTGAAGCAAGTGTCTAGAGAACTTCTTGTGTCAGGAGACATTGTCCACAAAGGCCTCTTGAGGCCGCCCAGGAAGGGCGGGTTTAAGGGTGACCTTTGGATTTTCATTCCAAACTCACTTAATGCCTTCAAAAACCTTCAAATCTCCATCCAACTTAATCACCTTCTAATGTTTTGTGTTGAAACACTTTGAAATTTGCACAATCTTACCTAGGGCGAGATTGGAGGAACTGTCTGGAGTGATTGATGTGGAGGAGGTGAAATTGTCCACAGGAACCTCTTGAGGCCACCCAAGTAGGGTGGTTTGAGGGTACCCCTTGGATTTTCATTCAAACTCAATTAATCCTCCTAAACTTTCAAGTTTCCATTGAAATATCTTCACCCTCTAGTGCTTTATACTTAAAAACCCTTCCAAAATTTGATCATTCTCACCTAGGGCGGGATTGGATGCAGTGTGTGGAGAGATTGATGTGCAGGAGACACTGTCCAAGACCACCATGTGAAACCGCCCAGGAAGGGCGGGTTTGGACATGCCCCTTGGATTTTCACACTTAAAGCATTTCATTCATGTCAATCTACATCGTTTCACCTCCTAAATATTATCTTCTTCATCCTTCCTTAAGAAAACTTACAAATCATGTCATCTAAACCCCTGGGCGGTCTTGGAGGCAGCAGGTGGAGAGTTTCATGTGACAGGTGACATTGTCCAAGACCCCTTCCTGAGGCCGCCCAGGTAGGGCGGGTTTGGACATGAAGCATGGATTTGCACTTGAAACTATATTCAAACTCTTCCAAATGGACTCTCATAATTTGATCATCATCCAAGCACTTGGAGCTCAAAACACATAACAATTTATTCCTAGGGCGGATTTGGAGGTAGTGTCTGGACAATGTCGTCTGGAACAAGGCAAAGTCCATGAGTGCAGCTTGAAACCACCCAAGTTGGGCGGGTTTACAAGTGAGGCATGGATTCTTCTTTGAAATACACTTGATTCTATCTAACTTGCAAACTTCCATTGGAATTTCATCATATCCTAGTGTCTTGTGCAAGAAAACCTTGAAAACTTAACCATTTTTTTGCTTGGGCGGATTTGAGGGTTCTGTCTGGACAAGTGCATGTGCATGACATTGAATCCATGGCCTTGTGCCAAGGCCGCCCAGTCTGGGCGGGTTTGGAGGTGAGGCATGGAATTTCTTGCCTTAGTCAAATTTTGGATTTCCTAAATGGAAGTATATTGAAAATATGTTTAAGTAATACTTTAAATATTTATCAATATACTTCCAGGATGTTTGAGATAGGTCCTGGATCCATAGGATTTAGCATGCAGATTCTAGATTTCTGAGGATCCACCAGATTTCAGACTTAGTCATTTTTTCAGGATTTTCAGGATATCAGACTTAGTCATTTTCAAGGTCTCAGTGACATGCATCAAGATGAAGGCATATAGACCTCTTGGCAAGAAACTATTGAGACTTGGATACACAACACTATCAAAATCCTACCAGCTCAGAGGAAAACTAAACCTAAAGCAAAACAAGGACAGAAAGCAAAAAAAAAGAAAAAAGGGGGGGTCCCCATTTGCAATGGGGCGATGTGTGATTACATCACAACAGGTAGTTCCCCTTTTTTGTACCTCAAAAGTCTGAGGATGCTAGTTTGTTTTGTGCACCTAGTGTTAAAAAAGAAAACTTCCGATTTCGCAATACTCAATTCCTGACCTAAGGCCGAAGAGTACTGGTCCAGAATGAGTTTGAACTGTCTAGCCTCTCTTTCTTTTGCCACTCCGAAGAGCATGGTATCATCAGTGAATTGCTGATGGGTGACTTCTTGCACTCCCTAGGAAATCTGAATTACTTGGATCTGCCCTTCTTGTTTGGCCAGAAGAAAAGATCTTCCAAGGGCCTCAGTCATTAGGATGAACAGGAATGGAGACATTGGATCTCCCTGTCTAAGTCCTCTGGAGACACTAAAAAAACCTTCAAGGGAGCCATTAATGAGAACTAAAAACTTAGGGCAGGCCACCCATTCGAAAATTGATCCAAAACTTGTCAAAGCCAAAGGCTTCTAGAACTTTAAACAAGAATCTCCAGTTTACTCTATCATAGGCCTTCTTAATATCCAACTTAATGAACATTGCCGGTTTTTGAGATTTTTGAATCGAATGTATGGCTTCCTGAGCAATGATTACTCCATCTAAAATTGACCTTCCGGGAACAAAGCCGGTCTGCTTTTCTGCAATTAAATCAGGCAAAATGAGCTTCAGTCTGTTTGCTACTGCTTTTGCTAAGATTTTATACAAGGTGTTGCATAATGCAATGGGTCAGAATTCCTCCAAAGATTCCGGTTTCTCTTTTTTAGGAATGAGAGCTAGAAAGCTATTGTTGTCATGGCTCGATAAATTCCAATTAAAGATTGGAATAATCTCCTATCCATATAACACAAATTGAAGAAAAGAGCGATGAAATATTAAGCCATTCGGTTAAGACAATAATAGCCGTATGATACTATTGAAGAAGAGCGCATGAATAAATAAGACACTTATTATCATTGGCAAATGAATTGGTAATCGCCCCATAAAGAGATTAATAATATATTCGGTGGAATTGCAAACAAATTAACACCAATTGTAACCAGAGATAACTAAAGAAGGTGTCTTTTGATGAACGGGTGCCCATCATGGAGGAGGCATCGAAGAAGAGAACAAGACATATCTATTAAACATTAATCAGCAGGAACAACACTTAAGTCTCCAATCGATATATCAGCGAAGGTTATTTCCTATCATGGAACGTGGAAGAGCAATAAACAAATCCATAATATTAATACTGCCGATATACCTTGGACCCTGCAACATCAGCAAAGCATACAGAAGTGAAATTACAGATATACATTTGCCAAACCAGTGTCAGATCAGATTAGCGAAATCTTTAGAAGCATCAAGGTATGATCTCTTAATTCTATCGATGACATTTAGTATCTCTTGTATATGAATGTTGAATGAAATAGCAAAGAGCCTTTGTAAACTCAGAAATCAACATTTAAAATAGACATTGCAATTAATGGTCATAAGCATTAAGTAAGAATTATATGGTACTAACAATATAGATATCAGTAGTTATACCAAAATAAGAAGTATGAATGAAAGTATGGAATTAGTTATATGATATAAGATCATTATAGAAAATATACATCTATCATAATCATCACAAAGGAATAAAAGTAATACTTACTAGAATGTTTAGGAATAATTCATAGAACAAAGAATATGAATAGTAGGAAGTAATTCTTGAATGATGATTATTATGAAATTCTATATATCTTAGATATACAATTATGAGAACCATTGGAAGTAATACAAAATGCTTATTTGAATAAGAAAATGTAATGTAAAGCTAAGACAGGCCGGAACGAGAAATGGACAGTAGTGTTAATCCATCACACCAAGTAAGTGAGACCAAGGGTTATGACAATTGACCAAGGTATTAAAGGCTCGGGTTGATAAGGCTCTAACCCTCCAAGGCAAGTGAAGAGTGCTTGTCCTAAAGAGGTGAAGAGTACTCAACCGAGATAGGCCTTTATCTCAATTAGTGAAGAGAGCTAATATGAGGTAAGAGGAGATAGGCCCTTGACTCAATTAGTGTATAGTGCTAATTTGAGGCAAGTGGATAAAGGCCCTTGTTCCAATTAGTGTAGAGTGCTAATATGGACAAGTGGATAAAGGCCCTTGTTTCAATTGGTGTAGAGTGCCAATATGGGCAAGTGGAAATGGCCCTTGTTTCCATTGGTGTAGAGTGACAATATGGAGCAAGTGGATAGGCCTTTGACTCTAGTTGGTGAAGAGCGCCATTCTAAATCAAAGGAAAGATAATGAACCTGTTACCTATATTTCACTACTAGCTCAATCAGGTAGAGCTTTCCAGTTTGAAAAGAGAAAAAGATACAGATGCAGTTATGTTTCCGTTTGATTTATCAGTTACGTTATGAGTGGAGGAAATGTGGCTCCCACAAGGGTTGAGCCCAGCTCAGAAGTAACGAACTATTGAATACAAAAGCACAACTCTAGTAGCCCATTCAGAAAACAGAAACAGATCACAGCTGTAATATGGTAGGACAGCAAAGAATCAGTAAAGTCCAAGCACTAAAGAACAGCCAACAGTCAGAACAGGACAGCAAGGCACAACAGCAGCAAAGTATAATAGAGCAGCAATACACAAAAAAGAAGACAAATAGACTACAATGTGACGAAGTTCAAGCAGCAAGTTGTTTCAGGTTTGCAGAGGTCAAACTATAAGGTATGAACAACCGTAATATGAGCACAGAGTAATATGACCGTTTGACCCAAGGAGAAATGTCATAAATATCAGTATTTTCTGCATAGGGTTGCGAAATTATAAATTGTAAAACATTTACTAAGGTGGTGCAATTATAAGCCTCTTAGTTAAATGTTATTTAATGCAGAAAAGGTGTCATTATGGTATTTTTAATGCTGCAAAAGATGATGACATATGCCAAAAGCATTAAGGAGCACTAAATGATATTTTATCATATTTTTGAAGTGCCTTTATGATAGTGGAGCTAGTGGAGTTGGTGGAAGTTGATCTTTTTTGAGTGGAGCACTAAATGATATTTTATCATATTTTTAAAGTGCCTTTATGATAGTGGAGCTAGTGGAGTTGGTGGAAGTTGATCTGTTTTGAGTGGAGCACTAAATGATATTTTATCATATTTTTAAAGTGCCTTTATGATAGTGGAGCTAGTGGAAGTTGATCCTTTTTTAGTGGAGCACTCAATGATATTTTATCATATTTTTAAAGTGCCTTTATGATAGTGGAGCTAGTGGAGTTGGTGGAAGTTGATCCTTTTTGAGTGGAGCACTCAATGATATTTTATCATATTTTTAAAGTGCCTTTATGATAGTGGAGCTAGTGGGGTTGGTGAAGGTTGATCCTTGTTGAGTGGAGTTGGTGGATCTTTTTGAGTGGAGCATGAGCTATAAACAACTGTTTGAGGACTATATATTCCTCTTCCTTGTTCAGTTTTAAGAGGTTCTGGCTATTCACAGCTCTGCATATTGTAATTTTATGAGTTCTTTTACAGAAGTGAAGAGTTTTGTAACCCATTTTCAGAGATATGCAGTATTGTAACACCTCTTTGGCAGTAATAAGCAGTCTATACCTTCCCATTTTCTTCTGATATTGTGTGTCCTTGTGTTAGTACAGGTCTTTGTGATGTTTCTTTGTCCTTGGATTTGTATTGCATGTTGGTGCCTTTATGCAGGGGTTACATAATATTTTGCAGGTTGTGAGCTGTGCAAGGAATAATAGTCAATCTCTGGGTAGTGAGAAAATCTATTTCTCCTTAACAGAACTGTTGTTATTTAGCCTCCTCACAAAGCAATGATGCAAGATTTATGATTTTCTAGGTTATGTAAGTGATCCTGATTATTACTGGTTCTGTAGTGTGTCGTTTTCTGTGTATTTTCTGATGATCGTTTGGTGCATCACCTTAAACAGTAGGTTTCTTTTTATGCAAGCCTTCTTACCCTTTTCTCTGCAAAGTCTTAGTCTAGGTAGTTTAGGTGGAGTACCATGAGGAAGCCGGCCTTCTCCGGAGGTTCTTTCTAACACAGGCCACCCACAGACCTAGGAAAGATCCCATGTTTCTCCAGATTGCCCAGTTTCACAACTCGGCGAGGGTGCAAATCTGAAAGCTAACAGAACCTATGGCAAGATTGTGCCCAAGGAACCCTCTCTTGTGGAGTGTATGATTGGATTAACATGTTGGTCCAAGTGTAGTCTCTCCCAAAAAGAAATGATCCTTAATAGTGAAATAGAAAAAGGATAATGCATATGATGTTATGATCATAAGATTTGGCTTTATAATTGTGATTTATATTATGAATTATAAAGGATTGAATGCTAATGTTCTCTTTTGGCAAGTTGAAATTGTGTGCAAGGTGTGAAAATTTTGGGCTTGCAAGAAGGGGACATTACAATTGTTAACCTCCTTTAAAACCATGTTTGAGCTCCTGGAGTCCTCGATTGCCTCAATGATCTCCTTCCCCATGAAATCCCAGCACTTTCGGAAGAAAGTTGATGGGAACCCATAGGGTCCAAGAGCTATATCTGGGTGTAGACTGAAAATAGCCTCTTTTATTTCTGACTCTGTAAATTTTGCAGTCAACAGTTTACTGTGCTCTTTCGAGACAAGTCTAGGGATACATCTTAGCATCTGCTAGTGGCTTCCCAAGTTTGAGCCCTCCCCCTCATTTAGTAAGTTTTGGAAAAAAATGACTGCCTCTTTGTTGATGTCTTCAATCTTGTCGATCATAGACCCATCTGCTAATTTGATTGAAGAAATTATATTGATTTCTTATCTGAGTCTTGCGGAATTATGAAAGAATTTAATATTTTTATCTCCAACCCTGAGCCAAACTTCCCTGGACTTCTGTCGCCAATAGATCTCTTCCTTGGAAATCAAATCACCAAGCTTACCAAGCAATTCCTTTTCTAGCAGAAAACTATTGCCGTCCATTCCCTCCTTCAGAACTTTTTCATTCAGTGCTGCAAGCTCCTCTTCAACTAACTTCTTTTCTTCAAAAATATTCTTCAAGTGCTCCCTATTCCAATCTTTTAAATTTTGCTTGATAATTTTGAGTTTTGTTACAATGATGAAAAATTTTGTTCTTTCTGGTTTAGATTCATTCCACCAAAGCTTGACTAGCTCCAAAAACTGGGGTCCTTAAACCACATGTTTTCAAACTTGAAAGGGCTCCTAGCTGGTTTCTTTTCCCCAATTACATCCAAATCAAATAGGGTAGTGATCAGACCCTGACAACGGCATGATCTTGCATTCTAGGTAGAAAGGGAATTTGCTCAGGTCTCCTTTGAAGGGAAATCTATCTAATTTCTCATCTATATTACTGAAGCCAAGCCTCCTGTTAGTCCAGGTGAAACCTCCATTTCCCATAGGGATCTCAAACAATGTAAGATACCCAACTAAAGCTACTAAAATTTTTCCTTACTTAAACAATTTTACTTGCTATCAATTCATCAACTACTGCAACAATACAAAGATATACATCAAAGACAACTACTTGAATGAGAATTGGGTACTTGTCTAGTTACTTGATTCAATCAACTTGCAATGTCTTATTACATGGATAATGCTTTCAATAGCATGAAGTACAACTTATTCAACGGAATTACTAAAGGAAAGGCCTTGAAGCCTTGATGTTTACAATAGCGCCTACACTTGATCAACTCAGTCAAACTCAATGATGCCAACTGAATGTCAACATCTCACAATAGCACAAGGGAGCATCACCTTGCTTGTTGAGGGAGCATCACCCCAACACTTGAAACTCGCAGGCTTCAAGATTACAAGCTCAATAGCTTTGCAGAGAGAATTTTGTCAAATGCATAGATACCAAATGAATGAGGGAGCTCCTCCTTTTATAGGCCTTCCAAAGGCAATGAAGGCACGTTTTTCGATGCATGAAGAGGAACCAAGGCACATTTCCCAAGAAGCATATTCAAGGGAATATTCCATCTGATGACTCATTCTGAGTTGGCAATCTTATCCAGAGGCCTCGACACAGATCCCAAATGCTATCCTTCTGACCAATGGGCATGCAGGGTGTTGTAACAACCTTACCTCCTTCTAGAAACACTTAGGCGCAAATTCAGGGTTCTTTTGACTTGGGCGCCAAGTAGAGGTGGTATCTTCATGAAGTTGCGCCTTGCCAATTGGAGGTAATGAATGCCAAGAAATGCGCCTAGCAGGGTGAAGTCAAAGATAGAGACTTAAGTGCAAATTTACAAGCTCCCTTGTTAGGCGCCAGAGCTAGGCTATTCAAGCTGATGGGTGCGCCTAAACTCAATGGTTGTTTCTTATCATTTCAACACCTAGAAGATGTTCCAATATGTTCCCCTTTACAAGCGCCTTACCTCACAAGTGCCTTAATGTGTTCTTCTTTGAAGGCGCTAAAACTGAGCTCCAGATTTCTTGACTAGGGCGCATTTCTAAGGTAGGAAAAAGTGCAAATTGGCGCCTAGGGAAGGATGTAGACATTCCTTGCTAAAACCTTTATCTCTAGCCATATCTAAGTCAACAACACCAACTTCTGCCAAGCGCCTAGCATTTTGAGTGGATTGAAAGATCTTTCCATACTTAGGCGCACTTTTTGGAACAAGTTTCTTAGGCGCATCTTGATGTCTGCAGCAAGGTGAATTGGCGCCCAGCCTTGAGTTGCTCAAATCTTCCTTGAGGGCGCTCATTCTTGAAGTCTTTGAAATGAAATAGAACACTTGTCTTATCAAGCGCCTTGGCTTCTTGAGGAGTTTGGGAATCACCCACTAGAATCTTGTTTTGGCGCCTTGAAATGCCTAGGCGCTCATTGAATGGTGTTTAACCTCAAACTTGGCGCCTAGAAGACTTTTACTTTCAAACCTTGTTTCCTTAAGTCAGAATCTCTTCTCTGCAAATACTCACACTTGAAGCCATTAGAGTGAGTTAGGATATCAATCTACATCAGCGCCTTGACTGGGTGAGAGGCTATTTCCTGAACTAGGCGCATGTTTGAGTGGATGTCAATTAGGCGCACTTGACTGATTGATGGAACATGAAACAGCGCCTAATCTTCTAAGTGCAAATCATCTTAAACACTATGCAATTCAAATGATTCCACAAAGGTTCTTCCTTCATGCTTGGGCGCTCATTCAAGGTCCTGGATTCATGATTTGGCGCCTTGTTGTTCTAGGCGCCTATTTAGGACAGTGCAACATGTTTCTAGCGCCTAAAGTAAAATAGGCCTTTTTCCTTATTCAATTTGCTTAGGAAACTTCATCCTGAAGATCAAACAACTCTTTTACCAAGGCGCCCTTTTTGGATGCACTTACTAACCTGCTACTTAATGCTAGGCGCCCCTCTTCATGCTTCAAAACCCCAAGGCGTAGGTGAGTTCAACCTGCTATTGGCGCCTAAGCTTGAAATTTCATGTCCTAACATCTTCGCTTGTCTCAGAACTGGGCACTGAGTTGGAGGAAGTTAACCACAAGGAGCGCCTTCAGTAGAATGCTATACTGAGAGCTAAAATGAGCTTTGGAAGTTGGGCGCCAAAGTGAACATGATCTGTCAAGGAGTGCGCCTGGCAATGATGACCACTGGAGTTGATGAAACTACTCCCAGACTTAGTCAATTTACAAGTTTCTGACATTGCTCCTGCAAAACAAAAGGTAAGTTAGTCAAAAACTAGTTCATTCCCTCATTTCTTAGAATTAGCCTCCGGGAATGAGGAATAGGCTAATCCATTATACACTTGATGATCAAGCTGGAAACGGGGACATGACAAACAATTGATTTCTTTCAACGAAATCTTCAAAGTCCGCCTGAGATTGAAGCTTCCTTCCCACACCCCCTTTTTTGTCCTCAACTCTAAGAATTGCATTAAAATCCCCACCCAAAATATAAAGATCAAAAGCATAACTGTTACAGAGGATATCTATCTCTTTCCACATTTCTTTTTTCTCCAAACAGGAATTGGGACCGTAAATGTTAATTAACAAAAGGCAAAGATTAGAGGCTAAACTCCTTACCTTACTAACGATCCATGACTTACTATTTGCCACTACCTCACCTTGACTGTTTGGGGTCACCAGAGAGTAATGAGGCCTCCAGAGGCACCAATTGACCCCCGCAGATTTCCACCAGCCTAGTTTCCTGCCAAATTTCTCCCTCTCATCTTGACTCAACTTTGACTCATGAATTAACCAAATGTCTGATTGTTGTCTTTAAGTAAAGCCTAAGCAGGCTTCTTTTGTTAGAGGCGTTTAAGCCCCTAATGTTCCAAGAGGTGATCTTCATAGCTTTTCAGGAAGGGGACCCCCTTCCCTACTTTCAACAAATCTACAATCTTTAGCTACCCGCTAGCTTCTCCATCCAATTTGAGTTTCTCTATGTTTGGAATTCGACCTCTTCCTTTAGATTCTCCACAATCAAGTACTAATTTCACTAGATCCCTCTGCCCTAGCCCCAAGGTCCCTTTGAGAAGGGATTCACCTTTAGCTTCTTCGACTGTGCGATCCAAGAACCCTGTTTGCAAAATGGAGAGAGGGTCATCCTCCAAGTCCATCTCTTGATCTTCTTCCTCTCCATCTCCCAACCAAACCTCCCCAGCTACTCCATCACCTAATGGAATGAAGCCTTCCTTTGCTGCCTCATCCAGAACTACCAATTCTTTTCCTACTTCTATTATAGAGTTTAGATCTACTTTCTGCACTTCTGGGTGAAGCGGGTCTAAAGTGGCCGAGATTTTCTTATCCAGGCTTTCCACTTGAGCCACGAGGTCTTTATTGAACCAGATTTCTCCATATTAATGATGAGATCCTTCTTTGCCTCTTGATTGTCTTCTTTCCTCGCAGACTCCTTTGGGGCTTCGGGTCCCTCCTGATTGCCTTTGATGTGGATCGCCATCGGGTTGTTGGAACTCACCGGAACCCTATTTTCTTTGAAGCTGAGATGATCAGGGTTTTTGTTTTCCTCTTTCTTATCTTGGGGCTTTTCCCACGATCGCCATCCCAAAACTTGTGCTGGAATCCCTTTGGACCTTGGATCAAAAATTAACTCTTGTTTCAGAGTCCCCCAATCGGTGTGGATTTCAATTTCCCTCCAGCGAGAAGCATCGAGCTTATTTTCCACACATAGTCTGACAAATGTGCCCTTACCATCCTCCTCAGACCATTCTTTAGTGTAGATGAATTTTCCCAAAAAATTCCCCATTTCTTCCAAAATCTCAGGTTGCTAGAATTCCAAAGGCAGATTTGGCAATTTGTACCAATCCTGCACACCATCCAGGAGCCATATTCCCTCCAGAATTTGTCTTAATTTTGAACGAAGGGCAAATAACCACAAAGAAACCATTTGATAATGCTTTCATTTTTAAATCCTGCCCCCAGCGATCTTGCCACCATTGAACTAAACCCTTCCAATCTAAATTAGGCCCGAACCATTTTCCAATCAACCCTAGTTTTTCCAGACGTTCTATTGAGGGGCCTAATAATTTTTAAGGCATTACCATTGAAATTTTGTTACCTTGATTCCAGATGTTTCTTTGCTCTTCAGGATTTTTCTTACCAAAACTGCCATTTCCCGAGATCCTAGGGTTCCTCCAATGGTTCATAGTTTGCCTCTCGAAGAATCGGTCCGATCTATGAAACCTCTGATTGTTTTGAATTTGTGGGTGAAAGTTTATGTCCCCATTCCTCCAGTTACCTTGTCTTTTGTTTCTTCCATCTTCCAAGTGATTTCTCCATTCTTCTTTACGCGCTCTTTCATGAAGAAATTCCATAGGAATTTCACTTTCTGCATCTTGAGCCCACGAAGTCGATCCATTACCTTCCTTCTGATCTGCTGGATTCCTTTTGCCCTGCCCGATCTGCACTGCTTGAAAACCTTGGTTCTGCCCATGGCCTAGACCTAAATTTTCGCCCCTCTCGTTCCTCTGCATTTTCGCTAAGCAATGAGTGTCTTTTTGCAAATAAGTAATAATTATTCCTGATTTTTAATTATTATTAAAGGTAATCTTTAATAAAAATTAATTATTATTAAAAAGGACATCATGTGGTTAATAGACCTTATATTATAAGGGGTTTATAATGATTCGTTTTAAAAGCCATTAATAAAGTACATTTATATTTGCATAAAAGTGAGCGACCAACTTGGAGATATTATAAAGTATTTATTAAAAACCTAAAAGTGGACTTCAAAGGCAAATTAAATACACTTCATGAGGTCGACCTACTTGGAGAAGTTATATAAGGGCATGAAAAAGCAATTAGATTCATTCTTCAAGACATTTTATGACTTGTGCTTATGATATGAGAGCTGTGTGTACAAATACACAAGGGTTTCAGTCAATTTCAGCATTGGAGAACGAAAACTCTTCATTGCTTGATAGTGGGCTTCATTCAGAGGTTCAATCTGAGCTTAATTGCGAGGATTTCTGCAAGAGTAGAAGGGTTTGAAGGCATAAAAACATCCATCTTGGTTGCATACCTCTAGGGTTTGAAGCATAATAATTATTGGAGGATTATTTCAGTCATTTGGTGTATATACATTGAGGTTTCGGCATCATACACATCAGCTGTGACATTCTAATGTTAAGACGCGATCATCTTTGGGAGACATTGAAGTCAGATCAGCATTATTTCAATTTATAACAGCATATCAAAGTTTCATATCAGTCATAACAGGGTTCATATCAGATCAGAATACCTTCATATTTGGAGCTGCAAGTGTGTGTGGAAGGCTCTAACATCAACTACAACATCATTTCTTTCATTGGTATAAGGTACCGGGTATGTATTACAAGTTCTGCCACTCAAATCTTTAATTTGGGTGAAAGTTGTAATCACTGTCATAACTTTATCAGTCTGATCAGTTTTATATCAGACCTGGTATCATTGTAATCAGACCTGATTTTATTGCAATAAAGTGGTCCAATTGAAATTAAAAACAGTGCCTAGTGTTTATGCAATGTTTTTCTATTATTTCTATGCATTTGTATATGTTTTGGTAATATAAATCATGTAATGAAATCAAACAAACAAATCAGAAATTCAAATCAGAATTGAATAAGTTTGGGAAAGAAAAAATTGGGTTATACTTGACAAGGGATATCTCATGATCTTCATTAGGCTTTTATTACTTGATTCAGCCTGTCCATTGCCTTGGAGGCGATAGGGAGACGAATGCACAAGGTTTATACCGAACTTAGAACATATGTTCAGCATTTCCTGAGACCTGAAACACATTGCATTGTCCGCCAAAATCCTAGCTGGCACTCCAAATCTGGTGATTATAATGTTGACTATGAAATCGATAACCACCTTGGACATTGCATTGCGAGTGGGAATTGCTTCTACCCACTTGGTGAAGTAATTAGTGGCCACAAGGATCCACGTAAATCCATTGTTGGATTTCTCTTGTATTTCTCCAATGAAGTCAATGCCCCACTACTGAAAAGGAGCATCAACTACTAGGGGTAAAAGGGGTAGCGCTCCAGCAAACTTCAACTTACCAGAAAACCGTTGTCAAGCATCACATTTTCTTATCTCCTATGCTACATCCTTGAATAAAGTGGGCCACCAATACCCAGCTCTGAGGATCTTATGGGCAGTGGTCTTAGCCTTGAAGTGTCCTCCACAAATGCCATGGTGACACTCATTCATTACTGCTTCAACTTGCTCTTGATCCAAACACTTGAGTAGCACACCATCGTGGTCTCTCCACATAAGCTCATTCCGGAACAACACATATCTTTGAGATCTCAGCTTCAGAGTCCTTTTCTGATTCTCATCCATACATGGTGAACGATTCATATTTTCAAGATAGAATATGACATTCTTATACCATGCATTGTCAATCAATCTGCAATGGGAAGGAGTATCTTCTACATCAGTTTCATTTACCTCTATTGCTTCAAGATTGGAATTGGCCATTAGCTTAGCTAAGCCTTGGCCTCTAATCAACTTTGTGACCTGTATGTCCATGTCATATTCTTGGATCTTGTTGATCCATCTGCATCTTTTACCTAAAGCTTCTTGCTACATGAATATGTCCTTTACTGCTGTGTGTGGCACATATTGTATGATCTTCGCACCTATAAGGTATGATCTGAAAGTTTTCACAGCCTTTACTAATGCATAAGTATGCTTTTCCATTATGAGATACTTCAACTCAGCTGCTTGCAATGATTTATTGAAAAAGGACACAGGCTGCTCATATCCATCTTCATTCTTTTGAAGTAAGACAGCAGCAACAATATAAAAAGAAGCAAAGGAGAACAACTGAAGGGGCTTGGAATAATTTGAACTTATCAATACTAGCGCCTCCTTGATGGCTTCTTTGATATCCTTGAATACTTCAGATGGCTCTGCATTCCATACAACTGACTGTCCTTTCTTGAGCATTTTAGAAATGGCCTTAGTCTTCTCCGCAAAGTTAGGAACAAACCTCCTAACAAAGTTTATATGCCCGAAGATAGGTTGTATTCCTTTGACTGGTTTGGGCTGAGAAATGAGGTCAATAGCCTTGACTCGTTCCGGATCTATTCTTACCCCATCCTTTGACACAATATGCCCGAGCAACTTGCCCTCTTCTATGCCAAAAAGGCATTTCTTGGGATTAAGTGAGATCCCGTACTCTAAACATCATTTGAAGATGACCTCAATGTGCTTGCAATGCTCACCTCTTTCCTTCAAGAATGTTGTCAGGTCATCTTGATAGACCACCATGATCTCATCAACAAGACCTGCAAAAGCCACATCCATGGCCCATTGAAATGTTGACCCAGTATTCTTCAAACCAAATGGCATCCTCACATAGACATATGTACCCCAAGAAGTCGTGAATGTTGTCTTGTATTGCTCTGACTCCTTAACCATCACTTGGTTGTACCCAAAGAATCCATCCATCATGGACATCAATTCTGATCCAATCACTTTTTGCAACAAATGGTCCATGCTTAGGAGTGGATAGTTATCCATAAGAGATTTGATATTCAAATTGCAAAAATCCACACACAACCCAATTTCCCCGTTCTTCTTTCTTACTGGAACAAGGTTGGATACCCATTCAGAATGTCTGATAAGTTTAATAATACCTCCCTCTTTCATCTTTAACAATTCATTCTGCATCTTGGGAGCTATGGTAGGGTTTATAGGCCTTTGCTTTTGTCTGAATGGTTTTGCATCAGGCTGAAGGGGAATAGTATACTGAAACAAGTCCTCCCTATAGGCCTTAAGCTCATCATAGGACCATGCAAAACACTTCTTGAATTTTCTCAGCAGAACAATCAACATCTGCTTTTCATGAGACTTCAACTTCTTGCCTGTGTAAACTGTTGTCACTTGGATTTGCACCCTGTGTTGAAGCGCTTTTGCTGCAACAATCCAGTGAAACATTGGAGTGATTTCCAGGTGTGGGACCCTACAAAGGAAATCAAACCTCCAGAGAAGGCTAGTTCCTTTCTCTGAACATGAAATTCAGAGCAGACTAAGACTAAACCTAATCTATCACTGCTGGAGAAAAGCGGAAGGAGAAACTGAAAGGGAAAAGGTGATACACCAAGTTTGAATGTTCGACCCTCAAATCAACTATATATGCACAGAATAATAACAAACAACAGACAAGCATACACAATTCAACAGGAAAGAAGCATTCACAGATGAAGGTTCAAACAGAAATATTACACAGAACAGGGGAAATGAATGAAAAGGTAAAAATCTTATTGTTTATTATCAAGGAGGCACGGTTACAGCTGATACAAGATGTGGTTTTTTAGACCAACAACCAACAATAATACATCCCATTTCATGCTTATATAGCATTTTACAATTGACCTAAGTCACTCACTGTAATAAATTCGCCCCATGGGCCTATCAGAAGATATTCCTACAAAGGGAATGTCTAGATACATCTATTTTGCTTTGATATAAATGCAGAAAAAATATCTTCCCTGAAGTAGCTGAGAAACAAATATCTGCGTTGAAATTTTGCATCTGATTCACTACCTGCAACAATAAATGCGCAACAACTACCTCCAACTGGACAAGATATTTGATCTTCGAATTCTGGCATGTATTCTGCCTTATCGGCAAAATTTGTTCTCTGTGAATAATTGTCGGTCTCTATTTTTCTCTTTCCCTTTGATTTTAGAGATTTGCAAAAGTTGTCAGAAGTCAGACCTCGGGCCTTCAGCCTTCCGCCTTCCAAGAGAAGGAAGAAGAAAGGAGAAAACTCCGCCTTCCAAGTCTCGCTATACTTAGAGAAAATTACGTTCGGCGGACTTCGAGCCTCGGGCCTTCCGCTTGTCGGCTTTTGCAAGAAAGAAGGAAGAAGGGGTAAACCCCGAGCTCTGCTTCCTGAATGACTTAGCCGCTTTACAAAGTTTCAACGAAAGTCGGGCTTCGGGACTTCCGTCTTCCGCCTTCCAAAAGGAAGGAGGAAGAAAGAAGGTTCGACCCCCGACGCCCGAAATACTTAGAACTATCCAAAGGGAAAGAACGGAGCCAGGACTTCGGGCCTTCCATCTGCCACCTTCCACCAAAAGAAAAGGAAAAGAGGAAACTCCCGACCTCCAGCACCCGAAGTACTTAGACAAATTTTGTAAAGAACAAAGCGGAGTTTGGAGCCGATTAGGATGGCATGACGAAGGGAAGAACTCTGAACTCCAAAACTCCGAAAATGCTAAAAACACAAGGAAAACTCAAGATTTTTTGGACTTAGTCGATTTTTGGGGTTTTTCTTGCATTCCTAAAAGGGAAAACTATAATGTCCCCTTTCCGTGATGGTGTTAGTCTGTACTTGGTTCCCGTAGACTAACCAATGTGGTGAGGGAACATTGAGAGTTTAGATGGATGGTTTCGAAGAACTTACTATTTTTAGTAAGTTAGGGTTTCAACTATTTTGGGAAATTCAATATTGGAGGTGGTGCATTTTGATGAGACCTTTCCAACGGTCTATTGCTCGTCCAATTCCGAGTTCATTTGCACTTTCAATTTAAAGTCCGTAATTTATTATTATATATTTAATGTAATGTCCCCCATCTAGCCCATTGGATCAGTGGACAGGGATTAGCCTATGACCAGACCCCCGTAGGCTAATGGAGATGTTCAGGGGGTCATTTCAGGGGACTTATTGTTTATAGTAAGTCAAGAGTGAGGCACTTGCTATTTTTAGCAAGGCAGTTGTGGAGGTCCTTTGCACATAACTCATGGTTTCGAGATGTCTAGAGCACTATTGGATACATTATAAGTTAAATTAAAAATTTAACTTATAATAGGTTATTAGGCATAATATAACTTTAAGTTATATTATAATGTCACTTTATAAATTTAAATTGTGACTGAAAGTGACTTGCCTAGGAGTGGACGCCCCTCATGGAGAGACAAGGGGATGTTTAATGAATTAAAAATAATGAAAAACCCTCAACTTGGGCATTGGGCTTGGAGGAGAACAAAAAGGCAAAAAGTGCTCTCATTTGCATATGCGAAGATTATTGGATTTTGCTCTCACTTGTGAGTTTTATCGTGCTTTGGCTTTGAGCTTGGCTCTAGGGTTTTAGTTGGTTGTGTCGAGACGAAAACCCAGCATTGGTCCCTTTCCTCGTGCGTGAGAGATCGTATCAAGAAAAGATTTGAGGAGGCTTCATACAGAGGTCTCATTTGTGCTTTCAATGGATCATTTTGGGCAGATTTGAGCATGAGAATGGAGTTGTTTGATGGGAAATGAATGTGCATCCATTGTTGAACAGTTGAAGGACAGATTTAAAGAGTTTTGGAGGCTGTTTCAGACTATATCTTGCAAGCCATACATTTCCATACAGGCCGTAACACATCTGCATGAGGCCGTACTGTCTTGGAGGAGATTTGTGTTTTTTTGTTAGATTTTTTATGCTCATTCCCTTCTCCAGTGAGTCGTTCTGCTTCTGCAAACAATATCAGATCAGTTTTGAGAGTTTTTGAGGCAGATTTAGTGTGTTTGCTGCTGGTGTGAACTGCTAGGGAGACCGTACATATTGCAGCCTTGACGTGGAGTTTCAAGGAGTTCAAAACTAACGAGTTGGAGGCATCTCTTTATCCAATCTTGGGCGCCTAGTGACTATAGATCCTTCATTTGTATTTGTTTAGCCATTTCATACTTGGTGAAGGTGATTTGGGTGATTTCCTGTGGCCTTTGTTGCTGGTCCGGACTCTGGCTACAGCATCCGAACGAAGTTGTAAATCTTGATCTGGGTATGTTATCATAATTCATATCTTGCCTAAATACAATCTAGGTCATTGTTATTTTGTTGATATCTCTTTTAGTTTTTCTGCGTTTTCAGTATATTGTTCATTTTATATGTATTTCATGCAAAAATGCACATGCAAGAAAAACCCATAAAACTCTAAACAACAAAACAAGAAAAAACAAAAAAAAATAACATACAAAGCAAAACATATACTAGGGGTGTATGTTACATTTAATGTGGACTTTATAATGTTGTGTTAAGTGACTTAGTAAAAATAATGAAAATGCAAACATAAGTCACTATGGACTTGGACGCCACTTTGGAGGAAATAAAGTGAGTTTTAATAAATTAAATTCCTCCCTCCATATGGTCGACCCACTCTTGGGGAAATATAAAAGCAAAAATTAAAAGAGAAGAGCTCATTCACGATATTTCATTTTTCTATTGCTATTTCCTCTACAAATGAGGGTTTGGAGAAACTATCCAGCCATGGCTTTTGGTGACAGAAACCACCATTAGTATCAGGTTACCGCAGGTGTGAGAGACCACCCAAGGGAGCTCTTGGGCAGCCATACTCATGGTTGCAATTTGTGTTTCATTCATATTCAGTTTGGAGGTTCGGGGTTTGTTGCAGAGAGTTTTCATTGAAGATATTTACAGTTATTTGCCTTGGTATTTATCAAGGAACATCAAACAGCAGTTTTCAATTTATAGGAAGCAGATTGATGGAGTTTTGTGTGAATTGTAGCAAGATACAGGTCGTACATGTTCATTTCTGGCTGTACCATCAGCAGAGGGTTTTGGGGTTCGTTTGAGAGATATATTTCTGTCTTATTCATGCCATTTCCTTGGTTATAGTGCTGTAGTTATATCAGATCATAATGGGGGCTCAAACAGTGACCGAAACTATGATTTAAGTGCATGTATGCTGCTGTTGAAGGCCGAACCAGCCTGCTGCAAGGACGTCGAGCATTTCCAGTGCTATATTTGTTGTTGGGTATTGTCTCTAAGCCTCAGCTGAGGCGTTTGCTCATTGTATCTGCCATTAAATATCATTTGAATGATTGGGTGTGAGCTATGGTTCCATTTGAAGGGTATGAATGTTTCGTATCTGTTGTACCAATCATTTTCCAACTAAGATTAATACAATAGCGAACTGGGTATGTGAGATTCTCAAGACTATTGCCTTTCATTCACATGGGTATTGTTTAGAATAAATGTTTAATGTATTTGCTATTGAAATAAGCATCTGAGTATCTCTTGTTTTCAATATTTGCAAAATATGTGCATGCAGTTATGTTATGTTATAGAAACAACACCAAAACACAAGCAGTGTTCAACTTAACCACAGAAAACCCTACAAACAGTGAAAGAAATCAGACCAATATCCACAAACAATAAAACACATAAGGGGGGGTTATTTCAAAAAAACTTAGAGATTTTAGGTTTTTTGGGCTATTTGGCTAGGGAGCAAAATAAGACAACATTTTGGCGACCTCTCAAGGGTGTTTGCCTACTAAACAAAAGGGAACCAGTGGCCTTAAGCATTCATTGGGCATAGAGTCAGAAGGGCTGAAGCATACTAGGAACAACTGAAACCCTGCCTTCAAAACAACACCAAACAAAAGGAAAACAAGGCATGCATTCTCCTAATGAGAGTGTGGCCTGTGCAACAACACTTGTGAAAGGAAACCTAAACAGAAATAAAACCTACAGTATATACAAAATCTCAGACCAACCTTAGAAGTAAGGTTTGAGATGGATCCCATTGATTGAGATCGGTAGAACTTCACCATCCAGCCTTGAAAGATTGAAAGCATTGGCTTGCTTGCAGCTGGTGATGATATATGGCCCACTCCAAATTGCATCAAACTTAGTGTGACCTCCAGGTTTGGCTCTATCAGCATCCCATTTCAAAACAAGATCTCCCTCTTTGAAATTTTGATCCTTGGCCTTCCTATCAAAGTATTTCTTGGTATGCTTCTGGTGCTCTTCCAAGGTAGTTATGGATGACTGTCTAAGTTCTAATTCAGTTAATTCAGCCATCCTCACAGACCTAGCATCTTCTCCGTCTAATTCCAGTTGTTGAGCCAATTCTAATGAAGGAAGTTCCAAAGATAAGGGCAACCTGGCCTCTCTTCCATACACAAGAACAAAAGTAGAGTTTCCAATGGCTCTTTTATAAGTGATCTTATCAGCCCAAAGAGCCAATCTGATCTTATTATGCCATTGTCTCTAATTTGTTTCCATAGTCTTTTTCAAGATTCTGATAAGGTTCTTATTAGTAGATTCAGCTAAACAATTACCTTCGGGGTAATAGTTAGATTAAGTCTTCAAAAACACATTATACTTCAAAGCCCAATTAGCTATCCTAAAACTAGTAAAAGCTCTTGCATTATCAAAAATGATAGTGTGGGGAGTTCCAAACCTTGTCATGATTTCTTCCAAGAAATCCATGATTGTTGATTCTGTTGCCTCTTTGAGTGGGACTGCTTCAACCCACCTGGTGAAGTAGTCTATTGTAGTTATAACCCATTTGTGGCCAACACTGGATATAGGGTTGATCGTGACAATGAAATCCAAGCCCAAATGTGAGAAAGGCTGATCTACCTGAATAGGATTAAGCGGAAGGCCTGCCAATCTTTTCTTCCCAGCAAAGAGAGCACACTCTTTGCATTTCCTTACCCACCCATGGGCATCATTAAATAATGTGGGCCAAAAGTAACCTACCCTCATTATCTTCATTGTTGTAGCTCTTGCAGAGAAGTGGCCTCCAACTGGACCAGCATGAAACTCACTGAGCAATTTGTCCACCTGATCCTCTTCAATGCATCTCAGCAAGACTCCATCCAGACTTCTTTTAAAGAGAACCCCATCCACCAAAGCATAAGGAATGGACTGCAACATGAAATTTCTTCTCTTAGTTATGTCCAATCCATAAGGATACTCACCCGTGGATAGGTTCCTGGCTATGTCTGCTATCCAAGAACTTACAGCTACTGGTTCAACTATAGGTTTTGCCTCATTCAAGTGATATGATGAGTTCACCTCATCCACTGTAGTTTGAGCTAACTGCTCACATAGTCCTCTGCCTCTAATCAACTTAGTGGCTTTGATAGTAACATATATTCCAAGATCTTAGTGACCTAGCTTGCTCTCTTTTCACTGATTTCAATTCCCATTATATAGTCTGTCACACTAGGATGAGAAACTAATACTTTGATATGGTTATTTGCCAGCATATATCTAAACCTTTTCAATGCTCTTACAATGGCAAAAACCTGTTTGTCCATGGGAACTATACCTGACCCCATAGTCCTTCAATGTTTGACTGAAGAAGGCCAGGGTTTGCTCCATACCTTGGTCATTTCGCTGCATCAGGACAGCTACAATGTTGCTCTCTCCTCCATGGGCATAAAGGACAAAGTCCTCATAATTAGGGTTCATGAGGATAGAAGCCTAAGCAATCTCCTCTTTTATCTTCTCAAAGTCATCTTTCCCCTCCTTGGTCCACCTAAAAACATCTTTTTTAAGCATTAGGGTCAGTGGTTCGACCAAACCAGCACAGTTAGGAATGAATTTCCTAACAAAATTGATCTTCCCTAGAAATGACTGCAGAGATTTCTTATGAGCAGGCAGAGGAAGAGAAAGAAGAGTTGAAGTTCTTTCTGGATCTATGGAGATCCCATCTTTGGACACTAAATGGCCCAGAAGTGTAATGTCCCCATTTTCAGGTTCTCTTGCAGCACTGGAGTTGGCTTTCTGGGTTTGAGACAACCTAATCAGTGGAGTATTTCAATGTCATCAGTGTGCTTGGGTGTTCTAGTGGAGCCGTATGACACTTCCTGGAGGGATTTCAAACAACTTATCCGTACTTACTATTTATAGTAAGTGCTTACATGACGACAATCTTTCTTGCTTTTTCTAGGTTTTTCTGGGTTTGTTCTCTTCTGTCCTCAGAGAACACTGCTATTTATAGTAAGTGTCAGTTTGGACACTATTTTGGTAACTTGGCCGGAGAGCCAGTTGGCACATACAGACGATGTTTTGAGCTCAGAATTATCTGGAGTTCATGATAACACTTTCCCAAAGCATTTTTTGGACCCTTTGCCCATACTATTTTTAGTAAGTCACAAGTTGGACACCGACTGGGTCAGTTGGCAGTATTTCTATGTTGGGAATGTCGGTTGAATGTGTTGATGGTAATGACTTGACCACCGGTATAGTTCAGGTCGTTTATTTTAAACAACATTAAATATTAAAGTTAAATTAAATATTTAACTTTATCGTTATTTAAATATTATAAAGTAGCCGATAAGGGCATGGTTCGGTGGTTAAGTCGCTCGGTTATAGTGGCGGCCACCAAAGTTCAAACCCCCGCTGGGCCAACGAGCTCGGGGGTTTGAAGTATTCTTGCTAGGGGATGAGGTCCCCCGTGTTGTGGCCTCACCAATTCATTGCTCCGAGCAAAAGCATTCGCGTGGAGCCGGAGGCCGTGTCGCACCAACGTCGTCAGTCACATTAAAAAGTTTACTAGGCACATTATAAAAATATATATATATTATAAAGTGACTTTATATTGTATTGGGAACTTAATGAAAATTAAAGTTAATAACAATGAAAATTAAAGTTAATAAAGTCACTATTTTTATGAGTTGAGCACCCAAGGCAAAACGGGAAAATGTTATTAAATTATTAAAATCCCAAAAAGGGGCGTTGGAAAAAGAGAAATAAAAAGTGAAGTTGAAGTTATTTCCTCTCATTCATTCATTTTGGCAAAAAATTCTCTAAGCCTGAGCTTTGCTTTGAGCAAGGGTTTCGAACTAGCTTCATTGGAGATGAAAACCCCCATTGATAAGAGCATCTGCAGGGTTGAAATACACTCCCAGGGTATTTATTGGAGTGGCTTCATTTAGGGGTCACCATTTGAGCTTATTTGCATGAAGTCAGTTTGTCGCGGAAGAATTTGCAAGAAGATATCTACAAGTTTTTGGCACCATGATTCTGGGAGCACATTGAGGGACTTATTGCAGGTGGTAGCAGCGGATTTGAGGTTGATTTGAAGTGCTTTTTACCTCCTTACCTGGTCGTACCAATCCCTAACACAACCGTACCACTTGTGGGGTCGATTTGGAGTTTGGGTGAAGATCATTTGTTTGTTTCTTCATCAAACAAGGCATGGGTAACTGTTGTTTTAGAACAGTGATACTAGCATTGGTTTGTAGTGAGTTTTCAGTTGTGTGTCACTGCCATGAATGCTACAACAGGCCATACCAGCATAGTATAGCAGCAACATTGATTCGTGGTGTCTTTGCAAGATTTCTACAAGGGTGATTCACTTGTATCTGCTGTAGTTGCGGGACTGAAATTATAAAACTGAGCTATATTGCCTTTGGAGAGTATTCTTTGCACTTAGTTGCTAGACTGTCATTTTCAGTCATGTACTAGCTATGACAGCAAAATGGGTATGTCAAAACCCTTGATTTTTGTGAGCATATCTTTATGGGTATTGTTTCTAGTTGTGTTTTAATGTTTTTCTATTAAATATAAACATCTGGGTATCTCTATATTTTGTTGTTTCGAATATATGTACTTGCATGTGTGTTATGTCAAATGCAAAAAACACAAAATGCACCAGGTGACAACTAAACATCAGAAAACACAAAGGGGGTGGGATATTACAATCGACAGATTTAGTGAAAAAGAATTACAAAAGAAATTTTACAACGCCGGTAAGAATCTTGAACACCTACCTCAGTCAAAAGGGGTTCTATGCAGCAATTTAGGTAAGTAGAATTGTGTCTTTATGTAATGTCCCCATTCCTAGTAGTGTTAGCCTACACTTGGTTCCCGTAGGCTAACCAAGGTGATTAGGGAACTCAAAGAGTTCAGATGGTTGGTTTTAGATAACTTACTATTTTTAGTAAGTTAGGGTTAATTCTATTTTTGGAAATTCCGTATTGGAGGTAGAGCGTTTCGACAATACCTTTCCAACAGTCCATAACTCGTGATTCCGAGACCGTTTGGCCTTTCAAATTAAAGTCCGTAAGTTATATTTTATAATTAATGTTTGGACTTTAATTTATTAATGTGGTGACTTTGGGAAAAAGATAAAATATGAAAAATAAAGTTACCAAGGACTTGGGCACCCAAGGGAGGAATAATAAAGTGATTTTAAATGAAATATATTCCCTCTCATATGGTCGACCCATTTGTGGAGAAATATTAAAGCCACAATTCGGAAAGAGAAGCTCATTCACGACATCTTATTTTCTATTGCATTTTGCTCTGCAAATGTTTGAGGGTTTGAAGAAACAATCTAGGCTTTTGGTGACGGAAACCACCATCAGTAGCAGCTTGATGTAGGTGTGAGAGATCACCCAAGGGAGCTTTGAGGTAGCCATACATCAGTGGTTACATTTGCACTTCATTGCATTCAGATTCAAGGGTTTGGAGCTTGTCACGAAGACATTAACAAGGAGAAATCTATAGCACTTCGACACCATAAATATCAGAGGAGGATGAAGATCATAATGCAGGTTTGGTTTGAGAGCTTGAGGCAGGTTTAAGGTTTATTGGAGTCTCCATATGGGTCGTACTGCTCCACAAAACAGGCCGTACCATCTATGGGGTTCTTAGTAGTTGTTTGTGGAGATTTTTGAAAGCACACTCCATATATATGGCATCCAACATCACCACAGAAGAGTAGAGAATTTGAGGGGGTTTAGAGAGGAGATTAGAGTCATTTGTTGTTGCTGATATACCTCAGCCAGCCGTACAGAACCAGCTAGGACGTGGGTCCTTTTTGGAGGCATTTCTACTTGTGTTTGGTCATTCCTTATCTTCTTTGGAGGACGATTGAGGGCTTGGACTGCTATCTTTCATTGCTGAATGTATTGTTCCATATTCTGTGTATTGCTTTATGAGATTTGTGCATTTACTCACTGCTGTACCCTCTTTCCAGCGTTGTAAAACAAGGACAGCAAAAAGGGTATGTTGGAACCTATTGACGTGTTTTTTATGCACATGCAAACTTAGAATAAAATACTAAGTATTCTATCCTCTCTTGAATAAAGTCTCTCAAAGGCTAAGCAATGTGATCCAGTGAGAACTCCAAGGTTCCTAATTCGTGATTTGCAATGGATAGACTCAGTAGTTGATGTGATTTGCTGAAACTCACAAAGGGACTTACGCTGAATTGACTCCTTACTCAAATATGTTATTCTTCTTCTTTATGGAATGGAACTATTTCAAACCGAACATGAAAGAAAATGAAAAAAGGATAAGGGTTGAGAAAGCTATTCTAAGGACAATGAGATAATGAAACATGCTAGGATAGACAAACTCTTCACTAAACCAAACTCCGCTTTACCATGAGAACCAACAATTACACGAAGTTAGTGCAATCTTCTAAGGCAATTCAAGGATTTTCATATTGTGAAACACTCATCCAAACACCCACAGCTGGCGCAGCTTGAACGAGCATCCACAATCGAACTAAAGCACATGAAGGTTCAGGCTAACTTTACAAAGTGAGTTGCCTTCGACAATCCATGAAAAGTATGAACCAAGAAGGAATTCATCAAATATCTTAACATATTAACATTACATCAATGAACTTCTAATCTATCAACTAAACCACTTGGAAACACATCATCATATTCGAGGATTAGAAACCATGCTAACATTCCACAATCACACAAATCACCATGAGAACAACAATGAGCTTGTATTGATTTTGGAAGTCGTTTTACAACAATTTCACATGTCACTCCAATGACTTCGAAGAGTCTCCTCTACTCTACTTCTACTCTACTCTTACTCATGCACGAGCTAATAACTTCTAACCTTACAAATGAGAGAAATGGGCCTTATATAGGCTCCAAAATTACATGAACGGCCAGGATTGATTTGCAAACCAATGGCCAAGATTGAGAAAACAAGGCATAACCGCCCAAAAGAGAGGCAATGAAAGCACGTTTTTCAATGTGATAAGCATGAAATGGAATCTTTGGAGCATCTTCCACTTGGACGTCCTCTTTAGCCTTTTGCTTGTTGTATGTACATTGAACTTGGACGATTGATGTAGCAGGCTGTGATTGGCTTGATGATGTGCCCATGCCACCTTAGCATCTTCGAGCAAACTCGTTTGATTTTCAACACATTCATACTATTCGGAATATTTTCCCAAATTGCTGGATTTTCACCTATGGAACTTGGCATCTTTCGAACTTGAAAACTTGGGAAACTTAGAAGGTCTTCATGTAATTGATGGATTGCTTGATGATTGACTCATTTCTCTTCTCATCATGTTCTTGTGCTTGTTCTTGTGCAGGATTATATCTCTGAATGGTGCAAGAAGTAGACCTTGGGTGTGAATTGTTGGAGTAGACTTCATGATTGAAGTGGATGGCTCCGGACCTTGAATGTGAAATTATGGTATTTGTTTATATGTTGTTGGGTCTTGTTTGACCGCTGCTTGCTTGCTTTATTAAACTTGTTTTTTGGAGTTTCCTATGGGAAGGGGTCAATCATCACAAAAGGATCAGTCCCTCTTATAATATATTTATTTTAATATATATTATATATTATATAATTTATAATATTTAAATTATATTTATTATTATATAATATAACAAATAATTATATTTATCCTATATATCATTATCATAATAATATTTAAACTTATATTAATATTTGTTATTTAAATATATATATATTATATATTGCATTATATTATAATTGATAATGTTATATTTGTAATTATATTTATTATTTATAAAAATATATATTTATTTAATACTATTTTATATTGATAATAGTATATATGTTTATTAAAGATTATATTACTATCATCAAGGTGAATTCTTCGTTTATCATGATGTTTAAATCTTTAATTTAAACAATGCCTTAATATCAGGACATGATAGCCCTTGTAATATCCCTTGCTCAAACTGACCTTATATTGCTGATTTGTCCCTCAAGGAATATTGTCAAACACTTTATATGCAAGGTCTGATTTTGTTGATATTCAATTATGTTTGTTTGGCTATGAGTTTTGATGCTGCAAATGGGGTCTTGGAATACTCCTAATGATGTAAGATGGATTGACAATGCAATAGGAATGATATACTAATTGATTTTGACTTTTTTTACATACATATAGTGACTGAAATTAACTTGTACAGCTAATTGACATTTTGCAAAACACTTTCAATGCATCCCAAGATCGCTGATGTGCGCCTACAGCAATAAGACATTAATGCAAACACTCGGCATGCATCTATTCACTCCTTTATTGATGAACTACTCCAATTACAATGCTGATATAAAATGTTGCTATGCAAATCTGAAACTAAATTGCAGCAACTAACAATGACATATATGCCCCTAAAAATGAATGCAAACTACTTGAGAACCTGGTCATGAAGTCGCCTATGCTGGAGAAGGTGCATCCTCAATGAAATGGAACCAAACATCCTCTCCACAAGCCAAATCGAACCCTTAATGGTGCTGCCCCTGTTTCAGACCTGAAGTTGCAGATAATAAGAATATTCAAAGCTTATTCACCTCCACATATGCATCAAATATCATTGTCCCATCCTTAGGAAAGGAGCGCCCAAGATCATAGAGAAATTGATGAGTATTAAGCTCCCAATCTACAAATATGTGAGGTCTGATATGCCAATCGATGGCTGACAATGTGCCTCTAAAACCCACGATTTTTCCCACAATAAATATGAATATTTTAAGCCACCAAATGCCTTCAAAGTGAACCTCAATAATTTGCTTATTCCTTTCACATTGCTTCAATTACTATAGCATTTACTGTAGCAATCACTGTTCATGTACACTGTAGCATTTACTGTAGCGATCACTGTTCACGTGCACTGAAGCGGCTATTGTAGCGATCACTGTTCACGTGCACTGTAGCGGGTACTGTAGCACAACACTATTCACGCCACTATTCATGTCATCAACAATTTTCAAATCTGCAAATGATTAACCTCTGGAACCCTTGTGAAACTTAATGTATTCTCCAATTTAAGCACAGATTGGACTCCTAGATGAAGCCCACAATGAAGCAATAATTCAGCTAATATTTCACAACCTCAAAATTGCATAACCAATGAGAGTTTTCGTTCCCAATGGCTGGAAATGGCAGAAACCCTAGCTAGCTTCCTCACCAAACAGCAACATCAAAGCAAATATCAATTCCTGGATGATATGAAGCTTGGCTTGATCTTCTTATATACTTTTTCAATCCATCTCCAAGAAGCTTCTAGAAAAATAATATTATTATTTTATTTTAGTGACTTTATGTTAAAATATTTTATTTAAGTCACTTTATTAAATTAATTAACTATAAGGTCACTTTATAATATTTATTTATTTAATAACCTTACAAATAATTAATTTAATTATTATCTCCCTTAATTTTCCAATCCAACTAAATACTGGAATCGACACTGCCCACATGTCATAATCAGGTGCCCTGTTATAAATAGTAAACTCGTCTAAGTGACTTACTTTAAATAGTAAGTATGAGAAACTGAGTTCTGAAACCTCTACAAAAGCCAAGCCTGAACCTGGAGAAGAAACCACACTGATATCCGCCCAACAGGGCCCTCTAACCACCTGTGTTAGCCTATGAGGACCAGGAATAGGCTAAACCACCCAAAAACCACAACTGCGTAAAATGGGGATATTACAATCCGCCCTCCCTAAAATTGCTTGTCCCCAAGCAATCTCAACTGCCAGAAGAAAACCCTCCGGAAGTTCACTCCACCTGGATCCCAAATCCAGAAAGGAAGTCTGCCATGTCTGATAACCTCCGACTTCCTCTGCACAACTCTGATCTCATCTTCACCATGCCAGAAGTGATGAAGATTTCCACTAGGACCCGTCCAATACACAGTGCCACACCTGTCACCGCCCGGATCCCAAATATTGCGATTATCACCCAGCTCCGAAGTAGTGTCAGGAGGGAGATCAGTGTCTAACTCGAAGAGAGGATTATCATCATGAATGCCATCTACTCCTTGGAAAGAAGCTGAATCGACATCATCATCCCATGTGCAAGTCCTAGAGGAAATCATCTCCTCCCGATGAGGTTGTCCAATGACAATCTCTATGGTGCCGATGTAGAGTCTAATGCTCGAATTACCCATGACTTCTGTATCCTGAGTGTGAATGCTCATGCTACTATCATCAACAAGTGTCTTGACTGCCCTAGATAAATAAGTCTCTGTTGTACATGATGTGCATCTAGCCAAACTCAACTCTGAGCAAAGCTCATCAACATATCTTTGGGAATCCTGAAGTGCCAAAGGAGTACTCACCAAAGAATCCCTAGCGACCTCACATCCATCCGTCATGAAGTGATACAAATATATGAAAGTATCTACAACACAACATCTCTCTCTATCCTCTGCCCAATTCGTATGGACATGCTGACTAACCAAGCCATCATACCTACTACCCCCATAATCATTCTGTAACCATGTATCCGTGTGAAATCTCTGTGACATAGAAGTAGCAATCCCTAGCGGATTTGTATCAGAATGATGGATAGCTGACTGTTGTCCCTGCAAGTAATTCCCCATACACAACTGAGTCGAGTACTTGCAGGCTCTAGTTCCATCTTCTGTAGATGGCAACTCTTCATCCCACAATGGATGGTATAAGCCCCCCATCAATCCACATCAATGCATCAACCAATCATCTGCATGTGAACTAAAAGAAAGGTGATGAACTCTCCTCACTATGTAGTCATGGTAAAAAGCACCAACCTCCGTCAATAGTTGACCATCATAGTCTTGCTTTGTATCACCTGACATGGAACTAACCTTAGGGGAATCAAGTGTATTTTCAGATTCATCCCTCATTTGAATGAGGAGTCTCCTAATGTGATCTATCCCCTTTTGCCTTGCCATGTTGGAGAGATTGACCCTTCCTTTTATGTTTTGAAGATGTTGTCTCGCATTAGCAGCCACTAATCTAGCCTCCTTGGCCCTTTGTGACCACATATCACATAAATTTTGTGTCCTTTCCACGTCCTTCCAAGTCTGATATAAAAAATCAGAATGCTCATGACTTGTATTCATCCCACAAATCCCATTTTTAACTCCCCATTCTAATGTGCCGTCTATAAACAATTCCATGGTCTTATCATTCTCATGTTGAAGAAGTGTTTTATCATGATGAAGTAACGAAATGTGGCTGCTGTCATCAGTATACCTGTCATATTCTTCAAGCTTCACAAGTGCATTTTTATTGAAATTTTCAAGCCCATCACTTACACTTTGTGAACCAACACTTGTAGACTCATCTTCACAAGTTCTCCCATGTGTAAGAATAGCAATCTCATAAGAATGAGGAAGAATATCACTGTCCCAATTCAAATCTTTGAAATCTTCTTTTACATTGTAGTCATCAAACACCACCAAGTTTTGATTTATCTCATCTTCTTCTCTAGGAGTAGCTGCTATAAAGTACTGATTTTCTGAATTATGAGAGGAGAGATTATGCCTACTCAAAAGTAGACAAAGGTCTGTGATCCCTCTATCTTGATCTTTCACCAATTGGACAGCCCTATCCCTATCTCTAACCATTTGTAGATAGTCTTCTTTTATCAACTCCAAAGATGCTTTGAAAGAATGCAAATGTGTATGAGGAATGCCATGTCCCATTCATTTTTGTCTTTCTTCTCTTTGAGCTATCCAAATGAGGTCTTCTAGGTGTTTGTAAGTGCTATCCATTCTTGACAAAGCATGCATTATTTCATCTTCCTTCACCACCATTTGAACTTGCAAATCTTCCCAAACCAAAGGTTTTTGTTCCAATTGTCCTTGGCTGCCATAGTCTGATTTTTCATGATCATCCAATGAGTCCATACCATTGCTACCCATATCATTAGCATGCTCTATGCTGACCTCCAATGTAGAAGTCTCAAGTGAAGCTTCTTGCAAAGATGATGTAGACAACTCATTCCCCATGGCTGCCCTCATATCCTCTTGAATCAAATCAGCATCTCTAACAAAGTCATTATAAAGATTTCTGCATATATGTGAAGTATCTTTATCCTTATGTTGTTCAACCAATCTCCTTAACAACTCATGTGCCATGGGTGACACATCTTACTCACCTTTCCAAAAAGTCCATAAGTCATTTATCATAGCATCAGTGCCATGGGTGACACATCTTACTTACCTTTCCAAAAAGTCCATAAGTCATTTATCATAGCATCATCCTCATACAAAACTGAAGACATGATGGATTGCATTGAAGTAATCACGGTGCTAGGATGAACCTCATCAATAACATTCCAAAATATATGAAACATCTTGCGAATGACATCTACACAATCCATGGATAACATAATGTTTTCAAATCCGAACATTGCAAATATTTCAAGTAGTTTTACCCTCTTAGAAAAATAAGGGTTCTTGATGTCATCCAAACCTTTGAAGCTTGCCACCATGATCTGAAGTACTTCTTTCATAATATGGCTGTTATAAGGATCATTAGGAGCTGTTATCCTCATAATTTCACTAATGCAAGAGATAGCTGCAAGTTTTATCACCTCATCATGATGTCTCATAAGCTGTGGCTTAACCAAAGAACTTACCAATGGACTTAGAGCAAGTTGCATTGTTTGAGATGGATCTTGTTCAACTTTGGATAAACAAGCCTCTACCTCCTCCAAAGTACTTAGAAGAACCTCCTTTTGCTGAGATGGATGTTCTAATTTCTTCCCTGCCCTATAAATTCTTTCTTCCAAATCTCTTTCACTTGTTGAAACCATGCTTGTATCTGAAACTCAAGTTTTGAATGACCCAATCAGGCTGGCAAGAAACCACTCTGATACCACTGTAATATCCCTTGCTCAAACTGACCTTATATTGCTGATTTGTCACGCAAGGAATATTGCCAAACACTTTATATGCAAGGTCTGAATTTGTTGATATTCATTTCTGTTTGTTTGGCTATGAGTTTTGATGCTGCAAATGGGGTCTTGGAATACTCCTAATGATGTAAGATGGATTGACAATGCAATAGGAATGATATACTAACTGATTTTGACTTTTTTTACATACATATAGTGACTGAAATTAACTTGTACAGCCAATTGACATTTTGCAAAATACTTTCAATGCATCCCAAGATGGTTGATGTGCGCCTACAGCAATAAGACATTAATGCAAACATTTGGCATGCATCTATTCACTCTTTTATTGATGAACTACTCAAATTACAATGCTGATATAAAATGTTGGCCAAGACTCTTGGCATACAAAGCTATACAAATCTGAAACTAAATTGCAGCAACTAACAATGACATATATGCCCCTAAAAATGAATGCAAACTACTTGAGAACCTGGTCATGAAGTCGCCTATGCTGGAGAAGGTGCATCCTCAATGAAATGGAACCAAACGTCCTCTCCACAAGCCAAATCGAACCCTTAATGGTGTTGCCCCTGTTTCAGACCTGAAGTTGCAGATAATAAGAATATTCACATCTTATTCACCTCCAAATATGCATCAAATATCATTGTCCCATCCTTAGGAAGGGCGCGCCCAAGATCATAGGAGAAATTGATGAGTATTAAGCTCCCAATCTACAAATATGTGAGGTCTGATATGCCAATCGATGGCTGCCAATGTGCCTCTAAAACCCACAACTTTTCCCACAATAAATATGAATATTTTAAGCCACCAAATGCCTTCAAAGTGAACCTCAATAATCTGCTTATTTCTTTCACATTGCTTCAATTACTATAGCATTTACTGTAGCGATCACTGTTCATGTGCACTGTAGCGTTTATTGTAGCGATCACTGTTCACGTGCACTATAGCGGTTATTGTAGCGATCACTGTTCACGTGCACTGTAGCAGGTACTGTAGCGCGCCACTATTCATGTCATCAACAATTTTTAGATCTGCAAATGATTAACCTTTGGAACCCTTGTGAAACTTAATGTATTCTCCAATTTAAGCACAGATTGGACTCCTAGATGAAGCCCACAATGAAGCAATAATTCAGCTAATATTTCACAACCTCAAAATTGCATAACCAATGAGAGTTTTCGTTCCTAATGGCTGGAAATGGCAGAAACCCTAGCTAGCTTCCTCACCAAACAGCAACATCAAAGCAAATATCAATTCCTAGATGATATGAAGCTTGGCTTGATCTTCTTTTATACTTTTTCAATCCATCTCTAAGAAGCTTCTAGAAAAATAATATTATTATTTTATTTTAGTGATTTTATGTTATAATATTTTATTTAAGTCACTTTATTAAATTAATTAAATATAAGGTCACTTCATAATATTTATTTATTTAATAACCTTACAAATAATTAATTTAATTATTATCTCCCTTAATTTTCCAATCCAACTGAATACTGGAATCGACACTGCCCACATGTCATAATCAGGTGCCCTACTATAAATAGTAAACCCATCTAAGTGACTTACTATAAATAGTAAGTATGAGAAATTGAGTTCTGAAACCTCTGCAAAGGCCAACCCTGAACCTGGAGAAGAAACCACACTAATATCCACCCAACAGGGCCCTCTAACCACCTGCGTTAGCCTATGAGGGCTAGGAATAGGCTAAACCATCCAAAAACCACAACTGCCTAAAATGGGGACATTACAGCCCTCCCCACTCAAGATTGCTTGTCCTCAAGCAATCATGAGTTCTTTCATTATCTTGTTCTTATCTTAATGTCCACTTTCTGTTGTTTTGAGACGAAGTCGTGGTCTTGATTCGGGATGAACATGCTTTGTGAAGAGAAAATGATTTTGATTCCATGAGAAAGAATCTGTAATCAAGGAATATTTGTATAGGTAAGCATTTTAATGCTTTGAATAACAATGATTTGATGCATGAATCATGGATGAAGATGTGGTTTTAGCCAAAATATTTTCAATGCTAAGGAAGATTTTGAGAGTATTGAGACTCCAAGATTTGTGCAAGATGAAGCAGTATTGATGAAAAGAACATTACGAAGACAGCTTGTAATTTCCGGAGAGATGAATCTAGTGATGTGGTAGAGAGGGTAGGTTCAAGTAAGACTTGGATTATTTCACAAATCGTAGAAGTGTTTAATAAATGATGAAAAGATAGCGTGGAGACAATTTACGATAGATGAGATTAGTAGGAGAGAGAAGATCCATATTGTTGAAGAGAGTACGTGAGACATGAAGTATACACATATGAAGCATATACATAGATACACGGAATACACAAAGTATACACACACAATTATATGTGGAGTGTGAATCGTACATGTGAAAATAATACATGTAGCATATACAAGCTCACAAGATATGCAAAAGTATACGACGCATGAAGAATGAACATAGTATGTAATACACAAGTACCACACGTAATACATGAAACACATAGCATACACTTGATACATAAAGCATGAAGCATACAAAGTATATGCACACACTACATAAGGCCTGAAGCATACATGTATGAAAGATCCCTGATGGATCCCTTTGCTGAAATGAAGTATTTGTTTTTGTGATTTTTAATGTTTTATGATTTTTATTAATTTTTTTGTGTTCTTTCAGACTAGAGAGGAGATGCAGAAGGGGTTTCAGTTTTTTTGAATTGTGTATTTGCCAAGATAGCAGATAAATATACATGCAACTGCAAATCTCATATAAAGATGAACTAAAAATAACAATTAAATGATAGAAAAACACCAACTAAGAATTTGAAGCACATACCCATTAGATCTGTATTTTGTATTCATTGTAAAACCAGGTTTGCAACCCCACTTGCATACAAAGATGGTATTGGCCTAGGAAAGGCTATGCATGCAACTAAAAATGAAAGATCTAAAGAATAATGCTGATTTGGTACTGCCGCAAGTTTAGATCTACAATAGAATGCCCCTAGAATCTGTCCAATGATACACAAAAGAAAATCCAGAGTAGGCCTCCCACAAACATAAACTGGGTTGTCGTCCAATTCACCAAATTTTGATGAAATCTAATCTTTTTTCACCTCCTTGTTTGCTAGCTAGCCTATAAATAGGCTGAGGGATGCTTCATTATAGAGGTCTCTCTCTCTCTCTGGTCTTCTTTCTTCTTTCATTTATTAGGCTCTTAGAGCAAGTAGTTAGTTAGCTGTTCCTTTCTGTTGCACTCCATTTCTGGAGCAAGGAACTTTGAAGAATCAGCAAGATTGTTGTAAGACATTCCCAAATCAATACAGGGACATTGAAGATTGGTGTTCTTGATATTCTTTGGATTGTGGCATGGTTTTCTGACTTCTTTGAAGCAAATCATAAGCTCCAAGATCTAAGTTGTTTCATTTCTATTTTCTTTCAAAGCTTTTCATTAGTTAGAATGATGGAGATTATTACTGTTGAATGGTTGAATCTGTTTGTTCATACCATTGGTGATCTGTGGCTTGCAAATCATTTTGTATGGTTAGTCTGAACGTAATCCATGCTTAACTTCGGCTGTTTCTGTATGATCAGTTCCATGTTCCATGACAGGACAATGTGAAAATCTCTGCCTCTACCCTAGAAGATTGCACCATCCCTGCCTAGTTGTTGTCTCATGGCGAAGCAGAGGACTGGTTCCAGTTTCATCTTCAACAGCACTCATTTCCATTAATTAGATTCCTAAACCCTTACCTCATCTTTTGCATTTTCTTTTAGATTTTCACTAGGATTAGTTTTCTAGAGCCTCATTGCCAAATCATCTTCCTCTTCAAGAGCAGAACCTAGGAATTCCAATATTTCCATTTCTGAAAGAGTTCCATTCGCCCACAAGTCCGAGTCCCAGGAGTGAATTCCATGTCTACGAAGGAGTAAGCCCACGTAAGTCCCCCTCGTGATTACCAGCAAATCACATCATTCCACTGAGTCTATCCATGTGCACGTCAAGACTTGACATAAAAGGAACCTTGGAGCAGTCTCATTCAATCACATAGTTCAGCGTCTAAGAAGCTTTATTCAAGAGAGGATAGGATACCCAGTATTTTATTCTAATGTTGTTGTAGTCACAAAAACCTCATCAACAGATACTCCAAAAGAGCTTCCAATGCACTTTATCCTTTTCCCAAGATGGGCGTTCACTTTTAGGGTTAGAATGGCATCAAAAAAGAATCTTTTAATGATTCTTTTCTTTATTTAGAGTCTCCCAAGTTGGGCGCCCAAGTTGAGGGTCCAACTTCACATTAATAAAAGGTCCACCTTTTAACACATGTTAACTAGGAGGGGGGTCCCTTTATTAAATTTTTATTAGGAAGTGGTATTATTAATCACTTTAATTTATTTTTATTAAATATTAAAGCCACACTTTAATATTCAATAATTATTCCAATTCCATCACCTGGCCATTCTGAACTGAAAACTGTTGTAGCCTGCGCCACTGGTGGTGTCGCCACATGGCAGGCTAACTGACAGTGCCTTCCTAAAAATTAGGGATACTTCCTAAAAAATAGGAACTGTGACCAAAACTCCCAAAATGCTCCTGGAGGTCCCCTGATGCCTCCTAGTCAACTCTCGGTCAAACCTTAAAAAATAGGAACCCTTCCTAAAAAATAGGAAATTGTCGCAAACTATCTGGAAAGGCCTGTAAAGCTCCCTACCAAGCTCCACTGCCTCTGGATAGGTCCCCTAACCACTCCGCTGACCTACGGGAACCCGGATGATAAGCGAACTCATGTCTCTGCTAGACAGAGCTAAAGAGGGGACATGACTGTCTTCCCCTCTCGGAGATGCTTGCCCACAAGCAACTGCAAAGCCGGATGCTGTAAAATGGACTCTCCCTCCCAGGTGGCGTCCTCTATAGGAAGACCTCTCCAACGAATCAAGTACTCCCGAATCACCCTACTTCTCAGCCGTCGTTCCCTCTCCTCCAAGATCTCCTCAAGAACTAGAGTCAGCTTATCTTCCTCATCCAAGGGAGGTAGATCAGGGGATGCTACAATATGTTGCCCCAGTGCCTTTTTCAGGCAAGATACGTGGAACACATTATGAATCCGGCTGTCAGGTGGTAACTCAATCTCATAAGCAACCTCTCCCACACGCCTAAGAATCCGATATGGTCCGTAGAAGCGAGGCTTGAGCTTCTCAGCTCCACCCCTTTTAAGGGTGCTCTGTCGGTAAGGGTGCAACCGCAGGAAAACCATGTCACCCACCTCAAATACTCTCTCAGTCCTATGTCGATCAGCGTAGACCTTCTGCTGATTCTGTGCCTGCTGCAGATTCTCCCTGAGAGATCTCATGATATCCTGGTTCTCCTGTAACCAATCCTTTGCCAAGGGAACTCTGCTGTCACTTACAGCCAAATCAACAAAAGATAATGCCTCGTAACCATAGAGGGCTCTGAAAGGTGTCATAGCAATAGACATATGGTGTGTAGTATTATAACAATACTCTCCTAAATATAGCCAACGCACCCATGCCTTCTGCTGTCCTAACACATAGCTGTGCAAATACCCCTCAACCCACTTATTAACAATCTCGGTCTGCCCATCTGTCTGTGGGTGGTAGCTAGTACTGGGTGTCAACTCCGTACCTGTGAGCCTGAAAAGTTCTTGCCAGAAAGAACTCATGAACCTACTATCCCTGTCACTCACAATGGTCTTGGGGAGACCGTGGAGCCTAAATACCTCTCTGAAAAATAACTCCACCACCTGAGATGTTGTGAAATCAGCTGTAATAGGGAAGAAGTGGGCGTATTTAGTCAATCTGTCTACTACAACGTAGATACAGTCTTTCCCTTGCACCCGAGGAAGACCTGTAATGAAATCCATGGAGATTCCTAACCACTTCTGTTCCGGTATAGGTAAGGGCTGCAATAATCCAACAGGAAAAGTATGCTCAGACTTATTCTGTTGGCACGTCATACACTCACGAACACGATGTAAGATATTAGCCTTGAGACCCTTCCAAGAGAATCTCTCCCGAACCGCCCTGTAGGTTTTACCATACCCTGGGTGCCCTGCTGTCGGAGTATCATGGTAAGCATGCAGAATTTGTTCTTTCAACTGAGAACCAAGAACCAGATACACCCTGCCCTTGTAGTAGATGACTTCATCTACCACAATGTACCTATCATCCAACACCAATCCATCCATGAGCTCACAAGCATGCTGATTTTTGGAGTACTCAACTAGAAGTTGAGCCTTCCAATCTGCTGAAATCTCGCTCAACGAACATAGGGCAGCGAGTGATGGTTTTCTAGAAAGTGCATCAGCCACAGTATTATTCTTCCCCTTTATGAATTCGATGTCAAAATCATAAGCCTGAATCTTGCTCACCCATTTTTGCTGACAATCATTGAGCTCTGTTTGATCAAGGAAATATTTTAGACTGTTGTGGTCTGTTCTTACCACGAATTTGCTGCCAACAAGATACTGTCTGAACTTGGCTAATGCATGCATAATAGCCAACATTTCCTTATCATACGTAGAATACAACCTCTCATTATCCCGCAGCTTCCGACTCTCAAAAGCAATGGGGTGTCGGTTCTGCATCAAAACCGCTGCTATGCCCAAACCGGAAGCATCACACTCAAGAACAAAAGGCTGCGAGAAGTCAGGGAGTGCTAAAACTGGGCAAGTGCTCATAACCTCCTTGAGCCTATCAAAGACTCCCTGTGCCTGTTCTATCCATTTGAAAGCCCCTTTCTTTGTGAGGTTTGTCAAGGGTGCTGCCAACTGAGAGAAACCCCTCACAAATCGCCTGTAATAAGCACATAGACCAAGGAACCCATGTAACTCAGTAATGTTCCGAGGGCGGGGCCAATCTCGAATTGCCTGAATTTTCTCCTCATGCACCTTCACCCCATTAGCACCGATCACATGGCCCAGATATAAGACCTCTCTAAGTCCAAACTCACATTTGGACAACTTAGCAAATAGAGACTGACTCTCCATAATGCTAAGTACCTCAACATGTTTGAGATGGTCCTCCCAAGTACGACTGTAAATCAAAATATCGTCAAAGAATACTAGAACCGATTTCCTCAACTGCTTGTTGAAGAGATGGTTCATACATGACTGGAAAGTGGCTGGAGCATTGGTAAGTCCAAAAGGCATTACCAGGAACTCATAATGCCCATAGTGACAACAGAAGGCAGTCTTGTGTACATCCTCTGCTCGTACACGAATCTGATGATAGCCTAAACGAAGATCAATCTTAGAGAAGTAGATAGCTCCATGAAGCTCATCCAACAACTCATCAATGCGTGGAATAGGGTATCTGTTCTTGATTGTCTTCTTGTTCAAGGCCCTGTAATCTATACACATCCGTAGAGTCCCATCCTTCTTAACCAGTATTACAGAAGAAGCAAAGGGACTAGAACTGGGGCGAATGAAGCCCATGTCTAACAGCTCATGAATAGTCTTCTCAATCTCATCCTTGTATGCTCTAGGATGACGATACGGAGTGGTGATCACTGGCTTAGCTCCATCCTCCATCTCTATCCCATGCTCAAACCCTCTATCCGGAGGTACACCAGGAGGTATATCACCAAACACTCGGCCATGCCGTGTAATGTCCCTCTTTCTAGAGGAAACATTTAAACCTAAATTTGCATTCAAAGTGCTTCTCAAGGAGACATTAGAAATATTATAGATTAATAATTTTTCGATGAATAGATCAAATAAGATCAATGATAATGTATTCACATCATTCCAAGGATTATTTATTTCCTAATTGTTACTTGCTAGATTGTTAACCATTCCATAATTCATATTCTTTATTACTTTTCCTTATGGAACTAGGTTTTACATGTATAGGGCGCGCTGAAACCATCTCTTAACCCAGCCTACGGGAAATTATGTCCCAGCCTACGGGCTTATCTCTTGACCCAGCCTACGGGAGACTTTGTCCCAGCCTACAGGCCTCTTACGGATGGGATTACTCCGCCTCTCCCCACAAGACCTAACATTCCTTTAAGGATGAAGTAATGAAGTAATATTCTAAGTTCATCTTCCCATATCATCTTCCTCCTATTCCTTAACTAAGGATGTATTTAACCATATATATTATTCAATGTTTACTTAGTGTATGTTGTTGTTTGTTATGCAATGGATCCCCTGAGTGTGGTCAAACACCATTTATCCAGGGTTTGTTATGCAATGGATCCCCTGAGTGTGGTCAAACACCATTTATCCAGGGTACCATGCCGTTCATTAAGAATGTATTTCTCATTATTGTTTGTTTAGTGTTCACTTAATAAATATATATTTTATTATATTACAGTGGACTTGCAATTTCATGCATATACATTTATCTAATATTATTTAGACTCCATATTCAGATTTCTATTATCAATTTCCGTTAGTATTATATATGTTATTAATATTATTGTATAAATATATATTTATTTATGTATATATATTTACACACATATATATAGATATATTACATCTTAATAATTAAATATATTAAAATACTTACCTGCTGTTCAGACGATCTGTAGGTACCTTTTGGATGCGGTAGATATTTATTCTCCTCGTTCCTTTTTTCTATCCATTCCCTTTTGTTAGATGGGCCCATTAATATTTATAAGTTTGAAGGGGTGCAAGTCACCACCCGTCACCACCCTTAATAAATAAATATTATTAAACTTTGATACTCGATATTTGTTTGTATTAGTTAAGAGCTCCTTATTATGAGATCGGCATATATGAATGCCCTTATATTATGCAATGAATAAATATATATTTACTATTATATATTATTATTATTATTATTATTATATTTATTTTTACTTGAATAATTCCTCCCTATATATATTTATGATATCTTTTCTAGTTATGACTCAGAAATATATATAAATATAATGCGGATCTAAATATATTTATTTATGGGATATTATTTATTTATTGCCCATCTTCTTTTCTTTATTTATTTCCCTTTCAAGGGATATTTATTATGCCTGGTGGTAAAAGACATACTTACCCTTTCATAATTTTTATTACTTTATGTTATTCCCTGTGGTAACCATACGTAACTCCCTTAACATATAGTTTATTTATGTTATTTGTATTTATGTTATATCATTATAATAAATGATATATTATTTATTTTGTATTATTTATATTATATCATTTATATCATAGTAAATGATATATGATTTATATTATATTATTTATATTTATAATATAATATAAGATAAATATAAGAATATTTATATTTATATTTTTAGATATATTTATAATATATTATTATTGTTTATGTGTTATTTATAAATATAATAATAATATATTTTTTAATTGTTTTAAATAAATATTATTTAAATATATTCAATTTATAATATCATTCATATCTTTGATTTGAATGAATAATACATAATGCAGGGACATGACATGCCGATCCATCACCGACTGAATGTCAACATGAAATGCTCTACCATCCTGAGGAGTAGGTGTCTTGGATTTCACAAAACAACGTGTGGCCCAGATCACATCATCATGTCTAATAATAGACTCCATCCTGCGAGAAGATACCTCCTTAGGCCCACCGTCAAATGCTGCCCTCAAGATCACCTTCTTTCCACCAGATAGGAACTCTAACTGCATGCGGTGGTGATCAATAATATATCTCCCAATACCCTGTAACCACTGCATACCTAAAATCACATCATAATCTTCTAAGGGTAGGATATAAAAGTCATCCGTCAAGGTAAAATCCCCCATCTGAATGCTGAGCTGTGAGATCCTCCTAGTACAACCCAACACTGCACCATCTACAACCTTAACTCCAAAACCATCAAACACCTCAGACTGTAATCCACACCTCTCAACCAATTTCTGATCAATAAAATTGTGCGTGGCTCCTGTGTCGACCAAGCTCATGACTCATTGTCCCTGTAATGTACCTTTCAACCAAAAGGCATGGAACCTGGGATAACTGGATAGTGTAGCCATAGTCACTTTGGCTGCCGCCAATGACTCAGGGATATCTATCTCTAACTGGGGTCGCTCCTGAATAACCTCCTTAGGGCTGTCCTCAGTGTCGGTGTCTGGTATCTCTTCATCCCCAAGCTCGGATGTGACCTCAATCAAGTGAACCCTGCCCTTACCCATACAGCGGTGTCTGGGCTCCCAAGGCTCCTTGCAGGAAAAGCATAATTTCTTTCTCCTCAAATCATTCCGTGACTCCTGATCCATCCTAGGAGGTCTAGCTGACTGTCCATCTCTAAACTGTGAAGTATTGGCCTTCTGAAGAGGTTGTGATTCCCTGAATGGCCTCTTATCTAACTGATAAGTAGGAGTGGTGTCCAGTCTCAAGGTCACATCAATGGCATCCTTAAGAGTCGCCGGCTGGAAGGCACGTACCAATCCCTTAAGCCTATCCTGCAATCCCTCAATGAATAACATCACGCTACGCCTCTGGGGCATATCAGGTACCATAACTGCAATACGCTGGAACTCATTAACATATGCTTCTGCCTGTCCAATCTGTCTAAGATGTGCCAACTCCCTATAGTAGAGTTCTGTGTCCTTACGGTCAAACCGGGTAATAAGTCGTTCAGTGAACTCTGCATAGGAATGAATCAAGGCATGATCCTGGGTGACCAATCCATGATGCCACCAATCGTAGGCAACCCCATCTAAATGTAAGACAGCAAACTGAATAGCCTCACGCTCAGGCATGGGTCTCAAGGATAAATATATGTCCAGCTTGTGCACCCAAGCATGTGCACTCGTACTACCCGTACCATCATATGTAGCCAACGTGATCTTCCCAGTAGCTCTACTGAGGTCATAATTCTGTTGCTGTGGTCTAGTGCCTCAGTCTCCTCTGAACCTAGCAGAATCTCTGCACTGTGCACAATACTATGGAAAAGGAAAGACATTCCTGACCTCAGGGGGTAGGGTTCTCCACTCAGCTGTAGCTGCCAATACTGAATCCTGAAATTCCACCTCTGGTGACTCTACCTGTGCTGGTCGTTCACCTGGTGCAAACTAAGGAAGTAAGGGTCTATCCCTGGCCTGTCCACGCCTAGGGGAATGAAGGGAGCTCCTGGCTGATGCGTGTGACCTGGGACTACATTGACTCCCTGCCACAAATACTGATCTTCTCCATCTGCCTCTATCTAACTCCAACTGGTCCAAGGCATCCTGTATCCTGTCTAAGGTCTGAGCAATCCTAGGCTGAGTGTTGATGAGGGTTCTCATCATTTCTCTCTCTTCATCATCCTGATTCCTCCTGACATTCATCTGTTCTTCTACCATAACTGGTTCCTCTGCTATACCAACCCCAAGCTCGTTTTGGGCTCTCCTGCGTGTATAATACCTGTCCGTATGCATAGAAAAACAAATCTCTGAACCCCACAGGATGGCAGGTCAAAGAGCTCTAATACCACTGAAAGATCCCTGATGGATCCCTTTACTGAAATGAAGTATTTGTTTTTGTGATTTTTAATGTTTTATAATTTTTATTAATTTTTTTGTGTTCTTTCAGACTAGAGAGGAGATGCAGAAGGGGTTTCAGTTTTCTTGAATTGTGTATTTGCCAAGATAGTAGATAAATATACATGCAACTACAAATCTCATATAAGGATGAACTAAAAATAACAATTAAATGATAGAAAAACACCAACTAAAAATTTGAAGCACATACCCATCAGATCTGTATTTTGTATTCATTGTAAAACCAGGTTTGCAACCCCACTTGCATACAAAGATGGTATTGGCCTAGGAGAGGCTATGCATGCAACTGAAAATGAAGGATCTGAAGAATAATGTTGATTTGGTACTGCTGCAAGTTTAGATCTGCAATAGAATGCCCTAGAATCTGTCCAATGACACACAAAAGAAAACCCAGAGTAGGCCTCCCACAAACATAAACTGGGTTGTCGTCCAATTCACCAAAATCCCTAAGAGTTTCCGTTCCCAAGAGACTGTATGCTGCTGCCCTCTTCCTTAGAGTTCAGATCTGCAATGAAGCTTCAAAAATAATATGCCAAAAGATACTCCAAAAGAGCTTCCAATGCACTTTATCCTTTTCCCAAGATGGGCGTTCACTTTTAGGGTTAGGATGGCATAAAAAAATAATCTTTTAATGATTCTTTTCTTTATTTAGAGTCTCTCAAGTCGGGCGCCCAAGTTGAGGGTCCAACTTCACATTAATAAAAGGTCCACCTTTTAACACAACATGTGTTAACTAGGAGGGGGGTCCCTTTATTAAATTTTTATTACGAAGTGGTATTATTAATCACTTTAATTTATTTTTATTAAATATTAAAGCCACACTTTAATATTCAATAATTATTCCAATTCCATCACCTGGCCATTCTGAACTAAAAACTACTGTAGCCCGCGCCATTGGTGGTGTCGCCACATGGTAGGCTAACTGACAGTGCCTTCCTAAAAATTAGGGATACCCCCTAAAAAATAGGAACTGTGACCAAAACTCCCAAAATGCTCCTAGAGGTCCCCTGATGCCTCCTAGTCAACTCTCGGTCAAACCCTAAAAAATAGGAACCCTTCCTAAAAAATAGGAAACTGTCCCAAACTGTCTGGAAAGGCCTGTAAAGCTCCTTGCCAAGCTCCACTGCCTCTGGATAGGTCCCCTAACCACTCCGCTAACCTACGGGAACCCAGATGATAGGCCAACTCTCATGTCTCTACTAGACAGAGCTAAAGAGGGGACATGACAATGTAACACGCAAGTATATTCACGAATATGAAGTTCACACATGAATACCAGTAAGTCATGAAGTGTGCATTTGAACATACATAAGTCATGGAGCATACACATAAAGCATGTAGAATACATTTGAACACACAAAGTCATGGAGTATACACTCGAATACATGCAATCATAAAGTATACAGTTGAATACATGTCATAGAGAATACGCTCACATACAAATACAAATCATAGAGTATACACTCAAATACCAAGTTATAGAGTATACGCTTGAATACAAGGCATAGAGTATACAATCACAAGTCATCGAAAATACATTCAAATATAAATACAAGTCGTAGAGTATAGAGTGCACCTCGAAGACAATTGCAATCATAGTGTATACACTCAAATATAATTACAAAGCATAGAATATACAATACATTCATAGAGTATACACTCAAATATAATTACAATCATGGAGTATACACTCAATTACAATTACAAAGCATAGAGTATACAAATACATTCATAGATTACATACTCAAATGCAATTAGAATCATGGAGTATACACTCAAATACAATTACAAAGCATAGAGTATACAAATACGTTCATAGAGTATATACTCAATATATAAATTCAAAGTCATAGAGCATACATTTGAATACAATTCCAAGGTCATAGAGCATACATTGTCAGAGTATACAAACATAAAGTCATAGAGTATACATTTGCATACAAATATACTCAATGAAGTATACACATTAAACATACACATGAATGTCTAATAAGCATGCGTATGAACACACATTCATCAACATGAGCAAGCATACCAATAGGAAGCATACAAGTATGAAGCAATACACGAAAAATACGCAAGATTACACAAGAATACACATACACACAGACAGGAAACATGAAGTAAAATATGTGAACACACAAGAATATACCAAAATACACACACAGGAAGCATACAAGTAAGGTTAAAGCATGAAGTAATACCCATAAAAGCATGAAGCATAGATGTAAAGCATGGAGTATACATATGAAGCATAAATATATGAGGTATACTCGCGCATGCAAATACAAGTTATAGAATACATAAGTCATAAGGTAATGAATACACATAATTTGCATTAATACATATAAGTATACTATCGGACAATTGGAAAGGGGATTCGGCGCATCCCATACTACATCGTGGACCCGTCCACCATTCCAAGGTCACCAAGTATACACATGAACACATGTAATACTAAAGTATACACAATTTGTAAACTACATCATATCCATAATGCATAGTGGAAGTTTAATCATATTAGGACTTGGGTGAGAAACATGATAGGTCCGCCCGAAGCTATCCATGCTAAGCCCAAGAGCAAATATACCATCCCTCTTGGCCCCAAGTGGCAGACATGCGGCTACCCAACATGGGGTGGCATACTTAGTGGATAAACTTGTACCTGCTTTCCCCTATCCATGTTTAATCCATCCCTCTTATGATTGAAAACTTCTTCAACAACCAATCCATGTGGAGATTGGGGAAATGCTACAATGGGAGGCCCGTAGATTTTCTTTCTAAGCCCAAGGGCAGTCACTCACCCCCTTGGCTCCAAGTGGCCAGCTCGGAGTGGCGTACTTAGAAATAAATCTAGTATCTGCTCACCCTACTAGTATTTCTCCCGCTCTTCCTCATGATTGCTTGATGAGAATCCAGATTCATTAATAGCATAATTAATAATGAGTTCAATACATATATTAACAGTCATAAAGAATACACATTATACACAACATATTCACATAGTTGCATAAGTTACAAATATACACACAGGATGGCAGGATGACTGCTCTGATACCACTTGTAATGTCCCCTTCTAGCAAGCCAAAAAAATTTCTTAACCTTGCACAATTTCAACTTACAAAAGAGAACATTAGTATTCAATCTTTCTTATCTAACCATTTTAACCATAGAGATATATTAAATCAAGACTTATAATCATAAGCTATAAGCATTCTATCTTTCATAATATCCATTAAACATATTTCATGATTCCATTTGGGAGAGATATACTTAGATCTACATGTTCATCAAACCACTTGCCCAACGAGAGAGGGTTTATAAAGGAGCAATCGAGGGGTCCATATTTTATTCCTTTGACCGGAGACCAACCCAAATCAAAGGCTCATCCCTTGTCCCGGAGAGGTACTCTAGACCCACATGAGACAAGAGCCTAGCCATTACTTGAGGGTTCTCTTGACCAACACAAGATAAAGGGAATGTATCGGTCTTTAGTCAAATGGTACTCTACACCAACTACGACATCAACCATAATGTCGGTCTTTAGCTAGAAGGTACTCTTGACCCACTTAGGCATCAACCATAATTATAACCCCGTTGCTTACCTTACCCCTTCATCTTGATCTATGGGTTTGGTTGTCATAACATGAGCCTCTACTTCTCATCCCTAATTTATCATGACTACTTTAAATGCACATTCTAATCATTATTTAATCAATGCCTTCATATTCTAGGCTGACAATGATCTTAATTATCCATTCATTCATTTTATGATGGTCTTTCATATCTTTTCAAGACATTCTTTATAATCAGATATCAAAAGCAATCATGTAAGAATTCATTTTCATATTCCTTATTCTATGATACAATCTATTCAAGATGTTCTTATATAATCATCCACGATATATATACATTATTTTCCTCATGATCATGCAATATATAAGAGTTCATACTATTATTCACATTTCTTATTTTACGATATAGGCTGTTCTTATTTCCAATTCATATTCTTTTTTTTAAACTATTTATCCATATTGGAATGTAATTCCTATTTAGCAACTATCAATTTACTATTCCAAACAAGTTAAGAACTTGGTTAGCATGATCATAGGAATTTTACATATTCCATGATAATAAAACTGATATGATAATATTCAATGGCTTATGAATCCATACCTTATTATATCTATGGGTGCCGCCGTTCCACAACTCCCTTGTTTGGTCCAATTGGTATGTATCAACTAAATGATTCAATTGATGATTCCTTAGACTGTTTATTCAATCTATTTGTGATTGAGATGATTGATATGATGGGTGATCGATGATTAATGCTCCCTCCTTGGTTCCATTCCTCTCTATGAACTTTTATATTTCCCAAAATATCTTAATTATCGTGGCTCTTAATACAGATCGCACCCCTTCCAATCATTGCCTTTGATGAAATTTGTTCCTTTTATTAGTTTATGCGCTTATGTCTTATTATGAACCGTCGGTAGTTTGAACCTTTGACCATGACTTCCGTTTGATGATTAGTTCCTCCTTTAGTATGTGATCGATTCTCTTAGATATTATGGTATTTGTTTATATGTTGTTGGGTCTTGTTTGACCGCTGCTTGCTTGCTTTATTAAACTTGTTTTTTGGAGTTTCCTATGGGAAGGGGTCGATCATCCCAAAAGGATCGGTCCCTCTTCTAATATATTTATTTTAATATATAGTATATATTATATAATTTATAATATTTAAATTATATTTATTATTATATAATATAATAAATAATTATATTTATTCTATATATCATTATCATAATCATATTTAAACTTATATTAATATTTGTTATTTAAATATATATATATTATATATTGCATTATATTATCATTGATAATGTTATATTTGTAATTATATTTATTATTTATAAAAATATATATTTATTTAATACTATTTTATATTGATAATAGTATATATGTTTATTAAAGATTATATTACTATCATCAGGGCGAATTCTTCGTTTATCATGATGTTTAAATCTTTAATTTAAATAATGCCTTAATATCAGGACATGACACCCATCCCTAGGATTGATGAGCTCATTGACGAGTTGCACGGTGCATGCTTCTTTTCCAAGATAGACTTGAGGTCAGGGTACCATCAAATACAGGTAAGTGAGGAGGATGTGGAGAAGACGGCGTTTAGGTGCCACTATGGGCACTTTGAGTTTCTAGTTATGCCTTTCGGCTTAACCAATGCACCTGCCACATTCCATTCTTGCATGAATAAGGTATTCAAACAACAACTGAGGAAGTTTGTACTTATTTTCTTTGATGACATTCCTATATTCAGCAAGACTTGGGAGGATCATCTGAGGCACCTTGATATAGTACTGGGCATACTTGAGCAGGAGTCCCTATATGCCAAAATGTCTAAGTGCGGGTTTGGCATGACAGAGTTGTTATATTTGGGACACATCATTAGTGCAAAAGGTGTTCGAATGGATCCAAAGAAAATCCATGCTATCTTGGACTGGCCGCCACCTACGAATCTCTCAGCTGAAGGGATTCTTCGGCCTCTGTGGGTTCTATCGCCGTTTTGTGAAGGGATTTTCTCAGATAGCTGCCCCCCTTACAGATTTGACTCGGAAGGGGGCTTTCAAATGGTCGGCTAATGCTCAGCAGTGCTTTGACAGGTTTAAGGAGGTGATGAGCACTTGTCCAGTTTTGGCCATTCTTGATTTTTCGAAGCCATTTGAGCTTCAATGTGATGCCTCGAGGGAAGGCATAGGAGCGGTGCTGATGCAGGACAAGCACCCCATTGCTTTTGAGAGCCGGAAGCTAAGGGGTCCTGAGAGGAGCTATAGCATTTATGATAAGGAGATGTTAGCCATCATGCATGCGTTGGCTAAGTTCAGGCAGTATCTGGTAGGGGAAAAATTTATTGTTAAATCTGATCATAATAGCCTGAAGCATTTCCTTAGTCAAAAGGACCTAAATGATCGATAGCAGAAGTGGGTCAGCAAACTACAGGCATATGACTTTGACATTGTCTTTATGGGAAGAAGATTATAGTTGCTGACACTTTATCTAGGAGACCACACTTGTGTGCTTTAGGGGAGATTGCAGAGGACTGGAGAGATATGATCACTGCAGAATATGCAAAGGATAAATGGGCTTCTGGGGTTGTTCATGGCACCATCCGTGATGACAGGTACACTATTGTAAATGACTTGATCATTACAAGGGGAGGATTTTTCTGGTGCCAGTCTCTGCTATGAAGCAAAAGATCTTGAGAGTTTTTCATGACTTGCCTATGGCGGGACATACAGGGTTCTACAAAACATACAGGCAGGTTAGAGAGAGGTTTACTTGGAAAGGTGTACTGTCCCCTTCTAGTAAGCTCAAATTGTTCTCAACCTTGCACAATTTTAACTTACAAAAGGAAGCATTAGTACTCAAATTTTTCTCTTTTCATATCATAATTAGTATAGATCCATATTCTTTCCACATTTATCCTTGAGCTTATGATCCCATAATCACATAATTCATATTCATAAGCCTTATGTTCTATCCTCGAGAGGATCATGTGTCGCCCTATCATTAATCCATCTCTTAACTCCATAGGTATGGTTTGTTAAGGAGACACAACCATTCCATACGGAGGCCCGATGGCTTCCCACCTCACCAATCAGCTCCAAAGACTTCCCACCTCATCTATTGGAGAGTCACCTACCGTAGGGCACAAATCACATTGATGAGCTCATCATACCATAGGCCCAAGGCTTCACCTCACACCCGGAGGTACTTCGACACTTGGCCCAAGAGACTTTGCCTCACACCCGGAGGTACTTCATCTTCTTGGGGGTTACCTAGGTCCCATAACATTCTCCTAACTTACCCATACACCTAGGACGCCGAGATGATTAATGATGAGGCTAATCCTCCTTTCGGATATGGCACAATCCTATGATTTCTAAGTCATTATATTTTGCACATGATGCCTTTAAATAGTACATCTTGGCCTAATATCATAACTGGCCAATTATATATCCACATGATCATATTCCATTATCATCATCATGCTTTACATGTTTCTAAACATAACACATTTACATTATTATATTTTAACTCCATTATTGCAGACTGTGATCATCTTTCTTATCCATTTCATGTTTCAATAACATTTGACTATAGCAAGTTATTTAACCTTTACGAATGCATATTCTAGTATAACATATCATGCATATGTTTACTCTATATTTAGATTTGATCTCAGTATGAACATAACCAAACTATGTAAGCAAATAAATAAATATAAAGTTTCATACCTTTAGTTGATTGCTGAGATTAAACCTCTTTTTTTATAGCAGACTTATAAATGATGGATGACTCTTATCTTATATATACTTTCGCTGCTGACAAGCTCTTGGTGCAAATTTCTTTATATGCTACTTAATTCGATGTGAAGATGATATATATAATGATATTAGATGGATGATATATGACGATTTCTACTATTTGATGGATGAACTCTACTTATTGATGCTGATGAAATAAGTGATGATTCTCTGCCTTTCTATCCCAATCCGCCGATCATACTTATACTTTCGCTAGCCCTTGATTGTGTCCCTTCGAAGAGATGCAACCTTACCCTTCACTAAATGTTGCTATTGTATTATTTATGTTAGGCGCTAATATTCCTTTATCAATTCGGCAGTCCTTAATTTCTTATTTATTGTCTTGACGTCTTCTAGAGATTGGCGGATTTATACGTTGTTCTCTTTCATTGTAATCTTTTCCTTTGGTTAGCCTTAGTTGATCCACATCGCAGGATAATTACGAAGACATATCGGCGTGGAAGACTCGTAAGGAGATATTGAAGGCTCGAAGATACCTTTGGTGCGCTTGAGAAACCATCTTGCATATCACCGAAGGCATTCGTTGAAGTCATTGACTCATTATTAAGTTCCGTCCGTCATGAAGATCATACTTACATTTTCCTGTGCATCACATTGAGTCTAAGCATCGATATATGATGGCGTCGAAGTGATACACTGAAGGTGGCAGAGTATTCTCATTGTCTGAGCGTCGAGCACCACTCATGGGATCTTGAAGAGATATATCACAATATTGGTAACCGATTGCGGAGGCAGACTCCTTCGCCTTTTCACACATCAACGAACTCATCCATTCACGAGTTCATCCTATAGCGGTCACAGAATGATCGATCGATATGCAAAGATGATTGTTTTATATGAATATGTGTTGATCGATTATGGTAGGGTATAATTCATCTTAAGCCTTGTGTGAATTTGCGGCAGGTTCGCTCATTTCAAATTCTTCCTCCTTGACATGGCACTGGGTTTAATACTAGACTTGGTTGGTGGTTGAATCCCTGTTGATTTCCTAGTTTCTATGTGCCATTAGGCATCCTTACATTGCATAGTCATGAGATCATGGCCTGAATTTCTTCACTAGGATGATCTTGTGTTATCCCGTAATTGATAGTCTTTCCAATCTTCAATTGGAAAACATCAAGTCATGACGAAAGGCATCACTGATAGTCTCTAAAATTTAGACACAAAACTATCAATAGAGCCATATTGTTTCAATTGTGTTAGCTCCCTAAAATGTAGTTCTGGATCTTTCTTGTCAAACCTGTCAATTAGCCTCTAATTGAAATCTGCATAAAAATCTATGAGACTATGGCCTTGGGTCACCATTCCATGGTACCACCACTCAGGAGCATCTCCCTCCAAATGTAGTGTGGCATATTTTATCACTTCGCCTTCAAACATAGGATTTAGAGAGAAGTATGTATCCAACTTTTGGATCCATGAACATGTGCATTTGTTTGAATCATCAAAAGTAGGTATGGATAACTTGCCCAACCTTCGTTGTAAGTCTTGGCTATGGGTACCTCTCTCTTTCTTGGACCTAATTATTAGCTTCAATTGACAGAAATTTGTGAGAGACATCGCTGCATGAAACTCATCCCCAAGAGATCTATACTCGTCTAGGTAGTCTAGATAGCTTTCTCTTGCATTATATTGTTCCCCATCACCTTCAGGGTCTTCTGCTCTATCCAAAAAATTTGGCATAAAGGGTCTTGCTGCTGATTCAATCACTGTTCTGGTATTATGGCTATTATTATTGTGTGTAGAGTTGTTTGCCTCACCATGTTGTTCTGGCTAGCCCTGGGTATGTTCATGTTTTGCAACATTTGTGTCAATAAGCTAGTTAATTTTTGTCCCTGAATTAGCACATTGAGCTGTCATTTTGTATTATTACCAACCATGATTTCTTCTACTTCCCAATCTACAAAATGAAATCTTGTTTTTGGATTTTCGGAAAACTGAAACTGAGCCCTTCTAAGTTCCCTCTAATAATATCTATTTGCTCTTTCACTAGGTTGCATAAGTTATGTATTTCTAATTTTCTACATCACACAATTATTTTTTTCTCCCCAAACAGGCTGGAAAGATCACCAGCTCTGATACCACTAAAATATCCCAAACTAATTTTTTTGTATTTTTGACAAATGTTTGACAAAATGACCATATAATAATAATGCCAGAAAGATGAACAAATACAGACTTTATTCCTTATCCAAGCACATGTTATTCAATAATAGAAATATGGAAATATGTATTCAGCTAATGTAGGACTGGAATATAAATTCAAATGAAAATACTAACCCTCAATGGCTGTTTTGAAAACATATATTTGATGAGTACAAATTAAAATCATTCTAGAAGTATCTGACAGCTGGAGCTGCGCGTATATGACCAACCACACACTATAATATTCAGGAACTGTACCAAAACCTACCCAAAACAATAGTACGACTATGTTGAAGTTGTACAGCCTGCTAGAAATGGCCTCAAGGTTGCGCCTAAGCTCTAATCTTCCTGTGAATTGTTGCAGCTAGAAGTAGAGGTGCTAAAACTCCATCAAAACCAAGATGTCACACTCCCAAATCACTTGCCTCCTTCCTCAAGTAGTACGACTAGCATTGACCACTATGTGTACGGCCTCTTGTGGGCAATAAATAATAAAAGTTCAAAGGAAAGGTACAGCCTGTTCTTAACCAACGCTAACAACAAATATACCTTCCTTTATATTTCAATGAGATTTGCTACACAAATAACTATCGATATTCCTCCAAATTGAAATCTTCAACTATCAACCAAATCTTCTGCACATATTCAACGCTCTGATGAATTCCAGATGAATCCTTTCAAATGGCTAGGAGGGTTTTTGTCCTCGAAACCATTCTTTGCCAGAGGGTTTTCATTGTAGGGCAGAATAGATGAACAAAGTTCAGTCTCAATAAGTTGGGATTTGATAAAAATGCACGGAATGAGTTTTCTCTTCTCAAGCTCTCCTTTCTATACCCCTTCGAAATGTTATTTTCATAACTTATCATTTCCCCCTCAAAAGTAACTTTTGAAATTTCTTGTTATATCCCTCCTGTCTTCTAAGATATTTTTATGCAACTGATGACTGATTTTTTTTTATATTTATGCTATGTTGGGTATAACAATGTAGTACAGGAGAAACAGATATTGCAATGTATATATTTTTCACACTAACTGAATATTTCAAAGGAAATGCACTGCTGAAATTTCTAAATTTCTATATCTTCAAAAATACTCAATATTTTGTCAAAATATTAAGAATCCAGTTGAGAGAATATCCTCTACTATCTAAATCACAAATACCCAGAAAATTGTATGGCCAAAATATGAAGCAATAACACATACCCATTTGCTGAAATGTGAAATACATGGCTAGAAACAACAGAACAGCAGTATGCAAATGAAATACAACTCCTTGAAGCACATGCAACTCAAATTTGTTACTTCAAATCAACATATACTCCAAATACATAAGAAACACTCACAATGAAGACCATAAATCTTCAAGGATATTAGTGCTGGAAATTAACCAATTCTGATATAAAAGACTAATATAAAATCTGCAATTAAATATCTTCTTTCAAGCTCCTTCACAATGAATTATGCTTCAAACCCTTGATTGAATCTTCAAAATTTTGCACAATTTGGACTCCTGATTGAAACCCACACTCTAGCAATAATTCGACTGATCTCTCACAACCTCAAAATTGCATAAACACTGAAGATATTTCGTTCTCCAATGCTGAAAATGAAGAAATCTGAAGAAACCCTAGGTTTCCTTCACAATTCCCAAAGCTCTCACAAAAAGCAAAGTCAAATGATCATCAATAATGAATCTATTTGCCTTTTGATGCCCTTTTATAACTTCTCCAAATGAAGTGTATTTAATTTGCCTTTGAAGTCCATTTTTTAATTAAGTCCTTATGTCTCCCTTTCAACATATAAATTAATAAAGTATTATATCACTTTATTAATTACCATTTAACCCTTATATCACCTTTCATAATAAAGTCCCCTTTAAATAATGATCTTATGTTATAAAATGAACCATATATTATAAGGTCATATAACTCATTCATTGCTTTTAAAGTCAAAATGGCCCCACTTACATAAGGCTAAGTTGTAACCTTATAATATACCTTTTATAATTAAATATCATTTAGGCCACTTTAAAAATTAATAACTCCTTAAATACTTATGATTTCCTAATTCCGTTTGAACAAGGAGGTTCACCATGATACCCTCTGAGTATCCAACTGCCTTACCAAAAATAGTAGGGGTCCCTCTCTATCAACCATTGATTTACTATAAATAGTAAATCCCTCATTATCTGATCAAACCAATGGTGTAAGGGATTGACACTGCAAATGAAGCCTGTTTAGGTGCCCTGCTATAGATAATAACCCTGACTATCCTGAAATAGTCACTTACTATAAATAGTGTGTGAATCTGAATCAAACAAAGGATAAACCCGAACTCTGGATGGGAATAAGCCTCCCACTCTACCAATTGGAACCCTCTAACCATCTGCCTTGGCCTACGAGGGCCAATAATAGGCTAATCCCATCACAAACCATGGTTAGCTAAAATGGGGACATTACATTTCTTTTAATTTAACTTTACTTTTTGGGCCCCAAAATAAGTCACTTTTATAATGTTGTCCATCTTTTATAAAAATTATTAATTAAACATAAGTTGCCTTTAAAATAAACGTCTCTAGACAACTTAAATTAATTAATTATTCCCTTCCAACATCCCTATTAGCCTACGGGAATTAAAATTGGCTATGGGTCTCCATAATTCATGTCGACAAAGGGGACATTACACAAATTGTCAACACTCGCCTCAATGCCGAGCTCACACTATACTCATACGATAGTCTTGCTATGTGGGGGGTGTCACTTGTCTTTGCTTGCACAAATCCACACTAACGCTAAACACACTATAGGGTCAACAGTGGACATGACAGGCTCGATTCTAGACTCTAGAACAGCAAGCGGCCGCCACTTCGTTTTTTAATATATTTTAATAAAAAGACCTAATCTCTTTACCGTATGAATTTAATGGCGAACTGAAACGATTTTCTAATGTTTTCTTTAGGTTCACCGGATTCCAAACCTCGTGGATTAAATTTGGCAAACCCTATGACTTGGCTATCTATACAAGTTCTTTTATGTAAATGAAAACATAGAAATAGAGCCATAGCATGAAGAATAAATTTCCAAAACAAATAGAAAAATTCTAGCATAGAAGCATATGTGTCGCAGCCAAGGGACTAAGAGAAGCAGCCAAGGCACCATGTAGCGCACAAGTAAGACCAAGGCATCACAGAAAATGGGAAGGTCACTTGGCAAGGGGTTAAAGGACTCCATACCAATCTGATTTTTGAAAGGCAGCAGATTGGAACATCAAACTCCAAGAAAGTAAATGTTGTCATTCCATGAGACAAGGTGAAGAAAAGATATCTCCTTTGAGAAGGTAAAAAGCAAATCCTTATCTTTTAAATATGGCACACTCTTTCATTTTCATCTTTCACAAAATTGTAGTGCCAGGTGTTTACTACCTAATTGACTAGGATTGAATCACATAAAAGTAAACAAGATAACTTATACAGAAAACATGGAAGCCTCATAACAATTTCCCATCAAATGCTCATAAGAGGATGATATCATTATATTTCCAGAATAATGCACTTACAAAATGCATACAAAAAATGCCTTACATCAAGAATGCGGTCCAAAATACAACAGCATGACCAACATATAAAGGTGGTTGACGGTTGTTGTAAACTGCCAACTGTCGCCAACTACTTACAACTGTCGAGAGGATAACTAACCTCATTGATGTAAGAACCCTAACTAGTCTTAACTGAAATTTTTCATTCACTGCCCTGAAATTTCTTATTTGCTTTTTGAGAGTTTCGTTTGGAATTTTGTTGTTTCGTTTTGACAAGTGTGTTTGCAATATAGTAAAGATGGAAAGGTTGCAATATCATAGACAAATACTCACTAATGGTGATTGAAATGTAATTATACCAGCTCACACATACATCAAAAATCAATGCAAAACACAAAGGAACATACCTGGATGGCAAGATTGGCTTCTTTATTGCAATAGAGAATGATGATTACAAATGATGTTCTCTGCTTTTACATCAGACCAATCTGATTATAAAATCTATAATGTCCCCTTCTAGCAAGTCAAAATTTTCTTAGCCTTGCACAGAATTTCAACTTGTAAAAGAGAACATTAGTAATCAATTCATCTTATAATATCAACATATTACAATTAGGGTTAATAACCACTTATTTATATCAATATCAAAGTTCATATACTTTCCACTTTTCCACTTAAGTTTAGTAACCTTATAATCATAATCCACATAAAATTCATTACATAAATGCTTTTCACATTCATATTTCTTTCACATATAGTTCTCCCATGATATACCTCGAGAGAGACATCACCTAGACTGATCGTTAACCGACTCTACGTCACCCACCCCATATGAGTACAATTACATTAAGGCGCTGGTGTAACCTTCCCATCCGGAGGCCCAAAGGCTTCACACTACACACGATGTTCCTCACCATTTGGCTCAAGGGACTTCATGCTACATGCGGCATTCCTCATCCAATTGAGAGTCACCTACCGTTGGGCCCATTTATAATAACTATGCATTTTCAACCTTAGGCCCAAGAGCTTCACACTACATTAGCATTTCACTCTATAATGGTTCTATGATAGCAATCAATCTATGATTTATACATATTCATAATATTCATTTTATATTTCTCTATGTATTCAGCGACAGCTTTCATTTTTATTTATATGCATTCGACTTTATCATTGTTCAAGCTGTTATCATTTATCTTTATTTCTACAATTAGAGATTTCTGTTTGATAAGATGTTATTGGGGTAAAAGATCATACCTTATAGCTTGATATTAGATTGTTGTCTTGCTCCAAGATATGTAGATAAGTTGTAGCCTGCTAACTAAGTGATGACTCGGTAATGGACTGCAGTTACACTTCCCCCTAATTCGCAGTTGGAAGATAATGTAAGTGCAGATTGATGATTGATGATGTAACTCAGTATTGCAGATATATATATATATGACGTGGATGCTGACTGTGATATGTTGAATTCCCTGTTCGAGGAGTAAATCAGATCTTGCTGTGATGTGTGATGATGAATGCTCAGTTGATGCCTTTTTATTGAGATGAGGGATTTTGATCAGATGTGTTCCCTTCCTGCTGTCAATCCCATTAATACTTATATTCTGTGGAGAGCTGCTTTCTACCAAGAGACGCCACTTTGTATGGTGATCGTGCCTTCCCATAACTTAATCGTATTACACAGATCATAACCGTTGTAAAGTATTTTATCATTTTTTATCGAATTGTTGACCACTCATGACTTTAGTGGTGGGTCTCTTATCTTAGACACCCATTATAAATATTCACTAATTAATGGATCGCCTCATAGACAAGTCGTTTGGTATTATGAATCGCTTTGTTTTGTATAATCATTGTTTGTCTTTATTTCATACGATTGTGGCTTTTGGAATTCTTAACTGATGTCTATAAATCTTATTGTTCTATTTTGTTAAGCCTTATCTTATTGGTTAATTGCTGTCTCATAACTTTATCTTTAATCGCTGCCAACTTACCCACTCTTGTAACCTTACAATAAGACATTCGCTTATTTTAACTTGTCTCTTTTATGAGATATATAAATATATATATATATATATATATATATATATATATATTTGTGTGTGTGTGTGTATAGTTATTGATATCATTTTATATAATTATATAGTATAATTTAAATAATATATATTATATTATATTCAATTTATAATATTTAATAATTGATTTGATATGGGGACACGACAAAATCAGACCTATAAAAGTGTGCAAATATGCCCAAATGTTGTATTGAACCCTAGCCACCTTGTATTGGATGTTGCCTTGCCAAAGTACAATGTTAAACTAAACGATGGATGACTGAAATAGCACCTGTAGATGATCAAATATGGTCTGATATGACTGATGCAACTGCTGATAATGTTGATTACAGCCCAGATTTGATATATGATGCCAAAATGTGCCAAATTATGAAATCGCCTAGGTGTAGGAAGGTAGCGCTAACATCCTAGATGCAATATTTGCCTTTGAAGTACAAATTCATGCCATGAAACCTTCCGATCTGAAGCTATCCAATGAAACTCAGAAGTCTGAAACACAATCAGCAAACCCTAGGCTCATACAAAGCTCAAATTCAACCTCCAATGCCAAGCGCCTATGCCGAAACGTGAAGCGATTTTGACCAACCTGCCAAATATGCTCTTATAATGCCAAAATACCTTCAAATCTAAATATGAATGCCTTCAATGTGCTCAACGCTTCAAACCCTAGCTGCTGATATGAAATTCAGTCCAAACCCTAGCTGAAATGAAGCCTTTATTCCTTCAAAAACCTGCAAATAAACTCAACGATGAATTCCCTATCAATCCACCTTGCATAGTGATTGGGTTTTCATCCAAATCACTCCTATTCAAGGGTTTTCGTCCTTGAATACCACTGAAGATAACTTACAGCCAATAGAATCACTCTCAAATACAAAAATCCAATTCATCAAGTATATGAAAATGATATCAATTTATGTCCTTTTATAATCCTCAACTTGGGTGACCCAATAGGACATAACTTTATTAATTTTCAAGTCCACCGCTATAATAAAATATTTTAATTTGATTTTCATTTAATATTTTTTCCTCCTTTTCCCTTGGGTGGCGACTAGGAGAGAGAAAAAAAAAATTTTAAAAATTATTATTTTTCCTCTCTACTTGGGTGGCGATCTCCTTGGGAAAAATATATTAATAAAATATTTTATTTTATTTTTGCTCAACAACTTTCTCATTTCCATCTTTTATCTATTTTTATTTTTTTCCACTTTGGCCGCTCAAACCCTTGGCTTGATTATTTTATTTATTTTTGGCTAGATAAAATAATATAAAAATACCACTTAGCCAAAAATAATATTAGTTGAGCTAACATTCTTCTTTTCAAACCTTGACGACATTCGTTTTTCCCATCTAGCTCAACCAAAATATTAAAGCTCAAAACGGGGACATTACAACTGACCAAACCAAAAGTAACTAATTACAACTATCTATATTTCACACTTACATCATCCCCCCCAAAATTTTTAGTTGTCTTCTAGACAACTAGGACTAACAAAACCCAAAAGAGAAAACCCAAAATAAGACTCTACTAAGAAGCAAGGGGAGGGGACGTCCCTAATGGTGTATAAACTAAAGGAGTAGACGTGTGCTGCTGCGAGACCAACTAGCACAATCGGTAGACCTCATATGTGTTGCCTAAGATGATGTGTTGTTGTAAGCTCCCTCTCCCGAGTCACTTTGACCATGTGTACGGCCTCCTCTAGCTACTTCTTAGTCTTCTAATGGGCACTAAGGAGGTCCGCCAATTCCTATTTGGTTTTTTCATGAGTGCTAACAAGGTCAGCCATCTCCTTATTGGTTGTGTCATAAGCATGCAGGAGGTCACTCATTTCCTTCTTTTTTGTTGCCAACTCCTTAGCCCTGTCTTCCAATGCAGATTCTCGTGTTATTACCTTGTGCTTCTCCAATTCAGTCAATTCAGCTTGTTAAGCCAGCTGCCGCTGATACTAAATGGTTTGCTCATCCATAGCCTCTCTAAGTTTTTTAGATATTTGAGTGGCTTCCACAATCTTTGTCATCACTGTGACATGTTTTTTGAGCTCAGCCTCTCGTACATAAAATAGCGCCCAAAAGTGCTCCTCAATGGTGTATAATGCAGCTAGTACATGACCATCCCTGCCTCTAAAGGAAGGGACAATCCTATCCGGCTGCCAACCATATCTTTTAAATATGTAAAAAGCAAATCCTTATCTTTTAAATATGGCCCACTCTTTCATTTCCATCTTTCACAAAATTGTAGTGCCAAATGTTTATTGCCTAATTGACTAGGATTGAATCACATAAAAGTAAACAAGATAACTTATACAAAAAAACATGGAAGCCTCATAACAATTTCCCATCAAATGCTCATATGAGGATGATATCATTATATTTCCAGAATAATGCACTTACAAAATGCATACAGAAAATGTCTTACATCAAGAATGCGGTCCCGAATACAACAGCATGACCAACATATAAAGGTGGCCGACAGTTGCTGTAAACTACCAACCATCGCCAACTACTTACAACTGTCGGGAGGATAACTAACCTTACTGACCAAACCAAAAGTAACGAATTACAACTAGCTATATTTCACGCTTACACCAAGAAGCACAGAAGCTTTTTTACTGTGTTTGATCCATGAGACATCATTATACCCAAAAGCCTCCTAATTAGAGAAGTATGATTCAAAAGGGATGTTAAATATATTCAAAGCTCAGTTGATTGAGTTGATCAGTTGTACTTCTTCATTCATAAGACTAAAGGGCCAAAGATGCTTTTAACCTCATTAAAACAGAATTGAGCAAGGCAAAAATGCAAAGTCTGGTTCAACAAAGGAAACAGGTACATTAGGCTTCAAAGAGGAATTAGACATCCAAGAGCCCCACTATTGAAGGAATTTACCCAAAACTAACAGGTTTAACTGCACTTGGAACAATGAAACATATTCAGTCGCAGACAAAACCATCATTATACAACAGTGTAAACCGAAAAATTTTGGCTACAGTTAAAACTGTTCCATGTGTGACAACATAGCAAAACTGAACTACTAAAGGGAATTGATTAAGAGTAGGAGATTTTTACGACCCATATTAGTCAGTTTATACATTTTTATTTTTAAGAACACTATGTAATAATTTTTGAATCAACATTTTAGATCATACTCTGTGATCCATCATCAAGATGACATAGGCAGAAAAATGTTATCCTGAAGATGGATCATGGAATATGACCCCAAACATTGATTCAAAAAAATTTCTCCAAAAAAAATCTATAAACCTGCTAAAGGGAAGTTAAATTAATTCTTCTTTCATCTCTTTGTGTGAGAGACTTCTCAAATTCTCTGTATGACTCATTTGTTTTTCCCTTAGCATAAATACACCCCTTGGGGGTTGAGTAAGGAACTTTTGAAGGACTCCTGATGAATTGGGAAAGATCCACCCATAGCCAAGAATATTCTTGAGAAAGAAGATGACTACACAGCTCAAAATGCTTGCTGACAGAAATCACGCATGTTCGAGAAGCATGTAATCCACAATATTTGCAAGTGTTAGGATACTATTGATATGTTGTTGGTATCCTTTCAGGCCTCAAAAGGCTGTAAATTTGTAAATATGCAAGCTGGTAGTGAAGATGAAGAAGCATAGCTCACTCTTTAGAGTTTTTCCACATTAGATTTTTCTAGGGTAAATCCTTGTGTCCATCTCTTTTTCATGTGTTTTGATGCATTTACTTTTTTACTTTTATTCCATCAAACACTACAGTATTTCAGTCACTTACGAATTAGATGCGTTTAGCAGATTACAAGCATTGTATTTGTTCATAACAGCAAACAAATATTGAACAGTCACCAGGAGAAATGGGGGTACTAGTACAGGGAAAGGGATGTGAATCAAATTACAGTACATGAGTAAATGAATAAAGAGATAGCTATATTATATATAAATGTAGTTGCCAGAAATTGTGGATACAGGAAAACAGAAGCAGTCCATGTTCCTATAATGGAATTTCCTCGTAACTCTGATATTGACTAATAAGCATAATCCTTGTTGCACTATTGTCTTTGTGGAATGACGAACCACATGCAGATAGTAGCATAGAAGGGGTATGATATATGATATACAATGAATGTAGGCAAGTCTTTGAGTGTGTACATGATTGCATAATAAATATATGACGAAGATGGCATAAATAGAGTTGATTAGCATCTATTTGCAGCATTCAAATTTTCAATAGCATAGAACTTTGGAACCGCACATAAAGAAAGAAAATATCCAAGTTGGTGAATCATGCACTAGAATATCCAAGCCAATCACGATCACATTCAGCTACAAGAACAATCAATTCTTGGCTTCAATTCAAGACAGAACAAGCACACTTGCTTTGTCCAATTCACCCTCTCTATTTTGTAATCAATTCATCACTCTGTAGATGCAATTCAAAGTATCAAAATCCAAATTCAAGATAAATCCAATTCATGCAATAAGTTTTATCTTGAAATTCTGAGTTGCAAGGCAAGAACTGTGTAGAATGAGCAACTAGGGGAGGAAAATTCATTATCTTTCATCCAACTCTTCGACAGATTTCAAGTTATGATGGAACAAACTAGATAAGCTTCAACATGACAAAGGGAATTCAACTTTTTCTCTTTTTTCCCAAAAAAGGTCATGCATGGTAGTCTATGACCGTAAAGAGACTGCTTATGTATGCCTACCAACAAGGAAACTAGTGGCCCAACTTAATCAAGCCAACAGGCCCCATGGAAGCCTCAATAGTAAGGAGCAGGTCAAAAGTTTGTTTCGCCCACAAACATATACTTCTTCCGCTTTGTGTTTTTTAATCTTCCACCACAGATGTTTTTAAAAAAATTCTAATGCAACAATTTCCAATTTACCCAAGTGATTTTAACAAACAAGGCATTCATTTTTATCTCAAGTAAAACCAAATAATAATTAAATTTTCAATTGCTTTATGAAATTATATGATCTATTTATACTTACTGTGTTTTTGTGAAAACTTTTATGATATTATAATGTATTTGGATTTGAAAGTATGATTTTAGGATGATGAAAGCACTCTATGGAGCACTTTGTTTTGAGATGCTATTGGTGGTGCATTTCCTCATTCACATTTATTGAAAAGAAATGTATTTTTACAAAAATCATTTTTGAAATAGGATAATCACCACATTATATTTGGATTACAAGTAAGTTAGTAACTAGATTAGAGCTAGATGATGTCATTTGACAATTTCCTTGGCAAATCTAGACTAGGTGATGAATCTCTAAGCAATATATGTAGAAAATAAGCCATCCATAACCAAGATGCAATTAGAAAAAAGAAACATCTCACATAATTTACATTAAAAAAAATTAAGCATATTTCTTCAGATCTGGTAAACTAGCAAGAAAAGACTACATTTTTACAAAATTGTTGGTTCTAGAAACGTCTTCAGTGATCAGCAGTAAGATGCAAATAAATAACCATTTGCTATGCATGTGCGTAAGGAAAACTCCCTCAAATTTCCCAGATTCAGTCTTACAAACAAAGAATTTAAAGATCAAGATAATCAAAATTCACCCTGAAATTTTATGTGTTTAAAATTTGCTTTTTTAATTGGCAAGTTATAAAATTAAAAATAGTTCCCCGTACAATATCAGCAACATAAGTTGATTGGAAACTGATTGTATATTCTTTATTTCCTTCCTAGAATGCAACCTTAATGCTTAGGAAATAAAACTGTGGATAGCATTCCATCCAGCCTATAATAGAAACTTACATGTCCATCCGGGTTCCCACTCTGCTCCCAATATAAAGAATGAAGATCTGAAACGTCCAAAAAGCCTGAACTATATGGCTCAATTTCTGGGTAGAGCTCCCTCCAATAATTCCCTCCACTTTCCAATGCATTGACCAATGCATTATTCTGGGCACGTGCCTTAAATTCTGTAATTAGAGAACCTGGTCCCATACTTTTTCCTGCTTTAGATATTATTTGCAGTTGCACTCGTCAATATGAGCTACTGTGCATTTTTTTCTTAAAACACTGGTTGCATACAGACTTTGCAGGTGCAAACATAAAGTACATATGATAAGATCTTCAGTTAATCCTAATGTCCATACCTTTTAAACAACATGTGGCATGTAAAATACACAGAAATTGCAAGCATATACACCACAAGAATTACTAAACCATGCAACAGTAAAACAAAGTTCAATATGAGAGAGTGATAGTTGGTAACTTGGTACTGATAGATCATTATGAAAACAAAATATTTATGACTAATGGCGTACAGATAGTAGACTGTAACTCGGTAACTAATTCAAAGTATACAAAAAAGGTGTGTTTACATATTCTGATCCCATCTCAAATATATGAACTGCCACATCACAAAATATTTCCAAAGGGACTTGAAATAGGGATTTCTACTAAAGCATGAAACTACAAAGGGCATAATTAGAAAAGGAATGAAGTAATCTAAGTTGCTCACAGTAATAGAAAATAGAGTAAATGGCTGTTGCTTGATGAACATAACAGCAGGCATGCATGAGATTCTCTTCTGTAGAAAGAAATATGGTTGTCATATCAAATGGAGAAAATGTAATTAATCCCTGATAATGGAGTTGCAAAACTAAAATCTCAAAGTATTGTCTGCAAACCACCAGATTCTTCCTGGATGAAGATAGATATGGATGGCACCCCTAGGAGTAATCCAGATGCAGCCAGAGCTGGAGGTCTTCATGGTGGTTTGACAATTAATTTGGGTCTGAGCTCAAACAACATAGCAGAGGCATTAGCAATTTGGAAAGGTCTCCTCTTGGCACAACAATGCAAGATCAACAGGGTGGTAGTGGAATCAGATGCTCAAATTCTAGTTTCAGCCCTAGCTAGTGGAGCCCGATAATTGGAAACTTAACCATATCCTTAAAGACTTCTACCATCCAGTCTGCTACTTCCAAGATCTCCAATTCCAACACACACAGCGAGAAGCAAACAGGGAAGCGGACATCCTCACCCAGCAAGCCTTATTTCTAAATGCCTTTAAAGAATGTACTGCCAATGGCATTGATTTTCCCGGCAGCAGGTGTTTACCCCTCTATCTGATAAATGAATACTTGCAATAATGAACAGAATTGACAATGCATACCATATAGACGAGTAAAAGTATATCTTTATTCGCACATGAAATTATTACAGAAGTAGACCAGAGATGTTCAGCCAAGGACCAGAGTCGATCCGACTAGATCATACTACTTTCCTTGATGATATAAAACCCGATGGTTGCCAAGAGGAACACAACCGACAATTAACTAACTCCGACTAATTGACTCTTATAACTACCCAAGAGCCGACAACAATTAATACATAGTCAGATAACCCATATTATCAAATATAATAATCGGCATTATACACTGACTACATCACTCCCCCCCCCCCCCCCCCCCCGAAAAAGAAAAAGTTGTCTTCCAAACAACAGAAAACCATGAAGTATCGAGTCGTATTATGCTAGTTGTAATTAGTTTATTTTGGTTTTGGTCGGTGAGGTTGTTATCCTCTCGACAATTGTAGTAGTTGGTGACGGTTGGCCATCTAGAGCAACCATCGGCCTCTTTTATATACTTGGCATATCATTGTATTGAGGGATCTATCGATGACATTGTATGACATTGTATAAGCAATTCCTGATGCTCATCTGTTTCAGATAGCCGCCCTACCTCCCTCGTATGAAAAATTGGTGAATACTTGTCAACGTCGACGTTCCCTCAAGACATTTCGACCAGTGAAAGAAGGAAGTTGGCTCTCAAAAGTAAAACATTTCAACTAGTGAATGGACTCCTATATAAAATGGGACCTAACCAAATCTTGAGAAGATGCATAATGGAGGAGGAAATAAAAGGGGTACTTCAGAAAGCCCGTGAAGGACTGGCTGGAGGACACGTGGGACCTAATGCCACTGCTAGGAAGGTTCTATTAGCCGGATTGTGGTGGCCAACACTCCACGACGACGCCTAAGAATGGGTAGTGGGATGCGATACTTGTCAAAGAGTTGGCAAACCACTGAAGAGGGACTATATGCCACTTTCGCCTTCACAACCATAGGAGTTATTCGAGCGTTGGGGATTGGATTTTATAGGTCCATTGAAGGCAAGGAAGCCGCATAAGTGTCAATACATAGCAGTGGCGATGGAGTACTTGACCAAGTGGGTTGAAGCCAAAGCACTCGAAGTACCGCAAGGTTCATTTATGAGCAGATAGTCACAAGGTATGGTATTCCAATTCAAATAACGAGTGATCGGGGAGGTCATTTCGTGAACCATGTAATCAGATTGATGACAAGTGAGTTCAAAATATTCCACACTTTGTCAAGCCCCTACTATCCCAGAGCCAACGGCCACGCTGAATTGACGAATAAAGTGTTAGTATCCGTCATTCACAAGTCATGTGGCATAGAGGATTCAAATTGGGAGAAGTTGCCAGTGGTACTATGGGCCTATCATACGACCTACAAGGTGATGACAGGGCACACTCCCTTTTAGTTGATGTATGGTCAGGAAGCAGTGGTTCCAACGGAGTCTATGGTACCAAGTCTTCGAATAGTAGTGGAGAATAGACTGGGGGATACAGAGAGCCTAAAGGAAAGATTATTTCAGTTAAACAAGCTTGGCGAACGAAGGATCCTGGCATAGTGGTCGACCGAGATGATGCAGAAACGTCAAAAATATTGGCATGACAAGCACCTCTGGAGAATGAATTTCCGACAAGGCCAGTTAGTTCTCAAGTATAATGGTCGTAACGAAATAAAGCCAAGGAAGTTCAAGGTAATGTGGTTAGGATCGTTCCGAGTACGGGAGGTACTGGAAAATGGGGCCATAAAATTGGAGAACCTGGACGGAACAGTAATCAAAGATACAGTGAATGGGTCCAAGCTTAAGGTTTACAAATAGCGACAGGAAGTTATCTCAATAAACTTCATGGAGTTCAGAGAAATGTAGAAGGAAACTGTCAAGGAATTGGAATATGAACCAGGTGAGTATGGATTCCACAGAGTAAAAGAACACCCTGTGAATACAGACATAAACGGAAGAATCGACAGAGTGACTTTTCATCAAAGAAGGATACTAGGAAGAATTTTCAGAAGGATTGGCCTAGAAGGACGACTCTCGACATTGAGGCTAAGAATGAGCTAAGGAGGAAGAAGTTGTGCTTTTCATGCAAGGAGCCTTGGTAGCCCAATCATAGATGCCTTTGGAAAGGCAAAGCTCATTACATAGAGGTCACTTCCAACATTGATGATGATGAAGTCCATGACACTAGTTCAAATAGTGAGCACGAGGAGCAGCAGTTGGAGCTTGATGCTACAGCTACAAGTGACACAGTCCATGGCACTATTGCTACATTATCAGGAGCCCCTAAGTATCATCCTTTTAGGGTGAGAGGTGTCCTTAAGGGACAACAGGCAGGTCATATGCTTGGTGGATAGTAGAGCCACTCATAACTTCAATGATGAAGGTTTAGTGGTGAAGCGAGGATTGTAGGAAGAGGAGTTTTCCGGTTTCAGTGCAATGGTTAGCGACGGATTCAAGATGAGTTGCACCAAGAAGATCTCACAGTTGAGTATCCAGTTGGGTGACTATACTATTACTGGTGACTTCTATGTGGTTGGGATTGGTGATACAAATGTTGTTCTGGGAATCCAATAGTTGCATTCACTTGGCAGGACATCCAGGATTTTCAGAAGATGGAGCTGGAGTTTGTATCGAACGAGAGGAAGGTAGTATTGAGAGCATTGGCGAATGGTGCACCAAGGATAGTGACAGCGAAGAGGATGGAGACATTATTCAGACACAGTGATGTTGCATGGGCAGCCCAATGTTTCATGTCTTCTAAATCCTCTCCTAGCAGCGATTAGTAGTATCATGTGGATATCCATTCAGTATTGGATAAACACGGCGTGGTGTTTGAAGAAATTCCTCCTGGTAGACCTCCAGATTGTGGCTTTGAGCATGTGATTGAGTTGGAGGAGGGCTCCAAGCCCGTCATCACTACCCCTTATCGTCATCCTAGAAGATTCAAGGAAGAAATAGAGAAGACGATTAAGGAACTGTTGGATATGGGACACATCAGGCTGAGCTCCAGTCCCTTTGCTTCTTCGGTGATCTTGGTGAAGAAGAAGAATGGCACGATGAGGATGTGCATTGACTATGGTGCCTTGAATAAAAGGACCATCAAGAACAGGTACCCTATACCCAAGATCAATGAGCTGTTGGATGAGTTACATGGAGCAATCTACTTCTCCAAGATTGATCTTCAATCAGGATACCATCAAATTAGAGTCTATGATGAGGACATTCATAAGATTGCATTCTGATGTCATTACGAGCATTATGAGTTCTTGGTTATGCCCTTTGGTCTTACTAATGCTCCTGTGACTTTCTAGTCCTGTATAAATCACATCTTTAATAGGCAGTTGCGGAAGTTTGTATTGGTGTTCTTCATTGATATCCTGATATACAGTAAGACATGGGAGGATCACCTCAGGCACATTGATGAGGTGTTAGGCATCATGGAGGTGCAGTCCCTATTTGCTAAGGCTTCCAAATGTGAGTTTGGAATGATAGAGATTCTATACTTGGGACATGTGATTGGCGCTGGTGGAGTGAAGGTACATCAGGAAAAGATACAAGCTATTCTGGATTTGAAATATTCCGAGCCAAATTTTTTTTTTTTCAAATTACAAATTACAAACCAATGCACCCATTAAGGTTAGCAGCTAAACCAAAACGTTGCTGAAGCAACTCTAACCAGAATGTACACCAGGATCCCGATGTGGGCAAGGTGTGAGGATTGGTCAGAGGATCTTAATCAAAATGCTTATGCAATAACTCTAACCAAGAATGGAGCCAATGATGGCGAGCATATGGTCAGAGGGTCTTCTACACTAAGTACTGAAAGAGAACTCGACACCAAGTATGTGCTACCCAATCCAATATGGAGTTGAGGCGACCATATGGCGGAGTATTACAAATTACAATGCTTGAAAGAAATAACTGTAATGCTGAAAGTACTCAACACCCAGAATGTGCTTTCTATCCCGGAATGGGAAAGTAGCTACCATAGGGCGGAGGTAAAGTAAATACAAAAGCAAATACTAGAAGTAGAGTTGAGCATTACAAATCAGAATTGAACAAGATTGAGAATTACTGCCAGTACTACTGTCAGTTTACAAAATGAATCTCATTCACCTTTAAATTAAAACCAGCAACCTATGAATTTACTCATATGCTCATATCTCCCTCATAACTCATCCAACTGACTTGAAACAAAATGCAATATTCCCTAAGAATGATGATGCTTAGGATAGAACACTGAAAACAGATCAAAATGCCATGTATTATTTATGCACAGACTCCAATGCACCAGCAGATGGTACGGCCTACAAGAAAGGGCAATCTACCTTTAAAAAATCACAGCTATCTCAAAAAAATCTGCAAACTGGAGGAAAGTGACGCCTTGACCAGACAATGAGAATAAAAGAATACCCATAACAATATTTTTGTTGTTTTTTAACTTATGAATAAAACACAAATCTGTTGTAGCTAAAAATGCAATGCTGGAAAAAACTCTAATATGCAAAACTGAACTAAAGCCAAAAGTTGATTACAATGCACAAATCCCAATGTAAACTCACAAACTAGACTATTTCACCACTAGTCGCTATCTTTCAAGCGAGAAGCAATGCCAAGCTAGGAGGCATACATTCCTCGAAGCAATCCCAAGGCCAATCCGGCAGCATATCATTATCAAGATTTCGGATGCCGAAATAAGAGCATTCTTCCTCCTTTTATACTTTTCCAACTGGGAGTCTCTAAAATCCTCTTGCATATGGGATAAAACATGAGAGGGAAAATAATATAATCCTCTTTTTCAACCTCACCATTAAAGTCCCCTCTTTTGAAACAACATTAATATTAAATAATAATGTTTAATTTACGGACTTTAAAACGGAGGCCAAGATGAAGTCGGAATTCAATGATCTATAGCTCGTTGGAAAGGTCTTGACAAGACGAATCCAACCCCACTCTCAAAATCCCGTTCTGGTGCCAATCCTGAACTTACTAAAAATAGCCGTAACCAACAGGGACTAAGGAGAACAAACCCGGAAAGAAACCGCCAACCAAACCACAATCCACGAACAAAAGCAACCACCAAAACATTAAACCCCAATTTCAACCTCCGAGTAGCCTACGGGTCTTCGGAATAGGCCAACGGTCAACTGTAAAAGATCAAGCTAGAAAACGGAACATTACAGTCCACCCTTCCCAAGATTGCTTGTCCTCAAGCAATTGCAAGCCTGGATGCTGCAGAATCTCATCATTCTCCCAAGTAGCATCCTCCATAGGCAAGTTCTTCCACTTCACCAAATACTCTCTGATAGTTCTTTTCCTCAAGGAACGCTCCCTGGAATCAAGAATCTCTTCTGGGATCAAAACTAACTGTCCTTCTTCATCCAAAGGTGGCAACTGTGATGAAGCAACAACATTGTGTCCAAGTGCCTTCTTGAGGCGAGACACGTGGAATACATTGTGCACTCTGCTATCTGAAGGTAGCTCCAACTCATAAGCTACTGCCCCCACCTTCCTAGTGACCTTGAACGGCCCATAGAAACGTGGTTTGAGCTTCTCAGCTCCACTTTTCTTGAGAGTGGACTGTCTATAAGGTTGTAGTCGAAGATAAACCATATCTCCAACTTCAAAAGAGCGCTCAACACGCCGCTGATCAGTGTACATCTTCTGCTGATTCTGTGCAATCTGAAGATTGTTCTTCAATGAGTTCAAGATATCTTGACTCTGCTGCAACAAATCTTTGGCCTGAGGGGCTTTGCTATCACCAAACACCAAATCAGCAAAGCTAGGAGCCTCATAACCGTAAAGAGCCATGAAAGGTGACATCCTTATTGACATGTGAAAAGTAGAATTATAACAATACTCGCCCATGTGAAGCCACTTCACCCAAGCTCTTTGCTGCTCAGAAACATAGTTTCTCAGGTAACCTTCCAACCACTTGTTCACTATCTCCGTCTGTCCATCGGTTTGAGGGTGATAACTAGTGCTTGGAGTAAGCACTGTACCACTCATTCTGAAAACCTCTTGCCAAAAAGTGCTTAGGAACTTGCTATCCCTATCACTCACAATGTTTTTAGGCAACCCATGTAATCTAAACACCTCATGAAAAAACAGATCTGCAACTTGGGTTGCTGAAAAAGAGCTGGCAATGGCGAAGAAGTGAGCAAATTTTGTTAATCTGTCCACTACAACATAGATACAGTCTTTACCTTGAACCTTGAGCAACCCTGTGATGAAGTCCATTGATATGCTTTCCCATTTTTGATTGGGAATGGGAAGAGGTTGCAGAAGACCAGCTGGTAAAGTATGCTCATTTTTGTTCATCTGACAAGTGGGACACTCCTGAATGTATCGTTGAACCTCCCCTTTCAGCCCTTTCCAAGAAAATCTTTCCCTGATTTGCCTATATGTCTTGAAAAACCCTTGATGACCAGCAAGTGGAATGTCATGAAAGGTCAACAAAATCTTTATTTTGAGCTTAGAATCAGCCACCACAAAGATTCTACCCTTGTAGTGTATCAGCCCTTCGACCACTTTGTACCTTTCGTCAAGAAAAGTACCCTCAAGGATGCTGGTTGCAAACTGATTTTTGGCATAACCAGCAAGCAACATGTCCCTCCAATTAGCTGTAAGCTCACACAATGAGCTCAAATGAGGTCTCCTAGATAGAGCATCAGCCACAATATTGTTTTTCCCTTTGACATATTCGATGTCAAAATCGTAAGCTTGAAGCTTACTCACCCACTTTTGTTGCCTCTCGTTCAAATCTCTTTGATGCATGAAGTGCTTCAGGCTATTGTGATCAGTCTTGACCACAAACTTGCTTCCCATCAAGTACTGTCTGAACTTAGCTAATGCATGCATAATGGCAAGCATCTCCTTGTCGTAGATGGAGTAGGTCCTTTCAACACCTCTTAATTTTTTGCTTTCAAACACAATGGGGTGTTTGTCTTGCATCAAAACAGCCCCAACTCCTTCACCGGATGCATCACACTGTAGCTCGAACGGCTTGGAGAAGTCTGGGATAGCTAACACCGGACAAGAGCTCATGATCCCTTTAAATTTATCAAAAGTAGTTTGAACCTTTTCTGACCAACAAAAGGCACCCTTTTTCGTGAGGTCAGTAAGAGGAGCAGCATTCTGAGAGTAGCCCTTCACAAATCTTCTGTAGAATCCACAAAGACCCAAAAATCCTTTCAGATGAGTCAAATTCTCAGGAGGTGGCCAATCAACAATTGCCTTGATCTTTTCAGGATCAACCTTCACTCCTTCAGCACTGATTATATGGCCAAGGTAAAGTAACTCCTTCATTCCAAATTCACATTTGGATTCTTTGGCAAACAAACTCTCTGATTCCAGGATGCTAAGCACTTCCTCCAAGTGCTTGAGATGTTCTTCCCATGTCTTGCTGTAGATCAGGATGTCATCAAAAAATATCAATACAAACTTCCTCAGCTGCTTCTGAAAGATTTTGTTCATACATGACTAGAAGGTAGCAGGAGCATTAGTCAACCCAAATGGCAGGACTAGAAACTCTAAGTGGCCATAGTGACATCTAAATGCTATCTTCTCAACATCGGATCCTCTCATCCGAATCTGGTAATAACCCGATCTCAAATCGATCTTTGAAAAGAACTTGGCTCCATGTAGCTCATCAATGAGCTCATCTATCCTCGGGATGGGATATCGATTTTTGATGGTGCTTTGATTCAAAGCACGATAGTCCACACACATGCGGATGGTACCGTCCTTCTTCTTTACCAGGACAACTGCCGAAGCAAAGGGGCTCTTGCTTGGACGAATGAAGCCCATCTCCAAGAGTTCTCGAATGTTTTTCTCAATCTCGTCCTTTTGCTTCTTAGGATACCGATAAGGAGTTGTAATAACTGGTTTAGCTCCTTCCTTGAGCTCTATGACATGCTCCGAACCTCGATCAGGAGGTGGTCCAGGAGGTAAATCGACAAACACCTTGCTCTTCTTTGTGAGTAAAGACTGAATATCAGGAGGGTAGTCTCTCTTTGTTTCAACCGGGCTAGCAGGAAGAATCATACACTCTGCAGCCCACTCAACTTGATCATGACGAATCAGCCTCGCCATCCTCTTGAATGACACAATCCGAGGACCACCATTGGACATTCCTCTTATCACTACATTCTTCCCTTCGGATTGAAACTTGAGCTCCATGGTTTGCAGATTTAGAGTCATCTCCCCGAGTGAACGCAGCCATTGAATGCCTAGGACGGCATCCGTATCTCCAATTTTGACTACATAGAAGTCATCCTTGACTTCATAGTTTCCCACTTGCATGGTCATGTTTGAGATCTTCTTGGTGCAGGTGATGTGAAAACTATCAACAACCATAACCTTGAAGCCTTCAAACTCTTCTGTTTGCAGCCCCTTCTTTGCCACTACAGCTTCGTCAATGAAGTTATGCATTGCTCCAGTGTCAATCAAAGCAACTATGCATTGCCCCTTAATCATCCCTCGAACTTTGAAGGATTCATTCCTTTGATAGCTCGAAAGTTGAGCCAAAGTGCCTCCACTTCCCTTTTCATCTTCGGATTCCTCTGGGACCTTTTCCACTTCACTGTCTTCAAAATCAGACTGCTGGTCTGACAAATCAGAATTACTTTCTTCAGCTGAATAGTATTCAATTTGATGAAATTTGCCTCCTTTTGGGCAAACATGATCTTGGGACCATTTTTCTCTACACCGGAAACATAACCCTTTTCTTCTGAGTTCATTAAGTGTCTCGGGATCCAACCTTGTGACATGAGGTTGATGCTATTTGAACTCCTTATGCTAAGGTCTTTTTCCTTTATCTCTTTTGTGAAATGATGGCTTGAGTTGAAACTTTGCTTTAGGAGCAGCCCACTCCATGTTTCTTGCCTTCTTCATTGCCTCTTGTAGAGAAGGTGGATCAAAAGCTTTAATCCAACCCTTGAGTGGCTCCGTCAATCCTTCACTGAATAGGATCACCAAGCGCCTCTCAGTGACTCCTGTGACCATGACTGAAAGCCTTTGAAACTCAACTATGTAGGCATCAACTGTACCATATTGCTTAAGTTGTGCCAATTCTCTGAAATGCACTTCTGGATCTTTTTTCTCAAATCTCTCTATGAGCTTATTGGTAAATTCATCATAGGTAGTGATAAATCGATGACCCAAGGTGACTAGACCATGGTACCACCACTCGTGCGCCACCCCATCCAGGTGTAGCGTAGCGAACTTAATCGCCTCCTCCTCCTCCATGGGTCTAAGAGCTAGATAGTTGTCTAACTTCTGTATCCAAGCTCTGGCTGAACTATTGTCACTCCCATCAAAATGTGGAAGCATAACCTTGTTGATAGCTTGATGCAAATCCCCATGAACTATTGTCCTCCTTTGTTCATAATGTCTTCCTTGTCCTCTATCCTTCCTTTTATGATCCATAAAATCATTATAAGACATATCTGCCTTAATTTCATCAGGTAGAGAATCATACTCAGCACGGTCGAGTCTCAACTGTTCAACAAATGACACATTTTCTTCTGGATCAAGATGAGGTTTTACTGGTGCCAAGAAGTGGGTTTGAATGGCCTGGAAGAAATGTTTGTGTTATTTGAAGCAGGCTGAGCAGCATGTCCGTTATGCTGGTTGGTGGCACTGTGTTCTCCACCATCTCCTAAATTGTTCAGTAGAGGTTGGTTCTGACCCATTCTCCCCATCATGAGAGATATCATATCCATTAAAGTATCCATCTTCCTCTCAAACCTCTTTGCCGGACTTAATGATCTTTCTCTTCCTTTCCCATTATTATCTTTGTTACCTCCCGACGTCCCCTCATTATCCCCCATTTCTCCTTCAGGAGAAGACTCCCAATTGGCTCTTAATACCTCTGAAGCTGTCTGACCTTCTGGGGCCTGATGCCAATGAAACTGACTGGTAGCCTTCTTGTATTCTCTTGCTAAGTACCTCTGTTCTCTGTCACTCATAGAAGGTTGTTTTCACAGGATGGCAGGATGCGTGGCTCTGATACCACTGAAATATTCCGAGCCAATTTTTTTTGTTTTTTCAAATTACAAATTACAAACCAATGCACCCGTTAAGGTTAGCAGCTAAACCAAAACGTTGCTGAAGCAACTCTAACCAGAATGTACACTAGGATCCCAATGTGGGCAAGGTGTGAGCATTGGTCAGAGGATCTTAATCAAAATGCTTATGCAATAACTCTAACCAAGAATGGCGCCAATGATGGCGAGTATATGGTCAGAGGGTCTTCTACACTAAGTACTGAAAGAGAACTCGACACCAAGTATGTGCTACCCAATCCAATATGGAGTTGAGGCGACCATATGGCGGAGTATTACAAATTACAATGCTTGAAAGAAATAACTGTAATGCTGAAAGTACTCAACACCCAGAATGTGCTTTCTATCCCGGAATGGGAAAGTAGCTACCATAGGGCGGAGGTAAAGTAAATACAAAAGCAAATACTGGAAGTAGAGTTGAGCATTACAAATCAGAATTGAACAAGATTGAGAATTACTGCCAGTACTACTGTCAGTTTACAAAATGAATCTCATTCGCTTTTAAATTAAAACCAGCAACCTATGAATTTACTCATATGCTCATATCTCCCTCATAACTCATCCAACTGACTTGAAACAAAATGCAATATTCCCTAAGAATGATGATGCTTAGGATAGAACACTGAAAACAGATCAAAATGCCATGTATTATTTATGCACAGACTCCAATGCACCAGCAGATGGTACGGCCTACAAGAAAGGGCGATCTGCCTTTAAAAAATCACAGCTATCTCAAAAAAATCTGCAAACTGGAGGAAAGTGACGCCTTGACCAGACAATGAGAATAAGAGAATACCCATAACAATATTTTTGTTGTTTTTTGACTTATGAATAAAACACAAATCTGCTGTAGCTAAAAATGCAATGCTGGAAAAAACTCTAATATGCAAAACTGAACTAAAGCCAAAAGCTGATTACAATGCACAAATCCCAATGTAAACTCACAAACTAGACTATTTCACCACTAGTCGCTATCTTTCAAGCGAGAAGCAATGCCAAGCTAGGAGGCATACATTCCTCGAAGCAATCCCAAGGCCAATCCGGTAGCATAACATTATCAAGATTTCGGATGCCGAAATGAGAGCACTCTTCCTCCTTTTATACTTTTCCAACTGGGAGTCTCTAAAATCCTCTTGCATATGGGATAAAACATGAGAGGGAAAATAATATAATCCTCTTTTTCAACCTCACCCTTAAAGTCCCCTCTTTTAAAACAACATTAATATTAAATAATAATGTTTAATTTACGGACTTTAAAACGGAGGCCAAGATGAAGTCGGAATTCAATGGTCTATAGCTCGTTGGAAAGGTCTTGACAAGACGAATCCAACCCCACTCTCAAAATCCCGTTTTGGTGCCAATCCTGAACTTACTAAAAATAGCCGTAACCAACAGGGACTAAGGAGAACATACTCGGAAAGAAACCGCCAACCAAACCACAATCCACGAACAAAAGCAACCACCAAAACATTAAACCCCAATTTCAACCTCCAAGTAGCCTACGGGTCTCCGGAATAGGCCAACAGTCAACTATAAAAGATCAAGCTAGAAAACGGAACATTACAAGATTGGCCACCGCCAAAGAACATTTCAGATTTGAGAGGCTTCTTCGAGCTATGCAGCTACTACAGAAGATTTGTGAAGGGGCTTTTATAGTTGGCAGCACCTCTTACAAATCTCACTAAGAAGGGTGCATTCAGATGGTCAGATGAGGCTCAAGCGACATTTGATAGACTCAAGTAGGTAATGAGCCCTTGTCCAGTATTGGGTCTTCTTGATTTCTCTCAGCTGTTTGTTTTGGAGTGTGATGCTTCGGGTGAAGGGATAGGCGTCGTTCTCATGCAGAATAGACATCCCATAGCCTATGAGAGTAGGAAGCTGAGAGATGTAGAGTGCTTGTATTCCACCTATGACAAGGAGGTGTTTGCCATCATGCATGCATTGGCAAAGTTCAAACAGTACTTGGTAGGTGGGAAGTTTGTGGTAAGGACTAACCACAATAGCTTGAAATACTTCATGGAGCAAAAGGACTTGAATGAGAGACAACAAAAGTGGGTAAGTAAGATTCAGGCATATGACTTTGATATTGAGTATGTCAAGGGAAAGAATAATGTTGTTGCCAATGTATTATCTAGGAGACCCACACTTTACTCTATGTCAGAGATTTCAGCTAATTGGAAGGCTCATCTTTTGGTTGAGTATTCCATGAATTCTTTTGCATGTGAGCTCATGGACGGAAAGATCCAGGATGACAGGTATAAGGTAGTTGATGATGTGATCTACTACAAGGATAGGATCTACTTGGTACCTGAGTTGAAGATGAAGGATAAGATTTTGAGAGCTGTTCATGGCACTCCTTTAGCAAGGCATCCAGGGTTTTTCAAGACCTACAAGCAAGTGAGAGAGATTCTCATGGAAGGGTCTCAAGGATGATGTCTTGTGACATGTTCGAGAGTGTATGACTTGTCAGCAGAACAAGTCTAATCATACTTTCCCAATTGGTTTGCTTCAACCATTGCCTATTCCATAACACAAGTGGGAGAGTATCTCTATGGATTTCATTACAGGTCTTTCGAAGGTCCAGGGCAAAGATTGCATATTTGTGGTTGTTGATAGATTGACTAAGTATGCACATTTCTTTGTTATTTCATTTGAGTATAAGGCACCTCAGGTTGCAGAATTGTTCTTTCAAGAGGTGTTCAAACTCCATGGACTTCCCAAGACTATTGTTAGCGATCAGGATAGCAGATTTCTTAGTGTGTTTTGGCAAGAGCTATTCAAATTGGCTGGTACAGAGTTGACCGCGAGCACTAGCTACCACCCTCAAATAGATGGACAGACTGAGATAGTGAACAAATGGGTGGAAGGATATCTACGCAATTATGTTGTGGGGCAGCAGAAGGCTTGGGTCAGGTTGTATTTGGGAGAGCATTGCTATAATACCACCTATCACATGTCAATAGGCATGTCACCTTTCAGAGCCTTATATGGATATGACGCTATGTCTTTTGTACACTTAGCATTTGATGATAGCAGAGCTCCCAGAGTGTAATGTCCCCTTCCTAGGTGACTTTCATGATGAGTAATTTAGCCTTTATCTCCCAAAGGCTAATTGACGAAATAAAGGAGATATTATTAAATTAATTATTTTATAAGGTTATTACTTAATTTTAAATCAAAAGGTAACCTTATATTTAATTAATTTAATATAGTGACTTAAAATACACATTATATCATTAAAGTCACTAAAATAAAATAATAAGATTTTTCAAGAAGCCTCTTGAAGTGGGATTAAAAAAAGTATAAAGGAAGGGGCAAGGCAAGCTTCCAGGCATCGGATTATTGTCATTTGCATTTGATGAATCTTGTGGAGCCAAAGGTTTCTACATATTGTCTACTTGGTCTTTGGGAACGAAAACTCCCATAGATTAGCATAACTGAGGTGGTGAAATATCCTCCGAAAGGTTGCCAAATTGGAAGGGATACTTCAGTCCTTTCATTTGTGCTTAAATTGGAGAATGCATTAAGTTTCACAAGGGTTCCAGAGGTTAATTATTTGCATATCTGAAATTGTTGATGACATGAACAATAACGCTACAGTACCCGCGCTACAGTGCCTACGTGAACAGGGCAGCTAGGAGGTGGTTTCAATTTGGGTTTGGAAGGGACTCCTTTCCTTGGATATTGATTTATTCTCCTTCAGCATCATTGGGCATCACTATTATCAGGTTCCTCTTGTAACTATTAGTAGATTGCATTGTCATCTTAGGCATTTAATTTTGCTCTTGTAAGTGATAACTCAGAATCAGATTTGGCATTGTTGTATCATCATTGTAAGCCAATTAGTATTGGCAAATTCATAGCAACATTGTACTTGAGAATGAATTCAATAAAGGAATATATGTTGCATACCATTTGTTTGACAAAATGTCCATCTAATAGCATACATGATCAGCATAGTAGTTGCATGCCAATTGTTTGACAAAATGCCAATTGGCTGTAGGTGTGCATTTCATGTCTAATTTTCATATATATGCATTCGAAAATACCAAAAGAAGTGCATTTGCATATTAGTTCTTGTAAGAGGCATTGTAAACATCATTTGCAAGCATTTTGGCATCATTCAAAACTATATCAAGCAAACTGAAACTTGTATCAGCAATATATCCCTTTGCACAACAAGTGTTTGACGAAATTTTCCAAGGTCAAAACAATCAAAAAATTGAAAGCAGATTTAACAAGCGATATTACACAGAGCCAGAGAGATGATGCAGGATAGCCAAGATATCCTTAAGGCACTTAAGGATAATCTTCCTCGTGCTCAGAATCAGTAGAAGATGTATGCCGACAGGCACAAGGTGGAGAGGACATTTGAAGTTGGTGACTTAGTTTTCTTACGCCTACAGCCATACAATCTCCACTGAAGAAGAGTGGTGCAGAAAAGTTAAAACCTCGGTTCTATGGCCCCTACAGGATTGTGAGGAGAGTTGGAAAGGTTGCATATGAGTTGGAGTTGCCCAAGGGTAGCCGGATTCATAATGTGTTTCATGTGTCTTGCCTAAAAAGGGCAATTGGGCAGCATATTGCATCTTCTCTAGAGCTTCCACCATTGGATGAGGAGGGGAAGTTGGCACTTGTTCCTGATGCTATACTGGATGTTAGGGAGCGCAAGTTGAGAAGCAGGGTGATCAAAGAGTATTTGATTAGATGGAGAGACTTGCCACTTGAGGATGCTACTTGGGAAGGTGAACAAATTTTGCAACATCTAGGTTTGCAATTGCTTGAGGGCAAGCAATTCCAAGAAGGGAGGACTGTAATGTCCCCTTTTTCTGAGTGATCACCTAACGGAGTCGATTAGCCTATTGTATTCCTGTAGGCTAAGCCGAAAGGGCTAGGGAATAACCTAATTGGTTAAATACTAAGTAATCCTAATTATTTTGGATTATTTATATTTAACTAATTTTTACGGGCCAATTTGAGATGTGAAATGACTTCTAATATTTTTGTGAGCCAATTGGTGAGATAAAATAAAATAAAGAAAATTGTTAAGGAGGTGAGCGATCTAGGGAAGAAAAAAAATAAAATAAAATAAAGAAAAGAAAGAAGAGGAACACCCAAGGAGGTCAGCCAAGTGGAGGAAAAAAAGACAAATAAAAAATAAAAATAAAATACCAAAAGGAAGTCGGCTAGGAGGTCGGCTAGGGTTAAATTGGGCAAATATTGGCTATAAAAGGTCATTTGGAGGTCATTTCATCATTCATTCACATCTGATTTATTCATTGGAGTTTTACTCTTGGCTGCACTTTTAGTTCAACATATTCCAAGGACGAAAACCCTAAGGAATATTTGGTGGATTGGACGAAAACCCAATTCCATTTTGGAGGTGAATTCATACGGAGTTCACACTTGCACTATTAAGATAATATCTAGTTTATTAATGGTCAATCTAGTTGTCTCCTATTAGATTGGTTTTATTTCCATCTTCTATTCTGCTTTCTTAGTTGTAGCCTTTTACAGGCTGTCTGTCTATTTTTAGACTCTGTATTTCCTTTATATTGACCTTTCGCTCACTCATGTAAATATCTCATTACATAATACATTATTCAGTTTTATAAATCACGTAACATGGTATCAGAGCCCAGGGAAAGGGCTTCCACACATTCGTACCTCCCTAGGAGGTTTTTTGTTTGCATGAAAAAGAGTTTTCACATCTGAGTTTTTTTTGCGCCCGTAGCTTGTAAAACTCACATTTTTTCCCTAGATAAGGGTTTTTGGGCTGCGATTCTTTGAGTCGTGAGCAAGTTCTGTATCTTCGTTTTCTGCCCTTGAATTTTTTTTTTTTTTCGACGGATTTTTGTTACCTCTGCCATTCCTGAGTTGCGTTTTCTCTCTGGAGCCAAAAATTCCCTGATTGCGATTTAGGTTGGATGTTTGATCGCCTTCTTCCTGGGCGTTTCTGTATTTGCGGGCAAACAAAGGGTTTTCACGTGTTTTATTACCTTGACAGATCATCTTTTTATGGTCGCATTTTTTGAAATCAGGGGAGAAATTTCGTGCTTCTGATGGGCTTGGACTCTGCTAAAAGATTGAAAGTTGCACTTTTGTTTTGCATTTTGTGGAATTCTCCCTTGTGTCATTCTAAGCCAGCCATTGCAACAACATTCCTATTTGGCGATCTCTTTTCCTACGTTCATCATTTTTCTGTTGGGCGATGGCCATTCTTCTTCAAAGATGTCGCATCTGTTGAAACTTGGGCACAGTTTCCAGGTTGTAGTCGCCTTCTCTACAAACGGCGTATGAAATTGTGGATTTTCCTTTTTTCATTTGCTCGCCGGCATCAACATTGAGGTCGCGTTTCGGGGAAGACTCTTCTGTAATCACGACTCCTATTGACAGATTCTTATCACAATATTATGATTGCTTTGAAATCGGCGGCAATTTTTCTTTTTTCAGTGGCTTTATCTCTATTTTGAGATCCTGCAGGTCTGGTCACGGATCTTTTAGCGGCATCTGTGGCGGTTATTTTTGGCGTTTTAAGGCATTGAGATTCCGGTTTTTTGACCTCTTTCTCTCTCTTCGTGGGCCCATTTGACTATATTCTGACACGCATCTGTTTATTGAGGATAGGTCGTGTTTTATGGTTTATGTGACGGCTACCTGTGGATTATGGATTAAAGTCTTTGAAGACTATGATCATCATCGATGTTGGCTATATGCTAAGTCGTGGGCTTCTGGCATTTTTGGAAATGTGTTTTTGGACTCTGCGAAGTCTCTGGAAAGTATTCTTGGAATCTGTGCTGTGCTATGCCTCGGGATATGCGCCCAGCAGACATGAAGAGTTATTTTTGCCTCAAAATCCATGTTCGGATCCGAGTCTCTGCATTCCGTACTCTCGAGATCTAGGTTTTGAAATCCGTATTCGGATTTATCTTGAGATCTATGCCTCGGTATCTGTGTTTCAGACTTATTCTGTGTTTTCGGAATCTGTGCTTTGTAACCCGTGCAAGGGTTCCATTCATCTGTGGTGCCATCTATTTGCTTCGATATTCATGCCAAACACTTATAATCCGTTTTTCGTGCCTCAAAAAATGTGAAGTATGGCATCTTTTTGGACAGCAGTCAGAAGTTCAACAACAACAAATTTTTAATCAGTTTTCTCTGCAGGATCTCCTCAGAGTTGGGTTCCTGTTCTGTAGCCTTGTGAATGGGGTTCTATTTTCTGTTTTCGACAGCTTCCTTGTTCGGCAAATGTTTTTGCCTAGTCGCTATTTCTGGAGTGTTTTCTGCCTTTTCGTCGTGGTTCACAGCTTTGAGAGCTTTCTTGATTTGCGCTTACAGCGCTATAGCGCTTAGCCCCTTCTTGTCACCAGCTGGATCTGCGGTCATCATTTGTGTTCTGCTTCTTCGAATTCCTCGAGATTTGTGTTTCTACACCCGTTTTTTGTTTTCTGCTCATGCCATCCATCTGTCTCAGAAGACAAGAGGGCATCTTGGTATAGTTAGGAAATTGACCATTAAGGGGTGGTATTAAGATAATATCTAGTTTATTAATGGTCAATCTAGTCGTCTCCTATTAGATTGGGTTTTTTTCCGTTTTTTATTCTGCTTTCTTAGTTGTAGCCTTTTACAGGCTGTCTGTCTATTTTTAGACTCTGTATTTCCTTTATATTGACCTTTCGCTCACTCATGTAAATATCTCATTACATAATACATTATTCGGTTTTATAAATCATGTAACATGCACTTCATTAGAGATTTGGTGGAGTTCTTGAGCATTCAAGGCATATTCTTTGGAGCAGATTTGAGTGCCACTTCCCAAGAAGGGCGACTTCATAATTTTGGAGCAGCAAACCCTAAGCGCTTGCCATGGAGGATTCACCCATCTAGGGTTTAATGTTTGAAGACATTTTTGCTATTTTGTGGTATGTATATACCTATTTTAGGTCTGATTTGTATGAGCAGAAATCTGGGCTATGTTTGGCATGTTTAAGCCCATGAATTTATAAACTCAATTTAGAATATTCAGATTTGTAGCAGCAGACTTCTACATACAGGAATCAGATTTATTTGTCACATGTTTGGCATTTGGATGGTTGTATTCCATGGTTGGATTCATGCTTCATGTTGTCTTCATAAGAACACATGTTTGGTATGTTTATTTGAGTGTTTGGCACATGTATATTCGCTGCCCATGATTATGTTTACTTCAGAATTAAAAATCAGAATTCAAATTAGGATTTGAGCAGAAAATCAGAACTTTAGGGCAGATCCTATTAGGGATATTACACATGTCCCTTGTGTTTTTACCCTCCTTGACCATCTTTTTTTCAACCCCCAAATTGACTTTCCCTGCCGTGTTCTGCCTAGTCATCCATTTGTTTTCCCTGTTTAGGGTTGCCCCTAGTGTCTCTAGGTCACCCTTAGGGTTGCCCCTGGTGTTCCTGAGTTGTTCAGGTGACCCTGACTGGTAAAAGGGGTGACCCTGTGTTCTTTTTGCATGCGCGAAACAACTCATATTTTTGGCTTTTCTTCTCCATTTTTAACCTATTTTAACTCGTTTTTTATGCTGACTCGTGCTTTTCCTAGCTTTCTTTCTATTGTGAACTCGTGATCAAATCTTATCCCTTTTAATTCTTTCTAATTTTTCTTTGAGTTCACTTTAGTTTTCTTTTAGTTTTCTTGACTTCTCTTCTTATCTCTTTGGCTATTTATGGGTTTGTTTCTATTTCTTCTTGAGTCGCACTTTCTTTCAATCTTATCTCTTCTCCCATTCCCTCCCATTTTTACCTATAAATACCCCTCAACTCTTCATTACTTCTCATCCTCTTCTCATTTCCAAAACACACAAGCTTCTTCACAGGGCTTTTGTAATGTGCCATACCTATTGGTTCATGGTTTAATCTTACTAGTGTTATTTTTATTAATTTTTTGTGTGTTCTTTCAGTGTCGTCCCCATTTTTTGAACTTGTCATGCCCCGATATCAAGCTATTGTTTAAATTAAAGATTTAAACATCATGATAAGTTAGAGAAGTCGTTAATGTATAATAATATTAAATAATGTTATATTTATGGTATTTATAAATAATGAATATAAATACAATTTATAAATATTATCAATTTAAATAATATTATAATTATATATAAATCATAAATTGAATATTTTATTATAAGTTAAATATGTTTAAATATATTTAAATTAGATAAGATATATTTAATATATTTAAATATATTCAAATTAGATATTAAATATACTATATTTAAATATATACAAACTAAATACTAAATATACCATACTCTATATATTTAAACATTGTAAAGTATATATTATAAATTAAAATATTATAAATATATTTAAAATGGGGGCTGATCACCATGGAGGCCGACTTGAGGAATTGGAAGTTTAAAATAAACAAAACCAAATGTCTCAAGATAGCCAACCAAGGACAAGTCTTGCGTGCAGCAAAAGAGATAATAGCAACGATCATATTATGCAATGACTTAAGAAGAAAGGGCTAGAGAACATCATTGATCTATTGTGAGGGATGCTGCGATAAGGCAATGCAGACTTAATATATTGATAATTATTCCGAAGATAATGATTAAGTTGAAGGCAACGATCATGTGTTTAAATAAAAGATAAAAGGGACTATGATAAGAGCGATCAGAAACTAATCGCTGACTAAAAGAGTTATGAATGGCATCTAAATGAAAAGAGACATTGATTTATGCAGGGCAGCAATTAAGTCAGTAATATTAATCTGATGCTAACAACAATGATCAGGCATTAGGCTGCAATCAAAGACCATGTGTCTTTAAATTGGGTCATCTCTCTTCCAAGAGATACCTCTCTTCATAGAGGTTTTAAGATATAAGAGTGGGTTGGTGTGGGGAAGAGAGAGGGGACAATTTGGGAATTTGAAGAATACATGTTCAATAAAAAGGAAGATAGATACGTTGGAGTAAAATATATAATTCTGAGTTTAAGAGAAGAATAAAAGTCTTCAACAGCAAGCATCATCAAGGATTAGTCATTGAATAGAAAGCAGTATTGACAGATCAAAACCATACAACTATTGCAGTCTAGTCAACCAAACAATCTCAGACATACAAACTTAGTATCAACAACTTTCAAGCAGCAGATCAGTATTGTGTAGTATTGGATCAGCATTGTCATTACCCAAGATTTATCACAGCAGCAAATTATAAGACAGCACAAGGTTTAAAGATAAGAATCTTCTCATAAGGGACATTACAAGTGGTATTAGAGCAGTGTATCCTGCCATCCTGTGAAACAATCTTATGCAAGCATACACTAGGAGGAACCGTCAACTATTAGAAGAACAAATGAACAACGAAATGAGGGCCTTCATGGAAGCAACTACCAAGGCAATGATGGACCAAAATGAAAAAATCACTAAAGCCATGATGGAACAAGGTGAAAAGACAACACAAATGTTTCTTGAAGCCCTCCAAAAAGTGGGAAACACTACGGACCAACTTAAAACTCACTGAACAAATGGAAGAGAAGTGGGATCCAATCACTCCGAAAACAGCAACACTTCATCCAATCCAAGGATTCCTATACCAACTTTCCTTCGAGAAGAGGAAACATCAAGAACGGAAGAACCCACTCCAAATTCCATAAGCACAGATGACATTGCAAGAGCTTATGCAAGCTTGGAACCTGAAGTGAGAAGAGTAGTATCATTCAATGATTATAGCAACTCAAGAAGGAATGAATTAACGAGAAGGGAAAGAAGACCCATCAACAAGGAATTGAAGCAAAAGGCTAACAAGGTGAATCTCCCACATTTTGATGGAACCAATAAAATCACCCCTCATGCATGGCTCCAAAAGTTGAATGACTACTTTTTACTTAGTCCAATGACCAAGAGGGATGCACTTCAATTTGCCATCTTGCACTTAGAAGGACTAGCCTATGAATGGTGGCATAATGGAAAACATACTCAAGGACATGAATCCATTACATCTTATGCGGAATTTTCCAAGAAGTTCATCAAGAAATTTGAGAGAAGACAGCCACAACAAGATTTCAAGGACTTAACTCTTGTAAGACAACGAGGAACAGTGGATGAGTACATAAGTGAATTCAAGAAAATAGCTATTCGAGTTACCAAAATTGAAGATGAAAGACTTAACATTTCTATTTATTGAGGGCTTGGACGAGAAATTGAGAGGACTAGTGGGAGCACTTAAACCCACCTCATTGGATGATGCCATTGAAATGGCAACCCATTTGGAAAAGAACAAACCCTCAAATCTCTATACAAACCCATCCCACAAGAAGGAAAGATTTCACAAACCTTTCTCATCTGAGAATGAAATAAAGGGAAAAACTTATGTTACAAATGCAAGGAACCCTAGACTCATGGACATACTTGCAAAGGAAATGGGAGACCCTAGACCAGAGATGGTACGATAAAAGATGATTTCCGAAAAAGGAATCTATGCTTCAATTGCAACAAAAAATGGGAGTTGGGTCATCGATGTGCAAGACAAAGGGAACACCGCCTAAAAATCATAACAAATGAGGAATTGGAGGAAAATTTTGAACCAAAAGAGAAGAAAAAGAAACATAGTGAAGAAGAATGGTCATGATGGCTCAAGCACAAGCAAACCCTGTTCAAGACATGATAGGTAGGAAGAATGCCCTCCATCATGCTCTTGTCAAATTATATTAAAGGGATGATAGGTAGGAAGAATGCCCTCCATCATACCCTCATTAAGACATGATAGGTAGGAAGAATGCCCTCCATCATGCTCTTATTTAATTATGTTAAGGGGATGATAGGTAGGAAGAATGCCCTCCATCATGCTCTTATTTAATTATGTTAAGGGGATGATAGGTAGAAAGAATGCCCTCCATCATACCTCATCAAGACATGATAGGTAGGAAGAAATTAGGGATATTACATTCAGACTAGACGGGAGATGCAGAAGGGGTTTTAGTTTTCTTGAGATGTTGCTAGATACAAAGCAATATTTAACATGCAATGAAAACCCAATAAAAGTACAATAGATATGATCAAACTAATAGATACCTGGATCATAAAATCACCAAATATGAATTACTATCACATACCTATATCAAAATATGCAACTTCGTACAACTGTTGTAGCTGAACCAGCAACTAGGTAGTATAAAAATTCCTCCAAAGTCACTACAAATGGTAGCAAGTTGACATACAATGAAAGATACAGGATCTCAGACTCTGGACGTCTAATACAAAGAGTATAATCGCTGCTAAACAGGAGGAAATAACACCCAACAAGCTCCACGTCACCCCTGGCTACTGTACGGCCTGGCTGTAGCAGTTTTCCAACCACACAAATGCTAAACTCTCCAAAATACCACCTAATATATCTGTCAAGTGTTGCAGACTCAAGGCGACCAAGAAAGAGGAATTTATCTGCACAAAACCACACCAAAATGTCTCCAAAGATGGTACAGTTTGCCTGAGAAATGGTACGGCCAACACTAAGGATGGTACAGCTACTCAATCTCCACTCAAATAGCCATCAACTTCATCAAATCTGCACTCTATGACTGTCATCAGCTGTATCGGTATCAAATCTACGAATGATATAGACAATAAGTCCTCAAACCCTCATCAACATGAACTCCATTGAAGCACAATTGCAAATACTGAATGTATCTGCCTCTAAAGCACCTTTGGACGATCTTTCACACCTGTAGAATGCTATCACTAAAGGAAGTTCTCATTTCCAACAGCCTTGGGTTCGAATCTCTTCCAAACCCTAGCAAAGCCAAGCCAAGCAAATATCAAATATTCAAGCATCATGAAATGAGAGCTCATTTTCACTTTTTATACTCCTACAAGATGGTCGTTGCTTTTGGGAGGGAAATGTTTTATTTTAAATCACTTTAATGCCCTCCAAAATGGGCACCCAACTTATTGACATTTTAATTTATTTCTTCACTTATATCACTTTAATATTTCCAAAGTCCCAATTTAAATAACTTAATTAATCTTCGGACTTTAAAATGAAGGCCAAGATAAACTCGGAATCCAGTGTTCTATAGCTCACTGAAAAGGTCTCGTCAAGATGCACCCACTCCAACACTGAGAATCCCGGAATGACACAAAACCCTAATTTGCTAAAAATAGCAAATCTAGCATAAAGCACCTAAACCATCACTAAAAGTGCCAACTGCACCACCTGAACCCAATCCAACATCCACACAACTAATTAACCCATCCCAAAGCTCAGCCAACCATGGTTCCCTAACCAGACTAGTTAGTCTACGAGAACCCAGTGATAGACCAACTCTGTATAAAGAAAGGGGACATTATAGTCCGCCCTCCCCAAGATTGCTTGCCTCAAGCAATCTCAGATCAGGATGCGATAAAATCTGCTCACTCTCCCAGGTAGCATCCTAAACTAGCAGGTTTTTCCATTTGACTAGATATTCCCTAATGATCCTCATCCGCAAGGTACGTTCTCTGGTATCAATAATGGCCTCGGGTACTAAGATCAACTTCCCCTCTTCATCAAGAGGAGGTAACTCTGCAGAAGGTGTCACATTGTGCCCTAGCGCCTTCTTGAGGCGAGACACATGAAATACATTATGTACCCTGCTACCTGCTGGGAACTCCAACTCATAAGCCACTTCTCCAAATTCCTTGGAGATCCTAAAGGGTCCACAGTTGAAATATTCCGAGCCAAATTTTTTTGTTTTTTCAAATTACAAATTACAAACCAATGCACCCGTTAAGGTTAGCAGCTAAACCAAAACGTTGCTGAAGCAACTCTAACCAGAATGTACACCAGGATCCCGATGTGGGCAAGGTGTGAGCACTGGTCAGAGGATCTTAATCAAAATGCTTATGCAATAACTCTAACCAAGAATGGCGCCAATGATGGTGAGCATATGGTCAGAGGGTCTTCTACACTAAGTACTGAAAGAGAACTCGACACCAAGTATGTGCTACCCAATCCAATATGGAGTTGAGGCGACCATATGGCGGAGTATTACAAATTACAATGCTTGAAAGAAATAACTGTAATGCTGAAAGTACTCAACACCCAGAATGTGCTTTCTATCCCGGAATGGGAAAGTAGCTACCATAGGGCGGAGGTAAAGTAAATACAAAAGCAAATACTGGAAGTAGAGTTGAGCATTACAAATCAGAATTGAACAAGATTGAGAATTACTGCCAGTACTACTGTCAGTTTACAAAATGAATCTCATTCGCCTTTAAATTAAAACCAGCAACCTATGAATTTACTCATATGGTCATATCTCCCTCATAACTCATCCAACTGACTTGAAACAAAATGCAATATTCCCTAAGAATGATGATGCTTAGGATAGAACACTGAAAACAGATCAAAATGCCATGTATTATTTATGCACAGATTCCAATGCATCAGCAGAGGGTACAGCCTTCAAGAAAGGGCGATCTACCTTTTAAAAATCACAGCTATCTCAAAAAAATCTGCAAACTGGACGAAAGTGACGCCTTGACCAGACAATGAGAATAAGAGAATACCCAGAACAATATTTTTGTTGTTTTTTGACTTATAAATAAAACACAAATCTGCTGTAGCTAAAAATGCAATGCCGGAAAAACTCTAATATGCAAAACTGAACTAAAGCCAAAAGCTGATTACAATGCACAAATCCCAATGTAAACTCACAAACTAGACTATTTCACCACTAGTCGCTATCTTTCAAGCGAGAAGCAATGCCAAGCTAGGAGGCATACATTCCTCGAAGCAATCCCAAGGCCAATCCGGCAGCATAACATTATCAAGATTTTGGATGCCGAAATGAGAGCACTCTTCCTCCTTTTATACTTTTCCAACTGGGAGTCTCTAAAATCCTCTTGCATATGGGATAAAACATGAGAGGGAAAATAATATAATCTTCTTTAATTCTTTTTCACCCTCAACATTAAGTCGTTGAGCCTAGGCACCAAGGTCCAAAATTAAATAATAATGTTTAATTTACGGACTTTAAAACGGAGGCCAAGATGATGTCAGAAACCAATGATCTATAGCTCGTTGGAAAGGTCTTGACAAGACGAATCCAACCCCACTCTCAAAATCCCGTTCCGGTGCCAATCCTGAACTTACTAAAAATAGTAAATTCCAGAATGTCGAGAAAAACACATCCCTGCGAAGCTCTCTAAAAACCCCAATTTCATTCTCCAAGTAGCCTACGGGTCTCCGGAATAGGCCAATGGTCAACTGTAAAAGATCAAGCTAGAAAACGGGACATTACAACAGTAACGTGGCTTAAGCTTCTCTACTCCACTCTTCTTGAGAGTGGACTGTCTGTAGGGCTACAGCATCAAATACACCATGTCACCAATCTCGAAAGAGCACTCAGTCCTATGTTGATCTACATACTGCTTCTATTGATTCTGCGCTTTTTGAATGTTTTCCTTCAAAGACCTCATAATATCCTGACTCTCCTGCAAAAGGTCTTTGGCCTTAGGTACACTGTTATCACCAAATAACAAATCCACAAAGCTCGGTGCCTCGTACCCATATAGTGCCATGAATGATGACATCTGAATGGACATGTGATAAGTGGTGTTATAGCAGTATTCACCCATGTGAAGCCACTTTACCCATGCCTTTTGCTGCCCTGCTATATAATTTCAGAGGTATCCTTCCACCCATTTATTAACTATTTCTGTCTGGCCATCTGTCTATGGGTGGTAGGTGGTGTTGGGGGTGAGCTCTGTCCCTGTCAACCTAAAGAGTTCCTGCCGAATATTACTTAGGAACCTGTTGTCCCTATCGCTCACAATGCTCTGCAACAACCCATGAAGTTGGAATACCTCTCTAAAAAACAATTCTGCAACCTGAGCTGCAGTGAAGGTTGTCGGAATAGCAAAGAAGTGTGCAAACTTCGTCAATCTGTCCACCACCATGAAGATGTAGTCCCGACCTTGGACTTTGGGCAAGCCCGTGATAAAGTCCATCGAAATACTATCCCATTTCCTCTCAGGAATGGGTAGGGGTTGCAGTAACCCACCTGGAAAGAGTGTCGGGCACTCCCTCACATATTTCAATACTTCGGTTTTGAGGCCCTTCCTAGTGAAACGCTCTCTCACCTACCTGTATGTTTTGAAGTAACCAGGATGACCAGCCATAGGCAAACTGTGGAAAGCTCTCAAAACCTTCTGCTTCATCTCTGATCCTAGCACTAGAAGAATTCTACCCTTGTAAATGATCAAGTCATTTACTACTGAATACCTATCATCTCTGATAGTGCCACCAATCCATTTGTCTTTTGCATACTCGGCAGATATCAACTCTCTCCAATCCTTTGTAATAGCACCCAATGCACACAAATGAGGTCTCCTGGACAAGGCATCAGCAACTATATTTTTCTTTCCTTTGACCTAGACAATGTCAAAGTCATAGACTTGAAGTTTGTTGACCCACTTCTGCTGCTGATCATTAAGATCTTTCTGGCCAAGGAAATGTTTCAGGCTGTTATGATTGGTTTTAACCACAAACTTACTCTCTACTAGGTACTGCCTGAACTTAGCCAATGCGTGCATGATGGCTAACATCTCCTTGTCATATATACTGTAGCTCTTCTCCACACCCCACAACTTCCTACTTTCGAATGCGATGGGGTGTTTATCCTACATCAAAACCGCACCAATGCCTTCCCCAAAGGCATCGCACTTAAGCTCAAAAGGCCTGCTGAAATCTAGAATGGCCAACACAAGGCAGGTACTCATCAATTCCTTGAACCTGTCAAAGCACTCTTGTGCACCACTTGACCAACCAAAGGCATCCTTCCGAGTCAAGTCTATAAGGGGGGCAGTTGATTGTGAAAATCCCCTCATGAAATGGCAGTAATATCCACATAGACCAAGGAATCCCTTGAGTTGAGAGAGATTCTTTGGTGGAGGCCAGTCGATAATTGCCCGGATCTTCTCCAGATCCACCTCAACACTACCAGCACTGATGACATGACCTAAGTATAGCAGCTCGGTCATCCCAAACTTACACTGTGACATCTTGGCGTCTAATGACTCACGCTCAAGTATGCTCAAAACAATGTCTAAGTGCTTCAAGTGTTCCTCCCATGTCCTGCTGTAAATCAGTATGTCATCAAAGAATATAAGCACAAACCTCTGCAACTGCTCTCTGAATACCCTATTCATACAGGACTGGAAAGTGGTTGACGCATTGGTCAAACCAAAAGGCAGGACCAAAAACTCGAAATGCCTATAATGGCATCTGAATGTTGTCTTCTCAACGTCTTCCTCCCTGACCTGTATCTGATGATAACCGGATCTCAAATCAATCTTTGAGAAGTAGCATGCTCCGTGCCCGTGCAGTTCATCTATGAGCTCGTCTATACGAGGAATGGGGTATCTATTTTTTATTGTCTTTTTATTCAACTCTCTGTAGTCTATACACATTCTGAGTGTTCCATCCTTCTTCACTAGGACAATAGAAGAAGCGAATGGACTCTTGCTCGGCCTGATGTGCCCCATTTTGAGAAGCTCCTTAATAGCCTTCTCGATCTTGTCCTTATACCTCTTTGGATGCCTGTATGGTGTGGTAATAATAGGTTTGGCACCCTCCTCGAGCTCAATAACGTGCTCAATTCCCCTATCAGGGGGTCTACCTGGTGGTATATCACTAAACACTTTGGTTTGTTTAGTCAATAGAGCCTGTATGTCAGGTGGGTACTCATGTTTCTGCTGCTCTGTAACTGCAGGCATCACCATCACCTCTGCTGCCCACTGAACCTGATCATGTCGTATCAACCGCTCCATCCTCGAGTGAAACCACTCTCAAACCACCATCTGATAACCCTCTGAGCACATGTCTCCCATTCACCTCAAACTTCATTTCCATAGTCTGCAAGTTGAGAGTGAACTCCCCAATGTCATGCAACCATCTCATGCCTAAAACAACATCCATCTCACCCATGCCGACCACATAAAAATCTGACTAGCAAAAATAATCATTCAACTGAATGGTAAGATTGGATATCCTCCTGGTACAAGTGAGTACAAATCCTGTAATGTCCCCTTCTAGCAAGCCAAAATTTCCACAACCTTGCAAACAATTTCAACTTACCAAAAGAGAACATTAGTATTCCATTTTTCATTTCCTTTTAATCTTGATGATAATCATAAACATAACCATATACTATTTGCCATTTCATAAATCCATTTTTCCATACATCATGATACTCCTTGGGTGAGATAATCCTTAGGCCTCTTATTAACCTCACCTTCCACCTTGTGAGAGAAGATTCGTTAGGTAGGTGATGTCATGTCAATCCTATGGGTCCATTAATATTATTCCTTAGTTCGTCAACTAAGGCCCATAATTCCTTAGTTCATCAACTAAGGCCTATTCCTTCGATATTTAAATCAAAGGTCCATAGCAATATCCTTGATTCATCAATCAAAGCCCATTCCCATGGAATGATCAGTACCTACCATAACTATCAACCCCACCTTCTTAGTGTTAGGTGGTTTAATAAAAGGTCTCCTATATAACCCTTGGGTAATCATGCCCATATACATTAAGATCATTCTAAGATCATATTCATAAACCATGATACCAAATTTGACTTATGTCATTGCCATATATCCCAAATATGGAACTCTTTATATTTATGCCATTATTCATTCCTTTATTGAGGTATGCATACTAGATATCTATATTAGTCTAATTTCATTTCTTCTCTTATTCAAACTATAAACTTATAAATTCCTTGTACTATTATTATTCATTATTGGCATTTCTAGTTAGACCCTCATATAAAATCAACATATGCTAATTACAAGATCATCTATGAAATATCCATTGTATGACAGTCATAAGTTCATATATACTTAAATATTAATTAAGTAAAAGAAGAGACTTACCTGCAGATTGTTCCTTCTTCCTAACTGCTGTTGTTTATATATTTTATAATATATATTTCACACCCAGCAGATATGTGTATATATATTTGATTGCTTGCCAGCACTTGAATTCTATTGTTATTTTATTATTAACATAACTATATAATATATTACTTATTCATTATCATTATAATATTACTATTATAAATAAATATATATATATATATATATATATTCTATTATTTATTATTGTTATTATAATATCATTATTATTATAGTATTATCATAAATATAATTTTTAATAATGTTTAATCGTGCCAATCCCTATCGAGACATCACATCCTTTATCTACTATATATATATATATATATATATATATATATATATATATATATATATATATATATATTTACTTGAATCATTTCTCCCTTTTGCTGTTGATGTACATATCTCTATATATTAATTTATGATCTCTTTCCTACTTATGACTCAGAAATATATATATAATGCAGATCTAAATATATGTATTTATCTGATACTCTTTTTTTATATTTTCTTCCGATGATCTTTTCCTTCTATCTAACAACCTTTATTTATTTCCCTTTCAAAGGATATGTTCGAAGCGTCTCTTATTATGCTTGGTGGTAAAAGACATACTTACACTCTTATAATTTTTATTACTTTATATTAATTCCCTTTTGTATTAAAACTAGTTCTAACCATACGTAACTCCCTTATCATAAGAGGATAGGTTAAAAGATGTTTATTTATATTATTATTTATTTATATTATATCATTTATATCATAATAAATGATATATGATTTATATTATATTATTTATATTTATATTACAATATAAGATAATGATAATAATATTTGTATTTATATTATTAGATATATTTATAATATATTATTTATTAAATAATACATATTAATAATATATTTTAAATAAATATATTATATATTTAGTTTATATAAGACTAACTTATTATTGAAATAAACAATTCAATTATAAATCATTATAGGGACATGACAAATCCATCTGCTACTCTCACCTTAAACCATTCGAACTCTTCTGTCTTAAGTCCTCTCTTAGCAACCAAGCCCTCGTCTATGAAATTGTGAGTAGCACCAATGTCTAATAGAGTAATCACTCGCTGCCCACCAAGTACTCTCATTCTGAACGAGCCCTCTCTCTGAATGCTGGAGAGATGTGTTGTAGGTAGGGTCGTCTGCTCCTCCTTATCCGATGCCTTGGATGAACCCTATGAACCTGAATCATTGGCTCTGATACCACTGTAATGTGCCATACCTGTTGGTTCTTTGTTTAATCTTAATAGTGTTATTTTTATTAATTTTTTTTGTGTTCTTTCAGACTAGACGGAAGATGCAGAAGGGGTTTTAGTTTTCTTGAGATGTTGCCAAATACAAAGCAATATTTAACATGCAATGAAAACCCAGTAAAAGTACAATAGATATTATCAAACTAACAGATACCCAAATCATAAAATCACCAAATATGAATTACTATCACATACCCATATCAAAATATGCAACTTTGTACAACTATTGTAGTTGAACCAGCAACTAGGTAGTATAGAGATTCCTCCAAAGTCACTACAAATGGTAGCAAGTTGACATACAATGAAAGATACAGGATCCAAGACTCTAGACGTCCAATACAAAGAGTATAATCACTGCTAAACAGGAGGAAATAACACCCAATAAGCTCCATGTCACCCCTGGCTACTGTACGGCCTGGTTGTAGCAGTTTTCCAGCCACACACAAATGCTAAACTCTCCAAAATACCACCTAATATATCTGTCAAGTGCTACAGACTCAAGAAGACCAGAAAAGAGGAATTTATATGCACAAAACCACACCAAAATGTCTCCAAAGATGATACGGTCTGCCTGAGAAATGGTATGGCCAGCACTAAGGATGGTACAGCTGCTCAATCTCCACTCAAACAGCCATCAACTTCATCAAATCTGCACTCTATGACTGTCATCAATTGTATCGGTATCAAATCTGCAAATGATGTAGACAATAAGTCCTCAAACCCTCATCAACATGAACTCCATTGAAGCACAATTGCAAATATTGAATGTATCTGCCTCTAAAGCACCTTTGGACAGTTTTTCACACCTATAGAATGCTGTCACTGAAGGAAGTTCTCGTTTCCAACAGCCCTGGGTTCGAATCTCTTCCAAACCCTCTCAAAACCCTAGCAGAGCCAAGCCAAGCAAATATCAAATATTCAAGCATCATGAAATGAGAGCTCACTTTCACTTTTTATCCTCCTCCAAGAGGGTCGTTGCTTTTGGGAGGGAAATGTTTTATTTTAAATCACTTTATTACCATCCAAGATGGGCACCCAACTTATTGACATTTTAATTTATTTCTTCACTTATGTCACTTCAATATTTCCAAAGTCCCAATTTAAATAACTTAATTAATCTTCGGACTTCAAAATGAAGGCCAAGATAAACTCGGAATCCAGTGGTCTATAGCTCGTGGGAAAGGTCTTGTCGAGATGCACCCACTCCAACACTAAGAATCCCAGAACGGCAAAAAACCCTAATTTGCTAAAAATAGTAAATCCGGCACAAAGCACCCAAACCATCACTGAAAGTGCCAACTGAACCCAATCCAACATCCACACAACTGATTAACCCATCCCAAGGCTCGGCCAACCATGGTTCCCTAACCAGGCTAGTTAGTCTACGGGAACCTAGTGATAGACCAACTATGTATAGAGAAAGGGAAAATTACACCTTCAAGCCTCTTAGTTTAGTTTTAGTTTTTATTTTGCAAATCTTCAAAGCTTTCCATTAGCAAGTTGTTTTCATGTACTCTTTCCTTAGCCAAGCTTATGCATAGGCCCCCCCTCTAGCTTTTTATGCTCACACAAGGATCAAGCCTTCATTCTTCAAATTTGTCATTGCTTCTAAGCCGCTTTTTCACATCCTCACATCCTTGCTTTTATCCCTATCGCCAAGAGGACCCTGTTGTTGTAGAGGAGAAGACAATTGCCACAAGGACCTTTGAGGACATAACCTAGCATTGGCGGCCATTATTACAGGTTCTTTATTGCTTTCATAGTAATTAGCTCACATTTCATCTTGAGGAAGTAAAACATTGTTTTGTCTTTCTCCTGATAGGATGTCATGTCCCCATTTCCGGCATGAATCAAGTGATTGGATATGGATTAGCCTACTCATCATTCTCGGAGGCTAATACCAATCTTGAGGGAATGAACCTGGTTTTTGACTAACCGAATGTGTTGTTTTGCAGGTACAAAGCCAAAAACTATCAATTGTGACAAAACTGGCAAAATTGGCTAAGTCTGGAAGCCAAGTTAAGCAGGAACTTGACTCCTAAAGCCAAGGCGCATCTTCTATCTGTCCGGCATCAAAAATGCGCCTAACTTTCATATCACCCTGTTTTGACTTCATCAAATGGTGGCGCTTGCTGTGGTGATGGAGTTGAGTCCTTGGAATGCTTAAAACACGGTGAAAACTGTAGGGAAGAATGACAAAAGGAACCCTAGGTACAAATACCAGTTGGAATTTCTCAAAAGTGCGCCTAAGGGAAATAAGGCTACAAATCATGTGCAATTGTTGGGCGCTCCCTTGAATGAGGTTGATTTTACCTCTAGTAGTGTCATCTACTACAAACTCATGAAGGAAACTGCCAATTCAGCCTCTAGGCGCAAATTCCACATTAGATTTCCCAAATGTGCGCCTAGATGAGGAAATGATGTTTTGGGTTAGCAAAGGCTAAGTAGATGTTGTGGGATTATGTTGAGAAGTGCAAGATTGAAGAATTGGACCTCGGAGTAGCTAGGCGCCCAAACTTATTGGTGCAACCACTAAATACGCCTAGACTAAAGGACATTCAAATGGCGCCTAAGTGTATTTTGATGGAGAGTTTGACTGATGAAGATGATTGAGATATAATGAATCCTCCGAAGAACATGGATAGGCATCCAAGTGAGTTGTAAGGTTTCAAAAGGTTCAACTAGAGCAAGGCGCACTTTGCCTTCCAACCTTCCCAAAAGTGCGTCTAGAAACACAAGGCGCCCTTTTTGTCAAAATCACCTCAAATATGCGCCTAAAGGGAAAATGGGCTTCAAGACACCCTACATAGTCAAGGCGCTTGCATTGAAGAAGATGTTATCACTTCCAGAAGTCTCAGGCTCTGCAAATCATTGGTAGAAATTGGCTAAGTTACACACTAGGCGCAAGTTCCATGTCAAATTGACTAAATGAGCGCCTACCTTGTTGGTTGATGAAATGAACACTTTGAGGTTGCTTGGTTGAAAGAACATTGCTCCAAGAATGCTGTAATGTCCCCATTTTCAGATTCTCTTGCAGATCAGTCAGAGCGGGCTTTCTGGGTTGGTGACAGCATAATCAGAGGAATATTTCGATGTCACCAGGGTGTTCGGGTGATCCAGTGGAGATGTTTGACACTTTCCGGAGGGATTTCGGACAACTTGTCCGTACTTACTATTTATAGTAAGTGCTTGCATGTCGTTAATCTTTCTGGGTTTTTCTGGGTTTGTTCTCTTTGGTCCCCGGTGGTCACTGCTATTTTTAGTAAGTGGCAGTTTGGCGCTATTTGGGCGACTTGGTAGTCGACTGTCGGCTCTCATAGACATTGCACTGAGCTCGGAGTTATCAGTTGGTTTGTGGATCCAGTTGACACCCTCTGAGTTGGCGGTGTTTGCTTATGGCCATTACTTACTATTTTTAGTAAGTTCGAGATTAGCACCGGAACAGAATTTTGAGAGTGGGGTTGGATTCGTTTTGTCAAGACCTTTCCAACAAGCTATAGATCACTGGTTTCCGACATCATCTTGGCCTCCATTTTAAAGTCCGTAAATTAAACATTATTATTTAGTCTTGGACCTTGGTGCCTAGGCTCAACAACTTAACGTTGTTTTAAAAGAGGGGACTTTATGAGTGATGTTGAGGAAAGAATTAAAAAGAATTCTAATATTTTAAAATGTATTTTCCCTCTCATGTTTTATCCCATATGCAAAAGGATTTTAGAGATTCCCAATTGAAAAAGTATAAAAGAAGGGAAAGAGCTCTCATTTGGACATGCTTGGTTTATGATATTTTCTCTCTTATTGAGATTTGCCTGTGAGGGTTTGAGAGCTTGGCTCTAGGGTTTGTTCATGGCTATGTTGGGACGAAAACCCCTGCATTAGTCCCTTTCTTCATGCATGAAAGATTGCATTAGGAGAGGATTGGAGGAGCTTCACTTCAGGAGCTTCATTTGTGCATTCATTGAGGTATTTTGGAGAAGTTTTGTGCTGATATGAATATCTTTGATAGAGTTTTGAGTTGCAAAATAGTAGACTGATTTCTATGAGCAGATTTGATGGAGTTTGGAGGAGTTTTGTGACTGAAAACATGTCTTTGGCTGGACCGTACTTCTGCAAGTACAGTCGTACCACCTTCAGCAGCACTTTGTGAGTTTTGGATGCAAACTTTGTGGAGTAATTCCTTCTAAAACAGGTCGCCACATACCAGCAATAAGTTTAGACATTATTAGAGGAGATTTGGAGGGTTTATAAAGGCACTTGCAGCTGCATTTATCCCACAGCCAGGCCATACTATAGCAATCATGTGTTTGGGATGATTTAATTGATTTCTTCATTATTTGGGGCTGCCATTGCTTGTATTCTGATTGCCTAGGGCTGGTTATTGGATTACTGATGTTCATTGCGTGATAACTATTGTTTTTTGGGAGCTGTGAGCATTTTCCTGTGACTTGTAATGCTGGACCTCCGTCAGCATCCGTATAAAGTTGTAAATCTCCATCTGGGTATGTCAATAAAATTCATATTTTGGCTCATTGCTATCTAGGTAGCTGTTATTTTGTTGATATCTATTTTAGATTTTCTGGGTTTATGCTATATGCTCTTCATTTCATGTATTCAACACAAATATCAAACATGCAATTTATTCAATGAAACCCTAAACTCAGAACAATCAGATAAACAAAAATTTGGCATCAAAATATATACACAACAGGGGTGTATATTACAGTGGTATCAGAGCTGGTGTATCTTGCCAGCCTGTTGGGTTACTTCTCATTCATTTGCAGATTTTCAAAGTGTGGAACAAATTTTAGCCTGCATGTGGGTGATCAGCACTTACATACGTGTTCAGTAATTTGGCAGTTGAGAGATTTTTTATCAGTGAATGTGAATTCATGGCATTCCTCGTGAAGGGTGATCTATGGGAAAAACTTTTTGATGCAGAATGGAAACTAAAATTTTTGCCATGGACAGATGATATTCTCAGCACTTTGGAAGAAATTGAGAAATTTTTATCTAAGATCCCTCAGGCGCCTTCTGAGTCAATGCAGAGGGCTTTGGTTCCTTCAAAGATTTCGTTGTGTAGGCCCGAGTTGTTGAGACATCCAAACAAGAATGTAAGATTAGCGGTTATCACATGCATTAATGAAATCATGAGAATTTCAGCTCCCGAAGCACCCTATAAAGATAACTTAATGAAGGAGATTGTACAGCTGATTATTGAAAGTTTTCATGGCTTAAGTGATATCAGAAGCTTATCTTTCAAAAAGATTGCTAAAATGTTAGAGATTATGGCTCAGGTCAGGTCATATGTCTTGTTGATTGATCTTAAGTGTGATGATTTAATTCTCGAAATGTTCCATTGTTTCTTTGACAAAATCAAAACATATCATGCGGATGATGTTAAAGCAGCAATGCAAACTATCTTGTCTATGATTTTATATGAAGATGCTGATATCTCCAAGTTGTTATTATTTAATTTGCTAAGTATTTGGAGAAAGAACAACGTGTTTCACCTGCAGCACATTGGTTGTCAAAGACATTGGTTGAACAGAAAATTGAGAAAATTAGATATCTCTTGACAGAAGAAGAATGTATTGCTTGTGGTTTACAAGTTACAAGGATTTCTATAATGAGCAAGAACCAAATGAGAAGACAAGGCCTACACTTCTCTTGCAAAGAAATTTGGGAGCCTAACCACCAATGCACAAATAAAAGGGACTCACAAATTGATGTTGGTTTGCCAAAAGAAGTTACTTTCAACACTCAAGAGGTTGTTATCAGCCCTAATAACAATTCTGATTTTTATGACAGCAGTCATTCTCCTGAGTGTAGTAGTGATTTAAATGTTATGGCACAAGAAGGAAAAGTTGTAGAAGATACTTCTAATGATGGCACACAAAATATGAGTGTCAACCATGAGGAAAACCAGGAGGATACAAGCCATAACAGTTCTGATTTTTGTGACAACAGTTTGATCTGTTTGCATCAGCGTGAGGATATTGTTATTACATATGATGATGATGGGTGTATGGACTCACCCAATACAGACACTCCAGTTTCAAGTGATAGTGATGAAATAGGTGTTGTGGACTCATGCCACAACGAGTTTGAGTTGGTATATCAGACCTTGGAAGATGGGAGTAAAACTAAAGAGCTGCCTAATGGAGATGATTCCGAGGATTGTTCGACGGATGTGAATGCATCTATTTTGATAGGGGAGGTGTGCATTGATATTAGCAATTTAGCAGCCTTTAGGATGTCCGTTGAGCCATCCCAGGAGATTCATAACAGCAGTACACTCGACGAGGATGCTTACCAATCGATGAGTGATGATGATTCGGCCTCTTTCCATAGTGCGGATTTCAAATCAGAAAATTTGTATGGAGACAAATTGTCAGAGGGGTCTACTCATTTGGCAGGGCAATTGAAGGTGAGTGAAGGCATGGTTGCTTCAGCCTTAGAACACTTTGATGTTGCACAGCAGTTGGTGACACACTGTTGTTGGACTCCAGGTATATATGAGCACCTTAATAGTGGACTTTCCCTTGCTGAGTTTCAGGTACTTAGAGATGCAGTTGGGATCATGAAAAATAATTACCTACAGTTGTTATCTGATAGAGATTGTCTTCTCAGGATCGACGGTATTTATCATGATGCTCTAAGGGGAAAGGAAGAGGAGGTTGATGAGCTCACATATGAGCTCGAGGTCACCACATACTCTTTGAAGAGTACTCAATCAGCCCTTCAAGAGTCAAAGCTACTGATAGATGAGCTTACCGTGGAGTTGAGCTTGGCACAGTCTTCACCATCTACAGATACAGTTCAAGTTTCTATGGCAACAGTGGGTGAGGAGCATATATCCACGGATTATGGTTGTGAGCAGATTGAGGATGTGGTTACATCCATTGCAAATACAGGTGCATTTGATACAGATGGGATGGATGCTTTAGTTGAGAATATCAGGGAACCAGATGTTGCATCAGGGGTCTTTGAGGTTAGTCCCATTTCAGGTGATGCAGAGCAGATGATTGATAGCTCTTGCGAAGAGTTGATGGATTTCCCTGAGAGTTGTGTGATAGATCACCACACTACTCCATCTTTTTCACCGGAGATATGCAAGGCATCTTTCAGTGGGGAGATCGATTCTCATGTTGATTTGTTTCCCTCTCTTGGAAGCAAATCAGAGATTGCATCCTATGCAGCTGATAATGATCGACAGCTTACTAGACCACAGGGTTGGAGAGGTCAGCTGAAGGTTACAGGAGAGAAGGTTGATTCAACCTTATCTCATTTAGATTGCACTCATAAGAATGTCGAGAACCTTCTTTGGACAACAGAGTTAGAGGAGAGACGGTATGGGGTCTCGGCTGGTACTCACATTCATGATTTGCAATTCATCAGGAGTGCTTTGGAGAAGGTAAAATCAAAATATCTCCAATTATTTCATGATAGGGAGTATGCTATTGGGTACGTAGAGAGGATTGCTAGAGTATCCACCCAATTAGCTATTCAGGATCAGAGACATGAGCCATCTTCTGATTCGTGTGATGCGAGTGATGAGGAGTGTGCTCCTCGTGACTATGACAGTCAACCATTGACACAGGCTGGTGCTTTTTATCGTGACTACATAGTGAGGAGTGCTCACCATTTCTCTTTTAGTCCACGCACAGATGACTTGATGATGTGTAAGTGTGGATTGGCTCAGGATTTATACCATCCATTGTGGGATGAAGGGTTTCCATCTACAGGAGTTGGAACTAGAGATTTCAGGTGGCTAACTCAAATACATTCAGAGGATCACTTGCAGGGTCAGAGATCAGAGTTCCATCATGGTGATATGCATCAGACAGAGTTTGCAACTTCTTGGTCTCCTAAATTTCCATTGGAGACATGGCTTTTGAGAGGTTGCAGTGTCAGTAAGCATGATGGCATGTTTAGTCTTTACAGCGGTGATGGAGGAGAGTTTATTCATTCCCTCGTTCTGAGAGGAGCAGTTTCATATCTTCTAGCACCAATGTTGTGTAGTTAGTACATCCATAGGAGTTTTGCAGAGGATAGAGGGGAATGTTGTGGTTCGGACACTTCAAGGGTTAATTTCCTCTTCATGATTGATGGATGTGAGGTTCTAATGTGTGGGGATCCAGGTGGTGATAGGTTTGGCATGACAGTTCAGTTGGATTCCGAGGTGTTGCTTCACCACTCTCTGCATGGTGAAGGTTTTATCAGAGTAGCGTAGCGTCGACGTGGCGGTTCTATGCTAAGAATAACTTGGGACCCCTGGGATCATTTTTGGTTTCAGTTGGGTTCAGTCTGTTGCTTGGAGATTGTATTGGCATTGCTTGAGGACAAGCAATCTTTGGGAAGGGCGGACTGTAATGTCCCCATTTTCAGATTCTCTTGTAGATTGGTCAGAGCGGGCTTTCTGGGTTGGTGACAGCATAATCAGAGGAATATTTCGATGTCACCAGGGTGTTCGGGTGATCCAGTGGAGATGTTTGACACTTTCTGGAGGGATTTCGGACTTGTCCGTACTTACTGTTTATAGTAAGTGCTTGCATGTCGTTAATCTTTCTGGGTTTTTCTGGGTTTGTTCTCTTTGGTCCCCGGTGGTCACTACTATTTTTAGTAAGTGGCAGTTTGGCGCTGTTTGGGCGACTTGGCAGTCGACTGTCGACTCTCATAGACATTGCACTGAGTTCGGAGTTATCAGATGGTTTGTGGATCCAGTTGGCACCCTTTGAGTTGACTCAGTTTGCTTATGGCCATTACTTACTATTTTTAGTAAGTTCGGGATTGGCACCAGAACGGAATTTTGAGAGTGGGGTTGGATTCGTTTTGTCAAGACCTTTCCAACAAGCTATAGATCACTGGTTTCCGACATCATCTTGGCCTCCATTTTAAAGTCCGTAAATTAAACATTATTATTTAGTCTTGGACCTTGGTGCCTAGGCTCAACAACTTAACGTTGTTTTAAAAGAGGGGACTTTATGGGTGATGTTGAGGAAAGAATTAAAGAGAATTATAATATTTTAAAATGTATTTTCCCTCTCATGTTTTATCCCATATGTAAGAGGATTTTAGAGATTCCCAATTGAAAAAGTATAAAAGAAGGGAAAGAGCTCTCATTTGGACATGCTTGGTTTATGATATTTTCTCTCTTATTGAGATTTGCCTGTGAGGGTTTGAGAGCTTGGCTCTAGGGTTTGTTCATGGCTATGTTGGGACGAAAACCCCTGCATTAGTCCCTTTCTTCGTGCATGAAAGATTGCATCAGGAGAGGATTGGGAGAGCTTCACTTCAGGAGCTTCATTTGTGCATTCATTGAGGTATTTTGGAGAAGTTTTGTGCTGATATGAATATCTTTGATGGAGTTTTGAGTTGCAGAATAGTAGACTGATTTCTATGAGCAGATTTGATGGAGTTTGGAGGAGTTTTGTGACTGAAAACATATCTTTGGCTGGACCGTACTTCTGCAAGTACAGTCGTACCACCTTCAGCAGCACTTTGTGAGTTTTGGATGCAAACTTTGTGGAGTAATTCCTTCTAAAACAGGTCGCCACATACCAGCAATAAGTTTAGACATTATTAGAGGAGATTTGTAGGGTTTATAAAGGCATTTGCAGCTGCATTTATCCCACAGCCAGGCTGTACTATAGCAATCATGTGTTTGGGATGATTTAATTGATTTCTTCATTATTTGGGGCTGCCATTGCTTGTATTCTGATTGCCTAGGGCTGGTTATTGGATTACTGCTGTTTATTGCGTGATAACTATTGTTTCTTGGGAGCTGTGAGCATTTTCCTATGACTTGTAATGCTGGACCTCCGTCAGCATCCGTATGAAGTTGTAAATCTCATCTGGGTATGTCAATAAAATTCATATTTTGGCTCATTGCTATCTAGGTAGCTATTATTTTGTTGATATCTATTTTAGATTTTCTGGGTTTATGCTATATGCTCTTTATTTCATGTATTCAACGCAAATATCAAACATGCAATATATTCAATGAAACCCTAAACTTAGAACAATCAGATAAACAAAAATTTGGCATCAAAATATATACACAATAGGGGTGTATATTACAAATGCAAAGGTGAGAGATGAAGTTCAAGGGAAGTTATGATGCCTAGGCACATCTTTGGGCAAAACACACCAATTTTGGCGCCTAGAAGGAGTTTCCGGACTAGTCGCACATTTAGTCACACTGCCATTTCTAGCGCCTACTATCATTTCTTTCATTCAAGTGGCGTGTGGCACTAAAGAACTTCAAGTGTTGGAGATGATCAAGTTGGAGAAGAATAGGCGCAATTTCCACCTCAAACCAACTCAAAATGCGCCTTGAGGAGTTTGCTCACTTTGGGACTTTGAATTCGCAATTGTTTGTCAAAGACACCTTGGGGAGCAAGTGGACATCATTGGAAAGCCTTTCTCTAGCAAGGCGCAACTTCTAGCAGTCACCATCTCAATTGGTGCCTAGACACAAGTAGGGCGTAGTTTTAGGATCCAGACACTCAAATTAGCGCCTAGGAAAAAAATGAGGTAGTTACAAGTATCTGAGCTCACATTGGTCGACAGATTGATGTTGGGATCCGTTCCAGCTCGTGAGATAAGGTTACCACCTCATGATGAGTTGTCAGAGGGAATATTCTCTTTGGATATGCTCCTTGGGAAATGTGCCTTGGTTCCTCCTTGTACGTTGGAAAGTGTGCCTTCATTGCCTTTGGAAGGCCTATAAAAGGAGGGGAGCTCTCTCTCATTTGAACATCTTATCTTTGGCGAATTTTCTCTCTAAAAAGCTTTATGCTTGTGATCTTGAAGCCTGCGAGTTTCAAGTAGTTGGGGTGATGTTCCCTCAACAGTGATAAGGTGATGCTCCCTTGTCAAGTTGTGAGGTGTTGACATACAGTTGACATTGTTGTGTTCAAGAGAAGTTGTTCATGTGTGAAGTCATTGTATACATCTAGGCTTCGAGGCCTTTCTTTGTAATCAATTGAATAAGATCGTATATTCATGCCATTGAGGGCATCATCTATTGTAATAAGACAATTGTATTGATTTGAATCAAGTGATAATACAAGTGCCCAACTTCAAGTTGATTCATGCAAGTTGTCATTGTTATCTTTCATGAATAATGTTAAGTAGATTGAGCAATTGAAGAGTTAAGTAGATTGAGCAATTGAAGAGTTAAGTGCAAGTAAATTTGTTTAAGTAGGAAAAATTTTTGTTAAGTATAGTTGGGTATCTTACATAGGATTTAGAAATAAATTACTTGTTTTGCTCAAGCTAGTTACAAATTTAGATTAGAAGCTTCAAAACTCAAAAAATACAGTTACATTGCATTAGGGAATGTCATATAGTTTGCATGCATATCTCCCTTTCATAGTAATTAGATCATATTTAAAAATTGGGAAAAGAAAAGCTTGCATTCATTTAAGATTAATTGCACTAGAAATTCATTCAAACACTTCAAACATTCAAGCCCTCGATTTCATCACAAGGCACAAAACATTCAACTTTCATTTGAAAAACAAACATCTAAGAAGCCCTCAGTTTAATCACGAGGCATAGAAATTGAACAACATTTTCAAATCAAACAAACATAGGAAAACATCAAGGAAACCCTCGGTCTCATCACGAGGTATACAAATTCAACAATTCAAACATACAACACAACTCCACTCACACCTGTAACACTATTCTTCTACATGAAGAGAGTAATCACCCTCGCTTACCTGGCTTTCCTCAAAAAGGTAGGAGTGATTTGACTGATGCCTTTAGCAAGGATGCAATGCATGTATTACCTGGAGTCTGACTCACCTGCGTTGTATCTGAGTCACATTCTGGTTATCACAGTCTCCACCTCCTAGAGGGAGCAAGAATGGCATATTCGATCATGGCAAAGAATATGATGATCAATCTCAACTTGTAACTGGTGGGAACACACCCTTAGTTGGCCAAATGAAAACCTCAAGCCCTATGACCAATGATGTTGGAGATAATGAGGATGACATAAGATACCATCCTCCACCTGTAAGAAATGCTCTGCGTAAAAAGCAAGCTTGGGCTTCATGGCATAGGAGGGGAAGTCCAGGTGCCCTGTATGTATAGTCTGTAAATGTCCTCTCTAGTAACTTTAGTGATGGTCTCCTTCGAAGGAAGGAGTTGAATAGGAGAATCCAAGGAATACATGAAAGGAGGTAGTTTATTAATAGAGATACTGGTACAAAGGAGGAGCAAGTTAGTCTCAAAGTAGCAATAATGTTGGCACGTAAGTAAGCCCAACGAAGCAATCTCCTCTAAGGAACGAAATGCTAAGTATGAATACCTACCATAACCAGAAGTTCAATCTCCCATGGATCTAAGTCTATGGATGTAGAAAGTTTGCCTGAAGATAGTCTCGAGACATAGCCGATGGGTAGCAAACTTAGCCTGGACAATGCTCTAACGAATAGTTCACTTGCAATGGATCATGTGTTGCAGGATGAGAGTCTAGACCCTCTCTGTAATATCCCAAATGGGGATATTTTTGCCTATTTTGGATTTACGACCTTTCCAAATGAAACTTGTTTGGAATGACTAATTTTTCTTACTTTGAAATCTGCCCTAACTTCTGTACTTTAGAAGTTCTGCCCAAAACCCTAATCTCTTATTTTATTTTCTGCTCTTAAACATGTAATCATAACACCCAAATATGCATCCAAACATAGCATATAATGATGACAAATGATACTAAATATTACAATTTACATCTCCCATGAATTACACCATGAAATACACATTCTAGGGCATCAAGCATTAATCAACCCAGTCTGATTTTCTGAGTTAGACACTGCTGCCACAAAATGGAAGTTCTGATCTGAATTTTCAGGATCCTAGGGCATAAACAAACCAAACATTGCCCAAAATTTCTGCTCCAATGATGACAACATTCTGTCCTGATTTTCTACACCTTAGTTTTCTGCTCTAACCCTAACTTCTGCCCTAGTTTTCTGCTCGTTTAGTTTTCTGCTCTAACCCTAACTTCTGCCCTAAAATCAGACTTAAATAATTGCATACAACTTCCATAAAAATATGACAAATCACCAAAATATCGTTGCCAACAATATTGTCAATATCATACTTGAATTCCACCACAATTTATGCAATTAAACCACTTCAATGACAATCATAAATGACTGAAATATAATCCAGAGGTCTGCTGCTATAAAAGTCAGAACTTAATAAGTCTTCAATTACATCCAATGCATGGGCGATCAAGACAAACAAGCCCAGCTCAAATCTGCCCTAAACCCTAAGGTTGTACATACCAAAAGTAATGCAAAATAATGATAGCAAAGTCCTCAAGATGATCTCCAAATCTGATCTGCAATTCTGCTCCAAAAAGAATGAAGTACAAGTGAACTCCCGTCACGGAATTCTCCAATGGTGAGCTAAGTTTTTGTCCAACTCCTCCTCGGATGCTTAAGGTTTTCGTCCCAAGATCCTCTCCAAGAGATAAACTCCCAAATGTGAATGAATGAATGATTGATTGATGATGAAAATGCCTTGAAATGATTTCATATTTATAAATAACTTTTTCCCTCTCAAATAGGGCCGACCTAGGCACTTTGAGTGCTTTTTATTTATTATTTTCCCTCACTAAGACGGCCGACCTTCCTCAAGTGCTCTTGGCGCCCAACTTGGATGCAATTCTCCTAGGCCGACCTAGGAAAGTAGAATTCAAATATGAATTCCTCCCAAATTAACTCCCTCCAAGCGCCAAGGAATTAATATTATTTTATGTCTTTGTTTCTCCATAAGCATCGAAGATTGTCCTCCTCCAAGCCTGCGTACACATGAAACCCAAGGTATTGGATTTTCCCTTTGACAAGGTGGCATAGAGTATAACAATTTCCAATCCCAAACTCCTCAAGATAGTTCGTTCCAATAGAAGGAGAAATATATTAAATGAAAGGAACATATTAAAACCATCACCAACCTTCAATTTATTATCCAAAAACCTCAGAGTGTGAAAACCAACCCTTTCGCTCTCCCATGGCAACCATTCCAAAAATGGGGACATTACAGTCCTCCCTTCTCAGAATTGTTTGTCCTCAAGAAATGACAAGTATGTATCCTATGAGATAGTGTCAAATGACATGTATATCCATCCATCTGCATGCCTGGTGGCCGTACAAATTCTCCACCTGTGCCCGTATCCTCCAAAGAGAATGTGAAGAATGCAATGCAAAGTAAGCTCCGGTAGCTAAAGCCATACACACTCGAGCTCAACCCGGCCCCATCCTCCAGACTCTGACAATATGCCCGCAACCACAAGTGCAACAATCTCCAAAGCTCCCAAGGTGCACTCCTCAAGAACCAATCGCTGGTCCAATCCGAAGCCTCGAAGAATGCCATGCCTATCAATAAGTGATGAAGAGTATGAACTCTGAAACACAACCACAAGTCTCCAAGCCTCCGCTGCTCCACCATGATAAAATCATCAATGCTCCATGAGTTGTGAAGCAACTCATCAAAATCCCAATGAAGTGATGTACCAAACATGCCACCACCGGCAAACATGAAGAGATGGAAGCATCTCAAAGTGTTAGCAACATCAAACCGTCCTCCAACTCCTGTAGACCTCCCATAAATGTGCAGAACTCCCATCATAGGTGTAAAACAAGACATATCAGCTCCTCCTAGGTTGCTGATGTAGATCAGAACAGCAACCTCCCAACTGAAAATTAGACCTATGTGGATGCAAATAATCCCTCTAATGACATATGATGATAGAGTATCATCCATATGCCATCCTCCAATGATGAAGAGATGGTCCAAGCCTCTCCAAAACACCCCATCAGCTGCTGTCCTCCAAGTACTCCCAAGGAAATCCATGTATGAAAATGTAGAACAGCCATTTCTCATCCATGCTCGAAGTAGCAACTCAGGAATTAGGGCTGGGACACCAATGTCTACATGCTCATCTCCAAACCCTAAGCCATAGCCCAGTTGAAATACAAGCAATAGTAACTCAAAATCAAGCATCCTTATAACAATACCTCCATACCTCGTGTCATAGCTTAGCTGAAACTCCATTCCTTCAAGGGGATGCCAATCAAAAACAAGTGTCTCCATGACATGAGTCTCAAATCCCTTAAATAGGGCAGCCTCATACTCCACCAAAGAATCATCAACATGATGGGACTCATAACAAGCAAACTCCTCAAGTACTCCATGAATGATCAAAGGCCCAACCAAATTTGTATTACTTATACCTTCCTCTACATATGTAGTCATTAAATTAGTGGCTGATCCACAAGGTGCATGCTCCATAATGTTATCCAAGTGTATGACGTGATCCTTCAAATGGCTCTCCAAAAGAAGTGACACCATATCCCCACGAAGCAAGCTAATTGAACAAACAAAGAAATCTAAATCATACATCTCACCGTACAAAACTAATTGCTCCACTTGCTTGACCACCACACAATGCTCATCCCTCCTATGCCACGTGCTTTGGATCTTCTTTGCCTCTGTCATGTCATGGCATATCAAATCAGTCCTCTTGTGTCTTGGACAATCCCTAAAATCTTCATGTTGGATTCCCCATGGAGTGCCAACAAAAGAAGTCTTCCCACTCTCATTCTCAAGTGTAGGGGCTGCCAACCTATGATTATGCAAGAGTGAAAGACATCTGATCAAAATAAAATTAGAACCTTTGTCATACCTTTCTATAGTGTCCTCATCTATTTCAAACATCTCCTTCATTGTTGTTGCATGCTCTCCATGAAGTGTTGATCCAGTGTGAGACTCCCCATGAAATTGACATGACTCAAGGCTGATCCTTTTGGCTGTCATAACATAATAATATGAAGATAAAGGACTGTTGTCATACATCAGAAAATCAGGCTTGTTATCATACCTTATCAAGCTGTCCTCTAGCTCCTCAATCACTTCCTCTTCCTTTGCCATGTGTCTTCCCACAAGTGCAGATCCAAAAGGGGATTCTATATGAAATTCACTTGCCTTCAATCTGAATTGAACCTCTTTCCCTTTGGCTATCATGTCTCGATATTGTGAGAGTAAGGGACTGCTGTTACATATCCAAAAATTTGACCTTATCTCATGCCTTTGAGCGATGTCCTTGTAGACCTTAACCTCCTCTTCCTAGATGAGTGAGTGATCATCAACTAGGGTAGGTCCACGTGATGTCTCCAATGGAAAATCAGATGTGTCATGTACCACAACTTCTGTCTCGTGGCTGCAAGCTAAATTCTCATGTGTGTACATCTCTTCTATCTTCATGACCTCATCATAGGATCCTTCAAGATCTTCCTCCATGTCTCCACTCTTTGCCCTCTTCATGTTGCATTGTTCTTCCTTGAATGTGGCAGCCATAGAAGTCTGAATTTCTGTTGTGTATGATGAGAGTGTGCCATGCTCAACTCCCAATGAAGCTTCTTCACTTGATCTTCCGATTCTTGAAGGGCCTCTTGAGTGCTCTTCAAAGAATCCATAGTGTCCTTAAGCTCCAAAGTGAGCTTATCCACTTCATCTTCGTCCCTTCTCAAAGCGTTAGCGTATATCTCGCCAATCTTGAAGAGATGATCTCTATCCGCAAGTAGATGCAAGTATTTTGATTTCACCATAGCCACGGCCTCTTGGAGCTCTTGGAAACGGGCAAGGTATAGATCTTCTTCAAAGTGTACATGCCTCTCTAGAGCTCTCCAACACAAATCTGCCATCACCTTATGAACATGATCAAAATGAGTTAGGGCTTCCAAAAGCTTACCTTCATGTGTTTTCTATGGTCCTTCCAAGTGATGTGACTTATGAAACCTAAGGTCTTCATGCAACATATCATGATCATGCCTCTTGACATCTTCTCCATTGCACCCATGTGTTAAGTCATCATCATGCTCAATCCAAGGATCTCCATCAAAGCAATGGGTAGAATCTTCTACCTCATGATCTTCCACAATAGCTGAAACAACTATTACTTCCTTATCCACCAAGGGATCCTTCAACTCTTGACATGTCAAATCAACCTTAACAACATCTCTTTGTCCACTACATAACAATATTTCTGAATTGCCCTCATATGCATGAACAATATCTTCTTCAAGATTTCCCAAAGTGCAATTTGAATCCTTGCTATTATGATGTAAAGAAAGTGAAACAATGCCATGGTCAAGTAATGGGACATCATCAAAACTCATACCTTCATGTAGCTGATCCATCTTGGCAATCTTCATGGTGGTACCTTCTTCACCCATGTAGCTATCATGAAGTCCCACATACTCTTCACTTGTAACCTCAAAAGGCGACTCTCCTTCGTCTTTATCCTCATAGGGCTGAAGTGAACTCTTGTCTTCATCTTCTCTAGGGCTTGGAGTCCAATCTTCCATGCATGTTGACTGATTTTTGCCTTCCTCATGGTCTCTTGTAGGCTGCAAGTCACAAACAAGTGATTCTTCTTTCTTCTCTAACCTTTCTCCACAGATGACTACCGATCAGATGTAGGCATATAGATCTTCCTTCCCTGGATTTCCATCTTCATGAACCTTCAAGAAAAATCCAAAAGGAGTTGCTAACCTGAAATCAAGTGATGAAGCGTTGTACTCTTCAAGGATTTGAGTGGCCTCTTGTTCATACAACCATCTATCAATCTCCTTCTTCAATTTATCTTAGCTTTGTCTAAATGATTCCATCTCTTTGTCTTCCATGTATGATCAAACCCTCCAGGCTGGCAAGATCATAGCTCTGATACCACTGTAATATCCCAAATGGGGATATTTTCGCCTATTTTGGATTTACGGCCTTTCCAAATGAAACTTGTTTGCAATGACTAATTTTTCTTACTTTGAAACCTGCCCTAACTTCTGTACTTTAGATTTCTGCCCAAAACCCTAATCTCTGATTTTATTTTCTGCTCTTAAACATGTAATCATAACTCCCAAATATGCATCCAAACATAGCATATAATGATGGCAAATGATACTAAACATTACAATTCACATCTCCCATGAATTACACCATGAAATACACATTCTAGGGCATCAAGCATTAATCAACCAAGTCTGATTTTCTGAGTTAGACATTGCTCTCACAAAATGGAAGTTCTGATCTAAATTTTCAATGGATCCTAGGGCATAAACAAACCAAACATTGCCCAGAATTTCTTCTCCAATGATGACAATATTCTGCCCTGATTTTCTACACTTTAGTTTTCTGCTCTAACCCTAACTTCTGCCCTAAAAATCAGACTTAAATAATTGCATACAACCTCCATAAAAATATGACAGATCACCAAAATATTGTTGCCAACAATATTGTCAATATCATATTTGAATTCCACCACAATTTATGAAATTAAACCACTTCAATGACAATCATAAATGACTGAAATATAATCCAGAGGTATGCTGCTATAAAAATCAGAACTTAATGAGTCTTCAATTACATCCAATGCATGGGCGATCAAGACAAACAAACCCAGCTCAAATCTGCCCTAAACCCTAAGGTTGTACATACCAAAAGTAACACAAAATAATGATAGCAAAGTCCTCAAGATGATCTCCAAATCTGATCTGCAATTCTGCTCCAAAAAGAATGAAGTGCAAGTGAACTCTCATCACAGAATTCTCCAATGGATGAGCTAGGTTTTCGTCCAACTCTTCCTAGGATGCTTGAGGTTTTCGTCCCAAGATCCTCTCCAAGAGATAAACTCCCAAATGTGAATGAATGAATGATTGATTGATGATGAAAATGCCTTGAAATGATTTCATATTTATACATAACTTTTGCCCTCTCAAATAGGGCTGACCTAGGCACTTTTAGTACTTTTTATTTATTATTTTCCCTCACTAAGAGGGCCGACCTTCCTCAAGTGCTCTTGGCGCCCAACTTGGATGCAATTCTCCAAGGCCGACCTAGGAAATTAGAATTCAAATATGAATTCCTCCCAAACTAACTCCCTCCAAGCACCAAGGAATTAATATTATTTTATGTCTTCGTTTCTCCATAAGCATCGAAGATGTCCTCCTCCAAGCCAGCATACACATGAAACCCAAGGTATTGGATTTTCCCTTTGACAAGGTGGCATAGAGTATAACAATTTCCACTCCAAAACTCCTCAAGATAGTTCATTCCAATAGAAGGAGAAATATATTAAATGAAAGGAACATATTAATACCATCACCAACCTTCAATTTATTATCCAAAAACCTCGGAGTGTGAAAACCAACCCTTCCGCTCTCCCATGGCGACCATTCCAAAAACGGGGACATTACACTCTCAATACGGGCCCAATTGATGGATCCCAAACTAGGTCCCCAAACCTCATACCCATATAAAACTGTAGGCTTAATGATTGTAACAAAAAGACGTGTCTTTGAAGGGATACCTTAGAAATGGATCTAGAAACAATAATGCTCCAAGACAAAGCGAGAGGCATAACCCTTGCAAAGATGTGATTGAGAGATAGGCTTCATGTTGAAGAATGGACCAAAAAATTGGACTCCCAAGCATGTGTAAGTTGTTGTGATCTCCAAATCTGCCCCCAAGGATTGGAATCTGGAAAGAGAATGTTTGGAGATACTGAAAATCATGACCTTATTTTTACTAAGGTTGATCACAAGCTAGCAAAGCTCACAAAAACGAGCAAGGGCATCAAGTTGGAGTTGTAAGCCTTTGGCAAAATGAGAGAGTAGAACAACATCGACAAAAAATAGTATGGTTATAACCACCTCATGTAAAATACACCCATCATCCATATGAGTATGCTTCCAAAGAAACTCCTCCAACTCATCAATGTAAGTCTTGAAGAGGGTTGGCAAGAGAGGACACCCTTTTTTGACCTCAATGGTACTCTTCACATAGTCGGAAAGATTGTGAGAAGTACAGAACCATCCACTAATTGTCTCATAAAGCCTCCAAGCTGCAATAATGAGAGAAACGGGAATACTGACATTGCGCATCATCTAGAAAAGGTGTCTCGAAACCAAATTAAAGACCTTGAAATCTATAAAACTACAAAAGATTGTGGAAGACCAACGACAAGCCTCCTCAATAATAGCCTAGAGAGTTAAGATGTGGTCAATGGTCTAATAATCTCTCCTGGAGCTAGCCTACCCCTAAGCTCTAAGATTAGCTCTCTCCAAGTGCTCAAAAAAATTACGTGTCTAACACCATGGCATAAAGTTCTGCAAATGTATGCCCAATCATGATGGTCCTGTAGTTGCCAAGGTTGAAGAGATCACCAAATTTATGAATAGGGTGAATTATGTGTTGGGACCTGTTGATGTTTGTTTTTGGACAAGTCAACAATTAGAGTGAAATACAAAGTATGACTCCCTCTTGAGCAAAGCCTCTCGAATGCTGAATGAAGTGATCAAACAAGATGACTCCAAAGTTCCTTTCTTATAGTTTTGTAAGAGATAGCTCAGTGACTAAGTATGATTATGCTGGTAAACACAAAGGGACTTACGCAATTGTTCGAACAAGCTGTTGATTCAATGATTACGAAGGCAAACACTGGAATATCTAAGTACTACAACTTATAACGTATGATTTGGCAGTGATGTTCCTAATCCTAATTCTAACTAAATGAGTAAAAAGAACAAAAAGATGTAAGGTTTAGAAACACTAATCTAGTCCTAGATGCAAGGATAATTATTGCTTAGGTGAAATCAAACCAGATCTTGCTTCGCCAAGACAAACAACTACACAAGATTGATGCAATCTTCTAGGGTTTTACAAGATGTTTAAATCACTTATGCTCATGAAATATTCAACAAACATAAAGATCAAATTGAAGTTCAATGTTGTTCAGACCAACCATACGCTGCAATTTGCAAGCCACAAACTACAAATGGTGTGAACTTATAGAGATTTCACCACGAAACAATAAAGAAACCTTCCATCAACTAACATAAACTTAAAGAAAACTTAATCTAACTTAATATTCGCTTGAAAATCCAAACCATGCAACACTTCAAAACATATATAGAGTCACCAAAGCAATGAATCTTATATTATTTCAGAGAGCCTTTTGCAACAATTCCAGAGTTTTCAATCTTACAAATGAGAGCAACAAGAGCTCTTTTATAGACCTCAAAATGAATGAAGGGTCAAGATTGATCGGCCAAGCCAGCGGACCAGATCGAGCCACATCACAAGTAGTTATAACAAACTCTTATTTATTAAATGAAAGAGGCTAACTTTATTAAATGAAGTAAGCTATGAAAGAAGGAACAAAGGCACGCTTCCCAAGAAGATAAGGATGACATGTCATCAGCTTATGAGGAATCTCCATGTGAATATCCATCACTAGAAGCTTGACATTCAATGAACCTGGACACTATCTGCTTAACCTCATCCAAAGGTACACTTGGCACATTCTGAATGGTTCCTTCAGCTTCAAGTACATCATCTGAATAGAGGCCAAGTGTCTTCTCCCAATCGGTCATCCTTGCTTTGTTGGCGCCAAGGTGGACAACAAGTGAAAAAATACTATCAAGCTTCTCATCTGACACATCATCTTCTTGAAAATAGAAAGCTTGAACTTGTTCTTTCATATTATCAAGAGTCATCTCTCCAAATGGATTACATATCTTCACCAAGGAGGCATGTATTCCATCTTGAATCCTTTGAAGTACACTTCTTACTCTTGACATGTCTGTTTCTATCTTATCCAGCAATTGTCCTTTGATGCAAAAGCCATAATACCAAGAAGAGAAGTCATATGTTTTACTTTCTTCAATCACTTCAGCATGTATCAACTCATCAACTGATGTCTCCATTAAGCTTTTCAAGTGTGGCAAGTAATGTTCTTTGATGTCTTTGAATTCAGCACAAACTGTCATCAATGCAAGTACCCTCTCTTTGAGATTAGCAATGTTATCATACACTTGCATGATATCTTCCAGATGTTTATATGTAGCCTCCTTCGATCTTTTCATCCAATCCCTCATTCTATAAGATGAAGACTTCAACTCCTCTAGGTGTTCAACTGTTTCTGGAGGAAGAAGAGATGGAGGTGTAGCAACTCTTTCCTGTTGATGAATAGGATGAACTAAATGCTGAATGTACTGCTCCAAAGCTTGGCACCTTTGCTCAGCTTTGATTCTTCCTTCAGTCTCTTGTTTTATAATAGCTCGAGCATTATCGACTGAATCTTGAAGCTCTTCTTCTACTTGCATTCCAGTTAAGGAACCCAAATTGATTGTATTGATGTCATAATCATTAGGTGTTACAACTTCTATATTCTTCTCAAGCCTTGGAACTGCTACATGAACCTTCCTTACACCTGTTTCATCTTTAGTGATCTTTGAAAGGATAGTGGCCTTCTTCTTTGGTTTTTCTTTTGACATGTCTAGAAGTAACTCACCAACTGGAAGAGGAGGATACTTCTCAACTTCATAATTTTCTCTGATTCTGTCTTGTAGCCACTCTGGCAGTGATGAAAGGTCTTGTACCTATTGTATTTGTTTTCCTGGTGCGGGCAAGGATTCTTCTTCACCTTCATCCTTATCTTCGGTATTAGCTTCATCAATGATCTCAGTATCATGTGGACTAGAAGGCCCTTCTTCAACTGGAGCTTTCGGAACCATATTCTCAGCATGTAGCACTATGTCTGGATTCAGCGAAGTATCACCTGGCTGTCTAGAAGAAGCAGTTTCAATACTTATCCTTTTCTTCTTCTTACTAGATTCTCCTTGTGCAGTTTCAAGTAGTTTTCTTTTCCTTACCTGACCTGAATCTCGGTCATTGTCCTTGCTATGTGAACTTCTACCAGGTGCACTATGCTGTTCCTTATGATCAACTTCTCCCATTTTAGTATAGGTGAGTTTCTTTCCTTCATCAAGCAATGCTTGTACTTGCTCCTTGATTTGCTCTTCAGTGATAGCAATGATAGGTTTTATCAACCCTTCATCATCAACCCTTTCTCTATCAGCCCAGTTGACATCATAAGGCAAATTCCGGATCTTATTGTATTCATCACCAAGAAGAGCTCTTTCACCTTCTAATTGATCAGGAATCCTTAGTACCTTCGTAGCTCTTACTAAATCCCACCTCAACCTTGAACACTTTTGCATTCTGATATCATCATCATCTATAACATTAGCCCAATGATCTTCCAGTTGTTCAATATGCTTGTAAGAAGAATATGACTGCTTGACGGCTCCATGTGGATCAAAGTTTTCTTTCCTTGAATCATGCGGATGCAAATGATACGCTTGAAGCTCAACCTCTGAATGCTCAGCTGCCTGAAGTGATGGACAAGAGTAATATCTGTCAAGCTGGAGAGGAAACTGAACTCCGACTTTCTTTCTTGCCTTCTGCATCTTATGAAACTCTAACAACTGTCTTGAAACCTCTAGCAACACCATCCTGTTTGAAGGATATCTGGGTAGTCTATATGGAAAAGATGTAAAACCTTGAATCCTGATATATGTGAACTTGTCATACTGGATATAATACCTTCCATACTGCTTGATGAAGTTCCTAGCAGCACCTGTTAACCTTCTATGCGGTTCACCTCTCAACTTTCTCACTATGAACATGGCAAAAGCATCATTGAACCTTTTATAGTGATTAATGTTCTTCAAATGGAGTTGAGGATAACACTGATGTGAAAGAATTTGTCTAGGCTTTGTACCTACTTGTCCTTTAGCTGTTAATCCTTTGTAGACTACATTTCTTGCCAAGATATAAACAAGGTATGAAGTCATGAAGAAAGACTTCGTTTCATCAAAATTCTCAAACTGTTCATCAAGGCAATGGCTTATAAGACCAGCCCACTCAACCATCTTGTTCTTTGTAAACACATTATCAAAATAGGTATACATCCATCCTTCGAAAGTAGATGATTGAGGCCTACCTGTTACTCGATTCAAGAACATGATCAGGTAACTTATCTCTTGCTTGAAGTCAGCCTTGTGATACTTTGGATCCTCAGAGTTGTAAATCTTCATCGATGAATCAGTCATCCATTTCTTCCTTATTTCTTGCATGTAGATCTTGGAGTTGCCTTCAAAAACACTTTGAGCAGTTGTAGGACAAATGAACACATCCTTCCGATGTGGGATGTTGAAGATCTCTTGGATGGCTTCCCTTTGCAGATAGGCGAGAACAGTCCCGTCTTTAGCTATGATCTGTCTCTTCTGTTTATCATAATGTTGAACACATTCCAGCACTAACTCAGTGCTTGGCAAGGCAGGTGGGAAGCAGGCTGCTTGTACAATTCCACTTTTCGCTATGGCTTTAATGTCTTTGTTTCTTGTGATGGCGAGGAAGAAGTCTTTAATCTCCTCGAGGTTGACATGTCCCATGTTGGTGTCTCCCACGTTCTTCCACTGTGTTTCAAGCTTAGACTCAGGTACGGTGGACTTAGCATCCATTTTGATCAAGACTTGTCTCTCTTTAGCTATCATTCCCATTTACCTACAAAACCAGACTTGAATAAGTAACTTGAAATGATAAATTTATCCTTGCAAAACCTTGATAATAAAGCTATAAAATTCTGCAAAATTGAATAGGTTAAAAGGTAGTTTTATGGAGAAAAAAGTGATGTAGAACATACCTTATCTCAATTTTCTGACCTAGAAAATGCAGATTTCTGTACTTTGTAATAAAAATCAATAGAAAAAAAGCAGAAATCAGAAGTAGAATGTCAAAAATCAGTCCTTAAAACACAAATCTGCCTTAAAAATCTGCTTTTCCCTTGAAAATTTCACTGCTCCTTGTATAAAATTCGCTGCTCCTAGAAGAAATTCGCTGCCCCCTTATGGAATGCAATGTGAATTATGACAAATGAAGAAGAGCGCTCATCATATATATGGATTTCCTGTGCACTTAATACTGGTCGGCCAGTTAAGAGGTAGGCATGTAAAGCATTTAATAAAGTTTTCACAATTTCCAAAGTTTGAGACCTACTTTGGCGCCAGTTTAGAGATGATTTTACATAGAAAGTGCGAACTTCTAAAGGCGGAATTTGATGGTCACTTTGAAGCTAATAGGGCGCCCAACCTTAGAATATGCTTAACTTATCAAGTTTTCATTCCTTCAAGTCTCCCGACAACTCTTTAATCCAAGCGCCAATTTAGAGTCCCTCATGAAGTTTTTTGAAGCATGTTTAGACTCTTATCCTCCCCATGATCCCTAGGCGCCAGTTTAAGGTGGTTTTGGAGGCAAAAGGCGCCTAAACACACTTAGCCCATTTCTTTACGCTCTTGGTGACTTTTGACACTTATCTAACCTCCAATTAACCTATCTCGAGGTAAATTGAAATCTTGATGCTATGAAGTGCACCAAAACTTGCTTTTCAACGCGCCTTTCACTATACTTCAAAACATTCCTTTAAGGCGCTTCTATTGTGTCACCTCCACTTATCTTCCCTTGGGCGCCAAAATTTAGGTTTGTAGAGATAGAGAACTGCGCCTAGAGAACTACGCCTAGGATACTAATTGGCCCCTAACTTGTCATTTTGACAATCATAACCAGTGAAAATGACTCATAATGGCTCATTCTTGCAAGGCGCCAAAATCATGATGCTTTAAATAATCCTTCCCTAGGCGCCAGAACAAGAGTACTCTGAAGGCAAAGGGCGCCTATTTCTAAAGGACTTAATTAGGCATGTTAGATCCTCTTTGGAGCACTATAAGCTACCTCCTCCAAGGCGCTCACATATCTTTCTAAAGCGCTCAAACATTATCTAAGGCGCAATTATCATTGATTTTAAACTTGATTCACAACACCTCCTTCAAGGCCACTTGGGTATCAAACATGCTAAATGATGATTTTCCAAAAGGCTTCCTTCCTCAAGGCACAATTTGTAATGGATATCCTGAATGGAATCTTCCAATTGATTAGGCGCCAAAATAAGGTAAAAACAAATAAGGAAATCTCAAGGAAATGCGCCTAACTTAAACCTCCTCATGTCAAGGCGCTTGTTGTTGACGCCCAAAGTGTTCAATTTCTTCAAGGCGCAATTTGATAGGCTTCCATATGAAAGGCGCTAAATCATCCCTCTAGGCACTCAAACATTCACTTAGGTGCTCAAATCATCATTGCCAATCACCTAAGGCACACATCTCTATAAGGTGTCAATCTTCTTCTAGGGCGTAAATATCTCCTTAAGGCGCTTAGAGCATTATTTCAAAGCGCTACATCGAAGCCTAGGCGCTCATTAAATGCAATTTACAACTTCAACAATCCACTCCAGGGCGCCAAAAGTCCATCTCTGCAACTCTTTCCTTGGGCGCTTAGATGTTAAGCCTTGTCCATTCAGAGGTTCTTCATACTAGGCGCCAATTTAGATAGCTTTCCATCAAGGCGCCAAAACTCATTGTTTCACTTCATCATTCCTCTAGGCGCTACTTGAGGTGATCATGGAGGAAAAGGGCACCTAGAAAAGAATGGCCTTAAATGTGTTATTTCTTGATTCCCAATGATTAAACATGTGTTGAACAACTCTCTCCTTCAAGGCGGCAATTCAACAATAGAAGTTGATGCATCTTTCTGAAGGCGTCAAAACTCATGTCTCGGGACTTTACTTTCAAACTTCACCTCTTAGGCGCTAAAATCAGTCAATTAGGTGAGAATATGCACCTTAAAACTCAGTAAAGTTGATTCTACTTTAGGCGCACTTTGAGGCTTTGTCCATTTATCCTATACCAAGGCGCAAACTTGGAGATGTTGTAACAAAAGTGGCACCTAAACTACCTTGGAGATATTAGAAGTCTTCCATCATCTAGGCGCATATCACCAAGGACTCCAAATTTGTCATTTTATGACTTCGAACACTAGTTTTGTACCTTTATGAAACACTTTTCCCTTAGGCGCTCAAACACTTCAAGGCGCAGGTGACCAAAAGGGGTTCTAAGACTCAACCACTACTTAATTCATCATGCAATTAGCTTACGATATCATCAAGACTTCATACAGAGCACTGGATTTCAGTAAAGAAGGAGGGGGTCCCTATTCCCAATGGGGTGATGTGTGATTTGGTCACAACAAGACCAAGACAAATGAAAGCCTTAACAAACCACTTCCCTAAAAAGTTTTGCCAAAGGGAAGGCAAGGGGATCCACACCATATTTGATGAATTCAACTTGGATGCCTTCACAATCTGCTGCTTTGCTGGTACATAACTTCAAAAGATCCCTCTTGACGGTACATGTGGAGAAAATGGCACATCACAACGCATCTCTTTGCAAAGATTGCTACCATTGTACATAGCTCTCTCATATCAATAAAACTTCTGTTTATGTTGCAATATTATTTCTATTTCTTTTCCATATTAGCTGCTTTAATTTCACTTCTGTCATAACACATTGGATTTAGCCTTGTTCACCAGGTTCAAGATTGTTCTTAAAACCCAAATCAAGGAATTTTGAATTAAAGACAATATCTCATGGTATAAGGAAAAAATTGATGCTAGCTTGTTTCTAGCTGTCTTTCTATATAAGTTGAGTGATAGTTTGTTTTCTATCCGTCACTGATAAGAGAGATTTAGAAAGAAGCTTGTGCATTGAGGGAAGGGAACACCAACCTAGAAACAACTAAAGAAGTGAGGACTTGTAAACAATACACTTGTGCCACTACCCATTCTAGATTTTTTTTAAATGTGAAAGGATAAACTGTGGATTCTGTCATAACTCTTCATAGAATGTAGAACAGGTTTTTAGCAATGCGGATGATTGGTCATTCTCAGTAAGATGAGAAAGTTTCAGGCCTCATCAGATGTCTAATAGTTGCGAGAATATTTCAAATGTCATGACCAATATTTAATAATGACAGAGAAAAAAGATTTTATAGATCAAAGATTTCTTTGCATATTTGCACATGTTATTGAATTTTAATAGTGGCATTACCTTTGATGCAATGAGAAAACACAAAGTGTAAACTGTGTCATGGACAACATGTTGAAGGCTTGAAGCACTATCTACCAAAAAAAAGTAAACAAACTGCAAGGAGAAACATCTAGCAATGTGGATCTCATGCAATAATCTCAAAGAATTGATATATGAGATATCAATTACAGCTGCATATAGGTGGGAAGCTCAAATTCCTCTAAGCTAAGATTCATACTTCTAATTTTAGACAAACCCACATTTAGGGGAGAGAGAGGTGATTTGTCAACACAGACAGTACTTAACCACAGAGGAGCCCAAGGCAGGGTTGTAATGGATCCATGGAGAAATGGTAAATGGGCCAAAGGCGATGGCCCACCAAAGAACATCACCATAGAAGGAAGAAAAAAACATTTGAAAGAACCACCTATCAGCAAAAATTATCAGGCAATCCGTGGGTTTATGCTAGTGATATTACTCCTGTTGAGTGGCCAATTACTCCTAGTTCAACTTACCTCTTTGACAAAAGAGTTAAAACCAGAGTCAATTTCGTGTTGTGTTATGAGTTGCTATCGAATTTTGTACTTATTATGAAAATTAAGATTAATTATGGAATTTCATAATTAGTCTAGAATAGGCAGTATGAGCTGGAATTTAGTCAACTGTTTGTTGATTTTTTTAATGATTATTTTTCCAAATGCTAAGTAAACTCTTGCTTTCCAACTTCCATGTTTCCCAAGAACAAGTCCTGTAACTATGCTTAGACTTAAATGAAGCTTTAATGAGAAGTGCATGTGTCTTTGACGATGTCTTCTCAAACAAAAATAACCTGAGTTTGTTGCAAAAAGTATGCAAACCATCTAAAGTCAGGGAAAATAGAATACCAGATAAAGTGTAATATCAATAAATTCACTAGTCTTATTTAATCTAAATACCATATTGTTACCCACATATTGTAGACCCAATAAAATCATATTGAATGCAAACAAAATCACTGTGAACTGGTAGGCCTTGACACAGAGAGGGCCCATTACCAAAATTCTCACGCCAACAGAGCTCCATAAACCCGCCATCTCCTCCACGTAACATCCTTGAACAACTGTACTAGAATACATCGTAAACAGTTGTCTCTTAATGATCCTTGATTATGAAATGATTTTTTTATGTCTTTTAGGCCAAATGAGTCTGTAGGATCTAGCAAAGTGTATTTACTCGCACAGGCAATTGTTTTTGCAAATGTCTAGTTTCAAATAAACTCCCCTACATTTGCCTGACAAACTTGATTTAAAAATTCAAGTACTAGGTCATGGCTGTAAATATCTGTGTAATTGTGTCCAATATCATCATCTAGTGACTCTTTTAAAAATAACTGTGTTTCAAATAACCACATAATTGCTTGATTGTGTGTATGGTTAAATTGATCTTTTATTTGGGTTTAGGTTACAATTCAGTTCTTCCTAATTGATATTTAGTACCTTGACACAGATTTTGGGAGTTTAATAGGGATTTCATTGTAGTTGACTATCCAGATCATAGAATCAAACATTATTAGTTGAATTCAAATTTACAAATGCTAGCTCAAGAATATAGTTTCAGGGTTTAGGATTTAAGGTGTAGGATTTCTCTGTAATTGATTATTTATTAATAAGGCAAATAAAGGAATACCTGCTGAAATATTGCGCTTACTCTGGCTTGAGTTAGGAGCCAATTTCAAACTCCTTAAAGATGAATAGCAGCAGATATACAGAGAGCGTGCAATGGTTGCCATTTAAAGAAAAAAAACTCTCGCCCCACCCTATCTAGTAAATGATCTCGTTTTCAAGTCTGCATCAATTGGGTACAAAACTCGTAGATTCTGCTCAAAAGGAAGACAAAAAGAGCAAAATAATTTTGAATGTGATGAATTATTTTAAAAATAAACGAATGAGACGAAAGAATGAAATGACCCTGGAAGTGACGAGGATTGTTTGAAAAATAAAGAAAAAAGAATTATTAAGGTGAAACGGTGAAGGGAATTATATCAAAATAAATGAAAAATAAAAAAATGGTATGCAATCTGGAAGAAAGGGATTATTACAGGGTTTTTTATTCCCTTAAAAATTTAATATAAAATTGGTGAAATAGTTTTGTTTGTTTTAGAGTTATAGAGGAGAAAAGTGGATGCTACTTTTAAATTTTGTTTAGTTTTACATTTATTTTAACTTTGTCTTAAATATATTATTTTGACACTTAACTTGATCTATTTTAAATATAAATTAATATGAAATTGAAACTATTCTTTCAGCGGTCTACTATTTCCATTTTCAATAGCTTAGATCAAATGTATTTGCATTCATTACTATATCTTGAATTTAGGTGGGATTTTGTCCCTTATATTGAATCTCACCCACGAGTTAGTCCTCTAAATTCAAATGACCTTTCCAACTTATTCTAAGTTGACACTTTCACCTAAAATGACCATTGTCCATCAACTTGCATGCCTAATAGTTTAATTTGAGCACTTGGATTTTGTAGTTGAAAGCAAGCATTGGGACATAATTTAATCATTGAATCATCTAATTATCTAAGGATCAATCAATCAAGAGAAAGCAAACTAGAGCATTCTAGGTAGCACTACACTACAAATACTACACTTAAGCATACTACATCACTCACTATCTTTGTGTCTTCAATCTTGTAAAACCAACAACAAGATTTAACTTGAAGCAAAAGAAGATTCACACTTCAGTCCTCTTATAGGAAATACTAAAAGGCACTTTTTAGCACCATATTACATTTAGAAATGAGAGCCATCAAAGGTGACTAATCATCGAAGTAAACTAAAACAAAGGAAAAAATCATGAAGTGCACAAGTGTCCAAAACTTAATCAATTATACAATCTAGTCCATAGTAATTTTCAAAAATCACATAATATGATTGGAGCAGTCTGACAAGTGCAAGTGAAGTCCTAGATTCTAATATTCAATAATTGAGCATAGCAGGCAACTTAATCTTCAACATCAATGGCTGCAATTTAACAAAAGCATTAAGTAATCTTCTGACCCCATTTTCATCTATCACTTTGTTGTACCCAACCAAATTTTTTGCTTCATTAAGGCATTTTGAAACAAGTCTAGAAAATTTTTCGTCAAAAAAGCAAAATTTCTAAAAATAGAAATTTCTAAAAATAGATGTCAAGTTAGGTTTTCTGGGTTTCTTGAGATATGGATGTTGGCAAAAGTTTCTAAAAATAGAATCTCCAAATCAGGTGTCACGCTCGATTCTCATTGGTCGATTTTCCTTCACGATCAGTACGGTTCAGACGGAATCTTCAAATGACCAAGTTTTCTCTACTGGGTCATTTTTGCTTTTTCAGAAGGCGAAGCATGAGCTCAAAAGTCATCAACACATAAAAAGTTCACCTACCAGAACTCTTCGACGAGTTTCCAACGCTGTTTCAATGACGCAAAACTGACAAACAGTCGTCGACTCGACGATGCACGCAAAACGATGCAAGATGGATCCAAGGTGAATTGAAAAGTTGGAAAATCAAAAAATTGGCTAAGTTTGGTGAAACTGGGTGCCCCAGGAGGCTTGGGGCTCCCATCTTCTCCTGTGTTAGTTTTTTCACGTTTTTTGAGAAACGTCGAAAATGCTTCCGTCAGCTCTTTTCTGGTGGGTCAAACTTGGTCAAAAGTCAGTCAAAGCCAGGATTTCATCACAGATGTGTGCAGACTACTCAGATCACCCTCCGTCCCGCCTCAATAGTCATCAGAACAACCAAAATCGAAGATTGAACAGGAGCCGTGGGCACAGAAATCGAGAAAAGGTACAAAAGTGAAAATTTTTCTGAGTGTTGAGAAACCAGGCCCCCCAGGAGGCTTGGGGCACCCATCCTCACCAGTGTTAGATTATTTTTGAGGTTTTTCTCGAAAAACATGAATCTCCTTCCGTCAACCCGGTCCGATTCAGTGTTGATTAGTTTGGCACGTTTTTCGAGGCAAATAGAAGGTACAATCAGCTCATTTTTCATCAGGCCTGCATATTTTCCAGATCATCAGACTCATTTCCATCCCGGTTGATAGAAATTGACAACCAAACAGGGGTCCTGTGCCTCTGAAACGCGCATGCAAACCAAGAAATTGAAAAAGTTGAAAAAACAGAAAAAATGGCTAAGTGTTGGGAAACCAGCGCCCCAAGAGGCTTGGGGCGCCCAACTTGAGCAGTGTTAGAATATTTTCATGTTTTCAGTGTTTTCTGACGTGCTTTGTTACCAATCTTCGCCCGTTGGCAGTTTCCGGGAGGTCAAACTTGGTCAAACGATGTCAGATCGTCGAACGAAGGCATGGGATGGAATCTCAGTTGATCAATCTCCAAAATGTCAGGATCAGTTAGCTTTTTCAGTCCATGACGACATTTTTCTGCCTTGTTGAAGTCGGAGACAGGCCATATTTAAGTCAAAACGAGTGTTGAAGTGTCGAAAATGAAAAAAAAATTGTTAGCACTTCTTTCAACTTGTGTGTTCGATGACATCATCAAAGAAGATATTTTTCATCATCTTGCACATGAAGCCATAGGCTCCTACAAAATAGGGATTCTTCATATTCGAAGACATTCACTTGGATTTATGCTTTAAAAGATGCTTTCTTCGTGGATGAGGATGAAGTTTTCTTCTCACACAAATAAAGCTGCTTTTTCGACCAAAAGATTTATAAAGACAAGTTTTGGGCTTCTTTATTTCATTATCTTTTGCAGGTTGCATCCATAGGAAAGATTTTATTTTTCTTTCAACAAAGATTCGAAGACCTAAACCAGATGTTTTTTCAGTGTTCTTCATAGATTCGGGTTGAGGAAGAAGAGAGGCTTGCTTTTTCAGGTTCCTTGTTTCAAGGAGATCATTTTTCAAAAATCTGACCAGAGCTTTTTTAGTTTTCGTCGAGATGGGTCCATCCAGATTATCATCCTCTTGAAGATTGGGAGTTGTGTTTTTTTTTCGGGAAACTACTTTTTTCCTGTTTTTTCAAGAAAATCTCCGCTTTTTCAAAATCTGACAATCTGGGTTGCTTAGAAACAGAGTCATCTACAAAACCCATGTGCCAGTTTTTTTAGCTCACACTCTGCTTTTTCTATAAATCAGCAAATAATTTTCAGCCATCTATCCATTTCTTTTTCCAACATAGGTGTGTTCACAGTTGATTTTCAAATCTTCCAATATGCAATACTCTCCAACACAAATCAGGCACAAAACAGCATTGGTTCATGATTACCTGAAAACGTGTGAAACAGACTTGCATAAAATACTTCCAGTAATCAATTTACACTCCTTGGAGGATGCAGGAAATAATGCTATCAGGAATCTTGGACACTCTAGTTTGCTTGCAGTGGCATCCTTTCCTATCACCGTGCAAAGTATCGAGTTTGTGATTGCTTGCGTGACACACTACAATTCGATCACAAGAGAAATTTAGTCAGGAGATGGACGTGTGCTCTGCAACTTGAGGCCAAACGACATTGAAAAGTGTTTTACAATACCTATTTGGAGAGAGAACTTAACTGTTTCACTTGAAGAATGCAAGAGGGTTTGGAACAATGATAAGGAAAAATACAGAAAAAAGATTGGTCAGAGGTGGTTGAAAGAAAAGCAGAATATTATGCCAAAGAAGGTTGGATGTGGAGAATTCAAGGAGGAGCATGCAATAATGATTACTCTGCTAAGTCGTATCACAGGTCAAGCAGATGCAAACAAATTTCAGCCTTGGATGTTTTACATCATGTCCCAGATTGTTGACAGAACCGAATTCTATGATTGGTCGGCACTAATCAGTGACAGTCTCCATCAATAAATAATTGATTTTCAAAGGGCTCATGAATTCCAAATGATATCATACCTTGTGTATTTGATGGCTTTTCAGGGTCAATTCAGAGGTTTGAATGTTGTTGGAACTCTGGGTACTCAACATGTGTATCATCATTTCCCACAGTTAGAGATCTCTCATGCTGAATGACATTACAGGCAAGTGAATGATGCATTCTTGATGCATGCAGTGCGAGACATGGACAATGAGTTGCATATACGGTTTTTCGTAGAGGCTAGAATAGCAATGGCAGAATGGGCTGATTGGTTTATCCAATTTCCTACTTTTTCCTACATTAGAGTATATGGCTTCTCAGGAGAGCCAGCCATGTTGCCGCAATATCCTACAGACGAAATAGCATTTATGGAATTTTTGAGGCAAGCTTATGAAGTGCATACATTTTTGCGTAGCAGACGCAAGACAACCTTCAATTTTCCACTTGGGATGAGTATTTACAGATGTAGATCTGGAGCAGATGCCAAGGTAATCGGTAATGAATCATCCAGATATGGTCTTAAGTTTTTCAACAGGAGATCTTCATATGATCCCCATGGTGTTTATGCATCACATCTTGGTCAGAATTGTACGCACAAGTTTGCAGTTGAAGACTTCTGGGCTAATTGTGCTGATGAGTATGAAGTGCAAGGGCGCAGTTACAGTAGGTTCACTCTTCAGCAAATGTCTGATATCCTATCAGAAGACATAGAGGGTTTGACAGAGAGTGGTGAAGTTCTACTTCCCACGTATTTCAGAGACCAAATTAAGCAACAACCGTTGCCACCAGTTGATTGGTCAATAAAAGAGAGCACTTCCATTGAGGAGAGAATAAGTCGAGTGATTAAAAATAGTTTGATAATCTTGAAGACTAAGCGGAAGGATGATATTCCATTAGTAGAGCCGCCAGTTGTGCAACCATCAGAGCCTTCCACTTCCAAGCCAAAACAAAGAGTAAAAGCTATGAGTGTTCTCCCAGAGGGAACAAAAATGGCAAAGTTAAAGAGGAAAAAGGACGAGTCTCTAGCTCGTGTCCAACAGGAACATCCACCAGTTGAACCAGAAGTTCCTATTGAAATAACACTACATGTTGAGGTGTTACCTTCAGATCATGTATCTCCACCTTCTTCACCAATCTCTTCTCCTATTCACATAGATTCAGAGCCAGATTCACCAGTTCGTAACTTTGATGCAAGCATTGATTCATCAGGAGCTGATGAGGTAAGAACCGAGTTTCCAAGAGAGGATGGCTCATCCTGGCTTGAAAACTGGGAAGGAAGAGAAGAAAGCCCTCATATCAGCTGGATTTAACAGAGTTGAAAAGCGTCTATTAAGACACACCAGACAAGCAGCTGAAGAAGCAGATTCGCATTGAGAAGAATGTGGATGGAGAAATAATTCTTGAGACTGCAACACCTCCAGAAAATAGAAGTGCTAATGATGTCGAGGTTGATGACTTTACAGTTGTCAAAGCTAACCTTGGCAGAAGTACTCGCCATACAGACGTCAATCTCTTTGAGGTTACAACGGATAGCTTGAAGGAAAGGGTGTTGAGAGATGGAGAAGACAAGGCAGCTCTCAAAGCTGAAGTTCGACAGCTGCGGCAATACATTTCAAACATTTTCCATGGCACTTCATAGGCTGATTTGCTTCTTCCACCAAATCTTGGATCACCAGCCGATTAGTGGCATTTCAGTAAGTTGGTCCTCTATGGGAGGCACATGGACAGTTGGGTAGAAGAATTTGTGACCAAAGGGAGAGTTGTACTTGTAGAGCTTTATCAGTTGAAGTACAACGCTCATGATTTACGCTAAGGCATACAGGGGTTGCAGCAAATCATGGCCGAAAATAGACCGGTATTTGAGATCATTATCTCCAACTTGAAGATTGCACTTGATACTGTTGATTCAGTTGAAGATAAGAAGACAGTTTCTACTTGGAAAGCGCAATATCTTTTCACAGTAAAAACTTATGACAGTATGAGTTCAGAGTTGACAGAATGGAAAGAAAAGGTAGTTGGCATCCTCAAGTTCGTTAGATCCTTTGTCTCTCAGATCCCGTGTTCATATGAGAAAGAAGATGGTACCCTGTATGATCTCAGGGAAGTGCAAGCAGAGTTCCAGACTCTCGTCCGCAACAACTTTAATGATGATATCAATGCCAGTAAGATGAGTCGTCTTGCCGTAATGACAGTGAAATTTGACAAGGCTGCGGGTGAAGTTCACGAATTTCTTTAGGTAGTTGCCAGTGGTGAAGAAATGTTAGAAAATCATAATATCATTCTAGAGAGTATCAGTGTTCCTGGCAGAGATGCGGTCACTCGCTTTTTAGAAGATATTGTTTCCCAGAATATCAACAGATGACATCACCAAAAAGCTAGAATGTTGATGAGGATGCATTTCAAAATAAAGTAGCTTTAAAGCATATGCTTTTTGTTTTAAAGCATGTGCTTTCATCCTTAGCTCATCCATTCTATATTTAGAAAGAAATCACCTTGTGATAGAAGGAATCTTCTTTGCTTTAAGACAGATTCCTTTAAAGCATTTGTTTATTGTATCTTTGTCTTAGAATAGTAATAAAGCTTGCGAGTTGGCAAGTTAGGGTTAATCAAGGAGATTTTAGGGTTCCCTACTCCTTTGATTTTAGTATAAATAAGGGCATCCTTGCCCATTGTTCGTAATGACTTTTGTGATAGCAAATTTGCTGTGCCTATTCTAGCCTGCAAACATTGTTATTCCAGGTGTTTGTTCACTTTATGTTCATTGTTCTCCAGTGTTTGATCGCTTACTGTATGCCTACCTTTTGCTACAGTATTGCTGTCCTGATTTGTGCAAACTTTATGATATTGAATAGAAGTCTCATGCCTATTTTGCTCTAATATTCTATCTCGATTCATCAAGTTATCGTCGTCAAATGTGTAGCTTCTGCAGCTTTCATTTTCAGCTTTCATCATTAAAGTACTTTTAGTCTTGTGGTATTAATCTGGAAGAAAATTGCTTAAGTTTTTGTGTTAACAATCATTCCTCATTCACTTTCAACTTCCTTTGCTCTGAATTTACTCAGGAGGTTGAAAGCATCTTTAGTCTATGCCAGTTGTAGTAGAAGTTTTATTAAAAAAAGAAAAAACCTCTTTTGCAGTGTTTAGAGTTTTATAACCTTGTGCTCTACAGCTGAGAATCAAAAAGAAGATAGGCAAAGTTTCATTCAAGTTATCTTTTCAGCGAACATCAGCAAGAAAGGGAACTCCCCCTTCCAATAGGAGAGCAGTTTATCTATGCATAGCTGTCCGTTTCCAAATCGCATTCCAGAGGTGCGAATTGAAACGCCAACACACTTGTAGCTTAGTATTAATTTAGGGGATGATTATTATTAATTGTTTATCATTGTTAAAAGTACTAATTAATCTTAGGGTGTGCTTTTTTCCCTACATTTTTATGAACCTTGACATTTTGAACCCTTCTAGTGTTGTACCATAAGGTTTGAATATCTTCATATTTTTTGAACTCAAATTTTCTAATTATGTACATTTCTTTTCAAATATGAATCTTGTGTGCAGTCATTGTCTTTAATCCTAGATCAAACATATGTATTCAAGTATATGTGAAAACATCCTCCTAGTCCCATTTTCCCACCTAGGGAAGCTATTAGGACTAGGTGGTGTACACCTTGCAAGTCATGGTTATGATATTGTCACAATTATTTAATATTTGTATAATATTGTAAATGTAAGGCTCAACCATTTTGCAACCCTAGTTGCACTCAATGTGCTTATTGACTTTGATCATTTTAGTTATTTTTCAGAACATTACTTGTAACCTTCTAACTCTTGGTTTATGGATTTCATGGTGATGACGTTTTCTAATATGTAGTTATTTAACTTACTTGATAATGTTTAATTAGTCCTTCTTTATGAATATCAAATTGATTATATATTATATTTTAATTATATTAATTTATAATATCCATTTAGGATATATATGATTTATGTAATATTTAATTTATTATAAATATATTGGTTTTATAATATTCAATATGAATTTTAATGTCATTCATATTTAATTATAAATTATCATTGTAGGGACATGACAAAACCTTAATCATAGGAGTTAATTTTGGTTATGGTGCATGAGGTAGAGATGTATGTTATTAGTAGTGTCTTCTAATCAAATGTGGATTATGTCTATGTGACCACCTTTATTAAGAGTAAGTTTATTAATGATCATGGTTTGACCTGATTGATTTTTGAGATGATTTCATATGAGTAGGTTAGTGATGATTCAATTATTTGTCTAATGCTTAAATGGCAGCATTTAATCTCATTCAATTGATTTGAGTTAAATTGTTTAGATATGGTTATGTGGTTGTGAACCCTAATCTCCATAGTAGTTCTTTAATGAAAATCATTTTAATGTTAAATTAAATTGAGTATGATATAAATGGGTGATAAGTGTTATAGGGACATTGATATGAATGTTAGATGAAATATTGGTATGATTTGATTAGAATATTAAAATGTGATTTAAATGTCAATAGTGTTTTACAAGAAATTGAGAAAATTTGACATTAGATAGTGCATGAGTGCAAGTGATGGCATTTAATCACGGTGAGACATCATTTCGACATTATTATTATGATGAATTCTAATACCAATGTGAATGATGAATCTTGATTATTGTGGGTGAATAGTGTAATTTTAACTATGTTTCTTTGGCTATCTATTCTCGATGTTTTGATTTTCTTATCGAGTGTGCAAGTATATATACAAGTTGGCCAATGAAGTACCAAGAGATCAATCAAGAACTCTAATTACCTTTCCCACTTCACCCTGTGAAGTAATGGGAACTTGATCGTGATTACCCAATTATAGGTTAATCTTATTAGTTTATGAGTGATTAAGACCCCTTGTGGTAAACTTTATTATTGCTCAATGTTTATATGTCATTTTAGTGATTTTCATTATGTGTATTTCTCATGTCATGATATTTTGAAATTGTTTAAATGATATTTTTTAGTGCAAACTCATTTTTTCACTTAGGACCGTTTTTAAAAGGGTGTAAAAATGTGAATTTGTGTATTTTTATGTGAGGATGGCCCACTTCGGCAAGTACCTATGGGTAAGGTACTTTTGGGGTTTTGTGTTTGAATCGTTAGATAAGTTTCCAATCGTCTTGGGAAGAAATGTCATTATGAGGCATGGAAGGGGTTGAGAATGGGTGACCCTAACCAACCTTCTCTTCCAATGATCCTTGCAAGTGGATTGTGTTAAGTACACTCCACTTCACCATACCTTAGCCATGTGGGAGCACATGGGAGGTACGAGTTGTCATTTATGCTTTCTAAGAGGTGGTTGTGTGTGCAAGTAGGAGGTCATGTGTTATCATCATATTGGATGAGGATGAGTGACATGGCACTCTCATATAAGCCACCATGTTTAGCCTTTGGGAGGATAAATTGGTTCATTTTTAGTTTTTAACATAGATATTTTGAGAGAGAATAGAGAGATCTTAGAAAACTCTTGTCATTTTTCTGTGTACTTATGGATCTTGGAGGCTCTCTTGGCATTTTTTAAGCTTGGGGTGTGTGTGTGTGTGAAGTGAAAGATTCAAACAAGGAAGAAGAGTATCTCATATTTTCCAAGCTACCTTGAGAGGTAGGATTCTTACCATTATATTTTTTTGTTATTTATTACTTCTCAGTGTAAAGAAAACATGAAAGAATGCTCTGTTATGGTGTCTTGATCTTGAAAGAGTCTTTTTATGGTATTTTTGGTTAAGATGTGTTTTCTTGTGTGTTCTTGAGGTTAATAGAGCATAAGTGCCCTTGTATTTAAGTAGGAGTGTGATGAATCCATTTCTCTCCTCTTTTTATACTTATTCTTGTGTTTCATGTGTGGAGGAATCTTAGTTTTAGCCTTCCTTAAATGAACTAAAGAGTAGGTCCACTATATATGTTGATCCTTATTGTGTTGTTGCTATTAACATTTGGTTTTAAGTATAAAAATATATGTTTATCTAGTTCTTGGATTGGTCTCTTGGCTCGTGGGTTGGCTAAAGTCTTGTATGACTTGATGATGACATGTGGTAGGGTGGTAAGCACTCTCTCCTTAACAAATTATCTAGTCTTCAAAGAGTAGAATCTTGGACTTGAAGGTTTGGAAATGGTTTGATATTTTTCAAGGATCTAGAATCCTTATATTTGTATTATTATAAGTTCTTGGTTGTTTTAAATGTGTTGCAATGTGTGTTTTTTAATTTGGGAAGGGGTCGAGTGATCCTCCTTGAGTTTTAGTAAGCTAAGTTTTGTGATTCTCAAATGAGTATTTGTGAAATACTATTTTTTGTTGTAAATGTGAAATGTTGTCTCATTTTTGTAATATGTCAAGTAATGAGATGTTTATGGCTTCCATTTTATGGTTGGTGAAATTATGATTGAATCTATTGGTAGATACTTGTGATGTTTGAGTAGAAAGTTGTAGCCTAAAAGTTGTTTTAAGCATGCAAATCTATGTAGTTTATTGATAACATAGATTAGACACAAATCTATTCATTTATGTTGTTTCAAATGTTTCTAGCATGTTAGACATGTGTAGGAATGCAAATTAACATAGGCCACTTATCTAGAAAGTTACATATTTTGTTGTTTAAATTGATAATTTATAAAATTTGACAAATTTGCTAAGTCTCCTCCTATGACAAGATGAATTCATCAGTTTACCAAGAACAAAGAATATGTGCCCTTCATAGTGAACACATGTTTTCCATAGTAACTTGAGGCTTTGTAGTGAAAAATGCAAGTTTGCTAGTGGCAAATGCATGCTTGTTGTGGAGTCTATTCTTTGCCTTGGCAACCAAGATTTCGTTGTAGTAAATGCATTGTTTAAACCAAAAAACACAAAGCTCACTACCTTTGGAAGTGGAAAACATGCCACAATCGTGTAAAAATATTTCATCGCATGAATTTTCAAATGAAATTAATTTCTACTACTTTTTTATGATCGCTTGATATATTTATAGCATGTTGTGTTAGAATGTGGTCATATGTGGATCTCTAATATAGTTAACATTGCTTGTATTATTGTTTCATGTTACTCCATTTTAATTTTGGTAAGACTAGCATATTTAGATAATGGAATAAATAATTTATGAAAAAATTGTATTGTAGGTGTAATGAGTTATTCAAATCACTGAAATGAAAATAAAATTATATCCATTACCTCCTCCTTTTAACACTTGAAACTAAATGTTCTCTCTCATATCTCTTGGCTTGCATGCTTTTTGAAGAATAATCATCTTTACCTTATATGAAATAATATGTTAGTTTGTACTCTCTTATTGAATCTTATATTAATTTAATGTTAGACTTGTACTTGTCATCATTTGTCATTATACCCTTTACACTTACCTCTTGTTGAGTTGAAAATGGTTAACATAGATCCATGTTGTATTAGTTATCGATTTAAAATTTATAAAGGAATAACAATGACCTTTAAAATGTGATTATTAATATATCTTTCTTGGTGAGTTTTTTAGACTTTAGAATAATAATCATTTAATCTTCTAACCTTGACCCCTAGTTCTTACTAAATCAAATAAGGAAATTATACTCATGTTATATTGTCTATGTAATTAAAAAATTACTCAAAATGTCATGTAAATGAATCACAAGAATTGGTTAATAAATGCATATAACAATCTATCACATTTATTATGACTCTTCCAATGTTCCGCTCTGCTGAAACTCACACTTCCTCTCCTTTGCCCGACGACAAGGGTTCTTGCGCTCACCACAATGATGGCTCCTGGAATTCGGTTGCATTGGGCAACGACTATTGCTCTCCAAGATCTAACCCTTGCCAGGTCTCTGGGAATCGCATGACGGATGCTTCTCGTGTTGGAAATGTTGTTGTCTCGTGTGGGTCATCGAGGGATGCGGATTTCAGGATAGACCTGGTTCAGAGCGCAGGAGTGGGTGTCGTTGCTGGTGGAAGTCCAAAAATCTCAAACCCTACTTTGGGGTGTGCAGCGAATATCTCACCGCGGCGGTTGGTTGACGTCCCTTTGGACTTCAAAGCGGCTTTGCACCAAGATGTTCATGTAGGGCGCAAGCCTCCACCCCATTCACCTCACTGCGCCTCTCCTTCTGGCCCCTCTTCTTCACGCTTTACTGGTAATCTGAATCCCCTTCTATGTTCTTCCTTCAGCTTTGATGCCGGAGATTAATGTGGGTAGTTTCATTAGCGACAAAGAGGATTTCCTACAAAGCAATGCCCTTATTTGTAGATTTATGAGAACTTGGCCAAATTTGCGAGATTTGCACACCTGGATAAGTGGTAATTGGAGAGAACATATGGCAAATGAAATTAGCATTTACCCTTGCGCCAGGGGTTTTTTTTATCTTTATCTTGGAATTTGAGTATGAGGAAGACAAGGATTTGGTGCTTAATGCTGAACTTCATGGGGATTTTTTATGCATGAAGCCATGGTTCCCTTCCTTCGACTCTCGAGCGGAGACATTTTCCTCTACATTTTTGTGGTTGCGTCTTCTTTATCTCCCCTTACAATTTTGGGAAATTGAGTACCTAAAATCTATTGGCAACGATTTGGGTAAAATTTAAAGCATATCAAAAGAAACTATCAGTTATGAATCCTCCACCTGTGTAAGACTTTGTGTCGAAACGGATCTTTCAAAAGGTCTTACAGTAGAGAATTCTTTGAGGGCTGGTAAAAGATGTTGGAGGTAGCCTATCGATTATGAGAAGATTGCTTTTAGATGCAGGATATGTTTTTCAATAGAACACTTTACTTCCAAGTGCAGCAAGAAGCATGCTCATGTGCGGGCAAAGCCTACCTGGTGGCAAGGGGTTGAATCCCACCACTATGTTGTTCCTCCCATTGAGAAACCGATTCAGATGCCCCAAATTCTCTTCATGATGACACTCTTGTGCCATGCACCCCCTCGCCACATGGCCTGCATGCTCCTACGCCTGAGCCCGTGAAAGAAGCTAATTCTGTTGCAGGTATCAAAAAGGCCTCTAATATTTTAGGGGAGAATTTAGACACACAGTCATGCATTCTAGCTCCCTCTACAATTTCAACTAGGACACTTATAACCACTAGCTGTGGAGATACTTTGAATAAGGAAGAATGTTCTAAAATGGAGTCCCTGTTTAGGATTGAGTCAGAATGGACAGAAGTAAAGAGAAAGAAAACCACTCCTTTAAAATCAAAGCATCATATGTCCTTAAGATCGTCAAAGAATAGGGAAGATTGAAGAATATGTAATTTTGAAGCACACTCATTTGGGTCATGTGAGGACTATTTTGTTTTCAATTTAGATGGGAGTGGACCCCTTGTCCACAACTTACCACATAAAAAATCTATCACTTTAATTAAGATGTTAGGAAAGAATACCTTCAGTATTTTCTCTATTCAATTGCTTATGATGTATTTGTATTAATTTATGTTGGGGTTAAGAATGGCCTTTTCCTATCTCACTCAAGACCTTGGAGGAGTGGTCATCATGAGGATTTGGCTCCCTTATGGAATTAAACACATTAATGTCTCACCATCTCCATAGTGCTTCCATCATCACATAGGGAATGTTGCATGGGGATGCATGCCACCCCATCTCTCTTCATGTATTCATTATCCTTCCTCAATTCCTTGTGTGTTGTCTAACACTTTATTTTACATGTGTTTGGTATCACTTGGCATTACATGTGGTTGTGAGTTCCACATTATCATTGTGTGGTGCTTTATGTTTCAAAACAACTGTAAATTACATTTTTACAAGGTTTTGTCTATGTCTAGGTTTTTGGGCATTACAATAAAATAATTTGCCCACATGCAAAATTGTACCCACTTGAAAGAAAACTTCAAATTCCTTAGTTGGCACTCTCTTCATTGTGTCATTAGTCTATGATGGTTGTAAGAGTTCATTGGATAAGTGGTTACTAGGTGGACTATGACTAACATCCTTGACCAACTAAATATAGTCATTTGTAAGATGTGTAAGTGTAATTATGACTTCACCTTGGAGCACTTAAGAGTTACATTGGACCCCCATTGGTCTTAGGGGTCAAACCATCAAATTTGGGGTTACATTCTAATTGGGGATGAGTTACTCTTGGAGAGGGATGCATGGTTATATGTTGGACCAATTTGATTATGACGGCTCATGGTTTTAAGCCCATGGTTTGGGAGGTCGTTTCCCAGGTCTCCAAAGTCTATATATTGAGGGCTTAAGGTGGAGAGATTGTATGGTCAACTTTATATAGTTTTATGTTGGTAGAATTCCTCCAAATTCAAAGTGTTGATTTCCATTGAAGCATTGCAACTAAGAGATTGTATTGTAACCTATTTTGAAGATTAATATGCATTTTGATGTGCTTTTGAGGCTAATTTTTTCCATTACAAAGGTTTTCCTAAGGTATATTATGTGCATACTATTATTGTCCTACTAACAAAATTAGATTTTGTTTACTTGCATTGTTAGTTGTAATTCCTTTCCTTTAGTATCAAATCGTAACTAGATTGTTAGATCGTAGGAACATGTTATCAATCCTTGCTTGAGTGGGATCTCTACAATGTGGTCTTTTTTTAGGAATGGATATGGAAGGCACATTTATAATGGAGGTCAAGAAATTTTATGGGATCAACTTTAAGCTTTGAAAGTTTAAGATGGATGGTCTTCTTATTGACATAGATTCATGGGTTTAAGACTGTGTAATGCTTGGTAGAAAGTAAAGAAACTTGGTTTGGCTTTGCCTTGCAAATTTAGTGCTTGTAAATGTATCGAGAGAAACCACTATTGAGAGCCTCTAGAAAAATATAAGGAACTTGCACCAACAAATTCCCTTGTGAAAAAGTTGTATTCTTATAGGATGATTGATGGAGACTATGTGATAAAGCATCTCAATGCCTTCAACATTATGGTGAGCTAGTCAAAATTTGTGGCTGTGAAAATGGATAAGGAAGAATAGTGTATAACCCTCATGTGTTCTTTGTGCAATATGTGGGACAACCTAGTTATGGTGATTAGTAGCATCACCTGAAAGTTGAAGCTTGATGAAGTGGTGAGTGCATTACTCTCGAAGGAGACAAGGAAAAATATATCAAGCTATGTCAAATATGCTTTGTTTGGTGGATGTTATTTGAAGGATAAGGGTAAGAGCAAGAAGGACAGGTGATCTAAATCTAAGGGGAGATCTAAGTCTTCTGGTAGATCTAAGGTCAAGATTGGAACTATGGAAAAACTAACCATGGTAATAAGGATTGCAAGGAGAAGAAGGAAAAGAAGGAGTTTGATGATGATTCGGACTTGAGAGCCTCTAATGAATATATTAGTGATGTGTATGATGTAACCCTTGCCACACATGCATATAAGGACATGGTTTTTCAACTTTGGAGCTTCCCTCCACATGATTCCCCATGGGGAGTGATTTTCTAATTATAGGAACTTTTATGGTGGTTTGATGTATTTGAGAGATAACTCATCTCTCAAAATCATTGGTCATAGAAGTAGGAAGATTTGTGCTCATTTTCTAAGATGGAAGGTCCAGGTTTGGTGAAGAATATGTTGTTAGTAAGCAAGATGAATGATGTGGGTGTGTAGGTGGTCTCTAGTGAGAAAGGATGCAATATGGTGTATGGAGTTGTGGTGTTGGCTAATGGAGTTTATTTTAGAACTCAGTTTCATCTTGTGGCAAGCACCATAGAATGTAACAATTTTAAGATTCTTGATTCAAAGAATCACAAACTTCCCATTGAGAAGATAATGTTATGGCATGAACATATGGGCCACAATGGTAAGAAAGGCCTTAATGCCTTTAAATGTAAAAACTTGGTATAGGGGTTTGCATATTGTTCCCTAGATTTTAATTTTTGTGAACATTGTATATATGGAAAGTAAAATCATGTCAAGTTTTACTCAAGCTTTAATAGTTCTTTAAGGATTCTAGATTTAATTCATTGTGATGTCTTTGCTCTTGTGGATTTACCTTCAGTACAAAAATCCCTATTTTATTTTCCTTCCATTGATGACTTCTCTAGGAAAACATGGGTGCTCTTCCTCGAGTAGAAATCTAAGGTCTTCTCAAAATTCAAAAAGCTCAAAGCTCTTGTAGAGAACCAAACAAAGAAGAAGGTCAAGGTGTTGAGGATGGATAATGGTAGAGAGTTCATTTCAATAAAAAATGATATTTTCTAGGGAACATGGAATTATGAGGCATGAGACAACTCCATACACTCCTTAGTAGAATGGAGTTGTAGAAATGACGAATAGGATGTTAATGGAGAGAACTAGGTGTATACTCAATGGATCTATGGTTTGGTCATAAATCAGGGGTGGAAGCTGTGAGTGCAAATTGTTATCTAATTAATAGATCTCCTAAATTAGCTCCAGTGGATAAAACCCTCAAGGAGGCTTAATTAGAAAAGACACCTTAGTTGTAGCATATCAAGTTTTTTGGTTGTGAGGAATATATACATGTACTTGAGGAGAAGAGAGCCAAGTTGGATTTCAAAGAGACGAAGTGTATCTTCATTGGATATAGTGGTGGGATTCAACCCCTATGACTTTCAAACTTTTAGATTCACGGTTATGATATGTTTTTCAAAAAGTTGGATTCAAACTTTTAGATTCACGGTTATGATATGACTTGTTATGATATGGGACATAGGTTAGAATTCAAAAAGTTTTTAGATTAAAAAGGAATGTGGAAACTTATATGAATGTTGCAAATGCATTAATTAAGTTCATGAGAACAAAGAAAAATTGTGTAATATGGCTATAGGAATTTGATTTGTGAATCAAGGTTAAAGCATGTTGAAACAACAAGGTCAAACTTGGAGGCAACTAATGAGAACTTGATCTGGGAGAATAATTAGTCACCAAATTGAGTGATAATGAATCTATGAAAATTGGAAAAGTTGTTAAGAAGGTGTAAGGGGTCATTCAGAATATCCTTGAAGGATTCAATTTGGTTTGTTGATGTCAGAAGTACCCAAAAAAGTGAGTATTGGGAGTTTGCCACTCCCACAAGTAGAGAAATGACATTTGCCTTAATGAAACATGTATTATCCTTAATGAACAACGTGTCCACCCTAGTGTACTATGCATTCACCTTGACAAACTGTGCATTCACCATCAACAAACTCATCACAAGCAATGAACTATATCCTAGTAAACTGGTGAAATTGTTATGATATGAGACATAGGCTAGAATTCAGAGAGTTTTTAGATTAAAATGACTTGGATGGATGTATTTTAGCTTTCTAATGGCCATGGGAGGTTAGGAGGAGTCTATATTGGGTCTTTTCATGCACACACATGGGTTGGCTCTTTGAACAAACATCTATATATGCTCTTAGGGTGGATTTTCTTGGAGATTGAAAATATTTTCTTATGGTTTGAGGCATAGAAGGTGTGAAGGAACTACATTGATGGGGAGCGCACAGCTAAACCACAGTACAAAAAATCAGATTTGTCTTCCATCGGCCAGTCTCCACTTACTGACCACTGATACACCTTGATCGGTCAGACATCAATGGTCGATATGACTTTCTCAAGTCTTACCGTCGATCAACCTTATGCCGATGTGACCATGACACCCCTTCGCCATGACTTGCTTCCATCGGCGGAACCTTGAGCTTGTCTCCTGATATCACCACTCTCACCGAAATGCCAATACATGTTGTCTTCAGTGAGACTCTCCCCTATCTGCGAACCTTGGAACTGTTTCACCGAACACCCAATCTGCCCCATACCTCCAACTCCTCCGATCCAAACCCTAGCACATGGAGATGCTAGGCTGTCTATTGTGCACAACCCGCAATCTGGAACATCTGCACCGTTGAACCATGAAACAAAACCGGAAACAAAAATAGATATATGTACAACGAAGCCATTCCACTAATTTCGACAGAAATCTCACCAGTGGAATGCTTCACATCGACATTTGCAACAACAAAAACACAGAAGGGAAAGGAAATCTACAACTAAACAATTTGTAATTACAGGAAATGGAAATCAAACTGATGGAACAAAATAATCTTTATTTCTCCTCAGCACAATCACATTTACATTTGATCACACTCTTTCTTCGATCTGATTACACTGAAAATGATATATCCATTTGGTTTAATCCTCTGGGTTTATAAACTCGCCCTGAGTAATACCGAACTGAGTCCAAGCGGCCGGGAGACCAATCCAAGCGGCTGGGAGACACTACTGCTTATTTTTGGCATAATGTGATTACAATTTGACAAATGTCCCCTAAGTCACTTGGGACTTACAAAATGAACCTAGATACAAACTGAAATGAAAATGCATTGGTCAAATAGACCTTATTACAAAAGAAAACATGATTTTCTAGGTGCTCTTGCACCATACATGAATGTGTTTGTGTGTTATAATAAACCTTTTAAGGTGATTTAACACTTGTATGAGTGTTATATATTGTCACAAGGCATGAAAACATGCTCTTGGACTTTTATTCCCTTTGAGGATTTATCTACCTATATGGCATTGAGTTTATCTCATTTCATGGTATTTGAACTCTTTTATGTGTCTTTTCATATGTTTCTTTCATTCTAAGTATGTTAATTTCATTATATATGTTCAAACATGATGTTATATGCAATGTGGAGGTTTTGTTTGTAGAGAAGAGCTTAGTGTGTCCATTGTTGGTGATAGCTTGAGGTATAGCTCCAACTCTTTATATATTAGGTGGTACCAAAGCATAAATTTTAATAAAAAGAGGATTTGTGGACATGGTATTCCATCCATTAGATCAAGTGGAAGAGACAATCTTGAACCCTAGAAGCAAAAATTGAATCTAGAGGTTGGATAAGGCAAAATGCTATGGTAAGAGAGGAGGATGATGGTGAAGTGAGATTCAAGAAGCTTGAAGACATGATGTAGCAAGATTATGAAGTACAGTGGTAAAAATAGATAGGATAGAAGCCATATTTATTCCTCCTACAAAGAGGTTGGGTATGGAGAAGACTCATGAAGAGGAAAGAGAGATAAAAAGGCCCCAACTAGAACAAGTGGGTAGATTCATTAAGGTTGAAGTAAAAATTGATATTCATTCATATGTTGGAGAAATTAGTGTGAAGAAGCTATACCAAAGGATCTTGTAGATTAAGTTGTATTTTAGCCTTCATAAACTTCTCCACATCAACAAATATCACTTTTTAGGGTCAAACTTGTTGGTCATGTGTTAACATGGTACAAGAGTTATGCAGTATCCTTGGAATGTTGAAAATTTACACCTATTTCAAAGTGGGATGACTCCAAATCGCTGCTCAAGAAGCAATTCTATCCCATTCTCCATGAGGAGGAGTGTGTAATGTTATGACACTACTTCTGTCGAAGGAAACTAAAAAGTGTAAAAGAATACACAAGAAGATTTCGAAAGTGGGTTGTTTAGTCAGGGAATGACGTCAAGGATAAGGAAGTGCTAATGAAATTTATTAGAGGATGTTTGGGCACCTTAAGAGGCATGTCCTTATGGAAAAATCCTAGGACATTGATGAAGTGTGTGCCAAAGCACACTATATAAAATAAGGAAAGAAGAAAGCATCCCTGTTTAAACAAAAGGAAAGAAAGAATAAGGACAACAAGATGGAAACAAAAGTAGGGATAAAGGTTGTAGGATCCAAGAAGAAGGCAAATACTTTGGTCAAAAATAAGTATTGGGATAAATACAAGGAAAGTTCCATTTTTCACATTGTGATAAGGATGGTCACTTTGAAGAGAGCTGTTGGAATCTTTGCCTAGGTCTTGCACCTTCATGGAGGAAGAAGAAGGACTCTAATTTAACCCTCATGATCAAAGGTAAGGAAACTAGAGGTGATTTATATTCAAATGATAGAATATTAGCTGTGGGCTAAAGAGAAGAAAGAGCTTACAAAGATATTCCATAAAAAAAATTAAAGTTAAGGACAAGAAAGATAATTCTTTATCTGATACATGCCCGAAAGTGAATCTCATATCACACAAGTTGGTTGAGGAGTTGCATTTGAAGACTATGGATCATCCAAAACCCTACTTACTTGGATGGGGAAGGCAAATCATGTCCATTAGTGTCAAGAAATAATATAATTTAACTTTTAGTATTAGGGTTGAGTTTAAGGATAAAATTTGGGTAGATGTAATTCCCTCGGTTGTGTGTAGAGTCATATTTCGTAGAATACATTTATACACGAGGGATGCAATTTATCTCCATAGGTGTAATCAATATTAATTGGTCCTCAATGGTGAGTCTTATACTTTGAAGACTTCAATTAAAAAGCTAAAACATGGTTAACACCACATGAAGTACACATTCATTATGATCAAAATGAAATTGGTGATTTAGAAAGGTAATTTTTTGATTTGTTTATGGAACCTATGAGGTTGTCCCCAAAATTAAGCACAGAGTTGGAGATACATGTTAGGAAAGGTGTCTCAACCTTGCATCCTAATGTTCAAATGTGGCATAGATGTCATTTTTGGCCCCAAAAATTACCAAAATGAGTTTTAATTGGCTAAAGTAGGTTATAATGACATAGATATCGTTGAGATCTTTAATTAAAAAATAGGCTCAATCAAGTTCCAAGATCAAAAGTTATGTCCTCTGTAAGTTACGTTCCCACTTCAAGAATGTAAGAACATCTAAGATGCATAAGAGAGTTGAAGGAGGAGTTATAAATGTTGTCCAAGAACATTCATCAACCTATGACATGTCATTATGATTATCATGAAGCATCTTTGGAGGGTTTGAATAAGATTGCAATGAGCACCCAAGTTGAGAGAATAACTATGACATGTTATGACAAATTCTTATAGGACTTCTCTTGGGATTTGGATCTTAGAATTTGACTAGGGGATTTGGGCACCATTTTTGGGTGATATTAGCTCATGGATTTGTATTTCCTCTTTGGTGGTTTCATGTATTGGTTTATCTATTTATTAGGTGCTTGGGATGGTGTTTGCATAGTGTATTTTATAGGTCTTTATATGTTGTTTTTATTACCATAAATCCAAGTGTTGGTGTTGTCTCCTGTAAAGGCTCCTTGCCTCAATTATATTGTAACCAATATCATTGTTGATTATTACTGGTCCATAGATTGGAGGTTAGGATTTTTCCCAAAAGGGTTTTCCTAGGATACATCACTATGTTATGATGAATGATTTTATTGTGTTGTTTCTTTCTTGCAAATTATTTTAGATCATATTTTTTGTTCATCTCTCCTCTTTGATTAGTGTAGGAAGTGTTTCCACACAGGGTTGTACTATCAATGTGTGATTAAAGCATAAGAGGTCAAGGATCACCTAAAGCAAGTTTTGAAATAAGGGTTGATGTAAAGAATGCATTCCATAATAAAAGTTACTAAAGTAAATAATCCACTTATTTATATTAACTCACATAAAAAAGACAAATCTTCTATATATCAACAATAATGACATTACATCTTACAAAATCCACATGCCATAACCAAATGTAGCACTATATAAGAATATACAATATACATCTTAGACTCTCTTGCCATAAGTCAACCCAAATAATAATTGTTATCTTATTTTGCCTTGTGGCCAAATAGCCCAAGGATCCATGAAATCTTAGTGTTTTCACCCATTGAAATGCAAGAGGAAACCACCCAAAATGGCTAAGTCCCAAAAATCCTAAGTTTTCCTTATGTTTTTTGCCTTTTCAGAGTTTTGGAGTTTGGAGTTCTTCCCTTTGCCCCGCCATCCTAATCGGCTCCAAACTCCATTTTGTCCCTTTACAAAATATTCTAAGTGTTTTGGTCTTTAGAGGTCGAACTTTCTCTCTTCCGTGTTCTCTTTTGGAAGGCCGAAGGCTGGAGGTCCGCTTGCCGAAGCCCGGCAAGTAAATGTTCTATGTATGTCGGAGGTCAGAGTTTGGGTTTCTCGCCTTTCGTCTTCTTCATAAAAGGCGTAAGGTGGAAGGCCTAACGATTGACTCGACGGGACATGTGGCGTATTCTGGTTCCTTTCCGCCATTCCGCAGAGATTATTTTATTAAGGCAAAAGGTGGTCGCGGCACCGCGAAAAGCTGCCAAGTGGCAGTGACATCATCCTCGGGAAGGAAGGTTTGGGACCCAAGTTCCGCTTCCTTTTCCTTCAAATATTTCTAAGTGTTTTGGGGAGTCAAACTTCGGTCTTTTCTTCTTCCCTCTTCCTTCTTTTGAAAGGAGGAAGGTCGAAGGCCTGAACCCCGAACTACGTCGAACCTTTGCAAAAGCGGATAAGTCTTCAAACTTGTAGGGCTCAGACTTTCTCTCTTCTTCCTTCTCTGGGAAGGCGTAGGGCAGTAGGCTCGAGTCCCGATCTCCATCGATTTTATAAAATTGACTAAGTGTTGTGGAGGTGAAGGTCAAGTTCTACTTCTTTCCAAAGAATAATGTAACGATGAAGGCTCGACCCCCGAAGCTCGACGATTTCTCTTCTTTCAAACTTCAGAGGCCAGGATTTCCTCTTTCACCTTTCCAGGCCCGATTGATGGAAGTCTGATATGGCGGAGCCTGACCTTTTTGCCTTCTAGAGGCATTTTCTATAGTTCAAAATGCAACAAGACTGCTCAACAACCCTCTGGGTCGCCATTAATGCTTCTTTAAAGCTTGATTTCTTGTAGAAGATGGATTCCTCGCTTCCCCATGCTACTGTAGTCCCCTTGCATTGAATTTCTTGTCCTCGTGGCATGGACAGATCTCATGTTTTAGCGGATTTCATGGGTAGAGCCATGTGGGCACTCTCCAAGGACACAGAATGAAGTTATTGCAGCATGGGCGATGGTTCTTTCTTGTTGACCACTCTTTCCACGTCCATGGCTGCTACAGTGTGATTTGTAATGCTATATATGCATGTGTAAAATATGTATTTCGGGTTGGTTAGTTGTTCTTATGGGCTATCACGCTAGTCGGGTAGTTTGTTATCACAGGCCTTGTAACACATTTACAAGAACCAGTCAGATTTGATGCATTACGCTCGAAGCTGAGCCTTTGATGTCTCTGATAGCGGTTCACCAATGAATGTAGATGGTTGTTTTGTGCCTATCTCCTTGTAACAAAGTATCTTTATTTTGTAATGGCTATTTAGCCTCCATGATCAATATAATCACTGGTATTTTGCCTCTTATGCTTTTGCTTTGTGTTTACTTGAAATCTGTAACTCATTATGTGGATAAAATAGTCCCTCCATTGGTTATAGTTTTCTAATTTGAACCTCTGTTAAAGCTGTAAGTCTGTGTGAGTCTCTTTCAGTATTTGAGGTCATTGTTGTGTTATGTCAGTTGCAGAGCTAAACACCCTAGATCTTGGTGTATCATCTCCCTTTTTTAATTTTAGTTTCCCTCTCTCCCTTTTCCCTAGTGATCATTAGCATAGGTCTAGTTGATTACTTTGAACCTTAAGTTCAAAAAGAGGAACCAACCTTCTCTGGAGGTTTGGTCTCAACTACAAAGGTCCCACACCTTGAGACAAATCCCATGTTACTTTGAAATTGTTGGAATTATCAAAGCTCCAACAAAAGGGTGCAATTTTAGGTGATAACAATAACAAGGTACAATAGTCAAGTACAAGTAATGAATAATAAATCAAATCACTCTCTCCAACCACCACTAACCCACATGGTCATCTGCAAGCCGAGAGACAGGAACATGGCTCGGGCGCTTTTCCGCCCAACCATGAAGCAATTACACTTCTCCGGATCCCTTCATAACACGAAGGAAACCCATCCCTGCACGAAATGTCTAGCAATTTGGAAACAACTAGAAGGAGAGAACACCCAATGCAACTTGATGTCTAAATGCAAATCTAAATGATGATGTGCAAATATCTTATATATATATATATATATATATATATATATATATATATATATATATATATATATATATATATATATATATATATATATATATAAAGTCTTGCTAGACAATATTTCATCTATTTCAATGAACACATGGCTTAGCCCAAGCACTGAAAATAGTTACTTCTAGAGAAATTATAATCATAGCATGGAACAATGAGAAATCACAAGCATCCTATGAACTAGGATCCACCACCTTCATCAAGTCATATTTTCTTATGGATAGGACAATCTCAAGTTCTAATAGTTTGGAAACTACCTTCTTTTCAAAGCAAAACACAACACATGTTTGCCTAATAACCATTTCCAATCCCTTTTTTTTTGCACAATCAACAGAAATACCCTTTCAACAAATATTTACAAGAAGAGCTTATTTTATTCATTCAAGATACGCATGGAAACTATATAACTAGGTATATTCTTTATCCCATTTATCATTCATAAATATCCCATATGAATCTAAACTAAGATTTTCTATCTGCAGCAAGTTTATAATTCCACTTAAATAAGGTTACAACAGGGATTAAAATGAAACACAATTATTTAACATCATTAAGTTTGTCTTTTAAAACTTCATTTACAGTGAAGCATAAGAAGAAGAGTTGATTAAATATTCTAAAATTTACTACATGAATTCCTGATGTTTGCTACATGAACCAAGTTAAAAGTCTGCTATAAAAACCAAATAAAAGTATGTTACAGGAACTGTTAAAAGTTTGCTACATAAACTGAATAAAATTCTGCTACAAGGACTGTTAAAAGTCTGCTACAAAAACTGAATAAAAGTCTGCTATAGGGATAAATAGACCGCGACAAGAATTTAAGGTAATATGCGACAGGAAGAATAGTAAACTACGACCAAAATTTAAGGTAATCTACGACATGAAGAATAGTAAACTACACCAGAAAAGAAATAACCTACGATAGATTAAAATATATTGTGACAGGAATTGTTATGGCTACAGGAAAACAGGTTTGATCTGCAACAGGAACATATACGCTATAGGAATAGTTACGCTATAGGAATTCAGCATGGTAGGATAGCAAAAAGGTTGTAACTAACATTAATTGAAATGTAAGCAATCTAATGGTAAGAGAATTGCTATACAATTGCTCTCTACATCACACCAGCAAGCCATGTAGAACAGTTTAACATCCACTCAAACAAACAAATCTTATTTTAGAAAAACCCTACAAAATCATTTATTTGGTAAGAGAATTATTAGCTCGCATGCATGTAAATTTGCAAGCACAGGCTTCAATTTGACAGGAAATAAAGTACTGCTACAGGAATAACACCATAAGCTGCTACAAAAAACACATTCTACTACGACAGGAATAACATAGTTTGCTGCGACAGGAATACACAGTTTACTGTGACAGGAACAATACACAGTCTATTGCGATAGGAACAACACAGTTTGCAACAAGAAAATAAACAATCTACGACAGGAATAACAGTACAAGCTTCTTCAAGAATAACACAGTCTGATGTGATAGGATAATAAACAATCTGCAACAGGAATATGATATTATAGGAAAAACAATGTTCAGGTTGAAGGAAAGGTTTACCGATGACCATGTGGGTTAGTGGCAGCTAGAGACTTTGTTTCAGATATTATTCATTACTTGTACCAGATTATTGTACTTATTATTCATTATGATAACTTATGGCATGTGTGCCAGATGGACAATGTATATTCTTTTATAGTGCTAACACCTAGTTATGGCACATAGATTGTAAGATGTAATTTCATTGATGTTGATATGATTATGGAGATTTATCTTTTTATTTGACTTGATGTAATTATGTGGGTTATTTACTTCAGTAACTTTTGTTAAGAAAAGTGTTCCTTACATTTGGTATCAACGCGAGTTAGGAGGATAGGAGGCCAAATTATCTTTAAAACAAACAAAAAGGGTATTATGCAGGCCAAAGGAAAAATAATATGCAGGCCAGTATATAAAACACAATCTTTAACATCAAACACAACAAAAATTTGCTAATATAAATCAAAAAAGAAAATACCCGATTATCCATGCTTCTAATTAGTTGATTGTTCTCCTACTTCCTGGCGCTGATAATTTCCTCCCTCTGTCTCTGTGTATTCGTTTCCACTTTCTATCATTTTCCTTTTTCTTTTGTTTTTAGCTCAAGCTTTCTTTTATTTTTCCAAAACTGCAATTGCATGGTTCGTGGGGTGCTGAAATTACCTCAAGTTACTTGATTTTTTTATTTTAACTCCACTAATACTGTCGTTCCATTGCATGGAATTAGATTTATTAAAATTAGATTTCTATTTATAATATATATAATATTAATATATATATTTATCTTTAACAATACATATTTATTTTAAGTCTAATATATATATATATATATAAAGAGAATACTTTAATTATTTATTAATAACTCAAAGTAAGACAACTTTATACAATTCTTAATAATAATATATTTTTAGTTTAAACATATCAAAGATATTATTTTCGATCAAAAGTATATATATATATATATATATATATATATATATATATATATATATATATATATATATATATATATATATAAACACTTTTAATAAATAATAAATAAATCAATTTGAAAACAACTCATATAATTTTCATTAAATCTAAAGTCAAAAGAAAATATAATCACATTTCTAACTTATGCATTCAAATGAACATACTGTAGCAACAAAATCACGTATTTATCTAACCATCATACGTCAATCACATCCATTAACCATACAAAATGCTCAAACATGACTACGTAACCACATACGATGTTTAATAAAGCCTCACAATAATGCAATATGATATGAAACTAAGTAAGTGTGTGCATGCATCAAGTTTTATCCATCATGCCAACTCTTTCCTAGCGGCTAGAACATTTCTACCTCAACCATGTTCTCATCTTCGACATTCTTCCTGCACTCAGTCGCACTTAGATTTCCATTAATATGTTAGTCATTATAATCATAGCCGAAGCAAAACAAAATGTACATCCATAATCGTACCAATAATATTCAATTATTAAACTGACTTTTAACTTTATGCATTTATAACATTGACGACAATTACTTTCACTCACATGGAATCACTCATAGTAAAACAATCATAGTAAAATATTTAATAATATAAATTATAATAGAGTCCAAAAACAAGATGTGATAGTTGATAAGACCAAGTACATCCATTGTGGTTCTTTAATTGTGAATGTGCTAAAGAAGGATGAAACTTGGTGCACATGTGTTGATTATCAGGGCCTAAATAAAATTATAATAAAAAATGGGTACCTTGCCTTGCATAGATGACTTATTGGATCAACTATGTTATGTGAAGTTCTTCACTAAGCTAGACTTGAATTTTGGGTATCATCGAGTATATATAAAGGAAAAGGACATTTAGAAGACAAATTTTAAAACCAAGAAAGGGCTATTTGAGTGGTTGGGGTTACCATTTTGGCTATGTAATGCCCTCGCCACTTGAATTTATCTAATGAATGAGCTATTGAGACCCTTGATAGATACTTGTGTCATTATCTATCTTGATAATATATTGGTTTTAAGTAGAACATATGAGAAGCATATTTTACATTTGAATCAAGTGTTTGAATTTCTAAAAGAGAATTGTTTCCTATTGAATGAAAAGAAATGTGAGCTTGCAAAAAATTCATTTGTGTCACATGGTTGGCAATAGAGAGGCGAGGATTGATCCTTCCAAATTAGAGGTAATAATGAAGTGGTCAAAGCCCAATACAAGAGCTAAAATAAGGAGTTGCATTAGAGTAGCCCAATATCTCTAAAAGTTCATGAATTCATTTTGATATGTGATTGCCCCATTGCATGCCATCATGGGTAATGGAATGAAATTCTATTGGAGTGGTAAGCAACAATGAGCTTTTGATGACATGAAACAAAAGATAAGAGAACATTTCATCTTAGCATTGTTGAATCTTCCATATTTCATAGCATAGACAAATGTTAGTGACTACACCATGGGTGTTGTGGCTCCAAGGAGGTAGATTGGTATACTATTATTTTGAAATGTTCAAAGGTTTAAATGGGTTGTTATGAATTAAAACACATATGATAAATGATTTTATGCATTAGTTTCAATGATTAAAAATTGAAATGATATCTATTGGGAAAGGAAACCATTGCACATTGAATACTAGCCATTACAGTATTTGCAAGATTAAACTAAATTACAATAGTCACACCAATATAAATGGATGGGGTTCTTGTAACAATTCCATCTTGTGGTTAAGTATTTAAGTGTGGGGTATCAAATAAATTAGCATATATTCTTTCTCAACTAACACTTCTCTTTGCAGTTGGCACATTGGCTATGCTAGAACCATTTGACAAAGATGTATGTGCTAATTATTACATTCATAACAAAGATTTTAGTGAAGTATAGAAGTCAACAACTCAAGTTAAGAATGATGAATTTGAGGCTAAGTTTGATTTTTACCTCGAAGATGGTCTTTGTTGGTGTATTTTATAAGTATGCATTTAGTTCATTTGATTGCATTATTATACACCTAGGATAAGCTCGAACTAGGTAGCTTGGGTAGGTTACATCTTCCTATATTTAGGAAAGTGGTTTTCTTCTCCATGTTTGGTGGTGACTTGTAGTACACTTGTACTTTTTCTCCTTTATCCCACACAGGTCATGAGTCCTCAGATCACTTTGCGGCATATCCTATAAATTCTACCCTCTTGCTCTAATTTAAGCATCTCATCTCATTGATTCTCTCCTTGTGCACACTGCATCCTATTACTTCTTGTTCTGGGTTGTGGACATTCTTACATATTGGGAGCTTATACTTCTAGGCACATCTTGTGTATTCATTAAGATCACATTTTGGGAGTGTAGACATCTAAAATTGACTACATCCTAAATGAGACATCTAACATCACAACACTAATACCACTTTTGACGCTGTCTTAATCTCATCCTAACCACATTCATGTTAACACTAATTAATTAGATAAATTGTATTTATTTATTTAATTAGGATTATACCTTAACATTCCCTCCATCATCAAATTAATTAAATAAGTTACATTTAATTAATTAATCTAATTTCCCACATCCCTCTCCACTAATTAATTAAATAATTTCATTATTTGATTAGTTAGTCTAAAAATCTCAAATCCTAATCTAATCCCCCACTTATCCTAATCAAATCCCATCCTTATCCATTATCCATAAATAAATGAATTAAAATTTCAATAAGTCACATGACTCTAAAAGTTATCTAGATTCATTGAACCTAGACATGCCCACAGAAGTCTAACTAATCCTATATCTCCACTATTCATTCACATACTACATTTTTAAATCCTAGCCATTCATATAAGGATAAGCCCTAGAAGCTTCCATCCTTGCCCTAATTCTTCTCATTCAATCATATCTATCTATTCATCTTTAATCTCAACCATTCATCCTTATAGAATTCCTTATAAGCTTCTAACCTTGTCCTATTTTGTCTCATTCAATCTTAGCCATCCATTCTAATCAAATCTTAGCCCTCCATCCTATCATCCAAAAGTCTATGAATCAACCCTCAATCAAGCCATTTGAAGAAGCTTTTGGAATGTAATGTCATGCTATCCAAGTGATCAACCAACAATCAATTTCAACATCAAGAATTCATTAGAGCACAACCACTATTGTTGGTGCAACAAGGGCTAGTTTTGGTGAGAGCTTTCTAGTTTTTCATTGATTTTTGCTAACCCTTTGCTCAATTTGAGGTGTTGTTAGATATGAAATATGTTCTTTGTTTTTATGCATCATTCCTCGTTTTATTTCATATTTTAACATACAAATTTTGGCACGCTTGGTGGGACCTTGTTCCTTGTCTAACCTTAGTTTTGCAGGTTGAAGATTCTTTATTTTGTTGATTTTCTTTATTTAGGGCTGAATTTCTTGTAGAGAGTTGTGAGTATCACATAGGACTTGAAAAAAAGAGATTTTAGATTCATTGGAAAGATGATTTCGAAATCTTTTCAAAAAGTAGTCACGTTAAAGATTTGGATTAGTATTGAAGGAGATATGACGATTTCAAGTTGACCCTGTGATGCTAATTTTTTAGAAATTTATGACGTGTGAATTTTGAGAAAAAAATCATATCTTACAATCTAGGTGAGGAAATCACATTCTATTTGTTGCAAGTGGATAGAAATAATTAAATCTATTTTTCTATAACATTTTTTAGATCTGTAGTAGAAAAGGATATTTCTTGAATTTTTTCAAACCTTAATTTATGGCATAATTTTTGCATAAGAAATCAAATTTCAATAAACTTTTTTTAAAAAATTGATTAGAAAATCATAACAAATCTTGTGATCACATCTATATTTCTATTAGATAACATTATTTTCTGATTTTTGTAGGGGTTTGTTTTCAATGCTAACGCCTTTCTTGCAACATTTCACTTGTCAAAGCCATTTTTATCAAACTACTAACATCCTTGTGTGCAACTCGTTTGTCCAAGATCTTGTTTTATCACTAGTCTAGCTACACACTTGTATCTTAAGGTTAAAGATTCTTGTTTTTCATGTTTGTGTGTTTGTTTGGGTGTGTATGCTCCCTCACATCAAAAGGTGATCTTAGAGATAAAAAACACCCTTGTCATTCACTCTTTCTGTTAAACCCAAGAATCTAAGTGTGTGTGCTCTCTCCTTGCACCACAAGGTGATCTTGGAGATCAAAATAACTTAGAATCATTTCCCTTTAGGGGCTTTCATAAGTATTTCATCACCTTAGGGGATGACCCACACCCACATATTTTGACGGGGTATATAAATTTATGAAAGAATCAAAAGACTCCCCTATTGGAGAATATTATTGTTTGGCTAAGCTTGTAAGAACTTTATACCTTGCAAAGTGATGGAGGAGACTAGGTTACCCTCTTGAACTAGGTCTTTAGACCTACCCTTTATTTCCTTAACTTGGGCCTCTCATACCTCTAGGTATTTTGAGGACATCCCCTAATTACTTGTTTATCCTAGATAGTGTTGCAAATATGTGCCTAATTGGTGTTGTCATTGATGTCAACATATCCTTGTTGTCATTGGTGTCAACTGTATCCTATTTTGTTACCTGTTTAGAAGACTAAAATGTTGAGGATATTGAGAAAATTAATGAAGATGAATGTATGCGGACCACATGGCTGTGTAGAGGATTGTCTGAAGTAGCTCCAGTTAAGATTTGAGAGGTTCGCATAAAGATTTGAAGAAGTTATGACCATCTGAGTAGAACCAGGTTTTGCAGTGTTCAGAAGAAACAGGGTGACAAAAAATTGGTCTGGATTTCTCCGCAAACGAAACACTATGATTTGCGGATCTAGAGACATGTTTGGGAAGTCAGTGTGTGTCATCAACTCAAGTGGTTCATGGTTTGGAGGTCCGCAAGCAATCTTTCTAGTGTGACAGTCATGGCAGACGGTGTTCTTAAGGTACCGAATGAAGATGCAAGTGATTCTGTTGATTTGGAGTAGTGCGGATGTTATTGCTAAATTCAATGTGCTTGTGGAGATCTCTGGATCGTGTGCCTGCTGTGTTGGGGGTCTGCATTAAAGATTGAGCTCGTTGTTGAAGATTTCTTCCTTGGTGTTGTTGTTCTTCCCAGTCTTGGCCGACCGGATGATTCAAGCATGTTGCGAATGATCTAAGAACAATTCTATGGAGCGTGGCGTGTTGATCAAGGAAGATTTGAGTTCCAGTTATGTTTGACCAACAACTTAGTGATTCGCATTAAGTCAGATGCTTGTAGTGTCGACCTTGATGTTTATTCCAAGGTTGATGAAGCATATAAAGGCATGTAGTTGAGTTGTTGAAAATCATCCTTGTGCGAAATTGATAAAATTCTAAGAAAGGATCAATGGCAGAGCAGAGAAGAGGAGGAGCAGAAGAACAAGAGCAATAAAGGATGAAGAGATAGTGAAGAAGTGTTTCGAGGCAGAGCAGAAGTTTTATGAGCCTTCAATGAGACTGAACCAAGCATGATGAAGATGTTATTTCTCAGTTAACTATTTCTGTACTAAACATAAATTCCTGTAGGCAGTGAGCCTCTTTAAGCAATGAGCTCTGGGCAGTGCGCCCGAAGGCAAGTGCCTTCCCATTTCTTTCAAGTACTTTTAACAAGGTACGAATCTTTTGGGCTAACCCCCACCATGGTTTTCTCTTAACTGGGTTTCCACGTTAAAAATCTTGGTGTCAAGTGTGTTCATTTTGTTTCTGTTCATGTGTTGTTGATTCATGCTTTGATGTTTACATCATTAATCTATTTGTAAGTTGTGAAAGAAGATTAAAATAAAAAAAGTTTAAATTTGTGGGACAACTGATTCACCCCCCCCCTCTCAGTTGTCCGGCCTAATTCCAACAGATAGGACCATTCAACCATATATACTTGTAATGCACTAGTAAGTGGTAAGTGGTTAGCCCCACAAAGTTACTCACTATACACAAGTGTTTATAACTAGACATGTGTGTCATGTATGTTATGTTATGGAGCCTATTTCCATATTACAATGTATTTCAAATACTGTACACTCTTAACATATGCTCACTCCCCTTTTTTTCATAGGTATAGATATGTGTGGATCCCCCTTTTTCTGCAAGTATAGATATGTGTTTTATTTATAAGGTCCACACCTTAGTACTCGAAAGTCATCAAATACATCCATCATCTCACATCATCAAACCTCATCAAAATCCAAATCAACATCACAACTTCATTTTATTTTGATGATGCTCACACACTTTCCAATCCACTCCCAACTTCATCTCCACCAATGAAAAACCTCATTCAATCACTCCCATCTTTCTTCATTCCTCATTCCATAACAACATATCTCATATCAACCCACATCAAATCATCAAAACCCTTCACAAACAACACATCAATTATACCAACCTAATACATCCACACATCAAACCAATCCCACATTAACTTACCCTGTGAATATCCCCCAAAACATTTATCAACAACCTCCCACTTCTTCAAATATCATCCAACATCGATATCAACAACCTCCCACTTCTCCAAATATCCCTAAAAACATATATCAACAACCTCCCACTTCTTCAAATATCATCCAAATCAATAACCTATGCAAAATAATGCCCATGCAAGACTTGAGAAAAATATCCTAGTGAACCTTATGATTTGTATAGAGTTGAACATGACATTGCCTATCTAGATGCCATCGCCATAATCAAATTCTTACATAGCTTCAATCATAGATTCATGCATGCCTATAACCATCAAGATCCTTAAATGAAGAACATGCTAATACTAGCTACCCATGAACCAAAATTAAATGTCCATAAGTCATCCTAATACCAACCTTTACAAAGGAAACACCACTCTAGCCTCTGCATCCAATGCAAATCCTCCATCCTCACAGCCTTTGTAATCTAACTCCTCCCATCAATCCAAATGCCTAAATCCTCCATCCTCACAACCTTTGCAATCCAACTCCTCCCATCAATCCAAATGTCATAATTCTTCATCCTCGCATCCTTTGCAATCCAACTCTTGTCAATCCAAATACTCCTTTTTGGATTTTCTCATTCTCCAAGGACTACTAGCAGATGATCCCAATCACAAAAGCAAAAGAAAAGTTGTGGAGTCATGCAACTCCACTCATCCAATGCCATCCCCCTCTAGCACATGCACGCATGTTATCACTGAGAAAGTCATCAATTCACCATCTCTCAAGAGCATCCAAGAGTCCACATCTACTAAGTCTATCCAAAGGTCACCTAGTAACTTCCAAAATCAAACACCATTATGCAATCCAATGCCTATCCTTGAACTTATCAAAGAGTCTCCTAGTACCATCCTTCTCCAAAATCAAACACTATCATGCAAATCAACACCCATCAAACTTATCATTGAGCCCCTTATTCCAACTCAAGTCAAAATCCATCATGCAACCATGTTGTCGACCAACCAAAGCATATCATAATTATCCAAGAACTACATATCCTATCATCCAATCTATTAGAGGTATGCCAAGAACAAAATCCAAAGCACGATCAACCTTGCTCCTCATCAAATGAAGATCAAACTATCCAAACTACTCCCATCTATGATCAAGATCCTAGTTTTGATCAATAGAACCAAGTTGATCCCCTTACCGAGCTTTACACCATCCATGATTGAGAGATGAAAACTCATCCCTTCCATGATCAATAAATCCACACTAATCCTATTCATCATCCAACAAGATCCGATGATGAGACACTTGGTCCCCATGAACACATATACAATGAAGTAAATGACATTGATCATATCAAACATATCAACAATCAAGCTACCATTGAGAATTCAAGTGATCAAGACACAAAAAGCACAAATAATGATCAAGGAATGACAACTATACACAATGAGAAATCACAAACATCCTATCAACTAGGATCCACCACCTTCATCAAGACAGATTTTCTTATGGATGGGACAATCTCAAGTTCTAATAGTTTGGAAACACACCAATGGGCTAGCATCATGCTTTGAAAACAAAAAAATCCTATTACAAACAATTTATGTAAAAGCATGAACTATCAAGGAAAAGGATCGTGCCTTCATGAGCAAGGCATCCTAGAACCTATCCTGATCTACATTAGGCATGGTCAAGGTATCGGATATCAATCATTTAAACAATTTGATGGTGTTGGTGATACTTCAATGATCATTAAGGCAACTTCATCTAATGAAAGCATCAAGATGGGGACCATTCATAACCCATACAATAATCTTGGGACTACCAATCATTCCACCTCCACTATTCCTAAAATCAAACTATATCTTTCACATCCTAAACCCATCAATTGGGTCAAACCAAATTGTAGAGCATACGAAGCAAAAGATCCAAATCAAATATCAAAGGTGAATGAATCCAAAAATCAAGGAGAACATATAAAATCAATATGGGTCCCAAAGGAAAGTGGATCAATCAAATCATGTGAAGTAAAATATCCAAATCCAAAAATCACTCAAAATGTGGAGCCACAACAAAAGATACCCTTGCATATAATAGGTGTCCACATCCTTTAAGATTATTATTGCTCCCAACAGTAAGCTATATAAGAATGTTGGTCTTAATCACCATCCTAATCCAATATCCAAACTCCATCTTCCACCATCCCAAGTATGGCGAGTCAAGAATCCTCCAACCCAATCTAAGTCACCAATCCATCCACTCAAATCCTACAAACCTCAATCACCTAATTCAACATCCAACATCCCCCATCCAAATCCAAAATGATGCCTCAAATCCAAAAACTCTAAATTCCAAATCCGTCACAGTGTGGCAACAACACTTTAATCATAAGGGATATGACAATACCCTATCACAATGCAAACATTCAAATAAGGCCAACTCTATTATCAACAAGGATCACAACGACATCAATGGGTCAAGTACATGAGCACTCTATTACTAACGAAGCAATTACTCCAAGCATGTCCCTATTGGCATGTTATGGCAAGAGCATCTACTTTGACTATATTAGACGAAAAATGACATGTGGAGATTGTCTAAATATCAAGCTATCAGTGCCATTTAATCAAGAAACAAAAACTCAAAAAAGAAAAGAGAGAAAACCAAAAATACAAAAAAATCCAAAAATAAAGAAAAATGAAAAAAAAGTAAAGAAAAAACGTTCATCCAATGGTGAAAACCATTTCATGGCACCTTGGATAAGTACCATGATGAAAACCCATTCATGGGTGTCGTGTAAATAAATTGTTTATGTACCTTGCACTTGGGGGAAAGTTGTTTCATCTATCCCATCCCATCACTCCCAACTTATCCTACCCATCCCTAATATCTGTATACTTATCCCATCGAACTCAACTCATACTCCCTTCCGACTTTTGACCTTGACAAGGATAGGGCATAATGTGGAATGCATGCTTTGGACACTTCAAGTCTTATGCCAAATATAGTTGGAGTCTTGTTTTCTTGACTTGAAGCTTATAAGAAAGGCTCAAATCCCACTATGAAGCCTTTATCTGTGAGGACAAGTATGCCTAGTCTAGTTATATTCTTTAAACTAAGTGAGTGAAAATTCCTTCATAGGTTTGGCCAATACAATACTAGAGTCAAGTGTAAAATCATACAATATTATAAACCAATCATTTTAGAGTAGTGGTGGGAATTTCAAAATAAAAGTATCCCATTTTATTCTTTCTTTAATGGTTGGACTAAGGTTAAAGGGCTCCACACTTTAGAAACACCATGTCTACTAGGGACTAAGTTCCCTTTTATATCAAAAACTTTGAGAATATTGTTCAAATATCTATACCTTTTAAAACCATCTTTTTACTTTCTTTTAAAGTACATTTTTTGATATAAGGTAAAGATGGGGTTTTTGAATGGGCCCTGACCCTTTTACAACCCAAAAACTAGAAATAGATAAAAATGACTATGCAACAACATAACTACAACAACACTACAACAAAGATACAACAAAAGCTACACCAAAAACAAAAAACAACTACACTAAGGATAACAAAACATAAGGAAATGGAAGGAAGATTAGAAATCAAAGCCCATTTAGAGTGATAGTAGCCTCCCACTCATCCTGCAAATCTTGGAGATGGAAGCTAATGACTTTTTCATTCAAAAGTTCCATAGCTTTGGCTTTGCCACCCCTCGTGTGAGCACTTAGACCAATTGAAGCCTTCCCTTAAGTGTTCTATATCCTTTCATTGAGAGCTTTGATATTGTTGAGGAAATTTGGTGATTATGGCTTTGCTAAAATTGATAATTTTTTTAATATTTCCCTTGATCTCCATAATGTCAGGCTCTAATTTCCTAAGCCTTTCTTCCCTTTTCTCCATTTGTTCCATCATTTTAAGAAGTTATTCTCTTGTATTTCACTCTTCCATATGGGTGCTCTGAATCTTGTTTCTATTTAACTCCATGAAGAACCATTTTAGGATCTTATGATGAGTATCAAGTTCCTTATATAGGTCATTTGTTTTTCAGCCAAAGTGTCAATCATAGAAGTAATGTCATTGATAGTCGAGGAAGGGTAGTGGGCACTATTGACCCAATAAAAAACTCCAGGGAATAAAATATCAACCTCTAGGTTTCTATTTTCAACATTAATATCTTCTTGTTCTTGAATTTTCTTTTTTATTTTAGCGTCACTATGATTTGCCTCCACCAAAACTCCTCCACTACCAGTTTATGGTTCATATTTAACCTCAATTGTGAGCATGTTGCTCTATTTTTTATATCAAGGGGTTTAAGGTTTTGTGGTATATTATTTTTCATATGTGTTATGAACATAATTTGAATGGTTAAATGGCAAGTCATATAGATTTACTTATTTTTTCAAACTATATTACAAATTGGTTCATGTTTAAATCATTTTTTTAAATTAAATCAAAATAAGTAATCATTATTCAATTTAGCTCCATGACCTATATTCTTGGCATCAAAAGCGAGTAGATTGTATAGTTAAAACTAGAATATACAATGAATGATAGAAATAATTAAACAAATAGTTGGTATTAATTCACATGGAAATAACAACTACTAAATGCATTACATAACTTCATTGCAGTTGTGTCAAAGGTTGAATCCATGGCTAGCAAACTGTTGTGGCCATACTAAAGCAACCAATCAAGTTGGCTTGGTATCTATAGCCCTAAAATAAAAGGGATATCCATCTAGCCAAGGTTACTATGTTCTTGATATGCAAACCACTTATTAGGATTTTCCAAAACCCACTTCTCCATTGAATGAGCATCATTAACATCAAACATATATCTTGCTTGCTTGATTTTTCATTCAATGTTTTCTATGTTCATTTGGTAAGAAAGTCATCCCTATATGTTTGCTCTTTCATTAGCTCCAATTTGGTACTCCAATTCCCTATGTTTGTGATGCATCAAATCTCTAAACATCCCAAGCAACAACAAGGACACTACTCAACAACTTAATGTAAAACTTTTAAATGAGCTTTGTGCATGTTGAATTTTTATTTTACACTAAAATATAACTAGTTTTCAAAGAGTTTTTTTTTGCTTCTATTCTATTATAGAAAGAACAAAAAATAGACTAGAAATATTCTAAAGTGTTTTAGCTCACAAAATAATATGTTTTACCAAGATAAAACAATGAGCTAGGTTAGAAATTGCCAATAATAGGAAATAAAATTACTAAAATGACAAACTAAGTTTAGAGGTAGAAATGATAGAAAATAAGGAACTTGGTGACATGCATAGACATTTGCATGATGCATTATCATCCCAGTCACACACTGGCATATAGAAAACTTGTAAAATGAGTTTTAAACACTAAAACCTACTTTATTTGAACACTAGGGGACAAACACAACAAATACAACAAATAGGAGAAGTACTAGAAAATTAAAAATGCTAAAATCAATGTTAAATTACTTAATTTGGAAAGGAAATGAAATGACAAGGAGAGGGATGAAGAGAGTACAAACTTTGTAGTTAGTGACAAGAAAATTGTTGGTGACTACTTGGGGGTTTTCCAATAATAGTCAAACTCTTATTTTACCCTTTCAATTTCCACAGGAAATCAATATAGGAAAAATAGAGATTAAGTGTGTGCATTTAGTCTATGTGCATCTAGGACTAAGAACACAATGCTACAACAAAGTTTATAAGTGTAAGATCCCTTGTCTATTGGGAGCTACACCCTAGTGTGCATATTTGACGAATAGTAAAATAGAAACACTAAGAGATTTACGAAAGATAATAGAAAACGAATGTTTGGTGGATGGATGAATTAAAGGATAGGTGAATTGGTTGGTAAAGTGGATAAATGAAGTTGGTCGCTAAATGGAATGAGAGATATATGGATGGGTTGGTTGGGTTGATGAAATTTAGGTCCAAAGGGTAACTAGTTGGCCAAAAGATTTGATGGGAACTCACAAATCGAAAATTAAAGTGATGTGGATGGCAATGATAGGTGATTATGGATGGAAAAAAGGCAATATGGGATGGTAGGATAGCAAGATGGACTAGCTAGGTTGAAAAATAGATATGTTTCAAGTCATTTTTATGCTTAAAGTTGGAACTACAAGCTCAAGATTCAGATTTTGAATGCTAGGACCGAGTTCTGCAAAGGTGCTGAGTTATCAGTCGCAAGATTGTCGACAGGCAACACAAATGCAATGATTGAAAACATGGGCGTGGAGACACAGATCAAAGGTGTGGAACTACAATCATAGGTGTGGTTTTGTTCTATTTTGGTGTTTTGTGACAAGTTTTTGGAATTTAGCAAGAGATTTACAAACACAAAAACACAATGAATGACTTGTGACTTATCAAGGTGATTGGCGTAAATTGCTTCATAGATAAAAATGGCTTATACTGGTATTACACAATGAAATCATGCCAAACACATTAACAAGCCTATAATTATTCAAGTGGGAGTGTCAAATCTTGTGGACTCACCAGGTGCAACTTCTGTCTCCACTAATTAGATAATGGTGACATCCATCCCCTTGATACCATCTACCATGTAAGTGGACATATAGGGAATGTATGGTCATGGACCACCATACACCCCTCACCTTGGAGGATAAACCTTGACCAAAGTGAGCTCTATCTCAATGCATGGAGGTACATGTGAACACTTCTCCTCCTATGGCAGAAATGCACCACAAGATAAGACGCTCGAAAGCTCTTAACTAGGCCTTACAACCTTCTAAGGGAGTCCTCGATATGCACAAGGTATGGTGAGGCACAAATCTATGAACATGATTCCAAGCAACATGCCACAAATGCCACCAATCTAAGTCTCAACAGACCGAGGGGCTCATGGATCGGATTTGGGCAAGTTGTGTTCACCTTTGAGGTACAACTTTCACTCTCCCCCCTTTGATATACCCCACCATAACACATGGTTGAGATCACCCCTTTATAGTGGGTGTGTCTCTAAAGGTATACCTCTTAAGGAAAAGATGTTACTTGGTGTTTTTGATCTCCAAGATTGCATGAAGTGCAAGGAGAGAGCATACACACAAACAAGCAAATCTTGGGATAACAAAAAGAAGAAATGTGCGGTTTTGATCTCCAAGATTACATGAAGTGCAAGGAGAGAGCATACACCAACACACAACTTCAAAGACATGGTAAAAAAATGTTCAATAACCCACTAATCTACTTTAGTGCCTAATTTAGTGGAAAAACAAAGTCTTCTACCAAATGAAGCTGTAAGAAAATAGATTAGTATTTTCAAATTTTGTCTTTGACAAACGTGAACAAGTTGCATAAATGTGTTAGTTCCAAGCACAACCCAAAATATTAGTTGAAAAATGATAATCAATCAAAAGCACAAAAATACAACTAAAAGCATGGAATCAGAGATAAACGAAATCACAAAACTGGATTGTTATACCTGATTTACCTTTCTGGCATAGGTGTGCTGACATAGCGCACAAGCGCGATGACAAAGAACATAGATGCTTGGAAAACTGGTACAGGTGTGGATCTATAGGAACACATGAGTGGATTTGCACAACAAAGGCACATAGATCTGGATCATAGGCTTGGGTTTGTGAAACACAAGCATTGAACCAAAACTATGAATTGAAACCTGCCAAAAATAGATAGTCAAGTCTGACAGAAAATAGAAAATAGATAACAGAAGTAGATCCACAGATCCCATGCTGATAGAAATGATAAACCCTAGCTACACAAAATGACACACAACAAAGGTGTGCTTTTTTAGGCATAGGCGCAGATCTATAAAGGATGACCAAAACCTGCAATAAATATGTGATAAAACCCTTCAAAACCAAATGTTAACTAATCAATAGGTCAAATCCTAGACCTACCAACATAGATAAGTCAAATTTTGACAAAAAAAACAAAAATGAAGCAGTTGTGAAAGATCAATAAACAAAACTAGGTCAAAAACAAGCAACATGCACCAAGACAGAGAGCGTAAGTGCAGCAACAAAGTGCACAGGCACGTTGCCTGCAAGCATAGGTACACCGAATGGAAGCACATGTATGCTTTTACAGTCATGGGCTTGTATCTGCAATCTGCAACAAAAAATGACATAATTTCTTCTAAAAAAATGATTAAAGGGACGTGAGTCGCACTGGGTGTACCAAAAATGTATGCAAAAATATGATCCAAGGTAAATAATGAAGATAATATAATATAAATCAATACCTTCACCTTCAAATCAAACCCTCGCACTTGATAGAATGGAGTAGAGTGCACCCTAGCTCTACTAGCTTTGTTCTTTAGATATATTATGCATTGTGGACTGCTCACAAAACCATCATAACCTAAGTATGGAAATAGCTATAATGAAGGCAAATGATAATGATAATGATATAGATTTTGATAGCATGTACATGCATATGAAAGATGTGTCGTGATAATGTTGTGAGAGGCTCAATTTATAGAGGTTGGCTATGATGAATGAAGAGATCAGATTTAAGAGATAAAATGGATGGCTAAGATTAGATGGGAGGATTATAGGTCATGGATAAGGATCTTCTAGAGCATTTTTTTTATGTGAATGTTTGAGATTAAAATATGTGATATAATAATGAATGGTGGGGATGAAAAGTGAATTTAATTTTGGATCAATTATTTAATAATTGTGACAAACTATTTAATAATGTGACCAATTATTTAATAATTGTGGTAAGTGGTTGAAGACAAGAATGTGAGTGCTTAAATTAATTAAATAAATGGGCTTTATTAATTAATTTAAGAGGAATTAGGAAATTGAATAAATAAATAAAATTTATTTATTTAAGATGGGAAAATGGATTAATGAAAATGGGATTACTTAAACAATAGAATTATTTAATTAATTTAGAAGACATGTTATCATGAAAGGTGATGTTAGGAATGTGTCGAAAATGGAGGTGAATACATGGTCATTTTTAGGTGTCTACAATGACTATCACTATCATGAGGATGGGATGACCCTCCCACATAAGGGTGCCAGGTCATAGGAAGGCTGACAGAAAAGGGAATCTCTTCATGGAACTCCATTCCCAACTTAGCTTGTTTCCTTATGATAGGAGGCATGCAAATTGGCATTAAAGAAGTGGTTTGGGGTTTTGGAAGGTTGATTTTGGTTTGATTTGGATTTTGGATTTGGCTAGCTAAGGATTGATTCTTTAGGTGGTGGACCTTATATTTGGATCAAAGTCTCCAAAAGGGAAGCCCTTTGGAAAACTACTAGGATAGTTGCTTGATGATTAGGTTGATATGCATTAGGGGATATTGAACCCTAAGGATGAGTGAAGGATTTGGAATTTTGGATGATCAATGTTGGATGGGTTTTGGAAAATTTAACTGGGATGGTTTGGATGATTTGATTTGATTGAGGAGATGGGGTGATGAATCACAAGAATGATAAAGGATTAGATTCAAGGGTTTGGATTGATTGGGTTGGATCTTTAGATGATTGGTTTTGGAACCTAAGAGTATCCTAAGGTTCCAAGGATAAATGTAGGATGGTTAGATTTGGCTTGGAGGATTTGTGGATCGAATAATTGATTGAGTTGGATGATGTTATAAAACTTGAACTATTGGATTGTCAAACTTTGGATCCTTAATAAGATTGTGGGTTGATTTGATTTTTGGGGCCTAACGATGATTAAGGTCCCAAGGATAGATAGATGATGGTTTGATTTTCGGGGTCTAAGGATGATTAAGGCCCCAAGGATAGATTGATGATGATTTGATTATTTGGTTTAGGGATCCAAAGGTGATTTTCAAAGTGTCCAAGGATGGATTTAATATGGAGGTGTTTTGGTTTAGGGAGTCTTAAAAGATGGGTGATTAGGAAATGAAGGGTAATTTTGGGATGGTAGGACTGAGGATGTTGTGACTAGGGTTATCTTAAGGATGAAGGGATTTAGGTTTTGGATCAATATTAGAGGTTGGAAATGTGTAATGATTTGGTTTTAGGTTGAGATAGGGTTGTTGGGATTTGGGAATGATTTGATGGTATGGAAAGTTTGGGATTTTAAAGGCTTGATGGGCTAATATCCTTGGCTTCAAATGTTTGCTTATGATTTATGTTTTTCTCAAAGTAATGTTGTGGTTTTAGAGGATGTGATTTAGTTTGATATTTGTAAACAAGTATAGGTCTTTCATAATTGCAAGCAAAGTAGACACACCAACAATGTAAATTAATGAAAAGGGTGCATATACACTTGTAGGCCCACCGTTAATGCCTTGTCTAGTCATGATGTGTAAGCCCTATGAGGAGGAGCTAATCACTTTTGATCACCCACGATCATTCAAAAGGTGTGAGGGGAGATCATACATGGCATACACACTTAGTTATAGGTGTTTGGGGAGAGTACCTTCTTGGTGCTAACCGCTAACCAATGCATGACAAATAAATATAGCTGAAAGGTCCTATCTAGGATTGACAAGCTGCTAAGGGTATCCTCCAAATACTTGAATGTACGTGAGGTCTAAGTCCATGAATGTGAGTCCATCTACAAGCATGTGTTCATGAACAAGTCCAATTCCACTTCATCTTGTCTCCTCATGGAAAGGGGTGACAAAGCTGAGCCAAATGTGATGGTCCTCATTTGAGGTACATCTTTCTCTCTCTCTCTCTCTCCTTTTTGTACCCACCAAAACATGTGGTTCATGTCATTCCCTAAGGTGATGAAATCCTCAGGCAGGCCCACTAGAAGGACAAAATGCTAAGTGCTTTTGATTCCCAAGATCACCTTGTAATGACATGAGGGAAGAGCATACACAACTTGGATTCTTGGGATAAACAAAAGTGAGCCAAGAGGTGTTTTTGATCCCCGCGATCACCTTTCAATGCAAGGGGAGAGCATACACACTCACTTGGCCCACATAAGCACACCAAACAAGATTAATTAACCTTAGAAATCCAAATGTGTGGTGTGAAAATCAATGTGTTCAAAGGGTGTTTTTGGTTCCCAAGATCACCTTTCGACATGAGGGAAGAGCATACACACACCTTGAGACACACCAAAATCACCAATCAATGTCAAATAAACACACAATTGAGGTTTTAAGGATAAGTATTCTTCAATCTAACCTACAACACACTTCTTAGTAGTTTTAAAAAATGATTCCTCAATGTGCGAAAATTATTGCAATTAAGGTGTTAATGGTACACAATACACGAAAAGTATTCAAAATTGTGATTCAAATTTCTATAACTAGTATTTGTAATGAGATGTGAAGTTACCTAGACCACAGTGAAGAGGGCTAACGCAACTCTCCAACACCTATAAAAATGCAAAAAATGGCTACCCCTAGTTAAAGTTATGCTAGTTTAAGTAGAAGGGGCTATTTAAGAAAAAAATGATGAATATTAAACTAGTTAACCTATTAAGTAAATAAATAAATAAATTGAACTATACTAAAGATTAAATAAATAAATTGCACTATACTAATGATTAACTTAATAAAATCAACCTAAATTAAAAGGAAATAACTTTTTTTAAAAATAAACAATATACTAAGGATTAACTAATAAACTATATAAAATTAAAGTTAAAACTATTTAAAACAGATTAACTATATAAAATTAAAGATTAAAAATTAAACTAAATTTTAATAAAGATTAACTAAAGATTAACAATTTAAGTGCTAAAATTATTAAACTAGATTAATTAAGAAAACTAAACTAAAATAATAAAAAACTATTAAAAAAGAGTTTATTTTTGAATGGGGGCAAGGTGGTAGGAGGCAAGAGGCACAGGGCATAACATGGAGGAGGGAGGAGTGGAGATCTAGTAAGAGGGTGGAGGAGGAAGGGGAGTGAAGTGGTAGGGAGGGAAGTGTCGACAACATAGGAGTTTAGTAGTGGGTACTGTTGAACACAAGGAATACTGAGGGGGGGGGTGAATCGGTATTCTACAAAACCAGTTCTTTACATGTTCATTGATCCAATTACCAAATTCAATAACATGAAAGCAAAATAAACATAAGAACAGTAACCATATAGACATAACACATAGACACCATGATTTTTACGTGGAAAACCCAAAAAGGGAAAAACCACGATGAGTGTTAGCTCACAATATATTATGATAACAATATTGAATTACATGAAGGCTCATTGCCCAAGGACTCACTGTCCAAGAAGAATTGCTCACTACAATAGGCTCACTACCAAGAAAATAGAAGAGAAGATAGAAGAAGTATTGGCTCACTGCCAAGAGATGACTACTGCAAATGCATCTATAGAATGTTGAAGTGCAGTTCCATTTAGCTCAGTATACAGGCTCAAATGTCTGTTCTACTTTTTCTCCTCTGTTTTACATATACTCTGCTCTTCTGCCCTTACTACCCTTTTCTGGTCACAAGACTGCCTTAGATCGCACACACATTGAATTCGCACATGTTCATGCATCCAAAGCCTAAATCTATCAAGTATATATATTCGCATCAAGAATTTCCTCAAACTAGGTTGGCACGAAAAAGATAAAGCTTGTATATTCAAGTTATACCATGTCGACCTGTTATTGTGTCTAATCAATGCGGACTCAATCAATCATGCAAGACTCTTCATACGAGTCTAGACCTATTATAGAACCACTTAGATTAATGATTCCAATCATATATCTTCACCGCATATCGATCTAACATGACTATCGGCTTAATCCTTAAGTGCACATCCAACTAGCTTGACTGTCATACAATAACTTTCAATGCAAACCATATATGAGACTTTGAAATTCATAGCCAACATTCATTATGGACCTCTTAGCATACCTTCAAAACTGCAGAGCATAATATTATTTCATAGAGAAATGTGGATCTCGGAACTATTGTTTTGTCACAAAGAAATACTGTCAACCTGAAAGCCGATACTGGAGAACTTGTAAAATGTGCACTGGTGAACTTCAAGCTCTACAAATATGGATTTAGATGCTCATGACATGTATCTTCAATGCCTCAAAACTACAAATCAAAATATTCATCAGTAGAGGAATGCGGACCAGATTACTTAGGTACTCTGCATTGTTTCTGACTTAAGTCTGTTCACTCGGACTTAGATATTTCACCATATGACTTCCAAAGGGAATCAAGATTTGAACATTGAATCATGACATCACTAGATAGCTGAGGGTAACATACTAGAACCCCATAACAAGATCTTCAATTGCGGAGGAGTACCAACTGAATTACTGTCATTGTCATAATGTGGTGTCAATGCTTAGTCAATTTGGCTAAGTTAATCTTTCCAGACCAAAATACTGTACACACCTTTGTCTCAGGAGTTGTCTCCAAACATATCAGGTTGTTGCCATGAATGACAACATCATATCAATAGTGTCTCTTGACTATGTTTCCAACAGGTACAGGAGGCTGAGAGGTGGTAGTGGAGGTGGTAGGGAGCATGATGTAGGGGAGGCAGAGGTGCTAGGGACGAGCAGTGTAGGGAAGGAGTGAAGGTTGGGAGTAGTGTCGAGACATGATGATGGGAAAGGTGGAGGGTGGTGAGAAGAGAGGAGTGAGGGTAAGGTGGACAAGGAGTGGTGAGAAAAGAGGAGGCTAGCTATGATGGTGTGGTTGTGAATCAAGAGGAGTGGCGAGAGAGGAAGTTGAAGCAGTGAAAGGAGAAGTGATGAGCACAAGAGGCTGAGAGGTGGGCACAGAGGAGGAAGTGAACAACAATGGTGGAGTGCATGGAGGGGAGGCACCATGCAAGTGGTAGAGAGGTGAGTTTGTAAGGGAGTCTGCAAGGGGGATGAGGAGGTAGCATAGGCTAGGTGTTGCGTGGGGGCTAGGGTAGGTTGTATGATGTAGTTTTATTTCTATGTTCAAAGTTGTAAATTAACTCTAAAAAGTACCCTATTTTCTTCTTCTTAAATCCTAGATTACAAATAGTTTTGGACAACAAAAACTAAAAGAACGTAATCACATTCAATTTGTCTAATATGCAAATCTACAGTAAGTTCACTATTAATTTATAATTAACCAGAAGAATAAACTAATACAAAGGAAATAAAACTTTAGAAACAATTAAAGAATCATTCAAATTCATTCTCTTTGCGAGATATCTCCTTGGATCTCTATTTCCTGCCCCAAAAAACTTTTCCAAAAAATTAACTTTTCCCAAAAGGCATATGAACCCCTATCTACCCTACAACAATCTAGAGTTCTAAACCTAATATAACTCTTCAAAACCAAAAATAGTAAGTAGTTGATAGTTATTCTATTAAAACTGGACAAAAATAGAGTTGTTGAGCAAACAACTATTTTTAGTAAAACAAAAGTCCTAGAATGACTAAACAACAACTCACTGATAGAACATGGGAAGAGAATGTTAAGGAAGATGCTCCACATCATCCTCTTCTTCTCTTAGAAAATCTAAACCTCCTAGTTCTGGTTCATTGAGTGAAGTTATCCAGTTGTACTTAAGTAAGTCAACCTTTGTGATCCAAGAGTTGTAAGAATCGAACAGACCTTCCCAATTAACAAAATACAACTTATATGACTTGAATAGTGTAGCCGCTGATTTGGTATCTAACACTCGTTCAACCTATTCTCTTTTCTTCTTTAGCAAGTGCTTGATCTAATTGTTGTTTTCCTTCTCATTTTGCTCATTTTCCATTTTATCATCATTTGCCCCAATTGAATATGAATAAAGGTCAATAACATGAAAGATACGACCGATGTCCAAGTCTTTAGGCAAATCAATTAGGTAAGCATTCTCATTTATCTTCTTCACAAATTTTCAAGGCCCAATTTTCTTGGGCTTGAACTTGTTGTAGGCACCTTGGGGATACATTTCCTTGCATAGATGTACCATGACCATTTCTCCTTCCTAAAGGACTTTTTTTCTCCATTGTAAATCTGCACTCTTCTTATATTACTCATTCATGGACTATAATTTGACCCTAACTTGTTGATGTACCTTTTGAATATTTTCTACAAAATTTGTAGCTTCTTCGCTGATATGTGGGTTTATTGAAAAATCAACTAAGTCTACAATTCCTTTAGGATTTGTACCATAAACAACTTGAAATTCAGACTTACTCGTAGACCTATTTATGTTGGAATTATAGGCCAATTCAACTTGGGGTATCACCAAGTACCATTGTTGAGGGTTGTCACCAACTAAACACCTCAATAAATTGCCTCAGATCCTATTCACCATCTCAATTTGACCATTATTTTGAGGGTTCTAGTATGTTGAACTAAATTGCAACCTACTGTTCAACTTTTTCCATAATACTCTCTAGAAGTGGCTTAAGAATTTGGTGTCCCTGTTACTAGTTATAGTTTTTGGAATAGCATGCAATCTCACGACTTCCCTAAAGAACAAATGTGCAACTTGACTTGCATCATTTGTCTTCTTATAGGGTACAAAATGGACCATTTTAGAAAAGTGGTCTACTACTACAAACATTGAATCATGACCTCTTTGGGTTTGTGGTAGCCCCAAGACAAAATCTATTAAAATATCAGTCCACAATTCCTTTGGCATATGTAAGGGCATATTTAGGCATATAGTTTGATGTCCTTTTGCAATTTGGCACACCTTGCAAGTAGCAACAAACCTGTCCACATATCTTCTCATACTAGGCTAAAAGAATTTCTCACTTGCTAATCCAAAAGTCCTATCTCTTCCAAAGTGTCCACCTAACCCACTTGAGTGCATCTCTTTCACAAGATTTTCTCTCCTCAATCCAAGGGGAATGCAAAGTTGAGACCCCTTAAATAAAAATTCATCCAATAATAAGAAGTCCTCAAATGGTGCATACTTCTATGGTCTCGACTACATAGAATTGCATAAATATTGCCAAAATATGGATCATTTACATATTCACCCTTCATTTCTTCCAAGCCAACTAGCCCATGACTCATTAAAAATAGTAAATGATGCCTTCTACTTAAGGCATTGGCTACTACATTGGTTTTTCCACTCCTGTGCTGCACAACAAATTTATAGGCCTGCAAGAATAAAGCCCATTTGGCATGTTTGTGAGATAGGTTACCTTGTGAATTTATGTACTTCAAGGCTTGATTACCAGTCATCAAAATGAATTCCCTATGTAGAAGATAATGCCTCCAATATTTTAATGCTTGTACCAGAACATATAATTCTTTATCCTAAGTGGTATACTTCTTTTAAGCTCGATTTAATTTCTCATTGAAAAAAGCCATAGGTTTTCCTTCATGGCTTAACACTCCCCCAATAGCTACTCCTAAAGCATCACATTAACTATAAAAAATTTCTCAAAGTATAGTATAGAAAGAATAGGTGCTTCAGTAACCTTCCTTTTGAGATGTTCAAAACTCACATCAGCTACCTTTGTCCAAGTATTTAAACCTTCCCTTTCGTGCAGTCAATCAATGATGCACTTATGCCATAGAAATTCCTCTTGAATCTCTTATAAAAATTCACCAACCCATGAAATATATTCACCTCAATAATACTTTGAGGAGAAATCGACTCAAGAATGGCCTTACTAATTTCTAGATCCATGCTCAATCTATCTACTAAAATAACACTACCCAAAAATACCAAATTATCTTTGCAAAATTCACTCTTTGTAGGGTTGATAAACAACCTCTATGCTCTAAGCATGTTAAGTACCACTCTCAAATGTTCTACATGCTCCTCCATATTTCTACTAAAAATTAAGTTATCATCTAAATAGACTAATAAATTTTCCAATGTGTAATCTAAATGCTTGGTTCATTGTTTGCATGAAGGCAGTTGGAGAATTGGATAATCTGAATGGCATCACCACCCACTCAAATAACCCATCCTTGGTTTTCAAGGCAGTCTTCCACTCATCACCTTCACAAATCTAAATTTGATGGTATCTACTTTTGAGGTCGATCTTGGAGAAGAACTTGGCACCTAATAATCAATCTAATAAGTCATCCATTCTAGGTAGCGGATACCGATACTTCATAGTGATTTTGTTAATGGCTCTAGAATCCATACATAATCTCCATTTTCCTCCTCTCTTAGGGGAGAGTAGAGCAGGTGTGACACATGGACTCATGCTTTCTCTTACAAACCTCCTTTCCAATAATTCCATAATGTATCTCCTCATTTCTTCATTTTCCAAAGGAGCCATCCTATAAGCAGTCCGATTTGGAAGTTTGGCACCCAAAATCATATCAATTTGATGAGGAATGCCTCTAGACAGAGGCGAAGCATATTATAGATCAAATGGTATCAAATTAGAATATCGTTGCAACAATTTCTGCACCTCCAATGGGGTTGTTTACTGATATGATTTATCCCTTTCTAGAAGGTACAATAGATAACAAATCTCTCCCTTAGATTCTCTAAAAAGCTCTTTCCAACCCACTATAAATAAAGACAAAGCTACTATTTCAGTTCTTCCTTCTCCTTTAAAATGTTTCAAGATATGGAGTTTACCCTCACGTTGTATCTCATGGGTGTTATTTGCCATGGTGAATTACTATCTTGTAGCCAAGGTCTACCCAATAACAAGTGACAAGCATCCATTATCACTACATCACACAACACCTTGTCTTCATAGGGCCCAATTTTGAAGTCAACTAGACAAGATTGATTCACAAGAACACTATGATCTTTTTTCAACCAAGAAATTTTATAAGGATTCAGTTTCAAAATGTAAACAAGCTATAATTTTTGTACCATTTTTGTACTTACCAAGTTATCATTAGACCCTCCATCCATAATCACCTTGCCTAGACTTTATTGTTACACTTGCATTATGTTTGAAACACATTGTTCCTTCTCCAATCAGCTACAAAGGCTTATTTGTATCTAGCTATCATAGTTCTATTTAGCATCAAGTTCTCACCCATTTCTACTTCAACTTCTCTTATCAAGGGTTCTTCTCATTCTTCTTCTTGTGTTACCATCGCCCTTTTGGGATTTTGAGGGTAGTCTATAGCACTACGGGTATCATTACAAATAAAACACTTCAAAGGTTTCCAACCTTTAGAAATTTATTCTCCTCGTCCTCTACCTCTTAAGTTTCCCCTCCCTTGGAAGTTTGGCTTCACATTACTCTCTAGATCTTCTTCATTGGTTGATTTGGAGGGACTTCCTCTACCTCTACTCAGATTGCTGCCACCTCTTTTGTTTGCCACTTTGCCCCACCAATTCAATTTTTTCTCTGCTTTCAAGGCTAATTGATATGCCTCATCCATAATTGTCACTTTGGGTAGGGATAACTCATATTGGAGTTGAAATCTAAGTCCATTAGTGTATCTGACTGTTGCATGCCCATCATCTTCTTGCAAATTATTCCTAATTTGCAGCTTAAAAAATTCTTCAGTATAGGCTAATATGGATGACTCCTTTTGATTTAGATTTTGGAATTCTCTAAAAAGTTTTTGTTGATAATATGAGGGCACAAACTTAGCTTTCAAATGTTTTAACATATTTGGCCGCAATTTGATTTTCTCTTTCCCTTGACTTCTCCAAACATTTTGGAGATTCTCCCACCATAGAGCAATATGAGACTTCATTTTAGATGTTACAACTTTTACCCTTCATGGATTAGTTTCTTCAATTCCTTCAGTGTCATAGTATTTTTCTAAATCTATCCAATCCAAAAAGACTTCTAGATTTAATTCACCTTTAAAATCAGGCACTTTAGCCTTAACTTTAGTTTCCTATTTGGTTATAGCTTCAATAAGCCTTTCCATAGGATTTGTGGCTCCTCCTCGACCCTTTTGAACTTCTAGTTCTTCCTCAATACCGTCATGAGGCAACCTAGCCTTAAGGGCCTGCAACCTTTCAAGTACTTCATCAACTACATTACCTCTCCCTCTTGCATTCCCGCAACCTCTTCTTCCTCAGATCCCATGAGTTCCCCTCTATGCCATTTAAGTTTTTCTCTGATACCAAAATGATGCATTTATGTTTCTATGAATTTGCAAATTAACCCCCAAAAGTACCCTATTTTCTACTTAACTCCTAGATTATAAACAATTTTGAATAGTAAAAACTAAAAGAATATAATCACATTCAATTCATCTAATATGTAAATCTAAAGCAAGTTCACTATTAATTTATGATTAACCATAAGAAAAAACTGACACAAAGGAAAAAAAAACCTTTACAAAGAGTCAGAGAATCATTCAAATTCCTTCTCTCTGCGTGATATCTCCTCAAATCTCTATTTTCCCAGCCCAAAAAACTTCTCCAAAAAAACTAAATTTTTACCAAAAGACATACAAACCCTTATCTACCCTACAACAATCTAGAGTTCTAAACCTAATATAACTCTTCAAAACCAAAAATAGTAAGTAGCTTACAATTGTTCTGTTATAACTGGGCAAAAATAGAGTTGTTGGACAAACAACTATTTTTAGTAAAACAAAAGTCTAGAATGACCAAATAACAACTCACTAACAAAATGTGGGAGGAGAATGTTAAGGAAGATGCTCTTCATTGTAGGGGTAGGGTTTAGATTAGACTTTAAGATATTTTTAAGTTTTTTTTTAATTTGTTAATACATTAAAGAAAGCATGGGGCAAGGGCGGGGGAAGAAGGGGTGGGGGTGAATGGGCTAAAAGGTCTGCGCCCTTTTAAAATTTGAAAATTGAAATTTTTTTAATTTTTTTTAATTTTTAATTTTAGTTTTAAGATTAAAAAAAATATTTAATTAACAAAAAACTATTTAATGGGAAAAAAATGAAACTATACTAGCATATCTATATTTAAAAAATATATCTAAAATACACCTAGAGATATCCTTCTCGAGGCACCTATTTTCTAATCAATTTACCACACATAGGTGGAATAGGATATCTCTTAGCGTATTTTAGATATGCTTTTCAAATATAAATATGTTAGTTACTATAAAGTCTCATGAATAATGTAATTAATTTGTTTTATATATTTAGTTTTTACTTCATCACCAAAGACTCTAAGATAAAGAATGAATATTATTTTAACTTTTAATATAGCACTTAGTAAATTTATGAAAGAAAATAAAATAAACATTTTGTGGGCTTGCATAAAATATTTTTACAAAGAAAACTAAATTCATATAATCATAGGGTGTTTAATTGACCCCATGTCATGTGTCATGTTTTTTTGGGAATATATATTATGATGTTTGTAAATTGTATAATATATATATATATATATATATATATATATATATATATATATATATATATATATATATATATATATATATATATATATATATATATGAAATAACTTATGCAAACACCATGCTAAAACATACAAATTAACACCACACCAAAATAATTTTAAGAGATTATTTAAATTTTTATCAATAATTATTTTGATTTTGATTTTTTTATGCTTCTTGATTTTAAAAAGAAAACTAAATTCATATAATAAAGAAAGGGGATTAAAAGAATATTAAAAGTAAATGAGAATTTTAAGGGGGATTTAAATGAATTTGAATTTTTTATTTATTTATTTTATGAAAATGCAATTTATCTATTCAAATAAAAAAACACTTCACAAAAAAATAACGAGTGGTTAAATTTATCTATTGAATTTTTTAATATTCCAACAATATGAAATGGTTTATGCATACAGGATATTATTCCAACAAATCATGAAATTCATATGTGATTTTCCTTGATTTTTTTGCTGCTTCTTGATTTTTATTTTGTGCTTCTTCCTTTTGTAATTGGTGCTTTTATTTTTGGCTCTTTAAATCTATCTAATTGTTTTACTATTGGAGATTTTCAAACATTTATGTTTTATATATGTTTTAATTATTAATGTTGCATTTGTGGGCTATTATTTTTTTATGTTTATGATTATTTATTTTAATATGTCGGTTATTTAATTATTTTTTAAATTTATTTTTCTTAACATGCTCACGCCATTTCACCTCGTGCTGTCACTGTAGGTTACGCAATTAAGAACTAAACTAGGTAATTTAAAATTACAAAATTAAAAATGAAACTACATAAAATTTAAAACTATAGAAAAATTTAAAATTAAATTATAAAAAAATTTAAAACTAAACTATATAAATATTTAAAACTAAACTATATAAAATTTAAAACTAAACTAGTGCAAACTACTAAAATATCTGCTTTTCTTCAAAAAATTGTGCTTTATTTAAACAAAATTTATCGGGCGTGCCAAAATGTAGAGGAGGAAAAATCTAAACTAATACTACAAACCTAAACTAATAGACTACCTCTACCTTAGATTGGAGCATGAAGGAAAAAGAAACTAAACTATTGCAAAACTTAGCAAAACTCTATACTTTTCCTTAGATGTGGATGATGTCTCTAAATGATGAAGTTGATGTTGATTTCTATGTTGAGTTGCTCAGGTAGACTCCTTGATGTGACAACATACACCTACAAATTCTTCTTATTGATCTTTGGATGAGGGGGAAGCTTGAATTTATAGATTTGAGGTAGAGGAATAGAAGGTTATGATTCATTTGGATTGGATGGCTAGGATTGAATGGGAAAAATTAGGGCAAGATTGGAAGCTTCTAGGGCAATCTATAAGGATGAATGGATGGCTAGGATTAAATGAGAAAAATTTAGGGCAAGGATGGAAGTTTCTAGGGCTTATCCTTATGTGAATGGATAGGATTAAAAGATATCATATGTGAATGAATGGTGGCAATATAAAGTTAGTTTGATTTTTGTGAGAGTTCAGGTTTAATGAATCTAGACAACCTTTAGTTGGTCATGTGACTAGTTGAAATTTTAATTCATTTATTTGTGGATAATGGATAAGAATGGGATTTGATTAGGATAAGTGGGAGTTTAGACTAAGATTTAAGACTAATTAATCAAATAATAAAATTATTTAATTAATTTGACGATGGATGGAAAATTAAAGGGATAATCCTAATTAAATTACTATTAAGATATATGTGGTTAGGATGGGATTATGATGGTGTCGAAAGGTGTCTAAAGTGATTTTAGATGTGTCATTTAGGATGTGGTCAATTTTAGGTGTCTACACCTATAAACCCAACAAAAATAAGACATATTTTATTGAGACATGCTTCCTAAAATTTTATGTATATTTAATCAAATAAACTTAGATTTAGACTTTTTTCTAGAGTGATCATAATTACCTATTGCATTTAATTATTTTGCAAAAAATATACATGCGAATCTAACATTTGTTTTATTAAAAAAATATTTTTTCTACCTTAGGGTTGGGAAGACATAAGATAACGTTAAAACATTACCGATATTTATTTGATTCAAGTTATTTAAATTTTTCATATATATTATTTTCCATCTAATATTAATGGAAATTTTATACAACAAATATAATAAAAAATATTACAATGTAAATTCAAAAAGTTTTAATATTTAATTATATAAACTATATCATTACATTGCAATCTTACAAAACTTTATAAAATCATATAATAATATTGTTATAATATTATTTACACTTATATGTACAATGTAAATTAATTACAATAACACATTATAGGTAAAGACAAGACACAATGTAGACTTTGTTTGTTTGTTTTAAAAAATTATAGATCACGATTAAATTTATGTAAAGGAATTAAATTATGGAAATATGTAGTTATTAATATCATCAAATATGGGAAATATTTAAAATATCAAATTTATAGCAAAGGAACAAGATGCGAAAAAGAGCAGAACTCCCGCGACAAAGCAACATTATCAATAAGGGCAAATATGACACTATGGCAGAGCGCGCCCGCAGCGATATGCAAAGGAAGGAGAAGGAGGGTCACGGGGGCTAGGCTCCCCCTCCGCAACCTCACACGGATCAGGGCTGGCAGGTTGTAAAGAGCAGGAAAGCGCAGAGGGGAGTTAGGGCAGATACTGCTCCAAGAAAGATGCCAGGGTTTTAGGGATTTGGGCTATCCCAATTACCTCAGCAACCCCTGTATTTGCAATAGGAGCAAACTGCACTTCATTAGGTAGGGAGAGATGTCGTAATGCTCAACTACCCCTTGCTGTTTCCCACCCTTTTCTTCCAAGGCAAAAAGTTGCGGAGGGTTTTTCAAAATTGGCCCCTAGGATCTTTCATCCGAAAGATAAGCCTGTAAAAAATTTCAGAGCTCCCCTCCATCGTTCAAATCCTCAAAACCCTAACTTCAGAATCTCAGCGTCTAACACCCTTGGGAGGGGTAATAACCAGTTAGTAATTCATGAGTAGGCGAACCCCAGACCCCCTTGGTCAAGACAACAAATGAATTCAAGGCATTATCAAAATTCAGAGACTTCGGGTAAGAAAGTATCAATTAATATTAGCAACATCTACTCAGACGGTCTGGGGAATCATTGTCAAACCCACGACTTCTTTATCTGATGGTGTGGGTTAGGACCACCTGCAAAGGAAATCACGGATTGGGTCCAAGTCCTCTTCAAAGATCAGGTAACTATCACTATCACTTCTAAAGATTTCATTTATATTGATTGTAAAAGTGTAGACCTTAAAAAAGAAATATTAAATAGTAGAAGCTTGTTCTACAAAGGGCATAATTTTGAATATGTAGACTGGCAACTGAATTTTGACCCCAATAAAATGAAACTTAAACTAGCTAGATGGGTCAAATTACCAAACCTTCCGATCGAGCTAATCCATAGCAAAATCCTAAGGGAGATAGGGAACCACCTAGGAGAATTCATAGCAATAGAAAAGGACTTCTTGTCCCATTTAGATGTTCTCCTGTTAGTAAAAATGGATATAAGCATTAAAGACCTTGAACCTCTTGAAATTAATACCAACATGGCTAATTATTGTATCAAGCCAGTATTTCACTAGGGTCACTCCATCAGTAATATCAACAAAGGGTCAAAAATACATACTAATAATAACTCCAATCCCCAGCCTTCAGGTGTTAACATCAGATTTAATGATAACAAGGGCAGATTTACAGTGGAATATCAGAAGACTTGCCTTCCTTCCCTTAAGAAGCACTACAGTGGTAGCAGGGATTTGTCTGGACAAAATCAAAACCTGAGTATGGCAACAACTCAACCCAGAAAATGCACTAAATCCTCTCAAAATACCAAAGGATATACCCAGAGTCAGAGTCATGATCACATTATACAGAAAACACACCACACAAAGGAAAGCACAGGCAAATAAATACCCGCAACGACTGAGTCTCCAAAGCAGACTGATAAACCTCAAATAGGCAAAGGTAGGATGGAGCCTGAGGAGGGGGAAATTCATATAGATGAGACCAGAAACAATATTCCCCCAGCAAGGGAAGGCAATACAGATCCAGAGATTTTAGAAACCCCATAATGGGTCCCAAACACTTACGAAACAGAGGAAAATCACAAAGAGACTGGGACTCAAAAGCTCGCCATAGATAAGATTAGACATGGGGATCTAGAAGAAATTTGTAATGAGATCCTCGACAAGGCAATAGAGGAAGTAGTAATTGAGGAAGCTAACAAAGAGAAGGAAAGGCTTATCATCAAGATCCTAGAACTTGAAGATAGGGAGAAAGGGCAGGAGAGCAATAAAGAGGACACCAAAGAACAGGGAGATAGAGAGTCAGAGGAAGTAGAGCTACAACTACGAATTGCTATAACTAATTTTAGTAAGGATACCCTAGATTGTGCCAAAAGTAACAAAAAGAGGGGTAGGAAATCACTACTGGAACTAAGGGAGAAAGTAGGCGAGGCAACTGATCAGACTAAGATCACCACTTTATTTAATGTTGGGAAGGGGAAGTGCCTTCCTGAGGTGCCATGAAAGTCTATACTTGGAATGTTAGGGGTCTCAATGCCCCTAACAAACAACGTATCATAAAACGTTGTATAACCAACACAAAACCAGATATACTAATGATACAAGAAACCAAACTCAATAAAGATGAGATAGATGCTCTAAATAAGAAGCTAGGAATATGGGAGTTAACTGGAGTTCCAGTAGAGGGAGCTTCGGGAGGCCTTGGGGTAGTTTGGGATCCTAGAGTGGTGTCTTTTACAGTGATAAGTTGTAAGAAGAACTGGATGGTGCGGAATGTCAGAAGCATCATAAGCAACCTACACTTTTTTCTCCTTAACATTTATGGTCCTTCCTAAAACCAGGATAAGAGATCGGTTTGGACAGAAATAGAGCAATTCATGGATACTTTACAAGATCAAGCATGTATTCTGGGTGGTGACTTCAATGCGATACTAGATCCGAAAGAAAAATCAGGAGGTTCTATAAGGTTATCCACAGCAGCAAATGATTTTAAAGACTGGGTGCAGAAGAACAACTTATTGGAAATCAAAACTACTCAGGAAGGTTTCACATGGAATAACAGAAGAAAGGGCTTTAGCAATACTGCATTAAAACTTGATAGATTCATGTTCAGGGGTAATTGGGCTCAACTCTCTCATATTCTGACGGCTAAGATCTTACCATACTCAGGCTCTGATCACTACCCAGTCCAGCTAAGCATCTTAGAAGATTGCCAACCCAAACGGCGTCCCTTTAAATTTGAACAAATGTGGGTCAAAGATAGTAAACTTTTTACCCTAATTGAGCAATGGTGGAAAGAAACCAAAATATCTGGCTCTAAGCTTTTTTGTTTAGTATCCAAATTGAAAACTATCAAATGTAAGCTTCGTAGTTGGAACAAAACTAACTTTGGTAATATCTTTGAGATCAAAACTAAGCTAGAAGGGGAACTTGAAAACCTAAACAGAAGTGTAATAATTAATGGCATAGATGTTGAGTCATATTTAAAATAAAAATAACTAAAAACTGAATATGAAGATATCCTAGATAAAGAGGAAATCTTCTGGTGCCAAAAGTCCAGAGAGACCTGGCTGGAAGCTGGAGACAAGAACACTAAATTCTTTCATAATAGCACCAGAGTACGAAGAAATGTAAATAGAATCTTCAAAATTAAAGGTGCGAACAATGTCTGGATTGAAGATCCTCAACACATTGCATGTGAAACGGTTAGGAATTTTGAAAATATTCTTAATAATCAGGAGGGATTGAATTGGCTGCACCAACAAGCCATATTGAAATATATCCCAAGGATTGTCTCAGAGGATCAAAACAAAGATCTCAATGGTAAATTCACCAAAACTAAGGTAGAATTGGTGATCTCTCAAATGCAACCGGATAAAGCTCCAGGACCAGATGGCTTCCCAGCCTTCTTCTTCCAAAAATGCTAGCACTTCATAGGAGATGAAGTAGTCGAAGCATTAGAAGGAGCAAGAAATTCGGGCAGCATTCTAAAAGAAGTAAACAATACTTTTCTCACACTCATTCTAAAAAAAGAAAAGCCAAAAAGCTTAGGGGATCTACGGCCTATTTCTCTATGTAATACTATTTATAAAATCCTCATTAAAACCTTGGCCAATAGGATTCAGACGATTCTACCCAACATCATAAGTGATGAGCAAATAGGGTTTGTTTCAGGAATATCCATATTTGATGGAGTTATTATAGCCCAAGAAGCCATTCACACCATACAGCAAAACAAAAAACCTAGTATGCTAATTAAACTAGATATTAGTAAAGCCTAAGACAAGGTTGATTGGTGTTTCCTATGTAAAACATTAGAAGCTTTTGGTTTTACTAAATAATGGATAAACCTCACTTATGCATGCATTTCTAACCCTAAGATCTCAGTCTTGATCAATGGGACCCCAGAAGGTTTCTTTAGTATATCAAGGGGATTGAGACAAGGGGACCCTATCTCCCCTTTTCTCTTTATTATAATGGCAGAAGTCTTAGGGAGAATGATCACCAAGGCTAGGGAAGAAGGAAAGATCCAAGGAATCAAAATCACTTCTGGTGTAGATCCAACAACTCGACAACAGTTTGTAGATGATACTATGCTCTACGGTATGGGGAGTATAGAAGAAGCTAAGGCATTCAAAGAAATTCTGGATTCCTACTGTAGGGCCTCGGGATAGGAGGTTAATGTTGATAAATTAGCAATTTACTTTTTCAATACAGATCCTGAAACAGAAAGGGAAGTTTGCAGAATCATGTCTTATAAAAGAGGGGAAATGCCATGTAAATATTTAGGCATTCCTCTGGGAAAAAGCAACAAGACTAGTGATCTCTGGGATCATATCACTTCTAAGATCAGGAAAAAAGCAGAGTCATGGAAAGGCAAATGGCTATCCTTAGCAGGTAAAGTAACAATGTTAAAATCAGTTCTCTCAGCTATCCTGATTTACCAATTATCTTGTATGAATCTTCCAGCAGAAAAACGTGAAGAAATCAATAAAACCCTAAGAACTTTCCTTTGGCAAGGTTCGGAGGATAAAAAGAAAATGACACTTGTAGCTTGGGACAAGATTTGTAGACCAAAAGAGGAACAAATATCTTAGAGGTGAGGAACCAGCCTTCCTATTCAGAATGGCTAACCCCCCTAAGGGCTCATGTCTTTGGAATTTTATGATGGATTGCAGAAAGCTCATAATGGACAAATTGACTTGGAGTCTTGGTGACGGTAATCGAGCACTTTTCTGGGATGACTCTTGGGGGGGGGGGTTTGAGACGATAAGTAGATCGGATAACCTTGAAAATGCCAAAAGAATCCTAGAATCCCAATGGGGGAAACATGTAAAGGATTACATAGATTTTCCCAATCTAGGGGAGAATCAGGGATGGAAATGGAAATCCCTGGATAATAGGAACATTCCAGACATTGAAAAAAAGAAACTACTTGACATCCTTAACAAAAGGAAGGTATCCCTCAAAGGAGACACCGACAAAGTAGTCTGGGATGGGGCTAAAACAGGAAACTATAAAACTAAGGATGGTTATAAAATTTTAATCCAACAGCAGCTAAGACCAAAATCAGAGATTCCGCTGAGACTATGCTAGGACAAGAACTGTCTTCCAAAAGCTGGGATGTTTGCATGGATGGCCCCACAAAAGAAAATTCTAACCATGGATAGGTTCACTAAGATGGGATATGAGGGGCCTAGTAGATGCCCCCTATGCGAAAAAAGATCAAGAAACAACAGACCACATTCTTCTCAATTGCCAATTTTCTAATAAATGTTGGAACTGGCTAAGCAATAAGCTGGGATGGATTACTGCCCTTCCTAATAACATTCTGAATCTATTCCAATGTTGGCTTGATACCCACAAACAAAGCATTTACCATTTGTTATGGACAATTACCCCTTCGATCATGTTATGGGAGCTTTGGAAAGAAAGAAATAGAAGAATCTTTAAAGATAAGAAATTGACTTTTGAGCAGCTGATTACTAAGTTTAAACCCGTTATCATAGAAATTGTCAACAGTAGGGTTCTAAATAACTCCAAAAAAGAGACCACTATGACTCACTGGGATGAAAAGATGCGTGGGAGATGGGAAGGTCTAAAGCTACCCTCCTTTGTGGGACCACGTAACCACAACTCCACCAACAAGAGATAGGAATGTAAATGGCAACCTCCTAAAGAAGGCTGGTTCAAGCTAAACTTCGACGGGGCATCTAGGGGCAACCTGGGAGCGGTAGGTATAGGTTGTGTTAACCATGATTCTGAAAGGAGAGAAATTGCAACTTTTGCCAAGCCCCTAAGAGAAGCAAAAAACAACACAGCAGAATTATTTGCCCTGATTGAAGGCTTGAGAATCTGCAAGGATTTGAAAATAGAACAATTAGAGGTCAAAGGAGACTCTGCAATTGTCATTAATGGCTTACGAAAAGGGAGCATGCTTAATTGGAGACTAAATTCCCTTCTAGCTAATGCCCTCGACATCATTACCTCTTTTAGAACGTGCACATTTAATCACATCTACAGAGAGGGCAATAGCAAAGCTGATTCCTTGGCTAATAAAGGGGCTGATGGCTTCTGCCTTTCCACTAAATTTAACCCTAAGGTAGCTATACTAAATTCTATCTGAAACTTTGAGAAGGGCAGTCTATTTATCATTAAGTCAATTAGATCTTCACTTGTTATGATGACAATCTCTAAAGTGTGAACCAATTCTGAGCTTCTTTAGACTTCCTAATCTCAAGACAACATTAGAATATGATAGAACAACTAACTTTTTGGGATGAACTCAAACTAGGCAATAATAAATTACTTCAACTTAAAGATTTGAAGTTGGTTAGAGACTTGCAGACCCTTCATATAAATAGCTAAGAATTAGAATTAGATTTCTTGGTATTGGGTGGCAGTTAACTTTAAGAATTATTGTAATTTCAATACCAATCTGTCTAAACAAGAATCCATGATGCACTAGATAGCTCACAGCCTCCTATACCTACTCTCGAAACCTTGAACCTTTATCTTCTGAACTTGTTTACTTACAGGATCTAATGACTAATATTCATTCCAAACCTTTAAGTTTTCTCGGGAGCAGGAATTTTAGTTTTTGGATATATATAAAAAAAAAGTCTGTCAGAAACACTTCATTAGAGAAAGATTAAGGGACCTCACAAGATCTTTTATGATTTCTTCAATGATTTTATTTCATCCGATTATACAATCAAAAGATAGACATGTTGAAGCCTCTAACAAGCATACTGTTCATTTATTTTGAAGCTAAGGAAGGGGCAGATGCCTTTACTTAGAACTCAGCCCTAATGTAGCATTTTTATACTCTATTTTAAAACAATAAAGAATGTTGTCTACTCTATTTCTCCATGAAGGAATGTTTAGGCATGCATTCTTAACTATTGATTCCTCCATTAAACCAACAAGATCTTTACTCGAATATAATATCATACTTTCATTCCAAAATTAAAATTTCTATCATAATCAGAGATTTGAGTTCTGGCTTAATACAAAATTAAAAGTTTGCTAGTAATTGCTATAGCAGAGGAAGGTTTAGGGACCTCGCAGGGTCTATTTTTAATATCTTCTTGGATTATACTATCTTGTCCACTTAGGGACCACCTTTGCATCTATATTAAAACAATAGCCACTTTGAAGCTTTATAAGCCTACAGTTTGGTAATTTACATAAAGATAATATTCAGACTTGCTTTAACTTACTCCTGATCATACTCGAGCAGTTGAAGGTTGAAAGTCGCAACCCACTCAAAACCTTCTTCCTCCACCAGACCGAGGACCCTCTAGATGAATCCTACGGCTATCTGAGCCTTTTCTTTGATTGTCATAAGGTCGGGTCCCCTGAGATCTAAAATAAAAGGGTAGAGCTTAAGTATAGCATCAGGATCATCTAAAGAATTCAAATCCCTCGGTCGTGGTATCCCAACACCGACACTAGCAGCAACCAGGGTTCCCTCCAAACCCCCTAAGTGTTCAGGATAGAACAAGCCCGTCATCATCTGCCCTGTTGTTCCTTTGTCAATCTCCAACTCTAGTAACATGGCTAGCACTCTAGAAGAGATGTCGGTATCAACTCTATACCTCTCTGCCTCTCCCATAAACTTTCTTCCAACAAGCATTCGAATGGCCCCAACCATTAATTCATCAGACCAGCATAGCATTCATTGCAATCAGAGCACAATAACAAGTCTTAGGAAGGCCATTTGTCACTTGGTGCTTACCAACTGCACAGGGGTATCCATCCCTCCGCAGGTGATGGCCTTTGCTGTAAAGATAATTGAAAATTTAGATGGCATCGGGAAGGCTGGAAGTGGAAATTGGTGTGTTATAAAATAAGATTTATCCTAAGAATAGTCTCATTCACTGAATAAGTATTAAACGGAGCACGCAACTTCAATCATGACTTCTAAAGCTTGAGTTCCTACCTTGTTTACATGCTTCTAAGGTACCACCTTTCTCTTCCCATATATATATATATATGTATATATATATGTATATATGTATATGTATATATATATATGTATATATGTATATGTATATATATATGTATATGTATATGTATATATATATGTATATGTATATGTATATATATGTATATGTATATGTATATGTATATGTATATGTATATATGTATATATATACATATATACATATACATATACATATACAGATACACATACACATACACATACACATACACATACACATACATACACACACACACACACACACACACACACACACACACACACACACACATATATATATAGGATTTGAAGATGAAATGACTATTAAAAAACTTCAAAAACTCTTAAGTCCTGTATCTATATATATACATCTATATATATACATCTATGTATATATATAGATGTATATATATAGATGTATATATATAGATACAGGACTTAAGAGTTTTTGAAGTTTTTTAATAGTCATTTCATCTTCAAATCCTACATGGCTCCCCTCAGCTCCGGGCTCAGCACCCAAGCAGTAAGAGATTGAGGTATGATTTGATCTCCTTAAATGTTTAATAATGATATGAAGATCGAAGTAGATTGTATTGATGTAGAGGCAAGTAATAATGATGGAATGTTTAAGCTTGAATCACGATCGACATGTGAGAAGGTAGGGAACTTGAATTGTAATAATGAGGCCTCGAGTTTATCTTTGGCACTTAAGTCTGCTCATTTGAGATACACAATTGATATGATTTGACAGGCAATAACTTTCTCTCTGGTGGGATAGAATCGTTGAGATCAAATGGAAACTCTTTTGGTTTATTATTTTTAATTAACTAGTCGATCACATACATATACATACATTTAGGTATATATATTTGCATCCTTTCAAGTATATATATATATATATATATATATATATATATATATATATATATATATATATATATATATATATGTTGGTATATTTATTTGATCAGCCAACAAGTACGGGATTCTTAATCAGATTTGATTTTAACATTTACACAAGTATGTGTTGACACTTCTGATAAGCTTGAAAAGAGCAAGTATTTCATTCTTTCCTCTTAGGAAAATGTTAAAGTGATCTAACAGGTTTATGCTAGAAAATATATTTTATTTCCTTTCATGTATAGCTAACTTGCAAAAAAGAGCTGGAAGTGTGTCCTGTGTATTCAGGTAAGACAGGTACTTTGTTATGAGCAGGGTAGAAGAAACTTCCTCACACAGATGCCCAGGAAGACTTCCCAGGGGCTGGAGAACCAAGAAGACATACAACAAGGATTTACCAATAGAAAGGCCCACAAGAAGGGAATTGACTAAACTTATATCTCTAAAATTTTGTAAGAAAGGAATTATCCTTGTTGGGCATTGCCCCGTATAAGATTTTTAAATAAACTCTATGTACTAGACTGCAAAGTCTCGGGCTAGACCGAAGGTTTTCTTCGCTCTGTTCTTTCTTACCGGTGCCCGCACTGAATAGAGCTGTAATTTTGTTACTAATTTTATATATTAATGGCTTCGGCCTTTTACCCATCAAAAAAAAAATCATCGAATATGGGAAATCTAAGTTATAACTTTGACTAAATAAAAAATCATGTTCCATTTTAAACTAATATTAATAGTGTAAGGGATAAAAGTGCATACCTTACATTCATACACTTTAGTTTTACACAACTCTAAGCACATGCTATAAATATATTGTTGTGCTCAAATTGACTTGTTTGCACACACATTGATCCCTATTAAACAGGTCTATCAATGCAACTAATTGAGGCCACCAAAGAGAGACCTTCAACCAACACTATTAATTCCACTTTATTATTGGCCTTGGGAAAGAGGAAGAAAGATCCCCTTGACCAACATACCTTAATAATTTTTAAGGACACATCCTAACTTGGTCAAACCAAGGTCACCCTCAAAGATGCATCAAAGTTGAGTTTAATAAACCAACAAAGAGTTTCAACCAAGACTAAATTTTATGAACTATCTGCCTATTAATGAGGGTAGACCTTCTTCATATGTTATATTTAATTATAGATTGAAAAATTAATTACTTTCAACTAATTAACACAATTAAAGAAGTACTAGAAAGATAAAATAATATTTTTGATAGTTTAGTGAGGGTCCTATTAAGTCATGAAATACATATGTAGTTTTACATCTTTAAAGGCCAATAAACTATCACTAGCCCCCTCAAACAATTGATACACACAATAACAACACCTCCACTTGCAAATCAACTAGGTCATTTATTCTATAAAAAATTAGATAACAACCTTAATAAATGAAGACAAGATGACTAACAAGACTCCCTAAAACAAGAATCTAATAGTATAAATAGTCCAATAACCTACAAAGGACAAAACCAATCAAATGCTAGCAAAAAGATCACCCCACCAAGGAGAAAACACCGTAGGAAACAAATAACAATTGATCTCCTACCAATGCAAGATAGAAGATCCTCCATTGTTTGTTGGGATCCTACATTGATTGTTTCTGTAGCTTCCTTCTATAATATTTCCACTTTGGTTCATCACCCTTTACACTTCCTAGGTTTATCCATTGGGAATCATACCTTTTCTAGTCCACTCAAACACTCCCAAAGTTTTGAAGAGGGAGAAAGATCTCAAAGCACCAAACCATCATAATCTAAAAGATGAGTTCTATCTTCACAAGAAAAGTTCAAATATGTGACCTTTAAGCCACACTCCCTCAAAACCTCAAGGCCTTGCAAAGAAACTCCTCTATCCTTGGATTTGGAAGAATCCCCAATTGGGACTACATAACCTTCCAAAACTTCTTGGATTGAGCCTGTGAACTTGGGCTTTTCAAGCCTTCCTCCCAATCCACCATAAAACAACTATGGTCTCTCCAGTCATAATCATCATCTAGTTTTTTCTAGCTTTTAGGATCCATTTTTGTAACTGTTCACTGAATTGGACCCAAGAAATTTAGGAGTGGCACTTTGTAATCTTATGTCCAACCTTATTAAGTAGTTATTGGAATATCTTAAAGTTTAACCTTCAAAACTCACATACTAAATCCTTAATCCTTGCACAAACAAAATACTAATGGAATGATAAACATGTTAGAAATGTCTAAATCACAATCCCTTACAAAATTGTTTTAAAATCCATCTTGTTTTGTACAATCCTAACAAAATCTCCAATCTTCTTAGCTAACAACAATCAAATTTTAATTTTCTCAAAACCAAAGAAAGTATGCAAAAATGGATTCAAAATTGGACCTTAGAAATAGTTTCAATCCCAAGGTCAAAAAGGGCTTCGAAGGTGCACACACACCAACCCTTCCATAAAATCAAGGGCCATTGTTCTAGATAAAGTCATGGTCCTCGTCTAGCTAAACTTAAATTTAAAAGAAGCCTCTTGACATCAAAGATAAAGAGGTGCACTCAATGTTGCTCCAAGCAATCCCTATCCACATTCAAAAGATCTTACCTTCTTCTCTATAGCCGACAAACCCTTTGCAAACCTCTAACACCTATTTGCCCTTGCTTGTTGACACTTTGTTAAGGAACATTGTTGACTTGTGCACCATCCTTATCTTGTTCGATTGCCTTTGAATCTCCTACCTTATCAATCACTTCCTTTGTTCGTGCTTGCCATTTATGCCTTTCATTTTGAACGAAACAATATTTTATTAAACTTAATTTAGCTTTTTCATCCTTTTACTAAATTCAAATTTTATTAATAAATAAATTAATAAAATAAAATAATATTACAATGAAATGCCATAGATATAAAACTATAATTACGCTGAGAGGTGTCACAACACGGATGGAGAACAAGCGCTGAAAGATTCATAAACAAATTCAGATTCTATGAAATTTTATAAGATTTTGATAAAAAAATATAAAAAAAAGAGAAGGTGAAAGGAATAATAAAAAAATGAATTAAAAAAAATAAAAAATAAAACACAAGCGGGATGGAAAGGAAGGCGGATGGCACTTTCAAAGAAGCCATCACTATCCACTAAGATCAAAAAAAGAAACACTAGAGGGAATGCCATATCAAAAGACGCACATTCATCTCTATTTACATTGCCTTACTTAAGATATATTTTCTTAAATATAGGTATGCTAATTATGTTTCACTTAATTAGATAGGCACTCTCCCTTGTTTATCGTATTTTTTCTTGCAATGACCATTTTCTGAGTGTTTCATTAATACATGCATATGAAGTAAATTAAAAATGTATTTGGGATTGAATGAATGAATGAATAGATTTTAATGACGTCCACTAGACCAAGCAGCCTAAACAACCTAAGGGACCAACTCTATATAAAACACAAACTCTTCAAATGTGAGAGACTAGATGGCCGTAGGAAAACATAATAATAACAGAGCTAAACAAGAAGCAGCCGAACCAGAAGGAAGTGGAAAATCATATGTCAGAGACTAGATGGCCGTAGGAAAACATAATAATAACAGAGCTAAACAAGAAGCAGCCGAACCAGAAGGAAGTGGAAAATCATATTTTATGTAGATGTGAATAATGGTTACACTAATAACTGGATAGATAAGGGCATAAAAAAATAAAACATCACTCTGAGATCAGAGAAACTCATGGAGGCAGAAAGTCCTCAAAACCCTGAAATAAAAGAGGGTTTTGGTCTTCTAGGAGAAGTCCATTACGAAGATTTAGGTAATGGGAGACTCAAATGCTTGGAAACTGGTCACGAATTGCTGCTAAAAGACGTAGATTCTTACGGTAACAGTAAGAAGTGTCGGCTGGCTCTCATCGATCGTGCATTACAGAATAAAAGGGCACCCTTGAATTCCTTTGAACAGAGTCCGCTTGACAGGTAAATTAGGTTTTTTGCCTTAATTGTTTTTATGCATCAACTAGAATGAATGATTTTGCTGCTTTTGATTAGAATTGGATTGTAAATAATATATGAGAATAATGGTGGAGGAGATGGCTTTTTCTGGTCAGCTAGGGTTTTAGATAAATCCCAGTGAAGGTTTTCTTTGGCCATCCATGGTATTGGGTTTTAGCTGACACTACATTTTTTTTTTTTGGTTTAATTTGGGTGTGAAAAGCAGGCTAACTATCATGACTTTACTAGCTTGTGTTTTGCAAGACCTGTTTAATATTTTGTGTTTGGGGCTTGTTGGTTGTGAATTTACGTTTTTGCTATTCATGGCATACTAATTTTCCCTGCATTTTCTGAAAACTTCAGTTGCCGTTTTATTTGGTAGTCATGGTATTGAGTGTTTGTTAGCATTCTATTTATGTATGTTTTCCTCAGGAGAATGCCTAAAGGTCCTCTCTTGTCTTATTTGGGAGAGTGCCATATATATTTATGGCAAAAAGTTGTAAACAATCTTGACATTGGAACATCCAATACAAGTATTAGGTATCTCTGTTTTTTTTTTTAATGAAAAAACCATATATTAAAACAAATGTGTTAAAGCATACAACCAAATCCAAAAAAAAATGGGCAGCATGGGATCACGCCCTAAATACAAACTGACAAAGCTGGGAACAAAGCAAGCAGACACATGGCCTGAAAATGGAAAAAAAGCCACAATACAAAACAATCTACGGCCCCAAAAAGGAAACAGTTGTCAAGTCAATGTTTAACATAATTATATAAAAAAACATTAAGCTGCAAGGGTAATTCCAGAAGTAGGAGGGGGATCTTGATCATTGGGATGATTCCATCCACCACCCAACAAAGCTTTGCCACTGTCCACCATTTCCCATCTATCATTAGCAGCTATTTCTTCCTCTTGCATAGGAACCTTGTCAGGTCGAGGTGGAGAAATATCTAGTTGGAGTCGAGGGAATTTTCCCTGATCAAGAGGGGCCCATCCATGCTGCTAAGAGGACACGGAGGAGGGGTGTAGCAATGGAGATGATCCCTCATGGTGGCCAAAAGGTTGAGGGGGAGAGGGGTCCACCTAGAATGTTCTCTCACAGGTGGTGGTGGGGGCAGCATGGTGGCCCTATGTCATCTCTCCCAGTGACAGTGAATGGAGTCAGAATGATTGCCTCTTGGACCGGCGGGGAGATTTGGCATGGGTTGGTGAAGGCAGTACCTTGGCCATTTTGCAGGGAGCATTCCCCTAATGGTCAATCAAAGTATGGAAATGCTGAAGCTCTAGCACCACCTCGGTGTCTTGAACTTGAATCTGCAAGAGCACATTAGAGATAACTAGTGATTTGGAATGAGTACCAAAGTTAATATCCATGGAAGAGTTAGCAAAAATAACAAAATTCCTTCTTTCCAAATGCAGAAAAGAATCTCTAGTTTGAAAGCATGCCATAGTTGGAAGAACCTAACTGGAAATTTGGCCCCATCTCCTAGGATGACATTATGCCAAGTGAAAATACAAGCCTTACATGGTTGAAATCATGCATCTTGGGCACAGGCACAATACTAGAAGAGGTGTAAAAGGGTTTCAAGCTTCCCATAAAACAAGGTTCATCAAATGGGTGCCAATAGGTAAACATTGATACAACAAGCACCATGCAAACTGGGCCACTTTGAGCTTAACAATAGCACCCCAGATTGTATGAAATCTTTTGGCCCAGTTGAAATTGGGCGACTTGAGAAACCATTTGCCATTCAGCTTGTGAATCATTGGAAGATGAGGTGAGAGCAACCTGTAACCTTCCCTTGGGGTGTAATATGACTTCCAATCCTTCTACCAAGGTTTGAGAGATCTTAAATAGATTTTGTGCAAATGCTGAAAAGGAACATAATTAATTATAGTTTGAAAGGTTAGAAAATTGACCTAGCATAAATTGAACTTAGCTTTGGCTTAAGGCCAAGAAAGCCATGCGAAGTTGGCCTTGGAATAAAGATCCTGGAGATGTTGGGTTCCTCTCCTAAAGAACTTGAGGGAATGAATCCAGGGAGTAGTTGCGTTTGGTTTTTCTTGAAACAAAATGATGGGGGACCACCATATGGAACGTTGGTTGATGGGTAACCCACTACAAAATCCATCCCCATTCCAGAGCAATCGGGCTTTCCATATACTTTTGGCAACAAAGGTGCCATTTATTTTGATGGGCACCGGAGTAATGGCTAGAGAATGAAATCTAAGGCTATTTTAGGCAGAATGCCTATAAGGCGAGCTAGAAGCTATGCAATTTCTTAGTAGAATTTTCCAAGCTTTGTTGCCATCACAAGCTCTAACTATCCATTTAGTACAAAGAGAAATACCCTGTTTATGAACATTGATGAGACCTAGCCCTTTTGAATCCCTAGGCAAACAATAGATATCCCATGCCATCTTGTGAAAACCTTATTATTGGTCAAAATTGGCCCAAAGGAAGTCCCTAAAAGCTTGTCTAGCTTGCAATATGATGCCTTGGAGGACACCCAACAAGAGGAGTAATAGACATGAGTTGCAGCTAGAACTTTAGAGCAAATATGGAATTTACTTGCCAACAAGAGTGACTTGGTGATCTAGAAGGCAAGCTTTCATTCAATTCTATCAATAACATATGGCCAAAGTGTGGATTTACTGGCTTGAAATTTGAAAACTTCTTTGTAATCAATGGATTTCTAGCGAAAAGTATGGAGCCAAGCTAAGGGATGAGAAAAAGCCTACTTGTAATACTACATTTTATTCCATTAAATGCTAGAGCTAGAGGCAAGGCAAAAAGTATCAAGACATTTGAAGGTTTGGCGAACTTTATCTTCGTCCTCAATGGGCATCAAGAACGAATCATCCCTAAAGTTCACATTGACCAATTGCTAAGAGGCATTGCTAGGTAGAGAAATACCTTTGACCCTTCGTTGGGAAGTAGCATTGTCAAGGAGATAACCAAAACCTTCAGCAACCAACATGTAAAGTAAGGGCATACAGAGCAACCTCTTCGTATTGAGTGGAAAAGACCAAAGGATTCAAATTGGACACTATTAATGGTGAGACAAATAGAAGCATTAGCAAAGAGCATTCCAATTGACTAGACAAAGGTGGGACCAAATTCTAGAGCTTCGAGCATGGCAATACTTAAATGTTATTCAATTGTGTCGTAGGCTTTCTCAAAATCAATTTTGATGAAAAGCACTTGCTGATTGGACCTACGAGCCCATTCCATGCCCTCCTAGACAACAATGACATTGTCAAGGACATACTTGCTTTGAATAAAACCAATTTGTTTGGGACGAACAATCAACGAGAGGGGATGTTTGATATGTAAGGTAAGAGCTTCGGCAATGATTTTGTAGGAGATGTTCAAAAGGGTAATTTGTTTCCAATTATAGATCAATTCTAGATCACTAGCTTTAGGTATGAACTTAATATTTCCTTGATTGATTATAGGGCCTAGAGAGTTAGAGTGAAATATTTCAAGATAAACTTGATACAAGTCATGACAAACATCATCCCAAAGAATTTTGTAGAAGTCACAGTGAAAGGCATCGCAACTAGGAGCTTTGTCGTTAGACATGCCAAACACAACGGAGTGAAGCTCCTCTTGAGAAAGGAGTTTGTCACTAGCAGTAACTTGGTCTTCAAAAAGCTTACATGGTTATGATATCTAGAGAAGCCCTTACAGCAACGTCCTCTTTGATGCACTTGATCTTTTGAGAAGAATTCTTGGGCCACAGAGCCTAGAAAAATTCTTTAGACACACAATCACCAACTTTTAGAGCATTTTGGGGCAAAATTGACCCTACAATTGCGTCTAAAAGCATTAAAAACCTTAAGGATTGACTGTCAAATTGTCCAAATTTGACAACTTGGACTAGAGTCATTAGGAAAAGTTTTATCCCCCTGACCGTATGGATTGTACCATCATTATAATCTTTGGCGCCATCTTTCTATAGAATATTCTACATGCTAGCAAGCTCTATCTAGGCTAATCTTGGCAATTTGAATATTATATACCTTCGTTGGTGTAATTAAATTGCAGATAGGACATTTGATTGGTTTTTAGATTTTTTGAGGATTTTGCAGATTGTTGAGTGTACACGGGTACTACACAATACTCGCATGCGATTGGCAGACCTTATCAGTACAATTGGAGGCTCTTGATGACAACATAAATTAGGGTATATTCCCCCTTCATAGCTCTTAGTGCCACTCCATCGCTTGGCCCTGCAGCCATAAAACCACTTGTGAAACACCCCTCCATTACTGATAAGTGGTTTCTCGTGACAGGAAAGAAGTTCCGTTTTTCTAGACAGTGGTTTCGGCCATAAAGGTGGTTTTGTGCCAAACCAACGACAAATTTGACATCTTAGCCAACTTCATGGATCATCATAACATTCACAATCAAGCATCTACCATTGACGCAAGAGACTACACATTGAGGGGGGGCCTGCATGGTCTCTCTTCTCTTTAATGTGAGGGAGTAGTTTTTCCTCACATGGGGTTTATCCTTCTCAGTTCTTTTGAGTGGGGTCACACAACCTTGCTCTCTTCATTCTCTTTTTGGGGAAACGGGGGGGGGGGTGTTTGTCTTATGGGTGTTCTCCTTCTCTTCTTTAAAAGGGGATCATTTTGTACATGGCTACACATTTGCCGAGATCCATTTATTCATCTTTCCTACCTACCCAAGTTTTATTAGATGGTGTTGGTGTATTATTTTATTTTTGCATTTAATTAATTACTTTATTGCATAATATGCAGCTAAGATGGGATAAGCTTGCTTAGCTAGGTATCTACTTAGGTAGGTTGTAGTTGCATCATGTGACCTATACTTTCTAGTTTAGTGGAGATGTTGTGCTCACATGTGACTACATCTCCTATTATCCCACATCAGGGTTGCCGGATACGCCCCCCCGCTTCCCTTGGTACGCGTATCAGCGTGCCTAGTACGGACACGGGTACGGTACGCCCAGGATACGGGCCGGATACCGCTTCCCTTGGTACGCGTATCAGCGTGCCTAGTACGGACACGGGTACGGTATGCCCAGGATACGGGCCGGATACCATGCCCTCCCATATTCAAAAGTAGGGCAAAATATCAATCGTGCCAGATACTTCTGGATACGACGTTTCAAAAAAATTGTCGTATCGGCAAGAAATTTCAAACCAAAAAAATCCCTGCAATGTCCTCTGACGGAGGATGTTTTTAGATTTCTGGTCGACGTTAAATTTTTCAACGATGGATTTCGCTGAGCTTTATGGAATGCACAACAATATCTATTGAATTCGCTACAGGTGCGAATTCTTGAGCGCTTCTTGCTTCGGCACCTGCACCCCCATTTTCCCATAAAAATAATTGCTTTTAGGTTTATAACATATATCCTTTAAATATATATATTATTCAAATTTAACAAGTTTTAAATTATTCTATGTAAATTATTTTAATGTTTAATGTTTATTAATTATTAATAATTATACTATGTATAATATAATATATATATTTAAATTTAATATGTTTAATATTTATTAATACTTTAATATGTTTTATAAAATAATAAATCATATTTTAATATAATACATTATATAATAAAATATTTGTTAATTCATATTTTATTATATAAGGTATTATATTAAAATATAATTTATTATTTCATTATATAATATATTAATAATAAATTTTAATCCTCATTTATTATATATTAATAATAAATTATATTTTAATATAATAATATATTATATAATATAATATTAAATCCTATTTTAATATAATACATTATATAATAAAATATTTTTTAATTCATATTTTATTATGTAATGTATTATATTAAAATATAATTTATTATTTTATTATATAATATATTAATAATAAATTATATATATATATATATATATATATATATATATATATATATATATATGTCTGCCGTATCTAGCCATATCCACATTAGGGGGTCTTGAAAAATAGCCGTATCCATATCGGATACCGTATCCATGTCCATGCAACATTGTCCCACATTGGTTGTACTTCCACATATCTTAGTGGTGTATCCTGTATATACCCAAGTGTAGCTCTTATATTAGCAATTTAATATAGAATCTTGTATCATTCACATCCTTTGATGGAATAGAATTATTCTCTCATTTTGGGCCTTTTTCATGCTTTTATTGAAGCTCCTTGATCTTGGGTGGCTATCTCCAGAACCAAATCTTACAAAGCCATGGCACCACACAATCACCAAATCACCCATATCTAGAATACCTGGACTACTAGCAGGGGCCAAATAGTTAACATCCACCACACCTAGAAAGTTAATGAAAGAAGCCACCCTGTCCTTATGTAATAAACAAGCCTCCTGTGCATAGAAACCAAAAGGCTGGAGATTTCAACTCACATCACACGGGCAAGCAAATATTACAACATTCACCACCATTCTACATAATTAGCCTCATTAATTTAGCTGACTGTTTTTTTTTTCTTATTCTGATAGGAAATATTGATGCCCTCAAATGCCTGCTGCGGAACCTTAATACTTCTTTTTCGCAAACTGTTTGAATTTAATGATGTTTTAAAACAAATTTTAGGGTTTTTATAATGTTTGCCAGATTTCAAATTTCTATTATAAAATGTGGCGAACTGACATAGATTTGAACTATAGGTTGTCAGAGTAGAGGCCAGTCGCAGGTCTATTTGCAGAAGCCATGTGTGAAAGTGATATGCTAGAAATGTGGGAGGACGGGAAAGCCCTCTAGTATATTTCAAAGTCACCAGTGGGATATAGATGTTTTTATCATGCTTGGGATAATGATGAGTGAATCCCTTTGATCTTCATTTGCATTTAAATTTTGCTGATAGCAAGTTTAAGGTCGATCAACAGACCAATTGCGTCTGCCTTGTTATTGGTGCCTTGAGGGACATCAACAACAAAGGAACAGGGGGCTCTTGACCTTGAGAATTTGTGTGATTCCTCACACTTTGGACATATTCATGTTATCACTTGAGGTAACAAAAAAGTTTAGTTTGGCTGTGCTGTCTACAGGGGAGATTGAATGAACTTTGTCTCTCTTGGGCTGAAACAATTAAGCACCGATAACAAGGCATATTGTTTAAATTTAGAGTTAATGAGATTGAAGGTTGAGATGTGCAAACTGCAAACACTTGAGACATAAAGAAAAGAAAGAAGGATTCCATCATTCTTGAAGATTCAAAGGAATACAAAACAGCAAATGAACATCATGAAGGTGCCCCAGCACAGCACTTGTCTAATTGGTTGATCTTTTTATCATTTTTAAATTTTTAATGTACAACTTATCATAGGTTGACCTTTTTTGTACCTAGATTCCAGATCATTTGTTGCATCTGTCTGGTTCTCAAAATTAATGGTATAGTGTGGCTTGGATGATGCACATGATTAAGATGGCCTCCTATTTAAGACATGTATGGATTAGGATCAAGGTTTTCCCTAAGACAATATTCTACTCATGAAATGGCCTGTACTAAAGTTAAGTAGTTAGTCCCTTAAACCTGTAACTTTTGGCTTAGAACTTACAATTAGGGTGGAAGAATTCTAGACAAGTGAAAGAAAATGGCATGGTTACAGAAACAAATTCAACAAGACCGTAGCCAATAGTTGTAAGCAATCTGTCCAAGGCTTCACTACTAAAACTTGCAACTATACTTTGAAAGGCTAGAAATTTAAGATGGTATAAATCGTAGAAAAACCACACTGTTTCAAACGTCGTACTTTCCTGCATACTTTCCAGTTGTGAGATATCGCAGGAGTACAGGTAAGCTTAGGCTATAATAAGTTTTTGCTACTGCAGAAGTCACATTGTGAGTTATTGTTTGTTCTATATCAGTAGTTTTCTCCACTTACCACTGAAGTAAGATAATCATTGATACTGCAAACTGAGCCTCAGTGAGGCAGATAAGACTGTTGTTGCATCAAGTAGAATGATTCTTTGCCATGTGCAGGAGTATTCTGTATCACTCCAGCTCTCCCTTAAGATCCATTGATCACCAGTTCAAATGAAACAACTAAAATTATAACAGTCTTCACTTGGACATCATGTTCGATGATGATCAGAACTATACATATAGATAATGACTCTTCATATTTGGGAATGGTCAGGACTCAGAATGCTACATATAAACAACCACTGCCATGCTCACCAAAATGCTGAAACAGTAGTAAGTAATAAGCATGCCATTTTTGCTGCTGCAAAGTACAACAACAAACTGAGATGGCTAAAACTAAAAGCAAGGAAGGATTTCTATGGACAAGTTAGATGACAGAACAGGTGAAAAGAGAAGCCATGGTATAGGATCCTTTGAAAAATGCACTGCTACTTAACTAATGAAGCTGTAGAACTGAAACTCTTTGAGGTTTTAAGCACAATTTTTTTCAACGAAGATAACTTGTACTCATGCGTTGAACCCACTGAATGCTGTCACATTGCAGTGAAGAGTAGATTGCTGAACAGTACAAGAAGAGAAAAATCCAACAGGCTGTATTGGAAGGGCAGCTGGACTGATTTCACCAGTTCCCTCTTCACCTTATAACAAAGCAGTGCAAGGATAAAGTTCAACTTGGGAATTGTAGCCAGATGATTTGATTTTGAACTATCTGTCTGTTTAATTTTGTTATTTTAGGATCTCTGTATACACTACTTGAAATTAATTTTTGTGGTGAGTCTCATGGTTGAAATATGTAGTTGGCTTAAGTAGGTTGAAAGTTCCAGTAATATAAAAGCTTATCAGCTGCATGGAGGACTGTATGCAATTGCCTATCTAAATGGAGTACTGTCAAAAGATAAACAAATAACTGACATTCAAATGTCTTGAGAGAGGGCAGCACTTCATTTATTGGTACTCAATGATGATACATCTTAAAACTGTGGGCAAGTAAAACATGAGAATTTCAAATTTTCTGTGGGCAAACAAACCTGTGAAACATGACAGGTAGTTCCCTTCTGGTTTAGAGCACAAGAAAGACCTGGTGCAATTCCCAATTGCTACCAATAGCTTGGTGTGTATATAAATTCTTAGTTTGTAAATGTAACCAACTTTCCAGATCTCTCCTTCCTGAAAGATATAAAATTTGTAGGTTTTTTAACTTAGTGCTGTATGTAGATAAAGGATCTGGTTTCTGTAATAATTACAGTGCAAGGCAGTTCATATTGAATATGCCCAGAGCAGATTTGATTCTGGGGTTTCCAACTCTTTTACAGTCAACATGTCAATGTGTTGCAGTGTGTTACATGGAATTGAATCAGGTGAGACTTTGGTGCAAGCTGACTTGATCTAAATTATAGTTCATTTCTAGTTTTTACTTAAGCATTTTTAAGCAAACAATGAAATTTGACCTGTAAGTTAAGAGTAATTTAGAACATTGCTCAGTGCTTTTCTAGTTTTTAGCAACTACTTTTTTTAATGATCAATGAAATTTGACTTGTAAGTTGAGAGTGATATAAAACTTTGCATGCAGAAGTTAATATGGTAGAAAAACAGAAGTTTGCATTTAGACCTTTAGTTCAGAAGGGAAACAATCAGAGATATGATCTTGAATTCTCTATGTGTTTATCCTTTTCTTATCATGAATTTTTTAAAAAAATTTGTTATTTTTTTCCCGCAGATGTAAGTTGATTTGTAAACTGACAGGTGACACCATCAACAAAACAGAAGAACACATCTGGAAGCATATAAGTGGGAGAAAATTTCAGAATAAACTAGGTGTGTAGTTGTCATGAATTCTATATGCATACGCTCATGTGAGACACTCAAAAGACTTTCTTTTGGTGCTAAGATTTTTTAGCTTGGAAATCTGTTTGATCCTGTCAATTTTCAAATCGAAAAACAATTTTATCTTTATATCTAAATTTTTGTTGCTATGTTATTTCCATAAAGTTTATCTTGAATTATCTATATGTTGTGAATTGCTTTTCGGAAAGTTTTAACATGTATGACTTTTGAAGACCAATGGGTAACATATGTTTGATAATTCTATAATGATGTATTTCAATTGAATTGAAAAGGCTTGCAATTATTTTTTGTTGACGGTCATTTTTAATACAGCTCAGAAAGAGTCAGAGAAGAAGTTGTGCAAAGGAGAGAAGTTGGAAAATGGATTGGAATCAAAAAAGATTAGAAACAAAGTCGAACAAAAAAAATGTAGAAATTGGCAGCAGTGATTCAGCTCTGAATGCAGATGCTGACTCTAGGAGTGATTCTGAAGAACCAGATTTTTGGACTCCTCCTGTAGGAAGTCAGTGGGATTATGATGATGGCAGAGATCGTTGGAGAGATCACAGAAGCTCAAAAGAAAGATGGAAAAAAGGGAAAAAAAGTGTTTCCGAGAACAGTATTGTAGAAGAAGGTAGAAAATGTTCTAAATCCCAATTAGCATTTATTTCAAGGATTTTTGTTTAACACTTCCATCTGTTTCTAAAACCAAAAATAAAATGATTTGATAATGTCATACATTGTAACTTGCCAGTTATAATTCCATGTTCCTGAGATTCAAGTTACGAGATTGGATACCGTGAATTATGCGGCTTGTTTTCTTTTCTTTATTCTTTTAATTTTTTTTGTATTTTTTATTTCTTTCAGATAGACAAATAGAGGTTTTATTACGGGCCAGTTATCTTTTAGAGAGAAAACTACAGTTTTTATGCTGAGAATTGTAACTACAATGGCAGCAAGAGGTGGATTGCAATGGTGTGAGGGTGTTCACAAAAACCCTTTTAACATAAATCTGATGGCCATTTACCCCTCAAATTAACAATAATTAATTAAATATATGTATTGGCCCTTGGGTATTCAAATGTTTAAATTATATCTTTTACATTATGTTCTATTTAAATAAACCTTCATTAATTATATATATATATATATATATATATTTAATTAGTAAATAATATATATAGAGTATTTAAATGTTTATATCATATCTTTTACATCGTGTTCTATTTTTAAAATTTTATATAATTTAAATATATATTTTTTGAATTGGTTATATATTACTAAAAGGAAACAGTAGACAATATGACTCAAGGCCCAGAGTGGGCAGAAAAAGAGAGACCCCTCCAGTTCAAAGGACAACTAACCACCTGAAACACAATATCATACCCGGGAAACAATTCCCAATGTTGCACTAAAACCACAAGCTTGGTCAACTTCACAGCCTCACAAAGAGGTATTACTCTGAGCCTGTCCCCTGTCCAACAAACTAAGAAGCGCCCACTGTCAAGCACACTGCCCTACCCAAGATATCACTGTCCGAAACCACATACTCAGTCATCTTTACTGTCTCACAAAAAGGATCCAAACAGAGGAACCACTCTGAGCCTTCCCCTGTCAATCATCATTCCGGATCACTAGACCAAGTCACCTTTGTCCATTGCATTGCAGACCTAATCACTAGTTGGAGACACCATCTTCACCCTCATGCAACTCTGAGCCCTGTCTTCATACTCATCCCATGCCACATGTACAATGAGCAAACCCAACCAGTGAATACCACAATATACCCATACAGAAAAACAACCATTTCCAATCCCATCAAATCTGACCACAATATCACTGTCCCTTCCAATTCTCAGTCCTTTGCCCATTCTATCAAAAAAAGCATTAACTCAGTAGTCTTTACCTCTTACCTGTGAATTCCATCTCTAAACAGCATATAGAGCACTGCCCATAGACCCAGCCAAAAAATATCATTGCCCAAACGACTGTATAGACCTCTGCCCTGTTCAGAACAGCATCTATTACCTGCTCTGCACAGTCAATAACAATTTTACTGCCCATTGAGAATACACTATCTTCATCTCTCTTTGAGGGTTACAAGAGCCATCAGTACCTGAAACACAATATCAAACCCAGGATTCCCAATGTTGCACTAGGAACAATCCACTATATCAACCATCATCAAAACAGTGAAGACTACCGCATCCCTTAGAGGATCCCTCTGAAACACCAACCAGATTCTGTACCCTGTCCAGTGTCCAGCATTCTGAGGATCTCCCACTGACAAGCACACTGTTCCTGCCCAAAATATCACTGCCAAAACCACAAGCTTATTCAACTTCACACCTCATAAAGAGGTTCCAAGCAGAGGTATTATTCTGAGCCTGCCCCCTGTCCACCAAACTAAAAGCTCCCACTGTGAAGCACACTACCCTGCCCAAGATATGACTCTTCCCTGTGAATTCCATCTCTAAACAGCATATAGAGCACTCCCATAGACCCAGCCAAAAAACATAATTGCCCACAAAAAACATCATTGCCCACAAAAAACATCATTGCCCAAACCACAGTATATACATAAAAAACATCATTGAACAATGGGAAATCAATACAAGAGGATGGAAAAAAATCTTTCAGACATTTGGGAAGAAGATGGCAATGGACTAGAGAAAAATTGAAGAACTTCAGGATGAGATATATAGGATTGAGGGACAGCTTCAATGTAACACCAATGATGATTCTATGGTGTCTGAACTAGCTGGTATCAAACCCAATTTGAGATGTTTGCAGTTAAAAAAGATCCAAGGACTGAAAATCAGAGCCAAATTAAATTGGCTCAAAGCTGGGGATAAAGGTTCTAAATTCTTCTTTAACTTTATCAAAATGAAAAATATCAGAGAGGAGGTAAGTTCCATTTGGATTGATAATGTTCAAATTGATGATCTTAATAATATTAAAGAAGAATTTAGGAAATTTTATCAAAGCTTCTTTACTGCCAATGACAAAGATTTGAATTGCCTGAATGCTCAAGAGTTGTGTAGAAGAATAATTCCTAAGAAGATTGGTGAGGAGGATGCTATCAGTTTGGGTAGTGACATTTGCAAAGATGAAATTATCATAGCTGTCAATTCCTTAAAAAATGATAAATCCCCTGGTACAGCTGGACTGCCAGCAGAATTTTATAAAAAAACATTGATTGGGTTGTGGATGATCTGTGGATGTTATACAATGAAGCCATTAAAAAGGGTTCCTTGGGTAGAAATATCAATAAAGATCATTAAACTCCTGCCAAAGGATGGAGACAGAGGTCTCATAAAAAATTGGAGACCGATTACTCTGCTTAATGTCTCCTATAAGATAATGGCTAATGTTTTGGCTCATAGAGTGAAAGATATTCTGCCAAAATTTATAAACTCTTCTCAAACAGGTTTTATTAAGGGAAGATTTATCTTGGAGAATTTTATCACTAGCTGGGAGGCTATGAACTGGGCAAATAGCACTAACCAAAAGGTTGGCATGCTCCTAGATTTTGAAAAGGCTTATGACAGAGTTGAGTGGTCCTTCATTACTATGGTTCTTGAGGCTTTTGTTTTCCCTGTTAAATTCTGTGACATGGTCAAAGTTTTGTTCAAAGATGCTGTTACTCAAATAGATATTAATGGTTCATTTTCTAAACCTTTTACTCTTCAGAGATCCATCAGGCAAGGGTGTCCGTTGGTGCCTGCTCTCTTTGTTATTGCTTCAGATGTTTTACACTTTCTGCTGAGATCTTCTTTGGGTGGTGAAAGAATTAATGGTCTCTGTTTGCCTAATGGAGAGGATTTAATCAATATTCAATTTGCTGATGACACAGATAATTTAAATATTTGAATATCTTATATAGTTTTATATATTCATTGTAAAATAATTATAATTATTAATATAATAGAATAATAATAATTATATAAACAAAAGTAATTTATATATTAATTAATAATTAATTTATGATTATATAATTTATGTATTATATTATACCGATATCTCTTGGCATTTTTTAAATAGATGTATTTACAATATCTATACTAGTAAGGAACAACCAATAGCATGAGATGTCCTATGACTCAAAAACTGACCAACAGCCATGTTTAAGGAAGATATTTTTTAGACTTTAACAAGCAATGTCTCTAAATTGGATTACCCTATTAATTGTTAGGAGGGGCTAACTATGCCTTGATTACCTCAATGTTCTTCTCTAGAGCAATTTTTGGACAAATGAGATGAGGGATAGCTTCTGCTTTTGAAATGTAAACTATAAGGATATTCCTTAACTTGTTCGTCAAAAACGGATTTGTTAGTTGTAGATTGTGAGAACAAAAATGAGTGCAAACTTGAGCAATTGGAATAGAAACAAAGGACAATATGAGAGATTTCAAACACCATGAAAATGATATCAAGATACCTCAGAGAAATCCCTTGTGGGTAAAAACTCAAGCTAAATGTGAGTATACACTGACGCAGTGCTAAAAAATGGCTACAGAGATTGATTCCAGATCTCCTTGGGCCTTCTACAGTGCTCCAACAAGTTGTCTAACTCCCCAAGAACCAATTAAAGAACTCCCAAATGAACTTTCTGCCCCTACAACTTCTATGAGACTCACGAAGATGAAAATATACAATGCAAAATATCACAACAGCTGTCAACAAGAAAATTAAGACTGCAACTTATAGAATTTGACCTCCAAGAGGTTATAAATAGAGCCTCCTGCCATAGAGACGCTGGAATGACCATCCAAAAGGAAGAGGAGGAGAAAAAATTCAGAATCTGGAACATCACTAGACACCATGACTGCAGAAAATGAACTCGCTGCTTCCAACAGAGAGGTGAGCGTGTGTTTGCCACCACCTGTGCAAACCAGCGATTTCACTAAATCTAGCAGAAAACTCAGTTTTTGAAGATCTTTCCACTCCCCAAAACATGTACATGGATGCCCCATACCACCCTGAACATTCTTCAATATACAACTGGTAGTCCTCTGTCCCAAAACATGGCAATGAGCACAAAACCAGATCCATTTTAGGATCAGCCTGATTGTTTGAGGCCTGGGGTAAAGCCCATTGGGTTGGCAAACAAGAAGGTGGTGCCCCTATCATTATTGTAGAGACCAATCTTAAGCCATCAGGGACTAAGGATTATCCATATAGCCATACTTCTTGAGTGGTGCATTTATATTTTGTTGTTAAATCCACAAAAAACCTTTACTTTTTGGGATCCATAAATGCTTTAAAATTTTTATATGTATCTCCCAAGTACATTGAGTTTTTATTGTATGATTTTATGGTTTTGGGCATTTTAAATCATGCGTGCTGTTTTCAAGCTCGCTGAAAATGAGACGAGCTTTCTTTCCTTATGTTGTTTACAAATTTGTTAAAGATGAACCCAAGATTAGGAGCTTGCAGCCTTATCTTGTTCAGAGTCATTGTTAAATAGATAGTACAGTATTCCACTTTCTTGATTACCTATTGATTGTGGATTATGAAAGTGTTTTATTCAGGAGGTGGTGTAGCTGAAGATATAACTATCAGGTATCTATTCAATCTTGTTTCACTAGATATTTATAAGAGTTGTGATGATTGTGTTGTTTTATCATTTAATATGCCATCAGCTTTTAGAAATGTCTTTTGAATTTTTCCTTATTCTATTTGTTGTCCTTCAGCAGGACTAAGCGCATGCCCATATCAATTGGTCCAAGTAACTTTGCATCACAGAAGAAAAAAATCAAGTCAATTGATAAATCTGTGGAAAATGGAGAGCTCCTATAAACCCAATGGTACTTCTAGTTTTGGAACTCTTACACAATTCCAAGTGTTGTGATCTGGAAGTCATTTACCTTGTTGATTTTAGTTATAGTGAGTTCTTTTTAATTATCTGGACAAGTGCATAGTTAAGAAAAGGAGTTTCCAGCATTTTATGTTGTTATTTAATACAGGTGGAGACAAGACTTGAAGTGGATGGGAATCGGCAACAACAAATGTAAAAAGGCTGCAGTATTTTGCTTGGTGCTTATATATTTTTGCTTGGGGACACAAGTGAGCTGCGCAGGCCTGATGAAGCATTTCTGTTTAATGTGCCTGGTACAAATCATAGGTTGATTTTTTCAATTGTAAACTCAAATGTGTAAGTCAACTTGGTAAAGTGTTAGGTAAGGTGTTTTAGTCCAATATTGCATTCAACTTGGCAAGTTGTTTTAATCCATAATTGGGTTTCTCCCATGTTATTCATGGAGTTTTGAGCAGACTTTTCAATGTACACTGCATTTATTTATTTATTGGTTATTCAAGAATACTTTAGCCTGCTGCATATTTCCCTTCCTAACCAGTAAATACAAAAATTGCTAGGATTACTGAATTTATTTAAAAAACAACCCATTGTAGAATGACATTGAGTTGAATCTACCTTCTGATTATCATTCTACCTAGTTTTAAATCAGTGCAAACATTGGATTTTTGTAATTTAAGCTTTAAAGTAAATATCATAGGACATATTTCTTCTCATCATTGAGGGTGTGGTTGGGGCAGGTAAATGCCCTCTAGATTGTTTTAGATTTAATAATGGAGGTTCTGTATGGGCCTCGGCCCTTTAAAACTTAATCTGAAATACAAAGAGATACAAGATAGAAAAATCTTAGTTATACGATACCAAAATAGTACTGCTTACATACAGTAAGACCCTGCCAACACTTAAGGATGCCAAAAACCATAGATCTTACCAAACCCTAACAAAACACCCTCTTACATAATCCCAGCAATTGAACATCACCCCAGCCACAGAGCAGACACTGCCATAACCATGGAAAACATCCTCCCTCTTAGCATCATACCACACCCCATTGCTCACGTGACTCTTGTGCATAATGATCCAAATCTATGACCTATTCAACCTACAAAACCATCCCATTTGCAGGCCTGCCACCTCAAGGACCAGACAAGACAGGAACTTCACCCCATAACATATTTCTTTCCGCTGGCAAGCTCTGTGAAGAGAGGGGCCACAGAAGTGGGGAATAGTGTAATCACTCCCCATTTCTAACCGACCCCTAAAATGATACACACATAGCCCCACCAGAACTTGCCCTCAACCACTCCGATATGACCGTAACACATTGAAAATACCCTCTAGATTGTTGGAGGATGCATATCAAGAGAAATGTTATAGTAACTTTCATGGTGTTCAATACAAATTCTTAATCTCCCATTATTGCAGATATTATGGAAAAAATCTATGGCAGAAATTGTGACAAGACAATTTTGAAAATACCTCGCAGATTATTAAAGCAACAAGAGCTGCAAGGCAGCTATAGTCCCTGCCAAATGCTGGAAGGGCGTGAACCACTTTAAGGTGGAAAAGAAATAAAAGATAAACTAATATCTGCATGAATAAATTTTACAATTCTGTCAGTATCTTGCATCGATTTGAGTTCAAACTCTGTTTTGCAGTTTGCATGCTGCAAGATTCAAATCAGAGCCTATAGTCTAAAATGCAAGTCTGAAGTGCAATTGGTGGGAGTTTAGAGTTGCACTTGCATTTTGCATATTGCAAATATGCAGTCTAGCAAAGCACAGAAGCAGAAACAAAACAACAAATGCTAATATACACAACTATTTATAGTTAATTTAATTGTCATGCACTGTTATGTGGGCCGTAAATCCATAAATCCAAAACTGCATTTGAAAATTTGTGAGGAAATTAGATAAAAATTTTGAATACAAATTTGGGTAATGCAACAATTCATTGCTTAACAATGCCTACTAGAAATAAAATTCAAAATGGGAAGCAAAGAAACATATTCTCGTTCAAATATATTTTTCACCTTTGCATGTAATTTACCTTAATCATCAATATAGGAAATTGCTGATCAGTATTACAATACACAAAATAAAAAACCACTAAGCAATATCCAATAAAAAGGTGAAAAACCATGAGCCCAAAATCCATCTGTAAGGGCCCCTAAAAAACAATCTCATGGGGCAAGGGATAGAGTCTGTAAAACATGCCAAAAAATACAACAAATACCCAAACAATTTTTATTTATTCCTCTTTATTGGGAATGCACAAAAGTTTATTCCAATTCCTGCATAGAATTTGCAGGATGCAATACTCGAGTTTGATATATGATGTTTGTCTTAGCTAGCTTAAACTCCAAAGATACGGATTGTAATGTCATTTAGAGAATTCATTTTGCTATTTAAGTATTATTGCATTTGTCATATTGTTTGCATTGTTCCAACCCCATAGTAAGCACACTACTTGAAACAGAGACTAAATGTTATTACAATATGTATCACTCAAGGAAATTCCTCAAAGCTCCATTAGTTTTCTTTGTTAATACAAAGCATTTTGATAATCAATGGTCAGGAAATTACCATTCTCGTCATATGGTGATGCATTGTTCAAACATCATCACAAGGGAAACTACTTAGATTAAATATCCTTGCAATATTTTGGGTGAATGGACTAAACTACGCAATTGGCAGGTGCAAAGTCAAATTCCATAACCTTTGCCAACAGCTTCCTTGCTTGTGCTAAAATAGGCACTTTGGAACAAAGTATGGACATCCATCAAAGCATAATGAAACAGGGATTTTTGTTAGATACTATAGTTGGAAATGCTTTGCTAGACGTATACAGAATGTGGAAGCATAGAGACTCTGGGTAACTTGCCTAGATATTTTGTTTCACCAGTGGAGCTTCATGGTGCAGACAAAACTATCACAGATTGAGTAAGATAGGGTACAATTCTAGAGAATGGTACTGGAGTTGAGAACAGGGATATCTGTAGGAGACATATCCTGAAACAAGGAGACCTCTGTAGCAGGGAGGGGATGTTTCTTGAAATTTCAAACTCTTAAGTGGACACCTACTACTATAGATAAACACAAAGAAAAAGTAAAAATACATCGAGTAAATGCCCTAAGCCTTAGAAGGCATCAAAAGTTTTGTTGTAATTCACTGGTCTCCACCTAGTAAGTATCCAACTCTGACACCATGTAGTTGGTTTAATAACTGTTCTACTGTTGAACAACGTGGTGAGGTCTAACTTAAAAAATGCCTGCAACTTCTATACGATCACATCCTTATAGAAGATGTTTGGCATGAATGTGAGCCCTTATAGACGATACTACATAGTATCTTCAAGATACATCCTATCTTCTAGGTATAGGAAAAATTGGCTGGAATGGTTAATTTTCTAGAACTTATTGTTCCTTGTTATAGACATGACACATATACTTTGTTAGCTACGTGTCATCAACCTCTACAACAATTGAAGCAACTCACAGTGCCATAAGTAAATTATGTAAACTTATTTGATATTTTGGTAACCAGTGTTGGTTGACAAAGTCTTATTTCACTTAAGATTATAGCTTCAGTGGTGAATGTATCAGCTAGTTAATGACACAAATGATGAAGCCACTTTTCTAGGCTAACACTTACGTAGCGAGATGAAAGTTAGGGAGCAAATGGAAATAAATTCCCTGAGGGGCCAGTAATTCTAGCTATAAACAATGGATATTAGGGATTGTACATATCATTTTGTGCATTGTTGTAGTTAACATGTTGAGTGTTCTGCCTGAAGAGTGCTTTAGGTATTCTGGCATGCATTGGACAATGACAGATCCTATTTGTTGCCTCAGCAGTTTGGTGGAGTGTTAATTTGAGCCATAACATGCCTCTAGTATCTTTATCCGATATCCTTTACTATCGTTCTTTATAAGTTTCTTTTGCAATACAATCTACATTGGAGTCTGATCCCCACTGTTTGATATCTTTGTTTTCAGTAAATTATCTGTTCTAAAGGTCATTAGTTAGCCATTGAACGATTGTACCATTGGATCTTGATGATGCCTAAAATGATTAATTAGTTCCCATGTCTATTTATTTGTCCATGCTAGGTGATATCTTTGATATTCTGTAGTACCAATATTTTTATGCTTGTATATAAACTTTGAAGAGATGGATCCACATTTAGGCACCAATGTCTTTTTCATATCATTATTTTCTTTCTATGGTCATTCGGTATTTTTTTTTTCTTATTTAGTAAGTTGATTGCTTTGATCTCAGTCTTTCAGCTCTGATGCTTTACAATGTAATTTTCTTTTATTAATACTAAGCTTTTTTCTGTATCTTGTTGAGAGAGAGAAGAAGGTAAGGCGTCAATCACACCAACCAAAATAGCCAACAAATGTCTTCTCTAAATTTCTAAGCAAGCTCCTCTTGCACGACTGCATTACTTATGCTGCTCTTCATTATTCTTTCCACCTTTATATTGAAGTCAATTTGGAGGCTAACAGTAGGAACACACTACCATTCCAATCATGGTACATACCATGAAATTTTTATGCCACCTTCTCAAACACGAGCTCTCTCTAAGTGGTTAATAGATACACTCAATTCATAATTGCATGGTGCAGGGGCAATTTTATGGCAGCTACAAGTTTTTGGGTTTGAAGCTTTTTTATCTTGTTGAGAGGGTGATTATCTGTTGATAAAAATAAATAGAAGGTGTTCTTGCATATTTGCATTGAAAATTAAAAAAAAAGCATTTTAGGGTTAGGAAAAAACATACTTATTGCATTGTTTTGATTGCATAAGTTTTAGATCATCATAGAAAGATTTGAATTTTTTATTTTTGCATCAGATCTGATTGGTATTGCATACATTAGTCATTTCCTAGTGCTTTATCTTGCATTTGAAAGTATTCATTGCTAGGGTTTATTTAAGAAAAAGTTGCATTTTTAGGAAAACCTTATTTTTTGTGAAATCTAGGGTTTATGATTCATATCTTGTTTCAGATTTTGCTGATGACATTTGCATCTGAAATCTGATTTTACATTTCTCTCATACATCATTTAAGTCATTTGGTTTTGAAATTTGAAAAGAAGAAACAATCTTTGGATTGATACATTTTGAGAAAAGCATCGAAATTAGGGTTTGATTTGAATATGAGTATTGATTATATCTAATTTGCTTTGAGCAGAGTTGAACTTGATTAAGAATTTATTATTTCATTATATGTGTTTTCATTTGATCAAAATTGCAAAACATCGGTTCATTTAAACAAGTCAAACTCTTCTTTCTATCACCTCATTCATCTCTTCTTTGTGTGCATCTTGTGTGTCACTAAAGCTTGTAAACAATTTATGAGTTTTGTGACCCGGTGCCCTAATTCAAACACTCTTGTGAGAAGTCTTCGAATTATGGGTTCTAATGCTTTGAATAATGATGGTAACAATACATCGGAACCCCAAGTCTCATTACACAAGAAGGTCAATCACTTCTTCCCAATATTCCTTCTTCACATATGCTAGAAGCATCAACTTTTAATGAATCCATCAACATAGATGACCTTGTGGCTCATGTCCTTGAAGCTCACATTCAGAGATTAGACACTGAGTTGGCTAATTTTCAGCAATTTGTAAGAGCGGAACATATAGATGAGGAGGCTGTCCCTTTTGTTGAGAGTCTAAGAAGTCTATTGCTTGAAGGTCAAGAAGGATTGGAAGTCTTGTGTGGCCTTGCTCATATAGTGCATAACAACATTCTATCTGCATCTAGTTGCACTGAAATTGTCACTAATGTCACTTCAAAAAAAAAAGGGACTCAAGTGTCGATAGCCACATCGACATCCCCTATTCCTACATATCTACTATTCTCACCACAACTACATAGCGAAGTAATAGTGCTACCACGTGTTGGGTTATCTATTGGGAACCCCCTTCATCATTATAATTTTGTTCCTTTCAATTATACAAATACCACACTTAGTGTCACCCCGCTTAATCAAACTAAGCCTAACAATACTTTCCAAAAGGGCAATCATATTGTGTCACAACCTATGGTTAACCCTATCCATTCATACCAATCTTAACCTAATTCACCTTATGACCCCGTCATCAATAAACTTTTGCAAAACATGAACTCCATCCAACAACAATTAGAAAGCATAAACCAAAGTCCCACCAAACCATATATGACATCTCATTATATCCATAGCCCTTTATCCTATCCTATCTTAAGAGCTCAAATGCCCAAGAAGTTTGAAACCCCTCGTCTTAAGAAGTATAATGGGAAGAGAGACCCTAACAACCATGTGGCAACCTTTACAACTATGTGTAGTGATTTCTTCTTTGAAGATGCAATTTTGGCAAAGCTCTTTCTTATGTCACTCAAAGACTCAGCTTTGGATTGGTTTTACTCATTGCCTCCTAATTCAATCATTTGTTTTTCACAACTCATCAATAAATTCCTCGAATATCTTCAAGCGAACCTTGTACCTCAAGTCTCTTTGATTGATTTGGTTCATTGCAAACAAGGAATAAAAGAGAAAGTAACAGATTTTATGGGGCGTTATCAAGCTCTCTTTTCACAAGTTCAATATTCTATTCTGGATACTAATGTACAAAGAATTTTTATTGGAAATGTACAACCTCACATCCATGATAAAATATTGTTGATGCATTATGATTCTTTCACTCATCTTTGCATGGCTCTCCGCAACTATCAACTTTCGGTTAGTCAGTATGAAAATAATCACTCATTGGATCCAATTGGTCAATCCAAAGCCTCACACGATCATTCATTCAAAAGACACAATAAAAACTTCATCAAAATAAATGCAATTTCAGCTAGTAACATAAGGAAGCATGTATTTTTTTTGAATATGGAGCTCCCGCTTGGCGCTTGGTCAGAAGCCCCTGTGTTTTCTATGAATGCATCATATGTGAACTCTGGACTATTTCCTAAGACCAGGTCTCTGATAGCAGTGACCCCTCCTGCATTAGCCTCTGAACTGGGTTTTTCAAAGGCGGTTTCTTCTGTTGCTGTAGGCGTGGATGACATCCTTCAGACTGGTCTCCGCAATGTTGGCGCCTCCTCTAGAATGCCCTCCTCCGGCACGGCTGTTAAAAGGTCAGGCTCTGTTACTAGTTTTCCTTCGGGTGGTCGGGGTTCCTTCAGGGCCCTCTTTCCTAAAGTTGATGTGGATCCTTCAGTAGGGTTATTGCTGGCTCGCCCCTCTCCTAGGGTTTTTTCACCCTCTACACTATCACCTCCCATTGTAGTGTGTAGGCAAGAGGCCCTAGAAAATGAGGACCATTATCAGAGCATTGGGATTGTTTGTAGGTTCAACAATCTGTGGCCGTCCCTGCCGGATCTAAATAGCTGGGTCCTGGAGTCTTGGAAGCCCTTAGTGGAGGGCAAGATTGAGGTGTATCCCTGCGCCAGGGGTTTCTTTGTGGCGACTTTTGATTCCCCTGAGGAGAGGGATATTGTGGTGAATGGTCGTGTTTAGATGTGGGGTGTGCATTCCCTATCCATTAAACCATGGTTTTGCTCCTTCAACCCTCTCACCGAGCCTCTCAACATCAGGCCAACCTAGGTTAGGCTCTCGAATCTTCCTCTCCAGTGCTAGGAAGATTCCTGTTATGAAGACATTGGAAATGCTATAGGATGCTTCTTGATGGTGGATTTAACTACCTCTTTAATTGGACACACCATGTTTGCCCGCATTTTGGTTGACATTGACATCTCCAAACCCCTTCATGGGGAGGTGGTTTTGCAGGTGGGGGATAGGTTGTGCTCACAATCACTGGATTGTGAGAGCCTCCCATTCAGATGTCGTCATTGCTTTGCCATGGGTCACCTGGCCTCTGTGTGTCCCCATTCTCAGCGCAAAGATGCGGCCTCTTGGTGGAAGAATGCTACTGACGATCACTTGACCGTTAGTTCTCCCGACTTTCAGCAGGATCCTTCGCTTGCTGTTGTGCCCTCTTCATCCTCTTCGGGCCCTGTGGGTGCTGCGGTGGCTGCTGCGAATCCCTTGACTCCTCCTGCATCCTCTGATCTTCCGTTGGTTGCTCCCTCCCGTGAGGGCCTACTGGAGTTTCCTTCTCCCGTCCTATCTTCGAGTTCTCCTGTTATTGGTGCTGGGGCCTCCCTTTCTCAGGCTCTGACTTTGTTTGTGGAATCTGATGGTGATTCCCCTCTCTCCCCTTTTTCTGAGGACTTAGACCCTTTGAGTTCTTGGACTGTTGTTTAGAGGAGGAAGAAAGGTCTTCCTAAGGCTGTTTCCACTTTGCACCCTCGGGTCAAAGGTGTTCGTAATGTAAGGTCGGGACCTAGCATTGTCTAGTCCCTATTGTTCTGTCCTTTGTTCGTAGTGGGGATGCCTCTTGTTTCAAGAGTTCAGGCCCTTTCAAAATCTCGTTGTGTTTCTCTGTTTCACTGTTTGTGAAACTCGTTTCGTTTGCCTGTCGAGGCTTTTGTACATGGGTTCGAGCCCTTCCCGGTTACTTTTATCAAAACATAAGGAAACATGTGGCGGCAACATCATCTCCTGCTCCCACCCCGTATAAATTGAAACCTAAAACAAGACATTTCACACCATTATCGGAGTCTCTCTACTCTATAATGATGCAAATTTTGAACAACAATCTCATCAAGCTTCCACCTATTCGATCTCTTGATCCAAGTAAGATGCAAGGATCTTTTTTTGATTCAAATGCCTTTTGTCAATTTCACCGCACCACCGATCATGACATTGAAACATGTATGCTTCTTAAACATGAAGTTCAAGACCTCATTGATTCCAATGTCATCTAGATTGCTAGTGTAAATGACAAAGGAAATAAATTGGTGGCTCCACCTAATCAAAATCTTCAAATATATACAAATCCTTTACCTCATCATGAATCTAATGTTGTGGACACATCTCAAGAACAAGAATATGAAGGTGATGTTTGTATGGTAGATGCACACCCTCATAAAGAGCTTGCAGAACCTGAACTGTCTATATCTTTTACTCCTCATGATGTTAGTATTGAAGCTCCTAACAGACCTCTCTACATCACCATTCGAATCAATGATAAACCTATAAGAGGTGCTATGATAGATCCTATATGCATGGTAAATGTAGTAACTGAAGAGTTTCTCTACATGGATGGTTTACACCGCAATAACTACGATGTATTAGAAATCACGATAAGAGAACATGATGGGTCTATCCTTCCAACTTTTGGCGCCTTGACCCTCAATGTCAAGGTTGGGCCAAAAACCTTGGATGTTAGCTCCACTCCATGAAGGCAATCCCTTTTATGGTTCATAAGTGCTTAAAGTCTCCATTTGAGAGATGTGTGCACGCTGTACATCACAGTCGGTACCAACACTTTGCTCGACATGGACACTTTACACTTGACTACTTCTGGCCAAAACCAGTTGTAGTTGCTCGAGCTAGAGAGGATTTATACTTCTTGTGATATCAAAATTTTAAAGCAAAGAAAAGAGTAGAGTTATCGCTTAGTAATATACCTCATTGTGATGTTCCCAAACCCCATCGATCTTCTGAGGCTACGATAGTAGTTTTCCTTGTCCCATAGGTGGCGAATGAAGTTAAGCCTGAATCGAAGGTTCTTCCTCATCCTCGAGCATCTAGTAGATATGCTGAGGTTATCCCTCGCCATTCCTTCAAAGACAACGAGGCAATCGTCAAGCACAAAACAAGCCTCCTCGCAATTGCAATATTACTTTTGACCCACCTGCCTCTATGGAGACTAGTGGAAATCAATCGGTTGCATGGGTATTATTTGCTGAGGTTTCTCAACCATTTGAGGATGCTCAAATACTTCCACTTGTTTCACAAGTTAAGAAGGAAGAGCAACCTGCATTGAGGAACCCTTCCCCCGTGGTCTCCTAGCCTTTGGTGGTTCCTCCTGTTTCTTCTAATGTTCCTGAAACAAAGGAAGAAAAGGAATCCACGTTGGAAGATACTACGATTCCCTTAACAAACATCACAAACAAAGATAAGAGAAATAAAAGTGCGAGAGAAAGGAAGAAGCGTCGTCGTGCTATGGCTCACCTTGCCATAGGAGAGGAGAATCTCCCTCCTCACAAGCGTTTAATATCACCGACAAATGGGAAAGAGACATCTACTACCGTTTTGTCTCCTATAGAGAAGGACAAAGCTTCACAAACCGCTATGGAACCTATTGTACTATATTTCGATAGCGAATCTGAAGACAACAATGATACATGTATGACTCTTGTTCCTTACACCACACTTTGTTATAGTTCCTCTTGCATCTTGCCCACCTATCCAAATTGGCGATGAGCAAGATTGGGAGGACAATTTGCTTTAGGTCTCGCAAGTGTGGCCCCTTATTTTATTATGCTATGAGTGGCAAGTGCATGTGATTGTTTTCCCCCTATAATGTGTTGCTTGATGCTTTATCTATGTTGTTATTGTTAAGCTCTCTTTGGATGACCCTTGTCACCCTTGTAGCTGCAAGGATACAAACATACTGAAATTCGTTGACATTCTCTCTATTTGTATCATCATTCTTTTATATGTCATAAGTTGCATTGTTGTTGTTTCCTTTGGGGATGATGCAAGGTGTAGGATGTTTTGGCATTCTCCCTTGTTGACCCAAGGGGTTTTTATTTGATTTCATGTGATACTTCTTCCTTTGTCTCTATAGTTCTATTGATTGGCGGATTATAAAAGTTCCAAATATATAGTCTTGAGATATCTCCTATTTTACAACCATTCATATACTGACGCCAGTTAGGTAGATCTCTTTGTGTTATTGTTGAATCTAACTTGTTTCTTTGTATGTTTTTATTTTTGTGGCACCTTGCTGCTATGCTCGACGTCATACCATGACTACACAAGCCATTGTGTATCATGCTTGAAGCATCGCCTCGGTTTTCCTCTTGTGGGGGCAACCCCTTGTTGTGATGTAGTTTTTGGGAACACATATCTTATGGGCATGTGCTTTCGAGAAGCTCTCATGCCTTTCTTGTGATTTGTTTTACCTTAAATCAATTATTCCCTAATAGGAGTTAGCAATTACTTTGAGGTGGGGGCATACATCACGCTATGCTCTTTTGATTACATACTTGTTTATTATAGTTGGCATGGAGCTCATTTAGTGATTCAACAGTCCTCACTAGCACATGATGTTTCTTTTTGGGTCCATGAGCCACCTAGTACAAAGAAGTTGGCTAGCCTGTGTGCTTCATGTGACTTGTCGTGGTCACCTAGTAATTCGACAATCCTTAATAGTGTGTGATCCATGAAGGCACTTCTTTTCACATGACCCCTAGCGATAGAGCAAGCTAGTTTCAGAGTCATGTGCCTTGTGTGTTTGTTCCTATGTTTGTTTGTTTGATGTATTGTTTTAAATTGTATTCTCTTAATGATTCCATTTGTTTTGTGTGTCTTCATCATGTTTTCCATGTGTTTTTCATGTATACTTTGTGCCTTATGTGTATGCTTCGTGTCGAGCATGTATGCATTGTGTATGGCTTTATGTATTGCGTGTCTCTCACATGTATTCCTATGTATTCTTTTAGTACTCCATGTATGTGAATTATGTTGCAATGTATTGCATGTTTGAAAAATCTTTTTGCTTATGTGTTTGCGACTTTAGAATCCTAATCTTGGGGCTAATAATAGTCCACAACTTGGTGGAATTCTTTTGGATTCTATTTTTTTGTGTTTGAAATCTGTCTTCTCCTTCCTTTAGTGTGAGTTCGAACGTAATTTCGTACCCACGCTAAAGTGGGGGCTAAATGTTATAGAGTAAAATGTGTACACTTGTTAATCGGATCTATTCTAACACTTTTTTGAACATTAAACGATTAAATATCGATCCCGATGAATAAACCTGACAAAATAAGGTTTGGACTGGTCTAATCCCACTTAAATGGACACTCTTCAGAGTTTGTGGGGCTAAACGACCTGGGTGCCTAGCGCTCTAGTCCCAGATGTTATCCCCAGACACCTCCTTAACTTTTACTTATCGGCTCCATTTGGTTTTATTTGTCGTTGGTGAGCAGGTATGCATATATAAAGGAGTTTTACAATTCATTTTACACTAAGATGGATATTGCAAGGTTAGAGTTTTGCTCACATGTTTTGATCTTCTATGCTCAAGTGCTCTTCATGCTTGGATGTGTTGCATGCTTGTGGATGTTATGATGCTCATTTGTAGGTTTTGAAGGAAGTTATCTTTGTCTATCTCCTTGGTGCATGATCTTGAGTTATCTGCATCAACAAGGGTTTCACATCTTGTGGTAATCATTATCACTTTTATTCATATTGCTATTATATATTGCTGATCTTGCCTCTGCCCTCCTGGGGCACACACTCTTGGATCACTAATCATCACTGTAGTGGAGATGGAAACACCGACACAAGGTTTGACTAAGGCAAGCCCCTAAACACAACACAACCTTTACCCTCTTTGCTTGTGTGTAGGTTGAATATACAGGTTTCTAAAGACAAGATCCAGGAAGAAGAAAGGGTTTGTAGGTACAGGGTTGGTGAAACTTGGAGATTCTGTAAAAGCCCTAGATTGGGTCTAGGGCGCCCAGTGCCTTGGTCTTTCTGGCCCCCCAAACTCAAATTCAGGTTCTGATCTTCTTCTAGATTTATGCTATACTTTTTGATTTTCTATTTCCATTTCTGATTGTCATATATTTGCCGATCTTTGTCAACTAGGGTTTCATCTTTAGCCCTAGCTTGCTTAGTTGGATTTGGTTGGATTTGGTTGATTCTGATCTATACAACAAAAGGGTAGAATCCTCTGTAGTTTGGCTCTCCTTCATGGGTAGAAGCCAAGCTCAGTTTGTGCCCCAATGTTTGTAGAAGAGGGTTTGACCTAGTTTAACTCTTTAGGCTAGATCACTCTTTTCTACTTAACACTAACTCACTAAGAAAACTCAAGAGTCGCTTGGGTCTGCTTGAGAGCATTGGCTATGTGAGAAAGGTTCATAATGGTTCCAACCTGATGATAACTTGGGTTTCCTAATTTAACATTGTTGGCAATGTGGTTTGTCATTGATGTCAACTCAATATGTGTCAACTTGAGGTAAGGCTTGTACATAATTTTTGTATAGAGGTTGAAGAAGCTAATGGATAGTTGAAGATTTGAGAGAGATGGTTTGACCCAATCAGAGATATAAGGTCAGTATGTTAAGGCAAGTCAGTCCAGAAGATCTAGCAAATGAAGGAAAATTGTCTAAGTGTGATGTGGTGATCAGTCTGGTGTCTAAGTGTGATGTAGAGGTGTGTAAACTTGTTCTAGTATGATTTCTATATGTCTACATTGATATCCTATCAGTTTAATGTACCACACTTAGAGACAAGTTGCAGAAGTTTGGCTAAGGTTTTCATAGTGTATATCCTAAGTCAGAGTTACAATATTTTGGTCTACTCTCTCCGCAGTGCAAGATTTAGTCTTGCGGTTTTGAAGATAAGTTGACTGATATATTAACGTTTTATATCCAAGATCTCAACTCATTACACCTTCAACAAAGAAAGTTATCAATGATAGAATTTCAGACTGTGACTTGACAATGTAAAACAATGGTGGGACTTGATGGGATGCTCTGCACTCCTCCGGAAAAGAAGTTGTGCCCACGCAGTTTTGAAAATATGTTTGGGGATGTTCAATGCACACTAACTTGCAATATCAAGTGTTCTTATGGTCCGCAAGGTTAGCTTTCAAATGACATAAGTAATACAGACAATTTCAGATGCAGAAGTACTCTATAGAACACATGTTTGAGTACTTACAGAAGATGGAGAAGGTATATATCAGCTATATGCGTGTCTGCGGAGACTCTACATACTTCATAGTATCTCAAGTTTGAACCGCATGCAATTCTCTCTTATTTCCTGTACCACACAAGGTGTTCAAGTCATCTTGAGTTATGTGTATACATGAATACTGATCATAGTGCAGCTGAGTCAAATGTCTCCGCATTCCTCCAGAAATGATAGATATGATTGTGCGGATCTAAGAATATGTTCATAATGTTGCACAAATTCATTCATGAGTATTTCAGTTGACTTGGTGGTTTGTAATGCAATATCCTAAGTTTTGATGTGTCACAGTTAGTCCAGAATGTCTTGTTTTCATCAGTTCAACATGTTTCTTGTTTTACAGATGCATATATTGATTGGACACTTTAGAAAAATGGTGTATGGATAGTGTTGAGAAGATACATGGTTGAGACCTTCTTCCGCATAATGTTTTTGGCCTCTCCCCGGTGATGTGAAGACGGTCAGCTAGCAGTGGTATTGTTGTTTGGGCTGACAGTCCAGTTTCTTTCATGTGTGGTGGATCCTGATCAGTGGTTTTGAAATTGAAGGATGTGTTATGATGCAATTAACCTTATTGTGTCGTGTGAAGTGATCCTCAACTCAAAATGTATTTGTTCCAAGCTGACCCATACAAAATTACACATTTCATTTAAAGATCTTTCTAGTGTCGACCTAATTGAGGTTTTAAGTGGTTGCGGAGGATATATATAGAAGAAAAAAATCATTTGTGGAAGTGATAAGTGTGTGAATGCGATAGAGCAGACTGGGAAGATGAAGTGCGCAAAGGCGGTATGATGGAGTAATTGTGCAGAAAAGGAGGATTGCAACATTAGCATAAGTTAGATGCTTCGTTCATAGCAGTTCATAGTTATGTTATCATTGTAATTCTTTATAGTAGCGAGCTTTCTTCAGGGAGTAATAGCTTCCTTGGGTTGTAGCCCTTAAACAATGTTGTAAACTTTTATAGTAGTGAGCATTACATTGTGAGGTAGCACTCACCGTAGTTTTTCCCAATTTTGGGTTTTCCACGTAAAAATCCTGCTGTCATTGTGTTGATGAATGTGTTGCATGTTTTACTTTCTGTTCTCTAAGTAAATTAATCTAATCTGCAAATAAGGTAGTTAAGTTTTAGTATATGCTGATTCACCCCCCACTCTCAGCATTTCAATGTGTTCAACAAATAGTGTCACAAACATTGGGTGCAAATATTATAGCCAAGCTCTCTTTTTCTTCTTGAGTATAATTATTATCGTAATCTAGCAAGGTTTGATTGATGAAATAATGGCTCTTTCCTTTCCATCATTATCTTCTTGTGCAAGCCTACATGCTATTAAAATTTTCATAGCCCTGAAATAGAGAATGAAAGGTCTATTTGGCTTGGTTGGAATAAGTGTTGGAGGAGAAAGGAGAAACTTTTTCACTTGATCAAAATAATTTTGGCAATCCATCATCCAAATTATTATGATAGCCTTTTTTAACAATTAGTTGATTGGGTGAATTTTAAAAGTTAAGTCTAGTATGAAACGCCCGATGCCCCCTAGTTGATCTAAGAAGGTTCTTACCACTAATTCATTGGTAGGGGGACTTACATTTATTAGGTCAACATCAATTCCTTGGGGAGAAACAATGAAATTGAGTAGCTTTTCATTCATGACCCCAAAGACATAAATTTCCTAAATTGAGCTTGACCTTTTACTTTTGCAGTCTTTCAAAAATTATGCAAAGATCCCCTATGTGTTGTGATCTTTTCCTTGATTTTGTAAGTCATCCACATATGATTCTACCATTTTGTGAATGAGGTCATGAAAGATGTGTGTCATAGCCCTTTGATAAGTTACATTTTTCAATCTAAAGGGCATTGCCAGATAGAGAAAGGTTCCCTAAGGTGTAGTGAATGTGGTTTTGTTCTAGTCTTATTTTGATAGATGAAATTAATTATATCTTGAAAATCCATCCATGAGAGACAACTAATAGCCAGTAGTAGAGTGAACTATTTGGTTTATGGAAGATAGAGGAAAATCATCTTTAGGACATGCCTTATTGATATCACTGAAGTCCAGACATATCTCAACCTTTCCATTCTTTTTGAGAACCAAGACTATATTTGATATCCATTATGTATTGTCTATAGGTTTGATGAAACCCACATCTAGAAGTTTTATTAGCTCCTATTTTACTAGTTTGACCACTTGTGTTTAGATCAATCTCAATTTTTGTTTAACCAGTTTTGCTTCAGGTTTGGTGACTAAGTTATGAACAGCTATACCAATATCTGGGCTAGGCATGTCTGTATATGTCCATGAAAACATATTAGTTGATTCAGTAAGGAATTTGGTCCATTCTTCAACTTCTTCATCTGATAATTCTACTCCCAACTTTAACATTTTTTGGTTTTCGATGTTCCTATGTTGAGGTCTATAGTGTCTATTGTCAATGATGGGTGACCTGCCTCAATTTTATTTGGAGTACGAAGTAGATCAATGTTTTGATCATATTATAAAATGTCTTGTTTTCCTCTGAAGTAATCATCTAGGTGAGGTAAGAGCATGTATCCTTCTTATGGGAGACCACCATATCTATGTAGATATTCTAATATGGCCTCATTGTTTTGAGCATAATCTTTTGTAGGTATCTTTGTCCTATCCTTGGTGTAGTTGAGGATACATGGTAAGTCATTGTTTTACAACAATGGTCTACCTCTTATTGAGATGACAAACTCAAAATTTTGTAATTGTGTGGGGTGAAAACATTGTGGCCGGTGTGGCCAAGGAATCTGCTACTTGGTTTTCTTCTCTTAGGATGGATTGCATTGTGAAGAAATCAAAATTATGTGTCAAATTTTCTATGGTTTCTTTGTAAGGTCGTAATCATTTAGACCTTGTTTAATAATTTTCTTAAACCTGATTGATGATTAATTGAGAATCCTTGAAGATGGAAATTTTTTAACATGATACACAAAGATAAAGCTTCATACTCAGAATTTTTATTAGTACATAAGAAATCCAATCTAAAGGAAAATGTTAGCACCTTTCATGTTGAAGAAGTTAAGACCACTCCAGCTCTGGCCCATATTTTGTAGCTAGCTCAATCAAAATGGACTGTCGGGAGGTCACTAGGAGTGGGTGTGGTTGATGTTTCTCCTAGTTCATATGTGGAATTTGGTTCTTCTATTTCTTTCTCTTTTCCTTTTCCTTTAAATGTGACCTAGTATCATGTTAACATGAATGTTTGTGTTTGATTCCTCCTTAGCTAATTCAACTATATAAATGTTTGTATCTTTGTTGCAAGGGATTGTTGCTAAGTTGAAAGGGGCATATGATTTTGCTCAGTAAGGATCAAAAGGGAACACACTAGTGGTCTTTGTTTCCATGGTTTTTGAATCCCTAGCAATGTTTGTGACTTGTCTAGATGTTTCCCCCTTTCTAAATGTTCTAATTCCCGAGATAACTTTTGTGAGGTCTCCTTTCCTCTCGTCTAATTTTACAAATACTGAAGGGATTAGGGTCTCCCTTAATGACATGAACTTGATCCTTATGAGAGAAATAAATTTTTTGAAATAAGGAAGAGGGGTTTGCCGACACCTAAAAAATCAATCCCCAAAATGCCTTGTTTTACCCCCCATGTCTCATTCATATTCCCACTTGAACCTATAGCCTATAACCGATCAGAGACATATCTCATAGGTTTTCATGTCTTTGCCACTTGAAATGTAAGGTGGAAAAGCCCAAAAATTGGCTAAGTCCTAAGTTTCCCAGTTCCCTTGTGTTTTCACCCTTGTCAGAGTTTTGGGGGTTGGGGTTCCTGTCTTTTGCCTTCCCTTGTCTATCAGCTCTAAGTTCCAACCTCAGAATGTGCCTAAGTTTGAAAATTCTAAGTAGTCGGTGGAGTGTCGGGAGTCGAAGCTCTAGTCTTCCGTCTTCCTTTCGAGGGAATGCGGCGAAAGTCTCCCTAGGGTGTGCCACTTATTGGGTGCAAGTTCTATACAATGCTAAGAAAATACTTCCAAAAAATTGTGTTGGCTCGACACGTGTCTTGGCTGCGTTCCGTGGAAGGCCCGATGACTGACCCTCAGTGGGAAAAGTTCTCTAAGGCTTTTTGCCTTTGATGATTCCTTCGATGGGACACATGGCAGGATATCACAAGCCCGCAGACCACTAAAGCTAATGTCATATCTCCACCATGCGGCTACGAAATAAGGATAGGTGTAAAATATATCATGGCTTATGGCCATAATATCGATGATTCAGAAGGATGAAGCAGATCGCGCTAGGTGTCGAAGGATGAAGAGAAGAGGTGGGGTCGTTAAGGATCAAATGGTAGTGCAGTGTTGTAGGAGGATCTTGTCTGCATGAAAGATTCTATGCATGACTGCAAGATGCTGACATAGCCTATTCCTTTGTTCTTCCTCCTTTTCGAAGGCAGTGGCAAGTAGCTTCCAAGGTGCGCCATGTCTCGGCATGGCTCAAGTTCTACACAAAACAAAGAAACGTTTCCCTCAAGTTTGCGCGAATGCTGCACGTGGTGGAGGATGAAACTTAAGTGCTGACAGGGCATTTCATCAGACACCATGGCATTTTCGCCAAGAATCTGACCTTCGTTGAGCCTCATCTAGACTCCTCGTGAAGTCACGAAAATTGTCACATGGGCAGAATCTTTGGGCCTCAATGCAGAATCAAAAGGGAAAGCAATGGCCATTAATTCTAAAAGAAGACTCATCTACAACTGAAATTCAAAAGAGACTTTCAAGCATCCCAAAGGCGGGAAGATACACAAATTCAGCTAGGCGGCATTGCAGGGGCCAATTTTTTCAAAGGATTCAAAGCCGATGAAGACACAAAGACTCATGGGTTCAAAATTTAAAGTGTTGTAAAAGCTTTGCTCGGTAAATTTGAAGAGATTTGTCTGATATGCCATCAATGCAGGTGTTATGCCTCTTAGCTACCCCCTCATTTTTAGATATTTGTTGCATTTATGGTTGTAGATCAACAAACCGGTTGTGTGCATTAAAGAAAAAAATATCATCCATCTGTCTCAAGACCCTAGATATTTTTACAGTTATTTCTGGTAGATAAATGTCCCTTCTGGCCAAGATATTTTCTGACAAGGCCCATAGGGGGGCAATTTATTGTAACCTAATTAGGTCAATTAGAATCAAATGATATATATGCATGAATGTAAGATGTAAAAAGGGTTGGTTTGTGGTGCATCTTTAGGCAGTCAAGTGCAAAGATCTCTAGGGTTTTAAAAAGTAAAAGTTCCAGTTATCCAGCAGTAAAGACACAGGTCATGAAAGGTTTTTCATATTGATTTCATCTATCAGTGTATGAACTCCTCCTTCTTATTATGTAATCTTTCAAGGAAACCCTGAGTTTCTTTTAGGGTTGCCTCTTGCCACACTTCATGGTATGACTGTAACCATTGATCAGATGAATGAACAGATTCTTAAAACATTACATGCTATGTGACGATCTCTTTTATGGTTGTAGATGATTGATTGTATCTTGATAAAGGATTACTAAGCATATTCTCCATTGATTGTTATTTTTCTTGCATTTGAATATCTAGAAAGTGCATGTTTCATTTCTCTTGTTGTTTTCTTCCTTCTGTTGAACTGTGGACTTTGTAACCCAATATATTAGGCACCAGTTTGAAGGTTTCCGTGATCACCCACACTCTTAAAAAATTAGAACAAACTTATCATGTGTGAAGTAATTAATTTGTATGTCTTGCAAACAAGCATACTTGCACCTTCCATTGTCAATGGGAGTGCCCTTTTATCAGCTATATAGGGGTCATTAATGACAACCAATTGTTTTAGGTCCAGTGACAGTCTTTGAGGCCTAAAAGGCAGTTTGGGTTTGGTTGTCCTATTATTTTTAGTTGTTCATCTGGTTTGAACCTAATACCTTGTTCAGGTATACCCCTTGGAATATCCCTCTTAGGTTTAAGCTAAGCCTGAAGTGCAGAGTTAACCGACTCCTGTAGATTGCCCAAAATCATGTTGAACTTGTTGATAAACCTCTTCCATTCATCTAGAACGATTATCCCCGACCTAGGTGATTTAGGAATGTTTTAGGGTTTAGGGTTGTAGTTATTTTAGGAGTCAACATATTTTGGCGCCATTGTTGGGGCTTTCTTGTTTGTTGCATAGATTCAGATTTGAAACCTTTGCAACAATCACTAAAAGAAGTTCTTCCTATCAGGGAAGTGGTGACTCCATCAGTGAAAAACCTAAAAAATTAGTTTTCAAGAGTATTTAAATGGATAGAGGAAGAAACCAGGGACAACCTGAAAATGAGGAGTTCTCTAGCAGTATAGGAAATAGAAGGGGTAGATACAGGGAAAGAAGACCTAGCATGGTACCCTCAAGGAATACCCAAGATAATGCATTTGTTGGCCTCAGAAGTCAATATCAGTATACTTTTGAGGACTCTGCTGATAATATACTCAGATGAGTAGGAGAATGAACATTGATGGATATGATGTCAAGAGAAATGAAAATGTTATTGGCAAAGGGAGTAGGGAAAGATCTAATGATCTCTACTTGAGGACGTTTGGGATGCCTCGTGATAATAAAGAAGCATATAAAAATATCAGGAATCCTAGTTCTCCCTCTAGGACATTTGAAAGCTAACATGATACCATCCCTAATGAGGGTGATCAACATCAGCAACCTAATGATGAGGAAAGAGAAAGGAGAATCCAGGATGAGTTGGACCTGCTTAATCATATTAGGAATAGGCAGAGAGAGGTGCAGGCCTTACTTCAACAACATCAAACTCAACTTGCTCAACAGACCCAGGTAAATCAAAATATTCAGCACCAAGGCCATATACCTCAACAACAGCAACAAAGACAACAACATCAACAACAACATCAATAGGACCGTAACTTTCAGGCCAATCTTAGATGACGACAACAACAACATAGGCAACAACAAGTGGGACAACAGGGTGTGAATAGTGCCCATGCTCAAGGTATGCAAAATCAGCCCGTACAGAATCAAATGAATCAACAACATGGCAATATTTAGAATGTTAGGCTTCCATTCAGAAAACAAGCATAAATGTTTCTTCTGTAGATGCAACCATTGGGAGCTGAAAGGTACAAGCAACTTGACTTTATTGGTATACCTAATTTTCCTAATCCCATTCCAACTGAGATTAGAGGGAAAATTTCTAGGTTTCAAGGTAATAATGTAGTCACTGGTGAGGAACACTTGAGACACTTCATCAATATCACTGATGAGTATGAGATTGAGGATGAGGATGTGATGATGAAATTGTTTGTGCACTCATTAGAAGAAAGTGCCAAAGAATGGTAGAAGGCACTCCCTGATAATAGCATTGACCCATTGGAGGAGTTCATGACATCACTTACACTACAATATGGGGATAGGATTGACCCCAAGTTTTCCATCCATGAGCTCACAACAATCAAGAAAGGAATCAATGAAACTGTTGCTGAATTCAATGGCAGATTCATTATGACAATGAGAAAAGTGCCACCTCAGATGAGACCTAATGAATCCATGTGTTTAGTTTTATACTGTGGTGCCTTTGATTGTAATATTGGTTATTGTTTAAGGGATAAGAGTCCTCAAACACTAAGGGAGGCCTATACTATGGCCATAAATATTGAAAGTAACATGAGAGCCTTAGGTAAACATGTTAAGAGATCTGATGTAAAGATTTCTCAGCCAGATAGGGCAACTTCTAACAAGCCCCTCACTACTGAACACAAACTGGATAAACTCATGGGAGTCATGAAAGATTTATCCTACAAAGTTGCTCAAAATGATAAAGGGCTACCATCTCAAGGTACTGCAACACATTTCAATGAAGGTCAAAGACTACAGACCTTACAATATAGATTGGTCTAAGAGACCACAACAAAATAACAGACAAGCTGCTCCTAGGCATGTCAGCTTCAAATAGCCTGAGAGGGATACTTCTGACCCATTGGGTAAGGATCATGCAAATTTTCAAGATGATAGCCTTTGGTGCCAATTGTGTTTCCTTCCCCATGACCCAACAAACTATTCAATTGCTCATTCAATGAGTAGAGATGAGGAATTTCCCAATGAAGAGGGTTGAGTTGAATATTATGAGGAGGAGATAAATCAGTTTGACACCTAGGGGTTTGAGCAAATGGGTCATGAAATAAATTAGGACACCTATGAGGATGATGATTATATTTTCCAATATGATCATGATGAAGGTCAAAAGAGATATCACTTGCCCACTCATGATTTTGGGCACTTGAGGGATTTCATGCAAAAGAAGTACAAATAATCCAAACCTTCTGAGAAGGGCGTGAAATATCTCATTGATGCTTCCATCTTGCAAGTTCAAGGGGGCTATCAGTTGAGGAACAGACAAGTGCCTATGCAGAACTCTCATGTTGCTGAGCCAAGACAGGGTACATTGGATGATGGTAAGAAGAGGCAGAAGGAGGATGTGGAACAAAAGAGCAATACTATTCTAAAGAAGACTGTGCCTACAAAGAAGAAGGTTATAGTGCAACGTGTAGCAGCAAAACAAAAATATGTACAAAATAACCCAACATCAAAGGTGCAACCGGTTACCTCGCCCATTCTAGGGGTTCACTATTCAAAAGATTAAAATAAGTGTGATCAGCCTCAAGTTCAAAAGGAATCAGAAAAAGAGAAAGAGAAGACAAAAGAAGAAGGTAAGGATATTTCATCTTCTCAAGTAATACCTTATATTCCTTCTGCAAATGATATAACTATTTTGTCTGATACTCCTTTGCCAAATTATCTCCCTATTGACATGGCTCAAGTATTTAGCCAAATTAGGATTTTTGTGCCAATAGTGGAACTCCTTAGGATCCCTAAGCATAGGGATAGAGCAGGGTCTCTTATTACTGCCATAGAAGCACAAAAACAACCTGTTGTTGAACCCAGTAATGATGAGACCATAGAAGTATAGCTGGGATCAACTGTTGTTAACAACAAGATGGGAGTTGACCCCTTTTTCACCACATTGAACATAAATGGATGGATGTTACACAACTGCATGCTTGACTCTGGTGCTTCTAGTAATGTTATGCCCTTGTCTATAATGAATAAAATATGATTGAAAGTGTCCAAGTCTTTTGGCAAGTGTTTTGCTTTTGACTCTAGAGAGGTAAATGTGATTGGTCTTGTCAAGGATGTTGAGGTCAATTTCGCTGCATACCCTGACAAGTCATTTTTAATGGACATAATTATTGTGGATTGCCCTGCTAAGTGGGGTATGTTGCTATCAAGAAAATGGGTAGCCTTTATGGGTGGAAGTGTCAAGATGGATCTTTCATATGCCACTATTCCAGTACAAGGTGTAGAGGAAAAGTTGTATAGGGAGCAGAAGGTAGAAGATGAACACATAGAAGATAGGTACAAAATAGAGGAAGATCAATTAAATTTCTTTGACACTGACATAGACCATTTCATGGGATATAACACTGATGATAATCCTAATTTGGTGGCTTTACCTTCTAACCCTATTACTCCTATTTATGGTACGACTCATTTGTGGACTCTATATTTTGATGGTGCATATTCAAGGGAAGGTTTAGGTGTTGGTATTGTCCTGATAGCACCTAACGGTGATCAATTCGGTAAGTCTTCTAGACTTGATTTTTAGTGCACCAATAATGTGGCTGAATATGAAGCACAATTGCTGGGCTTAAATGTTGCCCATAAACATGGAATCACATGTCTAAGAATACTTGGTAATTCAAAATTAATTGTGCAGTAGATTAGAAAGATATTTGCTGCCAAAGAAAAAAGACTTAGAGGATACCAAAATGTAGTCTGGGACACAATGGAATTGTTTGATGCCATTAGCATTGAATGGATTGAAAGAACAAAAAATGAAGAAGCATATTCCCTTTCTGTTATTGCTTTAAAATTTGACCCTTAGATGAATTTTCTCCATGGCCAATATGCTGTGGAGGTACTCACAAGGCCAACAATTCCTGATAACATTTATAGTTGGCAGGTTTTCAATGACACCAATCAAATTTTTAGTTTTATGAATTGCATGGATGAATTTGAAAATCAGTTGATTGATTGACAACCAATGATGGAAGTGACTGATGTTAAGGAAACTCTGTTTGGTACTGAGCTTGTGCAATTAAAGACAAACATTATTCCAAAAGAGCTGGTAGCATTAGAAAGAATGTTTGACAATTTAGACCGATGGAAGAGTAAAAGTAAACCTATTATAGAGGATAATGTTGAAGGTGTAAACATTGGAACTAGGGAGGCACCTAGAATGGTTTACATTGGGAGGAGGTTGAAGCCTCATGAGAAGCAGATGTTGATTGCTCTGCTCAGAAAATTCAAGAAGTGTTTTGCATGGTCCTATGATGAGCTTAAGGCTTATAGGGAGGAATTGTTTCAGCATACTATTCCTCTTGAACCTGATGCAAAACCATTTAGGCAAAAATAGAGAGACTTATAAATCCTACCATTGCTTCCAAGATGCAAAAAGAATTGTTGAAGATGAAAGAGGGAGGCATTATAAAACCCATCGGACATTCTGAGTGGGTATCCAACCTTGTCCTGGTAAGAAAGAAGAATGGGGAAATCAGGTTGTGTGTTGATTTCAAAAATTTAAACATCAAATCCCTCCAAGATAACTACCCTCTCCCAAGCATGGACCATTTATTACAAAGGGTTATTGGTTCAGAGTTGATGTCAATGATGGATGAATTCTCTAGATACAACCAGGTGCTAGTCAAGGAGTTTGAACAACACAAAACAACATTCACCACTCCTTGGGGGACCTATGTATACCTGAGAATGCCATTTGGTTTGAAGAATGCTGGGTCAACATTTCAACGAGCTATGGATGCAACTTTTGCTGGTCTCATTGATGAGGTCATGGTAGTTTATCAAGATGACCTGACAACATTCTCAAAACAAAGAGGTGAACACTACAAGAATCTTGAAGTAATTTTCCAAAGGTGCTTAGAATATGTGATTTCTTTGAATCCTAACAAATGTCAGTTTAGAGTTGAAGAGGGCAAGTTGCTCGGGCACATTGTGTCTAAAGATGGGGTAAGGATAGATCCAGAACAAGTCAAGGCTATTGATCTCATTCCACAACCCAAATCAATTAAAGGAATACAATCTTTTTTCGAGCAAATCAACTTTGTTAGGAGATTTATTCCTAATTTTTCCAAAAAGACTAAGGCCATTTCTAAAATGCTTAAGAAAGGGCAATCTATTATATCTGAGAAAGAACCATCTAAAGCATTCAAGGATATTAAGGAAGCTATCAAGGAGGCACATGTATTGATAAGTCCAGATTATTCTAAACCCCTTCAGTTGTTTTCCTTTGCTTCTTTTTATACTGTTGCTATTCTACTTTAGAAGAATGAAGATGGATTTGAACAACCTATTAGGTTCTTTAGCAAATCTTTACAGGGTGCTGAATTGAATTATTTCATAATGGAGACATGCTTATGCATTGTTTAAGGCCATAAAGAATTTCAGATCTTATTTGACAAGTGCCAAGATCATAGCATATGTGCCACACATAGCTATGAAGGATATCTTCATACAGCAAGAAGCTTCAAGTAGGAGGTGCAGATGGATCAGCAGGATCCAGGAATATGACATGGACATACAGATCACGAAACTCGTTAGAGGTCAGGGTTTAGCTAAGTTGATGGCAAATTCCAACCTAGAGGCAATTGAGATAAATGAGGTGAATACTTCTCAATTTGTTGATGTTTATGCTTTGACAAATGACCCATGGTATATGGATATTATCTTTTATCTTGTCAACATGCATTGCTCCCCAGGCATGTGTATAACTTAGCAAAGGACACTTAAAACCCAATCCCAAAGATATGTCTTGATCCAAGGTATTTTAAAGTGGAGATTGTTGTTAAAATGTCTAGATCAACAACAGTTTGAGGAGGTTATTGATGAATATCACCGAGGAGTTTGTGGTGGGCATTTTTATACTAAAACCACAACACATAAGATCATTAGGCTAGGCTTTTGGTGGCCTAGTCTCTTCAAAGATGTTGTAAAACAAATTATAAAGTGTAATGCCTATCAAAGATTTGCAGGTAAGTTGAAGTTTCAAGGTACCCTTCCCCTTACGAATATTACCATTGAAGCACCATTTCAGCAATGGGGCATTGATTTCATAGGGGAGGTCCAGGAGAGATCAAGTAATAGGTACACGTGGATATTGGTGGCAATTGATTACTTTACTAAGTGGGTTGAGGCTATTCCAACTCGCAATGCCACGTCCAAAGTAGTGATTGAGTTCTTGTTGAACAATTTGATAATTAGATTTGGTGTGCCATCTAGACTTGTTGTAGACAACGCTATGTGTTTTAGATCTCAGAACATTGCAAATATGTGTTCCATGTATAGGATAAGTTTGATTCATTCATCATCATATCATCCACAAAGTAATGGACAAGATGAGTCCAACAATAAGAGTCTCATGAAAAATTTAAAGAGGACTTTAGATGAGAACAAGAAGAGGTGGGATGCCAAGCTAAAATATGCAATTTGGGTTGATAGGATCACCTATAAACGTGCTATAGGCAAGATTCCTTTTAAGTTAGTATATGGGAAGGAGACCAAAATGCCAATGTCGCTGGAGTTGCATGTGTATCAATTGCTGCAACAAATAGCAGAAGATGGAGATGATGCTATGGCATTGAGAATGCATAAGTTAACAAAGTTGGATGAAGCTAGAAGGATGGCACATGACAAAAACTTGCTAAGGCAGCAACAAGTGGAACATTTGTTCAACAAGAGAGTAGTTAAGAGGTGTTTTCAAATTGGTGATTTGGTTCTTCTCTGGAATGCAAAGTTAGAAGATAAGGGCAAACATGGTAAGTTTGAGCCACTATGGTTAGGTCCATATCAAATTGATAAAAAAGCCAGTGTGGACACCTTTAATGTCATAAAATTGGAAGGGGAAGTGCTGGAGCTGCCTGTTCATGGGCAACATTTGAAATATTACTTCTCATAGATAATGATTTTGCTTCAAATGTTTTGGTAAAGCCTTGTTATATCTGATATATTTTGACATCGAGTAGTCTTGACCATTGCCAGTCTTGATGGTATTTTGTTTTGGTTCCTCTGTGTCGTTGTTTTGGTTTGCCCAGCGATCTGGATTCTCGTTGTGCCACTACTTGACACATGTCCCCAACCAAAACCAGTGTTGACACCTAAAAAAATAGTCCCTAAAATGCCCTATTTTGCCCCCATGTCTCATTCATATTCCCACTTGAACCTATAGCATATAACCAATCAGAGACATATCTCATAGGTTTTCATGTCTTTGCCACTTGAAATGCAAGGTGGAAAAGCCCAAAAATTGGCTAAGTTTGAAGTTTCCCAAGGTTCCCTTGTGTTTTCACCCCTGTCAGAGTTTCAAGGGTTGGGGTTCCAGTCTTTTGCCTTCCCTTGTCTATCGGCTCTGAGTTTCGACCTCAGAATGTGCCTAAATTTGAAAATTCTAAGTAGTTGACAGAGTGTCAAGAGTCGGAGCTCTGGTCTTCCATCTTCCTTCCAAGGGAATGCGGCGAAAGTGTTCGCAGAGTGTGCCACTTGTCAGGTGCAAGTTCTATACAACGCTAAGAAATTACTTCCAAAAAACTGTGCCGACTCAACACGTGTCTTGGTTGCATTCCGCAGAAGGCCTGACGACCGACCCCCGGTGGGCAAAGTTCTCTAAGGCTTTTCCCCTTTCATGAATCCTTCGATGGGACACATGACAGGATATTGCAAGCTCCCAGACTACCGAAGCTGACATCATATCTCCACCACACGGCTGCGAAATAAGGACAGGTGTAAAGTATATCATGGCTTATGGCCATAATATCGATGATTTAGAAGGATGAAGCAGATCGCGCTAGGTGTCAAAGGATGAAGCGAAGAGGTGGGGTCATTAAGGATCGAATGATAGCACAATGTCGCAGGAGGATCTTGTTTGCATGAAAGAGTCTATGCGCGGCTGCGAGATGCTGACACATAGCCTGTTCCTTTGTTCTTCCTCCTTTTCGAAGGTAGCGGCAGGTAGCTACTAAGGTGCACCACGTGTCGGCGCAACTCAAGTTCTACACAAAACAAAGAAAAGTTTCCCTTAATTTTGCATGAATGCTCCACATGGTGGAGGACACAACTTAAGTGTTGACAGGGCATTTCATCAGACACCGTGCCATTTTCTCTAAGAATCTTACCTTCATCGAGCCTCATCTAGACTCCTCGCGAAGTCGCGAAAATTGTCACATGGGCAGAATATTTGGGCCTCAATGCAGAATCAAAAGGGAAAGTGATGGCCATTAATTCTAAAAGTAGACTCATCTACTGCTAAAATTCAAAAGAGACTTTCAGGCATCCCAAAGGCGGGAAGGCACATGAATTCGGCCAGGTGGCATTGCAGGGGCCAATTTTTTCAAAGGATTTAGAGCCGATGAAGACACAGAGACTCAGGGGTTTGAAATATAAAGTGTCGTAAAAGCTTTGCTTGGTGAATTTGAAGAGATTTGTCTCATATGCCATCAATGTAGGTGCTATGCCTCTTAGCTACCCCCTCATTTTTAGATATTTGTTGCATTTATGGTTGCAGATCAAGAAACTAGTTTTGTGCATTAAAACAAAAAATATCATCCATCTGCCTCAAGACCCTAGATATTTTTGCAGTTATTTCTGGTAGATAAACACCCCTTTTGGTTGAGATATTTTCTAACAAGGCCCATAGGGGGCAATTTATTGTAACCTAATTAGGTCAATTAGAATCAGATGCTATATATGCATGAATGTAAGATGTAAAAATGGTTGGTCTTTGGTGCATTTTCAGGCAGTCAAGTGTAGAGCTCTCTAGGGTTTCAAAAAGCAAAAGTTCTAGTTATCCAGCAGTAAAGACACAGGTCATGAAAGGTTTTTCATATTGATTTCAGCTATCAGTGTATGAACTTCTCCTTCTTATGTAATCTTTCAAGGAAACCTTGAGTTTCTTTTACGGTTGTCTTTTCCCACACTTCGTGGTATGACTGTAACCATTGATCAGATGAATGAACGGATTCTTAAAACATTACATACTATGTGGTGATCTCTTTTATGGTTGTAGATGATTGATTGTATCTTGATAAAGGATTACTAAGCATATTCTCCATTGATTGTTGTTTTTCTCGCATCTGAATATCTAGAAAGTGCATGTTTCATTTCTCTTGTTTTCTTCCTTCTGTTGAACTATGGACTCTATAACCCAATATATTAGGCATCGGTTTAAAGGTTTCCATGATGACCCACACTCTTAAAAAATCAAAACAAACTTATCATGTGTGAAGAAAGTAATTAATTTGTATGTCTTGCAAACAAGCATACCTGCACCTTCCATTGTTAATGAGAGTACCCTTTTATCAACTATATAGGGGTTATTAATGATAACTAGTTGTTTTAGGTCCAATGACAGTCTTTGGGGCCTAGAAGGCAGTTTGGGTTTGGTTGTCCTATTATTTTTAGTTATTCATCTGGTTTGAACCTAATACCTTATTCAGGTATACCCCTTGGAATATCCCTCCTAGGTTTAAGCTGAGCCTGAAGTGCAGAGGAGTTAACCCACTCTTGTAGGTTGCCCAAAATCACCTTGAACTAATTGATAAACCTCTTCCATTCATCTAGAATGACTATCCCCGGCCTAGGTGATTTACGAATGTTTTAGGGTTTAAGGTTGTAGTTATTTTGGGAGTCAACATGGTTAGCCCTCATCCTATGAATCCAAGGTCTTTCGGGGATCATGTTGTAAGTAGTTTCTTCAATGATAACATGGAAATTAGTTGGAAGGGTTTTGGGATCCAAAGCAATAAGAAAATTGATCTTTGCCATGGTTTGACCATTTGGTTTGTCATGCATTTTGAGGGTAGAAGTATTGTGAGTAATGTGTGTTTCATCATAACCCATTTTTTGAAGAAGGAAGGAGATAATATTGATTGCAGCTCCATAATCCACTATGACATGTTTGATGTTGTTCTCGTGAATGTGGACTTTTAACTAGAGGGGGAGATCACCCTGTTTAGAAATGTCGTCAACTAAAGGTAGCTTTTTGAGGTAAAAAAATAAGGAGGTTTTTATTCTTTTGTGAAGGATTTTGAACCAAGTTCCCTACGTATATGAGATTGAGAAGAGCATTTTTATGGGTAGGAGAGATTTTAAGAAGGTCTATCATTTGAAAAAAAGCTATGTTGTTCAAGGTGAGATTCGACTACTTAGATTTATGGGTAGGAGAGATTTTAAGAAGGTCTATCATTTGAAAAAAAGCTATGTTGTTCAAGGTGAGATTCGATTGCTTAGATTTATGGGTAATACAAATTTCTTGAACTTTATCCAACTCCACATGTCTTAGCACATCTTGATTGAAGATGAGTTGTTGAGCATGTTGTTGATTTCTTGGTTGATCTTTACTTTCTTGTTGACTATGGAGTGCATTAAAGATTTTTTGTCGTTGGTTGTTAAGGAGTTTCAAGATGACCTAATTGTAATGAAATCATATCTTTGTATCATGACTTCTTGTCTTATGATATAAGTAGTATGTTCTAGGGTCATAAGGGTGATGATATGATCTTTTTTTTCTTGATTCGAAGTTTCTTTTTGGTTGATCATCTTTTTGGTAAAACATTTATTTGTTGACCTATTTTCCTTTGCCCAGAGTCAAATGGACTAACTTCAAAATCTTGTTGAAATCCCTTGAAAAATTAACTCTAAAGGCCTAAAATCCTTCAAATCTTAGTATTTTCCTTGTAAAAATCCTTGAAAATTCATTTAGGGAATCCTTACAAAAAACCTAGAAAAACCTAGAAATATTGAAGCTTTTGCCTTAATTTTTGCCCCTCTTTTAGCCTTTATCGGCAAAATTTTATGTTTATGAACTAGTGGAAAAATGGCTAAGGCATGAAGACTCTTTCTCCCTTTATCGACAAAATTCAAGTTTTATGAACTTGTGAAAAGTTCACTTTTTCTTGAGTTCACCGATTTGGCAATTTGCTGATAAAGCGGAAGGAGGGCGAGCTTCTTGCAAAATGTGTCTAAGGCAAAAGAAGGAAAGGGCTTGTCAGAAAAGTTAGAAAATTGTGAACTTTTCAAAAGTTCAAAAATCTTCAAGTTTGTCGACAAAAGAGGCTGAGGGAGTAAAGTTCGCAAAAGGATAAAAGAGCTGATAGAAGGAAAATCGGCTAAGGCATTGATGGTTAAGAATTCCAAGAGTATGCTGGGTGATGATTTTTCCAATAAGGCGAAGAGCAGAGTAAAGCATCGGAAAAGCAAGCTAGGTTCAACAGGATGAGATTTTGCCGACAAAGAGGGCCCAGTTTGGAAAATACCACTTTTGCCGATAAGGCAAAATAGAAAAAGGAAAATTGGCTAAGTAAAGAAAAGGTAAAGCTAGGCCTTATTGGCAAATTAGCAGAGGGCTGAACTTCTCAAAACTTCAAAGTTGGTTTAGTTTGCCGATAGAAGTATCTGCGAATAAGGCAAGAAGACACAAAGAGAAAATGGTTCCGCAAAGGTGGATTTTTTCGATAGAAGAGAAAAGTAAGGCCAAATGGTAAAGTTCATGAAAGCAAACTTTTATTGATAAAAGGTAGAAGTTGGCCCAAGGCCAAGGTTCGAGAAATTGCAAAATCCCTGACAAAAGGAAAGGTTGGCCAAAGACCAAGTTCTTGAAATTGTGATTTTGCCAATAAGGCAAAGAAGACAAAATGATTCAAAAAAGAACTTCACCTACAATGAAGAAAGGTTCGACAAAGTAAGTTTTTGCTGATAAGGGCAAATAATGAAGCCAAGTCACATTTCAACAAAATAAGGTTTTGCCGATAAAGCAAAATAGAGATGAAGAAGATGGAGTCAAAATAGTTCAGAAATGATGATTTTTGCCAATAAGGGCAAAAGTAGATAGAAACAGGCCACAGTTCAGAAAAAAGACAAAGTTGCCGACTAAAGATAGAAAATACAGAAAACAAAGATAGAGTGATCTGTAAATTGTAGATTTGGCCAACAGGGTAAAATTTAATCCATATTTTCTAGAAAATTTAGAAATCAAAGAAAGAACAAAGAATTGTGAAGAATTATAAACTTCAAATATTTAGATTTAAATATTTGAAGTGTTGTAAAAGCTCTGTATAAGGGGATTTTGGAGGGAAAATATTTTTGATTTTTCTCATCTGTCGTTAATGCATATATGATCTACTCAACTACCCCATCTGTAGATATTTTTGCATTTATGGTTGTAGGTGATGAATCAACTGCTTGCATTGAAGAGGCAAAATATCTCCCAGCTACTCCATGATCCAAGATATTTTTTGCATTGAATTTTTGTAAGCAGACATCCCTTCTAGTAGGGATATTTTCTGACAGGCCCATGGGACGAATTAATTGTGAAATGACTGAGGTTAATGTAATGAATTGCTATATATGTATTTTTGTAAGATGTAACGAGGGTTGGATACCGAGACATTTTTTTGGGTACTCCAATCAGAGCCCTCTGCTGTAACTGTGCCTTCTGTTGAAATACACATTATGTTTTTACCTTTTCTGTTGTTTTAGCTCTGTGTGATTCAGAACTGGTTGTCTGTGAATGTTTATTTCCTCTCAACCTAGTTCTTTTCTTTACCTCTACTAAGAATTTTCTAGATCTGTGTAAGTTGATCAGCTGTATTTCTTTATTTTGTGCATTTTCAATTCAGTGAGAGCTCCATATTCAAACCTCATGTATCACCTCCATTAATTTATAGTTTTATCCCTCTTCCTCTTTTCCTCAACAGTGGATAGATTAGGTTTACTCTTAGGAATAGATGAATCTCTTATTCAATGAAGGAACTAGCCTCTTTCTGGAGATTTGGCCTCCTTGCAGGGTCCCACACCAGGAGGTCATCTCAATGTTTCGCTGGATTGTTGAAGACCGTTAAACCCCTCCAAAACAGGGTGCAAATCCAAGTGACAACAATTTCTGGCACGCCTGGTGGGATAGTGAGCAATCTAAATCAAAGAATTAAGCTGAGAATCTAGTGTTTTTCTCAGTACTCTACATTTTGGTAGACTTTCATGCAGCTAGCAACTGTACAAGCTTCTAGTTTTGATCAATGCAATCTTTTATGCCTGTGCAAACAAGGGCATCTTCAAGAGGTAACTTTTAATTTACTAAATTATCGGTTGCTGCTTCTAGGAGAAGGTCTAGGTTATCTAGGTCTCCTGTGAGAAGGAATAACAACCCTGTTTTACTTCATCCAAGAGGTCAATCTACACCCCCTCCTTTTAGGTTCAATACACTAGAAGTCTACACATTCCTAGACTAAATTTGAATATCCCTAGGATGGCAAGAAATTTGCCTTTTGTGACCTTTAATGGAGGCAGTCCTTTAGATTTGGCTGCATACAATGATATACTAATTGCAGCCCTTAAAAGTATTTCACCCTTTATGGGTGATGGTTCTACAACCTCTGCTGAGCACATCAAAGACATATCCAACGTGTGCTTAGTCCATCACATACAACATGCAGATGTTTCCATCACATACAACATGCAGATGTTTTTTTTTGGTTCATGGTCTCATCATTCAAAGGGAGAGCTCTTCAATGGTTCAGGAGCTTAACCCCTGCTTCAATAAATGACTGGGATGAGTTGGGAGAGAAAATCTACAAGCAGTTTGGAGAGAGGGTAGATAACGTCTCGCTACTGGAGCAATTGACAACAATCAAAAGAACCCCAAGTGAAATGCTGGCAGATTTTAACTTTAGATTCCAGAGGACGTGGGAGAGAATTCCAACTACCCTCATGCCATCTCCACAAGGTGCTTTTCATTGCAGTAATGATGCAATCCATGTATGCTGAAACCCTACCCTCTCCTTATGAGATAACTTTAAAAGATAAAAATTGTCTAATACAGGCTGGGAAAATTGCTCCCAGACTCCCTGTACCTCTTTTTCCAGAGCTGTCTTCACCATCCCACATCCCATTATTGCTCCCAATCTAGAGCCTAAAGCTTCAGCATCTTCCCCTTCTCAAAAATAAAGTGACCTTACAACCCTAGTGACCAATATGACCAATAATTTAAAGAAAATAGATATTCAAACTGCCCCCAAACCCTATTAGAATTATAACTAGGGGTAGTCATCCAATCAAAATTAGAATCAGGGTTACAATCCCAACAGAAATAAGAACTGGAATCAAGGTTACCAACAAAATAGATATTAAAACCCTAACCGTGCTCAACCTTTGCAAATAGTTCAACCTATCCAACAGATTTCGACTATGAATCCAGTTAGGGCTTTAGTCCCTACTCAAAATAATCTGGCCCAAAAGGCAAATTGGTGCTACCCCTGCAACCAACCACACAATCAGTCCACTTGTGCTTTTGGAGCACAAGAAAGGGCTTTAATGCTGTAGAATTTTCATACCCAACAGGCATCATTATCAGAGGCAGCCAATAACAACCCTGAGGTATCACCTGAGGCTACTTGTGATGCCAATATGATGCTATGGACTTCTGAAGACTTTTGTACTGTCAATCAGCCCATGGATAATGTTGTTATGCCCATTGCAGACAACATCAGGTCAAAAAAGAGGTAGTTGGAGGCTAGCCCCATGCCTACTATTTTACAAAAGATGTCTGTTTCAAAGGCAAAAGTGGCTAGTGCCACATGTACAAGTCAGAACAATAGATCTGTTGCTGCAAAAGAAATTCCATCAGGCTCAAAGGTGTCTGAACAAGCTACCGATCAGTAAAAAAAGGGAACATGGATTCCCATAATGTATAAGGCAGCCACTATTCCACTAAATATTATGGAACAAATGAAGAAAATAAATATAAATGTATCAATGTGGGAAGTAATGTCAATCCCTTCTCAAAGGGATCTATTACAAGAGGCTTTAGGGCAATTCCCATCAACTGAATCAACAACAACTGACTCATCAACAAAACAAAAGGAAAAGAGCCCTATTAGTCTTGTACAACCAAGGGAAGAACAAGTAAGTATAGCAAAGAAGCCCTCCCCTTTCTACTTGTCTTTAATCATTGACAAATTTTTAGTGCACAACTGTATGATTGATTCAGGGGCTAGTGTTTCAGTCATGCCCAAGAAGATAGCAGATACATTAGGAATCAAATATAACCCTATTTCATCAGAAGTATTACAATTAGATGTCACCTCTGTAAACACTATAGGAGTGATCAAGGGACTGGACTTGACTCTACATGCATGTCCAAACTTGACTTTCAGTCAAGACATTTCAGTCATTAATCTTCCTCCCTTCTTTGCCATTTGCTTGTCATGGGACTTCACAGCCAAGGTAGGTGGCTACCTTTCTTTTAACTGGTCTCATATGCTGTTGAGAACCAAATATGGCACAAGGTTCACCATTAAGGCTAAATCAATTTCAAATTATCACGTGGAAAATTATGACCACAACCTGATGAATCCTCATGTTATGATTCAGGGTGAGGAAATGCATGACTTAGAGTCTCTAGAGGCAACATCTTCACCTTTTCCAACCCTTGATCTATTTCTTGATGAATGGGCAGGGGATCACTGTGATTTTGATCCTTATGATACCACTGAGGCAACTGACTTGGGAACCTATATGATCTATGAGGGGAGTTCTTCAGTCCCTTCTGTGCTTAAGCCGGATGATGACTCCAATGGCCCATGGAAAATGTTCTTTGATGGTGGAAAGAATAGAAATGGAGCTGGTGTAGTGGGTTTATTAGTCTCTCCAACTGGTAAGAAGCTACACAACTTTGCTCATAGATTACATTTTTCTTGCACCAATAATGTAGTAGAGTATGAGGCATTAGTTCATGGTTTGCTTATTGCTGAGAAGAGAAATATCAAACATTTGGAAATTACTGGGGACACTGAGTTGGTAGTCAACCAAGTCAAAGAAATATGTGCAACTAAAACCATCTTCTAAGAGCTTATAGACATAGAGTTTGGGACCTGTTTGAGAGTTTTGATGCTCTCAACTTACAGGTAATCCCAAGGAAACTGAATGCTGAGGCTGATCAACTGGCAACTGTTGGGGCCCAATTTTCTCTACCTACAGATTTGTTTTAGGGTTCGAATTAGCATGTAAAAATAGTAGTCAGGCCCTCTGTTCCTGACAATGACATACATTGGCAAGTCTTCGATAGCAATGAGCAGATTGAAAGATTCATTCAAAATGAAGCAGAGTTTTCTTCCATGGTGCAACCCAGGTTGTAGGAAAGTTACAGAAACCGGATCATTTAGCTCAAATCGAACAAGCTGCCCAAGGTTTTAGTCACCCTTGAGGCCATTTTCAACCTAGATGATGAGTTCAGGGGCTAAAGAAAGAATATGACATTCAAAAAGGAAGATTACTAGAAGATTGTTGTTGTCCAACATAAGGAATTACTGTTGGGAAAGGTATGCGGTGATGTTAAACAACAAGCATTTATACGCTTGGCCCAAAAATATAGGAATGTCCTAGCATGGATGTATGAAGATTTAAAAGGTTTCAATCCAGACGTGGCTCAACATGCCATCGACTTGGATCCAAATGCCAAGCTTGTCCATCAGAGGCAGCGACCAATAAACCCTAAGATTGAGCCGCTCATGTGAAAGGAACTTGTCAAGCTGATACAAGCGGGGATCATCTTCCCCATTAAATATTCTACTTGGGTTTCCAATCTAGTGCCTGTGAGGAAGAAAAAAAGGGAAATAAGGCTCTATGTGGATTTCAGGGACCTGAATTGTGCTTCTTTGAAAGATCACTACTATCTGCCCTCTATGGATCAAATTTTGCAAACTGTTGCAGGGACGAAGAGGTTTTCATTATTAGATGGCTTCTCTGGCTATAACCAGATCTTTGTAAAAGAGGAGGATAGATTTAAGACAACAGTCACAACCAAATGGGGAACCACGACATATGTAAAAATGCCATTTGGTCTTTCTAATGCTGGTGCCACATTTCAGAGGGCAATGGCCATTGCTTTCAAAGGTTTTATAAACAAGTTCATCTTGATTTATTTGGATGACATTACAGTCTTCTCCAAGAAGGGAGAAAATCATATGGAGCATCTGGAGAAAGTCTTCCCAAGATGCAGAGAGTTTGGGGTGTCTCTGAACCCCAAGAAATGTATTTTTGTTGTTGCTCAGGGTAAGCTTCTAGGCCATATAGTGTCTAAGGATGGGATCTGCATAGACCCTGAAAGGACATCTTCTCTCGTTTCTCTTCCCCTGCTTGCTCATAAAAAGTCTTTACAATCATTTCTGGGGTAGATCAACTTTGTTAGGAAGTTTATTCCTAATTTTGTTGGCTTGGTAAAGCCTCTAACCCTTATGCTCAAGAAAGATTCTATCTTCAGATGGGCAAAGGAAGGGAAGATTGGTTTTGAAAAAATCAAAGAAGAGATTGCCCAGGAACCTACTCTCATGAACCCAAATTATGAGGACTTCATCCCTTATGCACATGGAGGAGAGAACAACATTTCTACTATTCTGATGCAACAGAATGAACAGGTATGTAACAACCCCTGGCCTTCTTCAGTTAGACCTTGAAGGACTACGAGGTCAGATACAACCCCATTGATAAACATGTATTTTCCATTGTTAGAGCTTTAAAAAAATTTAGATATATGCTGGAAAATAATCATATTAAAGTTTTAGTTTCTCATATTAGTGTGAGAGATTATATAATGGGGATTGAGATTAGTGAAAAGAGAGCCAGCTGGGTCACTAAGATCCTAGAGTATGACGTGATCATAAAGGCCACTAAGCTGATTAGAGGCAGAGGATTGTGTGAACAGCTAGCTCAGACTTCTATAGATGAAGTAAGTTCATCTTACCACTTAAATGAGGAAGAACCTACAACTGAGACATCAGCTGTGAGTTCTTGGACAATAGACATGGTTAAATTCCTATCCATTGGTGAGTATCCCTATGGATTGGACAAAACCAAAAGAAGACACTTCAGGTTGTAGTCTAATCCTTATGCTTTGATAGATGGTGTTCTCTTCGAGATAAACTTGGATGTAGTCTTAATGAGGTGTATAGAAGAAGATCAAATTGATAGACTACACAGTGAGTTTCATGCTCACCCAACAAGAGGTCATTTCTTTGCTAGAGCCACAACAATGAAAATAATGAGGGCAGATTACTTTTGGCCCACATTATTCAATGATGCCCATGTATGGGTAAGACAATGCAAAGAGTGTGCTCTCTTTGCTGGAAAGAAATGATTGGCAACACTACCACTCCACCCTATTTAGGATGATCAACCCTTCTCACAGTGGGGCTTGGATTTCATTGGCATGATAAACCCCATTTCCAGTGTTGGTCACAAGTGGGTTTTGACTGCAACAGATTACTTCACTAGATGGGTTGAAGCAGTCCCACTGAAAGAGACCACTGAATCAACAATCATGGAGTTCTTGGAAGAAATCTTGATGAGGTTTGGAGTTCCTCATACCATTATTTCTGATAATACAAAAGCATTCATTGGTTTTAGAATTGCTAATTGGGCTCTAAAGTACAATGTATTCTTGAAGACTTCATCCAACTATTACCCTCAAGGTAATGGGCTGACTGAATCCACCAACAAGAACCTGATCATAATTTTAAAGAAGACCATGGAGACAAACCAAAGGCAATGGCACAATAAGATCAAATTAGCTCTTTTGGCTGATAGGATCACATATAAAAGGGCCATTGGAAACTCTCCTTTTGTTCTTGTGTATGGAAGATAGGTTAGATTGCCTATATCCTTGGAGCTTCCTGCATTAGAATTGACTCAACAATTAGAATTGGAAGGGGAAGATGCCAGGTTTGTCAGAATGGCTGAATTGATTGAACTAGAAGAACAAAGATAGTCAGCCATGGATACATTAGAAGAGCATAAAAAATAGACCAAAAAGTATTTTGACAAGAAGGCCAAGGTTTAGACCTTCAATGAGGTTGATCTTGTTCTAAAATGGGATGCTGACTGAGCGATGCACTTTAGAGTGGGCCGTATATCATCATCAGCTGCAAGCAAGCCAATTCTTTCATTCTTTCAGGATTGGATGGTAAAGTTCTACTGATCTCAGTCAATGGGATCCATCTCAAACCTTACCATTAAGGTTGGTCTAATATTCTATACATATTGTTTTAGTTCTATTTCTGCTTTAGTTTTCCCTTCAATAAGTGCTTTTGCACAGGCTGTACTCTCATTATGAGAATACATGCCTTGTTCTTTTTGTGTTCTTGGAAGGCAGGGTTTTAGTTATTTTGACCTATTGCAGTCCCTTCTTTTAGACTCCATGCCCAATGGATGCTTAAGGTCACTGGTCTATTTGTTTAGCAGGCAAACATCCCTGAGAGGTTGCCAAAATGTTGACCTATTTTCCTCTACCCAAAGTCAAATGGCCCAACTTCAAAATCTTGTTGAAATCCCTTGAGAACTTAACTCTAAAGGCCTAAAATCCTTCAAATCTCAATATTTTCCTTTTAAAAATCCCTAAAAAATCATTTGGAGAATCCTTGAAAAAACCTAAAAAAACCCAGAAAATTTGAAGGTTTTGGCTTAATTTTTGCCCCTTTTTTGGCCTTTATCAGCAAAATTTCATGTTCATGAACTAGTGGAAAAATGGTTAAGGCGTGAAGACTCTTTCTCCCTTTATCGACAAAATTTAGGTTTTATGAACTTGTGAAAAGTTCACTTTTTCTTGAGTTTGCCGACTTGGCGATTTGCCGATAAAGCAGGAGGGCAGGCTTCTTGCAAAATCTGTCTAAGGCAAAAGAAGGAAAGGGCTTGTCGGCAGAGTTAGAAAATTGTGAACTTTTCAAAAGTTTGAAAATCTTCAAGTTCACCGACGGGGCGAATCACCGACAAAGGAGGCTGAGGAAATACAGTTCGCAAAAGGATAAATGAGCTGATAGAAGGAAAATTAGCTAAGGCATTGATGGTTCAGAATTCCAAGAGTTCGTTGATCAACAATTTGCCGATAAGGCGAAGAGCAGAGTGAACCATCGATAGAGCAAGCTAGATTCAACGCGATGCGATTTTACCAACAAAGAGGGCCCATTTTGCAAAAGACCACTTTTGCCGATAAGGAAAAATAGAAAAAGGAAAATTGACTAAGTAAAGAAAAGGTAAAGCTAGGCCTTATCAACAAATTGGCAAAGGGACAAACTTCTCAAAAGTTCAAAGTTGGTTTAGTTCATCGATAGAAGCATTTGTCGATAAGGTAAGAAGACACAAAGGGAAAATAGTTCCGTAAAGGTGGATTTTGCCGATAGAAGAGAAAAGTAAGGCTAAAAGGCAAAGTTCGTGAAAGCGAACTTTTGCTGATAAAGGTAAAAGTTGGCCCAAGGCCAAGGTTCGAGAAATTGCAAAATCCCCAACAAAAGGAAAGGCTGGCCAAAGACCAAGTTCTTGAAATTGTGATTTTGTCGATAAGGCAAAAAAGACAAAATGGTTTGAAAAAGAAGAACTTCAGCAACAATGAAGAAAGGTTTGGCAAAGTATGTTTTTGTTGATAAGGGAAAACAATGAAGCCAAGCCACAATTCGAAAAAATAAGGTTTTGCCGATAAAGAAAAACAAAGATGACGAAGATGGAGTCAAAATAGTTCAAAAATGACAATTTTTGTCGATAAGGGCAAAAGTAGATAGAAACAAGCCACAGTTCAGAAAAAGACAAAGTTGCTGATTGAAGATAGAAAAATATAGAAATAGAGACAAAGTAATCTGTAAATTGCAGATTTGGCCAACAGGGCAAATTTAGGCTAGATTTTTCAGAAAATTTAGAAATCAAAGAAAGAATAGAGAATTGTGAAGAATTATAAACTTCAAATATTTAGATTTAAATATTTGAAGTGTTATAAAAGCTCTGTATAAGGGGATTTTGGAGGGAAAATCTTTTTGATTTTCCTCATTTGCCATTAATGCAAATCTGATCTGCTCAACTACCCCACTATAGATATTTTTGCATTTATGGTTGTAGGTGATGAATCAGCTGCTTGCATTGAAGAGGCAAAATATCTCTGAACTACTCCATGATCCAAGATATTTTCTGCATTGAATTTTCGCAAGAAGACATCCCTTCTGGCAAGGATATCTTTTGATAGGCCCATGGGGCGAATTAATTGTGAAATGACTGAGGTCAATGTAAAGAATTGCTATATATGCATTTTTGTAAGATGTAATGAGGGTTAGATACAAAGACATTTTTTTTGTACTCCAAACAAAGCCCTCTAATGTAATCACGCCTTTTGTTGAAATACACACTGTGTTTTTACCTTTTTCGCTATTTTAGCTCTGTGTGATTCAGAACTAGTTGTCTGTGAATGTTTATTTCCTCTCAACCAAGTTCTTTTCTTTACCTCTGCTAAGAATTTGCTAGATCTGTGTAAGTTGATCAGCTGTATTTCTTTATTTTGTGCAGTTTTAGTTCAGTGAGAGCTCCATAGTCAAACCTGGTGTATCACCTCCATTAATTTATAGTTTTATACCTCTTCCTCTTTTCCTCAACGGTGGATAGATTAGGTTTAGTCTTAGGAATAGCTGAATCTCTTATTCAATGAAGGAACTGGCCTCTCTCTGGAGATTTGGCCTCCTTGCAGGGTCCCACACTTGGAGGTCATCTTAATGTTTTACTCAATTGTTGAAGACTGTTAAACCTCTCCAACACAGGGTGCAAATCCAAGTGACAACAGTATCTTAGGGATGTTCAATAATATTGACATTTGTTGAATTGAGATAACCCTTCGTGTTTTGATCAATACTTTTCACTGGAAGTGTTTCAGTTACCTCATCTATTATTGTGTTAAGATCATTCTTCAAGATTTTAATAGTGGAGGGGTTGTTTATGCTATTGTCATTGTTTTGAGTAATCACAAGTTTTTTCATTCATGTCATATGTTCTTACTCCACTGTCAATGGCTACTTGATTGATTCTTATCCCACTTTCCAATGCCTCTTTATAAGATCTATAAGGCAACTTTTGGTCCTTTTCTCTCATTTCTTTGTTGAGGGCAAGTAGGAAAAGGTTGTAAAGCTCTTTGTGATCCATATTTATAGCACTTGTAGATGTGTAGACGACTTTCCTCTAGTGCATGATAAAATGTGCTACTAACTCATTAGTGTCTTGTATCATGGTTAGAAACTCATGGATTCTTGTCTTCACTAACTTGTTCATGTCAAAACCCATGACAAATTCATTAACAAGTTGTCTAAAAGAATGTATCTAGGCCTCAACAAGGCGGTAATACCAGTCAAGAGCAATTCCTTTGAGTGTTTTGGGAAATATCCTAGCGATAACTCCATCCTAGGGGAGGAGTTCTCTTACTTTTATTGTATATGATTTAATATGTGAATTTGAGTCTCCTCTCCTTTAAATTTTTGCAAATCGGGAAGAGGACATGGCAACAAGAAATTATGAATGTTAAGATCCAAAGTCTCCTTTAAATATTCCAAATAGTTTCTTGAGAAGGGATTTTGGGAACTAGACATTATTCTTGTGAACATAAGTCCCGTGGGCAAAACTTGTGCTCTAGCTTGATTTTGAAAGTTTGTTTGGTATCTAGGTATGACTGGATAGGCTTGTTGATTATTTACTTGTTGGTATGTGGGTGGTATTATATAGTTTGACATTGTGAGAGTGCTATTTGGTTGCGTGTTATATATCTAATTTTGTTGGGAGGTGCAAAAGATTCATTGCCAATGTTTCAAGAGTAAAAATTTAGGTAGGGGGTAACTAAGTTTCACCTTGGTTTGATTTGACTCTATTAGCAAAAGGATTTCCCTATGACCTCAGTCTTTCTTTGGTTTTTTTTGGAAAGGTTTCTCAACACCTCCAACCTCAAGTATCCTAATCCATTGGACCAAGGTTGCTATAAGGTTTTTGGGTGTTGCTTCCTTTGTTCTTTGAGTTTTGCCACCTTATAGTGGATTTTTTGTATTGGGGTTTGAGTCACCCCATTTGTTCTTTCTTTGTGATTTTTTTTGATGATACTTGATGTTTCTTAGATCTTTTAGCTTGATATGCTACATGGGGGGCTTCTTATGCCTCCTAATCTTCTTGTAAGTTCTTCTCTAGATGGCCTACTTCGTTGTCCATTTGAGTGGTCATTTATCTATAGCTAGTAATAGAATGTCTCTATTGATGAATCTTAGACCAAAAAAATACTCAACATGCCCCTAGCTTTTTAGGATAATTTGGTGCAATGAAAACATACTGATCCCAAGATGTATTACTAAAAGTCAAGGTTTTATTCTACTCCTCTATTAAACATGGTATATATAATACCTGCCATGTCACTATCTATAATGCTCTGTATTCTCATCGATGGGAGATAGGGGAGGAGGTGGTGATTCAGTCCCAGGAAGTATTTGATACAGTTATGTTGCTTCTTCAACCACACAATCCTCCACCGAATGATGGTGAAGACAATTCTGATGAAGATCTTGCTGCAAATGAAGAAGATCGTCATGGCATTGCCATAGATGAGCAATTGGGCTTTTGATCGTCTCATACCATTTGGATATCAATTTTTTGTTTAATAATTGTTTCTTCATTGTTAAATCTGAGGATGGTTAAGCCTCTTTTTGTAATATCCATTTATAGTGGCTTAGGTTTTATCTTTGGTGGTTTCTTTCTTGTTGGTTAGTTCTTTTTAGACTGGATATGGAGTTGTTCACACTTTATGCTGGGTTTTAGATGCCCTTTTTTGTAATCTGGTTCAACTCTTACCTTATAATGAGTTTCTTTTATAATTATGTTTATATATTTATATTAATATACTTCAGGTGCTTGCACCTTTTGTTAAAAAAAAGTCAAGGTTTTATAGAGCTCTCGTTAGCCAAACTCATAGTTAGAGTCTTCATAGTCATAACAGTTTGAGACTGGTGCCAACGAATTTGGTGGCATGTATCTTTTGAAGGTAGGAGTGAGAGGTTCATTTGTGGGGGTTTTCCCCTGAATTTTATCTAATTCTATCATATTTTGAGGGTGCAAGAAGCACCATAGAATAAATGCAATGGATGAAAGAGAAGGATGAAGATAAAATGGAACTGCGAAAACATGAAAAGATCTCCAAAAATGATCTGCTCTTCACATTGGGTTCACCAAAATATGTGTTGTTTGAAATTGACTCAAGCTCATGAGAGAGTTAGAATCTCACATAGAACATGAACCATATCCTTGCTAAGGGAACCCACCTAGTCACTCCTCTTGTGGTAAAAGCTAGTTGAGTGGTGGTGGAATCTAGGGGTTGTTCTATTTGCTAGGAAGTAGAATATCACAAATGGTGGCTAGGATATTCATGGGGTTTTGAGTGTAGATGTGTCTAGAATGATTATTTTGATTATTGTGAGGAAATGTTTGATGTCATTGAGGTAAATGCTAGATGGGTGTTGTTATTATTATTCTGATGTGACCTGGAGGGTTATTTGCTTTGATTCTATTTAATTAATTTATTGCAAAGTGACAAGCTATGTCTAGTCTTCTTTGTTTTAAGATGATTAATTCCTCAAGGAGTCTGAATTCTCTTGCTAGAACTTCCTCTCAGTGCTTTTTTAGTTATGTTGTTCAATTTGCCTCAAGATTTCTTCTTGTTCTTGGGCTTCTTCCTTAGTTGGGTTTTCTTAGATAGGAAGATTCTTCCTAATTTCTTCTATGATTAATTTAATCAAATCTTATTTCACTTTTGGACACAATGAAAGTGTGCTTTGAGTGAAGAAATATGGATGCTCTATTTTCACCTGTTCTATTGAAAGCTGTATACCTTGTGATGGAATTGAGAGTTTTCTCTATTATTGTTTTTATGTTTAATGAGTTTCTATTGTAATTTTATTTCTAAATGTATGAAACTATCTTTTTGTATTTTTAGAGCTTTTAAATATGATTGAATTACTATGTGGTGAAATGAAACTTTCTATATGCGATGCAAATCTAAATGGCTTTTCCATAATGCAATTTGTCAATGTTTTTGGTATTTTCAAGATTGATTTATGAGAGGAAGCTATTAGCTATTATAATAAATAAACTTGTAGCTATTTTAACAATGCAATGAATTGGAAACTAGATCTAGAAAAATAATAAACTTGTAGCTATTATTTAGTCAATGAACTATGATCTTGGGGATTGCTCTCTTTTATATTAAAATAGAGAAAATATACAAAAATGATGTCCTAAAGAGAGGAAATAACTCTTACAAACCCTTTGCATGGGTTTATAATATGCTAGCAATTCTTATTCTAGAAGGTTTTTATATACAAAATGGCCTATACTTATACTAAAAAAACCTTAACGATAGAAAATAACAAAATTCAAGTTGAAGATTCTAAATGACAATATTGCACGGGAAGATCTTGATTCTGTCAATATTGGGGAAGCTTCTTTAAGTCATTTGGTCAATTCCTCCGGTCCAATTGAGGGACAAGATTATGTAAATGATCCTGACAAGGAATTCTCTTTTGGTTTTGAATTTGGTAAAAGGGAGGAGTCAGATTCTCCTAATTTTTTTCATAATGAAAAAGTGAAAAAGAATTTATTTTCTTCTTTTATCGAGGGGGAAGAATTACCGGATGATAGACAACATGATGCTTCAAATTTGGTTAATTTTACTTTTTCTAAGGAGGAAGCAAAAGCTTTTGTTGATAAGACTATTCATAAAGTTGCTTCTGATCTGATTGGTAAAATTGCGGATGAGGTAATTGAAGAAGAATTGCATGAAATTATAGGAGAGGGTGTATCTCTTATTAATAACGCTTCTGAATCAAACTTGGTAACTGATAAATAGTTAAGTACATATAAATAGAATTGGAAGGTCATGTTAGGTTATGGGATTGGTAATGAGGTTTTTAATCTTGATCAAAACTTCTCTTTTCCTCAATATGTCCCTTAGATTCCTCCTAGTGCTAGTGAGGCTTTTGATTTTGCTGCAAAATTGTCCATCTCTCAAACTTCTAGTTAAGAGTCTCCTTTAGAATCTAGATCTATATCTCCTTCCAAGAGAGGTCGAAAACCAAAATCTTTTAAAACTCAGGAAGAAATTAAGGCTAGGTTGCAGGCTACCTTGGAAACCTGTTTGAGATTGGGGAGAGTGAGAAACTCTCCCCGAGAACAATGAAGATCCTATCTTGGAATGTTAGGGGCATTAATGCCCCCTAACAAAAGATGCTTGGTAAAGCATCAGTTAGATTCTATAGGTTTGGACAATATCTTACTTCAGGAGACAAAGTTATCTCAAACTCAAGCTGAAAATATTTTTCCAAATTGGTATAAATGGAAGTTTCATCATTCTCCTTCTTAGGGGGCGTCTGGGGGTCTGGTTATTCTATGGAATAGTAAAAGTTGTGATGCAGATCTTATTTGTTCTACTCAAAATTTTTTATTGGTTAAAATAAACTCCCCTTCCCTAAACTTCTGGTTATTTAATGTCTATCGACCAATTTTGACAAATGACAAAAAACGGTGCTGGGATATTCTGACTGCACTTCTTGAAAATTTATGTGGAGAAAAAGTTATCTTAGGGGGAGATTTTAATGCTATTACTTGTTTGTTTGAAAAATTGAGAGGGATTTGTCCCCCTCAAAGGGTAATTGATAATTTTAACGATTTTATTTCAGATAATGCATTGGTGGATATCCCTTTATTAAATGGGAATTTCACTTGGTCCAATAGGAGAAAGAATTTTTTAAATATTGCAGAAAGTTTGGATAGATTTTTGTTCTCTTCTGATTGGTGTTTTGATTCTAAAATTTCTGGTACCTCTATTCTTCCCTATTCTGCTTCAGATCACTTTACCATTTCTCTTCACTTGGACATGGATAAGATTAAAAAGAAATATAGATCTTCTTTTAAGTTTCAAGCTATGTGGTTTAGAGATTGTAGTTTTTTTACCTCTATTGGAAACTTGGTGGAAGAATGCCCCTTTTGTGAAAGGTTCTTGCATGTTTTAGCTCAATGAGAAGTTAAAATTCATAAGAAATAAAATTAAGGAATGGAATAAATTTTTTTTTGGTAATATTTTTTCTCATAAAGCTACTTTGCAATCTCAGTTAGAACAGATGAATGAAGTCATTATAAAAAATGGCATGGATATGGCTTCTTTTGAATGTGTTAAATCTCTTCAATCTAACTTGGAGGAGGTTCTAGCTAGAGAAGAAATTTTTTGGAGACAGAAATCGAGGGAGACTTAGCTTAGAGAAGGAGACTGCAATACTAAATTTTTTCATGTTTCAGCTATGGTAAGAAGACATAAGAATTCTTTTTGTGCAATTAAAGACTCTATGGGGAATATTTTGCAAGATGATGTTCTTATTCAGAAAGGAGTTAGTTTTTTTCAAAAGCTTCTTTCAAAATAAGATATTAAGGTCCCACCTTTGACTATCCTTGAAGTTCTAAATCATATTCCACCTTTGCTTTCACAAGAAGATAATATGGAATTGATGAAACAATTTTCTTTAGAAGAAATTAAGACAGTGGTTTTTTCTTTGGATCTAGATAAATCTCTCGGCCCGGATGGTTTTACTTCTCTTTTCTTTCAAAAGTGTTGGGACTTTGTAGGTAAAGATATATGGTTGGCTGTAGAAGAAGCTCGTAGGAATCGTACTGTTTTAAAAGAGATTAACTCTACCTTCATTACCTTAATCCCTAAAGTTACTACTCCTTCTTTTGCTGATTTTAGACCGATTTCTCTTTGTAATACTTTGTATAAAATCATTTCTAAAGAAATTACTCTAAGACTTGTTGTTTTCATTCCAAAAATTGTGTCAGAAGAGCAAGGAGGTTTTGTTCTAGGTAAGGAAACATTTGAAGGTGCATTGGTGGCTCATGAGGTTCTACATTCAATTCATCAACATAAACTTTCTGCTATGCTAGTTAAGTTGGATATGTTAAAAGCTTACGATAGAGTGTCTTGGGACTTTTTGTTTCAAGTTCTCCTTAAATTTGGTTTCTCTTCTAAGTGGTGTAAGTGTATTATTTCTTGCATTTTTGGTTCAAGTTTTTCAGTTTTGATTAATGGTTCCCAGTCTGATTTCTTCAAATCTTCTCAAGGGATAAGGCAAGGAGATCCTTTGTCCCCTTTTCTTTTTATAATTATGGCAGAAGGCTTGAGTAGATTAATTTTGAGGCAAAATTCCTTAGGAAATTGGAAAGGGATTACAATTCCTAGAGTTCCTTTTGCTATTACTCATGCTTTATTTGCAGATGACACTCTACTATTTGGTCAACTTGTGTTATTAGAAGCTAAACATATGAAGGATGTAATTTTAAAGTATTGTTTAGTATCGGGTCAAAAAGTAAATCAGGAGAAATCTAATTTTTTTTTTCTTTTTTACTTCTTCATTAGTTCAAGAAAGGGTTGCCAAATATTTGGGGTTTAAGGTGGATGTCCTCCCTTCTAGATATTTGGGGATTCCTCTCTTCTTAGGTTCAGTTAAAAATATGTTTTGGGATAAACTTATTAAAAGTATCAAGTCCAAAATTTCTTCTTGGAAGGGCAAATGGTTAACTTTGGCGGGCAAAATCCTCATGATTAAATCAGTTTTGTCAGCAGTACTTGTGTATATGCTTTCAGTGCTTATGGTGCCCAAGTCCATCCTTTCTTGCATCGTTAATATCTTAAGGAAGTTCATGTGGAATGGCTCTAACTTAAATGGAAGAAGGATTCCTCTAATTTCTTGGGATAAAATTTGTATCTCGAAGCAGAAGGGAGGATCTAGGATCCATAACATTGAAGCTCACAATAAGGCTATTGGAGCCAAGGTGGTTTGGAATTTATATGAAAAGCCAGACTCCAAATGGGGAAAAATTATGATAGCTAAATATCTAGATTCATCTTCACTTGAAAGAATCTTCACTATTCTAAATTGAAAGATGGGTTCTCAGATTTGGAATTTTTTATTAAAATGTAGAGAGGTGATTTCCCCTTTTTTAATCTTGGGCCATTTAGGATGGAAATTCAACCCTTTTTGGGGATGATTCTTGGAATAGTTATTAGCCACTATCAAATTTTGAAGGTCTTCAAGATATTAAATTATTCTTGTGTCAAGTTTGGGGAACAAAAGTTAAAGATTATGTTGTGGTTGATTCAGATTCGGTTATTAATAAAGTTAGGTGGAGAAATTTTGATGATTTTCTGATTCCTTCATAACAGAAGGTCTTGCTTAGGAATCTCTTGAAGGAGAGAAGAATTTTCATTTCAAGAGGAAGGGATAAACTTATTTGGGCTCCCTCAAAATCTGGTCGGTATACAGTTAAGCAAGGATACCTAAGCATCATTACTAAGGATTCTAATTCAGGTTTTGATTGGCCTTATAAGCTATGTTGGAGCGGTCCTTACCTGCCTAAGGCAGGGGCTTTTGCTTGGTTAGCTTTGAATTATCGAATCCTTACTAGTGATAGGTTAGTTAGGCTTGGGGTTGCTAATTCTTTCTTTTGTCCTTTTTGTTCTGAAGTAGAGGAATCTATGGATCATTTACTATTAAATTGTCATTTCTCTTCAAAAGTTTGGTAATGGTTAATTTCAAAATTGTGTTGGCAGGGCCCCCTTCCTTTCTCTCTCCTTCAAGTTTTTCAAAGCTGGCCTATCTTGTTCACAAACTCTGCCTTCTCTGCTTTGTGGTTGGTCTCGCCGAGTATTGTGATTTGGATTTTGTGGCTAGAAAGAAATAGCATAGTTTTTAGAAAGAATAATAATTTTTTTGATGCAATTATTGTAAAAATTGAGAAAATGATTTCGGAAGTAGTCTCAGCTTCTCTTATGTTCAGAAAGGCAGGTTCTCTAGTTTTTACTTCTTGGGATGATCTAATGTTAAAAAGATGGAAATTTTTATGTTTGCCTAATTCAAATTGCTTTAACATGGGAAGCAAGATAGACATGTCCTCTATTAAGTGGATCCCTCTACCTATTTCTTTTATAAAATTAAATTTTGATGGTGTGAGTAGGGGTAATCCAGGTGACTCTAGTGTTGGTTGTGTTTTAAGAGATCATAATGGTTCAGTTTTAAGAGCTTTATCAGTTAATCTTGGTTTGTGTTCAAATAATGAGGCAGAGGCTTTGGCATTATTAGCAGGTTTAAATATTGCATTAAAATGTGAAATTTCAAATATTATTGTGGAAGGGGATTCTTTGAATATTATAAGGGCATTTTCTCTCAAGTTATTACCAAGTTGGAAAATTGATTACTTTTTACAAGTTGGAAGGAATCTGCTTGACCATTTTCAATCATTTAAAATAATCCATACATATAGGGAATGTAATTTGTTAGCAGATTTTTTAGTTAATTATGCCTTTTGCATTAATGATTCTATTAAGGAGTGGGATTCAAACTCTTTGTTATTGATCCCCAGAATTAATTGCATTTTAGCTAAGGAAAGGCCAAACTAACCTATTTTGCAAATTATGTAGTATTTAGAGGAAAGATATCTTTAAGGGTACTCTGTTTAGCCGCTAAAACTAGAAGCATCTCTATCCCATAGCTTCGTTCTGACAGTTGACGTCATCCCTTGGCCTGAGCTCATTTTCATCTGGTGTGTAGTACCTCTGCTTTAATTTTGCACACAGGGTGGCAGATTTCATTTAACGATATATCTTGTCAGGAATGATTTTATTCATTGTATTTTGAATGATCTCTCCTTTATATTCTTGTCTTCCGCCATCTCTTGTAAGTTTCAAAGTTGCTCTGCTTTAGTTTTCCTAATTTGTTTTATTCTCTAGATTCAAGATTTTAGTTTAGGATACGGGCTCTATCTAGCAAAACAAAAGAATTCTCTTTCCAATTAGGAATTGGGAACAACCATCTTTAGGTCTCCTCAATCCGAAACTCCATGCAGGAAGTCTTTAAGATTTACGAAGATGCTATCGAAAGAGCCATTATACAAGTTTGTGGTCAGCAAGTTTTACATTTCCCTAGAACTTTATATCTGTCCCAAGCGGCGTCGCATTTCCTTTCAAATGCTATGGATTTATTGTAAAGTGTCAATCTGGTAAGGAATCTGGGCTTTCTATTTGTCCAAGATATTCATTTTCCTGTGGATGTTTTTAATGAAATTGTAGAGGATTACGATTTGTATATGGGTACTGCTTTTGTGGGTGGTTTGTTTGACCACAAGGATCTTTTCCGTTGACCTACACTTCATTGCCTCTTCAATGCGTTGCTGCATGGACTTCAAAATAATTGTGTAATGTCTTTTCAAAATTCTGTCCATTGCCATAGGAGAGAGCTAGGGAGACAGTTAGTGGATGATGCTATAGAGGTGTTTAATGCATTGTCTTTCCTTCTGCATTACATTCCTCCTCCACCACCTCCTCCTCCTCAGCTGGCAAAAGAGGAGGTCCCTCGCCACCAGGGTTTTATTGTTCAAGGATTGCAAGATGATAACTAATAGTTATGGTTTTTTGGGTATTTTTTGTTTTCGTTATATCTAAACTATATCAGCTGTAATTTTTGTAATAGCATCTTATTGATAAAGATGTTAATCATGTAATGTTCACAGACACAGACTTTTCTTGGTCAACTCATCTTTTTGAGTCGTTTTTGTAATAGCTATGTTTGTAAAAAGGCTATAACTGGAGGTTTTCTTGGCCTGATTCTTTCCTGTCAGTATATTGAATCAGGCATTTTGTAATTTCTCTTTTATAATTAATATAATTTTAATGGTTATGCCACTTTTTCCCAAAAAAAAAACAAAAACAAAATTCAAGTTGAAATATCCTTTGACAGTTAGGCTTCCTTTAAGGAGGAATTTTCATCCATAGAAAATGCCTATCTCACTTCTCCTCCATACATTATTCCCATCACCTATTTAGAAAGGTTGTCACCTTGCTTGCCCTTCTCCATTTTTGTTCATTCTTTTCATTGACAATCCTAATGAATGGCCTCTATGGCCCTACCATAGTTTATTTATTCACCATTCAAATGCCATTGAGAAGTAGAAGGATAGCTCCTAGTACCACATTCTGTGATACATTATCTAAACATCCCAATAGTTACTTCTTGCTTAGATATGAGGCCATGACCATAATAATTTCCTTTTCTTCTCTTAAGTCAAGTAGCACCCTAAAAAACATTTATGCAACATTCAAGTTAACTCTATATCTTTGATCTACCAATAAAAAATCATCACCCAACACCAATTGGATTGCATGAATCACTATCTCTACCTTTATATTGAAGATTATTTTAAGGCAAGTGTAAAAAATTTCTCCCAAAAATTCCATTTGTTATTGTTTAGATATTAAAAACATTGGTATCAAATTTAGAAAAATTTAGAAAAATATCAAAAAGAGATTCTTAGATAATTATGGTTTCATTCTCAACAAGCATTTGGATTGTTAGAGAAGTTGCATTTCTTATTATAAAAGTATAAGCACTTCCATTCTGTAGTTAGTCTTGTCAATTCAACATAAGCACTTCCATTCTGTAGTTAGTCTTTTTGATTTAGCATAAGCGTTTCAATTTTCCATAGCTAGACATAGTTAGTTCTTTAAATCAAGTAGATTAGATTTGTATGTGTGTGTGCATTTCCTTTCAGATAGAGTAGAACAACTGGACTAGGAAAGGACTCCAAACTTCCCTTTTATAGACAACCTTTGAGCACCACCTAGGTTAACAAGATGATTATCTATTAAAGTACAAGGTTCAATGATATCTCATCACTTTTTGGCATCATTTCTAAGGATAACACAAGTTTCATTAGGGTCAAAATTAGGTAGTCTAAAACAAGTATCCTTTAGTAGATAGTCCTTTTATCTACATGGTTAGAAAAAGAGATTCACACAATAGGTTTATAGCCAAAAATCCCCAAAACCAAGAAGTAGCAACTAAACACCAAGGGAAAGTAGTTTTAGGAGAAGAACCTTATAAACAAAAACTTTTTGAAGAAGAGAAACCTAAAACATCTTATACAACCCTAAAAAATGAACTAAAATTCTAGAAGAAATCATGGAAAACCATAACATACATGAGGAAAGAAGAGTAGAAAGGACATTCACCTACCTAATTAATTTGAACCCTAATGAAGATGCTCTGATGAAAAACATTTATCCTTCTATTCTACTCACCTTATGGGGTATGGTCATTGAGGACCTTGATCAATTTCTCTTTGAGTTTAAATTCCCATGTCAAACTCATGACTACAAAGGACTTAACAATGTGATGGTTCATGGGACTATCTGTTGGGTCCATTAATTCATTGGAAGAAATAGAAACAATATTTTTGGATAAATATCAAGACTACTATCAAGTAAGGGATAGAAACGTGGAGCTCTTCTGCTTAAAATAGAAAGAGGCTGAAGGCATGGAAGATTATTTGGATTGATTCGTCATTGTCTTAAAACATTGTGGCAATGTGTTGACCCTTGAATTGGTAAAAAAAAATATTATTGAGAGGTCTAGATTAAGAACCAAAGCACACCCTCGACCTTGTGGGAAAAAGGAATGTCATGAAATTAAGCTTGCTAGACATTTATGACTTATGCATAAATTAATCATTAACAATAGGAAGAATAAAAAAATCTAACCTAGTAAAGGGAAAAAATGAAATAGGATGGCTAATGGAAGAACTCACAAACTTAAAAAATGATAACCTAGTCCAACTAAATACCATGTTGGATGGAATGCAAACTAAAAATAAAAACACTAAAACTCTTTCCATTTGTTGTCCAAATGTTGGAATAATAATCTATTACGAGAATGCCCCTTGGACAAGATATACATCTTCTAGGTATGTGATAAGAACCATCCCATAGACCAATGCGAGCTTCTACAAGCTATTAGAAATTCAAAGAAAAATGCTTCATTGGTTAAATAAGGGTTAAACTACATGGGACAACATCAGGGTGGGAATTTTCCTTATAACCAGTTCTCAAACCAATCCTCTTGGTGTCTACAAATAAATTGGAATAACAACTCTTGGTTAGTGCCATGGCCCAAACACCAAATGCCATAGCAACGGGGACCTTGTTTGTGGGGACTCGAAGAATGGACAATCAATTGTGGCCTAGTCCTTAGTGGCCTAATTAGCCACAACAAATATGATACCCTTCAAATCCAATGCCACATTGGAACCTGCCTTATAACCAATTTTATCAAGGTCCATGATGCATGTAGAACCAACAATAAACTTTACTACCCCCTTTGTAGAATACATCGAGTCAATCTCAAATAGACACACTCACACAACCTTAGCTTTTGGCTTAACCTATAGCAAACCCCAAAAATAACAAACCAATTGCTTCTATTTACTCCACTAAACTGAAAATCATGGCTAGAATTAATGTTATACATTGTGGGAGTATTTATCTTAGATTAGAAAAGATACTTCCTAAACCTTCACAGGACACTATAGTGGAGATAAAAGACGAGGAATTCATGATTCCTAAAAATAGGATGGAATCTAGTGATCTAGGACTTTAGCAATCTTTTGAAGATTCTCTAAAGATACCTTCCAGAGTTGCCTTGGGACACTTCTCTAAAGAGCCTTCAAAACCAATTTCTGAAGACTTGATAAAGACAACTCTAGAAGTCCCTTTGTACCACTTCCCCAGAGACCTTTCTAAATCTCCTTCTGGGCTCAAGTGTATCCCTTTGGAGACCTTTCTAAATCTCCTTCTAGGGTCATTATGGAAAATTCCTCTAGAAACACCACAAGACCATCTACAAAAACTCCTCCATAATTTAAACTTTGGAATAAAGACCAATGTAAGATCTCCAACTATTCTAGAGCTATGACTTAGACATATTTCAAAGCATGTCTCTTTCCCTAAAAGATTAAAAACTATAGTTCAAATATCATCTCTAGAGCCAACACCTTCATCCAAAATGGGTCTTATTCAGGAGCTAAAAAGACTAAACATTGAGGTTCCATTGTTACGAGTGATTAAGGAGATTTCAAAGCTAAATCAACTAGTTAAGTAACTCTATATCAAAACTCCTGGTAGGAAGAAAAATCAAGCCAATACCATTCATGTGGATGGTCACCTAGCTAACCTTCTTTCTAGAAAACTTCTTCCACAAAAATATGTTGATCCAAGTAGGTCTGTGATCACTGTATCAATTGACGATGTTAAAATTCCTAATGCATTAGTTGACCTCAGAGTTGCTATTAATGTCATGACTATTGAAGTTATGGAAACATTATCTCTAACTGGAGTACAACCTATGAGCACCATTTTGCAAATGGAAGATAGTTGGTCACCATTCCAAAGGGTGTCATGGAAAAAAATTCCATTATGATTAACTCTTGGGAGTATCCTATAGATTTTGTAATACTCCAATCAAGGACCCCAAAGGATAGTTATCTACTAATATTAGGAAGGCCATGGTTAGCCACTATGGCTACCCTAATTGATTGCATATTTGAGGGAATGACCATATCAAATGGGAATAATATCAATCATCTATCTCTATATCCCTCTACAAAAACATCTCCAATGGTTAATAAATATGTCTAGGTAATAAGCCACATCCAATCAACAACCTATAAAATTTAGCCTCCTTAACCATTGTTATAATAAAATAGCATGTAGAAGAATTGGAGGGTGACCCAACCTTCTACAATTCCCTAAAATCAAACAATGAGACAAATTCTAAAGATGAAGATAATATTCAATCTCTTCTTTAGGAGAGCATAGTGGAATTTTCCCATGATGGTCGAAGAGATTTCCTTGAGGCATTCCATTTCCCTTTGGCCAATGTGATCCCAAGAGGAGAAAATTTCTATAAGGATATAACTACTTTTCATATGCTGCAACCCAACTATTGCCCCCTTAACATGTTGATGAATGAAACTAAAACAATTTCCTCCAGTCATCTTGGCACAAAGAAAATCACGATCCTTTCTATAAACCCTAAATATCAACAATTGGTTAACTGATCAACAAGAACTTAAGTTGTTTGACATCCTCATCAATCATACTAAAGCCTTCGCTTGGGACTATAAGGATATGAGAGGGATTCACCTAAAAATTTGCACCCATAATATCTACACCAAGGATGTGAGACCAATAGGGTAGCCACAATGTAAACTCAATCCTACGTTAAGGGAGATAGTCAAAACCAAAATTGAGAAGATCTTGTAGTTAGGATTCATCTACCCAATTTTAAACAACAAATGGGTGTCACCACTCATTGATGTTCTAAAAAAAGGTGGAAAGTGGAGAGATTGCATTGACTATAGAGAACTAAATAAAGAAAACTATAGGGGTAATTTTCCCTTACCATTTATTGATCAAGTTATTGATAATTTAGCTAAGAAAACTTCTCCTTCCTTAATGGATTTAGTAGTTACATCCAAATCCAAGTATCTCTAGAGGACCATAATAAAACCACCTTCACCTGCCCATGGAATAGCTCCACTTGCAGAGTCCTTCCCTTTGGACTATGTAATACTCTAGCCACATTTTATTGAGTTGTTCTCACCATTTTCACAGAGATAGTAAATGATTATATGGAAGTCTACATGGATGATTTTACTCTCCATGGAAGCACTTTTGAAGAATCCCTCCAAAACTTGGACAAAATTTTGAAGTGATGTGAAGAACATCAATTGTCATTGAGCCATGAGAAATGTCTCACCATGGTTGATCAAGGAATTGTACTACGACATCACATCTCCATTAAAGGTATTAAAGTAGATCCTAATAAGATAGAAGTCATCAAACAATTGGAATGACCATAAACTCAAACTGATGTCAAGATTTTCTTGGTCATGCTAGGTATTACTGGAGATTCATAGAAAAAATTAGTAAAATAGTAGCTCCATTATTCTCCCTTCTCCAAAAGGATGTCAAATTCACCTAGAGTAAGGAATGTCAAAAGTCCTTTGAAATGATTAAAGAAAAATTGACAACTACTCCAGTTTTGAGAGGCCTTAATTGGAAATTATTATTGTATATCTATGTGGATGCCTCAACAATGCAATAGGAGCACTCTTAGGCTAGGAAGATAAGGAAGGCAAAAAAACATGATATACTTCATCAACAAGAATTTAACTCCTATAGAGTGAACCTATACCACCACATAACACAAGATCCTTGTAGTAGTTGACACCATTAACAAATTTTACCACTATATTATAGGGTAGAAAGTAATTATTTACACTAATCAATCTACCATTAAATACTTAATGACTAATCCAGTGGTGAGTGGTAGAATAATTTGATGGTTGTTATTACTATAGGAATTTAATATAACCATAATAGATAAACCTAGGAAGATTAATGTAGTTGTTGATTCCTTGTCTAGAATCCATTGTGCAGATGGTGTACAAGAACCCATTAAGGATGAACTTCTAGACGAACAATGTTTTGTTGTTTTTTTTCACATGCCTTGGTTCATAGACATAGCCAATCACTAGGCTCTAGGGAAGTCTCCACCTTAGTTTTTTTTTAAACAAAGGAAGAAGCTTGTAAAAAGTAGTGCAACTTTTAAATGGCTTAATGACATTTTATTTAAATGTGGACATGATCTTATGTTGTATAGGTGCATTTGGGAAGATGAGGTTTATAGTATTTTAACGACCTTCCATGATGAACCCACCAGAGGACATTATTTAGCCAAGAGAACTACACACAAAATCCTAGGCGTTGGGTATTATTAGCCTCCTATGCAAAAGGACATAAATAGATGTGTTAGGAAATGTGATGAATGCCAAAGGATGGGAAGGCCAAAAGTGTCTAACAAAATACCCTCCATCCTCAAGTGGTTCTTGAACCATTTGAGAAATGGGGGCTAGATTTCATTGGGCCTATTGACCAACCATCTTAAGGGAAAGAATGCATCTTGGTATGTATGGATGACGTCGCAAAGTGGGTAGAAGTGCAGACACTAAAAGTTGTAAGGGAGGAACAAGTCACTGACTTCTTGTATAACACAATCCTTCTAAGGTTTGGAGCTTCAAGATCCATTGTTATAGATCAAGGGCTCCAATTCATCTCTAAAGTGCTATTAAATGTCATAGACCATTACCAAGTAAGTCATAAGGAGTCCTCACCATATCACCCATGAGAAAATGGTTAGGTGGAAGTCACCAATAGGGGATTGGAGAACATCTTGACAAAAATATTTTCAGCTGGCACAAAGGATTGGGCAAGAAAATTACATGAAGCAGTCTGAGATTACAATACTACATGGAAATCAATTGCTAAGTTCCAAATTTATGAGTTGGTTTTTGGTAAGAAGTTGACCTTGCCTATTGAGTTCAAGTTACAAACACTCTGCATAACCATGGAGGTGGGCCCTTATCTCAACCACGCATAGAAAGAAAGGATTTTAAAGCTTAAGGAATTTAATAAGCTAAGGTTGGAAGCAATTCAATAGACTGAATTGGTGTAACAACAAAGGAAGTCATGGCATGACTAGCACATCAACAAGAAGAAATTCCAAACTAGAGACTAAACACTATTATTTGACTCTAGTAAAAAGATCCTAAAGGGAAACTTCAAGCTCATTGTTTAGGTCCTTATGAGAAACAATAAATGTTTGATAATGGAGCACTTAGACCGATTCCTATCAATAGAGATACCAAGATGCTACTAGTAAATGGGCATAAATTGTGTCTATATCAAAAACTAGTTAGCAAGGAGGAATTCATGAAATAGTCAAGTCTCAACTAGATCTCTTTTATGTAGAGGGGTTCTCTCTTTTCACAAAAAAATATTAGAAAGTAAAAAAATTTCTAGAAAATTATCTCCTTTGGAGTCATTTGTGTTTTCATCTCCTTCAAAGAATCCTTTCAACGATGTCTCCAAAGTTTGTATTTTCATTTTCTCTGGAGCACCATTTTAATGATGCTTCTAGATCTATTCATGTTCTATTTCCTTTGGAGCATCCTTTCAATGATGTCATGTGGAGGGGTTCTCCCCTTTCACAACAAACTATTAGAAAGTAAAAAAAAACTCTAGAAAATCATCTCCTTTGGAGTCATTTGTATTTTCATCTCCTCCAAAGCATCCTTTCAACGATGTCTCCAGAGTTCTTTGTATTTTCATCTTCTCTGGAGCATCTTTTCAATGATGCATCCAGAGCTATTTATGTTCCATTTCCTTTGGAGCATCCTTTTAATGATGTCTCTGGAGTTGTCCATGTTTTTCTCCTCTATGGAGTATCCTTTTAATAATGTGTCCAGATTTGTCCATGTTTTCATCTCCTCTGAAGTATCCTTTTAATGATGTCTTCAGAGCAATTTGTGTTCTATCTCTCTAGAGCATTGTTTCAATGATGCTTCTAGAGCTATTTTTTCCAATTCTCTAGGTTAAAATTTAGAAAACTTTATTTTATCCTTCAAACATCTTCTTAGTAATGTTTCTGGAGCCTTTCATTCCATCTTCAAGAACATCTCCTTAGTAATGTTTCCAAAGTCTTTCATTCCATCCTCTAGAATATCTTCTTAATAATGTTTCTGAAGCCTTCCATTGCATCCTCTAGAAAATGTCCTTAGAATATTTCTAGATCCTTTCATTCCATCCTTCAAAACATCTTCTCAGTGATGTTTTTGGAGCCTTTCATTCCATCCTCAAAAACATCTTCTCAACAATGTTTCGAGAGTCGTTCATTCCATCCTCCAGAAGATCTTCTTGGAAATGTTTCAGAGCCTTTCATTTCATCCTCTAAAACATCTCCTTAGTTATGTTTCTAGATCCATCCATTCCATCCTCGAAAACATCCTCTCAGTGATTTTTCCAAAGCCTTTCATTGTATCCTCCAAAACATCTTCTCAACAATGTTTCCAAAGCCTTTCATTGTGTCCTTCAAAACATCTCCTCAAGAAGGTTTATAGAGCCTTTCATTTCATCCTTGGAACGTCTCCATAGTGATGTTTCTAGTGTCATCCATTCCATCCTCCAGAACATCTTCTTAGTGATGTTTATGGAATCTTTCATTTCACCATTCATAAACATTTCCTCAATGATGTTTTTAGAGCCTTTTATTTCATTGTGTTGGAGCATCTCCTCAATGATGCTTCAGGAAACACTCGTGGCACCTCTTTGAGGAATTCCTACAACAATATCTCTAGAGCCACTCATATCAACACCACTTCTGAGATGCTTCCAGAACTTGTGCCATTAATCCAGATGGAACTCCACCTCTAGCATTTATTGCACATCTATTCACAATACTTTTGGTGATACCTCTAAAGTTTGTGTTGCAATCATTACATGATTTTACCCACTCATAATAAATGAAGGTTTTGTACATATCATAATAATAAATGATAGTTCCATCACATCTTAGACGCAATAAATATTTTTTCATATTTTGGCAATAATAATTATGGGTTTCATCACATTTCAATCACATCATTTACTAGCATACCTTAGCATAATGATTTACTGATGACATTAATGATGAATGACTTGTATGCAATTTATTTCATTTTGAATAATAATGATTTTCTTTTGCAAATACATTAAATTAGCATAATTGATAACCACCCCTAGCTGCCAAATTTTATGTCACAACGCCACCCATACCTTGTAATCATTCACCACACATGAAAGATTCAAGAAATGGTTGCATGATGGAAAGTGTTAATAATTGAAATGTATGTTGTATTTCTTATTGAATATTTAACCTCCCTCTGCCACATGACCTCCTATCATGTCCTACCTCTTCCTACTCTAGAAATTGCTATACTTTTTTGCATTCAAAGCTATCCCTATAGCCTAGAACCTTGTTTGTAAGACATTGTGTAAGTCAATTTGAGGTCTAAAACTAGAGCCAAGTTGAGAAAACCTACATTCAAGGTTTTCAAAAGTAGTTGGTCAAGAGAAGAAAAATGGGGGTCAAAAGAAAGGTAGAATCAAATTCAATAGACAATTTTTTGGAAAACAATGAGGTAGTAGAGATTTTTCAATTCGTTGGATGGTTAATCTTTCTCTAGATGTTTGAATGATTCAATGTTGACATCATGGAAGAATTTGAACAAAACTTCAAAGGAGACCATTCTAGGGTGTTCGACAAGAGAATAAAGGCTAGTCTTGAAATTATCTCTACAATACTTGAAATTCTTGCTGAGGGTGTTGACATTTTTTAGTCTAATCTTAGCTCTTATAGTGAATTATTTGAGAATATTTGCAAAGAGAATGAGCTAGTCCCCCAACTAATAATAGGAAAGAAATGTGACAATAAGAGGATTAACAAAGATACCATTCCTAAATCCTAGAGAACAATAGTGCTTTAGGTCATGAAATTCTTCACCTGTGAAGGCCAATATGGCATGGTTGTGGGACCAACCTTTTGCATGCTAACCCACTTGTGCCATGGCATCAAGAAATTGGAACTCAAAATTAAGCTCCCTACCTACTTATTTTCCTCCCTCAAGACAATGGTTGACAAATACAATAGGGATATTGGGCCATTAAAGCATCACGGGTTAATAATGCTAATTTGTAGGCATCATATTCTCAGACACCATACAAGAGATTACAAATGGATAAAACTCTTAGTGAAGGCTACTAAAAAGAAGAAAAAGGGAAAGAGTCTCTAAAAAACACTATTGTTATTTCCCAACAAGCTACCTCTTCTACTACTAAGAAAGCCACCTCTAGTGCTGCTCAATAAGCAGTGTTGACTCCTGCTCTAGAGCAATTAGCTATGGATGCACAACCTTTGATCGCTAGAAGAGAGGAACATGTGGGAATCACTTAAATATATGCTATAGATTTGCCACTTGACCAACCAACATAAACCTCTACAACTCAATTACATATGCAAGTTGTAGCATTCTAGAGTCAATATGTGCCAATTAAAAATGTTGAGGCCAATTTGTCAAACTCCAAGAAGGAATCACAATAACAAACTAAAAAATAAAAGAGTCAAAAGGGTTCTCCAAAGGCCTCCTCCAACTTAGAGGAGTAACTGCCATATTGCTTAGTTGTCTCAAATTCTTTCTTTTGTTTTTGTTCCAACCACTTCTTTAGAAGAAAGTGTTGCCACTGAAGCCATCCAAAATATGGCCCAATTTGATACTTTTGTTGTTCTAGAGGAACCCACACAAATGGATGTAAATTAGGAAGTAGGGGAAGAACCCCTACCACCTCTGGAGAAATATAATTTAGTGGCCACTCCTCTAGAGAGTCACAATTTATAGGCCCCCCTTCACCGAAAGATTATAACATTTAGTTGGGAAGCCCTTAGATTGGACAACTCCCTCTCCTTCAAAAGAACACCCTACAACTATAATTCCGTCTCCATCAAGTCCTCAAGATACAACTACATTTATTGTCTTAGATCATGTCCTATATTCTCAATTCCCTTTACACATGTGACTATCTCAATTCCCTTTACCATTGTTTACATCTCACCTGTGACAAGTCTTATACCTCTATGATAGTGCTTTCTCACCTTGGAACTTCTTGAATGATATTCTTCACTAAGTTATGTAAAACCTCACAAACCTTACCCTCTTCTTTATCTGTTGTAACCTCCTGCAAGGTATCTTTATCTTTGCCCATTGTAATCTATCTACTGTAGGGTCTCTGTATGGATGTACTAACCACTGTGACACTCCTTTCATCCACTCCCACCCATCTTTCTTTCTTAAAGACCTGTATATAGGGTTCTAGAACAAAAAATAGAGCCATTCACTGTTTGTGTTCATTTGTAAGGACATCATGGACTTCTCAAGTTTTCCTCAGACCTATATTGGACTTCTTTTGTCAGTGTTTGATAAGGTTTTAACCTTGATTGTGTAGGCACTTACAGGACACGTACAAGGCCCTTTATGATTATTTTTCTATCACTGCTTCCTAATGCCTTCTTTGTGGATTCTTGGTAGGCTTGCAATGTTAGGAGGACTGAAAATGATCAACCACAGTCCCTTAGAGCCACCATGAAAAGATTGTCATGGTTTGAATAAGGCTTATATTGAGTATGCATACTTGTTGAAAGGATGTGTAGACTTTGACAGTGATGTAAGGTTTTCAAATGTATGAGCAAATCTTGTAGATCTTACACAAACCTTTGCATACTTCCTACCAAATGTTGTTCCATATCTTACACACTGCTCACTATCTATCCCTAAACCTTATGCATGCTCTTAGTACTACAAGTATCTTGAAGAGTGTAGACTTAATTATTCTTGTTTTAACATGCTCTATTATACATGACTTGACATTATCATGCATGCTTGATTTTGAAGCCCGTCTATGCTAATTGTACTGACTCAAGGTATTTGGGATCTTTGAAGTAACATGCTACAGTCTTCATGATGATGACTTCATAGAGATTCTTATTGTTTCACTGTCCCTTTGAGGGTTTCACAGTCTTCAAAAACTTAGATACCCCCTTGTATTCTTGATATATTTCTAGGTTTTCATGGATGATCCAAAACTATATAGACTTATTCCATTGAATAATGAATGGAGTCTTCAAGACCCATGGCAGACCTCTATGGGATATTGATTTTGTTGTTCTAGGACCACTATCTTCATAGATCTAGGGTTCTTGAACACCTATCACTGACATTTACACTTATTGTTGTCTCTGTGATCTCTTTAGACCATAAGTCTCAGTTTGAGGTCTTTATCAATATTTTTGCTTTAAAACTGACTACATTCTTAGTATGCAATCACTGTACCCTTCTTTGTGCACTGTATCATTTACTCATGAATAGCTTTTATGCATATGTTTGTCCTAGAGACAACCTTTCACAATATAGAAGATCTTTGATAGGACACTGCTTCAATGTAGGTTCTCTACTCCTTACATTCACACTATGTGTAGCTCTTCAAAATGCAGGAGTCACTATAGTGGACCTTATTGATCTCCTGGCATATCTGTAGGCTTACGTCTCATCCTTGGTGACCCTGTGGGCTTAATCAAGCTTTTAGATACCTACATCTTGACTTGTGCATGATTCTCATAAGATTATACATATATTGTGAGATTAAACAGGGCCAAAAATATGACCATCACTTGGCATACATACTAAAAAAAGGACTTAAACCTCAACCTTTAAATAAACTATACTTACTGATGTCCTAGGTTTTATAGCTCTATCTATATTTTTCACACATTCTATATCTTCCTCAAACTAAAACAAGGTGAACCCACATACCTTTTTCCATCTTGAAGAGATCTGAAGACACAAGGGTAGTGTATATTGACCTTTGAAATGATTCCTCCTTCCTTGAATGCCCCATGCAAAAGAAAAGCAAGTTGCCTCCATGCTTTCATAGTGAAAATTGACCATGATGCAAAAACCTAACTAAAGAGACTCCAAAACCAAACTCTAACCTAATTCCTAACTCAAGTTGGATGAACTTGACTCAAGGCTCAACCTATTTATTTAAACAACCATTCCCTCCTTAGGTTGTACGTGGATTTTGGACAAAATAAGGTAGCTTTTTGAAAACTCTAAGCTTTTAAAATAACTTTTGACCATCCTTTTTACCCCTTTTGACCCCAGTGACACAAAAATAAAGGTATTTGATATATACTAGCATTTAAAAGACTTCTAAAGACCTAATAAATACAAGGGAGTATTTTAACCTATAAATGTATTTCAAAACCTTATTTAAACCATGGTGACCTTGGCAAATTTATATAACTAATTTGAGTTTAAGAAACTCAAATTGGTTAACATTTTTGATGACCTCTATGGGATGCTTACTTACTAGGCATCTAGACCACTAGCCTTGGTCTTTCCATTAGGCAAAAGAGTCACTAAGACCTAAAGCACATTGAAAATAAGACATTAGACTAAAGAAATAGCTATTAGTGCCTTAGAAACAACCAACAAACCAAAACAAAACACTAAGAAACTACTCAAAACCATCCTCTAATAGGACAAATAACCGTGCATCAGTACTTGGAGGAAAACAAACTACAACACTATGTGCAAAAACACTTTTTGACACAAAAAACCTATCCTAATATATATAAAAGATAAAATATCACCTCAAAAACAAAGTTTGAGATGTATCCCATTGACTGGGATAGGCAACACCTCTCCATCAAGCTTAGACAGATGGAATGCATTGTGTGGTTTGCAATCATAAATCATGTAAGGTCTACTCTACATGGAGTCAAACTTACTATGCCTTCTAGGTCTACTCTTGAGTTCATCCCACTTGAGGACAATGTCTCCTCTGAAAATTCTTGGAGTTCCTTCTTATCAAAAGACTTCTTCACTTGAGCTTGATGAAGATCCATGGTTTTCATTGCTTGGCTTCTTGTTTCTTCTAACTCCACCAGCTCTACAAATTTGATTGACATTGGATCTTCCTCCATCATTTTCAATTGATTGATAAGATCAAGAGCTGGTAACTCAAGAGATATAGATAGCCTTGCCTTCTTCCCATAAAAAAACATATATGGTGAGTTACCAATTGACCTTTTTGAAGGGATTCTATTAGCAGATAAAGCTGATTTCAAATTCATATGCCAAGATCTTTGATTGTCTTGAATGGTTCTTTTGATGATCTTGATTAAATTCTTGTTTGTGGACTCAACAAGTCCATTTCCTTGGGAATAGTAATTAGAGGAAGTACTCAAATGAATGCCACGTTTAACTACCCAATTACTTACCTTAATGTCAACAAAATCCATGTCATTATCTGATATGATAGAATCAAGTACTCCAAATCTTGTCACAATGCCCTCATAGAAGTCTAAAACTGCATTTTCATTTGCCTCCTTGAGTGCAATGGCTTTTATCCACCTTGTGAAATAATCGATGGCTGTTAATACAAATTTATGGCTTGCACTTAAAGGTGGGTTAATTACTCCTATGAAATCCAAACCACATTTCATGAATAGTTGTTCTACCTGAATTGGTTGCAAGGGAAGTGCTACTAGCTTTTGTTTGCCTATAAAGAAGGCACATTTCTTACATTTCCTTACCCATGCATAAGAATCCTTAAATAAACTGGGCCAATAATAACTAGGCCTCATTATTTTCAATGTTGTTGTCCTTGGAGCAAAATGACCCCCTACTACTCCATCATGAAATTCTTGTAAGATTTTATCAATCTGGTCAGTTTCAATACATCTCAACAAAACACCATTAAAGTCTTTCCTAAACAATATACCATCCAAAAGTACATGAGGAATAAATTGCAATCTAAAATACCTTCTTTTTGCCTTGTCTAATCCTTGGGGACACTCACTTGTTTGAAGGAAATGCACTATTTCTTGTGTCCAACCTATGTTGGGTGTAGGTGCAGTTGTTTGTTGTTCATTTTGGAGTACTAGGACAACATTCTCATTATTTTCTAGGCCTGTAGCTAGCTGATCACACAAGCCTTTACCCCTAACTAGCTTTGTAACTTCAATTTCCACATCATATTCCATTACCTTTGTTATCCAACCTTCTCTTTTCTCATTCAAATCTTTGCTTTGAAGAAATTCCTTGACACTTGGGTGTGAGACCATTAAACAAATATTGTTATTTGAAACCAAATGTCTAAATTTATTTAAGCTTCTTATAACAACAAACACTTATTTTTCAACAAAGGAATACTTTACCTCATAGCCCTCTAAACCTTGATTGAAAAAGGCCATTGGTTGTTCCATATCTTCTTCATTCTGTTGCACCAACATAGTTGAGATGGTATCCATGCTTCCAAAAGCATATAAGGTAAAATCCTTAGAAAAATTAGGATTAATACGAGTGGGAGATTCTACTATAGCCTATTTTATAGCTTCAAAATTGCCTTTTCCTTTCCTTATCCAGTTGAAAGGCATGTTCTTTTTTAACATGGAAGTCAATGGATTCATGAGGTTTGCAATATCAGGGATAAATCTTTTTACAAAATAAATCTTTCCTAGAAAACTTTGTAATCCCTTCTTATGACTAGGTAAAGGTAAGGATAAGATAGCACTTACTCTATCAAGGTCAATAGCAAGTCTACTTTTTGAAACAACATGACCAATGAGCTTACCTTCATGAACTCCAAAAATGCACTTCTTTTTATTAAGTGAGACTCCAACTTGCCTACACTTGTAAAAAACTTGCTCAAGGTGAGAAAAGTGATCTTTAGCATCTTTGGAAAATATAGTAATATCATCAAGGTACACAAGCACAATTTTGTTCATAAGCCCTTGGAATGCCATATCCATGGATCTTTGGAATGTTTCTCCTGCATTGGACAAACCAAAGGGCGCTTTCCTATAAGCCATGATTCCCCATTTGGTGGTGAATATTGTTTTGAACCGATCCTCTTCCTTGACCAAAATCTGATTGTAACCAGAATAACCATCAAGGAGTGAGAATCATTCTAAACCTGATACAACTTGCAGGAACTACTCCATAGAGGGTAAAGGGTAATGGTCTTTTAAAGAGGCTCTGTTCAAGTCTCTAAAATCCACACATAACCTTATCTATCCATTCTTTTTCCTCACATGTACTAGATTAGAGACCCAAGATATATGTTTGATGGGAAATATGATGCTGCCTTCTATCAACTTATTCAACTCTTTTTTCATAAGGGGTTCAAGCTTTGTGTTCAAGGGCCTTTGTTTTTGTCTCACTGGTTTAGCATTTGGCTCCAACTCAATGGTGTGTTGTGCAAATTTAGGATTAAAACCTTTTAATCATTATATTCTGAAGCAAAAATATCACTATATTCTTGATAAAGTAGAATGAAAGCATGTTTTTCTTCTTAGGTGCATATCTTGCCAAGTTTAAGAGGTTTGTTCTTGAAGATGGCAACTTCTTGATAGTGTTCTTGCTTGATTACCATGATGGCTTTTTATTTTCTAACCTGGTCATCTGTATTGAAGATGGACTCCAAAGTGACCAAACCCCTTGGTAATTTGTTGGACTTCAGGTGTATGCTTTGCTCCTCATACTACTGCTACAACCTATCCTAATTCCTAGTAGAAAACTCAACTTCTTCTTGCAAAAAAAGTATAATTTTTTAGTCACTGTCAAATACTTGCCAATGCACATGGTTATCAAGAATAAATGGACTTACTACCACCTTAACATGCTTCTATTCTTTTTTATTGCTAATCTCATTCAGAATATCAAAGTGAACTCCTATAGCAACCAACCTATCAGCATGTTTATTCTTTTCTCTAGGTATGGACAACACATTAAAAGCATCAAAATCTTCAATGATATCCCACACTCTATGCTTGTAAGACTTTAGCATATCATTTTTTGTAACATGCAATCCTCTTACCTAGTTTAAAATTAGTTCAATGTCACTAAACACTTGTTAGCCTATATTCCTTTTTCTAGCCCACTGTAAACTGTGGAAAAGAGCTTCATAATCAGCTGTGTTGTTGGTACAACTAAACTGAAACCTAAATGCTATATAGTACTTATGCTTTTTTGGAGACACCAACATTGCACCTCCACCTGCCCCATTTTTGCTCCTAGAACCATCAAAAAACACTTTCCACACTCCTTGATATTGTTGTTCATTATTCTTCACAATGTTAGGTACAATAGAATCTTGTTCATTATAACAATCTACCCTTATATATTTTTTTTAAAAATTTGAAATACAATGATAAACCGTACTAACATAAAATTGCATGCACCAAACTAACGCCTCACACTTTCTGATCACCAAGTTCCCAGAAAGGGCAAGGTGAGAGCATATAGTGAATTTGGCTTACAATATAAAGTATGCAAGAAAGAAAGATGCTTCTTCCGCTGCGGTGGGCATCCACTTCTCGTGGGGATTCACCACTTTATCAGTGGGTATAAAATATGCATGAAAGATTACAAAATCATCCACTTATGCAGTGGGAATTCACCACTTGTTTCAGTGGGTAGAAGAAAGAAAAACAATGTTCTTTATCTTCACTGGCGGTGAAACCATCCAGAGGTTACAGTGTTTAATTGTTCTTTCCCTCCTCACTGGCGGTAAACCATCCAGGGGACTTAATGTAAATTTGATTACAATGGAAGTATAAAATACTCGATCTAAGCTTGAACAATATCACCATACATTAAAACCAGATGAGTATTTTATCTTGAGATCAAAGTATAGAATCATACCCTGCACTGAGAATGATAAACAATCAATAATTAGTTGATCAAGATTGCTGATGGAGAATGTAATTGCTGATTAAACTGACTGTGACTACATTTCATTTAATTTGCTGACTGTTGCACTATACGGAAGACATGAATGAAGCTTAAAAATGCAAAATAGCATGTATCTATTCAAACCATTCCAAAGACTGAACCAAATTGATTGAATGTGCCTAACAAACAATACTAAGCACTCAAACCAAGCAAATATCATGAGATTCTGATCTGCCTAACAAATTTCTCTTGCCTAGACCGTATGGTCATAGATGGTACAACAACTCATAAAAAAATCATTACAACTTCAAATGACTCCAAATCTGTTCCAAACTGATTGTCTATGGTGAACAAACAAGATACAATCACAAGAAGAAGCCAACTCTCCAACATTTATTTCCTGTGTGCATCAATGCCATTGCAAGGTACGGCCAGGTACATAGTACGGACATCACTAGAAAGCTTAAAAATGCATCAAATTCCCTCAGATCACTTGCAATGAAGTCCTTTAGGTAGGGAAATCAGAATGTAATAAAGAGAATCTTCAAAAACATCAGCTATAAATCTTGTGAATATTGATCCATGCAAATGTACAGATAAGAAGGTACGGCAAAAGCAGAAAATCAGACTTTGTCTTTTGACTCTCAAAAACACATAGAAGATGATCGCTTGGCCTCTACAATAATAATGCAAAAAGAATCAAATGGAAACTCTTCTTCATTTTTTTTATTTTTTTCAAATATCTTCCAGTATTGCAGGGACGGACATGGCAATGTATAGATGCTCTCGATAAATCATATAAGTCTTAAAACCACACAATACTAGCATAGAAATGATTGCCAAGGCAAGTCTAAAGCATCACAAAAGGAATGGAATCAAGAAAACACTATAATTTTTTTATCTTTTCAAATCTTTCAAACAACTTGTACGGCCATTAGAGGTACAGACCAGCATGAAAGTACATAAAGACTCAATAAAACATGATCAGAAATACTAGCAACACCTTCAACACAAGATTACAAATGAAAGACTACTGATATCCTCTCCAAAACTTAGCAAAATCTCGACATTGTTCAGCTCCAGCACAATGGTGATTTCTGTGTGAAACCACACTCAAACTCTAGAGGGTTTTCGTCCTCAAGAGGATTCTACAAGAGGGTTTTCGTCCTCAAGAGAATATGGAAGAACTCACGGGTTCAATCCATCTGCAAATAAAATCAATATCAACAACATAGCATCCCCCTTCCAAATGAGAGCTCATTCTTTTTTATAAGGCACTAGAGGAGTTACAAAGGAAATGAATTATTTCTTGAAAATAATAGCATTTTTCTTCTAACTTAAATTATTTCTTTTTTCCTCCACTTAAGTGCTCACTTTTATGTACCTACATAAAAGAATATGTTTTCCCCTTTCAAATGAGCTATAACACTTAATAATATTTTAATTATTTTTCACTCTTAGGAACTTAAGTGAAAAATATAATTAAAATAGCTCATTAAATATTAAATTTTGTGGGAAATCCCAAACGGCCTCCGAATACCAAATAAACTGAACCAATATGCTCTGTATGGTTTGGGATGTGCAACGATGCCTTCTGGATGACTTTCCAAAAATAGAAAATTCCTCCAAGAATCTTGGAGAGTAAATTAGAAGCTTGATCAAACTTTAGAAACCAACACTGTTACCCGGAACATCAACTGAGCTCAAAGCCATGAGAAATAATCTATTTACACAAGGAAAACCCAAATAATTGTTCTGCAGACTGAATCAAGACCACTCCAAAAACATTGGAGTTCTTCCCAAACATGTCGGATAGCCTCCAAGAGACTAGGAACAAGCACATTGTGCACAAATATCTATGCACCAAAAAATGGGACATTACAGTTCTCCCCGCTCAAGATTGCTTGTCCTCAAGCAATGCATGCTATCCAACAGAGATACCTGCATGATTAACAATAATATACCTGGATCCCAAATTAATCTCAAGAATGCTTCACACTGTTTCTGTTGTGCCACTCTAATATAACTGCAAACTGCATGGTTGGAACTCTGCTTACAACTATGAAACATTCCTCCAATCACACAGCTATTTGGATCCCAAACATCACTAACTCAAAAAATGAAAGAGTTAGCAATCATCAATACAATCATCCAACACGAAACAACTACTGGAACCCAAAAACTATAGTGCTCTTCTGGTAAAAAACACAAATCAACTTGATAACAAGCTGGAAACAACTCAGAACAACCATGAATCAGCTAATTCTCACTCTCCAAAAGAGCATTAGTAACTGTAACACTTGTTCCTTTCAGCTGAAAACTTTTGTCATCTTCCCATAAAAGGCTAAAAACAACAAAAAGATCAATCTCATGGCTACACAAGTCTGAAATAATCTCATGAAAATTAGATTTCAGTGATCTCAAAGTGAGATAGCAACAACAAAACTAAAATTTTTTGAGAACAATAAGAAATTTAGGCCATCTACAATTAAAATATGTCAAAGTTATGACCAAAATTTCTCTCCAATCAATCAATATGTATGCAATTGAACACCTATGATGGCTGATGGGAGTAAGGACAACACCTTTGTAACTGAAATTTGAATCCAAATTTATCCATAAAACAATCTTACCAACACCACTATCCTCCATGGAACCTTGCAAATAAACTACATTGCAAAAGTAAGCCATCATTGAATCTAATCCCTTGCATACCTGAACCTTATGCCCATCTTCAACAACTACTGAAAACTTCCAGTTGAAGAAGTTTTTGTACAAATGAACATCACATGAGTGCACTTCACTTGGATCCCATATCCTGTTACTATCCTCCTCTTTGCTACTCACATTAGAATGGTTCTTGTCATTCAACATGAGGAGAAGATTATCATGAATTAACTCAACTTCCATCATAAAAAGAGTATTATCAAATGATTGGAAATTGTTTTCACCTTCATGTTCAAACAATTCATCAATTGACTCCCACTCGGCATCTACATACTTAGGAGGCTGTCCTAAGTCAAAATCTCCTTGGAACAAACCAAGCTCTTCAGTTTCCATCTTGCTTTCATTGGCTCTAGCAAATCCTACTTGCTCCTTGAATTGATGGACATCAACAAGTTGATTTTCAGCTTCTAAGAGAGCCATTTGGGTACTCTCTAAAGAATTCATAATTGTTTTAAGCTTAAATGTAAGCTTATCAATTTTAGCATCTCGTCCCTTCAATGCATCACATATTCGACTAGCAAACTCAAGGACATAATCTCTATCAATAAGCAGGTTCAAAAAATCAAATTTCAATGCTTCTAATGCCTCTTTGACTACACTCCAATCTTCAAGTGAAGATCCTCTTTCCATGCCTATTTGTCTCCTTTCAACTTGAGCTCTCCAAATGTTATCTTCAACAAGCTTATGTGAGCTATCCAATTGTGTTAGAACTTGCACAACCTTGTCTTCAGTGACTAACAACTGATTCTTAAAATCCAAATCAGCTGCACACAATAAATTTTTTGTCATATCCTTATAAGCATGATCCTTGAAATCAGCTGCCTTTAAGTTTTCCTTTTCATAGCTACTTTGACTACAAGAAGTAGCATCACATAAATTCGATGTTGAGCCAACCCTTGAGGCTGATCCAAATTCTTCAACAAGCTTCCCATCAACATGCTCTTCGACTATCTCTTCAGAAAGGACACTTGGCTCTTCTAGTTGCATGGAAATTAAATCTTCTTCTTCGTCACTTAGATCAAATGATATGGCAGTCTCATAATCAAACATTGAATCATCACCAATGGCTAATTTAAAGTCTTCATTAACACATTCTTCGTCAAGGATCTTTGAAGAATCTAACTGCTCTTCTCTTTGCATGGAACAATCCCACTCATAATCAAGACTTCCATCACTAGAATGGTGGAAATGCTCTTCATTAGGTGTTGTTCTGAAATTTGTAGCAACATCAAACTTTTTATCTTTTGTGATTTCATTGTCTCCCATGTCCTCAACAAGACACATTGCTTCAATCCTCTCAGGCTCACTTGCATAGTCACCTTCTAGCAGTCTATTGATCATCTTCATCTCCTTAATTGTAGTGGCATCTTTAGGATCTTCATCAAATGAAGGACTTGCAAAGTCCAACACCTCTGGCTCTTTGTCAAAGCAAAGCTCAACTTCACTAATTTCTGATGTAGACTTCTCCAAATCAGCAAAATCCTCTATGCATGTCTCATGATTTGTGACTTTGTCTTCATCATACAGAGGCTTAGACTCATTTCTTTCAACTAACAAATCTTCATCTTCACCATTTTCAGATTTCACATCATTTAGCAAGAAAGAACATGTGGTGAAGGTTGCTGATTCATCTTTCTTTTTCTTGCATTGGTGGTTAGGCTCCCAAGCATCTTTGCAGAGGAAACAAAGTTTTCTTCTTCTAAGTTCATTTTTGTTGAACTCTTTCTTCCCTGAAATAGGAGGCTTCTTGTTTGGTGGGCTGGAAAGTGAATACTTAGAAAAGTTCTTGGTCCTTGCCTTTGAAGTAGTTAACTCAGGCTTGCACAAGGACATTTCCTTCATCTCCTCTTCATTCCTTATCCTCTGAATGTATTCTATAAATCCCTTTTTATCTGGATTACCCTCCTTGATGATTTCCAAGAAAGCATTCCAAGGGAGTTGTTGCTTATAGTCATCTGGTAGTTCTTCGTACTCATCAATAATCTTAGTGGCCTCATGATGATACTTCCTTCGATCTAATTTCTCTTGAACAACTCTTTGTAATTCATCTAGAACCTTTGTCTCAGTTCTTTTCTGCATAAGAGATGCCATGATCTCTCAACCTGCTCAAAATCTTTCAACTGCCCAACTCTGAACACAGATGCAAGTGCTGATCACTCACATGCAAGGTTGAAAACTGACTTGCTCAACTGAAAGATCTGTAACAATTTAGCTCCCAACATGCTGGCAAGAGCATACCAACTCTGATACCATTGTAACAATCTACCCTTATATATATATTTTTTAAATTTGAAATACAATGATAAACCATACTAACATAAAATTGCATGCACCAAACTAACGCCTCACACTTTCTGATCACCAAGTTCCAAGAAAGGGCAAGGTGAGAGCATATAGTGAATTTGGCTTACAATATAAAATATGCAAGAAAGAAAGATGCTTCTTCCGCTGCAGTGGGCATCCACTTCTTGTGGGGATTCACCACTTTATCAGTGGGTATAAAATATGCATGAAAGATTACAAAATCATCCGCTTATGCAGTGGGAATTCACCACTTGTTTCAGTGGGTAGAAGAAAGAAAAACAATATTCTTTATCCTCACTGGCAGTGAAACCATCTAGGGGTTACAGTGTTTAATTGTTCTTTCCCTCCTCACTGGCGGTAAACCATCCAGGGGACTTAATGTAAATTTGATTACAATGGAAGTATAAAATACTCGATCTAAGCTTGAACAATATCACCATACATTAAAACCAGATGAGCATTTTATCTTGAGATCAAAGCATAGAATCATACCCTGCACTGAGAATGATAAACAATCAACAATTGGTTGATCAAGATTGCTGATGGAGAATGTAATTGCTGATTAAACTGACTGTGACTGCATTTCATTTAATTTGCTGACTGTTGTACTGTACGACAGACATGAATGAAGCTAAAAAATGCAAAATAGCATGTATCTATTCAAACCATTCCAAAGACTGAACCAAACTGATTGAATGTGCCTAACAAACAATACTGAGCACTCAAACCAAGCATAAATCATGAGATTCTGATCTGCCTAACAAATTTCTCTTGCTTGGACCGTACGGTCATAGATGGTACAACTCATAAAAAATTCATTACAACTTCAAATGACTCCAAATCTGTTCCAAACTGATTGTCTATGGTGAACAAACAAGCTACAATCACAAGAAGAAGCCAACTCTCCAACATTTATTCCCTGTGTGCATCAATGCCATTGCAAGGTATGGCCAGGTACATAGTACGGACATCACTAGAAAGCTTAAAACTACATCAAATTCCCTCAGATCACTTGCAATGAAGTCCTTTAGGTAGGGAAATCAGAATGTAATAAAGAGAATCTTCAAAAACATCAGCTATAAATCTTGTGAATATTGATCCATGCAAATGTACGGACAAGAAGGTATGACAAAAGTAGAAAATCAGACTTTGTCTTTTGACTCTCAAAAACACATAGAAGATGATCACCTGGCCTCTACAATAATAATGCAAAAAGAATCAAATGGAAACTCTTCTTCATTTTTTTAATTTTTTTCAAATATCTTCCAATATTGCAGGTACGGACATGGCAATGTATGGATGCTCTCAATAAATCATATAAGTCTTAAAACCACACAATACTAGCATAGAAATGATTGCCAAGGCAAGTCTAAAACATCACAAAAGGAATGGAATCAAGAAAACACTAATTTTTTTATCTTTTCAAATCTTTCAAACAACTTGTATGGCCAATAAAGGTACGGACTAGCATAAAAGTACATAAAGACTCAATAAAACATGATCAAAAATACTAGCAACGCCTTCAACACAAGATTACAAATGAAAGACTACTGATATCCTCTCCAAAACTTAGCAAAATCTTGACATTGTTCAGCTCCAGCACAATGGTGATTTCTGTGTGAAACCACACTCAAACTCTAGAGGGTTTTCGTCCTCAAGAGGATTCTACAAGAGGGTTTTCGTCCTCAAGAGAATATGGAAGAACTCACGGGTTCAATCCATCTGCAAACAAAATCAATATCAACAACATAGCATCCCCCTTCCAAATGAGAGCTCATTCTTTTTTATAAGGTACTAGAGGAGTTACAAAGGAAATGAATTATTTCTTGAAAATAATAGCATTTTCCTTCTAACTTAAATTATTTCTTTTTTCCTCCACTTAAGTGCTCACTTTTATGTACCTACATAAAAGAATATGTTTTCCCCTTTCAAATGAGCTATAACACTTAATAATATTTTAATTATTTTTCACCCTTAGGAACTTAAGTGAAAAATATAATTAAAATAGCTCATTAAATATTAAATTTTGTGGGAAATCTCAAACGGCCTCCGAATACCAAATAAACTGAACCAATATGCTCTGTACGGTTTGGGATGTGCAACGATGCCTTCTGGATGACTTTCCAAAAATAGAAAATTCCTCCAAGAATCTTGGAGAGTAAATTAGAAGCCCGATCAAACTTCAGAAACCAACATTGTTACCCGGAACATCAACTGAGCTCAAAGCCATGAGAAATAATCCATTTATGCAAGGAAAACCCAAATAATTATTCTACAGACTGAATCAAGACCACTCCAAAAACATTGGAGTTCTTCCCAAACATGTCGGATAGCCTCCAAGAGATTAGGAACAAGCACATTGTGCACGAATATCTATGCACCAAAAAATGGGACATTACATTCATGCATGCAATAAATTCCCAAACCAATTTCCTCTATATTCTTACAATGGTCAAACTCATGGGTTTTAGTCCCCCATTCTTCAAGTAATAAATAAGGGATGCCATCAATCTAAGTATTTGATTCTAGGACAACATGGTGCTCCTCTTGGTCAAAAATAATGTAGCTTGCATTGACAACACTTGGAACATAAGGTTCAATGTGGTCTTTGGAAATTGGTTCTAACTTTATTGTAACTTTGGTGCCATATCTAGTTTAGAACAACATATGTGACCAGTTAGATGAAAAGTAACCACCAATCTTTGCAGTGAAGTATTTCGATAAGCACAAGGCAAAGTAAGGTGGGAGGTCTATGACGAAGATCATGGGATTGAGAAGTTTAGATAGGAATGGAATGTTAAACTCAATCCTCTGATGACTCCTACAATGTTTATAGATGTTCCATCTAACTGTACAAATCCTTTGGCAAGAGGCTCATATGCAAGGCCAAGTTTATCAACTATTTGTTTAGGCATAACCAAGCTACTTTCTCCTGAATCAATCATATAGTTATGGACTAGGTTTGTTGGAAATATACAGCCATAGAGACAAATTCCTTATAACCCAATAAGAGATTTAATATGCAGCAAATAAAAAATCCACATGCAAAAGAAATAGACAATCATACCATCAATGGTGACACAAGATATCCCCTGGGAAAACCCTCATAGAGGGAAAAACCCAGCATCCAAAAGCATGCATCTCTCATGTATTATTCAACAATAAACATCAAATACATATGCAGAGATAACCTCTAAAACATCAAGCTCTCTACCTGCAATCCATGTGAGCAAGTATGTAACCATACATCTCATGCCATGCTTCAAACCCTCGTAGAACCAACTTGCAAGAGGAGCTACAACCCAGCCAAATAGCCAACTAGACTCTACAACTACCCTTGTGTTTTCTTTTATAGACAAGCTCACACAAATACAACATGTGGTATTGTAATACCAGTTCCCCAAAACCATGTGTCTACAAAACCATTGACCCCACATTTGATTATCGGTACTAAGTTTTCTCAATTAATCAAATAATTACAAATAAAGTAATTAACCCAATGTTACATACAAAGATTATAAGTGACGTCCAAATAAATATCCAATGTGGGTAAACACATCACATGATGCACCACAATTAAATATTTATTTTACATAATAAAATAATATCAATGTTATGCAAGGTGTACAACACATCTACTCCAACAAGGTTCTTGCCAATGATTAAAGACACATAAAATGGAGGTGTTTTAACATTCTTGGCTTACTATTCACTCTTGGATTGGGGTGTGTTTGTAAGTACAACCTTTGGTTGGTCTCTTGAGGGTTCACTTGACAAACTTAGATTTGATAGGGTAGCTTGCAAAATGTATTTTTGCATAGGAATTGACAATGATTCCCACTTAGACATGTTAACACTAGTTTTATTCATATGCACAAGTATGTTGGAGGGAATATTACTTACCTTTGCTGTAACTTTGGAACAATAATGTCTCCTTGTGCTTGTGTTGGTTGGGAATGACCTTTTGGTTGTTCCTTATTTACCACCGCCTAGTTTCTTTGCAATACTTATACATTTGGAGTGGAAGATGGGCCAGTGACACCTTGGTTCATTGGAAAAGCATGAGCATACCCTTTATAAATTGGCTGTTCCATATCAACAACTATTTTCTTGGCTCTTGTATTGGCTACCATCGAAGTATAGGACTAATTTTGTCCTTGCAGCTGGTTAACCCCACAAAATTCCTCTCCTTGCCAATTCATGGGAGTAGTTTCATTCTGTGCAGGCTCAAGAAGAGATCCCTATTGTTCATGTGTTGCATTTTGAGGCATATTTGAAGCATTTTGCACCACAAGGGCTTAATTTAGAACACCATTGGAACATGTGGCTTGGTTATGTGGTTGATTGCAAAGGAAGCACCACTCATAGTCATGTGCCAAGTTATTTTAGACAGTAACTAACTCTCTAGAGGTGCTGATAGCATTTGGATTGTAATATTGATAAGGTCTAGCATTGATTGCTTGCCTTTAGCCTTGAGGATTGGCTTGGAATGGAGGCCTATTAGGCTGATTAGGCTAATATGACATTTGGTAAGGCCTATAACTTTGTGCTTGTTGTCTCTTGAGGTTAACTAGCTTATTGCCAAATGTTTGGAGAAGGCTTTTTACCTCTTGGAGATTATTTGATGGGGCTAGAACAACTTTATCTAGAGTTGGCATTTGATCATTCATTGCTGGTACAATAGCTATTGGAGGTATTTGAAGAGGCATTAAGGACTACAACTCTAGGAATATGGGCACAGGAGGCCTTGGTACAATCTTACCAACCTGTATAAAGCTTTTTTCAACCCTTATATCAATCTCATATTCATTTGTGTGTGTCCTTCCACCCATGGATTGGACCATGACTAAAATATCAATGTTTAGTGCTCTTAAATAATATAGAAATGTATATTTAGGTGAAGGTCTTACCAGCTGTGGGGTCCTGTCCCATGTATTTTGAAAATGGAAGTTGAAGTCTGTCATATGCTCGTGTGGAGCTCTCTTAATAATGGTTAGTTTCTGCACCAAAGACAAATAGTCTGACTTGTCTTCAAATTGCCTACTTAAGGCCTCATCCAACTGGTCCCATGTGTTGATAGAGTTAAGTCTCAAGCCTCTAAACCAATGTAATACCTTTCCCTTCAATGGGGCAGCCAATAACCCAATTGCAACATTTTCTTCAGTTATATGATGAATTGCACACAAGGTTGCTACATCTTTAATATGCTCTATGGGAGTAGTTTGGTTTGGGTTTCCATGGGGATGTCATCATGTTGAGCGTTCAATGGGATGCCCCCATTAAATGGGTTAAAAAATTGATTCCTTGGAAGAGCCATATGAATCAGGGGTGATTTAGAGGAGTATGAGGAGGCCTACCAAATGGAGATGCAAAGTGGCATCTTATTGAAGCACTAGGACTTATTTGAGCTATTCTTCCTCTTCTCTTGGGTGGTGACAGCTACAAATAATCAAACGACTCTAAAATCCCCCTAGTTTGTACTTTTCTCATATAATTTCCACACTTAATCTACTTAAAACCAATTGAATTCAAACCAAAAGAGTCACCAGGTATATATTATATTACATCAAAAGATTAAAATCACTAATGTACATACCAAAATTAGTGACAAAGGATGAAAATAATGGACTGTAATAGCTCAAATAGTCCCATCGGGCATGCCAAAAATTGTTGTCAAATGTAAATGCACCCTTGAAAGAGTTATTGGATGACTCTCTCTTTAGTTGGCAACATAGAAACACTTCAAGGTTGTGGATGACCTATGTTTTGAAGTGAATCTCTAGAGAGGGTTGGTTCCCTTGATGTAGCACCTAAAAATGAAACTAACTTACTGTTGTTTGCTGGGAAAAGAGTACAAAATTGAACCTAAAACTTGTAGATGTGGTGATACACTAAATGTTTGTGACTTGTACTTGGTTTTGACATATAGAGTTTAACCAATATACTTACTTTATCATTCACGACTCAATAATTTGACATGTTTTGATGCATAAGTGTTTCCTAGGAAGGAGTTTGAGTTTCTAGCAATATTTAGAAGAAAACATCTAATGGTTTTCACAACTAAATCCTGCATATGGGTGATCCCACAATACTAAGTCCCAAACTTGGGACATCCTTATTTTTGTCTGAAATCACATATTTTTAGAAAAATTACTGGTTTAAGCCTTGAGGAGTTGCATATAAAGGGGTTTAATTGAAGGGAGTTAGATAAAACCCCCTTAGATCAAACCCCTTTGGAAAGAATCCCTAGTCTTAAATCAAAACCTTGATGGAGTGTTCTCTGCACCTATTAAAATGCTAACAAAAAACCAATTTTGCTTCACCTTTTGGGAGATCAAATGAAGTGATTTAGAAATTCTATTTTGTAATCATGTAGCCCTTAGTATAAGATTTCCAAAAAGTATGATTTTGAATATATTTATTTTCTATGTTCTAGTGAACATAGGTTTTTTCACTGAACATCAAGATCTCTATTCCACACATGCGGAAAAATAAAAAATAGAGATTTTTTCTCAAAAAATATCCGCACACTATGTATTGATGTCCTTGTTTCAACAAAAAGAAATAATTTTCTCTGAATACATACAGAAAAAGTTATGTTGTATGGTATGAACCCATGTTTGAATTATAATTAATCTCACATCAAAAAATAATAAAAAATATATGCAACAAAAAAATATGAAAACATATATGTATGCTAGATAGTGGTGTTAAAAATCTATGTTTAAAATTTTATAATTTGATCCTTTATATAAAAAAAGTTATGATGTATGATATAAATGTTACTTTTAAAAACTACTGTTAACTATAAAAAATAAATTATTAAAAGTTATGTAAAAAAATTCACAAATTATTTCTTAATTAAAAAAAAAACGTTTAGAATCTACACACAAAATCTCAAAAATCACTAGGTCATATCATCTTCAAATTCTTAATGGTTTAGTTGGTATAGGTGTTAGAAAGTGAAATTTTGGTTTAAAATGTTGATTTCAATGTCCTACTTTAGCCAAAAAGTGGGACATAGTATTATGGGATCACCCATATACTTAGTACACAAAATATGAGTTGCACATTCACATATACTTCTACATAAAGGCAATGAGAAATATGACTTAAAAATTCAAGGACAATAACATCATGACGAGAAAATATCAAATAGTTTAGTCTTACACAATATGACAGTCTTGAGTAGGCAAAAAAATTCTTTATTGATAAAAAAGGTACAATATCCCTGATACAAATCTAAAAATCTTCTATTTTTTAAAAGAAAATGACATTACTATTGCAAATATGTGCCTAATTGGTGTTATCATTGATGTCAACATATCCTTGTTGTCATTGGTGTCAACTGTATCCTATTTTGTTGCCTGTTTAGAAGACTGAAATGTTGAGGATATTGAGAAAATTAATGAAGATAAATGTATGCAGACTATATAACTGTGTAGAGGATTGTCTGAAGTAGCTTCAATTAAGATTTGAGAGGTCCGCATAAATATTTGAAGAAGTTATGGTCATCTAAGTAGAACCAGGTTCTGCAGTGTTCAGAAGAGATAGAGTGACAAGAAATTGGTCCAGATTGCTCTGCAAATGAAACACTATGATTTGTGGATCTAGAGACATGATTGGGAAGTCAGTTTATGTCATCAACTCAAGTGGTTCGTGGTTTGGAGGTCCGCTAGCAATCTTTCTAGTGTGACAGTCATGGCAGATAGTGTTCTTAAGGTACCAGATGAAGATGCAAGTGATTCTATTGATTTAGAGTAGTGCGAATGTTATTGCTGAATTCAATGTGCTTGTGGAGGTCTCTAGATTGTGTGCCTACTATGTTGGAGGTCCGCATTGAAGATTGAGCTTCTTATTGAAGATTTCTTCTTTGGTGTCGCTGTTCTTCCCAGTCTTGGCCGACTAGATGATTCAAGCGTGTTGCGAATGATCTAGGAGGAATTCTCTGGAGCATGATGTGTTGTTGGAAGAAGATTCAAGTCTCAGCTATGTTTGGCTGATAGTATATTGATCCACGTCAAGTCAAGTTGACCTTGATGTTCATTCCAAGGTTGATGAAGCATATAAATACTTGTTGATGACTTGTGGAAAGTTGTCCTTGTGAAAAAATGATAAAATCATAAGAAAGGTACAGAGGTAGAGTAGAAGAGAGGAGAAGCAGAAGAACAAAAGTAGTAAAGGATGAAGAGATAGTGAAGAAGTGTTTGGGGGCAGAGTAAAAGTTTTTGTGAGATTTCAAAGAGACTGAACCAGGCATGATGAAGATGCTATTTCTCAGTTAAATCTTTCTGTAAAAATAGATTCTTGTAGGCAGTGAGCCTCTTTGAGAAGTGAGCTCTGGGTAGTGCACCCGAAGGCAAGTGCCTTCCCATTTCTTTCAAGTACTTTTAATAGGGTACGAATCTTATGGGTTAACCCCCACTATGGTTTTCCCTTAACCAAGTTTCCACGTTAAAAATCTTTGTGTCAAGTGTGTTCATTTTTTTTCTACTCATGTGTTGTTGATTCATGCTTTAATGTTTACATCATTAATCTATTTGTAAGTTATGAAAGAAGATTAAAATCATAAAAGGTTAAATTTGTGGGACAACTGATTCACCTCCCCCCAATTGTCCATCCTAATTCCAACAATTACAATGCTATTCTATTTAAAAATGAGTTACAATATTAAGTCTAAAACTAGAAAGAACTAAACTCCCTCTATCCTAGGCATCCCCCTTATCTACCCCAAAATGGGAGAGAATATAGGACATTATCTAAGACAATAAATGCATTTCCTTGCCTTGTGTTGCTTGGTCAACCTCCTTTGGGATGCTTGGAAGAGTCCTTGTTTGATCTTTCTCCTCCTTCACTGTTGCATGTTGCTTATTAGGCTCCTAGATCCTTGCAAAATGTTGGAATTACATCCTAGATAGGTTGATAATTACCAAACTGCTCTTAATGATCTCTTCAGCTGTCCCAATTACCTTTATCCTCTTCAAACTCTACTTTACAAGCTTATAGGCATGTGTAATCATGTGTTTAGACTGCTTATGACTCCTTGGAGGGAATGGGAGGAAGACTTAGTCCTTTTAGGACTCTAACTGCCACTTGGAATCATTCTTTGATGCCTTTCACTTTGTTATTATGTACTTTACAATCACTTACTCAACATTATGAACAACTACAAAATATTTGAAACTTCTTGCAAACCTGAATATGTCATTAGAGGGGTTGCTTGTGTCATTGGAATAACATGGAGATCATTTTTCTTTTATCGATCTCTACATTATGTATTTCAACAAGGTTGAATTACACAATGTGTAATTCAACTTGTTGCATTTTAGCTACTCTCATACATTCTTAGGCACCTATTTCCTTGGCTCATAATGATGGTCACATGGCCTTTTTCCTAAGGTGTCTTCCCTTTGTCAATGCCTCAAGTCCATGTCTTCTAATGCTTTATCATCACCTTCAACAGGGCCTAGACTCCAACTACCTACTGACTTCCTATATATAGATCTCTACATGTTCTTTGCAAGCCTCTATCTCTTATTGAAATGGTCTTATAAATCCCCAAAACTATGTATTAACCCTGCAATGTTTAATAGGTATTGATGTGTACAAAAAATCCTTCACAAAGACTATGTTTGCATATATCTTCCTATCATAAGGCCTCTATATATTCTATTTTGGCCTCTATGTAATAAGAAATTTGCCTTTACAACTTCTCTATGATCATTGTAATTAGTCTTTAGGACATTATATAAGCTTTTGGCTTTACAATAATTCTTATCCGAATCTGTAGATTTATGCAAGGATTTTGGAGTTCATCATAGGGTCTTCAATACTCCAACAATCTTTGGTCCCATTTGATACCGTTGGCTAGGGTTTGATAAGGCTTTTTATTGTACTCATTGTTGGCAAGAAATGGGAGTGAAACTAGTTGAGAGATTTGGTCCTCAGTCAAGTCTCTGAGTCTAGTTTATACCCTAGTCAGACAATGAGAGAAACATGAATAAACATTAAGGAAATCTATTATGCGGTACAATATGAGTAATGCAAATCATTATAACACACATACAATAGTATCATAATCCTTATATCTCCTTTTATATTCATTTCTCATTAACAAGTATATACATATCCATACCGTTAGGCCTGAGCCTCTGCCTTATACATATTACTCACTCTCTCATACACTCTTACTCTCTTACTTTACATTGCTTACATATATCTCCTATATATCTCCATAGAGGTGTGTCCTTTCCCAAAATACCTCTTTATGAGTTGGCTATAACCTTTGCATGACGTTTGTGGCAACATGTGGTAGGTTCTGCTTGGTGACCTGTTCTCTGCCAACAACACTCCCCCTTTTAAAAGTATGTCTTGTCCCCAAGACATGTTCTTCAGTTTGCAGGTAGGATATTTCTGTAGATTACTCTAAGCTGAGCTAGAGTAGTGTCACATTGTTTCTTTGCATATGTCAAAATTTGTATCTATCTTTCAAGTTGGATATATCTATCCTCCGCTTCTCCTAAGGTAGTTGATACCTTTACTTTCTATGTAGTCTATTTTACCTCAGTAAATACTCCGGTTAGAGATGCCGACCTCAAGCTTACCATTTCTCTTAATTGTTTGATTTGTGATTTTATCTGTTCCCTTTGATATGTAGTTCTCCTTCAATAAGTGTATAGGGTAGAGCCTTCCGCATAAGGATTTATTTGTCTTGCAGAGATGTCTCAGCTAGAGATTCTCCTGTGGCCAGTAGACATGCAATATCTTTTAGTTCTTTTGGTACTGCATGGACCCTAAACATGTTTGCACTAGGAGTTCTTCATGGTTATCTGGCTCCTCCCCTATTTCAATTCTTGATATATAGTCAGGACCCTGGTTTTGTTTCCCGGTTTCACTTTGATGGTGAACTCAAATTCTTGGAATAGTAGCAACCATCTACATATTCATCCTTTTATGACAGTTTTGTTTAATAGGTACTTTAATGGTTCATGGTCAGTAAAGAAGGTGAAGGGTGTGGGTAGTAGGTAGTGTCAATTTTTTTGCAATGCATAGACCATTACTAGTGCTTCCATTTTTGTTGTAGTGTGATTTTTCTCAGCTTTTGATAATTTCCTACTGGTGAATACTATAGGATGGTCTTTAGCCCCTTTAGGTTGAGCTAATACTGCACCTACTATTATACCTGAGGAATCTAAATGAACATGGAAGGGTATGTTTCAATCTAGGAATATCAAGATAGGGGCTTCAAAATTTTTCTATTTTAGTATGTCAAAATAAGATTGACACTGCTCATTCCATTCAATGTTTCTTCTATTTTTCTTTTTGAGAAATTCCTCTAAAGGTGCTACAATTGGTGCATAACCTTTATAAACTTCCAGTGATACTTAGTGTAACCTAAGAAAGTTTTTTCTTTTGTTGTTATTTTATGTGGTAGTAGTGTGAGGATTAGAGTTACTTTCAAGGGATCTATCATCAACCCTTCCTTGCAAATGATGTGACCTAGGAGAGTTCCAAAAGGTACCGCAAATGTGCATTTCTTGAGATTTAATAATATTTGCGAACTTCTGGATTTGTTGAACATCATTCTCAAGGTTTGTGTGTGGTCTTTCACTAAACCATAAATAGTCTAGTCATCTAGATAAACCTCTAAGAAATCATGAATGAATTCTTTGAATTCATTTACCATTATTCTACTAAAGACTATTGGTGCATTCTTTAGTCCAAAAGGCATCACTATGTACATGTAGGATCCTAATTCAGATGCAAATGTTGTTTTAGGCTGATCCTCTTCTCTTATCTTTACTTGGTGGTGGCCAAAAAATCTATCAGTGAATAAATATATTTCCCTTCTGGCAACTAATTCTTGTTGAACACACTAGGATACTGAGAGGGAGGGGTGAATTAGCATCTAAACAAACTTCAACTTCTCCATAGCAAATTAAAACTTAAGCATTACAACATTAAAGATTATCACAATGCACATTAGCACATAACACCAGATATATGTGGAAAACCCAAAAGGGAAAAACCAGTGTGAGGATTAACTCACAATATATGAAGCTCAAAATGACAACTTTGTTTTATGACTACAACCCAAGGAAGCTACTACTCCCTGCTGACTTTATTTTAGGGATACAACCCAAGGAAGCTACTACTCCCTAAAAACTTTGATTTAGGGTCACTCCCAAGGAAGCTAAAACTCCTTACTGACTTTGTTTTAGGGCTACAACCTAGGAAGCAACTACTCCCTAAACTGATAATGAACTCAGGAAAGATTACAACACGATAGTCGTTCTACTGCCTGAAAATTGACATTGAAGTTTACACCTTTGATGATTGCAATTCTACTTCTTCTAAAAATTGGATCAATTAGGCACACTCTTCACTTCCTTCTTGTCACATAAATGTCTTCAAGATGAATCAGGACAACTTCTACAACTTCTGCTCTTTCTCCTTCAATCGCATATCATAATGTAGTCATTCTGCTTCTTTTCTTGTTTGTGAACCTTATCAATCCCTTTTGCAACCACACCTCACCTAAGTCAATTTGATTTACAATTTATACATGATATTACATTGATTACATTGCTTGTCGGCCAGAGACAACATGAAAAATTTATTTACAAGTCAGCTAGACAATACACAACATGAAACATGTGGAGGACAAGTCCTAAACAAGACTACACGCTACACCAACAGAAGACCCATGCCTTGCGGACATCAACACTTTCTTAACTAGGTCCAATACATCCTTCACAACTTTAAGCACCAAGGAATTGCATCCACACACTCCACTCATTTGAAAATACGATAGCCTTAAGCAAAGACATGAGAATTCAAGCATAACGGCCACAACAACTTGAAAACATTGTGTGGTACTGGAAACAAGAAATATCTTCATGAAACTCTCCTAGATGAGTCTACAGGACTCATAAAGCATCTCCAAACACTCCTTTACCTCCGCACATCGAAGATTTTGTGCTGTACATCTTCAACAATGAACTCTGAGAACAACAAGTCATCTGGAACACATTGCAACATATTGTCATTGAAAAGCTGAGCTTGCGGACCACCAAAAAACTTGAAACTACAAGGAAGCAAGTAATGCATATCCATAAACATGTCCATAAAACTGCAAAGGAAAACATTCACATCTAGAGGAATGCGAAACATTCCAACAGTCCTTTAACACCACCTCACTCTACCAGAACACATGTCGATACTCTATCATGGTTAACTTTCACAGCGGAAGGAAAAATGATTTGAAACTTTGGAATTATCATCTTCACTACACCCTAAACATAGTTCCAGAACCACATAGCCATAATTGCTAATGCAAAGGAATGCAGAGCAATCTCCTAGAAAGTCTTCAAAGGTAGTCATCCTGTAGCAGAAACTGTCATCAACTTCCGGAGGCCAAACCTTCTTTGTATCAACACATGTATTCTTAGGAATAGTAAGAGAGATCATACAATATGATTCATGCCACCAATAACATCTTCTCAACATCATCAACACATCTGATCATTTTAGTGCTTCTAATTACCATATTAATATAACTTCATACTCAACTCTACACTGATCAAGGCATGACATCGAACTATGAACACTATCATACATCCAAGATAGTGTTGACATCAATTACAACCTTGTGACAATGTTGATATCAATGACAACTATAGGAACCATATGTGTAACGATCTCCCCCTTTGGTATTGATGGTAACACATAGCTGCCGATTTATCCCCCTTTGACATCAAGGACAAAGGGCAACTTCTCTCTTAGGGCATAACTTCTTGCAATAACAGACTCCCCCTATCATCAGCAACCACTACCTGCTCCCCCTAAGAGGTAGCCACGATTAGTCTAGGAAAAGATATAACATGAACCCCCCTGGACAGATGCACCACTATGCATCAGCAAGAAGGAGGGGCAATTACCCTTAACCTCTTCCAGAGATCCTCAAAAGTGTCCCTTACAAGAGACTTTGTGAAAATATCTAGAATCTGATCCTTTGTTGGAACATATTCCAACTTCACTTCCTTTTCTGCAACCTTCTCTCTCAAAAAGTGATACCTAATTTCTATATGCTTGGTTCTAGAATACATCACTGGATTCTTGGAAATATTAATAACACTTGTATTGTCACACAAAATAGGAATAGGCTCATCATACAATACCTTGATATCCTTTAGGGTTTGCTTCATCCACGACACTTGTGAACAATAGGATGCTGCTGCAATATACTCTGCCTCTATAGTTGATAAGGACATAGAATCTTGCTTCTTGCTTTACCATGAAACCAATCTACTTCCTAAAAAGAAAGCACCACCACTTGTACTCCTTTTATCATCAACACAACCAACCCAATAAGCATCAATGTAGGCACTCAAATCAAAGTCATTACCTCTTTGATACCATAAGACATAATCCAAAGTTCCTTTCAAATATCTGAATATTCTTTTCACTGCCTTCTCATGTGTTTTCTTGTGATTGGCTTGATATCTGGCAACCACACATACTGCATGCATAATATTAGGTCTAGAAGTAGTTAGGTACAACAACTCTCCAATCATAGATCTATAGGAAGTCTGATCCACCTCCGGAGACTCATCATCCTTGCTCAAGTGACACCCAGTGACCATGGGAGTACTCACTGGTTTTGAATCCTCCATACCGAACTTCTTCAATAACTCTTTGACATACTTATCTTGAGAAATAAAGATACCACCATCTAGCTGAGTAATTTGAAGTCCAAGGAAGAAGGACATCTCACCAATCATAGACATCACAAACTCTTTTTGCATCTCCTTTGTAAACCTCTTACACATATTATCATCTCCACCAAAGATGATGTCATCAACATATACTGCAACTATCAATATCATGTCTACTTCTTCCTTAATGTAAAGATTGCTATCTGTAGTACCTTTATTGAAGCCTTGTTGAAGTAAGTCCTTGTCCAACCTAGCATACCAAGCCCTAGGTGCTTGCTTGAGACCATATCATGTCTACTTCTTGAGTCTACACACCATGTATGAATATTTTGATATCTAAAAACCATCTGGTTACTCAATGTAGACTTCTTCCTCTAGATCACCATTCAAAAATGTTGACTTGACATCCATCTGATATACCTTGAAGTTCTTATGAGAAGCAAGGGCAAGGAACATTCTAATTTCCTCCATCTTTGCTACTAGGGCAAAAGTCCACAAAGATTCTTATTGTTCCATTGTCCCTTTGAGGGTTTCTCAATCTTACAAAACTCATACACCCCTTTGTATTCTTGATATATTTATAGGTTTTCATGCAAGATCTAAACCTATATAGACTTCTTCCATTGAATAATGAATGGAGTCTTCAAGACCTTTAGTAGACCTCTATGGGATATTGATTTTGTTGTTCCATGACCGCTATCTTCATAAATCTAGGGTTCTTGAACACCTATCATTGTCATTTACACTTATTGTGCCTTTGTGATATGTTTAGATCATAGGTCTTAGTCTTTGGTTTTATCAAGATTTTTTATTTAACACTGACTACATTCTTAGTATGCAATCACTGTACCCTTCTTTATGCACTATATCATTTATCATTTACTCAAGAGTAGATTTTATGCCCACGTTTGTTCTAGAGGCAACCTTTCACAATATAGAAATCTTTGATAGGACATTGCTTCAATATAGGTTCATGTGTCTCTACTTCTTACATTCACACCATGTGCAACTCTTCAAAATGCAGGAGTCATTGTAGTAGACCTTATTGATCTCGTGTCATGTTTGTAGGCTTACATCTCATTCTTGATGACCCTATGGGCTTAATCAAGATTTTAGATACCTACTTCTCTACTTGTGCATGTTTCTCATAAGATTATACATATATTGTGAGATTAAACAAGGCCAAAAATGTGACTATCGCTTGGCATACATACTAACAAAAGGACTTAAACCTCAACCTTTAACAATACTATACTTAGTGATGTCCAAGGTTTTATAGCTCTATCTTTATTTTTACACGTTCTCTGTCTTACTCAACATGAAACAAGGTGAACCTACATACCTTTTTCCATTTATTGAAAAGATCTAAACACACAAGGGAAATGTATATGGACCTTTGAAACCAATCCTCCTTCCTTGAACATGTAAGGAAGCTAAGGTAGCGAAACAACTTCCTACACTAATCTTGAGGAGAGGCATATGCAGAACTTTTCAGCTCTTTACATCAATTATAGAAACAAACACAAATAGCGATCATACCATAACATAGTAATTACGTGGGGAAACCCTTTCAGGAGAAAAAACCCACACTCCAAAGCTATACAATACATTTGTTACATCATAAAATGTGTACACTAGCATTTTACACTTAGTTTAGCACCTGGGTGGACCTAAAATGTTTAGACTTGTTAATTAGGACCTATTCTAACATCCTGTTGAGAATTAAACATGTGATTCTTGATCTTGATGCACAAAACTTAAAAAAGTAATTATAAGGCGGGGCTAATAACACTTTAAGTACCTTATCTCAGGAGTTTAAGGCTAAAGGACTAGGGAACCCAAGCACCCTTGTCCCCTCTTTAGCCCTAGTCTAATTGATGGTTTGTCAGCTTGGGACCTTTTAAATGATTCCTAATGTTGGCCTCATTTGGTTTAATTCTCTGAAAATCAACGGGAATGCATATAAAAGAAAATTAAGTCATTCATTTAAACATCTCTAAGATATCTCTAACTTCTTGAAGGATTCTTCGTCTCTCATGCTCTCTACTCTTCTCTAAAGCTCTCTATTGTGGATTATTACTGCAACACTAACATATTGTAGGCCTTGTGAAGATCTTTCTACTTGTTTGGGGCTACACCAACTTCTTGAGTCAAGTTGTGATGCCGCCTCAAGCATACTAGGATTTGCATACTCAAGACAACTCTTGTTACTACACATTTAAACAATAGAAACAACAATAGGGACATTATTAGCACAACATGATGATAATGGGAAAGAGAGAGCCATCTACCACATCACCCTTACATTAGTTGGATATGAGCTTAACTACACATCCGTTGAAAGAGTATGCCTTGCAATTATATTTACCTCTCAAAAATTACGACACTACATGCTCAATCACAAAACAAAGCTCATCGCAAAGATAGATCCACTAAAGTACCTATTGTCTTAAGAAGCTCTTACATGACGCATGGTTAAATGGGTAAATTCTCAGTGAGTTTGATATTGAGTATATAGAAAGAAAGGTCATCAAAGGACAGATCATAGCTGACCAGCTAGTAGACACACCCATTCCAACTGAATATCCACTACTTTTAGAATTTCTAGATGAGTCCATTTTCATAGTAACACCCACGTTAGAGTGGAAAATGTATTTTGATGGGTCATACAGACATTGTGGATCAGGGGTAGGGATCCTATTTCTCACCCCACAAGGAGACCGCATCCCTAAGTCATACAAAATAACATTTCCCTAGACCACCAATCTAGTAGAATATGAAGTGCTCATCACAAGACTCTGCATGGAAATCTAGTGGAAAATAGAGAAGGTAATGGTCTATGGTGACTCTCAATTGGTCATAAAACAAGTGAACAACAAAGGACGACAAGATCCTACCTTATAAAAAGATGGCAAATGATTTTAAGGAATATTTCTATGAAATCCAATTTGAGCAAATCTCGAGACTTAATAACAAAATAGCAGATGCAATGGCTGATGAGGGTTGTCGTAGTTTGTCTTTAATTCATCATCATTTAATTATCAATTCAGAGGTGTCTGGAGCAATCTGCAAAAAGACTCTTAGTGTGGAGGGTTGGAGTGGAGTCTGAATCTTGTGGATGGATGGTTTGTGTTGGTTGCTGAAGGGATCTTAATTGCTGAAGTAAACACGTGCGGGAAATGAAAACTACTCTAATTGCTTTCAAAGGAAACACACATGTTGAAATGGAAATTATTCTAATTGCTTGGAAAGAAACACACATGCTTTTAAAGGAAACTATTCTATTTGCTTTGAAAATAAACACACATGCTTTGAAGGAAACTATTATACTTCTACTAAAATGAAACTTAGAAGTAATGGCATCAATTATGAAATCACAACAATGAAGTACTCTTAATACAACAGTACTGCTTTACATAATAACAAATATCTCTTTTTGGTATTTTCAGAATTTAGAGGACAAACCTACAGGTGTTAACATCTAAAACACTTACACAGGGAAGAAATGCACAAATCAACACTAACGCATAAATAATGACAAAAAATAGAAAACATAATAGAACATACAAATAAATACCGAGAGATCTCCTCCTAGTTGGGGAAGCAGACCCTACTTGTTGCAAATATGTGCCTAAGCGGTGTTGTCATTGATGTCAACATATCCTTGTTGCCATTGGTGTCAACTATATCCTATTTTGTTGCCTGTATAGAAGACTAAACTGTTGAGGATATTGAGAAAATTAATGAAGATCAATGTATGCAAACCAAATGGCTATGAAGAGGTTTGTCTGAAGAAGCTTCAGTTAAGATTTGAGAGGTTCGCATTAAGATCTGAAGAAGTTATGACCATCTGAGTAGAACTGGTTCCTGTAATATTCAGAAGAGACAGAGTGACAGAAAAAGAGGTCCGGATTGTTTTGGATATGTCAGATGATGATCTGCAGATCTGAAGGCAGGTTTTGGAAGTCAGCATGTATCATCCACTCAAGCGGTTCATGGATTGGGGGTTCGCAAGTAATTTTTTTCTAATTTGACAGTCATGGCAGATAGTGTTCTTAAAGTTTCAGAAGAAGATGCAAGTGATTCAGATGTTTTGGAGGAGTGCAGATATTTTTGTTGAATTCAATGTGCTTGTGGAATTCTCCAGATCGTATGACTATTATGTTGGAGGTCTGCATTGAAGTTTGAGCTTGTCATTAAAGATTTTCTTCTTGGTGTTGTTGTTCTTCCCAGTCTTGGCTGACCAGATGATTCAAGCGTGTCGCAGATGATCTAAGAGCAATTCTATGAAGCGTGGCATATTGATCAAGGAAGATTTGAGTCCAAGTTCTGTTTGGCCGACAACTTAGGGATTCACATTAAGTCAGATGTTTGTAGTGTATAAATATTTGTTGATGAGTTGTGAAAAATTATCCTTGTGTGAAAATAGAAAAATCAAAGAAAGGATCAAAGGCAGAGAAGAAGAACAAGAGATGTTTAGATGAAGAACTAGAGAAGAAGTATTTGGAGCAGAGCAAAGCTTTTAAAGGAACTGAACCAGGCATAAAGTAGATGCTATTTCTTAGATAAATCTTTCTGTGTTAAACTTAAATTTCTTGTAGGCAGTGAGCCTCTCCTTTTGAGTAGTGAGCTCTGGGCAGTGAGCCTGAAGGAAATTGCCTTCTCATTCTTTTTAAGTAGTTTTAATAGGGTACAAATCTTGTGGGCTAACACCCACCATGGTTTTTCCCTTAATCAGGTTTCCACGTCAAAAATCTTGGTGTCAAGTGTGTTGATTATGTTTCTGCTTATGTGATGTTGTTTCATGCTTTAAAGTTTACATCATTAATCAATTGGCAAATTGTGAAAGAAGATTAAAAGAAGAAAAGATTAAATTTTGTGACACCTGATTCACCCTCCCTCTCAGTTGTCTGGTCTAATTCCAACAATTGGTATCAGAGCCAAGTTCCTCTAAAAGGAGCTTAACTACCCGAGGAGATCCAGGATGTCGACCTACAAAAAGGATAGTCCAAGATTTGATGGAACAAATTACTCTGTTTGGAAAAGTCGTATGGAGTGCCATTTGCAATGCATGGGTTATGCTTATTGGGTGATAACTAAGGAATAATATAATCCTCCAGAGAAAGTCTATCAACTCCAGATGAACTCAAGGATGTTGAAAATAACCTTCGATCTAAAGAAGCTCTGTTGAGTGCCTTGACTGATTCAGAAATGACAAATGTTTTTGGACTAAAAATTGCTCATAAAATCTAGAAGAAGTTGGAGAATCTGTATGAAGGAGATGAATATGTCAAATGTGCCAAACTACAAAGTCTAAGAGGAAAATTTGAAAATCTGAGGTTGAGTGAAGATGAAAACATCACAATCTACATGAAAAAGATAAACGAACTTGTGTGTGGGATCAAGTGTGTTGGCGGAACTTTGGAAGAATCAGAGATTGTGGAAAAAGTGCTCAGATCTTTGCCTAATTCATACAAACATAAGGTTGCTGCTATAGAGGAGATCAGGACTGTCTCAAAAGTTACAAGAGATCACCTGGTTGGCAAAATTTTAGCTTTTAAATTGAGTGAACTTGGTGATTCTCTTCCTAAGTCTAAATCTACATTCAAGGCAAGTGTATATGGAAAACAAAGATATGATTTGGGTGAAAGCTCTTCTGCAAACAAATTTGTGAAGACAAGGAAGGATCTTGAAGATGTTGAAATAGAAACTACAGATCTTGAAGCTCTTATTGCCAGAAGAATGCCAAGAGGATCCAGTAAGTATGAAGGAAAATTACCACTCAAATGTTTTGCTTGTAATAAGATTGGTCATTTTGCCTCAATATGTTTGGAGAGGTTTTCAAAACCAAACCCTAACAAATACAAGGGTTAGAAGAAATGTTACTATGTCCAAGAACCTGGAGAAGAAGGGATCATAGATGATGAATCTGATCATGGAGGTTCCTTTGAAAATGATTGGGTGTTCATTGCTATAAAAGAAGAAGATTCGGTGTTTATTGAATCTGCTAGCTGTGCAAATGTGGAAAGTGCCTTGGCTACTTAGGTTATTGAAAAAGATGAATAGGTGATTGATAGTGGATGCTCTCATCATATGACTGGTGACAAGAGTAAGTTTGTGAGTTTTGAAAATTATGAATGAGGGCTTGTGAAATTTGGAGACAACTCAGCTTGTAGAATCTGTGGTAGAGGATCCATCTCTTTTGATGGTAAGAATAGCACCAATGATGTTCTATATGTGGAAGGACTGAAACATAATCTTCTCAGTGTTGGACAGTTGGTTGACAAGGGTTATGATCTTCGATTCAAGGATGGGAAATGCAGAATCTTGGAGAGCTCCAGAACTGAAATTGCATCCGGTACTCAAACTAGAGGTAACATCTTTCACTTAAGTAGTTATGGAAAAAGTTGTTTGATTGCTCAGACAGATTAAATTTGGTTATGGCATAGGAGGATGTGTCATGTGAATTTTGATAACATTTTCAAATTAAGTTCCACTCAAGCTATAAGAGATCTTCCAAGACTTGTGAAACCTGATAGCATATGTAGAGAATGTCAATTGGGTAAATAGAACAAAATATCATTCAAAAGTAAGAAACAAGGTTCAAGTGGGAGATTGGAATTGGTATATACTGATCTCTATGGTCCTACTAGAATTAGGAGTGTGCAAGGAGACAGATATTTCATGTTGCTGATTGATGATTACTCTGGGATTATGTGGGTAACTTTCCTAAAAGAAAAATCAGAAGCTCTTGATAAGTTTAAGGTGTTCAAGATGATGGTTGAAAATGAGATTGGTGGGAAATTGAAGTGTCTGAGATCTGACAGAGGTGGAGAATTTACTTCCGGTGAGTTTGATGCTTTTTGTGAAAAACATGGAATAAAAAGACAATTATCTGCTCCTAGGACTCCTCAACAAAATGGAGTTGTGGAAAGGAAGAACTAGACAATTCAGAAAGTTACCAGGACCATGATGATGGAAACAAATGTTCCTCAAGTTTATTGGAGAGAAGCTGTGAGTACTGCTATCTACACTCTTAACCGGGTGCAGATCAAAGGAAATTCTGGTAAGACTCCTTATGAACTATGGTTTGGTCATCCTCCTACTATGAGATATTTTAGAGTTTTTGGTAGTAAATACTATATCAAAAGAGATGAGGAATTAGGCAAGTTTGATGCAAGAAGTGATGAAGGAATATTTTTGGGATACTCTACTCAAAGTAAGGCTTACCGATGCTTCAACAAGAGGTTGAAAAAGATTGTTGAAAGTGCTAATGTTAAAGTTGATGAAAGCAAAGGACATTCCAGGTACTGTGGATATGATTCAGATGATCAAGATGAAAGTCAAAGTCAAGGAAGGCAAGTTCAAGTTTAGACTTAGATTCAAATTGATCCAGTAACTCTAGTAACTCAAGAGGTTAGTGCAGATGATGAGGAACAAGTTCAAGAAATAGAAGTTCAAACAATTCCCAAAACTCCTAGGTATGTAAGGTTGAATCATCCTGAAGATTAGATCATAGGAGATTAGAGTAAAGGCGTTCGAACTAGGAGAAAATTTTCTGAAGATCAAGAGGAGATTTGTTTGATTTCAAAGATTGAACCTAAATTAGTAAGTGAATCTTGCAATGACGAAAACTGGGTTAAAGCAATGGAAGAAGAATTGATGCAAATTGAAAAGAATCACACTTGGGATCTTGTTCCTAGACCTGAGGACAAAAATGTGATTGGGACCAAATGGGTCTTCCAGAATAAACTAAATGAAGATGGTGAGGTTGTAAGGAACAAGGCAAGGTTGGTATGTAAAGGCTATTCTCAAGTGGAAGGAATTGATTTTGAAGAAACTTTTGCCCTAGTGGCAAGGATAGAGGTAGTCAGATTATTTCTTGCTTTTGCTTCCTTCAGAATTTTTAAAGTTTATCAGATGGATGTCAAATCAGCATTCCTAAATGGAGAGTTGGAGGAATAAGTCTACATTGAGAAACTGGAAGGATTTTAGTTGTCTAATCAGAGAGATATGGTCTGCAGACTGAGAAAAGCATTATATGGACTTAAGCAAGCCCTAAGAGCCTCGTATGCAAGATTAGATAAGCATTTACTTAAGCTAGGATTTAGCAAAGGTACCATTGATAGTAATCTGTACTTTAAGATTAATCATGAGGACATTCTAATTGTTGAAGTCTTTGTTGATGATATTATTTTTGGTGGGAATGAATGTATGTACAAAGCATTTGCTAATCAAATGAAAAGTGAGTTTTAGATGTCAATGTTTGGTGAGATAAATTTCTTCCTAGGTCTACAAATTGTTCAGTTAGATAAAGGTATCTGTATATCTCAATCCAAGTATGTGAAAGAATTATTGAAGAAGTTTGGAATGGAAGATTCAAAGCCAGTAGGTACACCTATGGTAATCGGATGCAAGCTAAGCAAAGATGATGACTCCCCCAAGGCAAATAAAAAAAGGTATAGATCAATGATTGGAGGATTGCTCTATCTGACTCAGACCAGATCTAACATCATGAATGTAGTTGGACTTGTTGCTAGATTTCAAGCTGATCCAAAAGAATCCCATGTTGTGGCAGTCAAAAAGAATATTCAGATATCTCAAGAGGATAATTGACTATGGATTATGGTATCCAAAGGATAATGACTTCACTCTTCATGCATATACAAATGCTGATTGGGTAGGAGACGTGAATGATAGGAAAAGTACTAATGGTGGTGCATTCTTCTTGGGAACAAGATTGGTCTCTTGGCTGAGCAAAAAGCAAGAGGCAATATCTCTGTCTACTGCAGAGGCAGAGTATATAGCAGCAATAAATAATTGCACTCAAGTTCTATGGATGAAGCAAATGTTGAAGGACATCAGAATTGTGTTTGAGGAACCAGTCACGATCTTCTGTGATAATTCTAGTGCAATAAGCATCTCAAATAATCCAGTATTGCATTCAAAGACAAAGCATATATCTATCAAGTTTCATTTCTTGAGAGAAAAGGTAAATGAGAATGAAGTCAAGTTAGAGTTTGTGTCTTCCAAAGATCAGATTGCGGATATCTTCACTAAGCCTCTTTTCAAGGATACTTTTGAGTATCTCAGAGAGAAGTTAGGGGTTGTTACTCCTCCTGATCAAAAATAAGATGCACTAAGGTGCATCAGTCCGGTGGAATTCACAGTCATATCTTGTGATCCAGATTGATGTTATGGAGATACTACTCAAGGGGAGTAGTTAATATGCAAATGTTGGGATTAGTCTGTAACAAAAAGGGAGAAAAGATTGCAAATATGTGCCCTTTTCCATTGATGTCAAAGGAGAGAAGTTTATGTGAAAAACTAGTTGCTGATAAAAGGCGAAGCAGTGAGGAAAATAATTGTAGAAGTGAGAAGAGAAAGGGGGAGAAGTTCTTGTCTTGATGGTTAAATTTAGTTTTTTTACATCATATGTTGCCATCAATGACAAAGGGGGACATTGTTGCAAATATGTGCCTAAGCGGTGTTGTCATTGATGTCAACATATCCTTGTTGCCATTAGTGTCAACTGTATCCTATTTTGCTGCCTGTATAGAAGACCAGATTGTTGAGGATATTGAGAAAATTAATGAAGATCAATGTGTACGGACCAAATGGCTATGAAGAGGTTTGTCTGAAGAAGCTTCAGTTAAGATTTGAGAGGTTCACATTAAGATCTGAAGAAGTTATGACCATCTGAGTAGAACCGGTTCCTGCAATATTTAGAAGAGACAGAGTGAAAGAAAAAGAGGTCTGGATTGTTGTGGATATGTCAGATGATGATCTATGGATCTGAAGGTAGGTTTTGGAAGTCAGTGTGTATCATCCACTCAAGTGGTTCGTGGTTTGGGGGTCTGCAAGCAATTTTTTTCTAATTTGACAGTCATGGAAGATAGTGTTCTTAAAGTTTTGGAAGAAGATGCAAGTGATTCAGATGTTTTGGAGGAGTGCAGATGTTTTTGTTGAATTCAATGTGCTTGTGGAAGTCTTTGGATCATATGACTACTATGTTAGAGGTCTGCATTGAAGTTTGAGCTTGTCATTAAAGATTTTCTTCTTGGTGTTGCTGTTCTTCCCAGTCTTGGCCGATCAGATGATTCAAGCGTGTTGCGGATGATCTAAGAGCAATTCTATGAAGTGTGGCATATTGATCAAGGAAGATTTGAGTCCAAGTTATGTTTGGCTGACAACTTAAGGATTCGCATTAAGTCAGATGTTTGTAGTTCCAACTTTGATGTTCATTCCAAGGTTGATGAAGTGTATAAATATTTGTTGATGACTTGTGAAAAATTATCCTTGTGCAAATACAAGAAAATCAAAGAAAGGATCAAAGGCAGAGCAGAGCAGAGAAGAAGAATAGGAGATGTTTAGATGAAGAACTAGAGAAGAAGTATTTGGAGCATAGAAGAGCTTTTCAAGGAACTGAACCAGGCATGAAGGTAGATGCTATTTCTCTGTTAAATCTTTCAGTGTTAAACTTAAATTTCTTGTAGGCAGTGAGCCTCTTCTTTTGAGCAGTGAGCTCTAGGCAGTGATCTCAAAGGCAAGTGCCCTCTCATTCTTTTTAAATAGTTTTAACATGGTACGAATCTTATGGGCTAACACCCACCGTGGTTTTTCCCTTAACCGGTTTTCCACGTAAAAAATCTTGGTGTCAAGTGTGTTGATTATGTTTCTGCTTATGTGATGCTGTTTCACTCTTTAAAGTTTACATAATTAATCAATTGGCAAATTGTGAAAGAAGATTAAAAGAAGAAAAGATTAAATTTTGTGACAACTGATTCACCTCGCCCTTCTCAGTTGTCTAGTCTAATTTCAATACTACTTTCCCAGCTGGAGAAGATCCTCTAGAACTCAATCAATCTTCAAAAGAAATTCCTTTTCATTTGCATTCAAAATGATCCCAAATGGGCATAGTTACATGAGCGAAAATAAGAGATTTTCCTCCAGACAAAAAATAGTAATATTCTACTAAAACTGAGACTAACTAAGAGAGACTATTTGGCTTCTATTTATTCACTTGAGCCTTTATTGAAAGAAATAATTGCATGAGATCCTAACTATAGCGAACTGAGATTGAACTAGTTGCTTTATTTAATACATCAACAGTTCCTTTTGCAATTTACTTCAGATAAGAAATCTGTATCAATCTAATTATTGGTGGGCTGAGTTAATCGTTGGAGTGGTGTGAGCACTGACTAACAACTACTTCAGTTTGTCATAAAACATTGTGACATGAGGATTCATACCTTGAAGTTGTCAATAAGTTGCTTTTATTGAAGCAATTAGTTGGATTTGCATTACTGGATTCTTAAATGACCCTAGGATTGGCCTTAGTAATCATCGACTTAAGGGGAGGATGACTCTTTTGAAGTGCTGTAGTATCTGGAGCTTTCTGAGGTTTAAGTTCTTCACGAAAAAGGGGGGGCTCTGGAGGGGTTCGAAGACCTCCAGGAAGTTCCTTGCTATATTCCTTATGCAATCACTCACAAGTTATACAAACATTCCATAAGATATGCATTTGAAAATATAATTCATAGTAATTAGCCAAGAGATTTCATCTAAAGGAAATAAGGACTAAACATGTATATAATTCAAACAAAAGACAAATATAATCACAATAATATTTATATATATATATATATGCCATAGAGTCATGTCAAAATCTTTTGAAGTAGAAAATATATAGAAATAGATGAGTCATATATTTGATTCATCACCTCCCCCCAGCTTAGTTTGTGCCATGTCCTCATGGTGAAAGATGTACAACATCTGCCTTATCACTCACATTCTTCTCCTCTATGATCACACTACAATTGTAGTCCTCATCCTTATATTTGGAGAGTAGTCTTCCTTTTGGTGCTGTTCTATAGGAAAAAGGGGGAAGATGGGATTGATAGATAGATTAACTAGATCCTCCTTTCAATACACACATTCAAGGACATTTAACTGAGTTGAATCAGAACTTTTGCAAGAGGATTCACCTAAAGGTTGGTTGTCACTTGTAATGATAGATAAATGTGAGAATTGATGATCAATGTGTTAATTTAAGCCCAATTATGCTCAAAGCCCTAATTATGCATACTCATAAATAAACAAACAAATTCCAACAAATGCTCACACATAGAGATACTAAATGAAGATCAGATACATACTAGATTTTGAAGTTCAGAATCCTAAACAGTCAGGGGTAAAGGGACTCACACCCAAGCCCAAGGTCATATTTTTGTCAGGGATTTCTAGACCTTTTCTGCTACTGATTATCCCTTTTATAGAGATTTCAGGCTCTGCAAACCTAGAGGACAAAGGGACTAGTGCCCAAGCCCTGATAGTGCTCTTTTATGCTTCTTTTCATAAGATCTAGGATCCTTATGCTCTGTAACACTCCTTTGCAACTCCACCCTTCGTGATTTGATACTTGTCACCTGCAATCACAAGAAGAGGGGTTGGGGGTTGTGGTGCTTAGGAGCTTGCCTCGGTCAAGCCCTGGAATGGCATTCAAGCCTTCCAACACCGTTGTCAGATAGAGAGTGTGTATCCTTGCAGGACAGAGGCAAAAACAAATTGATAAATAATTGATTCAAACACAAATATATATCACCTCGGAGGTGTAGCTCGCATGTAGATGATCTTTCACAACATGAGAAGATAAAGCCAAATCTGCAATAACAAACACAACAACAACACAAGTTTGTTCTACCACAATGAATGCTTTGAATGCTCTAAAATCATAAGTTTGCTAAAATATCATAATCATCTCTAGTCATCTTCTAGTTTGCAAATGAAGTCCTAAACATGCTTATATATGCATTTTTGCTACAAATTTTATAATTCAAATTTAGGAGCCTGCCAAAATAGGGTAGGGAAAGGGTACAAGTGCCCAAGCCCTGGGACCTATTTTGGGTTGGGGTTAAAGCTCTACAATGTCCCTCAAGCCCCATTTGACATGGGTTTTAGGCCATTTTGTCTCAGGAGTCAATTCTAACATGCATGATGGAAAACAAGGGACCTGAGAGCTAAACTTAGGAGGTAAAAATCCTAGGGGGACATTTTACGACATAACATTTAGCCCCCACTTTAATGTATGTATGATCTTATGACCCATACATGCAGTAAAGTATGGTCAAAACACAACAAACATGCCAAGTACTTGAAGCTAATGCATACACAAAGATTGAAGAACTATTTCTAACCCCCAGTCTCAGGTAGACATTAGAGAAAACACATCGCAGACATGCCAAACACAGTGAAGACAGTAATAGGAACACAAAACAGAGAAAAGATAGTATCGAAGACACACAAATCACTATGAATACACTAATATAACATTTTCATAATATATTCCTAACATCTTCATATACATATTGTTGCAAATATGGGCCTAATCGGTGTTGTCATTAATGTCAACATATACTTGTTGCCATTGGTGTCAACTATATCCTATTTTTCTGCCTGTATAGAAGATTGGATTGTTGAGGATATTGAGAAAATTAATGAGGATAAATGTATGTAGACCATATGGTTGAGTAGAGGATTGTCTGAAGAAGCTCCAGTTAAGTTTTGAAGGGTTCGCATGAAGATTTGAAGAAGCTATGGCCATCTGAGTAGGACTAGTTTTGCAGTGTTCAGAAGAGACAGAGTGACAGGAAAGAGGTCTGGATTGTTCCGAATATGTCAAATGATGATTTGTGGATCTAGAGGCATGTTTGGGAAGTCAGTGTTTATCATCCATTCAAGTGGTTCGTGGTTTGGAGGTCCGCAAGCAATCTTTCTAATATGACAGTCATGACAAACAGGGTTCTTGAGGTTCCAGAGGAAGATGCAAGTGATTCTGATGATTTGGAGGAGTGCAAATGTTTTTATCAAATTCAATGTGCTTGTGGAGGTCTTTGGATTGTATGACTACTATGTTGGAGGTCCGCATTGAAGTTTGAGCTTGTCAAAGAAGATTTCCTTGTTAGTGTTGTTGTTCTTCCCAGTCTTGGCTGATCAGATGATTCAAGCATGTTGCAGATGATCTAAGAGCAATTCTATGAAGCGTGGCGTGTTGATCAAGGAAGATTTGAGTCCCAGTTATGTTTGGCCGACGGCTTAGTGATTCGCATTAAGTTAGATGTTTGTAGTGCCGACCTTGATGTTCATTCCAAGGTTGATGAAGCGTGTAAATACTTGTTGATGAGTTGTGGAAAATCATCCTTGTGTGAAAACAATAAAATCCAAAGAAAGGATCAAAGGCAGAGCAGAGTAGAGGAGTAGAAGAATAAGAGATGTTTAGATGAAGAGCTAGAGAAGAAGTATTTGGAGTAGAGCAGAAGTTTTGTGAGCTTTCTAAGGAACTGAACTAGGCATAAAGATGTTATTTCATAGTTCATTATCTCTGTATTAAACATAAATTCTATAGGCAGTGAGACTCTCTTGAGCAGTGACCCTGAAGGCATGTGCCTTCCCTTTTCTTATAAGTACTTTTAATAGGGTACAAATCTTGTGGGTTAACCCCCACTGTGGTTTTCCCTTAATTGGGTTTCCATGTAAAATTTCTAGTGTTATGTGTGCTCAGTTTATTTTTGTTCTTGTGTTATTGATTCATGCTTAAATGTTTATCTGATTGAAAGTTGTTAAAGAAGTTTAAAAGCAGCAAAGATTAATAATTGTGGGACAACTGATTCACCCCCCCTCTTAGTTGTCCAGATTAATTCCAACAATTGGTATCAGAGCCAAGTTCCTCTAAAATAAGCTTAACTGCTCGAGGAGATCGAAGATGTCGACTTACAAGAAGGATAGTCTGAGATTTGATGGAACAAATTACTCTGTTTGGAAGAGTTGCATGGAGTGCCATTTGCAATGCATGGGTGATGCTTATTGGGTGATAACCAAAGATGAGTATAAACCTTTGGAGAAAGGTCCTTCAACTCTAGATCAAATAAAAGATGCTAAAAATAACCTTCGAGCTAAAAAAGCCTTGTTGAGTGCCCTGACTAATTCAGAAATGACAAATGTCTTTGGACTAAAAACTGATCTTGAAATCTGGAAGAAGTTGGAGAATCTCTATGAAGGTGATGAACATGTCAAATGTTCCAAGCTAAAAAGTCTGAGAGAAAAATTTGAAAAATTGAGGATGAGTGAAGATGAAAACATCACAATCTACATGCAAAAGATAAATGAACTTGTGTGTGGTATTAGGTGTGCTGGTGGAACTTTGGAAGAATCAAAGATTGTAGCAAAAGTGCTCAGATCTTTACTTGATTCATACAAACAAAAGGTTGCTACTATAGATTAGATCAGGACTATCTCAAAAGTTACAAGAGATTAGCTGGTTGGCAAAATTTTAGCTTTTGAATTAAGTGAGTTTGGTGATTCTCTTCCTAAGTCTGAATCTTCTTTTAAGGCTAGTGTATATGGAAAACAAAGATATGATCCAGGTGAAAGCTCTTCTACAAGATCAAACAGATTTGCTAAGGCTAGGAAGGATCTTGAAAATGATGAAATTGAGTCTATAGAACTTGAAGCATTTATTGCTAAAAGAATGCCAAGAGGATCCAGTAAGTATGAAGGAAAGTTGCCATTCAAATGTTTTGCTTGTAATAAGATTGGTCATTTTGCCTTAAGATGTCCAGAGAAATTTTCAAAGCCAAACGATAACAGATATAAAGGTCAAAAGAAATGTTACTATGTCCATGAATCTAGAGAAGAAGGAGTCACAAATGATGAATCTGATCATGGAGGTGCCACTAAAGATGATTGGGTGTTCATTGCTATGAAAGAAGAAGAAGATCCAGTGTTTACTGATCTGCTAGCTGTGAAAATGTGGAAAGTGCCTTGGTTGCTCAGGTTGTTGAAAAGGATAAATGGGTGATTGATAGTGGATGTTCTCATTATATGACTGGTGATAAAAGTAAGTTTATAAACTTTGAAAAATATGAAGGTGGAATTGTGAAATTTGGAGACAACTCAACTGGTAGAATCCGTGGTAGAGGATCCATCTCTTTTGATGTTAAAAATAACACAAATGATGTTTTGTATGTGAAAGGGCTGAAGCATAATCTTCTTAGTGTTGGGCAGTTGGCTAACAAGGGTTATGATCTTCGATTCAAGGATGGCAAATACAAAATCTTGGAAAGCTCTAGAACTGAAATTACATCTGGTACACAAACTAGAGGCAACATCTTTCAATTAAGTAGTTCTGGTAAAAGTTGTTTGATTGCACAGATAGATCAGAGTTGGTTGTGGCATAGGAGAATGTGTCATGTAAATTTTGACAACATTGTCAAGATAAGTTCTACTCAGGCTGTGAGAGATCTTCCAAGACTTGTGAAACCTAATAGCATGTGTAGAGAATGTCAATTGGGTAAACAGAACAAAACATCATTCAAAAGTAAAGAACAATTTTTAAATGGGCAATTGGAACTTGTGCATATTGATCTATGTGGTCCTACTAGAATTAAGAGTGTGCAAGGAGACAGATATTTTATGTTGCTGATTGATGATTACTCCCAGATGATGTGGGTAACTTTCTTAGAATAATTAGAAGCTCTTGACAAATTCAAAGTGTTCAAAGTTATGGTAGAAAATGAGATTGGTGTGAAGATAAAGTGTCTGAGATTCGACAGAGGTGGAGAATTTACCTCTAGTGAGTTTGATACATTCTCTGAAAAGCATGGAATAAAAAGATAGTTATCTACTCCTAGGACTCCTCAACAAAATGGAGTTGTGGAAAGAAAGAACCAGACCATTCAAGAAGCTGCCAGGACCATGATGATGAAAATAAATGTTCCACAAGTTTATTGGAAAGAAGCTGTAAGTATTGCTGTCTACACTCTTAACCAGGTGCAGATCAAACTCAATTCTGGTAAGACTCCTTATGAACTTTGGTTTGGTCATCCTCCTACTGTAAGATATTTTAGATTTTTTGGTAGTAAATGTTATATCAAAAGAAATGAGGATCTAGGCAAGTTTGAAGAAAGAAGTGATAAGGAATTTTTTTGGGTTACTCTACTTAAAGAAAAGCATACTGGTGCTTTAACAAGAAGTTGAAAAAGATTGTTGAAAGTGCTAATGTCAGAGTTGATGAGAGCAAAGAAAGACATTCCAGGTCTTGCGGATATGATTCAGATGATCAAGATGAAAATCAAAGTCAGGAAAGGCAAGTGCAAACTTAGATTCAGATCCAGATTGATCTGGAAAATCTAGTAATTCAAGAAGATAGTGCAGAAGTTGAGAAACAAGATCAAGAAATAGAAGCTCAAGCAATTCCCAAAACTCCCAGGAATGTAAGGATGAATCATCCTAAAGATCAAATCATAGGAGATAGAAATAAAGGTGTTCAAACTAGGAGAAGAATTGCTGAAGATCAAGAAGAGATTTGTTTGATTTCAAAGATTGAACCCAAATCAGCAAGTGAAGCCTGCAATGATAAAAACTGGGTAAAAGCAATGGAGGAAGAACTAATGCAAATTGAAAAGAATCACATTTGGGATCTTGTTTCTAGACCCGAGGACAAAAATGTGATTGGAACTTAATGGGTCTTCCAGAATAAACTAAATGAAGATGGTAAAGTTGTAAGAAATAAAGCAAGGTTGGTATGCAAAGGATATTCTCAAGTGGAAGGAATTGATTTTGAAGAAACTTTTGCTCTGGTGGCAAGAATAGAGGTAGTCAAATTGTTTCTTGTTTATGCTCCTTATAAAGATTTCAAAGTCTATCAGATGGATGTCAAGTCAACATTTCTAAATGGAGAGTTAGAAGAAGTCTACATTGAGCAACCAGAAGGATTTTAGTTGTCTGATCAAAGAGACATGGTCTACAGATTAAGAAAAGAATTGTATGGACTCAAACAAGCCCCAAGAGCCTGGTATGCAAGATTAGATAAGTATTTGCTAAAGCTAGGTTATAGCAAAGGCACTGCTGACAGTAATTTCTACTTCAAGATTGATCATGAGAATATTCTGATTGTTGAGGTATTTGTTGATGATATCATTTTTGGTCGAAATGAGAGCATATGCAAAACATTTGCTGATTAGATGCAAAGTGAATTTCAGATGTCCATGTTTGGTGAGATGAATTTCTTCTTAGGTCTTTAAATCACTCAGTCAAATAAAGGTATCTTTATATCTCAATCTAAGTATGTGAAATAATTGTTGAAGAAGTTTGGAATGGAAGATTCAAAGCCAGTAGGTACACCTATGGTAATCAGATGTAATTTTAGTCAAGATGATGACTCCCCTAAGGCAAACCAGAAAAGTTATAGATCAATGATTGGAGGACTGCTCTATCTGACTCAGACTAGACCTAATATCATGAATGCAGTTGGGCTTGTTACTGGATTCCAAGCTGATCCTAAAGAATCCCATGTTGTAGCAGTCAAAAGAATCTTCAGATATCTCAAAGGAACACTTGATTATGGATTGTGGTATCTAAAAGACAATGACTTCACTCTTCATGCATATATAGATGCTGATTGGGTAGGAGATGTGGATGATAGGAAAAGTACTAGTGGTGGTGCATTCTTCTTGGGAAGAAGATTGGTTTCTTAGCTGAACAAAAAGGAGGCAATATCCCTATCTACAGTAGAGGCAGAGTATATAGCAGCAACAAACAATTACACTCAAGTTCTGTGGATGAAGCAAATGTTGAAGGACATCAGAATTATGTTTGAGGAGACTGTCACAATCTTCTATGATAATTCAAGTGCAATAAGTATCTCAAAAAATCTGGTGTTGCATTCAAAGACAAAGCATATATCCATTAAGTTTCATTTCTTGAGAGAGAAGGTAAATGAGAATGAAGTCAAGTTGGAGTTTGTGTCTTCAAAGGATCAAATTGTAGATATTTTCACTAAGCCTCTTCCTAAGGATACTTTGAGTATCTCAGAGAGAAGTTAGGGGTTATTACCCCTTCTGATCAGAACTAAGATGCACTAAGGTGCACTAGTTCGGTGGAATTTACAGTCATATCTTATGATCTAGATTGATGTTAAGAAGATACTACTTAGGGGGAGTAGTCAGTATGAAAATTTTGGGATCAGTCTGAAACAAAAAGGGAGAAAAGATTGCAAATATGTACCCTCTGCCATTGATGTCAAAGGGGGAGAGAAGTTCCTGTGAAAAACTGGTTGCTGATAAAAGGGGGAGCAGTGAAGAAAGTGATTGAGAAAGAGGGAGAAGGTCTTGTCTTGATGGTAAAATCAAATTTTCACATCATATGTTGCCATCAATGACAAAGGGGGAGATTGTTGCAAATATGGGCCTAATTGGTGTTGTCATTAATGTCAGCATATACTTGTTGCCATTGGTGTCAACTGTATCCTATTTTGCTACTTGTATAGAAGACTAGATTGTTGAGGATATTAAGAAAATTAATGAGGATCAATGAATGTAGACCATATGGCTGAGTAGAGGATTGTTTGAAGAAGCTCCAATTATGTTTTGAAGGGTTCACATGAAGATTTGAAGAAGCTATAGCCATCTGAGTAGGACTAGTTTTGCAATGTTCAGAAGAGACAGAGTGACAAGAAAGAGGTTGGATTGTTCCAGATATGTCAAATGATGATCTGCAGATCTAGAGACATGTTTGGGAAGTCAGTGTGTATCATCCATTCAAGTGGTTCGTGGTTTGGAGGTCTACAAGCAATCTTTCTAATATGACAGTCATGACAAACAGGGTTCTTGAGGTTCCGGAGGAAGATGCAAGTGATTCTAATGATTTGGAGGAGTGTAGATGTTTTTGTTGAATTCAATGTGCTTGTGTTGTGGAGGTCTCTGGATCGTATGACTGCTATGTTGGAGGTCCACATTGAAGTTTGAACTTGTCAAAGAAGATTTCCTTCTTGGTGTTGTTGTTCTTCCCAGTCTTGGCCAATTGGATGATTCAAGCGTGTTGGAGATGATCTAAGAGAAATTCTATGAAGCATGACATGTTGATTAAGGAAGATTTGAGTCCCAGTTATGTTTGGTTGACATATTAGTGATTCGCAATAAGTCAGATGTTTGTAGTGCTGACCTTGATGTTCATTCCAAGGTTGATGAAGCGTATAAATACTTATTAATGAGTTGTGGAAAATCATCCTTGTGTGAAAACAATAAAATCCAAAGAAAGGATCAAAGACAGAGCACAGCAGAGGAGAAGCAAAAGAATAAGAGATGTTTAGATGAAGAGCTAGAGAAGAAGTATTTGGAGTAGAGCAGAAGTTTTGTGAGCGTTCTAAGGAACTGAACTAGGCATAAAGAAGATGCTATTTCACAGTTCATTCTTTCTATATTAAACATAAATTCTGTAAGCAGTGAGCCCGAAGGCATGTGCCTTCCCTTTTCTTATAAGTACTTTTAATAGGGTACAAATCTTGTGGGTTAACCCCCACCGTGGTTTTCCCTTAATTAGGTTTCCACGTAAAAATTCTGGTGTTATGTGTGCTCAGTTTATTTCTGCTCTTGTGTTATTGATTCATGCTTAAATGTTTATTTGATTGAAATTTGTTAAAGAAGTTTAAAAGCATAAAAAATAATAATTGTGGGACAACTGATTCACCCCCCCTCAGTTGTTTGGACTAATTCCAACACATATGTGTTGTCCTCAAAATTAGTTGTGCTCATTTTGTAGGACAACCCCTATGAAACTTGTCTGTTTCGTAGCCTACACTCTAAGCCCGCAAATTGAGGAAAGTCATTTCACCCTAGTTCATAGTCCTCTCACTCCTGAGAATCCATTTGAGTATCTTCTCATATTGGTTTCTCAAAATTTGTGCAAGTTTATCAAACTTGAGGTTTTAGTAATTTTTAGGGAGTTAGAGAAAAATTTTGTTTGCATGCAAGGGCAACATTTTTTGCCGCTAGTGCATGTTTGAGTCCTTGTAATATGGAAGGGTCATGAAAATCGTCACCCAAGCATGTTTCCCATTGTCCTAAGTGCAGGGGTGGTGAAAATCACCATTCGTACATAATGTCTTTCCTACATGTGCTTGAATGGTAAAATCTACTGCCGAAGCATCTCCCGCGTATCTCAAGTTTACTTGAGTGCATTAAATGCACTCCGTGTGAGTGTTTTGAAAGACATTTATATGTTTTAAATTGCTCTTTTCTTTTCATTTCATTTTGCTACTTATCTTCGTTACTCTCCTTGGCTTGATTAAAACCCTCGTGGAGATCATTGGACACTTCTCCTGCGTGATTCTTGGATCGAGGTGGTTTTAGTTGAGAATGTTAGGTTTTCGTCACCACTGGGTAAGTTCTTTCCATGTTTTTCTTTTTCGTGAATTTCTTCTTCTAAATCATTTTCTTCCAGTTAATACGTCATTGATTTTTATTCTTGTTTAAAACTATAAAATTGTTTTTAGATTTTTGATTTCCTCTTAAAATGTCATCATTCCAAAACTAGGGTAGTCATTTTAAGTTTTTATTTTAACCTTGTTTTTGTCTGTGGAACAGTGGCAAAAATCACCGTTTCTTATATAGAGAAACCCTAGTTCTGGTTTTTATTTTGTTAGATTCGTGTATACTCGTTGTGTGGCAATTTTCATCGCCTTTATTTTAGAAGCTTAGATTTTTTTCCTTAGGTATGTGGTATGTAAGGGTGGTGAAAATCGCCACCCATATGTGTTTGTTTTCCTGTGTATCGGCGGTGAATTTTACCGCCGATGCATCTATGTTGTCCTTTTGTAAGATGTGTAAGGGCGGCAATTTTCGCTGCCCATACCTTCATTTTCCATGTCTACCTTGAGTGTAAGGGCAGAAATTTTTGCTGCCCCTACACGAAGCTTGTAATATGAAGACTTTACTCATGAAAGAATCCTAATGTTGTTGCAAGTATGGGACTAACTGGTGTTGTCATTGATGTCAACATACTCCTGTTGCATTGATGATAAGGATTGGATGAGCTGTATGCTGAGGATATTGAGAAAATTAGTCCTAATCAGGAATAGAGAAGAACAGTGAAGACAATAAGGTAAAGATTCTATCTAAGATGAAGATAAGAGGATGCGCTTCAAAGGGTTTACATATATGTGTCTTGAGATGATCTAATAAATATTTTAGAGGTCCGCATGAAGATCTGAAGAAGTTATGTCCTCTTGAGTAAAACCAGTTCTGGCAGGTGTTTAGAGGTGATAGAGTGACTCAGATAGGTCCGGTGAGATCTGGAAATGCAATATCTTGTTCTATGGATTTGGTGAAGTGTTTAGTAAGTCAATGTGAATTGACAACCCAATTGGTTTGTGGTCTAGAGGTCCGCAAGCATCTATTCCAATATGACAGTGATGACAGATTATGTTCTTGAGGTTCCAGATGAAGGAGAGAATGATTTCAGTAAATAGAAGTAGTGTGGATGTTCTTGGTGATTTAGGCAAGCTTGTGGAGGTCTTTGGATTGTGTCCAGTTCATTTTGGTGGTTCGTATTGAAGATTGAGCTCGTAATTGAAGAACTACTTCCGAATGATGGTGTTCTTCCTAAGTCTGGCTGACCGGATGAGTTACACATCCTATGGATGATCTTGAAGATGTTCTGTGAAGAATGACGTGTTCCTAAAGAAAGATTGAAGACTCAGATCTGTGTGGTTGACAATGTGTTGATCCACGTGAAGTCTTTTTGTAATTAATCATATTATATTTATGTATTTGCTCTGTAATGGTTGCCGACTTGGATGATTATCCCTAAGTCGATGTCTTGTATAAATAAGGAGTTGTAAAGTCATTTCAAAGGATCTTGAGGTGATGAGAGTGTGGTAGAGAAGAGAAGAGAGAAAGACAGAGCAAAAATATTGGGCTTAAATGGAACTGACTCAAGCATGGTGAAGATGCTATTCTTTAGTTCAAGTATGTAATACTTATCATTCTGTAGACAGTGTGTGTCTCCTGTAGGTAGTGGGCCTCTTGTGAGCAGTGTGCTCGGGTAGTGAGCCCTAATTGGCATGTGCCATTTGTTCTTTCTTGTTCTTTTAATAGAGAATACAATCTTGGGTTAGTCACCCCGTGGTTTTTCCCTTAACCAGGTTTTCCACATCAAAATCTTGGTGTCTTATGTGTTAATGTGTTTCTGCTCTTGAATCATTGCATTATGTTTTCATTATTGATTCATTATTATGCTGCTGAATTAAGAGAAGAATTTAAGTAATTAATCTGAAGAAAGTTTTTGGACAACTGATTCACCCCCCTCTCAGTTGTCTGTCCTAAATCTAACAATTGGTATCAGAGCCAAGTTCCTCTAAAAGGAGCTTAACCGCTTGAGGAGATCCAGGATGTCGTCCTACAAGAAGGATAGTCCGAGGTTTGATGGAACCAATTTCACTCTTTGGAAAAGTTGCATGGAATGTCACTTACAATGTATGGGAATGCAATATTGGATCATGGCTTCAAAGAAGTATGTTTCTCCACAGAATAGTCTGAGTACCGTAGATGAAATCAAAGATGCTGAAAACAATCTACGGACTAAAGAAGCTCTTCTAAGTGCCTTATCTGATTTAGAGCTAACAAATGTTATTGATCTAAAAATTGCATATGAGATTTGGCAAAAATTGGAACTTCTGCATGAAGGAGACAAGTATGTTAAATGTGCCAAGCTACAGAGTTTGAAAGGAAAATTTGAAAACCTAAAGATGAGAGAAGATGAAAACATCACTACATTTATGCCAAGAGTAAATGAGCTTGTTTGTGGCATTAGATGTGCTGGTGGAATCTTGGATGAAGATGAGATTGTTGGTGAAGTTCTCAGATTCCTTCCTGATTCTTCAAAATATAAGGTTGCTGCTATTGGAGAATTCAAATCCTTCTCAGGTATTACCAGAGATCAATTGGTTGGTAAATTGGCTGCATTTGAACTAACCGAGTTTGGAGATGCACCCCCTAAGACTGAATCGGCATTCAAAGCTAGTGCCTCTGTAAAAGGAAAACAAAAGTCTGATCTAGAAGAGAACTCTTCAAGGAAACTATCATGGTATGAAAAAGGAAGAAAAGACCTGGACGAGGATGAAGCAGAAGCTGCTCAACTTGAAGCCCTTATTGCAAAACGACTTCCAAGAGGATTCGGTAAGTATGAAGGGAAATTGCCTTTTAAGTGTTTCAATTGCAGTAAGATTGGTCATTTTGCCTCAAGGTGTTCGGAAAGATTTTCAAAGCCAAATTCTAACAGAGCAAGGTTCCAAAAGAATTGTTACTATGTTCATGAAGATGATGATAATGAAGGAGTAATAGATGATGAATCAGAAATAGGAAACAAATCCAGAAGTTACTGGGTGTTTATTTCCATCAAGGAAGAAGATCCAATGCCTTCTGAATCTACCAATCATAAAATTGTAGAAAGAGCTCTGGTTGCCCAAGTTGAAGAAAAGGATGATTGGGTCATTGATAGTGGATGCTCTCACCATATGACAGGTGACAAAAATAAGTTCATAGATTTGGTAAGGTAAGAAGGAGGAGTAGTAAAGTTTGGTGATAATTTTGTTGGCAAAATCAAAGGTAGAGGAACCATTTCTTTTGATGGAAAGAACAAAACCAGTAATGTACTGTATGTTGAAGGCCCGAAGCACAATCTTCTCAATGTTGGATAGCTGGTGGACAAAGGTTATGATCTATGACTCAAGAATGGAAAATGCAAGATCTTTGAAAGTTCCAGAACAGAGATTGCATCCGATACTCAAACAAAAGGTAATATCTTTCACTTGGTTGGTACTGGTAAAAGTTGCCTATTTGTTTAAATTGATCAGAGCTAGTTGTGGCATAGGAGAATGTGTCTTGAATTTTGATAATATCATCAAGATAAGCAACACCCAGGCTGTAAGAGATCTTCCAAGATTGGTAAAACCTACCAATAGTTTGTGCAAAGAATGTTAGTTGGGTAAACAAAGTAGAATCTCATTCAAAAGCAAGGAACAATCTTCTACCAGATTATTGGACCTAGTTCACACTGATCTATGTGATCTGACAAGAATCAGGAGTGTGCAAGGTGATAGATACTTCATGTTATTAATTGATGATCATTCCTGGATGATGTGGGTGACGTTTTTGAAAGAGAAATTAGAATCTCTTGAGAAATTCAAAATATTCAAGGCTATGGTTGAAAACGAAACTGGATTAAAATTAAAATGTCTGAGGTTTGATAGAGGTGGAGAATTCACATCCGGTGAGTTCATAGAATTCTGTGAGAAACATGGCATAAAAAGATAGTTGTCTGCTCCTAGGACTCCACAGTAGAATGGAGTAGTGGACAGAAAGAACTGAACCATCTAGAAAGCATCTAGAACCATGCTGATGGAATCAAATGTTCCTCAGGTCTATTGGAGAGAAGCTGTAAGCACTACAGTCTATACTCTCAATCGAGTACAAATCATAAGCAATACCGGTAAGACTCCTTATGAACTTTGGTTTGGCATCACTCCCACTGTGAAGTATTTCAAAGTCTTTGGTAGCAAATGTTACATTAAAAGAGATGAAGATCTAGGAAAATTTGATGCTAGAAGTGATGAAGGTATATTCTTGGGTTATTCTACTCAAAGCAGAGCATATCGGTGTTATAACAAGAGATTGAGGAAGATTGTAGAAAGTACAAATGTGAAGGTTGATGAAGGTATTGAAAAACCCTCAAGGTTTTATGAGTATGATGAAGATGATCAGAATGATATTTTGATCCAAGAAGTCCAAGCCCTTTCTGAAATTCAGACTCAAACTGATCCAGTGAATCAGGAAGAGGAGATAAGTTTGAATGAACCTGTGCAAGAAATAGAAGTGCAAGTAAGTCCCAAAGTTCCCAGGTATGTAAAATTGAATCACTTTGAAGACTAGATCATAGGTGATAAAAGCAAAGGTGTTCAAACATGAAGAAGGATTGCTCAAGATTCAGAAGAGTATTGTCTGATTTCAAAGATTGAACCTAAGACAGTGAATGAAGCATGCAATGATGAAAACTGGACTAAAGCAATGGAGGAAGAGTTGATGCAAATTGAGAAAAATCACACTTGGGATCTTGTTCCTAGACCTAAAAATAAGAATGTGATTGGAACCAAATGAGTCTTCCAGAATAAAGTAAATGAAGATGGTGAAGTAGTCAGAAACAAAGCCAGATTGGTCTGCAAGGGTTACTCCCAAGTAGAAGGAGTTGATTTTGAAGATACTTTTCTTCCAGTGGAAAGAATTGAAGCAGTTAGATTATTTCTTGCTTTTGTTGCCTTCAAGGATTTCAAAGTATATCAGATGGATGTCAAATCTTCCTTCCTGAATGGTGACTTGGAAGAAGTTTACATTGAGCAAACAGATAGATTTCAATTATCAGATCATGGTGATATGGTCTGCAAGTTGAAGAAAGCACTGTATGGACTCAAGCAAGCTCCAAGAACCTAGTATGAAAGATTGGATAAGCATCTTTTGAAGATTGGTTTCAACAAAGGTACTGTTGACAGTAATTTGTATTTCAAAATTGATCATGAAAATATCTTGATTGTTGAAGTGTTTGTTGATGATATCATTTTTGGAGGAAGAGATAGTATGTGCAAAACCTTTGCAAATCAAATGAAAAGTGAATTTGAGATGTCCATGTTTGAGGAAATGAATTTCTTCTTGGGTCTGCAAATCACTCAAACAAAGAAAGGAATCTTCATTTCTCAGACCAAATATGTGAAAGAATTATTGAAGAAATTTGGGATGGAAGACTCAAAACCATTGAATACTCCCATGGCAACTAGATGTAAATTGAGCAAAGATGATGACTCTCCTAAGGCTAATCAGAGAAAGTACATGTCAATGATTGGAGGACTATTGTATCTCACTCAAACTAGACTTGACATTATGAATGCCGTTGGTCTTGTTGCTAGATTCCAAGCTGATCCTAGAGAATCTCATGTCATGGCAATCGAGAGGATTTTTAGATATCTAAAAGGGATAGTTGAGTATGGATTGTGGTATCCCAGAGATCATGATTTTTCTCTTCATGCATATACAGATGTGGATTGGGTAGGAGATGTGGATGACCGAAAGAGTACCAGTGGTGGACCATTCTTTTTAGGGAAGAGATTGGTTTCTTGGCTGAGCAAGAAATAAGAGGCAATATCTCTGTCCACTGTAGAAGTAGAATATATTGCAGTAGCAGGTAGTTGCACTCAAGTATTGTGGATGAAGCAAAGGCTAAGGGATATCAGAGTGGAGTATGAAGAACCTATCACAATCTTCTGTGATAATTCAAGTGCAATTAACATATCAAAAAATCTGGTGTTGCACTCAAAGACCAAACATATATCCATCAAGTTTCACTTTTTGAGAGAGAAAGTGAACAAGAATGAAGTTTGATTGGAGTTTGTGCCTTCCAAGGATTAGATTGCAGATATTTTTACTAAACCTCTACCTAAGGACTCTTTTGAGTATCTCAGGGAGAAGTTAGGGGTTATTATCCCTCCGGTTCTGAATTAAGGTGCATTGATGTGCATCAGTCCGGTGGATCTCACAGTCATATCTTGTGGCCGAATTGATGATGGGAAGCTACTACTCAGGGGGAGCAGCTAGTATGATTCTGAATTGATGCAAGTATGTGCCCTTTGCCATAGATGTCAAAGGGGGAGAGAAGACATGTGAAAAATAAGTGGTTACTAATCAAAAGGGGAGCAGTAAAGGAAGAGAAGACACATGAATGACTGTTGTTGATAGGGGGAGTTATGTCAGTAAGGAGAAGCTCTTGTCTTGATGGTTAAAATAGTTTTTCACATCATATGTTGCCATCAATGACAAAGGGGGAGATTGTTGCAAGAATGGGACTAACCGGTGTTGTCATTGATGTCAACATACTCCTGTTGCATTGATGATAAGGATTGGATGAGCTGTGTGTTGAGGATATTGAGAAAATTAGTCCTAATCAGGAATAGAGAACAATGAAGACAGTAAGGTAAAGATCCCAGCTAAGATGAAGATAAGAGAATACGCTTCAAAGGGTTTGTAGATATGTGTCTTGAGATGATCCAGTAAAGATTTCATAGGTTCACATGAAGATCTGAAGAAGTTATGTCCTCTTGAGTAAAACTAGTTCTGGCAGGTGTTCAGAGGTGACAGAGTGACTCAAATAGGTCCGGTGAGATCTGGAAATGCAATATCTTGTTCTATGGATTTGGTGAAGTGTAAATATGAATTGATAACCCAATTGGTTTGTGGTCTGGAGGTCCGCAAGCATCTATTCCAATATGACAGTGATGACAAACTATGTTCTTGAGGTTCCAGATGAAGGAGAGAATGATTTCAGTAAATAGAAGTAGTGTGGATGTTCTTGGTGATTCAGGCAAGCTTGTGGAGGTCTTTGGATTATGTCCAGTTCATGTTGGTGGTCCGCATTGAAAATTGAGCTCGTAATTGAAGAACTACTTCCAGATGATGGTGTTCTTCCTAAGTTTGGCTGACCAGATGAGTTACACATCCTGTGGATGATCTTGAAGATGTTCTATGAAGAATGGCGTGTTCCTAAAGAAAGATTGAAGACTCAGATCTATGTGGCCAACAGTGTGTTGATCCGCGTGAAGTCTTTTTGTAATTAATCATATTGTATTTGTGTATTTGCTCTGTAATGTTTGCCGACTTGGATGATTATCCCTAATTTGATGTCTTGTATAAATAAGGAGTTGTAAAGTCATTTCAAAGGATCTTGAGGTGATGAGAGTGTGGTAGAGAGGAGAAGAGCGAAAGATAGAGCAGAAGTATTGGGCTTAACTGGAACTGACTCAAGCATGGTGAAGATGCTATTCTTTAGTTCAAGTATGTAATACTTATCATTCTATAGATAGTGTGTGTCTCCCATAGGCAGTGGGCCTCTTGTGAGTAGTGTGTTCAGGCAGTGAGCCCTAATTGGCATGTGCCATTTGTTCTTTCTTATTCTTTTAACAGATAATACAATCTTGGGTTAGTCACCCTATGGTGTTTCCCTTAACTGGGTTTTTCATGTCAAAATCTTGGTGTCTTATGTGTTAATGTGTTTCTGCTCTTGAATCGTTGCATTATGTTTCCATGATTGATTCATTATTATGCTGTTGAATTAAGAGAAGAATTTAAGTAATTAATTTGAAGAAAGTTTTTGGACAACTGATTCACCCCCCCTCTCAGTTGTCTGTCCTAAATCTAACAAATGCACCAGTGGGCCTTTTTGCCGCTCGTACACGAACATTTGATATGTCTCTCATGCAATAGCGATAAAATTTACCGCTCCTACACAAAACCAAGATTTATCTTCCCAATGCACAAGCGGTAAATTTTTACGCTTATGCACTTTTTGTAATTCCCTCTCACATGTAGGAGCGACAAAATTTGCCACCCTCACACAAGCAATTCCTCCAACAAGGAAGGGTGGCAAAAATTGCTGCCCGTGCACTCTCTCTCTAGAATTTTTCTAACTCTGGGGATTTTCCAAATTGCTATCCTTAGCTCACTTTCATCCATTTTTTCAACTTGCTTGCTCTTTAAACCTTTCAAGCTCATTCCTGTGATCATGATCATTAACATGCGATCTCCCAAATTGCCATTTTTTCCCCTAACTGCAAGATCATGATTGTTTATTATAGTTTCTCTTGTAAACTGCCAAGATCATCAATTCATCCGAAGGAATCTTCCTTTCAAATGACTGATCCATCCCCAAATAAGGCCAGAGCAATGAAGTACAAGTATCAGGGTGTTTTTCCTGTAACATCAGTCACATCAAATGTTGACAAAATAAGGGACACTAAAATTGGTCATGTTGATATGACCCAATTTGTGGAGAGAACAAAGTCAGATAAACCCAACCCTAATATGCAGAAGATTATCCAAAGAAATATTCATCTGGTGGCTTCATTCCCTGTTGTTGCACACAATATAGAGTTTGTTCTCCAAGTTGCTCATTTTTACAACAAAGATAACATGACAGTGGTAGATGCCCATGGCAATGTGATCATGAGACTTGATGCAAAATTTATAGATAAGGTTTTCATGTGTCCTAGAGCAGAAGATATTGCAGAGTTAGATTTCTTAGTTTCTCAGGGAGAGTATGATAAAAATGTTGAAAAGTCAAAAAGAGTGATCAATACTAAATGACTCAAGATTTCTAGACCAAATTTGTCCAGATGGCCCAGAAGTTTTTCTAGGAGTGACTTTGTGGAGGAGGTAAGTGATTTGATAACTCTTTTGAGCAGAGTGAGAGGTCTTCCTTCATCCTCTACTTTCCATGAATGGATGTATCCATACATCAATATCATACTTTAGGGCAAACATAATATATTCTAAGGAGAATAGATTAGCAATGCTCTTCATGAGCAACTGAGTAAGGTATCAACTACTTTCAAGTTCTATATGACTTCACACCTTGTATATGCAGCAACTTCAATGAGAATCTTTCCAGGTTTGACATCAGATGGAGACAAGAGGGTTGTACCAGTTTATCAGTATTATCCTCAACTCACTTTGAAAGGCTCAATTGATCATTTTAGAAGGGTGAACGATGCCTTATTTGTTGTTTTCTTGTGCCTTTTTAATTCCTAGTTGGAGTAGAGGAGAGTTTCTGACGATGCCTGGGTAGTGGTGAATAGTTTTGGTTGCTTGTTTCTTCAGTTTTCAACTTTCACATATCTAAGAGTTGGCTATTATCAGGGGTATCCCTATATGTTGCCAAAGTTCCCTTTTGATAAAATTGTCCTGATAGAGTTGTGTCGATAGATAATTGTCGTTTATAACAAACAAATGGAACTAAAAAGCCTAGATTTAGGTTTCCTATTGAGATTGGTAGATATTCTGTTGCAACTATTGCGAAAGTCAAAACGATGGAAATTGAAATGCAGATGGTCACCATGAAGCAATTCAAGAGGAGACCTAAATTTGATTATCAAGGAGTGAAAGATAAGATTAGGAGAAAGACTCAATTTCATGAGCCAATGGTGGAGGATATTTGGGTTGACTTGAGAATAGAAGAGGATATTAGGAAGCTAGATTATAGCAGGTTGTCTTTAAGCCAAATTGAATATTTGGGCTTGGCTAATATTCCAGAAGGTATGGTGGATACGAAGATGTTGTTAATCCTAGTATGTCAATGAACAAATTGTAACTTCTTCCTTGCCTGCTGTGCAGTGGTAAAAAAAGGAGTTAACTTCTTTGAGAAAGAGGTTTGAACCTATTCTTTCTAATACCAATCTGTGGCTTCAAAGCAAGGGTATACCCTTAAAGGAATTCATAATTGGTTCTGAAGAGGAAGCCTTAGAGTAAACAAGGAAAACAGTTGAGTTGAGAACCAAGAATAGAAGTGATACTCCTAGTACATCCAAGGTTCCAAAGCCTAAGATTAAATTAGTGTCAAAAGGAAATAAGGCCAAAGTGATAGAGGAGGAATCTATTGCTAAGGAAATGGAAGTTGAAGAATAGGGTGTTGAAGAACCAGCTACAGAGGAAATGGATATTGAGGATAAGTCTTCAGTAGAGAGAGAGGATGAATAGGAGAAAGAAGAAGGAGATGGTCAGGAGATTCTACATGACACAACCATGTCTCTGCAAAGAAATGTGTCATAAGAAACTAAAGTTCCTTCTCCTCAACCTAATGTATTTGTTTCAGTTTCTTTGCCTATTCATCCTACAACCCCAATTTCACCCATTGATATTCAGTCATATGAGTCACCTTCATCCTCAAGAATAATTTTTGATAATCCTAATGTGCCCTTTGATAATGTTCTTCATTCTTCGAGATCAATTCCTAGTTTGTCTTCACCCTCTTATGACATTAATGACTCCACAATTTTTGAACAGTTTGTTTTAGGTGCTGAGTAAGTTGCTAATGTGGATGTACCAGGTGTCGTGTTTACAAATACTCCTCCCATCATCACTACCATGAGTGTAAGAACATTTCATTTGCACCAACAATGGGGTCTGATCCAAATGTTAGTACATCAGTGCTTCCTCCATGGCTTTCAACTTGTACCCCCAAGAGAAAAAAACAAGCCATCTCCCTAGATGACTTTGACTTTGGGAAACTGATGCCGGTAAAAGAAAAAACACAAAAGAAGCCCAAGACTCTTTCTCGGCTGCTAGAAGACAAAGGCCACAAGTATGTGGAAATTGTACATCTGCCACCAGATGCAACTATTGATAATTTTAGTATGTGTGACTATTCTATTTCCATGATTGAACTTGGTAAGATCACACATGAAAGTGCCAAAGTTAATGTCCAGTCTACACTCAATTCCTTGTGAAATTTGATCATGAGAATGAAATGAAAGAGAAGTACAAAGCAATGACGGAACAGTTGGTTGCGGTGGTGAGAAAGATTACTTTGACTTCTGAGTCAATAACACCTGAGACAATCATAGTGGAAGATCATGTTGTTCAGAGAGCGGAGAAGACTCATGTGAAAGGAAGAGCTGTTGAAGAATACCTTGATAAAATGTAGGAACAAGGAGTGTCTCTTCTTACCAGTACAACAGAGAAGACAAGCATAATGGAAAAAATAAGGGTTGAGTTGGATGACTTAGTGGAGACCATTTCTGAAGACATTAAGTATCTAGATGAAAGCCTTGAGAAGTGGACTGAGATGAAAAATCTGAAAACAAGAACTTTGATATCACTCAACATTGTTTCAAATTATGAGTCTTATGTGGAAACTAAAGAGTCATTAATTTATCAGAGTAATGTTCTGAAAGAGTTGATAAAGGACTTGGAGAGTGCTAGGGAAATCAACAAAGAAAGTGATGTTAGTCTTTTGCACAAACTGGAGGAGCTCCAATCCAAGCTGACATCTGAGGATCATCATTTTCTCCGTGCTGATGAAATGATTCAAGAGTTCAAGAATATGTTTCAAAGGGAGTTTGAAGACAACCTTCTCAGCCACCTGTCTAGACAATATTCTGGATAATCAATTAACACTAGATAATTTGAAATCTAAGTTGACCAGTCATGACAAGGCAACCACAAAAGTGAAAGATGTAGTGATCAGAGCTCGAGTAATCTTTAGGAACACTACTAGTCCTGACAGCTGTGGGATGCAAGCGACATTCACTATGTATGATGCTCATCTGAAGAAGAATGGAGATGCAAGTTGATGCAAAGTGTCATGCCTTAGTTTATTTTCTATATTTTCATATGTACTTTTCATTCAATTTTGGACAGTTTTACATGTACTTTTTTCATATGTAATTACATGTAAAAACACAGGAAGTCACAAGTCAATAAGGACTCCTATTTTTGAATAAGTCAAAGTAGTTAGATTTTCCTAAACTTTCTCATGGCCTCTCACTATAAATAAAGAGGGCCTCTATTGTAATTTTTATCTTTTGTCTATTGAAGCGAAGTGCTGCCATTTTGATGAGCAATTTGAGACTTTGAGCTTATTTTGTAAATCAGTTTTCAAGCAATATCAAGAAGCAAGTTGGCATCCAATCTTTGTCTTGGAGCAAGTTTGTAATGTTATAGAATTGTTCTTATGTCCTTTCTATTACATTATCTTGTATGAATGTTTCAATTGTGTGCGTGGAAATCAAGTGTTCAAAGCGTGATTCAAATATGATTTTGTAGACTTTGTGCTACTATATCATATTCAAAATTTATATTTAAGTTTGTGAATGAGAAGTAACTTAAATACTTTGGGCTGCAAGTTATTGTTTGTGATCGTGTTATTTTATATCGACATATAGTGAAGACTTTGTGCTGCACTCTATTATGAAATCTTTCATTTTCAATTGGCATAAGGAGCAATGAGAAATTTTGTGTTTTCGTGGGTTTCTTCGTGGTTTAAATATACTGGTATTGTTTTAATTATCCTTTTGTGTTGAATTTCATATTGAGAATTGTAAACATCATTTCTGAAAAAAGAGAAATGGATGAGATGGAATCACCCCAAAGTTAGTATTTAGTGTAAATAAATTTGTACTAGTTATTAGTTTGTATTTGGCAATAAAAGGGAGCCTCCCCTTGCTGAGAGGAGAGATAATATCTCATCATATTGTGGTTGATATAACCATTTTGCCTTTAGTGAGTTAAAGACAAAATATTCACCCAACAATATGCATGGAAATAAAATTGCAACACAAAACCCCAAAGGGGAAAACATGCCAAACAAACCTCGAGTGTAGGTGCAGCCTGTCTCTGCACACACATAAGCGGGGAAAACATGTCATACCCAAGTGGGTGTTAACCGCACAAGGGAGAAAAAACATGGAATACACAAGCGTCGTATACCATGCTAAGGACATACTATACATATTAAGTACAACAAACAAGACGATGGATGGAACTTATTGCTAAGTCCCACCATCTCAAGCATGTTACAGGCACACCTGATGGTTGGGCTTATACCACAACAACCGCCAAAAACATGCTTAAGGGAGGATAGTCTTAGATCCAACCCTGCCTACTCAGAGCACTTTTGAAATAAAAAGGATGTGCCCTAGCTGAAGAGATACACCATCCTTGCCTCTACAGAGGTCTTTTGAATAAAAGGATATGCACGATATACCACCTCCATAGAGGGCTTTTTGATTGCAATATAGAATAAAGATGTGCACTCACATCGGAGATACAACATCCTGCCTTTGTAGAGGGCTTACAAACATGCTTTGTTAGTACCAAAATTATCAGACAACTTACGTTATATGCCCACACCTTAAGGTGGTTGATGTCGTGTACCAATATCAAGCATGTTAAGATAGAGAGAAAACACACAAGAGAACAAGAGCTTTTGCAAAGCCCATGCCTACAAAGGTGACATGTGCTCACGATCGCTGAATGTTTCCACAAACACATCTTAATCTACGAAAAACATGAAAACAAGGAAGCCAAGGCTACACAAATGGGTTTGAGTCTGAGTATAGCCATTGGGCTTATACTGTAGCCATCCTAGAACCAAGTGTAACAATAAGGTGAGACACCCAAAACAATCAAAGTGCACGGAGAAAATGTATTGTTATGATTTGTTAGCGAAGATAAGACACCATCAAATATCACATGGTGTGATTCTACTAGCCAAGCGTCAAATGTATAAATCAACCCCGTCTTCATATATGGACTAGGTCCATTTTTGCTTTGCTTGCTGAAGGGACACGTGGTCCGTATCAGTATATGCTTGTTTTTTATCATTCACCGACTAGGTAAAATGACTAGAAGAAGGTAAATAATAAAATGAGAGGAGAACAAGTGACTTAGGATCGTCACATAGGAGGATGCCTCCAGTCATCAACCTTAACGCTATGCCCCTAAGGCATGACACATAATAATAAAATAGATGAGAGGCAAGATACAAGAATGATGAAAAAAATAGAAGAATGGTCAAAACAAGGGAGGTCTCCCAATATCCTTGATCTTACAAGAGTATCAAGGGTCATCCTAGGAGGTCTAAACAACACATAACACATCAAGGGGGAACACAACACAATTCTAACAACATATATATCTAGGAGGAGGCCACCCTTGAGAGCAACTAGAATAATTGCTACAACGAGCGTGGATTAAAGATGGAGAAATACTTGATTTAATGGGATATTTCATGGCAGATAATTCTTGTCTATCAGTGTAGGATATCTCGTGTGTTGTTTCGGTCTCATTGATATTGCATTGACATTAAGTTTAAGATGACGATATGCTTTGGTGGGCTTCAAAGAGTAGTATCCAATACCAGTTTTGTAGTTAATTCTAGCAACTTGTAAAGGTACTCTGATTCCTTGTTGATTTACACTACAACCATTACCTACATAGTCACATTTGTTATAAATGATTTTAAATTCTCGACCATAGAGGGATGTTATTTCTTTAGAAGATGGTGAAGCCTCATAGGTCTCATAATCTTTTGTATAAGTAAGGGTATTGTCTTCATTTTCTACCAAGGAGACTTTAGGTTTCTTAGGTGTTTCCAAAGATTGCTTAGATGAGATCGATGCAACTTTTGATGTGCCGAAGTTATTAAGTTTATATTCCCCTAGCCCAGAAGGAGTAAAATCTAATGAACTCCAATCATCACCAAAAAGTGCATTCAATGTTTTAGAGTCTTGCACAACATTATCTGTGGTAAGAGGTATTGTTGAATCTACTCGTAAGTTGTTTAGACTTTACTGATTGTTAACTTTTTTTTGCGCTTCAATATGTAAACAATTATCTAGTTCAGGATCAACTTCCACAGTGTAGAGCTTATTTTAATAAATGAATTTTAGTGATCGATGGAGGGTAGATGGAACTGCCCGCATGGCATGGATCCATGGTCTACCTAGAATCATATTATATGAAAACGAACCAGGCATGACATGAAAAAGGATAGATACCATTATAGGTCCAACCTTTACAGGTAAAGTTATTGTCCCCATGGATTGTCTCCCAACATTATCAAATCCACGAATGCTAATTATATCTAGTTTAATCAAAGAGGTATCAACCTTAATCCTATGTAAGAAATTAATACCACAAACATTAAGATCTGATCCATTATCAATCATAACTCGCTTGATCAATTTCTTGTTTATTATAATGAAGATAATCAAAGGATCATACTGATTTTGAACTTCCATAGAAGGAAATTCATGTTGTTGAAACAAAATAGCTATTTTTGTCACATGCATACAATCTAATAGAGCTATTACATCATTCGGCTTAACAACAGGTGGTACAATCACCTTTTGTAAAGCCTCTTGGAGCATTCCATGATATGTAGGCATCGTTTGTATTAAATCCCAAAGAGAGATCTTAGCTAGAGTAGCGCGAAGCTGCTCGGCAAGATCATATTCTTGACCTCTTTTAGGAGTAAGATGAGGTGGTGGAGAGAGCATAGGTTGAGAACATCGAAGAGAGACAGGGACATGAGGTGCTTGCTTACTTTGCTTGTTATTACGAGTGTTGTATGTGTGAGCAATCACATTGTGATGTGGTTGTTGTGACACATTTTGAACACCTTAATTTCTTTGAGTTACTTGTCTTGCATAGTTTAGGATGTAATCCAAGGGTCGAGGTGGTTTTCGATCTCCTTGAACCGTAATCACTGGTTTTAATCCAGAAGGTACATTAAGTGCTTCCTGCACAACCATTTTAGGAATATTTCTTCACTTATCTAATAACCCCTTAGTGGGTGGAATAAGTCTATTAGTGAAGATTGAATTAACATTGTTTTCCTCTTGATTATGCTCAACATCTATCCCTAAAGGATTTAATGTGAGAGACCTTTTCTCATATACTGATACTTCATCTTGGCTAGGGAGAGCATTGGAATGAAAGAAAGGTGAGATGTTGTTAGGAAGGTTAGTGGTGACCATATCATTTACAACCAAAGTAGAGCTATCCATGGTCTTCTCATCCAATTCAACTATAGGAGGAGTAGAATAACTTATGGAATCATCATCATCATCTTCAGATATTTTAGCTATTAGTTCCAAAGCATTAAGAGAACTTTCACACTCATCATTCTTAATGTGTTTTGTCAGATCTTCTTCTACCAAAGGGTATGTATTCATGAGAGACGTGAAGTTGTCAAAATCAGATACATAGTCAAGGATTTCAAATGAAGAGCATTTAAATATATCCTTATGGTACATAACTTATATATAAGTGAGAACATGAGGATTCATATTAAGAAATTTGTAGAAATTCTCAAAGTTTTTGATATATGCATGTAAAGATACCAAAGAGAAATGAGATGAATATGCCATAATGAAATTTCATGAAACATCAATTTCTAATAAGATCTAGTAAGACAAGACATGCAAATTTCTATGATACTTAACACACCCTAGATGTGTGACTATTTCACTCCTAAGCACTTGTTTGAGGGAAAGGGCTAAAAAGACACACAAAATCCACAAAAAACACAATGGATAGGAGGAAAGAGTACAACACAACAAGGCCCAATTGATGATTTTATGTATTTAGATTGAATGCAATGAAACAACATAAATTATGCTTTATTTACACACCTACAATGTTTACTTTTTTCACTTTTCCTTAATGCAAATGCCTAAAATATGTAGTGTTGTGATGAAATTGATGAGGGGAAGCAAATTAAAACATTATTATTAGTCCAATAATTAAGAAAAATCTTTCACAACACACCTATCATGCAAATCTAGATGAAGGATGAGTTAAAATCTAGTGAAAATGCAAGGATTTTAAACCCTAATTGTGAAATTAAGACATGAAACTATGAAAAGTGATGTATGAGTGAAATATAATCAAATTTATGATGTGAAATAGCTCAGATCAGATCTGAAAATGATGTCAAAATCCTAGAATGCTCAATGCATGTGCAATTTAAGGAGAAATGAGTGAATATGCTATTTTTTGTTGAAATTGACTATGTGTAAATGTAAAGTTTGAGATGTAAATGCAAAGACACACAATAATGAGACACTACTATCAAAAATAAGATTTGAATGAGTACCAAAGATGAGTAGTACAATCTGAAACAATATTTTAACTACAAACCCTAGGTTTTGAAATCACTAGGTTATGAGAAAAATCCAAAATTTCAAGCAAACCCTAGCAATTTTAGTGTAAAAATGCAATGCAAAGGATTATAGGATGATAAATTTCTATAATTTATATTAGATCTGATGTAAAAATTAGAAATTAGATGAAATGTAATGAAATTGATGCAAACTATGCCTTAATGCAAGCCTAGGATGCAAATTTTTTCAAAGTTTTGAATTTTTTTCAAATTTTTGCAAGATTTATGAATGTAAAATGATGTAAATAATATGTATGAATGAAAATATGAAGTATAACACTTAGCAAGGTACAAAATATAATAAAAACATGGGTTCACCAAAATGTTATGTAGGAAAAAGGGGGAAGATGGGATTGATAGATAGTTTAACTAGATCCTCCTTTCACTACACACATTCAAGGACATTTAACTGAGTTGAATCACAACTTCTGCAAGAGAATTCACCTACAGGTTGGTTGCCACGTGTAATGATAGGGAAATTTAGAAATTGACGATTAATATGTTAATTTAAGCCCAATTATGCTCAAAACCCTAATTATGCAAAATCATAAACAAACAGATGAATTCTGACAAATGCTCACACACATAGATACTAAATGAAGATCAGATACATACCAAATTTTGAAGTTTAGAATCCTGAACAGTTGGGGGCAAAGGGACTCGCACCCAAGCCCAAGGTGGTATTTTTGTTAGGGGTTTCTAGGCCTTTTCAGAGATTTCAAGCTCTAGAAACCCAGAGGGAAGAGGGACTAGCGCCCAAGCTTTGATAATGCTCTTTTCTACTTCTTGTGATTGCAAGTGACATGTATCAGATCGTGAAGAGTGGTGTGATGCTTCGATGTTTTCCAATTAAAGATTGGAAAGGACTAGCATTGATAGTCTCTTCCTATCACTGTCTCTACCTTCCTACACTTTGACAAAATTGAGGCCAAGAAGAAAAGACAAAATAAGAATATGGACAAAAAAGGAATAAGACAAAAATTGATTAATCAAACAAGTCATGCAATCACATAAGAGAAAGATCCATATTAGTTAGTAATAATCTTGTGTGGAGAGGCATCGATCCTCCCTAAAAGACGTAACCACTTCCAATAGACATTGTTCGCAAGATACTTAAGCCTATGGGAATCATTTGCAAAGGCATCGATCAAGATACAATCTCATCTCTGCAATATAGTGAATACATTGGATTATTAACTGATAGCATTCATCAAAGCAAAAGTCTATAGCACATCCAGCAATCAAGTATATATATATGCAAAGATACAATCTGCAAGAATAAAGCATTGAACAATTACAAGTTTCTAAATACATACTCCCAGCCATCAAATATACATTAGATCTGCTATAGAAGACTCTAAACTATATTTATACAGAGGAGAAATGTTGCCATCAAGAGATACCAATAAGCAATCATCCCAATCTGTATTCTATAAAATGATATCATTAGATCGAACCAACATTATACGGCCTTGTAACATATAGGTATGATTGCATATTGATATTTCCTTTTGCATACTTACATTTGCTTTTGCATATTATTATTCTTAGAACTTGATTCTATATGCTGTGATCATATATGTATCATAATGAAAGTGTTGTAGCTTATATGCAATCACTCATATGTATCATAATGAAAGTGTTGTAGCTTATATGCAGCCAATCATATGTGGTACACATTAACATCATATGGAAAGAATGAGAATGAGATGCCTAAGAGGCCATTCATGGGTATTTAGAGGCCTTTGTCACATGTGATACAAGGTATCCATAGAGCAAAGGATAGCAATCACATAGAGGCCTTTGTCACATGCTAGTACAAGGTACCCATAGTGCAAAGGATTGGTGATATATTGGCCTTGGCTACAATGGTGCAAAAGGCATCATAGGTACCAAGGAATCTCATAGAGGCCTTGACTCTAAGATTACAAAAGGTACTACTTGAGTCTAAGGATAGGAGATATAGAGCCTCATGGTGGATAGTGGCAAGACTTATCTCATCTCTCTCATATAATGTTAATGAGTAACACATGAAAAGAGATAGCAAGTATGAAATATATATTGATAGAGATCATGACTAAATAATAGAGCATATGAAATGTCATGATAGAGAATATGAAAGACATATTGAAAGTGATCTTAAGAGGAACATGTGAAATATAAATGATAGAGATTGTGTATTGAAAGTAATCATAAGATTTGTGATAGAAATATGCATTGAAAGTAATAATAAAATAATCAATTAAAGATATGAATTGATATTTGATCATAGAAATTATGAAGGCAATGTTCTTATGTGAAATGAGTATCTTATATATCTATTGCATAAATGCAATTAAGAAGGTTTAGTGTACTAATGTTCTCTTTTTGCAAGTTAAAATTTGTGAACAAGGTAGAGAGATTTTGATTTGTGAGAAGGGGACATTACAATTGGTATCAGAGTAGTCATCCTGCCATCCTGTGTGTACTGTGTATGCCTTACATGCATTTAAGTGTATACTTGTGATTTATGTGAATTCAAGTGTATTCAAAGGTTGACTTTGTGACTTATGTGTATGCTTTGCAACACATATTAAGGTGAATACTTTGTGTATTGTGTGTACTCACATGTGTATACTTGGTGACTTTGGAACAGTGGATAGGTCCATGGTGTAGTATGCGATGCACCGAATCCCCTTGCCAATTGTCCGATAGTATACTTATATGTATTAATGCAAATTATTTGTATTCATTACTTTATAACTTATGTTTTCATATGTGGGTATGCACCATGCATCAATGCTTCATGTGTATACTCTATGCCTTACATATGTTTATATGTATCATGCTTTTATAGGTAGTACTTCATGCTTTAACCTTACCTGTATGCTTCCTATGTATTTACATATATTCTTGTGTGTATTCATGCATTTTACTTCATGCTTCCTATCTGTGTGTGTTTATGTGTATTCTTGTGTGTATTTTCGTGTATTGCCTCATACTTGTATGCTTCCTATTGGTATGCTTGCTCATGTTGATGAATGTGTATTTCTCAACATGTGTTCATATGCGTGCTACTTAGACATTCATGTGTATGTTTTATGTGTATGCAAGTGTATGCTCTATGACTCTGCAATTGTATTCAAGTGTATGCTCCATGACTTTGCAATTGTATTCAAGTGTATGCTCTATGACTTGCAGTTGTATTCAAGTGTATGCTCTATGACTTGTAGTTGTATTCAAGTGTATGCTCTATGACTTGCAGTTGTATTCAAGTGTATGCTTTTGTATTCAAGTGTATGCTCCGTGACTTTGCAATTGTATTCAAGTGTATGCTATATGACTTTGAAATTATATTCAAGTGTATGCTTTTGTATTCAAGTGTATGCGCTATGACTTGGCAATTGTATTCAAGTGTATATGACTTCACAATTTTATTCAAGTATATTCTCTATGACAATGTACTTGTATCTGAGTGTATACTCTATGACATTGTATTTGAATGCATACTTCATGTCAATAATTATATTTGAGTGTATAATGCATTGTAATTGTAAATTAAGTGTATACTCCATAATTGTATTTGAGTGTATGACTTTATGCCTTTAAATTATATACTCCATGTTTGTATTTGTATTCAAGTATGTACTCTATGATTTGTATTTGTGCAACTAGTGATTGTGTACTCTATAACTTGTATTTTCAATTGTGTGAAGTTGTAATTGTATGATATGCACATGCCCGGTATGGTTGTGTATGACTTGTATTCAAATGTGATTATGTATTCAAATGCATGACATGTATTTGTATTTGAAGGTGTACTTCATGATTTATATTTAAGTGCATACTTTATATGTTGAGTATAGACTCTATTTGTATTTGTATAGTCTATGATGATTGTATACTCTATGATAGTAATTATATTCCATGACTTGTAATTGTATTCAAGTGCATGCTCTATGAACATGTATGATCTATGAACATGTATGCTCTATGAATATGTATTTGTATGTGAGTGTATACTCTCTGATTTGTAGGTGTATGCAAGCATGCACTCTCTATCTTGAAATTGGCATTCGAGTAAATACTCTGTGACTTGTATTTGTATTTGAGTGTATATTTTATGACTTGTATTTGAGTATGATTGAAATTGTATTTTGAGTGTATACTCTATGATTGTATTTGAGTGTGTGACTCTATGCCTTGAGTGTATACCCTATCACTTGTATTTTTATGATTTTGATTACATATGCCTTGTATTTGCATCTAAGTGTATATTCTATGACTTATACTCTATGACTTGTATTCAATTGTATACTTTATGACTGTGTGTATTCGGTGTGTACTCCATGACTTTTATATGTTCAAATGCACACTACTTACTTGTATTCGTGTATACTTCATATTCGTATGTATACTTGCATGCTTCATACCTTATGTATTGCATATACTTTGTATGTTTCATGCTTTGTGTATCAAGTGTATGCTATGTGTTTCATGTATTACGTGCATATACTCATTTATTACATACTATGTTTATGCTTCATGCTTCGTATACCTCTAGTATTAAGTGTATAAGTTTTGTATGCTTCTTGTACTACGTGTATTTATGATTTGTGTTTCATATATAATTGTGTGCATATACTTCATCATGGATCTTCTCTCCAATGATGTTCTCTAATTGGAGTGTCAAACCCAAGATCCACTTTCATCATGATATAGGCAAAAGTAATTTTTCTCTCTCATCATTCTTTCTTGATGAACACAATCATGGTTCTCATTCTCAAAACTATTATGCCCTCTATTATCAACACTAAGAATCTACAACACTTTATGCCTTGACTTTGAGATATAAGTGCTAAAGTCCACTACTCACTAACCTTGCCACTCTACTATTACTTCCATCTTTTCATTTGGACTGATACAATAGAGTGACCTCCACCCAACTAATCTATGGAGATCTAGTATTATGTTCAATCAGTCATGGTAATGTATTTACTAAGTATCTAAGGTCAAATACAATTTGATAATAAGACATTATGTAAGGCAAAAGCTATCTAGATCAGATAAGTGGCCAATGACCATCAAATATAGGAAAAAATCTTATGAAATCTCTGTCATAGTTAGGTTTACATCATGCAAATCAAATTGATTCTATCTTTCTTGAATGGTGGACAAATATAAACAAGGAAGACCTATAGGGTTCAATGTCTTTTCATGATTGACTGTGCTGTTATCCTGATTAATTATGACAGTCTTCATTGTAATCAGAATGTAGATCTTAAATAGATGTTGTTTCAATTCCAACAATCTTTTGATAGTAGTGTCCATCTTCATCAATATCCATCTGGATCTGTCTATAGCCATCTAAAGCTATTTGATACTTCATAATACAAAACTTGCAGAAACTGCAAAAAAGAGTTTTATTTTGGAAAGCGGGAATTTCAAATGAAAGACCACCATTTCTAGTTTTCAATCCTTCCTCTAGGCAAAGTCACCATTTCTATTTTTCAACTTTGCCCATATTTATTTATTTATTTTTGACAAAAAAGGCTGCCATTGCTGGTTTTCAACCTTCTTTTATAGCATAATACCCATGGAAGAAAGGTCCTCCACGATGAAATGTTCTATCCAAGATTGTATTTCTACTGCGAATTCTTCTTTTGAGGCTGGCCTGTGATACAACTTCAATCTATGCCCGTTTACTAGAAGAACTCGTCGGTCCCCATGAATGGGTAATAGTTGAACGACACCATTGTTGAAAGTCTCCTTGATTTCATAAGGTCCTAACCACCTAGTGTGCAATTTTCCTTTAAGATCATGATATTTTGAGTCATATAATATGGCCCAATCTCCTTTTTTGAACTTCTTTCTAATGATATTCTTATCATGCCATTCTTTCCTTTGTTCCTGAACCAACTTTGTATGATGTAGTGCCTCCATTTGCATTTCTTCTAATCTGTTCAGATGCATTATTCTATGTTGTCATGCTTCTGTTAAATCAATACCAACTTCTAGTGTTATCCTCAAGGTTTCCACCTCATATTCAATATGGAGCACTGGATGCTTCCCATAAAATAATTCATATGGTGTGAAGTTAGTAGTGGTTCTCTAGGTGGTGTTATAGGCCCAAACAACTTATGTCATCCTTTCTGCCCAATCAGTCTTTTTCCCTAAAACTATCTTTGTGATGATGTTCTCCAGTTCTCTATTCATCACTTCCACTTGACCATTACTCTAGGGGTGATATGGAGAAGATTTTTTGTGACTGATCTGATATCTCTCCAAGAATGCTTTGATCATAGCAGACATGAATTGTGGCCTGTGATCAGAAAGAAGGACCCTTGGTTCTCCAAATCTCTATAAAATGTGTTTGTACATGAAATTTGCAACCTTTTCTTCTTTTACTACTGGTAGAGCTTTGGCTTCAACTCATTTGGTGGCATAGTCAGTACAGACCAGAATGTAATGGTTTCCTCTGGATGGTGGATCAATTGGTCCCACAAAATCTATTCCCTATTTCTTAAATGGTTCCAGGACCACTTGAGGATGGAGTGACATTTCTGCAGTAGGAGTTGGTCATTCCATTCCCTGGCATTGATGACATTGCTTGACATACTGCTGGATATCCTTTGTCATCATCGACCAGAAGTACCCAGCTCCCAGGATCTTATGTCTAGTTCGAAGGGATGGAAAGTGGCCTCTTGAAGGCTCATCACAGCATACTCGGATGATATCATAAACTTCTGTTTCCTGCACACATCTTCTCAACACATGATCAGGGCAATTTTTTAAACAAAATACCATTTACCCATTTATACCTAGAACTATCCTTGATTAGTCACCTTGTCTCCTTCTGGTTGAAGTGCGGTGGACATTTTCCTATAACCAAATAGTTAGCTAAATCTTCAAACCATGGAGATTGTATGGAAATGGTATAAAGGTGTTCATCTAGAAATGCATTATCCACTGGTTCATTACTTCCCTGCACAGTCAATCTTTATAAGAATCAACAACCACATTATCTTTCCTAGGCTTATCAACAATAGTTATATCAAATTCTTGTAACAGTAGCAACAATTTAATAATTCTACCTCCTACCACAGCTTTATTCATAAGATATTGAATAGCAACATGATCAATGTGTATAAAAACTTTGTACCCTGTAAGATAGTGGTGGAACTTATTAATTGTGTAAACTTCTACCAAGAACTCTTTCTCTGTGGTTGTATAATTTTTCTCCACAGGGTTTAAATTTTTGCTAACATAATATATAGCGTGCATTCCTCCAGATTCATTAACCTGCCCAAAAATTGCTTCAATTTCTTGATTGGAAGCATCTAAGTGAATATGAAAAGGCTCACTCCAATTTAGTCCTTTGATGACTGGTGTTGTCATGAGGGCTTTCTTTATGGCTTCGAATGATTCTTGACATTGTGGCATCTAATTGAACTCAGAGTCCTTTTTCAGAAGGGTAAACAATGGATCAACCTTCCAGCTGAAGTTTCCAATAAACCTCTAATAATACCGAACATGTACTAGGAAACTTTTGACTTCACTTTGAGTTTGAGGTGGAGGTATTTGCACTATGATTTCAACCTTTTTGGGGTCTACCTTCATACCTTCGTATGAAACGTGGTGACCTAGGGCTATTCCTTCTATCATCATAAGAAGACACTTCTCATGATTTAAGGACAACTAATGCTCTTTGCACCTTTTAAGTATTTTATTTAGGCTTTCCAAGGCTTCATCAAAAGTCTTCCCATGCACTGTGAAATAATCCATATAGAATTCCACAAATGTATTGGCTAAATCAACAAAAATTGCCAACACAACTCTGAAATGTGGTTGGTGCATTACACAATCCAAATGATAAAACCCTGTAGGCAAATGTTCCCCATGGACATGTGAATGTGGTTTGTCCTGATCCTCCAAAGCCACCTAGATCTAGTTGTAGCCATTGAATCCATCCAAAAAGGAGAAACAATGACTACTAACTAAATTATCCAACACTTGATCGATAAAGGGAAATAGTCTTTCTTGGTGGCTTTATTTAATTCTCGGTAGTCAATGCAGGCTCACAATTTACCATTTTTCTTTGGTACAATCACTAATGGCGACACCCACTGACTATTAGAAATAGGATAGATGAATCCTACCTGCAATAACTTCTCTATTTCCTCCTTCACTATTTCTCTTAAAGCAAGGTTGATCATTCTTTGTGGTTGTCTCATAGAACATAAATCTTTAGTGTAGATATGGTGTGTACATACACTAGGATGAATTCCTCTCATATCCTTGTATTCCCATGCAAATGCTTGGGTGTGGTTTTGTAATGATTTTGTCAATCAAATTTCTTCTGTTTATGTTAACCAACTGCTTATGGAGAGATGTTTATTGGTTTGGACAATTATTTGCTTTGTGTCACAATGAATAGACTGAATGTCTTTGTAGGGACTGATCAACGTATTTAATGGACAGGAGTGAGGCACAATCTGATGCAAGGTTTTTGCTTGTTGATAATTTAGGTTAGAAGCAACTTATTCAAAATATGGACAATTAAATGCCCTTAAAGAACCTCTTGGATCTCTCTGGATCCATCTGGAGATCTCCTATTGTCCAACATTGTATAGGGAGGTTTCATCATTTGCTTCCAAATCGTGGTGTTCTTCATTGTATTCTTCAAAATGCTCAGGAATTGTTACTATTGCTAATGAAGAGGCATCTTCCTCATCTGAATCCATTAAATCATCTACCCAACATTTATTCTCATACTGTAAGAATGGCTTAGCGGGAGGATAGATAGAGAGTTCCTTTAGCCTTTTCCCATTAGAAATAGTTATATTTCTAGACCTATAGTCAATAAGGGTTGTTGTTGTGGCTAGCCATAGTCTACCCAATATTATTGGATATCCTAATCATTTCTTCCTTGTCTAAAGGATGAGAAAATCTACTAAATAATCCCAAGTGTCCACAATGACTATGATATCTTCCAAAATCCCTTCTAGTTTAGTGATGGATAGATCTGCAAGTTGTAAAACAGTTGAGGTTGGCTGTATATGAGTTAATGCCAAAGCTTCTACAATATTTGTAGTCATCACATTGATAGTAGCTCCTAAATCAATTAGTACATTCAAGACTGATGTTCCCTTTATTGTCACTAAGATAATATGGCTTCTAGTGTCTCCATACTTTTGAGGAATCAACTTGCCTGCCAGGACATCAGCAAGTTTTCCCTTCACCTGAATAGTGTTTGGTAATTTTTGTTTCCTCCCTGGAAGCTTTAAGCATAGGCTTTTGCTGGTCTATTTTATCTTAGGGATATCCTTTATCACCTGTAACAGAGGAACTTCGATATGTATCTTCCTGAGTTTCTTAATTAGCTAAGAGTCATCCTCAGTAATTTGGATTTCTCTATATTTCTTTAGAGGAGTCCGTCTTAATCGTTCTAGAAATGGAACGGATGCTTCTTTAGAGATTTCTTCTGAGTTCTTTCTCTGAGCCTCCTTATCCTTTTGTTGTTCCTCAGTGCTAGGGATCACTTCCTCCTCATCAGGGCCTTTCTTAGAAGGAGTTTGTATAGGGATGTTTTGGGAACGAAGCTGGATATCATTGATTTCTACAACTTTCAGGGTGGCTATGTTGGGATCAGTGTTATATACCTATTGTTGAGGCCAGTTATTCTTGGGGTTTGGTACAGGTTGAGTAGGCATCTGGGGTTGATTTACCTGGTCATTTTGGTTTGAATTTGTAGGTTGTGAGGGTTCAAGAAGTAAGGCTTGAGGTTGGTTCCCAAACTGTCTTGGTCCCTGGTTATACTGGAGTGCCCATAACTGTTGATACTAAGTTTGGTTTGGCCACTAAGGGGTAACCCAAGACTGGTTCATCCACTCTGATTGGGGCCATGCTGGTCCCCACTAAGGTGGAATTTGAATTGGTAGAAGTGGGGCTCCCCAAGGCCCACTCCATTGATTTGTTCCCCAACTTGGTTGTCCTCTAGGAGCATATTGACCTACGAACTAGTTAAATCCATAGTTTGATTATTTCTGGTCAATGAAATTTAATTCCTCTTCTACTAACGGTGCCTTTTTCAATCTATTTTTATTTTCAGGGAGCAAATTGCACTCATTGGTGGGGTGAATTTTTTCACAAATTCCACACAACTCAATGCAATTTAAAGGACACTCCTTGAGTGGATGTTTCTCTCTACATTGAGGACAATAGATGGCCAAGGGCTCAGTATTCTTCTTACTTTTTTGCATGCCATCAAGAGTGGTATTCAAGTGAAGTAAGATGCCAGTTTTTAGATTGGGAAGTTCTTCCATTACTTGTGTGACATCATTGGCACCACCTTTTCCTTTCTTTTGTACTCTGTTACCTACTCGAGTGCAGGAATAATTTCTACTAACCTCCACAATTTTTGTAAAGCTCTGTTTGTTAATATCTCCCTTTCCCATAAGGTTTAAGGTTTCTCTAATCTCATCATCAATTCCCCTGAGGAAAATGGTTTTACTAAGTTCTTCATCTAGATTATTGCCACATCTCCTACGGACAAATAAAAATCTATCCACATAATCTTCCAAATTCTCGTCTTCCATTTGTTTCATTCAGAAGAGTTCATCGTTCTGGTTCCTAATTCTACAATAATCTTGATACTTATCAAGGAAGATAGTCTCCATTTGATCCAATGTGGTGATGGATTCTGATGTCAGGCCCATGAACCATTGTAAAGATGATTCCTTGAGAGGAGAAGGAAAAAGCTTCATCTTTTGATTATTTGTTCCATAGTCATAAGTTTGACACAGAACCTTAAATTTGAACAAGAATTGATCAGGGTCCTTTGAGGCTTTTCCTCTGAAAGTTGGAAGGAATGCAAGAGATATATTTTTCATGGGAGGTTCATTCCTTTTAAGAATTATGGAGATTGGATAGGAGAATGTTCTATTATGAGCTGGTTCATCTTTTCCACCATCTCCATAGAGATTATTACCCATTGTAAAAAGTGTTTCAGGAGAAATGGGAGATTCTGGTGGTATAGGAGATCCTTGACTGATTAAATGATTTGGAAATTCTTCCAAATGATGTTTCAAAGATGTACTAACTGTGGTTCACTTTATGAATTGACCTAAGGCATCCCTAAGTCTACTCATAGACTAATGGATCTGGAATGCACTCGTTCAAAAAGTCTTATCAACACCTTAACCTACAATGATTTGTAGATTATTTCCCCGGCAATGACACCAAAAATGATGAGGGTTGTCATAGTCTATCTTTAATTTATCATCATTTAATTATCAACCCAGAGGTGTCTGGAGTGATCTGTGATAAGACTCTTAGTGTGAGGGGTTGTAGTGGAGTCCAAATCTTGTGGATGGATGTTTTGTGTTGGTTGCTGAAGGGATCTTAATTTCTGACGTAAACACATGTGTGGGAAATGTAACCTACTCTAATTTCTTTCAAAGGAAACACACATGTTGAAATGGAAATTATTCTAATTGCTTGAAAAGAAACACACATGATTTTAAAGGAAACTTTTCTATTTTCTTTGAAAATAAACACACATGCTTTGAAGGAAACTATTTTACTTGTGCTGAAATGAAACTCAAAAGTAACGACATCAATTATAAAATCACAACAATGTACTCTGAATACAACAGTACTACTTTATAGAGTAACAAATATCTCTTTTTGGTATTTTTAGAATTTAGAGGACAAACCTAAAGGTGTTAACATCTAAAACATTTACATAGGGAAGAAATGCACAAATCAACATTAACATTTAATCAACATAGTTGGAGAAGCAGGTCCTACTTTCCCAGCTAGAGATGATCCTCTCGAACTTAATCAATCTTCAAAAGAAATTGTAGAAGTTGTGAAACCAACCTCACAGGACCCAGTGAACACCTACAAAACCTAAGATTAACCTTCCAGAAGAGAAAAAAGGAACGAGAGCAATTTGTACAAAAAAGATGCAATTAATGAAATGGATTAATGAATTACATGAGAGAACTTGCTCTTATATTTGCAAGTTAGAAAACCCTTATGAGAGATTCTTAAGTTTAGCTTAAGTGAAATAAAGTAAAGGTCACTTAATTAATTAATCAATGATTAAATTAATTAAGTAAAGAACCTATTACTCTAACACCCCCTCTTAAGATGAACTTAGGAAGAAGCTAAAAAACTAAGGACAAATGCATGAAAGCAAATATGGGTCCTGACAACTAGGCTTGATGAGGTACCCATCTACAAAAGAATCTCTCACAAATAGAGAAAAGGAGAAAACCACGTGGGAAAAACTTCTCCCCAAAAGAGAGAACAAATCTTCCTACAAGAGAGAGAAAAAGTGAAGGACTAAGAAGCCTCCACAAAGGATGTCCCAAAAGAATAGGAACATGAAGATGAACATGAAGAACTCCACTGAAGCATGAAGAAGCTGGAAACACTATCGAAGACTTACTACTATAGTGCTGAAAGAAGAACCTTCTCTAAAATAAGATGAAGATCAAAATCAAGAAGACAAGAATCTGCATGAGTGCCCCTAATGACACTACTCAAATCAAATGGCAAAGGAAAAACATCTAGATCTCAAAGATACAAATGACACAAGTACCAAAATTTTGAAGAACTGATCAAGTGAAAAATAGAAGGTTGCCTCCACAAAAGGAATGGAAGAGTGTCCATATGGTAAATGCTCCATCTCACCGAAATGCATGGGTAACCAACCACTAATGTACGTTGCATCCGCCTAGTACATAGGAATAAATTCTAGATACATAACTCACTCCAACACGAAACCAAGGAAGCATTAGCACCAACAATAGAAACCCCCCATAATGCGGACAAGGGAGAGCCATGATAGGTACATTGAAATTGTGTGAAACCAAGAAGTGCATGTAGAAGAAATAAGAACATCTGAACATGTAAACATGAAAGTACCAGCAAATAAAAGGGTGTGCAAACCAAGGCACACATGCATGAGGCAAGAATCAATGTGATTCACTACTTTCGTGGAAGGTGTTGTTCTCAAAATCAGCTGCGCTCGGTTTTGTAGATAACCCCCACGAAACTTGTCCGTTTTGTGAATCTACACTCTAAGCTCACAAATTGAGACAAGACTCCCTTGATCCCGTGCGAAGTCATCTGACGTCCTAAATCCGTCTGCAATCCGTCCTCAAATTGACACTTCAATATTTGCATGGATCGGTTAAGATGTAAACTGATGAAGATTGTCAATTTTTAGTCAATTTTAGGTGTTAGAAAACTTTTGAGTTTTGACATGTAAAAGCGGTGTTTTCAACTGCTATTACATGTTAAAGGTTTTGTGTTGACATGTAAGAGCGGTGTTTTTCGCTGCTATTACATGTTGGAAGTCTTTTTGTTTTGGCATGTACGAGCGGTGTTTTCAGCCACTCATACATGTTTGTGGTGTTCGAAGCCTAGTGTCAAGGCAGCTAAAACACCTGCCAGTACATCTTTTAACTCACGTCAGTTAACTTGTGTGCAATAAATGCATACTTAGGTTTTGTATGTGAGGAGGTTTTTAAGCCATTTTTGACCTTTTTGTTTGTTATTCTTCTGCTATCGTTTGTGCTTGAGCCAACACCACGGAGGTGAGTTTGAAGGGAATCACCACGTTTTGGATTCATCGTTGATGCTTCTTCCTCCTGGTAGGCTTGTCTTTATTTCATTTCTTTGAGTTCCTTCATTCGTTTTTGTATTCTCGATTACGAAGTCCTAAATTTTACTCAAACCCTAGCTAGGTTTTTAATTTCTGTATCAATTGCTAGGTTTTGGTTTAAGTTTTCTTGTTCCCTTGTTGTTGTCTAACCTAGGGTTTTTGTGTCGTCCCACTTGTGTTTCCGTTTGTGTGTGAATGGCGGTTAAATCACGACGAACATTTAAACCCCACTGAACCCTGGTCACTGACATGTGACATCGGCATTTTTTGCCGCTTTACTAAGTCTCCACTTGGTATGATGCCTAGGTCGTTGATATGCAAGGCCAATGTTTTTTACCGCTTTTGAACCCTTCAAAGGTTTGTCCAAACACGAGGTGCATGAGTGGTGTTTCCTGCCGCCTTGCATAGATTGAGCTATCCTTGCTGTCGGAGCGACATTTTCACCTGCCTTGACAGTTGAAGTCTTAACCCTTTCTACTTGCCATGTCGGCGTTTTCACCCACCCGAGCATCTGAAGTTTCAACCTGCTTATTACCTGCAATGGCGGTGAAATTCCCCGCTTTGACACATTATTCAGATGATAACATGTAATGGTGGTGTTTTTCACCGCTTATGCATGTTAACCAATAAACCTCCTTATTACATGCAACAACAGCGAAAACACCCGCCTTTACACATGAGAACCCTTCCTTCATGTAGGAGTGGTCATTTTGACTGCTCATGCATGTTTTCCTATACTTTTTCCTAACACTGAAAAATTTATTTTTCAAAAGACTTTTAGCCCGCTTTCGCCTTCGCCTTGATTTGTGCACACTCAAGCCCTTCAAATGCGTGTTTTCCTATCCATGATCATCGAGTCATAGTTATCCCAGTTTATCCAATTTTTTCCCCTGACTGCGAGGTCATGGCTTTTTGCAGTTCTCAACTAGCGTTCGTGGTGAGTTTCAAACTCAAAGTTTTCTTCAAGAAGCTCATGTCAGAACCACATCCATCAAAGGCTAAAATCATGAAGTACAAGTACCAGGGTGTCTTTCCAGTGACAGCAGTACAATCAAACATTGATGAAATCAGAGATAGAAATTGGGCATGTGGACATGGTGGAGTTTGTAGATAGAACAAAATAGACAAATCCTTCTAAGCCTATGCAGAAAATCATTGACATCAATATTCATTTGGTTGCATCATTTCCAGTCTCTACACACAATCCTGAATTTGTTTTGCAAGTGGCCAATCATTACAATAGAGACACCAGAGCTGTGACAGATTCTCAGGGAAATGTAATTATGAGATTGGATGTAGAATTTATCGATAAAGTCTTCATGTGTCCACACATTGAAAACATTGGACAGATTGACTTTGCCCAGGGTCAAAAAGATTATGATAATGATGTGGAATCTGCCAGGAGGTATATAAATAACAAGTGGTTAAAGATTCCTAGAGGTAATTTGACCAGATGGCCAAAGGATCTTCACAGGAGTGATTTTGTAGAGGAAGTGTGCGATGTGATTACTCTTTTGAGTCGCATCAGAAGACTCCCTTCTACCTCCAAATTCCAAGAATGGATGTACACCTACATCAAGGTGATTCTTCAAGGAACACAAAAGATATTCTAGGGGGAACAGATCAGTAATGCATTGCACGAGCAACTGGTAAGAGTCAATACCACCTTCAAATTTTATATCACCTCTTATCTTGTTTATGTTGTTGCAAGCATGAGAAACTTTCTAGGTTTAACCCAAGTGGGAGATAGGAGATTGATCCCAGTGTATGAATATTACCCCCAAATCACTCTGAAGGGGTCAATTCATCATTTCTGAAGAGTCAATGATGCGTTCTTTTTAGTTTTCATGTGCTTATGGGATGGTGAACTAGTTTAGAAAAGGGTTTCTGATGAAGCTTGGCAGGTTGTGAATTCTTTTGGCTGCTTATTCTTGCAATTTCCCACCTTCACATATCTTCGGGTAGGGTATTATCCCGGTTACCCTTATATGCTTCCACGGTATCCCAGTGACTGCATTGTTCTTATGGAGCTATGTAGACAGCTGATTGTGGTGCATAACAAATAGATGGAATTGAAGAAATCAGGGATAAAGTTCCCCGTCGAAATTGGGAGGTACTCAGTTCAATCCACCAATAAAGCTAAAATAATTGACTCAGATTTGCAATTGGTCACCATGAAGACCTACAAGAAAAGAAACCATTTTGAATTTAGAAGAGTTCAGGATAAAATCAAGAGGAAGTCAACTTTTCATATACCAATGGTTGAAGACATATGGGCAGATCTCAGAACCCAGAATGAGATCAGAAAACTAGATTTCTGTAGACTCCACCTGAGTCAAATTGAAGAACTAGGCCTCGCTGATATTCCAGATGGAATGGAGGATGATGGGGATGTCCTAGATCCTAAATATAACACAGAAAATGTGGAGGCTTCACCTCTTCCAGAGGTGAAATGGTCAGTCAAGGAAGAAACATCTATTAGGAAAAGGTTCCAACCAATACTGGCTAACACCAATATATGGTTAGAAAGTCAAGGAATTAAATTGAAAGAGTTTCTTATAGGATCTAAAGCTGAAACACAGGAGCAAATAGGTAATAAGGCTGAAAACATAACTAAAAACAAGAGTGACATCTCTTCTTCTTCCAAGATACGCAAACCAAAGATCAAATTTGTATCTAAAGGGGGAAAGAAGAAGGAAACTACAGAAACTTTTGACGTCACTGAGTCAAATGCTGAAGATACTAATGTTGATAAGATGGAAATTGAAGATATTGATGCTGAAGAACAAAATGTTCAAAAGTCTAAGACAAAGGTATCTAATGAATCTGATAAGGAAGAGGAAGCCAAACGAACTAAAGATGAAGAAGAGGTAGAATAACTTGATGGTTCCCCTCAAACTCCTATGAAAGATCTTCCCTCTGAGACACAAGTTCCTACACCTCCTCCTCATGTTCTGGTTGCTGATAGTTTGCCAGTGGTTTCGAATGTTCCTCTTTCACCAATTTTTGTTGTTTCTTTCGACAATACTCCTCCTTCTATGAAAGCTAGTTTTGGAACTGTTTTTGATTCTTCTGGTTCCATTCTAAGCTTATCTTCCCCATCTTTTGACATTGGGGAACAAGCTATTTTAGAGAACCTTTTGGATGCTTCACAAAAGGTTGTTGATACAGGTGTGGTGTTTACCAACACAAGTCCTATTGTGACCATCACAGGTACAAATATGGAGCCAGCCAAACAAGTAGTAGATTCATCTCTGGTTGTTGGCACTTCTGTTCTTCCTCTGTGGTTATCTGCGTATACTCCAAAGAGGAAGAAGCAAGCCATTTCGCCTGATGAGATCAACATTGAAAAGCTGTTGCCCGTGAAAGCAAAGAACCAGAAGAAGAAACCTAAGACTATTTCTAGGCTGGTCACCGAAAAGGGAATCAGATATGTTGAAATCACCAAACCACCAGAAGATGCCACCACCGACACTTTTGACATGAATGATTATGTCATCTCAAGGGTTGAGTTGGGCAAGCTGACTCATGAGGGTGTAAAGGCAAATTTCCAGACTACTGCGAGTACTTTACTTGAAAAGTATGATGAAGCCAAGAAGGAGAAGGAACAGTATAAAGCAAAAGTAGAACAACTTGCTGTTGTTCTTCAAAAAATAGTAAAGTCATCAGAAATAGTAGAACCCATGGCAGTGATAGTGGAAGATCCCCTGATTCAGAAGGTTGAAAAAGCGCAAGCTAGGGGAAGAGTAGTGGGAGATATAGTGGAACACCTATTGGCTCAAGGGCGAATCCTGCTAAAAACCACTGTAGAAAGAAAGGAGAAAATGGACAAAGCTAAGGAAGAGCTGGACAACCTAGTAGATCTAATCTCACAAGAGCTGCAAGATCAAGAAGAGAGCCTAGAAGAGTGGATAGATATGAAGAAGATCAAGATAAAGAATCTTGTCACCATTGGGGTCATCACCAATAGAGAATCATATCTTAAGACCAAAGAAACTCTGGCTCATCGTACATACATAATAAAGAGTATACTTGAAGATCTATGCCAAGCTTGAGAGGCTAGTGAAGATAGTGGTGTCACACTTCTACACCAGCTAGAAGAACTTCCATGTACCTTGACAGGGGAAGATCACAAATTTCTTTCGGCACAGGAAATGGTAAGTTCTTTTTAACAAATGGTCCAAAGGAAGTTTGAAGAGGAGGCACCCTCAGTGCTTTCAATGGATAACCTATGTGACCAACATTCTACTTTAGAGAACCTAAAAGATAATCTGGACAAGCATGAAAAGGCAATAAAAGCAGTGAAAGATGCAATTCTTCGAGCCCGCACCATCTCAGAGAACACAACAAAACCAGATGCATGTGAGATGGCTGCTGTCCAAGCTATGTACCAGAATTTTCTGAAGAAAAATGATGGAGGAAACTAGTGCCTTAGTTTATTTTTCCTGTATATAATATGTAATTTGAATTTTGTTTTGGACATTCTCATATGTAATTTTCCAAAATGAAATTACATGTGAAACAAGAGAAGTCTCAAGTCAAATAGGACTCTTTTTGTTGAATAAGTCAAAGTAGTTGTGAATTTCCTATTTTCTCTCCAGGCTCCTCCATATAAATAAAGAGGGCCTCTTTTGTAAATATTATCTTTTGTCTATTGCAAGAATACTCTGGCGAATTGAAAAGCAAATCAAGACTTTGTGCTTCTTTGTGAAAATCAATTATCAAATATTTATCAATACAAGAAAGCAAGTTCAATTCCAATCTTTGTATTGGGGTTATTTGTGTTATGATAGCATTGTTCTTACGTCTTGTTATCATAATTGTCTTTGGTAATAATTGAAGTGTGGAGTTTATTTCAAGTGATTGAAGAGCGCTCTTAATTTGAGTCTGATAGACTTTGTGTTATCAAATCATTTGCGAGGATTATGTTTATGTTTGTGAGAATACAATAGTTTGGAGACTTCGCGCTGCAAGTTGTTATATTCAATTTACTTTTATCATCTTGAAGATGAGTGAAGAATTTGGGCTGCATTCAACTTCAAATAGTTCTATTGGCAATTAGTATGTGAGGTAACAAAAAACTTTGTGTTTCTGTGATTTTGTGATAATTTATAAGTCCTTTATCAATAGTTTGAAGTATAAACATCTATTCTGAAAAAAGAGAATGAGATGAAATGGAACCACCACAAATATAGTTTTTAGTGTACATAAATTTCATAAGTTATTTTGTTTGTAAAAATCAAGCAACCAGAGGGAACCTCCCCTTGCTGAGAGGAGAGACTTTGTCTCATCATAGCTGTGGCTGATATACCCATTTTGCCGTTAGCAAGTTAACGACAAAATATTCACCCAACAGTTTTTTGGTGACTCTACTGGGGAAGGAACGTGCAACTTGAAGCCTCACGCTCTGAGTTGAAGCATTTTTAGTTCTTTTCCATTTGTTGCAAAATTGTGTTGAGCATACTACTTTCTGGCAGATTCACGGTATACCAGAAGCAAGAGAGCTCAAGGTATTATTGATCCTACATTTGAATTGATGCAGCAAAATAATTTTGGACTCTTGCCTCCACGACCTCGTCTTCAGTATACCAAGAGTTTTCCTCTTACCAAAGCTAGGTCCCTAATACTAGGTGAAACTTCTAGTTCTAGTGCTAGCAGAGTTTTGTCTGTTCATACTTCACAAAGATTTGTTATCCCACCTTTCAATCAGCACATCATGGCAGTTCAAGGCCCTTGGGGTAATACCTTTGGTCCCCTAAATTTAACCCCACCATTGCACGAACTACCTCGTAGTTCAAGAAAGAATTTTCCCAAATTCTATGGTGATGGGAAGGTTCATCCCGATGAACACATTGCAGCTTTCTGTATAGCCTGTGGTGTGATAGGTGTCGAGCATGAAGATGTAGCTATATGACTTTTTATAGAAACACTGCAAGGTGCTGCTATAGACTGGTTTTATCATCTTCGAGCTCAGACCATAACGAATTGGAATACTCTCAAAACCAAGTTTGAAGCCAGGTTTAAACCTGCGGAAGATGCGCATGCATTGTTGGCATAGCTAACACAAATGAAAAAAGAACCTCATGAACCTATGCGAGATTTCATCGCTAAGTTCAATAAGTTGAGAAACAGGATTCCCACCATCGCCGAGCCAACAACGGAGAACCTTAAATGTTTCTTTATCAATACACAACTTCCTGAGGTGAGTTTTCTGTTGAGGTGAGCTGCTCCTATAGATCTTGCTGCAACTTAGATTTTGGCAACTGAAGTGGAAGATGATCTTATCCTTGCGGGTAAGATAAGAAGGGATTCTAATAGAAATAAAAGTTCCTATTCCACTGAAAATTCTTCCACAAGCACCATGGATCCTATGGTACAAAAGCTAGCAAATGAATTGCTAGCTCTGAAAGACAAATGTCCCAAGGTATGTCTGCCCCTCCTTCTTATCAGGATATACCAAGGAGGAAATTTCCAAATAATTCATATCAAGGCAATGCTGCTAGAAATCAAGGACAACACAATCGTCTTCCTCCTACACAAGGGAAACTTGCCATTGAAGCAGCGCCGGTCAACTCAGCAGTTGGCTATTATGAAGCTAAAAATGAACATTCTTTCCAACCTGAGTTGGACCATGAGAATGATGCTAATCTCTTCACAGAAGGAGAAGAAGAATTAGCTGGCGACTCTACTATCATCTTTTTGAATTATCAAGATGAAGCTGAAAAAGGAGGAGAAGTCTGTGAAGGAGCATACGCTATTTTCACTAGGTCTCAAAATCAGTCAACTCTTCAAGCTAATAAAGGAAAGGTGAGAGAAGAATCTCAACTAGTAATTTCAATTGCTAAATTGAGCAATTGTGTAATAGATTCTGGAGCCTCTGACAATGTCATGCCTGCCAAAGTAGCAGACGCCCTTGGCCTCACCTTAACCAAAACTTTTGGGAGGTGTTTCTCCATGGAAAACAAGCAAGTACCACTTTTGGGTCAAATCAAAGATGCCCAATTTGTGTTTTCAGCTTTTCCGGACAAGAGAATCAAAATGACAGTCCTAGTAGCTGATGTCCTAGCTTCGTACGACATTTTGCTTGGGTGGAATTTTTGCAAGGATGTAGGTGGGGAGTTAAACATGGATCTATCTAAAGCAAGGATACTTGTTAAAGGTGTCATGCAGAAATTGCTTCCTGAGAAGGAGGCAAAATACATTGTTACTCAGATAGAAAATCCCAAAGCTCAAATCTTGTTTGAGTCCTCGGGAATGGGTAACTATTTCCTATCTACTGAAGACGGTTCTAGTTCATCAGATGAGAGTTCATCAGGAGATAGCTTAGACCATTTGGATGGAGAATTAGAGGAGTTTTCAGATGAAAGTTCAAGTGAAGATATAATAATGCCAAATTCTTGCCTCACTGATGAAGAGGAATCTTTTGATAAAAAAATCCAAGAAATCAAATTCTAATGAAATTTGGATTTTAGAATTTGATGGTAGCTGTTCTTCCACCGGTTCTGGAGCCGGAATTATCTTGATATCTCCACAAGGTGATATCTTGCCTTCTTCATACAAGTTACAATTTGACAATACCAATAACACCGCTGAATACGAGTCATTGTTGCTTGGGTTGGAAGCTGCTCGTGCTAGGGGTGTTAAAATTCTTCATGCTCAAGGAGATGCCAAGTTGGTAGTTTGTCAACTGAGGAATTTGTACCAAACCAAAAATGAGAGATTGAGGCACTATCGCAATCGTGTGTGGGATTGCATTGAATGTTTTGATGCTTTCAATATTTCTGTAGTGCCAAGAGAGTTCAATGATCGTGCAAATTCATTGGTTGTTTCCGCTACTCTCATGGTCCCTCATAAAGATTTCAAAGGAAACAAGTACACTATTGAGCTAGTCTTTTGACCAAGTGTACCTGATAACGCTGACCATTGGTAGGTGTTCAATGGTGATAACCAAATCATCGCTTTCCTGGAAAAGATGGATAGCTTTGATGAGCTTTACTTTGAAGGTAGTGAATCGCCACTGCAGGAATATGTTTTTGAGATAGATTCACAAATAGGCGAAGAGTTTCTTCAGTTGAAAGGGAATAAGATTCCAAAAGGCTTGGTTTCCCTTGAAAAATTGTTTGATAAGCATGACAGGTATATCAAGCAGTGGCAACAACAGGATTCAAGTTCCTCTATGGTATTTGAGTAGGTAAATTTGAGTTCGGAAGTAGATCCTAAGATGGTCAACATTGAAAAATGTTGCACTGCTGATGAAAGATTCAAATTCATTACCCTCCTTCGACATTACATTGATGTTTTGCTTACTCCTATGATGATCTGAAATCTTTCAGGCCTAAGGAGGTTCAACACGAAATTCCCCTTAAAGCTGGATCGTTGCCTCACAAGTAGAAGCAGAGACAATACAACCCCAAGATATCAAGTACGATCCTCTTTGAGATTCAGAAGATGCTAAATGCAAGGATAATTTTTTTGATTCATCATTCCACCTGGATCTCAAACATAGTTCCCGTAAGGAAGAAGAACGGAGAAATCCATATCTGTGTTGATTTCAAGAATCTCAACCAGTCTTCCCTAAAAGACAACTACCCCTTGCCCATCATGGATCAAGTGTTGCAAACAGTAACCAGTTTAGAAATGCTATCTATGTTAGATGGTTTTTCAGGATATAACCAAGTGGAGGTCAACGAAGCAGATCAGTTCAAAACTACTTTTACTACACCATGGGGCACATTTGCATATCGCAGAATGCCTTTTGGTTTGATCAATGCTAGCACCACATTTGAGAGAGCAATGGACCTTTCCTTCAAATATGAGATGAGAAAGTTCATTGTGGTGTATCTTGACGACTTGACTATTTTCTCCATAAACCATCTTGATCATGTGCATTATTTACGACAAGTGCTGGAACGCTGTCGGCAAAATGGTATTTCTCTCAATCCCAAGAAGTCAGTTTTTGGGGTTATAGAAGGTAAGCTTCTCGGACACATTGTATGAAGGGAAGGCACTAAGATTGACCCGGAAAGAGTCAAATCCATTCAAAGTCTTACTCTACCTGCTAGTAAGACTGTTGTTCATTCTTTCTTTGGAAAGGTGAATTTTTTGTGAAGGTTCATTCCTGAATTTGTAGAGAAAACCTGTCACATCATTGACATGATGAAGGGTAAAGCTACCTTCCATTGGACTATGGAAGGCAAAGTGGCATTTGAGGATATCAAGAAGGCTATTGCTCATGCTCCAGTTCTTGTTTGTCCTGACTATACCAAAGATTTCGTAGTTTACAGCTACGCTTCAGAACACACACTTTCAGCTATTCTGGTTTAGCAGAATGAAGAAGGTGTTTAATCTCCCATATCATTTATGAGTTGCCCTCTCAAAGCTCATGAATTGAGGTATTCGAATATGGAGAAGCATGCTTATGCCATGGTCAAAGCAGTGAAGCATTTCAGGTTCTATATTCTGAATTCACACACTGTTGTTTTGGTGCCTGATACAACGGTCAAATCTATCCTAACTCAACAGGAGTTCAGAACAAAGAGAGGTAATTGGATTGCTAAGATCCAAGAATTTGATTTGGATATCAAACCTACCAAGCTTGTGCGCGGTGAAGGTTTGTGTCAATTGATCGCTGATAACATTCCAAAAGAAACAGGGGATGAAGAAGAAGAAGTTGAGGACACACCAACTATTCTTTTTGTCACTACAACTGACGAGTGGTATTCCAATATCACTCATTTCCTTACCTATGGTGAGTGTCCTTCCCATCTGTCTTATAAGGAGAAAAGAACTGTCAAGTTGAAAGCTGCTAATTATGTCCTTTGGGACAATGGTTTGTACAAAAGGAGTCTTGATGGGGTATTTCTCTGTTGCGTGGATAAAGCGCAACAAAGTATACTTTTGGAGTCTTTCCACAATTTGGCTTGTGGAGGACATTTTTCTGCATCTGTAATAGCTCACAAGATTCTTCGAGCTAGATACTATTGGCCCACACTATTCCAAGATGCGTACAATTGGGTATGTAGGTGTGAGTTGTGTCAACAGTTTGTTGGGAAACCAAAGTTGGTGGCATTACCTCTCAAACCGGTGGTTATTGAAGAACCTTTTCAGCAATGGGGCATTGACTTCATTGGCACCGTAAATCCACCATCAAGTGCTGGACATAACTATGTTCTCACCGCGACGGACTATTTTACCAAGTGGGTGGAAGCCATTCCAGTCAAACATGCTACTTCTAAAGTGGTATGCAATTTTCTTAAGGAGAACATTATTTCAAGGTTTGGAGTTCCAAAGAAGATTATAGTAGACAATGCTACTTGTTTTTCCTCTCATGAGATTACTGACTTTTGCTACGAGCATGGGATCATTCTTTCCCACTCTTCAGACTATTATCCTCAAGGGAATGGTCAAGCAAAATCGAGTAATAAGAATCTGGTTACTATCATCAGGAAACTGGTGGATGAGAATCAGAGAACTTGGCATAAAGCGCTTCTTGATGCTTTATAGGCAGATAGAATTACCTCCAAAAGGGCAACAGGCATGTCACCATTTCAGCTCCTATATGGCCTGAATGCAGAGATACCGATTACCTTGGAATTACTAGCACTAAGGTTGGTAAAGGCATTGGAAGATAGAACTTTTGATAGTTCTATTGATAAAAGGATCATGTATCTAACTGAACTTGAGGAGCAGCGCACTATGGTGGTGGATCGTATTGTTGAACACCAAAGTCAAGTAAAGAAACTCTTCGACAAGAAGGCGAAGGCTCGTGAGTTTCAGATTGGAGACCAAGTCTTGTTGTGGGACAAGAGGAGGGAACCAAAGGGAATGCATGGAAAATTTGATTCCTTGTGGAGAGGTCCATTCATCATTCATCAATTCTGTGGTGAAAATAGTTTCTTGTTGGAGTATCAGGATGGGACACCATTCTTGCTGCCTCACAGTGGGCAACATCTGAAGCACTTCAATCCTTGAAGTATCAGATAAGTTCAATTGTATATTTGTATAGTTGTGTGTTTATTTTTGTTTTTGTTGTTTAGTCTTTTGTGTCTTTTTCTTTTTAGCTTGACTCTATAGCCCAATGGCATGGATGAAGGCACTTAGAGACTGGATTCTACTCCCTCAATCATTTCAAAGTTTGATTGATGGAAGTTCCCCAGTTAGAGCCAGCTGTTGTTCTCAAAATTAGTTGTGCTCAGTTTTGTAGACAACCCCCACGAAACTTGTCCGTTTCGTGAATCTACACTTTAAGCTCGCAAATCAAGACAAGACTCCCTTGATCCCATACAAAGTCATCTGATGTCCTAAATCCATCTGTAATCCTTCCTCAAATCGACTCTTCGATATTTGCATGGATCGGTTAAGTTGTAAACTAATGAAGATTGTCAATTTTTAGTCAATTTTAGGTGTTAGAAAACTTTTGAGTTTTGACATGTAAAAGCAGTGTTTTCAACCATTATTACATGTTAAAGGTTTTGTGTTGACATGTAAGAGCGGTGTTTTTCGCCGCTATTACATGTTGGAAGTCTTTTTGTTCTGGCATGTACGAGCAGTGTTTTCAGCCGCTCATATATGTTTGTGGTGTTCGAAGCCTAGTGTCAAGGCAGCTAAAACACCCACTCATGCATACTACCCCATGTGTTGGGGCAGCTAAAACACCCGCCAGTACATCTTTTAACTCACGTCAGTTAACTTGTGTGCAATAAATGCATACTTAGGTTTTGTATGTGAGGAGGTTTTTAAGCCATTTTTAACCTTTTTGTTTGTTATTCTTCTACTATTGTTTGTGCTTGAGCCAACACCACGGAGGTGAGTCTGAAGGAAATCACTGCGTTTTGGATTCATCGTTGACACTTCTTCCTCCTGGTAGGCTTGTCTTTATTTCATTGCTTTGAGTTCCTTCATTCATTTTTGTATTCTCGATTACAAATTCCTAAATTTTACTCAAACCCTAGCTAGGTTTTTAATTTCTGTATCAATTGCTAGGTTTTGGTTTAAGTTTTCTTGTTCCCTTGCTATTGTCTAACCTAGGGTTTTTGTCTCGTCCCACTTGTGTTTCCGTTTGTGTGTGAACGGCGGTTAAATCACACCGAATATTTAAACCCCAGTGAACCCTGGTCACTGACATGTGACGTCGGCATTTTTCACCGCTTTACTAAGTCTCCACTTGGTATGATGCCTAGGTCGTTGATATGCAAGGCCAATGTTTTTTACTGCTTTTGAACCCTTCAAAGGTTCATCCAAACACGGGGTTCATGAGCGGTGTTTTCCCGCTGCCTTGCACAGATTGAGCTATCCTTGCTGTCGGAGCGACGTTTTCACCCACCTTGACAGTTGAAGTCTTAACCCTTTCTACCTGCCATGTCAGCGTTTTCACCCGCCTGAGCATCTGAAGTTTCAAGCTCCTTATTACTTGCAATGGTAGTGAAATTCCCCACTCCGACAGATTATTCAGATGATAACATGTAATGGCGGTGTTTTTCACCACTTATGCATGTTAACCAATAAACCTCCTTATTACATGCAACAACAGCGAAAACACCCGCCTTTACACATGAGAACCCTTCCTTCATGCAGGAGCGGTCATTTTGACTGCTCATGCATGTTTTCCTATACTTTTTCCTAACACTGAAAAAATTCATTTTTCAAAAGATTTTTAGCCCACTTTCGCCTTCGCCTTGATTTGCACACACTCAAGCCCTTCAAACGTGTGTTTTCCTGTCCATGATCATCGAGTCATAGTTATCCCAGTTTATCCAATTTTTTCCCCTGACTGCGAGGTCATGGCTTTTTGCGGTTCTCAACCAGCGTTCGTGGTGAGTTTCAAACTCAAAGTTTTCTTCAAGAAGCTCATGTCAGAACCATCTCCATCAAAGGCTAAAATCATGAAGTACAAGTACCAGGGTGTCTTTTCGGTGATAGCAGTACAATCAAACATTGATGAAATCAGAGACATAGAAATTGGGCATGTGGACATGGCAGAGTTTGTAGATAGAACAAAACAGACAAATCCTTCGAAGCCTATGCAGAAAATCATTGACAACAATATTCATTTGGTTGCATCATCTCTAATCTCTGCACACAATCTTGAATTTGTTTTGCAAGTGGCCAGTCATTACAATAGAGACACCAGAGATGTGACAGATTCTAAGGGAAATGTAATTATGAGATTAGATGTAGAATTTCTCGATAAAGTCTTCATGTGTCCACCCATTGAAAACATTGGACAGATTGACTTTGCCCAGGGTCAACAAGATTATGATAATGATGTGGAGTCTGCCAGTAGGTATATAAATAACAAGTGGTTAAAGATTCCTAGAGGTAATTTGACTAGATGGCGAAAGGATCTTCACAGGAGTGATTTTGTAGAGGAAGTGTGTGATCTGATTACTCTTTTGAGTCGCATCAGAGGACTCCCTTCTGCCTCCAAATTCCAAGAAAGGATGTACACCTACATCAAGGTGATTCTTCAAGGAACACAAAAGATATTCTAGGGGGAACAGATCAGCAATGCATTGCACGAGCAACTGGTAAGTCATTACCACCTTCAAATTTTATATGACCTCTTATCTTGTTTAGGCTGTTGCAAGCATGAGAAACTTTCCAGGTTTAACCGAAGTGAGAGATAGGAGATTGATCCCAGTGTATGAATATTACCCCCAAATCAATCTAAAGGGGTCAATTCATCATTTCTGAAGAGTCGATGATGTGTTCTTTTCAGTTTTCAAGTGCTTATGAGATGGTGAATTGGTTCAGAAAAGGGTTTCTAATGAAGCTTGGCAGGTTGTGAATTCTTTTGGCTGCTTATTCTTGCAATTTCCCACCTTCACATATCTTCGGGTAGGGTATTATCCCGATTACCCTTATATGCTTCCACGGTATCCCAGTGACCGCATTGTTCTTATGGAGCTATGCAGACAACTGATTGTGGTGCATAACAAGTAGACGGAACTGAAGAAATCAGGGATAAAGTTCCCTATTGAAATTAAGAGGTACTCAGTTCAATCTGCCAATAAAGAAAAAATAATTGATTCAGAGTTGCAATTGGTCACCATGAAGACCTACAAGAAAAGAAACCATTTTGAATTTAGAAGAGTTCAGGATAAAATCAAGAGGAAGTCAACTTTTCATATACCAATGGTTGAAGACATATGGGCAGATCTCAGAACCCAGAATGAGATCAGAAAACTAGATTTCTGTAGACTCCACCTGAGTCAAATTGAAGAACTAGGCCTCGCTGATATTCTAGATGGAATGGAGGATGATGGGGATGTCCTAGATCCTAAATATAACATAGAAAATGTGGAGGCTTCACCTCTTCCAGAGGTGAAATGGTCAGTCAAGGAAGAAACATCTATTAGGAAAAGGTTCCAACCAATACTGGCTAACACCAATATATGGTTAAAAAGTCAAGGAATTAAATTGAAAGAGTTTCTTATAGGATCTGAAGCTGAAACACAGGAGCAAATAGGTAATAAGGTTGAAAATAGAACTAAAAACAAGAGTGACATCTCTTCTTCGTCCAAGATACGCAAACCAAAGATCAAATTTGTATCTAAAGGGGGAAAGAAGAAGGAAACTGTAGAAACTTCTGACGTCACTGAGTCAAATGCTGAAGATACTAATGTTGATTAGATGGAAATTGAAGATATTGATGTTGAAGAACAAAATGTTCAAAAGTCTAAGACAAAGGTATCTGATGAATCTGATAAGGAAGAGGAAGCCAAACGAAGTAAAGATGAAGAAGAGGTAGAACAACTTGATGGTTCCCCTCAAACTCCTATGAAAGATCTTTCCTCTGAGACACAAGTTCCTACACCTCCTCCTCATGTTCCGGTTGCTGATAGTTTGCCAGTGGTTTCGAATGTTCCTCTTCGCCAATTTTTGTTGTTTCTTTCGACAATACTCCTCCTTCTATGAAAGCTAGTTTTGGAACTATTTTTGATTCTTCTGGTTCCATTCCAAGCTTATTTTCCCCATCTTTTGACATTGGGGAACAAACTATTTTAGAGAACCTTCTGTATGCTTCATAAAAGGTTGTTGATACAGGTGTGGTGTTTACCAACACAAGTCCTATTGTGACCATCACAGGTACAAATATGGAGCCAGCCAAACAAGTAGTAGATTCATCTCCGGTTGTTGGCACTTCTATTCTTCCTCCGTGGTTATCTGCGTATACTCCAAAGAGGAAGAAGCAAGCCATTTCACCTGATGAGATCGACATTGAAAAGCTGTTGTCCATGAAAGCAAAGAACCAGAAGAAGAAACCTAAGACTGTTTCTAGGCTGGTCACGGAAAAGGGAATCAGATATGTTGAAATCACCAAACCACCAGAAGATGCCACCACCGACACTTTTGACATGAATGATTATGTCATATCAAGGGTTGAGTTGGGCAAGCTGACTCATGAGGGTGTAAAGGAAGATTTCCAGACTACTGCGAGTACTTTACTTGAAAAGTATGATGAAGCTAAGAAGGAGAAGGAACATTATAAAGCAAAATTAGAACAACATGCTGTTGTCCTTCAAAAAATAGTAAAGTCATCAGAAATAGTAGAACCCATGGCAGTGACAGTGGAAGATCCCCTGATTCAGAAGGTTGAAAAAGTGCAAGCTAGGGGAAAATTAGTGGGAGATATAGTGGAATGCCTATTGGCTCAAGGGCAAATCCTGCTAAAAACCACTGTAGAAAGAAAGGAGAAAATGGACAAAGCTAAGGCAGAGCTAGACAACCTAGTAGATCTACTCTCACAAGAGCTGCAAGATCAAGAAGAGAGCCTAGAAGAGTGGATAGATATGAAGAAGATCAAGATAAAGAATCTGGTCACCATTGAGGTCATCACCAACAGGGAATCATATCTTAAGACCAAAGAAAATCTGGCTCATCGTATATACATAATAAAGAGTATACTTGAAGATCTACGCCAAGCTCGAGAGGCCAGAGAAGATAATGGTGTCACTCTTCTACACCGGCTAAAAGAACTTCCATGTACCTTGACGGGGGAAGATCACAAATTTCTTTTGGCACAGGAAATGGTAAGTTCTTTTGAACAAATGGTCCAAAGGAAGTTTGAAGAGGAGGCACCCTCAGTGCTTTCAATGGATAACCTATATGACAAACATTCTACTTTAGAGAACCTGAACGATAATCTGGACAAGCATGAAAAGGCAATAAAAGCAGTGAAAGATGTAATTCTTCGAGCCCGCACCACCTCAGAGAACACAGCAAAACCAGATGCATGCGAGATGGCGGCTATCCAAGCTATGTCCCAGAATTTTCTGAAGAAAAATGACGGAGGAAACTAGTGCCTTAGTTTATTTTTCCTGTATATAATATGTAATTTGAATTTTGTTTTGGACATTCTCATATCTAATTTTCCAAAATGAAATTACATGTGAAACAAGAGAAGTCTCAAGTCAAATAGGACTCTTTTTGTTGAATAAGTCAAAGTAGTTGTAAATTTCCTATTTTCTCTCCAAGCTCCTCCATATAAATAAAGAGGGCCTCTTTTGTAAATATTATCTTTTGTCTATTGGAAGAATACTCTGGCAAATTGAAAAGTAAATCAAGACTTTGTGCTTCTTTGTGAAAATTAATTATCAAATATTTATCAATACAAGAAAGCAAGTTCAATTCCAATCTTTGTCTTGGGGTTATTTGTGTTATGATAGCATTGTCAATAGACAAAAGATAATATTTGCAAAAGAAAACAAATCAAGACTTTGTGCTTCTTTGTGAAAATCAATTATCAAATATTTATCAATACAAGAAAGCAAGTTCAATTCCAATCTTTGTCTTGGGGTTATTTGTGTTATGATAGCATTGTTCTTACGTCTTGTTATCATAATTGTCTTTGGTAATAATTGAAAAGTGGAGTTTATTTCAAGTGATTGAAGAGCGCTCTTAATTTGAGTCTGATAGACTTTGTGTTATCAAATCATTTACGAGGATTATGTTTATGTTTGTGAGAATACAATAGTTTGGAGACTTTGTGCTGCAAGTTGTTATATTCAATTTACTTTTATCATCTTGAAGAGGAGTGAAGACTTTGGGTGCATTCAACTTCAAATAGTTCTATTGGCAATTAGCTAGTGAGGTAACAAAAAACTTTATGTTTCTGTGATTTTGTGATAATTTATAAGTCCTTTATCAATAGTTTGAAGTATAAACATCTATTCTGAAAAAAGAGAATGAGATGAAATGGAACCACCATAAATATAGTTTTTAGTGTACATAAATTTCATAAGTTATTTTGTTTGTAAAAATCAAGCAATCTGAGGGAACCTCCCCTTGCTGAGAGGAGAGACTTTGTCTCATCATAGCTGTGGCTGATATACCTATTTTGTCGTTAGCGAGTTAACGACAAAATATTCACCCAACAGAAGAGACACTCACTTGACAAAGGTGTGATGGCAAAACAAAAGACAAACATCAACCCCCCATGGCACTTTATATCATAGTGTGAGTACAATAAGGCACAAAATGATGTGCAAGATCTCAAGAATACATGTACAATGCTAAGGCACTTTAGTTCAGTGCGTTTACATATGAGAAGTGCTTACAATGGAAGCTCACAATGTCTAAAAAGGACCACATGCTGAAAATACAAATCTCTGATAGAAATAAAGGAAATTGATAGCACCATGATGAAGTACATAGAAAAATATGCACTTTAAAAAAAAAGGACCAAAAAAGGAGTTCGTACGCCGAAGATATGGCCCGTCAAAGTCTCCAAAATGAGAATTGCACAAAAACATCATTGAGAAAACTGATTTCTAGAAAAAACTAGAACTCAAAATAGAAAACCACCTACGCCACTACAAAGAGCTTGAAATTCTACCCTTTTAAAAAAAAATTGCACTAAAAAATACCATCATATGACAGAGATATGGCCTTTGGAAGATCTGGTGCAAAATAGAAACTACCAATGGAGAGGGGTGGATTTGGCAAAATCAAACCTCTACAAAATATAGATCCACTGCTAACTATAGATACCTCCAGCTAAATCTAGAGTCATAACTAAATCTAGTGAAGTGCCAAAACCTCCACTAAAAATGGTGAGCCGCCAAATATGGAGCCATTGCTAAAAAATCTATGAAACCAACCTCGTATGACCCAGTGAACACCTGCAAAACCTAAGATTAACCTTCCACAAGAGAAAAAAGAAAAGAGAGCAATTTGCACAAAAAATGATGAAATGGATTAATGAATTACATTAGAGAACTGTTGAAATAAGGGCATACAACTGAGAGGGGGGGTGAATCAATTGACCCAAAAAATTTTATCCTTTGCTGCAATTAAAGTTTTTTTACCACTTATTAACATATGAATGATATAATCATGAAAGCATGAATCAAAAATGCATGAGCAGAAATAAAATCAACACACATAACACCAAGATTTTTACATGGAAACCCGATTAAAGGAAAAACCACAGTGGGGGTCAACCCACAAGAAATTATACTATTTTACAAGATTTACAAATGGGGAAGGCACATGCCTTTAGGGTGCACTGCCCAGAGCTCACTACCTACAAAATTAGTTACAAAAGTTCATTGAAATATTTGAACTAAGAAATGACATCTATCAATGCAAAAATTTAGTTCCAGTTATGCACAATACACTGACTTAATACACTTCATCCTTACTCTGCCCTGTTTCAATCTTTGGCCATAATCCAAGCTTAGATCTTCACCTTCACACTTCTTTCGACCTTTTTCACACTTACTCCATCACCACATCATAATGACTCTCTAAAACACTTGAATCCATTGGCTATATATATCTACATCAAGAAATTCAATCAACTATAGTCGGCTTCAAGAAAACTTAGAACATTTATTAAGAACTCTGCTCTGTTAGCTGAATCCATGCACAAACAATAATGCGGACAAAAAACTTGTGTTCTCAAATCATCAATCATGTCGGCCAATACCACTGATTATCACAAATTGCTTAACCAACGACTTTTCTTCATCTGGACCAAGATCAAATACTAGGTCGGCCTATTCTTCTTCTAACTGTACTGACTAATTGGAACCCGATACTTAGATGATTATAACTTTTGAATCCTTCATCACCGGAGGCTAAATTTCTAGATTTAGATAGTCCTGACAATCCTTATCACTCCCTCAGATCCACAACACACTGTGATTTACTACCGGAGAGATCCGGACCAAGATACTGGACCCTATCACATGCTCTGTTTCTGACTACTCGGTCTCAGACAAATCTTCACTCTGACTTCCAGTATGAACAAATTATGTAATGTGAATGTGTTAGATAGACTTAGTTGCCATCAATGACAACACCTATCATGCGTAGCAGTGTCTCTTGCCAACAATCTCCCCCTTTGGCATTGATGGCAACACTTAGTGAAAAATGACTAAGTATTAGAACAACTCCCCCTTACTTTGTACACTTATGCTTTTCACTATTCTCCAGTGCTTCCCTTTTGCTGGATTCCTCATTTTTCACTGCTCTTCACTTCCCCTTTGACATCAATGGTAAAGGGTGGGATCCACAAACTAGAATTTACACAAAAATTCTGTATACCAAGCCGCATATGTACAAACAATCCTTAAGTTCATAAACTTAAGTATATCACCAAAAATGTTTTTCAATAGTGCCAGCTCACTATCCCATCTCTTCTTCATACTATTCAAAATTGAGATGTGGCCACTGAATAGAAATGCTCGTGACTCTGCATTCCACAGATCATAGGGGTCACTTGTCTGAGCAACATCTTGGGCTTCATTCAAAGCATTGAACATTGCTTCCATTTTGGGGAAAATTAGTCCCCGGAGATCACTCATCCTTGCCTCAATGCTCTCCTTTTATTTTGTCAATTTCTTTATTTCTTCAATCAAGCCGATTGCCTGACACTCCTTGCTTGCCACTGATGCTATCAAAGGATCAAAAGATATGGATACACTTGATAGTTTTTGCTTAGACTCCTTTATTTTATCTTCAATATCCTCTATAACTTTAGGACAAGATCAACAAAATTTATATACATTTCCTCCTTCTGTAAGAGCATTTTAAATACTCTTTACACTGGTATCCAACACAATTCTATCTACTCCAATCATCCCTTTTAGAGCATCAAATCTTTTACCATTGAATTTATTTTGAACCTTGACCTCTGCAGACTTTTCAAGAGATTCAAAATGAGTACTTACAAAGTTGATCATGTTCTTTAACTGACCGGAGGGGGATGCTGATGAGTCCTTCTAGTATGTTGGCATGATTTTCTCCAAAATCCCTGATGCTAGACCAAGTAGCTCACTATCTTCTATGTGAGACTTCAAAATATCTTCTCTGGCCTTAGCTTGTGCGAGAGAGGCCCACTTTATCTTTTGAATTGGTGAAAGACTATCCAAATTGATTGGACCTTTCAACTCTTCTGCAACTAGTTTATCATTTTCCAAAATTTCTTTCATTGCTTCTATAATGTCTCTTGCCCAAAATGAGGTTTCAAACTTGTGCTCTTCAGGGCCTCCATCTTCTCCCTTTTGAGAGTCGGCCATATTGTCCTGCTCATCATTTTCATTCCTTTTCTCTTGTTCTGCCTTTTCTGCATCTTTATTAGAAGCATTCTTTCTTTTATCTATCTCTGAAATATCTTCTACATTCTCTTCTAGAGGATTTGGTGTATCCTCAGTGGCAGTTTTATCAGATTCTTCAACATCTGGAATGGGGGAATGAATTTTATTCAATGCTTCTTCTTCCAGAATGGAGTCATTAGCTACTCCAGTTTGTTTCTTATTTTTCTGCTACTCTTCATCATTTAGAATTGATACATCCTCAGTATCAACCAGTTCTTCTATAACCACATAGAACTTGTTCTTGTCCAATGCTTTCTTTAGAATCTGTTTTGTTTCTTGGACAACTTCATCAATATCTCCAATCATTAGCTTATTCATCCTTGTCTTGCTTCTGAATTCATTCTTGACTTATTTGAAAATTTTGTCTACTTCTTTTCTAGATATCACTGGACACAGACTAGACAATATATGTTCCCTTAGCTCCAGATCTTTTGCTTTTGCAGCTTCTTTTCTTATTTCTAGAATGTCTCTTAAACTCTTAGGGATTTCTACCAAAATTTCCACTAGAGCTCTGTTGAATACATTCAGGTACTTCACAGTGGCATCCTCTAAAAGTCTCTTGTCATCATTACCATAATGATTATAAAATTTAGTTAATGGCTTTAGATCCCATCTACAGTGATTAACTTGATGATGTTTTTCACAGACGGAGTAGGCTTCACAACATCAGCCTCTGACTTATGCCTTTTACTTTGTTTTTTTCTTTCAGAGTGCTTCTCCTTAAACACTTTAGCATCTTTAGTGCCTGATGCCTTCAACTCTTTAACCTCATCATCTGAGTCAGTTTCTTCTTCATCCACTTTCTCCACACTAACATATGTTCTTTTGCTTTTTACCTTTGTCCTTTTTCCTTCCTTACTGGAGGGTTTTTCTGTAGCAGTAGAAGGTGATGCACCAGAGGTTATCCCTGTACTCCTTGTAGTTCTTGGCTTAGAAGAGGATTCCATCAGAACACTTCCCTATTCTCTTTCTTGCTTCTCCTTCTCAACTTTCTCTATTCTTTCTCTATTTTGTCTCATAGCCTCTCTCGTTATGCCAGTGCTTTCAACATACATTTCAACTTGCCTTTGAATCTTTCTCTTAGATTCAGGCTTCCAAAGCTCAACATGTAGTTTCACACTAAGTTCACTATATGTCTCAAATATTTCAACTGAATCATCCTTGGGTTTGCTCAAGTGATGTTGAGCATACATATCCAAAATTTTCTCATCTACCTCATACCCCATGGGCATGATCCAAACAGTTCTAGTTTCTACTACTTCCATTAAGCACTGATCAGTGTCCACCATGAAATGGATTTCATTCTTATATATCTCAACAACTGATTTAGGGATTCTTTCCCTAGAATGCATCATATTCTGAAAATTCTTGAAGTATCCCTAGATTGCAGTTTTTTGTGCTCTAGAGTCACCAATTCTATGTAGATGATTTCTTATCTGAATAGCAACTGGCTCGTCATTAGTCCAGTGCACACCCTTTATTCCAGGCACCTCATTCATGAAGTAGAAAAATAGACATAGAACCAAAGTACCATATTTAAAGGTGTTTTTCTTATCTTTCTTGATTTTGTTCAAGTTCTCAATTAGTTAGTTCTGCAATAACTCACACAGCTCATAATCTGCATTTTCTTTTAACATTTGGTATGCAGCATATATGGTCGTTCCGAAAAAAGAGTTCTCCTTGCTGGAGTGATAAATTTTGTAACCAATTACCATTGAAGCAAACTTAACATCCAGATCAATAATGTCATCAATAGTCATTGCCCTTTTGTTGAATTTGGCACCAGTTGCATCAGTTACATTCTGGTTCTTCACAGATTTTAGCATGGGTAAACCACTAGTTGAATTTAACCCAGTTACAACCCTGATAGCATCCTTTGTAATCTTGAATCATTTCAACAGCCACATAAACTCATCATGCATTCAGCTCAAGACATATCAAACTGACTCATCCTCATCAAATGTTAGAAATTCAATGACCTGTAGAAAATGTTTTCTTTCTAGGGCTTTGTATTCCGATTTCAAATCATAGTTATCATCCCTTAGGTAGGTCTCAAAAAAATCCAGCAATTTTAGGTTACCAAATTAATCTACGCTACCGTGGATGTATGTCCTAATATCCTCGACATGTAGTACTCTGTGTGGGACACCAAAAAGGGCTCCTAATGGGTTGAACTCGATGGACTTGAAAGGATGTTTCTTGAATTTTGGCCTAGCTCTCTCGGTGATACTCACAACAAGAGGAGTAGCCATTTCAAAAGATTACAAGTTCAAAGCTTCGCAAAAAAATACCTTTTTCTTCCACAGAATTAGGGTTAGCTGATGAATTTGCCAGTCGCACTTCAAATCCTTGAAATCTTAGCTCAGGTGCTATTCTGCTTGCTCTCTTTGAATGCAAAGTGATCCAAATGATGAAAGGATGACCTTTTATGCTCTGCAAAACCTAATTCTCCATTGTAATAAATGTGTTGCCCTAAATTCATCTGGTTACTCTATTTCTTGATGCAGTTTCTCATGAATCACTCCGCAAATATCCACTTCTTTTCTTCCAAAAATCCTTTCAAATGATCTGTAATATCCCAAATTATCTTCTCTCATCGTGCTAGATTCAGGCACCCACTTACTGGCTGGGGGAAATAGGTTTTCAATGCAGCTCCCCTTGAGCTAGAGCTCCTGATTCAATTCCCAGAGGAGTTATTAGCACCAGATTCCAGTGCAGACCCATTCCCATCATTCATTTCATTTTGGACCTCATTCACATCAACTTCACCCTTGCCTTTATCTTGTTTCTGTATGTTTTGTTTTCTGTTTACTAGACATTTTCTATTATTATTCCTGCTTCTACAAAATTTTGCAATATGACCAGATCTATTACAATTAAAGCACACAACATTTCTTTGCTTAATTACTTGATTTCCTCTTGATCTGCACTGATTAACCATGTGTCCAAATCCAATGCATGCAAAACAGTACCCATTGAAAGAATTGACATTTCTTCTGTTGTTAGAGTAGTTTATCATCATACTTTTGCAATCATTGGATCTATGACCATACCTTTTACAATTGAAGCATTGACCAAAGAAGGATGGACCACCTTGATTCACTCTACTGCTGCATTGAGTAGCTCTATGACCAAATTTATTGCAATTCAAACAATTACCATTGAAATATGGATACCTTTGAGCATTAGGTTGTCTTACCAGAGGTCTTTTAGGATTCCTTCTTTGATTTCTTGCATCAGGATTTATTTGACCAGATCTAGAGCTTTCACCTTTCTCAAATCCCAGACCATGCTTATCATCTGCCTTCTTCTGATTGTCAAGCAACACTTCAAGTTTAGCTGAGCTTATCTTGAATTTCTCTTTATATTCATTTGCAACTTCTAGGTCATGTTTGAGAATGACAATTTACCTTTCAAGTTATTCCTCATTGTCCCTGCTTTCATGTAGATCAGATTCTAGATGGCCAATTACGCTGCCCAATCTGCAACATTCTTCTATTCTTTCTTTCAGAGATTGATTCAATTTTTCTTCAGTTTTCTTCCTTTCTTCAATTTCCTTGGTTAGCCTCATCACCTCGGATTCCATCTCATGTTTTAGGACAACAACTTCTTTAGCTAACTTCTCACGTTCCTTTGTCTTTTCTTTTAGGGCCTCATCCATGTCATTGTCTTCATTCTGATTTACTAGTTGAAGAATTAGCTCCTTTCTCTTTTCATTATATTTGCTCAATTTTTCTTTTAAGGTTTCAATGAAATCTTCAGCATCTTTAAGGTTCTCTTGCAGATCTCTAATTTCAGCTCTAGACAGGTCAAGATCATTTAAGGCTACTTGTAGTTGTTGATTGATACCATCAGAATGCTTGAATGAACCCATCAAGAACACCTTCCTAGATCTTCCTCAAGCTGTTAAACTTCTTCTAAGGAACCTCGCTCTGATACCAATTGTTGAAATAAGGGTAGAAAACTAAGAGGGGGGGTGAATCAGTTGACCCAAAAACTTTTATCCTTTGCTGCAATTAAACTCTTTTTTACCACTTATTAACATATGAATTATATAACCATGAAAGCATGAATCAACAACACATGAGCAGAAATAAAATCAGAACACATAACACCAAGATTTTTATGTGGAAACTCGGTTAAGGGAAAAACCACGGTGGGGATTAACCCACAAGAAATTATACTTTGTTAAAAGTATTACAAATGGGGAAGGCACATGCCTTCAGGGCACACTGCCCAGAGCTCACTACTCCAAGAGGCTCACCGCCTACAAAATTAGTTACAAAAGTTCATTGAAATGTTTGAACTGAGAAATGACATCTACCAATGCAGAAATTTAGTTCCAGTTATGCACAATACACTGACTTAATACACTGCATCCTTACTCTACCCTGTTTCACTCTTCAACCATAATCCAAGCTTAGATCTTCACCTTTGCACTTCTTTTGCCTTTTTCGCACTTACTCCATTACCACATCGTAATCACTCTCCAAAACACTCGAATCCATCGGCTATATATATCCACATCAAGAAATTTAATCAACTATAGTTAGCTTCAAGAAAACTTAGAACATTTATGAAGAACTCTGCTCTGTTGGCTGAATCCATGCACAAACAATAACGCAGACCAAAAACTTGTCTTCTCAGATCATCAATCATGTCAGCCAATACCACTAATTATCACAAATTGCTTAACCAACAACTTTTCTTCATCCGGACCAAGATCAAATACTAGGTCAGCCTGTTCTTCTTCTGACTGTACTGACTAATTGGAACCTAATACTTAGATGCTTATAACTTTTGAATCCTTCATCACCAGAGGCTAAATTTTTGGATTTAGATAGTCCTAACAATCCTTATCACTCCCTCAGATCCATAGCACACTGTGATTTACCACCAGAGAGATCTGAACCAAGATACTGGACCTTGTCACATGCTCTGTTTTTGACTACCTGGTCGTAGACAAATCTTCACTCTGACTTCCGGCATGAACAAATTATGTAATGCGGATGTGTAAGATAGACTTAGTTGCCATCAATGACAACACTTGTCATGCGTAGCAGTGTTTCTTGCCAACAAGAACTTGCTTTTATATTTGCAAGTTAGAAACCCTAATGAGAGATTCTTAAGTTTAGCTTATGTGAAATAAAGTAAAGGTGACTTAATTAATTAATCAATATGATTAAATTAATTAAGTAAAGAACCTATTACTCTAACATAAATTCCCTTTCATTTGCATTCAAAATGATCCCAAACGGGCATAGTTACACGAGCGAGAATAAGAGATTTTCCTCCAGACAAAAAATAGTAATATTTTACTAAAACTGAGACTAACTAAGAGAGACTATTTGGCTCATATTTATACATCTGAGCCTTTATTGAAAGAAATAACTACATGAGATCCTAACTACAATGAACTGAGATTGAACTAGTTGCTTTATTTAAAACATCAACAATTCCTTTTGTGATTTACTTCAGATAAGAAATCCGTATCAATTTAATTATTGACGAGTTGAGTAAATCCTTGGAGTGGTGTGGGCGTTGACTGACAACTACTTCAATTTGTCATAAAACAAGGTGACATGTGGATTCAAACCTTGGAGTTGTCAATAAGTTGCTTTTATTGAAGTGATCAGTTTGATTTGCATTAATAGATTCTTGAATGACCCTAGGATTGGCCTTAGTAATCATTGACTCAAGGAGAGGATGACTCTCTTGAGGTGCTATGACATCTAGAACTTTCTGGGATTTAAGTTCTTCATGAAGAAGGGGCTCCGGAGGGGTCCAGAGACCTCTGAGAAGTTACTTGCTGTATTCCATATGCAATCACACACAACTTATACAAACATTCCATAAGATATGCATTTGGAAAATATAATTCATAATAATTAGCCAAGAGATTTCATCTAAAGGAAATAAGGACTAAACATGTATATAATTCAACCAAAAGACAAATATAATCATAGTAATATTTATATATATATATGCCATAGAGTCATGTCAAAGTCTTTTGAAGTAGAAAATATATAGAAATAGATGAGTCGTATATTTGACTCATCAATGGCCACCATAGGTTCTCTTGTGGACATGCAAAAAAAAGTCACCGGTGTGAGTTTGTCATTAAAGAATTACCCATGCTAGCCTGTGATATGCCACAATTGAAACTAGTCTGCAACATCATTGATCCCCTATCCCACTGGTACTAAGACATTTACCATTATCTCCATGATAACATCATTCCACTCGTCCTATCATTTGCCCAACTTCTCACATTCATTCGTTGAACCTCTCGCTTCACCCTTATTCATGGTGATAACCTATATTGAAAGAGTCTTGATAGTACCATTTTGAGGTGTCTCGATTCCAGAGAAGCATAAACATCCTTACAAGAGGTACACAAAGGTATCTATAGGGCACACTCTAGTGGACCTACCATCGCAAAGAAAATTCTAAAAACAAGATACTATTGGCTGATAATGGAACATGATGCTCACCAGTTTGTTAAGAAATGCCTTCCTTTCCAGCAACATGGGGACCTAATTCATGCTCCATCACAAGAATTGCTACCCATTATGACTCCATGGCCCTTTTCACAATGGGGCTTGAGCTTGTCAGTAAAATCCATCCATCATCATGCAATGGCCACAAGTTCAATATTACCGCTACTGAATACTTCACAAAATGGGTGGAAGCCATTCCACTCACCTATACCACAAACATCCAACTATATAAATTCATCCTTCATTACATTATATGCCACTACAGTATCCCTCTCACCATCATGACTGACAATGGTAGACCATTCAAAAATCAAGAGGTTCAAACCCTTTGTTAGAAATTTCACATCCAACACCATTTTTCCACCCCATACTTCCCCTAAGGTAGCGGTCAAGCAGAAGCTTCAAATAAAACTATATTAAGAATCCTGAAGAAGATAATTAATGAAGCTGGTTGTGACTAGGACCTACAACTTAACCCCGCCCTTTGGGCTTACCGAACTAGCATCCACACCCCCACAGGAGCCACTCCATATTCCCCTCTCTTCAGTTTTGAAGTCATCCTACCTGTCAAGGTCGAGCTCCCTCCTCTAATAATTTTACTACAAAATCTCATTATTGAGGAGGAGTATCGAGTTGCACGCCTGCATGAATTATAACTTTTGGATGAGAAGCATCTCAACTCTCTCAATCACCTGCAAGCTTATCAAAATCATCTCTGCAGAAGCTACAACAAGAAAATCAAGAGCTATCACTTTGAAATAGGTGACCTAGTACTCATGGAGAATCAAAGGAACTTGCAACACCACCACAAGAAAATTTGAACCAAATTGGTTAGGACCTTTCATAATAACATCCAACTATGCATCAGGAGCATATCAGTTAACAACACCTGAGGGGCAACCTCTGGATGAGTTGATGAACATCATGCATCACAAGAAATCTCATGCCTCACCCATCAAATATTCCAAAAGTAAAAAAGAAAAAAACCCAAAAAAAGAACAAAAAAAAATTAGGAGAGAGCTCTGAGGTTGGTCGAGGGTTTGTGAAACCCTCCATGAACAATTTGGTAGAGCTCTCTTCTTGCCTTGGAATGCTTGATTCATAACTATCTGCTGCATTTGATCTCATTGGTCTCTAATGGTGTAACTAATTTATTGGTTGTGTTCTAATTTTTTTCCCTTTTGTAGGTTTCTTTGTAGTTTATGTGTCTGACGAGGTTCTTTTAAATTTGTGAAAAGAAACTATTTGAATTTCTTCTCACCAAGTAGGAAGGCATCACCTTGGTGTCAGGGTCTAGTCCCCTATGCTTGAGTGCCACTTGAGGGTTAGTACCTAACGAGCCACAACAATAACTGCTTGGCCGTTGGGTTTTAATAGACATCCTTTTGGAGGGAGAGAATGACAAAGTTGATGAAAAAAATAGATCTTATAGGGAGGCGCTGGGAGGAGAGGATGCCTAAACACCACTGAAAGATACAGGCTTCGAGATCCAATTATAGATTAGGTGATCAAAATGAAAGGAGAAAACATAAAACAAGTGCATAACCAAGCATTATACCTTTCACAAATGAAAACCCAATCTCATCTAAGGGGAAGGAGCTTGCACCCAAAAGTTCCTAAGATATACCCTAGATAATGAAAACAAATGTGAAATGCTCTATTCTAATGCAACTCACAAGCTAGCTCAATAGATATTTTGACATGGTAACACTACTTGAAAAATTGGGTCCCAAAATGGGTTGGAGGATGTTGTATTTATAGATATTTTGGAGAGGTTTTGATCCAAGGGTTGAGATTGATTTGGGAGATCAATGGTGGAGGATGAAGGTGATGTGGAGGGCCCAGATTTCATCTTGGAGGAATGGAGGGCTTGGAATAAATATGAATCTTATATTAATTTTTGGGAAAAGGGTGAATTAAATAAGTATGGGTGAGATAGAATATGTGTGAATTAAAAATTCACATGGGGAAGGGTAAAATGAATTATTAAAAATTTATTTGGGGATGAGTGGAGATAAATGAGGTATGGCATGGGTAAGGGGTGTAAGAGGAATTAAATGTGATGTTGGACATGTTTTTATTAAAAATTGATTTATGTGGGATATATTTCAATTTTTAATTTGGAGGATGTGGGGAAGGGTTTTAAGCTAGGTTTGACTACTTTAATGAGAGTTTAGGATTAATTTAAATAAGGTTTTATTTAATTAATCATAAGGCTAGGATGAGATAGGCTAGGGTAGGCAATTAAATAATGTCTATTTAATTACCTAGGGTAGGGATAGGTCATTTAATAGGCTGAATTAATTAGTTAAACATGATTTAGCTAATTAATTGGGTTTAGTGAGGAGGGAGAAATTGACCAAATAAATATTGCATATTTATTTAATCAATTGGCTAAGGTTTGAACTATTGAATTAATAAAATTAATCCAATTGTCGGGGATATAATGATGAAAAATTAGGTGATGAAGGGATAATTAATTAAATAAAAAATTAATTAATTGATTAGAAGGGGAATTGGTATGTTTAGGGATGTCGAGAGTCAGTTTGATGATGAAGACAATTTTAGGTGTCTACATTTCCCCTTCTTTGACGTGGCGTCAGGACCTAGCAGGGAAGTGGTGTCAAGTCAAAGAAAGAATATGCCCCAGTTGCCGAGAAGGAATAAGATGGGTGAGGGATGCCCCCTCGAGAGGTCACCAAAAAATAAAAATAAAAATAAAAAATTTAGGCGAGCTCTCGAAAGGATGTGACAGGAGTGAAGGTTGGATAGAGGATGGGAAAAGAAGATGACGGGAAGAAAAAAAGAGGAAAAAAGTTGTTATCTGCACAGTGGAGGGGAAAGAGAGTGGGTGGAGGGATGACATGGCTTTCTATATTAAGACAAGTGGGCTCTAAGAGTGCCACATTTGCACACATTGACCTCTTGAGAAGGAGAAAAGGAGAGATGGTACAGCGCAACCATAGATTCCCGCGACTCAGACACATTTTCAAGCATTTCCAATCGTATGGCCAAGCACCGAAGGCTGGACCCTAGGTAGGGCCTAGCCCTAGCTTTGTGATTTTTTGATTTTGTCACATTTTTTTGGGTTCAGGAATTAAGTTTTGGGATTGTGGTGCTATCGCAAGATCGCACAGCACCAAAAGTACGTGGATTAGTGCCATCCTCTGGATTGGCGCTATCCGCTTGGGTAGAATAGGGGTCGATTGGTGCGAAATTCTTAGCATTTTGGCACCATCCTCTGTATTGGCGCAATGTGCACAGGGTTTGGGATTCTAGTGCTTTGGCGCCAAATGGGTATTAGGGTAGTGCTATGTTGTCAACTAGCGCTATTTTATATAGTGGCGCTATATTTAGGTTTAGTGCAGTGTAGAGGATCAGCACCATATCTGATATATGTGCTATTGGGAGAAATGGCGCTATTCTTTAGATTAGTACCAAGTGGTGTGGTGGCACCATTTGTGAAAATGGTACGAAGTGGGTTGCGCAGTGGCGCCATTTGTGAAAATGGGGCAAAGGGGGTTTCGCAGTGGCGCTATAATCTAAATTAGCACCCTGGGGGAAGTTTGGTAGTACCATCGTTAGAAATGGTGCCATGTATGGTTTGTTGTGGCTCCAAAATGTGTTTGGCTTTCCACATTAGAAGAAAGGGGTTGATTCAGAACAAGATAGGTAGATTTCTGACCAAAAAGTTATGGATGCAGGACACGAGTTCATTTATAGTGTCCTCGCAGAAGCGACGCGTGCCATTTGTGATGGCACTATTTGATCAGTTTGATGATGCCACTCGGGCCCGACTAGCGAGGTTAGGGCTCTTGACAGTTGCGTCAATGCCAGTGCTGCGAGCTCATAGAGCTCTGATTACCGTGGTTGTAGAGTGGTATTGGCCAGAGACTTGTACATTTTTGCTTCCTACTGGTGAGATTACCATCACTCTTGAGGATGTTTATCGCATCCTCAAGCTACCTATTTGTGGCTGTCGGGTGACATATGACACGAGGAGGGGACGAAGGGCCTTGATCAGAGTGTTTGGCCGTGATCACATGGCTTTGTCAGCAGACGAGCGGGAGATGAGTTATGAGGGGTCACTGGCGGTAGGTGCAGATCCCTTTGCTTTACTCCTATGTGCATTAATTGGTGGCGTAGTGATGCCTGATAGGAGGGGCAAGGGATTTCCAGTTGGATGGGAAGAGGTGATTGAGGGGATGGTCAAACATGAGACCGTGTATGCCTGGGGACCAGCGATGTTGGTGCAACTCTATCATGAGATGCATACAGTTGTCTATCACTATGATGCAGCTTTATCAGCCAGGGTTACTCTGCTGCGTGTGGATTTGGGAGCATATTACGGTTACTTGGCCGAGATGTGGGTACTATCGCCATCCATTTGAGGCCTTTGTGTTCCTGTATCAGGATGCTAAGTACACATATACTGGGCAGGTTTGGTATTGGAGGCAGGTGCTGGATGACATCATTTGGGTGACCTGGTGACTTGACATTGGAGTGGAGCCGTGGCCAGATGATGATGTGCACATGCTGTTTACTTTTTAGTAGTGATACTTGATAGGTCGAGGAGACCATATGATTGACATGTATGTACTGTCCTGAGTTATGCGACAGTTTGGGTTACGACAGGATGCCCCACAACAGATGGCAATTTTTCCACGGACCCGTCGGGATGTCCATTATTGGCCGGCAGCCATATAGCCCCGGGTTGCTCTGGAGCATTTTGCGGCATTGCAGCTGTTGCGGTGGGATTGGCAGAGTACGATCAGGGATGCAGGCACTAATCTTGCATACGAGACATGGTGGCAGATGTGGCGTCTGACTCAGTTCACTGATCCAGCAGAGGAGGTAGTCCCGGCAGAGGAGACGGTGGGGTCAGGGGATGAGGAGTCTGAGGATGATGGGGATGATGATTTCGATGGGGATGATTTCCTAGAGGAGGGTGAGGAGATCATTGTAGATTACCTCATGGAGGTTGGAGGGGATGGAGAGGAGAGGGAGATTGGGAGGGATGGGCAGTCGATGGATGTGCTAGCAGCAGCGGCAATTAGACAGGTGCCCCAACAGCAGGTGAGACAACAGGTTTAGATTGGAGTGGTACGACAATAGGGAGGACCTCGGTGGCATGGGGGACAGCCGAGGGTGCACAGGGGTGCTATGCTCCCACCACAGGTTTTGTAGAAGTAGCAGGCTGTTGTAGCAGGGTAGCAGGTAGAGGCAGGCCCTTCAGGGGTAGGTGGAGAGGCTGAGGTTCGAGGGCCCTCATCCTGTCGGCAGCTGCAGAGTGGAGAGGAGGAGGTTGAGACTCTACAGGCATAGGTAGCTAGCTTGCAGGAGGCTTTAGAGAGCCATGAGGCAGAGTTGGTTCAGTTGTGGGGGACAGTGGCCTTATTAGATGGCACAGATGGACAGGTGGCTGCATTGCGGGCACAGTTAGCCCAGGCTCAGGGTGGTATAGTGGTTTTGACCAGAGAGCGAGATGCGGCACTTGCCAGGGCACAACAGGTAGAGTCTATGATGGGTAGTTTGTAGGCTTCAGGTGTTGGTATGGCCCTAGTTTTGACATTGATGTAGACACAGCTGTCCCAGACATAGACACAGTTGTATTAGGTACAGGGATAGTTGTTGGAGGCTAGAGGACGGAGGGACTATTATCAGGCCCTATATCACGCAGCAGTGCCTGTAGAGTAGTGTGCACTGAGCTATAGTCAGGTCAGTGGATCTTGGGCATCTAGATCACATAGATCTAGATCAGCTTAGTCTGTTCAGTAGGTGATGGGTCCCCCATCACATGTGCCCCAGTAGGTTCCATAGGTATAGGTACAGCCGCAGCCACAGCCTCAGATAGGACCCCAGCCACCACCAGGACCAGGATCCCCCACCGCATCAAAGAGAGGGTCCTCTATGTGATAGTTGGATCATTTTGGCCCTTGGAGGCATTGTACCAGGACATGTTATTATATTTTTTGATGTATATTGATGAGCGATGTATATTTGGTGATGATGATAAATGAGATGATGCTTTTTTGATGACCTACTCATTTATTTATTATGATGATGCTCTTATATGATTATGATGATGCTTATGTTGATGGATGCAATATGCTTTATGGATTATATGCTATGGATGTGTTGTGTTTATGCAATTTATTACGTTGATGTTATGGATGTACCTATTGATGTATCATGATGGATTTAATGATGGTTTACTTGTTTTGATATATGCATGTTTGTGATCTATGGACTATGATGTATAATGTAAATAAATGTTCAGATTAATAAACATTTATTATGGATGCAAAATGTAATGGAAATGTATGTTTATCTTAATAAACACATGTTATGTATGGAAATATGGATATGCAGCTAAATGTTTATTGATTATGATTATGTAATGTAACTAAACGATTATGCAATGATATATGGAATGCAATGTAATGTTATGGAATGGAATGTAATGATTATGAAATTTCACTAAATGATTTTAAAATGCACCTAAATGGTTGTAAACTAAATGATTATTATATGCAACAAAAGGATTATAAAATGAACCTAATGATTATGCAATTTAAATGAGATGATATGCAATAAAGATGGACCTAAATGATTATGCAAATTAAATGATATGTAAATTAAATGATAAATGATATGCAAACTAAAGGATTCTGATATGCAACTAAATGAATTGCAAACTAAAGGATTATGATATGCAACTAAATGAATTGCAAACTAAAGGATTATGCTATGCAATGTTAAATGATATATAATGTGCAACTAAATGATTCTAAAAAATGTCAATGATATATGATGTGCAACTAAATGATATGTAGGATTGAAACTAAGTGATTTAAGAGATGTAAATTAGGTGATATGTGAGATGCAAACTAGGTGATATGTGAGATGATTAAGTCTTGATACACATGATGTTCTTTGTTGAACCCTGGGTGGTGGGGCTATGCGATAGGGGAATAGGTGGGGAGAGGATAAAGGTGGATGGATGGGGTATGGATAGGATTAGGAGCGGCTAGATTGTGGGGGGGGGATTTGGGATGGTTAATGAGGGAGTTGCTAGGTCATGGAACACCACGTCATTGAGGGGGGGTATGGTTTGGTACAGGATGTGTTGAGTGAGAGTAACTAGGAGGAGTGGGATTAGTGAGGGGATTTGGGAAGGTGGGGGGAATAGGCTAGGTGATTATGAAATCTAGGCCCAGATGGTATAGTTCAATAAATGATTAGCAGGATGATTTGAGCTAGTAATAGTAGTTGCATAACATTAATTGAGAGCATTTCTTGGTTCATTATAGAAATGTAGGATACAGTTCACAAAAGTATGAAATTACTTAGGTGATGATATATATCCCACGATTGCATGGACTAGACCCGCAAACAATAGGTTGATTTCATGCGTGCCCAAGGTAGTATAATCTTTCCTAGCCTAGTAAGGGGACTCATAGTGATGAGTGTTAATAGTACATATAAGGTTTTGATGCTTATATATGCAAATGAGGCACATTATGCTATAACCGACCCAGGCTTCAAGATATGAATACTATTCTTGGATTAATGAAACCACCCCACAAGCACAACATACAAAAACAATGACCATGTCTACTCCAGATGTTATCCACCACTAACCATGATATAATGAGATCAAGGTAGCTTTGGAGATGACCTAGAGTGAGACAAAAAGATAAAAATCAATAATAAAAAAGACCAACAAAAAGATACAAATAGCCTTTGTGTGCTCTTGCCAAGATGTATGTTGATAGAATGACAGATTCTTGTCCATTGTAGGAATTATATATCCTAGGATGTGAATCGGTTGGATTTTGTTGGATAATTTTTGAAAGGTGGGCAAAAGGATAGTCAGGCCATGTGTGGGATTATAGTTGGTATGTTGATTGATGATTTTTGCATTAGGGACCATGCTTCAATCGTATATTTAGCTTAGTGAATGGGGACCATCCCAATGGGTTGGATGGGTGCATCTTAGGTACCTGAGTATTGGCAACTTCCTTTGTATTCCAGACTGCCTACATACCTTGTGTCCACGAGATCAAGGTACTTTCAAGATTCAGGTGAGATGAATAGGTAGTTCTGGCATGACTTGATGACATGGGGATGGTTTGGGATGGGTGTAATGGTGAGGATTGATGGATGTTTGATGATTGTGAGTTGTAGCGAGATTGATGTATGTGGTGAATTGTTTAGGAAGGATTTTTTTGGATTTTCTATTGTTTTTTGGATTTTTGTCATTTTGTATTATTTTTTGGATTTTTGTGATTTTGTATTGTTTTTGGATTTTTGGATTTTGAGTTGTACAAAAGGAAGCTTACAATGGTCCTCGTTCCACAAATTAGCTTGTGGGGGTGGGTGATAGGATTTGATGTTTCAGAATTCCAAGCCATAGGATGTGTGCAATATGGAGTGTTGTGATGGAAAGAGGACTTATTAGATGGTAGAACTGGCCACTACACATGGCGCTTGAAATAGGTTTTCACCATGGTACCAATCCATGGTGTCCCTGAAGTGATTTTCACCATTGGAAGTCTTTATTGCACTCAAGTTTTTTCTTAATTTTTTTTTTTATTTTTGATTGGGGTACTCGCTGGGTTATGCGTAGAATTTCTTCAAGTGTAGAATGTTCATAGGCTCATCCAGAGGCTGCCACTCAGGTGTTGTAAGCTGGTATGCTCCTGATCCATAGGTGGTTGTGATGACATAAGGTCCTAGCCAATTGGGCTTGAATTTTCCTTTCTTAGGATGCTCCTACAAGTTTTTCTGGTTTTCCATAAGGACAAGGTCACCTACTTCAAATTTTTAGTTTCTGATTCTCTTGTTGTAGCTTCTTCTGAGGCAATTTTGATAGGCTTGCAGATGGTTCAATGCATTCAGGCATTTCTCATCTAGTAATACTAGCTGATGCAACCTTGCGACTTGGTATTCCTCATCATTGATTATATTTTGCAGAGATACTCTTAGGGATGGGAGCTTGACCTCAATAGGTAAAATGGCTTCGGACCCGAATACAAGGGAATATGGAGTGGCTCCTGTGGGGGTGCGGATGCTTGTGCGATAGGCCCAACAGGTGGGATTGAGCTGGAGGTGCTAGTCATGGCCGACTTCATTAACTATCTTCTTTAGAATGCAGAGGATGGTTTTATTTGAAGCTTCAGCTTGACCGTTTCCTTGAGGGTAATATGGAGTGGAGAAGTGGTGTTGGATTTGAAATTTTTTGCACAAAGTGCAAAATTCCTGATTCTTCAATGGTTTTCCATTGTCGGTGATGATGGAATGTGGGATACCATAATGACATATGATATAATGGAGGATGAACTTGGATATCTGAGTTCCAGTGGTGAAGGTGAGTGGTATTCCTTCCACCCACTTAGTGAAGTACTCAGTAGCTGTGATGATGAACTTATGGCCATTGGATGATGGTGGATGTATTTTTCCTATGACGTCGAGTCCCCATTGTGAAAAAGGCCACAACATCATGATTGGTTGCAATTCTTGTGCTGGTGAGTGAATGAGATCTCCATGCTGTTGACATGGTAGGCATTTTTTTATAAACCAGTAGGTGTCTCATTCCATGGTTGGCCAATAGTAATGTAGATTAGGTGATCAAAATGAAAGGAGAAAACATTAAACAAGTGCATAACCAAGCATTATACCTTTCACAAATGAAAACCCAATCTCATCAAAGGGGAAGGTGCTTGCACCCAAAAGTTCCTAAAATATACCCTAGATAATGAAAACAAATGTGAAATGCTCTATTCTAATGCAACTCACAAGCTAGCTCAATAGATATTTTGACATGGTAACACTACTTGAAAAATTGGGTCCCAAAATGGGTTGGAGGATGTTGTATTTATAGATATTTTGGAGAGGTTTTGATCCAAGGGTTGAGATTGATTTGGGAGATCAATGGTGGAGGATGAAGGTGATGTGGAGGGCCCAGATTTCATCTTGGAGGAATGGAGGGCTAGGAATAAATATGAATCTTATATTCATTTTTGGGAAAAGGGTGAATTAAATGAGTATGGGGGTGATGAAATATGTGTGAATTAAAAATTCACATGGGGAAGGGTAAAATGAATTAAAAATTTATTTAGGGATGAGTGGAGATAAATGAGATATGGCATGGGTAAGGGGTGTAAGAGGAATTAAATGTGATGTTGGACATGTTTTTATTAAAAATTGATTTATGTGGGATATATTTCAATTTTTAATTTGGAGGATGTGGGGAAGGGTTTTAAGCTAGGTTTGACTACTTTAATGAGAGTTTAGGATTAATTTAAATAAGGTTTTATTTAATTAATCTTAAGGCTAGGATGAGATAGGCTAGGGTAGGCAATTAAATAATGGCTATTTAATTACCTAGGGTAGGGATAGGTCAATTAATAGGCTGAATTAATTAGTTAAACATGATTTAGCTAATTAATTAGGTTTAGTGAGGAGGGGGCTAAGGTTTGAACTATTGAATTAATAAAATTAATCCAATTGTTAGGGATAGAATGATGAAAAATTAGGTGATGAAGGGATAATTAATTAAATAAAAATTTAATTAATTGATTAAAAGGGGAATTGGTATGTTTAGGGATGTCGGGAGTCAATTTGATGATGAAGACAATTTTAGGTGTCTACACCAATGTACACTCGGAGGCCACAGTGGAATTGCTGGTGGTGGAGAAGAGAGGGGCTAGGTAGGAGAAAGAAAGGAAGGTGAGAATCTCACCTTGCCTAGGAAAATTTATTTATGCCCTAATGAAAACATGCAGGAAGCTTTGAAATCTAAAGAAAATAGATTAAAAAGTGTGGCAATCTTCTTTTCTTGTCTTAATGTAGAAAATCTCCCTTCTAGGAAGTTCTTTGATAATTGGCTTATCGTAGTTTGGGGTAGAAAATTGGGAATACATTATTCTTTTTGCTCGATGATTCAAAATGGTTTATTTGTAATTTTTTGACAAGCCACAATATGCAAAAAAGAGTAGTCGAGAGGAATTACTAGAATATAGGGTAAACACTCTTTAAAGCATTTCCTTGGGCCCTGGAAATTTCACATAAAGAAATAATGTTCTGTTATATTCCAAGATGGATACTCATTAAAAATGTTCTTGAGCAATTATGGAGCTTCTTGCCTCAGGTGGTGAACCCAATTGGAAAAATTATAAAAATTGATGAAACTAGGGTAACCTTACCCCATATGAATGCTAGGGTTCTAGTTGCTCTAAAAATTGGGGTACAGATCCCAGAAATCATTGAGATCAATTGGAATAACAAATTAATCATTCTGAAAAAGTGGGACTAGGGGGGTTCAACTCCTATTTCTTGTGTAAAATTGAGGGTCACCAGAAGAAGGATTATCTAGTGATTAATAAAAGAAAACATAGAGATGGGTTGAGCTTTAAAACTAGTGATTCCAGTGTTAACCTAGGTGAGGGAAGTGCTAAAACTAATGAAGATTTTTCAAATAAGTTTGAATTGGTCACCAAACCTAAAACAACTAAACTAGATGAATTAAGCCTAGATAATAATTTGGGAGGCAGTCCTAAATGGAAGTTCATTTAGTTAATGAAGATAATATAAGAGATGATGAACATATAATTGAAATGGAAACTAGTAGGTTAGAAGACTTACAAGATAAGATCACTAACCCTAATTTGGGGAAATCAGAGGGGAAGGGTGTTTTAATGTTTGAAAAAACTCTTGTTATGAAACTCTAATGTAGAATGAATCTCCTTTGGAGAGCCTTAGTGAGAATGATGAAATAAGAACTTCTCTCCTAGTAGTGAAGCTCTAAGAAATGGGGAGATGTGCAAAGGGAAACAAAATGATACCAGTGATGAGTCCAAAAAATGTGGGTATAAAAATAATGTCCAAGAATTGGCATTAGATAAAATAAGAGAGAGAGAGTGGTTCAAGAACAAAGGAAAAATCTTGAAATGCTGAAAGAGGAATTCCAAAAAAAGAAGGCAACAAATCCCAAAGGGGTAGTATTAGATATCTCTGGTATAAGAGATGAGAATACAATAGAAGAAAGTGATACTAGTCGGACAAACAATAATGATGAGATACATATTGTTAAGTGCAGAGATGCAAATATCAGAAAAGAGGATGAGATTAAGAAAATAAAACAGGTCAGTAGAACCAATACTACTATTAAGCCAAGAAAAAAGGGAAAAGAGGATCAGATCCCCAAATGTTTTGATAGATTGTATTGTTACAAGTATGAGCAGTAAGTGTTGTCATTGATGTTAACACATAAGGAAGTTATTTGAATAAGTCTAAACAAGTATCTGAGGAAATGATACAAGTGCAGAATTGCTTTATCTCTCAAGAATAGTGTAGTGTTTTGCTCCACATATTTTGTAGATTAAATATCTTTGCTTGCGGATTGGAAGTAATGTTAAGGGATGTCTGTAGATGCTATGTTTCAAGTTTGAGCCTCCGGTGTGAATATTTGAGTGAGTTGTGTTCACCAGAGTAAAAACTATTTTTCTATGTATTTAATGGTGACAGGGAGAATGTATTCTGCTCCACATTTCTCTGCATTCAAGTTTCACAGCTTGCGGTTCTAGAATTAAGTTTGTGATGTTGTTATGTGCCTTTAGTTCAATTGGTTCTTGATTTGGTGCTTTGCAAGTGATTTTTCCTTTATGATAGTGGCCAATAGTAATGTTCAAGTACTCTGGTTTGAAGAATCTTATGGATAAAGTGTTTAGAGGTGCAGATGTTCTTGGTGATTGTAATGTGCTTGTGAGAGTCTCTATATCGTGTTCCTACCTTTTGATTGATCTACAAAGTATAATCTGGATTGTGAATGAAGTATGTTCCTAAAAATTTTAGTGTTAACTCCAATCTTGGCCGACTTGGTTGTTTTCACTACTTGTGGATATGATTTGAAGATTAAGGAAGCGTATTGTTGTGTGGAAAATTGCATTTGAGTCCCAACTAAGGCTTGGCGTGATTCACATTCATTTCTCTTCTTCCCTAATTCATTTAGGTCCAAATGTATATTAATGTATGTATGTATGTTTGCCAACCTTGGGATTGTTCCAAAGGTTGATGATTGTAATGCCGACCTTGATGTAAATTCCAAGGTTGATGAAGTGTATAAAAACATGAAATGAAATCGTGAATTGAGGTAAGGATGTGAAAATGAAAAGATAATTGTGAAGTGAAAAAGCATAGCAAAGCAGAAGATACTTATTGTGCTTCAATGGAACTAAACCTTGGCATAGTATAGATGCTACTATCTTAGTTCATCAATTTTGGCAGTGGGCCACCCACCGGCAGTGAGCCACCCCATTGGCAGTGAGCCTCTTCTTGCAGTGAGCCTTTGATTTTTGGTATTGTTATAACATATTATTTTTTGAGTTAACACTCACTATGGTTTTCCCCTATGGGGTTTTTCATGTAAAAATCTAGTGTCTCCTATGTTGAATGTGTTCAAATTTTTGTTCCATGCTTTCATGGTTAAAATACAAATTGAGTGGTAATTGGTCGATGTGTTGATGGTTTTGAAATATTGGTTACAACTGATTAACCCCCCCCTCTCAAATGTATTGCACTTTTCAACATGTATAATGGGAATAAATTTAATTCCACCTAAATATTATGAGGATGAAAGAACTTTATTGTTATAGTTGGAATGTTAGAGGACTAGAGTCCCCTAACAAAAAATACATAGAGATTTTTGTAAAAAGAATAGAAATATGGATATCATGTTTATCCAGGAAGTTAATGCTGTGGGATTTCAAATGGAAAAAATCTAAGATTCATCTAGAGGGATGCTATAGCATTAACCTCTAAGAATGAAAAAGGAAAAGGTGGAAATGTCATTCTCATAAACAAAAAGTGGATGCAGTCTATCAAGCAGAATGGGTACTCCCCATGCAATAGATGTTTGTGGACTATTATAGAGATAGAAGACATAAAAATTGGTTTTTTGTTCTATTTATGCTCCAAACGAATATGGAAATAGAGTTAAATTGTGGAATTGGATGGCTAATGATCTCCCTAGAGCACCTTGGGTAATGGGAGGAGACTTCAACATGATCAAACAAAAGGAAGATAAATCAGGAGGCAACCTCCATGAATGGAAAGGGAACAATTTTTTTTTTGAGAAATAATGAAAAAGATGTTGAAATTATATGATCCTTTGGAAGGGAAAAAAGGAAGAGTAAGAGTGTTTGGTTTTCCTAGTGCAATAGTTAGAAAGGTAGTAAAAGGATCTATTATAGATTGGACAAATTTTATGCAGATAAGGAGGTTTTGTAGTTTCAGAGCTCTGACAATAATAATATGGTGTAAGTCATTCCAAACACACTATCTGATCACCATCTAATTAAGATGCTCATTGTATTGAAAAACTAATGTAAAACCTATAGATCAAGGAAAGAGTGCAGTTTCAAACTTAATTGTGATTTGTTGTTGGATAGAGACTGCTTGGATGGTATCAAAAGCTTGAGGGAAATAAGTAAAGCGATGTCTGGTAGTATTACTACCACACAGTACTGGAACAAATTGACAAATTCTTGTAAGGTTGTGTTTCAAATAGTGGGAAAAAAAATACTCCTTAGATAGAAGAAAGGAATAATACCACCTTCAAGAGGAGTTCTTAAGAGTAGATGATATCATTCAAATGGATCCTAGCAATGCATACCTAGTGGAAAAAGTTGGAGAAATAAGATATAAAATCAAGAAATTGCAAGTCAAGAAGGCTCAAGGAGCTAGAATAAGAGCTAAGTTGAATTGGTTGAATGAAGGAGACAGAGGCACAAAGTATTTTTTTAAGCTGTTAAAGTATAAAAATATCAAATAAAAAATAGGACCCATCTTTGAGGATGGGGTATGCTATCACAATGATGAGGAGATAAAGGATGTTTACAGGAAGTTATATGAAAATTTATTTAGATCAAAAGATAATAAGGAGGGATGTAGGGATGCCCAGGAGCTCTCTATGAGAGTATGTAAAAATAAAATTGATGCATAAATGGAAATAAAATTAAAAACTATGATATCAAAGAAAGAGATTGAAGAAGCAATTAAGTCAATGGAGAATGAGAAATCCCCAGGTGTAGATTGGCTGCCAGTGAAGTTTTACAAAACAAACTTAAGTTGGTGGTATATAATATGTTTGAATTGTATCAAGATGCTATGAAGAATGGGACATTGGGTAAGGAAATAAATAGGGGAATTATCAAACTGATGCGTAAAGAAGGTGATAAAATTAACATTAGAAATTGGAGACCTATCACATTTTTGAATGTTTCATATAAGATCATAGCTAAAGTGTTAGCTTTGAGACTGAAAGATATACTACCTAAAATCATCAACCATACCCAAACTAGGTTCATTAAAGGTAGATATATTTTGGAAAACCTAATCACAAGTTGGGAAGCTTTGCACTGGGCTAAAGAAATTGATCAAATGACAGGAATTCTACTATTAGATTTTGAAAAGGCATATGATAAGATTGAGTGGTCATTTGTTTTAATGATGCTAAAAACTATTGGCTTTCTTGAATATTACTGTGAGTTAGTTAAAATGTTGTTCAAAGATGCCTCTACTCAAGTTGAAGTTAATGGTTCATTATCTAAACCATTTGCCATGGGGAGATCTATTAGGCAAGGATGCCCACTTGCACCAGCTCTATTTGTTATTGCCTTGGAGGCACTTTACTACTTGTTGAGAACATATGTTATTGAGGGAGAGGTAAAATGTATTCTATTGCCAAATGATGACATGTTATTAAATGTTCAATTTACTGATGACACAACCTTATTGGCAAGGATTGCGAAAGACAATGTAAAAAACATGGAAGATAGACTGGATGTTTTCTGCCTTACTTCAGGAGCAAAAATATATGCTTCTAAATCCATTTTCTTAGTTGGGATGAAGAAGCACCTGATTGGTTAGATAGGAGTAAGTGGAATTGGGGAGGCCCTAAAAAACAAGTTCGGTTTCTAGGTATTCCCTTTGCAGTTAGTCCCTCTTTGAAAAGAATGTGGGAATGGCTCTACTCTAAAATAGAGAGGAAGTTGAATGGTTGGAATAGACACTACTTAACATTGGCAGGGAGAGTTTAGGTTTGCAAAAATTCTTTTAGCCTATTCCATCTACTATGCTTCAATGTGTCTTTTTCCTAACTATCAGTATGATATTGTCCAAAAGGTGGTTAGACAGTTCTTATGATTTAATGGAAAGGGGAATAAAAAAAGACACTCTGTCAAATGGGAGTGGTGTTGTTTAGGGAAGAATCAGGGGTGTTTGGGACTTAAGGATTTGAGAGTCTAGGGTGTAGCTTTGCCTACAAAATGGATTATCATATCCTTGGAAGGCAATGAGCCTTGGAAAATCTTGGTTAAAAATAATATTTTGAATGTTGATCTGTAAAAGCAAAAACTTGGAAAGGTTTGCATTTGTAGGATATCTTATTCGAGATATTTCAAGCTAAACCTTTGGGATTTGTTGCCCTTCTTAGCAATTGGGATGCCTAGGAACAGGTTAAAAAGATCATTAACAACATAGAAGCTTTTGAATTAAGGAACAATTTGTTTTTGGGGCATAGGTTGGAATCTGGTGGAATGTTGTTCATAAAGGTAAACCATTAGCACTGTTGCAAGGATGCTCTACTAAAAAGTGGAATGAGCATGGGCTATCTATTTTTAAAGATTTGTTGGAGAGGAATAATCTAAAAACCTTGTTGCAAATTAAAGAGAAATTTGGGTTGAATGAAGCACATTAGAGAACATTCTTTACTCTGTGCAAGGCCTTTTTATGCAAGCTCTCTCGAGATATAACTATTCTTGGGGAAGAGTGCATAGATAAGGTAACATGGAAGGATGATTCTAAATTTCTGGGAGTGAATTCTAAAAGAATATAAAAGATGGTTACTAACAGGTGGTATTTGAGCATATAAACTCTAAGTGGAATTTTACGATAGATAAAAAATTAATGTCTAAAACCTTTACTATAATATGGTCGAGAAATATTGAACCCAAAAAAGGTTGTTTTAGATGGCTTCTCATCCAAAAAAATTGGTATTAGGTTTTGACAATAGTATTTGTTCTATGTGTAAGGTTGTGGAAAATTATCAACATGTGTTCTTTGATTGTGAATTTTCTAATTTCATTTGGTCTATTTTTATGGGGAATATTGCTAATTGGATCCCTAAGAATTGTATTAATTGGAAGGAAATTCTATGTGGTTTTGTTAGTGTTCTAAATGGGAAAGCTAATAAATTTTGGTTAGTTTTATCAACTGAGATTTTGTGGTTTTTGTGGAAGATGCGGAATGAAGAGAGGTTCCAAGGAAAGACGAGATTACTCACTAAGGCTATTAATAGACTCACCAATTTTAAAATGATTGAGTAGGTTGTTATGACATTGGAGCTGCTAGTTGACAAGTTTATGGAGATCAAGGATGGAGGAACACTGATATACAAGGAAGATATTAAGAAAGCGAACTTCTGGCCACAAGATCTAAGGAAAGTAAATGATAAATTTCACAGTGAATACCTAGATCTTTAGAATCTCTATTTCAAACAACACCAAATTGAAAAACTGAGGAATGAGACATAGAAGTATCTTGAGATTACCTTTCACAATGTGAATAGCAGTCAATTAAGGATCACTCCTCCTATTGGTAGTTTCAAAGGAATAGATTCATACAAAGGAAGTGATAACAGGGTCTATATAAGGTCTCATGGCAAGTGACAACAAGAGGATCAACTGAAGGATGGCAAAGGTGAGATGAAGATAGATAAAGAATATGTTGAGACAAACAAAGATGATAGCTATGAGGAAGAAGAGAGATATGAGGAGGAACATTAGGTTATGATATCAGAGATGTAGATTGATATGGATGATACAAATAGGAATGACAATAATATAGCAGGTACAAACATGGATGATAATAATGCAGTAGGTACAAAGAATGAATATATGGAGCAAGAGAGATATGGAAAAAGCAAGGAATTATGATAGATAAATCTTAGTTTGTGCAATCAAAACTAAACTTTGGTTTATAATTTATATGTTAATACTTCAATCTGTTGATATTGTATACTGTTCTGTTTTGTACATTAGTCCTATTATGGTCAAAGTATATATTATGTAATAGGTCCATTTTGGATTGGAAGGTAAAATACTCGTTATATTTTTGAAGTGGCCATCTTGATTACTATTTTGTAAGTTGACTATTTTACTGAATAGATTGGGAAATGATCTTCAATAAAAAAATCAAGAAAAAATCAAGTGCAATAAAGTTGTCCAATGGTGAAAACCACCTTGGTGGCATCTTGGATAAGAACCATGGTAAAAACTTGTTTCAGGTGCCATGAGTAGTGGCCAACTCCACCATTTACTAAGTTGTCAACTGCACAAATCATTCCGTACCACCTCATCCCATGGCTTGGTATTGTAAACATTCAGTACCAAAAATCCCACCCTGCATGACCTGCCCAAGGTAGATTCTAGGATAAGTAGACCCTTGTCTGCACTCTATGTACATCGAAAAATCCAAAAAATACAAAAGAATCAAAATATCTAGAAAACACAAAAACATTTAAAAAAATCTAGAAAACACAAAAACATCCAAAAAATCTAGAAAACACAAAAACACCCAAAAAATTCCAAAAATCCCAAAGCAATAAATGTGGGGCAACATGTCAGAGTGATTGAGCATAAACAAAACCAACAAAACCAACAACACACCACAACAAACACTTGTTGAATAACACCATACAACAATTGATCTCAAGCCCATCTTTCAAATCATCAACCATCACAAAACCATGCCTTAGGATATAACATTCCCCCAATAGGCATGATCCAATCACATCTACCCAAACTCGTGGCAAGAGACTCAATGGTTGTTGGTCCATCTATCCGTTGATTTTTTTATTTATCTTTTTTTAAATACTCCCTCTACGCTTATTCAACAAGACCACCTTGATCTTCTATATCTTGGTGTGTCATTGGATAGCATAGAATGGGGTAGGATGTCACTTGTTTCTATATGTTGTGTTTGTTGGATGTTCTTATTACTCTAACTAGTATTCATATTTTATAAGTGGTCAGATAGGCTTTTGGCATTTCATCCCTCCTTTTTTGCATGTAAGGTTGATATCTTCTATGCACTAGGAAGTGAATGTTCTAAGTTCTCTCCCCCACCTAGGCAAGGTTGTACTATGTTGGGCATGTGTAAGAACACCCTCTTTTTTGCATGTCCAGTCCATGCAAATGATGGATATACATCATCACCCTAGTTCTCTATACCTTGGTAAAAATATCCTCCTTGTTATAATAAAACTTAGGATTGCTCTAAAAAATATCAGTACAATATCCACCCTCAACCAATCTATCCAATACCCAAATCAACCTACCATCCTCTACCCACATCTTCAGAAACAAACCCAACAAGCCCCCCTCCCAACTAGAAAAATCATGTGATTTTAATAGAATTCATGTGACATTTTCCACCACATAACCACCTAAAACACAATCACCTCATCCAAACAAACAAACCCAACAAACCCCTGTTGCCATTAGGTTATGTCATTGATGTCAAAAGAGCATTGTTGTTACAGGATCTCAACTTGTATTGGTATGTCAGTGATGGAGTATGTCAGTGGTGGAGTGATGATGGAGTGAACTCAGTTAGATTTACATCAAGAGACATGTATACAATGAGACTAGAGACATGTTCTATCTCCTATGTAGTGAGGCATACATTAGGTTTTTCTTGAATCCATTCTTTACATGACATCAGAGATCAGGTGTTAAGGTGTTTCATTCAGTCTCATTCAATCTTTGTGGAATTGAAGATCATTTAGTCTCATTTATTCTTTGTGGAGTTCATCTAATTTTGTCATTGAACTCTGAGATGTTCTTGTCCTTGTCAACCTCTTTGTCTCACAAAGTTCCTTTGAAGGTTTAGGTTTGATGAAGGAAAAAGGATTTGGTTTGATGTTCTTGTCTAGAGTTTATTGTCTCTAGGAAACCCTCATTTGTTATTAACATCATGACATTACTCTGCATCATGGCATTACTCTATTTTATCCTCCTCAGAGATTGGTTGCATAAGTCAAAAGATTTTAATTCAAGTCTATATTCTATTGGATGCATATTAGGGTTTGTTAATAAATGACCTAATCTCTAAGTCCTAAAACCCTAAAACTTTCTAAAGCAAAGTGTTTCTTTTAAGTTCAAAAAATCTTCGTCATTTTTCTATTTCTCTACAACAGTGGTAGTGTTTAAGGTTGAGTGGTATCCCATGTTAGTCATGAGTGATAAAGATCTAGGGTTTTGTGCAATCTAAGACCTCCAAAGCTAAAACCCTAATGAACCCCAATACCTAGATTTCAAGTTATAAAGGTCTATGTAATGAAGGGCTACCTTTTATTATATGTTATGTCAGAAAATGTCTCCCTGGACTTTTCTCTCCTAGGTTTAGCTCCCAGGTCCCTTATTTTGCATCATACATGTTAATTTTGACTACCAGAAGAAAATGGCCTGAAACCCATGTCACATGGGGCATGAAAGATATTGTGGCATTTGATCCTGCCTTGGAAAAAGACCTATGGACATGGGAACTAGCACCCTTGTCCTGCCCTATTTCAGGCAGGTCCCAAATTTGAATGTCAGTTTGGTGACCGTTAATTAGGTCCCATGCCAACATCTTAAGTTTGAATTATGAAATTCTTAGCGGGAATGTGTGTAGTTGTATATATAAGCATGTTTAGGGTTTCATTTTCAAACTAGAATATTTTTATGAACTTTTGGTTAACTTATGATTTTAGAGCATTCAACATAGTCATTGTTGTAGAGCATAGAATTGTTATTGTGTTTGTGATTGTAGATTTAGCTTCATCTTCTCATGTATTGAAGAGCCTTCATCTATGTGAGATCTACACCTCTGAGGTGATATCTATTTGTGTTTGAATCATTTATCAATGTGTTTTGCCTCTATCCCGCAAGGATACACACTCTTTGTCTAACAACGGTGTTCAGAAGACTTGAATGTCTCTCTAGGGCTTGACTAAGGAAAGCCTCTAAACATGACAACCCCCAACTACTCTCCTTGTGATTGTAGGTTATAGGTGTCGCATCTTGACAGAGTGGAGTTGCAAGGAATAGTAAGACAGTGTGCAGATTCTAGATCTCTGAAGAAAAAGACTGCTTAGACTTGGGCGCCAATGCTAGTGTCCTTCGATGTTAAAAACATAGAAATCATTTGGACAGTGACAATCAGCATCTAAAGAGGCTCCAACATCCTAAAAATCACCCTGCCTTGGACTCAGGCTTGCGTGCTAGTGTCCTCCGTATCTCCTGGGATAGAAATAGAAAATACAATGAACATCAGTGTTGCAAGAAGATCAAAACTCCATAAAGAAAACACCACCTTGGATAGGGGCGCTAATGCCAGTGTCCCTGAGCATTCCGCATCCTGAACTTCAAAAAATGATTAGTTGTTAATCTCTGCCTACTACCTTAGTCTACAAGCATTTGTCGTAATTCATCATTTTAAGGGTATGTGAGCATTAAATTGATACATTAATTGATAATCTCTAAATTTCTACATCATTCCAAGTGACAGCCTAACCTGTAGGTGAATCCTCTTTCAAAAGTGTGATTCAACTTGGTTGATATGTCCTTGAATGTTTGTAGTGAAAGGAGGATTTAACCCACACATCCATTGAAATTGAAAACCCCTCTTTTTCCTACAAAACATTATATTTTTTTGGTGCCTTGCTATCATAGGTTGAAAGTCACTCAAGTGACTACTTAAGGGGGTCAAAGACATAAGGTGACCGACCCCGTTTCCTAGCGGTGACCAGGTGAGCTGAGGGACAACTTGCATCAGAGCGCCAAAGTCAAAATCAACGGTGCTCATTTGTTCTTTCGATGGCACAAAGTCTATAATCAGTGGTGGAGATTTAAACTTCATTCAAACTACAATGGGTATTGTCTGAGAAAGATTTTGATGGGCATTTAGCCATTTGATTCCTGTATTGAAGTTTTAGACAATTTGTGTAATTGTTTCTTTTGAAGTGAATGATTGACAGTTGCAAATTACTTTGCAGTGATGTTTTTCCCGTATGTTTGAGAGCTTAGAGAGTATGGATAACATAGGTTTTTAGTGTACAAATGTTTTTTTGATAGATCTTCTGCAAAGAAAATAATTGAAGGTGATAATAGCTGGTTAAAGATATGTAGATATGTCTACATGAACTTAAGGTTTTTACTATGAATAGAGGGTTTGAAATAGTTTGGAGCAATGAAGGCAGAGGTTGGATATTGAAGTATATGTTGCAGGAGAGTATTTTACGGACATTAATTGTGAGCCATGTTGTAAGTGTAAATAGAGGTAATTATGTATTCATTTGTTTTGATGTTAGTGCTTTTGATATGATGATTAAGAATTGGTTTTTCGATGATTGATAAGAGTGATTGAAGAGTTAATTCTGTAACAAACAAAGTATGTGAACTAATTGTTTTAATAAGTGGGATGTATGAATGCTAGAGAAGTTTTGTGATAGGAAAATAATGTATCATACAAAGAAGGTGTTTGATGTGGATGTGAATTTGTCTTGGGTATAGATGATTTTGTATAGTCCATGATACCATTGTAAAGAAAATAGTGTAGATGATTGAGTAAGAGAGTTATAGAAATCATCTATAACCTGTGATATCAATGTAAACAGAGTAGTACTTTGTATTTTTAGTCCTGTTTTGATTGGAGTTAGTGCTCTTGGTTTGAGTAGAGTTGATGTTCTTGATATGCTAGTGATTGGTGTTCCTACGAAGATGAGATCAGTGAGATCCTTGCCAGTGAGGCATAAGTGTAATTAGTGAGACCTAATGATGATTTTGGTGAGGTTGGATAGTGGTTTTTCCCTGTTTAGGGTTTTCCACTTTAAATCTTGTGTCATGGTTTCATTTGTATGATTCTATTATTTTCTATGTCCTTGGCATGTTAGTATTACTTGCTTTTACCACTATTGGGTTGATGAATGAACTAGTTTTATTAGATCACTGATTCACCCCCCTCTCAGTGATCCATTGTATTCCAACACCCCCCCTAACCAACTAACTCACATACCCAAACCTTGCAAAAAAATCTAGGAAATTATTTCTAGGGTTGGCAGAAAACTCTCTTGCAACCCACTCCATAGAACGGTCTATGGCCTACTTCTGGCTTTACAAGGATTAAGTAATCCTACCCACCTCCCAATTCCCCCACATACCCAACTACTTGGCAAACTTTTGATAGACCTACACCCACCAAATCATGTGGTTTTTTATAGAAGTGATGTGACATTTTCTGCCACTAACACCCAACCATACACCCCAACCTTAGATTTTCTTTAATGAAGACAAAGACCTAACCACTTCCCCCATATTTTTACAAGCTGCAAGATAACATTTCATGGGATATTCTGATACCAAGTTTTTACAAGCTACAAGATAGAATTTCATGGGATATTCTATATCTTAAATTGCTCGCTTAAAGTAACAAGAAATCAATGCATAGAAGTAGAAACCATAATATTGATAGATTCTTCAAAGACAAATTACATTATAGATAGGCCAAGACAATGGCATACTCAGGACATACAATGTTCTAATGACTATTACAGATGAACTTAAGCACACTTTAAGATAGTCAGACTTATGATTATAGAGAGGTCTGAGTTTCTGATTCCCATCTTGGGAAGAGCATACTCCTCTACTTCCATAATCAGACATACACTTGACTTCCTACTAATGACTTTCAGACTTCACTCTTCCTTGTCCCAATAGAGCGAATGAACCCCCTTTATATAGGAAAAGTCTGTGCCTTTTCAATGTTTAGGATTTGAAAGATATTTGAAATTCGTGAATCAGAAAAAGACACCTAAAACATGCTTTTGAAAAGAGATACCCACTATGAGAAAGATTCTATGGGTGGACCCCAATATCTCATGAACACAAAAGCTTTCAAATGACAAAGGACAAACATGTAGGACCGCTACATGTGGAGCACTGCTTTATAGCCGAAAGTAGATACAACATGAATCTTTTTTATCACAGGAAGAGTAACCCGTGGTTACAATGAGGTGGTAACCTTACCCCTTTTATCGTAGTGTGGTCCACGTCAGTCATTTTTCTCAGAGTGACTAATAACTCTGATGAGTGACAAACCCACTCATTAGTCACTATCAAGTTCTCCATGTACACATCAAGGACAATGATCATCATCATGCTGCTCATATAGAGATCACAGGTGAGCAGGTGGATCAGGTTCTTTCCATATGATGCAAAGGGTTTTAATTTTGTAAGGTCCATGGATGCCTATAGCATGTGCTCCAGAATCTCCAAGTTCTTGTCGATAGGTTTTTGTATGAATCCAGATGGGTTGTTGATTATTGAACAAATGGCAAATTTATGCTCCATAAGTCTAGTGTTGGAATAAACATTGGTCACCATATGGTCCATATTGCTAGCAGACAAACCTATTGACGAGATTATCATGATAGGACCCAAAATTTAATTTCCATAGAACACCTATATATCCTGCAAACAAGAACTGCAAATTTTCATTAGGATAAGGTCCTTGAAACATATAACACATATACTGAATCCCTTTTTCTTGATGAAGCCATCTCTCAGGTCGATGAATATGTGGATTAAAAAATTTAACAGGTAGTTGAAACTGAATTTCATAATTGAGGAGATATCATTGGATCTGTTCATCAACTTCTTCGGCTTGGGCAGAAAATTGGAAGAATGGCTCTGGATTCCAGATTCCTGGAGTAGATAGTGCTTGTTTTGCCAGTATCATGCATTGTTGATCATACAAGTAGTCATTGGCCAAATCAAAATTCCTTCGATCCCTCCTATTATAGGGATTGCTACTAAATTTAGGACAACATTCTTCATACCACTGTTCTTCTCTAATTCTCATAACTCTGACTTTACCTGAAGGAGAATAGTGACCTTCTCAGGATAGAAAATTGGCAAAAATATTTTCCTCTCTTGGCAAATGCCCAATTTCAAAATCAAATGTATCAAGAAATTGTGCCTATCGAAGTAATCTTCCTCGGATGACCTTATTTTTAGATTCTTTCTTAAAAAATCCATGGAGATTCTACAAATCACTTCAAACCAGGAATTTGTTATCTACAACAAACATATAGAAGGCCTTTAATTAATTAACCACTACAAGAATTTCCTTATGTGTGCTATGGTAGTTTAATTCACTATTTTTGAAGCTACCAGATGCATATCTGATAATTTCTTCTTGGCCTTGTGGGGTTTTTTCTTTTAGAACTCTAGCCCATGCAGCTTCACTGGCATATGTTTCAATGATTTTATCCCCATTACCTGTTAGGCGTAGGGCAGACAAAGAAGCACATTTGGCCTTGATTCTAGCTATACTGAAATCATGTTTGGAGGACCACAGAGGTGGATTTTTCTGTAGTAATTCATTTAGTACAAGGCGATCTTGAGCAATATTGGAATAGAATCCTACAATATAATTGACCAAACCCAAAAACCTTTGTAAGTCCTTTAGAGTTGCAACTTGGAGGTTTTGCATTCTTGATAGGATATGTTCCTGGGCCTCCATTTTCCCACATGGGAGAAGTTTAATACTAATGAAGATGATGGAAGTTTGGGAAAACTCACTTTTAGAGGGATTTATAGCCAAGCCATTTTGTTGACAAACCTGAAGAAACTGTTTTAAATGTTCTATATGACTACCTAGATTTTGACTGAAAACAAGGATATCATCAATATGTGAATAACAAACTTGGAATATTGCTGGAAAAGGATATCCATATGTTGCTAAAAAATTGATGGAGATGTCTTGATTTCGAATGGTAAAAATTTCCATTCATACAGACCCTGTGGAACTGAAAAGGCAGTTTTGTAATAATCAGTAGGCTTGAGAGAATCTTTCCATAATCCTTTGGTAAGATCAAACTTTGAATACATATTACTCCCTTGAATGCTTTGCCAAATGTGATCCTTACTGGGAAGAGGGTGACGATGGTCTTGGAGACATTCATTTAAAGGCTTATAATTGACTACTAGCGTTTTTTCAGGAAGCTCCTTACCATTCTGATCAAACTTGGGAACATACATGGCATGACAAGAGAAAGAAGAACTAGAATTTTGGATAATTCCTTGTTGCAACAAGCCTTCAATTTCAGTTTTACACATTTGTGTTTCCTTGGGGCTCATGAGGAAATAATTAGCCTTGGATTTAGGTAGAATGTCATTTCCTGCAGTGTCCTTTTTTAGTAAAAGGTTACAACTCAAATTTCTTTGATGTTTGTTCAAATCTTTTGTCATAACTGTTTCTACAAACTGTTGCTTTAATTCTTCTAGACTTGATTGGGCAGCAATAGTTGTTTTGGCCAACCATACTGTATTTTCTTTCCTTCTTTTTTCTAGAGGTGATTGGCTGGTGTATGCAAATTCTATTTGCAACCTAGGAACTTGATATTTATTCATGAGAGTTATAGTTTCTCTAGTAATCAGGATAGGTTCCCAATTTTTCATGGCTTCACTTCCAATTACTCCATCATAACCATCAATTTCATAATGGACAAAAGTAAGTTCTTCAATGTGACCATCAGAAAATTGAATAGGAGCTTTGCAGATAAGATTAGAAGTATGCATACCATTGCCAAAAACAATATTTGTAATACTATTGATCCATTGGTTGGCTGGGAAACAGTTGTATCTAGCAACATTGAGATCAGCTCCAATATCCCATAGAAAAGCTAAAGGATAAGCTTTAATACCTGGGAAATGTATTTGAAGTTCTAAACCAAGACATGGTGTGGATGGAGGTTGTCTCAATTCCCTATACTATCGTTGGCTTGAAGTTTCAGTATTTGGATCGATATCTTCTGCTTCAATGGCTTCTTGCATCAGAGGGCTGTAATATTTCTCCTGATGGAGCCAAGTTTCTTCATTTGTCTTAACCTCTAAAGGGAGTTGGAATTGTGACACAGAATTGAACTTAGAGATATAAGTTTCTAGTTCTCTGTTCTTAGCCAATTCTTCATTTAAATTCTCATTTTCTTCTTCTTCTAATTCTTGAATTTTAGATTTTGCCTGACTAATTACTTTCTGGAGAAAATCTTTTCTTTGTGATCTCCATATTCTTCAAACCATGTTGCCAGGTGCTGGTGCTTCAAGTTGATTTCTCTTAGGAAGAGGAATAGCTTTTTCTAGATGGGATATGTTAGATTTTGTAGATGTGGAAGTTGTTTGTTTAATCAAGATTTGTTTCTGCTCTTCTAGCCTTTCAAGTTTTTGCTTATTTTTCCTCCATGTTTTTGGACCAAAATTCATTTCTTGTTGGATCTTTTCTAATTTACATATTTCATCTATGACTTGATCAAGAGTGAAATGATCTCTTCTCATCATTCTACAAAAGAATGAGACTTCTGAATTATCTGATTCATCATGTTCTGAAGTTGGAGTTTCAGGTGTAGGTTGGTCATCCTCAGAGTTATCTGCTACACTTGCTTCATCAGAAATAATGATGTCTTTAGAATCAGAAGGATAATCATCCACATATTCATACTCATCTAAGTTATCAAGTCTAGCCTTTTTAACTAGTCAAACTTTTCCTTTGTTTCTTACCTTATGGCGGTCTAGGCATTTATTGGCATAATGGTCTCCCTTACAAATATAGCAAGTGGGTTTCCATCTTTTCCTATTCTTGAATTTATCCCTTTTCTTGAAATAACCCTTTTGCTTGGAGAACCTTTTCTTCTTATACTTCTTCTGGGAGTTGGAGCAATCATAGCAAGTTTTATCCTTATATTTAGACTTATTACCCTTATGCTCTGAGAACTAAATACCAAGAGTAATTTGTTTACAAACTGTAGGGGAAATTAAAGGTTTTACCCTTTTTATTTTCTTTTTACTTCTAGCTTCATGGTAGATTTCTTCAGTGATTTCAGTTAAAAACTGAACTAATTAAGGAAATGTTACTTCCTTTAATTCTAGTTGTTCTGCCACTAAATTTTCTAAAACCCTTTTGTGATAGTATTCTCCTATTATATCTCCAAATCTTTTGATGAAAGTGGTATACATGTATTCTTGGTATACATATTCATCGACCTGAGAGATGCTTCATCAAGAAAAAGGGATTCAGTATATGTGTGATATGTTTCAAGGACCTTATCCTAATGAAAATTTGTAGTTCTTGTTTGCAAGATATATAGGTGTTCTATGGAAATTAACTTTTGGGTCATATCATGATAATCTCATCAACAGGTTTGTCTACTAGCAGTATGGACCTTATGGTGACCAATCTTTATTCCAACACTAGACTTATGGAGCACGAATTCACCATTTGTTCAATAATCAACAACCCATCTAGATTCATACAAAAACCTATCGGCAAGAACTTGGAGATTCTGGAGCACATGCTATAGGTATCCATGGACTTTGCAAAATTAAAATCCTTCACATCATATGGAAAGAACCTGATCCACTTGCTCAGCTGTGCTCTCTATATGAGCAGCATGATGATGATCATTGTCCTCGATGTGTACATGGAGAACTTGATAGTGACTAATGAGTGGGTTTGTCACTCATTAGAGTTATCAGTCACTCTAAGAAAAATGACTGATGTGGACCACACCATGGTAAAAGGGGTAAGGTTACTACCTCATTGTAACCATGGGTTACTCTTCCCGTGATAAAAAAGATTCCTGAAGACTAGTATTTTCCAGATGGAGAGTAGTTTGACTGACATTTTGTGTTATCTCATTAACTTGTTGAACATTCTTAACTACTATTACAACATCTGTGTGTATAATCTGCAAGTCTTGACTATGAGCATTATAAATTTATTATTGAGTTACCCACCATGCTTTTGCTTGTTGTTTAAAAATGTTGTAATCAAGATGGAGTTGAGCAACCTCCTTCTGAATGGTGGATTTTCATTCATCAGTAAGCCTATTTTCTAAGGCTTGAAGCATAGCCAGAACAGAATGCATATTGGCCTGAGTACTAGCATAATGCTTTTCATTGGCTAAGTTCTCAGCTTGTCGCTGGAACTGCTGATCCTGAGATATCAATAAATGTTTTCTTAGGCAAAGATTAGCTCAGTTTAACAAATTACTTTGACTAGAGACTTGATTTTTTCTAATAGGAGATACATGTTGAGGCCAAAACTCAATTTGGAATTTTCCTGTCATATCAAATTGCATAAAATCTTGAAATCAGAGGATAATTCCAAGAATAATTGATTGTCTAGCAGGGGTTTGGACAAGTTGTTCATCTTGATGTTTAATATCAGGTACTGGAAAAGATACCATTTTCCTGACATCATTCTCATGTGTTTAGGAGAAAACACAAAATTGCAATTTTCACACTTCATTAATCTAGTATCAATTTCTGACAAATTGACAAGTGAGCAACTTTCAGAATCAAGACCTAGCTTAGGAGATCATACATCAGGTATACTAGTGCTGGTAGATGCTGTGGGAAATTTAAAGAGATGTTCCCATCCACTCGCTGGCTGAAGTCTCATGGATTTAGATTTTCCTCCAAGAGAACTAGATCCAGAGGAAGATCCAATACTCATACTTTTATTATAGTAAAAAACCCTTTCAGGTCTCATTGACTGAGTCCTTGTTAATGGAGTACTGGAGAAATTTAGGATAGCCCGATCATCAATTTCTTGAATACTCACACCTTGCAATTGTGAAGGTTTTTCTACTTGTGCATTTTTGCTCCAGAGTTCAAGTGCCCAAGTTGTTGGCATCTTAATATCTTTATGTTTGACTATAAGGGGAGCCCTGAGCTGAGTAGTTGGATTGGTAGATTTCCAGATTGTTGAGAAAGCTTCCTCAAGAGACATGGCTTTTCTTGGATTCAACATTAAAGGTAAAGATTTATTATACAATCTATAATGTATCACGAAGATAAGGGTGTGATCAATCAATTTGTCCTTCATGAACAGATTCATAGTTTTAAATTCATGTGCAAGGATGTCATTGAGATTCACATCCTTCAAACTGATTGAATAGTCAAGGGAACAATCTATATAGATGGGACCATTGGTCATTGAGTCATAGGCACCGCCTAACAAATCATGAGATGTTTTAGTAAATCTAGCATCTATGAGCAGCATCAGAACTACAATAGGTAACCCTTTTCTATAGTGACCTAGGATTCCTATTCTTACATAAGAAATATGTATGCATTGATAATTATTTGGGTCTGCTTTAGCTTTGTGTTTCCATTCCACTATTTTCATTTGAGTAAACAGCTGCAATTTACCTTTTGACCCATTTGTAACTGTGTGTTGGAGTTCAGCTACTTCACTTCTTGACACTTTTATATGCAAATAACTCTTTTAGGCCTTTAGGAATGTCCTTATAGATATCAAAAGCTTTGATTCTAGGAACAAGAAATTATTTATCAGTAAAGCTATTATTAACTTCTTCTAGTGCATTGGTAGAATTTTCAGGCATAGAGAAACTCTATTCATTTTGAGCAAAAAAGTTTGTAAAACTTGCCTCAAAATTTCTGGCACTGGTATAATCTTCAGGAATAGATGTTGATGCTACATCCATTAGTAAGATCGTACTCGCACTCAAATCCTTTCTCAAATCACAAATCTTACTGCCTTAAAATTACCCTTCCAAATTGAAGACTTAACGGGACATACACAACAGGACTTACAGCGGTTGAAACTAAAAATATGTGAGAGACAATAAGGAGAGCAGTAGGAGGAGCTTTATACTAGAGTGTAATGCAACATGATGACTATAATTAAAGCACAATCAGGCTCTGATACCAATTTTTTACAAGCTGCAAGACAGAATTTCATGGGATATTTTGATACCAATTTTTTACAAGCTGCAAGACAGAATTTCATGGGATATTCTGTATCTTAAATTGCTCACTTAAAGTAACAAGAAATCAATGCACAGAAGTAGAAACCATAATATTGATAGATTCTTCAAAGACAAATTACATTATAGATAGGCCAGGACAATGGCATACTCAAGACATACAATGTTCTAATGACTATTTCAGACGAACTTAAGTACACTTTAAGATAGTCAAAGTTATGATTATAGAGAGGTCTGAGTTTCTGATTCACATGTTGGGAAGAGCATACTCCTCTACTTCCATAATCAAACATGCATTTGACTTCCTATTAATGACTTTCAGACTTCACTCTTCCTTGTCCCAATAGAGCGAATGAACCCCCTTTATATAGGAAAAGCCTTCGCATTTTCAATGTTCAGGATTTGAAAGATATTTGAAATTTGTGAATTAGAAAAAGACACCTAAAACATGCTTTTGAAAAGAGATGCCCACTATGAGAAAGATTCTCTGGGTGGACCCCAATTTCTCGTGAACACAAAAGCTTTCAAACGATAAAGGACAAACATGTAGGACCGTGGTACATGGGCACCTATAGGTCCAAGAGGCCTATCAAGAGCCTTTTTCTTTCTATGTTTTGGTTGATTTGAAATGTAATAAGGTCTCCTTGTGACCAAGACCAAGGATTTAAGTATGGCTTAATCTAATCATATGAAATAAGATAATAATACATTAGTATATAGGTGACAAATGATCAGTTTGGAGGTTGCAAAGTTATTTTTCAGTTTCCAATTGACCCCAAACTACTTGAGAATGATGTAAACATGTATAAATGCCTCTCACTCATTGTGTAGGGCATGAAGAAGTTTTGAAAGAGAAAGTGAAGAATAAACTTAGTTTTCTGTCATTTTCTTGCATTTTTCCCACTATTTTTGTAGAATATTTCATCTGTACAGTACATTCATGAGTGCATAGTATGATGAAATGATAGAGTGTTGAATTAAGTTTCATTTGCATTTAGTTTGAGCATTTATCATTGTGTTTGAAGGAAGTTAGAGTTAAATTTCTAAGAACGGGTCTTAAACCCTGATCTAGGGTTTTTGAAGAAAACGATGAGCATTTTTGCCATTCCACTAATCCTTTCTCCATAGAATCAGTGGAATGGACTTGTTTCTAGATGTTCTTGTAGGTTGTAAAGGTCTTCAAGGAAGGGAATGAGTTTTGACTGAGTTTGTCAAGTCGAAACCTAACAAAACCATGTGTTAGGTCTCTGTTGAGGAACAATAGTAGCAAAAACCCATACAATTAGAGTGGATAACCCCCAAAACCTATTGAAACTCTTGTTTTTCCATGTAACAAACATGTTCCAATTATTTTATTAGTTCTGTGAAGTTGTTTCAGGGTGGTCTCTTTGAAAAATAGGGCTAATTGGGGCTTTGTCAGCATTACCAGTCTGATTTTAACTCACATGTTCCAAAGGACACCATATTAATTTTGACATATGTTGTGTCTCCCAAAAGGGTATCCTAAACTGGTCATGATTTGTGAAAAGAAGGCCTCTGTAAAAAGTTATTTGCCACTGTTCCCTAAAATAGGGCTACTGGAAATACAGGAGCTTTATGAAACAAGTACCCTTTCTCTATGAGAAAGACTCTAACCATTGGTTTGGGAAGGTTGTATATGTTGTCTTGGAACACTTGACATGACTGCCCTCTAGAAAACAACCCATCTTGTGACATACCCTATAGTGGGCCCTTGGCTTAGGACCTAAAGGCCTAGAAAGACTATTTTTGTGAAGTAGAATTTCCCCTACATGTTTCATGATTTGAGTAGCCTCAAGTTAGCCATCCCTCTAGATCCTCTGCATCAGACCGCTACATCTGGAGCACTACTTTATAGCTGAAAGCAGATATGGCAGGAATCTTTTTGATCATGGGAAGAGTAACCTGTGGTTACAATGAGGTGGTAACCTTACCCCTTTTACCATGGTGTGGTCCACGTTAGTTATTTTTCTCAGAGTGACTGATAACTCTGATGAGTGACAAACCCACTCATTAGTCACTACCAAGTTATCCATGTACACATCGAGGACAATGATCATCATCATGCTGCTCATATAGAGAGCATGGGTGAGCAGGTGGATTAGGTTCTTTCCATTTGACTAACCCTTCACTGACCAAAGTGGTTTAATACCATGACATGGTCTAAAAAATGACAAATCCATCCCATAACCTAACCAAGGGTTGGCAAAAAAATCTCTCTTGCCAATCCAATAGCTAGAACAGTATGGTGTACAACCTGATTTTGACCTACCTAACACAAACCTGCACCTCCCTTTCCCAATGAGTGACCTAAAATGTGGCTTTATATTACATGTGCATCAAGTGGCTGCAATAATTAAAAGGTTATACACTGGGAAATAGTCCACCCAAACATCCCCAATCCTAACCAAAACCACCCACCAAGCCTAATCTCCCCCTAGCCTCCCCCAATTTGTGGTTCCAAAAGTTGCTTTGCATTACATACGTGTCAAGTGGCCCCTAGGATTACATGTATCATGAACATGATCCTCCATTCCTGCTGCATCCTGCATACACTACACCATCATCAAAATAATATCATAACCATATTAATATCATCCATATCCATAACAACATGCATCTATCATAATCCATCTATCAAAACCATAATGCATTAACATCATCCATATCCATAACATCATGCATCTATCATAATCCATCTATCAAAACCATCATACATCTATCATATGTCCATCTATCTAAACCAACATGTCATCCACCAAATAATATAATCCACATCATAATCATAATATTCATCCACCAACCATATAACCATATGCCATAAATCATAATCCATCATAACATATCCATAATATAAAACCATCACACATCTATCATAAACCAATGTATCATCCATCAAATAACATAATCCATATCATAATCCATCCATAAAATCATAAATATCCATCCATACAAATACCACCTTTTTATGCATAACATAATAAACATTCATTATATAACATCATTATCATATAAACATAATCCATCCATAACATCCATATCATAATCACACAAATCATAATACATAATTCATCCATAACATAAACACAAATGCATCCATGAAGTAAATCAAATCCATCCATAACATCCATATCATAATCACACAAATCATAATACATAATCCATCCATAACATAATCACAAATGCATCCATGAAGTAAATCAAATACATCCATAAATGCATCCATAACTCATCATAACATCATAGGCTGACAAAATGATCATCCCATATATATAAATCCATATATAAAAATGGTCATGATACATGGGCTCCATAGAGCCATCAAAATACAAAATGCATGAGAAATGACGACTGCATAGCTAAATCCTTGGAGGAACTGTCCCTCTGAGAAGTTCCTAACTGGGACAGTCCTACTGATCATGACGGACGTGGCCCCATCGTCTGCTGCTATGATGGCTTCTGAGGTGGTGGCTACTACTATGGTGGCTACTAATGTGGTGGTTTTTGAGGTGGTGGCTACTAAATAAATTGCTCTAACTACCATGTCCTCTGAGAAGCAGAGGCCCCTGAGCTACTCTGGTAACTCTCTCACTGCCTGGCTAGCACTAGGCACTCATAAAGAGTCTGATAATGTTGAGCCTCCCTAGTGGTAATATCCCCTCAAGTCTATACTAATCTAAGTACATCAGCCATCCCTACTCCCATTGCCTGGTGAGCCTCATCTCGCTCATGCTGGTAGCACTGCACCTGACCTTGCAACTGTAGCACTTGTACTTGCAGTTATGCTAGTGATGGCATTTCAATTCGCACCTCTGGAATGCAATTTGGAAACAGACAGCTATGCACAGATAAATTTCTCTCCTATTGGAAGGGGGAGTTCCCTATCTTGCTGATGTTCGCTGAAAAGATAACTTGAATGAAACTTCGCCTATCTTCTTTTTGATTCTCAGCTACGAGCACAAGGTTATAAAACTCTAAACGCTGCAGAAGAGGTTTTTTCCTTTTTTATAAAACTTCTACTACAACTAGCATAGACTAATGACGCTTTCAACCTCTTGAGTAAATTCAAAGCAAAGGAAGTTGAAAGTGAATGAGGAATGATTGTTAACACAAAAACTCAAGTAGTTTTCCTCTAGATTTACACCACAAGACTAAAAGTGCTTTAATGATGAAAGCTGAAAATGAAAGCTGCAGAAGCTACACATCTGACGATGATAACTTAATGAATCGATATAGAATATCAGAGCAAAGTAGGCATGAGACTTCTATTCAATATCACAAAGTTTAATACAACTCTAGGACAACAATACTACAGCAAAAGGTAGGCATACAGTAAGTGATCAAACACTGGAGAACAATGAACACAAAGTGAACAAACACCTGGAATAACAATGTTTGCAGGCTAGAATAGGCACAACAAATTTGCTATCACAAAAGTCATTACAAACAATGGGCAAGGATGCCCTTATTTATACTAAAATCAAAGGAGTAGGGAACCCTAAAATCTCCTTGATTAACCCTAACTTGCCAACTTGCAAGATTTATTACTATTCTAAGACAAAGATACAATAAACAAATGCTTTAAAGCAAAGAAGATTCCAACTATCACAAGGTGATTTCTTTCTAAATATAGAATGGATGAGCTTAGGATGAAAGCACATGCTTTAAAACAAAAAGCATATGTTTTAAAGCTACTTTATTTTGAAATGCATCCTCATCAACATTCTAGCTTTTTGGTGACATCATCCATTGATATTCTTTTGCTGATTTCTTCTAAAAAAGCTGTTTCTGAGCGAAAAAAGCTGGCACATGGGTTTTGTAGGCAATTCTATTTTGAAGCAACCCAGATCATCAGATTTTGAAAAAGCAGAGATTTTCTCAAAAAAGCAGGAAAAAAGTAGTTTCCCCAAAAAAAGCACAACTCCCAATCTTCAAGAGGATAATAATCTAAATGGACCCATCTTAACAAAAACCAAAAAAGCTCTGGTCTGATTTCTAAAAAATGATCCCCTTGAAACAAGGACCCTGAAAAAGCAAGCCTCTCTTCTTCCTCAACCCAAATCTCTGAAGAACACTAAAAAATCACCTGGTTTGGGTCTTCAAATCTTCATTGAAAGAAAAATAAAATCTTTCCTCTGGATGCAACCTGCAAAAGATAATGAAATAAAGAAGCCAAAAGCTTGTCTTTATAAATCTTTTGGTCAAAAAAGCAGCTTTATTTGTGTGAGAAGAAAACTTCACCCTCATCCATGAAGAAAGCATCTTTTAAAGCATAAATCCAAGTGAATGTCTTCGAATAGGAAGAATCCCTATTTTGTAGGAGCCTATGGCTTCATGTGCAAGATAACGAAAAATATCTTCTTTGATGATGTCATCGAACATGCGAGTTGAAAGAAGTGCTAACAAAATTTTCTTCATTTTTGACACTTCAACACTCATTTTTGACTTAAATATGACTTGTCTCTGACTTCAACAAGGCGGAAAAATTTCATCATTGACTGAAAAAGCTGATTGATCTTGACATTTTGGAGATTGATCAACTGAGATTCCATCCCCTGCCTCCATTTGACAATCTGACATCGTTTGACCTCCCAGAAACTGCCAACGGGCGAAGATTGGTAACAAAGCATGTCAGAAAACACTGTAAACATGAAAATATTCTAACACTGCTCAAGTTGGGTGCCCCAAGGCTCCTGGGGCACCTGGTTTCCCAACACTTAGCCATTTTTTTAGTTTTTTCAACTTTTTTAATTTCTTGGTTTGTGTGCACATTCCAGTGGCACAGGAGCCCTGTTTGGCTGTCAATTCCTATCAACTGGGATGAAAATGAGTCTGATGATCTGGCAAATATGTAAGCCTGATGAAAATTGAGCTAATTGTACCTTCTGTTTGCCTCAAAAAATGTGCCAAACTGATCAACACTAAACCGGACCGGGCTGACGGAAGGAGATTCATGTTTTTCAAGAAAAACATCAAAAATAATCTAAGTCTAGAGAGTTTGGGTACCCCAAGCCTCCTCAGGCGCCTGGTTTCTCAACACTTAGAAAATTTTTCAAAAATTTTCAATTTTGTGCCTTTTCTCAATTTTCGTGCCCACGGCTCCTGTTCGATCTTTGATTTCGGTTGTTCTAATGGCTATCGAGGTGGGATGGAGGATGATCTGATTAGTTTGAACATATCTGTGATGAAATCCTGGCTTTGACTGACTTTTGACCAAGTTTGACCAACTGGAAAAGAGCTGACGGAAGCATTTTCGACGTTTCTCGAAAAACTTGAAAAAAAACTAACACAGGAGAAGATGGGCACCCCATGCCTCCTGGGGCGCCCAGTTTCACTAGACTTAGCCAAATTTGTGATTTTCCAACTTTTCAATTCATCTTGGATCCATCTTGCATCATTTTGCGTGCATCATCGAGTCGATAGCTGTTTGTCAGTTTTGCATCATTGAAACAGCGTTGGAAACTCGTCGAAGAATTCTGGCAGGTGAACTTTTCTATGTTGATGACTTTCAAGCTCATGCTTTGCCTTGTGAAAAGGCAAAAATGACCCAGTAGAGAAAACTTGGTCATTTGAAGATTCCATCTGAACCGTGTCGATCGTGAAGCAAAATTAACCAATGAGAATCGAGCGCGACACCTGATTTGGAGATTTTATTTTTAGAAACTTTCTATTTTTAGAAATTTTTGCCAACATCCATATCTCAAGAAACCCAGAAAACTGAACTCGACATCTATTTTTAGAAATTTTGCTTTTTTGACTTTTTGACGAAAATTTTTCTAGACTTGTTTCAAAATGCCTTAATGAAGCAAAAAATTTGGTTGGGTACAACAGCTAGCAGTCCATCTCTGGCAACCTAAGCCATTTGTGTCTATAGATGCGATATCTATGCCTGCAACTACACCACCTACTACTCTCCTAGCTACCTAGCAACCCTCTCCTTACCTCAGGTCCTCCTCCATCCACTAACCCCTGTAGTCACTGCACCTCTAAAAGTGCACTATCTCGCTCTACCCACAAAGTATCTCACTCTACCTGCAACTGCCTCACCTCATCCTCCAAGCTCACCACTTGAGCCCTTGGAGTGTCCAGATCATCTCCATCCCCACCCCCTCCTACCGGCACCTCCACCCTCTAACATACTCGAAGCTCAGAATGAGACCCAGATCCCCCTGCACCAAAAGTCCCCACAATTGGAGCTCCCATTGCAACCACTTCTAGAAGTGGAATCTAACCCCTTCCTCTCCTAGCCCCACCACTGTCACCACCTCCTTTGTCTCTATCCCCATCCCCATCATCATCATCCTCATTGGCATCAGTCTCTACTATCTCCTCCTCCTCCTCCATCGCTATTCCTGACTGACCCACTAGGATGGTCAATTGCACTAGCCTCACCTGTGCCCACTAGGTATCATATGCAGGTGTGTTCCACGCATCCATGGTCGTTGATCGCCAATCCTAGTCAACAACCACCAGATGATAAAACTTAGCAATAACCATGGTAGGATCTAAAAAATCCCCCATCATACTAGCTCCTACCACACCCCAGCAAAGATAGCTACCACCTATGGCACATCCTATTGAAGACCAAACTGTCGTAACACTTGCTTAGGAACATAGTGGTCCAAAATGTGTGTCATCCTCCCTATCAAGTACCGTGACTACCAAGTAAAGAGAAGCTACACATCATCATCCATCCAGGCCTCACATCCTATCCATGATCGCCATACCACTACAATCACCTCATCGAAAGCTCATGTCCAAAACCTCATAGTCCCTAACTACTAATGTTGGAGAGTACCTGTGTATGCAAACATGTAAGGCAAAAACTGTGGCCTCACATGTTGACACACCGGCTTGGTAACCACAACATACTCCTAGGCCCATACATGAAGAAGTATCACCCCACAACCAAGGCTAGCCCCACTTTGATATACAATTAGGTGCATATCATGGTACAAATTGGCCAATAAACATGACCCTCATGCATACACAACACTCTGAGCTACCATCTGCTCCACACAATCTCCCCACCTCACAAAAAATCCATGTAAACACCGATCTGACATCAATACTCCTCCAATCAACCCACAAACATATAACTCAAAATTATTGAGACCTCCCCTGAGAGCTACTGACCAGAGCATCTCTCACCTCCTATGATCTGTATCCATGTGTGCTGGGGAAAACACATGCTAAAGTGCAGCCAAGCCCCTTGCCTAATCATAAACTACTCTCTCTCCATAAATTGGTATCCGTAGAATCCTCCATACATCCTCTAGGGTGATGTTCATCTCACCCATTGACAGAACAAACGAACAACTCTTGCTATGCCAGCACTTGACCAATGCTGTCATCATGGCCCGATGCGCTCTAAGTCGAGGCATCTCTAAAATGAATCAAAGTCCAATCGCCCTCAGATGGTTTTGCTCCATCTGTTTCAATCTCTCCCATATCACCATCATTGGTGTTCATTGCTCTCACGACTACAGAGGTAGAAAAATCAACCTGTATCCAACAAACCACAAAAAAATAAGCCTTTTTCCTCAAAACAACGCGAAATCCTTGAAATACACTATGCAAGCGTTATCCCAAACAGAGGTGCTATTCTACCAACCCTGAGTGCTATTCTAGACAGAGCTGCTAATAGACTAAACCTAAGTGCTGATCTAAATAGAGGCACTAAAACATTAACCCTAAGCGCTAACAAGTGCTATTTCATCTGGAGGGCTCAAAAAATCTATGGTTAGTGCTAATCGAGACATAAGCACTAATTCCCATAACCCTAGAACTAATCGAGACAAAAGCACTAAACCCCTAACCAGAGGCACTAAAGTGAGTGCTACCCCTTTTCCAAAACTAATGTGCTAACCTAGACAGAGGCAATAAATCACCCATTGTAAGTGTTGTGCAGTTGTGCGCAAGTGCTAAACCACCTAACCTACCCTTCTTTAGCCTCATAAATGCCCCGAAACCTAAAAAAGTACAAAGTTGGGTTAGTCGACATACTCGCACGCCTACTGTGGGAGGTCTCTGATACTCGTGGACTAGCTTGGATTAGTGCTCCTCACGTGGAATGCCTCGATGTGCCATCAATCTAGCTCTTCTCTATCCAACTCAGCAAGCTCAAGGGTGCAAATGTGGCATGTTGGGGCCACTTTGGTCTATCTATAACTGCCACATAAGCCCTAATCCACCATTTTTCCTCCCCAGGCCACAAGACATACCCATTTTCACCCATTTTTTCTTCTATCAACTTCATTTCTCATCTTGAACCTATTTTTCACCACCATTCCCTCCTTTTCAAGAGGTCACCTAAAAAAATATTTTTATCGCCTTATCTCTCTAGGGGGCATCCTTCATCCATTTCTTTTCCTCTTGTCAACCGAGGTAAAATTAAAAAATTCTTTGATTTGACGTCATTCCCACTCGATCATGATGCCACATCAAAGAGGGGCAAAATGTAGACACCTAAAAATGCTTTGACTATGCAAGCCACTTCCCTTACCCTTGCATCACTAACTCCCCTTTAACCAAATTAATTAAATAAAATCAATTTATTTAATTAATCCTAATCCATTCATCTTAACATCTATCATAATCGCAGGTGGTAGGGCGGGCGCCTTGCCATCTTTTCATGGATGGCAAGGCCGAGCTAGCAGCATCGAGTGAGGAAGATTTCGATGACACCTAGTAGAGGATGGCAAAGATGTCAGATAGAGGGGAGAGTTGATGGCATTCGAAATGAATGATGAGAAGTACTGATAAGAGCCCAAATTTGAGAAACTTCTTTGGCAAGAATTGGCTACACAAATGAGTCAAGAAGTATAGTTGTATGCAGAGTTCTTTTTCACGGGCTACTTTGGCAAAGTGGCTTCATCCATACCTTCCTGCTTCATTGTAGTCTACTTTGTAGAGGTCGTTTGCTGCGGAGGGATGGATACGCTAGTAAGGCTGGTGAGTAAAAAGAGACAAATGGCCTTCTTAGGCCAGATCATGGAGCTCCGTTTGCAAAGAATTCTTCGACGCTCGGACCCTTTAATGGTTGGAGCAGTGAGGATGATAATGGGAAAAAGATACATGATGGACGATGAAAGATATAGAGTGGACACAGATATTTCTTCGAGGCTATTGGCAATGCTACTGGAACTGAGTATACCTAAGACAGAGGCAGAAACTTTAATGAAGGGGCTTTTCATTTTGGAACTTCTGGGTGAATTGGAAACCACTCTGCATGTAGCGACTTTGGGTGTGGGCATACCAAGACCCTGGCACATGGCTCTCCTCAGTGACCTGGGGGAGGTCATCAAATTGTATCCGTTCATTCTGGACATCAGAGGCTTTGAGCTCGTAGCGTTGAAGGATCAAGTACAAATTGTTGTTGATTTCATCAAGAAGATGTTGGGATTAGTAGAGGAGGCAGGATTTCAATGGGTGAACGCATTTGAACTGCAATTGCTAGATTACAACAAGGAGTAAGGATATCAAGGTTTTAGGATTCTTTTTTTGTTGTAGTGTTTTTTTGAAAAGCATGTAGGCTTCATTTTGTTCATGGAAGCCCGTATGCATATAGGCTTTAAAAAATGTAATGGAAGGCTGACCCTGCGTGGTCTCGAATAGATTATATGAATAGAGTCAAGTAGGTATTTAGTGGATTTCAGCAGTCATGAACAACAAACTATGCCAAGGCATTAGTAAATGTATTTCTCTATTTTTAGTTTAATATAAATATTTCATTACGTATCAAAAAAACCATCTATCATTATCATTCACGTATAATAAATTAAATTAATTTATTACTATACCTTAACCATTGTCCACAATTAATTAAATAAATATCTCAATATTTATTTAAATTAATTCTCCTCATCCCCTAACCTAGATTAATTAAATAAAATACACTTATTTAATTAATTCCCCTAGCCTAATTAAATAAATAACATTTATTTAATTAGTTATTACACCCTACCTAGCCCCTAGACCCAATTTAATTAAGTAAACCCTTAATTAATCTAAACCACTAATTAACGGATATTTATTTAAATTAATTCTCCTCATCCCCTAACCTAGATTAATTAAATAAAATACACTTATTTAATTAATTCCCCTAATCTAATTAAATAAATAACATTTATTTAATTAGTTATTACACCCTACCTAGCCCCTAGACCCAATTTAATTAAGTAAACCCTTAATTAATCTAAACCACTAATTAACCCCTCTACTAATTTCCAATAGCTACATTAATTAAGTTAATCACTTAATTAATTAGCCTAAACCTCCATTATCCCATCTCCCCACACCTTTTGAATATAAAACAATTTTTTATTCAAAGGGAGTCACATATGTCTCCACATCACCTTTCCTCTTTCATGCAAGAGCATTTTTTAATATAAAATGCTCACACATGTTTGCGAAAAACATGCATGTGTCACTTTTCATCCCACTCATCCATAAACTTGAATTTTTTATTACATTCTTTGTCATAATCCTCATTAATGCAAAACCTTCCCAAGTTTAATTAAAATTTAAAAATAATGAGAGCCATCCATTATTGTTGATCAAATCTTAGCCCTTGATCTCACCATTTCATCTCCACCCTTAGATCTCAACTTTGAACCTCCATAATTGATCTAAAATCCTCCAAAAAACTCTATAAATTCAAGCCTCCTCCAAGAATTTTTTAACTCAAGCCATTTGCATCCATATTATGCCAAAATTCATAGCCAATTCTTAGCCCAATCCATTGCAAATCATTTCATCCTATTTATGTTGATCATTAGAGCAATCCACATCTATTTTTGTGTTGGGTAAAGATAGGAAATTGCTTTGGGTGCGTCATTTCCTCAACCTTATCAAGGAGAATGGAGGACATGAAGATTCAAGGTATAACCTTTTAATTTATGATTTCTTTTATGTTTGTTCACCTTTTAGTCTTCCTGCATCTTCAGTCTTCCAACCCACATTTTGATGATATTGATATTACTTATTTTAAAGAAGCTAGATATTCCAATAGTGAGATCAATTTTGCTACTAAATAAATGGAAACACAAAATGAGAATGAAATCCCTTGTATGAGTGAAAATGATTTTTTTTTAAATTGAAAGAAATGTTTTGGATAATCTTCGTGGTAAGATTTCTTGGAGACAAATGAGAACCCATGCAAATAGATTATATAAACTATTTTTTTATAGAAAAAGTCTAGGATTTCAATGTCAACTCATGATGCAATTGATGAAAATGTGGAAAATTCAAAAATAATGAAAAAGTTAGACATTTTTAAAACCTAAAAAAAGATGAATCAATGAAACAAGTTATATCTAGTGTTGCTAATTCTATTGATTCTATTGGAAAAAAAAGCTGATCTAAAGATAGGAATGCAACATGATGAGCTATAACAATTGCTTTATTTAATAAATCAATTTTGAATAAAAGAATGATAAGTAAGACTAGTGAATTTCTAAATTTAAATCCTAAAACTTTGAGAAGAGTAGAAAAGAGAAGAGAAAATATTGAAAATGATTCAATTAACCAATGTTGGAGTTTTAGTGGTAGACTCCCAATGTTTGACATGAAATTAAATAATGAAATCAAATAATTAATTGAAAAATATTGGCATGATAATACAAGGGTATCATCTTATGTTATAAATGTTTTAAAATTAAGAGTGGGGTCAAAAATTGATGATCCTCATCCAAAACATCTATTAGACTTGACTCAAACTAAATTAAATATATATATATTTTAGATGATTTAGTGTTACAAAATATTACCATAAGTCAAAGATCATTTGAGAAATGTAAACTTTGGTATGTGAAAATTAATAAACAACAAATCTCTTGTTATTGTAAAACTCATGTGCAATTCCATTATTATTATGAGGTTTTTCGATATATACATTGTACTTTACATACTAATGAAATTATGCATGAATGTTTATTAATATGCCACCTTAAACAATCAAGGAGTTTATAGTAGGTTTGTTTTGTGAAACATCTAATGGAAATTTATTTTATTCAAAAGCATGTATTTCTGGACAATGTAATAGATGTGGAAACCTTTCATTCTTAGGAGAACGTATGCATGAAAGTATTTCACATGATTTTGGAAACCAATTAGTGGATGTGAAAAGATTAAAGAATGTTGCATATTCTTTAAAGGATGGAAAAATTGGAAAGCATTGCGAGTTAGTCACAAAAAAATTAGTATGAATGCAGTTATTAGAGAATTTAAAGATAAGATTGTATCCAAATATGTGAAACACTCCCAATATGCTCAGTGGCTTGATGGACAATTTCACACATGTAAAAAAATATTTCCAATTGGAACTATACTATTAGTGGTTGACTTTGCAGAAAACTATACTCTTGCTCCACAAGAGAAAATTCAATCTTAGTATTATAATTTAGTGCAAGTGGCCATCTTTATTCATATTGTATACAGACATGCAGATGATAGTACAGAAGATAATAGAATTTTTTTGATGGCGTGCCATTTCTATTTGAGTGATAGTTGGTTACACTCATCAGAGTTTGTGAAATATTGTTTCAAAGTATTTTATAAAAATTTAAAAGAAAGAGAAATCCAAATGATAGAACATCTCATATGGTCAGATAATTGTACATGACAATTCAAAAATTCTCAAATGTTTTATTGGTTGTAGAGTTCACAAAGAAAACAATATCCAAAATACGTGGAGTTTTTTTATGTTGGACATGTTAAAGGAGAACATGATACAGTTAGAGCATGTGTGAAAAGATCTTTTTCTAGAGAGCAACTAAAATTTGAGGATACAAGAAAATTTTAAGATGCACGTGTAATTGTGGATTGGTGTAATGAAAAATTATCTACAGGGTCAAGTGAACTCTACAATTTGATGATTCTTTCAAGAAGAGAATATTCTTGTAAGTGCCATCAACCTTGTAAATCTTATGTAATTTATTATTCCTATTATTCTTTGTAAATCACCCATAAGGCATGAAAGGTTGACTAGCAATGATCTTGTTTCATCCACATGTTTATATCCGATACTCGACGCTAATTTGTCTGCGATGGGGGGTCGCAGGGGGGTTTCCCCCCTGCGAGGGGTCCAGGGGGATCATCCCTCTAGTGGGGATTTAGGGGTAGCACCCCCTAAACCACATTTTATTTATATTTTTAGATCACAGATCTGACAGTCTATATTATGTCAGTTTTCTTGCCCTAGAAGGCAACCTCCTTTTATAAGGATATTTGTACTACATTTTTAGCAGAGTTGAGAGGAAAAGGTGCCACTGGATTGAAGACTGAAGAAGAAGAGGAAGTGAATGTATTCTAATCTCATATTTGAAGATAATACAACTTGAAGCCTCTTTTCTTGGTAGAGTTTTTTATTCAAAAGCGTTTTCTCCACGCTACATAGTGTGTTATGTGATCAATTCTAAATGCATGTTATTTCTGTGTAGTGGGCTTTATTTTAGTTGCAACCTCCATTGATTCTACATTATTTAGAGGATATTAATAAGGTTTGAATTAGATTCTTGTTGTGTGGTTTGCACCTTCATTTCTAACAATTCTTACTCAACATGATTTTTAGACAATTAGTGGATCAATAAAATGACATTCATTTACAATTTCAAATGCAAGCACGTGGACTATATGGACTAGGGAACTTGCCTATTTTTGTCAATTTTGTATTGCAGGTGATTGGGAAGCATGTAAAAATATAGAATGGGTTGAAGAATGGAAAAAAGATCCTTGACACCTACAGAAACATATGATCAGCATGAAACGACGATTGAAGATGATAATCAAGTGTTTGCATCAAATGACTATGATTGCATTTTAGACCTTGTATAAGAAGGTACTTTAATTCAATATTTTGTTTTATTACACTATTTTGTAATATATAATTATATATGCATGTATTTATGTGAATTAAATATGTCACTTTATTGAATTAAATATTTTTTTGCAGGACACACGTATGTTGTTGTTGCACCTGAGGGTAATGAAGAGGAAACAAAATATTGGTTAGCTCGATGTGTTGAGACAAAACATAAGTTGTTATATCTTAGAGTAGATGATGATAACTATGAGTATCCAATAGGTTCTATGGTTTTTGTTGGCACTTGGCTATGGAAATATCTAATAAGAAAGAATGGTTTGCCTGCATTTGAAGATTATGAAAGACATAAGAAGATTATACACTACTCACATTTGGTTATGGAAACAAATATAAAACTAGTTAGATATCAAGGGAGACCTACTAATAAAGAGTTATGGACACTTTCTATGGAAGAACATGAGACAATTATAGATGCATAACAAAAAAGAGAGGATGCGGATGGTACAATGGAATAAATTTGTAGGTATGCATATAGTTGTATATATTTAATTTATAGTTAATATATAGTTAATTAATTTACTGTCATTCCCTAAAAAATTCATAAGTGATTGCATGTCCCCTTAAGTCATCCTCTTAGCTCCCCTTAAGCCATCCTCTTACTTACCCTTAAGCCATCTCCTAATTATAGAACTAATTTTCTCACATGACACATACTTTGAGTCAGGGCTCATGTATCTCCCCTTAAGCCACCCTCTTATATCACCTCAATTCATCCTCTTAGCTCCCCTTAATCCATCCTCTTACTTCCCCTTAAGTCATCCTCTTAGCCTCCATTAAGCCATCCTCTTACTTACCCTTAAGCCATCTCCTAATTATAGAACTAATTTTCTCACATGACACATACTTTGTGTCAGGGCTCATGTATCTCCCCTTAAGACATCATCTTACAATCCCTTAAGTCATCCTCTTAGCTCCCCTTAAGCCATCATTGTATGTCCCCTAAAGTCATCCTCTTAGGTCCCCTTAAGCATTTCCTAATTATAGAACTAATTTTCTCACATGACACATACTTTGAGTCAAGGTTCATGTATCTCCCCTTAATCCATCCTCTTACATCCCATTAAATCATCCTCTTAGCTCCCCTTAATCCATCCTCTTATGTACCCTTAAGTCATCCTCTTAGCTCCCCTTAAGACATCTCCTAATTATAGAACTAATTTTCTCACATGACACATACTTTGTGTCAGGACTCATGTATCTTGATGCAGAGTGGGCAGCGGAATCATGACAATTGGTTAATAGTCACTCGCAACATACATTTCCTGTGTATGTTCTTTAATTGACAAAAACCCACTTCTATCGGCGAGCTTGAACTTTGTCACACCGAGCTCCTTCCTCTGGTCAATGGGAATTAGATTTTGCGCCTATCGGCAAGACCGTCGCTATCGACAAACCTCAACTACACTATCAAACCACTGAATCCATCGCTTTATTAAACCGGCGCTATCTCTGAACCTATCGCTGCTTACTACTCCCTTGAACCATTGAACCACTGAACCGCTGAACCGGTTCAACGAATAGTTCAACGATCGCTAACTTTAAATATATTGTCTTCGTCGCTCCACAGAAACCTTTAACCCAACACCCCAACAGAACCATTGAACCTTGAACTGTTGAACCAGTTCAAAGGTTCAACAAAAAGTCTTCCTTCACCAACTTCGGTCGCTACGTTGCTTACACCGTTGAACCTGCAACGCTGTTGAATAGTGAACCCTTTGAACCATTGAACCAGTTCAAAGGTTCAATCAAACACTGAACCAACTAAAAAACTCCTTCAAAGCTTTACTTAACTTCTTACAAGCATTCATCGAGCCAAAATGAACCCGATTTACTTGCGAACCATTGAACCTTTCGCCAAAGGTTCAAACAAAGACTTTTCTGCCTAATTTCAAGCAACTACGGAACCTGATGTATTATCTGCTATCACCATGGAACCGAAATTCATTGAACCATTGAAATTGGTTCAAACACAGGGTTTCCAACTGTCTATAACATCGAAAAACCCGCGCGACCTTGCAAAACTGTTCCTTCCGCAAACATACGAATTTTTCTAACTTTGATAACCTAGCACATGAGGATGCTAGCATTCATCTCAGTATGCTACAAATCGATCCTATGACCACACAAAATGAATAGAAACAAAATAGAAAACCTAATCTAATATATACAGCCATTCCACCGATTACGAAGTAATCAACCGGTGGAATGGATTAAAGAACCCATCTCGGCTGCAAACCAGAAAATTGACTACACAAGGAAATTGAACACCAGAAAACAACACAAACGGGATCTTTCTTTTATTGCTTCTAGAAATTGATACAAATATCTGATTTCACAACTTTAGAACTTCTCTGTTTCCTACAGAAATCTCAATCTATCTCAATCTATATCTCCAATCGATCTGAGCTGAGCTATTTAACTACTTGCCAATAGTAGTACAGACTTGATTCCTAGCAGCTGGGAGACAATTCCAAGCGGCTGGGAGATATAACCAACTAACACACTTCTAACAAACTAACAACCTTATCACGACAGATCAATAAGTGTCCTAGGGACTTACAAATAGAAACTGAATTACAAACACCAATGACAATTCTGGTCAAACAGACCTTATTACATTAAATATAGAAAATGCATAAGACTGTAGTCTTCTTGGGTTGCTCCTGCACCATACTTCTTGAGAGAAGAAATCTCAAGTCCACTTGAGATGAGAGTTTGAAGATCTACACCCTGTGTGATGATCTATTCTTCAATCATACAAACTACCTCTGAATCAGGTTTCCCTTGCTAAGCCACCAAGTATTCTAGATACTCTTTGTTCTTGGTCTTATTTGCCATTCTTGAGTCTAAAATCTTTTGCAATTGTGGTGGATCATGCTTAGGAATATCATCATCTGCTGCATTTGGCAATGGTTCCTGCTCGACATCTGTAGTATGCTTGTATGGAGTTAAATCACATACATTGAAAATAGGTGACAATCCTAGATCAAAAGGAAGTTGGATCTCATAAGCATTTTGTCCACACTTCTTCAGAATCTAACATGGTCCAATCTTCCTCTGCATGAGCTTAGTATATTTTCCTTTTGGGAGTCTTTCCTTCTTTAAATTAACCCACACCAAATCTCCAACATCAAACTGTACATCTCTCTTCTTTTTATCATCATATTCCTTATACTTCAAAGTAGTCTGCCGGAGTTGGTTCTTGACTTGATCATGCACCTCTTTTATTGCTGCTGCAAAAGCATCTCCATCTGCACTGATAGATTCTTCTGTAGGTAGATCTCTCAATTCCAAAATACCTTTGGGATGAATGCCATAAACTATTTGAAAAGGTGATTTCCCTGTACTCCTATTAATGGTGTCATTATAGGAAAACTCTACCTGTGGTAGGATTGTATTCCACTTCTCTCCATGTTGTCTTGTCAAACACCTTAGCAGATTTCCCAGTGAATGGTTGACTACCTCAGTCTATCCATCAGTTTGAGGATGATAAGCTGATGAGAAGGACAAATTGGTACCAAGATTCTTCCAAAGAGTCCTCCAAAAATGGCCAATAAATTTCACATCTCTATCTGAGACTATGCTCAATGGCAATCCATGTATCCTTACTATTTTCTTGAAAAACAAATCTGCAACATAGGAAGCATCACAAGTAGTCTTACATGGCAAGAAGTGTGCCATTTTACTGAATCTATCCACTACAACAAAAACACTATCATATCCCTTCCTTGTTCTAGGTAATCCCAACACAAAATCCATACTTATGCTCTCCCATGGCCTAGAAGGAATGGGCAATGGATGATATAAACCTGCATTAGTAGATCTTCCTTTTGCCTTCTGACAGATCACACATGTCTCCATAAATTTTCTGACATCTGACTATAGTTTTGGCCAAAAGTAATGCCGCTTTACCAGATCAAGAGTCTTATCCAAACCAAAATGTCCTGCCATAGCTCCACAATGTTTCTCCTTAATGATGTTCAGCCTCATAGAACACCTTGGAATACACAACTATCCACCTTTGAACAGCAATCCATCCTGGATCAAAAATTTAGAAAATTCAGCATGATATTTATCTCCAAAAGAAGTACATACTTGATATATCTCTCCAAAACCTTCATCAGCATCATACATAGTCTTCAGGGAATCAATGCCAACACTTTCTAGTTGAATTTGATTTATGGTTAGAGCCCTTCTACTCAAAGCATCTACTACCTTATTCTTGACCCCTTTCTTGTGCTTAATTGTGAAAGTAAAAGCTTGCAAAGTTTCGACCCATTCCATATGTCTGTGATTCAGCTTCTCTTGGCTGTTTATGAAACTAAGGGCCTGATTATCTATGAATACTATGAATTCTTTTGGCATTAAGTAATGCCTCCACTTCTTAAGTGACTGAACTAGAGCATACATCTCCAAATCATATGATGAATACCTCTTCTTAGCATCATTGAGCTTCTCACTGAAAAATGCAATAGGCCTACCTTCTTGACTGAGTACTATGCCAATTGCTACATGACTGGCATCACATTCTACCTAAAAAATTTTGTTGAAAACTGGAAGTGCAAGGATTGGCTGCTATGCCACTTTCTTCTTCAGTGTCTCAAATGAATCATCTGCTGCCTCTGTCCAAGTGAATCTGCACTTCTATCCTCCTTTGATGGTGTCAAGCATGGGTGCACAGATATGACTAAACCCTCTTATAAATTTCCTGTAGAAAGTTGCTAACTTGTGGAAAATTCTGACATCATTCATGGTTCTAGGAGTTGGCCAAGACAAAATGGAACTTACCTTATCCGTATCCATTTTCAGTTTTCCTTGTGAAATGACAAAACCCAAATAGGTGATTTCCTCCTGCATAAATAGACACTTTTCCAAATTGATCATCAGTTGTTCTTCATGTAACCTTCTGAGAACCTGGTCTATATGTTTGAGATGTTCATCCTTTGTATTACTGAAAATCAATATGTCATCCAAATATACGATGACAAATTTACCTATAAGTTCACTCAATACCTCATTCATCAATCTCATAAAAGTACTAGGAGCATTTGACAAACCAAAAGGCATGACCTTCCACTCATACAATCCCTCATTTGTTTTGAATGTTGTTTTCCATTCGTCTCCTAGCCTAATTCTGATATGATGATAACCACTTTTCAAATCTATTTTGGTGAAATACTTAGCACCTCCCAAACAATCAAGCAATTCTTCTATCCTAGGTATTGGAAATCTATACCTAATTGTAATCTTGTTAATAGCCCTGGAATCAGTACAAAGCCTCCAAGTGCCTTCTTTCTTTGGTGCTAGTACAGCGGGTACTGCACATGGGCTTAAACTTTTACCAATGAGACCTGTATCCAACAATTCCTCAATCTGTTTTGCAACTTCTGCATTATGTTCTGGAGTAAGTTTGTATGCTTCCTTGTTTGGAAGTGTAGATCCTGGAATCAGATCTATACAATGACTGATATCCCTTACAGGTGGTAGGGACCTTGGCATTCCATCAGAGATGATACCTTTGTATTTATCCAACAACTCTTGGACAACTGGGTCTATAAACCTCTGTTTCTTTTCTCCCTTGGCTTCTTGCTGTTGTTCCTTATTCATTGCCAGGCATGGAATTAGGGCATAGGCAACTGTACCTTCTTCTACTATCTCTTTCATGAACTATTTTCCTTCCATCAACATTATTTTGACTTCTTCCCCCCTTGACTCTACCCCTTTCTCTATTAAAGGTAATAACTCAAATACCTTACCATCCTTGGTGATTGAATACGTATTGTTGACTCCATCATGTTGTGCTCCCAAGTCATATTGTCATGGTCTACCAAGTAGGAGATGGCAAGCATCCATCTTAGCTATGTCAAACAATAGCCTGTCCTTATATGGTCCAATTTGAAATTCTACCCAAGCCTGCTCTTCCACAACTATTTGCTGACCTTGAGTGAGCCATGAAATCTTGTATGGGCAAGGATGTGGCAACCTTCTAAGTTTTAGCTTTTCTACCATTTCAACAGACACAAAATTTTTAGTAGAACCAGAGTCAATCAAAACTCTGCATACCTTTCCTCCTATCTTGCAAGTAGTTTTGAACAAAGACTTTCTCTGTGGGGGTTCTCTATTAGGCACCTTCATGATGGTCATCGCTCTTCAAATCATCAAAGATTCTCCTGTCTTAGGATAATCCATAACCATCACGAGCTCTTTCATTTTGAACAGTGTTCGAGTTTGTCACACTCTGACAGTTAGATTCGTGGATCAGATTTGTTCTTCGTTCTCCCATGGAACTTGATGCTTTTTCTAGACATTTGTTGGCTATATGGCCTTCTTGATTGTAGTTATAACATCTAATAGATCCTCTTCCCTGGGATCTTCCTCTAAATGGCAGTCTTCTACCTCTGAAGTTTCCTCTTTGATCGTAATTTCCCTTTTGATTTTGATTGATGTCTCCTTTGCTACTTTCCTAATTGGCTTCACCTTGATATCCAAATCCATGTCCTCTACCTCTGAAAGGACTTCTTCCACCTCTTTGTTGTCTTCCTCTTCCTCTGTTGTTCTGTTGTTGTCTTCTCTTTAGTTTTTCTTCCACTTTGAGTGCCAATTGATAGCACTTCTATACTGTATATGGACTATGCAGATTTAGATCTTCTTGGATGGCAAATCTCAACCCATTGAGATACCTTGCTACCCTCTCTTCCTCATTTTCTTTCGCCTTTGCCTGAACACAGAGTTTTATGAATTCTTCCGTATATGAGCTGACATCTAAATCTTTCTGCTTCAGATTTTGTCTCCTCTTGTGTAACTGGATATTGTAATCCAATGGAACATAGGCTTCCTTCACTAAAGCCACCATCTTTTTCCAAGTAGCAACTCTATTTTTACCTTCTTTCACCCTGTTGTCTTGGATGAAATTCCACCAAGTCAATGCAGCCTCTTTCATTTTTGATTGGGCAATCTTCACCCTCTGAAATTCTAGTATTTCCTTTGTTTCAAAGAAATTGTTCAAGACATCTACCCATGCCATCACTGAATTAGGATCCATCTTTCCTATCAACACTGGTAGGTCGAGTTTCACATCCATGGTCCTTCTTGCCATGGGCATTCAACAAGGGTCTCTGGTCTGCAGGAACGTCTTCCACTTCCTGCCTAGGGATTTCCTCTTCATCCCTCTCATCTTCTTTACCAGAACCTACTCTATCCCTCAATTTCTCTAACTCATCTCTCAACACCTGATTCTGAGCTCTCACTCCTTTACTCTCAGCAATCTGCTTCTTTACCAGGACAGCCAACTCAGCGTTGGTCATCCTTGTTGGGAACTCTTTTGATGTTCATTCCCTGTCTGACATTCTTTCTTCTTATCTTCCCAAAAGATACTCCTTGGCTTTGATACCACTTTGATGCAGAGCGGGAAGCAGAATCGTGACAATTGGTTAATAGTCACTTGCAACATACATTTCCTGTGTATGTTCTTTCATTGACAACAACCCACTTCTATTGGCAAGCTTGAACTTTGTCACGCTGAGCTCCTTCCTCTAGTCGATGGGAATTAGATTTTGCGCCTATCGGCGAGACCGTCGCTATCAGAAAACCTCAACTACACTATTGAACCACTAAATCCATCACTTTATTGAACTGGCGCTATCTCTGAACCTATCGCTGCTTACTGCTCCCTTGAACCGTTGAACCACCGAACCGCTGAACCAGTTTAATGAATGGTTCAATGATCACTAACTTTAAATATATTGTCTCTGTCGCTCCACAGAAACCTTTAACCCAACACCTCGACAGAACCATTGCACCTTGAACTGTTGAACCGGTTCAAAGGTTCAACAAAAAGTCTTCCTTCACTAACTTCGGTCACTACGTTGCTTACACCATTGAACCCGCAACGCTGTTGAACCGTGAACCCTTTGAACCGTTGAATTGGTTCAAAGGTTCAATCAAACACTTAATCAACTCAAAAACTCCTTCAAAGCTTTACTTAACTTCTTACAAGCATTCATCGAGCCAAAATGAACCCAATTTACTTGCGAACCGTTGAACCTTTTGCCAAAGGTTCAAACAAAGACTTTTCTATCTGATTTCAAGCAATTACGGAACCCTATGTATTATCTGCTATCGTAGTGGAACCAAAAATTTTTGAACCATTGAAATTGGTTCAAACACAGGGTTTCCAACTGTCTGTAACGTCAAAAAACCCGCGTGACCTTGCAAAACTGTTCCTTCCGCAAACATACGAATTTTTCTAACTTTGATAACCTAGCACATGAGGATGCTAGGGTTCATCTTAGCATGCTGCAAATTGATCCTGTGACCACACAAAATGAATAGAAACAAAATAGAAAACCTAATCTAATATATACAGCCATTCCACCGATTATGAAGTAATCAACCGGTGGAATGGAGTAAAGAACCCATCTCGGCTGCAAACTAGAAAATTGACCACACAAGGAAATCAAATACCAGAAAACAACACAAACAAGATCTTTCTTTTATTGCTTCTAGAAATTGATACAGATATCTGATTTCACAACTTTAGAACTTCTCTATTTCCTACAGAAATCTCAATCTATCTTAATCTATATCTCCAATCGATCTGAGCTGAGCTATTTAACTACTTGCTAATAGTAGTACAGACTTGATTCCCAGCGGCTGGGAGACAATTCCAAGCGACTGGGAGATATAACCAACTAACACACTTCTAACAAACTAACAAGCTTATCACGACAGATTGATAAGTGTCCTAGGGACTTACAAATAGAAACCAAATTACAAACACCAATGATAATTCTAGTCAAACAGACCTTATTACATTAAATATAGAAAATGCATAAGACTCTAGTCTTCTTGGGGTGCTCCTGCACCATATCTCCCCTTAAGCCATCCTCGTACATCCCCTTAAGTCATCCTCTTAGCTCCCCTTAAGCCATCTCCTAATTATAGAACTAATTTTCTCACATGACACATACTTTGAGTTTGGGCTCATGTATCTCCCCTTAAGCCATCCTCTTACATCCCCTTAAGTCATCTCCTAATAATAACTAATTTTCTCACATGACTTAGAGTCAGGGCTCATGTATCTCCCCTTAAGACATCCTCTTATGTCACCTTAAGTCATCTCCTAATTATATTTAATCATTTTTGTGTTAGGTCGCCCACAACTAGATGACATTGGTGACCACTACTTGTGCATTCAACTCGTGACAAGATAGTAGATAATTTTCCCTATGGTAGGCATCAATTGAATGTAATGAATTTTTAAGATCTAATTTTCTAACTTTATTTATTGTAGTTTTATTGCATGACTTGGAGTTATGACTCATGTATATATAGCTAATTTACTTAGATTCATTATATTTTTTTCTCATTTTTTGCAGGTCTCCTACAAGTAGATCCAGCATGATTATCACTACAAGTTTTCATCTAAGGGCTTGTGGAGCCATGCCATTGGATTCACTCTCATTGGGGTGCCTAGAGATATGGAGTACATGGCACAATCTACAACAAAATTTTGTATAGTGGATCCTCACGTTGGATTATTTTATGTGTAATTATTTAATGAACTTTAATAAATTATTCAATAATTCATCATGATTGTCACTACAAGTAGATCCAACATTTTATGTGTTGGATTATTTTATGTTCTTATTTCACCTTCTATGTTATGCCTGGAAATTGGTTTTATGTGCAATTATTTAATGAACTTTAATCAATTATTCAATATGTAAAATTATTTAATGAACTTAAATGAATTCTTGTATGTATTTCTAATTCATAGTAACACATAATACAGTTGATTAAATAAATTATATGATATGCATTTTATTTAATAAACTTAAATGGTACCATATGCATATATATCTTAGACATACATCCTGATAATCACTAACTCTAGTTGTATTAGTTTACTGAACATTCTAATCAAAATATGGTCTAATTTCATGTTTGTTCCTTTTCGACATATAATATTTAATTATGCAATCTAAATTTAGGAATTCCTACCAATAAAAATTATATAGATTGAAACCTACTAAGAGAAGTTCAATAAAGCATTTAAACATACTAGAATATACTAGAATGTACAAGAATAGTCAATATATCTATAGATCTAGTCCATAAAATGTATTGAAACATCTAGTCATATAGTCAACATATAAATAAATATGGATCATAGTCAATGAAATATTGAAATATCTCCAAGTCCATGAAATACTATTCAACATAGTCATAGTTAGGTGGCATATAAATAAATTATGCATCACAGTCCATGAAATAAATAGTCTATGTCCTTTCATCACTACAATCAAGAGGCCTCTTTGTTCCACATAAAATAGATTGACCTGCCTCATGCTGTGCAAGAGAAAGAAACTTGAAATCAAATAATTTTTAAAAAAATTACATGTGCATATATGATTTAAATTTGATTTAATTTATAAAATCATGAAATTAAATATTTAAATTACCATATGACCATGCTCATCTGTCCCACATTCTGTTGCCTGGGTGGGATAGCTATCGATTCTAGACCAAAGGTGTCTACTGCTAATTCCTAGAATTTAAATAAAGCACAAATTAGGTTATAAAATCATGAAATTAAATATTTAAATTTATACTAAAGTGTGCATAAATTAACATATGATCATGCTCAACTACTCCTACATTTTGTTGCCCAAGTGGTATAGCTATCGATTCTAGACTAAAAGTCTCAGTTGCTAATTCCTAGATATTCAAATAAAACACAAATTAGGTTAGAATATTTTTAAAACATGTAACCATATAAAAGACCTAGAAATTGCATAGAAAATTTACTTAGGACCTGAAATATTGTGGATGACTCCAGAAATAGTCCCTAATCAGTAGTAGGATGAGTAGTTATTGTAATAGTGTTATCATCCTGCATATATATGGACATATAAATATATAAATTCAAAAATAATTTTAAAATTTTAAAATAATATACATCTAGTAAATTTAAAGTAAAAATTTAGTACAATTTTTGAAAATACACACCAGGGATGGCTCGGGTATAGTAACTAATGGTGGAGGAGGAATTACCACACCTTCTGGTCGATTAGACATGGAAGTCGCATGACCTCCCTGCTGCAATAAAAAAATTTCACATCTAGTTGAATTAAATTATACAAGTAAATTAAAATATATATCTAAGTTTTTAAGAAACTTTATTAGAACTAGATACATATGGTTTTGGGGTCAATTTATTTGTTTCCCCTATAAGGTGTGCCAACTTGTATAGCTGTAGATGCAAATTGAGATGATGTCTTGGAGCCAGTCATCTACACCAAACAATTCACAATATATAATTCAAATGTATTAAATATAAATTTTGATATGTACATTATGCACTTGAAACAAATTAAAATGTGACATGTACCTGTGTAGGATTATCATCAGAATATAGTAAATCCAAGAATGATTCGACCTCTGATGTAGCTGTAAAAGTGGATACAGGAGTAGGACCATAGCATGGTTGATTGCAATTTTGACACAAATGTGGCGTTGACATGTGTGAGGTGTTAGGACCAGATGTACCATTTCCTCCATGCTCTCTACCATTGACTTCAGCTGCCATGTCGGTAGCTTGGTCAATTAGATTTATCGAGAGCACATTCAATGCTCCAAATGTTGAAACCACTACTTGGTGTTGAATGGGTGCAGGAATACCAAGGGAATTAGGAGCAATGATGGATTGAATAGGAATAGGTCAATTTGGATTAACACATGTCCCTACCCTATGTTGTATCATGCCACCACCAACACCCTGGAATGTGTTAGAATATTAAGGATTTACATTTATAATAAAGTCACTTTGTGACTTATAGGTTAGTTGTTAGTTTAATAATAAAATAAGATAGTTAGCTTGTAGTTTAAATAAATATTTGGGAGTTGTCTTCTCGTTGAGATAGTTAGTAGGTTTGGAAGTTACACGGGAAAATAAGGCTTTATAAGCCAATTAATTATAATGCAAATTTATCAGATTGAATGTATAAAATCCTGATTGAATATATGATATAATTTACATATGTGCATTTGCTCTACCATTTTCAATATGGTATCAGAGCAATTGAAAGATCTTGTGGAGGGTGGAGAATAAGGTTGTTGTTGATGCATGGAAGCCGTGGGGGAGAAAGGAAGGCAAAGTTAAGTATGTTAGAAGGATATAAGGCGTATGAAAGTAGTTTAGAGGATATAAAGGTCTACCACAATCAAAAATAGAATTGGAAATAATCTATTTTGATGAAGGGAGAATTTGAAACCAGAAAATGATATAGTTGGTGATGCATTTAGTTAAATCATTGATGCGCAAATGCACTCAGCAGACATGTTGGAGATGATCCAAGGTGTATGAATAGTAAAAGAGTGGTTATCATCAGTCACCATTGTTAGAAGCTGAGAAATGGTAAAAGCCTTTCTATTTGAGGGAAAAGACTGCAGGTTTTGCTACTCTTTCCTTGTCCTAACTTGCATGCTCTACTTTGTTATGAAAAGCATGATTTTTGGTTGTTCGGTGCTGGTATTTTTATTTGGTTTGGCTCATTAGTTGCATTTATGGGTGGACAACGATTGGTGATGAATTGTTTGGTTGTCTTGAAGTGTTTGGACTAGTTGTAGGATGAATATGTTTTGCAGAAATCCTTCATATGAATATTATTTTTAAGAATGTGATTGGAAGAGACAACAAAATATAGAATAATTTAGTTTGCAATCTAACGAATTATAGAGGAAGTTGCTTTTTCTTGTTGTGTGGAGAAATTGGAAGTGCCTCTACTTTTTTTCTTAAATCTCTGATTGGAATTCAAGGAGATGTAGGGTTTGATAGTAGAATGATTCGATAAAATGCATAGAAACATGTTTTGGTGAGTTCAAAGTTAAATAGTATGGAAAACAAATCATGCATTGTCATTATTTTTTAATTTTACTACACAAGAGATTCATTTTTTATAGCTACATCTTGTAGAAGAATTGCACGAGAGAGTGTGTGTATTTTGAAGGAATCAAAACATTGATTAGTCATTTCAATTTGTTGGCGTAAAGAACAAAGACTTTGAACTGATCAGGATCAATGTTGAAGCGACTGGTAATTAAGGTAAAATTTGTGCATAGACTTGCAAGGAGATGTAAGTAGTTGTAGAAGGTAAGAAATTAAAGATATATATAACAAAGCCAATTAAAACTTCGTTAAAGAGGTATGCAACCAATTTGTTTGTTGAGACAAGTGTGAATATATTTCCCTAATATTGTAGAAGGTGTGTTCATTCACAAAGTTTGTTAAGAGATTTCTTCAAAGTAAGTTTTATGAGTAAAAGTAATTATTTGGAACTTTCATGTTGAAGGTTATATTTCATAAAATCACTGTAAGGGTGCATTATCAGTTAAATCTGACATCCAATCTCTTACTTTTAATTATGGCCACACATGTATCAAATATTGGTTGTATTCTCAAGGATATTTGTGCTACACTTGGTAGGGGTTTCAAAATCTCTCAGAGACTCACATGTAACATCTAATTGTTAGAGTTTTAAAAAAAGGTCAAATTGGAGGCAAGAGGTAATGGAGGTAGGAGGTCTTTTGCCATCCTGAGCTAGCTTCTCGCTCAGGGGTGATTCATTGCATGAGAAGCACCTTTTCCATTTGTGTCCCTTCATGGAGCAAGGGGGGGCTTAGAAGTTCTTGATGGAGCTTGACAATTCTTGATAGTACATGATAGTACTTAGTTATGGATTTTGGAGTTGGTCGTTGTTACCTTTTGAGTCACCCTTATTTGTCTTTTTCGTCATTTCCCATATAAAAAGTTGATTTACTGTTTCATTTCATTCATCATACTTTCATTTCTTAAATCGGCATTTTTTTCTTCAAAGGTTACCCGCCCATCATCTTTGTGCTCGAAATTACCAAAGGTTTGAACCTTTGAACCTGAACTATTCAAAAAGTTCAAAGTTCAATGGTTCGATGTGTTTAAAGTTTCTTAAAGAAAGCTTTTTGTTTTGTGTAACTTAAGCGTCTATGAGTTTTCGGGTTGCACTTGAACTTTTTGTTAATAGTTCAAAGGTTCCACGGTTCAAGGTTCAACATTCGGCACCTTATATCGAGTCACTTCATTTAGTTCTTTCACCCAATTTATTGTGTCACTGAACCGTTTGTTTGAACTCTGAAGTAAAGTTAAATGGTTCAATGGTTATAAGTTCAATGCTGTACTGTTTCATAGTCAAATGTCTTTCACAAAGTCAAGTGATGTTGGTCAGTTTTTGTAGTCCTTATATATCTGAACTTGAACTTCGAACCACATTTCCAAAGTTCAATGGTTCAAGGTTCAACAGTTTGGTGATCATGATCTTAACTTTTCCCGAAGCATTCTAAGTCAAATTTAGCGGGAAAGTTGGAGGAAAATATGTCCGAAACTCATTATGAAACAGGAAGTTCTAATTTTGGGGAATTTATGGATAATTATTATACATCATGGTCACGGGTGAATAATGCTCGCCATTAATGAGGATGGCAGAGTTCATGTCTTTTCAAACATTTTCTGCACGTATTGTTTTGGGTAATAATTATTGAATCCATTAATACCATTTATTAAGTGAGAACAACCCCAAATTTAGCAAGTAAACATACTGTGCGACGTAGAGGAGAACAGCGTAAGAGATATAAGGCCTGGTTGCCCAAATTTCGTGGTAATTTCAGATTCCTTGAAGGTGAGTCCTGTTATTCCTACCCGTCGTTTCCATTTCTTAAGCTAGAAAGAAAATTCCTTTGATTTTCTGACATTCTTTTCAAGATTCAAAGCTTTTTTGTTATATCCTCCAAGTATGGCTTTGAAATCTGCTTGTCTGGGGAATGAACATGGCCCTGGTCTTATCTATTCTCATCCTGAATTCAAAGATACTTCACTAGTGGAGTATGATTTAGAAGAATTTAGAGAAAGGTTTAGAAACCCTGTGCAAACTCCTATGATGAAGAAAATAGTAGACAGTGGTTTAGTTGAAGCCGCGGCCTTTCCCATGGATGTACAGTGCCCAGAACTAGTTCAAGAATGTATAAATAGGTATGACCCCCAAAATAGATGCATCAGAAGTGTAGATGGTGATGTATTGTTTCATATTGATAGACAAACCCTAATGTTTGTGATGAGAATACCGCCTAAAGAGGCATATTCCATCCTTAATATTACTTCTTCTTATGGGTTTTTCTCATAGAAGAAATTGATTTACAAAAATGTGATAGCAAGAAACTGGCTACTAAAATTTTAGAAAGGTGGTTCAAGGCTCCCTAGACCATGGTGCAGGAGCACCCCTACAAGACAGGATATAGGTTCATTGTCTGCATGACAGGACATTAGTCTATTTTTAGCATGTTTGATTTCATAATGTAATAAGGTCCATTGGACCAATGCATATGTACTAGATTAGCCTAGGAGAGTGTGCAGGCAGTTAGAGTTCGTTATCAGGTTGTTTGAGCTATCTTCTCCCAGCCGCTTGGAAGCTCCCAGCCGCTGGGAATCGAGTTGGTAGTACTCGTAGGATATTGCTATAAATAACTCAGATCAGTAGGGTTTGATATCATATCAGAGAATATCATATCAGAGAGAGAGTAGTAGTTGTGTTATGTTGTACTGGTGATTGAGTGAAATCCAGAGATCAGCCCAGACATTGTGAAACATTGTTGTAGAAACAGGACATTTGTGTTTCATCTAAATAAGATCTCATCAATTGCATTATCTGGTTTATCAGCTGTTTATGTTTTGATTTCCGTTCTGATTACAGGTTAATGGATACTTTCAACCCTTCCACCGGTTGATTCTGTGAATCGGTGGAATGGTCATGCATGTTAGTTTAGGTTGTATTTTAGTTTTCTGTTTATGCATTTCATTGTGTGGGAGATCGATTGGTAGCATGCTATGAATCAACCTAGCATCCTCATGTGCTAGGATTTAGGAAGACAAACTGTTAAGTTTTGATCTGAAGGTGATCCGGCCCGATCATCATATTTTCTTTGTGAAATTGTGCGGATCTATGAGTTTGCATGCAGCTAACGGATATACAGGGATTTGCATGTGCTTTTCCAGACGGAGTGAATCGCATCGACATCTGTGAGTATATCGCTATCCGGATCGGGTTATGAAGCTGATGAAGACTGTATGTTGCAAGTGCATCAGGATGATATAGGTTGGATATATACTCAATGTATATATCATCGTCAGGATCATCTTTCGTCTGCATGTCGCTATCGCATGCAGGAGTGAAAGTTCACTTTTTGGCTAAGGACAGGAGAGGTCATCATCAGGATATTAAGAGATCACCCGGATGTTCATTATCATGTTGCGGAGGATATAAGTGTCTTATATCCTGTTGACATCATCATCAGGTGCAAGTGACATCATCGTCATCAGGATATTGCGAATATCACCCTATGCAAGTTTATCCTGCTGTCGCTAAGTGTTTTAGCATCGGCGTAAGTCATCGGCATAAAGTTTGGTTAACATCATCAGGATGTTTCAATATGACTGGATAAGTCATATCCTGATGCTGTTGGTTGAGTAGTCGGATATCAGGGTGACGTAAGCATCGAAGGAAAGGTGCTTGAAGTTGTCGTCATCAGGATATATCAGAGGAACCGGATATTTTACATCCTGCTGATGAAGGTGATGTTGAACATCATGATGATGAAGATAGAGTTTGGCGGGAAGATGAACAGTGAACATTAGGAGGATGTTTGCGCTAGCCAAATATCATGATGCTGCTGATAGGCGAAAGGCGAAAGGCAATAAGGAAGTGAACAGTAGTTAGCAGGAGGATATTTCATGCTCGTCCGAAATATGATGATGTTGTCTGTGTTAGCAAGAAATATGATGATGATGATAAGCCGATAGGATTTTAACATGCTGGTTGTGTTAATGACTCCTCCTTCCCATTTGTAAGCTTCTGTTGCGTTTTCCTCTGCATCATAGTGGTATCAGAGCAAAGGAAGGATCTTCTGGAAAAGATCAGGATATAGTAGGATGTCAGGTGACGAAGGAACATCTGAAATTCTGGCAAGGATGACCAACGTTGAGTTGGCAGTTCTGGTAAAGAAACAGATTGCAGAGAGCAAGGCCGTGAAGGCTCAGAATCAGGAATTGAAGGATGAGTTAGCAAAGTTGAGGAACAGAGTAGGTTCTGGTAGAGAAGAAGATAGGGAAGAAGAAGAGATCCCTAGTTGGAACGAGGAGGTCGTTCCTGCAGACCAGAGACCACTGTTGAACGCCCTCAAGGCCATGGAGAGGAGAACCATGGATGTGAAACTGGATTTGCCAGTGTTTACAGGAAAGATGGAACCTGATTCAGTGATGGAGTGGATAGACTCCTTGAACAATTTCTTTGAAACAGAGGAGATACCAGAACAACAGAGGGTGAAAATAGCCCAGTCAAAAATGAAAGAAGCTGCCTTGACATGGTGGAATTTCGTCCAAGATGATAGAGTATAGGAAGGAAAGCGTAGAGTCACTACATGGAAGAAGATGATGGCATTAGTAAAGGAAGCTTATGTCCCATTGGATTACAATATCCAATTACACAAGAGGAAGCAAAACCTGAAGCAGAAGGAGCTAGATGTCAGCTCATATACAGAAGAATTCATGAAACTTTGTATGAAAACAAAGGTAAAGGAAAGTGAAGAAGAGAAGGTAGCCAGATACCTTAATGGATTGAGGTTCAACATTCAGGAAGATTTAAGTCTGCATAATCCAGATACAGTTCAGAAATGCTTTCAGTTGGCATTGAAAGTGGAAGAGAAGTTAAAGAGAAAACAAGAACAACACAATAGAGGAAGAGGAAGACAACAAAGGGGTGGAAGAGGTCCTTTTAGAGGTAGAGGACATGGACATGGATATCAAGGAGAATCCAGTCATGACAATAGTAAGGGAAACAATAGTCAGAACCAGGGGGAAAATTATAGTCAGCAAGGAAACTTCAGAGGTAGAAGACCTTTCAGAGGAAGATCCCAGGGCAGAGGATCCATCAGATGCTATAACTGTAAAAAAGAAGGCCATATAGCCAGCAGATGTCCAGAAAAGGCCACAAGCTCAACAGGAGAAAGGAGAACAAATCTGGTCCAAGAACCTGATAATCAAAGTATGACAGGCTCTAATGATTTTCACAGTGTGAATGCTCCTGATAATTATGGATACCCAGAAAGTGGAGAGTCTCTAATGATGAGAAGAACAATGACTACCATGAAGGTACCTGACAAAGAATCCCCTCAAAGAAAGTCTCTTTTCAGGACTATTTGCAAAGCAGGAGGTAAGGCATGTAAAGTTTTGATTGATTCTGGTTCTACTGAAAATTTTGTGTCTGAAGAAATGGTGACAAAGCTTAAGCTTAGGAGATTGCCTCACCCATCCCCATATAAAGTCTCATGGCTTACCCAAGGTCAGCAGACAACTGTAGAAGAGCAGGCTTGGGTAGAATTTCAGATTGGAGCATATAAGGATAAGTTGTTGTTTGATATTACCACGATGGATGCTTGCAATCTTTTATTTGGTAGACCATGGCAGTATGATTTGAAGGCACAACATGATGGTGTTAGAAACATCTATACAATCACTAAAGATGGTAATGTTATAAAGTTACTACCATTAACAGAGAAGGAGGAGAAATCTAAAGGAAAAGAGGTGAAGGTAATGCTGATGGAAGGTAAACAGTTCATGAAAGAAGTAGCAGCAGAAGGTGCAGTTGCATATGCCCTAATCCCATGTATGAGGGTGAATAAAGAACAGCAGCAAGAAGTCAAGGAAGAGAAAAAGCAAAGGTTCATAGACCCAGCTGTCCAAGAGCTATTGGATAAGTACAAAGGTATCATCTCAGAGGGAATGCCAAGATCCCTACCACCTGTGAGGGATATTAGTCACTGCATAGACTTAATTCCAGGGTCAACACTTCCAAACAAAGCAGCCTATAAGCTAACTCCAGAACAGAATGCAGAAGTAGCCAGACAAATTGAAGAATTATTGGATTCAGGACTGATTGGGAAAAGTTTAAGTCCATGTGCAGTACCAGCTGTACTAGCACCAAAGAAGGAAGGTACTTGGAGGCTTTGCACAGATTCCAGAGCTATTAACAAGATCACAATCAGGTATAGGTTTCCAATCCCTAGGATAGAGGATTTACTTGACTGTTTGGGAGGTGCTAAGTATTTTACAAAAATAGATTTAAAGAGTGGATATCATCAGATCAGGATTAGACCAGGAGATGAATGGAAAACAACATTCAAAACTAATGAAGGGTTATATGAGTGGAAGGTTATGCCTTTTGGTTTATCTAATGCACCTAGTACTTTTATGAGGTTGATGAATGAGGTTTTGAAAGAGTTCATTGGTAAGTTTGTCATAGTATATCTAGATGACATTCTGATTTTCAGCAACACAAAAGAAGAACATCTCAGACATATAGATTTGGTTCTTAAGAGGTTACATGAAGAGCAGCTGATGATAAATTTAGATAAGTGTTTGTTCATGCAAGAGGAGATCACATATTTGGGTTTTGTCATTTCACAAGGAAAGTTACAAATGGATAAGGAGAAGGTAAGTGCCATATTGTCTTGGCCAACCCCAAAGACTATGAATGATGTCAGAAGTTTCCATGGGTTAGCAACCTTCTACAGGAAGTTTATAAGAGGGTTTAGTCATATTTGTGCACCCATGCTTGATACCATCAAAGGAGGACAGAAGTGCAGATTTGTTTGGACTCAAAGAGCAGATGATTCTTTTGAAACATTAAAGAAGAAGGTGGCACAGCAGCCAGTCCTTGCACTTCCAGACTTTAACAAAATCTTTCAGGTGGAATGTGATGCCAGTCACATGGCCATTGGAGCAGTACTCAGCCAAGAAGGTAGACCTATTGCATTTTTCAGTGAGAAGCTCAATGATGCTAAAAAGAGGTATTCATCATATGATTTGGAAATGTATGCTTTAGTCCAGTCACTCAAGAAATGGAGGCATTACTTGATGCCAAAGGAATTCATAGTATTCACAGATAACCAGGCTCTGAGTTTCATAAACAGCCAGGAAAAGCTGAACCACAGACACATGAAATGGGTAGAAACCTTACAAGCTTTTACTTTTACATTGAAGCATAAGAAAGGAGTCAAGAATAAAGTTGCAGATGCTTTGAGCAGGAGAGTTCTAACAGTCAACCAGATTCAGTTAGAAAGTGTTGGCATTGATTCACTCAAGACCATGTATGAGACTGATGAAGATTTTGGGGAGATATATCATGTATGTACTTCTTTTGGAGAGAAATATCATGTTGAATTCTCTGAATTTTTGATCCAGGATGGATTGTTGTTCAAAGATGGACAGTTATGTATTCCAAGGTGTTCTATGAGGTTAAACATCATTAAGGAGAAACATTGTGGAGCTATGGCAAGTCATTTTGGTCTAGATAAGACTCTTGATCTTGTCCGAAGACATTACTTTTGGCCTAAGTTACAATCAGATGTCAGAAAGTTTGTAGAGACATGTGTGATATGTCAGAAAGCTAAAGGCAGGTTGACTAATGCAGGGTTATATCAGCCCTTACCCATTCCTTCCAGACCATGGGAAAGCATAAGTATGGATTTTGTCTTGGGTTTACCAAGGACAAGGAAAGGATTTGACAGTGTTTTTGTTGTAGTGGATAGATTCAGCAAAATGGCACATTTCTTGCCATGCAAAACCACTGCTGATGCTTCATACATTGCAGATTTGTTTTTCAGGGAGATTGTCAGAATCCATGGATTGCCATTGAGCATAGTGTCAGATAGGGATGTGAAGTTTATTGGTCACTTCTGGAGAACTCTTTGGAAGAAACTTGGAACAAATTTGTCTTTTTTCCTCTGCATATCATCCTCAAACGGATGGACAGACTGAAGTAGTGAACCGTTCCTTAGGAAATTTGCTTAGATGTTTGACAAAACAACATGGAGAAAAGTGGGATAATATTCTATCTCAAGCTGAATTTTCCTATAATGATACTGTCAATAGGAGCACAGGGAAATCACCTTTCCAGATAGTTTATGGTATGCATCCAAGAGGAATTTTGGAATTGAGAGATCTACCTACAGTAGACCCTATTAGTGCAGAAGGAGAAGCTTTTGCAGAAGCCATCAAAGAGGTTCATGATCAAGTCAAGGCCCAACTGCAGCAAACCACCTTGAAGTATAAGGAATATGCTGATAAAAAGAAGAAGGATGTACAGTTTGATGTTGGAGATTTGGTATGGGTTCATTTGAAGAAGGACAGACTTCCTAAGGGAAAATATACTAAACTTATGCAGAGAAAAGTTGGACCATGTCAGATCTTGCACAAGCATGGACAAAATGCTTATGAGATACAACTCCCACCTGATCTTGGTTTGTCCCCTATATTCAATGTATGTGATTTAACTCCATACAAGTCTTATCCAGATGCAGATCAGGATCTCCTACAGGATACAGTCCATGATAACATTCCCAAGCATGATCCTCCACAGTTGCAGAAGGTTTTGGACACCAGAGTGGTCAAACAGACCCGGAACAAATAGTACTTGGAGTATCTAGTCTCTTGGAAGGGAAAACCTAATTCCGAAGCAGTATGGATGACTGAAGAGCAGATCCAGAAACATGGTGCAGATCTTCATACTCTCATCTCAAGTGGACTTGAGATTTCTTCTTCTGGGGAGTATGGTGCAGGAGCACACCTACAAGACAGGATATAGGTTCATTGTCCGCATGACAGGACATTAGTCTATTTTTAGCATGTTTGATTTCATAATGTAATAAGGTCCATTGGACCAATGTATATGTACTAGATCAGCCTAGGAGAGTGTGCAGGCAGTTAGAGTTCGTTATCAGGTTGTCTGAGTTGTCTTCTCCCAGCCGCTTGGAAGCTCCCAGCCGCTGGGAATCGAGTTGGTAGTACTCGTAGGATATTGCTATAAATAACTCAGATCAGTAGGGTTTGATATCATATCAGAGAATATCATATCAGAGAGAGAGTAGTAGTAGTGTTATGTTGTACTGGTGATTGAGTGAAATCCAGAGATCAGCCTAGACATTGTGAAACATTGTTGTAGAAACAGGACATTTGTGTTTCATCTAAATAAGATCTCATCAATTGCATTATCTGGTTTATCAGCTGTTTATGTTTTGATTTCCGTTCTGATTACAGGTTAATGGATACTTTCAACCCTTCCACCGGTTGATTCTGTGAATCGGTGGAATGGTCATGCATGTTAGTTTAGGTTGTATTTTAGTTTTCTGTTTATGCATTTCATTGTGTGGGAGATCGATTGGTAGCATGCTATGAATCAACCTAGCATCCTCATGTGCTAGGATTTAGGAAGACAAACTGTTAAGTTTTGATCTGAAGGTGATCCGGCCCGATCATCATATTTTCTTTGTGAAATTGTGCGGATCTGTGAGTTTGCATGCAGCTGACGGATATACAGGGATCTGCATGTGCTTTTCCAGACGGAGTGAATCGCATCGACATCTGTGAGTATATCGCTATCCGGATCGGGTTATGAAGCTGATGAAGACTGTATGTTGCAAGTGCATCAGGATGATATAGGTTGGATATATACTCAGTGTATATATCATCGTCAGGATCATCTTTCATCCGCATGTCGCTATCGCATGCAGGAGTGAAAGTTCACTTTTTGGCTAAGGACAGGAGAGGTCATCATCAGGATATTAAGAGATCACCCGGATGTTCATTATCATGTTGCGGAGGATATAAGTGTCTTATATCATGTTGACATCATCATCAGGTGCAAGTGACGTCATCGTCATCAGGATATTGCGAATATCACCCTATGCAAGTTTATCCTGCTGTCGCTAAGTGTTTTAGCATCGGCGTAAGTCATCAGCATAAAGTTTGGTTAACATCATCAGGATGTTTCAATATGACCGGATAAGTCATATCCTGATGCTGTTGGTTGAGTAGTCGGATATCGGGGTGACGTAAGCATCGAAGGAAAGGTGCTTGAAGTTGTCGTCATCAGGATATATCGGAGGAACCGGATATTTTACATCCTGCTGATGAAGGTGATGTTGAACATCATGATGATGAAGATAGAGTTTGGCGGGAAGATGAACAGTGAACATCAGGAGGATGTTTGCGCTAGCCGAATATCATGATGCTGCTGACAGGTGAAAGGCGAAAGGCGATAAGGAAGTGAACAGTAGTTAGCAGGAGGATATTTCATGCTCGTCTGAAATATGATGATGCTGTCTGTGTTAGCAAGAAATATGATGATGATGATAAGCCGATAGGATTTTAACATGCTGGTTGTGTTAATGACTCCTCCTTCCCATTTGTAAGCTTCTGTTGCGTTTTCCTCTGCATCAGACCACTTACCAAGGATCACATGATTAAAGATGTGAGGGATATTGTGGTGTTATTAGATAGACTAAAGGGCGGCCAACATGCATATTAGTGGGAAGATTGGATGTACTTTTTCGTACAAGTTACCCTCCAAGGAGAACAATATATGGACTGGGCAGAAATTATAGCTGATTGTTTTCATTAGAGCTTGAGTAATTGTTTGGGAAATAGAGATTTTTATATGTCTTCATACCTATTTTATTGCTTGGCATCTACAAGACAGTGGTTGAGGCTGCCTCATGCATCTTTAGCCAAAGATAGTAAAATTTACTAATATTATTCACAATTGCAGATGAAGAACTGTTATGAGAATTACAAAAAGGTTAGTGATGTCTTTATTGGGAGAATGACTTATGAACTGGCAGGTAATTTGAACAAAAGAATGTCCAATGAGGCAATGTAGCTAATTAGCATTTATGGTGGTTTCTTTGTTCAATTTTCCAAGTTCACTTACATCAGGGTCAGAGGATTTGACGGTGAACCTGTTAAGTTACCCAGGTATGTGTTTGACCATTTTGTACTGATAGAAGTGTGTAGACAGTTAGCACATGTGGATAAGAAGTTTTCAACAAAGAAGGGATCTAGCATCTCTTTCCCCATTGAACTTGGACATTACTCGTGCCAGTCAAAATCAGATGCCTTGAATTTAGATGTGAATCTTAAGAAGTTCAATTTTTAGTTCTTCGCTACCAGGTCCCAATTTGACAGCAAAGGCTTTGTCAGGGATAACTTAGATTCTGGAACAGGGCATTTGCATATCCCTAAATTGGAAGATTACTGGGAGGACTATCTAGATGAATTCAAGGTCAGGAGGAGACTGTGGTGTAGGTTCTCTTTGGGACAGATAATCACTCTTAACCTCAGAATGGACATTTCTGGAGTTAGTGATAATTAGGAACAAATAATTGATCCCCAATTTGAACAGATAAAACAATTACCCATTCCAGAAATTGACTGGAATAAAGAAGAGGAAGATAGGATTGAGGTGAAAACTCTCCCATTGATAAGAAGGACCGAGAAATGGCTGAGAGAACAGAAACAGAAAGGGTTCCAGAATAAAGACACCCAACAATGCATGTCAATGATTGAATCATCATTCCCGATAAGCTCTTCTAATCAGCCTATTGCTATCTATGGTGCAGGTACTTCCAAGTCAATAACTGGAAGGAGTCCTGCCATTAAAGAATCTAGAAGAACCCTCACAACCATTCTGCCCCCTCATGCCACCAGGTTGAGAACCAAAAGCAAAAGAAAGGAGCAGGTTTCTGAAAGAATAGTTGTGGATTTGAATTCAGAGGAAGATTCAGAAGAAACCATGGGTGATAAGGAATCTAGTTCACCAAGAATAGAGGAAGTTAATGCTAAACAATAGTCAAAGGTTGTTTTAGAGACCCCTGAAATAATGATGATTTTTTATGTATCCTCTGATAAATTGAATTCTGGGAAAGAAGCCTCAGCCTTTGCACCTAAATGGCTAGAGAATTTTATCAGTGACAAAAGAAAAATAATTTCATTTTCTATGCCTTTAGAGGATATGGTGAGCAAATGTTTGGGAAAAATGCCTAAGTCCAAGAAGCTGAAGACAACATCTAGAGTAAGCATTGACCCAAGTACTGGGAATTGGAGTGCCGAGATAGCTAGGCCGATGACTGATGAACAAGTACAGGACCCCACTGTATAGGATTTCACTGTCAAAAGGGTGGATCTCGGAACTGCTTCTAGAGCAGCAGATGTTCATCATCTTGAGGCATCCAACAAAAGAATCGTCAGCCGGACCTGGAAGGGCGAGAAAGACAAGAAAGAGTTGAAGCAGGCTCTGCATTCCATGGCCGAATATATCAATGCCATTCATAATCCCAACCCACAGCCAGTCTCAGAGCTTCTCTGTCTTTTGATCCTAAGTCGCCAGCCAACCAGAAGATGTTGGACTAGGTTAACAGAAACAGGATGTTGGCTAAGGTATTTGATAATTGGTTGGACTGTATTGTACAAAAGGGGACTGAATATATCCATGAACTTAAGAATATATATGATCAAATTGCAGCTACCATTGAGGAGCTTAAAGCACAGATTACTTCTTGGGTGAAAGATGAAGGCAAGTGGATGAATGTACTGAACCAAATTGATGAGGTTCAAAAATATGGGGTAATGAATTTTCTGTTAGAAAAGAGTTTAACAGGTGTGGATGAAGATCTACTCTACGTGAATAAGAAAAACATTGAATGGAGAAATTCTGTATCACAGCAAGGGAGGTTTGAACTTACAAAAATGATTAAGGAAATCACCGAGTTCACCCAATCTTTGCAGCATGATTTACAATGCATTGATGTAAAATACATCAAAGATGATGGGAAACTGGAGGAGAATGTTGATATAGTAGTCTAATCTTTTAAGGATAAAATTAACTTTGTCAAAGAGAGTGACAACATTTTAATTGAAGATTTCTCCCAAATTTCTAAGGTGGAGTCACTGCTTTACCTCTGCATCGATGCATTACCAGAACACAGAGAAAAGATTGGAAAAATATGGAGGGAAAAGGAAGTTTGGAAGACAAGGGTGAAACACATAGGCATCCCCAACCTTCTGAAGATTTAGGAGTTTGTTACTATTTTTTAGGAGTGGAAGACTCAACGTGCCTCCCCAACCACTGATGGCAAATCTGCAGATTCAAATCCGTTACCTCAGCTGTGATCTTATTCGCCTAGTTGCCTTTATTCAGTTTTCTTTAGTTATTCTATTTCAAAACTTGATCTTTAGATCAATTTGTTAAAAACAACTAAATCCCATATGGGTCAGAGTTACTTTAACTCTGGGTTTGGTTTATTTGATTATGGAATTAGGGCAATCATATATATATGCTTTTCTTTGCTAAACAGGAGATATACAGAGTAGAGTAAAAAAGAAAAGGAGATAGCAAATATTAAAGGAACTGAACTACTGTTATTATTTTTTGGAATACACATGATACTTGTTTGAAGTATTTTCATCTGTGAATGGAAAGGAGGAAACAGTTGCTGCATACTTGAATCTGTGCGTTTGAGTTTTTGGAATTGGATTTTTTGTGTGAAATCTTCTTTCATATGGTAATTGCTCTCTTTAGACAATTCATTATATGTGTTCTAGCATTTACTGGTTCAGTAATATTTATGTGTTTAGGTACCTGGTTGATATAAATATATATATATATATATATATATAGAATCTGTGTATTCTATCACAAGATTTGTGTTTTAAACAGAAAAAGATATCACATTCATAACATGATGATGTGTGGGTGTTAGTTTACCTTTAGGCACTTTCTGGTTAAAAGTGTATGTGGATAATTAGAATAGATTGAATTCATTGAAGATCTTAAAGGGAGCTGTACCTAAATTCAGAGGGGAACAATTGGAAAGTTCGCCCATTTGTTGAGTAATTTGTTTTTTCTTTAAAGAAGAAAGGGTATAGAGTCATAAAAGATTATTTGTGAATAAAGACAAACTTATTAACCAACAGTCGTGATCCACAAGTTAAGGTGTGTTACTATGGATTTTGGAGTTAGTCTCGATCCATAGTTGGTTGAATTTTGTACTATGAATAGTCAAGTGAGTCTCGATTCGCAGTTGAGGTTGGTGATTTATACTGTGAGTAGTTGAGTGAGTCTCAATTCACAATTGAGGTTAGTGATTTGATTGTTAATAGTTGAGTGTGTCTCAATTCACAAGTATTGTGGAGGTTTGACAGTCAGGAGATCCATTGGTGAGTTTAGCTTCGTGTTTCATGGGTGAGTGAGGAGAATTGGTGGATAATTGAGTAAGTCTCAATCCATCAAAGTTTCTAGAAGGGTTGTTGTGATCACCTCTTGTAGTGTTCCATCCTTTGTTTGAGTTAATATAATAAGGGGGGAATGTTGGATGTAAACCCTTAAGGGGGGTGTTAGAATATTAAGGATTTACATTTATAATAAAGTCACTTTGTGACTTATAGGTTAGTTGTTAGTTTAATAATAAAATAAGATAGTCAGTTTTTAGTTTAATAAATATTTGGGAGTTGTCTTCCCGTTGAGGTAGTTAGTAGGTTTAGAAGTTACACGGGAAAATAAGGCTTTATAAGACAATTAATTGTAATACAAATTTATCGGATTGAATATATGATATAATTTACATATGTGCATTTGCTCTACCATTTTCAATAGAATTATCTAATGCCAAAATAATTGGGTTTTAAACCCATTTCAAACTCTGCCCATAATTTCCTAAAAAAATACAATGGCACCTCCCAATTAGCGTGTGGTCAATGATCAAAGATCATTCACCATTTCTCCCAAAAATGTGCTACAATTTGAGGATGCCTACACCACGTATTGAAATTATTTTTTTGTTTGGAGGCATACGTTGATTAGTGGCAAGGTCAAAAAAATATGGGGCTATAGTTTGTTTAGTACTATGAAGATCTAGGATCTCTCTATACGAGAGTCCATCTACATAAAATGCCTCCTCTCCCCCCTCCAAAGGCAGAATCTATCTAGTTTCACATCAATAGATATAATTGAATCAACAATAGTTTGCATTGAAGATGCAAAGTGTGCTAAATGGTGGGGGCGTGTTAGGCTCATTTTGGATCAATGTAACTTTTTCTTGAATTATGTTTATATTTTCATTTATATTTGCTCTCAAGCGAGCCTCGTCTAGTGGAGGGGGTGGGGGTTTTGAGGTGGAGGGTTTTGTGGTGGGGTTGGTTCATTTGCAAAATATCATCTAAATTTAGATATTCATCATGTGGAGGTATTTGTTCCATTGGAATGTACAATGTAGAGGTCACCTGCATTTACAATTAGAAGAAAAATAAATAAATAAATAAATATTCGTACATAAATCAAAATGTTAAAGTTCACATGCACATATGTAAGTAAATATCCATCTTGAAAACTTAGAAATAGATATCTAAATAAACATTTAATAAACTTGAATATTTATCACTAATTCAATATAATGTATGTACATCTATCAGAAATATTTGTCATAAATATTTAATATTTATCATAAATAAATAAATTTGAGTGAACTACTTTAATTTAATTTAAATCAAGTTTACATTTAAAATTTACATATATGTACACGTGCACACACGTGCATGTAGATTATTCACATATGTGTATACATGTACATTTAAATATACTATAAAATAATTAAACAATAATAAATTTGAATGTGTACACCCTTATAAGATAAATTGACGAAATGCCGATGACGGCATGCTTCAGTGGTTAAGTCGCTCGATTGTAGTGGTGGCCACCAGAGTTCAAACCCCTGCTGGGCCAATGAGCTCGCAGGCTTTATGCCTTCGCTGGGCCAACGAGCTCGCAGGTTTGAAGTGTTCCTTCTTGGGGATGAGGTCCCCCGTGTTGTGGCCTCACCGGTTCATCGCTCCGGGAAAAAGTGTTAGTGTGGAGCCGGAGGGCGTGTCACACCAGCGTCACCAGTCACGTTAAAAAGTTTACCAGGCGCATTATCTTAAAAAAAAAAAAAGAAGATAAATTGATGAAATAGATGAAATTAAAAAAATAAAATAAATATTTATAAGAACATACTTAGTTGGAAATTCAATGCAAACATATTGGAGTTTTAAAAATGATTTGTCCATATATATAAGAAACTTTCATTGCTTGGATGAATGCTTCAAAATTTACAAAGTCATGTTGTTTGTCATTACAAATCAGTTTTATAATTGTGAGATCAATCATGCACCCACATATATCACCTACATGAGTGTGCATATTTGAGATCTAGACATGTGGATCTAATCTTAAAAAATCTTCAAGAATGTTCTTGTCTTTAACCTTTCAAGATAAAAAGTAAACATGTAGGGGATGCCCTAGATGATTATGGAATCTAATCAATGTCTAGTTTAATATAAATTCTCTAATTTAATGCTTCAATGATTCACCTTTGAGATCCACTTATAAATTCAAAATGTTAAATCTAGAGGTGTATAAGAATGAATTAAGATTGCCCTTTTAAATACAACTCCAAGGGTAGAGAGGGAGGGAGAGAGGGAGGGAGATGTAGAGAGAGAGGGAGGGACAGAAATACAGGTAGAGAGATAGATAGTGTGGGAGTAGGTAGAGAGAGGTAAGGTTAGATTGAGAGAGAGAGAGAGAGAGTTTTGAAAATTTTCCTATCTATTTAAATTTGAAATGAGAAAGTAAAAGAGAAAAGAGGATTTAAATTACATTAAAAGTTGATATCTATTAGCATCTTTTAGATAGATATATTTAAGATATTTATCCTAGTAAATTCAAATACTTTATATTGGCTATATACGAAATTAATATAAAATATATACTTTTATATTTTAGAGTAAGTTTTGAAAACTAACTTTATTAAATCAATTGAGTGAGTTTAACTAGATGGATAATTGGGGCTAATCAAGGGTGAACATACACTAATTTGATGTAATCAATTCTCAACATTCAATTATCCCAAACTAGACATCTTATTGAATCATTTATGTAATATTTTTTAATCAAGCATTAAATTAGGGCTGATCCATCCCCAATATGTACTAAATTGATGTAATTTGGTTCAGAGGTCTCAATTAAGCCTAATCATGTACAGAATTGAACTGGTGACTTGAATGGTTCAATTAGATGATTAGTTTGGCCTAACCAAGCCTTAACACATGTACTAATCTAATATATACATACACAATTGGACTAATTTTAGACTCAATTGGTTCAATTAGATGATTAATTAGTCTAATCCAAGCCTTAATGCATGCACTAATCTAATGCATAAGTTTTTTTGTTGAGATAATTAACTTCAATAGATTAGTATATATTGAGAGAGAGAGAGAGAGGTTAGACTAAATGGATCTTTGTAAGACTAGTGTTTATTAGTCCATTTCAATGTAAACTAATTCACTTGTCGAAGGACAAAATTATAAATCTAAAGTGCCAACATGGGATCTTTCCTTGTCAAGGGGGTCATCATTAAATTCTTGGTAGGCTTTCAGTTTTCTAGGCTTTAGGATGTAAATTTTTTGAGGTAGATACTGATGGAGTTAAGTTGTCATTGATGTCAAAAAGGTGTCCTCAGTTTGTTTGATGTCATCAGGACTTGGTTGATCAGGTTTGGCCTTCAATGTGTTTTCTTATGTTCTTTGGTAAGTGAAGTCACAAGGTGATTTAGGGTTGTCAAGTGTTGACAAATGTTCATCATTCATGTTTGGACAAATGTTCATCATTCATGTGTGCTCATCTATGTTTGGACAGAGTTTGCTTAGAAGTTGTGATTCATTTCATACTTGATGAAGTGCATATCATGTTTGGTTATGCAGTGTAGAGATACATACTTGTTAAAGGATTAGGAGGAGCAAAGAGTTCACATCATCCTATGTAGAGTTTATATCATCTTGTGTGTTGTTTTTGGCCATGATCTTTACAGATGAATTGTAGTGGTAATGACTTAGTCACAGATGACTTGTAGTGGTAATGACTTAGTCATTTGATCTCAGTAGCCTTCATCATGTTGTCTGACTTTCACTACAATGAGGATTGGATTGTTTTCATTTTGTGTGGCATACTCTATATCAAGGACTGATAGAATTGATTACAGGAGTTATATACTAGTTCATAGGTATTGTCACCCATGGTCAAAGTAAGGTTGGTTCATAATATTCAGTTGATAAAGCATTGTTAATCTTTTGGATATCATTCTTATGAAGTGGAATTTTATACACTATGCAAGAGGTATAGTTGAAGTTGGAGGTTTAGAAGATATTTATCTTGTATCTAAAACATACTCTTTGTTTACTTCTTTGCCCATCTAGTGCCTATTTCACTTTTCTTATATTTTGAAAGTGACCTATGATAGAAGGTTTGCAACTTAAAAAAACACCACTTGGAGGGTTTAAGGTCATAGGGCAACCGGCCCCTTTCCACCGATAGAGTAGGTTATCTACATGGGCGGGCTTTTAATATGTTTGAATTTAAATTTACCACCGCCAAAAGTTTAAAAAGGCAACGGCTTGTGTGAGGTCGATGTATTAAGAAAAAGCTATTTTTTCTTCCTTGAAAATGTGTGAAGAGTTTAGAAACATTTTGAAGACCGATTCAAGATTAAAAATTTCTTTTTTAAAAACTTATTAATTTCCTTTTTGGTCGGTTCTTTTTGTCATAAATGTAAGGAGCTTGTTTTAAGGAGATTTTTTGTCTTTATGAAGAGATTTTTTGAGTGAAGTGTTAAAAAGAAAAAAATGCTTTTAATAATTTTTGTCTCTGAGTATGAATCCAAACATGAAGAGAAATTGGGAGAGATTATTTTTGTTGCAGATTGGATAAAGATTTTTTATTTTGCAGGAGATTATTTTTGAAGAAAGATTTGAAGAGGTTAATGAAAAATTTGTTTGAAGGAAAGATAATCAAATTGAAGTTTTTTTTTTGTGTTTTGGAGCATATGAAACATCATGCAGAGATTGTAGATATGAAAAGGTTTTAATGGAGATAATTTGTCTTGTTGAAGATTTATTATTTTTTGTTTGCAATGAGAGAATGTTTTTGCAGGAATATGAATCAAAAATTGAAGAGTTTATTTGCAGGAGAAAAGGAAATGTGTTTTTACAGAGAAGTGAAATTTCAAAAGTCTTGTTGTTTATAATTGCAAAATTTGTGTGATCAGATGCAGGAGAAATTTATGAAGGAATGTGAAAGGTTCCAAGGCAGTGAAAAGACATTCAACTTGTATAAATTTGTTTTCCAGGTGCATTGATGAATGAATTAAGAAGGATAGAGATGAAACATACAGTGTTGTGAAGTGTTGTTGAATGGATTAGAATACAAATTTGATATGCAGTGTTGTTGAATGGATTAGAATACAAGATTGATATGCAGTGTTGATTGGATCAGAATAAAGGATTGTTGAGTGTATCCAGATGTCAGATTGAATAGAATGGGTATTTGACAGACATATATTTGTATTGAATGGAAACAGAGTATCCCTCTGATTTTCTTATTACATTTGTTGGTAATTTGGTTTGCCAGTGAGGCACAATATGCCAGTGTGGCTTGTGGTCAGTGAGACCTTTCTATGCTAGTAAAGCTTGTGGTCAGTGAGACCTTGTATATGTCAGTGAGACATTTGTAAGAAGTTTTTCATTTAAGCCAGTGAGGCAGTTTTGGAGTGGTTTTTCTACCCCTGATGGGTTTTCTACTCGTGCATATCTTGTGTCATGATTCATATTGATCTTCCTTGTGTCTGTTTGATTTACTTAAGAAGTTTTTATTCTCTTTCTGTATTCACAGTCATGCGCATATGTATTTTACAAATCAAATGGTATCTTTCTTTTTGAGCTCTGAAAGTTAAAGTTTAAAAAGGATTTGAAAATTCACACAACACTGATTCACCCCCCCCTCTCAGTGTTGCCCTTGATTCCTACAGATACATGGTGTGGTTATTGATCATTATTTTCAACTAAAATTTGAAACTCTACGTTCACTAATCTATATTGTTATCATACATCTGGTTATTTAAATATGGTATTTTTCAATTTACATTAAACCCTATATTTTAATTAAACCCAAAATGATAAATTCTACATTAAACACTAAATTTGCATCAAACCCAAAATGCTATCAATAAACCATCAAACTACATAAAAACTAGGTAAATTTACATCAAATATTTAGTGAAATCAGTTTCATTTACCCTAAACCCTAAAACTAGAAAAAAATACATAAAAAATGCGAAAAACCTACTTGGAGGTCTTGAGAAACTGAGTGTCTGGTGGAAGGAGGTGGCAGGTGGAAAATGGCAGTGGCATGTGGTCAAAAATCAAGATCACATTCTTCTTTGTCATTGGTTTGTCGCTCTCCCTCTGTCATTGTTGGAAAAAATGACATCGTAGGTCATTTTTTCAAAAAATAAATACTTTTAAGAAATGGGGCCCTGTTTCTAAGTGGGATCTCATTTCTAAGAAGGATCTCATTTAGGTTGGGATCCCAAATTGTAACGGGTCCCCGTTCCTAAATGAGGTCTCGTTTAGGATTGAGACCCCAAGCCTAAACAAGATCCTATGTTTTTGAAACGGGATCCCATTCTTGTTGGGATTTTCTTTTTTTCCTGACGCTTCCCCTATATGTGGACCCAACTTCTTGCTTGGACCTAGGTGTGGGGGATGATGATGAGACTAATTCTGGCTTCATCAATCTCGTAGCCAAAGTACCTTTTTCCCCTTATCCACCTATTTATTTGTGCTAAATTAATGTTTGCTTGAGAAATTATTGATTACTTGGGGTAGAATAAATTTTATATTTCTAGTTTAGTCATTATTGATTAATCAGGTCAAAATGCTAATAAAATCTTGTATAAAAGATATGTTTTTATTTTAATAGGGTATCTTGGTGAATTTTGGAAAGATCATATGCTCAACTTTGAAAATGCTCATCTGGTGGTACTATGATCTTTGAAGGCAATTTCAACAAATCTGGAGGCATCAGGCTTCAGAGAAGGTCGAGGTGGCCTCACTCATTACAAAGGCTATAGATTTTGGAGAAGACAATGCTAGCACAAGCCCCTTAGACTTCGAAATGAATATACACTCAACAACAAGTTCTAGTTGCCTCATGTCAAATTCCTCACATGTGGTAGTAGGATTAACAAACCCAGTTTATTGATTATAGAAGTAACCTTTGTAGATAGTAGACTCCTGTTAGGAGTCATTTTTTAAGATGCTTTCCATGTTTTATGCTTAAGAACAAACTTTATTAATTTAATAACAAACTTATGTATTCCTTTCAGTTAAGACTTCTAATCAGATTTGAACATGTGCATGTTCAACATGCCACAATATTATAGGGATATTTAATAAATATTCAACAGAGTAGTGGTAGTTAATCAGATAGTAATGTTAGTTGTTGTAGTTATCTTTATCATTGTCATACAAAAAGATAGTTTACTATCTTTTTCTTAGTTCAGTGCAATCTATACTGAAAGTGAATCAAGTAATATATGTTATCATATCATGAATGGGGCAATGTTGTTTTAATTTTCTATAATTTTTGACTTGAATGTGATTTTTGAAATACGTTCCCATCTTTGGAGAGTTGGCCACTCATTGGAGAGAAAAAACATGTATTACTGTAGATAAGTATTTGATGGTTATTGCATGAATCTATTGAAGTAGACATTGTTGTTTTCATATTGTGTTACTTGTAGGTTTGTTATATTAGTCACCATTGTGTATTGCATGTGAGGCCTTGTATTTTCAAATTTTATAAGGAAAACTAGAAAAAAGAGTGTTGAAATTTCATTTGTTTTCATGTGTTATTCATAAAAATATCAAAAATATGTTCTTAGATAATCATGGTTTCATTCTCAACAAGCATTTGTATTGTTAGAGAAGTTTAACTTCTAACATTTCTTATTATAAAAGTATAAGCACTTCCATTTCGTAGTTAGTTTTGTCAATTCAACATAAGCACTTCCATTTTGTAGTTAGTTTTTTCAATTCAACATAAGCATTTCAATTTTGTAGCTAGACCTAGTTAGTTCTTTAAATCCAATAGATTATATTAGTGTGTGTGTGTGTGCAAATTTCCTTTCACATAGAGTAGAACAACTCCTAGGAAAGGACTCCAAACTCCCCTTTTGTAAACAACCTTTGAACACCACCCAGGTTGACAAGATGATTATCTATTAAAGTATGAGGTTCAATGGCATCTCGTCATGTGGCATTTTGGATTTATAAAATCTCTAATTTTCTTTGGTTTTCTAAAAATGAATAGTAAATTTTTTTTTAAAAATCATATTTATAAAAAGAAAATTCAAATATGAAATCTTATTTTCTTCATCTTCTTGGTGGAAATAGTCATAAATTTTGAGTATGAGCTTATATTTTTGTGTAATTTATTTCATGTGAGTCCAATCCCCACCCTCTTCTCTATCATATGCTTTTTGCTTTATTATGTCTTTCTGTAATAGCATTTTGAAGAGCATTTTCTTCTAAATCTCCTTTCCAATATTTCCAAATGGTAAAATTCAATTCCCCACCACTACAAGAGGCATTTCCCATCTTTTTGGTATTTTCTCAAACTTTTATTGTTCTTACCTTTGTAAAAATTAGGTAACAATAGGTGGGGGCAAACATCTCCCCTTAATATTTTTTGCATGCCTACAACTTGCTTTTTAAAATAAAGTATAGGCATTGTGGCTTATCAATGTTTTGCATTTGATTTTCCATTATTATTCTGAATCACCTAGCAACAAAGCATGCTAGTCTGAGTGATCCATTTTTTCAATCATTTTCATGACTCCTAGCAGTAGAGTAAGCTAGCCCTTGAAGTCATATCATTTTGATCAAAATTTCTTTCTCTTTGTTTTAACTAAAATTTTCTTCTCTTCGTTCCAGTAACATTCCTTTCTCTTTGTGGCATTGCTTGTTCTTTCTAACACACCCTTCTCTTCACATCATTCTTCTTGCCATATTAGATTTCCTCCATTATTACTATTTCCATGATTAGATTAATGCATTGTTTTGTATATTTTATTTTTTTGGCCTTATGGTCTTGTAAGGTTGCAGTTCCTAATATTGTGGTTTTACAGGACTCTCAATCTAGGGGCATGATTCCCCTACTTGAAGAACTACTCTGCATGCTCTAAAGTATCCATTTTGGAGTATTTTTTATAATAAAATTTCATTTCTATATTTTAGCTTAGCTTTAACACTTAGTGGCAGAAGCCCGCTAAAGTGGGGGCAAAATGTAAGGAGGAAAATTACATACTTTACAATTTATACTTTATTTTGCATTCACTTTGGTTTCTACTCCCTTAGCATGTTTTAGGGTGCATTGAGCCTTGGGCCTTGACCTTTTTCCATACCGAAATTGCTAAATTTCTTTATCATAGTCCAAATCTACTTTCTAACTTGGAGCCATGTGCTAAATTTTTAGTCATTTCTCTAGGATGCGAGTGTAATGTACAAATGTTTGCGCGGCGTGCTAGCCTCTCATGAAATTTTAAAATTTAAATGTTGGTTTCTCCCACCTAGCTGCCAGCTATCTCATATTGTAACGTCTTTTTGTGAAAAAAAAAAAACCATTTCTATGTGAATCTGACTCTTGAACTTCCAAGAGATCCTTCCCTAAAAGTATACGTTTGATACTTTTCCAACAAAAAAATAATAATTTTCCTCGTATTGACTGGTCTCTTTTTCTTGTTGTCTCCCTTCTTCAACCATTATTAAAGCTCACAAAAGTGAAGGTTTGTAATAGCAACTTGGCAAGTTATTTCTCTTATTCTCTTCTACATGATGTGTCTCTAGTAATATTGTTTAGCAAGCATTTCATTCTTATTCAAATATTATTGTAGTTGTTGATTCTTCTTTCATTTGGCAATATATATTGGTATCTCATTTCCTACTTGTCTATTACACACACTAGGGTGTGGCTTCTTGTAGACCAAGGAGTTCTCACTCATAGACTTCATTTATTTATTCTCTTAGACCTAGATGCACTTAGGCTAAGTACACACACTTTCCTCTTTTCTATTTGACTACTCATGGAGGTCAAAAGGCCAAAATAGGGGTTTGACCATTCTTGGCAAACTCTTAAGAAGTCATAACCATTTTCATACCCCCAACTACAAGTTATTTGAATTTTTCTCTCACACGGAGGTTTGCACATTTTTAACCCTCTTGTAAATTTTACTTCTTCATTGTAAACACATAAATTTCTATCATTTTAGTTCTATTTGAATTGTTGTTAGTTGTATTTGTTGTGTTCATCTCCTATTGTGTAGAAAAGGTTGTTTTAGCTACCAAAACTACATTTTTTACCTATATTTTGGATGCTAGCACAAAATCTGGACAACAACGCATAAGTAGTATGACTATGCAACGCAATAACATCCTAGACAAAGAGCTTCATCTTTTGGTGCCAGACTCATTTATTTCTATTATTTCTTATTTTGCATCTCATTTGTCATTTCAGAAAGAATATTTCTTATAATTGACAAAATTCCAACCCAACTCTTTCTTTTAGTTTAGAAAAACTTATTGTTTTATAAGTTAAAACACTTCAGAACTTTAACAATGCATATTCATTGAAATTATCCTAAACCCATAAGAAATAACAAAAAATATTGGCTCTGCTAGGGTTTTTGGATTTTCTAGGGGTTTTCTCTTCTACTTTTCATGTGTTGCTTGGGGATGGAGGGTGCTACAGGTGGTAGTACCTCTATTCCCCTACCCGTTTCAAACACTGCCAGGCCTACAAACTGGAAAATAGTTCTGACGGGACAGGTGGAATCTCTTAAGAATGGACATACAATGGTTTACCATCATAAAGAGATGACTAAAGGGTCTTCCCTTGTGGTTCCTGACAATCTAGTGGATATGATTGTCACTTCTATGGATCTTGCCCTGGTCGGCAAGTTTTTCTCTCTTCATCCCAGCATTGAGATGGTCTGTAAATGGGTTTCCAATCGTTGGCATGTTAAAGGTAGTGTGATTGTCATGGGTATGGCATGAGGGCTATTCCTTTTTCACTTTACTAGCAAAGAAGACATGTTGGCTATCTTATCTGGAGGACCATGGCTTTACGGTACACATTCGCTCTCTTTGGGCTGTTGGAAACCAGGGTTTGACCCTAGTACTGATCTCAATAAAACTACCCCAATTTGGGTACATCTGCCTAGCTTTCCCTTAGAATACTAGGATGAATCTATTTTTAGTTCTATTGCTAATACCTTTGGTAATTTTGTTACCCTTGATAACTCCACATGCACCAAATCTCACTTTGTTTATGTAAGATTCTGTGTTAATGTGTAAATCAATAAGACTCTGCCCATGTTCATTAGCATTAGCTCAAAATTTGGCGTCTGGAGGCAGCCCATTTCATATGAGAATTCCACAACTTACAGTCAAAAATGTAAGAGGAAGGGACATCTCATCTCGCATTGTAAGTTCAAGAAAGCTGAGGAAAATATTAATAAGGAAATCACTATAGAGAATAAGGAGGCGACCTTGGTTAATGCTGAGCACTCAAAAGAAGATTATGCTCTTAATACTGATCAGGGGAAGGATCAGAACCTTCACTCTCAAGAGATTCCACAACCCACCCTGGAAGAAGGTGAGATTTTGAATCAAGTTAAGAATATTCAGTTAGAGGTTGGTAACCTTGAAGAGCCCTAGATTGAAACTGATAAAATTAAGGATACCCAAATGGGTTTTGATGGGGTTGAGAAGGTACAGATGGAACATGATCAAGTTGATGAGACCCAGTTGGGATTTGACAGAGTTGAGGGGACCCAGATGGGATATGACAGAGTTGAGGAGACCCAGATGAGTTTTGACAGATTTGAGGAGACCCAAATAGGAGATGACAATATTAAGAAAACCCAAATGAGATTTAAAAGAGAGGTAGAGTCACAAGTGGTATTTGAACAAATGAAAGAGACCCAGTTGGGTCTTGACAGAGTGTTGGAGACTTAGGATAATGAGGTAAAGTTTGTGCCTTTGTCTTTAGACCAAAATAAGCTTCACCCTTCTCCTGTGAAACTCACATCGAGTTTTCTCAAAGAAGGTCTTTTTCCTTCTTCTCCAAAGAAGCATTCTAATTAGTCTATAGCTCTTCTAGGAGTAGCTAATGCTTCAATGAGTGACCATGAAGAGTGGACATCTCAAAAGAAAAAGAGCCGTAAACCAAAAAATTCGACTAATGTTGGTTTAGATCCTTTGAAGGGTAGACCTTCATTGTGAGAAACTAGCCAAAGAGAAGCAGCTAGGGAGATTGCCGGTGGAAAGAAAAAGACACTGGAGAATCACTCCAGAAAGTTATTTAAATGAAAATTCTTTCATGGAACATGAGGGGTCTTAATAACCCCTCAAAACAATTTGAGGTTAAAAACTATATTTGTGATCACAAAGTGGATATTCTTTTACTTTAGGAAGTTAAAATGTCTGAAGAAGGTTTCAAAAAGATTGTTGATAGGATTTGGCCTAATGCTTTCTTCTGCATAAGTCCTGCTATTTGTGCCTCTGGGGGAATTGTGACTATGTGGAATGCTTCCAGATTTCCTGGTAAACTTTCTTTCTTCAGTAAAAATTGCTTGGTGATTGATTTCTCTTTGCCTTCCTTTCGATGGAGTCTAGTTAATGTTTATGCCCCTAACACTAGGGTCTTAAGGAATAATCTTTGGGAAGATTTGGCTAACCAACTCTCTTCTTATCCTGATTCATATTGGATACTAGCAGGTGATTTTAATACCCCTCTTTATCCTTGTGAAAAGTCTGGGGGAATTTTGGACTACTCTGATAGTATGTTGGACTTTGCTAAGTTGATTAACACTTTTGGGCTTATTGATATTGATTTGATGAACCAAAATTTTACTTGGACTAATAGGAGGAAAGGGGATCAAATGATTCAAGTGAAACTTGATCGTTTTCTTATTTCCAATAATTGGCCAAACATTGCCGCCCTTAAATTGGTTGCTCTGCCTAGAACTGTTTCTGATCACAATCCTCTCATTTTGGAATGGGCTAATCAGAAGAGAAAAGGTCCTTTTCCTTTTAGATTTGAGGCTGTGTGGACTAAACATCATGATTTCAGGAATCTTCTTTCTGGATGGTGACAACTTCAAGTTGTGGGTACTCCTATGTTCCAACTTTTTAAAAAGTTGATGCATGTCAAGAGAGAATTTTATGGTTGGAATAAATACAGTTTTGGTAACATTTTTTTCTCAGAAAAAGATCTTATCCAATAAGTTGGCATATATTCAATATAGGATTGCTCAAGGTGATACTTTTGATATTTCCCTCAAATTAGAAAATGACTTAATCAGAGATTGGAAGAATTTAATGAGTAGAGAAGAGTTATTTTGGAAGCAAAAATCTAGAGTTCAATGGCTTAAAGAAGGTGACCGTAATACTGCCTTCTTTCATGTTTTTGCTTTAAGGCACATAAAATCTAACTCTATTTCCCAAATTAGATTGGAAAATGGTAATATGATTACTAATGAGGAGGAGATTGGAGATCATGTTGTCAGCTTCTTTCACAATCTGCTGTCTGAACAAGGACCGAGTGCTGATAACTCTCAGGTTGTGAATCATCTTCTGAACAATATCCCTTCTCTAATTTCTAAGGAAGATAATGTTGATATTTTAAAGCCCATTTCTGAGGAAGAGGTTCATACAGTGGTCTTTTCTATGGGTCCTTTTAAAGCTCCGGGGCCAGATGGCTTCTCCCCCTTTTTCTTCCAAGAGTTTTGGGACATTATTGGATATGATGTCATTGTTGTTGTCAGGGACTTTTTTAGAACTGGTAAACTTTTGAAACAACTCAATAATACCTTCATTGCCCTTGTTCCTAAGAAGCTCAACCCAGAGATGCCCGTTGACTTCAGGCCTATCAGCCTTTGTAATACTATTTACAAAATTTGTACCAAGCTTCTGGTGGTTAGAATCCAACTTCTTCTTGACAAAATTATATCTCCCTCACAAAAGGGTTTTGTTCTTGGGAGATAGATCTTAGATGATGTGATTACTACTCATGAAACTATTCACTGAATGGAAAAGAGTCATATCCCAGGTATGGTTTTCAAACTTGATATTTCTAAAGCTTATGATAGGGTGTCATGGCAATTTTTATTTAAAATCATTTAGAAGCTTGGGTTCAATGATAAAGTTTCTCTTCTCTTTAAGGAAGATGTTACTACTACTAAATACTCGGTCCTTGTTAATGGAGTTCCAAGAGGTTTCTTTTCTCCTTCTAAGGGGTTAAGATAGGGAGATCCCTTGTCCCCCTATCTTTTTATTATGATAGCTGAAGCACTTGGTAAATCTGTTCACAGTAAGATCAACTCTAAAGTTTTAACTGGGATTAAACTTGCTTCCCCTCTGTCTCCTATGCCTATCCAATAGTTTGTGAATGATACCATTCTTTTTGGCATCTCCTCTGTCTTGGAAGCCTCTAGATGGAAATCTTTACTGAATGATTATTCTATGGCTTTTGGTCAGCATATTAATTTTCAAAAAAGCAATATTTTCTTTTTCAATACCCCAGGGGATCTCCAAAGAAAAAAACGTTAATATCCTTGGTTGTGCGGCTGCTGACCTTCCTTCCGTCTATCTTGGTCTCCCTTTGACTACTAAGGAAGTTTCTCTAGGTTTTTTGGCATAATATCCTTGAGAGAACTCAAAAGAAATTATTGGGATGGAAAGGAAAACTCCTAAGTAGTGGGAGAAAATTGTAGCTCCTAAGGACCTCTCTTCAGGGTATTCCTACCTACTTTTTATCCCTATTTAAAATGCTGAGATATTTGGCTGATAATCTGGAGCAAATTCAGAGAACTTTCTTGTGGATGGGAACAAAAGAAAAAAAGAGAATTTCTTTGGTTAAATGGGATAAGGTCTACCTACCTAAGTCTCATGGTGGGCTTAACATTAGAACCATTCAAAATATGAATAAGGCTCTGTCAAATATTGTTTGGAACTTCTTAAACAAAGATACGAACTGGGGTATTATTATAAAGGCCAAGTACTTAAGGGACACTGACAGATACTCTTTCCTCAATTAGGAGGGTCTTCCTCAAGGATCTATTATTTGGAATAAAATTATAAAAGCCAGAAGTCTTGTCAACAAGGGTATCAAATGGAAACTTGGTGATGGATCGCTTATAAATTTTTGGGAAGATCCTTGGTTGGCTGATGGGCCTCTTTCTAAACAGATGGGTAATGAAGCTATTAGTGTTCTTTCTAAATAATTTTTTGGCAATAAAGTTAGTCACTACATTCATCAAGATCATGGTGTTAGAATTTGGAAAAATCTTCTGGAATGTTGTACTAATAATCCAAATCTCCTCCACAGGGCTAATAAAATACAGAAAATTCTTCTAAATACCAAGATTCCTCTTTTCTCTAGAAATGATCAATTTTTTTGGTCTGCTGACAGGAAGGGGTTTTTTTCAGTTAAATATGCTTACCATTTGCTGATCAAGGAACTTAAAGATGATGTCTAGAGGAAGGTGTGGAATTGTAAACTCCTTCCTAAGGTTAACTTTTTCTGGTGGACTGTTGTTCATAATAAGATTCTAACACAGGACAATCTTCAATGAAGGGGTATGCAACTAGTTAACAGATGTGTTTTGTGTTTGAAAGAAGAAGAATCTATCTCCCATCTTATCCTATATTGTGAATTTGCAACTAAGATATGGAGTAAAGTCTTTCTGAATTTTGGGTTACAATGGGTTTGCAACAAAGAAATAAAAGATCTCATTCTTAATTGGATCCCTCCTCTATTCCATCCTTGGTTAGTTGAATTATGGACTCAAACTCTTCCTTTCATTGCTTGGTTCCTCTGAAAAGAAATAAATAATAGAATTTTTAGAGAAACTATTAGAAATTCTTCACAAGTTTTCAATTCTTTTTCTAAGGCTCTCCTAGAAAATGTGTCAAATTCAAACATAAAAATTGCTAATAAACCTCTTACTCAACATGGAGTCCTTGTGGCTTCTAACTGGGGGATTGTGAGTCAAATTCCTTCTTTTGATGATTCTAAACACATTAAAAGACTTAACACTATTTGGACTCCCCCTGATCAAGGTTGGTCCAAATTAAATTTTGATGGAGCTGCTAAGTCTAATGGTAAGGCTAGTGGTGGACGAGTTATAAGGAATGACATAGGAGCTCTTATTGTTGCTTATGCTGGAGGAATTGGTAACCAAACTAATAATTTTGCTGAAGCTTCTGCTCTTTTATGGGGTCTTAAGTTGGCCATTTATCTTGGCATCCATCAGCTTCATGTTCAGGGTGATTCAAAAATTATTATTGAGGCTATTTCTAAAGTTTCGGAGTGTGGTTGGCAACTTAAGGATATAGTGCTTGATATTAAAACTCTCTCTCAGGCTATTCTTGTCATTTCCTTCTCTCACATTTATAGGGAGGGCAACACTATTGCTAACGACCTGGCTAATTTAGGTTAGCAATTTCAAAACTAGCGATGTTGGTGCCAACTTCATAATATCCCACGTCAGATTCGCAATATCATTCAAAAAGAACAAATTCTTATATGATGACTACTCATCATTTCACCTGGCTTATCTACGTGGCTATTTCTTTAATTCAAGGCATGCTGATTAGACACTCTAATAATGATGGGAGTGAGCCTAGACAACCTTGCATGTGTGTGAAAGATAGCCGATTAATTTGGGAAGATTATATTAGGACCTCAGGTTATCATTTTAATGATTGCCCTAATTCTGATCGTGTCCTCTTTATTACCGTTTATACTGATTGCACTATGTTCAAAGTCTCTCGATTTTCTCATAGTATTGATAGAAGTTTCATGGAATATAATTCTACCTACTCCTCTCCCAGGCTCATTCAAATTCACTGGTTTTTTTATCATGGGTGGCGATAGGATTTGAACTAAACCCAATAACTACGAAGAATTTAAAGAGAATGCCTTGGTCTGGCATTACTGTAAGGAAGGAGGAGTCACCCCTTTCCTTGAATGTTTGAATGGACATGATGAAAACCTGTCTATTCAATTTTCTCAGTCTTGGGATAATCATAAGGTGCAAATTGGGAATGTCAGTTTTGTGGTCTCTGAGAATGACATTGCTATGGTTATAGGTCTCTCTCCAAAGGGAATGAAGATGCGAAAAAAGTCTACGGTTTCGGATGCTTAGAATCAGAAATTATTTCTTGGTGAAGGAGAGGAGTTGGTGCCTTACCAAGGTGGTTTTGAAAGAGCTCGTCTTCCTGAACCGTGGGCTGACATGTGTTATATGGTGATGAAGTATTTCACCCTTAAGGGCCGTTTCACTAGGTTCTATCACTACCATCTCCCTTTATTGAATCATTTTAGAAGGAATGCCACAATTAGTTTCCCTTTCTACTTGCTTTCTTCTCTTTAACACTCTATGCAACATGTTAAGAAGACTTTGCTGAAGAAGCCTGATGAAAAGCCTATTCCTTTACACCAAGGGCTCATTCATTGTTTATACTAGTTTTACTTAGCTCTATCTCCTCCTTCTTCTCTTCAGCCCTCTGGTCAGGATACCCCTACTGCCTCTATGAAAACAAGTCTTGCTACTCCTAGTAAACTCCCTATTGGTGATCCTTGTTCTGGTATTTCTAAATCTTCGACCAAGAGTGTGCAAAACCCTCCTTCCAGATTCAAAGTGAAAGCTAAAAGACATCTCTCAAATGTGGACACGGAGGCTAACCTTGTAAAGAATGATATTGGGGTTTCTGGGACCCAGATTGAGCAGAGTCAGGGTAGGGAGGGACCCTTACGGAACTTCAAAAAAGCTAAAATGGAGGGTAAATTTGTTGTCATTAGGTGGTCTAGTCGTATTGCTAGCAAATGGGCTCCCAAACTAAAGCTGATTGACTATTCTAAAAGCAATTCTGAAGCCTCTACCCATGAGGAGGAAGATCTCAAGACTGATGTTCAGGAGATTGCTATTAAAGATTTTGGTGGTGAAGAATAAATTGATGGGCAGGGCATCCTATGGAGGTCTTTGAAACTGAAGATAATGTTGGGGTTCATAATCCTATCCCCATTGGTGACTATGTGGATGTTGGTGATATTACTACCCAGGTGAAAATGACTGATATTGATGAGGACATTGGGAAAGATATCTACTCTGTTCCCATTTCTGTTCCTGTTGATCCTGATAATAATACTCAAGATGTTAGGGAAGAAAACAATACTGAGGAAATTAATGATGCTGATGATCTGTCTCAGCTGAAGGAATGGGTGGAGTTCCTAGAAAATAAGGTCTCTTCTCTTGGCAATTTCATTTCTAACATGTTATGTAAGACTGCTATGGCCAATCTCACTCTTCTTTAGGAGCAGGAGGCTCATTCATGGAGCTGATAATGAAAGGGTTAAAGAACTTGAAAAAATGCCAGAGTTTCTTTCAAAGGGAGAGGAGGACATCTCTTCCTAGTCTTTCTTTGCTTTCTGTTTGCTAGCTTTTTACTGTTAGTAAATTTTTGTTGTATATTGGCCGTATGTAAGCTGTCGGTGGTTGTTTTGGCTCTTTTTATTTTTTGAGCCTTTTTTTCCCTTCTTGGGTTCTGTTTTGTAATATGGGATCGACCCCTGGTTTGCCGCCTTATAATATCAAAAACACTTTAGAACTTTTATGGTATTTTTTTCATTCTACAATAGAATAATAGTAAAACATCTCTTTTCAAACTGGTTATAATCTAGTATTTGATTGAAAACCTTAACCTTAGAAATAAAAGAATATTCTTGGTTAAATTGTTTTTCATCATTACAACAACAAGGACAATGGGCCAAGTGGTTTGGAGTAGTTGAATGGTGGTGTAATGCGACTTATCACAATGCATCCAAAATGACCCTATATGAGGTTCTCTATGGTCATCCCCCACCTTCTTTGGCTACTTATGTTCTAGGTTCTTCTAGGGTCTAAGTAGTTGACAACTCCCTTTCCAAATAACAACAAATTCTTGAGGTCCTTAAAGATAGTTTGGTACATGCACAAAATCTCATGAAATAATAGGTGGATCAACATAGGACTAAGCATACCATTGAAGTTGGTTATTTCATCTTTCTACATCTCTAGCCTTACAAGCATTGCTCCTTGAATAACAAGTATGTTATATGTTGGGTCCAAAATTTTATGGTCTTTATCACATGGTGCAACACATTATTGAAGTGGCGTATAAACATGCATTTCCCTTTGCTTCAAAGATCTACCTAGTTTTTTATGTCTCTTGTCTCAAGAGAGTTACTGGGCATGCTACACGATTTTTGATATAACTCCTCACATTGGATGAGGAGGGCTCCATCTTTATACAACTAGAAGAAATATTAGGCAAACACACCAAGAAACTTCACACTATTGTTATTGAGGAGGTTTTAGTTTAATGGAAGGGGCTTATAGCTTGAAGATGCCATGTGGTCTGAGCCAACAAACATTATCTCCAAGTTTCATCATTTCATGCTATGAGGAAATTTTTTTGGAGGCAACATTCTCTCTGAGTTAGTATTAGATTGGGTGCATATAATTTTTAAGTTTCTTGTATGGTAAAATAGAATAAAAGTATATTTATCCCACATGTATGGAATAGTAGTAGTTATCTTTATCAAGACTCTTTATATTGTAATAACTTCCCAAGTGGAAAGCATCTTGGATATTGTAATTGGAGAGTATGTTCTATTGAGTGGATTGCCCCCTTGAAATGGAATGAAATGTTCCCAATTAAATATTTATCATGAAATCCAAATCTGAAAATTATTTTAACAAATTTAACACTAATAGACATAAAAAAACCCAAACTAGCTAACTAATCTTTACAGAAATCACTCCAAAATTAACATAAACAAACCCAATCTTTTTTTATTTCAGTTTTCTAATGTAAACCAAGTGTACACAGGTCTAATACAACTGAGAACCACAGTAGGAAACTCCTACAACAAACTCACAACTACAAACTGCAAACTAGTCAAATCCCTAGCTCCTGAATCACCAAAAATTGCTCCAACTCACATGAACAACACCAAAGATTGCACCAAATGGCCACATATACCAATACTGATGCAAATGACATAAAACTAGACATACAACACTGATTTGTAATATCAGCAACATATACAACACTTCACAACAATTTTAATGGTAACAGCACCGAAATATAGTGAAATACACGGGGTATTTCACCTAAAACAACCTAAAACCCCAAGAATAATGCCCAAACGTGTAAGAGTTGAACAAATGAACCTAGAGTTGATGAAGTACAAAATCACACACAACAACAGATCCCCAACACAACAACAACATCAAACAACACCAACGAAAACTTCACAAACACTCCAAAATGCTCGAAAACACCCTACAAACACACAAACTCTGAAACTGCTAAAATCCTTCAGCACTGATGCAACCTCTAAATGAGATTGTTATCTGTAATCCAAGAACCCTACCCTCAAATCACTTGAAACTCATGCCCACCAGCCACAAGCTTCACCTCCAATGGTTTCCCTATCCACTGAAGAAAACAAAGCATTAGCTCTGCAAGAGAAAATGTCAAATCTGCAATAGCCCCTCTACATGCAAAATAAACAATACTTATAGGCTCCTTGAACATCTAGAAACTTCCACCACATTTAGATTCACGTCCAAATATTATTTCCCTATTTTTAATGCCTCCAAAAGTCACAAAATCCATTATAATATCTCCAAAAATGGCCTTTCATATTGTACCACTCAAAAGGCATCTTTTGACAACTCAAAATGCATTTTTCGAGGCACTGACATGGGATTAAAGTGCAAACTAAAAAACTCATGACCCAAAGGGGAAAGATTCTCTTACATGAAGTGCATGTAACCTTTGATGCCAAGTGTCCACTAATTTTTTCCATTCCCAATGCACTGCACCAGTTGTTTTGGCTTGTCATAGCCACTAAATGCCAAAAACAAGCTATTTGAGGATCCCATGCCCAAGTAGGGAAAATAATTAAATATAAATATATTTGGTGTTTAAATAGTATTCTAATCTCAATCAAGTCACCAAATTTATCATTATTTCCCAAACTGTTAATTGATCTTGATTTGCTATTTTGGGATTGCTGACTTCTTATTTTTAGTAAGTTGCTATTTTTAGAAAATTTTGAAAAAGGGACATGACATGACACTACAAAGATAATATAAAATCATTCTATTGCTCTAATTTCTAGGTATATACTCTTGTACCTAGACCTTTAGGGATTTATCTTAGATCTAATTTTTGACTAATATATTCTAATTTATATCATATTATAAATTCTTTATATATCATTTGTCTTATCCTATTTGGGTTTTGGGTCTTTAGTGCATAGTTTTGTGAACGCTACACCACCCATCCTTGGATAGATCCCTATTGCTATATTTTAACACCATGGATTCACATGGTCCTCTATCCTTGGCTTCCATTCATGCTTTTGTTATTGATTTTGACATGTTTTTATAATTTGTGACATGTTATCCATTTGTTCTTGATTCACTTATGACAGTTTACCACATAAATGGAGTCATTGTCCATGAAACCATAGGGCAAGGAACCTAACTTTGCACAAAATCATGTTATTTGTCAATATGTCAATGTATCGAGTTACTCCTCAAAACAAGTACAAAATTAAATGGGAAATGGCATGTGTATGCAAATTTCACAATTACAATTAATAATGTTATATTATAAATATAATTCATATATGGAATATATATCCATTTAAATTCCAAATAATTATATAATATTTGATTATTATTGTAGATGATGTAATATCAATATATAATTGGATAATTTGATAATTATCATAGAAGAATTTAATCTCAACATCCAACAACAAAATCTAATCACCAAAATCATAAAAAATATATAACATAACCAAACTACTAACACATATCTTAACCAAATACAATTTTATCATACTGCAACAACAAGGACTAGTTGCTACATGACAATTGTTATTTGTTAGACTTGATCCTTCTTCTAAGTTTTATATTTCTTCATAAGCAAAGCTAAAGTGATATTATTACAACCAATGTTTTCCAAATAATTTTAAGTTTTTATTCTCTTAGTTCTATATCCTCAACCATCCATTTTTGTGAATCTCATGTATTCAACCATGTGCATATTTAATGTATACTCTTGAAGTTCTTTAGAGTGATTGGAGTATCTATGTAATTTTGAAGATGAGAAGAGCTTAATTGGCCCTTATCATGATTATTTTCCATATGTCATTATTTTTCAAATATTGGTCTTGAATAGGTTTAGTTTCTATTGGAGATTTATTGGCTAAAATATCAAAACAATTATGAAAGGAAGAGTAGACAAGGTCTTGGAGTCTTTGTAAGTCTTATCAACTCTTTGTGCCATGTCTTCATTTTTGCATTCAAGAGGTTTGAGTTGCTTGTGGATATTGTTAACTTGCTTCTCCATTTCTTTATTAACTTTGATGTGCTTTTGCATTATAGAAAAAAGGTTTTCTATTTAGAGAAAGAGGCTAAAGTAGAGTAACTACATTTCAACTTTATGAGGATAAATATAAAGAAAATACATAGCTATACATCAAATTTTTTATAATAATTTGATAATAACTTGTTTGTAGCTTTTAGAGACATAGTTAGGATAGATTGAAAGACCAAATGATGTAGCTTTCTAGGATCATTTGTGGAGAAAGATACATGGGAGGGAGATCATTATATATTTCTAGATCTAGGGGGCATGAAGATGGTACCAAAAACACATTCTTAAGGGTCTCCTTGTGAAGAGACAAGCAAGAGGGGTTGTGTGAAGAAAATGCAAATGGCTCCCTATAGGAAGTTTCACCCAAAACAACTTCCAGACAATGAACCATGATTAAGCGTCTACTTTATAAAACTAGAGTTTCTTGCTAAGATTTATTCAAAGTGGGTTGGAAGACTACAAGTACCTTTTGGTATTAAATCTTAGCACTAAAGAAATAGGGGGGAGTGAGGACCTAATAGATAGTTTTAAGAGGGAAGCAAAGCATACTTCAACCATTAGCCACATGCAGTCTTTAAGTAAGAAATTTTATTTTTTATTAAAAAATTCATTGGTTAAAATATCAAAACAATTCTCGAACGAAATATATTCATGATTTTTTTTCATAACCCTTTTTGATTGTGTGCAAAAAAAATTTCATACCAATTTCATTGCATGTACGTATGAATTGCTTGAAAAATGTATATTTTTCTCAATCTTATGGAAAACACTTGTAGGAAGAATAATTTCCTTATAAACAATTGTGTAGAAAGAATCTTGTTAGCAACGAAATGTGTTGGAGCGCATCTATCTTATAAACTAATTATATTTATTTAGTAATTCACTCTTTTCTTTTCACAAACTCCCAACACTTCAAAAACATTTTATTCTGACCGACACTTAATTTCTTACAATATTCGAACCAACTTACATTAGGGAAATAAACCTTACCCTATGCTTATTTTAGGTGTATATTTAAATTACTAAACAATAATATTAAAAATTAGATTTAAATTAATAATGTTGAAATTAAAATATAATAATAAATTGTAAAGGGAGATCAGATTTGTTTAGTTTCCATCGATTTAATGTTGTTAATGTTAAATAATTTTGTTGTTTGTTGTGATCGATTATTATGATTTAGAATTTGAAACTGGATTTGTATTGTAGAGTTTGACAAACTTTGGATTAAGATCTGAATAAGATTGGCTTGTATCTACAACCTGGTTTGGGGATGTTTCTAAGTCATGTGATTTGGTCCTCCTGGTGTAGATCGATCTATACTCTAATAGTATGACCTTCTGTGATTATGTCTTCCACACATGTTTCTGAACAAGGGTTGTACTAAAAAGCATAGTGGATTCTATTGTAAAATAGAGGTAAGATTTTCAATTTCCTTGATGGGAGTCAAGCCCCTTTATCAATAATGAAAAGTGGATGACATACTAAACCAAGGATCCAATGCCTAGGATGTAACTCATTAATTGCAATGCTAATATAATTTGCCAATGCATATATGACTAGTATATTTATATTTAAAAAATATATCTAAAATACGCCTAGGTATATCTTTTTTCCATAATTTCTTTGATTTTCTCTTGCAATTTCTAATTTCTGTTTTTATTTTTATTTTTTAATTTTTCCAATTTCTTTTTTGGTTCCATAGTTTTCGTGATTTTCTCTAGTTTTTTCTCCTTCCAACAGTGTCCAATTTCTTTTTTGGTTTTTATTTTTTATTTTTTCCAATTTCTTTTTTAGTTTTTATTTTTTTATTTTTTCCAATTTCTTTTTTGTTTCCATAGTTTTTGTGATTTAGCTTTTTCTCCTTCAACAGTTTTTAATTTCTTTTTTAGTTTTTTTCCTTTGATTTTCTTAAGTTTTATTTTTATTTGCTTTTTGGTATTTTAATTTTTTTTCTTATAAATTTAGGCAGAAAAAATGAGTGCTCTCATCCCCACCCCAATGTGACTTTATAACGCCTCTCGGCATAATTAGTTCTTTCATAACTATTTGATAATACTTCTCATGAGATGTTCTAGTGATAACCAATATATTAAGGCTGTCTATAAATACATGATCCTAGTTATTCAACTTGAACTATTTAATGTGTCATGGAATAAAATCAAATTGTAAAAAAAATAATTTAAAAAAAGACAATTTGAATAAATAACCTACTCCAAAAAACATAAATATTATTTAAAAAACCAATCCAAACCATTAAAAATCAAAATGACAAATAACTAAAATATTTAAAATTTAACATCAATTTGTATGCCCAAGAAAAGGTGTAAAAGTGAAAAGGTACTTAGTAATACATTACACTTTCCAACATTTCTATTTCCTTTAATTTCATTTTCCTAGTTACCTTAGCTTGACATCTATCTATCTATTTATTTAATTTTATTTCCTTTCCTCGAACATTCTGTCATTTTCGTAGCTGGTTATCGAAAGTTTTAATCTGTATTCATTTCCTCGAGATTTCCTAATCCACTGACATCTCGAACGACGTTATTGATAAAGGAGAACACATTTTTTAATTTTTTAATTTTAAAACTGTTTTGGGATTGCTTGAAATGCATCCTCCCTAGAAAGGTCAAACATGTGATGGCTAGGTAATACACCCCACTAAAATAGGAGTGATCACATCAACATAGCGTGAGGTTCAATCCATATTTACAAGTTGTCATATAATTGTGCTTCTATGCTTCAGCCTAAGTTTAGCTTCCTAAGCTGAAATTACTGTATTTTTTAATCCTTTCTTAAGAATATACTTAAAAAATATATATCAATGAGTTTAGTTTAAGTAGTAAAAGTATTGGGTTTTAATTGTAGAGATTTAAATTCGAATTTTAAAACAGATATTTAGTTCGTTGACTTAAATAATCTCATCTTACACATTATTGATTTTATGGAATAATATATTTAATGGCAGCAAGGTATTGATTGATTTATTTCTATAGCTCTTTCTTGTTGCTTAAGATGATAATGAAGTTAAACATAGCAATTAGTGGAGATTTATAAGTAATGGTGAAATTAGTATACTTAAGTTATTTTCAATTTAGCTTTGGGTCCATCTTGATGGGAGCATTTTAATGCAACACATATCGATAAGTGGCACACTCTTGGGTTAGGTTTGGCTCATGGCCCAATCCCTATCTATCTCCTTTTGTACTCATTTTTATACATCTACCGTTTACTCCCCATTATAATACCCTTATGTTTGCACTCACTTTTGTACATTCACTCCCTTTCTCGAGAGTGTCACTTTTATGCAAGGTTTATTATGTGTTATTCAAGATCAATCCCAAGGCACGTGAGAACGAGGTTCCTAAATTCAAATTCTAAAATTCTTGTGCCTTTCTACTAGTCATTATGAACCACATTAGCATATGTTTGTGTAACATGTTGCTATGCCATGGTATTTAAAAATATTCAATGTGTAATTAATTCAGATGTAATTACACTTGGCAAAATCATTACAACATACTTCAATTTTGTAAATAAGAAAAAGAACTATATCTATATATGGGCCATCTGTGTGTTGATGAATGTTGTCTTTAGTATTTCTCATCACCGTTAATTCGAATTGCCAAGTGGATTGACCTAGGAGAACATGATCACCCATCAAGTTAGTAATTGCCTCAAAGGTGTTTGTAAACCAATGATTATTTTAATGGTGAATCTTCACCAATTGGCAAATTGTTCAAATTGGTGCCTATACACCTAAAAATGGCAAAGACAAATTAAATAAATATTTATTATTTATTTAATTTCCATTCTTCTATCATTTAATAAATTCATCAATTTATCTATTTGATTCATGTTCATCATTAATAGTCCAAATATTAAATAAATATCAATTTATTTAATTAAATCAATTAAACCTATTCTTCTAATGTCATCCCTTAATTAAAAAATAATCAAATTATTTAATCATAAATCATCCTATTCCAAAGTCTTCATTCATAATTCCACATCATCTAATCGAGCTCACATATCCACCTCACCTTGTTGCACATGTAATAAAATATTTTAATATTTAATTATTCTATTTTCCCTCACCCACATGGCCTATTATTCCTCCAACCATCCCTATTCACATGGATGTGGTCTCTCCATGTCATCATGGTCAAAGTGACACTTTGTGACACTTGTTCCATAGTCCCTAGAATCTTTCCAACCTCCCTTCAAACATGGTCTCCTTCTTTGACCTTCTCTCTTTGGTCATGGTGAGTCTTGTGACATGTGGACTCATGTCACACCTTTCTCTCCTCCTTGTCAAGGTGAGAGGAACATTTTCCCTCTTTTTCTCCCTCATCTCAACCAACTCAATCCTCACCATACACCTCTCAAGACTTCTCCACCATTAAGATCTTGACACATGGATTTGCCCCCTCCTTGACCTATAAAAGGAAGCTCATACCCTCATTCTATTATCCACAAGCTATAACAAACTTACTCTGCCAGAATTATACCAGCGTGCCTTTGGCAAAGCATCCATATTGTTCATTGCACTATCTCCATTATCCTCATATCCACACAATCATGTCTTCAATCATCCATCCCTCATCTTCATAAGAGTTGCATTGTAGGTAATCTTCATTGCATTTATCCAACATACAACCATTCAAGTATTGTCATCTTCAAACAGAGAGGAAGTGCACACTTTTGAGAGCTCTATTCATCAACAAGATCAATACAAGATAGGCGACAATGGAAGCTTCAAGGTAAATCAGTCTTCAATGTAATATATCTTTGTTTATTTGATTTGCATCATATTTCATTGAGTTATTGGATTAGTAGTAGTTTAATACAACTGGCAATATTTCCTCTAACATTTTCGGTGCTCACCATGGGGCTTTGGCCCATTTTTAACTTCCATCTAAGTGTTTTGTGAAGGTTCTGTCACGACAGATCGTTCCTACACATACAACTTCCAGTTCTGCACATTCAACATTTCCTGCTTTGCTTATATCTTTCTACACATCCAACTTGTTATGTTGCACATCTGATGAGTTTTGTCGCGCTTCTGATCTTCTTGCTCATATATAGAGTAGTCCTGCACTTTTGACTCTTACTGCTACACATTTGCGTAACTGTGCATTTACATCGTAGTGTTGCGCATATAACCTGTTGTCCTGCACATTTGATTTGTCACAGAGAGTTCTAGTATTTTATAAGATTTTTCCGTACTAAATCTCATTTGCAGGTGTTAGGAGCTGGACTTAGTCATTTTAGCTACATTATTAGGCCACCTAGAACTAATTAGGAGAGAGTAACTTAATATGTTCATGCAAATCATCGCATAGACATAACTAGGAGGAAAGAAAATCATTTTGTTGCATCACAAATTGCATCTAGTCCCAACCTAGGGGTTAAAACTGAACAATTTCTTTATGTTTTTACTATCTTGCACTACAATCTATCACATAGTTAAATAGGGGAAAGTAATACTTGTTTATTTCTTCAAACAACAATCTACACCTAGACTTGTTAGAAGGTTAAAATTAACAAATTCTTTCCCAAGTTATTGCTATCTTGTTAAACAACTTCTGTGCTTGATAGAGTTAACACATTTAGTTATTTTTCTTTTAACTAGGAGGATAAAGATCCACTATTTTCTATGCTTGAAAAATGATAATAGGCCTATGCTCGCCCCTTAATTGGGTGACCAAAATGCCAAACTTATCATTTTATCTTTGTCACCTTTAAGAGAGCCCTGCCCTTAGGAACATGTTTCTTCCAAGTGGGACAACCTCGAGTGATAACGAGCTAAAGCCAAGCCACCTCCAAGTCACTTAAAATAATTGTGTTTGTGATGAAAGTTGCAAACAACAGGTGCTATTGTGTTACACTGACAAATGCTTCCTCCAAAACCCTGTGGAGCGTAACCTCTGCAGGCTGGGAAGTCTCCTTATCGGAGCAAATTGCCGCATGTGTAACCACCCGAACGGATGCCTTGACTAAAATCCATTTGTTCTAGTAAGCCAAAATCCCCTATTTGTTGACGTAGGAGGTGGGACCTCTGAAGCCGTCCAACGTCATACACTCATTTAGTGTGGAGACAAAAAGTTCAACTCTTCAGAGGAACTGTACTTGATATGCGTGAGAAGTGAGTGCCGTGGAGGGGAGCCAGTGCCATCAAGTTACTATCTATCACACATTTATGCAAGTGGCTGGAGTAAAATCCAAGTTGGAACTCATCAAATATTGTCTTTGCCATCCCTAGGATTGTAATTGTTTGTTTTTTATTTTGTCAAGTAATCAGGAAACCTTTTGTTCTCTATGTTTTCTAGCAATAACTTGAACCAAGATCAACATTGCAAACCTTAGATTAACTTACGAAAACATTCCAAGCAAATCAAACTGTCAAACTGAAGCAGAAAACTAAGTAATTGTAGTTATGCATATTTAAACCATTCTGCTGTGCATATATCAAGTTTTGCTGTGCATTTAACCCATTTTGCTGCGCATTTGAACCATTTTGCTACACATTTGAACCATTTTGCTACACATTTGAACCATTTTGCTACACATATGATCTTTTGCGCATTTGACACACAGAGCTACGCTTATAAACCACATTAATGCACATTAAAAAATTAGAGCATTTCAACCAGATTTGCACATTTGACCCACAGAGCTGTGCATTTGACCCTTTATCCTGCGCTTTTGAAGTTGCACATCCAAAACAAAGACATATTCTGTACATTGTGAAGCAAAAACATTATCAGTTTTGAGTACCCTTTTTGCTATAGTTTAAACCTGAAAAATTAGTTGTACCTTGCAACCACCTTTTCATATCATTTTCACAAAACACCTTCTTTTCATATCATTACCTTGCTATCAAAACACCTCAAATCAAACCACAACTTGCTTCTAGGACCTAGTTGATACTCTACCAATCCAAACAAGAGCTAGTTAGTTTTTATAACAAGATTTCAAATCATCCTTTCCAACAAAAACTATACTAGTATAACCTTGACAAGAGAATAGTCTTCATCAAATAGCGGTATCAATCTATCCCTATTTAGGCTACCACTTGTATCGACACTTTGATAGCTATTAGACATTATAGCTCAAGAATTACCTTGTTTGAGGAAAACATAGAATCAACAAAAACCTTAGCAAAATCTATTCCAATCAAACTCACCTTTGACCATATCACACCTCCAATCAAAATCAAAATCCAACAAATCTCATAATCCAATTTCATCCCATCCCAAAATCTTGCATGGTGCAAACTAGATCTCAATCAAAACAAAAGCAAAACATGGACAACCTCAACAATAACATACCTAGTGATAAGGGAGTCACTCAAGAGGAAATCCTCCAACACCTCCAAGATCCTAAGTTCCAAAGGATAATGGATAGAGTTGTTTCTACAGATCCCCAAAAGTATTTCCTCATGCTTGCTCAACAAGGAGCAAAGCTACTTGCAGACTTTGATATCTCTAATCTATGGGAGAATAATGCCTCAAATGAAGTTGAGTCATCGAAAGATGGCTCCAAAACTGATAAAGAGACTCCAAAAATAAAAAAGGCTAAGGATACACTCAATCACTTGGATGCATTGACGACCCAAATCCAAGCCTTACAACAACAATTGGTAGATATTCAAAGTGGAACAACAACAAAACATTATTCCCTTGAAGATATCTCACCTTACCCCTTTAACAAATCCTTGCCCACGATACCTTTTCCTATAAGATTTGAAGTACCAAAATTTGACAAGTATAGAGGAAAAGGAGATCCTAGAGATCCTATCAGGGAATTCAGTGTCACTTGTCTTGAAGTCACCCACAATGAAACTTATCTAATGCGACTATTCCCTAGAAGCCTAGGAGGACAAGCTATGGAGTGGTTTTCACGTCTACCTCCCAGCATCCACACCTTGATGAGAAATGTTATAACATAGAACATGAAATCTCCATTCTAGACCTTTGCAATAACAAACAAAAAGGAGGAGAATCATTTGCATCTATCCTACAAAGGTGGAGGCAACTTGTGAGCAAGTGTCCCTATCACATACCTGAAAAGCAGATGATAGAAATGTTTGTGCACAATCTATCCACAGAGCTAAGCTATCAAATACAGATTCAATGTCCATCAACTTTTAGTAAGGTCATTGAGATGGGGCTTCTCATTGAGAAATCCTTGATTGCAAAGGGGCAACTTAAGATATACAAAGACACCCCAAGCTCTAATAACAATGCAGATAAGTCACGGTTTTGGAACAAAAACAAACCCATAGTGAATGATGGTGTGGTAGATGCAAAACATGTGGTACCAAAGCAACCTATTTTCAACCTATCCATTCTGCAGAACAACACACCATATACCAAGCCTCAAGGCACTAGACAAAAAAAAAACAACTTCCCTCTAAGAAGAAAGTTCACGTAACTTGGTGAGTCACTTGAATCCACACAGAAAATTAATTGGGGGCAACCTCATCACACTTCCACTAGTGTGCGAATACGAACCCAAGTTCAAACCTCCTTGGTGGAATGTCAATGACTTTTGTGAATACCATAGGAGCAAAGGTCATAAAACCAATGATTGTATGAAACTCAAACATGTCGTTCAAGACCTCATTGACTAAAAATGTATATCCATTAATGAAGGACATACTACCAATGATGAACATATAAGATTTAAGAATCCTCTTCCTCATTACAAGTAAGGAGGTTCTTCAAACCAACAGAACAACAACAGTGCTGACAAAGTAAGCTATAACAACACTTCTTACGAATACATCATCAATCATATCTCCCAAAGTGATTCACACATCAAGTGATCACCATCAATAATTAGCCTGACTGTAATGTGGCCACACGCCATGGAAACATAACTCTACAAGGGGCTCAATCAAAGCCATCTTCCACATCCAAGTCACCCTCTACATCAAATCAGTATAACATCATCAACCAACTTCACAAAACACCTGCGCATATATCCATCTTGGAGTTATTGCATTTATCACCATCCCATAAAACCATTTTAGAAAAAGCTCTTTTGGAGACAACAGTTCCTACAAAGCTTGCTCAAGATCAATTCTAGGCTATGGTAGGTCATCTCACCACGCCACATTTCCTATCCTTCACTGAGAAGGATGACATATTAATAAATCAACCACACAATGCATCCCTACACATTGAGGCCCAAATACATAAACACAAAATAAAAAGGATCCTAATAGATAGAGGGGCTGATTTGAACATTTGTACACTAAAGTTAATCCTTGCATTGGGGTTTTCTAAAAATGCCATTGATCCCAAGAAAAAGATAACCATCAAGGAATATGATGAGGAAGAAAGAACCTCCAAAGGAATAGTGGTTTTGCCAATACAAGTGGGACCGGTAGAAAGAGATGTGGTGTGCCAAGTTCTCGACATGGAGCTTGCATATAACATTCTTCTAGGAAGACCTTAGATCCATGCAATGAAGGCCATCTCATCAATGTATCACCAATGTATCAAGTTCTTGCATAACGGTCAAGAAATAACCATACAAGGGGACCCCAATCCATTTCAGTGTTGCAATACCATACAGTCTAAACCAGAAGTTGTAATACCCACCAATAGAGTAGCTTCTTCTTCCTCCAACCAAGTGGATCCAAGTTCCTTAGCTTCCACCTCAAAAACATCAGAGCTTAAAATCAAAGTCAAAGACAAGGGCATGGGGGAGTATGTTATTGAACAATCTTTCTCTCTAGCACAGTTGCTGCTATCACCAAAGTCTTATGGGAGACCTTCCATGAACAAAGCCAAGTCACTAGAGACTTCTATGCATCCTTTCATTAAATGGGGAAGCCTATCCGATGAGAGTGATGAAAAAGATGTCTTACAATGGCTTTTCAAAGATGAAGATAGTCAAACCATACCAAAGGACCAACAACCTAAGCTTCCTACATAACTAATGATAACTGAGAGGGGGGGTGAATCAGTTATCCTAATAATTCAACTTTCTATACTTTCTGAACAATTAATGCAACATTAGATCAAATAAACAAGCATAATCATGAAATGGAAATAACACCAATACACATGACACAATGATTTTGACGTGGAAACCCTGTTAAGGGAAAAAACCATGGGGTGATTAACCCGAGATATTATTCTTTGTTAGAAGAATAGATAGAACAAAATGACACTTGCCAATTAGGGCTCACTGCCCGAGCACACTACTCACAAGAGGCTCACTGCCTACAAAAGACTTACTGTCTACAAGAAGAAAACTTGAACTGATGAGAGGCATCCACACATGCTGAGGTTTAATTCCGGTTAAGCTCACTAGACTGATTTGTTGCACTTCATTCTTACTCTCCTTAAGTGTTGCTATCCTCTTACATTCTGAACCTGTTTTCTGCCTTTTGTACTATTCTTATGCTTTTATTCACACTTTTAAAAATGCACCACACACACCTTCACATCTAAATCCATCTTGTATATATATCCGCACAAGTGATTTCAACACTTTTCTAGTCGGCATCCGGAATAGTCAAATATTATCTCAAACTCTGGTTTGTTAGCTGAATCCTTGCATACCAAGTAATGCGGATCAAGAATATGCTTGTATAAGTCTTCAATCATGTCAGCCAATCATGAATGATACCTCAAGAAACTTAGTCATTAGCAATATCTCTTCCAGATTTGGGTCTAACACTTTGCCAGTACAGTTCTTCCTCTGTCCACTCTGTCAAACAGGAACCCAACACTCAAGTGCACATATCTCTTCACCCTTCCATAACCAGAGGCTAAATCCTTGGAATCTATTAGTCAAGGTACTCCTCTTGACTTTACCAAATCCGCACTTCACTGAAATACTTCCTCTGAGAGATTTGGACTTGATTGTCGGACCTTGCTGACTGCTCTGTTCTTGCTTACCGGATCATAACACTTCTTCAATCTGACTTCCGATAGAGACTCATCATGTCTTGCAGATGTGTGGGATAACCTTTGTTGCCATCAATGATAACATTCATGAATCGTGTCTCTTGCCAACAAGAACAATATGGTCAAGGTTTTTCCATGTTACAAAGGATGTGATACAATGGTCATGGTCCCATAGGACTAAGAAGGGATGGTATCATAGAACCTATCAAACCCCCTACTTAAACAACCCAAGACATAACTAGGTTAGGATACCAAGGTAAGCAAAAGGACCAACGCAAAGGTAAACAAAAGGTTGAAGACAGAAAAGTAGCTACCACTAACTTAGTGGAACAAATTCATCGCTTGCAAGAGGCTAGTGAAACTGATTCAAATGAGTATGAGTGGGACAGCCTCTCTGAGATGTCTTGTGAAGACAAAGGGATTGATGTTGTACAATGATATAGTAATACTCAAACAATGCATGAGGGACAAAGCTCTAGGGCTAGACTGCTAGAGTCCGAACCGCAACATGACGAGAATGAACCGCACGAAGAGAGTATGATATCAAGCCTAATGAACCAACTTGAGGAGAGTACCATAATAGACCTCGTCAATACCTCATCCCATTCAAATGAATCCTGCATCGTAACCATAACTACCCTTGAGTCTGACCAACCAGATGATCCCTTATCTCTAGTTCACCCTGAATTAATAGATTGGGATCTATCTAAAACATCACCTAAGCTTGACACCTTTAAAAATGATGATGCCATCATCAACTACCTAGAGCTTAGAGAACACTTACCCATAGGAGACCACAAGGCTGGCTTCCCCATCAACCTTAACTACAAGGCATACTTCAGAGAGAGTGCCAATCCTTTCAGTCGTAAAAATGTCAAAATAAAAATGAGATCTAATGGTGAAAACTACTCTGCGGCAATGTTAGATCATGAAAAAGTAAAAAGAAAAGATGTATCTAAAGGTGAAAACCTCTCTGAGGCGCCAAGGAATGAAAAGCTTGACCCTCTCCCCCTTTATGCACATCTTGAAAGATCTTCAGTATTGATTGAACCAGCAGAACCAATCAACATTGGCACAGAGGCACATCCAAAACTCCTTTATCAAGCAGAGTCATTAACTGCACAAGAAAGAATAGAATTTGCTGAGTTCTACAAAAGAAAGAAAACAAACTTTGCTTGGTCTTATGCTGATATGCCAATTATTGATCCTAATTTAATCATGCACCATCTGTCACTAGCTCCAGGAGCAAAGCCAGTTAAATAGAAGCTGAGGAAAATGCACCCCCATATAACTTTATTGGTAAAAGAAGAGCTCAAGAAGTTACTAGATGTGGGGTTCATTAGAGCCATTGATTACCTAGAGTGGGCATGTAATATTGTACCTGTTTCAAAGCCTGACAAGAGAATCAGAATATGCAACGACTTTAGAGATTTAAATAAGGCTTGTTTGAAGGATGACTTCCCTTTACCAAACATTGATATTATTGTTGACCTCACATTAGGTCACACCATGTTGTCCTTAATGAATGGTTTCTCCAGATATAACCAAATCAAGATAGCACCAGAGGATCAATATAAAACTGCATTCACATGTCCATGGGGCACCTATTGTTGGTGCGTTATGCCATTCGGTCTCAAGAATGTAGGGGCAACATATCAGCGAGAAATGACAACAATCTTTCATGACATGATGCATACCATCATGGAAGATTACGTTGATGATATCCTAGGGAAATCATTCACTAGAGAAGGACATCTTGAAGTCTTGGACAAAATATTCACAAGACTAGAGCAATTTAATGTACGGTTGAATCCTAAAAAGTGTGTTTTCGAAGTAACATCCATAAAACTACTTGGGTACATTGTATCAACAAACGGAATAGAGGTGGACCCGGCAAAGGTCAAAGCAATTATGGAAATGTCACCACCAAAGAATCTGATTCAGCTATGATCTCTATAGGGAAAGTTGCAGTCAATTAGAAGGTTCATCTCCCAACTAGCAGATTAGTGCCATCCATTCTCACATCTGCTGCATAAAAATGTTCCATTCAAATGGGATGATAATTGTGAACAAGCATTTTAGCATCTAAAAGAATATCTGATGAATCCACCTATCTTAATGCTGCCAATTCAAGGCAAGCCTCTACTATTATATATTTCAGCTACACCCACAGCTTTGGGAGCACTGCTAGCACAGGAAAACCATGAAGGAAATGAGCAGGCAATATACTACATCAGTAGGACATTAGTAGGTTATGAGCTTTAGTACACACCAATGAAAGGGCATGCCTTGCAGTCATCTTCGCTTCACAAAAGTGGAGACACTACATGTTATCTCACTAAATAAAGTTGGTAGCAAAGATTGACCCACTAAAGTATCTACTTAGCAAAATTATCCTGATAGGTAGAATATCTAAATGGGTTATGATACTTAGTGAATTTGACATTGAGTATGTCGATAGAAGAGCCATAAAAGGACATGTCATCACAGATCAGCTGGTGGATGTACCTCTGATTGATAACAACCCCTTAAGTTTTGAGTTTCCTAATGAATCTATATTCAACATCACAACAATAGCTTGGAAGCTCTACTTTGATGGGTCATACATGCAACATGGATCTGAAGCAAGTATCTTGCTAGTAACACCATAGGGGGATACAATCCCTAAATCATACAGAATTATGTTTCCATGCACCAACAATGTGGTTGAGTATGAAGTTCTGGTTATCAGCATAAAGATGGCAGTTGAGTGGAAGATCAAAGAACTTCATGTGTATGGGGACTCATAACTTGTCATTAATCAAATAAATGACAAATACCAAATAAATGATGAGAAGTTGATACCATACAAGTGTATGGTTGATGACTTCAAGGAATATTTCATTGTGATCTCCTTTGAGTAAATACCAAGGTTGGAAAACAAAGCAGCAGATGCAATGGCCACTATTGCATCCCTTCTAGATAACCCTAAAAATCAATCGAGTTATGAGTTTTTGGTGGATCCAGTCTCCCATCCAGCCTATGAAAGCCCAGAAAATAACACCATTTAAAAATCAATCGAGTTATAAGTTTTTGGTGGATCCAGTCTCCCATCCAACCTATGAAAGCCTAGAAAATAACACCATTTACCACATCGTAGGAGCTAATTATCCTTTATATGGCAAGATTTATACCTATCTTAAAGAGAATATCCTACCTCCCAACCTGTCAAACAACCAAAAACATACGTTCATATGCCAATCATCCCGATATTCCATTATTGTCGACACCCTGTATAGATGAGGTTTAGATGGTACTCTCCTTAGGTGTTTAGATAGTGATGAATATCAGACTTCTCTAAGGGAGGTTCATGAAGGCATTTGTGGGACACACTCTAGTGGTCCTATTCTGGTGAAGAAATTCATGCATTTAGGATATTACTGGCCGAGCATGGAAATAGATTCCTATCATTTTGTTAAGCGGTGTAAGAAATGCCAGGTTCATGGTAATCTGATACATGCACCCTCTTAGGAGTTACGACCCTTAATGACACCTTGGCCCTTCTATCAATGGGGACTTGATCTAGCAAGCAAGATTCACCCTTCCTCCTCCAACGACCATAAATTCATTATCACAGCCACAGAGTATTTTACGAAGTGGATTGATGCCGTTCCATTAACCAACATCACAGGGAAATAAATTTCATCCTTCATCCTTAACTATATCATATGCAAATATGGTATTTCATTATCCATTGTCATAGATAATGGAAGACCCTTCAAGAATCAGAAGGTACAAGAACTCTGTGATAAATTCCACATCCAGCATCATTTTTCCACTCCATACTACCCACAAGGTAACGGCCAAGCTGAGGCATCAAATAAAACCATTCTGAAGATACTCAAAAAGACTGTCGATGACGCTGCCCCGGACTAGCATATGCAATTGAACCTTGCTCTGTGGACCTACACAACTAGTATACGCACACCCACAGGTGTGACACCATACGCTATTGTCTATGGCTCTAAAGTCATATTGCCTATTGAAGTTGAAATTCCTTCCCTTAGGGTGTCATTAAAGGGACTCATAAATGATGAGGAATATAGAGTATCAAGGCTTCAAGAACTAGAATTGCTAGAAGAACGAAGACAACATGCCTTTAACCATCTTAAGACATACCAGCATAGAATGTCAAGGATATACAATCACAAGGTTAAGCCATGTGTTTTTCAAGTAGGTGATTTGGTCCTAAGAGAGAATCCTCGCAATCAACAGAATAGAGAGAAGAAGGGGAAGTTTGAACCAAATTGGTCATGTCCCTATGTCATAACCACTACCTATGGATCAGGTTCTTATTAGTTCTCAACATCAGAAGGTGAACTGTTTGATGATCCCATCAATAGTATGCATCTTTGAAGATTCTATACCTAATAAACCCAATGCAAGGGATATATATATTAAAAAAAATGGTGCAAACAGAAGCAAGTGGTGAAAACCTAGAAAGAGGTGCTATTTGCGACTAACTGCTACCTCCATCTGTTAGTAAAACCCAACCCGCATCTATTTTTCCTATCGTAATCATCTAGTAACCACATCCATTTCGCATATACCTAGAAATAACCTACCATAGCTTGGTGTCTTGTCACCCCTATCACCTTATCTAGTAGGGTCATCCCATTGCATTATCCTATTGTTTATCCTATCACAAGTCTATTGTCAGTATCAGTCAAATTATGAACTACGTTGCCTCTGAGTTATCACATAGGCAAGGCCATCTTTGATGCGCCCCCAAGGCTCCTTCTCCATTCATCCATATCCCAAACCATACCATAAACCTATGCTTCATACATCCATCACTAGCATCAGCCTTCAAGGTTGAACTACGTTGCCTCTGCATCATCACGTAGGCAAGGCCATCATCGATGAGCCCCCAAGGCTTCCTACCCCTAGGTCTTTAGGTCCACATAGGTCCATCCTGAACTACGTTGCCTCTACATCTTCACGTAGGCAAGGCCATTTACTAATGAGCCCCTGAGGCACTAGGTCAGTCCCTTAGGGTCCGTCACATTGTTCATTGTCAGTTCACCCATAATAAATCAATCCTTTACTTGACTGGGGGCAAATCCTCAACCTAGTCAGAGAATAGGATTCTTGAATGCTATAAATTCAGAGGATAAACAATTAGATCATGATTTTATCACTAGACAACAAGCAGCACAACAAGCAAGTTTTCAACATCATCTTGACACAAAAGATAGCAAGACTACGCTTGACAAAATCCCTTTTGGCCTAAGACATCAAACTGATTCTATCAAGTTATTGCAAGAATACATGTTTTGGGCAAGAAATTTTTTCAATGGTTGTTTTAAAAGTCTTATATCATGATTTTTGTTATTATGTCTTTCTATGCTACTCAAGGATGTCAAAAACTAGAGATGCTATGATGGAACATGATCATTTTATTTGTCTATTGTTTGTGGGTTTATCTTTAGTAATGTGAAAGCCTTGTCTAACGACATGATCAACAAAATGATCATCGAGGACATCAAAGGTCTAAACATGAAACTAGTTTAATCCTTGTCTGTTGATATGCAAGAAATACTCAAGTCATCTTGGTTCAATTATACTTAGATGCTTGTATTAATTTGCTAAATCAAAATCCATGTAAGTAATACTCAGGTCATCATGGTTCAATTATAGCTAGATGCTTGTATTTTCTTACAACATTTTAAAAGCTCAATGATGAAACAAAGTACTTCAAAAACTTGTACAAGAAGATGACAAAATCCACATCCATACATACCAAATTCCATTCCATTTCATTATAAGCATTTCATCATTATCGAAATTCCAAGTGTCTCAAGATCTTACTTATCCATTTATCCAAATCATTTCATCAATCTTTCAAATCACTAAATCAATTCAATCAAATCAAGCAATGATCCTAGTGCAAGTCCATCCTTAATCCATACTGATCAAGTCAATCAATCTTGTCAAATTATCCAATCTCAATCAATGGTCTTGATCCTAATCTCGTCGTAAACCAAATAAATCAATCGTCATCATCAATGGGATATATCGTTCCCGCTTGTGTTGATCTAGGGATATATAATTCCCCGCAATGATAAACACTATCATCAATCATTATCAATTAATCATTGGTTTACAGCTTGACAGGGACAATACATTGTTTCTTTTTGTATCATTTGTGCATACTTGCTTGCTTGCTTGTATGTGTTATCATTTTATCTTGCATAACATATCATTCAGCTCTTTCATCCATTCCTTATCTTGCATCCTCCATTTTCTTAGCCATCCTTTATCATTCTTCTTCATCGTGAGATTGTCCGTCATCATGTCATCACATTCTTCCCGTCCAATCTCTCGAGGGGGCATCCTATCGTCATTTAACCTGTACCAGGGGCAAACTGGGGCATGTATCAATCGCATAAAATTTTTATTCTTTGAAACATGTTAAAACACATTGTCTCAAAGAAGGGCAAAATGTATATACCTAAAAATGGTAAAGACAAATTAAATAAATATTTATTATTTATTTAATTCCCATTCTTCTATCATTTAATAAATTCATCAATTTATCTATTTGATTGACATTCATCATTAATAGTCCAAATATTAAATAAATATCAATTTATTTAATTAAATCAACTAAACCTATTCTTCTAATGTCATCCATTAATTAAATAATAATCAAATTATTTGATTACAAATCATCCTATTCCAAAGTCTTCATTCATAATTCCACATCATCTAATCCACCTCACATATCCACCTCACCTTGTTGCACATGTAATTAAATGTTTTAATATTTAATTATTCTATTTTCCCTCACCCACATGGCTTATTATTCCTCCAACCATCCCTATTCACATGGATGTGGTCTCTCCATGTCATCATGGTCAAAGGGACACTTTGTGACACTTGTTCCGTAGTCCCTAGAATCTTTCCAACCTCCCTACAAACATGGTCTCCTTCTTTGACCTTCTCTCTTTGGTCATGGTGAGCCTTGTGACATGTGGACTCATGTCACACCTTTCTCTCCTCCATGTCAAGGTGAGAGGAACATTTTCCCCATTTCTCTCCCTCATCTCAACCAACTCAATCCTCACCATACACCTCTCAAGACTTCTTCTCCACCATTAAGATATTGACACATGGATTTGCCCCCTCCTTGGCCTATAAGAGAAATCTCATACCCTCATTCTATCATCCACAAGCTATAGCAAACTTACTCTGCCAGAATTATACCAGCGTGCCTTTAGCAAAGCATCCATATTGTTCATTGCATTATCTCCATTATCCTCATATCCACACAATCATGTCTTCAATCATCCATCCCTCATCTTCATAAGAGTTGCATTGTAGGTAATATTCATTGCATATATCCAACATACATCCATTCAAGTATTGTCATCTTCAAATAGCGAGGAAGTGCACACTTCTGGGAGCTCTATTCATCAACAAGATCAATACAAGATAGGTGACAATGGAAGCTTCGAGGTAAATTAGTCTTCAAGGTAATATATCTTTGTTTATTTGATTTGCATCATATTTCATCGAGTTATTGGATTACTAGTAGTTTAATACAGTTGACAATATTTCCTCTAACAGTGCCCTAGTTTTGGCAAATAGTATCAAACGTAAGGAGTACTAACTTTTGGGATTAGGTGTGTCCTATACCTTGCCAGTCCTAATGTTTTGATTAGTTAATTATTTATTAATTTGTAATATTTTATGTACCCACATAGAAACGGGTGTCTCACTTATGACTTGGCCATTATGCCTTGTGTATTCCTTGGTACAATGTGTGTGTGTAAGAATATGTAAGACATAGTGTCATGTAATATGTGTAAGAGCATCTATGACATTGTAAGTGCATAAGAGATTCTATGACATCTATAAGAGCATGATTATAGGAGTTACAAAGAAGACTATGAATTTTGACCCACTTATGATGCATCATAGAGCATCTTTTACTACAAATAATGAATCTAAAATGGGGTGTGGGTCATGAGAATTCTTACCATGGTATTTTGGGACCTTGTTTGATCCCATGGTAATGCCTTTTGGTGGTTTTCTAAGCCTCCTTGATTCTATACATTAAGGGCTTGAGATGGAGGCATTGAGTAGGGAATTTTTCAGTGACAATTTGTCATCAATTGGTAAAATTTTACTTTTTGAGGTCTCAAAAATGGTGAATAGAATGCCTTTGGTAGCATATGCTTTCACCCAAATTTGATTCTGTTTTCATGTGCGTAGCATTTGATCACCCTAAAATAGATTTTTTAATATCTTAGAACAACATTACATCGCTACATTGTTTAATCAAATTTGGTCCCCATCGTCAAGATATTATAAAGGCAACTTTTAATTTGGTCCAATCACCTATCATTTGAATTTTTATTTTTCAAAATTATGGTTCATTTTCTTAGCATATGAAAGAGAGGTTGATTCAATAATGCTAGTTCCATAACCCAGTGGAGATGTGCACAAGACAAAGTGAAATGAGTAAATTTCAAAACTAAGTCATTTCTGGGGTGGGGAGAGAGGACATAAAAAGAATAGGCCAAAAGTGGCTAGGGCCATGAATTCTATGCATATTTTTACATTAATTAAGGGTAACCGACGGTGAGATTACCAATGAAATTATAGGCAAATAAGTGAAAAGGGTGGTGTGATCACCAATAAAATTATAGTGCATTTAGAGAAAACATGTATAATTGTCATGCAATTATAGTCAATTGAGGGAAAATATGTATTATCGCCATGCAATTATAAGCATTTTAAGGAAAATGTGTATTATCACCATTCAATTATAGGCACTTTAGAGAACTTGTGTGTTATTGGCACAAAATTATAGGTAATGTAGGGTTAATTTGTTTAATTGCTCATGCAAAAATTACTCCATTTTTGTGGGCTAGACAACTAAAAACTTAGTTTGGTTGTGGATTCCTATTTAAGAAACAAAATCTCCATTCACTTTTTAGGCCTTCACTTCACTCATTTCTCACATTACAAATTTGTGATTTTTGGTCCTCTGGATTGGCAATTGATTGATCTATTGTGAGCTGCCAACTATGAGACAGAAGGGTACTTTCTCAAAAGTTGGTGAATAGATAGAAGCTACAACTCTACATTAGTTTCCCATTCCTAGGGGAGTTACAAACATAATTATCAATTTGCATTACAATTTTTATTGTATATTGTTCAAGATTAATTTTTATAACTATATTTCTCATGTAGACCTACATATATCTCATGTGTTAATATTTATTTAAATGTTATCATTGCATAGAACTACATTTTTTTTATTGAGTATTTCTCATGTGTTAATATTAATCTAAAATATTATAATTGATTCATTGCATAGACCTATACATCTTTTTCCCATTGTTTTAAATTTCTTTTTACATAGACTATATCAATAGGCATGGGCTATTGATTAGGTAAAGGCCCTATTGTATTTATTTTCAAATGAACTCATCCTAGAGATTTCTATAGGTATCTAGGAGACTGTTGTTGACTTTTGTTTTATTTTATTGAATTGAATCCTTGATATTTAAAGTCTAGAATCTACATTCACACTTGTTGATTATCTCCATGTTGATGGTTTTGTCTTGGTTTCACTATGCTTCAATCAACAACCAACTTTGTAAAATGAGCCCTTCTTTGTGGGTCCCAACTTAATTGGTCTACCCTCACCTTTCTTAGTAGCCCACAAAAAGACTTTATTGATGCTTTTAACCTTAAAAAACTACTTCATTGTTATAATTTATTGTTGACTTGCAACCAATGGTTAACATGCCACTTAAGTTGTTTTCTATTGCTTCGAGACAACCAACAACTAGTTCTATGGATGGGGTCTTTCTTTGCGATTATTGGCTCTACTAGTTAAAAACCTTAAGCCTACGATCCACAAAGATTTATAGGCCATTGACTTATTATTGTCGTACACTGGTATTTGTATGGCTATCATCCATTGTTTGATGAGTAATATTTTGTTTTATAAGTGAATTTGGCCAAGGGGGCCATACCCATATAATAGCAAACTAAGAAGATTACATGATTTGGGTAGCTCCAAAGTGGAGGGCCATTACTCAAAATGCATCTAACCCACAAACGAGGGTGCATAATAATAGGATCCCAAAATTTAGGATCACATTATGAACTATCTAATTTGGTTTTGGGGTATTAACCCAAATTTTGGAGTGAAACCGCAGGTGCATTTTTTGGTGGTCATCATCCCCTTTACATGAAAATTTCTTTTTCTTTTGCACAATTTCCCATGCTTCATTGTTTCCTCCATCTTTCTCTAATGAAAGTTGGGAAGGCATTGTTGTTTCAAAAGTTGTAGAAGCATTACCACATCCAGTCTCGAATAGTTGTAAGTTGTTTTTAGGTGTTGTTGATACCTTCATTTTTTATTTATTATTGACCTAAGATGCTTCCTATTGTGCAGAAATATTGCCTATAGGCACATCCTGTTGGTGTAATTAAATATTTAATTGCACTTTATTAAGCTTACTTAGTGTTTTTTTAAGTCACTTAGGGTTTTCTTATCTTGCAATTATAAAATAAAGATCTCATATGTAATTTTGTAATCAATTTCATTAATTGCATCCAAATTGTGCAAAATTTTTCCTCTTGTGATTTTTTCTTTTGTAGAAGGCAATCCTGGTTTTGTAGATGATCTTGGCAGCTTGAGTCAATTAGTGACTCTTACATGGTATTAGAGCTTAAAAAAAATAAAATTAGCTATAGGGTACCTACTTGTGTAGGCCCTTGTACCCTGTGCAGTTTACTAGCAAGGTACTGCCTTGCTGTTGTAGGCCCTGCAAACCCTAGGGCCCTGCACCCTAGAGGGGCTACGATCCCTTAAGGGGCCCGTGAAGCCCTCAATAATGGGGTCATGAGGTGGCTCCGCCCCCACCCCCATATTATTTTTAAAAAATGTTATTAATAAAAAACCCAAAAATCTTTGTCATGTGTACCTTTTGTACCTACCTTGGCCACTGTGCCTTTTTTTGGCACCAATGCCAAATTTTACACCTTTTTGGTGGCCCACCAACTTTAGTTGAGGTTTTGGCACCTTCGACAGATTTATAAGTGTCTCTAGATCTGGTTGGAGGTCTTTACATTTAGTGGGAGCTCTATATTTGGTGGAAGTTGTTTTTTGCCAAGTCTACCTCCTCACTGTTGGTAGTTTCACTTCTGCACCTGATCTTCAAAGGCTTTGTTCTTGGTCATACGGAGGTTTTTTTCCATGTAATGGTTTTTTAAATGGGGTATAATTTTGCAATCTTTGTAATGGTACATATGGTTTTCAATTTGGGCCTCTAGATTTTTCCATATTTCTATTTTCTTAGTGTTGTTGTGTAGTTCTCATTTTGGGAACTCCTAGGTTTTGCAGATGATCTTGGCAACTTGAGTCAATCAGTGACTCTTACACGGTATTAGAGCTTTAAAAAAATTAAATTAGCTATAGGGTACCTGCTTGCATAGGCCCTTGTACCTTGTGCAGTGTACTAGCATTAAGGTACTGTCTTGCTATTGTAGGCCTTGCAAACCCTAGGGCCCCGCACCCCAAAGGGGCTATAGTCCCTTAAGGGGCCCGTGAACTTCTTAATAATGGGGTCATGGGGTGGCTCCACCCCCACCCCCATATTATTTTTTAAAAATGTTATTAATAAAAACCCAAAAAATTTGTCATGTACCTTTTGTACTTGCCTCAGCCACTATGCCTTTTTTTGACACCAATGCTAAATTTGGCACCTTTTTGGTGGCCTACCAACTTTAGCTGAGGTTTTGGCACCTTCAATAGATTTATAAGTGTCTCTAGAATTGGTTGGAGATCTTTACATTTAGTGGGAGCTCTATATTTGGTGGAAGTTGTTTTTTGTCGAGTCTACCTCCTCATCGTTGGCAGTTTCACTTTTGCACCTGATCTTCAAAGGCTTCGTTCTTGGCCATATAGAGGTTTTTTTCCATGTAATGTTTTTTAAATGGGGTAGAATTTTGTAATCTTTGTAATGGTGCATATGGTTTTCAGTTTGGGCTTTTGGTTTTTTCCATATTTCTATTTTCTTAGTGTTGTGTATTTCTCATTTTGGGAACTTCGACGGGCCATATCTTGGGCGTACAGACTCCTTTTTGGGTCCCATTTTTTGAAAGTACATTTTTTTCTATGTACTTCATCATGGTTCCATTAATTTTGTCTCTTTCTATTAGAGAATTATATTTTAGTACGTGGTGTTTTTTGGACATTGTAAGCACTATCTGATTTGTAAATGCACTGAAATAAAGTGCCACATATTGTAGTTTGGGGATCTTGCACCTCATGTTATGCCATTATTGTACTCACACTACTTTATAAAGTGCCATGGGGGGTTTGTTATGTGTGCCTTGTGTTTGTTATCACAACCTTGTCTACCTTCATGCCGGTGTGCCTTATATTGCCACCCTTTATTAGGTGTAGGTACTTCATTTTGCATCTTCTAATGTTTATTTTTTTCTCCTTCATGCACTTTCAGTGGATCTACCATACCTTTTCCTTGTCAGCATTATTAGAGTATCACATTGTTAGTACTTGTGTTAATGCATCCTTGGTTTCACTTTGGAGGCAACTTCTTTAGGTTGAGATTAGCATTCTTGAGACCCTTAGTACCTTATGTGTGCCATCTGTATCTTTGACTGTCAGGTTTCCTTGAGTGTCATTTGTACATTGTGTTTGAGTAGTGTCCTTGGAGTCACTCATGCAGATTTATGCCTCTTTGATCTTGATCTTCATCCTATTTTGATGGAAGTTTTCCAATACAACAGTTGTTTGAATCTTATCCATGCTTTAGTGGAGTTCTTCATGTTCATCTTGATGTTCCTAACCTTTTGGGACATCTTTTGTCGAGGCTTGAGTCCTTCCTTTGTTTCTTTTCTCTCTTTTGGAGAGGGTTTTTTCCTATGTTTTTTTCTCCTTTTCTCTATTTCTAAGAGACTTTTTGTACATGGGTACCTAATATGGCCTTGTATTTGTGACCCATCTTTGCATTATTGGTATGTTTCTCATTCTCTCTAATTTGTACTTAAGGAGGGGTGTTGGTGTAATTAAATATTTAATTACACTTTATTAAGTTTACTTAGGGATTTTTTAAGTCACCTAGGTTTTTATTATCTTGCAATTATAAAAGCAAGATCTCATATGTAATTTAATAATTCCAATTCATTAATTGCATCCATATTGTGTAAAATAATTCTCTTGTGATTTTTTTCTCTTGTAGAAGGCAATCCTAGGTTTTACAGGTGATCTTGGCAGCTTGAGTCAATCATTGACTCTTACACATCCTATAAAGGCTCTTGTTCTCCCGATGAACTATTAACAATATAATGATGAGGAGCAACCTCTTTCCACCATGTGGTAGGATGATTTGATTTAGATTTGGAGTTAGGGAATTCTATAGCATGGTGACCAATATTTAAGCATCTCTGATAATGAAAAGGAAAGCCCTCATAATCCAAGGGCTGAGATCAACAATGATCATCCACTTTCAAAATTATTTCTATCGAAAGGTCATTTTTAGTGACTAAATCCACCAATATACGTGCAAAGGTTGTGTGAATGAAATTAGAAGAATCACTATCAATAGCCAGAAAGCTACCTAATGAATCACCGATAACTTCAAAGCATGATTCAACCCAAAAGTGGAGTGGGAAATTTGGGAGATGAATCTAAACAGACATAACAATAAAAGATTTAGTGGAGGGGTTGAATGTGGGGCGCCGAGATTTTAAAATAAGTAGATATTTCCTCATGCCCAAAGATTGTGAAGGATAGTATTCTGATCCTCCACACTATTGAATATCACAATAAAGAAACCACATGCACAAGGATAGATTTTGAGTTTTTCTTCCATAACAAGTTGCCAAGAATCATTGATCCATTGATAAAGCTCAAGGAGGTAGGGCCATAAACAATGGAACCTACCAATCAAGCCATGTTATAAAAAGAACTCTTCATTTTCAACTATTTCTTTCTTTACATCATTGCCTAATTTCAGCTCAATGGTATTCCTAGTGCAATGGAGAGACCATCCAAAATCTGTGGATCTACTACAGGGCTCCCAAGGTTTTTTTGAGCCTAATGAAGTGATGCTCCCTACTTAGCAACATCCCTATTTGGCCTTTGGCCTACCCTAGTTAGAATGCCCAAATCTAAAATCTCCTAAAAAGTCGTGAGGCCCAAGATCAGTGTATCCCTTCTAGTGCCATTGTGTTTGTTTTGAGGAGCCTTACATGAGTCCAACCGCATCCCAAGATCATTATTTTTTCTAAAGGTCTGAGGGTATTTTAGAGAGGAAGCATGAATGAATTACCTAGCCTTCGATGGAGGTTGATAAACACCTTGTACATATTTTGTTAAATAGACTCTGAGCTAGGGTTCATGAAAGAATTGTTAGTCGTAGAATCCTCCTATGTCATCAAGCAAGTGAATTGGTTTTCAAAACCCTAACAATGGGACATTTTAATAGCGACATAAAAAAAAATCAATTAATCATAGATTGTTTGATGAGTAATATTATTGTATGAATAAAACTATTAATATGACTAAGCTATATTATAAAGACCCAATAAAAAATGACATATATATTAATGATGCTACAAGTTTCCCTTTAGACTATAGATTTTCATGTAGCTTTACTAGAGGTTACTATAGGTCATCTACAAGCTACCACATGTATATATGTAGTCTCTATAGGTATATTAAAGCAAAGGTTATTACATGTCATCTACCCTCCCTTTCTCGTAGCCTAAGGTTGTATTAATACTTTAATGTTTGAAAAAGTGCTTCATTATTATAACTCCTAAGCACATGTGCTTGATTATATTATTGTTTTGATTACTATTCTGATAATTGTTTATTGTTTATAAATGAAGATTGTGCATTCCCAGACTTGAATGCACAACAATTGTTGATAAGGTTAATCCAATGGTCACCAAGGTTTGTAATTATTTTCTATTGAGCCTAAAGTGAAAGGCCTTGCCATTGGCTATTGAATGCTAAGTTGGCATTGTTAGGGCCCACTTCAAATGATTTGTATTACCTTTCAAGGCCATGTATTATTTTATTAAGGTCCTGTAGTATTAAAACAAAGGCACGTGATTTACTAATCTCATGTTGTTGGATCAAACTTTATCAATGGCTCATGGGGATCCAAGGGGAAAATAAAGATGGTCAAAGTAGGAGGTAATGTCATTGGATAGAAAAAGGTCGCGTGTCAGTTGGTGGGGCCTACAATAGTTTTATTTTAATCTAAATGATTGAAATATTAATTGTATGTCTAGTGTAAGGATTTAAAAGGAGATTTAAAGGTCCACAAATATAAATTAATTACCTCTACATTTTAATATCTCCATAGTTGAAGTCAAGTGAAGATATTATATTTAAGGATTTACTATAGGTGTTCATTTTAATATCTCCCATTGTTATAATGAGTCTTTCTTTGTAGCTCCTAGCCTAGCCAGCCTACTCTCACCTTTTCACATCCTGCAAAAAGGGTTTATTAATAGTTTTAACCTTTTAAAAATGGCTTCACCTTTATAATTTTGCATTGACTTGCAACTGGCAATTATTGTGTCATTTAAGTTTTTTTTTCGTGCTTTGAGACAACTAACAACCAATTATATGGATGGGGTCTTTCTTTTTAGTTAATGGCTCTGTTGATCAACAGCCTTAAGTTTGTAGTCTGCAAATCTTTATACATCATTATTGTGGTATAAGTTGGTATTTGCACAACTATCATTCATTATTTGATGAGCAACATTCTAGTATGAATACAATATTAGTATGACTAAGCTATATTATAAAGACCCAATAAAATAATGGCACGTATATATATTTAGTGTTGTTACAGGTTTTCCTTAGATCGTAGATGCTCATGTAGCTTTACTAGAGATTACTATGGGTCATATACAAGATACTATATGTATATAAGTAGTTGTTACAGGTGTATAGGTAGTTGCTACAATTATATAGGTAGTTTCTAGAAGTATAAGAAAGCAAAGGTTATTACATGTCATCTACCCTCCCCTTCCTGCCGCTTGCAAAAAGGTTGTATCAATACTTTAACCTTTAAAAAAGTACATTGTAGTTATAAGCCATCATTGACTTGTAACCAACAATTACCATGTCATTTAAGTTGTTCTTTATCACTTTGAGACAACTAAAAACTAGTTTTGTGGATTGGGTCTTTCTTTGCAATTAATGGCTCTACCAGTCACTAACCTTAATCCCATAGCTTGTAAATCCTATAGGATCCTTCTTTGTGGCCTTAGTTATTTATGCACAATGCATTTCTCCCCACAAATAAATGAGGTGTTGTTCAAAAAGTGAATTTGAAATATAATCATCGATCTTTTTGAAATATTTAAAATGTTTAGAACTGCTCTCACATAATCTCACATTCAATGCAATTATTTTGGAAACCATTAATAAGCCCTTGTGAATTTCAAGTTGATTACTCAAACAAAAAATACTTGCATACTTGTGAATTATAGAGCTTTTTGCTACCTAAGCATGTCCTAGTTTCTTTACCACCATTTTTAATCTAAGAAAGAGGATTTATAGAATGGAACCAACACAAATTCTTGGGTATGTAATTTGTTTCACTTGTTGTTACTTATTGTGAATTGCTAATATTGTAATTTGTAGGTGGGTGGGTTTTTCACTTTTCACAAGCCATAAGAGTTAGGGCATATATGAACTGGGTTTTATATGTTGGCCTAGTAAAATTGAACTGAGTTTTAATTCTTCCCTAAAATGTGCATTTTGTGAACACCTTGTGCCCTATTATTATTCAAGCCCTAGCTAAAAAACAACCTTTCAATACAATTGTAAGACCATAGAGATGGCACCAAAATGGGGTCCCAACCAAGATATTACAGAGCTTATTCCTTGGTCCATAAAAAAACCAAAGAAGTCAATTGGTAAGGGGACAATTGATGATAAATTTGAAGATGCCAAGGAAGAAATTAGAGATGCTAAAACCCTAAGACTTGGAAGATCATTGTTCATAACAATGTATCTAAAAATATTATATTCCAAACTTTTAAGCAATGATTGGAATCTAGACCTAGCCAAGTTCATTGTCCCAAATTGTTTTCTCACCCCAAAAATTGTGGAATGGACTACTAGAAGGTATGAAGAGAAGACTAGGACAATTAAAGATGTTAAGAGGAATGTTATCCCCACTATGAATAGAGATCTTTTCCAAAGGGTGCTTTATTTAAACCCACAAACCAAATCCCCCATCAACTTGAGGGTACTGGTTGGTGAATATACAAAGGACTATAATAACTTCAGAGAAAAATATCTTCTTCTTCACCAATACAAGGAAGTTCATAAACAATTGGAGCCAATCCCTTAGGAGGAGATAAATCCCTTGGTCATGGATAAGCTTGAGGGATATTTTTAGGACACATATCAAGGTATGTGTCAAGCCCTAGGAATGGATGTAGAACCCAAAATATTCAAGGGGGCATTAGTCTTTGCAAATGACATTTAGAGAACTTTTGTAAATAGATTGTTTGATTATGGAGAATACTTGGCCTATCATTTTCCTCAAGACATTATGAACTTCAAGAAATAGGGAACATAAAAGGACTTTAGGAGATATTCAATGGTATTTTATATATATTTGTGGTGCTACATGATTATTGGGATGATGGACTAAGAATCAAGGATACTTCCTCAAGGATTTCTAATGACCAAATCAAACTAGTACAAATGTGGTATGATCACATGGGTAGGCATCATTTTTTGTTAATCCTCTACTATAAAAACTAGGGTACAATATGGCTAGATTATCACTAGAGGTTAAGAAATTTATTTGGTCCCTATCCATCAATCCAGATGGAATTATAAAGCACAATTCAGGAGATTGGTTTCTCTATGATGATTTAACATTTTAAAGGATGTATTAAGGATGTACAGAGATACAATGGTCCCATACAAATTGCCTTGTACAATATAGGTAATAGAGTTGCATTCTTGGAGGCCATAAGACAAATGCATATAGCAGATAAGGATCACTTTAAAGATTTCTAGAAGAAGGGTATCCTCCCAGGAAAATTTTAGGTTTTTCATTTCACTATATGGGGTATGAAGGAATTTGATAAGATAGTTGACTATGTTCATTTATTAGAAATGGCCATTCATGTGCATAAGGATTTTGACCCTAACAAACTCATCCACAAATTGATGAGAGAGTTGAAGAGGTATGTGTTGGGAAATAAGGTGTCTCAACCTTTGCAATTTCCTAGCATTTTTTATTTATTTGTGTATACGCCTAAAAATGACACGATTCAGTCTAAATAAATATTCTTAATATTTATTCCCTTCTAATTCTTCTATCAATAAATAAATAAACAAATTTATTTATTTGATTCACATTCCTCTTAATTAATTAAATATCAAAATATTTAATTATTTCTTCTAAAAATTTAAATTAAATAAAATCAATTTATTTAATTAAATTCCCTCAATTCTTCTAATATCTCACATAAATTAAAAAATCCTACATTATTTAATTAATCTAAATTCTTATATCCAAAATCTAAATTCCATAAATCCACCTCACCATGTTGCACATGTAATAAAATATTTTAAATATTTAATTAGCTAATATTCCCTCACCCACATGTCCTATTTCTTCTCTAATCAAAGTTAGTTAACTCATCAATCAAAACTGTTAACTAATAAATCAATTCTGTCAACTCCTCAATCTATTCGCGTAACTAATCAATTAATTCAGTCAATTCCTCAATCCATTCTATTAACTCTTCAATCAATTTTGTTAACTACCCTGTTACATGATGGAAGTGAGACACTTGTCTTTTTCCTACTCGTTGCACATTCCTCAACCATTCTCAACCATTGATCTGCTCATTTCGTCTCAACCGTTGATCTTCATCCTCCCAAGTCTATAAATGAAACCTCATTCTTCCATTCTATTCATCCAGGCTATTTGTATTATTACTCTATAGGAATTTACCAGTGCGCCTTTGGCACCTCCATTTCTATTCATTAGCTTGAGATCACACGTTTTCTTTGGAGCTCCTCTTCATTGCACGTTTATCACCACAACCATTTACTATCGACATCCTTGAACACAGCAAATGAGTGCACTCTCTGAGGGCCCTACTTCATACAAGTAAGGATAGTTTTAATAGGCAAACAATAGAAGTTTCGATCTAAGGAAGGTTTGCATTGTTTTATTCATTGCTTCATTTCATTCAATCTTCTTAGTTTCACTATTCTATTGAGTTATGGGTATTTGATGTTGTTTATTGCATATTCATTGTTTAACTAGATTTCCCTTAACAATTTGTATATTAATTTATTGCCTAATGTTGTAATTACTTGCACATTCAGTTTGGTCACATAGTTGAGGTCGCATGGTGACATGTCATCTTTCTTGGAATGTGACTTGGATGGTCAAGTCAAACCTACATGGATTTGGGCGTCCCATTTGAGGTGGCACTAATATGCCATGTGTCAGCATCTTGTGGTGTGTGGAAGACAATATTCCATATAACAGAATCTATGACGCGTAAGAGCCAAGATTGGAGATTCATATGACAAGTGATGACAAGTGTTGGTGAGGATCTTTGCATGAGGGAAAGGCATCTTTGGGCACCCAAGTTAGGCTATGACATGTTGTAAGAGGAATATGCTATATTTAGCATTGTACGATGGATTCTCTTACAACATTTAAGGTTGTTATGTTGGGAAAATCTATGACAACTGTAAGATGCGTAAGAGCATCTGTCATAGTCTATTTTTAGCATGGAGCGCTCCTATGTTGGGAAAGTCAAATCTGCCATGTATGATAGAGGTAAGGGATGTATTTGCAGCAAGGACAAGTGTCCTTTGATGTGGGATAATGGCAATGTGGCCAAGGTGGATGCCTATCCCAAGATGCTCTCAATATTTTCCTTGTAATCTCTATATATTGCATAGTTTGAAGTTGTAGTTGCATAGTATTTTTACAGGTACTATTATGATACCAGAATAACTCCATAATCAACATTTGAAGACTCTTGGAAGAAATTGCATTGAAAGTGTATTATAAACTGTAATTGTTTCAGATAATACATTGTGCAGGTTTTAGAGTGTGGGGTTTTTCACATGAAAAGGTTTTCCCCACGATACATCTTGTGTCTACTTCTCTCTGTCTACATTCTTGTATTGTGTTTGCTGCTGTAATATCTCTAATATAAGTTTAATATTGCTGCAATTGTAAAGGTTGTAAATAATTTTCATACCTCTTTCCTCATTAGATTAGTTTAGGAAGCGATTTCCGCACACCTAGCTTCCTTTCAATTGGTATCAGAGCCTAGCTAGTTTTGGTCTTAGTTGTTGGGTAGGGGGTTTTGTACTGATCTTAGATTGAGTGGGAGTCTGTGCAGAGTATTCTAAAATCTTGTTGTAGGAAGGAGATGCCAGGCACATTAGGAAGAACAGAGGTTGAAAAGTTTAATGGTAGCAATTTTGAGTTGTGGAAACTCAAAATGGAAGACATGCTCATTGATAGAGACCTATGGGAAGTAATTTCTGGTGTAAAACCAATGGCAATGTCCTAAGATGATTAGGATCTCAATGATTGTAAAGCCAAGGGTCTTGTGAGACTCTGTTTGGCTGATTTCGTCTTGTTAAATGTTCATGAAGAGAAAACTGTGAAGGATCTATGGAAGAAACTTGGTGGTGTTTATCAGGCTAAATCCCTGGTAAACAAGTTGTTTCTATAGAAGAAGCTATATTCTCTAAGGATGGAAGATGGATGATTTGTTACTAATCACATGAATGCCTTCAATATGTTGGTTGCACAATTGACATCCATTGGTGTGAAAATGGAGTAGGAGGATCAATTTATGACCCTGCTTTGTTATTTACTAGATTCATGGGATCATCTTGTTATGGCCATTGGGAGTACCACATCCACTTTCAAAATGGAAGATGTGGTGTCTTCACTATTATCTGAAGAGATGCAGAGAAAGTCATCGAAGTCGGCAAAAGAAGCTCTTGTGGTTCATGGAAGACCCAAGGACAAAGGGAAAAAGAAAGACAAGAAAGCTGAGAAGGGTAGATTGAAATCCTATGGGAGATCCAAATCTTCTCGAAAGTCCAAGGTACTATGTTGGAACTGTGGGAAAACTGGGCATTTTTGAAAAGAATGCAAACAGGAGAAAAAGAAGAAAAAGAAGAATGTCCCAGATTTAGATTCTGACAAGTCACAAAATGATGGTGATGCCTTCATTACAGCCTTGGCCACCCATGCATCTAATGTGTGGCTAATTGATTCTGGTGCATCTTTCCACATGACCTTGCATCGAGACTGGTTCATGAAGTATGAAGAGTTTGATGGTGGAAGAGTGTACCTAGGTGACGACTCTCATCTAAAGATTGTTGGTCATGGAAGAGTCTCAATCTGATTCCCTGATGGATGAGTGAAGGGGATCTCTAGGGTTATGCATGTCCCAGTCTTGGCACAGACCCTGCTTTTTGTAAGTAAATTGAATGATGCAGGTGTGCAAGTTGTCTTCTCGAAAGAAGGATGCAAGATGACTAGAGGAGCTATGGTGCTTGTGAAGGGTACTCAGAGAGGTACTCTGTTTTAGCTGGAGGCATGAATTTCACAATGCAATAGTTCTTTTGACTTGAAGAAAAGAGTTGTAGTCACTTCATCCCCACCATTGGAACCAACAACTAAAAGATCTGTTGTATCAAATTTTGAAGGTAGTGCATTTTGGGTACCTAAGGGCACTCATGCTTTGGAAGTTAAGCTTCCTGATGAGAAGACAATGTTATGGCATAAGAGACTTGGCCACATTGGTGAGAAGGTTCTTAGAACCCTAAAAAATAAAAACCTTGTTGAGGGGTTAAATGATTGTAATCTCGAGTTTGACTTTTGTGAACATTGTATATATGGAAAGTAAAACTGTGTTAAGTTTTACTCGAGTTCTCATAAGTCTTCTGGTGTATTGGATCTTATTCATTCTGATGTGTTTGGTCTAGTTAATGTTCCTTCGATCTCTAAATCTGTATATTTTGTATCTTTCATAGATGACTACAGTAGAAGGGCATGGATTTATTTTCTTAGAAGCAAATCTGAAGTCTTTAATTGGTTCAAAGAGTTTAAAGCTTTTGCTAAAAATTAGACTAGTAAAAAGATTAAGTGTTTGAGGACTAATAATGGTGGTGAGTTTTGTTCAACAAAGTTCGATAAGTTCTGTAAAGAGCAAGGGATTGAAAGACATCAGACAACTCTATACACCCCACAGAAAAATGGAGTTGCAGAGAGGATGAACAAGACACTGATGGAGAAGGCTAGGAGTATGCTTAGTGGAGCAAGCCTCGAACAAAAGTTTTGGGCTAAAGCTGTAGTCATTGCTTGCTACCTAGTAAATAGGTCTCCTACATAAACTCTTGTTGGTAAGACACCTATGGAGGTGTGGTCTGGTAAGAAGCCTTTAGTTAGACATCTTCATGTTTTTGGTTGTGAGGCATATGCACATGCACTGGAGGACCTCTTGCCGATAGTGAAGATATAGTCAAATCTTCATCCGCTTCTGCTGGCACTCTGCATCAAAATCTGATGCCTTTGTGTTGTCAATTAGATATCTGAGATCGAAATCAGATGATTGTGTGTATTATAAGTTTGACAATGATCATATTCTCATTATTGCACTATATGTTGATGATATGTTGCTGATTGGGAATGGTAAGAATATGATTTCTGATTTGAAGTATCAGTTGTCAACACAATTTGAGATGAAAAACTTAGGGGCAACCAGGTACATTCTGGGAATGGAGATCAGAAGAGATAGAGCAAACATAAAACTTTGGTTAAGCCAGAGTAAGTATGCGAAGACTGTGTTGGAAAGATTCAGCATGGCAGATTGCAGACCATTGAGTGTTGTTTCATTGGGGACAAAGTTATCTGTGAATGATTGTCCAAAGTATCCTTCTGAGATAGAGGATATGTGAAGAGTACCTTATGCTAGTGTTATTGGTAGTTTGATGTATGATATGGTCTAAACAAGACTAGACATTGCCCAAGCAGTGGGAGTCCTTAGTCAGTTTATGGCTTCTCCTAGACGGATGTACACTGGGATGCAATAAAGTGAGTGTTTAGATATTTGTGGGGTACTTCCAAGTATTCCCTATGTTATCATGGTCATCCTACAGGACCTTTGCATTCTATATGTATTTGTGGATTTATGGATTCCAATTAGGCAGGTGACATTGATAGCAGGAGATCCACCAGTGCTTATGTGTTCACTATGTTTGGTGGTGCAATTAGTTGGATGAGTAAGCGACAACATGTGGTTGCTTTGTCCATGACAGAAGCTGAGTATATGGAAGCAACTCATGCTTGTAAGGAATCTATTTGGCTTAAGAGGTTGTGTTCAAATATTGGTGTTGATGCAGGACAGATTACTATTTGGTGTGACAGTCAGAGTGTGATTTGCTTAGCAAAGAATCTGACTTTCCATGCCAGAACAAAGCATATTGATGTATAGTTTCATTTTGTGCGAGACATGGTAGAGGATGGGAAGGTGATATTGGATAAAGTAGACACTTTGTAGAATGTTGTAGATGTATTGACGAAACTAGTGGGCACAGAGAAGTTCAGATGGTGTTCAGAGTCTATGGGCCTCTTGGCCCCTAGCAGTTAAATCTTGTCATTTCTTTTGGCTCTTGCAAGGTGTTCGACAAGTGGGAGAATGTTGGAAAATAAGGTGTCTCAACCTTTTCAATTTCCTAGCATTGTTTATTTATTTGTATATTAATTTACTGCCTAATGTTGTAATTACTTGCACATTCAGTTTGGTCACATAGTTGAGGTGGCACAGTGACATGTCATCTTGCTTGGAATGTGACTTGGATGGTCAAGTCAAACCTACATGGATTTGGGCTTCCCATTTGAGGTGGCACTAAGATGCCATGTGTTAGCATCTTGTGGTGTGTGGAAGATAATATTCCATATGACAGAATCTATGATGCGTAAGAGCCAAGTTTGTAGATTCCTATAACAAGTGATGACAAGTGTTGGTGAGGATATTTGTATGAGGGAAAGGCATCTTTGGGCACCCAAGTTGGGCTATGACATGTTGTAAGAGGAATATGCTATATTTAGCATTGTATGACAGATTCTCTTACAACATTTAAGGTTGTTATGTTGGAAAAATCTATGACAACTGTAAGATGCGTAAGAGCATCTCTCATAGTCTATTTTTATCATGGAGCGCTCCTATGCTGGGAAAGTCAAATCTTCCATGTATGACATATGTAAGGGATGTATTTGTAGCAAGGACAAGTGTCCTTTGATGTGGAATAATCACCATGTGGCCAAGGTGGACACCTATCCCAAGATGCTCTCAATATTTGCCTTGTAATCTCTATATATTGCCTAGTTTGGAGTTGTAGTTGCATAGTGTTTTTATAGGTACTGTTATGCTACCGAAATAACTCTAGAATCAACATTTGAAGACTCTTGGAAGAACTTGCATTGCAAGTGTATTGTAAACTGTAACTATTTCAAATAATATATTGTGCAGGTTTTAGAGTGTGGGGTTTTTCACCTGTAAAGGTTTTCCCCACGATACATCTTGTGTCTACTTCTCTCTATCTACATTCTTGTATTGTGTTTGTTGCTGTAATATGTCTAATATAAGTTTAATATTTATACAATTGTAAAGGTTTTAAATAATTTGTATACCTCTTTCATCATTAGATTAGTTTAGGAAGTGATTTCCGCACACCTAGCTTCTTTTCAGTTGGTATCAGAGCCTGGCTAGTTTTGGTCTTAGCTGTTGGGTAGGGGTTTTTCTACTGATCTTAGATTGAGTGGGAGTATGTGTAGAGTATTCCAAAATCTTGTTGCAAGGAGATGGCAGGCACATCCAGAAGAATAGAGGTTGAAAAGTTTAATGACAACAATTTTGAGTTGTGGAAACTCAAAATGGAAGACATGCTCGTTGATAGAGATCTATGGGAAACAATTTCTGGTGTAAAACCAGCGGCAATGTCCCAAGATGATTGGGATCTCAAAGATTGTAAAGCCAAGGGTCTTGTAGGACTCTGTTTGGCTGATTTTGTCCTGTTAAATGTTCATAAAGAGAAAACTGCAAAGGATCTATGGAAGAAACTTGGTGATGTTTATTAGGCTAAATCCATGGTAAACAAGTTGTTCCTATGGAAGAAGCTATATTCTCTGAGGATGGAAGATGGAGGATCTGCTACTGATCACATAAATGCCTTCAATATGTTGGTTGCACAATTGACATCCGTTGGTGTGAAGATGGAGGAGGAGAATCGGTGTATTACCCTGCTTTGTTCTTTACCAGATTCATGGGATCATCTTGTTATGGCCATCAAGAGTACCACATCCACTTTAAAAATAGAAGATGTGGTGTCTTCATTGTTATCTGAAGAGATGTGGAGAAAGTCATCTGAGTCGACCAAAGAAGCTCTTGCGGTTTGTGGAATACCCAAGGAGAAAGGGAAAAAGAAAGACAAGAAAGCCAAGAAGGGTATATCCAAATCCCATGGGAGATCCAAATCTATTGGAAAGTCCAAGGTACTGTGTTGGAACTGTGGGAAAATTGGGTAGTTTCAAAAGGAATGCAAACAAGAGAAAAAGAAGAAAAAGAAGAATGTCCCAGATTTAAATTCTGACAAGTCACAAGATGATGGTGATGCCTTCATTGCATCCTTGGCCACCCATGCATTTGATGATGTGTGGCTAATTGATTCTGGTGCATCTTTCCACATGACCTCGCATCAAGACTAGTTGACAAAGTATGAAGAGTTCGATGGTGGAAGAGTGTACCTGGGGGATGACTCTCATCTAAAGATTGTTGGTCATGGAAGAGTCTCAATCTAATTCCCTGATGGACGAGTGAAGGGGATCTCTAGGGTTATGCACATCCCAAGCTTGGGACGGAACCTGCTTTCTATAAGTAAATTAAATGATGCAGGTGTGCAAGTTGTCTTCTCAAAAAAAGGATGCAAGATGACTAGAGGAGCTATGGTGCTTGCAAATGGTACTCAGAGAGGTACTATGTTTCAGCTGGAGGCATGCATTTCACAATGCAATAGTTCCTCTAACTCGAAGAAAAGAGTTGCAGTCACTTCATCCCCACCATTGGAACCAGCAACTAAAAGATATGTTGTATCAAATTCTGATGGTAGTGTATTTTGGGTACCTAAGGGTGCTCATGCTTTGGAAGTTAACCTTCCTGCTGAGAAGATAATGTTATGGCATAAGAGATTCAGCCACATTGGTGAGAAGGGTCTTAGAACCCTAAAAAATAAAAACCTCGTTGAGGGGTTAAATGATTGTAAACTCAAGTTTGACTTTTGTGAACATTGTATATATGGAAAGCAAAACCGTGTTAAGTTTTACTCAAGTTCTCATAAGTCTTCTGGTGTATTGGATCTTATTCATTCTGATGTGTTTGGTCCAGTTAATGTTCCTTCTATCTCTAAATCTGTATATTTTGTATCTTTCATAGATGACTACAGTAGAAGGGCATGAATTTACTTTCTCAGAAGCAAATCTAAAGTCTTTAGTCGGTTCAAAGAGTTTAAAGCTTTTTTTGAAAATCAGACTAGTAAAAAGATTAAGTGTTTGAGGATTGATAACGGTGGCGAGTTTTGTTCGGTAGAGTTCGATAAGTTCTGTAAAGAGCAAGGGATTGAAAGACATAAGACAACTCCATACACCCCACAGTAAAATAGAGTTGCAAAGAGGATGAATAGGACACTGATGGAGAAGGCTAGGAGTATTCTTAGTGGAGCAAGCCTTGAACAAAAGTTTTGGTCTAACGTTGTAGCCACTGCTTGCTACCTAGTAAATAGGTCTCCTACATCAGCTCTTGTTGGTAAGACACCTATGGAGGTGTGGTCTGGTAAGAAGCCTTCAATTAGACATCTTTGTTTTTTTGGTTCTCAGGCATATGCACATGTGCCTTGGGAGAAATGGTCTAAATTGGAGAACAAGGTTGTTAAGTATATTTTCATTGGCTATAGTGTCGGTGTGAAAAGATACAAGCTTTGGGATCCTATGGCTGAAAACATGTTGTATAATAGAAGTGTTATTTAGAGAGCTAACACCTTCTTCCATTATTCTATAGCCAGAAGAGAAAGCAAATAAAGAGGATGTGGTTCAATTTCCTTCTACCCCTGAGAAGAATGAACCGAATGACCCTGTTGGACCTGATGATGAGGAGAGCTCTGGCAGCTCTAAAAATTTAGAAGATGAAGTAGAACCTCCACCTCAGCCTTTGAGGAGGTCCACACGAATCAGGAAGCAACCTAAGAGGTTTGGTTATACATTGCTTGATTCTAGTTGTGCTTTTGCTTTGCTTACTAATGTTGATGAGCCTAGAACTATGACAGAGGCTATGGGCATGAAAGATGTAGGTTCCTAGATGGAGGCAATGGAAGATGAGATGGCTTCTTTGGAAAAGAATAAAATTTGGGACTTAGTGCCTTTGCCTGATGGTTGGAATCCTGTTGGATGTAAATGGGTTTTCAAGAAGAAATTTGGTACAGATGGCAGTGTTGAAAAGTATAAAGCCAGATTAGTTGCAAAGGGGTACTCACAAGTGGAGGGAATTGATTATGGTGAAATTTTCTCTCCCGTTGCAAAGCTGACATCTATTTGGTTCCTGTTATCTCTTGTAGCTGCTTATGATCTAGAAGTGGAACAAATGGATGTGAAGATAGCTTTTTTTCATGGTGACTTGGAGGAAGAGATTTATATGTCACATCCAGAGCATTACATAGAAAGAGGTAAAGAAAATTTGGTTTGTAAGTTAAAGAAGTCCTTGTATGGTTTGAAGCAATCTCCTAGGATGTGGTACATGAAATTTGATACCTTTGTGTTGTCGATTGGATATCTTAGATCGAAATCAGATGATTGTGTGTATTATAAGTTTGACAATGATTGTATTCTCATTATTGCACTATATGTTGATGATATGTTGCTAATTGGGAATGGTAAGAATATAATTTCTAATTTGAAGTCTCAGTTGTCAGCACAGTTTGAGATGAAAAACTTAGGGGCATCCAGGTACATTCTGGGAATGGAGATCAGAAGAGACAGAGCAAACATAAAACTTTGGTTAAGCTAGAGTAAGTATGTGAAGACCATGTTGGATAGATTCAGCATGGCAGATTGCAGACCATTGGGTGTTCATGTTTCATTGGGGATAAAGTTATCTGGGAATGATTGTCCAAAGTCTCATTCTGAGATAGAGGATATGAGCAGAGTACTTTATGCTAGTGTTGTTGGTAGTTTGATGTATGATATGGTCTATACAAGACCAGACATTGCCCAAGCAGTGGGAGTCCTTAGTTAGTTTATGGCTAAACCTGAATGGATACACTGGGATGCAGTAAAATGAGTGTTCAGATATTTATGGGGTACTTTTGAGTATTCCCTATGTTATCATGGTCATCCTACAGGACCTCCGCATTCTGTATGTATTCATGGATTCTGATTGGGCAAGTGACATTGACAATAGGAGATCCACTAGTACTTATGTGTTCACTATGTTCGGTGGTGCAATTAGTTGGATGAGTAAGCGACGACCTATGGTTTCTTTGTCCATGACAGAAGCTAAGTATATGACACAACTCATGCTTGTAAGGAAGTCATTTGGCTTAAGAGGTTGTGTTCAGATAGTGGTGTTGATGCAAGATAGATTACTATTTGTTGTGATAGTCAGAGTGTAATTTTCTTAGCAAAGAATCTAACTTTCCATGCTAGAACAAAGCATATTGATGTATAGTTTTATTTTGTGTGAGACATGGTAGAGGATGCGAAGGTGATATTGGAGAAAGTAGACACTTTGAAGAATGTTACAGATGCATTGACGAAACTAGTGGGCACAAAGAAGTTCAGATGGTGTTTGGAGTCTATGGGCCTCTTGTCGCCTAGCAGTTAAATCTTGTCATTTCTTTTGGCTCTTGTAAGGTGTTCGACAAGTGGGAGAATGTTGGGAAATAAGGTGTCTCAACCTTTGCATATTCCTAGCATTGTTTATTTATTTGTATATTAATTTACTGCCTAATGTTATAATTACTTGTACATTCAGTTTGGTCACATAGTTGAGGTGGCACAGTGACATGTCATCTTGCTTGGAATGTGACTTAGATGGTCAAGTCAAACCTACATGGATTTGGGCATCCCATTTTAGGTGGCACTAATATGCCATGTGTTGGCATCTTGTGGTGTTTGGAAGACAATATTCCATATGACATAATCTATCACGTGTAAGAGCCAAGTTTGGAGATTCCTATGACAAGTGATGACAAGTGACGATGAGGATCTTTGTATGAGGGAAAGGCATCTTTGTTCACCCAAGTTGGGCTATGACATGTTGTAAGAGGAATATGCTATATTTAGCATTGTATGACGGATTCTCTTACAACATTTAAGGTTGTTATGTTGGGAAAATCTATGACAACTATAAGATGCGTAAGAGCATCTATCATAGTCTATTTTTAGCATGGAGCACTCCTATGTTGGGAAAGTCAAATATGCCATGTATGACAGATGTAAGGGATGTGTTTGCAGGAATGACAAGTGTCCTTTGATGTGGGATAATGGCCATGTGGCCAAGGTGGATGCCTATCCCAAGATGCTCTCAATATTTGCCTTGTAATATCTATATATTACATTGTTTGGAGTTGTAGTTGCATAGTGTTTTTATAGGTACTGTTATGCTACCAAAATAACTCTAGAATCAACATTTGAAGACTCTTGGAAGAACTTGCATTACAAGTGTATTGTAAATTGTAACTATTTTAGATAATACAATGTGCAGATTTTAGAGTGTGGGGTTTTTCACCTGAAAAGGTTTTCCCCACGATACATCTTGTGTCTACTTCTCTTTGTCTACATTCTTGTATTGTGTTTGCTGCTGTAATATCTCTGATATAAGTTTAATATTACTGAAATTGTAAAGGTTGTAAAGAATTTGCATACCTCTTCCATCATTAGATTAGTTTAGGAAGCGAGTTCCGCACACCTAACTTCCTTTCAGTATGGTTATCATCATGAATATAATGAAGTATAAGACTTGATAAGAAATTGTTAGGATGATGTGGAGAAAAAAATTAGAAGAGAGGTGGGAAAAAATAATTAAAGTTGAGAGAAAAAGAAGGGAATAAGATGCATCCTATCTAGGAACCTTTCCTCATGTTACTGATAAATTTGATAGAGTGAAAATTTCAATGGACAATATTTAAATAGTTGCAAGGGTTCCCAAAAGAGTGGTGCCTATACAAAATGAAGATACACTATAGGTTTTGGAAGAGAGACATATAGATAGGCTTGCTTTATCTATAGTATCCATTGACCAACCCTTGGTGGAAGAGGAAAGGACTAGGAGGGCATCACTATTAACAACAAATCCATTTCCAATTCAAGCATTACTCTTGGCATTAGTAGGTCAAGTACAAGGGAGTGTTATATAAGATATTGAAGCCCCAAAAATTATGTTGGTTGACTATGTAGAGACTAAGGAGATGGTAAATTTAGTCCCTCTAGAAGGCCCCATTCATGTTTCTATTAACTCTCCTCCTCATAAAATAGGATTAGAATTAACTAACCCTAATTCCCCTACAATGCCAAACTTTTTTGAGGGTGTAGAGGACATAAGAGATATCAGACATAAATCCTGTGATGTGTTCTTAGTTGATTATGACTTCATCAAAACTGAAGAATTCAAAATATTTGCAATACATATGAAGATGAGAGCACAACATGAAGGAATGAATAATGTGGAATCATTAGAAGAAGAGGTGGACACTAACCAAATCTCACTCTTAGCTTTTGAAGCGAGTTTTAGTAACATGACTCTAAATGAAGGAAGGAGACTAGTTAGAGAGAGTGATTGATTTCTATTGTTAGGTTGGGATATTGTACCTATAATGGAATTTGACACACCTAGAAGTAGGAAGGAACACAAAGATGTTTCTAAAAACATTAATGAAGCATGGAATTTTTATTTTGGGTCAACTTTCCACCTAGACCACAAAACTTTGGCCATATGGGCCATTACTCTAGATTGTGATAAGCCACATTTGGATTATGATCCATAGGGATTGGTGGGATAGTTCTTGGTGAAAATATTTGGAGATGTATTTTCTCCTAAGGAGGCTTCACTAATAGCCATGTTGCTTAATTTAGTAAGGCGACCAATAAGAAGCTACAAGCATATTATAATGGGAATCTAAAGGAAGTCACATGCTTAAAAGAAGATTTGAGTGAAAAAGAATCGTTGATAAACAAGCTTCGATCACATATCTAATTTGTGGATCAAAAGGTAGTGATGACTCCTCCAAGAACCTCTTAAATTAGTAGTGATTCAAAACAAGAGGTGGGAAGGCTAAGAGACTCATATAATATGGCCACTGAAAAGTCAAATCATACAAGAATATACAAAAGAAATGGTTAAAAAAATTCATGGTAAGAGTTCATGGCTTGACAAGTGGTCAAAGACCTATGGAAGTGCCATAAAAATGTCATTGCAACAACAAAGAAAATAAATATCCTTGAACCACAAATATTAGGAGTCAAAATCAATTGGATTGATAGGGTGTTCCCAATGCGAATGATTTACCAAAATGTCAAGTATGATATTGGGAGTTTAAATAATATACTAGCTATATATGAAGTTTCTAAGCTTTTATTTGAAACAAATTTTTCATGGAAAATTTGAAAGCTAATCTGAGAGTGAAAATGGAAGAGTTTCAACTTCTTATTCAATCTAATATACTAGCTGTTGTGAGCCCTATTGGAAGAAAGAAAGTAATGGCCCTCTGGAGAAAAGAGTTTAAGGATCTTGTTCCCCTATTTGTAGACTCAATGCTCACAAATGAGAAAGTGGATCCTATGGTATTTAAAAATCAAATTGATAATATTATAGCATTGGAAAAATGAATGCATAAATTTATCAAATAAACCAAGGTCATACTAGACATCAGATTTGAGATCAACAAAGCAAAGAAAATTATTGATGTTAACTAGCCTAGTGATGAGGAGTGGGATGAGTGGCACAGGTCATGTCCTGAGAAGTATTGAACACATTTTTTAATCTTTTAATGTTGAAATCACTTATAAAAGGTGACAAAGCATTTTGATAACATTTGTTTAAGATTATAAAGAAAATATACAAGTGTCAATCATCCATGTGAGATGAGCATTGTCTCTTTGCTATAACTAGAGGTTATTTGCTTATGTATGATACGATCAATGAAATCAAGTTGTAATCTCATTTTCAATAAATCAATATCAAAGCACACATTTGTTGTGGTTTTGTTAAATATAGTTAGTCTTTCATTCAAGTAGTGATTGTAGAAATTTCTATCTTAATATGTAATGCATTCTGATAAGGTATGTGATGGACAATGATGCTTATGAACTAAGTTATATTATAATGTGAATAAAAATATTAATATTAAGTTAGATATATTATAAATATGCAATAAAATAATTACATGCATACATTTAAATGTTGCTACAAGAATGCTATGAAGCTTCCCTTAATACCACATATCTACCTATGGCTTTGCTATGGGTTACCACGGATCATCTACAAGCTTCTAGAGGTATATAGGTAATTGCTATAAGGTTTCTATAATGTAATCTCAAGGCTCATTTCAAGGTATGCCTTGCTACAAGAATGTTGTATTCCCTGATTTTCTGTATTATCACATACATGTCATGTCTTCTTCTATTCACTATAACTAGTTCAATTTTCTTCATTTCAAATGATTATTGATTCCCATATGCATAACTTGAATATTTTACAATTTCATGAACACTACTTTAACACTTTTGTAACATTATCAGAGGAAGATGTCATCCTCAAATGTGGAAAATTAAAGAGTATGCCCATCAAAGAAAATCAAGGCCTCCATAATGTGTAATGCCCCACCCCAAAACCCTAGAGAAAGCTTAACTATGCATTACAAAAGGGCAATTTTTTTAAAAAAAGAAGAAATAATAACACAAAGTAAATCATAATAATCACTTCACATGCAAGTTAACTTTTATTCTCTAGGGTATACTGGACTGCATTACTACTTACTAACATAATCCAATTAACATCCATGTTTCAATCTAAAACCAAGTGCATCAAAGAGACAACACATATATACCTCCATCATAATAAGACATCAGATAATAACATTAAAATTTAGCATAAGAGATTACAAATAGGTTTACAATTTCATTAAAATAAAATACATCAATACAATGTTTACGATGTTGCTTCCTGATTACACTGGGGATATACATCAATATAATAATACATGGCTCAACTGATATACACTGCTATAATATAGACATAACTATCTGCCTCCTCAAGTGAAACAAGATCAGTGATCTTCTACAAGATATGTTCTCCACACACACGAACAATAGAAAAGTGACCAATGGAATAAGCACATCCACTCGACCATGTGGAACCCTGAGGCCCACCCCCTGTGCTAGGAGATAACAATAAGATCCCACGACCTAAACAGTCAGGTGGACAAAACTAGGAAGAAAGAGGACTACACAAGACTATAAAAGCATAGAGCAACAATGATGCCACAAGCAACATAACAATACTTCCATAGGAAACCACATAATGAAAGGAAAGGGTACAACTTGGGGATGTTAGACTATAGAAGGGAAAAGTGTCATCACATAGCTTGTCATGGGTTGTCCTGGCAAGCCTTCCTAGGCCCCGGCCCCCATCCTGGGTTGTCCTGGTAGCCTCTCCTGACTTGCAGCCCCCATGCAAACTCATGCGGAATCAATCATACCTTTCGTGGGGACAAGGTCGTTGATCTTGCCATTCCAGGCCTTCTCATCTCATCTCAAGCCTAAACGAGCACTTGATCCATGAGTGAGGTATTCACTTATCTTAATTAGTGTGAACTAACTACCCAAAACCCTTGATTTAAAAATTAGGTTATCACTTATTTAAGACACTCTCACATGGGTTGTCCTGGATGCCACTTTGAGCTCCAAGCCCCATTGAGAGCCACTCCCCTAGCTACATATTAGAGAACCCCACTCAAAACACATAGAAATGATCAAACATACAAGAACCATGAGAGCATTAAATTCTCTTGCATCACCAATTACTCATAGAATAACTTCCACATAACATAACCATAGTTCCCATCACATTACTATTACAATAACCAATACCACACATCTTGTTGCCTCATCAATATCATAATGGACCAAAGCATCCAAGTAAGTCTTAAAATCCAACTCATATCACATAACCATGATAACATAGGTATGAGAACAAAACGATCGAGGAGGACTCAGAATTCACAACATGGACCTTTATAATATGGCAACAACAGGAGACCATGACAACATAAACTTGTGCCTCTGGAATAACTACTAAGCACCATGACCCTAATACCACAAATGACATGACTTCACAAGTTACAACAAAATCCAAATGAAATATTTTAAAATAATTACTTATGAGGGAACTTGTACTAAAGACAATTACTAACTTTTATATTCAAAACTATCCAAACTTAGCTCTTAAAACATGATAAATTTAGATCAACTTTATGCAATGCACAAACTTCAACTTCTTTACGACATCATACATAGTATCCTATAACCGACTCATTACGCCATTACTCAAAAATTCAAACAACATTAAAACACTATTCTAAACTTAATAAATAACCTCTACCCTTAATCGAGATTAATAAATTACCTAAATGCAAAACTCAAGGTAAGATCAATATTATGCTCCTATCTTAGTATGGTTCTAAACTAATTTTTATAACCATAACCAATTACCTAAAAGAGTTACATAATCAGTCTAATTAAATCCTAAGACACTAGTGTTAGAGGCAAAAGAGGATTAAAGCATTACTAGACTTAAAAAAAACTTACCAACTAGCTAGAGTCCCAAGAGGTCAAACTTTCTAACATGACAATATGCCCTCCAAAGCTTAAATCCTAACTCTTAAAAAAAATTTAATTTACATTCTATAAAAAAATACTATTCTAAGCAATGAACTATCATAATATAAACAAGTTCCTAATCAAGAAGGTGACCATACTAACATTCGAACATACTAATATCATTTTAAACTGAAACTTAAATCATCTAATCTAATGAAGCATTATACTACCATTCACATCATGACCTGAACACGACCTAACAAATTCATTAGACTAAAGTGTTCCATTACTTTACCTAAAGATCAGACTCTACTATGCGAAAGAAAGCAACCTAGAAAGACAACCCACGTCTATACTAAGAAAGGCATAAACACGTACAAATCCAAGTTCACGAAAGGATACTTCCTAACCCGCCACACTAACACATTAACTACAAAAGACGACAGGTTTTAACAAAGGAAAGATAGCAAGGAAATTGAACCAACTCTTATGGTCTCAACCTCTCTAATTACTTGCAAATGATAACTAAGTCAAACTAAGCCATACTGCGCCATAACTATAGCTGACTACCACTATATCAGGAAGATTACACAGCATGATGAAGGAGCGCATAATGTGGCAGAGAAATGGCTTTAGAAATAGTGACGATAGGGGAATGGACAACAGTTTAGTGAGAGATTTTGGTTAGCATGAAATTTAGGTCACCACCAATACCAAAATTGATACTATGCAAGGCTTTCTATTGATTGCTCACTATAATAGTAGTAAATGCTCTGGTAGACATGTAGACCGAAATAGGGAACTACTGATGAAAGAAAATACCTCTAAGAGATGACATCATCATGGGACGGTGATGGCTAAGGAGTGACCAGACAGATTTGCGAATAGACTTTAGAAATTTCTAGCAACAGCTATGAACTAGCGAACTATTAATGGATCATCTTAGAGGAGTGGGGTAACATTTTGCAATGATAACCTTAAAGTCACATATTCAACACCATACAAATTAGCTTCAAACTTGCAGAAATAATCACGTCAATGGTACATAGCAGCAAGTTGTAAAAGTGATGAAAGCCTGATGCTACTGGTTGCAGAGAAAAAACTACAGGATTGTATCACGCCAGACAAGAAAAATGGCACTGCACATGGACTGATTGTATTCCATCATTTTGCTGATAGATCAAGAGGGTACAAACTAGGCTTAGTGCTCCAACTTAGGATAGAAATGATCAGTTTGTAAGCACAGTGAAATCGATTATGGCCTTCGAGTCAGTTCATCACTCTGAGGCATGCAAGAAGCTGCAATAGAATCAATAGGCAAAGTGAAGCATATGGTTGAAAGTATTGTGACTAAATGAGCACATGGCATGCATCAATAGGACACAATGAGTCGATTGTGGCAACACATCAATGGTATGCTAGGATCTGAGGATCAATGATTTAGACTGGGATTACTCCATGAAGCGACATGATCTAGGTTGCTCTCATATCAACTATATTTAGCAAGGATGGTGCATGCAGGTGCCAACTATTGCCCATGGCTTGACAGAGAACCAGAGAACCTTGAATGATGCAATAGATTGAACGACTACAGGTTTACAAAAAGATAGAGAATATGGCATGCCTTAAATAATGATGTAGGCACTAGTATTGATCGAAAAGAACTTTGGTTATGTGAGGGTCTAGATAAGATCATGAAATACATTCAACCTCACAATCCAAACAGGGTTATATAGAATCAACAAAAGATAAGATTGATATGGGTATGACTCTAAAAATACAAGATTCAAGGTAAAAGTTGTGTTGAGGGAACTATCTAAGAGAACAAGATTTCAATGTTGTAGAAGTTTAAGAAAATAAGATATGCAAACAATTCAGTGAAATACCCAGAAGCGTTAACAATGATGTTGCATATAGAACAACACAATTTTCTTAACAAGACAACAATGAATTCATGCATTAGCAAGAACTGAAACAACAAATCTCAAAGGACTGTAACAAAACACATACCCGTGATTAAACTTTCTTCTTCCCAGTTTTGCCTTCTTGCCTAATAAAATATCTTTCAAACCCTTCAAAGAAAAGTCCCCTAGCCAAAGACCATTTTTCCCCCTAAAAACACCTTCGGACAGAAGTAGTTAATTGCCATAATTTTCCACTCCCCCAAACTTAAATGCAGTAGATCTCCATTTACAGGGGATTTTCCCATAATAGAACAAAATTAATATCTTTATCGTTCCCGACAACTTATTACTAACAACACATAAATAATGCCTACACAAGAAAATCTATTTATTCGCAAAGATATCAGCTAACTAATATATATATATATATATATATATATATTGTTATTATTACTATTATATTAATATTCTCAATTAACTGCCCTTATTCATTTTATTATTGGAATTCATTAAGTTTCCACAATCCATAGTGTTGTATAATGAGTACTTCTGGATTTGATTGTGATCAAGATTTTTTTCTCAACGTTTCGGATCACACTCCGTGATCCATCATCAGGAGAAATAAAGCAAGAGAAGAGACAAAAAATGATGAAATTGTAGACCTAAGCTAAATATCATCATTTTTATTCAGCTCAGGTCTGCAATTTCATCATTTTTTGTCTCTTCTCTTGCTTTATTTCTCCTGATGATGGATCACAGAGTGTGATCCGAAACGTTGAGGAAAAAATCTTGATCACAGTCAAATCCAGAAGCACTCATTATACAACATTTTATTATTGTTATTTGTCAATCAAGGAGAACTAACAATTTCACTATAAACAAAGCAATTAATCACAATAGAGGTCACACCACATTAACATAAGAACCCACATACTAACTCATATTGACATCCATGCACGACCATACTTCAAAGACATACAATCATCTAACCTGACCAATACGACAGGACTCCAGACATGATACACATCCTTTTCAAGGATGGTGACAAATTAGATAGGGACCTTTCATTATCTCCACACAATGATCTCCATTGGTTAAGGCATGGTCAGACCTGTTAATTCAGGTCGAGTCGATGCCTGGTACCTACAACCTGCGCAAACCAAATGTCGAGTACATATACATATACCATCATCAAAAAAACACATTGTGACAAGGAATCACAATGTAGCAGGGTGCTCTTCGAGAGTAATGCTACACTGTCCCTTCACAAAACAAAACATATCGCATTATCCATATTGCCAATTAAATCCATAAACAGACATAAGCATTAAACATTGCTTCATACAACATCATCAGAGCAATAGTCAGATGTCAGATAATCTCATGAAACATAATTCTATCAAATTAATTTAACACATAATTAATTATATCATAAGCATCTCGCACTAACATAAGCATCAGAAATGTCATCATCAGTCATCAAAATAAATCCATCAAAATATACCATCATGTGTAACCATAAGGAACTAACTAATAGTTAATCGGAAAGCCAAAATGAGGGGCACTACATAATGTCCTATTTTAATAAACAATTAGGAGATGATGTTATGAGTAAGGGTCCATCATGAATAAATAACTAGAAAAGTGCACTTGAGATTTAGGGATTCCATTTGGACCACTTTAACAATGAACATGCCTCTAACAAAAATCTTGAAGGAGATATGCATGATGTGGTTCAATCTTATAGGGAAAGCATGAACAATGTGTTCATACAGGGAGAAAATATCCATGCTATTGATAGTGATGACCCTGAATCTGAAATCATTTCAAAGAAATGTAAAGCACATTAGTGGGACATGTCAAGAAATTTTAAGCTCAAATGGGTTTCTAAGTATCCATTCATATAACCCATAGAGAATGAAGATGGAGTGGTTGTGTCAAAACTATGTTGCTACAATATTTACAACTAGAAATATACGAAAGAAAAGATGTTGCAACCGAAATTAGGCATGATTAAGAAACACGTAGGTAAACTTTGCAAAAAGGTAAATGTAAATGGAGAGTTGACATCAATGATTAATGCCATAGAAAATGGAATATGAATGCACTCATGCTTAAGATGCAGTTGAGTATGGAGAATACATAAAATCATAGGCACAACTAGCTAGTATTGGAGGTTCCATATTTACTCTATTTTGAAAGGTGATGGAAGCAATCAATTTTCCAAAACTGTACAACTCACAATTACATTCCATATATTAAATAGAGGTCATCCAATGATATAATTTCTAGAATATAGGAATTTAATGCAATTTCTTGGAGTGCCAACTTTTCCACTTTCTCATTGGTCTATCAATAATGGTTGGTAGGTTTAGTATCTAGCTATGGTGGAGAAGTAGTATATACAAGAGAAATTGAATCAGATAACTTTATTTTCCTTGTCTCTAGATGAGTTGATGGTCATTAACAATATTTCTTAGGCATGCATGCATGTTTATATCATAGACAATCATAATTGATAGCCTCATCTACTTGTAGTTCATAAAATGAAAGATAATTCTACCTATCCTAACCTTATGGAAATCATTGAAAAGAGTTTGATGCATATTGAAAGCCTGGATGATTTGGCAATTGCAAGGAACCTAGTTTGTATTGGTGTAGTTGGGATATTAGTCACACAATGTCACAAAATGGACTTATTATTAATTTGTAGACATCATTGTCACCATACATGACTAGCATTAATTGCATGCCCCATAGAATGAATTTTGATTTTAAAATTATGAGCTAGTTTCCATTATTTCAAAAGTTGAAGCTCTTGTGTGAGAGGTGTATACATATTTTTGTACAAGTCTAAAAATATTTTTAGAGTATCAAAGACTTGTTGAAGAACTTACTCCAAGTAACAAACTCTTAAGTATATTGATACTAGGTGGATATCGATACATGGACTGGCAAATGGATTGTTCCAAGAGTACCAGACATTGAGGGGAGTTTTCTTTGTCACTCAGATCAAGCAAATATGTTATCATTATTCATTGATGCTGAGAGACCATTGACTCTATTTGGGATTCTTCCATTGTTGGAAGAAATGAATGTTCTATCAAAAAGGCACAAGATAGAGCAATGTACATTGTAGAATACTCAAAGCTATGAAAAACATTATGTCTAACTTTAGACAATCTATATGTGAATGAAATTGAAGCATTTATGTGTCCAAAGTTTGTGTGTTATCAAGTAATGTTGGACATTGAACACCTAAATAACTTTTTAGAGTACAATGATGTAGGTGATTTGTGCACATCAGTGTGTGGATATATGATCGAATTACACAACTTTAGTAAATTTGGATGTAGCTCTAAAGTCGGACATAAAAGTGTTAAAAAGGAGGATTTTAATGATCTTGTGTCTTCTATAGAGGATACATTGTAGGAAATTGTGAGAAGTCCATCATTAGAGATTAGAGAGAACTTTTCTCAAGATAAACATTTGGAAGCAATGGCTATGGTTTATCCTCAATATTGGAATTCCACTAGCATGACTTTTGTTAATTTTCCATAGGGTTTTTAGAGAAAGGTAAGGTACTTGACCAATCATTTTGGCAGAATGGTAGAAATAAATGAAGTAAAGATAGAAGGAATTATAGATAAGACAAAGTTCACACAACATTCTTCTTGATTCACAATAATAATGATTGAATAATTTAAATTCCTTGATTGTCCTTTTGAAGATGGTTTAATAACCAAGTTATGGAAAATCTTAAGTTTGAGAGAGAATCTATGATATTCTATTTCAGAATATTTTAATCTTGCATAACTATGACAAATAATGATTCTAGGTTAAATGGAGGATGAAAGAGTTTTTAGCGCCTTAACATTTTTTAAGTCAAAGTTAAGATGTAAACTTTAAAAAAAATTGGAGAATTGTTTGAGGTTCTATTTAACCAAATATTCAAACATTTCCATTTGAAAAAACTATTGCAATTTAGAATCATACTTCTAAAAGAAGAGGTGTGGCAAATATTTTGTCTCAATCAAGAGGAGACCAACCAAGTACTTCTCAAAAAGGGTTTTAGAGGAGTCAGTTCAAACACTAGACAAAGAGAAGAAGATGGTTCCCAACCAATGCCAAACACAAACAACCTAGATATTTGGCAGATTATTGATTTTGATTAACAAATTGAGCTTTGGTTAATTTCTCTATGGTCATGATGGACTGATATGTAATTGGAATCTGAAATCTAGATGCCAATTTTGTAATTACTTCTACCAAATTACATAAATGGTAAATTCATAGATTGTAGGGTGGTGGTGTTATTTAGTTCCACTTTCTTCATACTTTATGTAGCCAACACATTCTTCCTTAGAAAATAGAGTCGATATAATCAAATCTAATGTGAGTACTTGTGTAGGTATTTATGCTCAAATGGATTAAATGTATTAACTTTCAAATAGTTCTTACAATAATTGTGCTTACAATAAAACTTCACAAAAATATAAACTTGTATTACACTAGATAAAATCTTGTTCTTGATTGGAACACAGTAATAGAACCTAAGAGGAAGAAGATCCATAAAAAACTCTAATAGAAAGCCCTACCTAGTAGGTATTTCTTGATTATAGAATTTCTTGCAAAGGAAAACAAAAGTGCCTCTAGATCTTGCAGCAACTTCATCTTCTCCCTAGTATGTTGGATTTGGGACAATATTGTTGAACACAAGTTAGGGAATTTGATCATCCTTTGCATGCATTCCTTTATGAATTTTAGATCACACTCCATTTTCTTAATCATCTTGTTGATCTCCTCATTATACCTAAAATGATTCTTATAATATTATATTCCTTCACATTGTTGTTAGGGCTATTTCAAGAGTTTTGATAAAAGTAATCGGGAAGGGCTCGAACCCATATGCAAAAGCCAAAAAGGCGAGAAAGATGAGTTTCACAAGAGGTAAAACTACCAAACTACAACAACATAGAAAAAAGAAAGGAATGGGCTAGTAGGACTAGCCAAACCAAAAAAGACTAGCAACCGGCTAGGCTACTGCTTGACCATAGACTTGAGGCTACTTATAGCTTGCCATTCTCTGTTCAGGAATTCTAGTTTCTCTTCAAAAGTGCTTTCCTCTTTATCACGTCCCTGCTCATCCTGCCAATCCTGAGTGTCGTCCTTGGCCTGCGCCTTCTGAATCTGTAAACTGACCTGTTTGCCTTTACTGTTCTTGACCTTGGCCTGAGATTTTCTAAGTTGCTTAGCCTTCCTCTATTTTTGCATGTCCTGATTAACCTTGCCCACACTACCCTCCCTCCTGACTTTTCTTTTCTCAAGTTCCTCTTTGAGCATGTAGAGGGTGGTAGCAGAATTCTTAACAGTCTCCTGACTATAATCCACCAATTCAGTCACCTTCTTGTCCAGTTTGCCCTTTTTACCCTTATCTAATCAATTTCATCCTCCATATTCTCCCACCTCTCAAATTTTATTAGAGCCAACCTCTCCACTTGATTCCATAGGTCATCCCTACTTTCCTCTAGCCATTCATTAGTTCCCAATTGAGTGATAACCTCTAAGTGTTGGATCTTCCTTTTGATATGGTGTAATTGGGCTAGCTGCCACTTTAGCACTTGGTTATGTAGATCAAGAGCCTGATACAGAGTTGCAACTTTATCGACAAGCATGTTACATGAGGTGCAATCCTTGCTAAAATCCCCCTAAGTGTAATATGTAGTCCCCTTCCTCTTCTTACTGGGATGTTCAGTGGGGTCACTAGTAGTGGTGTTTTTCTTGTCATTCCAAATTCTTTTAGCTTTGTTTGGACTGACATCCTTCCCGTCAATGTTATCAATATCAAAAACATCTTTTAGATTATCCTCCCTAACACCCACACCTTTACTACTGTTAGGTTACGTATGAACATTCTTATTTATTTGAGCAACCCCAGTACCAACTGGCTCCTTCCTACTTCTTATATTGAGCCTTCTAGCAGGTTCATTGGTAGTAGTCTTTATGGCTTCTCAATTTTATCTTCACAGTGTTCATCTTAGGGGCATAATCAAAAATTTCGTAAGGATCCATATCCACTTTCTTAGTAGTAGTGGCCTGGGGAGACTTCTCAGTGTCTGAAGTGGAAGAGGAGGCCTCTCTACCCTTCCCAACTTTTTGGTTAGACCTAGTGGCAATACCCTCTCTGCCCTTGCCCACATTGGAACCCTCAACTCTCCCTAGATTGGAAGAAAGGGCCACTTTACCCTACCAAAAAATTTGTTTGGATCCTGAGGCCATATTAACCTTGCTTTTGCCCATAAAAGAACCCTCAATTTTCCCATGGGCTCTTCCACCTATAGGTTTTGGGGAGATATCATGAATGTTTTCAACAAGTTGGGGATTATAAATTCTAGCTGAAAAGAAAGAGCAAGGGTTGAAGCAAGTTCAAACTTGTAAAGGGCATTTATGAGGCTCTGATGTAGAGGAAGGATTTTATCTCCAAGCAGAACTTTTTGAATAGAATCTTCAAGCAAAGTAAAAATCTAGAAGGGGAAATTAACTTTAATATTATGCCAGAAATGATTAAGGGAAGAAATAAGCGTGAAACCTCTTGTATCTTCCTTCCAACGTGATGTATCTCATGAGAACCTCTGCAACATCCTTCCAAATACCCAGGAGTTCCTCTCTATTGAAGCCATTTTGCAATCTACTCACACTTTCCCCCTTGTGAAGGAACTTTTTCATATCTTTGTTGTAGTTTCCTTTAACCCTCTTAGGAATTCTTGTCCCTTCCATTTTTAGACTGATGACTTCTACAATTAGCTCCTCCATGACTCTAAATGAAATGTCCCTGATGTAAACAACCCTTGCTTTCCAAGTGTCAGTGAATTCTCTGGAGAGAATGGTGTCATGACTGTTCATGGACTCAATGTAAGAAGTAAAATTCCCTCTCTGTAAAATTTCCCATAACTCCCCATTCTCCTAGAGCATGTCATGTTGAGAAGGCTTTGTCTGAGTAAGGTCTCCTCCCATCTTGTTCTTCTCACAGTTGCAATCTCTCCTACACAATCTAAGGTAGGTAATGTTCTTCTCACAGTTGTGATCTCTCCTACATAGTCTAAGATAATGTGCAGAATAATCTAGAACAAAGTGTTTCTTACCTAAATCCCAACGGGATTGAAACATAACTCCATATGATTTCTAGTAGTTAGTTGAGTGAGCTAGTTTGTGTGAATAGTCCCATGCTCCTCCAGGGCATACAAGTTATTAATTTTGAATAACTTAGTCATTATGAATAATGTCATAAATATTCCCTGGGATGTCCTCCCCAATATTCCATTTCAAGTTATCATTTATGTTGCAAACAAGGTTGGCTAAAGCATCAGCTTCAGAATTACCTTCTCTAAATATATGTTGAATCTCCATATTTTCCATGTCCCTAAGTTTAGCTTTGCAAAGATTCATGATATCCTTAATGAGCCAATTAGGAGTAGCTTTATTCTTTATCATGTCTAGGACATTTTTAGAGTCCCCTTCAACAATCAAATTCCTGATCCCAAGGTCTTTAGCTAAGCAGATCCCTTGGTAAGCTGCAAAAGCTTTAGCAAAGTTATTGGTTTGGATTCCTAAATTCCTGGCATAATAGCCCAAGACTCTCCCCTTGCTATCTCTCACAACAGCACCCCCTCCCACCTGACCCGGGTTTCCCTTAGAAGCCCCGTCAAAATTGAATTTTGACCATCTGGTGTCAGGGGGGCCCATTTGGTATTCATTCTTTTGATTCTCTTGGTAAAATCAGGAAGAGTGAGTTTCTTAGTCAGCCTCCAAGCCAAAGCAATCTTGTTTTCCAGTTCAAAAGGATTCTGAAGAGGAGCATTGAGGCTCGAGACTTTGATGTTTTCTATTATTTTCTATTTGATGATTTCAGCTGTAGTTTACCAATTTCTCTTTTCCTCCCTAAAAATTCTATTGTTTCTTTCTCCCCATAGCCCCCAACTAATATACAGTAAAGATTACCACCACAGCTCCTTGATTAATGGGTGTTTATAAGGGAGGAACCAACCCTCATAGTTCTTTATATTGCTTTGCCATGACCAGTGCAGACGGAAAGTTCTCATGATTTCCTATCTTATGTTCTAGGCATAATCACAGTGAAATAGCATATGGTCAATGCTCTCTTCGACTCTTTCGTAGAGGACGCACCTATTCACCATTTGGAAGCCTCGTTTCTGGAGATTGTCAACAATGAGTATCCTCTGATGATTAGCAATCCAGTTGAAGAATTTAAACTTGGGGATAGCATTGTTGTCCCATATTTGTTTCCAATTAAAGCCTTCCCATTCTATCCTATCCATATTGTTATACCCAGTTTTCACTGTGTATTTTCCAGTCTTATCATCCTTCCATACTAGTTGGTCTTCCAAGAATTTCCTATGGAATTTATGGTTATTTAGTATACCAAGTAGAGTGTCCATTACAGAGTCCAAAGGGTGTTGTAAATCCTCCTTGCTTATGGTCCACTTCTCCTTGTCGTTCATATCACTCCAATAATTTTAGACTCTATCTCCTAGCTTTGATTGAATGAAGTTTTTGATAGCCAAGCAAATAGGGTGGTAATCCAGAGGGGGGAGAAATCCAAGGATCCTCCCAGAACTTGACTTTGTTGCCTTTGTCTACATTCCACTGAAGCCCAGTATTTAGAATGCTCTTGGATTTGACTATGTTATTCCAAATGGAAGACCCCTAAGATATTTAGCCCTCATGATACTAGTCCAGTTATTAACATCTGTCATAAGTCTTCAACCACCCTTAGCCAATTAGGCTTTATTGAGCCTAGAGATCCTTCTGACCCCTAAACCTCCCCTTATCTTGGGAGAGCAGACTACTTCTCAGGAAACTAAAGAGAGCCTATCCTTTTCTTCTGAGCTACTCCAAAGGAATATTCTTTAAATCTACTCAATCCTGTCAGCAATAACCTTAGGGAGTTTAAATAGGGAAAGGAGATAAACTAGAGTGCTCTGAAGAGAAGCTTGGAGAAGAAGTAGCTTGCTCACATTGCTTAGAAGGGATCCTTTCTAGGTAGCTAGTTTTCTCAGCATTTTTTCTATCAACAAATTCTAGTAGGTTTTGAGGAGCTTCCCATGGACAAGGGCCATTCCAAGGTAAGTATCAGGCATCTCCTTAATATTACACCTCAGAATAGCCGCTATCTAGTTCTAAAGTCTCTTGTCAGTGTTGAAAAAAATATGCCACTCTTCTCAAAGTTGATCTTTTGGCCAGATCCTAAAGCAAAGTTGTTAAGAATAAGTTTCCACTCCTTAGCTTCCCTGAGAGTAGCTTCCCCTAAGATAATAGTGTCATCGACAAACTATTGATGGGATGAAGGATATATCTCAAAGGCAGGGGCAAATCCTTTGAGTTTACCAGATCTGATTTTGTTGTTGATTATTCTACCTAGAACATCTACCATTATTATGAACAAATAGAGGAAGAGAGGGTCACCCTGTCTAAGCCCTTTGTTGGCTCTAAAGTGACCTTTGGGGGATCCATTAATAAGCACTGAGTAGGTTGGATTGGTGTAGCAGTGCTTCATCATATTAATAATTCTCTCCTGTAAACCAAACCTATAGAGGACTTTCTCTAGGAACTGCCATGAAACCATATCATAGGCTTTGGATATATCTAGTTTTAAAATCATGCTTTCCTTTTTTATTTTCACCATGGAGTGGATGTTATCATGGATAGATATAATGGGGCCTGTGATTTGCCTTATTGGGATGAAGCCCTTTTGATTCGGGTGAATGATTCTATCTAGAAGAGGTTGAATTCTTAGTACTAGTAATTTGGTGAATATCTTGTAGATGGTGTTGCACAGACTGATGGGTCTAAATTCAACCATTTTATTTGTTCCTTCCCTTTTGGGTATAAGGACTATAAAAGTGTTGTTAATCTCCTTCAGAACTCTCCCCCTTTTGATGAATTCTTTTGTAGCAACTATGATATCTTTCCCAACAATCTCCCAATAGGTTTGGAAGAAGACCGAGGGGAAACCGTCAGGACCCAAAGCCTTATAGGGGTCAAGAGAGAACACCACTCCCTTCACATCCTCTTTTGAGATCTCTTTTATTAGGCCAAGATAATCTTCCATAGTTAAGGAGTTAGGGATAACTTGTAAGAGATTGTCAAGCACCAAATTTCCTTCCTCAAGATGGGGGCCTACCCCATTAAGGATATTTTCAAAGTGCTTGACCCCTTCTATCCTGATCTGATTCTCATTCATGATGACCATACCATTTTCAAGAATTATTTCAGAGATTCTATTTCTTTTCCTATGTTTCATGGTTGATTGATGGAAGAATTTTGTGTTCCCATCTCCTTCCTTGAGCCACTGGATTCTTGATCTTTGTTTCCAATACATTTCTTCGCTTTCCACAAAATTGTGGAGTTCAAAAAGAAGTTCCTTTTCCCTCTCTGTCTTCTTGAATGAGTATTACCTTATCCATGTCACCTTGGATCCTTTGAAGATTGGCTCTGACCTCACATTTTCTCTTGAAGATGTTGCCGAACGAGTTCTTGTTCCATCCCTTGAGTTGACTTTTAATCTCTTTAAGCTTCTGCATAGCTATAAACATACTTGAGCCATCCACCCTCTTATTACACAATCTATATATTAGTTGGTATAGATCTGGATGCTTAGCCCACATGGCTTCAAATCTAAAAGGAAAACCAGTTCTCTCCAAGTCTAGATTCCAGGATAGAACTAGGGGAGTATGATCAGATCCAAACCTCAGAAGGTTTTTGAGCTTGCTTCGTTCCAGTATGTCCCAATTAGACCAGGTGAAATTGAAGCCTTCAAGTTCAAGGTCAACTAGACCTCCAGAATGAAGGAAGTTGTCCAAGTCCATCATACTTTCACTAAAATCCATGTTGCCCCCTAACTTGTTTGAGGGGTAGAGGGGGGAGTTAAAATCTCCAGCAACCATCCAATTGGTATCCTCCCACTTTTCTTTGATCTCTTTTAAGTCAATCCAGCGTTTTCTCCTTTGTGCCACACTGTTGGGGGCGTAGATGTTGGTTAAGATCCAGTTCAGGGTGGTGTTTTTAATACTGAAATTGATGTTGATTGTGTTTCTGAAATTGATCAAGAGTTAGGATCCACTTTTCTTTGCAAATAAAATCAAGAGAATGTTCAAAAAATATGTACAATCAAGCTCATGTTTATTCTTGACTTGGACTTGGAGTATATGTGAGATTTTTGCTCCTTTTAAAACTATACAACATGGTATGTCAATTATTCCCTAAAGATACTTGGTTCTGACAAGACTCTTTATTTTTATGTAGAAAAACACATAATCACATTCTTCCTTGGAAAACATAGTCAATACTATCAATTTAACATGAATAATTGTGCAAGTATTTATGCCCAAATGAGTTAAATTTGTTTTATGAAAATTAGACCCTTTGATATAGAAATGGTACTATGTTAAGATTATTAAGAAAATATATTTATCATTACCTATTCCATATATTAATATAATTATGTCATTAATATAATATTTTTTCCTTAATATAACTTTAATATCAATATTCTTATTGTTATATAATATTACTTAAAATCTAATGGTTAGATTTACTCTAACAAACACACATGCGCGCGCGCACACACACACACACATATCATTCTCGAGAGATATCATTCAAGATTCCTTAGAAAACTAACTAATTTTTATTGCAAACTAAAAAATATATATTAGCCTACAGAGAAGCATGTACAATTGCTTGAACCTAAGATTGTAAAATACAAATGATTACTAAAGCCTAATATTGTGAAATACAAATAGGGTCTCAGGTCCCTAGCTTAAATCTGGGGTGTGTTGTTTCTAGAGACAATAGGTTGTAGAATTGCAAATGTGTTCTACTATTACCTATAGTTGATGCCTATAGCAAATTCTTGGATGATTTAACTCTTTAAGTTGGGGGGAAAGTACCATCCACTTATGACCCACCATGTCAAGTTATTAATCCACCTTGATAGTTTCCTAATCCTAATGTATTTGGTTGTGCCATCATTATGAAGACACATTTGATATCCTGGTACAAATTAGACATGCCACTTTTCGTGATAGGTATTAATAACACCCTTGTAATAATAATTAAACATGCCACTTATTGTGATAGGCATTACTAACAACACAAGGGTGTGAAAGCACATCGTGCAAGGTAGTGTTGTAGAGGGCTAAGAGCTTGTACACAATAGGTGGTGGACATAATTGAAAAGAGCCAAAGGGTGTTGACCAATTGAAGGGAAAACTAGTCATTTATTGTATTTTTAATGAAACAGGTTGGACAACATTTTTCAAATGATTGCAAGGATTTGATGACCGAGTGGCCCTAAATTTTAGGATGGAATGCTAGGAGGATAAAGTTGTGATGAGCTGTTTTGAATTTCCCTTTGATGTGGATTTTCTCATAGTGGCTATAGGGTTGCCTAACATTAGGGAGTAGTATTTTCCCATTGGTAGACTAGATTTAGAAAGCATTCACAAGGAGTTTTTGAAGCAGGGAGAGTGAACCCAAATGGTGCTTGGTCAAGGCATCTTATGGACCTCTCTATTAGAGCTAAGGTTGAAAGTGACACATGATCTCATCTAGTATGTGACTTGTGAGGGAAGGTACACATATATCTATAGTTCTCATGTTCATTTAATGGTACATTTGAGACATTAAAGAGTCATGAATGTTCGATATTTTTTATTCAAATCATTGAGAAAGATGTCTCTATAAGTGCATAATGGGAAATTCAAATACCTAGCTTATCATGGGTTAATTAAGTTGGTGGCAATAGAGGCCTTGAAAATATGGTGACCCCAATTAACTTAGAAAGTGTTCCTTCCAACACATTCAACATAATGAGAATATGATACAGAGGAAGATGACCATGTCCATGGCCATGATGCAAGTATCAAAATAGATAATATACCTCATATGGGTATTGCTCCAAGAGATAAAGTAGGGCCTTCCACAATGATAACAGGAGATAGTAGAAGGAAGGAGGTGACAAATTTTGACAAAGTCTAAATCTAAGGATGAAGCATAGGCAAAACCCATTCCTTCAAAATGAAATGTAAGGTCAGATATGAGACTTAAGAATTTAGTAACCATGGCTAGTAAACAAGATTCAAGTTTGGAGAAAGAAGTTTGATATGATTTTGGGGTGGAGGTTTGCGAGGAAAATATTTCATGGAACACTAAACAAAAAAGAATGCTCCTATAGATAGAGATTCTATTATGGAGAACCCTAAAGTAGAAATGCCTATAGCAGAAGACTTTGTGGTAGGAGAACTTGAATCAAATGCACCTATAGTAGAGGCATTTATGGAAAAATAAGGAGAAGAATTTGTGGATCTTGTTGCTAATTATATTGAAGAGGGATGGCCCATTGTAAGAGCTAATGAGTCTCCTACAAGTCTGATGGAGTTAGAGTATGACCATGAGCTAATGAAGAAATAAGAAGAGGAGATAAGGGCACTTGAAAACAAAGTTATGAATTTGAAGGTACTTTAATGTAGGTAAAGGATAAAGAAACAACTCTTGTAAAGGAACATGAGAGCAATCTAGAGAAATTAAAACATGATTAGTTCATTATAAATACCAATCAAAATGATCAATTGTAGCAATTAAGAATGGAGAAAATAGATCATGAAAAGTTGAATAAGGAAAACTAGGTTTTGAAGGATAGAGTTCAAACAATTTCAACACTTGCCACTAAAATGCTACAGTGTGGGCCCCCTCCACAAGTTCATTCATTATGGCTACAAGAACAATCTTACAAGCTACGAGTACATGTTAGTGTAATTATTTATTTAATTACACTTTATTAGTTTTACTTAGGGATTTTTAAGCTCTTAGGGTTTTCTATCTTGCAAATATATAAGCAAGATATCACATGTAATTATTCAATCCAATATAATTATTGCATCCATATTCAAGCAAATTATCCTCTTGTAATTCTCTTGTAGAAGGAAATATCTAGTTCTACAGGTGATTTTGGGAGCTTGAGCCCATTGGTGATTCATACATGGTATCGAAGCATCCAAATTTGCAAGCCCCTTCTCAGATCCAGAGAAAATCAAGCAAGAGTTGTTTCCAGGGTGCTTTTCTAGTGTAAAACACACCACTTTATTGGATTCAGAGCAATCAAGAGAGTCATATTATCCTTTTATTTGGCTCAATTTGAGCACTGGAGGCCAAAGCTATGAGGGCTTGAAGCAAATGTCTTTTTCCAAATCTCGAGGGAAGTTGCAACGTCGAAGTGTTTTGTGGGTCAAATCCAACCATGCCATCATTCTCAAAAGGCACAAAATCCTTAAGATCGACTGTTAAATCACCAAAATCTAGCTCGGGAGTATATGAGGAAATTTTTGTTTTCTCTAGGGTCGTATGATACCTGAAGACCCCTATCATACAGATTATTTTTAAAAAATTAAAAAATTTAAAGGGGCCCTACATGCCTTGAAACGGGACACGCAAGCCTATTTTTGGGCTCCTGCAACCTGTTTTTGGATCCCATGGCCCCCTTTTTAGAGCACTACAAATAAGGCCCCATAACCACTTAAAACCTCTAGCAAATAGCTTTGTGGCCCAAAAATCAACCACCACTCATCTCCTTCGGTCGCCACTAGTAGAAAATGTCCCGCCATCATCCTAACACTATTGCACCACCCTTTACTAAAGGAAAACCACCCAAGCACCACTGAAGGATAGCTTAATCACCACTAGCCACTAGTACACCACCAAGGTACCGCCAGAATAGTGCTCAGGGGGCCTTTTTTGGCCATAATTTGTGCTTCAAGGAGGGCTATTATTCTTTTTGGCATAACTTGGGCATATGGAGTCATATTTTTAGAAACAAATAGGTGTCAAAAAGTTGGTTCCAATCACAAGCTAGTGGTGCTCTTATTTTTTTAGATTATTCTACTAGTCCATTTTATCACAGGTTGAAGTCCAGACATCTTTTCTAGCTTCTAAGCTCATATTTTTTTTCCATGATCTGCGATTTTCATGGTTCTTGCAACATCAAAAAGGTATTGAGGAGTTCTACATAGTCACCCATGTGATTCTAGATTCATCCCCATGTTAATATTATTTAGGTTTTCAATTTTATGTTTTCTATTTGATAACTTGGACATACTGGCACCTAGAGAACTTCTATATTTTGGGTGAGCTTCATCTCCACTTCATCATTTTTGGACTTTATTTTTGTTGGTTAATCATGTCTCTAAATTTATGGAAAATCAAATGTGATTATTGTGGGAATAAAAGGCATACAATAGATAATTACATGCTAAAAGAACTTGATGATTTGAAACTTCTCTATGAGATTCATCAGTTAAGACAACTTTGCACTCCTGATGGAATCAATTTGCCAAATTCTTCTAGAACCCACTAGTTGCAGAAACATCTTCATCACCTGTTGCTACATTTGATTCTAGTGTTTCTTCATAGAGAGCTTCTAGTGATTCTTTGCAACAAGATCATTTCAGTCTTCTTGATCCACTTCATTGGGATTCCAATTTATCAGACATTGCATCCTTGTTTGTGGAGTCTCACATACCAGATTTGGATGAAAATTTTGAGGTTTTATCTCTCCTCTTTGATGGTAGTGATGTCATCACAGCTTTAATGTTTTTAGATGCAGTATAGTATCTTTCCTCTCCTAGTTCTACTTCATTGATTGGGACCAGTTAGTTCCTAATTTGGAGGAGACATCTTTTTCTAGCATGAGGTCACCAAAATTGTATTATGAGACACACATCTTGATTTGGATCCCCTATTTGTCCAAATCATGGGAGTTTCTTCTACATACACTAGTGGATATGTTTCTTCTGAAGGGGAGAAAGTCATTTTCAAGTAGTGGATTGTGTTTTGTCTTCAAGCATTCACCATTGGCATATGAACTACTTCTTTGTGGGGGGATCTATTATCTCATTCATTCACTTGTTCTTATGGAGGGGGTAATCGTTGTGTATTTTTGATTGAATTGGATGTTTGTGATCCATCACTTGTACATATTTCATCTTTTCTCACTTTTGGGGAGGAGTTTTTCCCATGTGGTTTTCTCCTTTTCTCCCTTTTTGAGAGACTTTTTGTACATGGTTACCTAATATGACCTTGTAGCTAGGAACCATATTTGCATCATTTGCATTTTCTCCTTCTCCCTAAGTTACAATTGAGGGGAGATGTTGGTGTAATTATTTATTTAATTACACTTTATTAAGTTTACTTAGGGATTTTTTAAGCTCTTAGGGTTTTCTATCTTGCAAATATAAAAGAAAGACCTCACATGTAATTATTCAATCCAATATCATTTTTGCATCCATAATCAAGCAAATTATCCTCTTGTAATTCTCTTGTAGAAGGAAATCTCTAGTTTTACAAGTGATCTTGGAAGCTTGAGTCCATTAACGACTCTTATAGTACAAAGGGTGATTAAAGGATCATCAGAAACCTAGATACACCATTAATATTCTATGAATTTTATTTAGAAAGTGAAGCTAAGATACAAAAGAATATATTATGTGAGCTATATTTGTATAATTTTATTTTAGCAAATGATAAAGACTAGAATCCCAATCCGTACATAGGAGATGTTAAATTTAGAGCATTTGTTGTTTTGTCCTAGGACAAATAGAAAGAGGGTTGAAGAATAATATGTATGAAAACATGGAGAGATGCAAAGATTATAATAAGAAGGGAACATAATTCAATAAGGGAAGTGTTACATAATCTATTTATGATTTATGACTAATATAGAAAACATGGGCACGATGTAAGCAATTGAGGATAAAGTGGTTGAGGTGGCTGAAGAAATGTTACTTCATACCCCAAATAGTAGGAGATCATTGTAAGGATCAATGGGATGAGCTCACACCAAGATTTAAAATAAAATACACTCTAGGTCATCCAAATTTTTAGCTATTTATTACAAGGGAAGGCCATTATATAAGGAACATGAAGGAAAAAGGTATCTAGTGGATTGGCCTCAAGTGGTAACCTTCCATCATTTGGACACCTATGCCAAGTTGACAATAAAACCAACTAGATGTAGATAGAGTGAATATTATGCATAGCATGGTACGATACATAGAAGACATGGGTTGTCACCAACCTCAAGGAAAGTCTCGTCCATTACCTCACTGGTTAACTAAATTTTTCATCCAACCCAAGTCTAGTAAAAGAGCAAGGAGGAAAATCTTCCAATTTGCTTTTAAAGGTTATACAAGGGGTCAAAGCCCTCCTCCCTAATACTAAATGATTATTAATTGTGTATCTAGAATATAAGGGTTTTGGAAACCCCTAAAGGAAAACAAATTGTAAGGGTCTTTTGTAAATTCTAGAAGTAGATTAGATTGCTTGTTTTTACAAGAAGTTAATGTTGTTGGATTTGTTTTAGAATGTAATTTTAATTTTGTATGGAAGAATACTAAATATTTCCTTAATAATCATGAAAAGAAGGGTGGCAATTATTTTATCCTCCAAATGGTCATCTTGGGTGATTTATTCATTGTGCTCCCCATGTAACAAGGTAGTTTGGGTGACGATCAAACATTAGGAGAAAAGGTTTGGTTTATGTTCTATGTGTTCTTCTAATGATTATAGGGAGTAAAGTAAGCTCTATAATTGGTTGGCCACCGATCTTCATAAAGCTCCTTGATTCTTTGGTGGTACTTCAATATGGTGGAATACAAAGAAGATAAGTTGGTGGGAAAATAACTTAGTTGGAAAGGTAATAAACTCTTTTGTGGGTCCAAATTTAAAATAATTCTTAATTTGTCATATACACTTGACAAAACAAAAAGGATAGTAAAGGTATATGGTATACATGATGTAATAATAAAAAAAGTATCAAAAGATTATAATCAACGCTTGATAAGTTTTACTTTTATAAATATTTTTTCCACTCTTGTAGGTTTGTTGATAATAATATTGTGAAAGTAGCTCCTTTCACCTTATCTGATCAACACCTCATTGAAATCTCAATGAATATTAAAAATGGTATCAATATCATGAGTAGTATCAAGGGGGCTATACAAGTTGAATGCCAATATTTTGTCTAATAAAGGTTGTGTCAATGGTGTTAAAACTATTAGAAACATAAATAAAGCCCTCTTCCCATCTAAATCAACCTTATAATTCTAGAATACGATGATTGGTTTTTAGAAGAATTTTGAAAGCATTGTGTGAAATAAGAAGCTCTTAGTATGAGGAAAAATGGAAGAATTTTTTAACAAAATTTGATTCAAATTAAAGGCTTACTCCAAAGTAACCCCAATAGTATTGAATTACAAAATAGACTAGAAGAAACAAAAGACAAGTGGAGATGTCACCAAAGCTATATAGCTCAATGAACTAAGTTGAGAACTAAAATAAACTAGATAAAGAGTAAGGATAAGGGAATAATGTACCTTTTTAATTTTTTAAAATCCAAATTTGTAAAAGAGTTAATTGGCCTATTTAAATTAGAGGTACTCTAATTTAAACCCTATTGATCTCAAAAAATGCTTTCATGATCTTTTATAGGGGTTTGTTTATCTCTAAACACAATAATGTAAATAATTAAGAAGATAAAAATTTGTGTATACAACTTATCCCAAAAAAAATAGAAGAGGATGCCATTGACCCATTGAAAGATACCTCATAAGGGATGAATTATGTAAGGTTATAAGATCATTTAAGAATGGTAAATCTCATGGGTTCGATGGAGTACCTATTGAATTTTATAAGACTACATTGGTTGGATCTCTTTTGATCTTTTGGAGATATATAGGAAGGCATTAAGAGTGGGTTCCTTAAGGAAATATATTAATAGAAGTGTAATAAAGCTACCCCCTAAAGATGGTGACAAGACACTAATAAATAACTGGAGGTTGATAACTCCTTTGAATTTCGTATACAAATTTTTTTCAAATACTATGGGTTTGAGACTCAAAAATGCTCTTCATAAGCTTATCTTCCCTTCACAAACTAGTTTTTGTAAGGGTAGATACATTTAAGAGAACCTAATTTCTAACTGGGAAGAAATGGATTGGGCAAAGAGAACTAAAAAAAATGTTTGTATGGCTCTCTTAGATTTTGAAAAAAAACATATGATAGAATTGAATGAGCCTTTATTTTTATGGTATTAAAAGCATTGGGGTTTAGAGATAAAATTTGTAGGATTGTGGTAATATTATTCAAAGACAGTTCAACCCAAGAGGAAATCAATGGGGAATTGATTGATTCCTTTTCCTTGCAAAGATCTATAAGGCAAGATTGTCATTATCCACCTCATTTGATATAGCCTCTAGATCCATGTATTATCTCTTGAGGGAATGTTCTAATGCCCCCTAGTTAAAGGAATAACCCTTCGTAATAATTCTGAGTTGATTGATCTACCAATTATTAATGACACATCCTTGTTTTTGACATTAGAGGAAGATAAATTTGGTAATCTAATTAAAAGTCTTGACATCTAATGTGCTACCTCTAACTCTAAAATTTCATCAAGTACGTCTATTACTTTGAGTTGGAATGATGCACCTCCTCTTTGGTTCATGAATTAGAGTTAGGAATGGGGATAGTCTACATAAAATGTCAGATTCTTCAATATTCCTTTTGCTATGGATCCCTTTCTAATGGACATTTGGGAATGGATGGTATCAAAAAATTGAAAAGTAAAATAGTAAGTGGCAAGGACACCTTCTTTCATTGGCATCAAGAGTTCAAGCATTTTAAAAGGTCTTGACTTCCCTTAGCATATAGTATGCCTCTACATGGTTGTTTGACAATTTTCAAGTTAAAAACATTCAAGTAATGGTAAGAAGTTTCTTATGGTCTAATGGTAAAGGAAATAAAAGAAAGACATGCAATATCTGTTAGAATCTGAAAAGATTAATAACCCAGAAAACTAGTGCAAAGAATAGATATTAAAACTATGAATGCAAATGATACGAAATCAAAATAGCAACACAGAGTTAGTCTCCAAGAGAGTAATGCAAATGCTAGAAGCAAAATAGCATTAAGAGGATGCAAAAGCAAAAGATATAAAATACAAGCCAAGTAGCATGCTTATATAGACTAGGAAGAGAGAGGAGGTGGCAACACCGACCAATGAGGAGCAACCATCTATCGGACTAAAGATAGCAAAGTATCTTCCCAAGATAGCTAATGGATGCTCACATGTAGGAAGGTGACACCTCGCAACTACTCACCTAATAAGACATGCTTTATTAACCTAAGCGAGATTAATAGAAGTGTAGGAAAAACCTAGGAATATAGGAAAAATAAATAATCCATCTAGGAAATAAAAACCTACACTAACACCCCCCCATAAGTGAAGCTTAGGTGGATGGAGAAATGGGTCCCGGCAAATCAAGCCTGATGAGGTACCCATGTACATAAAATTCCCCCCAAAGAGAGAGAGAAGAGACCCCCCCAAAAGTAGAGAGAGTCAAGACTCCGAGTGAGAGGAAGAAGCCCCCCCAGAAGATGAAGCATCTCGCACCCCCAGCAAAGCTCGCAAATGAAGGAACTTGCTCTCAGTGAAGGGTTTGGTGAAGATATCAGCAACCTGCTCAGAAGTCGGACAGTAACGAAGGTCGATGACGTGGCCATGGATGAGCTCCCGGATGTAGTGCATGTGGACCTCTATGTGTTTGGTCCACTAATGATGGACCAGATTCCATGAGATCTGAATGGCACTCTGGTTGTCACAAAATATGACTGAAGGCCGTCTGATCTGGATACCAAACTCAGTGAGAAGATTCTGAAGCCAAATGGCCTCAGTAGAGGCATTCACAGCCCCCCGATACTCGGCCTCAGTAGAAGATAGAGCAATAGCAGATTGCTTCTTGCTCGACCAACAAACAGGACCTGAACCAAGTGAGAAGCTATAACCTGAAGTAGACTTGCGATCCTGAGAATCGCCCGCCCAATCTGAATCTGTGTAGCCCACCAAGGCAAGCTCAATACCTGCTGCATAGTGAATCCCAAAACTGTGAGAACCCTGAATGTAGTGAAGGATCCGCTTGGCTGATTTCCAGTGCAGCTCATGAGGCTCCTGCATGAATCGTGAAACCATGCCTACAGCATATGAAATGTCGGGTCTCGTATGAGTCAGATAAATGAGACTCCCAACAAGCTGTCGGTACAAAGTGCCATCAACAAGTGGAGAAGAACACGGAGCCTCAAGTTTGACTCCAGAAAGAAAGGGAGTCGGAGCAGGCTTACAGTCAGCCATATGAAACCTCGAGAGCAAATCTAGAGCATACTTGGACTGTGTGATGGTGATCCCAGAAGAAGACTGGTAGATCTCAATCCCGAGAAAGTAATGCAACAAGCCCAAGTCAGTCATCAAAAACCTGTCATGAAGGGTAGTTTTGACAGCCCCAATGGTGGATGAAGAACTCCCTGTGATCAACAAGTCATCAACATACAGAACCAGAAATAGGAGTGAATCATCCTGCTGCAGAATGTAGACATTGGGATCAGAATGGCACCGAGTGAACCCAACTGATAGAAGGAAGGAATCCATCTTGGCATACCAGGCCCGAGGAGCCTGTTTGAGGCCATAGAGAGACTTCCGAAGAAGGCACACAAGTGAAGAATCCTGAAGGAACCCCTGTGGCTGCTCCATGTAGATCTCCTCCTGAAGGTCACCGTGAAGAAAAGCACTCTTCACATCCATCTGGTGTACTTCCCAACGATTAGCTGCAGCAATGGCAAGAACAAGTCGGATGGAATTCATTCAGGCAATTGGCGCAAAAGTCTCAGAGTAGTTAATCCCAGGAACCTGGGAGAATCCTTTGGCGACCAAGCGAGCCTTATACTTGTCAACCGACCCATCTGCTGCAAATTTTGTCCGATAGATCCACTTACATCGAACAAGTTTTCTTCCCTTAGGAAGAGGGACAAGATCCCAAGTGTGGTTCCTCATCAAGGAACTATACTCCTCCTGCATAGCTGTATCCCACTCAGGAATACCAGAAGCCTCATGAAAAGACTGTGGATCTGAGGCAGTAGCAATGAAGACATGTGGAACATCTTGGAACTGTGAACGAGTTCGCCTGGTGTCTGATGGATCCCCAACCCAATCACCTGCAGACTGCAAGGTCTGTCTAGCCCAAAGTGGACCGGAAGATGGAGAATCTGGAGGAGAAGAATCAACCTCTGAATGATGACTAGGAGAGGAAGGAGGTGAGTCCTCTGAATCGCTCTCTACATCAGAAGTGGAGGTAGAAGACTGCTCAGGTGAATCTGATTCATCAGAAGATCTGTCATGTATCCCAAGTGACTCCAATGTCAAAGTAGAAGGAGTTGGAGAAGTGATAGAAAGTGAGCTTGAAGAGCCCTCCTCAAACTGAACACTCCTCTCGATGAACAACTCATGTGTAGTAGGGTGGAGCAACCGATAACCCTTCACACCATCAGGATAACCTACAAATATGCAAGGTTTGCTCTGCGGATCCAAGGCCTTACGTTTCTCTGTAGGAATGTGGGCCCATGCAAGAGAACCAAAAACTTGAAAGTGCTTAACTGATGGTTTCCGACCGCTCCAAGCTTCAAAAGGAGTGACTCCCTTCAAGGCTCGGTGAGGAACACGGTTTTGGATATAACAAGCACAGTTAATGGCCTCTGCCCAATACTGTGGTGCAAGAGATCTGGAGTGAATCATGCAGTTTGCCATTTCCTTCAAGGACCTATTCTTCTGTTCTGCAACACCGTTTTGCTGAGGATTGTATGGCACTGAATGCTGCAAATCAATCCCCTCTAAAGTGCAAAACCTCTCAAATCAATGGTTGACATACTCACCACCATTGTCAGTGCGCAAAACTTTGATGGCTTTCCCGGATTGCTTCTCTACAAAAGTCTTGAAGTCCTGAAAATGATCAAATACCTCTGACTTCTGTTTGAGAAAGTACACCCAAGTATTTCGAGAAAAGTCATCAATGAATGTGAGGACATATCTAGCCCTGCTGAAGGAAGGATGCTGAAATGGACCAGCCAAATCACTGTGAACTAACTCCAGTATCTGTGAAGCTCTCCATGCCTTACCTTTGTCAAACTTTTCCTTAGGATGCTTACCAAGAATGCAACCTTGGCAAACACCACCTGAAAATTGAACTGAAGGCAACCCTGTGACCATGCTCTGCTGGTTGAGCTGCTGCAAGTAGCGGAAGTTAAGGTGGCCAAACCGCTCATGCCATAATCTACTCACATCATTAGAATGAGTGAGCAAAACAGTCGAAGGAGGATTAGGAACAAAGTGAGAAAACAGATAGAGCCGTGACTGATGATCTGCTCTCCCAACTGCAACTGTAGAATCACTGTGCAACTCATGAATCTCCACTGAATCAGGAGTGAACTCAACCCGCTTGCCTGAACCTGTGTGAGTGATCTGATATACCGATAGGAGATTAGTTGATAATGAGGGCACACAAAGAACATCATGGAATGTGCCATCCCCCACATCAACAGACCCTCTCCCACACACCTCAACAGAAGTGTTATCACCCATCAAAATAGAAGGCATAGTACACAGCTCCAAGGATGCAAGTTCTTCCTTAGATGAAGCCATGTGGTGCGAAGCACCCGAATCAAGAACCCAAGTGGATGGTGAAGAAGCAACTGCAACAAGGGCCTTGCCCTTTCCTTTTCCCTTGCTGTTTTCTTTTGCCTTATTAGACCCCTCATTAGAACTCTGTTTGACAGACTCAGGAACACTGATATTATTCTTCTCAAGAATGTGTGTCAAGTGATCAATTTGTTTCTTTAGACATTTAAGTTCATCATGACCGGGTCTTTTACAATAGGCACATTGGACCCTCTCTTTCTTAGGCTTGTCGCCCTTGGAATATTGGGTCTCATTAGTTGCTTTTGAAGCAACCGTTATCTGATCCTTCTTCTCCTTGCTATTCTTTTGTTTCTTATCCTTACTATTGTTGTTACAACTTTGTCCTTTCTGTTCTTTTGTGCCTTGGTTGGCAGCCAAGGCATGTGACTTAGAGGACTTAAGAGTGCCCATTTGGATTAGCTTGTCCTGTTCCCGAGTGAGATTGACAGCAAAATCATCTAAAGATGGCATGGTGAATTGAGTACCAAGTGCACCCTTAGTAGCATAGAAAGTAGAAACAAACACAGAATATTCTGAACTTAGCTTAGAGAGAATACTAAGAATCAGTTGTTCATCTTTCTTTTCAATTCCACATTGTTTTAACTGCAGCCTTAGTGATTTCAATTTGGTGAAGAAATCCTGGATTGTGTTGAAATTGCCTGGACTTAAACTAATTAGTTCATTTTCCAACATATGACCCCTCATTGAATCTTGTGTGCCAAATAGTGTTTCTAGCTTTGTCCAGATTTCATTTGGTGTATTCAAAGACTCAATGTGAAAGAGCAAATCAGGAGAAACAGACAAACACAATGTTCCATATGCCTCATCACATTTGTTAAACCACTTAGGCTTATCTTCATCTTTAGCAGGTTCAGTTTCAAGTCCCATAGTTATCCTATTTAATCCAGCTTTCCTTAAGTGAATTGTCATGCGTGATTTCCACTCAAAGTAATTGTATGGAGTTAGGATAGGCAGATTTGTTTGATCCATGATGAAGAAATGTAGAGAAGAAGTGTCGAAAAGAAGAGAACCCAACCAAGACAACCCCCCCCTTTTCACTCAATCAAAGAACCCCCCCAAGAAAATATGATTTGGCACTTTATATTAGTGCGTTTACAACTACCACTAGCAATAAATACTAAGTGGTCTTGATTTCAATGCATTACAAAACCCTCATGAAGAACATATGCTGAAAATACAACTTTGGCATAATATCCAGAGAAATAAATAGCACCACTGCAATCTACTCGAAAAATCATGCACTTTCAAAAAAAGAATCGCCTCGATACGAGGTCGTATGTGAAAGTTATGATCCTCCGAAGTTCCTAAAACGAGAACCATGCAATGTCACGACTGAGAATCTGCAATTTCTAAAAAATCTTGGCATCAAAATCAAAAAACTACTGCACTAGTGCTTAGAGCACGAAAAAATAGTCAAAATCAAAAAAAAATTCGTGGGAAAAGGAGTCTGTATGAGCAAGAACGGAGCATTTGAAAACTGTCTTCAGAACTGCAGCTGCCAACGGAGAGGGGTCCTTCTGTAGCTTTCTGAGCACATTTTTGCAAAATATACAGACTGCATGCAAAAACAAAAAGATACCCAGATGGTTTTTCTATGCTACGAACAAAACCCAGAAGGCGTTTTTCTTGCAAATACACAGAAGATGTTGCTCCAGTGTAAATGGAACGCCTTTAGCTACAAAAAATGACCCCAACAACCAAAAAACGACATGCAAAGGCTGAATCAGATGCTGGAACCTGCAATATTGATTCAAAGGACCAAATATGCAAGCTAGTTGTCAGATTTGAGCTTGAAACCCCGATTCCGCAACTGTGTATGACGATCTCTGATTTCGGTGAAACGAAAGCCAAATCTGACTTTCTCAAGCCTCCTGGACGCGTTGGAACAGTCAAAAATGCTGCCAGTATAACCAAAAATGCTGCAATCACCCAGATTTCATAAACACATGTGCAAACCCCAGAGATTAAAAAAGTTTCCGTCAAACTTTTCTGATTCTCAAGATCATCCGAAGATGCAAGAGAAGAGCATACTGGGTTTTTCGAAAACCTGCAATAAGATTTATTAGCTCCCCCGAATCTCTTAAATATGGAAACTAAAATCTACTCTTGCACATAGAATAGCTCTGATACCATGTTAGAATCTGAAAAGATTAATAACCCAGAAAACTAGTGCAAAGAATAGATATTAAAACTATGAATGCAAATGATACGAAATCAAAATAGCAACACAGAGTTAGTCTCCAAGAGAGTAATACAAATGCTAGAAGCAAAATAGCATTAAGAGGATGCAAAAGCAAAAGATATAAAATACAAGCCAGGTAGCATGCTTATATAGACTAGGAAGAGAGAGGAGGTGGCAACACCGACCAATGAGGAGCAACCATCTATCGGACTAAAGATAGCAAAGTATCTTCCCAAGATAGCTAATGGATGCTCACATGTAGGAAGGTGACACCTCGCAACTACTCACCTAATAAGACATGCTTTATTAACCTAAGCGAGATTAATAGAAGTGTAAGAAAAACCTAGGAATATAGGAAAAATAAATAATCCATCTAGGAAATAAAAACCTACACTAACAATATCTTGGAAATGGTGTTGCATCTCAAAAAGAAGGGAGATCTAGGGTTAAAAAAATCTAAAAATTTAGGGCTTAACTATAGCTGCAAAATGGATCCTAAAGGCTCTTGAAGATAGAAAACCTTGGAAAGTTCTAGTGAGGAGAAATATTTGTCTTCTTGTTCTCAAGAAAAACAAAAGTTAGAAAGGGTTACACCCACATGACATGTTGTTTAGAAAATTTATGTTAAACTTGTTGATACTACCATTTTCTATAGTCGATTAAGGGCTTGAGAATTTGTGAGATATTTATCAGCTAAAAATACACTTTCAAGAAAAGATGACAATTTTTTAGCTTTATATCCATTTGATGGAACCTTGCTTGGAACAATAAAGATCTTTCATTAATAATAAGTTGTTTTTTCTAAATTCTAGGCATCCAAAATGATAAGAAAGTTTGGTGACCTCTTTGTAAATGGGAGATTAATATCATGCAAATAGATTATTATAAAGTTTTATATTCTTAACACTAGAAAAGACCATTTTGTTTACTTCATAAAGTTGTAAAATGGTATAAACTGTCCTATCAACTTGTTGCTTGATATTCAAATGCTAGATAATATAATATAAGATAAGATAAGATGGATGGATGGATGGATGGATCTCTTCTTAATAAAGTGACAATAAAAAAGATTGATTTAATTCTACCTAATACCCAATAGGTAGTTGATTCTTTAAACAATTGTGAGATCTTAAGTTGTCTAGTAGAAATTGGATGTCTATTTTAATCATATTTGGTGGTCCTATTTAGAACCTAAAAATTCATGTTTTAGATGGTTGTTGCTTTGAAAGAAAATTGATGTAGGGTTTGTTTTGAATGATGTTAGTGTTGTTATGTACCTTCTACAATATTGAGGAGTCTATTATACATCTTTTTTTTATTGTCAATATGCAAAAAAATATTTGGAGTATGTTTTTAGGTGATATTTCTAGGTTGATAAATAAATGAGTCTTCTCTTGGCATGATTTTTTTTTGTTACATTAGAGATTTTAATAAGGAATTAGAAAAAATGGGAGTTTTTTATCAACTAAAATTTTATGGTTTATGTAAAGAGCTAGAAAATGATGAAGTGTTTTAGGGCAAAAAGAGGTATCTTACATATTCTTGCAGTGAGTTCACCTTCCTTTGTATTGTTTTGCAGGTTACAGTGGTAATGGACATTCCAAAAGACAAACTCTACACTTTTGGATCAAGGAGTTATAATCCTTTATAAAATAATATTCAGGACACTAAGTGGTGGTGGTCTGATATGGAGAGATATGCAGGAAAACTAGAAGATGAGAATGAAAATGATGAAGATCCCCATGAATGTGAGCTAATTCATAAATATAATAACATTGATATTCATGTTGTTAACATTGAGATTGTAAATTTGAATGTGATTCCTTAATAAATGCTAATGACATTTTTGGGCCCATAAATGTTGCTAATGTAGAGAAACCTATATTGTCAATCATTGAGATTTCTGAATTTGAAAAGGCTATTAATATTTAATATCTATTTTACATCATATATAGTGAGATGATCATCTTTGAACTATCAAAACCTTTTAAAATATATTATATATGTTTATAATATGAGTTGGTATGTTCTGACATAAATGACCTATTCAGTGTAACTTGCTTGGTAAACTATTTTGCAATATTAAAATATATAAAGAGAGAGACAATGAGGCGTGTAAAATGAGAAAACCAAACAATGATGCACATGAGGGCAAGTCTTACAAAGAAAAAATTTCTTGACATCATGTGTGAAGACTTACACCACTCAGTGGTAATCGTCCATTTGTACGTTAGAAAAAAATAGTCAAAGCCTCCCTCCCACAAGACGAAGGATTTTTAGAATCACCCAAAGAAATGCATCTCACATCTCGGTTATATGTGTCAAGTCAAACCTTTCTTCCCAAAAACAACAAAATTGAGTTGTTACCAATAATGAATGTAGTTGATTAAAGCTTCCATGAGTTCGACAAAAAGAATAATAATAAAAATAAAAACTGTTTTCATAGTATGCGCTGATTTCAGTTGGCTAAAATATTAGTAAAGTGAAATGAGAGAGGGGAAAGGATCCAATAGGTGGGATAGTTCCAATCGCTGAGACAGTAAATGTGTTTTTAAGGCCTAATATTTTTTAAGTTAAGGCCCAATACTTTTAAAGTTTAGTACTAGTAGTTGTGAGTTTAAGGTTGTTAGTGTTATTATAAGTACTAATAATTGAATGAAATGTGCCCTTTAGATTTAAAAAGCAACCAATCATGTGATGCCAAATCAGCGCACCATCAAAGGGGGTCTTAATTCACACCTATTAGTCCACACTTTTTTTTTGGGCACTATTTGACACCTCAACAAAAAGCATGCTGATGTGGCATCATATTTGATGATGTGGCCTTGAAACCTTAGTTATAAGCAGGGGCATTGCCAAGTAAGCTACTGTAAAATTTTTGAAGTGATTCGAAATTGCCACGTATGATTTTGAGAGGCGTGAAGTTAGGGTGCACAACTACTGGGTCCTCTCCCCTAAGTGTCTCCCCATAATTTTAATGTTTTGCTTGAAAAAGATGTAAATAATTGTTAAATAAAAGTGAGTGTGTGGGGAAGATTTAATGTTGGTATTGTTATAAATTTAAATTTACAAATAGAATGATGAGAGGTAGCATTAAAAGCCATGTCTCGTGGCTGAAAATTCAGTAAATTAATTAAATAAAAAGTACAAATTAATAAAGATTTAAGAGTTAAGGATTGATTATAGAAAATTAAGTGTAAAAATAATTGTGTAAATTAAATAAATTAAATGTATAGGTATTTAGTTTTGATTTTGATGCAGAAGATTTTAAGTATTAGAATTTATTTATTAAGCTCTATTTTTTTTATCCTTTGTTACTCCTGGAAATTTGACAATCTTTTTTTATCCTTTGCCACTGACTTGGAAACTATGTATTGTTAGAGATAAGATATGTGAGTGTGGAAGTAATCTCCATGAGTGTATACCTAATCTAATACATAGAAGTGATCATGTAGATTGCAAGAATGATCTAGTAGATTGCAAATTGTTGGTTTCTGCGTCACCCTAGTTCTTGATGTCGGATTGTGTGGAAGGGTTGGTGGTGTTTATAAACATCTTTAGGGAATCTACTAAATTGTGAGGGTCATGTTTACCTCAATCAAACCCTTAGTAAACTAGCTTTACAACTCTAAGTAAAAGATTGAAGACAAAAAGCAAGTGTATAATCTAAACCTAAGATTATGTACTCTAGTTATGTGTTGAATTCCTTTTTATTCCTTTTGAGGCTTCTAGGTGTTGCAAGTATGGGCCTAACCGGTGTTGTCATTGATGTCAACATACTCATGTTGCATTGATGTCCAAGATTGGATGAGTTGTGTGTTGAGGATATTGAGAAAATTAGCCCCATCAGAAATAGAGAAGAACAGTGAAGATAGGGAAGTTCTATGAAGTGAAGATCCCATCCAGATGAAGATCAGAGTACGCGCTTCAAAGTGTTTTTGGATATGTGTCTGCAGATCCTCCAGACAAGATCTGAGAGGTCCACATGAATATTTGAAGTTATGGCCATATGAGTAAAATCGGTTCTGGCAATTGTTCAGAGGTGACAAAGTGACACAAATAGGTCCGGTGAGATCCAAAAAAATAATATCATGTTCTGTGGATTTGATGGCATGTTTGGGAAGCTAATGTTCATCGACAATTCAATTGGTTCATGGTTTGGAGGTCCGCAAGCAAACCTTCTATTTTGACAGTAATGATTGACTGTGTTCTTGAGGTTCCAGGTGAAGATGTGATTGATTGCAGTAAGCAGAAGTGGTGCGGATGTTCTTTGTGATTCAAGCAAGCTTGTGGTGGTCTCTAGATTGTGTCCAGTTCGTGTTGGTGGTCCGCATTGATGATTGAGCTCGTGAATGAAGATTTACTTTTGGACAATTGGTGTTCTTCCCAGTTTTGGCCGACCAGATGATTTGTGCATGTTGCGGATGATCTTGAAGATGTTTTGTGAAGCATGGCGTGTTCCTCGAAGATGATTGAAGTCCCATCTGTGTGTGGCCAACATTGTAGTGATGCGCATGATAAGTCAAGTTGTATTTTTGCAATTGCTCTGTAAATAAAATAAGTATATGTTGTGCCGACTTTGGTGATCATTCCAAAGTCGATGTCATGTATAAATAAGAGTTGTGAAGTCATTCAAATATCTCTCTGTGGTCATGATGAGAAAGTGGTAGAGAAGAGGAGTGAAAAGCAGAGCAAAGGTATTGAGCTTAAATGGAACTGACTCAAGCATTGTGAAGATGCTAATCTCCAGTTCAAGTATGTAATATTTATTCTTCTGTAGATAGTGTGTCTCCTGTAGGCAGTGGGCCTCTTGTGAGCAGTGTGCTCAGGCTGTAAGCCCTAATTGGCAAGTGCCATTTTATTCATCTTTATTCTTCTAACAGAGAATACAATCTTGGGTTAATCACCCCGTGGTTTTTCCCTTAACCAGGTTTTCCATGTCAAAAACTTGGTGTTATATGTGTTGAATTTGTTTATGTTCTTGAATTATTGCATTATGCTTCCATGATTAATATCTAATATGCTGTTCACATATAAGATAAATAAAGAACTAAGATTTTGGTAACAATTGATTCACCCCCCTCTCAGTTGTTTGTCATAAATCCAACAATTGGTATCAGAGCTAAGTTCCTCTAAAAGAGCTTAACCGCTTGAGATCCAGGATGTCTTCCTACAAGAAGGATAGTTTGAGGTTTGATGGAACGAACTACACTTTTTGGAAATGTCGCATAGAATGTCACTTGCAATGTATGGGATTTCAGTATTGGAACATGACTATAAAAGAGTATATTCCTCCAAAGAATGATCTGACAACTCTAGACAAAATCAAAAATGTTGAAGATAATCTTCGAGCTAGAGAAGCCTTACTAAGTGCCTTATCTGATATAGAGCTGACAAATGTTATGGATTTAAAAACTGCATATAAAATTTGGTCAAAGCTGGAAATTCTGCATGAAGGAGACAAATATGTTAAATGTGCCAAGCTACAAAGTCTGAAAGGAAAATTCGAAAACCTAAAGATGAATGAAGATGAGAATATCACTACATTTATGCCAAAAGTAAATAAGCTTGTTTGTGGTATTAGATGTGCTGGTGGAACTTTGGATGAAGATGAGATTGTTGCCAAAGTTCTCAGATCTTTACCTCCTACTTACAAACACAAGGTTGCTGCTATTGAGGAATTCAGATCTTTATCAAATATTACAAGGGATCAATTGGTTGGGAAGTTAGTTGCATTTGAATTGGCTGAGTTTGGAGATGCTCCTCCCAAGACTGAATCTGCATTCAAAGCTAGTGCCTCTACAAAAGGTAAATAAAGGTATGATCCAGGAGAAAGTTCCTCAAAGAAATTATCATGGTATGAAAAAGAAAGAAAAGATCTGGAAGAAGATGAGCCAGAAGTTGCTCAACTTGAAGCCCTTATTGCAAAAAGACTGCCAAGAGGATCCGATAAGTATGAAGGAAAATTGCCTTTCAAATGTTTCAATTGCAACAAGATTGGTCATTTTGCCTCAAGATATCCAGAAAGATTTTCAAGGCCTAACCCTAATAGATCAAGATTTCAAAAGAAGTGTTACTATGTTCAAGAAGATGATGATGGAGTAACAGATGATGAATCTAAGATAGGAACCAAATCCAAAAGTGACTGGGTGTTTATTGCCATCAAGGAAGAAGATCCAATGCCTATTAAATCTGCCAATCTTAAGATAGAAAGGGCTCTGGCTGCTCAGGTTGAAGAAAAGGATGAATGGGTCATTGATAGTGGATGCTCCTATCATATGACTGGTGATAAGAACAAGTTCATAAATCTGGAAAGATATGAAGGAGGAGTTGTAAAATTTGGTGATAATTCTGTTGGCAGAATCAGAGGCAGAGGAACTATTTATTTTGATGGAAAGAACAAAACTAGTGATGTTCTGTATGTTGAAGGTCTGAAGCATAATCTTCTCAGTGTTAGACAGTTGGTGGACAAAGGCTATGATCTATGTTTCAAAAATAGAAAATGCAAGATCTTTGAAAGCTCTAGAACTGAGATTGCATCCGGTACTCAAACAAAAGGTAACATCTTCCACTTGGTTGGTACTGACAAAAGTTGTTTATTTGTTCAAATTAATCAGAGTTGGTTGTGGCATAGGAGAATGTGTCATGTAAATTTTGATAATATCATCAAGATAAGCAACACTTAGGCTGTAAGAGATCTTCCAAGACTGGTGAAACCTACTAACAGTTTGTGCAAAGAATGTCAGTTGGGTAAGCAAAACAGAGTCACTTTTAAACGTAAGGAACAATCATCTACCGGATTGTTGGACTTGGTACACACTGATCTATGTGGACTGGCAAGAATCAGGAGTCTGCAAGGTGATAGATATTTCATGTTACTAATTGATTACCACTCTCGGATGATGTGGGTGACTTTGCTGAAAGAGAAATCTGAAGCACTTGAAAAGTTCAAAATATTCAAGGCTATGGTAGAAAATTAAACTGGGCTAAACATAAAATGTCTCAGGTCTGATAGAGGTGGTGAATTCACATCCGGAGAGTTCATAGAATTCTATGAGAAACATGGGATAAAGAGACAGTTATCTACTTCAAGGACTCCACAGCAGAATGGAGTAGTGGAGAGAAAGAACCGGACCATCCAAGAAGCATCTAGAACCATGATGATGGAAGCAAATGTCCCTCAGATCTACTGGAGAGAAGCTATAAGAACTACTGTCTATACTCTTAATCGAGTACAAATCAAAAGCAATACTGGTAAGACTCCTTATGAACTTTGGTTTGGCATCACTCCTACTGTGAAGTATTTTAGAGTCTTTGGTAGTAAATGTTATATCAAAAGATATGAAGACCTTGGCAAATTTGATGCTAGAAGTGATGAAGGAATATTCTTGGGTTATTCTACTCAAAGCAAAGCATACCGATGTTACAACAAGAGATTGAGAAAGATTGTAGAAAGTACAAATGTGAAGGTTGATGAAGGCATGGAAAATCCCTCAAGGTATTATGAATATGAAATAGATGATCAGGATAATGTCTCAAATCAAGGAGAGCCAGTCCCCACTCTAGTTTAGATTCAGACTGATCTAGAGAATATGGATATGCAAGAGGAAGAGACATGCTTGGAAGAACTTGTCCAACAATCAGAAGTACAAGAGAATCCCAAGACTCCCAGGTATGTAAGACTGAATCATTCTAAAGATCAGATCATAGGAGATAGAAGCAAAGGTGTTCAAACAAGAAGGAAAATTGCTCAAGATTCAGTAAAGTATTGTTTGATTTCAAAGATTGAACCAAAAATAATAAGTGAAGCATGCAATGATGAAAGTTGGGCTAAAGCAATGGAGGAAGAATTGATGCATATTGAAAAGAATCACAATTGGGATCTTGTTCCCAGACCTAAGGACAAAAATGTGATTGGGACTAAGTGGGTCTTCTAGAATAAACTGAATGAAGATGGTGAAGTGGTCAGAAACAAAGCCAGATTAGTCTGTAAAGGTTATTCTCAAGTAGAAGGAGTTGACTTTGAAGAAATCTTTGCTCCAGTGGTAAGAATTGAGGTAGTCAGATTATTTCTTGTCTTTGTTGCCTTCAAGGATTTCAAAGTATATTAGATGGATGTCAAGTCTGTCTTCCTAAATGGGGATTTGGAAGAAGAGGTATACATTGAGCAATTGGATGGATTCCAATTGTCTAATCATGGTGATATGGTCTGCAAGTTGAAGAAAGCATTGTATGGACTCAAACAAGCTCCTAGAACTTGGTATGAAAGATTGGACAAAAATCTTTTGAAGATTGGTTTCAACAAAGGCACTGCTGACAGTAATCTATATTTTAAGATTAAACATGAAAGTATCTTGATTGTTGAAGTATTTGTTGATGATATCATTTTTGGAGGGAAAGATAGTGTGTGCAAGACTTTTGCAAATCAAATGAAAAGTGAATTTGAGATGTGTATGTTTGGGGAAATGAATTTCTTCTTGGGTCTACAAATCACTCAATCAAAGAAAGGAATCTTCATATCTTAGACCAAATATGTGAAAGAGTTGTTGAAGAAATTCGGGATGGAAGATTCAAATCCAATGAATACTCCCATGGCAACTAGATGTAAGCTAAGTAAAGATGATGAATCTCCTAAGACTGATCAGAAAAAGTACAAGTCAATGATTAGAGGACTGCTCTATCTCACTCAAACTAGACCTGATATTATGAATGTTGTTGGTCTTGTTGCCAGATTTCAAGTTGATCCTAGAGAGTCTCATGTCATGGCAATCAAGAGAATTCTTAGATATCTGAAGAGAACAGTTGAGTATGGTTTATGGTATCCTAAGGATCATGATTTCTCTCTTCATGCATATACAGATGTTGATTGGGCAGGAGATGTGAATGACCAAAAGAGTACCAGTGGTGGTGCATTCTTTTTGGGGAAAAGATTGGTTTCTTGGTTGAGCAAGAAACAAGAGGCAATATCTTTGTTCACTGTAGAAGTAGAATATATTGCAACAGCAGGCAGTTGCACTCAAGTATTATGGATGAAGCAAATGCTAAGAGATATCAGAGTAGAGTATAAGGAACCTATCACAATCTTCTATGATAACTCAAGTGCAATAAATATATCAAAAAATCTGGTGTTACATTCTAAGACAAAACATATATCCATCAAGTTCCACTTTCTGAGAGAGAAAGTGAACAAGAATGAAGTCAGATTAGATTTTGTGCCCTCAAAGGATCATATTGTAGACATTTTTACCAAACCTCTACCTAAGGATTCTTTTGAGCATCTTAGGGAGAAGTTAGGGTTATTACCCCTCCGGTTCTGAATTAAGGTGCTATAATGTGCATCAGTCTAGTAGATCCCATGGTCATATCTTGTGATCCAGATTGGTGTTAAGAGGCTGCTACTTAGGGGGAACAATTAGTATGATTTTGAAGTATGAGAAGTGGTTGCAAGTATGTGCCCTTTGCCATTGATGTCAAAGGGGGAGAAAAGACATGTGAAAAACACAAGTGGTTGCTGATCAAAGGGGGAGTAGTAAAAGGAAGAGAAGACGTGTGAATGCTTACTATTGATAGGGGGAGCTATGTCAGTCAATAAGGAGAAGTTCTTGTCTTGATGGTTAAAATAGTTTTTCACATCATATATTGCCATCAATGACAAAAGGGGAGATTGTTGCAATTATGGGCCTAATCAGTGTTGTCATTGATGTCAACATACTCATGTTGCATTGATGTCAAAGATTGGATGAGTTGTGTGCTGAGGATATTGAGAAAATTAGCCCCATCAAAAACAGATAAGAACAGTAAAGATAGGGAAGTTCTATGAAGTGAAGATCCCATCCAGATGAATATCAGAGTATGTGCTTCAAAGGGTTTTTAGATATGTGTCTGAAGATCCTCTAGACAAGATCTGAGAGGTCCACATGAATATTTGGAGAGGTTATGGTCATATGAGTAAAAATAGTTTTGGCAATTGTTCAGAGGTGACAGAGTGACACAAATAGGTCCGGTGAGATCTAGAAATACAATATCATGTTCTGTTGATTTGATGGCATGTTTGGGAAGCTAATGTTCATCTACAATTCAATTGGTTCATGGTTTGGACATCTGCAAGCAAACCTTCTATTATGACAGTAATGATTGACTGTGTTCTTGAGGTTCCGGGTGAAGATGTGATTGATTGTAGTAAGCAAAAGTGGTGCAGAATTTCTTTGTGATTCAAGCAAGCATGTGGTGGTCTCTAGATTGTGTCCAGTTCATGTTGGTGGTCCGCATTGATGATTGAGCTTGCGAATGAAGATCTACTTTTGGATAATTGGTGTTCTTCCCAGTTTTGGCTGACCGGATGATCTGCGCATGTTGCGGATGATCTTGAAGCTGTTTTGCGAAGCATGGCATGTTCCTCAAAGATGATTGAAGTCCTAGATATGTGTGGCCGACATTGTAGTGATGCGCATGATAAGTCAAGTTGTATTTTGTAATTGCTTTGTAAATAAAATAAGTATATGTTGTACCGACTTTGACGATCATTCCAAAGTTGGTGTCATGTATAAATAAGAGTTGTGAAGTCATTCAAATATCTCTCTGTGGTTGTGATGAGAAAGTGGTAGAGAAGAGGAGCAAAAAGCAAAGTAGAGGTATTGAGCTTAAATGAAACTAACTCAAGCATTGTGAAGATGCTAATCTCCAGTTCAAGTATGTAGTATTTATTCTTCTGTAGATAGTGTGTCTCCTGTAGGCAGTGGGCCTCTTGTGAGCAGTGTGCTCGAGCTGTAAGCCCTAATTGGCAAGTACCATTTTATTCATCTTTATTCTTCTAACAAAGAATACAATCTTGGGTTAATCACCCCATGGTTTTTCCCTTAACTGGGTTTTCCACATCAAAAACTTGGTGTTATTGTTAGATTTAGGACATACAACTGAGAGGGGGGGTGAATCAGTTGTCCAAAACTTTCTTGCAATTAATCACTTAAATCCTTTTCTTAATTTGGTAGCATAATAATCAATCAATCATGGAAACATAATGCAACAATTCAAGAGCAGAAACACATTAACACATATGACACCAAGATTTTGACGTGGATAACCCAGTTAAGGGAAAAACCACGGGGTGACTAACCCAAGATTGTATTCTCTATTAAAAGAATAGAAAGAATGAAATGGCACATGCCAATTAGGGATCACTGCCCAAGCACATTGCTCACAAGAAGCTCACTGCCTACAGGAGACACACTTTCTACAGAATAATAAGTATTACATAGTTGAACTGAAGAATAGCATCTTCACCATGCTCGAGTCAGTTCCATTTAAGCTCAATACTTCTGCTCTACCTTTCACTCTACTCCTCTCTACCACACTCTCATCTCCACAAGATCACTTTGAAATGACTTTATAACTCCTTATTTATACAAGATGTCGACTTAGGGATATTCATCCAAGTTGGCATACATTACAGAGCAAACACATAAATACAACATGACTAATTACAAAAAGACTTCATGCGGATCAACACACTATCGGCCACACAGATCTGAGACTTCAATCTTCCTTAGGAACATGCCATTCTTCACATAACATCTTCAAGATCATCCGCAGGATGTGTAACTCATCCGGTCGGCCTGACTTGGGAAGGACATCATCATCCTGAAGTAATTATTCAATTACGAGCTCAATCTTCAATGCAGACCATCAACACAAACTGGACACAATCCAAAGACCTCCACAAGCTTGCCTAAATCACCAAGAACATCCAAATTACTTCTGCTTACTAAAATCATTATCTCCTTCATCCAGAACCTTAAGAACATAGTCTGTCATCACTGTCATATTGAAATAGATGCTTGCGGACCTTCAGACCATGAACCAATTGGGTTGTCAATTCACATTGACTTCCTAAACACTCCACCAAATCCATAGAACAAGATATTACATTTCTGGATATCACCAGACCTATCTGTGTCACTCCATCACTTCTGAACATCTGTCAAAACCGGTTTCACTTAAGTGGCCATAAATTCTTCAAATCTTCATGCAGCCCTCTGAAATCTTTACTAGATCATCTTAAGACACATATGTACAAACCCTTTGATGCGCATCCTCTGATCTTCATCTTAGTTGGGATCTATGTCTTCACTGTTCTTCTTTGTTCCTGGTAGGACTAATTTTCTCAATATCCTCAGTATACAGCTATCCAATCCTTATCATCAATGCAACAAGAGTATGTTGACATCAATGAAAACACCGGTTAGGCCCATACTTGCAACAATCTCCCCCTTTGTCATTGATGGCAACATATGATGTGAAAAACTATTTTAACCATCAAGACAAGAACTTCTCCTTACTGACACAACTCCTTCTATCAACAACAACCATTCACATGTCTTCTCTTCCTTTACTACTCCCCCTTTGATCAAAAACCACTTGTTTCTCACATGTTCTCTCTCCCCCTTTGACATCAATGGCAAAGGGCACATACTTGCATCAATTCAGAATCATACTAGCTACTCCCCCTAAGTAGCAGCTTCCCATCATCAATCTAAACCACAAGATATGACTATGAGATCCACCAGACTGATGCACATCAGTGCACTTTAATTCAGAACCAGAGGGGTAATAACCCCTAACTTCTCCCTAAGATACTCAAAAGAGTCCTTAGGTAGAGGTTTAGTAAAAATATCTACAATCTGATCCTTGGAAGGTACAAACTCCAATCTAACTTCATTCTTGTTCACTTGCTCTCTCAAAAAGTGAAGCTTGATGGATATATGTTTAGTCTTTGAATGCAACACCTGATTCTTAGATATATTTATTGCACTTGAATTATCACAGAAGATTGTGATAGGTTCTTCATTCTCCACTATGATATCTCTTAGCATTTGCTTCATCCACAATACTTGAGTGCAACTACCTACTGCTATAATATATTCTGCTTTTGCAGTGGATAGAGATATTGCCTCTTGTTTCTTGCTCAACCAAGAAAGCAATCTCTTCACCAAAAAGAATGCTCCACCACTGGTACTCTTCCGGTCATCCACATCTCCTGCCCAATCCGCATCTGTATATGCATGAAGAGAGAAATCATGATCTCTAGGATACCACAACCCAGACTCAACTGTCCCTTTTAGATATCTAAAAATCCTCCTGATTGCCATGACATGAGATTCTCTAGGATCATCTTGGAATCTAGCAACAAGACCAACAACATTCATAATGTAAGGTCTAGTTTGAGTGAGATACAATAATCCTCCAATCATTGACCTATACTTTTTCTGATCAGCCTTAGGAGAGTCATCATCTTTGCTCAATTTACATCTGGTTGCCATGGGAGTACTCATTGGTTTTGAGTCTTCCATCCCAAATTTCTTCAACAATTCTTTCACATATTTGGTCTGAGAAATGAAGATTCCTTTCTTTGTTTGAGTGATTTACAGACCCAAGAAGAAATTCATTTCCCCAAACATGGATATCTCAAATTCACTTTTCATTTGATTTGCAAAAGTTTTACATATACTATCTCTTCCTCCAAAAATGATATCATCAACAAACACTTCAACAATCAAGATGTTTTCATGATCAATTTTGAAGTATAAGTTACTGTCAGCAGTACCTTTGTTGAAACCAATCTTCAAAAGATGCTTATCCAGTCTTTCATACCAGGCTCTTGGGGCTTGTTTAAGTCCATACAGTGCTTTCTTCAACTTGCAGACCATATCACCATGATCAGACAATTTAAATCCATCTGGTTGCTCAATGTAAACTTCTTCCAAGTCACCATTTAGGAAGGCAGACTTGACATCGATCTGATATACTTTGAAATCCTTGAAGGCAAAAAAGGTAAGAAATAATTTGACAGCTTCAATTCTTTCCACCAGAGCAAAAGTTTCTTCAAAATCAACTCCTACTTGGGAGTAACCCTTGCAGACCAATCTGGTTTTGTTTCTGACTACTTCACCATCTTCATTTAGTTTATTCTGGAAGACCCATTTGGTTCCAATCACATTCTTGTTTTTAGGTCTAGGAACAAGATCCCAAGTGTGATTTTTCTCAATTTGCATTAGCTCTTCCTCCATTGCTTTAGTAAAGTTTTCATCATTGCATGCTTCATTTACTGTCTTAGGTTCAATCTTTGAAATCAGACAATACTCTTCTGAATCTTGAGCAATCCTTCTTCTTGTTTGAACACCTTTGCTTTTATCACCTATGATCTGGTCTTCAGAGTGATTCAGTTTTACATACCTGGGAATTTTGGGACTTACTTGCACTTCTATTTCTTGCACAGGTTCATTCAGACTTATCTCTTCTTCCCGATTCACTGGATCAGTTTGAACCTAAATTTTAGAAGGGGCTTGGACTCCTTGGATCAAAACATCATTCTGATCATCTTCATCATATTCATAAAACCTTGAAGGTTTTTCAATACCTTCATCAACCTTCACATTTGTACTTTCTATAATCTTTCTCAATCTCTTGTTATAACACCGGTATGCTTTGCTTTAAGTAGAATAACCCAAGAATATTCCTTCATCACTTCTAGCATCAAATTTGCCTGGATCTTCATCTCTTTTAATGTAACATTTTCTACCAAAGACTCTAAAATACTTCACAGTGGGAGTGATACCAAACCAAAGTACATAAGGAGTCTTACCAGTATTGCTTCTGATTTGAACTCGATTAAGAGTGTAGACTGTAGTGCTTATAGCTTCTCTCTAGTAGATCTGAGGAACATTTGCTTCCATCATCATGGTTCTAGATGCCTCCTGGATGGTCTAGTTCTTTCTCTCCACTACTCCATTCTGCTATGGTGTCCTTGGAGCAGACAACTGTCTTCTTATCCCATGTTTCTCACATAATTCTATGAATTCACCGGATGTGAATTCTCCACCTTTGTCAGACCTTAGACATTTTATGTTCAATCCGGTTTCATTTTCTACCATAGCCTTGAATATTTTAAATTTCTCAAAGGCCTTAGATTTCTCTTTGAGAAAAGTTACCCACATCATCCGAGAGTGATCATCAATTAATAACATGAAGTATCTATCACCTTGCACACTCCTGATTCTTGCCTAACCACAAAAATCTGTATGAACTAAGTCCAATAATCCTATAGAAGACTATTCTTTACTTTTGAATGTGACTCTGTTCTACTTACCCAACTGACATTCTTTGCACAAACTATTAGTAGGTTTCACTAGTCTTGGAAGATCTCTTATATCCTGAGTGTTGCTTATCTTGATGATATTATCAAAATTCACATGACACATTCTCCTATGCCACAACCAACTCTGATCAATTTGAACAAATAAGCAACTTTTACCAGTACCAACCAAGTGGAAGATATTACCTTTAGTTTGAGTACCGGATGCAATCTCTATTCTGGAACTTTCAAAGATCTTGCATTTTCTATTTTTGAATCGAAGATCATAGCCTTTGTCTACCAACTATCCAACACTGAGAAGATTGTGCTTCAAGCCTTCAACATACAGTACATTACTGGTTTTGTTCTTTCCATCAAAAGAAATAGTTCCTCTACCTTTGATTTTGCCAGCAGAATTATCAACAAATTTTGCCACTCCTCCTTCATACCTTTCCAAATCTATGAACTTATTTTTGTCACCTGTCATATGGTGGGAGCATCCATTGTCAATGACCCAATCATCTTTTTCTTCAACTTGGGCAGCCAGAGCTTTTTCTACAATTTTATGATTGACAGATTCAGAGGGCATTGGATCTTCTTCCTTGATGGCAATAAACACCCAGTCACTTCTGGATTTGTTTCTTGTCTCTGATTCATCATCTGTTACTCCTTCTTCATCATCATCTTCATGAACATAGTAACATTTCTTTCGGAACTTTGATCTATTAGGATTTGGTCTTGAAAATCTTTCCGGACACCTTGAGGCAAAATGACCAATCTTATTGCAGTTAAAACATTTAAAAGGCAATTTGCCCTCATACTTACCGGATCCTCTTGGCAGTCTTTTTGTGATAAGGGCTTCAAGTTGAGTAGCTTCTGCTTCATCTTCTTCCAGGTCTTTTCTTGCTTTTTCATACCATGATAGTTTCTTTGAAGAGTTCTCTCCCGGATCAAACTTTTGTTTTCCTTTTACAGAGGCACTAGCTTTGAATGCAGATTTAGTCTTGGGAGGGGGCATCTCCAAACTTAGTCAATTCAAATGCAGTCAGTTTACCAACCAATTGATCTCTTGAGATACATGAAAAGGATCTGAATTCTTCAATAGCAACAACCTTATATTTGTAAGAATCAGGAAGGGATCTAAGAACTTTGCCAACAATCTCATCTTCATCCAAGATTCCACCAGCACATCTAATGCCACAAACAAGCTCATTTACTCTTGGCATAAATATAGTGATATTTTCATCTTCTCTCATCTTCAGGTTTTTGAATTTTCCTTTCAGACTCTGTAGCTTGGCACATTTAACATACTTGTCTCCTTCATGCAGAAGTTCCATTTTTTGCCAGATCTCATATGCATTTTTTAGATCAACAAGATTTGTCAGCTCTGAATCAGATAAGGCACTTAGAAGAGCTTCTTTAGTCCGTAGATTGTTTTTAGCATCTTTGATTTCATCTATGGTACGTGGACCATTCTGTGGAGGATCATATTTCTTTGAAGCCATGATCCAATACTGCATTTCCATACATTGCAAGTGGCATTCCATGCGACTTTTCCAAAGAGTGAAATTGGTTCCATCAAACCTTGGACTATCGTTCTTATAGGACGACATCCTAGATCTCCTCAAGTGGTTAAGCTCCTTTTAGAGGAACTTGGCTTTGATACCAATTGTTAGATTTAGGACATATAACTGAGAGGGGGGGTGAATCAGTTGTCCAAAACTTTCTTGCAATTAATCACTTAAATCCTTTTCTTAATTCGGTAGCATAATAATAAATCAATCATGGAAACATAATGTAACAATTCAAGAGCAGAAACACATTAACACATATGACACCAAGATTTTGACATGGAAAACCCGGTTAAGGGAAAAACCACGGGGTGACTAACCCAAGATTGTATTCTCTATTAAAATAATAGAAAGAACAAAATGGCACATTCCAATTAGGGCTCACTGCCCGAGCACACTGCTCACAAGAGGCTCACTGCCTACAGGAGACACACTGTCTACAAAATAATAAGTATTACATACTTGAACTGAAGAATAGCATCTTCACCATGCTTGAGTCAGTTCCATTTAAGCTTAATACTTCTGCTTTGCCTTTCACTCTACTCCTCTCTACCACACTCTCATCTCCACAAAATCACTTTGAAATGACTTTATAACTCCTTATTTATACAAGACATCGACTTAGGGATATTCAGCCAAGTCGGTATACATTACAGAGCAAACACATAAATACAACATGACTAATTACAAAAAGACTTCACGCGGATCAACACACTATCGGCCACACAGATCTGAGACTTCAATCTTCCTTAGGAACATGCCATTCTTCATAGAACATCTTCAAGATCATCCGCAGGATGTGTAACTCATCCAGTCGACCTGACTTGGGAAGGACATCATCATCCTGAAGTAATTCTTCAATTACGAGCTCAATCTTCAATGTGGACCATCAACACGAACTGGACACAATCCAAAGACCTCCACAAGCTTGCCTGAATCACCAGGAACACCCAAACTACTTCTGCTTACTGAAATCATTCTCTCCTTCATCTGGAACCTTAAGAACACAATCTGCCATCACTGTCATATTGAAATAGATGCTTGCGGACCTTCAGACCATGAACCAATTGGGTTGTCAATTCACATTGATTTCCTAAACACTCCTCCAAATCCGTAGAACAAGATATTGTGTTTCTGGATCTCACCGGACCTATCTGTGTCACTATGTCACTTCTTAACATCTGCCAAAACCGGTTTCACTTAAGTGGCCATAACTTCTTCAGATCTTCATGCGGACCTCTAAAATTTTTACTAGATCATCTTAAGATACATATCTACAAACCCTTTGATGTGCATGCTCTGATCTTCATCTTAGTTGGGATCTCTGTCTTCACTGTTCTTCTTTGTTCCTTGTAGGACTAATTTCTCAATATCCTCAGCATACAGCTCATCCAATCCTTATCATCAACGCAACAGGAGTATGTTGACATCAATGACAACACCGATTAGGCCCATACTTGCAACAATTATATGTGTTGAATTTGTTTCTATTCTTGAATTATTGCATTATGCTTCCATGATTAATATCTGATATGCTGTTGACATATAAGAAGGCTTAAAGTAAATAAAGAACTGAGATTTTGGTAACAACTGATTCACCCCCCTCACTTCTCAGTTGTTTGTCCTAAATCCAACACTAGGAAAATTTATTCAAGTTTGAGGAATTGATAGGTGATCCTACGGTTTGCAGGCCTTCCAAATGCAATTAAGGTTAGATTGGTGTAATAACTCAATCATATATTTTTGTAAATAATATCAAATCTCAAATAAACATAGAAAATATAACATGAAATGCACTAATATAACCTCCATCTGATTTGCATGTTAAAGATTGTAACATAAAATGTTAATTTTACAATAAACTATGGCATAGAAACTCTCAATATTTGCACACATAAAACAAACTTTGCCAAAACACTGGAGTTGATTTATATTGATCAAATGTACAACAAAATTCTATCATAAATCATAAATGACAACAATGCAAATGATATTCAGATCTACAAACCAAAGTTTGTATGTTGGAGCTCCTTCCTTCACAAATCTTGTAAATAAACTATTAAAAACTATGCTAGAATCCAAACAATCTTTGAAGTGCAGATTACAACATCTATGTGAGATTGCCCTCAAAAAATGAAAGGGGTTTCATCCTCTAATTTAAACATCCAAGGGGTTTTTTTGTCAGATTGATGAATGAATACAAGTGCTCAAACAATTTCGGTAGAGTTTTGGTATGATAAAAAAAAGGGATGTTGAAATAAAGAAATTTCTTGCATTTTATAGATGCTAAAGGCCCAACTTGGGTGCCCAAATTCCAACGTGCCTTTGACTAAAACAAGACAATAACTCCTCCATAAAAGCTTTGTTATAGAATATGCTAAAAATAGAAGTTACACGAGGCCTATGAAGAAAAATATATTTATTTTCTAGGTACCTCAACTTGGTGAAGTCCTAACTCCTAGCCTAGTGGGCAAAAATCAAACTTCTTTGGGGGTGTTGGAAAGATATCTAGAAGACCTACATTGAAAAATTAAAATAAAATATTGTTGGACAAACTGGGCCCCAAAATGCTCCAAAGAACTCCAGAAATATAATTTACAAAAATGTAGAAAATACCAAAAAATTGAAATTATTTCCCTATCACTTTCTCTAAGCCCACGAGAAATATGGCATGAGCCTTTGGGTCCCTAAATTAAATTATTAGAAAGGGGATATTACCAGTCTAATCATTCCAAAATTGCTTACCCTAAAGCAATGTAAATTTAGATGCTCCAAGATCTTTGGTCCTTCCCATGTAGCATCTTCTATAGGTAGATTTTTCCAATGAACTAATACTCTATAATGCTTCTATTTCTCAATTTCTTCACCCTAGTATCAATGATAGCATAAAGTACCAAAATGAGCTTCCCCTCACCATTCAAGGATGGACAATCTAATGAAGGTGTGACATGTTGTCCAAGCACCCTTTTGAGGCAAGACACATGAAAAACATGATGGATCTTTCTATTCTTTGGAAACTCCAACTCATAAGTAACTTTACCAATTTTTCTCATGATCTTGTATGGTCCATAGCAGTGAGATTTAAGCTTTGCAAGCCCACTTCATTGATGGAAGATTGTTTGTATGGTTGCAATCTCAAAAAAAAATGTCTCTAACCTCAAATGATCTCTCTATGCATTTATAATCTACATATAACTTATGTTTATTTTAGGCTTGTTGGAGGTGATCTTTGAGTGATCTTAACATATATTGGCTAGCTTTAAAACCAAGTCACTAGGTGTTGGTACTTTGTTATCTTTGAATAGAGTTCTCGCAAGAAGTTGGGTTCACATATAGGAGAAGTCACGGGAAAAAAAAAATCCTGACAGAAACGAGTGCCCGAGCCTAAACGGGTACCTGCTTCTAAATAGGTATTTGAATTTTTAAAAAAGCCAAGTGTGCTTTTTTTCCCAGACAAAAGGAATGGGTACCCTTTTTATATTTGGGTACCCATTCATAATGGGTACACATTTTAGAACGGGTACTCGTTCCTAAAAGCTTAGGCTTGGGAAAGGCATGGTAAGCCAACCCCTTTCCTTGGACCTACAAGTACAAGTCCATGTTCAGAGAAAGAGAAAAGACCAACTTTACCAATATGGTTGACGATGTTTTTTTTTTAATTTTTTTACGAAATTAAAACCCATTACAGATGACGATGTGCAGTTTCCAAATATGTAATTTTTTTCATTGGACTTGTTTTTCTATTTATTATTTAAGTTATGAACAAACTGGTCCAAAAACTTGAAATGACAGGTGTTTGTATTTTTTAAATAACTTTTAATTTTTAAAGGCTTTTTTTTTAAATTATATGTCATCAATCTACACATCACTTTTTACACAATGAAAAAAAAATTATTTTATGATTAGTTTTGCTCAAATTATGTTGGTCGTACACGAGGGGTTTTCAAAAACAATAATTAGGGCCAATAAAAAATTAATTAAAAAAAAATATTTGGAAAAAAATTATAAAAAAATATCTTCATCAAACTTAACTATACTACACATCATTCTCCAAAAGGATTTAGAAAAATACTTTTATTTAGGTCAAATTATGTTGGTCGTACACGTGCATGGTATGGTAAAAAAAAAGTGACTTTTAAACAGTGGTTTTTAGAAATGCCTATTGAAAATCAATTTGTATCATCTGGGTATTAAAATAAATTACATATTCGGAAACTAGACTCCGAGTACTACATTTCATTTTACTAACTTTTTTTAATATTCAATTTTTAAGTGCTTTAAATATTTAGGTCAAATGTGACAAATTTTGAAAATCAGGGAAAACACTTCCACTTTTTGGCCAAAAAGTGGACCCAACTTCTTGCACTAACCCAATACTAAATCAACAAAAGCAATGGACATGTGGGAAGAAGTGTTGTAGTAGTATTCTCCCAAGTGTAACTACTTAACCCAAGTTGACTGTTGTTCTGATACATAGTTTCCCAAATACCCCTCAACCCATTTATTCACTATTTTTGTTTGCCCATTTGTTATAGGATGATAGCTTTTGCTAGAAGTAAGTTCTCTACCAGTCAAATGAAATAGCTCCTACCAAAAAGAACTAAGTAATCTATTATCTCCATCACTAACAATATTTTTAAGCAATCCATGTAGCCTAAACACTTCTTTGAAAAATAAATTGGCCACTTGAGGAGCTTTGAATTCTAAAGAAATGAAAAATAAGTATGCATACTTTGTTAGCCTATCCACAACAACATTAATCACTTCTTTACCATGTACCTTGGGGAGGCCTGTAATGAAGTCTATGGATATATGCTTTCCCACTTTTGATTTAGAATAGGCAATGGCTATAGCAATCTTGCAGGAAAGGTATACTCTGCTTTATTTTGTCAACAAGTTAGGAATTCTTTGGCATGCTTAAGGACATCCTCCTTTAGGCCCTTACAAGAAAACCTCTCCCTGATCTATCTATTTATTTTGTAATATCCTAGATGCCCTACTAATGGTGTATCATGGAAATCTCTCAAAATCTTCTCCTTCATCCTGGATTTTGGAATTAAGAAAATTCTATTCTTATAGAGGATAATATCATCTATCACTGTATACCTGTCATCTTTCACTATCTCATCAAGGAGATTAGTAGAAAATGCATTTTAATATATTCTATCATGATAGTAGCCTTCAAATTAGTAGAAATAATAGAAATGGAACATAGAGTAGGCATCTTGGAAATGACATCAACAACTACAATCTTTTTCCCTTTCATGTACTCTATGTGAAAATCATAAACTTAAGGCTTACCCACTCATTATTGTTACCTGCCATTAAAATTATGTTGGTCAAGGAAGAACTTTAAACTATTATGATTTATCTTCACTATGAATCTCTATCAAATGTTATAGGATGCCCCTTTTGTACTAGCAATGCTCGAATTCTTTCACCTAAAGCATCACACTCTACAAAAAATGGTTGTGAGAAATCAAGAATGGAAAGTATTGGACATTCAAACTCATTACCTCTTTGAGTTTATAAAAAATCTCTTGTGTTACCTCAATCCATGTAAAAACTCCCTTCTTGATCATATCGATCAAGGAGGTTGCTAGATAAGAAAATCCCTTAACAAACCTCCTATAATAGTTGTAAATACCAAATAAGCCTCTCAATTGTGTCAATGTAGTAGGAGGTAGCCAATCTAAAATTGCTTGGATCTTTTGTTGATCCATCTATTCACACCTTGAGCGCTAATGATTGGCCCAAACATAAAATCTCTATCACACTAAATTCACATTTGAAATCCTTTGCAAAAAGAGCATGTTGCTCTAATATACCCAGAATAGTATTTAGATGCTTCAAATGATCTTCCCAAGTCTTTCTATAAATCAAAATGTCATCAAAGAAAACCAAAACAAAATTTCTCAGTTTCTTACTAAATGCCTAATTCATGCATGGCTAGAAAGTAGTTGGAGCATTTTTCAAGCCAGAAGGAAAGGACCAAGGACTCAAAGTTCCCAAAGTGACTCATGAATACTATTTTATGCATGTCTTCATCCTTTGTACATAGATTCAATGGTAACCTGATCTCAAATCAATCTTTGAAAAGTACACAACTCCATGCAACTCATCAATAAGCTCATCTATCCTAGTAATGGGATACCTATTTTTGATAGTCTTCTTGTTCAAAGATCTGTAGCCAATACACATCCATATGATACCATCCTTTTTCTTCATAAGAACCATTGATGATGTAAATGGACTAGAACTAGGCCTAATGTGTCCCATCTCCAAGAGTTCCTTTATGGTCTTTTCAATCTCCTTGTACATTCTTGGGTGGTGGTAAGGAGTGGTCATAATAGGTTTAGAGCCTAGTTACAACTCTATGATATGTTAGAATCCTCCATTAGGTGGTAGTCCTAGAGGAAAATAACTAAACACCACATTATGCTTATCTAAAATATTTTGAATATCAATATGATAAGTGCATTGCTTAGCAATAGATGAATTTGTAGGTATCACCAAAAAACTTTCTTATCCCTTAAAAAATTCCCTCACCTTTATTTTAGCTATGACCACTTGCAGTGATCCATTCAAGATACCTCTAAGCCCCACATCTTTCCCTTCAAATTTAAACTTAATCTCTATAGATTGATAGTTCTATGAAAACTCACCAAGGGAATGCAACCATTGTACACCCAAAACCTTGTTAGTCTCTCCTAATCCCACAACATAAAAATTATCACATGTCAAATAATTTTGGTGCATGTAATGTTGAATCCATCCACAAAAGTAACATTAAAGCCTTCAAAATACTCTACTTTTAGTCCTCTCTTGACATGACCAAACCTTCATCAATAAAATTATGGGTAGCCCCACTATCAATAAGCATCGTGATCCACTTTCTAGATAACACTCCTCAAACTTTGAATGGATTATATCTAGGTGCTCCTAAAAGAGCTACAAGTGTGCCTTCATCGTCCATCTTTTCATATTTGTGATCTTTTATAACTATTGTAGCTCATGATCTTTAGGATCAAAATCATCATTAACTATTACCTCAATGTAATGGACTTGGCCTTTGCCAAGGCATCTATGGCTAGGCGACCATGGGTCCTTGCAAGAGAAACAAAGGTTCTTTCTTCTAAGTTCATTTATTTTATCTTTATATATCTTATTTGTTGTTTGAGGCATGAACTTCTGTGGTTATGCATATGATCCCTTCTTCTAGAAATTTCCCTTTTGGAACCCAAAGGTAGATTCTTTGAAATGATATGGAAATTTATTCTTAATAATAGATGACTCAAGTATTGGGGCACTTCTGATTGCTTATTGTAGAGTAGAGGGTGCAAAAGCCTTAATAATGCCTTTGAGAGATTCAATCAAACCCTCAAAAAAGACAAAAGTGTTTCTCTTTTTAAAAAATTTAGGTAACATTACTGCAATAGGTTAAAATTTTGTAACATAGGATTCCACTAAGTTCTATTGTCTAATTCTTGCAAGATCTCTAAAATATTAGTCTTCATCTTTCTATTCAAAACAATCCATAATCCTTTAATTGAAATCATCAAATGTTTGCACAAGGTTGTGTCCTTATGCGATCAACCCATGGTACCACCAATCATAAGTAACACATTCTAGATTTAATGTACCAAACTATATGGAATCTTCCTCCTCCATAGGGATGAGAGTAAAATACATTTACAACTTCTACAACCAAGTCTTAACAAAAAATTTATTACTAGCATCAAATTTAGAAGCATTTAATTTACCAGATTTTTGTTGCAACACCTTATTTTCATCATTCTTGTTTCCATTTGGAGATCTTCCATTAGGAACTCTTTTCCCAAATATATCTAAGTAACAAATGAAACTATATCTTTAAAATCTTCAAACTTACCTTGGTATTCTTGAAACATTCTATTAATCTTGAATCTATAGAAGGGCCCTCAGGTTCTTTCTTCTCTTCTAAGTTTTTTAAGAATATAGGCTTACATGTCTTAGGTATGGAATCCTGGAGATGCTTTTGGGGCATTCATATTTTAAGAGAGTATCATTTCTACCAAGAGGTGTGCTAATTTATCTTGTCCTTGATTAATTCTAGTCAAGGTTTCATGGAAGAAATCTACTCTTTCTTCATTTGTCAGTTCTTGTTCTTTCCTCTTCCTCCTTCTACCATATCTTCTTCTTAGTCTAGATCTTTTATTTACAACTTCCTTTCCTCTCTTTTAAGATATATAATTTCTCTTTCACTAGGAATCATCAACCTCTAATGTAACCTTGCAAGTTGGTGAGACCAAAACTTGAACACCACTATAATGATCCAGTCATATATTTTTGTAACTAATACCAACTTATCTAAAATATGCATCTAGCAAATATAACATGAAATGCATTGAAATAACCTCCATCCAATTTATATGTTAAATATTACAACATAAATTGTGATTTTACAATGAACTATGTCAAATGAAAGTTTCTGGTTTAAACTGTGTTGCTTTTTTTGCATCGACGTTTCGGATCACACTCTGTGATCCATCATCAGGAGAAAAATGAGAATGAGAGAGAAAAATTGCACACTTAGTTTATCTTAAAAAGAGAGAGAGGGGGGAGTCTCTTGGCACGGAGTGCTAGGTTGACATGAGCTAAGGAAACCAAAAAATAAAGAAAATTGGACAATTATAAATTCACCAAATAAAGTAATTAAAAACCAAGAGAGGAAAAAGTTGATAACAAAGAATATAAATGCAAAAAAGGGAAAGGAAAAAGTTGTAGAGGACAAATAAAAATGTAAGAAATATAAAATATTAAAAAATGTAAAAAATAAAAGGAAAATAAAATATAAATAAAAATAGAGAGAGGAGATTAAAAGAGAAAGAAAAATAAGTAAATAAATAAGAAAAATTTAAACCACAATGAGAATTTTAAATTTTTTTTAAAAATTGAGGATAATAAAGCTAGGAGATTCTAGAAGGTAAAGAAGAGCAAGAAAGAGACAAATGAGGAAATGAAATAAAAGAGAAGGAAATCAAAACACAACATCGTTATATAAGTTTAGCAAGGTTAAAATAAAAAATAGAAAATATAAACGACCAAAACAAAAAATGGGTAAACGAGAAAGACCAAGAAAGAGCGAAAGGAGCGGGAAGAGCAAGAGCAAGCAAACAAGAGGGGACTATAGGAAGGGAAAATCGAAGAATGGAAGCAACGAAGAGGGAAAGGAAGGAGGGGAGAGAAACTACCTTGAGGGGGCAACAAGGAAAGAGAGGTAAATAAGAAGAAAGCACCGAGAAGAAGAAACAGAGAAAAGAGAGAGAGTGGAGAGAAGGTAGGAAAAACAAAGCACAACAATGAAAAGTTAAAAAGGAGATGCGTAAAGGGGAAGGCCAAATAAAAACTAGCAGGCAAATGGAAGACGGGAAGAAAGACACAGAAAAGAAAATAAAAGGTTGGAGTGAAACACGAAAATTAGGACTAACAACTGGAAACCAAAAGGCAAAAAGATAGACAAAAGTAAATATAATTAAAAAAGGAGCGAGTATACAACTAAAGACAAACCAAAAGCTAGATAAGAAGGAACGAGATAAAGTAACAAAGCCACAAGAAGATAGAAATCGGGAAGAAAAAAGACAAATAAGTAAATCAAAGAGGACAAAGGAAACGGAAGAAAGGCAAGAAAGAAGATAAGAAAAATGAAAAGGGTGTGAAAGATGAAAGTAAAACAAAGAATGAGAACATAAAGCTAAAGAGAGAAGAAGAAGGAAAAAAAGAAGAAAAAAGCCCATACTTGTAAATATAGAGAGTGTGTGCACAATGAGGACAAGCCAAAAACTGGAACACATAGGAAAGAAGGAGAAAGAGCCGATGAGATAAAAAGACGGTTAGAAGAGAGAAAAGGGAGGAAGGAAAAGGGGAGGAAGGAAAAGGGGAGGAAGAGAGAGATAAGACCTAGAAGGTGGAACAAGATGCAAACCGGGAGAGGGCAAAAAAGAAAAGAGGCGGGAAGTAGAAGAGAGGAGGAAGAGAGGCGAGGAGAGCAAAGTGAAGGAGAGAGGTGAGGAAGCACTGAATAGACATCAAAGGGGGCGGAAATAGACAGAAAGGAGAAACCGAAGGAGAGGGGATTAGTTTTGGAGGGAACTTAATAGGGGGTTCCATGTGTGGCTTAAGGTACACCCATCATCTCTATTTAGGTTGGAGGGGTTGTTTCTGATGAAGATGGCCTCCTTAAGTTTCCTTTTAAAGTAGTTATCTTCTTTGGCTAGGACTTGGGTGTCCTTGAGGCGGATGTGATGCTTGGTGTGAGAGGAGTGCTCTGTAAGGGCCGATTTGGTGACCCTTTCATGCCTAATATTTGCAGTATGTTCCTTGATTCTCGTGCAGATAGATCTACCTGTTTCTCCAATGTAAGGAGTGCCACAGAAGCAATCTATTTTATAGACACCAGAGTTCAAAAGAATGTTTGTGGGGTCTTTGGTGGACGGGATGAGGTTTCTAATGGTGGAGATCGGTTTGAAGGCACAAAAAATGCCTTTCTTGCAGAGAATTTTGGCAATTTTATTAGAGAGGCCTTCAATGTAGGGGAGAGTGGCCCCAAAAACAACTTCAGAGTTTAAACTAGAAACTTTCATCTGATTATCATGGACTATGGAAATATCATGTTTACTATAATGAACTATGTCATCGAAACTCTCACTATTTGCACACATAAAATAAACTTCACCAAAACATTGAAGTTTATTTATATTGATAAAATATAAAACAAAATGTTGTCATAAATAAAAAATAACAAAAATACAAATTATATTCAAACTTGCAAAGAAAACTCTGTATGTTGGAGCTCCTTCACAAATCTTGCTAACAAACTATTGAAAAACTACGTTGGAATCCAAACAATTTTTGAAGTGAAGATTACAACCTCTATGTGAGATCGCCCTCAAGAAACCAAAGGGGTTTCATCCTCTGATTTCAACATCCAAGGGGTTTTAACCTTAGATTAGTGAACAAATACAAGTGTTCAAACAATTTTGGTAGAGTTTTGGTATGATAAAAAAAGAGATGTTGAAATGAAGAAACTGCTTGCATTTTACAAATGCGAAAGGCCCAACTTGGGTGCCCAAATTTCAATGTGCCTTTGGTTAAAAATAGATGGTAACTCCTCAATAAAATCTTTTCATAGAATATGCTAAAAATAACGAAAGTTACATAAGGCCCATGAAGAAAAAATATTTATTTTACGTACCTCAACTTGGTGAGGTCCTAACTCCTAGCTTAGTGGAAGAAAATAAAACTTCGTTGGCATGTTGGAAAGATCTAAGCTAGAAGATCTATGCTTAAAAATAAAAATAATGTATTTTCAGACAATCTAGGCCCCGAAAATGCTCCAAAGAATGGCAACTAAATTTTCTACATCCAATTTGTAAACCAAGCCCAAACAAGAAGCTATAAATGGTTTCCAAAACCATCTGCTAAAACCACAAGTAAATTAAGTGACCAAGTCAAGGCACAAAATCCAATGCCCATAAATCATGGTGAGTCAACAACCTTCAAATAGAAACATGCCATATCTTCTCCAGCAATTTTGAATGCTACATTTTGGATTTATCTTCCCTTTAGAAAGATGCTCTCATACTTGGCTAAAAATCCTTCAAAAAATATCCAATCCACATGTTACTCCCTCTTTACATGCTCTTATACATGCATCATAATACATTTTACACGTGGCATAAAGTGTCACCTCAATGGGACACCCTTTTATATGTGGACACATTACTAAGTAATTAATTAAAACAAATATTAAGATTTACAAGGTATATGGCACCTAACACTCTTTCAACTTAATGGTAATTATCATGTTACTATAACATTATGATACATTATGATGTTGTATTCAATTGTTTTCATTTATTAAAGTTATAATATAATTGTAAAATCGTTTCCTTTTTAAAACCATGTAAACTTTTTTATAATACATAGTTTTGAGATGTGATTTGACATTTTGTTTATTATCTTTGAAGACAAACTTTTAATTTGTATAATATGCTCTATTTTATTTAAGAAAACAGCACAGTTACACTGGCATTAAAATAAACTAACTATGGTGGAGTGGTTCGACGTAGAGAGGCCGCCCATTTGGACTGTTCAGATTGGAACACTCTCTTAATACACCAAACAATTTTCTCTCGTCATCGTGTGCTCAGAGTTTCATCAGCCAATGTTATATTCATCATTGGATACTCTGCATTCACTCAATCATTGCCTTAATAAAACAAATATGAGATATACAGACAATGAGATATTCAAACAAATCATGCAAAATGAGAGCAAGTCTTACATATGAAGAGAGAGAATCTGTTAACATCGTGTGCAAAGACTAATATCCACCGACACCAATCGTCCATTACTCTCAATGGGCGAAGAAAACAAGGATTTTTAGATTAGTCCATAGTCCACAGAGATGCATCATACATATTTGTGGAGTCAAATGTATGAGTTGTTACTAATAATGACTTGTTACACCTTTCATCCGAATAACAAAAAAGGAAAAGAACTGAGTTGTCACTAATAATGCAGTTGAATTAAGCTTACAACTGAGTTCAGACTATGCCTTCATTTCAACTGGTTGGAGAGGTTAAAATATTAGTAAAGTGAAATGAGAGTGAGTGTCCCACCATTATATTTTTAAGGTTTGCTTGAAAAAGATATAAATAATTGTTAAATAAAATTGAGCGTCTTGTGGAAGATTAAGTCTTGTCATGTTATAAGTTTAAGTTTACAAATAGGATTTAAAACCATGTCTCGCTGCTGAAAATTCAGTAAATTAAAGGCTGACAAGAAGTAAAGATCTATTAATACTTATTTCTTTAAAAAGTTAATTTTGGAACAATACAATTTTGACGTTCATCAATTTATATTTTTGAAATATTTAAGTGATCTAAATTTAGAATGCACTTTGATATTAAAGTCCAAAGCAAATATATCTTGTGAATGCAAAAACGAAACGATGAAAATCTTTTAAGGCATTATAATAATGATCATAATTATTATAGTTGTATCACTACAATTGTATTTATGAGGAACATTAGTGATATTATATTTCTCTTTCAATAAGTTATATATATAGGATGCAAGGAATTAAAAGAAAGAGAAAAATACATAAGCATGATAACACATGTAATAAAAGATATTATCATATGATAAGCAAGTAGACACATATTTAGAGATAATCATCAAACTATATGTAAAGGGTTTCCCCCAGTATAGTAAGCACATCAAGCATGCAGTAAATATGTATGACTAACATCATATACTAATCAAAGATAAGCTTGTAAGCATACATAAGGAAGAGATAAGCATGAAGGCATGTGTATAAGGTTGCCCCAAATATAGGTAGGTGACAAGACAAGGATAAACATAGATGCAAGATAAGAATCATGTAAGCTCATATAAGTAGGAGATGGGCATCAAGACTTGTGTAATAAGGTTGCTTCCAATATAGGCAAAATATAGGATAATAATGGACCTAAAAGCTAGATAAGGAACATGTAGGCACAAATAGGATGTAAATCATAATGGAGACAAATAGATATGGACATGACAAGGGTCATAACATGTAAGCATATGATCTAAGCATGATAAGGATCATAGATGATAAGCATCATAAAGATACAATCAAAGCATGATAAGGATCATAAACATATGATGTAATCATCATAAACATGGGATGATGAGATGCATTTAAATGATCAGCACTGCAAATATGACATCATTACATATAAGCATGATAAGGATCATAAACATGTAACCATAGGATATAGGCACAATAACTTGTAAGTAACATAAGTTGTAAATGTAATAAAATTACTTGCACAAGAGAAGCATATAATAGGAAATAAGATGAAAATGCTCAAAAACAACAACCACTATGAGGGGACAACCTCCAAAAAACTTTAATAATAACATAATTTGCAATATGATGCTTAACTACTACTCACTACCTCCTATGTATAGGCATCATTAGGTAATATTAGTACTCTAGTCCCAATGAGGTCAACCTACCATACTATAATTATACTTAGGGACTTATAAATAACTCAATTAAGAATTATGTGAGCTATAGATGGTTATCACATATATCCCAATACAATTAATAGGTTAAGGTTGTAGCACGACCCTCTTTAGACAAGCATTATCCTCACTGTTGACCAATTATTGATGCTTTTGCACAATATCTTCATTTTCTCATAGTTTCTTCAACAAGAAAATTCTTCCACTTAATGATGCACTCTATGATCGTCTCCTAGTCCTTGACTTCTTTGTGTGTGCCTAGAGAATAAATTTAGGATCCAAGGTGATTCTTCCCTCTTCATTAAGCTCATGTAACATTATTTGTCATGGAAATTGTTGTCTAATAACCTTCTTTAAACAAGAGACATGAAAAATTAGATATATTTAAGTTGTTGGAGGTAACTCAAGCTTGTATGCTACACTTTCAATCTTCTACAAAATATAATACAAACCATAATATTTAGTTGAGAGATTGTTATTCATCTTTTATTATTTTAAGGACATTTGCTTATATGGTTTTTGTTGCAAATATGTGCCTAATCAGTGTTGTCATTGATGTCAACATATCCTTCTTGCCATTGGTGTCAACTGTATCCTATTTTGTTGCCTGTTTAGAAGACTGGAATGTTGAGGATATTGAGAAAATTAATAAAGATCAATGTATACGGACCATATGGCTAAATAGAGGATTATCTGAAGAAGCTCTAGTTAAGATTTGAAAGGTTCGCATGAAGATTTGAAGAAGCTAAGGCCATCTGAGTAGAATTGGTTCTGTAGTGTTCAGAAGAGACAGGTTGATAGGAAAGAGGTCTGGATTGTTCTAGAAATGTAAAATGATGATCTACGGATCTAAAGGCATGTTTGGGAAGTCAGTGCGTATCATCAACTCAAGTGGTTTGTGGTTTGGAGGTCCACAAGCAATCTTTCTAGTGTGACAGTCATGGCAGATAGTGTTCTTAAGGTTCTGGATGAAGATGCAAGTAATTCTGATGTTTTAGAGGAGTGCAAATGTTTTTGTTGAATTCAATGTGCTTATGTAGGTCTTTGGATCATGTGACTGCTATGTTGGAGGTTCGCATTGAAGATCAAGCTCATTGTTGAAGATTTCTTCCTTGATGTTAATGTTCTTCCTAGTCCTGGCTAATCGGATGTTTCAAGCATATTGCGGATGATCCTTGAACAATTTTATGAAGTGTGGCATGTTGATCAAGGAAGATTTGAGTCCCAGTTATGTTTGGCCGACAGCAAAGTGATTTGCATTAAGTCAGATGTTTGTAATGCCAACCTTGATGTTTATTCCAAGGTTGATGAAGGATATAAAGGCATGTAGATGAGTTGTGAAAAAGCATCCTTGTGTGAAAATAAAATAATCTGAAAAAAGGATCAAAGGCAGAGCAAAGCAGAGGAGAAGCAGAAGAACAAGAGTTGTTTTGATGAAGAATTAGAGAAGAAGTATTTGGAGTAGAGCAGAAGTTTAGTGAGCATTCAATGAAACTGAACCAGGCGTGAAGGAGAAGCTATTCATCAGTTAATTCTTTCTATATTAAACATAAATTCTGTAGGCAATGAGCCTCTCTTGAGCAGTGAGCCCGAAGGCATGTGCCTTCTCTTTTCTTCTAAGTACTTTTAACAAGGTACGAATCTTGTGGGTTAAATCCCACCGTGGTTTTCCCTTAACCAGGTTTCCACATAAAAATTTTGGTGTTGTGTGTATTTAGTTTATTTCTGCTCATGTGTTGTTGATTCATGCTTAATGTTTACATTATTAATCTGATTGAAAGTTGATAAAGAAGATTAAAAGCAGAAAAGGTTAAATTTGTGAGACAACTGATTCACCCCCCCTCTCAGTTTTCTGGACTAATTCCAACAATTGGTATCAGAGTGAGGTTCCTCTAAAAGAATCTTAACCACCCGAGGAGATCTAGGATGTTGACCTACAAGAAGGATAGTCTGAGATTTGATGGAACAAATTACTCTGTTTGGAAGAGTCGCATGGAGTGCCATTTGCAATGCATGGGTGATGCTTATTGGGTGATAACCAATGATGAGTATAAACCTCTGGAGAAAGGTCCTTCAACTCTAGATCAACTCAAAGATGCTGAAAATAACCTTCGAGCAAAAGAAGCCTTGTTGAGTGCCCCGACTGATTCAGAAATGTCAAATGTCTTTGGACTAAAAACTGCTCATGAAATCTAGAAGAAGTTGGAGAATCTTTATGAAGGCGATGAATATGTCAAATGTACCAAGCTACAAAGTCTGAGAGGAAAATTTGAAAATCTTAGGATGAGTGAAGATGAAAACATCACAATTTACATGCAAAAGATAAATGAACTTGTGTGTGGTATCAGGTGCGCTGGTGGAGCTTTGGAAGAATCAGAGATTGTGGTAAAAGTGCTCAGATCTTTACTTGATTCATACAAACAAAAGGTTGCTACTATAGAGGAGATTAGGATTGTCTCAAAAGTTACAAGAGATCAGCTGGTTGGCAAAATTTTAGCTTTTGAATTAAATGAGTTTGGTGATTCTCTTCCTAAGTCTTAATCTGCATTTAAGGCTAGTGTATATGGAAAACAAAGATATGATCCGGGTGAAAGCTCTTTAGCAAGATCAAACAGACTTGTGAAGGCAAGGAAGGATCTTGAAGATGATGAAATTGAGACTGCATATCTTGAAGCTCTTATTGCCAAAAAAATGCCAAGAGGATCTGGTAAGTATGAAGGAAAGTTTCCATTCAAATGTTTTGCTTGTAATAAGATTGGTCATTTTGCCTCAAGATGTCCAGAGAGGTTTTCAAAACCAAACCCTAATAGATATAAAGGTCAGAAGAAATGTTACTATGTCCAAGAAGCTGGAGAAGAAGGGGTCACAGATGATGAATCTAATCATGGAGGTTCCACTGAAAATGATTGGGTGTTCATTGCTATCAAAGAAGAAGAACCAGTGTCTACTGAATCTGCTAGCTGTGTAAATATGGAAAGTGCCTTGGCTGCTCATGTTGTTGAAAAAGATGAATGGGTGATTAATAGTGGATGTTCTCATCATATGGTTGGTGATAAAAGTAAGTTTGTAAGCTTTGAAAAATATGAAGGTGGGCTTGTAAAATTTGGAGACAACTCAGCTGGTAGAATCTGTGGCAGAGGATCCATCTCTTTTGATGGTAAGAATAACACCAATGATGTTTTGTATGTGGAAGGACTAAAACATAATCTTCTCAGTGTTGGACAGTTGGTTGACAAGGGTTATGATCTCCGATTCAAGGATGGAAAATGTAGAATCTTTGGAAGCTCTAGAATTAAAATTGCATCCGGTACTCAAACTAGAGGTAACATCTTTCATTTAAGTAGTTCTGGCAAAAGTTGTTTGATTTCTCAGACAGATCAAAGTTGGTTATGGCATAGGAGGATGTGTCATGTGAATTTTGATAACATTGTCAAGATAAGTTCTATTCAGGTTGTAAGAGATCTGCCAAAACTTGTGAAACCTGATAGCATGTGTAGAGAATGTCAATTGGGTAAATAGAACAAAATTTCATTCAAAAGTAAAGAACAATTTTCAAGTGAATGGTTGGAACTTGTGCATACTAATCTGTGTGGTCCTACTAGAATTAGGAGTGTGCAAGGAGACAGATATTTTATGTTGGTAATTGATGATCACTCCCGAATGATGTGGGTAACCTTCTTAAAAGAAAAATCAAAAGCTCTTGAAAAATTCAAAATGTTCAAGGTTATGGTGGAGAATGAGATTGGTGGAAAGATAAAGTGTCTGAGATCCGACAGAGGTGGATAATTTACCTCTAGTGAGTTTGATTCATTTTGTGAAAAGCATGGAATAAAAAGATAGTTATCTACTCCTAGGACTCCACAGAAAAATGGAGTAGTGGAAAGAAAAAATCGGACCATTCAAGAAGCTGCTAGGACCATGATGATGGAAACAAATGTTCCTCAAGTCTATTGGAGAGAAGCTGCGAGTACTATTGTCTACACTCTTAACCGGGTGTAGATCAAAGGCAACTATGGTAAGACTCCTTATGAACTATGGTTTAGTCATCCTCCTACTGTGAGATATTTTAGATTTTTTGGTAGCAAATGCTATATCAAAAGAGATGAGGATCTAGGCAAGTTTGAAGCAAGAAGTGATGAAGGAATATTTCTGGGTTACTCTACTCAAAGCAAGGCATATTAGTGCTTTAACAAAAGATTGAAAAAGATTGTCAAAAGTGCAAATGTTAGAGTTGATGAAAGCAAAGAAGGTCATTCCAGGTCTTGTGGAAATGATTCAAAAGATAAAGATGAAAGTTAAAATCAAGGAAGGCAAGTTGAGACCCATATTCAGATCCAGATTGATCCAGAAAATCCAGTAACTCAAGAGGACAGTACAGAAGTTGAGGAACAAGCTCAAGAAATAGAAGTTCAAGCAAATCCCAAAACTCCTAGGTATGTAAGGATGAATCATCCTGAAGATCAAATCATAGGAGATATAAATAAAGGTGTTCAAAATAGGAGAATAATTGTTGAAGATCAAGAAGAGATTTGTCTAATTTCAATGATTGAACCAAAAATAGTAAGTGAAGCCTGCAAAGATGAAAAATGGGTAAAGGCAATGGAAGAAGAATTAATGCAAATTGAAAAGAATCACACTTGAGATCTTGTTTCTAGACCTAAGGACAAAAATGTGATTGGAACTAAATGGGTCTTCCGGAATAAACTAAATGAAGATGGTGAAGTTGTAAGAAATAAAGCAAGGTTGGTATGCAAAGGATATTTTCAAGTGGAAGGAATTGATTTTGAAGAAACTTTTGCTCTGGTGGCAAGAATAGAGGCAGTCAAATTATTTCTTTCTTTTGCTGCTTATAAAGATTTCAAAGTCTATCAGATGGATGTCAAGTCAGCATTTCTAAATGGAGAGTTAGAAGAAGTCTACATTGAGCAACCGGAAGGATTTCAATTGTCTGATCAGAGAGATATAGTTTGCAGGTTAAGAAAAGCATTGTATGGACTCAAACAATCCCCAAGAGCCTGGTATGCAAGATTAGATAAGTATTTACTAAAGCTAGGTTATATCAAAGGCACTACTGACAGTAAGCTTTACTTCAAGATTGATCATGAGAATATTCTAATTGTTGAGGTATTTGTTGATGATATCATTTTTGGTGGAAATGAGAGTATGTTCAAAACATTTGCTAATCAGATGCAAAGTGGATTTGAGATGTCCATGTTTGATGAGATGAACTTCTTCTTAGGTCTATAAATCACTCAGTCAGATAAAGGTATCTTCATATCTCAGTCTAAATATGTGAGAGAATTGTTGAAGAAGTTTGGAATGGAAGATTCAAAGCTAGTAGGTATGCCTATGGTAACTGGATGCAAGTTAAGTAAAGATGATAATTCACCTAAGGCAGATCAGAAAAGGTATAGATCAATGATTGGAGGACTGCTCTATTTGACTCAGACCAGACTTGATATCATGAATGCAGTCAGACTTGTTGCTAGATTTCAAGCTGATCCTAGAGAATCCCATGTTGTAGCAGTCAAGAGAATTTTTAGATATCTCAAAGGGACAATTGATTATGGATTATGGTATCCAAAGGATAATGACTTCACTCTTCATGCATATACAGATGTTGATTGGGTAGGAGATGTGGATGACAAAAAAAGCACTAGTGGTGGTGCATTCTTCTTGGGAAGTAGATTGGTTTCTTGGCTAAGCAAAAAGTAGGAGGCAATATCCCTATCTACAGTAGAGGCGGAATATATAGCAGCAGCAAACAATTGTACTCAAATTTTGTGGATGAAGCAAATGCTGAAGGACATCATAATTGTGTTTGAGGAGCCTGTCACAATCTTCTACGATAATTCAAGTGTAATAAGCATCTCAAAGAATCTAGTGTTGCATTCAAAGATAAAGCATATATCCATCAAGTTTCATTTCTTGAGAGAGAAGGTAAATGAGAATGAAGTCAAGTTGGAGTTTGTGTCTTCAAAGGATCAAATTGCAGATATTTTCACTAAGCCTCTTGCCAAGGATACTTTTGAGTATCTCAGGGAGAAGTTAGGGGTTATTACCCCTCCTAATTAGAGTTAAGATGCACTAAAGTGCATCAGTCCGATGGATATCATAGTCACATCTTGTGATCCAGATTGATGTTAAGGAGGCACTACTCAGGGGGAGTAGTATGCATGTAATTTTTGAGTTTGATCTGAAACAAAAATAAGGAGAAAAGACTACAAATATGTGCCATTTGCCATTGATGTCAAAGGGGGAGATAAATCATGTGAAAAACTAGTTGCTGATGAAAGGGGGAGCAGTGAAGAAAGTAGTTGCAGAAGTGACAAGAGAAAGGGGGAGAAGTTCTTGTCTTGATGGTTGAATTAGTTTTTCACATCATATGTTGCCATCAATGAAAAAGGGGGAGATTGTTGCAAATATGTGCCTAATCAGTGTTGTCATTGATGTCAACATATCCTTGTTGCCATTGGTGTCAACTGTATCGTATTTTGTTTCTTGTTTAGAAGACTGGAATGTTGAGGATATTGAGAAAATTAATAAAGATCAATGTATGCGGACCATATGGATGAATAGAGGATTATCTGAAGAAGCTCCAGTTAAGATTTGAAAAGTTCGCATGAAGATTTGAAGAAGCTAAGGCCATCTGAGTAGAATTGGTTTTGTAGTGTTTAGAAGAGACAGGTTGACAGGAAAGAGGTCTGAATTGTTTTGGAAATGTAAAATGATGATCTGTGGATCTAAAGGCATGTTTGGGAAGTCAGTGTGTATCATCAACTCAAGTGGTTCGTGGTTTGGAGGTCTGAAAGCAATCTTTCTAGTGTGACAGTCATGGCAGACAGAGTTATTAAGGTTCTAGATGAAGATGCAAGTAATTTTGATGTTTTAGAGGAGTGCGGATGTTTTTGTTGAATTCAATGTGCTTGTGTAGGTCTCTGGATCGTGTGACTACCGTGTTGGAGGTCCGCATTGAAGATTGAGCTCGTTGTTGAAGATTTCTTCCTTGATGTTGTTGTTCTTCCCAGTCTTGGATGACCAGATGTTTCAAGCATATTACGGATGATCCAAGAACAATTTTATGAAGTGTGGCATGTTGATCGAGGAAGATTTGAGTCCCAGTTATGTTTGGCCAATAGCAAAGTTATTCGCATTAAGTCAGATGTTTGTAATGCTAACCTTGATGTTTATTCCAAGGTTGATGAAGGATATAAAGGCATGTAGATGAGTTGTGAAAAAGCATCCTTGTGTGAAAATAATATAATATGAAGAAAGGATCAAAGGCAGAGCAGAGTAGAAGAGAAGCAGAAGAACAAGAGTTGTTTTGATGAAGAATTAGAGAAGAAGTATTTGGGGCAGAGCAGAAGTTTAGTGAGCATTCAATGAAATTGAACCAGGCATGACGGAGATGCTATTCATCAGTTAAGTCTTTCTGTATTAAACATAAAATCTATAGGTAGTGAGCCTCTCTTGAGCAGTGAGCTCTAAGTAGTGAGCCTGACGGCATGTGCCTTCTCTTTTCTTCTAAGTACTTTTAACAGGGTACAAATCTTGTGGGTTAAACCCCACCATGGTTTTCGTTTAACCGGGTTTCCACATAAAAATCCTGGTGTTATGTGTGTTCAGTTTATTTCTGCTCATGTGTTGTTGATTCATGCTTAATGTTTACATTATTAATTTGATTGAAAGTTAATAAAGAAGATTAAAAGCAAAAAAGGTTAAATTGTGAGACAACTAATTCACCCCCCATCTCAGTTGTCTGTACTAATTCCAACAATTTTAATCTCAAAAAAGGCCAATCTCCACTTCAAAATTCCTTTCACTACAGTGTTGATCAACTTTCTATTTTATTTGTTTTTGTGCCATGGCTAGGTTCTCCTTGAGACCAAAAAGTACCTATCATTGATGTTTCATGTGATCTTCCACAACATGAACTCTTCTAGTTTAACCTTCAATGATGATATGTAGATGTGGGATGGTATTAATATAATACCATATATGTGGGCATTTTTGAAGCACTGTGGGAGGAAGTGTTATAGCACCATTCTACTAGAGTGGTAGACAAGCCACCCAATGAGACTACTTCTCTAAAGTAAAATAATGTAGATACTACTACAAGCACTTGTTGACTACCTTAATATGCCCATCTAATTGAGGATGATATGAAGAGATATGATTCAATTGAGTACCCAAATAAGAGAATAAATCTATCCAAAAATTACTCAAATATAGGATCATAATCACTTATGATAACCTTTGGGCTACCATGTAACTTTTGTATATTTTTCATAAATGCTTTTGCCACTATACTTGCTACAAATAATGTGATAATGCATAAAAATGGGCAAGTGTATCCACCACTACCATGATGACATTCTTCCGTTCAAACTTTGGCTTGCATGTTATAAAATCCATGTAGACTCTAACTACTAATGGATAGGAATAGCCAAAAGTTGCAATTTAGATCTAGTATCTTAATTGTCTCACCTTTATTTCTTTGACATATCAAACATTATGCCACAAATTTCTAAAAATTGCCTTTAAGCCATTACCAAAAGAAATATTGCTTGATTCACTGATATGTATTCAAAATCTTGTGACCCCCAACTAGAGAACCATAGAGATCCTATAGAATCTTTTATTTTAGGGTCAAGTTCTTGCCTCAACCTCTAGTATGTGACCCTGTCATAATGCCACCAAAATAATTTTGACAATAACTTACTTAAAACAAATCAAGATAAGATAAAAATTTTAATGTAACTTACTTTAGTCTAGACCTCTCTTTAGTGGAAAAAAATCTCTAAGACACTTGATGTTTTGTAACCTTGGAAGTGACTTTGGTGAAAAGCCCAATTTCATAATAACTCACTCAAACATGCTTCAAATGAATTTAAATTAAGAGAGGTATGTGCTTTCCAAGTAACCTCCTAAATCAAAAATTGCCTTATTTCTTTTTTTCTAGATGCCAAGATCATGCTCTAATACCAATTGTAATGAAATTACTTGCACAAGAGAGGAATAAAATAGGAAATAAGATGCAAATAATTTATAATACTTTGGTCATATAGGCATCATTAAGTAATATTCATACTCTAATACTCATGAGGCCAACCTCGCATATAGAATTATACTTGGGGACTCATAAATGACTTGATTAAGGATTATGTGAGCTATAGTTGGTTATCACATTTCCCAATACAATCACTAGGTTAAGGACATATTATTAAACATGTGAAGCATATAGCATGATAAACATTTACAATCAAAATATAAACATGGTAAGCATGACATATAACATCATGTAGGAACATCATGTACATGTATCATAGGAACATAAAAGTTAGCATGAAAACATGTGGAACCAAGATGGTAAATGCAATGTATAAGAAGCATCTAGGCAATCATAGGAGGAAACCATGTGGGCTAAACATGGGGTGTAAAAAAACATAGAAACCAACAAGGAAGAATAGGCTTGAGCATAGGAGATAATCATAGAAGAATTAAAAGGAAAGATTCACCCAAGTGGGGAAAACAAATCATAAAACATAATATATAAGGTGAAACAATAATAGAAGAGTTTGTGCAATAAACATGGTATAGAGATCAAAGTAGAAATAATACAAAACAAAAAGGAAGAAGTGACATGAACAAAACCACACATATTCAAAGTTAATTGTGTCAACATTCACTACTTAAGGTGTTTTTGTGTCATCTACATGCTAACTAGAAATATGAAAACATAAACATAAAGCCTAGAAAAAAAAGAAAAATCCTAAAATGTGGTTATAGTAAGATAGGTAGGTGGGGATATGTAAGAAATAAAGACATCCCCTTCAATTGTGTCTATAATATGATGCATTGAAAAATGTATTGAATTGAGATCAATGCCACCATGTGATTATCTATGTCATCACAAAGTGCACTAGGATCCATATACTCATCTATAGAATAATCTTTATCATGAAATTCCAAATGGTTAACCTCAACATGTATCCTCTTTGCATCTATAAGGTCTTGATTCTGATATTTTAGTTTAATTCATATATCCATAGAATCTTCATGTATACAATGATAAGCACAAAAAACATGTATCCACATGTGATGCAAGCTTAGATATATCTATTGGCTTAACTAGAGGTAATAAGATTATTTCCCAAAAGTTGCTCCAATACAACATGTGAAGGTTCCTTTAATGTAGTGAATTCTCTAAATCTCTTTGGTTTGATTTGTGCATGATGATGATTGTTATGAGAAATAGAAGACACATCCTCATTGTCCCCATTATTTAAATGTGACAATGAAGTTAACTCATGGGGATGAGAAGATATGGTACAAATACAATGATAGAGAGAAGGATAATTCTTTAAAGCACACTCACACTTGCACATAATAGTTCATAAATCTAAGAGTAAATGATGATACTTGAAATACACTTGGATTTGAAAGAGAGGAAGTAAACCATAAATAAATTATATGGTTTGAATTTCATCATTTTCTAAGGTGATGCTCATGTTAGTAGCTAACACTTTCAAAATCACAATATGTAATATCTAATTGGCTCTTATTCTTCTTGCTTTCATTGAACATATTGTTTAATAAATATCTTAGGCTCAATTTTGTAATGAATATGTTTCATGAAAGTAGTGCTAGCCAAATCCATCAAGGAAGGGATAAAAGTATGTGGTAATGAATAAAACCATATGAATGCATGATCACTCAAGCTTGAGGGAAATGATGTAGAAAGCAACTTATCCTCATGTAAATAAGAGAAGCGTATATCTTGGAAAGTACAAATATGAAGCAATAGATGACCTTTACCATCATATTTTGTAAAACAAGGTGCCACAAATCCACTCAGTGATAGATAAGTCAAAATGTTATATGCAAGAGGATTGTGCAATATCACTTTGATGAGATATTTTTATTTGAATGCTTGCTTATAATCATCAATGCACTTTGTTAGATGTCTAATCTCACTAATGAGGTAGTTCAAATAAGGTGAAATATCATTCTCAACATGTCCCCTATCCATATCATGTGTAAGATTGGAGGAAGGTGGGTTGCATGTGTCATCAAATAAGGCACACTATCATCATGTTTTTACTTATCCTCATGTATGTCTAAACCATGTGTTTGTTTAGTAGAAGATTTCTAAGATTGTATTCCACTATTAGCAAGGATGGGGTACAAATAGAGGATATGAGCTTGATTTTCTTGAGAGTTGTATTTATACTCTAGTATGAGAAATAAGATAAAGGTCAAGGATTTATACGATAAGTTATAGAAGGTTGCAGTAGGATATCTAACCATTAAAATTGAATATATCCACACATAAGTGCATATACATCATATATCATAACACATTAAACATTGATTTTATCAACATGTGGTATATTAATTCTTATATCTCATCATATATGCATCTCTGATAAAACATTCACTTATACCTCAATTCTTTCCTTAATCCTTCACTTTATCCTTATTCTTATTTTTATATTATATGTTCTCCATCCTATATCACACATATTACCTTTACCTTATATCTCCTAGTCCTACTTATATCTAAATATATAAAGGATTGTGTCTCTTATGGTTGATATGTCTTTTGGATAATCTAGTAGTCAGCCAAGCATGTGGCATTTCCTTTGTGGTGGATTTGTCTTGCTATAAGGTTAGTTATGTATTACCAACATCACCCCCTATTTGAAACAATGTATTGTCCTCAAGACATCTTGGCTTTGTCCTATCTGAGAAACCCAAATCTTCCAAAATTAGTGCTATTGGTCCCAACATTGTATAATCTATTCCTATTTATCATAAAATGTGCTTATATATCACCTTGAGTCATGTAAAGGTATTCTCCCATTGTAGTTTTTCCTATTGAAATAGTTGAATCTGACCATTTATCTGCATCAAAGTGTTCTCTCCTTCACTTTCATTATCCAATATTTGGATGGAGTTAACCACTTTCTTGGTCTCAATAATTAATCCTATTATGTATGCTAGTATTAGATTCACAACCTCCTTTAATTGTTTTATTTGGGCTCTTACGCCTGCTCTTTGGCCCTAGATCTACTAGTACCAATTATGGAGAGTTTCAATGTGTACCCTAATATTTCCATCCAAATATTTCATTGTGCCATAGCTTGAAGAGGCCTAGAAAATATAATTTTCAATGTGGTCCATCTAGATTCTCAAAGCTTTTTTAAAGGTGGTCACCCCAAGAAGAACTGTTATAGTGTATTGGTCTTGCTTATTATTGTCTACAAGTTATTTACTTTACCCTCTAACTTTGTATGGGTTGTGGTGCATTTCTTTCTCACTTCTTCATATTTATTTTTCTTTGCCTTTTCTATCACCTACTACCTAATTGTGTTTACCTATTGTAGACACCTAAAAATTACCCACAAGTCTTATCCCACTTTTCCTAAATCCTAATAACCTAGTCTCCCACTCCCATTTCACATGATTTAATAATTTTTTATTATTAATTCCCCTTTTCCCATTTTAAATCCCTAAAAGGTCCTAATTAATCCCTAATTACCCCTTTACACATAAAATCATAAAACCAATTATTAAATCTCATTTTTTCTCCATCATCCATCTCCCCAACTACCCAACCAACTCAATCCTCACCGTTGGTCCCCCAACCAACTCTCAATCAATCTTGATCGTCAATCATCCAATCTCAAAACCTATAAATAGACCCTTCCCGCTTCCATTTTTAAGAGAATCAATTAAGAACACAACATTATGCTGTCACCGTGAGAAACTACATTCCATGAACTTGAGCACAACTACCTTCATGGTACAACAAGAATTGAATTTGGGTAAGAATGTGTGATTGTTATTCATTATTTTTATTTCTCCACTCTAACTAAGGTTGTAATTAATGTAGATTGAAGGTTTTAATCCTTGCATTTGAATCGTTTTATTTTTTTTATTTTATGTATACATTTCTGGCATGCCCGGTGGGACACTTTTCCCTCTTAACCTTCATTTTGAAAGTGTTTATAATTCATTTTTGTAGGTTTCTGTTTGATTTATGAAAGAATCTAGGGCCAAGTCTTTACAGGAAGCCTCCTAGGATAAAATAGAGGTCACAATTGCATCTAGAGATGTAGAGAGACGAAAATTGACATATAACACTTAGTATTTTGATGAGGAAATTTTTGCATTTTTTTAGTTTCTAGGGTTTCCACCTTTGTCATACCGTACAGTCATAAAGAAAATATACCATATGGTATGTCATGTTGTGCAATCTATAATTCATTTTTTGTTCACTAGTTAATCAATTTGTCTATTGGGTACAATTTTTGTCCTCTAGGTAATCACTTTAACCACAATGTAAAAATCCGTTGGTCTTTGTCATTATGGATCTATTGGTTTTTGTCTTGTGGTCTACTAGTTGGTTTCTCTAACTAGTGGTTTCCTATTCATTTGCCTGTTATTTCAATTCTTTGTCTAAGAGTCACAATCATAGGTGTTTCTCTTTTTTATTCATTGGTTTTAAGTTATAACCACCAACCTAAGTATCTATTTCTAACCGTCAACTTAACTCTAACTACTTCCTAACTACTCACCCTCTAACCATAACACTAATCCTTGCCTACTAGCCACCTTTTTTAGCTATAGCCATTAGAGTTCACGATTAGTAGTTATTGTTAGCGTAATTGTTAGATATTAGTTATTTGTGTCAATGTTATTACTAACCACTTACTTTAGTGTTAGGTCTAACTCTTATCTATTAGTATTGACCACTAGATGTTAGCATTTACTACTAATTGTTAGTATCTAGCATTAGCTACAACATTAATAATAACAATAACATTAGTTACTAATTACTAACTATTAGGTGCGTATATCGATTGTCTATGTACCTTGCACTTTGAGGCAAATTGTTTCATCTATCCCATCATATCATCCTAGTCCATCATATCTACTTATCCTTGCCATTTTTTCCATTCATCCTCCCTACTTTCCTTTGATCTTGATAAGGATTGGGGCATGATTTTAAAAAATGCTTTGGCAATCTCTTGACATAGCAAATCCTTCTGCAACAGATCTTCCAAACATCTTTTTATATCTTATGTAGTACATTGTATCTCTTTAGTCTAGCATCCTGAATGACATTTATAGAGTGGGTCAGGTTATTCCTTTGTGACATAGTCCTTGGAGATCCTCCATCCATCAAATTCTTAATCCATTTAGTTCATAATCCTAAATCAACCTATCTCCCATCCTTGTTTCTAGACTTGGTGTTCCTTTGTCACTTTTTATCATATAGAGACAGCAATCCCATCCATTAGTCAAAATATAAAGACTATCCACAAGTGATCCCATGCAATAATCCCAAGCAATTCCAAAGCAATTCATCCACCGAAAGAAATCCTAATCCACATACATCTTTCCAAGCAATCTAGCCTATTATCCAAAAGCATTTATTAATTTTGTTCACAGCTTTGTTGTCAAATTTTCATCAACTTAAATCAATCATCATCAGGACATATCAATCCCAATCCTTATGTTGTTCTCAAGATATATTATTCCCAAATCAATAATGCTATCATCATCATCATCATCAATCAATCAATCATTAATTTTCAACTTGATTAGGGGCAACATCTTGTTTGTCTTTGTATCATTTTTCCATGCTTTCTTTTTTCTTGTGTGTGTTATCATTTTGTCTTGCATCTGCATCAGTCCTTGCAAGATACCTACCACAATGATGTCATGTTCTTCCCTATCATGGTGCCATATGCATATGCCTTCTTGCGACCTTCAGTCCTTTATACATGAGACATATTGTCACCATGGTCTTTATATCATGGTGCATAATGTCAAGTGCTACATCAAACATCAATTTTCTCACACCAACTAGCATGACTATATATCATTTGTATTCAATCCCCTATCCTCATCTTTCATTTCCATCCATTTCAAGAGCATACCCATGTCCTTCAAACCTACATATCCTCTCATGGGGGTATCATCCAATCATCCTTATCTCACTCCTTCAGTGGTTAAGGCAACTCTTTCAAAAACTACTATATTTTATCTTTCTTTAAAATATTTTTACTTCTCTTAGTTGCAACACCATCTCAAAGAGGGGAAAAATGTAGACACCTAAAAATCACCCACAAGTTCTATCCCACTTTTCCTAAGTCCTAATAACCTAGTCCCCCACTCCCATTTCATATGATTTAATAATTTTTATTATTAAATCCACTTTTTCCCTTTTAAATCCCTAAAAGGGCCTAATTAATCCCTAATTACCCCTTTACATAAAATCATAAAACCAATTGTATCATAGTAGAAAATGCACACAAAGAAACAAACCAATGCAATATTGACCTATTTCATGCAAGTCCTAAAATGACCTCAAGATAAAGCAAAAGGAATGAAAAACAAAGAATTTAAATACTTAACTACATGCAAACCTTGATACTTGGATGTGATCTTGATGTGTTTTGATGTGTGGATGACTACTCAAAATAGCAGCATAACTTTACTTCTCATGGAGTCTTGAAAATTCTTGGAGTGAGGCTCAATTTATAGATTTTTTGGATGGGGATTGGATGGTCAAGATTTGATTTGGAGATTAAGGGTGGAGAATTGTTGAGAGCTCTCAAGCAAGGAGAGATTTCCAAGTGGAATGATGAGATTGGTGGATGGGAGGTGTCCTTGGATAAAGAAGGAATCAATGGTCAAGATTGGGCTTTGGGAATATTGGAGGGATGAGATTGATTAGGTAGATGGGAGGCATGTGTTGGATTTGATTTGAATTTTAAATTGGGAAGCATGGGTACGTGCCCAATTTAAAATTGGAGGAAAAGGGCATGAGTTGGACTTAATTTGAATTTTAAACTGGAAGCATGGGTACATGCCCAATTTAAAGTTAGAGGAAAAGGAGATGGAAGACAAGAGGACCTTTGTACAAAGGACCTTGGCCATGCCTCTTGTAAGAAGGTCATGTGGACATGTACAAGAGGCCATGCCTTACATTTGGGCGAATGGAGAGGATTTGATTGAGATTAGATTAGGGTTTAGGTTGTGCAAGTGGGGGATTAGGTTAGTTAATTAGGTTTAGGTAACCCTAATCAAAAGTGTAGAAAATAAGAATTAAATAAATACAAATATTTATTTAATTCATGGGATGTGAAAGTGGATAATAGATAAATTAAATTTATCTAATGTTTGGACTATATAGAAAGGGGATAAATGATTAATAAATCATTTTGGCTAAGGATAATGTTGATGATGATTGTTAGTCATAACAACATGCATAAAAATTTGCACAACAAACCTTTATTATCTTGTAAAGTAAGATCAACTTAAGATAAGTTGATGACTCCAAGTCTCCGTTGATCAGGTCATGATCGTCTGACATTACTCAGAGGTTGATGTGACATGTTGTTTTTCATTTCAAGGGGTCTTACATTTGTCTAGATGATCAGTATTGTATTGTTTCCTGTAAATTCACTCCACAGAGAGGTTAAGTCTACTCTATTTCCAAAGATAGCTGAGATATTTGCAAGTTTGATCAATTCTTCTGATCATTGATCATCATGAACTTGCTCCTTCTACACTGCAAATCTATTTAAATGATGTGTCTATAAGTAGATATTTACATGTATTCCATGGACATTTGCCTGAATTTGCATGATATTTGTCAATTTGACATGCTTTTATTCTAAATATGCTCTGTATTTTCAATTCTCTATGATATATCTGCATATTTTATGTTATTTGCTTTTGATTCTCTGTTATTTGCAATTATGGAGATGATTTGTTATGAAATTGAAAGAAATTTAAAAGAATACTTCTATTTTAGTGAATCTTTAGTCATTGAATCACATACATACAAGATACATTCATGAGGAGAAGAAATCAAACCATAGGTCACCAGGATGTTCCACAGCTAGATATGGTTGATGCTAACTTCAAAGGGATTAGGAATGAAAACAACACATGCAAACTGAAAAGCACTCCAAGGGACGCAGCTAATCAATGCATGTATCCAGATTTCAAACACAGATTACTCAAGATTTATGATGATTTGTAATCAAATATGCTTCTCTTTCATTTAGTATGCATAACATGTACATTTACAACAACTTTGAAATGAGTCCTAAAATTTCAGCAATCAAATTTCAATTAAGTTTCTGAATGTTCAAAATGATAGAACCCCTGCACCTTTTATAGAATAAGGTGAGGAGGCAGTTACAATTGACCAATGGTCAAGATTCGTCAATTAAGATCAATAGTTGATAATTACCCTTTGACTCAGTCAACTCTTCCCCGTGGCATAGGTTGCCAGCTGGCAACCATCTGTTTGACTCATTGTTTATGAGTACCTTATGCATATGTCTTATTGGTGATGCATCTTCATTCATTCTTCAGGTTCCTCCTCTTCATTTTCTTCTTCTTCATCATGGTCATCATCTTCATTGGTTTCAGCATCACTATCACTTTGATTTATATCCTCCCGTATATGGACCTTCATCGCTGTCATGATGTGCTCATATGCCTATACTATTTTATTCACCTCTCCCCCATATTGGATTCTAGATTTTTTTATTGCATGCTTATGAGACTAGAATTTACCTTTGAGTGCTTCTAGCTTACCTTTTCTGTTGTTCAAAGTCTCATTATAAGTTTCCACCCTAACTTTTATCCTCATGATTTTATTCATTACTTCTTCCGTCAGGTGGGTGAGGGGGTCATCTACTACCAGCTGGAAATTATCATGCAGAGCTTTGATAGCAAAGTCTGCATCCTTATTTTCAATTTTACCCTCTACTTTTCCTTCTAAAGCCTCAAGGATCTCTGCTTCATAAGCCATCATGTTGTGCAACATTACACTTATATCCCTGAGCTTGCCACTGCATTTCTTCAAGATATCACATTCAAACCTGATATCTTCATACCATATGCCTATCAACAGGGCAGTATTATTATCCAACACTTCGTTACTTATCAAGACCTGAGGATCAATCCTCTTCATTTCACTTAAAGCAGTTAGGTCCTTTTCCAACTGGAATGACTGTTTCCCTGTTTCATTTTGCATTTTATCTACCTTTCTCTTCAAACTACTCAAATAATTCCATCTCTGTAGGAGGTTCTCAAAACATCCTCAGCTCCAGTGAGGGCTGACAGCATCCATTTCTCCATGATCATTGCCTCATGTTTCATGAGGTCCAACTTGGTGACCTCCTCTTGGGATATGACAGTCAATGGGACTGCCAGATCAATTGGTGTATTATCAGGGTTAATTAACCCTTTTATGTAAGAATGTAACTAAGCAATGTGCTCCTTATGCATTTTATTTTTCTCTTTCTCCTTCTTTACCCTTTGGGTCAAAGAACCAATAATGTCCTTCCCTTCTTGACCCTCCTGGTCCTCATTGGCAAAACCCAAATCAACAATTGTGATTTGGAATTCTTCTAGGTTGATCTTGCCCATCTCTTTCTCAACTGTGGGAAGTGCTACCTGTGCAGTCCTTCTGCCTGTAGTAGAATCTCTCTTTATGGCCAATGTTAATCTGGCCTTCCTCTTTGGATTCATCATTGTTTCAGCGAACAAGGTGGAAACATCAAATTCTTGAATTTTAGATCCTTGTTCCATGCCTATTTCTCTTTCTAGCCATTGAGGCACTTCATCTCCAGACCCTTGGTGTTCTTTGTCAACATCATGTCTACCCTGTTCTCCAATATCTACTTCTATTCTTGGTGGAGAAGGCACTTTCTTAATTTCTTCCTCATGTAGGTCTTCATGAGGGGGATCTTGTTGCATTTCTTCTTGCTGAGGGGCTTCTTTCTGCAAAGGAGGATCCTATGGAATGTCCACATTATGATCCTGCGCCTAATCATGTACTTCCTCCTTCTGACTTTCATCCACTTTACTATTTTCCTCATCCTGAGGCATATTGACATATGTAGATGTTTGTGTATTTGGGGCTTGTGCATCACCCTGATCAAGGGTCATTTCTTGTTCTACACCTGATGCACTAATATCCTGTGGCTTAAGGTCTTCCTGACCTGATTTATCTTTTGCTCCTGAGGCATCCCCCAGATCTCCCTGAGTCTAAGTAGTAGCAGCACCTGATATATCTTTGTCACCTCTGCTCTTCTATTGAACCTCTACTATTTTTGGCTTCGCGGGTATCTCATGTTGTTGCTGACCCATATCAAGGGCATTGCCTTCCTTTTCTACCTACTTGGCCACTTGAATCTTCTCTGTTTCATCAGGTGCACCTACCTTATCCTTAGGGCTTACATCACCCCTGTATGTTAAATCTAAAACTATAGGACTAGTCACCTGATCAACCAAACTATCAAGCCTAATCTATTGGGTTGCCCTCTTTGGGCTACCTTCTTTTACTTCCTCCTCTGTTTGTTTTATTTCTTCCAACGCCACCATTTGTTCTAATGGGGTTCCATGAGGGGTCATGCGGGTGTTGGAAGCGAGAGTCTCCATCCTTTGAGAGGCCACACTTTAAACTACCTCATCATTTGATAAGTCTACGGTGTCTTCCAAAGAGAAAGGACCAAACTGAATTTCTTTGAATACTTCTCTTGTTTGTTCCTCTGCCTTCTCAGTTTTGAACTTTATTATGGTGGGAAGCGGAACATCATGTTGCAGTTCCTTCCTGAATGCTTCACCACTGGCTCCTCTTAATACAATAGGGTCAGCCCTGATATCCCCCCTCATGGATGTTCTTTGCTTCTTGGGTGGTGACGTCAGTGGCATCACCCTCCTCTTCCTACTGGCTATTATCAGGTCATCACCTGCAGGTTATTTGTTTACCTGCTCTTCTTCTAAAGGGATGCCTTCTTCCATTTCCTATTGCAAGGCCCAGCCCTCTACGTGCACTTCTACAGTTTCAACAACTGGCCTCAAAATCCTCTTAGTCTTTGGTTTGTCAATCAGATGTTGTACAGATGATGCAGATGCTTGAGCTGATGTTAATGCACCTACAGCTGGCGTGACAATCCATTCAATTATCACCCCCTTTGGCTTATCTTCAGTTCTCTTACCTCTAGGGGGACCTTTCCTCTATTTTTGTGTAGGCAACCTCTCCCTATTGGATTTTCTCTTCTCAATGAGGAAATCGTCATATTCCTCATCAGCTATTTCCTACCTTTTCTTTTTGGCATCTACTGTAAGGGCAACACCCCTTTTCTTCAATCTGTTTATTTCTTCATCCACCCAAGCTTGGGTTAATTGTATCATCCCACCTATCAGCTGATCCAGGGATATATCCTCTAGTTGTGTAAGATCAGGGGCTGATATGGTGTCATTGTACACCTTCTTGTCCTCATATTCATTGGACATAATCTTTCCATCATCCTTCCTTAGCTGCCCTGGCACCGGGATGCAATCAAAGCTCTTTATTTGGTTCTGTTGTGTGGTTACACAACACGCCCCATTTTGACTTGGAAAAACAGGGACCCAACTTTTTGGTTTGGCTTGTGCGTCTGCTTTTGGGCGGTTTGGTAAAAGCAAGTCGAGTGCATCATCATGCAAAACCAAGATGAGGGAAGTCATCATGAGGTCAGTTTGTCAAATTTCGTATTTCATCTCTGTAACCTCATATATTGAAAGAGCATTAAAATTCAGGCAGGTTTGCCTTTTACATCATCTTGATATTCATCAGGATGCAAGAGTTATGAACAGTCAAAGTTTCGGTCAAACTTGATATTCGCAAGAGGAAGGTCCTCTTTTTATATCCTCGGTCATATTGTTGAAGTTCATCATCATATTTGAAACATTCCCCCCCCCCCCCCGATATATCATGTGGTTCAAATATCCAGACGTCAACTTTAAATGGTAGCAAAACCTTCCGGTCAAACAGTTTTATCTATCGCGAGCGTCATACTTTGCATGTAACCCGATATTTCTTAACATCCTCCTGACGCAAATATCACCCTTAGCAAATATCTTGATGACATCATCCGAATACAATAAACGAAGGAACATACATAATGATGACATCATCATCACATTTACATTACCACAGGATATTTTCTAAAACATGATCATGTTCGCCAAATATGATGATGACGTCATGATGCACTCCCGATAAGAAGAACGAATATCAGGATGACGTCATCCCGATATTCCAAAAAGAGAGACATATAAGTTTATCTCGTCATCATCATATTTAAAAAAACATCACCCGATTCACTGAAATATCCTCCTGATGTATTAAGCATAAACAAAAGTGCTTTTGTCACCCGAATCTTGTCGCGATAACAATGTCAATGCGAGGGAGGAAGATGATATTGAAACTCAACCTGATATTTACGAATATCATCCTGCCCTCATGATATCCTGTCATATGGATATTCCCCGCTCCCATCGCTGCCATTATCATTTAATGCGCGCAGACATGGTAGGTGGTTCCCGCTGACCCCGGAACCCAATGAAACACCTGGCGAGATCCTGCATTTTCGCACGAATAATCAAGGAACATGATCCAATCTGTCAGTGTTGCCCTAAATGTACCCTAAATGTGAGGTTAAAAGGTAATTCAACTGCCATTTCCACATTTACCTTGTGATAAACTTGTTTTACAGAGCACCAGCTTCCATATCTGCATACCAGCTACCTTTGCGCGATTTGAGCTCACGGGTAGAAAGAAAGAGGTGATCATCAGCCGAATTAGGAACGTCTCAGCAATCTACTGGTATAAAAGGGAATCTGCATAACCAGGTAAGTGAATAAAACCCTCATCATATTGTTTCTGTTCTGGTACGATGATGTAAGTTTTGGTTTATGCATCCGTACGATTAAGTAGTGTTGGAATTGATACAGTAGGAATAATGATTTATAAAGTCAATTGCAATATGCATGCATGTATGTACCTGTTGTGAGATAGGATTGTCGTTAATTGCAGGTACTCATGGCTAAGAAGCGATTGGTCAAGTGTCAGGAAGAATTCAGCAAACCCATGTTCTCTGCTCAGAGGGGGGTCCTGTTTAAATATGGAGCCATTACAGACACTCATCAGGGAAGCACTAATTTGGAGGCCTGGTCAACCAAGCTGAACAATGGACATGACAAGAGTCCTGTGCCGGACGCAGTGTTCGTGTCCGGATTGTGGAATGCCGCCGGTTTTCCATACTCCATGGAATCTCCGGAACTCGTCATTGAGTGTGCCCAGAATTATAACCCCCAAACAAGGCAAGTAGTGAAGCATGGGAGGGTATATGCAGACCTCTCCATCAAAGGTCTCTCCCAGACATTGGGATTGCCACTGGGCAGTAAGGTCAAAAGTGTAGACTTAAAGAAGTCTGAACGAGAGTATGAAGCCAATAAGAAATCGGCCAGGAAGAACATGTATCCGTGGCGGGCTGAGAACAGCACATATAATGCAGCCGCTAGGCTTCCTGTGCACCTGTTTAAGTATGATTTTAGTGAGGAGTATCAGTACATGATTGCACTCCTGAATAGAGTAACTGGCCAACCTGATACTAGCAGTTTCAGGGATTGGATGTACGGAATAATAATGATGTGTCTATATTTAGAAACCAAGCCATTGTGGGGCCAAATTATAAGTGATGCTCTGCATGAGCAACTGATGAACCTGGGAGGTTCAAATTGTGCATTTTACATGTCATCATATATTGTTTATTCTTGTGCCTACAGAGGTACTTTTGATACCTTGGTTACAGATGGAAAGCTCACAGGCACAAATGCTACATATATCTGGGATCATCATCCCCAGCTGCAGAGAACCAACTACCTAAAAGATTACAAACTGGTCAATGATGCATTCTCTATGCATCTGGTAAGGACCATGGAAGAAGACAGAACAAAGAGATTGAGCATGGAGGCTCAAGAGGTAGTCTACAGGCATGGGGCCTGGTACATACAATTTGCAACCTTTTCTTATATAAGGGTTGAAGGTTTCGAGGGACATCCCCTAATGCTGCCAAGATATCCTACCGATGCCATAGTACTAATGGAATTCATCAGGCAGGGCTCCACCATGATACAAATGTACAAGGATGCCAAGAAGCTACCACCAATTTTGTTCCCAGTCAGCATTGGCAACTATATGTGCCCTAACTCTGATAATATCAAGAAGGTGATGGTCACCCTGAATAAGATGAACCTGCAGCCTTTTCCAATAACAAGACCATATGATCCTTACGGTAGGATACAGAAGATACTAGGAAAGCCTATTCACCAAAGGCACCTAGAAGATTTTTGGGCTGACTGTGAGGATGAGGCAGAAGCCAGAAGAAGGAGGTATCAGAGGTTAACTCTGAACCAAGTTAGAACTTTTGATTGCATCTCCGTTCCCCAACAATTAAAGAAGGATGATGGCAGGACAATGGCAGATGAGTATGAACAGAAAAAGATATATAATGACACCATCTCTGCACCTGACCTCACTATGCAGGAGGATATATCCTTGGACCCATTCATTGCCAGGACCCTACAACTAACCCAAGCTTGGGTTGATGCACAGATAGAGGCATTGAAGAAGAAGGGTGTTGCCATTATGGTGGACAACAAGAAGAAAGGGTAGGATATCCCCGTAGATGAATATGATGACTTCCTGTTGGAGAAGAGGAAGACCAAGGGAGATAGGGTCCCTCCACCACAACAGCATTGCAAAAGACCCCCAAGGGGCAATAAGGTGGAATAGGGACCAAAAGGGATTATAATTGAAAGGACAGTATTTGCAGCTGAGGAGGCGGCAGGGTCAGGATCAGAATCAGCATCCCCTCCAGAGAAAGAAAGGCCCAAGAAAAGTAAGATAGCAGAGGCTGGAATCATCGAGACCCAAGAAGTGGGTCAATCTTCTAAACAACCAGGAGGAGAGGATACCCTCATAGAAGAAGAGCCTGAGGAAGAGGAGGCTCCATTGGTAATAAAAAGGAAGAGGAGAGCTCCACAGGTGCTGGTGTCTACCCCACCTAAGAAACAAAGAACCTCCATGAGAGGTGGAATAAGCCAACCCCCTACTTCATTACAAGGGGAAGGTAGTGAAGTGCACAAGGAACTTCAACATAATGTTCCACTTCCTACCATCGTCAAGTTCAAAACTGAACTTGCTGAGGGGCAGCTAAAAGAAACTCCCCAGACACAAGCAGAAGGGCATGTCTCGCTCGAAGAGACAATAAATTTGTCTGATGATGAGATGGTGCAGGATGTGGCTGCACAGAAGATGGAAACACTTGCTGCTGATGTAAGTATGACTCCTTACAAGCCTCCCCCAGTTCAAACTGTGCTTGAGGAGATGAAGCAAGCAGAAGGAGAGCAAGAAAAGAGCCCAGAGTAGGTGGCTCAAGAGATAGGGCTAGATACATTGATCACAGAGGTGACCAGTCCTGTAGTGGTGGACCTGACAGAGAAACAGGATGCAAGTCCTGAACAGCCAGCAGGATCACCTGATAAGGGTCACCTAATAGAAGAGATAGAGATGGCAGAGTCAGAAGGCCATGCTCTTGAAACCAGCCAACAAAGCCCACATGACACAACAGAGGAACCTGCTATAGTAGAGGTTTAGGAAGTGAAGGCTGACGAGAAGGAAACACTAGAGGATCCAGCTGCCAAAGTACAAGAAGTGGATGGTGCAGGCTTAGAAGAAGTAGTAGCTGCAGAGCAATCGCCAGCACATCAGGCAGAGTCCCCAATATCTGGTACAGTGGATAAACCACAAGAAGAAGAAGTGGGAAAAGATGAAATGATGATAGAAGAAGGTCATGATCATCATGATCAGCATATAGATGCACCTCAAGGGTCCCCACAGCATGAAGATGCTCCTCCGGAGGAGGAAATCCCTCAACAGGAGGAGGTGCCGCAGGATCAACAACAAAGGGAGCATCAAGGAGAAGAAATGGGAAAGTCACCATCTCCACAACACTTGTTGACCGAAACGGGAGATATAGGTGAACATCAGGATGATGCTGAAAAACATGATCAGGTGCCTCCGTGGTTGGCAAAGGAAGTAAATGCTGAGGAAGAGCTTGAAATTCAGGAATTCGACGTCTCCACCCTGTTCTCTGCGGATATAATGAAGCCAAAGAGGAAGGCCAGAATGACTTCGGCCATCAAGAGAGATCTGGCAACAGGGAGAAGGACCGCGCAAATTGCCATACCTGCGGTGGAGAAGGAAAAAGGTAAAATCACTGTCGATGAATTTCAAATCAGTACGGTAGATTTGGGCTTTGCCAATGAGGACCAAGAAGGTCAGGAGGGTAAAGATATCATTGACTCTCTGATTCAAAAGGTGAAAAGAGAGAAGGAGAAAAATAAGCAACATAAAGAGCACATTGCTCAGTTGCATGCCTATATCAAAGGGCTGACCAATCCTGATGATACCACAACTGAACATGCAGTCCCATTGACTGCTATTTCTCAGGAGGATGTAAATAAATTGGACCTCATGAAGCATGAGGCATCCGTAATAAGGAGATGGATGTCATCCACATTGGATGATGCTGTAGAAATAATGAAGGCCTCTTTGAAGAGGTGGAGCACCCTAAGTGACTCCAAGGCCAAAGTGGATAAATTGCAGATGCAGACCGGGAAGAGATCTTACAAGCTGGAGAGAGTCCTGAGCCTGCTAGGGGAAATAAGGAATATAAATCCACAACTGCTTATCAGTAAGCAGGTGCTGAATAGTAATACCACACTATTAATGGATATATGGTATAAGGACACTCAGTTTGAGTGTGGAGTCTGTTAGCACTTATTTTGACCTGGGGTTGATTTGTCATGATCAGGAGGTTTCTTCATCTGAAGCCTTCATCTTCTTGCCAAATTTTTCTAAGTGTTGGACCTCCTCAGCGTTTTTCAGCTGCAGCATCATATTTTTCTGAGGAGGAGGTCGTCATCATCATCTTGTCTTCGATGATGATCTTCATCAGCATGTTCTTCGTCGACTTGTTTTTCTCATCGTCATCATCATATTTCAACTGTCGGGTGATGTTTGCTTATTATCCTGATGATACTGGTGAGCTACAGTGCGCCCTCAGTTGCTTGCGGGGGTGATTTTTCAAGTATCCGGTGATCTTCCGAATATCACCTTGCTCAAACATGATGACGATGTTGCCCTGATATCTTGAAGGGGTTATTCTCTAAGTTGTCGACCTAACTTGTTTTTTCCTAAGGGTCGTCATCATCATGATATTTCCAGTTATCATCCTGCTGCTTGCGGAGGTCATCATATTTTCTGCCTTCATGATATTTCGCCGGGGTGATATTTTATCATCGGGTGATCTTGGTTAATATCATCCTGATGATGTTGTCGAAGAGTTCTAAGTGCGACTCGATATTCACTAGGGTCATCATATTTTGAACGTCAGGATGATCTTAGTCAATATCATCCTGATGATGTTGTATCACTTCTTGTTCGTTGTTTTGACATCCTGATGATGCTGACGTCATCCTTATATCAGGGTGATATCTTTTTATCTGCCTATCTGCATCATGATATTCCGAAGGAAGGGGTGATATTTTCATATCACCCGGATATATGTTTGCTCGAGCATCATGATGATGCTGATATCAAGGAGATATCCGCCTGCTGGCTTCGCGCATTATCTCCGGGGGGTGATCTTTTCAAGCATCATCATCATATTCAGTTATCGCCCCGATCTTATAGAGGAGCTACAGTGCAACCTGATATTTGAGCATCAGGAGGATATTTCCAAATATCCGGTTGTCTTCCGAATATCATGATGATGTTAATATGATGATGACGTCATCCGGATATGCGAGTTGGTGCACAGTAGGCAGATATGATGATGACGTCATCCGGATATGCGAGTTGGTGCACAGTAGGCAGATATGATGATGACGTCAGCAGGATATGATGATGACGTCATCAGGATGTTCATCGGCCAGACTTTTGGAATAAGCTCAGCAGGAGGATGTTCCTCCGATGGATCAGGTTGTGCCGATTATCATGAAGGGTATATTTCAAATATCATGATGACGTCAGGGTGATATTTCGAAACAACAGGATATCATGCTGCTGGAGGATGATGATGATGAGGTCTATACTAGTGTCGTCAAGAGCAAAAGCACCAACATGATATATGCTCATGACCTAGTATATAAAGTGTTATTGAGGTCATAGCGGGGTGCATGTGGGATATTGTTATCCTGCATTTTCAAACATCATGATGATGAATCTCGGCGGGAAATGCTTGCGATAGTCTGTATGATGTTCTTCCCAAGGCCACGGGTTGGTGCGCCATTAATGGCGATTGTTGCAGAGGTATGGGCGATGGCGTGGGTGGATCCTGTACCCGACTGGAGGTGTCAATCAGCGGATAGTGGCGCAGGGCTCGAGAAATCTTCCTGTCTCCTCCCCTACCTGCTGCATTCAAGTTTGGGCGCCAATCTGGTTGTGTTTGAGCGCCATTTTCATGATACTATGTATCTGGCGGGATTTTTGGTCAACCATGTAATTAATTGCTGAGCACCTACCTGGCTGTTATAAGCAGGTTGTGTTGCTCATTTCAGAGGTTGTTGAAAGTTGATGATTTTGGCTCTGTAATGCATAACAAGCTGATCTGGTTGCTCTGTACAGCTTACCTGTGAGTTTATGTATCTCTTGTTTGTTTTTGGCATGAACCCACTGATTTCATGATTAAACTTATATGAGAAATGCTGTTTGGCATGTGTTGTGTTAATTCTGTCTCCAGTATTGCATGTATTCTTCTTCTGAATCTGGATGTTTGGTAATGTTTAGATTCTAGAGCATAGAATTCCTATGTTGACTGTCTGATCTTTTAACTTCTACTCAAGGGGTAGATTAAACTGTTTTCAGGTTGAACATTGGGAAGAGTATACTGCAGTAGGGATACCATAAGTAGAGATAACCTAACACTCTGTATTGGGAGATGCCTGTAAGGCAGGTATCACACATATCCCCTTGAAATCCAGTTTTAGTTGTTCATGCTGATCATTCACAGGTGTATGTCTACTGACTCCAGGCCCTGGATAGGCACCAATCATGCTTTGTTTTGTGTTATAACCATATCCAGCTTTGCATCCACACTTAAACTCCAAAGCAAAATCTAAAACCAACATTAGGACATTAGAGTTAGTTTTAGGAACCTCAGTCCTCTGTCTACAACTGCAAATAGGCCCAAAGCTAGCCCCTTTGCCCTTATCTTTCAGTTTTGGTCTACTTACAGGAGGACTCATCTGCTTTCTGTCAACATCCCAGCCTTGCATGCATATCCTCATGAATGTTGAGTAGGGAATACCCCCCTAGGTCTTGCAGAGCCTGAAGAAGAAGAGGAGATAAAATATAGAGTCTATCTCCTATACTGTTGACCCCCTGGCCCAGAGATCCTGTTGATCACTGATGGCTACCTTGTAGGGAAATCTGGGAATAAGCATCCAGTCTGGGAAAAAGTCAACAGAGTCCTCAAAAGGTGTAATAATAAGCTGAGGGATATCAGCATGAGGTTACAAGATTTAATCACTGAAGAAGCCGTGATGCTGGAAGCATTGGAAGGCAAGGTGGAAGGAAAAATAGAAAATCAAGATGAAGAGTCCGCCATTAAAGCTGTACACAGCAATTTCCAATTAGAGGCAGATGGTCCACCTGTTCCTTTGACAGAGGAATTGATAGATAAAATAATGAGGATCAAGGTCCAGATGGAGAAATACAAAGAGACACTACAAGACAGGAAAAATAAGCTTGACAACAGCAGGGACAAATATGAAGCACATAAACACGCCATTGTCAAAGCAAAGACTCAAGATGGTGGAGGGATAGATCAGGTTGTACGTTCATACGAGCAGGTCCGCAGTAGTATGCAGCCCCATATGCAGCCTCGTCATCATCAGGATAGTGAAAGTTCGGAAAGTGATGCACATGATGATGACCCACATGAATCAGCTGAGGAGCATGATGAAGATACATCGTGAGGGGGATAATAGCATAAGTAGTATAGATAGTTGCCAGCTGGCAACTTGTGCCATTTTGTAAAAGATTGACAAAGTCAAGTGAATCATGACCATAGATTTGTATTGATGAATCAAGATCGTAGATCTTTTGTAACGGATTCCTCACCTTATTCTATAAAAGGTGGTGGAATGCCCTGTTGAAACATTTGAAACTTAATTGAAATCTGTTTGCTGAAGTATTCAGGGCTTATTTCAAAGTTATTGCATATGTACATGTCTTTTGCATACTTAATGAAAGAGAAGAGTATTTCGATTACAAATCTTAGTAAATCTTGAGTAATCTGTGTCTGAATTCTGGATATGTGCTTTGATTTGCTGTGTCCCTTGGAGTGCTTATCATGTTGCATGTATTGTTTTCATTCATCATCCTCTGAAGTTTGCATCAACTGTATCTAGCTGTGGAATATCCTGGTGAACATATGGTTTGATTTCTTCTCGTCATGACAGTATCAAGTATGTATGTAGATCAATAGCTGAAGGTTCAACTTTAAATTGTAGTATTCCTTTAATTTCTTTCAATTCCAGAGCATTTCATTATCACAATTGCAAATAACTGATAATCCTAAGCAAATAACACAAATATGCAGACATCTCGTAGGTAATCGCAAATATTTAGCATATTTGAATGCAAAGCATGCACAATTGAAAAATATCATGCAAAGATTGAGGTATTTCTACATCTTTTCATCTAATAACTACATAATATGACTTCTCTGTAAAGAATTTCTGCAGGAATGTCATGATGATGGCACAATTTCATGTAAGGCCCCAAAATGGAAATAGCAACGCACATTAACCTCTAAGTAGCTTCAGACGATTAAGACCTAATCACCGGAGACTTGGGATCCCGAATTCTTTGAATTCATAGTATCTTTCAAGATGAATAAATGTTAATGCGTACTTTTATTCTATGCTTGTTCATGACTAACATCATGACCAACAGGTTCAAGGTGAGCCTCTGGTACTTCCTTCTTCTCACCTCAACTTCATCCTCACAATCAGTCTAGAAATCTTCCAGATGCTTCTGATGGATCAGTTTTCCTACTATTTTCTGCATCCTGTCATAGGGGTCACAAGATCTGGACAAGGGAAATGGCTGTAGATACATTAGTTTCAGCCCTCCCATGACATGTTTTATGCTCTCTAAGTCTGAACACATATACCAGCCCATAGACACTGGAAATAACACCAGAGGTATCTTCTTTTGTGCTTTATATGCTTCAACAATGGTAGACACCTGTCTAACAAATTCCATCAAGACAACCCCATCAGTGGGGTATCTTGGCAACATAAAGGGGTGTCCCTCAAATCCCTCTATCCTAATGTATGAGAAGGTGGCAAACTAGATAAACCAAGCCCCATGTCTATAAACAACTTCCTGAGCTTCCATGCTCAGTCTTTTGGTCCCGTCCTCCTCCATGGTTCTGACCAGATGCATAAAGAATGCATCATTTACCAATTTGTAATCCAGGAGGTAATCTTTTCTTTGTAACTAAGGATAGTGATCCCATATGTGGGCATCATCTGCATCACCTCTAGCTTTACCCACTATCTTCAAGGCATCAAAAGTTCCCTTATAAGCACATGAGTACACAACATATGAGGTCATATAAAACAAACATGTCTAGCCTCCCAGGTTCCTCATTCCTTCATCCAGAGCGTCACTGATGATCTTGGCCCATAATGGCATGTTGTTTGCATATAGGACCATTTGGATGATTCCAAACATCCAATTCTCAAAATTTCCAGCATGAGGCTTACCTGTCATCCTGCTCAGCAGGGCAATCATATATTGGTACGCTTCATCAAAATCAAACTTATATAAATGTACGGGTAATTTAGCTGATGCAAAGTATGTGCTGCTCTTTGACCTCCATTAATACATCCTCTTCCTTGCATTTTTCTTATTATTATTGTACTTTGTCTCTAGCTTGCATAGATTTACACTCACCACCTTCTTCCCAACTGGCATATTAAAAGTGGCAGTGATGCCCTTAATTGAGAAGTCTGCATATATTCTTCCATGTTTCTCTACCCGCTTGGTCTCAGGGTTATAATTTCTGGCACATTCCACTACCAGCTCTAGGGTATCCATAGCATACGGAAAGCCGGCTGCATGCCACATTCCTGAAACATATACCCCATCTAGAATGGGATTATCGTTATCATGATCTACCCTTGTTGACCATGCTGCCAGGTCTGTATCTCCTTGGTGAGTATCACCAATAACTCCATATTTAAATTGTACCCCTTCAGGCTGGACGAACATAGGCTTGAGAAATTTTGAGTCGGACCTATTCCTTCTAAGATCCGCCATGGATTCCTGCAACAAACATGGTTCATCTTACCTTACAACGTCCACATGCATTCATACAACATTATACATTTCTATAACATCATGCATACTCTATCTATTATCCTTTACTTCATCATGATATGCATATTCATAGATCCAAACCACAATAAAGAACATATATCCTACCTGAATATGCAGAAAATGACAATAGGAGGGTTTTCAGTTACTTACTTGATAGTGCTTTCCTCCTGGGTTAGATGACTGATTACGGAAAAGGGCTGCAAATGTTGAAGATCACCCATTCCATTACGCTGAAGGATCTAGTCCGTTAACATGTAGCTGTATGAGGGTTTGACTTCTCTGCTCTGTAATTTCTCATTTTTTCGCAAGGTAAATGAAAATTAGCTTTGAAAATTACCTTTAAAGTAGATCAACAGGACAAATTAGGGTAAAACTGCGTTGGGTTGATTAAATCTGTTGATCTTCTATAGGGAATCCATGGATGATGCCAAGTGTTTGATTTGTATTCTAATTGGCGGGAATCCATCTCCGCATTTTAGTGCATTTAATGTCAGGAAACTAGGGGGGAAGGTGATCTTCGAAAGATCAGGTGATATTCAAAATATGACCCCACAGATAAAATGACCGCCCTTTGGAAAAGATCAGGGTGACGTCAGTGTGTCGGCGACTTTGTTTAATCGTTAAGTTTTAATGACGTCATCGTCATGTTAAGGAATATGATGGGTATCGGATATATACCTCTTCGAGGTAGAATGGAATGATGAAATCATCATCAACGTGATTTCCTTCGTTCATTGGATTTAGATGACGTCACCATCATATTAGCATTGGGTGATATTTTGCGAAGAGGGTGATTTTCGTAAGATGACTGATATTAAAAATATGACCCCCCGCAAGATAACTGAAGTCATTTGACAGGTAGATATCGGCTCTTTATTTAAAATTGACGTCTGCACTTCGCAGATCAAGTGATTATTAGGTGATAATACAATATCGGGGTGATCTTGTCTAATATGACTAATGTTTGAAATATGACCCCCTCCTTCAACTCTAGATATCAGGTTTGACCAAACTTTGACTCAACATAACTTTCTTCCCTTAGACAATTTTGGGGTGATCTAAAAGGCAACTTGCTTGGAATTCTATGTACTTTCCGACCATGAGGTTAATAATGTGAAATACTGACTTTGGCAATGGACCTCATCATGGTGACAAATCCACTCTCTTGCAGGGCTACATGCATGACTAATTTTACCAAACTGCCCAAAGTAATAAACAACAAGCCAAAGCAGCAAGAAAAAGTTGGGTCCCTGTTTTGTCAAGGCAAAATGGGGTGTGTTGTGTAACCACACAATAACTTGCCACCAAAGAACATAACCAAATTCCAATGATTCAAGTGATGGGATCACATTCTAACATAGTATTTTAACTCTTTCTAAGTATAAGTATTATAATCTTTCTGAATGATAAGGTTTTCATCATCGCAACAATGCTAGCAAAGGATCAGGTGTATGCAAATGATTAATTATCCTCATCTTGAAAATAAGTTGAAAACATGAGTAACTGATGTTAAGCTACATAGTTTGGGAGCATCCCTTATAGTCAACCTGGATAGAGCCTTGCTGCCAACAGGCGTCTATAGCCCCGGCAAGGTTATCTATACAATCCCCCTAAGTAGAGCCCCACTGCCAGCAGGCATCTATAGCCCCGGTAGAGTTACTTAGATGGCCTAACTTTATTCCTTTTGGATTTTCAATATTTATTCTCTCTATTCATATGATGTCATCATGTAAGCTTGATGTGCAAGGCATGGTCACTTGCTGATTTAGGTTGGAGATTGCATTGGTAGCAAGGAAGTCCCTTTAGATTTTTCACTTAACACCTATACTTGTGTGTTCCACAAACCCAAGGCTGTTAAGTGAGTCATTGTGAAAAATCACTTTGGTTAAGAAAAGGCACCCTGATGAAAAGGATATTACAGACTTGATCACCAATACTTCTCAGAATGAGTCATAACCTATATAGGAACTTGTTCTCATCACTTGAATCTTAACAATTTGGTCATTTTCTTAGGGCGATAAGCTGCATCATCTTGACTAACCAAAACAAAACTCAACAAGTAAACAAACAAACAAAACAAAACTGTACAAACAACTATACAATATGTACACTATGATACACATGACTTACATGACACTGTTTCAGGCTTGAAAATAATGCTTGAGGAACTATCCATTAACTAGTAATGGGACATCCTCACCGGTTAAAATCCTTAGCCTATAGGTGTTGTCTCCTAAGATTTCTGAAACTTGAAAGGGACCTATCCAAAGTTTATCAAATTTACCATGATCTCCTTTCCTTTCATGTGCTTTGTCCCACATAAGGACTAAATCTAAAATTTTGAAAGCCTTAACTCTGGCTCTTTTGTCAAACCAACGCTTGACAACAGCTTGATGTTTAGAAAATTGATCAATTGCTTTATTCCTCTTTTCTTCTAGGTGCATCAACTGAAGCAACTTGACTTCTTGTTTGTTATCTATGCCTAGATATTCTTGTGCAAACTACAATGTGGGGATCTTTAGGTTAATAGGGAGGATGGGATCCACCCCATATACTAGGTGAAAAGGAGAATTTCCTAATGCAACCTTCATCCTGGTTCTATCTACCCATAGTGCATACTTTAATAGGGTGTTCCACTCCCTTGGGTTCTTTTCTATCAATTTCTTTATGATGTTCAACAAATTCTTGTTTGTGGATTCTGCTAATCCATTCCCTTGAGGATAGTAATTTGAGGAAAACTTCAAAATAATTCCATGGTCAAAAGCCCAACTTGATAACCTTACTGAAGCAAAGGCAGACCCATTGTCACATACTAAAGCATAAGGAACTCCATACCTAGTTACTATGTTGCTTTCCAAGAACTTGATCACATCCTCAGCATTGCATGTCTTACTACTGACAGCTTCAGTCCACCTAGTATAGTAATCAGTAATAGTCAACACATACCTGTGGCCTGAAGATGATGGGGGGCTGATAGGTCCTATGAAATCCATCCCCCATTGAGCAAATGGGTGCATCTCCATCACTGGTTGCAAGGGTTGAGCAGCATACGTTTCTCTATTTGTAGCAACCTGACACATATGACAACATTTGATGTGTTCAGCAGTATCTTTAAAAATAGTGGGCCAGTAATACCCTGCTCTGAGGATAGCATGAGTGGTAGCTAAGTATGATCCATGTGCAGTTCCAAACTTGTCATGTAATTATGTTAGCACTTTGTTTGCTTCTTGCCTTTCTAGGCATCTAAGGTATATTCCCTCATAGTTCTTCTTGAAAAGGACTCCTTTTATCATGTATTTTTGTGATCTTAATTTTAAGGCTTTCCTCTGTGAGGCCTGCAACCTTGAAGGGCATCTTCCAATAATCAAGATGTGCCTGATGTCTGAATACCATTCTCCAGTTTCCTTTGTATTTATGACATATTGTTTACTCATGATGTTAGGATCAATTTCAGATATCATCTGGCTCAAGGCTTGTCCTCTCACTAATTTCATGGGTGTTATGTCCATATCATACTCTTGGAGGATAGTGATCCATTTGGCTCTCTTTTCACCTGTTCACTTTGCATTAAAAGCATCTTTACTGCTACACCTGGTACTACAGTGATCACTTTACTTCTCAAGATGTAATATCTAAACTTCTTGACTGCTCAAACCAGAGCAAGTGCTTGTCTTTCAACATCCATGTATCTGAGTTCTGGATCCCTGAAAGGACAACTCATGAAGGCTATAGGCTTTTCTTCTTTAGTCTCATATCTTTGTGTTAATACTTTTGCAGACGTATGCTCTGAAGCAAATGAGTAAATGTAAAAATCTTTAGTATAATCTGGACTAATTAAAATAGGAGCATTAGATATGGCTTTCTTGATATCTTCAAAAGCTGCTCTAGCTTCAGGTGTCCACTCAATCTTGGCATCCTTCTTAAGCATGGCATTCAATGGTCTGACAATTTCTGCAAAACCAGTAATGAACTTTCTCACGAAATTGATCTTACCGAAATAAGATTTGAGCTCCTTCTTACTTCCAGGAAGTTGTATCTTCATGATTGATTCTACTCTCTTAGGGTCAATGATGATCCCATTCTCTATTATCAGGTGACCTAATAACTTCCCTATGGTTACCCCAAATATGCATTTCTTAGGGTTTAGGGATATTCCATAATGTTCATATTTCTTTAGTACCTTCCTGAGGTCTTCCATATGATTCCCTCTCTTTAGAGAAAACTGTCAAGTCATCCATGTATATGACAATGCATTTACTAATTAGTCCTCTGAAGGCTATATCCATTGCTCGCTAAAATGTGGCTCCAACATTTATCAATCCAAAAGGCATGCGCCTGTAGGTGAATATTCCCCACTTAGTGGTGAATGCAGTCTTTAATCTATCTATCTTATCTAACATCACCTGGTTGTAACCTACAAAACCATCCAAAAATGACATCATCTTTGCACCATTTACAATCGGCAAGACCTCATCTAGAGAAGGCAAAGGATAATTATCCTTTTCAGAAGCTCTATTTAAATTTCTGCAATCTACACACAACCTAATGTCACCATTCTTCTTCCTCAGTGGGACCAAGTTGGCCACCCATGTGGAATGTCTCACAGGAAATATGATCCTGGCATTAAGCAATTTCTTCACTTCTTCAAAAATGATGGGCTCCAGCAAAGCATTAACAGGTCTATGCTTTTGTCTAAAAGGCTTGACATCTGGCTTTAACGGTATAGGATGAGTGATGATTGATGTATCATAAGTTTTCAACTCATCATATGTCCAAGCAATAACATGAATATAATCTTTAAGTGCTTGGGTTATCCCTTCCATTTCTTCTTCTGTACACACTTTTCCAATCAGGACATTCCTTTTTTCATTATCATGTCCTATGTTAACTTGTGAATACTCTCCTCCATCTGCTTTAGGGAGATCTTTTTTTTTCAACATGTTATCTAGATCAAATGCTCTCTCCAACTCTATCATTCCCTTAGGAATCTTTTTACTGGGTAACTCTATGATCTCTTCTTCTTCCCATATATGATCTTCCACATTTCTTTCATCTATGATTTGTGCATCATAGACATCTCTATTGGATATGAAGTCTAAAATGTGTTGGTCATCATCAAACACTTGAAGGTTAACTACATTGTCTGGTACAGAGGGTACTGACACTAATTCAACTAAAAATCTCTTCAAACTAGATATGGACAATGGTTCCAGAGTACTTGTGGCTTGGGCCAAGGCATCTACCCTCTGATTTTGTTCTCTAGGCACATGGGTGATGTTAAATGCATCAAAATATTCTATCAGATCCCATATCCTATGTCTGTAGTTGGACAACTTCTTGTAATTACAAGAATATATGCCTCTTACTTGTATTACCATCAATTTTGAGTCTCCATAGACATGCAGAATCTTTACTTTCTTTCTGAGTGCAAACAATATCCCATGAATCAGGGCTTCATATTCTATCACATTATTTGTGCATGGGAATTGCAATCTATATGTTGCTAAGTAGGATTTACCATTTGGATCAATAAGATCTATTCCTACTCCAACCCCTTGTTTTGATTTAGATCCATCAAACCTGAGGATCCATGGCTTATCTTTAGTTAAAGGCTTGTCTAGGCCTTCTCTTTTCTTTTTAGCTCTGGCAGCTACACCATTTGATATCCATTTCAATTTTGGTGTTTCAATTTTCTGAAACTTCACCTTATCTGGTTGATGTGAAGCTGATATTTCTTCTTCTTTACCATTAGAAGGAGGATCCTTTGGACAAGGCAAAATCTACTTCCTCAGAATATGCAAACATAATGAACAAGTAGTTTCTGAATGTGGTGCTTCATGTAACCTGCACCATCCCTCAATTAGAACATCATGTGGGGATCTTTGCTGTTGTATCATCTTTTGAATTTGTTTTGATAAAAATTCCTCAAAATTGGATAGATTACTGTCTCTATCTTCATCAGATATTTCATAATCTGATTCAACTAAGCAATCAGTTCCCAAGGTGATTTTCTCGTTACTCTTAGCATTACCCTTGTTACACACCAATATTTCTTCTATCATCTGGATAGGACTTTCATCATGATATGTGCTTTCTTTTATTCCTATAGATGACAGACAAAATTAGTATCATTATCACTATCTGCGGAACTTACCTCGGATGATGATGATGATGCCTCACTGCATGCTTGTTCTAGTTCCATCATGTCCAAGCAAGCATCACAAGTCTTTTCAGAATGTGCCTCATCATGTAACCTACACCATCCTTCAATTAGAACATCATGAACAGGTACTTTTAACAATTGGCAACGCTGCACTTCTTTGGACAAGTGCATCTCAAAGTTCTTGAAGTGGTCTACTTCTATCTCATTTTCAGAGTTACAATCAGTCTCTAGAATTATCCTATCATCCTAAAGATTATCATTATGAACATGAACATCATACATGAGGATCTGCTCTATCTTGACGGTCTGGGGTCTGATGGAATATACTCCAGGTTCAACATCTACATACATGATCTCATTAGTTTTATTGTATTCAGTGATCATATGTTTCATGCAAGGTTCAACATCTATCCTTATTTGGTTAGGTATTCCTTTCCAAGGCAACCACATGTGACTAAAATCAGTGGACATGTATCCATTGAGTGTTTTTGACTAATCCCTGTTGAGCAGCATCCCATAGGTATCAGGTATATCTACTACCTGAATATCAATGTAGTATTGGATTCTTAGATCTGATGCCAACTGCATATGGATGTGAGTTAATTCTCCTACTACACTTACCTCTATTTTATCTGTGTTACTTTCTTCAGTGACTTAGTAGGATGCAACCCTAAGGCATTACATATGGACAAGGGCATCACATTGGTAGATGCTCCTGAATCTACTAAGCAATTATGCAAATTCTTACTAAACATCCTTATGGTAAGGAGAAAAGGAGGTGACTCAGTTTTATCTCTATAAAGAGTCATGTGTGAAGTCTCTGCAGCTTGAACAGTGGCTAGAGCTTTGTGCTTAACATTAATATCCCTACTAGCATGATCTTTATTCCTAGTCTGACTCGAGGTGTGATTATCCTCTTTTGGAGTAGGATCATCTAAGGATTTCATGAAGGCTTTTTTGATAGCTGGGGTTTTGAGTAGTTCTGACAATGACAGGCTGATCTTGATCTTTGTCATTTCATCTGCTAAGTATGTGACCAATTTATCAGACTCAGGAGGCAGATTACCAGCTTTTGGTACTTTATTTTGTGGTGCTAAGTATTGAGCATTAACTTTAGGAAATCCAAGGTTATTGCTTGCCTTAGGATCAGGAGGAGTGTTGAAATTATTTGGAGGCAAGGATGTAGTCAAAGGACCAGTAGGTTGGCTTGAGTTATTCCTTAGGTTGTAATTATGCCTACCTTGATATTGCTGTTGATAAGCATGTACTTCTTCATGTTCAACTGATGGCTCATTTTCATCTTCAAATGGAAAAAACATAATTGGTTTCAAAAGCCATGGATGACTCTTCACATGCTAAGGTGTAATTCTGATGAGGTGACATTGCCTGCTGATGAGGATGATTGATGAAACTTTCTAATACTAGAGCAGAATCATATCCACAGGGGACAATTTCATTTCCTTCAACATAAGGTGGATTACCTGCAGTATTAGACACTTTAGTTTGGAATATACTGGTAGCTATCCTAAACTGAGGACAATCCAGCTTTGCATGAGCATTGGTATTATGTATCCTACACCAGTTTGTAAGAGCTGCCTCTGCCAAGTTCACCCTAGTGGTCTTCTTAGGTTCACTAGGATGCTGATTGTCTAGGGGTGATTGCAAAGAACCATTGTTTGGCCTAGTATTCCACACTCTAGGCTGTCTAGGGGGATTATTGTTACCATTGTTGTTATTGTAGTTGTTATTGTATCCCCTATCAGGATAATTAGATCTATCATTGGCATATCATCTATTCTGATTTGGTTGAGAATGGAAATTCTGACTCCTCAAATGAGTGATCTCAGTGGTGAGGTTCCTCAGTTGTGTTGATATCTCTTTAATTTATTCCTTTTCTTCGTGAACTTTGGCTACTACATTCTCTATTTGAGGTTTGAAGAAGGAAGATCTATTGTTATTGCTATTAGACTGTTCCACAACCTGAGGTACCTTTGTATGTCCTGGATGTTGTAACATTTGACCATTTCCATTTGGAGGTGGCATGATACTGAGTGGAGGTATCTATAAAGGACTTGGCATTACAACTGGAGGTATCATGGCTCCATTGGTCTGTTGCTGAGAAGGATATGTAGGATAAGCAGGGAGTGTAGGAAATGCAATATTTGGTGTTGGAGCAGGAATCAACTGTTGACTAACTTTGACAGCTTCTTCAAAAGCTCCCATCAAGGTTGTGACACCAGGATGTGTTCTCCTGGTAAACATAGAAGTTAGGGGATCTAAGGCTGAGTAGTATATGCTCCTAGCAGCTTCATCTATTACAGTATAGGGAGCAACTAGCTTTGAGAGCATCTTTTGAAATCTTGCATTGAAATTGGCAATAGGTTCTCCCTCAAATCTCTTGATTGTGGGAAATAGATGATAATTCATTGAACTGACTGAACCTTGACCAAGACTGATATACCAATTATATGCCTCTTCGCCTAAGGAAAATGGAAATAACCTACATACCACATCCTGATGTTCAATTCTAGCCCTACAACAGGCTTCCTAGAATGTTCTAATGTGATCATCAGCATCCTGATATGGATGATATTTAGGACAAATCTTATCAAGATTTTTAGGTAAAGGATGATATGCACTAAAAGTCAGAGGTGACTCTGCAGTAAAAAATGACATCGTGACTGGTGGAGGTTGGACTTGAGGTGTGACAGTTGGTCCTGTAGGTGTTTGCAACCTGATAGGAGTTATCGGAGTATGTCTTGGTGAAGTTCCTGATGCACTAGAACCAGGAGAATGATGAATATCTACTATTCTAGGTTTGAATCCCCAAATAGGCAATTCTTCAAAGAGCCCACTGGATCTGGACCTGGTATTTGGCCTGAGAGCTAAGATTTCTTAAATTTTAAGAAAATTTGGCTTGTTTACTGTAAAGATCAGCTAAAACACTCGATCAAAGGTTGTATTTTTTATCAGAATCTGAAACTGACTGGATATTTATGCAATATTTGTAGAAATGATGCAAATGTGAGATGATATGAGGCTTTGGAACACAAGCAACAAGATATCAGGTCTCTTAAGCAAATTACCTCAAAGCTTTTAGCAAAAAGACTTGAAATAGAGCTTATCTTTTTGAGTATCACAGTGATCAACTGCAAAGCATGAAATATTTATGCTCAATTTTGAAAACTTTACAAAGGACAAGCATGCACGGACTCAAAAAAATAAATCTTTGCACAGGACTTGAAATACAAATCTATATGAGTGTTACCTTTCTGTCTGTGTCATCAAATTAGACAAATCCACTGATGAAGGCCCTCTTTCTAGCATCAATTTATGTTGATGATGATTGTTAGTCATAATAACATGCATAAAAATTTGCACAACAAACCTTTATTATCTTGTAAAGTACGATCAACTTAAGATAAGTTGATGACTCCCAGTCTCCGTTGATCAGGTCATGATCATTTGATGTTACTCAGAGGTTGATGTGACATGCTAGTTTCCATTTCAAGGGGTCTTAAATTTGTTTAGATGATCAGTATTGTATTGTTCCCTATAAATTCACTCCACAGAGAGGTTAAGTCTACTCTATTTCCAAAGATAGCTGAGATATTTGCAAGTTTGATCAATTCTTCTGATCATTGATCATCATTAACTTACTCCTTCTTCTACATTGCAAATCTATTTAAATAATGTGTCTATAAGTGGATATTTACATGTATTCCATAGACATTTTCCTGAATTTGCATGATACTTGTCAATTTGACATGCTTTTATTCTAAATATGCTCTGTATTTTCAATTATCTACAATATATCTGCATATTTTATGTTATTTGCTTTTCATTCTCTGTTATTTGCAATTAGGGAGATGATTTGTTATGAAATTGAAAGAAATTTAAAAGAATACTTCTATTTTAGTGAATCTTTAGTCATTGAATCACATACATACAAGATACATTCATGAGGAGAAGAAATCAAACCATAGGTCACCAGGATGTTCCACAACTAGAAATGGTTGATGCTAACTTCAAAGGGATTAGGAATGAAAACAACACATGTAGACTAAAAAGCACTCCAAGGGACACAGCTAATCAATGCATGTATCCAGATTTCAAACACAGATTACTCAAGATTTATGATGATTTGTAATCAAATATGCTTCTCTTTCATTCAGTATGCATAACATGTACATTTACAACAACTTTGAAATGAGTCCTGAAATTTCAACAATAAAATTTCAATTAAGTTTCTGAATGTTCAAAATGATAGCACCCCTGCACATTTTATAGAATAAGGTGAGGAGGCAGTTACAATTGACCAATGGTCAAGATTTGTCAATTAAGATCAACGGTTGATAATTACCCTTTGACTCAGTCAACTCTTCCTCGTGGGACAGGTTGCCAGCTAGCAACCATTTGTTTGACTCATTGTTTATGAGTACCTTATGCATATGTCTTATTGGTGATGCATCTTCATTCATTCTTCAAGTTCCTTCTCTTCATTTTCTTCTTCTTCATCATGGTCATCATCTTCATTGCTTTCAGCATCACTATCACTTTGATGTATATCCTCCTATATATGGACCTTCATCGCTGTCCTGATGTGCTCATATGCCTGTACTATTTTATTCACCTCTCCCCCATCTTAGATTCTGGCTTTTGTTATTGCATGCTTATGAGACTAGAATTTAGCTTTGAACACTTCCATCTTACCTTTTCTACTTTTCAAAGTCTCATTATAAGTTTCCATCCTGACTTTTATCCTCATGATTTTATTCATTACTTCTTCCGTTAGGTGGGTGAGGGGGTCATCTGCTACTGGTTGGAAATTATCATGCAGAGCTTTGATAGCAAAGTCTGCATCCTAATTTTCAATTTTACCCTCTACTTTTCCTTCTAAAGCCTCAAGGATCTTTGCTTCATAAGCCATCATGTTGTGTAGCTTTACACTTATATCCCTGAGCTTGCCACTGCATTTCTTCAAGATATCACATTCAAACATGATATCTTCATACCATATGCCTATTAGTAGGGCAGTATTATTATCCAACACTTTGTTACTTATCAAGACCTGAGGATCAATCCTCTTCATTTCACTTAAAGCAGTTAGGTCCTTTTCCAATTAGAATGACCGTTTCCCTGTTTCATTTTACATTTTATCTAGCTTTCTCTTCAAACTACTCAAAGAATTCCATCTCTGTAGGGAGGTTCTCAAAACATCCTCAGCTCCAGTGAGGGCTAAAAGCATCCATTTTTCCATGATCATTGCCTCATGTTTCATGAGGTCCAACTTGGTGACCTCCTCTTGGGATATGATAGTCAATGGGACTGCCAGATCAACTGGTGTATTATCAGGGTTAATTAACCCTTTTATGTAAGAATGCAACTGAGTAATGTGCTCCTTATGCATTTTCTTTTTCTCTTTCTCCTTCTTTACCCTTTGGGTCAAATAATCAATAATGTCCTTCCCTTCTTGACCCTCCTGGTCCTCATTGGCAAAACCCAAATCAATAATTGTGATTTGGACTTCTTCTATGATGATCTTGCCCTTCTCTTTCCTAACTATGGGAAGTGCTACCTGTGTAGTCCTTCTGCCTGTAGTAGGATCTCTCTTTATGGCCGATGTTAATCTGGCCTTCCTCTTTGGCTTCATCATTGTTTCAGTGAACAAGGTGGAAACATCAAATTCTTGAATTTTAGATTCTTGTTCCATGCCTATTTCTCTTTCTATCCATTGAGGCATGTCATCTCTAGACCCTTGGTGTTCTTTGTCAACATCATGTCTGCCCTGTTCTCCAGTATCTGCTTTTATTCTTGGTGGAGAAGGCACTTTCTTAATTTCTTCCTTATGTAGTTCTTCATGAGGGGGATATTGTTGCATTTCTTCTTGCTGAGGGGCTACTTTCTGCAAAGGAGGATCCTGTGGAATGTCCACATTATGATCCTACGCCTGATCCTGTACTTCCTCCTTCTGACTTTCATCCACTTTACTATTTTCCTCATCCTGAGGCATATTGACATCTATGGATGTCTGTGTATTTGGGCCTTGTGTATCACCCTGATCAAGGGTCATTTCTTGTTCTGCACCTGATGCACCAATATCCTGTGGCTTAAGGTCTTCCTGACCTGATTTATCTTTTGCTCCTGAGGCATCCCCCAAATCTCCCTAAGTCTAAGTAGTAGCAGCACCTGATATATCTTTGTCACCTCCACTCTTCTGTTGAACCTATACTATTTTTGGCTCTGCGGATATCTCATGCTGCTGCTGACCCGTATCAAGAGTAGTGCCTTCCTTTTCTACCTGCTTGACCACTTCAATCTTCTCTATTTCATCAGGTGCACCTACCTTATCCTTAGGGCTTACCTCACCCCTGTATGTTAAATCTATAACTGCATGGCTATTCACCTGATCAACCAAACTATCAAGCCCAATCTGTTGGGCTTCCCTCTCTGGGCTACCTTCTTTTACTTCCTCCTCTGTTTGCTTTATTTCTTCCAACACCGCCATTTGTGCTAATGGGGTTCCATGACGGGTCATGTAGGTGTTGGAAGCAAGAGTCTCCATCCTTTGAGAGGCCACACTTTGAACTTCCTCATCATCCGATAAGTCTACAGTGTCTTCCAAAGAGAATGGACCACCCTAACTTGCTTTGAATACTTCTCTTATTTGTTCCTCTGCCTTCTTAGGTTTGAACTTTATTATGGTGGGAAGTGGAACATCATGTTGCAGTTCCTTCCTAAATGCTTCACCACTAGCTCCTCTCAATACAATAGGGTCAGCCCTGATATCCCCCCTCATGGATGTTCTTTGCTTCTTGGGTGGTGACATCAGCGGCATTGCCCTCCTCTTCCTAAAGGCTATTATTAGGTCATCACCTGCAGGTTCTTTGTTTACCTTCTGTTCTTCCAAAGGGATGCCTTCTTCCACTTCCTGCTCCAAGGCCCAGCCCTCTACCTGTACTTCTACAGTTTCAACAGCTGGCCTCAAAATCCTCTTAGTCTTTGGTTTGTTAATCAGAGGTTGTGCAGATGATGCGGATGCTTGAGCTGATGTTGATGCAGCTGCAGCTGGCATGGCAATCTGTTCAATTATCACCCCCTTTGGCTCATCTTTAGTTTTCTTACCTCTAGGGGGACCTTTCCTCTATTTTTGCGTAGGCAACCTCTCCCCATTGGATTTTCTCTTCTCACTGAGGAAATCATCATATTCCTCATCAGCTATTTCCTGCCTTTTCTTTTTGGCATCTACTGTAAGGGTAACACCCCTTTTCGTCAATCTATTTATTTCTTCATCCACCCAAGCTTGGGTTAATTGTATCACCCCACCTATCAATGATCTAGGGATATATCCTCTGGCTGTGTAAGATTAGGGGCTGATATGGTGTCATTGTAACCTTCTTGTCCACATATTCATTGGACATAATCTTTCCATCATCCTTCCTCAGCTGCGCTGGCACTAGGATACAATCAAAGCTCTTTATTTGGTTCAAGGTGAGCCTCTGGTACCTCATTCTTCTCACCTCAGATTCATCCTCATAGTCAATCCAGAAATCTTCTAGATGCTTTTGATGGATCAGTTTTCCTACTATTTTCTACATCCTGCCATAGGGGTCATAAGAACTGGCCAAGGGAAATGGCTGTAGATACATTAGTTTCAGCCCTCCCATGACATGTTTTATGCTCTCTGAGTCTGAGCACATATACCAGCCCATAGACACTGGAAATAACACCAGAGGTATCTTCTTTTGTTCTTTATATGCTTCAACTATGGTAGACACCTATCTGACAAATTCCATCAAGACAACCCTATCAGTAGGGTATCTTGGCAACATAAGGGGGTGTCCCTCAAATCCCTCTATCCTGATGTATTAGAAGGTGACAAACTAGATAAACTAGGCCCCATGTCTATAAACAACTTCCTAAGCTTCCATGCTCAGTCTTTTGGTCCTTTCCTCCTCCATGGTTCTGACCAGATGCATAGAGAATGCATCATTTACCAATTTGTAATTCAAGAGGTAATCTTTTCTTTGTAATTGAGGATAGTGATCCCATATGTGGGTGTCATTTGCATCACCTCCAGCTTTACCCACTATCTTCAAGGCATCAAAAGTTCCCTTATAAGCACATGAGTACACAACATATGAGGTCATATAAAACAAACATGTCTAGCCTCCCAGGTTCCTCATTCCTTCATCCAGAGTGTCACTGATGATCTTGGCCCATAATGGCATGTTGTTTGCATATAGGACCATTTGGATGATTCCAAACGTCTAATTCTCAAAATTTCCAGCATGAGGCTTACCTGTCATCCTGCTCAACAGGGCAATCATATATTGGTACGCTTCATAAAAATCAAACTTATATAAATGTACGGGTAATTTAGCTGATGCAGAGTATGTGCTACTCTTTGACCTCCATTAATACATCCTCTTCCTTGCATTTTTCTTATTATTATTGTACTTTGTCTCCAGCTTGCATAGATTTACACTCACCACCTTCTTCCCAACTGGCAGATTAAAAGTGGTAGTGATGCCCTTAATTGAGAAGTCTGCATATATTCTTCCATGTTTCTCTACCCGCCTGGTCTCAGGGTTATAATTTATGGCACATTCCACTACCAGCTCTAGGGTATCCATAGCATACGGAAAGCCAGCTGCATGCCACATTCTTGAAACATATACCCCATCTAGAATGGGATTATCGTTATCATGATCTACCCTTGTTGACCATGCTGCCAGGTCCGTATCTCCTTGGTGAGTATCACCAATAACTCCATATTTAAATTGTACCCCTTCGGGCTGGATGAACATAGGCTTGAGAAATTTTAAGTCGGACCTATTCCTTCTAAGATCCGCCATGGATTCCTGCAACACACATGGTTCGTCTTACCTTACAACGTCCATATGCATTCATACAACATTATACATTTCTATAACATCATGCATACTCTATCTATTATCCTTTACTTCATCATGATATGCATATTCATAGAGCCAAACCATAAGAAAGAACATACATCCTACTTAAATATGCAGAAAATGACAATAGGAGGATTTTCAGTTACTTACCTGACAGTGCTTTCCTCCTGGGTTAGATGACTGATTACTGAAAAGGGCTGCAAATGCTAAAGATTACTCGTTTCGTTACGCTGAAGGATCTAGTCCGTTAACAGGTAGCTGTATGAGGGTTTGACTTCTCTGCTTTGTAATTTCTCATTTTTTCACAAGGTAAATGAAAATAACCTTCAAAAATTACCTTTAAAGTAGATCAACATGACAAATTAGGGTAAAACTGTGTTGGGTCGATTAAATCCGTTGATCTTCTACAGGGAATCCATGGATGATGCCAAGTGTTTGATTTGTATTCATAATTGGCGGGAATCCATCTACCACATTTAAATGCATTTAATGTCAGGAAACTAGGGGGGAAGGTGATCTTTGAAAGATCAGGTGATATTCAAAATATGACCCCGCAAATAAAATGACCGCCCTTTGGAAAAGATCAAGGTGATTTCAGCATGTCGACGACTTTGTTTAATCATTATGTTTTAATGACGTCACCGTCATGTTAAGGAATATGATGGGTATCGGATATATACCTCCGTGAGGTAGAATGGAATGATGATGTCATCATCAGCGTGATTTCCTTCATTCATTGGATTTAGATGACGTCACCGTCATATTGACATTGGGTGATATTGGGCGAAGAGGGTGATATTCGTAAGATGACTGATATTAAAAATATGACCCCCTGCAAGATAACTGAAGTCATTTGACAGGTAGATATCGGCTCTTTATTTAAAATTGACGTCCGCACTTCGCAGATCAAGTGATTATCAGGTGATAATACAATATCGGGGTGATCTTGTCTAATATGACTGATGTTTGAAATATGACCCCCCTTCAACTCTGGATATCAGGTTTGACCAAACTTTGACTCAACATAACTTTCTTCTCTTAGACAATTTTGGGGTGATCTAAAAGGCAAACCTGCTTGGAATTCTACGTACTTTTCGACCATGAGGTTAATAATGTGAAATACTAACTTTGGCAATGGACGTCATCATGGTGATAAATCCACCCTCTTGCGGGGCTACATGCATGACTAATTTCACCAAACCACCCAAAGCAAAAAACAACAAGCCAAAGCAGCAAGAAAAAGTTGGGTCCCTATTTTGTCAAGGCAAAATGGGGTGTGTTGTGTAACCACACAACAGATAAGTACTAATGCATGTATTGATATGGGTACGGATGAATAGTAGAAAGTACATGAATATTAATTTTGATAATAAAATATTGTAAAATCATGGATTGAAGGGGATTTGATGAATTAATAATCTAAACATGTGTTTATTCAGTTAATTGTGGAGAAAATGTGATTTAGGTTTGTTTAGGGATGAGACAAAGAGTGGCCAATTTTAGGTGCCTACATTTTACCCCTCTTTGATACGGTGTTGCGAAGCAACATCATTTCAAAGAAAGATAAAACTTAGTGCTAGATAGGATTAGAAGAAGGTGATAGGATTAGGGATAAGGATGCCCCAGCCACTCGAAGCGAAAGTGACAAGGAGGAATGATGGTAGGAATGATGCCCCCTCGAGAGGGTAGGAGGGTTCGAAGAACGCGGGTGCACTCTCGAAAGGATGAAGGGGGTTGGATTAGAAAGAAGATAGTGGAAATTAAAAGACCACGTGGATAGGGGGATAAGATATGTTGGATGTAAGAGATTGGAAGGGGACAATGGATGATAAATGATAGGATAAATGATGATATAGAAGGATGGAATGAATGGATTAATGAGGAAAAATATATGGATTCAAGCTGGAGAAGTGATAGAGAGGTTCAACCCAAACCTTCTAGAAAATATGTTGGATAGGAACTCCAATGAGGGATGCAGGGTTTCAATCCAAACCCTTTTAGAAATATCTTGTACAAAAACTCTCTAGAGAGGCTCAAGACTATGACAAAGCACAAATGGATGAAAGGGATGGATGCAAGTTGATTTGTCGACTCCATAAATTATGCATTGTGCTGCACTTATAAATGAGAGCCATCTTTATTTGATATGGCATGAGACATTATGCACCAAGGTATAAGGAACTAGGGTGACAATGTGTCCCATGCATAAAAGCCAATTTCTAAGGTCACAAGAAACCTTATGCCGTATAGCACCATGATATGGAAGACCATGATACTGTTGTGGTAGGTAGGTTACAGGGACCATTGATAATGCAAGATGAAAAGATAATGCACACACACAAGCAAGCACACATGTACAAAAAATTATTCAAAGACAAACATGATGTTGCCCCTAGCCAAGTTGAAAAGCCAAAGATTGATGGATTGATGATGCAGGATTATGTTTTGATGATAAGAAAAACACGAGGATTGGGAATGATATATCCTAATGATGATGATGGATGATTTGAATCAAAGGCTTGCAGAAAGGTTGGGAACATGACCATGGATGCGATTGGATGGTTTTTATTATGATAATTAGCTCAAGATGCGCATTGAGAATGATGAACTTGCAATTTAGATTTTTGGGAGATTTGGATATTTGTGGATTTGGATTACTAGGAGTGGATTGCATTGGTGTGTATGGAGGTATCCTTTAAGAAAGAATGCTTTTGAATTTCACTATGTGTGTTTCTTTGTCTCAACGTTTCAGATCACACTCAATGATCCATCATCAAGAAGAGGATACAAATGAATAGGATTGCAGAGTTGCCTTATAAAAAGGATGAGAGGGGGGATTAGGGTTGAAGAGGTTGAAGTAAATTAAAAATATTAATTATAGACCAAAGAAATAAAACCTAAAAACCAAAAATAGGAAGTCATAAAATATATAGTATTATATTATAATATATAACAATATAATTAAATCAATATATATAATATATAACACAATATGGTCAAACTATGGCATAATGTTAAATGAAAGATAACGAGTATCACATAATAGTTAATATGTACCATATGGAATATAATATAAATGTTTGAAATAGTGGAAAGCCCCAACATATAGTATTAGATAACAAGCAAAAAACTAGAAAGTAAAACAAAAAAATAATATTATCTTTCATATGTATGATATTAAAGTGAATCAATAAGAAAGTAAATCAATATATATATATATATATATATATATATATATATATATATATATATATATATATATATGTATGTATGTATGTATGTATGTATGTATGTATGTATGTATGTATGTATGTATGTATGTATGTATGTATGTATGTATGTATGTATGTATGTATATCAATATATAACACAAAATGGTCAAACTATGGCATAATGTTAAATGAAAGATAATGAGTAACACATAATAGTTAATATGTATCATATGGAATATAGTATAAAAGTCCAAAATAAAGGAAAGCCCCAACATATAGTCTTAGTTAACAAGCAAAAAACTATAAAGTAAAACAAAAATGATATTATCTTTAATATGTATGATACTAGATATAAAAATATAACCAATTTGATTAAGTATACATAGAAAAAAAAAAGAATAGTGTTAAGTTGAATGAGAAATAATATGTATCACATAATAGTTAAACTGTATCATATGGGAAACAATATAAATGTCCATAATATAGGAAAGCCACCAACCTATAGTATTAAATAAATAACAAATAACTAGCAAGTGTACCAAAATAATAATATATTTAATAAGAATGATATTAGATATAAGAAAATGGCCAAATACATTAAGAATACATGGATACAAGAAGAAAAGCCCATGATGAATAACATTAAATATAATGCGGAAAAAGTATGCTATACTATAATATGTATAGTGTAAGGTATATAAAAATATACCTGTTAAAAAGTCAAAAGATGAAAGCCAAGAGCATAAAATTAAGGAAAAATAAAGACGAGTGAAAACTACAAAAGGTCAAATACAATGGTCCAAAAGGAAAGAAATAAAATCACAATGACAAGGTATCCTTTAGCGAGATACCAATGACAAGGGAAAGCCAAGTCTATCGATGAGGCATGATGGGATGATGGGGATGAAATGATAAGGAGATGAGTGATAAGTGAATTAGGGATATGCGATAGTGTATAGTGGATAATGGATAGTGGAGAGGAAGTAAAGGAAAGGATGTAGGGATGAAAACATAATGGATGGTGTGGATAAGGTAATGAAGTGATAGGGTGATAGATGGGGGAATAGGGCGCTTAGACCGGATTCAAGGTATAAAAATCACGGTTAGGGGGAGGATAGGAGGGGATGACATATTAGGAGGAAAGGATAGGGGATGAGGGGGATAGGTAGGTGATAGATGATAACAGATGTAGGAGGGATGGATGTAATAAAGTGACCAACTAGGTAACTTTTTGGTGGTGTGAATTGGTGATGTTATAAAACCACCAAAGGAACTGGGGGATGGGAGATGGAAGAGGGAGTAGGATGGTGGATAGAAGATAGAGGAGAGGTGGATATAGGGAGTGTGAAGGTGATCTCCAAGGACTATGTCACATAGGAAGAAGATGCCCCACTTGAGATGTGTCATGTGTGACAAAGTGTTATGATGGTGGAGATGGATGGACATTTTAGGATATGCTTGGAAGGAAGGTATGTCAAGGTGTGTCCAAGGCATGTATTATATATATTGCCCCTGTCCTTAGTAGGATCACATGTGGAGAAGGAGGATGAAAGGATGATGATAGGATAGGATGATATAGTGGATAGGATCGGGGAAAGATAATGGGATAAGTGGATAAAGATAATGGAGGGGATTAATGGATAAGTAGATGGATGATAGGATGAGGATATGAGATGGATGGGAGATGATAAGCAAGGTGAGATTTTCCCCCAAGTGTACGGTGCAAATAGAGGAGGGTTTACACATGATACCCACAAGTGGTTTTCATCATGGTACTTGCCCAAGGTGCCACAGGGAGTGGTTTTCACCATTGGATGAATTTATTTCTCCTTAGGTTTTTGATTTTTTGATTTTTTCTACTTTTTTATTGTTTTCGTTCGATATTTGGATGGCATGGATGGATTTGGATAGAGGAAGGAAGCATAAAGAAGGATGGGGACTCAAGCATCTAGTTTCATAGAAATATGGAATTGTCCCATATTGGATGAGTGTCACTCATGGACCATGTTGAATGTTATGACACACATGTATGTTGGTAAATGGTTGCATGAGATGGCGATGGAATGGATGAATGGATGGCGATAGTGGATTATTTTGTGGATTATGGGTGGTGGATGAATGGATGATGGATGAAGGATGGTGAAAAGGCATATTATGATGTGGATTATGGATGGTAATGATGGATGGTGGTGAAATAGTGGATTATGTGAAAGCATGGACCATAGGGATAGGATGGGGGAGATATGCGGGATAGGGGATATAAGATGGGGGATGAAAGCATGTAGGAATGACGTAGGGTCAAGGGTGTTGGGAATTGAGGTGTCCCAACCTTTGCAAGTTCCTGATGTTGTGTTAGCACTTATTTTGACCTGGGGTTGATTTGTCATGATCAGGAGGTTTCTTCATCTGAAGCCTTCATCCTCTTCCCCAATTTTTCTAAGTGTTGGACCTCCTCAGCGTTTTTCAGCTGCAGCATCATATTTTTCTGAGGAGGGGGTCGTCATCATCATCTTGTCTTCGATGATGGTCTGCATCAGCATGTTCTTCGTCGACTTGTTTTTCTCATCGTCATCATCATATTTCAACTGTCGGGTGATGTTTGCTTATTATCCTGATGATACTGGTGAGCTACAGTGCGCCCTCAATTGCTTGCGGGGGTGATTTTTCAAGTATCCGGTGATCTTCCGAATATCACCTTGCTCAAACATGATGACGATGTTGCCCCATTATCTTGAAGGGGTTATTCTCTAAGTTGTCGACCTGACTTGTTTTTTCCTAAGGGTCGTCATCATCATGATATTTCCAGTTATCACCCTGCTGCTTGCGGAGGTCATCATATTTTCTGCCTTCATGATATTTCGCCGGGGTGATATTTTATCATCGGGTGATCTTGGTTAATATCATCCTGATGATGTTGTTGAAGAGTTCTAAGTGCGACCCGATATTCACTAGGGTCATCATATTTTGAACGTCAGGATGATCTTAGTCAATATCATCCTGATGATGTTGTATCACTTCTTGTTCGTTGTTTTGACATCCTGATGATGCTGACGTCATCCGTATATCAGGGTGATATTTTTCTTTCTGCCTATCTGCATCATGATATTCCGAAGGAAGGGGTGATATTTTCATATCACCCGGATATATGTTTGCTCGAGTATCATGATGATGCTAATATCAAGGAGATATCCGCCTGCCGGCTTCGCGCATTATCTACTGGGGGTAATCTTTTCAAGCAGCATCATCATATTCAGTTATCGCCCCGATCTTATAGAGGAGCTACAGTGCAACCTGATATTTGAACGTCAGGAGGATATTTCCAAATATCCGGTTGTCTTCCGAATATCATGATGATGTTAATATGATGATGACGTCATCAAGGTCCGCGGGGGTCATATTTCTAACACTGATCATCTTGTGATGATCCCCTGATATTTGTAAACATGATGATGACGTCATCCGGATATGAGGAGGTGCGCAGTAGGCAGATATGATGATGACGTCAGCAGTATATGATGATGACGTCATCAGGATGTTCATCGGCCAGACTTTTGGAATAAGCTCAGCAGGAGGATGTTCCTCCGATGGATCAGGTTGTGCCGATTATCATGAAGGTTATATTTCAAATATCATGATGACGTCAGGGTGATATTTCGAACAACAGGATATCATGCTGCTGGAGGATAATGATGATGAAGTCTATACTAGTGTTGTCAGGAGCAAAAGCACCGACATGATATATGCTCATGACCTAGTATATAAAGTGTTATAGAGGTCATCGCGGGGTGCATGTGGGATATTGATATCCTGCATTTTCAAAATATCATGATGATGAATCTCGGCGGGAAATGGTTGCAATTGCAGATTTGATGATCTTCCCAAGGCCGCGGGTTGGTGCGCCATTAATGGCGATTGTTGCAGAGGTATGGGCGATGGCGTGGATGGATCCTGTACCCGACTGAGGGTGTACATCAGCGGACAGTGGCGCAGGGCTCGAGAAATCTTCCTGTCTCCTCCCCTACCTGCTGCATTCAAGTTTGGGCACCAATCTGGTTGTGTTTGAGCGCCATTTTCCTGATACTGTGTATCTGGCGAAATTTTGGTCAACCATGTAATTAATTGCTGAGCACCTACCTGGCTGTTATAAGCAGGTGGTCTTGCTCATTTGAGAGGTTGTTGAAAGTTGATGATTTTGGCTCTGTAATGCATAACAGGCTGATCTGGTTGCTCTGTACAGCTTACCTGTGAGTTTATGTATCTCTTGTTGTTTGTTTTTGGCATGAACCCACTGATTTCATGATTAAACTTATATGAGAAATGTTGTTTGGCATGTGTTGTGTTAATTCTGTCTCCAGTATTGCATGTATTCTTCTTTTGAATCTGGATGTTTGGTAATGTTTAGATTCTAGAGCATAGAATTCCTATGTTGACTGTCTGATCTTTTAACTTCTACTCAAGGGGTAGATTAAACTGTTTTCAGGTTGAACATTGGGAGGGATATACTGCAGTAGGGATACCATAAGTAGAGATAACCTAACACTTTGTATTGGGAGATACCTGTAAGGCAGGTATCACACATATCCCCTTGAAATCCAGTTTTAGTTGTTCATGCTGATCATTCACAGGTGTATGTCTACTGACTCCAGGCCCTGGATAGGCACCAATCATGCTTTGTTTTGTGTTATAACCATATCCAGCTTTGCATCCACACTTAAACTCCAAAGCAAAATCTAAAACCAACATTAGGACATTAGAGTTAGTTTTAGGAACCTCAGTCCTCTGTCTACAACTGCAAATAGGCCCAAAGCTAGCCCCTTTGCCCTTATCTTTCAGTTTTGGTCTACTTACAGGAGGACTCATCTGCTTTCTGTCAACATCCCAGCCTTGCATGCATATCCTCATGGATGTTGAGTAGGGAATACCCCCCTAGGTCTTGCAGAGCTAAAGAAGAAGAGGAGATAAAATATAGAGTCTATCTCCTACACTGTTGACCCCCTGGCCCAGAGATCCTGTTGATCACTGATGGCTACCTTGTAGGGAAATCTGGGAATAAGCATCCAGTCTGGGAAAAAGTCAACATGTTGTATTTATTTATTCAACACTATGTTGTAGGATCCCATGTTGACTTGCCATATTAGTTTTTCCATGAGTCGGCACCTTGTATACATGCAACAAGATAAATTTTGATGACTTTGTCAGCCACAGTTTCCCCCCAAAATAATTAATGGGGGAGTGCAGGGGGGTAGAGCCCCTCCTACAGGGCCTAGGGGTTTAGGGGCAACGCCCCCAATAGGGTTGCTGGGGGCAGCACCCCCAGAGCAAAAAAAACACCCTATATTTAATAAAGGCGTCAACAATTAGTTTGTTATTGGCTGACATGGAAAAACTAACATTGGATAACCGCAAAGAGGCTTGATAAATAAGCAGGTGGAGAATGTGAAAGGTCATGGGATGCAAATGAGAATCGACATTTGTGTACTCCTGAAAGAGCTTGCATTGCGATTGTGTTGTAATCATCTTTTGATTTGATAATACATTGTGCATGTTTTGGAGTGTGGGGTTTTTTTACCGAAAGGTTTTTCCCCACATATATCTTGTGTTGTGAGAATTATACTTGTTTTTTTATATGTTATTACCTTTCTGTTAACGTGCATCTAATAACCTATAACTAGTAAAGATTGAAATTTGCATAACTTTCCTCATTAGATCAATGTAGGAAGTTGTTTCTGCATACCTTGCTTCCTTTCAGTTAGTATCAAAGCCTAATCACCTTTGGTTCTCGTTGTTGGGTAGAGGGTTTTTTGAGCTGATCTCATTTTGAGTGGGAGCTTGTGTAGAGGATTTTGAAATCTTGGTTGCAAGAAAGAGATGGCAAGCACATCTGGGAGGTTTGAGATAGAGAAGTTTAATGGAGGCAACTTTGAGTTATGGAAACTCAAGATGGGGGACTTATTGGTGGATAGAGATATATGGCTTGCAATATCTAAAACCATGCCATTAGGCATGAAACAAGAAGATTAGGACCTGATGGATAGGAAGGTTAAGGGTCTGATAAGACTCTATTTGGCTGATTCAGTGCTCCTGAATATCCATGAAGAGAAGACTACAAAAGATATTTGGAAGAAACTTGGAGATGTTTATCAGGCTAAATCCCTGGTGAACAAGTTATTCCTATGAAATAAATTGTATTCTTTAAGGATGGAAGATGGAGGACCTGTCATTGATCACCTGAATACTTTCAATATGCTTGTTGCCTAGTTGACCTCTGTTGGTGTGAAGATGGAGACGAGGTTCAATGTATGACATTACTGTGTTCCTTACCAGATTTGTGGGACCACCTTGTTATGGCCATTGGGAGTACCACTACCACCTTCAAGATGGATGAAGTGGTTTCTTCGTTGTTGTCTGAAGAGATGCAGACAAAATCTTCTGAGTCGGCTAAGGAGGCTCTTGCAGTTCATGGTAGATCTAAAGAGAAAGGAAAGAAAAAGGATAAGAAAGAAGAAAAAGGAAGATCCAAATCCCATGGAAGATCCAAGTCTCCTAGAAAGTCCAAGTCTTTGTGTTGGAACTACAGCAAAACTAGTCACTTTCGCAAGGAGTGCAAGGAGGAGAAGAAAAGAAGAAGAAATTTGATTCAGATTCTAACAAGTCCTCTCAGGATGATGGAGAAATGTTTCTCACTACCTTGGCAAGACATGCATCTGAGGATGTATGGCTTATTGACTTTGGTGTATCTTTTCACATGACCTCTCATTAGGGTTAGTTTTTAAAGTACGAAGAATATGATGGTGGAAGGTGTACTTGGGTGATGACTCTCACCTGAAGATTGTTGGTCGTCGAAGAGTCTTGATTTGATTCCCTAATGGATGAGTGAAGGGGATCAATGGTGTTCTGCATATCCCTAATTTGGCATGGAACCTATTATCTGTAAGTAAGTTGAATGATGTGGGTGTGCAGGTTGTTTCCTCAAAGGGAGGATGCAAGATGACTAGAGGAGCTATGGTGCTAGCTAACGGTGTTCGGATTGGGACTCTGTTTCATCTTGATGCATGTGTGGTTTAGTGTAATAGTGCTTTTGTTTCAAAGAAGAGAACTTCATATTCTTCATCCTCACCATTGGAACCAACAACAAAGAGGACTATTGCATCTACTTCTAATGGTCATGCTTTCTAGGTACCTAAGGGTGCTCATTCTATGGAGATGAAACTTCCAGCTGAGAAGACAATCTTATGGCACTAAAGGCTTGGTCACATTGGGGAAAAGGGATTGAGGACCCTAAAAAATAAAAGCCTCGTTGAGGGTATGAATGATTGTAATATTGAGTTCAATTTATGTGAACATTGCATCTATGGTAAACAAAATTGTGTTTATTTTTATTCTAGTTCTCATTGTTATGGAGTAAAAAGTATCCTTATGTCTTTTTACCTCATAGTTTAGCACCTAAGTCCCCATGTTTACAATTTACATGCTTAATACTTATCCCAGAGCAATTTCCCCTAAAACCCATGTCAATTGGGACTTAGGGGCCCACTTTAAATGCTTAATCAAGACCTAAAAATGGCCTTGGGACTTGGGCACCCACGCCCAAGTCCAGGATGATTTGCTAGGATCTAAATTTAAATGTGTTGGCATAGGACCTTTAAAAAAGGTTTCCCTTTGTCAGCCTCTTTAATTTGAATTACAAATGTTAGTGGGAATGTATATATAAATGAGTTTATGTCTTCATTTTACACCTAGATGGATAATGTGAACTTGTGATATTGAGCTAAGGGATTTCAAGGCATTCTTTCTGTTGCAGAGTAGAATTGTGTTTATTGTGTTTTTTTGTTCCATATTTGGCTTCATCAATCGACCTTATGATTTGAAGGATCTTCATCTCTATGAGGGCTTCACCTCTAAGGTGACATATATTTGTGCTTCAATCATTTCAATTCATCATTTGATTTGGCCTCTCCTCTCATTGGGCACGCACTCAATATAACAACAGTGTTGGAGGGCTTGACCAAGGCAAGCTCCTAAACACCATAACCCCCAAACCCCTCTCTTTGTGATTGTAGGTTACAGGTGCGGGATTTGGTGAAGTGCAGGTGTAGAGAAGCAATTTAGAGGATAAGGATTCAAGATCTAGAGAAAAGTTGTTAATATTTTACTCTATTGGACTAGGGTGCCCGCCCCATAGTCCTCCCGACAGGATTTATCCCGAACTCAGGAGTTAAACATCATCTGACACTGCTCACTGCTCTGAATCTATAGAAATATTACCCTATCAGACTTAAGCGCCCATCCTGTAGTCTGCAAAGTCTTCAAGTCCAAAAATCCAACTTCTGGTATGTTTTTGATCCTTCCTGAGTGTCTTCTTGTCTGGAGATCTGTAGCATTTTGTGCGTCTATACCTGATTTTATTATAATTAAGGTTTGAATCTTATTTGAATTAGGGTTTGACAAATCTTTCAATCTAATCAATCTTTCCATATCATTCCTAAGTACACCAACCTGTAGTTGAGTCCTCTTTCATTTGTAGTGACTTGGTTTGGTTGTTGTCCTTGAGTGTTAGTGTGAAAGGAGGGTTTAATTGGATAGATCTTAACACTATCCACCATCTTCCCACTTTTCATACATAACACTCACAAATCTTCTGAGGTGTTGGACTTGATTCATTTTGATGTGTTTGGTCTAATTAATGTTCCTTTCATTTCAAAATATATTTAACTTGTTTCATTCATTGATGATTACAGTAGAAGGACATGGGTGTATTTCCTTAAAAGAAAATCTAAAGTCTTTAGTAGATTCAAAGAGTTCAAAGCTCTTGTAGAGAATCATAAGGATAGAAAGATGAAGTGTTTGAGGACTGATAACAATGGTAAGTTTTGTTCAATAGATTTAGACAAGTTCTGTAAAGAACATGGGATTGAGAGGAAAAAGACAACTTTATATACCCCTCAGCAGAATAGAGTTGCAAAGAGGGTGAATAGAATGTTGATAGAGAGGGCAAGGAGTATTATAAGTGCAGCTGGCCTTGAACAAAAATTTTGGGATGAAGTTGTTGCTACTGCTTGTTCCCTAGTTAACAGGTCTCCTACATCGGCACTTGTTGATAAAACACCTATGGAGGTGTGGTCTGGTAAAAAGCCTTCATTAAGATACATTCGGGTATTTGGTTGTGAGGCATATGCACATGTGACTAAGGAGAAGAGGTCTAAGTTGGAGAATAAGGCTATGAAGTGTATCTTCATCAGTTATGGCATCAGTGTGAAAGGATATAAGCTTTGGGATCTAGTGGCCAAGAGAGTTCTATATAGTAGAAGCACGATCTTCAGAGAGCTCAATCCTTCTTCTGTTGTTCTATAGCCAAAAAAAGAAGAGAAAGAGGATGTGGTTCAGCTTCCTTCCACCCTTGAGAAAGTTGAACTGAAGACATCAGTTGGACCTGATGATGAGAACTCTAGTAGCTCTAAAAGTTTAGAAGAATATGAAGAACCTCAACCTCAACCTTTGAGGAGGTCCACATGGATAAGGCTGCAACCTGATAGGTTTGGTTATTCATTGCATGATTCCAATTGTATTTTTTCTTTGATTTCTAACACTGATGAGCCTAGGACCATAAGCGACGCTATGGGTATGAGTGATGTAGATTCCTGGAAAGAGGCCATGGAAGAAGAGATGGCTTCCTTGGAGAAAAATAATACTTGGGATCTAGTGCCCTTTCCTGATGGACATAAACCTGTTGGATACAAATGGGTGTTCAAGAAGAAATTTGGTTTAGATGGTAGTGTTGAGAAGTTTAAGGCAAGGTTGGTCGCGAAGGGTTATTCCCAGGTTGAGGGAATAGATTATGGTGAGATTTTCTCTCTCGTTACAAAGCTGACATCTAGTAGATTCTTGTTATCACTTACTATAACATACAATTTAGAAGTTGAACAGATGGATGTGAAGACATCTTTCCTTCATGGTGACTTGGAGGAAGAAATCTATATGTCATAGCCAGATTACTATGTGGTAAAAGGTAAAGAAAATCTGGTTTGCAAGTTGAAAAAGTCTTTGTATGGTTTGAAGCAATCTTCTAGGATGTGGTACCAAAAATTCGATGGCTTTATGTTGAGTTTGGGATTTTTGAGATTGAAATCAGATCATTGTGCTTACTTTAAGATGGATAATGATCATATTCTCATTATTTCATTATATGTTGATGAAATGTTGTTCATTGGGAATGGTAAGAATTTGATTTTTGATTTGAAGTCTCAGTTGTCAGCATAGTTTGAGATGAAATATTTAGGGGAAGCCAAATACATCTTGGGAATGGCAATCAAAAGAGACAGAGCTAACACAAAACTATGGTTAGGCCAAAGTAAGTATGTGAACACCATGTTGGAAAGATTCAGCATGGCAACTTGTAGACCATTAACTATTCCTATTATGATGGGGACAAATTTATCTGTTACAGATTATCCAAAGTCTCCTTTTGAGATGGAGGATGTGAGTAGAGTTCCTTATGCTAGTGTGGTTAGCAGCTTGATGTATACTATGGTTTGTACAAGACCAGACATTGCTCAAGAGTGGGAGTCCTTAGTCAATTTATGGCTAATCCTAGATGGGTACATTGGGATGCAGTGAAGAGAGTGTTTAGATACATGTGGGGTACTTCCAATTATTCCTTATGTTATCATGGTTATCCTACAAGGAATTGGAATTCACTTTGTATTCAAGGATTTGTGGATTCAAATTAGGCAGGTGACATTGACAACAAGAGATCCACAAGTGCTTATGTGTTCACTATGTTTGGTGGTGCTATTAGTTGGATGAGTAAGTAGAAACTTGTGGTTGCTTTATCCACTACTGAAGCATAGTACATGGTAGCAACTCATGCTTGTAAAGAAGCCATTTGGCTTAAAAGATTGTGTTTTGATATTGGGTTTGATGCAGGGAAGACTACCATTTGTTTTGACAATCAGAGTGCCATATGTTTGGTGAAGAATCCTACTTTTCACGCGAGGACCAAGCATATTGATATCCAGTACCATTTTGTTTGTGACATGGTAGAGGATGGGAAGGTGAATTTGGAGAAAGTTGACACTTTGACGAATGTTGCAGATGCCTTGACAAAACCTGTGAGCATGGAGAAGTTTAGATGGTGTTCAAAGTCTATGGGCCTCTCAACCCCTAGCAATTAAGTCTTGTCATTCTTGGATCTTGAAAGGTGTTTGACAAGTGGGAGAATGTAGGGAATTGAGGTGTCTCAACCTTTTCTCACCTTTGCATGTTCCTAATGTTGTATTTGTTTATTCAGCACTATGTTGTAGGATCCCATGTTGGCTTGACATAGTTCTTCCATGAGTTGGCACCTTGTATACATGCAAAAAGATAAATTTTAGTGACTTTGTCAGCCGTGGTTTCCCCCCAAAATAATTAACTGGGGAATGCAGGGGGACAGAGCCCCTCCTACAGGGCCCGAGGGGGCTTAACCCTCTAGTAGGGGCTCGGAGGCAAAGCCCATGGTAGGGGCCTGGGGCAATGCCCCTAGCAAGGGTTGTTGGGGGTAACGCCCTCGGTCGGGGGGCTCAGGGGCAGTACCCCTGAAGCAAAAAATGCCCTATATTTAATAAAGGCGTTGGAATTTAGTTTGTTATTGGCTGACATGGAAAAACTGACATTGGATAACAACTAGTGAGACTTGATAAATAATTGGTTGGAGAATGTGAAAGGTCATGGGATGTGAATGAGAATCAACATTTGTGTACTTCTGAAAGAGCTTGCATTGCAAGTGTGTTGTAATCATCTTTTGATTTGATAATACATTGTGCAGGTTTTGGAGTGTGAGGTGTTTTACCCGAAAGGGTTTTCCTCATGTATATCTTGTGTTGTGAGAATTATACTTGTTTTTGATGTGTTATTACCTTTCTATTAATGTGCATCTAATAACCTATAACTAGTAAAGATTGAAATTTGCATAACTTTCCTCATTAGATCAGTGTAGGAAGTTGTTTCCGCATACCTTGCTTCCTTCAAAGGAGAACCAAGACCAATGGTGGCACACACTGTAATAGATTTTGAAGCTTATATTTGGATGGCAAGTTGGGAGTAATGGGGATTTGGGATTCATGATGGATTTGTGGGATTGGGATGGAAGACTTTGGGATTACCAATTTGCGGAATTTAGGGACCCAAACAAACTTGGGATTTTGTGGAATTTTTCATGGGGAGTGGGATCTTTGGGATTTGGGGATGGAATGGGATGTGGATGCTCGACATGGATTTGTCACTTTTTGTTTAGGGACCCACACCATTTTTATTTTGCTTTTGGGAGTGTGGGCGTATGTAGCCTTTTAGATGGATTTTTCTTGGATGTTGTGTATTAATGTCATATGACATGATACTCTTTAGGCTTTTGTAGATTGTGTTCTTTATGTAGAGAGGCATCCAAAGTATTTGTTGGGAATTAAGGTGTCTCGACCTTTGCAAATTCCTAATGTTGTATTTATTTATCCCATGTTGAGTTGGCATTGTCAGCACCTTGTGTATATGCAACAGGGTAAATTTTGGTGACTTTGGCAGCCGCGGTTTCCCCCTTGAATAATTAACGAGGTTTGGGGGCAGTGCCCCCAAGACGGGGTCAAGGGGCGTAGCCCCTTGCAGGATCCAAGGGCAGCGCCCCTAGCGCATTCCCTGTCGCGGTACAGGGCAGGGTCGAGGGGCAGCGCCCCCGAAACCTAAAATGATTTTTAATTAATGACAAGTGTCGGTGAGTATCTTTGGACAAGAGAAAGGCATCTTTGGGCAGTCAAGGGAGGTTATGACATGTAAGAGGAATATGATATTTTTAGTCAGTGTATGATAGCTGTAAGGTGCGTAAGAGCATCTGTCGTAACCTATCTTGGGACCAGGCGCCCCACTTTGGGATGGGATGTTGGACAAGTGTCCTTAGGCATGGGTTTTGGGGCATGAGTCCAAGATGGACGCCCATCTCTAGAAGGTTCCATATTTGCCTTGTAAACTCTATATAAACAAGTGCTTGGATGGGAGACAGATAACTTTGGTACAAGTACTATTATGCTGCCGGAATATCTCCAGATTCAATATTCGAAGACTCCTGAAAGAGCATTGGCTCTGAAACTGTATTGTAATCTATTATTGTTTACTGTAATACATTTGAGTTGTGTTTTGGAGTGTGGGGTTTTTCACCCATAAGGGTTTTCCCCATGTATATCTTGTCTCTCTTCTTCTGTCTTCTTTCTAGTTCTTGTGTTTTGCTGCAATATCTCATGTTAATGGTTTAACATTGCTGTAATAGTTAGGATAAAGTTGAATTTGCATAGCCCTCTCCTCATTAGATTAGTGTAGGAAGCATTTTCTGCACACCTAGCTTCCTTTCAGTATTGTTGTTGAATCCTATTGAGTGTTTGATAGCTTCATGTTTGTATGATGTGTGCATTCGTTGATCTTGATTAGGAATTTTGGGGGGTCAGGATTTATGGATGGGGATATAAGGATGGGGGGATAAGGGGATTTGAGGATGGGGATATTAGGAGTTGGGAGGAGTGGAGGAAGTGTGGACTTAGGGAGATGTATGGTCACATGCTTTTGGGATTGTTGGATGAAATAAGATGAATAAGAGGGATGACAACATATGATTTGGAGGTGCGATGAGATGCACTGGGTTTGGGTTTGAATGAAGTGGATTTGGTAGGTGCGTGGGTGGTACCAACATGTTTGGATTATTTTCCTTGGGATGCATAGCCAAGGCCATGCCCACGCAGATGGATTTTGACATGAATGGGCTCCAAAATGTCATTTTCATGAATGCCTAGGCCTTTACCATGATAGTTCATGCTTTAGAGCATGCAATATGCGATGGGATGCTGGTTATTTTAGAAACATGAAGTGAGTCCATTATTAGATGGAGGGTGATGAGTGGTGGAAAAAAGTTGTTCCTCTCTTATGAGAGAACCACCACAGAGGAAGGTAGTGGGACCAAGAGGATAGTATGATGGATTTGGGATGGGGTCGATAGGTGATGGTGACAGGGTCGATGGGTGATGGTAAAGGATTAATGGGAGATGGTAATGATTAATGGGGGATGATGGGGGATCAATAATAGATGGTATGGGATTGAGAGAGTGTGAGGATATGGGATGCTTGGATCATGATTAGGATGGGGGGTGGATGTTTAGACATGCTTTGGACTAGGCTCTTGACATAGATGAGTTTGCATGGATGGTGTGATGGGGAGGAGCATGTAGTTTCCATTAGTTGAATAGGCTCCTTGGATGGAGTGGATGGAGGAGAGGGTGATGCATTTGGAAGGGACTTTGGATAGGATGGAGGAAGATGGTGATTTGGTTTGATGGGGGTGAGGTTAGTGATAAGTTAATCAATGACACATGTAGGTGATTGGGGAGGAGTGGGATGGCATGACTCCACAATTTTGTTTTCATGATTTTTCTCAACACGCTCAGCGACGAGTCCTTGGAGAAAGGATGATTTGGATTTAGTAGAGGAATTGGATAGTTGGGTAGATGGCGGGGTCGGTGTATAAGGAGATGATGGATAGCTATATAATGGATTTGGATAAGTGGAATAAGGATAAGAAGGATGCGGATAAGCAGTGGAGGTGACATGGATTTCATATGATAATGGATGTTGGGATGTGGATAGGGGATAGAATGGATTTTCCTTGTCAAGGGTAGCATAAGGATGACCATACGATATGCAATGAGGTGTGGGGGCATAGCTTGTTCTAGTGAATTCATAGTCATAAGGTGCTTGCATGTTTCTGATGGACAAAGAATGATTTATGGGAAGCTTACTTGCAATGATTTCATCAAGGTTTTCAAGTTTAGCTTGGTCAACAACATCATCATATGAAGTCATGATTGGATTTGGATTTAGGATGATGTGATGTAGGATGACTTGATGAAATTGATTTTGATTTTGGATTGGAGGGGGATTTATTTGGATTACTTGGGATTGGATGATTTTGGATTGATTTGGGATTTGGATTGATCACGGTCAACGATATATGACACTTGATGCTAGAATGGGACTTGATTTGATTTGATTAGTCAAGGTCAACAATGTATGGCACTTGATCGGATTTGGATGGATTAGGGTTGATTTGGATTAGGCCAAGTGCCCTTTGGATGGTGATTTGGATGATGATTTGAAGGAAAATGATTAGGATTTGGATGAAACTGATTGAGTATGATTAGGATTTGGAGAAGCTTGAAAGAGTTAAGTCCTGAACCAATTTTTGATTCATGAAGGACGATGTTTGGATTAAGGATTGGAATTGGATTTTGATTAGGTATGGATAGAGGAATGATGGATGATTGATTTAGGATGAGGGATGATTAGATGAGGTTGGGATTTAGATGAAAGTGGATTAAGCTCAATAATGGGATTAGGATTAGGGGGGATCAATGGAATGAGATGATTAAGGATAATTGATGGGATTGGATTAGGATGGATGATATGTTTGATTAGGGAGATGGGTTGGATTAAGATTAGAGATGGAATGGATTAGGATTGATGATGAAGATGTATTATGATTAAGGATGAAGTGGATTATGAGAGACTTGATTAAGCTCAAATAGTGGGATTGGGTTAAGCTCAATGATGGGAATTGATTAGGATAATGGTGATGATTAGGAAACGGATGAGGTGGATAATGGATGTAGGATTAGAGGGATAGATATTAGTATAATATGGTTAGGAAAATGGATTGAATTAGATGTGGAAGAGAGTCGGGATGATGTGGATAGGGGATTTGGATTAAGAGAATGAGGAAGTGATTAGGATTGAATTAGGATGAATATGGAGAATTGGATTACTTAGTGAAATGGATTAGAATATGGATGAAGATGGAGTAAGAGGATAAGAGGGTTGAATTAAGAATATTATGGCATGATTAAGATTGGATAAATAGATTAGGATATGGATGAGTGGATTAAGATATCGATTAGGGAGTGATTATGATGATGAATATGTTTAAGATCAAAGAGGGAATTTAAATATGCTCAAATGATAGGATTAGATTAGGATAATGATGATGGATTAGGAGAATGATTTGGGGTGACTAGGATAATGATTAGGATGAAATTGGATAATTGGATGGGTGATTAGGAGGAATTGGATTGAGATAACGTGAATTAGGAAGAAATTGGATTAGGATAATGTGGATTAAGAGGAAAATGGATTATTTATATTTGGATTAGGAAAATGGATGATTTGGACAAGGATTAGGATGGGTGGTTAAGAGGTGATTAAGAATGGCTAGGTGCTTGACCTAAGGCAAATTTATAATAAAATAAACACACATACATGCACAATTCTTGCTAAGGATTAGGGTTTGATTTGGATTGAAGGGATTCGTAGGTTTCAAGGATGAGGACACACCAAACACAGCAACACCCTATATTTAGTAAAATAGGTGTGACATATCTTATGGATCACACGAATGGTCGTGGGCCAATCCCAACTCAAAATAGAGAAGTGATTCCCACCCCCATTAATACCATAATGCCATAGCTTAGATAGATAGGGAATGTAAGGTCATGTACCACCTTATACCCCTTACCTTGGAGACTTTTGTCTTACCAAAGTAGACCCTATCTCAAGTATGATGGTACATGTGAGAGTCTTCCCCTCCTACTATAGTGGCGCACCATAAGATATGACGACCGATGGACTTAAGCTAGGATGTATGGGCTTCTAGGGGATATCCTCAATACACACAAGGTGTATGAGGCCTATGTACATGAGATGAGGGGTATGTCTAATGGCGTGGTGTGAGAGGGTAACCCACTCTCCTTCTTCACTTTGCAAGGTATAAAGTGTTGTTATATGGAGCCTAATTAGACTCGGAGGTTATATTTACCCCAAGTGGGAGATGATATGGTGTGGAGTCTGATCAGTCTCCAAGTGGGAGATTGTTGTTATATGGAGCCTAATGAAACTTGGAGGTTATATTTACCCCACTTTTATCAGCACGGTTTCCCCCCAGATTCCTATGGGGTCAAGGGGCAGCGCCCCCAAGACGGGGTCAAGGGGTAGCACCCCCTTGCGGGGGTCCAGGGGTAGCGCCCCTGGCGCATTCCCTGTCATGATACAGGGTGGGATCGAGGGGCAGTGCCCTCGTGGGGGCTCGGGGGCAATGCCCCCAAAACCTCACACAATTTTTTATTATTTTATAATACACCGGGAGTTATTTTTCATTGACCAACATAAGAAAACCCTATTTTTATAACCGACAAAAAGCTTGATAAAAAGTGGCTAAGGGTTAGGGTTTTGATATTGTATTGTAGCATTTTGCAGTGGTATTGAGTTGTAGGGATTGCTGATTGTAATCAGTTTGATTTACTAGATAATAATATTGGACTCTCTGTTTGGTGGATGTAGCCCGAGTTTGGGTGAACCACATTAAAACTTGTCTCTCACTGTTATTATTTCTGCATATTTCCATTCCTTTGTTTAATCTTTATTTGCATTTAATTGATATCTTCTTCCGGCTAACCCTAACATAAAGTTCTTGCAAGATTCACCCAAACAAAAAATGTCCCTCAATGGAAGAGTCTTTCGATTCTCTTCCAAATTTGTATACCCTGTCAGAACACAAGGGTTGAGTTTGTCCCCTTGGTGATGAAATCCAAGGTAGGACCCCTCGAGGAAATATTCAAAGGTGTTTTTGATCTCCAAGATCACCAAATGGCATGAGGAGAGAGCATACACACTAAGGACCTTGGGATGAACAAAGATAACAAAGATTGGATCAAATCAAGGTTTTTGATCCCCAAGATTACATAAGGGGAGAACATACACCTTGAAATGATCCCAAACAAAGAAAACAAGTTCTTTTTAATCCCAAAAATAAATATTCCTAGATTAATAGAAAAAATATGGGTCCTTTGATAAGAAGGGTTGCAAAATCACAAGATTAGTAGTCTTGGATGATCAAAAAATGCTGAAATCACCAAAGTTGGTCCAAGAAAAGATGTTAGATAAAAAAATTAGGACTGAAATAGACACAAGCATTGATAGAGGTTGCACAGGTGCTGATAGAGGCTACATAGGTGCTAACAAAGGCTGCAGGCACTAAAAATAGAAAGACGACAAAAGAAGAGACACAGGCACCAAATTGAGACACGGCACCAAAAGAAGAGACACAATCACCAATCCCTATTGACATAGGTGCTAATCCATGAATAGGCAAACATAGGCACTAATCCATATGACACATGCACTAATCCTTATGACACAGGCACCAATCAAGGTGCAAGATGTAGGTACTAACACACAGGCACTAAAAGATCAAACATAGGTGCTAATCTAGATGCAGGATGCAGATACTAACACAGGTGCTACAAGATGATACACGGGCGCTGACAAAGGAATCACAGGTGATGATCCATAGTCGTAGGTATGACTATAACCTGCATGACAACACTTGATGAGAAACTCACAAGATTGTTAAATTAGAAGGGTGGGGTCCCACCAGGTGTGCCAAATGTATCATAGTAGAAAATGCACACAAAGAAACAAACCAATGCAATATTGACCTATTTCATGAAAGTCCTACACTGACCTCAAGATAGAGCAAAATGAATGCAAAACAAAGAAGTTAAATTACTTAACTAAATAAAAACCTTGATACTTGGATGTGCTCTTGATGTGTTTTGATGTGTGGATGACTCCCCAAAATAGCAGCATAACTTTACTTCTCATGGAGTCTTGAAAATTTTTGGGGTGAGGCTCAATTTATAGATTTTTTGGATGGGGATTGGATGAAGATTTGGCTTGGAGATCAAGGGTGGAGGATTGTTGAGAGCTCTCAATCAAGGAGAGCTTTCCAAGTGGCATGATGAGATTGGTGGATGGGAGATGTCCTTGGATCAAGGAGGAATGAATGGTCAATATTGGGCTTTGGGAAGATTGGAGGGATGAGATTTATTTGGTAGATGGGAGATATGGGTTAGATTTGATTTGAATTTTAAATTGGGAAGCATGGGTACATGCCCAATTTAAAATTGGAGGAAAAGAGGATGAGTTGGACTTAATTTGAATTTTAAATTGGAAGAATGGGTACATGCCCAATTTAAAATTGGAGGAAAAGGAGATGGAGGAGAAGAGGACCTTTGTACAAAGGACCTTGGCCATGCCTCTTGTAAGAAGGCCATGTGGACATGTACAAGAGGCCATGTGGACATGTACAAGAGGCCATGCCTTTGTACATTTTGGGGAATGGAGAGGATTTGACCAAGAGTAGATTAGGGTTTAGGTTGTGCAAGTGGGGGATTAGGTTAGTTAATTAGGTTTAGTAAACCCTAATAAAAAGTATAGAAAATAGGAATTAAATAAATATAAATATTTATTTAATTCATGGGATGGGAAAGGCAATAATAGATAAATTAAATTTATCTAATGTTTGGACTATAGAGAAAGGGGATAAATGATTAATAAATCATTTTTGCTAGGTATAAGTACCAATGTAGGTACCAATACGAGTATAGATGAATAGTAGAAAGTACATGAATAGTGATTTTGACAATAAAATATTGTAAAATCATGGATTGAAGAGGATTTGATCAATTAATCATCTAAACATGTGTTTATTTAGTTAATTATGGAGAAAATGTGATTCAGGGTTGTTTAGGGATGAGACGAAGAGTGGACAATTTTAAGTGTCTACACCAATTATTAAATTTATTTTTTCTCCACCATCCATCTCCCAACTACCCAACTGACTCAATCCTCACCATTGATCCCCTAACCAACTCTCAATCAATCTTTACCATCAATCATCCAATCTCAAAACCTATAAATGGACCCTTCCTGCTTCCATCTTTCAAGAGAATCAATCAAGAACACAACGTTATGCTATCGCCTTAAGCAACCACATCACATCAACTCAAGCACAAGTACCTTCACAATATAATAGAAATAAAATTTTGGTAAGAATGTGTGATTGTTGTTCCTTATTTTCAATTTATCCACTCTAATTGAGGTTGTAGTTAATGTAGATTAAAGGTTTTAATCTTTGCATTTGAATCCTTTTATTTTGATTTGCATTTTCTGTATACACCTGGATTTGTATTTATGCTAGTATGTAAGGCATATCTAGAACCTATTTATTAATTATGATATTGAAAAATAATTAGTTATTTTTATTTCATCAAAATAATTATTTAAATAATTTAATTTTGATTATGAAAGAAATTCATGTATTTTTTTTCTAATTACATATTTTTACGATTTCAAGATTAGTGGAAGTTAAAGAGTCATTTTCTGTGGTATGGAATTTTAAGAGTCATGTTGTTCCATTTTATAAGATCAAGAAATGTTTTAAAAGGGAAAGGGAGAGATAGTATAATAAAAAAAGAAATTTATATTAGGTGCAGGTTGAAAAGGCACAGGCAGGAAGAATGCGGGAGTAAGGATATGAAATCTATTTTCTTTCTTTCCCATCGAGGAGGATGTCAATATTACTAAGGAGCTGTGATTCCACTTTAGCATGCATATTGACCTTAGCTGGGAGGATGCTGAGTAAAGATCTTAGAATTTGGTGATTCAGTCTAACGTTAAGTAAGTACCTTGCAATCAATCCGTTCCTGTTTTGGCCTAATCTACCCATGATTTCATGTAGATCCTTAGCTATTAAATTGATTGTGTATGTATTTTCTCTAGATTGAATACCCATCTGGGACCGACCAAACGCATAGGTTTTATTCCTGAATGTATCAAGTGATTCAATCTAACATTTTTGGAGTCTTTGACTTGCCTTATTTTCACCCTCAAACCAATCTTTTTGGTCGATCCACTTAGGAAAATCATGATTGTTTAAAATGATTATAAACATCATTCTTTGAGGCCATGAAATGCGTCTTGTCTGCATCATTTAATTTACTATTTGAAAGATTTGAAGTTTATTATTTTGTTCACTAAACCCACTTTAAATTATTCTCTGAAGAATGGCCATACCATCTTTTATAGATCTCATTTTGATGCAGACAGGGAGGACATTGTTAAAGGCTGTGCACCTGTTGATCGCATTTTCTTGAAAGTTTCTAAGGCATGTTCAACCAATCCATTTTGTGCATATCTCATGCAGCCATAGCTTTTCATGAGGTGACATCTCTATGAGGCATTCTTTGTCTATGATTATGTTCGATTCAAAGTTTCTGAAGCATTTCAAACAAAACCCTTTTGTGCATATCCTATGATCAATGTATTCCATGAGATGATGTCTCTTTGAGACATTATGTCAAACAGTTCATTATGCCTCTACTGACGTCTCCTTGAAAAATTATGTCAAACAGTTTGTTATGTTGTTGCTAATGTCTCTTTGAGACATTATGTCAAACAGTTCCTTATGTCTCTGCTACCATCTCTTTGAGACATTATGTCAAATAGTTAGTTATGCCTCTGCTAATGTCTCCTTAAAAAATTATGTCAAATAGTTTGTTATGTCTCTACTAACATCTCCTTGAGACATTATGTCCAACAGTTCATTTGCCTCTACAATATTTCTTTGAGACATGCTGTCAATAGTTCATTTATTTCCAGAGATCGAGTAAACTATTAGAGTCATGCCAGAACTTCATTGATGTGTTTTACTATGAAGATGTATTGATGTTTTCAAAAGGATTTGATCATATATGTGTTTTGCTAGGAGATATTATATTAATTAAGAGTTCGTTGTTTTGGGACTAGCAACATCTATGTTTCTTATGGTTTCAGTATGCATGTGTATGAATTGCCTAGATTTCCATTTGATATGCTTAAAGTCAAAATGTAGTTATAGACATAATGCCCATTCTTTCGAGTGAATTACTACTTCATCTTGTACCACTATGCTATCATGTCCCATTATTAGAGCAATTTCAACACTAATTTGAGTTATTAATGAAACAAAACCTTCAGAGTTCTTGTTCTTAGCAACTTAGCTATAGCCTGAATTTAATGTTAGTATTGTTAGTATTGACAAACTTAATTTGAAATTATAGGAGATAGTTGTAAACAATGATATATGTTTTTTATTGCAGAACTTTCTATAATCTTAGGATGAACACACTTGGTTGTTATTATGAAAATTGATTAGGAAAGACTTGTAATATTGTCTCTATAAAAATAAGCATAAATACGTGAATGGGATTGTTTAGATATTGTATATTATGTGTTTATAAAATAAACTACATCCTGCTAGTCATATAGGTATATTTAGTGTTATCTTTCTAGTCATTGGTAAATGATAAGTATTTGTATCTGTAGTGTTGAACAATACCTATATGTATACCCTTGTATATTATAGTGTTAACATGCAATACTTAGCTGATATCATTTGTTTGCATTGAGTCAAGGATTATGAAAGGAATTCTTTGTAGTCATTAGCATAGATTCATACTTAGAAGATCGTAAATGATTTCACTTGCTTAATAATGGTATCGATATATATATATATATATATATATATATATATATATATATATATATATATATGTCAATAATTCCTTATTCCTTTAATAAGGAGTGATTTATATCTGTAATATAACTTATCCATAAGGCATCAAAACTATTATAAGTTAAATCTTGGTTTCTTTCTATTATGATTTCAATTAGTTAGAAAAGACATTTGCCTTATAAGAACCTTCATTCTTCTCTTTTAGATTTTATATTAATATAGAATGATTCAAGATTTGATATTGTCAGAGATTAAAGTTGGTGAATTATATTATGATTAAGTCAGCCAAAATAGCTTAGGAAGTTATTTCTTTATTATAATTAATGATTCTAGAATTTTGGTTCTTAGCTATTTAGTCAGTAATACTTGGAAAAGTATTGTTTGGAGAAAGAGACAGTTGATTGGAATGATTCAAATGTTATCATTTCATTTATGTTTTAAGAATTTATTGTGAGTTAGGTAAACCTCAATGTTTTACTGCTCTTAAGTATGGATTGAATTGTAACTATGTATCTAAGATTAAGAGGTTGTCGCTATCTTGTGAACAACACCTTAGACATTTTGATTTGTATGATACCTTCATATAGTAGTATGTTCAAATCCTGAACTACGAAGTCTCTGTGCTACGCGTACGTAGGCAAGGCCATCATGAGCCCCTGAGACATTAGGTCGGCCCTTAGGCCTTAGGCTTGTCATTTTAAGCAATTAATATATGTTTTGTTACTATGCAGAACTAATGTTTATATTAGTGTGCAGATCCAAATTTGATAATTGTGCAGGATACCGGTGTTGAAAAAGTACTTACCAACTTGCGAAAGGATGAACTTTAGACATTTATTGTAAATTTGTATATTTATATATATGGAGCATTATATCTTGAAATATACTTACAATGAATCTTGTATGTTAATTAATAAATTTTCTCCTGCCATAATAATATATTTTCATTATTTATGTTAATAATTGTTATTTTCCTGGGTGGGCATTACATAGTAACCCATCTATAATTTGTTGTAGTTGTTTTTCCAGCAATGTGATGTATCCCTACATAGATGTGATGTTTTTTTATGGAGTGTGTTGATTAAACTTTCCGTGCTTTCATTTGTTTCCACATGTTGTTTCAATATATCTTCCCTTGTAGTATATCTTCTAAGTAGAACTTTTGCAAAGGGGAAATTTTGGAGAAAGCTTCTATGAGTGAGTGATAGGTAGCTAGAGTAATGGTGGTAAATTTAATGGCTAGATTTTCTTTTTCTTTACCAAGAAGTCTTTTATCTATTGCATTGGGTCTGATGGTGGCGATACAGAAGTAGAAGGTAGGATGTGCTTAGGTGGTGTAAGAATTGTTTGTTCTTTTTCCTACCATGTGCTCTCCTTTGTTTCTTCCAAAATCTCCCTAGCCACTTCTTCTATTACTTATTGCTTTGTTTATATGGCCTCATCCTTTGTTACTTCTTCTTATTATTTTTGTTGTTCTTCTCTTTCTTCTTCCAACAATATGTTGTAGGCTTTTTGAGTAGCCTCTATAGTTTCTTGTCTAACCTTTCATTTGCTTCTATGGTTTGTGAGACAAGGGTGTCCACCATTTTCTTGGATTAGAGCTCTATTTTATGTATTTGGGTTAAGTTTTCTCTTATTTCCAGTGATAAATTCACAGCAACTATATCTAATGTCGCCTTCCTTATGTTTTCTTCCATTTTTGTCACCCTCTTCTCTTTTTTGTTTTAGTTTCTCTACAAGTTTCCCTGGGAAGCCTTCAATTATCTCTACTAGAGTGTGGGAGGTGCTTTCAATATAGTCTAGTAAGGCCTATTCAATCATTTTTTTTATCTTTTTTTCCCACTTGTAGGTATTGCACTATTTGTAGGAGAATCTCTGGTGTGAATAATGATCTATATAGTTTTGTGGCATCCATGAGCTCCTCTTTTTTTCTTCCCCTACAACTTGTGCACTTTGTGGTGATTGTTTTACAACTTTTGTTTTCCTTTTTCAATGGGATGTCCTCCTTCCCACTTTGTTCTTTTTGTTCTTCTTCTTTTGAGTTTATTTCTTTTACCTATATGTACTTCCTTTTTGTTGACTCTCCTTTCTACTTTTACACACACATCTATAGTAGGGCCTTTGTAGCTTCTGTTGGGTCCCAAAAGTATAGCTCCACTTCCTAGGATGGAATCAAACTCACAAGGCCAGAGCTGGCATCATGCAAGCATAATCGGTCCATCAACAAAACATGGAGGGTTGAAGGTCAACTCTACGAGAGTGGGTTTCATCCCCTGTACTTCGAGTTCATCTAAACTCTGGAGGGATATTCTAAGGGCTATACCTTAACATGTATTGAGTTCAAACTAGATGAACAACCAAACCCAACTCGTTATCATGATCCCAAAACTATCACTAAACCAAGAACAACTAGCTATCACAAAACCCCTATATAGCTGATACAAAATGTGCAAGTATACATGCACATGAGTGATGGTCCTTCCCCTAAACCACAGGTAAATGTTTGATTGTTTTAAATGATATGAGATTGGTCTGATGGAGCCAATATGAGTGCCAATCCAAATGGGCTACAGAGTCTCAGGTAATAGAAAAGAAAACAATGGAAAGGAAACAGAGAAAAATGATCTAAGCATATGCTATATCAGATTGCAAGTTTTGTGCTTCAAACATATTTAGTTATCCAAAATGAACTGCATGCATTCAAATGGAGAGAACAAATGACAATTACAAAGCTTGTAATATATTTAAAATGTTCACATTTTTAAATGTCCAATGCGAACTTATCAGCAAATGTGATAAGAGGAAAATCCTAAATACAATACAAACAAACATGGAGGCATTATCTACACAACCCCTGTAGCACACTATCTTTCATCTGTGTCACCACTCCATTACTTATCTACAACTAGACATGGCATGATTTGGAGCCCTAGAGACATTATTGAACCTACACAGCCTCTAGCTACCACCAAAGAACCAACTCTTCAAAATGATTTTGAATCTTCTATTTATATCACTTGCAACTCGGATTGGATAGAAAAATGGGATGGAAAACCCCACCAACTCCACCTACTACAATAAAAACATCAAATCCAACCACCCACTTTGCATTAATGGTGATCTAGAGAGTTGGTGGCATGTTTTCCTGCGTTTCTAGGCCTTCGGTGAGTGTCAAGTCGGCGAGGGAAGTTGAAACTTTTAGACTTTTGGCGGGTCCCAAAATCTCGCTAGAACCAAAAAGTGGTGAAAGTCAAAATTGAAAGTTTGATCCAAAACTGCATAAGATACTTATTCCTTTCCTCAAAATTTTATTTGAAAATTAGATTTTTTGCACCTCCAAATTCATCTTGAAAAATCAAGGGGTCCGGAAAGATTTTGAACTTTGAAGGTCCTCTTTTGCTAGTGGGTCCCGAAGTCGCAGAGGGGCAGGGGATGCAGGGTCACGGAGGGATTTTGGAACTTTTGGAAAAAGTCTAAAAATCTCGGTGGGTCCCGAAGTCCCCACAAGGACCTAGTCCAAAAACTCCCTACCTATGGCCTCTACCTCTACTATGTCCTCCTTTGTAATTATTGTAATAACCCCTATTGTTATTGGGAGGGTAACTATTAGAGGGTTGTTCATTCATAACTTGTGGTGTTGTGTATTATGTCACATGGACGTTGTGTTCTATTTTTCGTGTTGATTATTTATAATCATGATCTTGGATGTAGAACAATCTTTCTACTAATCCTTTTTATCTTGTCATTCCCTTATGGATAAGTTCATTACTTTCACCACAATGACTATACCAAGGTTCTTGCTCCTCTTTTTTATCTCTTACTCCGAATAAAAGGGAGGGGCACTCATCGGTCTCATGTTCATCCCATTTGTTGCATATTCCATAATTTAAACTTTTAAGCCTACAAGGGACTATTTTAGGTCTACTCTACATGCCACAACTCTTTTATCACCTCTCATTATTAGGCACTCATTTCTTAAGTGTCCTTCATTGGAACAGTAGGTGCACTAGATTTTATTTCTTTGACTAAGTGATGATACCAGGTTGTTTTCACCTTTTGCTAATATCTCTTGTTTTATTTTGAATTGTTCTAGCTTCAATCTTATTTTTTATATTTCTTTGTTTTCTACATATTTGTTATTTCTTGTCCAAGGTTGGGCCTCTACCTTGTAGAAAAATTCTACCACACTTGAGTAAGTTTCAATTTTTTTCCATCTAATGTAGTTCTATATTTTGGTAACAATCTAGGTATGAACCATTCAATTCTTTGTTTCTTAGTAAGGGGTTCCTCCATCTTCCTCACTACCTCCTTAAATCTATGATCATAGTCCTTGATAATTTCCCCTTCTTCTTACATAATCTCTCATCTTGCTAGCACTTTCATATGGAGCTTTAGAAAATTCAAAATTAAAGAGAAATTCATCCTTATGTCCTACCATTGTTTATCATGTTGTGGGCACTTTTTCATGTACCAGTGGAGAGTGTCTTGCCTTAGTTTTCCTATAAAATCATATAATTTTGCCTAGTTGGTCTGGTTCTCATTTATTCTCCATACAGACTCTTGGATGAAGATATGTTTAGATG